>JAEIGQ010000026.1:0-2562207 GCA_018904275.1 Lordiphosa clarofinis
TTTTATATTATTTTTTATCAATTTTGTAATATAATTTTAACCCTTTACAAACTGCCATTAAAATTAAAACATACAATTTTAAAATCATGTTTTTTTCAGGGACCGTAATCATTATAAGTTTTATTTTAAAAATCTCGAAATAATGATTATAAAATGATTTTTACGATTTTCTTCAAAAATAATGATTATTTTTGAGTAATAAAATAAAACTTAAATAATAATGATTATTTCTGAGCAAAAAAATAAAACTCAAAAATAATGCTTAAAAATGATTTTTATTTTTTTTGCTCAAAATAAAACTCAATCTTAAATTACGGCTTCTGTGTTAAACTTTTCGCGGATGTGATTTCACATTCTTGATCTATGATTGAATACCTTTCATATGATATAACACATGTCCTTCAAGGACGAATATTAAGGATCTACTATTTTCTATTAAATTTCATTTATTCCCCTATTTTCTGTTGCAGTATGTATGTAGTATGTATTATTTTGGGTATTATAAGTTATTATTTATTGTTGGTGAAGTGATGCACCGCGACCAATTTTGGTCTGTTGCTAGCAGCCCTATTTCCTGTACAAAAGACAGGATTTTTGTGAGTTTTAAGGTGCTGATATTGCATGGGTGTAGAATGTGTTTCCCAAATCTGATGATTTTGCGCCTCGCAGGGGCATCGCAGTGTGCTAGTATATGCTCAGAGGACTCCACAATATCTGCAAAGTTGGGTGTTTGTTATTCCCAACTTGTACATGTGGCTCCTCAGTCTGCAGTGACCCGTGTACAGCCCTGTCAGAATTCTGAGGGCATTCTTTCCTTGTTGGATTAACTTTTGGAACCTTTTGAGGTAGCTCGTCTGGTGTTTACCCAGGAGGCTGTTCTAAGCGTGTTTTCTTCCTTTCTTAAAAGTCCTTTTATTGTGTGTTGGCCTATGCCGCAGTAGGGTTCTGGCCCTACCATTGCATTTCAAGGCACTTTCTGTTTTCACGAGACTTTTAAACTACTAAGAAATAATTGTTGTATCTAGCCAAATGCGTCAAAGCGCCAACCAACTTTTGCGCTCTTTAATCAAATATAGTCAGTTTCTAGCCACGTATAAATATACGTTTTAATGCAAATCTACGCTCAACTTAAGATAAGCATTTTAATAATATATAGTTTATTATACCCAAAATAATACATAGGGCTGCTAGCAACAGACCAAAATTGGTCGCGGTGCACCACTTCACCAACAATAAATAATAACTAATAATACTCAAAATAATACATACTACATACATACTGCAACAGAAAATAGAGGAATAAATTAAATTTAATAGAAAATAGTAGATCCTTAATATTCGTCCTTGAAGGACATGTGGTATATCATATGAAAGGTATTCAATCATAGATCAAGAATGTGAAATCACATCCGCGAAAAGTTTAACACAGAATCCGTAAATTAAGATTGAGTTTTATTTTGAGCAAAAACAATAAAAATCATTTTTAATCATTATTTTTGAGTTTTATTTTTTTGCTCAGAAATAATCATTATTATTTAAGTTTTATTTTATTACTCAAAAATAATCATTATTTTTGAAGAAAATCGTAAAAATCAAAAATTTAAAAATCATGGTGGATTTGCAGAGATTGTACAAAAATAAGAATTTTTTGTATAAATCATTTTTTTCTAGGTCCATTACAAGTGGGTGATTTTTTTACTTGAAAAAAATAAAATAATCATTATTTACGGTCCCTGGTTTTTTTATCTTAAACTCTTTCAACATTTATATTATTTACCCTAATAAATTGAATTTGTCAAGTGTGGAGAAACTATGGGGAAACATTGGTCTCTTACTAAATGCCACGTGTCCCCTCGAGTCACTGTATTGGTGTGCCTCTTGCTGGAATCCATACATTTTTTTAAGCCTTAGCAGATTCCCTGAACAAATAACCCGGAAAACGCCGTATCTGCAGTTTTCTTGATTTGATACCCCATTGATTTCCCATTGTGCGCTACCTTGACAAGCGCTGAAACAGGCACAGCAGCATTGTGGCTTGAATCATGTCCAGTCTGAAGATTTGCATTTGTTATTTATTTACGGTTGTGAAAAAGACCACAAACACATTAATAATTAGCTGCTTAAACTTACCTCTTTAAATATGCTCCAATTGAGATCCATGAGTTACATGCATCATAAAGTCGCACTATGGTCCCAAATCACAAAGAGCTGGTCAAAAGTCGAGAAAAAATAGTTTTTTTACGGACTTTTATTGAAATAGTTGCAGTGGTACATCTAGTTTGTATTCTTTCCGTTAATAAGGAGGACTTGGCTCAGGTATGACCTCCGTTCGTGAGCGTCGAGCGTACCTCATAATATACTCGTCATGTGTCGAAAATAATATAACGTTCAAAAGCGAATAGAATTGTGAAAAGATAGCCGATTTGGATTCTGCAAAATGGATTCTACTCTTGAAAGTAAGTACAATTTTAACGTACTGCTCAAAGTTATTATAAACAGTGCATGAAATAGTGAATCGTTAATAAAAGTAGAGGTTTTTTTCACATTCTGAAAAGTTTTGTTAGAAAAAGCAATAAATCAAAACTCCCATCAGATTCCACGCTGAATCAAAATAGAAATTGTTGTTTAGACAATTCTTCAGAACATAGCCAAAAATCAGCTGCGTATAGCTGCAGATTCAGTCTCGGTGATGATAATTGTGCGACAATTGTCGCGACATAATATATATACACTGCTCGACAACACTCTCCCACAATTCATCAAACCGACTTATTCTAAAGTTTTTTGGCCCGCCAAGCATGAAAATCACTTTTAAAAAAATCGGTTATATAGTTATTGATATATTATCGATAAACGGGTCTTTCAATGTTTTCAGCCAAATCAAATACGTTTCCGAAGAAATCGTCCGCCATATAGTGGGCCGGAAGTGGATGGAATGTGGGTGATCTGGGCGGAAAGTGTGTGGGAAGTGGATGGTAAGTAGGTGGATCCCCGTCTGTCCGTCCGTCTGTTTCTATGCTATCTCCTCCGTCAGTTTTAAAGCTATCGCAACCAAACTTTGCACGAAGTCTTGTGGTATAAATACGCTGCACATTTGTCGGAACCGGCCGGATCGGATGACTATAGCATATAGCTGCCATAGGAACGATCGGTTGAAAAACTAGTTTTTGTGAGAAAAACTTTTTTGTTTTCAATGCTATCGCTCCCAACGCTCGTATTTATAAGTTTTTAATGATTTCACATGATTTCACCAAGCCTTGTCGAAATCGGACAACTAAATAGTATAGCTGGCATACAAAAGTTACATTCAGAGAAAAAATAGAGAATTTCACTCTTGAATCAAGAGCATTCGTTCTCAAAAGTAGGGTAAGAGTGAAAATTCTTGATCCAGGAGCAATATTCTTGATCCAAGAGTGAATTTTTGATCCCGACATTCTTGACTCAAGAGTTTCAGTACTTGATCCAAGTACGAATAATTCTCAATATAAAAGACTAAAAATAATAATTAAAGGGGGTGGGGGGTTTGGGTGTGACAGACACGACCGAGACCCCGGGACAACCCGTCAGACCGACGTAGTGTTTGTTTGCTCCGCGCTGCTCGCCACTCACCATCAGCCACCCCACCCACTTTTTTCTAAGATGTGATTGATTTTGAGTTAGTCACATACCAGATAAAAATTTTTTATTTTACTTACTTTACTGGGACTTGAACTCGGTACCTCGAAGACTGAAACACACACATTTGGACGAGCAGCTTAACCGACTCGACTATTGTCGATAAACTACAAGTAGCGGCGAAAGCATATTTATGAGGCAGCGCGGTTGGTATTTGGCCAGCCGCAACAGCTCGACCGTGGATCAAGTCCCCGTAGCAGCAATTATTTTTTTTTTATTTTTTCCTTTTTTTTTTATTTTTATTTCATTTAATTTTTTTTTTTGTGATGTTTTAAACATTTTTATTATATTATACAGACGTTTAATCACTTACTTTTGCCCAATCTTAATGTTCAACTTTAACATAATTATCGGCGCGGCACGGCCAAATGACAATGACAAACTGCGCATGCGCTGTCTCTCTTTGAAAGAGCGCGGCCAACGTTATTCTCTCAAAGTTTGCGTTTCCTCACTCCCCTTGCCTATAGAACCACATTGAGAATGAATTTGTCTCGATTCCAAGAGCGAAATTCTTGAAAATTCAAGTGCGACTAGATTTTTTTTTCAAGAGCGTTCGTACTCAAATTATTCGTTCTAGATTTCTATGAGTGTAGGTCTGAAAAGAAGTCTTAGTAAGAAAAATTTTTTTGTTTTCAATGTTATCGCTCCCAACGCTTGTATTTATAAGTTTTCAATGATTTTACATAATTTCAACAAGATTTGTCGAAATCGGACCACTATATAGTATAGCTGCCATACAAACTGCCAGGCATATATCAAGCTCCAAGGGTATATAAACTTCGGTCGAGCCGAAGTTAGCTGGCCTCTGTTTTTTAAGTTTATTTTTCTTGTACAAATTTCCCAAATTTACAAAATCATTAAACATGTAAGAGATTGTTTTTCTCGAATTTTCGGGCTTTTATTTACACACGGGTTTACTATTTACTGGTCTTGTCCATATAATTTATATAATTTAGTTTAACTGAATTTAAAATCGATTCGGTTTCAGAAGGACGCCAGTTCGTTGCGGGACTCGGCTTACAAGCACGAAGCAGCGGTTCGGCGTGATGCCTCTAACTGACTCAAACCCCGATAGCGACTGTCCAAAATCAAGTTTCTGTAGGCTAGTGCTATCCGCTCACTCTTTACGCTCAATTGGCAGCAACTGAAACTGAGTGTAAAAAATTTTCACGTTCACCACCCTCCCACCCTCTGTTACTCTGGCTTTCTCTTCCACTCTTTGTACCGCTACATTGATCTCTGGCAGCCATAGCAACTGCTCTCATCGGTTTCAAATTTGAAATTGCTTCATGTAAATTGAACAGTTATATGTGACATCACGGCTAATCACTCGAACCTTGCTCACTCGACCATGAGGCCCGCCCCCTTGACATTGCCTTGCCGTATCCAATCCGAATTCGTTGTGTGCAAAAAAAAACGTGCCCAAGATAACAGGCACTATAAAATATTTGTTAGTTGTAGATAAAATTAGAAAAAAAAAGTACAGTTAACTAACCTTATCTCTGCCTGGGCACATCCGCCCTGCAGTGAGTAATGCACAACCGAAATAACCATTTCTGAGCGGAAGAAATGACACTTGTCAGCATAATAATGTGAACATTTTTTTAATGTCTTGATTAAAGTCCCCAAAAAATGTTTTAATTCCAATAAATATAAATTAAAATAAGATTCATTTAAATCCGAATGCCAAATGGTTACCTTGTATGGGCAATTTGTCGCTCGGTTGGCAGCTGGTTCCATAGTGTAGCGGTTATCACGTCTGCTTTACACGCAGAAGGTCTCCGGTTCGATCCCGGATGGAACCAGGGATGAAAAGTTTTTTTTTTATTTTTTTTTTTTGAATCAGAAAAATTATGTAAAAAATCTTTGTATGGGAAAGGTTTTTTGTACTGCTTAAAATCTAAATCAACAGGCCTTGTATATAAAAACTCATATTATACCTTAATTATGTTACCTATATGCAAAGTTTTTGAAATAACAGTAATCCTAGCTCTTAGCCCTATACGGAGTTGTAAAGTAACGAGAAGTTATGAGAACATTTCCTAGTACACATTTCACATCTTCCTTGTTTAAAAATTATGTTCTATGCTATTTTCAACTTTATACTCATTACTTCACATGAAAAACAAAACTCTGCTTATCTAAACTGGATGTAAATATTTTACTTGTTTCGTTTCTATTTGGTCGCTTAGCCTTTCAGTCCATATTTCATAGCAAAACAAATATTTTAGCTTCAACCACAAAATAATAAAAAAAACAATTATTAACCCTGGTTCCATCCGGGATCGAACCGGAGACCTTCTGCGTGTAAAGCAGACGTGATAACCGCTACACTATGGAACCAGCTGTTCGTCTGGCAGCCAAAATGCAGTTTTCTCGCACAACTCCAATATTGGTAAAACCTTGTAGTCTGCATTCTTCATCCAAAGTGGCTGACAAATGTGAAAAGGACATTTAAAAGAATGCATCGTAAAGTGGATACTTTGAATATCCAATCTACGGAAATCTTATTTTGCTGTGTAGGCAAATTAATGCCAAAATGGAACAAATTGAGCTAGCGCAAGCTTAAACCGAATATTTTTAAACGGGTTATTAATAAATGTAAGATTGGCTTACACTAGCCTAATTTAATTAATTCCCTGTAAAAATATGAAATAACTTGAATGACATGAATGGTTCGAGGCAATCGAACCTTTAAAAATAGCTAGATCTTCGGGGGAAAAATAGCTAAATTTGCAACACTGACCAACACTAGCACATTTTTTGGTCCTCTCAATTTAACCTGCTCTGATTATTGTGTGGTATTCAATATAACAATATATTCAATATTAAATACATATACACTCAGAAAAAAAAACAAGAACTTTGTACTTGAACCAAGTACGAACGGTGTCAATAGTACGGTAAGTACGAAAATACTTGATTCAAGTACAAAATCCTTATTTCAAGTACAATTTTTTCAATCCCAAAATACTTGTTTGAAGACTATTTCGGGATGTTTTAAGCAGGGCTACAAACCCCTCTGAAATCGGTCGAGGTTCACACCGGGGTTCGAACCCGCGATATTATTTGTGTTCGGGTTCACGCAGCGGGTTCAGAAGGTCGGTGAACCTAGGTCCAGGTTCGAACCGGGGTTCAGAAATAGTTTTGATTTTGCTAGCTTAGAAAACAGAAATTGTAACAACTGTAGCGAACTATTGATATTTGCCAAATAATATTCGAACTTTGTTACAGTTAATAATGGATAAAACAAATTTAAATGACTGAAGAAAAATTTGCCTGATATTTGTTTTAAAGGAACAGCAATCCAATTTACAATGATAGTTTGTCGTTACCTTTAACACAATAGAATCTTTAGGCGATCTTGGAATTCCTCCAAATAAAGCAATAAAGTCGTTCATTATTATGTATTTGTCACTAATTCTTTATATTTTAGCTCCTTAGATAAAGATTCCATTTCATGATGAAAAGAATATGAACTTGGAGAATAATCAGTGTTGATTTTTTTAAGGAGTTCCTTTTGAGGTTCACACAATTCAGCGATTTGTCTTTGCAAGCTTTTTTTTTTCAATGTCAAAAAATTAAGTTTCGTGGATCCAAAAAAAAAACTTCTAATTTGGATTGAATGTAAAAAGTATGATCGTATTAAGAATTTTCTAAATATTTACGAACATTGAAACTTTAAAGCACCAATACAAAGGCAAGCCCGAACCAAACCACTTTCAACTTTTCTTTGCTCCGGTTCGGGTTCAGGTTCGGACGCGGAATTTTTTTTTCTCCGGTTCAGGTTCGGTTCGGGATTCTCAAAAACAAATTTAACGTAAAATGATTCGTAGTTGTCGTAGCACACTTTTTGAGCCATGCATAGTAAGTCTATTCTGTACTTAATCCAAGAAATTTTGTACCTGAACTAAGTACGATCTTTTCTTAAATTTTTAGGCTAACTGTAAGTACGAAATGTACTTGATTCAAGAACGTTTGATCTCATTTGAATAATTTTAACAGTCGTTCTTAAATTAATTACTTAAATTAAGTACTTTCAAGAAGAAAACATACTTAAAATTTCAAGTACAAAACGGCATAAATTCTATCCCGATCGGTCGTTTTTTTTCTGATTATAGCATTGAAATAATTTCCATTTTATTGTGTGAAAACTAAAACACCAAATGAAATTTAAAGCTTGGTCGGTTTTATGTTATTAGCTTTGGATAGCGTTTAGTTTCAAAAGCTTTTTGTCCTTGTCTCAGTCAAAGCTTTCATTTAAATAGCTTATTAAGTTCATTCGGACTTCAGCTGTTTCCGTGGTGTAGCGGTTATCACATCTGCCTAACACGCAGAAGGCCCCCGGTTCGATCCCGGGCGGAAACAGATGCAAATTTTTTTTATTTATTTTTTTCTCGTGGAATCTGTTACAAAAAAATTACAAAATAAACTAATAGCGATTCCGACACGATGGTGGATTTTTATTTGCCCATCCGACCAGCTAAGCTTTCTCTTCTTTGTGTTCTTGATTTGCACGTAATTTCGATAAAATCTCAACCCAAAATCAAATTTAAAATCCGAATGACTGTTTCCCTCTCTGCGGATGGAACAAAATTCCATTTATTATGATAATACAATAAAGTATTTCTCCCTTTCTTTAATTTTCGATTACTTTTTATTATATTTTATTTAAAAGCTTAAAAGCACTTGGATAATATCTTAAGCAAACATTACATAAAATCGTTTATAAAATCAAATTAAAATTAAATTGCACCTGTTGTAGTTGTAGTTGTAGTTGTTCATGTTCTATATTAAAACTTAAAAATAAATTAACAAAATTAAAAACTAAAATAAAAATCACTGAGCAACAGAAATTTTCAAACACAAAAACACAGCAAAATAACTACTCAATAGCGTCTGGCTGTGGTGGGCCTTGGAACACCCGATGTCCGGGGTCTGGCTGACTTAGAACGTAAGGGATTGGACACACTGTCCGTGTTATAGCTTAGATAGACATGCGATAGATCCACAAAATCTGGCTCTTTGCCTGCGTTTTTATGGGCCGAGATGTGCTTACGCATATTATTGCCAGTATAGGCCACACATTTGAGTTGCCATTCGCCTATATCCTCATTCCAGTGTGTGAATTGATTAATCATCGACTGATACTCCTTGGGCACGTACGAATTCAGCACGAGCTCACACAGGGCCAGCTCACGCGACAGACTGCGTATATTCTCATAGATGCCCTCCTTTTCACGCTGATGCTCCTGCTGCTGATCGGCCAGCTCAGATTTGACGCCCATTAACATTTGCATGACACGATGAATTTTTTTGGTAATACCGGTGCTGGCTTCCTGCAGCGAGGAATAGCGCTCCTCGATGTCAATACGTTCCGTGGCTTTTTGTTCGAGAGTTTGACGCAAAGCTTCTTCCGATTTCATGCGTTCGTCCAGTTCGGCAATGGATTGTTCGAGTAGATACTCCTGGGTTTGGGCTTTCTCGAGTAGATTTTCACCACCGACCAGAATCTTACCCTCTAGATTGACTAGTTTGTTGCGTAATAGCTCCTGCTCTGACTTGGCATGCTCTATCTCGCGCTGATGCTCGGTCTTGCGCTGGGCCAACTCTTCCTTTTCCTCATCGGTTTTCTCACGCTTCTTTCGTGGCTTTGGTAGAATCGAAGATGAATCCAGTTCAATTTCCAGTGGTGTGAGCTCTTCCTCCTCTTCTTCCTCCTCGGAGCTAGGTGGCTGCTCCTCCTCAAAGGTTCCTTCTTCGAGCTGTTTACGTAGGCGTGCAATTTCTTCCTGGAAATGCCGCAGTAAAGCATCCTTGGGCTCCTCATTGATGTGCATGCGGTTTTGTATATTCTTGGCGCGACTGGCATAACGTAGCGTTGATATAGTCTCCATGTAGTTGGAGTCTGCCGGTGAAATAGTGGCACACATGACGGTCTTTGAGTTACCTCCCAGTGAATCTTGCAGTAGACGCGTCAGCTTGGAATTGCGGTACGGTATGTGGGTGGATTTGCCATCTACCAGGGCGCTGATGACATTACCCAGCACCGATAGCGACAGATTAATCTTGGTGGCCTCCTTAAGTCTTTGTCCCGAGGCTTGGGTCTTTGATTGACGTTCCGAACCGGCCAGATCAACCAATTGCAGTTTACCCATGCGTACATGCTGCACTCCATCGCCCTCACCCAGTTCGCTACGCTCCACAGTGATGGAGAAGATGGCATGCGATCTGGAGGACTCCTCATTCATTTTGGTGGCACCCACAGCACGATTTTTGTTACCCAAACGCATGATATTCTCCAAATCATCCGCATTATGCACCACATAGCCACTTAGATCCTTCACAAATACTCCTATGTCCGGCCTTTCCTTAACCTCCAGACTTTTGCTCACATCCTTGCCCAGCAAATCTCTCACCTCCTCGTTATAGATCTCCATGTAGCTGACTCTTACCAGAAATTTCTGATTCTCCTTGGCCTTGGCTATGTGTCCAAAGATATGGGCAAAGGCATTGGGTATAATGCCCTTGGTCTGCGGTGAATCTGCATTCCCAGACATGGTATACGTCTTGCCGGTGCCTGTCTGACCATAAGCCAAAATGGTACCATTATAACCCTCCAGCACTTTGTCCACTATGGGTCTGGCGGTATCCACATACAAATCCAATTGATTGGACTGACCATCAAAGACATTGTCAAAGTAGTAGGTCTTGGGCGGCTCATGATTGGTGGAATTGGGCTTCATCACGGTAATGGCCCGATTGATTTTATCCACCGAAATGGCACTCAAAGCTCCGGCGGTCAACTCATTTTTGTCCATCGGCCGTGTACGCACAACCACACGTACATTTTCGATTTCGTCATCGAGCTGGGGTTGAGCCTGAGCGGCGGGGGGGAGTTGAGCTAAGGAGGCGGCTGCTGACTGTTCCTGAGGCATTTTAATGTTTAATTTTTTGTGTCTTTTAAACGTTTTTCTACTTTTCCGCCTGCCCTTTGGTTGATGGCAATCGATTATCAATGAGTTTTTCTCGCATTTGTTTATGCACCCCCCGTTGCTATGTTTTGTTCGTGTACGTGTGAGTGTGCGTGTGTGTGTGTGGGTGTTGCAAATTGAACACACTAATCCGAGCGGTAGCTGTAAAATGCCAAAGCGTGGGCGTAGTGTGACCAAAATTTAGTAATGAAATACTAGAAATTGGTAAGGGAAATCTAAAAGATAACTAGCCTGCAAATTGCTATATATTACAAATCTGGGGAGATTTAGAGTACAGCTAAATCTGAAAAGAGAACTAATAAGTTTAATAGGAGGTTTTGTCTTTGTTTTGGGAAGTTGGAAGCCCGGAAAATGTACTTGCCGATGAGATTTAAGAAATACATATAGGAATGGGAGAATCAAACTCAGAAATGTAACAGTAAATGTTAAGTAATTTTCGACTTTGGGTGTAGATCAGTGCCTATCCCATGGGACAGCAACTGCCGGCGTCTCAGACGACACACGTTGAGAGAGAATACATGTGTTGTCTCTTACGATGCACGTGTTCAGTTTTTTTCTCTCAGAAGGCATTTTTTCGTATGCAATGTTTAATTGTGTGAGTTTGGACACCTCTGGTGTAGATTTCCAAATATAAAAGTCACTTATTCCTTATTTAGCCTCGAAAATGAGTTGGGAGAATATCGCTCGGAAACTAAACTCTTGCCCAAATAACCTTAACCATCCATTTTTCCCCGAACCTGATCAGATTAAAAGCAAAACATTTCTATAAAACAGTTTACGCTCAATTTCGTCTTTGGGGGAGAATTTCTAAAATTTTGAAGAAAGCAAAAGAGTTTCACACAACAGTTTTCCGCTCATTTTTCGACTTTTGGGGTAGTTTTTCAAGGCAAGATTGAAATCGGCTTTAATTTTGATGTTTTTCTTCTGGATTTCTTAAGACGAAACTGCTCGAATGCGAGAAGACAATTGATCTCGACTTGTGGGCGAGGGAAGTGCGATATTGATGAAAAAAACACCTCGAAACATAAAAAAAAAAAAAAACTCTGCACCTACGGGAACTAGTTTCCTCGACCTCAAAGTTTGTTGCCTTTGTTTCTCGCTGAGCTGCAAAGTGCCAACTGCTTACATTCTTAAATAAGTTTATGGATGACAGTCAAATGAGCTAAGGCGCTGTCGCCCGTGTGCCAGAGTCAGCCCCAGTAAAAAATGTTGAATGGTATCTCCAAATCAATCACAGCTTAAAAAAAAAGTAGGTTTGGTGATGCTTGGTCGTGTCTCCTTTCCCCATCCCTCTTCGCCCTGTCATATCACGATATATTACTTATGTCCAAGAGGATCTATGCTTAAAATCTTAATACTTCTAACAACAAAGAAGCTGTATGTTTCATATAAAAACTACTTAATTTAAAACCAAGAATTTCAATCTACAAATTTCTTGCTATATTTTAGTATTTTCAGCTTGAATTTAGGAACATTCCGTCTTACCGTACTTTTGACCTCAAAACTGTTTGATAACAAGCACAATCCGTTTGATTTTTTCTCTGAGTTTATGTGTAACTTTAAAAATAGTCGCTAAAATAAAGTATTCCGTATTTTAGAGTATGAACCTCATTTTCCGAAAGATTGGTATGCAGTTATTATTGAGTTTGCATATAGATCTTTTGCTGATAAGCAAAAAAGTTTCTTACAATAGTTTTGATCAAATTTTTCTCATTTCTTGACAGAATTTTCCAAAATCTGACCTTAGTTTCCCCCTTTCAGTATAAGATAAAACTTTTGTGAGCCTATTTTGTAGAGTTCAGGCTGGACAGCAGTCATCGGTCAGTCAGTTAGGTTGAACTCTGTAATATGTATGTATATGTCGAGCTCCCACTTTCACTTTCGCAAAAGATATGCGATTTGAAAACGGGTTTTTGACCAAAATCTTTTTATTTTTTTTAAATGTAAGCCTGGCTCTTTATATAGATTACGGACTTTAAGGAATTTCAACAATGTTTCGAAGTCGTTAAGAAGGAATCTTTCGACATCACTAAAAAAAATAGGACAAATGATTTAAAAATTAAACTGGTGCAAAGCTAGGCGAAATGGTAAAAATATATTCTTGTAAAAAGTAAAACAATGCAATAATTTCTTTCTTATAAATAAGCTCACAATTTTCTAGAACGAGTTTGGAGCAAGGCATTTCCTAGCAGGAAATATTAAATACTTAAAAAAATGAAGATGTAGATGTAAATTTATTTATTTAGAATATGACATAAAGTACAGAAGTAGGAGAATAAACGAACGTATTTTTAAAAAGTCCTGTAAATAATATAGATATTATAATAATCAAGGTTGCAAGCCTCTTAGAAATCAAGAGGAGTTCACTCCTTGGCTTGAAACGGCGAAATTTTTAGGGTTAAGGTTCACGAAGCGGGTTCTTAAGAACGCTAAGCTTAGGTTCAGGGTCGAAGCTATTTTAAGCTAATTTTGATTTTCCTTATTAAGAAAAAAATCGTTTTTTTCGTTTGTAGAGTTCTGAGAGAACAGAAACCATCATTTAAAAATCCCAAAAACCTTGGCGAGTTACATATACATTGGATAATATGGAAAAATTGCATAATCGTGATATTAATTTTTTTTTTAATCGAACTCTGGCTAGTTTTATGTGCTCTGGTTCAGATTAGGGTTTGGGCAGATAAAATAGATTTTTCGATCAGACTTTAAAACGGTTTGCAACCCTGATATTATCCCAATGCACAATACCTTAAGGTAACTTCTACTAATTTCATACTTATTGAATCTAAAGAGTTGTTTTTGTCGTCGAAAAGATATAATTTTCATTTCAATTATCGATTAATGGAATCATTAAAATCAGAACCATTTGTGTTTATTAGCAACTTAACCATTTTCTATACGTAACGAAATTATATAAAATATTTCCTGATCTGTTAAAAATTTTTTAACAATTAGGGTTTAAAATTCTAAAAAAGGTCAAGAATTTATTTCCGACATAGTTAAATAGCAGGAGGCTTTATAGAATCGCTAAGAACCACCTTAAGACGATCAAATTAGGGCTGCAAGCCTCCAAGAGCAAATGAAGAGAGGTTTACTCCGGGCTATGCCCTTTGGAAATAGCTTCACAGAGCGGTATTATAAGGTTAGTGGACAAGGGGTCAGGTTTGAACTCGGGTTCAGGTTAAGTTTAATAACTCTGTTCTGTTTATCAATTGTTTTTCGGAACCTAACTTTTATTTTTTGTCAAAATAAATTTGTTTCGGGGCGGTTTGTGTTCGACCTCTCAAAAAATTGAAGAGATCCTGGACCGGTTCGTCTTCGAACCGACTTTCAACCCTCTCTTAAACAAGAAGAAAGATTTATATACAAATTTAAAGATCGGAAATGTTTCCTGCTTCCTGCTTCTTGTCCGAAAATTTGTTTAATATTCATCTGATATAAAAATTAAAAAATTAATACAAAAATGAGAAAAGTTTTAATTTAAAAAATATTAAAAAAATAATTAAAAAACCTGTTTAAAAATGTATCTCAGAGATATAAAAAAATACCAAATACCCTCGCCACTCTCACACTCAAAATGTTGACTGGGCACTCCCCTGCGTACTCGAGCGAGTAAAACATCTGCCCACCACCTCTAGCGATTTAGCATTGAGAGAGCGACCTCAACGAGACGACACCAGTGCCAGTGTGGATTAGATAGATTGGCGCTGCTGCCCTTAAAGACTTCCTTACACGACCAGACGACGCATCAAATTCAACTCCGGCCACCATGGCAGCAACATTGCGTAGATTCCATGGCTTGAGGTTGCTCAAATCGACGGCAGCATTAAATTTGCAGCAGGTAAACCACACGAGAATTGGGCCCACAAACTCTGCATAGCTGGCAGTTGAAAGGGTCATGTTAGATGCAGGAGCTTGACGGCCAGGAATTCCAGGCAATTCAAATGATGTGTCAGTGTCAATGGGACATCTTCTGGCCTCGGTGGTGGTGTTAAGGATGGGCTTGCATTGGCCAGGCAGTGTCCCATTGGCAAAGTCCCCCCGCAATTATGTAACTTTAGTGCAAAAATTCGTACACTTTGCCTGGGAGTTCCAGCCATGGTTACTTATGCTCCATTTCTTTTACTCTCTTGCAGGCCAAAAACCTCTCCTCGGCCAGCAGTTGGGCCCAGAACAACAAGAAGGTAAGTCATCAAAATGTTTAGACAAATCGGAGATTCATTTCATAATAGCCAACAATTTGAACCTAACCTCAATCGTGTATGCGTTTGCTTCTCTCTCCCTCTCTGACGCGCTCTCTTACTGTGTAATTGTGTGTGTGCGTGTGTTGCTGCGAACAGCTGATTGGTGCTGTGGGTGCTGTTACCGGCGGCGTTGGTGCCTTATTGTTTGCTCTGGAGCAATCTGTGCAGGCATCGGGCACTGAAGTGCATCCTCCCGCACACCCCTGGAGCCATAAGGGTCTATTCTCAGCGCTGGATCACCAAAGGTGAGCGGTCAAATTGTGTGAAACTTGGGTATTTCTAATGTGTGTGTGTTTACCTTTGCAGCATACGTCGTGGCTATGAGGTGTATAAGCAGGTGTGCTCTGCCTGCCATTCGATGCAATACATTGCCTACCGCAATCTAGTTGGTGTCAGCCATACTGAAGCCGAGGCCAAGGCCGAAGCCGAGCAGATCATGGTAAGTGAGAGGTTTTTAGACAGGCTTTAGATTAGAATCAATCAGGCCTGTTCCCCTATTCAATGGCGAGTAAAATTTTCTTGTTGCCAAAATCCTTTTAATTTCAAAACCGTATTTATCTTTACTCGACCTTCTCGAGGGCAAAAAGATTCGGGTTAATTCTGTGATCGTTTCTTAGAAATCAATCAAGGCCGAAGACGAGCAGATTATGGCAGATTCAGTTAGGAATGCCGGAATATCGATATCAAATATTTTTAAAATATAGTTTTGGTGGATATTTTTGTTGATTTCGGCAACAAAAAGGATATCACTAATACTATGTACTTACTTTCAATAGAATCTCCTCATGAAACCAAAATAAACATCCACCAAAAATTTCGTTAAAAGTTATTCGAAATCAATATTACGGCATCCCCAGATTTAAAACGATATTTTGAATAAAAACCGTTTGAGTGAATCCAATATTCTTGAAACCGTATATCGTTTTAGTATTGTTCAGTTTCGGTTCAAAGTTATATTCCGTATTCGCTTACAGAAAGCTTAGAACCGGAAACTATCAGGCCTGTTCCGGTTTTCGACTTCAATCAAATCATGAGGAATCGGAATTGTTAAGTGTTCTCGTTTCCAAAATCCGACAGTGTAATTCGACTTTTAGCTTGAAAATCCCAATTATCTTCATTCGATCCTCTGCATGGCTAAAAGATTCGACCGAAGTCTTTGATCGTTTCTTAGAAATTGCAACTCTTACCAATTCCGATTAATCGGATTCGAAAACGGGAACAGGCCTGTATATTTTGAGTAAGATCCGATATCTGAGAACCACTATTCTTGAAAACGAAAAAACCTTCCTTTTTAAAACTCAAAACCAGATCCAATTCTTTAAATGAGAACCGATAAGGGAGAACCAATATTCTTTGAAAAGAAACACCAGTACAAAATCATTAACCTGAACAGATTCAGCAGCATCGAACCCTCAGAAGCTAAAAATGGTACAAATCGTTATATAACATGCATATGCTTCGAAACGGGTCATAAGTTTTGAAACAAGATATACTTATAGTTAAGAAAATTGGACGGAACTGCCTTGTAGATCTAGGTGGGATGGCAAAATTAATTCGGCTAAGTAGAAAACAAGAGTCAATATAACCGTTTATTAGCTTATGAAGGAACATAACTCCGTGACAGATTCTACGATCTTGCAAGGACGGTAGGCTTAATAGACGGAGTCTGTCCACATGCGATAGCAGGCGACGGTGTTGTTCCCAGTTAAGTCCACGTAAGGCGAAGAGGAGTAATTGCTTATGCACCGACTCAATAAGGACCTGGTTGCATACTGCATGAGCAGTACTCAAGTATAGGTCGGACATGTGAAACGTAAAGAAGCTAAGTAGTGTATGGGTCATCAACGTTTAACAAAAGCAAACACCCCCTTGGCTTTGCTAACGATAATCCCAATGTGATCGGAAAAGTTCATATTATGGCCAAATAATACGCCAAGGTCTGTTACCGTGTGTATACGCTCGAGGCAGATCGATAGAAAGCAGCAAGTTGTTAGTGCACTAGGTTTGAAGGTGGTTAATGTCATTTTGTAACAGACAATGTGAATCGGGGTCTGTTAGCTGCATATAAATTTTTACATTGTCTGCATACATCAACACGTGAAAATTGAAAATGACGGAAGGAAGGTCGTTTATGAGTACATTGATATCCAATTGACCAAGAAGTTGGGAAATCCTAAAAGTGACAACTTCTTTCAGATTTGTCGATGTAGACCGGCGTTTCATAAACCCGTGTTGCGATGGAGACATAAGAGAGCAACACTGATGCTGTAATTGAGCAGTTATAACGAGTTCAAAAAGTTTGGGTATGGCACAAAGTTTTGCATTTCCACGATAATTTTGAATATCAGTTCTACTTCCTTTTTTTTTAATAAAGGACCAGAACTTAGAAGGTTCGTAAAACGGGATGATCGTATTAGTACCAAGACATTGTTCCAATACAGTTTCGACTCTAAGTTTTATTCCGAATTTGCTTACAGAAATTAACCAATTAAAGCTCAGAAGCAGAATCTAGATTTAAAGTAAGATCTAATATTGGAGAACAGTTACTCTTGGAGCCGAAAGACTGTTTCAGACCGTCTTTTTTCCGGAATCGCTGTCCAAAATTTTTCTTTATAAACTCGAAACCAGAACCAAACTTTAAATGGGAACCAATATTCTTGAAACCGAAACACCATTCGTCAGTATCAAATCATTGAACAGGCACAGCTTCTTTTTGATTTCGAAATCCTTTAGCAAAATAAACCGGTCAAAAAAAGAACTGATATTTTTAATGGGTCTATAAATCCAATTTATCAACAATTACAATTTTTTTAAGATATTTTAGGCGGTACGAAACTTGGACATATGTTCATTTCCAAACTGATGTGACGTTACGTTTGTTCGAAAAAATGTTTTTAAAAAATAGGAAATGATTTTTTTTATATTTGGATAGCAATTCAGTACCATTACAAACAACACAAACAATAACATTAAAAGTATCCAAAGTAGAAAAATGGCGCCTACGCTACTTTGCATTGACAAATCTCGAAATGGCAAATTAATTTAAGATTGGCTTATAAAAGTTTTTGTTGTTTCCTCATAAAAATATGTTTAAAACGAGAGCGTAAGTTAAAGTCGGCTCTAACCGACTTCGATATACCCGTTACTCATGAAAAAACATGTTCAACAGTGATCCTGCGTTCCTTAGGGTAAACATCTCAAAAGTATGCAACACTTTTTTAACTCGGCTATTTTTCACATTTTTGCTCATAACTTGAGAACCGTTCATCTGATCTTTATCATTTCTTCGGCAAATCGATTCATTTTGCTAATTACTAACTATCTCTAGAAGGTACGAATCGTCTATCTTTAAAACTGTAGGAGATATAACGTTTTTTCCGAATTGCGGGGGCGGGAGGGGGCGTGAAATAAACTTGATCTGCGTGCAGATAAAAGAAGCATTTGTCCCATACATGTCAAACCTCTATCTCTTACCATCTCTGAGATCTAGGTGTTCATACAGACAGACGGACGGACGGACAGACGGACATGGCCATATCGACTCGGCTGTTGATGCTGATCAAGAATATATATACTTTATATGGTCGGAAATGATTCCTTCTGCCTGTTACATACATTTGCACGACTTTAGTATACCCTTTTTACTCTACGAGTAACGGGTATAAATAGTGTTTTTTAAGTACTTTTTTTTGGTCTCGGTGACCTTTTCTGTGAGAATGGTCATATACAATTTAAAAACGATTTCAATATACCCTCTCCAATATAAAACCAACAGAACAAATGGATCTCGCTCAGTTTTTGGCAGTAAAGGTATCGCAAGTCTGCAAACCTCTCCAATTTATTGAAGAGTTTGAACACGTAGTAAAGTGTAATATGAGATTCGTGGAGCGGTTCCTTTACATATCGATCCTAAAGGGCCATACGGACTTCCGAAGTACGTAATTTAGCTAACTTTCCCCTATGTTTCGTCGGCATGAAACATAGGAGCAGTGTGACCACACTTAAGAAAAAATTAGTCCAAAATGTTCTGTTTTTGCTATTTTTGCTATTAGGCGTATTAGACTGTTAAGGGTAACATTCCGTACATGCAAATTGTTCAAGTGGCAAAATCGTAACTTCTGCCCATACGGACCATACAGCCCATACGGGCCTTATAGGTCTTGACCTAGTTGACAAAATTTTCCCTCTACTTTGCCTCTAAATCAATCAATCAGTAGTCAAATGGTCTATCGCTTATTGTTATCGTTCTCTAAAAGGGTCTGGTAAATCAGATACATGTTCCTATTTTAGCTCGAAAATTTCTATAAAAATGATGAAAAAATGTTGAAGGGGTTTTTATCCATCGCCAATATTTATATTCCATTTTCATGAATCCCAAGAACGATACACGCTTAAATTTGATGAAATCATGTTCTTTTTTAATGTTCCTTTTTAGTAATTAGGGTCCAGCAGTTCTTAAAACGTATCTGTAATCGCTTAAACCACAATCACAATTCCCTTTTTCAATAAAATTAAGTTTTTGGGTGAATTTTTTCACGATCTTAAAACGGAAATAAATATTTGGTTTTTGCTCGAACTTAATTTGAATTCACAATTTTTAGGTTATAACTGTAGACTAGTTTATCATAAAAATCTGGTCACACTCCAAATTAAAAAGAAAAACTCCCAAAATGTATTTCAAAATCAAGATGCATTTTTAACGTACAATTTTACTTTTATCTTTATCTACTTAGGTCAAGGACGGTCCCGATGACACCGGTAACTATTACGATCGTCCCGGCAAGCTGTCGGATTACTTCCCCTCGCCGTATCCCAATGAGGAGGCGGCCCGTGCTGCCAACAATGGTGCCTATCCACCGGATTTGAGTTACATTGTATCGGCCCGTCATGGTGGTGAAGATTATATCTTTGCTCTGTTGACCGGCTACCATGATGCCCCAGCTGGTGTTGTACTACGCGAGGGACAGTACTTCAATCCGTACTTCCCGGGTGGTGCCATTTCCATGGCCCAGGTGTTGTACAACGAGGTAAGCATTAAAGTTCAGGCTCACTTGGTCAAGTTGTACCATTCAAACTCTCTCCCTCTCCCTCAACAGGTCATTGAGTATGAGGACGGCACACCGCCAACGCAGAGCCAACTGGCCAAGGATGTGGCCACTTTCCTTAAATGGACCTCCGAGCCGGAGCACGATGATCGCAAATCGCTGCTGATCAAAGTAATTGGCATTCTTGGCTTCCTGACTGCCATCTCGTATTACATTAAGCGACACAAGTGGTCGTCCCTCAAGTCGCGAAAGATTGTTTTCGTGCCCAAGGACAAGTAGATAATGAAATGATGTTTGAAGTTCAATTGCCGTGTTATGTGAGAAATAAATCAATTTTAAGCAAAACACAACAAAAACCACAGAAAAAACACAAAGAATTAAATATAACCCGGCGAGCGTTAGAGAAAGTGGGGAGCGAGACGGCCTAGCAAAATGAGTCATGCATAAAATAAATATTACATTGATTGTGTATAAAAAAACGGAAACAACTATAATTCAAATTATGTATTTAAAATAAACCATTGACAAGTATACAAACATTTTTTATGGGGAGGTCCTTAGGACTTAGGTGTACAATACGATGAGGTTATAATTAATAGAAATTATTCCTTAAATTGGCAAAAAAGCTAATGAAAAAAAAGGCCTGAAAAACTGAAAAATTCTGTAGAAGATTTGATCAGGCGATTTTAGACCGCCGTAAAGATAAAGCCGAAAAGCTGGTAAGAGAACTAACTGTACAGAAGAAAGGATCTCTAGTTTGTGTCTCAAGGAGAGATGGAGCAATAGGGTTGGGTATACAAGTCGTCAAGGGAGTTGCCTGGCTACCAATGAGACTCCAAAGGTGGTTGTTTTTTTTTGTTAGTTTAAGTTTTTATGAGGCTAATAAAATTGTAATCTTTTCAAGGAACACGCCAAGGCTACTATTATTTATCCAGATTAATGATTTATCCAGCCTAAATTAAGGAATCTTACATGTTGACTTGGAAATTCTTATGCAAAATGTATTTTACCTGTTCAGTTTAGATGCCTATAGCCTTAGCCATGGGCTTTTCATTCTCGTTTTCATTACGGAATTTTGTAATTTTAATGGGTGGGGATGCACAGGGATACAAACCGTTTCTGAACCGAACCGAACCGTAATCGAATGGCTAATTCCATCTGCTTAACCGAACCGGAGTTCCTTTGAAAAAGCCGAACCGAAAACCAATATGCAAAACAGTACGGTTTGGTTCAGTTCACTGAGAAGTCTTAAGACGTAAATCGCTTACCTTCTGTCAATGATATATATCTGAATCTTTCGTCTAAATTAAGATTCGCTTATGGACCCTGGTTCGTATGATGACGAATTGATGTAGATTTAATATACTAAAAGGGATAAATCGGAAAAGTTAGAAATGATGAAAAAAATCAGAATGTTCAAAAGCGAATGCGGCAGGAAATGGGGTTACACGTAGATAAGCCAAAGCAAAACGGAAACGGGAATACAAACGACGGCAACACTGCAAGAATGGCTTTTTCAAATCCAGAGCTGTTTGCATCAATTTTGGAATTTAACTTGAAAATTTTAGAATGCCTTCTGCGAGAAACCTTTGCTTTGTACATGTTCAAATACCCGTGGTATCCAATGTCGCTTACTCTACATAAGATTCTAATCCATGGATCCCAGATAATAGAGACTTCAATAGTGCCTTGAGGAAAACGCATCAGAAGCTCTCAACAAATTTTATAAGCGCAATAGACAGTCGCATGCTATGTTGGATGTCTCCCTCAGATCAATGGATCATTCTTCGAGTATTACGGTTAAGAAAAAGTCTGGTCAATACAAAAGTAAAGTGTTGCCAAAAAGTGTCATTGCATTTTAAGAAGAACCTTACTTTGAAATTGAAAATAAGAACGACCTTCCACTTAATGACTGCGAAGAAAATTTTGATTCCGAGTGCGAAGGTGACAATTTATATTAATTCAATTAGATGAAGATGAAAATTATTGTAATTAATGTGTAACTTTGTTAAAACAACATCTCAAATTGAATAAAAAAAAGAACTAATAACAAATTTTCAACTTAAAAATAAAATTACATATACGCAATATGTGATCATATGGGCGGCGAGAGTGGGCGTGGTCCGATCGGTCCAAAAATTTTCCCACATGTTTGTTTTTCCATAGTTATTGAATCCTCCAAGTTTCAACTCTGTGGCTACATTGGTCGACTTTATGCCAAAAAATTGCCCATCCAGCCCACTTTGCCTTGGTAAGGTACAAGGTAAATGTCAAAAAATATACCCAGGTAAGATAAAGATATAAAATAGGTACTTTTAAATTAAAATTATGGTTAACCCATTTTTATTATTAGAAATGGCTATATATAAAATATAAAGTAAGGTCTCCTCCTATTCTTCTAAAGAACTTGAGCGACACCCAAGCGTGCCACATGCCTGACAATAAGGCAGTGACCCATTAGGGCCAAGACCAGAAGTACCACGTGACCCTAGCCACAGCGCAAGCCGGCGCTATTGCATTCTTCCGTAACCTGACGCCGGGTTTTATTCCTTGTGACTATCTTGTAACAGTATATGGGCATCCCTATGAAGCTCTTCTCTGTGAGGAGCTGAATCGTAGTGCCTTGACTGTGTTGAGTTGTCCATGTAGCCAGATAAGGTGGTTACTACGACTACGCAGGGCATCTTCTTTTTGGAGGTGCGGCTTTTTAAGCTTTCCTCCTCCTCCTGAACAACCAGTAGAGTCTTCAGAGCCTTGCACAAATTTCCGTGAGCTATGTACTTGGGAAACCACGTCCTCTGCCAATTCATTTATTAAAAATAGAGGCAAGCTAACTTTGGCTCGACCGAAGTTTATATACCCTTGCAGCATGATATCTGCCTGCCAGATTGTTATATGGCACCACAATTTTGACAAAATTTTGAAAACAAAAAAGTTTTTCTCACTAGAACTACATTTTCGACCGATCTAACCAACCACATCCATATAAGAAATTTGATAATTTGATTTGACCCGTAATGTACGAGTATGAATGTATTTGATGATACGATTTTTTTTGCGAGGTCAGTGGGTAATCAATTTGAAAAGTAAATCAGCTTGTTGGCGTTTTTTTGTGTGATTGCGTGTGTGTGTGGGTGTGTGAGAGAGGGTGAGTCCTATATCATCAAAGTAAGATTTTCAGCAGTCGCATTTTGATTGTCGTTTACAAAACTTTACTTTTGTACAACAATTTTCGCCTGGCTCTCCTTTTGGTCCCCGCCCGGGAGGCCCAACCAGGCCCTCAAATCCACCTCTTCCTTTCACTCCCATAGATCCTTTGTCTCCAGGATGTCCTGGAATACCCACTCCAGCCTTGCACTCTTCGAAGTTTCTCTCTAATTGATCAACACTTGACCTTAACTTCAATATCACCATTTTTAGATCTTCTGTTGATTGCTTAAGCTTATTATAATCGTCCTGAAGTTAAAGTTCATAATGCAATCAAATATTATATAAGTTTGAGTGTAAATTATAACTTGCCTCATGTGGGGAACAATAAGCCACTACGGCACACAGAGCCAGAACACAGAAAACAATCTTCCTGTTCATTATTGCTTCTCGGCAAAACTGATCAGCAAATTGGCGTTTGGCGAGCTTTTATATATTTTTTGAGCACTCTGACTAGCACTTCTGCGAGTGAAATATTTAGTGTTATCAGTGCTTTAAGACAACGTGTTTGTTACACTCTGTTCTTTTATACTTTGTACCAAAAGTATAGCGTGAAAATTAAAACTAAAAAAAACAAGTGAGAAAGTCGGTCAAGCCCGACTATAACATACTCTGTACCTAGATTAGAAGCTGAATGCAATGCTGGTGCTGCGCTCATCTCTAGTTCTCTCTCCTTTTCTCTCTCTCGCTCTCTCTCTCTCTTTAAGGGTGGGAGTGGGTGGGGGGGAGGGTTGTTTACTTATTTGCTCATAACTTGAGAACCACTCATCCGATCTTTATCATTTCTTCGGCTACTAACTATCTCCAGAAGGTACAAATCGTCTAGCTACAAAACTGTAGTAGATATAACGTTTTTTTTTCAAATTGCGGGGGCGGAAGGGGGCGTGGCAAAAATTGAAAATAAACTTGATCAGGCAGATAAAAGAAGCATTTGTCCTATACATGTCAAACCTCTATCTCTTACCATCTGAGATCTGCTTGTTCATACGGACGGACAGACAGACGGACATGGCTATATCGACTCGGCTCTGGA
Organism: Lordiphosa clarofinis; assembly: GCA_018904275.1. NCBI lineage: Eukaryota > Metazoa > Arthropoda > Insecta > Diptera > Drosophilidae > Lordiphosa > Lordiphosa clarofinis. The sequence continues at coordinate 24,197 of JAEIGQ010000026.1, forward strand.
TGCTGATCAAGAATATATATACTTTATATAGTCGGAAATGATTCCTTCTCCCTGTTACATACTTTTGCACAAACTTATTATACTCTATGTACCTTTGGTACAGAGTATAAAAATAGAGGCCAGCTAACTTCGGCTTGACCAAAGTTTATATACCCTTGGAGCGTGATATATGCCTGACAGTTTGTATTGCAGCTATATTATATAGTGGTCCGATTTCGACACATCTTGTTGAAATTATGTAAAATTATTGAAAACTTATAAATACGAGCGTTGGGAGCGATAGCACTAAAAACAAAAAAGTTTTTGTCACTAAATCTAGTTTTTCGACCGATCGTTCCTATGACAGCTATATGCTAAAGTCATCCGATCCGGCCGGTTCCGACAAATGTGCAGCGTATTTATACCAAAAGACTTAGTGCAAAGTTTGGTTAAGATAGCTTTAAAACTGACGGAGGAGATAGCATAGAAACAGACGGACAGACGGACAGACGGACGGACAGACGGACATGGCTATATCAACTCAGCTCGTCATGCTGAGCGAGAATATATATGCTTCCTTCTATGCGTTACAAACATCCGGACAATTTTAATATACCCTCTCCAAGGGTATAAAAATTAAAAAAAAAAATTTTTTGATGATCCATTGGATGATATTGAAATTTACTCTGGATAGGATATTAATAATATCCATTTAATACTTAATATGTCTGGGATTCTCACCCAATGGAGCTAAAAAACCCCGTAAAAAGGATATGTAAATGTAAAATTGGCTATACAGCCCCAAAGGGCCAATTCAAGCTTCTCTAAATCTCTTGGCGCGTGTGCTTATAATTTTTCCCGAAAGAGAAAAATCTACAGTTTAACGCCGAATCCAAACGCCAAAGTTTGAGAAGCTTTTTATGGCTGGTTAATAAAAAAAAAACTTTTTTATTAGATGTTTCGAGGCGGGATAGAACCCACGCACACTAGCACACTAACCGCCAGGCCACTTCCGGCCACAAAGGATATGAAGAACGGATATTAGGCAAATGATAAAAGTATCCAATTCAAATGGATCTTAATGAATTTTTTTTTTTTCTCTGCACATAGAGTATATAAAGTTTGTGCGAATGTATGTAACAGACAGAAGGAAGTAAATAAAAAACAATTACAGTTTAAAAGGGCGCGACGAGGCCACGAAGTTAACAGCAAAATTTCGATTCTGTTAAACCAATTCCCTATTTGAAACTAAAATGGAAAACGGATATCCCGCATTCTTCGTTGGCCCTTTAAGTACCGTTTTTCACAAGTCGGATGGGGAGCCTTACAAGGACTGTTCTATCTGTACTTTTATTTAACATGAGAACTGCATGGGGAACGCTCAAGCTGCAGTGATAAGTACATATAAGACGCATCGTCCACAAAATAGTTGGCCTCTACCAGGAATAGCATGGTCAAATCCCATTGTATAATTTTTTGTTTATTTCTTTGTCTTATTGGAGTTCATTTTTATACCCGTTACTCGTAGAGTAAAAAGGGTATACTAAAGTCGTGCAAATGTATGTAACAGGCAGAAGGAATCATCTCCGACCATATAAAGTATATATATTCTTGATCAGCATCAACAGCCGAGTCGATATAGCCATGTCCGTCTGTCCGTCTGTCCGTCCGTCCGTCCGTCCGTCCGTCTGTATGAACACCTAGATCTCAGAGATGGTAAGAGATAGAGGTTTGACATGTATGGGACAAATGCTTCTTTTATCTGCACGCAGATCGGATGAACGGTTCTCAAGTTATGAGCAAAAAAGTGATACAAGCCCCCCCGCTACGCCCCCTCCCATCATAAAAAAATGTTGCATACTTTTTGGATGATCCCCCTAAGGAACGCAGGAACACTGTTGAACATGTTTTTTCATGAGTAACGGGTATATCGAAGTCGGTTAGGGCCGACTTTAACTTACGCTCTCGTTAAAATTGTGTACTTACCTTCGAGCATGATTAAACATAATTTAAATCAAAGTCCTATGAGTTAGTTTATTCATCTAACAGTTTTTGCCGGCATTTTTGCCCCCAGTAGTATAGTAGTAGTATTTTTAGATCGTAAAATTTTGGAAATAGTCAAATGAACGATTGTCTATTTATAAGCAGCACCGTAAAAATTAACTAAGCGCAGGAACGGCCGCAACCGTGATGCCCAGCACTTCAATTCAGTTCCTGTAGCGTCAAAGATATCCTGAAAGGCTTTTGGGGTACGGCTAAACTAGCTTTCATCTAGAATTAATATACGATATCGCATTAATTTATATTTACTAAATACACTAGTTTACAAAAATAAAAAAAAAAATGACCCATTTCAGCTGGAAAATTTTCTTAGTATAGTTTGGAATGGTGATCTAAAAAATCGATTTTAAAAATTTTTTCATGGCTCCGTTTTTGAAATATTAATTTTTTAAATTTTTTTGGTAGCTACTTTTACATTTTAAGCCATATCTCAGTTCATAATTGTCAGATAGAGTCAAGTAAGAAATAAATCGAAAGGTAATGGAGCTGCCAATAATTGCGTGGAGCATTGTTTTTAAATCGGTTCAGTAGTTTGAATTCAACAACCAAGAATATTTCAAAAAAATCTATTTTTTGCTCGAAAATCCAAGAAATTTCATTTTTAAACGACTCGAAAAAATATAAAAAAGTACAAAAAAATTATTTTTATTTTTTCTACTTAAGAATCGCACTTTTACGAAGCAAATAAGGTATTGGTGAGGAAAATCGTGTAACACGTACCATAGATGGATCAAATTGAGTAGAGGAACTAACAGTCAAATTTGAGTATATTGTGTGTTTTCAAAAATTAACATTGTACTTTTCTTCGTTTTTTGGTCAAATTATGAAGTGAACGAAAAGCCAGAACAAAAATAAAAATTAAAAACGGAACAAAAGTCGAAGCAAACGAAAATTTATTTTAAAATATTCAGGAAAATATCACATTTTTTTGCACTAAATTGCTTACAGCTCCTGTGTTTGTTCACAGATTTTGATCATCGATATCTGTTTTTCTTCATAGAATTGCGGTTCTTTTGTAGAAAAAATAAAAATAATTTTTTTGGATTTTTTTATATTTTTTCCAGGCGACCAAAAATGAATTTTCGAGCAAAAAATCGATTTTTTCGAAATATTTTTGGATATTGTAGTCAAACTAATGAACCGATTTAAAAACAATGTTCTACTCTATAACCGGCAGTGAAATAACCTTTCGATTCTTATCTTGCTTGACTCTATCTGACAATTATAAAGTGAGATATGGCTTAAAATGTAAGTGCCTCTACAAAAAAATAAAAAAAAATTAAATTTCAAAAACGGAGCCATGAAAAAATTTTTGAAATTGATTTTTGCGATCACCATTCCAAACTAAACTAAAAAAAATTTTCAGTAGAAATGGGTCTTTTTGGCTGTAAACTAGTGATATTATTTAGATATTGTCTTGGTTTTATTAAAAATAAATTTTTTCAATGGTCATGGTACCGTTGTGTCCAATGTTATGACTTCAAATCAAGTCTACGCCATCTACTTAATAATTAAAAATTTGGGCAAGGGCATAAGTACGTATGAGTGTTATAACAAATATGTAGGGCTTTGGCATTGCTCTCACATCCGGAGCGATAACCCTTCAATGTTAAATTTTGAAATTTATTTCAAATAATGACCTGCTTCCTCCCTGTATGTACGAGTGTGTATGTATTTAATGATACGTCTTTTGGGTCAGTGGGTCATCAATTTGAAAGTGGAACAGCTTGTGTTTGCTATGCTCTGTGCCAAAGGTACACAGAGTATATTAAGTTTGTGCACAAGTATGTAACAGGGAGAAGGGATCATTTCCGACCCTAAAAAGTATACATATTCTTGATCAGCATCATTAGCCGAGTCGATATAGCCATGTCCGTCCGTTCGTCCGTCCGTATGAACAAGCAGATCTCAGAGATGGTAAAAGATAGAGGTTTGACATGTATGGGACAAATGCTTCTTATACTTGCAGGCAGATCAAGTTTATTTGCAATTTTTGCACGCCTCCTCCCGCCCCCGCAATTTGTAAAAAACGTTATATCTCTTACAGATTTGAAGATAGACGATTCGTACCTTCGTTAGTAATTAGCAAAAGGTATCGATTTGCCAAAGAAAATATAAAGATCGTGTGAGCGACTCTCAAGTTATGAGCAAAAATAGTCCAAAACCACTCCTCCGCCTCCCCAACAACAAAGACCGCATTTCATTCAGCAAAGAGAGAGAGAAACTTAGAGATGAGCGCAGCAGCAGCGCTGCATTCAGCTTATACACTAGGTACAGAGTATGTTATAGTCGGGCTTGACCGACTTTCTCACTAGTTCTCACAAGCAGCTAGATTTTGATTGTCGTTTATTAAATCGAAACCTTTCTTTTGGTGCAAGTAACAGAGTCGTTAATGCTTGTTAAATGATTTTTGAGTGCAGTGAATCAGTATCTAAGACTAGTCTAAGCGCAATCTTCCAATACACCTGGCTCTCCTTTTTGCCCTTTCCTGCCTCCAATTCCACTTGCGCCAGGAAATCCTTTGTCTCCTTTGGGTCCTATATCTCCTCGGTGTCCCTTAGGTCCACAATCTTGTGAAATACCCACTTCAGTCTTGCACTCTTCTAAGTTTCTCTCCAATTGATACACTCTCGACGTTAAATCAAATATCTCCTTTTCCAGATCTTCTGTTGATTGCTTAAGCTTATTATAATCGTCCTGAAGTTAAAGTTCATAATGCAATCAAATATTATATAAGTTTGAGTGTAAATTATAACTTGCCTCATGTGGGGAACAATAAGCCACTACGGCACACAGAGCCAGAACACAGAAAACAATCTTCCTGTCCATTATTGCTTCTCGGCAAAACTGATCAGCAAATTGGCGTTTGGCGAGCTTTTATATATTTTTTGAGCACTCTGATTAGCACTTCTGCGAGTGAAATATTTAGTGTTATCAGTGCTTAAAGACAACGTGTTTGTTACACTCTGTTCTTTTATACTCTGTACCAAAAGTACACCGTGAAAAAGAAAGATATTTGTTGACGATCTGTTGGATGATTTTGGTATCCATTTTGACTAAATCGGATTAGTATAGACCCTACTTGAAAATCAAATGATCCAAGCTCGAGATTGAAGTAAGTTAGGAACTCCACTGTCAAAGCAAAAGAGCGAAAAGAAACCGAGAGCAAGTTCAAAACTCCAGGTTTGGTAAATTCCTCCTCCATCTTCTTCTAACCGCGAAAAACTATCAGAGCTTCAATTTTTAAGTTTTAACCTAGTGACTTAATTCAGTGAGGCCTAACATCTATCTATTCTGTGTACCACAATGAGATCCGAGCAAAAACAGCGAAGATATATACATAAGTGCGCCTGCCCATTTATTGAAATAAATTTTAAAATAAATGGAATTCGACGCTATGGGAACCACATTACTTGGAACAGGGTATTTTGCAGTCGGGGCACTCGACCGCAACAGTCTTACTTGTTTTTCTTTTTCTTTTGTACTTTTTTTTTAATTTTCAATGTTTTTTTTTTTAATGTGATGTTTTAAGCATTGTACAGTCCTTTAATCGATTAATTGTACACAATCTTTATGTTCAACATTAAATAAATTAACGGCCGTCCACTCTGATCTGACAACTACAAACTGAGCATGCGCTGTCTCTGTCTAAAAGAGCCCGTACAACGTTATTCTCTCAAAGTTTGCCTATAGAATCACATTGAGAACGAATTTAGCTCGAGTTTCAGTTTTCGAGTTTTTGTTTCAAGAGCGTTCATACCTAAATTATTCGTTCTAGTTTTTTATTAGTGCAGTTGCTAATTCTAGATGGATCTCGATTTAAACAAAAAAGAGGAATATGGGTCATTCTTCTTCAAATCGAACTGTTTTGAAATTTACTATTTTTGATCTCAATAAAAATAAAATCTGAAATTAGATCTCGACATGCCCACCAAAACGTGATTTATGGTTTGCCACGCTAATAAGACGGAACCGGGATAGGATGACTACTGTCATAGAAATGATCGATCGGAAATGGGTTTTAGTGAGAAAAACTTTGTTGTTTTCAATATTAGTGCTCTTAACTGCGAAGTTTGGTCTAATTCTTTAACTGTTGAAGCCAGTTTTTTCCAAGTGTATTTAAACTTCGGCACAGACGAAGTTAGCCTTGCCTTTCTCGTTTTCTCAAAACTTGGTCTTGTATTCAGGAATTTACTGTCTTAAGCTGTAAATGGGAAATCCAACAGTTCCAGAGTTGGGAAATAGCCCTCTTCCGCCACCGCAATTTGAGAAAAACGTCATATCTCCCAAAAATTTGAAGTTGAATGGTTCGTACCTTCTAGAAATAGATAGTAATTTGCATTATTTATCGATTTGCCAAAGAAATAATAAAGATCGCATGAACGATTCTCAACCTATAACGTAAGAGTGGCGTCATCTATTGGTCCGTTTTGAAATCCCTCATTGTTCAATGCAAGTAGTGCATTTGTTCTATTGTTGTTCAGCAGTGCTGTACTCAGAGTATATTACAGTCGGGCTTGACCGGCTTTCTAACTTGCTGGATTGTATGACTCTAAAAATATGTGCCATGAAGTACATTTTTTTCGTTTTATTTTTATTAGCCATTTCTAATAATAAAAATGGGTTAACCATAATTTTAATTTAAAAGTACCTATTTTATATCTTTACCTTACCTGGGTATATTTTTATACCCCTTACTCGTAGAGTAAAAAGGGTATATTAAAGTCGTGCAAATGTATGTAACAGGCAGAAGGAATCATTTCCGAGCATATAAAGTATATATATTCTTGATCAGCATCAACAGCCGAGTCGATATAGACATGTCCGTCTGTCCGTCTGTCTGTATGAACAAACAGATCTTAGAGATGGTAAGAGATAGAGGTTTGACATGTATGGGACAAATGCTTCTTTTATCTGCACGCAGATCAAGTTTGTTTCAAATTTTGGCAATTTGGAAAAAACGTTATATCTCCTACAGTTTTGAAGATAGACAATCTGTACCTTCTAGAGATAGTTAATAATTAGCCAAATTAATCGATTTGCCAAAGAAATGATAAAGATCGGATGAACGGTTCTCAAGTTATGAGCAAAATAAAATAAAATAAAATAATATATAAAATAAAAATAAAAAATAGATAATGTTGCATACTTTACGGATGGCCACCCTAAGGAACGCAGGAACACTGTTAAACATGTTTTTTCATGAGTAACGGGTATTTCGAAGTCGGTTAGAGCGGACTTTAACTTACGCTCTCGTTTGACATTTACCTTGTACCTTACCAAGGCACAGTGGGCTGGATGGGCAATTTTTTGGCATAAAGTCGACCAATGTAGCCACAGAGTTGAAACTTGGAGGATTTAATAACTATGGAAAAACAAACATGTGGGAAAATTTTTGGACCGATCGGACCACGCCCACTCTCGCCGCCCATATGATCACATATTGCGTATATGTAATTTTATTTTTAAGTTGAAAATTTGTTATTAGTCCTTTATATACCCTAGGAGAGGGTATATTGAAATTGTCCGGATGTTTGTAACGCACAAAAGGAAGCATCTCCGACCACATAAAGTATATATATTCTTAATCAGCATTACGAGCTGAGTTGATATAGCCATGTCCGTCTGTCCGTCTGTTTCTATGCTATCTCCTCCGTCAGTTTTAAAGCTATCTTAACCAAACGTTGCACGAAGTCTTTTGGTACAAATACGCTGCACATTTGTCGGAACCGGCCGGATCGGATGACTATAGCATATAGCTGCCATAGGAACGATCGGTCGAAAAACTAGTTTTTGTGAGAAAAACTTTTTTGTTTTCAATGCTATTGCTCCCAACGCTCGTATTTATAAGTTTTTAATGATTTCACCAAGCTTTGTCAAAATCGGACAACTATATAGTATAGCTGCCATACAAAAGTTAGGTCTGAAAAAAAGTCTTGGTGAGAAAAACTTTTTTGTTTTCAGTGCTATCGATCCGAACGCTCGTATTTATAAGTTTTTAATGATTTCACATAATTTCACCAAGCTTTGTCAAAATCGGACAACTATATAGTATAGCTGCCATACAAAAGTTAGGTCTGAAAAAAAGTCTTAGTGAGAAAACTTTTTGGTTTTCAATGTTATCGCTCCCAACGCTCGTATTTATAAGTTTTCAATGATTTTACATAATTTCAACAAGATTTGTCGAAATCGGACTACTATATAGTATAGCTGCCATACAAACTGTCTGCCACATATCAAGCTCCAAGGGTATATAAACTTCGGTCGAGCCGAAGTTAGCTTGCCTCTATTTTTTTTAATTTATTATTAGAAGTTGAAAGACGTCCATGACATAACAAAATAAATTTGGTTCGGCTTCAGCCACTGATTCACAAGTAATAAAAATTCAAGCCGTGCACGAAACACCTTTTTCCCCCTTGTGCACCCCTAGTGCTCCACGCTGTCCAGTGTACCCTCGTTCTCCGCGTTGTCCATCAAATCCTTGCCCTCCCTTAATTCCTTTAGGCCCCTTCCTTCGAATGTCAATTTTATTTTGTAGATTACGAATCCTTTCCTCAAGTGGAGATATTTTTCTGTTAATTGATTGGTGCCGTTCTAATAGATCCTTAACCATTGAAATATCATTCTAAAATAATCAGTTAAATTGCAATCAATTATAGTATAAATAAGAGTGGAAATCATTACTTACTTGTTTCTGTTCTTGTTGGCTTTGTTGATTAATTAATGCTAATATTTTGCTTATCTGATTCTGCATGATAGCTTCTAGTGTTCTTTCTATTGAATTATTAAGTGCATCTAATTTTGTTTGCAATATTTCGATTTGATTTTTGTAATCTGCAAAATCGGCAACTTTTTGGCGTAACTCATTGAGCTCATTTCCTGACTCTAAGACAGCGATTTTCTCATTCAATTGCACGAGGTACAGCATTATCGGCTTCACGACTCGACCGGTATGCGCCGCACACTCCTCTTCCATAATATCCGAAGCACCGCAGAACTAACATAAACATAGAAACCTTTTTTATAATATTTCGTTTCACAATGTCACTTATTCACACTGCTACTTACCGATTCATCTGCGATCGTCTTTCTGGATTCTGCATTGGAGAACGATGTAAAGATTAGGAGAAGTCCATAGGCCAAAACTGCACCAGGATTTTTAATTCTCATTTTGAATTTTTTTTGTTCAAATTCTACACTTAAAAGACGTGTACAATAATCAGCAATTGAGTTAAATCTAAGACAGTCCTAAAAAATCTTTCCAAATGAAAACTAAGCTCAGGCTGTTCTGCTGATAAGGTGTGCTTCCTTTATCAGCTAATTCGCCCAATAAACTGTTTCTATGTATATAAATTTATTCGCGCTCTGAGCATAAATTAATGTCAAATTTTTTTTGCAGTTGAAAGTATTTTCGGAAAGTTGATTTTTTTTGTTTCATGAGTCAAAAGGAAACAGTCGATATAGCAATGTTAGTCTGTTGGTATGAACAAAAAAATTACATATAAAATTGTGAAATGATGGCACGACAAACAGTTGGTACAATAAGAAAGTACACTATTCGAACTCATATTAAGTTCTTAAGACCGACTGTAATATACCCTTTGCAGTTAGCAAATTTTTTTTAAATAACTGATTTGAATGTTTTCCATAAAACAATTTAATTTTTGCTTCAAAAAAGACTTGCTGGGGGACATTCTAAACTGACCAAAACACTATCTTGTGGCCAACAGGCGAAAGCTGTAGCCACCTATCGATATTAATGGCTAGCTATCGATGATAGGCTTGTGCCATCGCTGAGACCGAGATCGAATTCTGTTCAATGTGTTAGCTAGTAATGTTCTAATCCGGGAATCAAACCGGAACCAGAATCGGAACCATATGCCAAAAAGAACCGATTAAAACTCAGAGCCAGAACCGAAACTGATATTTAAAATATTTTGCATACCGGTATCCGAGAACCGATATTCTTGGAACCGAAAAGACAGAAAGGAACCCTAATATTGTACCGGAACAGTTTCAGTTCTGAGCAACTACTAGACTACAAAGCTGACACTTAGTTTTGGGACTTATAAGTCATTTGGTTAAATCGTAAGCTTTCAAAATAGAGTCTTTGTTTAGCAAAACTTATGTATTGTGAAATTAAAAAAGGCGACACCAGTCTCATTTTAAAAAAAAATGCATCCTATATTTTTAGAACCTCATTATAATGTCAGATACTTGTGCTATCCATTTCTCTTCAAGTGAAACTCAATGAGAAAAGCAGCTTTGATTAAGGCTGCAAACCTCTGAAATTCTGAAAAAGGTTCAGTCTGGTGTTCCATGGCTCCATTACTTATCGAACCTAAGCTTGCTTCATGAATTCTGATATCGTTTACCAATACCCGAATGGGCCACATTCATAATAATAACCATTCATTAATTCGCTCCTTCTATGTAAATCGATAAAACGTATTTGATTTGCCATATGTATTACCACAAGACTTTATTTCTTTCTCGATGTTGTTTAATTCGGTTTGGATACAATTTTGGAACATTCAAAATATACAGCGGGGTCTTCCAACTAATTTCCAATGCGAAACCAATTCCAAAATTCTCTTTCGGTTGTATTTTCAAAACTTGGGAGCTTTTGCAAAATTTACCACACAAACAATTTTGATAAGCAAAATTAATTTTGGAAATGTGAACCATTGGTCATCCATGGTATTAAACGCGGCTCAGTATTGTCATAATTATGGTTACATAGATTCGTGCGTGGTCATTTGTGGTCATGAAAAGTAGTTTAATGCATAGGTTGCATTAAATAAAATTTGCATTTCAATAAAAACATGCCTAATGCTGCGTAACAATTAAAAACAACCTACCAAATCGCCCTATAAATATGTTGGCGCCCTCTGTGCACCAACATGGGTACCAACAACTGCTAAGAGTTACCAAGTTATATTTTATAATTTTTGAAGAATATGACTTAAACTTAAATTATAATTTCAATTTGCATCATAAAATATTTAACACAACAAAAAAAATTTTGTTGAAACATCAAATTAACACATAACTAGAAGATGGGAAATTTTTTAGCGAGCGTTTTGCAAACCGAGGGCAAAATCTCTGAAGATTTCAATGACACCCCCGATTGTGATCATTTTTGGAAGCTCTGAAAAAACAGACTTAAAATATTCTTTGAACCGAAACTTTTTCAAGCAGAAGAGGTCCGGATCGGGTCCAGGTTCGGGAGGATAAAAATTTTGAAAGTTTGGTGCGCCCGGTTTGATTGAGCCAAAAACACGAAACGAACTGGTGGAGAATAAGTGGATTCATATGTATATATACTAGCAAATAACCCGTCGCGCTTCGGTGCACCTTTAACAGTATAGAACCAATGCACACCCTAATCCCTCCAATTTTCCACCCACTTCCCATCCACTTCCCCCCCACATCCCACCCACTTCCCATTCACTCACCAATTCATGTCCACTTCCCATCCACTTACCATCCACATTGCACCCACTTTCCACCCGCATACTACCCACCACCCGCCCACTTCCAAAGCAACTTACCACCCACATCCCATCCACATCTCATCCACTTTCCAGTGGGCATCCCGACTGTGTTTCCAGCATCGGAAAATAAAACAACAAATGAATTCTCATTTTGATCTTACAAACCGAGTTTCAAGTCAATCGGATGAAAAATGGTTATTTTGCATGCAGAATTTTTCGGGCCTTTTCCATGTGGCTGGATTTTCCGACAATAAAAAATCACATTTCAATTTATTTCGTATTCTGTCCTTACAAACCGAATTTCAAGCCAATCAGATGAAAAGTAGTTATTTTCATGCAGAATTTTCCGGGAATTTTCCGACCGTCATGTCAATTTTTCCAACTTTAGAATATCACATTTTAAACTATTTCGTATTCTGTCCTTACAAACCGATTTTCAAACCAATCGAGTGAATAAGAGTTTCTTACATGCTGAACTTTCCGGACATTTTCCTCGTAGGGCGGATTTTCCGACATTAAAAAATCACATTTAAAATTATTTCGTATTACGTCCTTGCAAACCAAAATTCAAACCAATCGGACGAAAAATAGCATTTTTCATGCTGATTTTTCCGGGAATTTTCCGACCGTTGGGTCAAATTTTCCAGTACGGAAAATCACAATTCAAACTATTTCGTATTCTATCCCTACAAACCGATTTTGAAGCCAGTCGGTTGAAAAATATTTTTTTGCATGCAGAATTTTCCGGCCATTTTCCTCGACACGTGTCGAATTATTTCGTGTACTATGCTTACAAACCAAGTTTCAAGTCAATCGGATGAAAAATAACATTTTTCCCATACAAACTTTTCCCACGCTTTTCCGACTTTTCCGGGTGGAATTTTCCAAAACCACTTTCACCAATCACAGAAAATCCTGTCCAAATTACAGCCCGGACACTCTCTTTTATGTATATAGAGATATCGGATAATCCGAACATTTTTAAACCAAGGACTGAAATTTCAAGTTGTCCAAAATCCAAATTTTTGTTAATGGAATAATAGGATACATATTCAAGCCTCAAAATTTGTAAGCAATATTGTTCTACGGTGGTTTGTTTGTTATACCCTTGAAAAGGGTATTATAATTTTGCCCAGAAGTTTGCAACACATAGAAATTTTAATTTCCGACCCTATAAACTATATATATTCTCGATCAGGGCGACGAGCTGAGTCGATTGAGATTTGTCCGTCCGTCAGTCTGTCTGTCTGTTTCTAGGCAAACTTGTCTCTCAGTTTTAAACCTATCGAGCTGAAACTTTGCATAGAGTCTTCTTTTTACTGCGCACTGCTAATATGTCGGAACCGACCGGATCGGATGACTATATCTTATAGCTGCCATAGGAACTATCGCCTCCCGCTTCAGCAAATTTTAGTTTTATACGCTTTTACACAGATTTGGAAGTTTTGGTCAAAATCGGATGACTATATCTTATAGCTGCCATAGAAACTATCGGTCTAAAAGTGGGTTTTATTATACACTTGAAAAGTGTATTATAATTTTGCCAAGAAGTTTGCAACGCATAGAAGGAATCATCTCCGACCACATAAAGTATATATATTCTTGATCAGCGTGACGAGCTGAGTCGATTAAGCTTTGTCCGTCCGTCTGTCCGTCCGTCCGTCTGTCTGTTTCTACACGAACTAGTCCCTCAGTTTTGAAGCTATCAAGCTGAAATTTTGCACAGAGTCTTCTTTTGTCTGCACACTGCTAATATGTCGGAACCGACCGGATCGGATGGCTACTTCTTGTAGCTGCCATACAAATGATCGGTCGAAAAATGGATTTTAATGAGAAAAACTGTTTTTTCCCCAATATAGCTTTGCCTTTCTCGTTTATTTAAATATTGTTTGTTCTTATGCTGACGTTCGTAAACTCTGATGTATTAAAACATTTGCAAGGGTATAAAAACTTCGGCAAAGACAAAGTTAGCTTGGCCTTCTCGTTTTTAAGTGTGGCATACCTACACCTACCTCTTGATTGTTTTAATTTTTGAAAAAAAAAAGTTTTCTTTATTGGTCAAGAAAATGTTAAAAACAGTCGTTTCAGTATTTTGCGCTTAGAAAAACTTAAAATTTGATTCAATATCTTTAATTTAAGTTACACATTATATTTGTAAGACAACCTTTTATTTTAAAATAGGTTTAAAAGTACTCCCAAAGAACTGCATTATAGAAATCATTCAAATATACCAATGTGGACGCCAGCTGTGTCAATTTTAACAAGCAAATTTGCGAACAAATGTAACGACCGCAATGCAGGTTGAGTCCATATAACTTTAGCTTTCGTGACTAACGCGATAATTTAGAAGTCTCCCCTGACTGGGAACATTAGGATAAATAAATACACAGGTGTATCCCAGAAATCTCTAGAGGTTTTCGTATAATCTCTGGCACTTAGCACTTCAAGCTATTTGACTTTAAATGTGAAGGGCTACAAATATGCTCGGATGAGCCAATGCGTACGATTACACTGTGACACATTTTTGAACTCAAAAAAGTTGATACGGTCGAGACCAAAAAATTCTGAAAGGGTGTAATGGTAGTATAAAAACGCTGCATGGGTTTGGTCTGATTAGCTGCCGTTTTCTTTTTATTGACCTTTGAACTTTTTAGCTTCAGTGTAGGATTAATGATTCCATATCTCGCAAGCTATATTGAATTTTGCTTTTATGTCTTTAGCAAAGTTGTTGCTCTTGGCTTGGCCTACAAAACATTTCTTGGTAGCAAATCAAAAAAATTACGTCTTGGTACTTAAAATTACAAAAGATGTCCAAAAAAATCAATTTTTCACAACTTTTTTTAGTTTTTAAACTTTTCCTGAAATCCGTTACAAATTTGGACAAGTAATGTAGGTAAAAGTTGTTGCTTAGACCAAAATAATCAAACCGTTAGTACGAACACACTTCATTTAAGCACTCTTTAATATAGTAAGAAGACCAAAAGCATGAAAAACTGTCAAAAAAATTCGAAAAAAAACGAATTTTATCGGTAAAAAAGTAAATAAATTAAATTTCTTTAGCTAAATTTTTTAAGTTATATTTTTGGACAATTTTATTGATTTAAAACAAAACAATCGAAATTTTTGATAGTGTCAGCCAATTTCTACCAAAAACTGTACTTTTTCGAGTTTTGGTTGAAATTATTCATCTTTTAGGGTCTTTAACTATATGAAGGACCATTCGAATGAAGTTGGTATGTTCCAACCGATTGTTTACGTTAGTCTATGCTACTTTTTCGTCCTTCATTGCTTGGTCAAATTCGTTATAGTTTTCAAGAAAAAGTTGAAAAACAGTTCAAAATGAGGGGAAAACATGATGAATTTACATTTTTGAAATTTTGAGTTTAAAGATGTGAATATTTTGACTTGTTACTCAGAAATGTTTTGTAAACCAAGTCAAGAGCAACAACTTCTTTTCAGACGTCAAAGCGAAATTCCAAATAGTTTACGAGATAGGGAGTTACAAGTCCCAATCATATGCTTAAAACTTCAAAGTGCTATAAAAAGAAATCGGCAGCTAACCAGACCAAACACAGGGAAGGTTTTTGTACTACTATCATACCCTTTCAGAAATTTTTGGTCTCGCCCGTATCAACTTTTTAGTGTTGCACAGTGTTATCATTCCATATGACCTAGTAGCCGGTCTATTTCTTTTCACTTTACAAAAAGGAAGTCAAAGTTTATTTCGAAGTGCAAACGTTTATACGAAAATCTCTAGAGATGTCCAGAACACCCCTGATAAATAAAAAAAAAACTGTGAAAAATATATCTGAACCTAATATACGTTTCTATTTCAAACCTGGAGTTTCTGATCAAAGACTTTTTAATCGCCTGAAAAGTATACCGGCATTTGACTGAAAATTCTAGAAAAGGCTTTTTGGAACTAGTAATGAATTCGCATGAATCGCAATTAACTCGATTCCAAAGTATTTTGAATGATTCACAAAACCAAGAAGCTTAACGACTCCTTGGAACAATTTTTCGTAGACTTTTCTCTATTTTATAATAAAAAATTCACCAACAAAAATGAAAAAAGCTCTTTCTGATTATCTCGGGAAATGTGCAACCTTTTGAATTTGTTTAAAACCATCCGGTAAGGAGTTTTTTTTTTGTGCCCTTTCCCACTCCTTAAAACAAACCAAAACCATTGCCCAAAAACTTAAAACCTCCACTTTTTGAACACGAATAATTAATTGGTTTTTATGATTCGAAACCGCGAACTGGAGTGGCGAAAAACTTGTTTGGATTTGCAGCTCTGCTAAATAGCATTGTCTAGGAAAACAAAAACCACGAAAATTAACCCTATCCTAATATATTGTTCAATTAAAGTAGGAAAGAGCTATTTTAATTTCCTTTTCCTTATTTACAAATATCTTTGTGCTAAAGCAGACGCTCGACACCAGGGCTCTCTGATTTAAATAATGATTCCTTTTGCCTTTTACTTAAATGTGCTCAACTTGAAATGTTGTATTGGGTATCGGAAATAACGATCGTCGTCTAGTATTTGGCTAGTTGAAAAAAACTCAAATCAAAAGTGAAGAGAGCTTGCTATAAATAAATTTTTTCTAGCTATGATTCCTGTTAAAAACTCTGACAATTATTTCCTTACTCCAAAACATATGATGACTGACCATTTTCAGTCCTCTTTTATTTTTGAGAATTGTTTGACTTTTCTTTTTATTGGATTATTAATTGTTTTATTTAGAAGCTTAAACTAAAGTATTATTTTAATCATTTTTCATCCTCGTCGTACTCGGCCATTTTCAATCGTTCGCTTCGGTTTTAGTATATATTTTTTTTTTTTTTAAATACAAATCGTGTCTCTCATTCCGTTGGGGGGAAAAGGGGGAAAAAAACTTTCTTCACTGCAAAAATTCTCTTAGATTTTGTGGTTTTTATTTAAATTATTATATATATTGTTTATGTATATAATTAATAATTCTTTCTTTTTTTTTTTTTTAGGCAAAAAACAATAATTACGCTGCGGCTGCGTTAATGGATTTCTTTTCGGCGCGTGAGTAAAAATGATAAATGTTTATTTATATATTTTGCAGACCTTTCGCTTGGTTGGGTTTCTTATAGAAGAAGAAAGTTTTGGGAGGACTTGGCAAATGCTAACCAGGAAGTAGAAATAAAACGGAAATAATGTTGACATTGGTTAATGTTGTTCATTTGTTTTGTTTATGACGGAAGGGACGACGATCAGTTGTAGTGACGCTGCATTTGTTGTTGCTCTTGGTATGGTTGTTGGTTAAGAACCTTCACAACCAACACACACACACACACACGCACGCACAGACACATGTTCCTCCATTGTGTGCTGCTGCTGCATTTCGCTTTTGTGGGGGGAACTGGATCGACTAAAAACAGCTTCCTTCTGGCGGCTGTGCCAATTTCAAGTTCTCTTTCATGGTCATAATTCTACGGATTTCCTGAAGCATCGTTTTTATAGTATACTCGCGACTCCATCTGGCCAACATAGGGACTGATCTATGATCAACCTGTAACAATAGAAATGAACAAAAGTTAGTCAAAGTTTACTACGGAATGCTTGGCTGACTTACCACTCCATTATTCTGATTAATGCAATTTATATTTACTTTAGTTAAAAATCTGAGCGTTGGTGGCTCATCCGGGTAGCGTTCGCCGCATTCAATCTTTAATGAATACATACGATTCTCGAATGGCGTCTGCAAGTGGGAAAAGTGTAAACAATTTGCATTTAATTAGACGGAAATATGTACATTTTAAAGTTCAGAGCCAAATGCCGATGACTCAGGCGCCACAACGTCGATGTTGCTGCAGCAACCAACCCAGAAACCAAAGGGCTGGCCCACCCATGTACATGCCCACATATAAATTGTTGTATCTATGATTCATGCGGCGGCGCGCGCAACATTCCATGAAAACAATTCAAAAATGATTTGTTTCCCCATTTCAAATGGGCAACAATTAGAAATTAATCGCCTTTAATCATCAGTTTTTCATTAAGTTTAAGATTGAAATTGCTGAATGGAAATTTATAATCACAAGTAAAAAGTGAATCAAGTTTGCCTCTATAGATCGTGGATTGACGGGCGGGTTAAGTGTCAAGTTTAGTGAGATGTTTAGAATTTAGGTTTGGAGGTTCGGTACCACCTGAGTTTCACACAAGTGTCTGGGCAGTTAGGAATATCCAACCACTAGGGAAACGAAATATCAGAAAGTAAGTAGCGGGCTATTCTGGTAACCAAAAGTTTAAGTAAGAATCTTACTATAAACGCTGAATAGTAAACTATCACTATCAAAGTTTTAAAGGATTTTTAGAGTGTTGCAACCAAATTTATTTTAAGGCCCCTTTATAGGGTTTTCTTTTTAGTATTTGCAGTTTTGCTGAAGTGTAAACAACATAGTGTTTGTGTGCAACAAAACACAATTTGCGGGAAAGTTTACTTTTCTGTAAGAAGCTTACGGGGAAAATACTTCAAGCACAAAAAAAAACCATACGCCGAAATCAAATATTCCTGGTCAAGGTCATCCTTTTTATTTGGTGGGACTAATTGGGTGTGGTATAACTATGTGCTACAGCAATCGGAAGCAAATCAGCAATCAGGGCAACTCTACCGGACTCTATTGATGCATTTAAAAGCCGCCAGAATATACCTTGAAACGCAGAAACTGGAAGTTCTACCAGGGTTGACGACATTTTTTTAATATCCATATCGATAATATCAAAAATAAAAATGTCGATATATCGTTATTTTCTAAAGCTTAAGAACACTAAAAGTTATTTAAAGAACATCCGCCAAATGATCATTTCTAGTGCCTGTCATATTTTATCTTTCTAATAGGAAGATTTAAAGGATTTAATTTTCTTAAAGTAGATAAAAGTTTTAAAGCAGAGATGAGCGCGTCGCGACGTTCCTATGCACACGTGCATTGGGCCTCTGCCGCGGCCGACTGCACAAAATCACAAGTACACTATAAGCATTGAATTTCAAGCACGCAAATTGTGCTTGTATGCGTGTGAAAAGTGTGACGATATGTGTGCATGCCCATCTCTGTTTTAAAGGGACTGAAAAAAAATTTCTTTTTTTATTTTTTCTACTTAGAAATCGCGTTTCCACGAAGAAAATAAGGTACAAGTTAAGTTATAAAGTTAAGATATTTACTTAGAAATCGAAATTTTACGCAAAAATAATGTATAAGAGAAGAAAATTAGTGGCGAAATACCGTTCCTGGATCAATTTGAATGGAGGGATTCATTTTAGACCCATGGCTTCTGGGCGAAAATTTCCGAAGATTTTGATTTTTCTATACGTTTTGTTCAGAACTCAATCGACAGTCTTGCTATGAAAATTTGATCTTGAAATTACCATCATAGTTTTCTCTGATATATCGTTTATAAAAATATCGATATTCGGCACAAAGAATATCATATTGGAATAACCCTTATCGTCTAACAAAAATATCGATATATCGATCAAATATTGACAACCCTACGTCCTACCCCACCCACCGTACAGCCCAGACATTGCCCCTTCTGACTACTATTTGTTTTAATCAGCACTTTCGCTCTTTTGAAGAACTATAAAATTGTATCGATTCGTGGATCGCCTCCATAGAAGCATCGTTGTTATGAGATTCTATTCGAAAATCGTAAAAAAACATGGGGAAAAGTTAGGGACTAGCGATGGATAATACTTTTACAAATTAATTCCTAACAAATCCAAAAGTTTGGTTTTGCTGGCTCAAGGTCATGGGATGACCAAACATTTGGATTTAAGAAGACCAGGTGGCTAAAACCAACACATTCCTAACAAATATTTTTAAAACAAAGCGTCAAGCTTCAAAACCAAGAGTTTAAAACTTTTTGTACAAGGTAATGGATAACTCTGTTCGAGGAAAATATGGTTTAAGATAGAGAAACCGTCGTTTAATAAACTTAATATATAACATAGCAGCTTCATAGGAATAAAAGAAAGCACAGATTGTATTAGATTTTTTAAAACAGATTTGATGGGATTTCTGTAACATCATTTAGATACAATTTTAAAGCAGAAATGAGAGAAAGGGTTAAAAAAAAATGATGTCCAATTTTCTAAAGAACTCTAGTTTAACAAAGCGAAAATATATGTTTTTGCAGGTTTGAGAAGAAGGATCAACTTCTAAATCGCTTAAGCGTTACCTTTAGGTTTAACTAAACCATCTAGAATGTACCGAGGTTGTAAACAAAACGCAAATGGTACAAATCAGGGAATATAAAGCCGCTTCTGGTATGTACCGAGTTCTCTATAATACCATCCGATATGAGTTCCCTAGCATATGCAAAAGTTCAAAACATGTACACACATTGGCATATATCTGTCTTAACTAAATAATCTTTGATGGTTTGGAATTTTGGACATTTTTATACCCTTGCAAAGGGTTTTATAATTTTGCCCAGAATTTTGCAACGCATATAAATATTCATTTCCGACCCTATAAACTATAGGTATATATTCTTGATCAGGGCGACGAGCTGAGTCGATTGAGCTTTGTCCGTCCGTCTGTCCATTTCTACTCAAACTTGTCTCTCAGTTTTAAAGCTATCGAGCTGAAACTTTGCACAGAGTCTTCTTTTTATTGCACGCTGCTAATATGTCGGAACCGACCGAATCGGTTGACTATATCTTATAGCTGCCATAGGAACTATCGGTCGAAAAGTGGGTCTTTGTGAGAAAAACTTTTTTGTTTTTAGTGTTAACGTCCCTCACTTCAGCAATTATTCATATTAAACGCTTTTACACAGATTCGGAAGTATTGGTCAATATTGGATGACTATATCTATAGCTATCGGAACTACTGGTCGAAAAGTGGGTTTTATTTAGAAAAATTATTTGTTTTAATGCTGACGTTTGTAAACTCTGATATATTAAAACATTTGCAAGGGTATAAAATCTTCGGCAAAGACGAAGTTAGCTTGGCCTTCTCGTTAAATTTATTATGCTTATTGTGCCTTTTTCCTTCGTTGACCTTGTTTAGGTTTCTTATTAAATCACAAATTTTTAGTGAACGACCAATAACTATCGCAAAAATACTGATTGAATCTAAATAAAATAGGAACATTCCCAGAAAATGTTGGAATGATGATACAATTTTGGAACGTCAAATGCTTATGGAACATCTTTGATATGTCAGATGTGCCCCAGTGTGAATAGCCTATAATAAAATAATAGTTTGTATTGTAGGATCGCTTAGTGTAGTAATTGTAGGATCGTTTCTGAATATAGGATCTTTTCTGAATTCGTAGACAATTACTAACATTGGTATATCCTCATAAAAAAATATTTTAGAATTGTTTGGGATAGTTTATTTTAAAGTTAAGAAGTACGACTTTCCGATAATATAAAAAAACTAAAAACAAGAGTATAGTTTCACCACAAAACGTGTTTATTTGATTAAAATGTGAATTTGTAGCAAATGTAAGCTCAAATTACTAAAAGTCGCGATGGTTTGGACCATTTTAGAAGGCAGATTCGTGTTTAGCACACGAAAATAATTTCGACCCCCCCATAAGTTTGGGAAAAGTCGAATTTGTTGAGTTATTTTGCTGTAGTTTTTTAAAGATTTTGTTTGAGATAGTTCCCGTCCCGATCCTGACCAACAGTTTTTAATTTAATCCTGTTCCGACCGATCCTGCATTTTTTTTCAGTTCCCTCCCATCTCTATTAGAGAGCAGTTCCAACAACCAACTTTTTTATATTTGTACATTAAGCTTTTTGTTTAGCCATATTTGTCTTTTTCAATTTTAGCAAATGCTATTTGAAAATTTAGCAACTTTAGGACTTTGCTGTTAAAAATGTTTGCTCTAAAGCAGGGATTGTCACTGGAGACATTTAGCCATTTACACATACACATACTGAGGTTAGGATAGTAAATAGAACTTCAGCAGCTGGTCAGCCTTCGATGCAGTCAGATCGAGCTGGTTCACGGTGCCAACTTGTACCAGACCAAAAGACTTTCGCTATTTGGCCTCGCTCTCGTTGACAATCGCTGCTCTAGAGCAGACCCGTCCACCTAAGGCTCGCACGAGCCGAAGTCTGTCGTATTTTTAAGCAAACGCGAGCCGAAGTTATGGTTGTGTGAATCGGTGAGCACTGCCTAGCAAGTAAAATGCGTGTTGTCTGGAGAGAGCCCTCTTGTTTACTAACACAAGCTCACTTTTTTTTCCTCTCCATTTGGCCACCTCTGCTCTAGAGTAATTATTGTGACTGTCAGTTGACTAAGTAATGTTTAACAAGAATTCCCACAATTAAAATGAAATTTTCGCAAGCATCGAAATAGGTTGTACTGGTTATTATTGACGCATCCCCCGAAAAAAAAACCTGAAACTAAACATTCAGAGTGTCTAAATCGAGCCTGAACAGAGATTACTGATCCCCAGCGGGCTTGCGACTGCTCAACAGTCGCTGAGCTATGAAAGAAAGTACTGGTGTCAGATCAGGACCATGAATGCGCGGTCGACAAAGATATTAATTTGCTGAACTTGATAACCAAAACAGATTGTGTTAAGCTTCTGTGCTGTAGAGATCACTAAATGAATCCTAATACTGGAATCGGAAACTTCCCATGTTTTCTAAAAATCGCTTTCCTCCCAACATCGACTAAATTCGATTGGGCAGATTATGCTATACCTATTTCTTGTAGGTCTACTGAAACTCTTTAATTTAAGGCAATTGGAATACAAGTAAATTCATAGCATAAGCTAATCTTAGAAAGAAACTAAACTTGATTCATGCTCAGGCGAAGACTGAGCTGAAAAATCTACCACAGACCTAAAGAACTCTAATCCTGATAAGAGAAGTCAAATCGATGGGTTTGGCCTGAAGGAATCTAAATAAAGGTACAAAGACCATCATTTCTTCGCCCTTTCACACTTCAATTTTTACGCAATCGAAATGATAAAATATCAAAATTATTAATTCAACAAACTAAATTGATATTCCGTGTGGGTTTATCAACCTGACGTATTTATCAACAAATCAAATCCAATCAGCACACACACACACACGCACAACCAACTTACTCTAGGCGGACCAATGATCATGCCAATCCAATAGGTGAGCGTCATATCATCATCATTCTCAAGGCCCCAGGAGATGGTGCCATCGCCCACACCCTTTTGGCCCTGATCCAGCTCCTCCAGTAAGCGGAAATTTCGTGGCACCACTAAAAAATATACAAGAAATGGGAGAAAAAACAACCGTAAGAAAATTAATCAGCAGTTTTGTTGTTGTTATTGTAGACGAGGTGAGGAGGAGGGGGGCCCCACCCCAAAAGCTTAGACATTATGATTTTGCATTTGCAAACACAATTTTTTGTGTTTGCCTTTGGCCCACCTAATTTAATTAGAAATTGCATATAATTTAATTAAAAAAATTTAAAAACGAACCAAACGAAACTCCACAAAAAAGGGACACACGCTAAAGTCACGGGTATGCGCACAGGAGAGAGGGGGCGGTGGGGAGTGACCGTTCGACAAAATTGTCAAGTCACGAAGCAAAAAAAAAAAAAAGAAGAAATTGCAGTCATTTCTTCTCTGTAGATTCGAGGGCTTGAAAATGGAAAATTGTAAGCACACACCGCTCGCCTTTTTATCGGCTTTTGCGTGTGCCGCTTGGCCGTTTTTTTTCAGTTTCTTTGCCTCCTCTTTGCTTTCTTTTCAATTTTCACACACAGCCATCGGGTGGCCGAGGCGGCAGCGACGTCGACTGCGCAGCCATTTGGCATTCGCTCAACGTGCAAGAAAGGTGCCACTTAAGGAAGTAATTAATTAGATCCAATCTGTCCAGGGGGCGGAATGGCACGTGTGGGGCACTTGCAATTTCTGGCAAATGGCTAATTTTAACTAAATTAATTCTTACCAACGCCGGTACTCGATGTATTCGCCATTGTGGTTTATGCTAGAGTGTTAACAGTGTGACCAGACCGGATGAAGGCTCAAATGCTGCTAATACCAAAAGTTGCTCGTTTTTTTGGAGAGGAAATTAAAAATACCAAACATAATTTAAAAAAAAAAATCATTTGGAGGAAATTTTGAAAACCAATGCAAATAGTTGAAATTATAACTACTTGATTTTTTTCTTAAATTATTTCTATTGTTTTTATTTTAAGAAATAAGAGTTATACCTGACTGACTGACTCACTGAGGACTGCCGCACAGAATTGTCATTTATCTGTATATAATAGGTTTTTAAAAGAGAAATTCTTATCAAATAGAACCAGTTTTACTTCATCAAAGAAGGTTAAAATTTCTAAATATATAGTGATATTTAATTTGCTATTATACTATCATCAGAAAAAGTGTCTTTGGTGAACTTAAAAAATATACATGAAATGCATTGTTATACGTTTAACAAAAGATATTTATGTATATTAATTTATTTATAAGGTCCCCCGCACAGCGGAGCACAGCCTATCCGCTTTTGAAAGCAAACACAATGAGAGCATAGAATGTTTTAGCTACGCTGTAAACAAGAATGCTTGTTTATTTAAGCTCTTCCTCTGAAAATTCATTCTTTTCGAAGCATTTCGTGGGTGCAAATAGAAGATTCGAAAACTAAATTGTAAAATAATGTTCTGTCGCTAATTTTTTAAGCATTTCAATTTGATATTGCCGATATGACGAAGTTCATTGCGGATTAAAAGTGAAATTATTTTCTCGGCGTAGTAATTAAATTGTAACAAAATGTCTTTGGGAATATTAACTTTAGAGTTTGTAGTAGTGGAAAACACTTTGCCATTTTAAGGGTAATCGCTGATAGATATATGAACTAGTATTAGTATTTTGAAGATCTTTTCCATCAAGACTAAAGTTTTCAGGGTGCGGAACAAGTAAGTTTTTAAGATTAGGACGTTCCCGAACCCGATTTGGTTCAAACCCTTTTTAAAATTTTCCGTAAAACTTACCCCTGGGTGGAAAATGAGGTCCAAACTCTAAAGTACGAAACGTAGGAACATTTTCCGAAAAAATAGAGGAAAGTCAACTTAGCAAACTTAGCATTAACGATTTGCTGACCAGTTTGTTATATGGAATCTATACGATATATTAAACCGATTTTGATCAAATTCTCAAAATGGTTTTTCATTTGGCTGGCTTGAGGTCGGTGGAGAGTTACAATTCAACAATTTGGATTGCAATTGGTATGTCTGTACAACGATCGCTGTTTCAAAGATAACCACATGTTATCTTCAGCGGACTTTTGTATTGCATATTCACATTCAAACGACCACACAGACTTCCTTATAAACCTTGATTTCGCCAAATAACGCCTTGGGTACTCCAATTTGCTAAGGGTCGAAATCACGTTTCTGATATGTTTTTTGTACGTGTTGCTTTTGCTTTCCAATTATTGTAATGAATTTCTTTTGCCTTCGAGCTGTGCAAGTTGGCTGGACAATCTGCCCAATGATCCTTCATAACAGAGCGATCGTTCCTATGACTGCTACATATATACTATAGTCAGCCGTTATGTGAAAGCATCAAATATTACTCAATTTCAAGTTTGCAAGCGTTTTTTCTTTCTGAAACTTGTTGTCAGACCTACGATATAGTTGTCTGATTTTCATTAAACTAGGTGGAATTTTGTAATAGCATAGACAATTTATAAATACGAAGTTTGGAAACATTTGTATAAGAAGCAAAACACTTTTTCCCCACTAAAACTAGTTTTTCGACAGATCCTTCCTAAGGCTGCTATATGCTATAGTCATTGGATTCGGCCGGTTCCGACAATTGTACACCAAAAGACTTCGTGCCAAGTTTGGTCCAGATAGCATTAAAACTGACGGAGCAGATAGCACAGAAACAGACGGAAAGACGAACGGACTCAGCTTGTCATGCTGATCAAGAATTTATATTTTTTAAAATTGATCATTAAAGTCTAAAAATGACCGGAAATCTGTTGTATGAAACACTTATGCTTTTAATTATCAGGTTCGGTGGATAATGGATGGTTAAGCTTATTTGGGGGAGAGTTTAGTTTTCGACTTTCTTTTTTGACAACACTGGCAACTCAGCTGTTTTCGTGTCACATGTTACTGTCATATATGTTCAGTTTGGTCTATAATTTAACCATGAATCAACTTATAATCGAACAACACTTG
Organism: Lordiphosa clarofinis; assembly: GCA_018904275.1. Classification (NCBI taxonomy): domain Eukaryota; kingdom Metazoa; phylum Arthropoda; class Insecta; order Diptera; family Drosophilidae; genus Lordiphosa; species Lordiphosa clarofinis. The sequence continues at coordinate 49,900 of JAEIGQ010000026.1, forward strand.
TAGATTATTGAATTTTATTATTTGAAAAATTCACGCTTGGTTGAGAAATTGCATCGTGCACTTCTTCCATTTTATGCTCATATGGTTACTCACGTCTACAAACTGTCATCTCTAAGAAATTCAATGCTTGGTCACACTAACCAAAGCCACAGCTGCTGAACTCTAACATCTCTGTTAATTAACATGACAGCTTGTGCATTTTGCAACGCGTCAGCTTTTTAAATTATTTAAGCAACATTTCTTTAAAATTATTAATTAATTACCCCAACTCCCGCCCAAGCTAATGGATACGCTGTACCACCAAACGAATCAGACGGTCAAGGAGATTGAGCAGGCATTCCAACGGCTGGGCCAGCTGAGTACGCCGGAGGCTTTGGAGGCGGAGAACAGCATTCAATTGAAGATAACCCAGGCCAATTCGTAAGCAATTTCAAGCTTATGAAGGCTGATTTCATCAGTATTTGTTTTTTGTATTCAGCAACTGCGATCGCCTGGATGTGTTGCTGTTCAAGGTGCCGCCCTCGCAGCGGCAGAGCTCCAAGTTGCGTGTGGATCAACTCAAATATGATTTAAGACACTTGCAGACCTCGCTGCAGCATGCCCGGGAGCGTAGACAACGCCGCCAGCAGGAGATTAGCGAACGGGAACAGTTGCTCAATCATCGCTTCAGTGCCAATAGCCAACAGCCGCCGGCAGAGACTTGCCTCCAGTTGGACTACGAGCTGCAGCATCATACACAAATGGGAAACGCCCATCGTGGGGTGGACGACATGATAGCCTCGGGTAGCGGCATACTGGACAGTCTCATCTCGCAGCGCATGACCCTGGGTGGGGCCCACAAGCGGATACAGGCCATAGGCAGTACCCTGGGTCTCTCCAATCACACAATGAAGCTGATAGAGCGTAGATTGGTGGAGGATCGACGCATATTTCTGGGTGGCATGGTGATAACGTTGCTGGTGATTGGACTGATTATCTACTATTTTATGTAAATTAAATTTATTGTTAAATGCAAAATTTTCCAAATTAATCGTCGCTCTCCAGCGAAATGTTACTGCCAAAGCGCTGATACAAATGTGCCTTCAGTTCATCCATTTCGGCCTTGATGACCTTGGCCTTGGACTCCACACTGGCGATTTCCTGCAACACCTGCTCCTTGGTCTCGGCCAGCAATTCCTGTGTCTTGCCCAGCTTGTGCGAGAGAAAGACTTCACCAATCAGAAAGGGGATATTCTCATCCTCATCGAACAGCTCAATCTCATCCAAGGCCTCTTCCACGCACTTTAATTCATTCTTTTTGGTATCCAATTCCATTTTGAGATCATCCATGCGGGCATTATGCTTGGCAAAGCGATTAATACGCTGTTGATCCTCGAAAGAAATGTGGACATCATCGTGCTGGAGGAAGGAAGAGCAAAGCGGGGTGGGGGGCAGAAGACAAAGTGAGGTTACAGTTAGTCGGCGAGTGGATATTGATGCGGGCAGCAGAAACTTACATTTTGAAACACTTTGTTGGTGCTGCTAGCTACTTTTGCGGCCATTTTTAAGGAATTTTAATTGATTTTTTTACAATATTAAGTTAATTTTAGTAACAGCTGTCGATGCCGAATGACAAATTTGTAAAGTTATCAAAACGGTACTACTAATACCAAAAATAACTAAACAAAGAACGGTAATACTAAACTGAAAAAGAGTGGAAATTAGGCCGCCAGAGGGCACCACTGAGCAACAAATGGGGAAATTTGAGTAATGTAACGGAGTTTTAAAAGTGTAAGTAATTTGACAAAATTTAATAAATATTTGAATTTCTTTTAACAAGTAACGGAATTTTGAATGTGCTTGGGGTTATTTTCCTCCAAATGTAACGGAATTTAGACTCCTTTCACTTATAATTCAGTCATCAGCCTACAACTAAATTGTTATTAGTCAATTTTGATACAAAATATTACACCCTCATCAAGGCAACCCTGTTAAGTGTATCTATAAATCTTGAGGCCTTAACCTCCATACACATAAGCTAAGAGACCTTGCCAAAACGTGACTAACATGGAACAGCTTCTGGGGTGATAAATTAACGCATTAAAAGTCGACTCAAAGCAGAGCAAGACAGCGAAAGAGAGTTGTTTAAGGCCATGTCTTTTCTGCTTCTAATAACACAAATTGCAATCGGAAAATGCTCAGAAAAACGAAACGAAAACGGAATAAGAAATGAGCCTGCAGTAATGTTAACTCAATTTCTACCAAAAGTCCACTGAGAGTCATCAAAATTAGCTTAAAGATTAAATATTTGAGTATTGAGCGTATTTAGCGGGGGTAAAGTTCAGCAGCTGCAGCTGAAAACGCCAAAGGGCCAGGGGGGGCAGCGAGAGCGAGGGTGGCCAAGTAAATACAAATAAAGTTGCAGCGATGGACACAAAGCTATAACAGATACGGATACAAATAGTTTGCCTTAATCAAACAGCATTTACAGCTGCAATAAATGGACGGTGTCCTTTTTTTTGTGTGTGCTTATTCAGAGATGACAGGGATAGACACGATGCTCACGATCAACAAAAATGTATTGCATACCCTTAGGCGGCCCCTTTGATGGCGTATAAAACTAAATTTACGCAACAAATATGAAAGAAATAAAAGAATTTACTTTTTGGAAAAGGATTATATCAAAAAGACAATTTTTTTTAAATGTCATCACTTGATTTTTAAAGAAGAGTTGGGACTTGCATTTAAATTTAAAGATGAAGTTCGGTTTTCATTTTGATAGATGAACTAGGCTTTCGTTTAGTTGTTGTCAGCAAACTTGTCCCCTATTGAACGATTAATATTTTCTGCTGATTTCTTAACTAAATTTCCATCCTCATCAAAACATTCAAACTCATTTTTTTCCATTTGTGTAGGTCATTAAAGTATGATTTTGTCCATAACTTTTCTAAAACAAGACACGCACAACAACACAAAGGAGGCTGGTTGACTGTATAGCTATTTCAGGAATACCAATATAATCTTCAGCAGTCTGCGCCTGACTTCAGTTAATTTGGCAGAAGGTACCTCATGACAGAACTGCTATGACCGCTTGGGAATCCCAAAGGCCCGCTGGAAACAAAATCCGACATCAGCTGCAAACACCAAAATCACTAAGGCTTTACATACTTATGAAACTTCCAAGTACATCTATAAAATGAACTGTTAAGTTAAAAAGCTTCTCTGCTTTTTGTTGCCTATCCATAAGTAAATTTTAACGGCACACCTTGCTGATATTTCATTATTATTATAATTATGCAGATAAAACATATACATACCCTTTTCAATATAAGTTCGAATACTGTTCCTTAAAATATTACCAGAAGTCTACCCCTTACCGTAGTAAAGTGTAGCAAAATGACTTTAATTGCGAAGTTGTTCGTGCCAAGCTTCACAAGTGCTTCTACTACAGAGTTGGCTAGGTTTTTGAAACCAATACCGTTAACAGCGTCAAATGAACATAGGTCTTGAGCACCTATGGACCGATGGATTTTTCAACCACATCCTCACGTTCTTCGGTTGGTATGGCAATTCGTTGCCTCATTGAAGTTGATGGAGTTTATTCAACGCATTATCGGTTATAACAACCGTGATTTTTTAATTTAAAGGGATTTTTTAAAAGCTATTTTAGAAAAAGGGGCGTGTCCGCCCGAAAAAATCGAAAAAATAATTTTTTACTTGCAATTTTAGATATAAACTTTACAAATTCAGTCACCTATACGTGCTTACGTTGCAGATGGGAGTTTCCCCACTCCCCCTAAAATTATGAAAAACCTGTTTTTTTTTTTATTAATTTTCTTTATTTTCAGCATTTTCCAGCTCAAAGTATTCAAGAAAAAGTAGGCTGTTGTCTGCAAACTCATCTTGTTCTGAAAAATCATTTATGAAATAAGCTGGATTACCTCAATGGGAAGGGAAAGATTTTTCTGTTTTTTTATGCGTCGCGATAAATTTAGGGAAGAAATTATGGGATCGAATATATTTAAAGCTCGTTGACACATATCGCCTAAAGATTCAAATCGGCTGTGCTTTCTGGAATGATGAAGACGCTTCTTCACCAAAACAGCCGACTGGAAGCAACGTATTTTCCATGATTCGCCATGAGTGCACAATAATCTTATGAAGAGTTGGTGTCATGGGAAGCAATCCTTTCGCCAGTTTGGTGACAGTATGCTGCTAGGCAACTGACAGGACAAACTTATAAAAATGATCCTCAAATTGTAGATAATTTGTTGATTAACTCCAGTTATTTCAGAAAATGTTTTGAAGTTGGCAAATGCGCGACGTGCAGTGTTATTTGTATTTGTATTTCCGAAGCCCCCCTGCCTCGGCTTATCGACCTTCAAAGCGAGTTTTACCCAAAATAATTACTGTATATGGGACATTCCATATCAACTCGGCCACCCAACTTTTTTGAAGTACTATACATAGATGAAAATACCCCAAAAAGTTTTCCCTCAATAGTTCTTAAGATAAACCGGGTACAAACGAAATTGAAAAAAATATCATAACTTTTGAACGGTGTATCGGATTTAGTCCTTAAAAAAAATCAGTATTTTGTACCTTTTTCCGCGAGGGCCAATCTGTATTTGATCCGAATATTTTTACCCGAAAGAGCATATTTTTATGTACATTTCACAATTTATTTCAAGATGGAAGACAGCCTGAGGGCGCGGAAATAATTTTTTTTGTAGATTTTTTTTTTTTTGGTTTGACTGTTTTTTCAAATATTATGACATAAAAATAAAAAATTAATCAAATTTCTGTTAAATTTTATTCACCGAGCTATAAAACCTTTATTACCCATGTAAAAAGTCCAAGATCTGATAAAAAAAAAAATAACAGAAGAAGAAGAAATTTTCAATGTTTTTCTATTATAATTGGTTAGTCAAAGTTCAAAAGTTTATAAGTGTCCAGAACGAGGCTTTCGATGCGTCCGCTGCTTTTCCTTGGGAAAAACTCGACATCAATTGCTGCAGAATAACGCCTGATAAGCAATCGATTATACAATCCGGTTATAAAACAATGCTGCTTCGTCACAAGCTCATTTACCGTGGGCAGTTGCAAAATAATGTGCCTCAGCTTTCAAGCCGAAATCACGTTCATGATTTAAAAGATTTGCCATTAGGAAACGATTTTTATACTGTTGTGCCGCCCCGTCTGTGACATAGATAATTTTTTCAACGCCATTGCATATCATTTTCACGTGTTCCACTATAGTCCTCCGTATTAAATGAAAAGCAGCCGTATCATGAGCAAGATTATCGGACAAAACTACCAAACTCTTATGCAGGAAACTTTTGCTCACTATATTAATAGACCACTGGATGGACTGTGCACTGATCGTTATTGTAGTGGAACGATTGAGCAGCATCTTGAGCCACAAACGCGTAATTTTCAGAGAAATCACAGTGAAACAGCAACTCGCCTTTAGCCAAATTTTCCTTCTTCTGTTTCACAAAAGCAGAATGTTCTTTCGCGATAAAATGATCAGGCTTCAATTCTTTCAATCATTCACAAAGTAGATCGACGAATTCATTCGTCGGATGTGTTTGAGTTTGTAAGGTGCATTTGTCCGTGCTCTGCCGCACTCGATATTGCAAATTCTCAATCACAGCACTGAACAGGAGCTTTTTTAGTTCAAGTGACAGTGATTCAACGCCAGGACAAGTTTGACATTCATCAAAATGACAAGCTACGGTTGGATTGACTAGTAGAAATGGCCTTCTGGCTAAAGCAACGACGTCAATTATTGCATCAGCCGAAGATGAATTTTTGATCTTTCTTCTTTTGTTATTTTTCTTTGATCAGAATTTGAACTTTTTACATGGGTAATAAAGGTTTTATAGCTCGGTGAACAAAATTTAACAGAAATTTGATTAATTGTTTATTTTTATGTCATAATATTTGAAAAAGCAGTCAAACCAAAAAAAAAAAAATCGAAAAAAAAAATAATTTCCGCGCTCTCAGGCTGTCTTCCATCTTGAAATAAATTGTGAAATGTACATAAAAATATGCTCTAAAAAATATTCGGATCAAATACAGATTGGCCCTCGCGGAGAAAAGTACAAAATACTGATTTTTTTTAAGGAAAAAAATACTTCCGATGGCTTTGATTGCAGTCTCGAAAAGTTCACGAGAAAATAACAAAAAACCGTCTTTGGTTCGACTAAATCCGATACACCGTTCAAAAGTTATGATATTTTTTAAATTTCGTTTGTACCCGGTTTATCTTAAGAACTATTGAGGGTAGGGGAAAAACTTTTTGGGGTATTTTCATCTATGTATAGTACTTCAAAATAATAGCCATTAAAATTTTTTTGGAAATAAAAAAAGTTGGGTGGCCGAGTTGATATGGAATGTCCCATATTTGCTTTTCGTTTTAGCATCGCTTGCTTGTCCCATGGAGTAACAATTTGCCATTTTTTTAACTCCAGCTTATACCCAGCATGCAGGACGAACTCAAAAATTCGTATCCAGCTATAAAGTGGGCTTACTCCATATTTCACATTGTCTAAAAATGGCACAAATTTGAAGCACTTGAAATTTTTATTTCCAAGGAAATCTCGTTGGATTATGGGACGTGATTGAAATGATTTTATATCCGTTAAAGCATTCCGAACTTTCCCATCAATGGCAGTGAAATATGGACTGAATTTAACATTTACACACTGAGTATCATTTAAAGATACTTTGAATATCGTTGATTTCAACTTTTCAATTTGTAATTTTATGTCCTTGTTCTCTTTTAAAATGACTTCTTTTAATATTCTAATAGACTAAGGGGTGCGATTGTTCCACAACAAATTTCCGGATGAGTCTATCAGTCGAAGAGGCATTATGGTGTTGGCAAAAAGGCATTGACAATGAGCTCAGCAGTTAAAAAATCAGTGTGCTGATTGACTTTTTGAAGTGTCACAATCCGAAAAGCCGTGTGTTCCAAAAGGTCTTGCAGAGAGACCTTGGCTACAGTCTCTAATACATCAATTTTTTCTGGTCTGCATTACTTCTTTTGCTCTGCCACATTTTTATAAATTGGGTAAATATCCACATTTCTCTTACAAATGTCATCTGGGATAGCACAATCCTTGATCCAAAATGAACGCCAATGCTTCATCTTTGGACGCACTTATAGGCTGATCAATGGGCTTTGTCAATCCTTCCCTGACTTGCTTGGGTTTTTCCGGGGTACTTGCAAGTATTTGAAGAACTTCAGCAAGATCATGTAGTCCTTATTTCCGGGCAGCTGCGATTGCTGCATAAACTAGCAAGAAAACATCATCACCTTGAAATTTGGTTTGTTCCGCTGCTTGCAGTATTTGAGCCCTTTCAAAATATCAAAATATCTTTGAATTGCCTTTTCTCGTTCGTGCCGGCCCCCCTCGCTATTCCACACAGCAAACAAATCGACGCTGGAAAAAATGAGGTTACCAAAGAAAAATGCAAATTGCGCCAAAAGAGGAAAAAAGAGGACATTAATACCAAGACCTGTTAACTCCGAATTGACAACGCTACAACAAACACTTAAACAATTCTAAACTCTATTACATAATCCTTTCCAAAGTTGAAATTTGTTAATCAAAATCCAGCCTTAGAAGCGCTTATAAAACGACAAAATATTAGTTGTTACCATCACAAAATATTAAAAACAAAACTCAATGCAAAAATTTACAAAACTTACTTAACAGCTGTTATTCTCACATGGGACTGTTAAATTTAACATTTAGAGTTTGGGGCATAACAGTCTGATGTTTTCTTAATGCGTTAAGAGCAAATTTGTGCTAATTAGAAAACTTTTAAAAAACATGTAAAGTGGTCATTTCCTCCAAAAGTGCAGCCCTTGACCAAATTTTTCGATTCACAAAGTCCTTTAAATGCCTGTACAAAAAAATGTTTGCTGGGTGGCTTTAGACTAATTTAAATATTCCCCCGAAAAGCAGGCTACACTTTTTGTAAGTCAAATTTTCGCTCACGTTGCCATCATTTGCAAGGGTTAAAGCACCTGTTTAATACAATAAAAGACTTTCCTGGCAATGCTCACAAATAATAAAATAGTTCAACAAAATGTCAATAGAATTGAGCAACTTTTGACTATACTTGGCCTTTGCTTTTAGCTGGTTGTTTGCCGGCCAATTGAACATTGGAAATTTTGCACTAGCTGAGAATGGGTGGGGATGGTGTGCCAGTTTGTGGTTAAGCCCGCAGCTCTGCTTGTGCCAGCACGAACTGATTGACGCCATGTCTTTCTTTTGATTTCCCTGGTGTGAACAAACGCAAACGCACTCGTAGAAGCCCGCTACGGAAAATCCTTTTTCTATTTTTTTTTTCCATTTTTACTGCTCTAGAGCCAAATATGAGACAGATGTGGGTCAAAGGCATACCAGACCTTGGGCCAAAACTCAAGTGTTGACTAATTTTCTGCAAAATATTCTAACTAAAATTTATTTTACAAATCAATTTACTGTCCTCAATGCACAACTTGTTGCTGTTGTATTGATAGAATTTTGTCAGCTCTTTTTGCTTGCACAAATTCAATAAATTATGTTTCCATTTTACAAATGGAAGGCCAAATTGCAATTCTCTTCATTTTATGCAAAAATGTGCTTACATTTTCTTGGCGATTTTCTAGGATATTAACACACAGAGAAAAAAAAAGATCCCCGTAGAATGGATATTCGAAATATCCACTTAAGATCCATTTTTTTAAATATCCTTTTCACATTTTTCAGCTCCTTTGGATGAAGAAAAAAGATCAATGAAATATTTTTTCTCTGATATATCCTTTTTAAGCGAAAATAAATCGATTTCGAAAATATCCAATGGATCCCAAAAAAGGATAGTTAACTATCCAGTCCAAATGGATATCGAAAATATCCTGAGGATCATCAGAAACTATCCTTTTTTTTCTCTGTGCACTTGTTTGAATTCCATCTAATTGCATTTGCATATTTTCTCAGTAGTGAGGGGGGAAATGAAAGTGTTGGCAAATCCGAGAAGGAAGCTGCTTAAACTGACAACGGAAATTCAATTTGCAATTAAAGATAGAGCTAGAGGTTGGTAGGGGGTAGGGGGGAGGCTGTAGCTGCAAGGAAATCTAAGCTAATTAGTTATAAAACAAAATTAATTATGCTCTATTAGGATGTGATTTGTGTCCCATGTGCACATAATTTCACATAAAATTAGCCAACCAAAGGAAGTCCACAAATTAAAGGCTAATTCAGTCCTTTGAACTGAACATTTGATTGGTAATCGATTTGAAGGAAGTGAAAGCATCCAACAGGAAATTATTAAACAGGAATTGAATTGAATTATGGTATTGTGTACAACCTACATAACCATATTGTACAAATTTAACTGACAGCTGGTTTCTAATTGATGTGATGAAAAAAGGCAATATCTTCTAAAGTATTTCGAATTTCATAAAATCCTTTTGGGGCGATATTTTCATATATCCAAACTATAAAAAATGAAAAAAAAAAATCGAAAACAAAATTTTGCACATGGAGAATACCCCCTTAAATCCGGATTCAATCTGGATTCAATCTGGGTTCACTCGACAATTTGGAGTCGGCAGTCAGCAGTCGGCAATCAGCTGTCGGCAATCTGCTGTCGGCATTCTGTTGTCGGCAGTCGGCAATCCGCAAACTCCGCAAACTCCGCAAACTCCACAAACTCTGCAAACTCCGCAAACTCTGCAAACTCCACAAACTCCGCAAACTCCGCAAACTTCACAAACTCCGCAAACTCCTCAAGCTCCACAAACTCTGCAAACTCCGCAAACTCCACAAACTCCGCAAACTCCACAAACTCCGCAAACTCCACAAACTCCGCAAACTCCGAAAACTCCACAAACTCCGCAAACTCCACAAACTCCGCAAACTCCGAAAACTCCACAAACTCCGCAAACTCCACAAACTCCGCAAACTTCACGAACTCCGCAATCTCTGCAAACTCCGCAAACTCCACAAACTCCGCAAACTCCACAAACTCCACAAACCCCGCAAACTCCACAAACTCCGCAAACTCCACAAATTGCGCAAACTCCGCAAACTCCACAAACTCCGCAAACTCCGAAAACTCCACAAACTCTGCAAACTCCACAAACTCCGCAAACTCCACAAACTCCACAAACTCCGCAAACTCCACAAACTCCGCAAACTCCGAAAACTCCACAAACTCCGCAAACTCCACAAACTCCGCAAACTTCACGAACTCCGCAATCTCTGCAAACTCCGCAAACTCCACAAACTCCGCAAACTCCACAAACTCCACAAACCCCGCAAACTCCACAAACTCCGCAAACTCCACAAATTGCGCAAACTCCGCAAACTCCACAAACTCCGCAAACTCCACAAACTCCGCAAACTCCGAAAACTCCACAAACTCCGAAAACTCCGCAAACTCCACAAACTCCGCAAACTCCACGAATTCCGCAAACTCCGCAAACTCTGCAAACTCTGCAAACTCCGCAAACTCCAAAACTCCGTAAGCTCCGCAAACTCCACAAACTCCGCAAACTCCACAAACTCCGCAAACTTCACGAACTCCGCAAACTCCGCAAACTCCACAAACTCCGCAAACTCCACAAACTCCACGAATTCCGCAAACTCCGCAAAATCTGCAAACTCCGCAAACTCCGCAAACTCCGCAAACTCCACAAACTCCGCAAACTCCACAAATTCCGCAAACTCCGCAAACTCCACAAACTCCGCAAACTCCACAAACTCCGCAAACTCCGAAAACTCCACAAACTCCGCAAACTCCGCAAACTCCACAAACTCCGCAAACTCCACGAATTCCGCAAACTCCGCAAACTCCGAAAACTCCGCAAACTTCGCAAACTCTGCAAACTCCGCAAACTCCGCAATTTCCAAAAACTCCACAAACTCCGCAAACTCCGCAAACTCTGCAAACTCCACAAACTCCGCAAACTCTGCAAACTCCGCAAACTCCGCAAACTCCGCAAACTCCGCAAACTCCGCAAACTCCGAAAACTCCGCAAACTCTGCAAACTCTGCAAACCTCGCAAACTCCGCAAACTCCGCAAACTTCGCAAACTCCGCAAACTCCGCAAACTCCGCAAACTCCACAAACTCCACAAACCCCGCAAACTCCGCAAACTCCACAAACTCCGCAAACTCCACAAACTCCGCAAACTCCACAATATTATATTTTTTCATATCATTAAAAAGCCGATATGACAACTTGAAATTGACTGAAATTGAATATCAAAGTGAACTTTTCGACCACATCAAAATGATATTTTTAAGATCAAATTGATATTTAATTATTTCGTTATTACAGAACGAAAAAAAACAATTACAAAGGCAGGTCGTACATCCAATAACTACTACCAGGCGTTCATTTTTAGCTAAGAACTATTAATTATTGTTTTATTGTTTTATAGATACAGAAAAAGAACGAATTAATAATTCCTTGACTCCGCCCCTTGACTGGGGATTGAACTAGGGACCACTTGCACGTCACAAATTGGCATAGCGTTTTACCGCACTGTGCTATGGGGCAGTAGGCTGAAAGCCTACTTATACATTTCTTTTCGTTGCTTGAAGTTTTGATTTGCACAACTATCTGTCTCTTTTCTTTTCGCATTTTCTATACATCCCTTTCCTATTGTGAGAGTTTCGAAAATTAAAAAAATATCTTACTAATCTTTTCTAATATCATTTGACAAGTTGATATTATTTACTGTTAAAATGAAACATTATAGTTTAGAAATGATGTGAATATAATGATATTTCACAAAATATCAAATTAAGCAGCCCGTATCAAATTGATATGGATCTTATATTTTTTCTGTGTAGTCGCTAGAAAATAAGTTTTTGTCCAAACAACTTTGACCTACTATTTTTAACCTAGGGGGAATTTTCCGATTGTTGAATTTTCATAATGCATGAGATAAAACTAGAAAAACTCAGCTTCCTGTCTTTTATGGTTTGGGTTGTGCGACAGTCTCAAGTCAGGACTCTCTTTTTTATAAATATAGAGATTAGGATTAATTAGTGCTTAGACTAGATTAAACATTTTATATTTCGTGAAACAACTGTCAATCCCATTTGTACTCCCTTCTCCCCCCCTTTAAATGCTTTGTTCCTTTGTTCCCCAGTAATAAATGTCAATCAAATGCATATTAATATTGTTCTTATTTCTATGCCAGCTAAAACAATATCAAGCAAAGGGATTCAAGGTAGGTCCTTGAATAAGGGACAAAAGAAAACCCAAATTGTCTGTGGCTAATCACTCAAATTTATGCCCAACCAATGAATGCTTTCGACAGCTTAAGAAAGAAAGGTAAAACAAAAGGAAATTTATTTATAGAAAATTTGCAGACATTAAGGGCAAAAGAAGAGAGTAAAAATCTTACTTAGAGCTTAGACTCGAATAAGTTAAGCAAGTTCATTCACCCACAAGCATCAATTGCAGTTTAACCAAAATTTGAAGGCAGTTCATTATGCACACACACACACACATATACATTTTGTGGGCATATCCTGTATAACACAAACACCATCGATTTGCATTTAATTGCATTTTCTATGGATAACTAAAGAGGGAGGAGGCTGTGTCAGTAGTCAAATTCTGTAATGGGAATTATTGTTCATATTGTCGTGCGTGTTTATCCAATTTGTTTGTTTGGTTTAATTTGGCCCAAAAGCCTCTCTGTGAGAGTGTGTGTGTGTGTGTGTGTGTGTTGAGAACTCAGCAAGCGATTTGTGTGTTTTGTGTGTTTTATGTGCATAATCCAATCAGGGTGTTAAGTGTTTCTGCCAGAGAAGACAACACCTTTTGTTTATTGCATAATTGTTGAGGTAAATATATTATTTGGCCTAAATGTTTGCTTACAAGCTAGAGCAAGATGTGGCTAAAATGATGAGATTCTGTGCTTCAGAAATGAGTCAGTCTAGGGTTGACAGACGAAATCTAAATTCTTTAGATGAAAGTTTAGTATTTTTATTTACCAAAAACAATTAAAGTAGATTAAGTTTGTGCAAAGTATGTAACAGTTAGAAGGAATCAATTCCGATTCTATGAAATATAAAGTCTTCGCAATTCGCAAAAAACGTTATATCTCCTACAGTTTTGTAGGTGGAAGGATTGTACCTTTAAGAGATATTTAGTAATCAAGATTATTAATCGATTTGTTAAAGGAAAGATAAAGAGCAGATAAACTATACTCAAGTTATGATCAAAAGTCAGCTACAGTGGTTACAGTATTTTTTTTTTCTTTTTTTTAATTCCTTTATTACTAATTACTAATTCTATGTACATTATATTAACTTATTGTTGGCAGTAGAGCTTCATTCCTGCGGTACGGCAGCTAAGCAATGCTTCGCAGAAACCTCAGCTCCGCTACTCAACGTTGACACTTCTAAGGCGCTTTAGTCTGCGCAGTTACACCATGATTTGCGCCGAGTAGTTGCTTACTAGCTCCCAGTTACGACTGCTTTCCAGCATTGTTGGGACCAGGTTCGACAACATTATGCGCTTCCCGAGAGACACTTCCAATTGCTCCTTTTCCCGTGCAAATCTGCCACAGACAAAGAGCACATGCTCCGCGTCTTCTTCTGTGTCCCCGCACCAGGTACACTCTGCACTTTGCTCGTGTCCAAAACGGCCGTGTCCGCTCAGGATTTGTGTCAGGTAAAAATTAACCTGACCGTGTTTCCTGCCAACCCACATACTTAAGTCTGGTATGAGTCGGTGTGTCCAGCGACCTTTGGTTGACGCATCCCATCGAGTTTGCCATGTCTCTAGGCTCTGCAACTTTGCAGAAGTACGAATCGAGTTCTTCATCGCAGCAGAGAAGTCTTTGCCGTAAGTTTCCACATATATCTTGTAGGTTTCTACAGCCAGCTCTTCCATGGGCGGCAGCCCAGCGATTACGAGCGCGGCATCATCTGATACGGTTCGAAACGCGCTGCATATTCTAATCGCGCACAGTCGGTGTGTTGCCTCTAGCGAAAGCTCAGTCTCGTGTCCAGCATCACTCCCAAATACTTAAGCGCCCTCTTGGAGGCCACAGTAGTATTACCAACAGTGATGTGAGCTGTCTCCACCTTTTTCCGGCTGCTTATCAGCACTACTTCGGTCTTGTGAGGTGCCAGCTCTAGACCCACCGATATGAGCCATTCCATCATCTTCACTATTGCCTGGTTGCATAGCGACTCTGCCTGTGCTAGCTCCTTTGCAACAACCACCACCGCCACGTCATCCGCAAATCCTACGACTTGGACTCCTGGGGGGAGAGCTAGTCGTAATACACCGTCGTACATGGCATTCCATAGGAGTGGGCCAAGTACAGAGCCTTGCGGGACTCCTCCAGTAATTTGGTATGACTCAGATTAGCACCCTATTGCTGAGGTAGTTTCTGATGAGACAGAGCAGATAAGCCGGGACTCCAAAGTTTGTCAACGCGCCAAGAATGCAGCTCCACTTTGCCGTGTTGAAGGCATTTCGTATTTCCGCCCTTCCACCTCGTTCCCTCTATCGCCTTTGACGCTGTATCCACGACCATGTTGATGGCATCGATAGTGGACCTCGCCTTCCGGAACCCGAATTGGCGATGTGATAGGTCGCCGCCTGCAGCAATTGCCCGTTCCAGGCGTGTGGCAACTATCTTCTCTAGCAGGTTTCCGGCCGAGTCAATAAGACAGATTGGCCTATAAGAGCCTGCCTGGCCTGGTGGTTTCCCCGGTTTTGGAAGAAGGACCAGCTTCTGGGTCTTCCATTTCTGTGGGAATATACCTTCTCGAAGACATTGGCTATATAGAGCGGCGAATACATTGGGATGAAGGGTCAGTGCAAGCCGGAATGCTCTGTTCGGGATTGAATCCGGGCCTGGAGCATTGTTTGCTTGAATGTTCCGTGCAGCAAGTAGGATCTCTTCTGCTGACACCTCTTCGATGGTCGTTCTAGGCGAAAGCTGCGCTGCCGCTACCAATTCGTCATCTCTGCGTGGAAATAGCTCCTCAACTATGCGCTTAGCGCAGTACAGTAGTGGCGCCATCTATTTGTCCGTTTTGAAACGGTTGTGCTGCAATCACAAATCCACTTCATCTAACTAGTTCTCACATCACTAACAACATTTTATGCTCGATACTTCAGCTTTTTATATATCTTCCATCTTTTACTCACACACACATACTTATCTCAAGGCCATTGTGTTACACTCATTCCTAACGCAACACCGCCATCTCTAATAAACCGAACTTAAACCTAATTTGTTTCACACTAAATAGAATGGCCTAGCCACATGGTCCTTGTAGTGGTGCCATCTGTTGGTCAGTTTAGAGAATCCAGTTGTTCCAAAAGAAAGTTCGCTTTGATTGTATATTTTGATTCCAAGGGATCAAGGTCTAAGTGTATTACAAAACGGCTGAGTTGAAGATTGGTTCGATTTTCTTGTAAAATATTAAAAAAAGACACAAAAATATTTTACTCCCAAGTTGTATCTTAGATTTGTCTGAAGTTTAGTTACCATATTTCTGCCTACAAATGCCATAAGCTGGCAAACTGCTTTTACCTCCACTTGCCCACCTCACCTTTGACTCGTTATGCGATGCGCCTTATTCCGTAGCATATAAAATTTCCATTTTCCCTTTGGAACAATCTGCCAATCTCTAGCTCCTGTTGCTGTGTTCCTGCTGCTTGTTATGCATTCGTTTGTCGGCACTTTTTCTATGGCCCATGTTTGCTGACAACATCGTTATCTATTCAAGTTTGTCAATTAAAAACATAATCCCCAATCAGAAGCCAATAATACCAGAATGTTGCCTCGCCTGCAACTTCACTCCCTTGCCCGCAAAAGTTCCTTCCTCCATACAGCGACATTGTCATGGCAAAAGTAAATATTATTTTTTTGTCCTTTTTTCCTTTGCCTGCCCATCGTTTGGTTGATTTTTGTTACCGGGAATCGATGGACTGACTGGGTGTGTCTGGATTTTCTGGTTGTCGCATAATTGCTGCGATTTCCATGACTTTGGTGGTCCTTTGATTCTTTTTCTTTCTCTCTCTCTTTTTTTTTTATGGTTGCAGCAGCTCAATTGGTGATAGTCACAGAGTGAGAATGGTCAAGTTTTGATTGAATTTGAAATGGATTACCATAATACGAGAGTTGCTTTTTTTTGGGGTGACTTTCTTGTTCGAAAATAAAATCGCGAATTAGTAGTGTAAGTTGTTAAAGTGCATAATGGTGTGAAGTGGTAAAGCGAAAGTGATTGAGAAGTTCGAAATCAAAAGGCAGAGATAAGAGTGAAATCAAAATAAGTAAAATTCAGCTTTATAAATTTTTGGAGCTTCAAGAATATATATCACTAAAATATCACCGGATTGCAAACAAATCACATTAAAGAATGTAGCCTTAAGAATTTAGCAGAGTAGCACTCAGCAAACAAAAAGACCTGTTCACGGAAGGTGGTTTGCCTTAGAATAATAATTTTTAAACTATGTACCAAATGACCAATCAAATTAGACTTTTTCGATGCATGAAATAATGACCAGCCAGATTTTTAATATGTTCACCAGTAGAGTTTCCCCGAGATTCTCAAAAAGCACGTCCGCTCATTAATATAATACATAATAAAACACATTTAATTATTATGACAGCTCTCCAACAAGCTTTATTAGCAGCAACAAGCGCTTTACATTAGAAATGCTGCACGCTTAAACATACCAACAGACAGGAGACTCAACTATAAGACGGACACTGAGAACGGCGCTCACTTATACAGATACTTACACTAATTTAAAGAAACTTATATATTGGTGCTTATTTGGAACACAATTTACAGCAGCAGACGTGTAAAAATTGTACGTAAGCTGTATTTGTGATTGTATGTTTAATACTGGTGTATAATTTTTGTAGTTTTGCCCTGAAGACGGTTGCCGAAGAGCAACTAAAATATATGGACGAAAAAAGAAAGATAATTTTGTTTTTTCTATCAAATCGACCTCGAGCCGATTTTAATCCTAGTAAGTCAAGATAAAGTACCCAAAATGAGAAACCATTTGTTTAACATTTTTCTCCCCTATAGTAATTTGTTGGCTACTAGGATTAAAACCTGATTTAAAATATGCAAAGTCCGCTGTCTAGTTATGAGTATTTGTTTTTTTTTTTTTCAATTTCATTAGGCTTCATATCAAGAACGACCCAATCTCCATTTAAGAATTCGTTTTTTTGAATCCAAAAATAGATATTGTTAGATGTCAGCGTTGAAAAGACTTGACTTCAAGAACATATGTTTTCAGTCGAATCCGTTCTTAATAGAAAGCGGGAGCCTGGGTAACTCTTCTTTTGTATACTCTGTACCAAAGGTAAACAGAGTATATAAAATTTGTTGCAAAAGTATGTAACAGGGAGAAGGATTCATTTCCGATCCTACAAAATATCTATGTTCTTGATCAGCATCAACAGCCGAATTGATATAGCTATGTTCGTCTGTCCATCTGTCCGTACTTCCGTCCGTATAAACAAACAGATCTCAGAGGTGGTAAGAGATACAGGTTTGACAAGTACACTAAGAAATAAAAGGATAGTTTTGATGATATTCAGGATATTTTCGGTATCCATTTGAACTGGATACTACTATCATTTTTTGGGATCCGTTGGATATTTTCGAAGTCGATTTATTTTCGCTTAAAAAGGATATTTCAGAAATAAAATATTTTATTGATCTTTTTTTTTGTATCCAAAGGAGCTGAAAAATGTGAAAAGGATATTTCAAAAAATAGATCTTAATGTGGATATTCGAATATCCATTCTATGGGGATCTGCCCCCCGCAATTTGAATAAAATACATCACATCTTCCACATTTTTTTACATAGATAAATTGTACCTTATAGTCGGGCTTGACCGACTTTCCCACTTGTTTTTGATTTGGACACGGGTTCGGTGTAAGAGCTCACTCAGCTCACCAAAGCATGCTACACTGGGAGGCAGTGTCAGAACGGATAATATACGCCAGATTCCGAAGCAAGGTGAGGAACATCAGCATTCTACAAACTTACGCGCCAACGGAGCAAGCTTCCCAAGAGGACAAGGACGACTTACAGTCGACTAGATGGAGCTTACAAAAGAATTCCCCGTGGAGATATCACTATTGTAATGGGAGACCTTAATGCAAAAGTCGAATCTTGCAACAACAGCCTAAGCCACATAATGGGAAAACACGGAATCGGCGATCGTAATGAAAACGGAGTCCGCTTCGCTGATTTCTGCTCAGCAAACCAACTGGTAATCGGCGGAACCCTGTTTCAACACAAGACCGCACACAAAGTGTCCTGGGTTTCACCTTCTGGCGAATACCAGAACCAGATTGACCACCTGGCTATATCACGCCGCTTCCGCGGATGCCTAATGGACGTACGCAACAAAAGGGGAGCGGACATAGGAAACTCCTACGACCATCATCTAATGGTAGCGGTCATCCGTCTCAGGACGGCTGCGATTGTCAAATCAGAAAATTCGAGACCAAAGGCGAAATACTTCACCGACCGACTGAAGCAAACGGCGGTTAAGGAAAGCTTTAAGGAAGCGTTGAATCTGATGGCAGGATCAGTTGTGTCGAGTGACGACGCCACAGCAGCAGAAAAATGGAGTGAAGTGAAGGAAATTTACCTGAATGTTGGTGACAGCGTTATCGGTAAAATCCCTAGAGGTCAACGCCCCTGGATGAGCGAACGGACATGGACTCTAATAAGCCAACGAGCGGAAATCAGGCAGAAATTGCAGAATCCACACTCACAACATCAAGAAACGGCTTTGAAGCAAGAATATCGAGCTAAAGTCCGTGAAATTAAAAGATGCGTGCGCCAGGATAAAAACAGTCGCATCAACAATCTCGCAGAAATAGCAGAAAATGCAGCAGCAAACGGCGACCTGAAAACGGTTTATAAGGCGACCAACGAAATAGCCGATAAGAAGATGAATGCGGAGCGCCCAATCAGGGACACAGATGGTAAATATCTCACGACCGATACGGACCAAATGAATAGATGGAGATCCCATTTTGCGATGGTTCTCAACTGTGAGATATCCACGGCCGCATCCCGACTCTTTACCGAATTGCCACTAATTCCAAGTCACCACAGGATAAGGGTGTCAGCGCCCACTAAGGTAGAAATAATTACTGCCATCCAAGCGCTGCCCGACAACAAAGCAGCTGGTATTGATGGCATACCTGCGGAGTTCTTTAAGTGCCAACCAGCAACGGCGGCGGAGTTACTATACCCGGTCATACAACGGGCATGGGAAACTGAGGAGCTCCCCTCGGAATGGTTAGAGGGCATCTTGGTAAAAATTCCCAAAAAGGGCGACCTTCGTGAGTGCGACAACTGGCGCGGGATCTGTGTGCTGCCCACTATTGCAAAGCTCATAGCACGAATTATTTTGGATCGCCTGAGAGACACCATTATAGACACCATAGGCGAAGAGCAAACCGGTTTCAGAAAAGGTTCTTCATGCACGGATCATATCAACACTGTCCGCATCCTGATCGAGCAATGCACGGAGTACAGAGCGGACCTTCACATGGCTTTCGTAGACTTAGCGAAGGCCTTGGACAGCGTAAGCAGGGAGTGCATCTGGCAAGGGTTGCAAAGGAGGGGGATACCGGAAAAACTTATATCCCTCATCAGAGCTACATACGACAGCGCCCAGTGCAGGTTGCTTCATGGCGGAAAGCTTTCGCAGCCTTTCCCAGTCCTTAGCGGCGTTCGACAGGGTTGTGCTTTATCTCCCATCCTGTTTATAATGGTGGTTGCAGATGTGTTCTGCACTATTCGACCAGCACCCAACAACAGCGGCATCCGGTGGACAATGACAACCACATTGCGGCATCTGGACTATGCGGACGATATATGCCTGCTGGCAAATAGGCTAAGCGACCTGGCAAGTGCGTTAGCCGAACTTGGCACATCATCTAAATCGGCGGGTCTAAAAATCAACACCTCCAAAACTAAATCGCTTAGCCTTCGTTCCGGACAATCCCAATCGCTGGTTTTGGATGATCAGCCCATTGAACAAGTCCAGCAATTCAACTACCTGGGCAGCGTAGTCGCTGTGGATGGAGGTACGGAGCTCGATGTGGAGTCGCGCCTTCAGAAAGCTAAGGCTGCTTTTGGGATGCTGTCGGCCGTTTGGCGATGCTCATCATATCCACACTGGCTCAAAATAAGGCTTTTCAAGTCTAACGTAATGCCAGTGCTTTTATACGGTTCCTCCACTTGGAAAATTACAACTTCCATAGTGTCCAAACTTCAAACATACGTGAACCGATGTCTGCGTCGGATATTTTGTATATTCTGGCCTGACAGAATACGAAACTCCGAGCTACTACAACGCGCAAATATGGAGAGTGTCGACACCATAATACGCAGAATGAAATGGAGCTGGATAGGGCATACATTGCGTAAAAGTGAGAGCAATATCGCCAGGAAGGCAATGGAGTGGAACCCACTGGATGGTTTCGACCGGACACCTGGCAGACCCAAAGAAACCAAAAAAAAAAAGGAGGACTGTTGGTAGAGAAGCGGAAAGCATCGGAAAGACCTGGAGAGAACTGAAAGCTACGGCAAAAAACAGCAGACTACGTTGGAAGAGAGGAGTGGTTGATGCCCTATGTCCCACACGGGATTGGAACTAGAAGAAGAAGAAGAAGACTTTTGCACTCTCGAAATGTTCAACATAAAATGAATTAACGGCCGACCGCTCACATTTGAGATCGACAGGCTGGCTCGGTAAGGCTGAAACCAGGATCAAAAATTTAAACCTTATCGAGATTAGTATTAAAATTATTATTGTCACCAATTTGGCGTGAGTCGATCCCAAATGGCTTCATGTTTTCGTTCAGTGTAATACCTATTTGGTTTGTATATTGTATATATCGATTCGATTATTGATTTGAATAAAGGAAATATACGTGGGTTGCAATTCGGAAGATTTGGTATCTTTCGGATGTTCTGGCCTCTTGTCATCAAAATTTTAGTTTAGTTTTTATAGATTTTAGTTGTGTCTCAAAAAATTCTGTTAAATTCCTGCAACTTTTCTTTACCCATGTCGCTTGAGTTTGCCTTTGCAGGACGAGCCGTTCTTCCAAAGTGCAAAAATGGTTCAGTAATAATTCAAACACTTTACTTGCAATTTTAAATGCTCCAATTCCAAGCTAATTAAAATTGTATTCGACTTTCCGACTTATTCTCAACAATAATTTAATAGAACTCAAACCCTAAAACCAACCGCCACGCATGAAAAATGAAGATTTGTTGGGACCAATAAATTTGTCTACATGTCTAATTTTCGCATGTTGCACACTCACATGGACATGGACACAATTCAAGTGGCATCACCATAAATTATTCTTATCTACTTCGTCATCGGGTCTGGTGCTCCTGCTCCGCAGAGTTTACCTTGTGTGTGGTGGTGGTCAGCAAGTGTAAATTTAACCGCAAAACTTTTGTGCCACAGCCATATGAGACCAGTTAGGGTAAGGTTGCAGGGGGGAGACGGGAGTCTAACATCCCATATTGTCGGAGTACAGACGCATTTATCTGAAATAGCGGACCCGACCAACGCAATGTGGCCATAAATTAAATCAACACAAGAGGGAGAACTGCAATTGCAGCATCGATAGTATAGATAGACCATCTGCAGACAAGACAATGGACTCCGACTGCCTGTAACTCATTCCAGTTACAACCTACAAATGTCAGACTCAGCTTCTCTCTCCGTCTCAGTCTGTTGTGTAATCCTCTTTTAGCATTGCATTTGGCTTTTCTAGTTCCAATTCAATTAAAATCTAAACCATGTAACGTACATTACATTATTAATTGTTGGAACATTGTTCATACGATGCCGGCGACAGGAGTTGAATTATTCATTAAAAGGGACCAAAATTTCATTGTCAAATGTCGATCAAAGCTAAAATCATTATAAATCATTAAACAAACAAAATGTAAACTTTTTTATAGGAGTAGCATTTCATATCCTTGTCACACTTCTATAACTCTTCCCTGATTCAGTTTTATTATATTTCCCTTTCACTTCACTTCCATTTGTTGCTTTCGCTGATGTTAGCTTATTTTGGCATTTTAATTGAAATGCCAAGATAAAATGAATATTATTTCAATTGCATAAATGTTAATGTAGCACACCACCCTCCCCTCCACCCCCTCTAGCTGCACAAGGCTATGAAAATAATTTTAATGCCATTAAAAGCTTTTCACTTTTCACTTTAGCTAAATCAGATTATTTTGTGCGTTGCTGTGCATAGAAATGTTAATTGTTTTGTCAGCTGACAAGTGAGTTTTTAGCTTCCAACTTAAATTATTAAACAAAAACAACAAAAAAAACTACTTAGTAAATCCTCAAAAAGTGCAAACACTTGAGTAATGAGTCCCCGTGGTCCATAAACTGCAACCAGAAAAGCAGACCGCAGAAAAGCATTTTGTTGTTGTGGCTGAAAGCTGCTCTGTGTGATTCCCCTCTGTCCCACAAATGGACAACCCTACAAATGTGCGGTTAGAACGGGTCAAGTTGATAGTTTAGCTTAAAACTTTAGCTGCAAATATGGCCAAGTCAGCAGCACATAACTTATTATTCTTTTATTCATGGACCCATCAAACTGTTTGGCATTGATGCGAGAATAAGTACATACAGCGCGTAAATTAAAAGCAAACAAAATCAAATAAATTCAAACATTAGATGCAATGGCAAAAGCCAACACACACACATACACAAATATTCAGTTTTTTCCCAACGGATAATTGAAAAGTGTTTACCAGGCAAATCCCTTTGATGACTTTGAGGAGATGTGCACACAGCAAAATGTGTATAAAAAAATACCAAACAGAGAAGCAGTCAAAGCATTTAAGTAAAATTGCAAAACCAAAAAAATAGAGAAATTAATTGATTTGGCCAATTTATAAAGGCACAAGGGTGTTCTTTACGTAATACCAAACAATCTACTAATAACTTAAAATGCCTGTCTATTTTGCTGATGGTTTTGATCTCATTTAACTAACTGTGAATGTCATGTTATGCTAATTCCACTGAAGAATTT
The DNA here is from genome assembly GCA_018904275.1 of Lordiphosa clarofinis. Taxonomy (NCBI): domain Eukaryota; kingdom Metazoa; phylum Arthropoda; class Insecta; order Diptera; family Drosophilidae; genus Lordiphosa; species Lordiphosa clarofinis. The sequence continues at coordinate 72,994 of JAEIGQ010000026.1, forward strand.
ATCGTTCGAGCACGCCAATCGCCATTCTTCATCCACTGCTCTCATTGTCCTTGCTTCTGCGCCCTATTGCAGGACTGGGATGATAAGCGACTTGTGTAGGACTATTTTTGTTCTTTGAGTGAGGTCTCTACTCTTGAGCTCCCTACTTAGCCCGTAGTAGCATCGGTTTGCAAGAGTGATTCTTCGTCGGATTTCCAAGGCTGAAGTTGTTGTCGATGGTTATCGTCGTTTCGAGGTAGACAAAATCCTTTACAACTTTAAAATTATACTCTTCCATTGTAACAGATTGTCTAAAACGCGGATACTAGGTATTTCGTCTTGTTCTCATTTCCCGCTAAATCCATTGGTCCAGACTGCTTCTCAATCTCTGATTCTGAACGGGCTCACCGCCCGTTCGGTTTTGCCGATAATGTCAGTATCATTAGCGTTTAGCATTAGATCTTTACGAAGAAATGCGCCCGTTCTATCTATCAGTAGATTGAATAACTTACACGATAAGGTATCGCACTGCCTAAAACCTCTTTTTGTGGTAAATGGTTCAGAGAGGTTCTTTCCTATTTTGACAAAGCTTTGCGTACTTCTCAACGTCATCATGCAAAGTCGAACGTACTTTCCTGGTATGCCTAAAGTAGATAGTTAAGTGTGACCAGAGCTGTCACAGATAAGTGGGACCAGGGCTGCCACAGAGTTGTGACTCCAACAAGTTAACTATTTAGTTTATAACACAGTTCAGATTTAAGTTCGGTTTATTGGAGACACCGTGTTGCCGGTAAGAATGAGTGTCACAGAGAGATAGAGAGTTAAGTGTGTGTGTGTAAGTTTATAAAAAGGCGGGAGTATCGAGGATCGATCATTCTTAGTGATGTGTAAGCTAGTTAGATAAACTGGATCTGTGATTGGAGCAGGATGAACTCCGAATGGAACCGCTACAGTCGCGACCCCTTAAACTATCCGTGGATCCGACTGGATTATCAGGAAAGTTTACGCCGATTGCTGGCTTGTTTATCCGTGATATTGTTGGGTGTAATTCCACGTGTACGGAAGCTCAAGAGGCTGAAGGCTGGACCGCATGTTTGACAGGTTGTTTCGCAGGAACGCAGGAATCAATATGTTGTTGAAATGTTTGAGCCACTTTTTTTTGCAAGCTGGAACATATAGTTGATGTATCCTATGTATCCTTTCTATTGTTTAATTAGTGAGTTTAGCAGGCACTAGGTCCGAAAATGTTGTGTTTGTTCACAACTAAAAACAACTTATGCATTATTGTAACGCAAACGCTTTTTTGAATGCTTGCATTCAAAATTTAACGGCCAGTTCTAAGCTTTCTCAAAAAGCTGCTTTAGCTTTTGGGTTTGGAACTTTGAGCCTAAGCTTAAGCTTATGTACACCAAAAAGTTGAAAGTTGTTAGCCTGACCTATTTTTACTCTTATTGTTTTTTAAGGTTCCTACTGAAGATTCTTTCGGGAGAATGATGAAACGGTACCGTATAGGCAACCAGCTCATTTTTGGTGTACAATAATGCATAAGTTGTTTTTAGTTGTGAACAAACACAACTTTTTCGGACCTAGAGCCTGCTAAACTCACTAATTATTTTATATATAAATATATTTCATAAAAAATATATCACATATTCTAACTTAATCTAATTTGTTTCTGGGCGTGCTCATATGCGTGTATAAGCGTACGTGCCGTTGCTGCGCATAGCACTTTATTTCTGTGAATTTGTTTAATGTTTTTTGCACATTTCACTTTGGCTGTGTTGTTGTTGTTGCCAAAAAAACATGGACATTTCACAGAAGAGTATTGATCTCAAGCGGAAAGAGCCTGGTCTTTAGGTAGTTTTCCTTTTGGTTAGAACCTTTACCTTTAAATAGGATAGAATTAGAGAAATGATGATCCAAATACTTACCTTCATTTCGCCTTGAGAAGTTACATCTCTGCATTGGTAAAGAGGCACCTTAGGCAAGAAGATTCTATTTTCAAGAAATTGTAACCTGAAACTATTCTAAATATTTGATCACAAGATTTTACAAATGTCAACTTCCCTTCTGCGGTTCAAGGCCAATAAATTGCCAAGTTTTTGCTTTTGATCATGTCTTCCATTATTTTGCTGCCTTTAAGCTTAAAATTTAATTTCACTTAAACAGCTCGATTTGTTATTAATATCCCAACGCATTAAAATCCTTAACCCTTTAAAACGAAAACTTTGACACTTTGCCTGACCAACTCAAACGATTTGTTTGGTTTGGCCACAAGGAAATAAAAAAAAAAACCCTCAAAAAGATACACAAAACACTTTACACAGACTTTAAATGACTGCCCAGCCTCAAATGGTTGGTAAATCCTTACAGAAAAGCAAAACACAAGCCTAAAAAGGGTTTACACTCGCACACACACAAAATCCCCAGCTTAAGCCGTAAGCAAACTTTAAGGACACTTTTATACTTGTGGCCTCCATCATTTTGAATATTTAATTTAGCAAAAAATAAACCTTGTGTTGGTAAATAATAAATTCAAATTCAGCGTCAGTTGATTTGTGTAATAAACTAAAATTGTTCTGAATTAAGATGATTTATTCCAAGTGTTGCCACAAAAATTTCTTTTCAACTAAAAATTAGACAAAAGGCAATGCAATTTAGTTGTGCTTTCATTCATTGTGGCTGACAAAAGAAAACCAGAATTTATATGTGGCTGCAATTTTTGAGGACAATGAAAACAAATTTGGTTGCCTTTTGTGTTTGCATGAGAATTTGAAATTTAATTCATTTGCAGAAATGTAAGTACAAATAAGGCCAGGAAGCAAAACTTTAATTAAATTACATTTATTAAGAAAAGACCCCTAAGGACTAAATATATTAAAGAACTAAGATAAATATTAATAATGTCAGACGCACACCCACACACACACACACATAATTGTTTTCAAAGCCTCATTAAGCCCAAAGTTGCTAGGAATTGTCTGCCACACACACACACATGACCCAGCAGGAGATTATGACGATTATTAACTTTAATGAAATTTCTCTGGGAGAATATTTTCTTGGAACTCTTTAAACCCACTTGACTAGCTTCTGTTTCGAATTATCTTTCAGATTTCCACATAATTGCCAGGCTCGGTTCAATTCCAGCCGTTTTTAGGCGAAGGCCAATCATTTGGGCGTTTCATAGTCATTATGTCAATCTTTGCCCTGCCACTCGACTATGTCACGTGTCCTTATATCCTACAATTTGCTCGGTGTGTGTGTGCTTGGAATGATAATGAGCCTGTGGGAGTGTGTGTGCCGTTATCTTTTCTATGTTGCACAAGTCTGTTTTTGGTAGTTCATTTCAAGTCGTTAAACACACGTTCTAAGTTAATTAGTACAGGCAGAGAAAAGTCGCTGATGTTTATGATTATTGAAGTCTTTTTTGGAAATATTCTGCTGTTGCTAAGAAGCTGATCGACAGACCCTTTGTAAAACGAAGGATTAAAAAGTTCTCAGGCATGGCAAATCTGAGCTGCTACACCGGTTGATCTAGTTCATCCTGGAAAGATTTCAAGTCAAGTAGTTAGTTGTGGCAGAAGTTTAATAGAGCTTAGTTCCTTGGACAGAACCCTGAAGGTGGTCCAGTAAGGCTTTGCATCCAATTAGAAGAGACCTTAAGCAGCAGGTTCATTAGGCGGATTGCTAGGAGCAATACTCTAGACCCTGGGAGCACAGAATGACACTACTGTCGCGGGGACAACTATACAAATGAAGAGAATATATCTCAAGCAACAACAACCGCTAGAAATAGAAAGATAGAATCTAATTTTTGTTTGTGGCGTCTCATGCGCACTAAAAATAAAAACAAAAAGCATTCGGCTACTGCGAGCGATGCCAATTGCTAACATGAAGAGTCACATACAAAATTGTTGTTGCAGGTCCGCATTCGCCATAAATAAAGCTATTGCTAGGAATCAAAGAATGGAGAGAACGCATATGAAGTTGTTGTTGCTCTACGTAATCATATGATCTGCGTATATATGCGTGAAGGCTAAACGGGCCAACTTTCTCTTTGCGTAAAACTAAAACGAATGCGCGGCGTGCGAAATGGGCGTGGGCACCCTACTCTAGACCACACAGTGGTCCGGTTTGTATGGGGAGAGCGGCCAAAAATAGTTCTAGTTGAGGTAGGGACTTGAAACTTGGCGCAAATTTTTTTTATATTTATCCTAAAATAATATGTAAAAATCAGCCAGATCGGACAACTATATTATATAGCTGCCATATGAACAATCGGTCTGATATTCAGTTTTTATATGAAAAACTTTTGTTTTCCATTTTATTGCAACAAAACTTTGGAAATTTTAGTATATAACCTGGGAAACTTCAGTAAAAATCCGGATACTATAGCTTATAGCTGCCATAGCACAACTAAAAAAACAAAAAAAGAAAACACAAAACATAAAACAAAAAACATAAAGCTGGTTATGTAAGGTTAACCCGGGCGGCGTTCAGGGCCCTTCATCTATGATGTAGGGGGGCAACTACCCACTGACCCCCATGACCCCCCATCACTACCTCCGTGAGCCGCCGCCCCCCCTGGCAACGCCGTTGTCCGTCACGCAAATACAAAATTGAGAAAAAAACATGCATTACGTTACAAATTAGTACACGCGCATGAGCGGATGGTAGCAAGAACACTTTGCATTTTTAAAATCTTAAAGTATTAAGAAACAATATGTCATAAAGGATTGTGAGGGCTGAGGAGGGCGACACACTTAAAACTTTAACTAAACATTTGACACTCGATCCAAAAACAAACACAAAAATATACTAATCTAAAACAACGATTTACACAACATACAACACGAAATTTCTTTAAGTTGAATTGTAGAAGTTAAGTCAATACCTTTATGAACAATATCCATTTTACACAACTTGACTTAATATGGCTTTTATGCAGTAATTTAATTTAACAAAATTATCATGTGGCAGCGAGCGGCGTGCACTGTACATGACAGATGGAGAAAAGGTCACACTTTCGATGGTATTTTAAGAGAGCACCGTTATAATTAAAGCAAAATAAGTATGCCACTGTGAAGCTTGACCAATTAGCTTTAAATTAAGGCAGTTACGGTTTGAAAATTTTAACATTAATTTTTTGATTTTTGGCCTATGGCAGCGATCACTGTGGACCAGTGTTGCCAAATCAGCTTTTTCCCCGTCATTTCTGGCTTTTTTTAAACCCGTATTGCGGGAAAAAATTACAAAATGCGGGAAGCGGGAATTCTGGCTTTTTTAAAAGGATTTCGGCTTCTTTTTAGATTTATTTTTGTTTTGGAGCAAATCAATAGTTTTTCACCTTTGCCAGTCATTTATCGACAATAATTAACACTTGCCATATGCCACGATAAATGGCTTCGAAATGCTTAGCTTTGGAAGTATAAATCTGAAACATCTCGAATAATCTCGAGCAGTTCTTAAAAAGGAACAATAAGATTCAATTCTATTGAAAATGCCACAAATCACCAAGATTCTTTAAATCAATGACACAGACGCATCCGGCCTGCTAAAAGATCTTTTGATTGCTATCAATTCTCTACAAATTATTCCATCAGATACCAATATTAATATAATACATGTAGACGATTTGGAGAATTTGCTGTCAAAGATTTATATTAAAGATATGAGCTTGAGAAGCAGATTGAAATGCTTCAGATAAATAGAATATTGGAGAAAAAAACCAATTTCATAAAGCAACAGAAGCAGAAGTTTATTTTTTTAAATTTATTTAAGTTGTCTTCTGCTGACCTGATTTTCGGATTTTCATAAAATTCATTGTATTAAGACATTTAAATTATTTCAGGTTGCCTGAAAATAACAGCATTCTTAAAAAAAAATAACATATTTTCAGTTCACTACATTTTACAACCAAATAAAAAGTTTTTCCCATTTTGGAGAAATTTTCTGATATTAGAAAAATATAGGGTTAATAATATTATTTATATTTATGGAAATGGAAGGTTAACGAAGAAACTATAAAGTTTTTGAGTGAAGTAATCGCTTTCAATGACTGAATCGGATCAAAGATTTTTTGAGTTAGTCTCGTTTGCGATTCAGAGTTTGTCCTTGCCATGGTTCAACGCCAAAGTTGAGCGTGCCTACAGATATTACTTGTTATAAGGTCCCCTCTAGTTACCTTAAGCTAACAGGTACAACTGAGGCCTACGGTAAGTACGAGGACGAGGAGCTTCAGCGCTCTGATGATATATTATAAATATTTTTCATATATAATTACATTAAAGACAAGAAAACGATGCGCTTTTCTACTCTTTTTTGTCGAAAAACTCAGCTTTTTTTTCCTTTCCGACCCGCTGAAAACAGATTTTTTTCTCGGCAAAAGTTGGCAACACTGCTCTAGACACTGCCTACGAGCGACATTACCCATTTGCATCCTTAGTCCAAAGACTCTAGAAAACACAGAAACACTGAGGGAAGAATGCTGTGAATTTTTAATATTAACACACTTTGACTATAATATTTTTAACATTTATTCAGCAGTAAATATGGAATTCTTGAACATTAAGCGTGTAATTTAAATATGGAATTATTAAAAACTTTTTTTATTTTTGTTAAATAAATTTGTTAACCAAATATTTTATTCAGAATCCAGACCAGGATCCCATTTTTAATGTAAATGGCGCCCAGCACCTGAATTCTATGAACTATTTTAAATTATTATTTACAATCGAATGACGTCTCAATGTGTTGCGCTATTGCACCTAAGCCCGATCCGGACCCAATATGTACAACAAAATGTTCGGTTCAAGCAATGATTTAAGTCAATTTTTCAAGATCTTTGAAATCTTTCTCATTATAATGACCTGAAAAAAAAGTTGTAGTAGTAGGAGAAGTAGTAGTAGTAGCAGTAGTATAATTTATTATTTTGTAATTTGTCTTAACAAAGGACGTACGTTGTGACTTCATGATACCCCAAAAAAAAAAAAAAATGCTTCTGGGCATGGCATTCCGTCAGCCCACATTTCCCTTGAATAGTGCAAAATATTTTCCAAATGCGTCTACCACACTTGACTTTCACGGTCGTCCCGAGTAAGAGTCTGGCTGACACCCATCATTTTACAGTCGAGTTAAACAGACACTCTTTCTGTTCTTGGTATTTTTGGGACCGAGTGTCTCGCTTAATCATCATTATTGAGGGTCACCGCACGACACAATCACACATAAGAATAAATATAAGTATGCATAACTTTTATTGCACCCGCTCTCTTCTCTCTTTTCTCTTCTTCGAAAAAGCAACGTCAAATGCCGTTTAGTTGATGTTGTTATCTCAAGAGAAAGAGAGAGCAACAAATGAGATGAGAAGAGAAAGAAATACAAATATCGTTTTTGGGGTGATTCCATCAACACTCGCTCGGAAGTGAACAAATTTTGCCACACTAGCAATAGCGGGTATTATTGGCACTCATTACTGAAGCACACAAGTGTTTTAAACACCGCGTACATGTTTTACAGTGGCTAGAGACACTCGAGTTTAAAAAATGTGATATTTGACTTATCGCAAATTTCCCTGCAGTTACCCATCTGAGCTCAGTCGCCACTGTTTTCTCAGACGACCACTCAGATCTGTTGAAGGCATGCTTTAAGCGATTCGAATATTGAGAGCGAAAGTGCGCCAAAAACACGCTTTCACTTAAAAATGATACTTGTCTTGGTATCTTTCTTCACAGTACCCACACAAATATTTTGGGATTGCCTGAAACAAACAGCAAGTTAAATATTTTTTCAGTATCATTTTAGTTTTTTGTTGTCACCAGAGAAATTCCTACCTAGAAGTCCACTGTCTCACTAGTCCCATCACTAAGAATTAGTCTGTAAAAATCTTGCAAAACCGAGCAAAATTTTACATTAAACTTCACAAAAAAAAATTATGCCTACTAAATTTAGGTATCGTGAAAGCTTTCTTAATTCCAACACTGACATACGGAATAGAAATATTTGTCAGCAGTGATATAAGTAGTCAGAATAAAATAAAAGTAGCATTTAATAACATTTCTAGATATGAATATAATCTTGGTCGAACTGACCATGTCACTATCCACACAAACAACTTACCTAATACCAATTTGAACAACACTGCAAAATATTAAAACTACTACAAACGAGAAAGGCAAGGCTAACTTCGACCGTGCCGAAGTTTTTATACACTTGAAATCGCTTGTCTCGACGGTAAGCGACTTCGACCAAACTTCGCAGATCAGCTTAAAAACATTTAATATTACCCATGTCCGTGATTGAGAGCGGTAATATTGAGGTAAATCCATTTTTTTCTCATTAAAATCCATTTTAGACCGATCAATTGTATGGCAGCTACAAGAAGTAGTCATCCGATCCGGTCGGTTCCGACATATGAGCAGCGTGCAGACTAAAGAAGACTCTGTGCAAAATTTCAGCTCGCTAGCTTCAAAACTGAGGGACTAGTTTGCGTAGAAACAGACAGAAGGACGGACGGACAGCCATAGCTCGTAAATATCTATCAACCCAATGTTCAGTGTCTGTGATCGGTGACTGATCGGTCTGAGAGTAATCTCATATTAGGCCCAAGTCAGTCAATCGGTCATAAAAAGTGTGCTTCTCGAAGACCGATTTTAGTTGTAAAGGTTGCAGATTGAAGAGCGCGTCAAAGTTAAGCACAAGCAGAGAGCGAGTCAGTGTGAGAGAGAACAAGAGAGCGCTTATAGCTTGCCGCTTACATTCATATTGTTAACAGAGCCAAGACTGTAAGCTTACACGCCGATGTATACATACGATAAAAACCGTTTGAATGCGTGAATTTAGCCAAAGGCAGAGACAGACCTGAGAAGACAAAAAAAAAACAAAATAAGTGTTTCTCTTCTCTCACAAACAAAGAGAGGCAGAGAGCTTAGTTAAAGGTTGTTTTGGTACCTCTATTCCATGTGAATGCGCGAAAGCGCATCGGTCGGGGGACCGATTTTTGAAACCTCTGACTACAATTTTTGAAAATTTTCATATTCTGTTTGATCTGCATGAAACAAGATTTTTGGGAGAGAGGGCACCACATAAACTCGAAATAACACACTTAAGGGCTATGAACGACAGAACAGATTTCCCCTTAAAATCAACTAATTCAAACATGAATTGTTATATCTCATAATCGTTTTATTTAAAATTAAAAAAAAACTTTTCCAAATTAATTTCTCAGCTAGTTTGCTGGCTACGCATTTTCAGCCAGCTGTCCAAGCATTTGAACATTTTGCTGTCCACTTTCTGGACTTTTTGGTGTGTCAGTCGTTTGAATAAAGCGCTTGCCTTTGCATATTTAATGCCACAAACAGACAGACAAGCCGACGACTGCCCAGGGGATAAATAATATGAAATATTTACAGGCCTCTCCTGCTCCTGGGTGTGTATGCGTGTGTGTGTGTGTGTGTTTGTAAAAATCTACATGAACATCATAACAATAATATTACATTATTGCTGCTCTGTGCATTCATTCCCAAATGGCATTTTGTTTCGACAGTTGTTACGATTTTCTTTTAGGCCGAAAGTGAGAGCTAATGAATATTTTTGCTAATGTTCCAATTTAAGTTTATTTACGAGCAATGTGCAATGATTGTCATTTGATTTTAAGTCTTTTGAACTTTTGCCCAGAAAAAAAAAACATTCAAAGTGATTTGGCAACAATAAAATGTTGTCTACTTCTTGTTTGATACCCTGTGGGAAAGTGGCAAAAGGGTTGAATGAGTTTGAAGAAAGCCAAAAGCTTTCAGAAGTCTGGCCTCACAATTTAATATAACTTCCGCGCTTCAAGGCAAGCAGGTGGACATTGGTTTGCCACCAAGCCTCTAAACATGGACAGGGTACCTTACAGTCGAGCTTAACTGACTCTCCAGCTTGTTTTTATTTTGGCAACTGCTCAAAGTTCAATTTGCCATACAAATGCCGGCAATAGAGAAATGCTGATTTAGTGAGCAATCTGTGACAGCAGCTGCAGTGTCCAATGGAGGCATTTAAATATCAGTCATTTGTACTTGGACGAAATGGCAGAGAAACTCGTTACAAGATAAGCATACAAATGAGATTTCACATGAAGGAAGAAACAAAGAATAGAACTTCATTAGAAGTAAATTCAATTGTAATCGGGTTTCAAAGAGAAGATGGAACTTAAGCCACTCATTTGCACTTCCTCGGAGTGGCCATTTGAATTTTTAGATACCTGTACGCACACGGAGCAATTTCTCTTTTCTCTTTTTTTGGGTGCGAAGGTCTGGGAACAGATTGAACAATCAATTACGTGCCACCAGACACGCCCACCTGGGCCCCACGACGACAAACTGTAAAAGCCAAAGAGAAAAATCGCGTATACGTGACGTTGTCCAGGTCGTCCAGGTTCATTCGTTTGCTGTTGCATGAAATTGACCCGCGATGCCAGGATTTATACTCATACAAGCTCGCACATACTTACCCATCGGTGTATATATATATATATATGCACTTGATGCATGTGACTGACTTCTCTTACCTAGCGTCGAGTCAATCCCCGGCCATGAGAAATGCAAGAAATCAACCAAAAAGGAACGTGCGATGCATACGAAAGGCTGAAAGGAAAGTACAGAAGGGAGGGGCAGGGAGGTCCTGGGATTGGGATTGTTTTCTTATATGTGTGTGTGTAAGTGTGAGCCAGCTGAAAAATGCAATCAACTTGAGGCGAAAAATTTCACATGTAAACGACTATGAATGTGTACGGGGGACCATTCAGGTGTGAGATGGCACAGGCAAAGCGGAACTAGCAGCATCTTGAGAAAGCAGAAAAAACACGTATTTTGTTCTTAATCAATTTAAAATCTACTTGAACCAAAGCTGTCATAGCATTGCAAACGAGGGTTTTTTAGATTTTCGGTTATCAATTTACACGGTTTTCTATTTACAATAAAATGTTTTTTTCTTAAGGTAGTTTTCAAAGAAGAGGTCTAATTTATGTCAAATAAAGTATGGAAATTCAGCTTCTCAGTTATAATAAAATCTCCAAAAGCCAGGCCAAATAAATAAAATCCTTCAAAAACACCGCCCTCCCCTCTCGCTCTCTATCAGTAACAATAAAAATCACACCTCAATGCGAAACATACCCACAAACCCCAAATTCTGCCAACACAAACGACTTGAGGCAAAGGAAATTTAATGTTTTCAATTAGCTGTCAAAAATCTAACCCCTCCCCACAACTGAACTGGTAAGCAATTCGGAATTCGGTTTCTGGTTCTAGCCATGTTGTTGATTGTATTGCCTGGGTTCTGGGTGTCTGTGAATAATTTCGGCATTATTGCCTGGTGCTTAATTCAAATGAAATTAATTTCGCAAAGGTAAACTTCACAGAACCCTCAGCTCAGCTCATTGTTTTGGGTGATTTAATGGCAGTATGTGTGGGGTTGCCTGTGTGTGCGTTGTGAAATGAATTCATCCCTTGGGCAACATTTTATGGCATAATTTGAGGCGTCAGGAAGTTGCGGCCAGGGCAAAAGGTCAGTTGCCTGTCTGCTTGATGTGGCAGGCAACAACAACGTCTTCTCCTCCCTTTTCTGCTGTCTGCTCATGTGGTGGGTGTGAATATTAATGCTTCATATTTTATTTTCAACTTTGGTATTTTCGTGCTGTTAAGCTTTTAATTTTGTGGGGCAATCCGGTTCGAGTGGGCGGCGTGCGCCGTTTGTTGATTTTGTTCTCACTCCCAAAAACCGAAAGAAGCATTAGCCATAAAATTGCCAGTGCTGGGGGTAATTATTTGGAATCTAAGGCAAAAGTGTTAGCTGCAGTTAATAAATAAGGAATTAATTAATTTAATTCGACCTGAGACAAGTTTGCCCTTTTGTTGCGCGTTTTATTGGCCCCGGTCTGATGATTTAAGGATGAATGCATAGAAGCCAAAATCGACACTCATATATGCATTACAACGTCGTTCTTAGACCAGACCAAGAAATCGCTATCAGGATTATTAAATGACAAGTGAGAAAGTCGGTCAAGCCCGACAATAACATACTCTGTACCTGGAGTATAAGCTGAATGCAGTGCTGCTGCTGCTGTGTCTCTCTCTATCTCTGTCTCTCTCTCTCTCGCTCTCTCTCTGCTCATTCTCACTCTCTCTCTCTCTCTAAGATTGTGCTGTGTTGGTTTTTTGCTCATAACTTGAGAACCGCTCATCCAATGTGTATCATTTCTTCAGCATCGATACATTTCGACAATTACTAACTTTCTCTAGAAGGTACAAACAATCTATCTACAAAACTGTGGAAGATATGACGTTTTTTCAAAATTGCGAGGGCGGAAGGGGGCGTGGCAAAAATTGAAAATAAGCTTGATCTGCCTGCAAGTATAAAAAGCATTTGTCCCATACATGTCAAACCTTTATCTCTTACCATCTCTGAGATCTGTTTGGTCAAACGGACGGACGGACAGACGGACGGACAGACGACAGACGGACATGGCTATATCGACTCGGCTGTTGATGCTGATCAAGAATATATATACTTTATATGGTCGGAAATGATTCCTACTCCTGTTACAAACTGTTGCACAAACTTAATATACTCTACCTTTGGTACAGAGTATAAAAATTTAGGACTTTATGCCAAAATAATGGGAATTCCGCCCAATGTGAACTGTTCGACACATTGAAACATGATAATCTAGTTGGCCAACATTTCCCCATCATCTATTGGTATTTTTTGTTCAATGCAAGTAGTGGCGCCATCTATTGTTTAACAGCGCTGTTTTTTAGCTGCTTCTCTAGGTACAGAGTAGAGGTGGGCGCGGGCCTGTATTTTGAGGCCCGGGCCCGCACGAACACGAACTCTTTTTTGAGAGGCCCGGCCCGGCCCAACACGAAACTTTTTCACCAAGGCCCGGGCCCGGCCCGGCCCGGCACGAAACTTAATTTTTTCTAAATTTGAGCTTTTTAGCCTAGTGCGTTTTTCATTTAAAACATGGCCCGATGTTGAAAAAAGCCTTTCGCTCGTAGACGAACTGGCGGGAATAGCCAGAATGGTCCGAGCTAATTTGGGAAGGTATTTTAAGTCCCTTGCATTTTTCCAGAATTCTAAAATATGTGTGCCAGGAGCTGCTGGATAGGCCAAATATTTGTCAAGCTCTATGTCGATAGCGTTTTTCTCAACTTTTCGTTTTTTTATATAACTTAAGTCTAAAAATTCAGCAAACATTAAAATTTCTGAATTATTTGGGTTTATGTTATTAGTTATATCATCAACGCTACTATATTCATGATCCCCTATAAATTCGGAGAGCATTGCTTTTACCGTAGCTAACACATTATCTCTTTTTTCCTCTGAGAGGAAATTCATCTCTCTATAAGGAGGGTTCAAGAAAAGCCCAACCAAATGAGCGATTGCCGGAAGAAACCTTTTTTTAATGCGCTTAGGGTCATTGTTTTAAACTCAGTTATTATTTGGGAGTCAAGTGTGCTAGCTCTGCAAAGTTTACATAATTTTTTTGACCACAATGCAAATATTTGCAAATATTGCAAAGTTTTATCAATTTCACAATAGGACGCCAATTTTGAATTAGTGGTGAGCAAACAAGAAAAATATGTATAAGCAAATCGATAGTAGTATCGATAAACAATTAAAATGCGATAAATGGCGGTTCTAATTCGAGCATAAACAAAAATAGCGCGAACAAATCAAAATTGTTTTCGGGCCTATTTCGGGCTTTTACGGGCCTATTTCGGGCTTTTACGGGCCGGGCCTTTTTGCTAAGGCCCGGGCCCGCACGAAGCCCGCACGAATTTTAATTTTAAGGCCCGGGCCCGCTCCGGGCCTGTGTAAGCCCGCGGGCCACGAAAAAAAGCCCGGCCCGCGCCCACCTCTAGTACAGAGTATATTACATTCGGGCTTGACCGACTTGTCTTCGATAAACATTATTGTCAACAAACATAAACCTATGAAGCAGGAAACCGCTTCGGAATCGGAGACTCCGAAATTTTTGAGGTTCGGTTGAAATAAATATTTTTTATTTAAAATTTAAGCAAATTTGCAATATCCCAAAATAAATAGTATCACGTCAAAGCTTTACAAACGAAATACACTGCTTTTGTATGATGTTTTAAAGCGAAAGCAAAATTTACCTCAACCCGTGTTTCCACCTGAACATAGGTTGAATGATCTTATGAACCCGCTTCGTAAAACCAAACCCCTAGAGTTTCGCAGTTTCCAGCCCAGGAATGTTACCCTCTCAAATTTTCTGAACATTGAAAATAGGATGTCGCATGCAAACAACCACTATTTAAATCTTACAATTTTTTTGCAGCTCAGTCCTTTTTGTCTCTTCAAAAATCAAAGAAATCCATATCAAACATACTGTTTCTACTTACTCTTTACACGACTGATTCAAGTTAAAATGATTAGCCGAAATAATTTGATGCGACAGCATTTTTAACGAATTCGAATTCGACAATTTTTGTCGAAAGTGAAAACCGGAACAGGCATGATAGTTTTTTTTAAATATCCGACAACCCTAGTTGAAAAAGTAAAAGATGATAAATCATGTTTTTGAGATTTCTAAGCTCATTTAAAGATTTTCCAATCTTGTTGTTATAAGATGCAAGAATGTCGAAAAAGTTTGTTTTTATGAGATTGCAAGATAATCGAAAAATATATTTTCAATCTAAATTTTTCATTGATATTTTTTCGCAGTGTAAGTATGAATGCTCTTTCAAAGATTAAACTCAGTTCCAAAAATATTTAGTTGAACTACGCAACTGTTGAATTGATGAATTTTCGACAGTTTGACAAAAGCAAAATACCGAGGTTCAACCACAATTTTAGCAAAACATATAAACTCAACAAATCTCCCAGCTGACCTTGAAAATGCGGGAGTATTGGTCTTTGAAATTAGATGGAAAACGAGGATGACACTAGAGAGCTTGCGAATACAAGGAAGAGGAGAGCAAGCACAATTTTAAATACTATATTGAGCCCACAAGCTAAATTTACGAAGCGGCAATCACAAGAGAAACATTAAAAGAGCATAACAATTCAAACAAATACAAAAACATGAAGAACAAAACAACTAACAGAAACAAAAAATCCAATACAATAAATTTATGACTTCCACTAAAATAGGTATTTAAAAATTAAGAAATATGTTATATTTAACATGTATATCTAATTTGTTTTCATGTTTATTAAAACGAAAGCAATATAATTGCCGAAACGCGTAGGAGAGAGCCTGAACCTCTCTCTGTATGTTTTAAAGCTTACTTAAGTCACTTTTAACAATATTAAATGTAAACTAATTTCATTTCCCATGCTTCAAAAATGTAATCAAACTCGTTCAGTTAAATGATTTGGCTTTGTTAGTAACCAAACATTTAACCTTTGACCACTAAAAAACCAGAGAGATGGTTTTAATTTCCATTTCGTTGAACACCTGTCGCTCATCCTGACACATTTCATAATCCATGCTGAAAATTCCATCAATGCTCACTTTGACTTAATGACAATTACCATCAACTGGAGGACACTTGACACCGGGGATTCGCTATACAACAAACCCCAAGTCAACGACCCTGTAATGCTGCTCAGTGGGTAGAAGGAAAAACAAAACAAAAAAAAAAACCCGCGAAGCTGCGTCAAGAGTATTTATTTTTATTGACAAAAAAAAACCAAGCGATTTAAGTGGCGGGACCGCAGTGGCCATTTAATGCTTGCCCAGAAAGAGCACAAAGAAAAATGCCATTTTCCGCGTTGGAAAATTTGATGGCAGGTGGAAAAGCCAGGGGACCTCTGATGATTTTAAGTAGGAATTAGTGAAAATGATGAATATTGACTTGGAATCATCCCAACAAGCATTAAAATCCCATTATATCAAGCAAGTTTCCGGCTCTCTGTAATTTCTTTACTCAACATTCAATTATTCAAATGAAGCCACCAAATTTATGCCAGAATTTCTGGCCCTCCCAAAACATTCACATCAATTTGCATTTAGTTAAGTTCTAGGGTCAAAAGTTGTACACTTCCCCCCCGCCAACAATTAAAAAGCTAAACGGAAAAGGCCAAATAACAAAATAATTGGAACTATCTGGAGGACAAATTTGTTCAAATAACAAAAGTTGCAACTATTTGTACCTGCAGATACAAATAAATAATAAAACTCTGTTCACCAAAATGTAAATAGAGAGAAGGAGAAAACAAATTTGCACAAATACAAGTAGTCCAAGAGTCCAGTCGGAGGGAGAGCATCAATGACAATTGTTGCCCGAGACCGTAACTTGGACTTGGCTGCGGGCCGTTTGGTTCGGCCAATTGAACATTTCGGAAATTGGAAATTTCTCACTTGATGATGATGATGAGAAGAAAGAGAATGGTGTGTGCGGGTGTGGTCCTACCAAATGGTGCGTGAGACCCGCAGCGCTGGGTCTTGATTTCATTGTCACTTTTGTTGCTGGACATTTGATTTCCCTCGAGTGAGGCTGTGTTACCCGTTTGTTGTCCCGTTGCGCTGTCATAAAGTGTTTATGGGCATTTGTCCGTGGTTGTGTTTCTTTTTCTGCACAGGTTATGTGCTCACACAGTTGGAGCTTTATCTTGGTCATATTTTACAAGGTGTTAAGGCGACAATTTGTGTGAAAAGCCTCAGCTTGACATCGGCCCCACGTTGAGCGCCAATTTTGTTATGGTCTCATTTATGAAGAGAATTGGGGGGAAATTCCGAACGACGATTTAATAATGTTAATGGTTATGGCTTAGTTAAGGAGTTAAGGAGGCATTTGGCTTAAGTAGGAAAAAATTATGGAAAAGATTTTCTCGACGATTCTTGAGAAAATCGTTCAGACCGCTGACTTTTTCGTACATCAACCACGTAATATAAGTCGTTGGAGGAGGAAATCATCCCGTTGGATACTGGACAGATTACTTGAGGCAAAGATAAGTCAAGCCAAATGAAATGCTGATGAAATACATGCAAGCAACATGGCCATGGACATTCGTGCGTTAGCGAGATGGAATGAAAGATCGAGCTGAATGGCGACCGTGAGAACATGAAGGAACGTAAGTTGTCGTAACGTTGCTGCAATTATACCTTCACCTTCTAGAGACCGTTCTGGTTGTGCTTCCGTATGGTATTTAGGCTCAACAGTGGAAGATCTGCTTCAAAAGCTGCTGCCGCAGCTAAAATATTTTCCGTCAAATCTGCCGCTAAACCTGCTGAGCAGACCAGTGAAAATGCAGCAACCGAAATCCGTAGCTTCAGTTGCCGCCGTTTGGGTCATGTCTCCGAAGATTGCTTTAAGTTCGAATGGATCCGAGGAGCCGTTGCACAGTGGACCCTAGTGGATGTTGTAGCCCGCTAGGCTCAAACCGTTAATGTATTGCTATAGAATGGATGTTAAATATTGTGGCGATCTAATAGTTAGAATGGCCGAATTAAACCTTTGGAATTGTTTGAAAATAACTACCAAGATGTAAATATATCGATTTTAGTGTTAAGGCATTGGTAAGAAATGGTAAAAATGATGGTCACACTGTATAGAGAATGGACGATGACGATAATGAGATAGAGAGCAGAACGCAGTAAGCAGTAGACTAACAGACAGATAAAAGCTCGTGTAGAAACTTAATAAGCAGAGACATTTTAAATAGAAAACCGTGTGTAAACAAGAACCCGAAAACCCAAACAATAAAAAAATAAATATTTCAGACTACAGCTTCAAAACAGTGCACATTTTTGACATAATGTCGAAAATTTCTTGGAAACAAAACTTATTTTTAAACTACCTAGTCTATATACAAAGAATCTAAACATGTCTTTTTGAAGTATCTCCAACTAATATCCCCTATCACCGTGCATCGTCCTACAAAATGCTTCATCGTCTCATCTTCATTAAGGTTACACATGTTGCATTGCCTGAACCGGATACATCTTAAAGAGTTTCCATAATCCAGTATTTTTTCATGTGTGGGAAGTTTTAGCAGCAGAATTCAGATCGCTTTTTATAGTCAAGATATTTGTAAATCCTACACTCATAAAAAGTTGCCATCACAGTGACACAATTTAGACATAAATTTGAAACTATTTAGTATCGAATTCTCTCTAATACTCCAAGTATCAAATTAATAACTTCGAAAGTATTAACATAATACTTCGAGAATTTCAAATTGATACTACCGTGTAACTGGTTGACACTTTTTTGTATTACTTTATTAGTATCAATTCGACACTAGATCTTATTAATATGACACTTCAATTATCAAACTTTTAGTATCATTTTGAAACTAGCTTTTATCAATTTAATATTATTTCTTATCAAGTTTGTAGTATAATTTCAGTTCTATACAAACTGCCATTAAAATTAACAAAGAACATTTTTAAAACATTATCTTTTTATTTTTAATTTATTTCATTTACATTAATAAATTGAATTTGTCAAGTGTGGACACCTCGCTATGGAGAAACATTGGTCTCCCACTGCATGTCTCATGTCCACGCGAATGTTGTATTTTTAGAATCACTATACTGATGTGACATTTGCTGGAACCCATAAACGTAGCCCATTACTCCTTCAGAGACTCTGAAGAAAAAACGCGAAAAACGCCTCTACAGCAGCTGTCTTCGTTTGATACCTCTCGCGTTGTGCGCTAACATGAAAAGCGCTGAAACAGGCTCCGTAGCATTGTGGCATGTTATGTGTCCTGTCTGAATAGTTACATTTGTTATTACATATGTTTGCAAAAAACGAAAACAGCAAAATTAATACTTAGCTGCTTAAACTTCCCTTGTAAGTGTGCTCCATTTGAAATCCATTTATATATCTTCATCACGTCGTCTTCCCTAGTGTTTACTTTTATAGCCTTATCATACTGAGTACATCTAGCATCCAATATCCTGTGTCAAAAATATTTACCAAGACGAAATTTACCAGAATTGTATCATGTTACTATAATCGACCCTCTTAACATGTTTACAAGACAAAATCTTTAAAATGTTGGCAGAGCAAATGGTTATTAAGAATTTTAACCAGAGTTCGACATGATTCTATTTGCTGTGTATACAAAAGCCACAGAGTAGCAGCGACCTCGCTACACCGACAGTATACGAGCTTACACTGCTCTCTTTTGCAACAACAAACAAGTGCAAAAGCGTGGCTAACACACGCACGCGATGCCAAAATGACCTTGTGTATTTTGCCCTCATTGATTTAAACTCAAGATGTTGGATGTTAGATGGGCTTAGTGTGATTAGCCTATTATTCAATTGTTTGCACATAAATTAAAACACAAAATTTGACAGGTCAAGCATGCCACATTTGGCCTGCTTTCTTATACAATTCATACATTCTTTGAAATTTCGAACTTAAAAAAATGTATTTGTTTTAAACTGATACTTCTACGCATTAAACTAATATTCTAAGTTTCAATGCAGTGCTTTCTAGGCTAAGATTGATACAAAAAAATGATACTAGTTTCAGTTTCAATTTAAAACACGTGTTTCAAATTGATATTGATACAAATTTGGGTGTAGTTTTGCTGGCTAGTGCATTGTCAATTAATTGATCTGACCATTTAAGTTTCATTTGTGTTAGTACATATATCAACACACATTTAGCACCGTTCCCTATGATTTACTTCATCAGGCTTTATTAGAAGCTTAAAGGTGCATAGCTAGGTCGTTGCACCAATTAAATAAAAATACATTTTCTCTCTTCTGATTACATTTGACAGAATGTGCGGTAGTCGGGTGGGTTCATTTTCAAATAAAGTTCATATAGACAGTGGAACGCCTCTTCTACTCTGGTTTCAAGAGCACATAGTTCGGGGTATGCGGAGGTAACCTCAGCATTTCATGATAAAATATTGTTGGAAGTCATCAAATAAGGAGTTGTCCCGATCTTGTTCGACATAAGCTCGGGGAATAGAGTTTGGCCTCCCGGTTTTCAACTTCCTTGATAGGTCAATTTTTCGTCCGCAGCAAGCCTTCCTCGTTGAAGAAAACCCAAAATATCAGATTTCAGCATATTTACTTTCATTTCCCAAAAGCCATAATAACTCGTCTATGTTAAGGCCACCACCTTTCATGAATATCATTAACATAGTAGGGGATATAACAAGCATACCTGCTTAACTCAATTATAAATTTCAAGACTTTCCGAAAACTGTCTTCCATTCTGCACCTCTGGATACTGCGTACACTTTTTCAATTAATTTCATAATTTTGGTTGGTACTACGACTAAGAGTAGCTTAAATATCATCAGCTGTCTTAGAACTCTGTCAACAAAGTATACGATTTTTATACACTTGAAAAGTGTATTATAATTTTGCCCAGAAGTTTGCAACGCATAGAAGGAATCATCTCCGTCCACATAAAGTATATATATTCTTGATCAGCGTGACGAGCTAAGTCGATTAAGCTTTGTGACAAAGCCTTTGTCCGTCCGTCCTTCTGTCTGTTTCTACGCGAACTAGTCCCTCAGTTTTAAAGCTATCGAGCTGAAATTCTGCACAGTGTCTTCTTTTGTCTCCGCGGTACTAATATGTCGGAACCGACCGGATCAGATGGCTACTTCTTGTAGTTGCCATACAAATGATCGGTCGAAAAATGGATTTTAATGAGAAAAAACTAGTTTTTTCTCAATATTACCGCTCTCAATCACGGTCATGGGTGATATTAAATGTTTTGAAGCTGATCTGCGAAGTTTGGTCGAAGTCGCTATCTGTTGGGACAAGCGTTTCAAGTGTATCAAAACTTCGGCACAGACGAAGTTAGCTTTGCCTTTCTCGTTTTTTTTTACTGAGAAGCTGATTTTGACTGTTGATGCAAGATTGTAGATCAGGGGCGCCCTTGCCCATTTCGCAAGCCACGCAAAGGAATAGCTTGCGAGTATAGGTCTACATAATAGCCTACATAATGCAAAAACAAATTCAAAAGCGGGCTCTGTGTTTTGTTGTTGTCGCGTTCTGACCTTCAACAACATTATATGTGTCTCTCTTCTCACTCTCTCCGATGTCTCTAGCAAACTCGAACGCAAGAACAAAGTTATTTATGCGTGCGGTCGAACGCTTTTCGCTATGCACGGCGGCTCAAGCCAAACACATGCGGAGGCTTGTGCGAAGAAATCAAACACATTTTAATTTGCCCCTTGGTGTTCAATGCAATATGGTCAAGGCAGATTTGCGTAGTAACGATCACTCACACACACTAACAGAAATCGGATTTCTCTTTCTTTTTCGTATTGTTGTTATTGCTTTTAAATATATTTTGTGCATTTGTATTGTTTTGACGCGCTTGTAAGCTCATTCTGGGCAACCCTGTTGCAATTTTGTCGTTTGTAGAGTACAAATATTAATTTAGTTTACCATAATTTGTCACCCACTCCGATTGCCGACCATTCAGGACTTCCATTATTATTTTTGCTCCACATTTCATAAACGAGAAGCCCCTATAGTTTCCGACATTGTTTGTAGCGGGCAGTTGCGTACAATTCGTACAGCACTCTGTCCTCCCCTGGCGCTTTATTGTTTTTGACCTCGCGTTATGTATTTTTTATTTCCTCTAGATTATGCTCGTCTTCTGTGGAGTAAAGACTATCCTTCTGCAATATGTATGTAAAAATAATGTAGAAAGTGCGTATTGGAAGTCGATGCCCTAACATTTTTAAAACTGTCAAATAAAATCATTAGATCATACATATGCATTACCCATAGTATTCGATGTCACCAACTCTACATAAGATTCTAGTTGCATGAGGATCACAGAGAATAGCTGTATCAGTGATGCAGGTAGGCTCGATTTATGAACTCTTCAGATGCCTTTATCTCAAGTAAATGTATAAAGAAAAGGTCACCCTTCTATCAGATGTAATTGAGCTTTTAGAAGCGCCCCATAATATTGTTTCATCATCTAAAGACTAGAGTTTGATCATGACTCGGATGACTCGCAATCAGAAGAGATAAATAGATTTTTTTGAATTAGCTATTGAAATCTGAATATAAATAGAATAAATTCAAAAAAGGTCTCTTATTAAGTTAGAATTTAGTTATAATTATCATCCATTATCCAAACATTTCTTATACATTTCCATATTTACCAACATTTACTTAAAAAAAAAAAAATCAAACCCCAACTCCTTTTTAAATTTTAGCCTTTTTATTTACACCTCTCAAAACCATGTTTAACCCTCATGTATATATAGTGGTCGGCAATATGAGAAAATATGAAAATTTGGCATTGTATTGATTCTTTAAGACAACGAGCTTTAAAGCTTTCTGCTCCCTGTCTCTGTTTTGCCAAGTTGGTAGCGGCCGAATAAAGAAATCAAAGCAAAAAGGGAAGCTAGGTTCTAGTTCAAACGGAATATGATTAAATTTTAATTTTCAATGTAATTCAAAAGCTTTTGTTTGGCCTTAATTATATACCAAAAGCATTTGCCCTCGAGTTAATGTCAATCAAAATGTTGTTGCACATGAAACTTTGCCAGGGCGTTGAATGTTTTGCATTCCACAAACCTAACATCCTGTCAAGGAAGTGGAAGAGCCCAAGACAAGGCAACTGCAACATTTTAAGGCACCGCGAGCGTGAATTTTCCAGCATTGTCAGCGGCTTTTGTGGCATGGAAGCGAAGGTGGCAAAGCCGGAAATCATCATCACACAAAATTGTCTCAGCAACAAAAACAGCTGGCAGGGCATGTTTTCAGCCAGGGACCGGAATTAACCCAAGTTGTTTGTGCAAATTTATGCAAAACTTTTTGCATTTTTTTTTTTTGTTTGGTACTTATGTCTGAGGGCCTGAAAATTCAATTAAAGTGACAAACTGTCCAATTTTTTGACATGGGAGCACATGAGAGTGCACAAAATCCCAATGAATGCCCAATGGACAATCAGCAGAAATCAGGAAAATGGAAAAGCTGGCATAAAACAAAAAAAAAAAAGAGAATTCTGAAAACACACACACATGCATTCATGTTCATTGTGAGACATCAACTGAAAACATAGCAAACTCATGAATTATGAAAGATTATTCCATGAAATTGTAGAACTGAAAATGGGAAATAAAACAGGAGAGAGAAAACATTGAATGATGGCAGTGAAAATGGGCAATGGAAAAGATTATGCTGTAAGGATTTGGTACGACAAACAAATGTTTAAACAAACAGCAGTAAATTCCAAAATCATTTGGATATTTAAAAGAGTTTCAGGTAATTTTTAAAACTTAGGGCCGATTTCACATCTTCTAAAATCGACGACTATCTGACACATAGCAGCTTTCTGGGAGAACAGAAATCGGCCCTTAATAGTTTTCGTTTTCATTAACGACAGACGGAAAATTTGCAAATGTGAATGAAATAATTATTTGGAGCGATATATTAATGTCTGTCATTTCCGTTTTAAAGATTTTTTCATGTGTTGGTCTATCCAACTGGATTGGTCTTAACGTGAGATTGCTCACCCAGCTCGACTTTAAATTGGTTGATGGATCGCGTGCAGTGTGGCATGTGGCACCGTATTGTTGAAACCGCATGTCAACCATAGAATAGAATCTAGAAGAAAACTAAAGATTACTTTGTAGAAAAAAGATGCATCCAACATTTATGCTTAACTAAATCACACATTACAAATTCTTTTATAATTACAAATCACTTCTACGGTGTAAAATTTGGCTTTCATTTTATATAGTAAATTATAGTAGATAAATTGCTCCGCTATTAAATAATTTAAATTAAACTTTTGACCTTACTTATTGAAAACAGTAGTTAAGCCCTAATTGTGGTTAGAGTTGCGGTCCATAAAATGTGCGCTTAAAAAATTATATTAAACCATAATCTATGGATAAAAATGTGTAATTAAAGCCACACTTAAACAGCGCAAGTAGAGCAAACAAAATTTAATTAAATTAATTTGAACATTCAACACATATCTGGCAATTATTTTTTGCATATCAAATGGTTGAATTTGAAATGCTTCAAATTTGTTTTGTTGCTCAATTAAAAAAATTAAATTAAATTTATATAATTTAAATACAGTTCATAATAAACAAATTTGACCCACATTAAGCCAATGCATGAATATGTGTGGAAAAAGGGCTAACCACAGGAACTTTAAATTTAAGCCTCAAACTTAAGCCTCACCAAATCGCGGCCATTAAATATTTATACTTTAATCTATTCAATGGCAGACTGAGGTGGCTGCTGTCAGACGTCTGCAATACAGGAAGAAAAAAATAAACAACAAACAGAAATGGTGTGGCAATAAAAAATAGCAAAATATATCTACCGAAATCAGACGAAAGCGACAGACAGACACAGGAGAAGCGCGTTTCGGCATTTCCCTGCAGACAAAAAAATGGGTACAAAAGCCACAGAAAAGGGGAGTGTTATGGTAGGGTGCAGGTGGGGTTCTGTGTGTGTGTGCGATAAATGCAAAAATATTTGTATTTTTTTTACCTGAAGAAGGCTTACAGTCTGTGACGTTGCCAGAGAAGAGATTTTCCTAGGGGACTAAGACACAATGACTAAGCCAAGCATACAAGATTTTTGGAGAATGTATTGTTCGATTTATAAGTAAAATCAGTTGTCTTTCAAAATGAGTCAAAAAAAAATCGGTTATCAATCATGTACACCAGGTAAGTACCAAATTAGTCGTCAATGATTTGAAAGATACGCAATCGAATCTTCAAAATATTCGAAATACTCATAAAGGTATGTTTTATAAAGTGTACTGTGCTTTGGTTTCGTACTGAAATTAATGTTAATGTTGCCACATATTTTAGGTTCTTGTGTTTCGTGGAGCAGAACTAGCAAGACTACGCCGGATTATATATATAAAATATTGTGTAGGGGAGAATGGGGGGTTGTGAGCCACTGGGGGTTGTGAGCCACTCAAATATTGGCCACGAAAAAAATAAATTTAAACTTTTTCTTTATGTTAAGAGTCTCCCTTCTTATTACCTAACTTTTGGCTAGCAACCGATCAGTCAACACGTTTTTTGAGTTTGTGAACCAGAACTCGACTTTTATTTAAAAAAATTAAGTTATTTTTTTTTCATTTTTGACTTGTGAATATTATACAAAATTTTTTTCGTAATGCCAAAATTAAGTATGAGGAAAATATCTTTGGTCAATTGCCTTTTTGATAGAAATATGTTTTTTATGTAGATAATTTTTTGTTGGTTATGTGACGTCCAAAAAAAAAGTGAGATATGGGGGGTTGTGAGCCACTTTGAAAAAAAGGCGGTTTTGACTTCCAAAGAGAATATTGCAATGATGCGCAATAAAACAGAGGAAAAACTCTCCAAAGAAGTAAAAAAAACATTAAAAAAAAGCAAACAATAGAACAGGCACCAGCAAAAAGTGCTCTCAATAAAAGAAAACAAGCCTGATGCCGTCAATCAATTTTCACTCTTCATTAATATTTCTTAATTCAGAATATGAGAAAAATTGTTATTTTTTCATTTAATAAAGAATATTTGCTTAAAAACACGAATTTCGAACTTTGAGATGGGTGGCTCACAACTCCCCACAAATTTTTGAAATTTCAAAAAAGCACTTATTATTCAATATGAAATTAAAAAAACCCCAAAAAATTATTTTTTAAAACTACTGAAGAGGAAAGTTTTGTGTATATTCCCTAAAATACAAAATTTACAGAACGAAAAAATATTGAATTATTGCGAAGTTATGTTCGAAAAACAAAACTATGATCACAACCCCCCACTTTCCCCTATATATTTAGTTAAGTTAACAACTTAAGAGCATATTTGCGCAATGACGAAATATTTTAATAAATATGGACAAGGTAAATATTCGGATTGCTATAAGTTGGTTGACTGAATGGGCTATCAAATAAACCAAACTTTATTTCTTGAAAGCTTGAAGAACCAAAGTGTTTATATATCTTGCAGCTTGTAATATTTATATATTAAAAGATTTTAAATAATTTGCATTCCACAATTTGATTCATTCGATCGATTATTCCTATGGCAGCTTTATGCTACAGTCAACAGATTTGGACCAAACTTAGCAGACTTATGTGGAAGCAGGGTTGGGTCCCAAAGCATTAGCATTATTTTTGAATTAGCATTAAATTTAAATGATAATTAAAAAATTTTTAAATATATATATATATAATTTAAATATATATATATATAAATAAATATCCATTTTATTCGCACACTAACGGCAATAGCGCAAAACCGAACAGGCAGTAAGCAATGCGTTTTCAGAGATTGAGAAGCAGTCTGAGCTAATGGGTTTAACGGTAAACGAGGACAAGACGAAGTACCTAGTGTCCTCGAAACAGAAGTACACACAAATTGGGCAATCTGTTGCAATGGGAGAGTACAACTTTAAAGTTGTAGAGGACTTTGTCTACCTTGGAACGATGATAACCGGCGACAACAACATCAGCCTGGAAATTCGAAGAAGAATCACGCTCGCAAACCGATGCTATTACGGGCTAAGTAGGGAGCTCAAGAGCAGAAACCTCAAGCGAAGAACAAAAATAGCGCTATATAAGTCGCTTATCATCCCAGTCCTGCAATATGGCGCAGAAGCATGGGCAATATCATCAGCGGATGAGGCGGCGATTGGCGTTTTCGAGCGAAAGATTCTTCGCAGGATTTATGGACCTTTGAAAGTTGGCGAGGACTTTCGCATCCGAAGGAATGACGAACTGTATAAGCTCTATGGGGATACTAGTCTGGTCAAGCGCATAAAGCAACAGCGGCTGCGCTGGCTGGGACATGTTACCCGTATGGATGATCAAGCTCCAGCAAAAATGGTCTACAAGAGGAATGCGAAAGAGCTGGGACAAGGCAAGGTGGGACGACCACCTCTAAGGTGGGACGACCAGGTGCGGAAAGACATTTCTAAGCTTGGCGTGAAAAACTGGTGCCAGCTCGCACGGAGCAGAAGCGACTGGCGGACATTAGTTGCAGCGGCCGAGACCGTCAAACGGTTGTGATGCAATGCATCGGGCCAATAAAGAAGAAGAAAGAACGGCAATAGCGCTGTATTTATTCGGGCTTTAAGTAGAAGGGGAAGAATCGCATGGACGGGATTATGCCTTGAAATATAGCCAAGTGAAGTGAACATTCATATCTTGTAGTTCTAAAATATTCTTACAATCCAAAAAAAATGAAATCTGCGTTTTTCGCAGACAACGCTTTCCAATTTTAAGACGATTCCATCAACGCCGAAAGTTATGGCTGTGAGAAAGCTCACCGATTCCTCGATGGTACAAACCACGACAAAAGCTCCCCTGTACTATTTAATGCCATTTGTGACAGCTAGGAAAAGGTTTTTTCTTCTTTTTATGCCATCTTGAATGGCCTACCTTGTGACTCCCGCCTGCACTAGCAACTTCTCGTTTAAATTACCCCTTCGGTTCAGTCGATAATGCCACCTGAAGTTCCGGCTTTGAGCTTAAGTGAGTCAGAATATCTTGGGAGGGTGTTGTCGAAGTTGGGCTGCGGTTTTCTGCGGTGCTTCTGGTTGACCTTCGTGGATGCTTTGCCGGCTTTCGATTCGGATGGAGATTTTATTCCTGTTGTGCATTCAGGTGGGCCGTAGTACCATGCACAGTTTCTTCTCCCCCGCTGTCAGTAACTTCAAGTTGCAGCCCTCAAGTGACTTAAGATTTTTAAGAGATGCTTTGTAAAAAATTATAGAAATTGTAAATAGGTACGACAATTGGACATGTAAAAAACGAAAGTGAAACCCCAACTAGAAGTCTTAAGTAAATGGTGTTAAAAACATCGCGGAATTTTGTGCGTTACGGCTTACAGGTTAAAAATCTGAAAAACTATTCCATATACATGCTAGCTTTGACAAAAAAAAAAGTGGAATTTTTTAATGGATAGTTAGCTTGAAAAAGGCTTGTGGTTGAAATGATAAAAATCGCTATTCAAAATTCAGGGTTGGTACTAGAAACTTATAAGAAATCGCTAAATCACTTTCGGATGATGTACTTTAAAACTGCATACTCAAAAAATTTATACCATTGGGGGGGCCGGTTCCCCTACAAGCCCGGCTATGCCCTTTGAATTAAAATTATTTCATTTTAATGCTAATTGAAAAATTTGAATTAAAATTATTTCATTTTAATGCCAATTGAGAATTTTGAATTAAAACTATTTAATTTCAGTGCCAATTTAACATATTTTAATTGGAATTGAAATTTGTAATGAGGGAAATAGTGCCCTGTGTAGAAGTTTTGAAAGTTTTGGAAATTATGAGTTTTGGCGCGATATTATTGACAAGAAAAAAGTTTTTCTTATTTAGAATATTTCTTAGACCTATCTTTTCTATGGCAGTTTTACTAATCCGACTTTTGTAAAACTTGCTAAAATTATAAAAACGCATGAAAATCTAGCATACACAAGGTTTTCTGAAGTTTGTATTGAAAACAAAAATGTTTTTCCCACTAGATTGAGTTCCTATGGCGGCTATATGCTATAGTCTTCCGATCCGACCGGTTCCAACAAATGTACATCCTAAATGTACCCAAAAACTTAGTGGAAAGTTAAGTTAAGATAGCTTTAAAACTTGCGGAGGAGATGTGTGTAGGTGGCGGGGGTGGCGTGGTCAAACCGGCAAAAAAATTAATTCGAAATTAACTTATATTATGAACAGCAAATATTTGAAGTTTCAACTTTATATCTTAATTTTTTGAGTTTATACCAAAAAAAAGGCAATTCCGCCCAGTCCTGAAACCTTCATCGATAGTGAGGGAAGTGCCCTGTATTTGTGATCGATACATCGATAACGGGCAAAGACAATTTGCCAGTTACTTCAATCTAACGGTTTTATAATTCGTATAATTAGCGGAATACCTTCGTTTGGGAGGAATTTCAATGATTAATTGGCGGAGCACCCCGATAATATTATTCATTATATTCATATATCCAAGTAAATTGTTATTTGACTTTAAACTTATTTGACTTGAATTTTGCTAAAAATGTATCCCTTAAAC
Source organism: Lordiphosa clarofinis (assembly GCA_018904275.1). NCBI lineage: Eukaryota > Metazoa > Arthropoda > Insecta > Diptera > Drosophilidae > Lordiphosa > Lordiphosa clarofinis. The sequence goes on from JAEIGQ010000026.1 coordinate 101,970, forward strand.
CAACTTTAATCAAACTGGAAAGCATGGTAAAAGTGACCTACTTTCCTAATACACCATATGTACCTACGTCTAGGGGTATGTGTGTATGTATGTGTACATATATATGCACTTACCTAACATTCGCTAGACACTTTCCGGCTTCAATCATTTGAGCTCAGACACATATGTTACGCTGGATTGTTATGGAAATCCATAAATAAAAGAGCACAGACACATGTTTACACGCTCATCAATTTCAACGGTGCGGCAGTAGAAGCAGTCCAAGCGCTATTTCGCAGGAAGATAGGAAGAGGCAGTCAAACGTCAGGCGTGAACGTTTGTTAATCTCAACTTAGCGAGTGTTGACAATAATTCACAGCACGTACCTGCAATAAACTCGGGCGTTGCACGTACCTCACCCGCATACATACATATCTTTGAGCTGCGTTTTATGGCTACGACTTTGAAATGGTAGCCCCAAACTGCTGAACCCAAAAAAATATACCCAAACTTATTTATAAACAAATTAAAGAGCAGCCAGGAGCGGGTAGGAGTTCGCCCGCTACTGTGCTGTGCGTGACCGGAGCTCATTTTCGCGTAGATTAAGTTATAAACAAATACAAATGCGGCTACTAATGAAGTGTTGTTTGAATTTGGCCCGAAAAAACATACACAATACAAACAAACAAACAAAAAGAGAGAGAAATGTCAACAAGTTTATGGTGTGAAGCTGTTGATGGCCTCGACACGCAAACCAAATTAAGTCATAAAAATCGGGTGGGCGTGTACGCTTTTAATGAAAAAGGCCAAGACATCTGGCCATGTCATTTGCATAATTTGTCCAAGCAAACAAAAGCCACAAACAAACATACATTGCGTATACGTAATGCAAGCATTTTCATGCAAATCGAGCAAACGATAAACGCCCAAAGGACGCACAGACCAAAATCCCACTCTAACCAAATGCATGCCAAATAATCCCACGCCCTTTTATGTGAAAATCAAACAACAATAAAATGGGAATAAGAAAGAAAGTAAACCCAACTCCAACGCCCCCACCACAGCAGGGAGTGAACAAATACAAGAGTAGGAAGTCCCTTTTTATGGTTATGGCAAAATGTACGGGTTATGTTTTATATGGTTGAGGTTTATAATTTTGGCTAAAGAAAATGAAAGAAAAGCCGGTAAACTCATTGAATGCCTAAAATTAAAGCTATCATTTCCCCGGAAACTAGAACAACAATGGAAACAAAATGGATTTTGGTAAAAGGTAATGGGGAATTGTTACAAAATTTTTTAAATCGAAAGTAAAGATCCAGATCCTTTTTGGTAAGGCCTACAGGTGATGTGATGCGGAGGTCTTGGATATTGAATGTTTTGAAAAGTTTTACCTTGAGTAAGTTTACGTATTTCCAGGGACAAAAAGTCTAAGCTCGTTAATTTTTTTCTGCTTCATATTAAGTTATCTGTATAGCTGTTTACAGTTCCAGGCCATCTACAGTCAGAATATTATAATTCATTATTTCGCCCTGAAATTTAAATCGACAAGCAATTTAGATGAAATTTCTGTATTTAAGTCAAATATGGTTTTAACCGGCTTGTTCATAACTGAACATGTGACACTTGAAGACGTTTCAAAAATATGATCCCACTTAAAAGGTCAAATTAGGTACGGTCAACGATTAATTATAATTCAATCATCAGCACAAATCAACACAGATTAATTTCAACATTTTTTGTATAGCAATGGTTTGTCCGTTGTTGGTCCAGCTCCCACCCCATTGTCAGCCACTTTTCTAAGCCCCTGGGGCCATAGGGACTATTATTAAACAAATTCTGCAAAGTCTGATTGGGATGTTGCCTGAACGCCCCATACTTCGCCGAATATTTTTCCAAATATTCTCTCTTAGTGCGCACCTGCATAACTAAGCAAGGGTCTATGCCAAGTCTTAAATCTCTAGCATAAGCAGTTTTGGCTGTCTATTGATAATATGTCAAGTCAGTCGAATACTACAGAGAATCGATGAAGGAACATTTCTAAAAATTTGACCTCGTTTTCGTAATTCTAATTACACTAGTTTACAGCCAAAAAGACCCATTTCTACTGAAAATTTTTTTTAGTGTAGTTTGGAATGGTGATCTCAAAAATCAATTTCAAAAATTTTTTCATGGCTCCGTTTTTGAAATATAATTTTTTTTTATTTTTTGGTAGGGGCATTTACATTTTAAGCCATATCTCACTTTATAATTGTCAGATAGAGTCAAGCAAGATAAAAATCGAAAGGTTATTTCGCTGCCGATAATCGAGTAGAACATTGTTTTTAAATCGGTTTATTAGTTTGACTACAATATCCAAAAATATTTCGAAAAAATCGATTTTTGCTCGAAAATTCATTTTTGGTCGCCTGGAAAAAATATAAAAAATCCAAAAAAATTATTTTTATTTTTTCTACGTAAGAACCGCACTTCTACGAAGAAAAACAGATATCGATGATCAAAATCTGTGAACAAACACAGAAGCTGTAAGCAACTTAGTGCAAAAAAATGTGATATTTTCCTGAATATTTTAAAATAAATTTTCGTTTGCTTCGACTTTTGTTCCGTTTTTAATTTTTATTTTTGTTTTGGCTTTTCGTTCACGTCATAATTTGACCAAAAAACGAAGAAAAGTACAATGTTAATTTTTGGAAACACACAATATACTCAAATTTGACTGTTAGTTCCTCTACTAAATTTGATCCATCTATGGTACGTGTTACACGATTTTCCTCACAAAAACCTTATTTTCTTCGTAAAAGTGCGATTTTTAAGTAGAAAAAATAAAAATAATTTTTTTGTATTTTTTGGTATTTTTTCTAGTCGTTTAAAAATGAAATTTCTTGGATTTTCGAGCAAAAATCAATTTTTTTGAAATATTATTGGTTGTTGAATTCAAACTACTGAACCGATTTAAAAACAATGCTCCATGGAATTATTGGCAGCACCATTACCTTTCGATTTATTTCTTACTTGACTCTATCTGACAATTATGAACTGAGATATGGCTTAAAATGTAAGAGTACCTACCAAAAAAATTTAAAAAATTAATATTTCAAAAACGGAGCCATGAAAAAATTTTTGAAATCGATTTTTTAGATCACCATTCCAAACTATACTAAGAAAAATTTTCAGCTGAAATGGGTCATTTTTTTTTTTAATTTTTGTAAACTAGTGTTATTATTTTCTAAAATCAAACACAAAATTACCCCAAAAATAAAAATAGGGTTGCTCTTGCCACTAAAATGAGCCACTTTACTAAAATTCAGAATTTTTTTCAAAAACTTAAAATTTTTTCTAAAAATAGAATTTTTTTCCTAATTTTTATTTTTTAAATGGTGGATAAGAAATTTTTTCGGTTATCTTATACCCTTGAAATGAATTTCTTAGAAATGATTCATCTTATTTCAGAGTTATAGGAGAATTTCGGATTTTTAGGTGGAGTTTGGGGCTTTTTAGGGTGAGTTGTATTTTGAGTGTAAGGACTCAAAAATAAAAAAATAAACACGACAAACACGGCAATCAATTTTTTTTTAGTTTCATGAAAGGTTGGATGTGGTTTTGGACGAGTATCGTGAGCTGTAGACGAAACTGTTTGGTCCATCTAGATTGTGAATAACTTTTTCTATACCCTTTTTAGGCTAATGTCAGAGTGGGAGCGAGAAGCGAAGCGATGAGAGAAGCGATAATATTTCTTGCTATGAGCAAAGCGAGAAGATGACATAGTTAAAGCTTTGAGCGAAGCGAGTTGCATTGGTCAGTTTCAAATTTTGTCAGAATTTACCATGATTTAGTAATAGTACAAGAATGGGCCAGTAGTGAGAGACTCAGAGATCGCGAATTTTATTTTCTGTGATTATTGTGAGCGCAAGCGAAGAATATTTTGCTACAAGAGCAACAATTAATTTTGTTAACAAATTAAAGTCTCCACGGTTCATCCACTCATCCGAAATCGAAATAACAAAAGGACAGTTTTATAACAAAAGGCAATAAAATTCGGCTTTTTCAATATATCGTATGCTGAGCACGCATCTGTGTTCAGAAATGGTCCAGCAGGTCGAAATTTCCTGAAATTCTATACATATTACTAGCCTGCTATACTGTTTCTGTAGAGCATACCTTTGGGCAACAGACAATTTTGTTATTTTATTATTATCGAGGCTGTCTATTCAAATAAAATAAATAAAATTCGTAAAACTATTTTGAATATTTTTTTTAAGGTTAAGAAATATCCATTTAGGAAAATATTAAAGAGAAACAAAACGTCGGTTTGTTTTGCTTTTTAAGAAATCGCGTCTACAAAGGGTCAAATACTAACTTTTTGCAACCTTAAGGTCGAATTACTAAAAAATTCGATGTTATGAAGCATTTCTGAAAATGGATTTGTTTTCAGCACACGAAAACCATCTATGACCACCACCAACCCTTCCATATACTGAACCATGTTGCCTAGTGTAATTTACATAATAATTTACAAAAACATCCAAAAAAGTTTTTTCCGCAATTAAGGATGTCAAATTCGACGTTTGATTACACTGGCCAACAGCCATAAATATATATAAATTATATATATGGGCGATTCCATGAAAAATCGCCCACTGGGATTTTTTTTGGATCGAAATAATTTTTTTCGTATTCCTTGTAGTAAAATAGTATATACGTATTTTCAGCATTTTGGCGAAATACACTTAATTCGCGGGTAAAGTCGATTTGAAAATTGACATATTTGAAAAATTTAATTATTTTCAATTGCTTGCTATCCAAAGCCATTGGTAATAAAAATTTTTAAAAAATCGGAAAATTAACATTTGAATCCAAGCTTTCAAATAACTCACACTAAATAATTTTTAAATTTTTCTTTGGTCTTCAAATCGCGAAAATAAGTAAACAAAAATTTTTTTTTTTTTTCTTCATTTTTTTCTCAAAACTTGGTCTTGTATGCAGTAATTTACTGTATTAAGCTGTAAATGGGCAATCCAATCGTTCCGGAGTTATGGCCATTTTTCATTTATTTAAATTAATTTTCTGTAACAATATCAGATTTAGTATGTTTAATTTTAAGAGGGTAATATTTTTGTGGTCGAATATAGTGAAGTATATCATCATAAAAATTATTTTAACAGATCGGCGGAGTGGCATTTCCATGCAACAGCCCAAAGGGCCTTGCGATGGAGCTGGATATACACTAAAAAGAAGGGCTAGAAGGGCAAGCATTCAAATGATTACCGATAAACAGATTACCCCTGCCCTGGAACTCTATGAATGGGGCAACTAATTTTTACCAAACATCACAGTAAGATACAGAAACACAAATTACTAAAGTAGGGCCACAGAATTATTAAAATTACGATTTTCGAAATGCCAAACTATACAAGGGACACTCTATTCAACCACAAAATAATTATCTTCTTAAAACCAAAACATTTTCACATTCTGAAACATCTGATATTGTTAGTTCCTAAAAAAGTGAATTTTAATAAATGAAAAATGGCCATAACTCCGGAACTATTGGATTGCCCATTTACAGCTTAATACAGTAAATTACTGCATACAAGACCAAGTTTTGAGAAAAAAATGAAGACAAAAAAAAAATCCCTTTCGCGGCAATTAATTTTTGTTTACTTATTTTCGCGATTTGAAGACCAAAGAAAAATTTAAAAATTATTTAGTGTGAGTTATTTGAAAGCTTGGATTCAAATGTTAATTTTCCGATTTTTAAAAAATTTTTATTACCAATGGCTTTGGATAGCAAGCAATTGAAAATAATTAAATTTTTCAAATATGTCAATTTTCAAATCGACTTTACCCGCGAATTAAGTGTATTTCGCCAAAATGCTGAAAATACGTATATACTATTTTACTACAAGGAATACGAAAAAAATTATTTCGATCCAAAAAAAATCCCAGTGGGCGATTTTTCATGGAATCACCCATATATTATATATTATATATAATTATATATTTAAATAACAATTTGCAGTTGATCGCAGAAACGTTGGTCCAATTTTGGTATTCATCCCATATTGCCTTGTCAAAAATTAATAATAATAAAATTATATAATAATATTATGCATGATTTATAGAAAGAAGAAGCTAAGAATGCAACAAAATATATGTGCGATCTGAGCGAGTTAAAGCGAGAAAGCGGGAAAGCAAATCGCTTTCTCCCTTCGCTCTTGCTTTATCGCTTGGACTCGCTTATCGCTCCGCCCTCACTCTGACACCTTTTGAGCGATTGCATTGAAACAAGTCTGCAATGGTTTATCGCTCGTTCTCGCCCAATATTATCGCATCGCTTCTCGCGCCCACTCTGACGTTAGCCTTAGAAGTACTTTGTAAAAAACCTACACTTTTGATTTGACCCTTTGCACCGAACCGAAGATATAACGTTTTAAATGAAAGCATTTTGTACCGCCCATAGATAATCCTTTTTGATGTGAACCATCTTTAGTTTCGGTACAGAAGATTTTAGTAGGAGTAAATTTTGATTTTAGCTTCATGTGAAGCTGACTTTAGCATATTTTGAGTTGTTGTTTTAGCGGAGTGTGACTAAGCAGTGACATGACAGTTTACAAACAGTTACCTGACAGTGACTAATTAGTCCTAAAACAGCTCTAAATTTAGCACCATGTTTCACATCAAAGTAACAGGCAGAAAAAATCATTTCCGACCATAGGTTAGGTTGAGATGGTTAGGGGCAGTAAGACTGTCCCTAAACTTAGGCCAAGATAGGCCCATTGCGATACCATATTATTCCCTATTTTAGGCAGGGGGGGGGGTTCCTCCCGACTGAACCATCGTGACGACTTTAAGAATTTTAGTAGAGATGAAATCTCAATAGCGGATACTTCCGAGAGGTTGAGTAGAAATGGGTGACTAAGAGTTTTGAGTCTTCTTCTACTAAGAGCTGGGCAATGGCAAAGAAGATGTAGTAATGTCTCCTCCTCTTCTTCACATTGCTACGCCCAAGCGTGCTGCGTGTCTGCCGATGAGGCAGTGACCCGTTAGGGCCCCAACCAGAATTGATATGTTTTCTCTACTTTGGTGCAGAAGACTGTTAGTTCGTTTTAGGTTAAACGTTGGCCACGTGAGTCTAGCTACGGCGCAAACCGGAAGGTTGTTCCATCGTTCTGTAGCCAGGCGCCACGTTTCATTCCTTGTAAGTAGTTTAAATGAGGCTAAGGGCATCCCTATCATGCTCTTATCTGGGAGGAGCTGAGTGGTAGTGCCCTGTTTTGCCAGTTTGTCGGCTGACTCGATTCCCTCAATGTTGCGGTGGCCAGGCACCCAGACGAGGTGGATACGGAGATGCTGAGCGATCGCATTTCCGACCATAAATAGTATATATATTCTTGATCAGCATCAACAGCCGAGTCGTCCGTTTGTCCGTCCGTCTGTATGAACACCTAGATCTCAGAGATGGTAGGAGATAGAGGTTTGACGTGTATGGGACAAATGCTTCTTTTATCTGCACGCAGATCAAGTTTGTTTCAAATTTTGGCCAAGCCCCCTTCGGCCCCCCCAATTCGGAAAAAACGTTATATCTCCTACAGTTTTGAATATAGACAATTCGTACCTTCTAAAGATAGTTAGTAATTAGCAAAAAAAAATGAATCGATTGATAAAGATCGGATGAACGGTTCTCAAGTTATGAGCAAAAAAGCGAACCAAGCCCACCACGCTACCCCCCCTCCCACCCTAAAAACAATGTTGCATACTTTTCAGATGGTCACCCTAAGGAACGCAGGAACACTGTTAAACATGTTTTTCATGAGTAACGGGTATATCGAAGTCGGTTAGAGCCGACTTTAACTTACGCTCTCGTTTTGATTAGAAATGGATTGCATACCTTAATTCAGTAGAGAGTTTTGTCATTTCCAAAATGGATTATCTTTGCATAAACAAATCGCAAAATTGTTAGGGCTACGATTTTCAAAAGCTAATAAATGATATTTTATGAGCCCAAAATGGTTCAAGTAACAACTTTAAGCATCAAGCTTAAGCTCCAAGAATTAATTAGGAATTAAACAGGACTCGTCACTTTCTAAGAGCTGTATGCTGTTACCTTGAATAATTTTCTAAGTTATTTATTCCTTAATCTTAATCAAAGGTTTTTGCCCTTATATATTGCTTAATTTCATTATTTCTAAATGTTTAAGCCAAAAACCTCGTCCTTAAACTTGTTTAATTTCCGTGTTATTTTTTGCTGTCATATTCTGTATTCATATTTTACTTTCCATCTTAACATCTGTTTCTATGTTTTTGTTTTTTCTTTCTACTTTTAATTTCATATTTTGCGGTCCAACGCTGACCACAGAACCTGGGCCACAAAGTCATATTTCCTCATTATCTGGACGCCCTCTCCTGCTTAATACCAAACCCGAAATGGAATTATTAATGGCACTGTCCATTTGCTGTTAAGTGGCGCAAATTACATTTTTTGTTTATTTTTTCTTGACTTTTTTTTTTTGCTTCTTGGCCTTGGGGGGTCTGGCCCTGCCTTGGCTTGTTTACAGCTGTAATAAGAGGGGAGGCAGTTTTTCTTTTTTTTTTGGTTCCCCTTGTTTGGCCCACAATATTTTGTGTTATATGAAATCCTTAATTGTTCGAGCGCGTTGGAGCGCAGGGCTTTAATGGCCATCACCTTTGCTCTTATTTATTTGCCCCTTTAAAATGGTAGCATTTGGAAGTTCTTGAAGGCGTATGCGTAATATTTTGCCTCAGGAAAAGCTTTGTGTAAGCGGATTTTTGACTCCCATTTGTTGCGCATTTGGTGTAGTTTTTGTAGTTCGAAAACTTTAGCAAAAGTTTTGAAAGTTTTTTTGTTGTTATTTTTAGTTCAATTAAATATGTTTGCAACTGTAAGAAGGCTTAAGCGGGAGAGCAAGAAGTTTAGTTAATGGCAAAGAAAGAGCGGAGAAACTATTGAATATAATTTAGAACTAAGATGAAATATGCAAGTTCGGTTGGTATATTTTGCGATTTTTCTGCGGTTAATTACAAAAATTGAGCAATTAAGTCGCATTTTAAACAAATTTATTTCTCACTTTCGTTTGCCGTTCTTAAAGTTTTTGTTTACCCTCCCTGCCCCATACTGTCCCAAAAAAAAAAAAACCCCTCAACCCTCTACATTGGGTTGCCTTTTTGCTGGCTGTGAAAGCTGGCTGGGATTAACATGCCTGGCCGTTGTCAACACGGTAAATGGTTCAGGTGTCAAAATTGTTTGGTTGAAAGTTTGTGGCTGCTTTTACGGCAGACTTAAAGTGAGGAGGGACTAGGAGGTAGGTAGAGCTGTTGTTGTTTTAAGTGCAGAGCAAAGTTTTTCAGTTTTTGTAGTTGTTGTTGTTTGTGCTGTAAAAATATGCTGGATATTTTAACGCGCGCGCCAAAGTTGCAAGAACCTCACGACAGCTTGCGTCTTTGAAAAAATAGAAAAGAAAACTATTGCATAACACGCATTACGAGTATGAAAAGGAAAAAGCAAGGTGCACGGTGCACGGTGCACGCTGCCCGCTCACCCAGGAGAAATGCATCAAAAGCGCATTTTATTATTTCACTCGAAAGTTGTTTACGGAGCATTTTCCAGCTACCGTTCGCTTGGCGCGCATTCATTATGATGTAATATGTTTTTAACATTATTTTTATTATAAATCAACAGAATGCACTCAGCGATAGTTTCAGTTGACGTGGCAACTTTCCCTTCCCCCTTTTCGGATTGCATTGCAGCTGTAAAAGCCTTGGGGGGAAAAGGCCAAAGGGAAAGTGGCATTTAGTTTGGACTGTGATTTATTTAATCCCATTAAGCCAGTTATGAGGGGGAAAGTATTTTAAAGATACCAAAATTAAGCACTAATTATGGAGCTACTGCCGCTGCTGCTGCTTTTGTCTTGCTTCGCTTTGGCTTAACAAATGTCACAACTGTCACTCAGTTGCAATGCTGGGAAATTTTGTGTTTCAAGGATAACAGCTTCAACGACCAAGTTTGCTTTAGTCCTTGTGCTCCTGCTCCTTCTTGCTGACTGCACGGCATCTGAGCGACAAGCATAAGAAAATGTCAGCGGAATTTGTCAACTTGAGGCCATCTGCATAATGATGAAAAATGCCACAAGACAGTTGGCAAGGGCTTTCTATTAATGTGCCAAAGTGAAAGTGAGAGTGAGAGTATAACGTGGCAAGTGAAAAATTTGTAACGGTGCGATGATTGAAAGAGTATACTATATATAAGCTGAAGAAATTTTAAGAATTCTGTGAAGATTTATAATTTAGAGGGTAGACTTTTAGGTACACAAGTTACATAATGACTACGAGGGGTCTGTTGAAAATTTCTATAAGTTGAAAAGAATGCTTTGTCTTCTAAAAGAGCGGAGGGCACCAATTTTCAAATAATACTTTTTTATCCGTTATGTTTTGTACGCCTATTAAGGCGTAATGGTTCTTGTGTTTGGTTGTTTCCATTTAATTTTGATATAAAACAAATAATGGAACGGCATCGTGGACCTAATGAGCCATTGCGGGCCCATCGGCGCTCTACAAAATCAGTTATAGTTTTTATTTTGCTATACACAGCCCAAAGAGCCAAAAGCTAGAAGAGGTTTTTAAGGTAAACTTTCACAATAAATAAAGATTTATGTGCTAAATAAACCTAAGGAAACAGCAACTAAAGAAGAATTTATTAACAACCCTCTTGCGTTTTTTCATACCCTTGGAGAGGGTATATTAAAATTGTTCAGATGTTTGTAACGCATAGAAGAAAGCATCTCCGACCACATAAAGTATATATATTCTTGATCAGCATGACGAGCTGAGTTGATATAGCCATGTCCGTCTGTCCGTCTGTTTCTATGCTATCTCCTCCGTCAGTTTAAAAGCTATCTTAACCAAACTTTGCACGAAGTCTTTTGGTACAAATGCACAGTACATTTGTCGGAATCGGCCGGATCGGATAGTTCTAGTGAGAAAAACTTTTTTGTTTTCAAAATTTTGTCAAAATTGTGGTGCCATATAACAAACTGGCGGGCAGATATCATGCTCCAAGGGTATATAAACTTCGGTCGAGCCGAAGTTAGCTTGCCTCTATTTTTGTATTACAATTTTTATATAGGAATAATACGGATGAGTGTTAGTTAATTAACTGATTCAAGTTTGTTCCACTTAGTTTATACTTATAAATCGGTATTCCCGACTAACTGCCAGTCATATTACCAACCCACAGACAAAACAGCTTATCCAAGAGATCTTAGATTTGGCATAGACCTTCGTTTTGTTATTAAGGAGCGCACAAATAAAAACAAGTGAGAAAGTAGGTTAAAATTTCCCCTTAATCTTGTTTTCGAGATGCTAGAAACGTCATAGTAGGCAGACAAAAATTTTGTGAAAATCTATATATATAAAAGAAAGTCGTGTTAGTTACACCACTTATAACTCAAGAACGGCAGAACAGATTTGGCTGAAAATTGGTAGGGAGGTAGCTTAGAGCCAGGAGACGGACATAGGATACTTTTTATCCCGTTCGACAGCGTTCCCATGTGGAACATTCGCGGTTTTTTGTTTTTCATTCGATCAAGCTCAAACTCATTTTCAAAGATCTATATGAAAATTCAACAACAACTGCATACCAATCTTCCGGAAAATTCACCCCCATTGGGTGGAAAGTGGGTGGTCAAGGTTGTATGGGCGAAACTTAAGTTGCCAGCGACTAGCTCCAAACTCATTTTCAAATTTACATATAACAAAACATAAAAAAGTGACTTTCAAATTTTGGAAAATTTATCCCCAAAGTCGGAAAATCCGCGGAAAACTGTTGTATGAAACTTTTTGCTTATTATCCGATAAAGTTCAAACTCATTTTCAAAGATCTATATGAAAATTCGACCACAACTGCATACCAATCTTCCGGAAAATTGGGTGGAAAGTGGGTGGTCAAGGTTGTATGGGCGAAACTATAGTTGCCAGCGATTAGCGTCAAACTCATTTTCAAAATTACACATAACAAAACATAAGTTGTAAGCATAGTACGCGAAGTGGTCTGTGGGCAAGTGGGTGGAGTGTGGGTGGAATGTGGCGGTATGTGGGATGGATGTGGGTGGGATGTGGGTGGCAAGTGGGTGGAATGTGGGTGGGATGTAGGTGGGAAGTGGGCGGAAAGTGGGTGGGATGTGGGTGGGAAGTGGGAGGGATGTGGGTGGGATGTGGGAGGGATGTGGGTGGAATGTAAAAGGGAAGAGGGTGGTTTTTGGGCGGGAAGTGGACGGGAAGAGGGTGGGAAGTGTGTGGAATGTGGGTGGCATGTAAGTGCGAAGTGGGCGGAAAGTGGGTGTGATGTGGCGGTAAGTGGGAGGGATGTGGGTGGGATGTGGGCCTGAAGTGGGTGTGCGTTGGTTCTATACTGTTGAAGGCGCAGCGAAGCGTGACGGGCTATTTGCTAATGAAACAAAAGTATTCTTCCATGGTTGTCTATTAAAACTGACACGCGGACGAAGTCGCGGCGGGTTTTGCTAGTTGTAAATAAAAACGAAAAAGACAAAGCTAACTTCATCTGTGCCGACTTGAAAACGCTTGCCTCAACGGTTAGCGACTTCGACCAAACTTCGCAGATCAGCTAAAAAACTTTTAATATTACGCATGGACGTGATTGAGAGCGGTAATATTGAGGAAAAACCAGTTTTTCTCATTAAAATCCATTTTTCGACCGATCATTTGTATGGCAGCTACAAGAAGTAGCCATCCGATCCGGTCGGTTCCGACATATTAGCAGCGTGCAGACTAAAGAAGACTCTATGCTAAATTTCAGCTCGATAGCTTCAAAACTGAGGGACTAGTTCGCGTAGAAACGGACAGACGGACGGACGGGCAGACGGACGGACGGGCAGACGGACGGACGGGCAGACGGACGGACAGACGGACTGACAAAGCTTAATCGAATCAGCTCGTCACGCTGATCAAGAATATATATACTTTATGTGGTCGGAGATGATTCCTTCTATGCGTTGCAAACTTCTGGGCAAAATTATAATACACTTTTCAAGTGTATAAAAATGTAAAAAATTTTTCCGCGAAGTGGGTGAAAATTCCAAAGAAAAGTTTGTATGGGGCAAATAAATGAGCTATTGCGTTCAGGCAACATTGTGCTAAGTTAAGAGAGAGTATGGGACGGGACGGAAAAGATTGGAGAGCGTTGGAAGAGGGAGGGGCAAAGGAAAAGAGCAGAAATCTGTGGAGGAGTGGGTGGGGAACAAGGGGAAAAGACAATTTGAATTGAATTATAATTGAAGACTGGCTGCCATGAGGTTAATTTGTTTTGATATATAGTTCGTAATTATTGGTTGAGTGAGACGGGACTTATGTCTAAGTTTTATCCAAAAATATTATCTCTTTCATTTTTGGGAAATACTTAGGAATCTATAAGTTCCCAACTATGGGCACGCTGTGCTGATACTGCTGTGAAGTCCACAATCTTTATATACTTACAAGATATGGGAGCGGGATGAAAATATCGCTAGACCCCAAATTTACATCCACTTCACGGAATTGGTTAATGTATTTTTTTGGAGTTTTCGAGCGCCTAGAAAATTTGGTTGAGTCCTTAAGGATGTGTTGATCCTTTAGGAATAATATAAACAACAATGGGGGGAAAGAAGACATCATTGTATTTTTGATGAAATATCCAATTTAATATCCAAAATATCAATTTTATAAAAGTAGTTGCCGTGGTACTCTGTCAAGCGTACACTTATTTCTTTTCAGCCAGTTTAAGATGTCTGAAGTAGAGTACTCATTCCATCATATCCATCTGTAATTTGGCCACACAGTGCAAGCTTTTCCTCTATAGATGCTTGTTTCATGATGACAGCCCTTTTGGTGGACTACAGCTTCTAAAAACGCATTATCAACTTCACCCGGTTATATACACCAACAAGTTCCTCCTGGAATGATTCTGAGGAAAGTATCAAATAGGGGACTCTGTCAGCTGCAGGGGCTGTGTTTGGTTTAGTTTTACGTAAAGCATTCTTCAATCATCTTTAGTAATTTGAACATATTGTTCATTATCCCCAATAAGAAAAGGTGCATATTTATGCTATTCACTAATTGCATGGGATTCAAAAGTGTTTGAAAGTGGTGTGTGAACTCTACTGCCGTTACATTAATTCTTTGAAACTTATATTGGTTATTAATCCCTTAGCAATTTCCACCATTGCTTGACATCTTTGACAGTGTTTGTCTTCTCCACCAACCTCTTGCTATATTCATCATTACTAATGGCGCATAATACTTAGAAATACTTAATAACTTCCCAGAGTTTCTGAGGGTAAAGCCGAAGCATTTGCCAAAACTTTTAAACTTGGCCATTTATTATTCGAGAACTTTTTGAACAGGATATGTATTATTTTAAATAACCAAATATAAAAATCAAAATAACAAAATCTTTACCTTATTTCTTTCCACAAGTTTAAAAAAAAACAGATTAAATTCAGTCGCCTATACCAGAAGAGGGCATTAATGAGGTAAGAAGCTGTTTGAACTCCGTGTTAAGCTGTAATTCCACTATAAACAAATCCAGACTTGTCTATTATTTAAGTTTTAATTATGTCACCCCTTCAATCCACTCGAAATATTTATATGAATTAACATGTTGCATTATGTTGCTATTAAATTTTAGTGTGTTAATTTATGAACCCATTTCCCGTTTGCCCGTTGTTCAGTTACGTTTTATTGCAATGCTTCCAACTGGGCTTCAACGGCAACTAAACTGTCACTAATGAGTGGGTAAAGAGCACGTTTTTTGCCAAAGTGCCCAATAAAAAGCTACAAACTGCAGCGACAATTTCAACAAGAAGTTTTCATAAAAGGGCAACTACTTACTCGTACTTACTTTGCTTTCTTTGGTCCTTTTTGCGTGCAGTGAATATTGGCTAAAGTGTCAACGGCAGTTACCCAACTGTGGCCTGCTTTATGAGTTGTTCCCCTTCTCACTCGCTCTGCAGAACAAAACCACAACAAAGGCGTGCAAAAGCTGCAAAATGAACAAGCCAGGAAGGGATGAGGGGGCGAGTGGGGAGGGGGCTGACTGTCAACGGCATTTGCATGCAAATGATGCACTTGCAACTGGACGAAACGTGAAGGTATTGGGTGCAGATGAACTTGTTTTGTGCTAATGAGATCAGCATGCAAATCGCCAACTAAGGACAGGAAATTGCAATGAGGAGTAAGCATAATGGGATAGACCACTTACACACTTACAGGCGGCGGCAGCAGCAGCAGCTTCCACTTACTTGGCAGCTTTTGCTCAGTATTCAACACACAATCAGGGGGAATGTTATGACAAGTCACATTAATCAACCAGGCAGAGCCTGATGACGATGATGATGATTCAACTCAATGAACTCTGAACTCCAAGGATCTCTACATATTTTCCGACTGAATGACTTCCACACGAAAATGAAAGAGAATTTTCATGTGCAAAATGTGGGTCGAAAGCGCGGCCAACATTTGGAAAATAAAAATGGTAATGAAAACTGTTTTTGCAGATCGAAGAAAGTACAATTTTTATTTCTCAAAAAGCAAGGAAATTCAATTAATATGACAAACTGTCAAAATTTACGACATGGGCAAACACACACACAAATACTTATGCGAACATGTGAATACAGCAAGGACACTCTTAAATAGAGATGAGACACATTTGGTGGTTTTAGTAATACTTTATTTAAAGGTTAAATATTTAAATAAGCAATTAATTTTGTTTGGCTCTTTGATTTAATTAAAAGCTTACAGATTTTAGCAAAACTACACACAGTTGGTGTGGCGCCATTGTAAGAATTTATAAGTAATCTAAGCTCAGGGATTTCTGCTTAGATTTGATTTTCTTTAAAACAAAAAATATAATGTGTCAGGTTTTTCTACCTTCATGTTTGGGTAGGCCTTCGTGACACTCACCATCACTTCACGCGTTCATCTCCAAATGTTGAACCCTCATCCACGCTCACACATTCCCTCATTCCTCATGCATATTCATATTCAAATGCAAATTGTTGGCGGAAGCGGGACGTGGGTCATGAATTATGAATTGTAATTGAATGAAATTGAATAATGACCAAGAAAAAGTGAAATTTATGAGCCGTTCAACAATTTTGACATCTACCAAATGTCAAAGACAACAAAAAAGGAAAAGGACATGAATAATTGAATAGGCACAACCCAAAACAAAACACTAAATCCTTTATAAATTCGCGTGCAAACCAATTTTTCAGGATTTATTCAGCATTTGCCATGATGCATGGGCTGTGGCTACTTTTGCTGCTTTTGTCGGTGCCATCATTGGCATTCGAGGCAGAACCTCTACTTACCTCACATTTGCAAAGCAGCCTGATTCTTCAGTTCTCGCAGCAGCAGCACAAGCACATACCTCGGTTAAACTACTTCACCTGCCGCAATCCAGACCCGTCTGTGCCGCTCCAACTTCGCAATTCATTCCACAAGAAGAATGTGCAACTGATTAAGACCCTGTACGAGGGTAAACCCTTTGTCAGAATAGTGCTGCTGGATGTGCTGCGTCAGTTCTCGGCGTCGTCGTTGGCTACCAGCAAACGTGTCAAGGGTAGACCAGCAGCAGGTCGCGGCGGAGACTATCGTGGCTCGGCTCTCAGCAATGCCGACTGGCTGGATAACGTCCTCAAGCTGGAAGCCCTAAAACAGATTGTGGTTGTGGACTTGGCTTGCGGCCTGCTAAGTCGTCGCTTTCTCGAGTTGGTAAGTTGGCTTCAAAAGGAGCTGCCTTTTATGGATATTAAGTGCTCAGCCAGAACTATTTCAAAGGCTTCCGCCAAGATGCTGTACAATGACAAGTTTCACTGGCTATTGATTGAGGATTATGCCTTGCACGAGCTGGCTGGGTTGGAAGGTGAGAAACGGCAGTTGCAAACGCAGACAGATGAAATGGCAAACATTGAGAGCTTTATGGAAGGTTTGAATTTGTATATAAACACCGAATTGACATTGGCCAAACGTCTAACTGAGGATGTCGGGTATACGCTTTACGATGTCTGGTGAGTCAGCGAGGGGTTAAATGAATCTAAGGGTTTTAAGGGAAATTATTAATTAAATTATATTATTTAATTAAATTATTATATAAATTATTTTTTAATTGAGATCAAGTATTGTCAGCAGATAATCGTAAAATACGTTAATCAAATCAAAGCCGGTTATTTATAAATGAAACAAATATTTATATTTATTGAGGCAACACTGCGAATGAGTGATTAAAAAAATAGAAGTTTAAATTCTCCTGACAGCTTTATAAACTTAGTTTTAGTTAATTGTGTTTGGTTTTAATCCCTTATTATACACCAAAAAGTAACCGACTATGAACCTTGCATGTGTCTGGGTGTAGCCCTGCGGTTATTGTGCTGGGTACGCGGGAGGTCGTGGGTTTCTTTAGAAAGTTGCTTATACACATTCGTCATAGGTCACCTTTACCAGCATTTGACGCCAGCTGTTAAGTAACTAGCCATGAAAAAGCAAATTCTTCAACTTTGCCGTTCGGATTCGCCTTTCTCTTGTGCGAAATTATCACACGCCAAGTGATTGATAGAAGCTTGGCTTGGCCCTTTGGGGTTGTAAATCCAATTTTACATTACATAAAACCATGCAATTAAGAAATTGCTTCTCCTGGAGTTCCGCTTTAATGTAAATTTTGCACCTAAAAGTAAGCTATTACCTAGACGCAAAGTTGTATTTTTCATATCAGCTGTTTTCGAGCTGGGTCACATACAGATCGGTAGATGCTCAATGTTTTGAAATAATGTGTGTAGTCAGAACAAACATTTTTATACCCTTGGAGAGGGTATATTAAAATTGTCCGGATGTTTGTAACGCATAGAAGGAAGCATCTCCGACCACATAAAGTATATATATTCTTGATCAGCTTGACGAGCTGAGTTGATATAGCCATGTCCGTCTGTCCGTCCGTCTGTCCGTCCGTCTGTCCGTCCGTCTGTTTATATGCTATCTCCTCCGTCAGTCTTAAAGCTATCTTAACCAAACTTTGCACGAAGTCTTTTGGTATAAATACGCTGCACATTTGTCGGAACCGGCCGGATCGGATGACTATAGCATATAGCTCCCATAGGAACGATCGGTTGAAAAACTAGTTTTAGTGAGAAAAACTTTTTTGTTTTCAATGTTATCGCTCCCAACGCTCGTATTTATAAGTTTTTAATGATTTCACATAATTTCACCAAGCCTTGTCAAAATCGGACAACTATATAGTATAGCTGCCATACAAAAGTTAGGTCTGAAAAAAAGTCTTAGTGGCAAAAACTTTGTTGTTTTTAATGTTATCGCTCCCAACGCTCGTATTTATAAGTTTTTAATAATTTTACATAATTTCATTAAGCCTTGTCGAAATCGGACCACTATATAGTATAACTGCCATACAAACTGTCAGGCATATATCAAGCTCCAAGGGTATATAAACTTCGGTCGAGCCGAAGTTAGCTGGCCTCTATTTTTATACTCTGTACCGAAGGTACATAGAGTATATTAAGTTTGTGCAAAAGTATGTAACAGGGAGAAGGAATCATTTCCGACTATATAAAGTATATAAATTCTTGATCAGCATCAATAGCCGTGTCGATATAGCCATGTCCGTCTGTTCGTCTGTCCGTCCGTCCGTCCGTATGAACAAACAGATCTCGGAAATGGTAAGAGATAGAGGTTTGACATGTATGGGACAAATGTTTCTTATAGCTGCAGGCAGATCAAGTTTATTTTCAATTTTTGCCACGCCCCCTCCCGCCCCCGCAATTTGGAAAAAAAAGTTATATATCCTACAGTAGATATAGTTTGTAATTAACAAAATGTATCGATTTGCCGAAGAAATGGAAAAGATCGGATCAGCGGTTCTCAAGTTATGAGCAAAATAGTACATCGCCCTTGCCCCACCCCCTCCCACCCATTCACAACTAACACCACACAATCTTAGAGAGAGAGAGCGAGAGAGAAAGGGTGAGAGAGAGAGAGAAAAAGAGAGAGAGACTTTGAGATGAGCGCAGCACCAGCATTGCATTCAGCTTCTACTCCAGGTACAGAGTATGTTATAGTCGGGCTTGACCGACTTTCTCACTTGTTTTATTTAATGAATGTGAATACAAAAACTTTTTGTATGAGCAAATGGAACGAAAATTTGTTAGACTCTCTGAATGAGCATGCATTTTGATAATAAAATTCAATAATCTACAAGCGTCGTTCGTTTCTTAGTCTATTAATGGTTAAATTATAGAGTATCCAAAAACTCTAATTTGTTTAGGAGAAAGGGCTTTTTTAGTGAAACAAGGTTTTCGTAAAAGCAAGTAATTTACTAGCTGCAATTGGAAATGCCGCTTTAAACTAATTTCGTCAGAGGAATTTCTTTAAAAATGTCTCGGCCAGAAAACGCAGAACAATAACGATTCGTTCAACTCCTTGTTATGGACTTAAGCTAATTTCCTAGCAATTGCCATCTTCAATGAAGGATTTTGGCCAATTTGTCAAACGACGCGCATTGTCGTCATTCTCGTCTGAACATCCAACTTTCAGATACACAAATTTTACAAAAATTTTTCATTTTCAAAGTGCCGCTATTTTGTCGAATGTGAACTTTTTTCCAAATCTAAGGTTCAGACGAGAATAACATCGATACCAACCAAGAATCTTTGCTTAGCATTTAACAACTTAAGCAAAACTGACCACTTAATGGCATTAATATCTGCTATGAGCAATGCTTGTTAAGGGATTTGCAGAACGGACCAATAGATGGCGCCACTATTTTAACCCTTTGGCAACTTAACAATAAACCTTCGGCAGCGAACTCTCTTGGTCATAACTTGAGTATAGCTTTTCCCATCTTATTATTCCTTCGGAAAATCAATAAATAATCTTAACAGTCAAATATCTTTAGAAGGAAAATTGTGGGAGATAAGAGTTTTTTTTTCACAGTTTCGGGGACAGGAGGGCGCAATTTTAAATAAACTTGATATTTCAAACCTCTATCACTTATTATCTCTGAGATCTCAGCGCTCATACGGACAGGCAGACAGACGGATATGGCATATGGGTAATTATTTCTGAAGTGGTCAACTATTTTTTTTCATAGTCTTCAAAAATTTTAATTTTTTTGTCAGGATGGAACCGCAGTTTTCAACGATTTTTAATACATTTTTCAGAATTTTACCATTGTGGAATGCAAAGATATAGCGACTGCTTATATTTGTTAAAATTGGTTATAACTAAACATTTACTTGGCCTAAAAATAAATAAAAATTTTCAAAAAATATTGCTTTTCCTTTACTTTGTAGTAAAAATATTTGCGATGGTTGAACTGGTGGAAGAAACCGCCGAAACTGAAGAAAAAAAATTTAAATCGCGGTTTGTGAAAAAACGGCCATTTTGAGATTTTTCAAAAAAATCAGGAGAAGTCCTCATGATATTCTAAGTGATCTGAAAAAGGCTTTATGTTGGGACGGCCATTACTTTCCGCGAAATGCAAAATACCGTCAAATGAAGTATCATTTTTTAATTCACCTACGAACAACTTCATATAGGCAATAGGTAAGACCTAAAAGTAGACCGAACTGCTTTTCCAGATTCACCAATGTAGCCTTGGTTCAGGGGTTATGGGCGTTTTTATTCTAGCAATTGTCTTTGAAAAACATTGACCATTTGGGTATCAACAGTTCCTCCAAAATTATTCAATTTGTCTTAACAGTAAAATTCTTCACTGTCAGCAAGAAAAAGTAAAGTTTAATTTTTAAATGTCTTTGGTAGTCAAACCGCAAGACGCAAAGATGCCTGGAACTGAAGTAATTAAATGATTTGAGCTGTTTTCCTGCTGGTAATTAAAAACATCACTAATAAGATCATTTGCATAATATTGGAAAAGCTGGTTGATGCCCAATTGGTCAATATTTTTTAAAGCCAATTGAGAGAACAAAAATGACCATAATCCATGAACCAAAGCTTCATTGGAGAATCTATAAACGCAGTTCGGTCTTTTTTTAGGTATGGTTTAAGGCCTGTATGAAGTTGATCGTGGGTGAATCAAAAAATGGTACTTTGTGTCGCGGTTTTTTGAATTTCTCGGAAAGTTATGGCCGTCCCATTATAACCTTTTTTTCAGAGTTCTAAGATTATCATAAGGATTAGTCATAATTTTTTTGAAAATCTCAAAATGGCCGTTTTTCCACAAACCGCGATTAAAATTTTTTTTCTTAAGTTTCGGCGGTTTCTTCCTCCAGTTCAACCATCGCAAACATTTTTAACACAAAGCACATTAGGTCAAACATCCCCTTTATCTGTGCAAAAGTGATAAGAATCAAAGTGTCGTTTTATTTTTGTTGTTGTTGGTTTTTAATAGAAAATGCTTCAAAAAAAAATAACCGTGATGTCTGTTTGTCCTAAAAATAGATTACCGTTACACAGCTGTGCGTCAAAGTCAATCGATGCAATTTTCTCTAAATATGTGCCTGCGAGGTTAGTTTTGCTTGATCAGTTTTAAGTGCGTCTTACTGGTATTGTGTTGCTGATAATTCATTGGTGTAAAATGGAAAATGAAGAGACACATAAGTATATAAGTGTAAAATTAAAACTTCTTTATATTTATGTCGCTACATTTTCAAATAACTCAATAGGCTACATCACCTCGGAAGGGTAGAATTATTTTCAAATTTTTACCTTCCGTAAGCCGTAACAAAATTTGGCCCCATTTGGCATCTTTCAAATAAATACAAATAGTTTAAGAAAAATGTAATAAGTTCTTTGCAATTTATTTCATAGAGCGATTTTTTGCGTTTTACGAGTAATTCCATTTTTTGTAGGTAACTTCTGCATAACAAAAATCGATTTGTTTGAAATATGGCGGATAGAATGCACAAAAAAGTAAAAATTGAATGCCGTTTTAAAACATGTGGTTGACAAAATTCGAATTGATTCAATTTCGAATAAAATGGAGAAACTCATAAGCCAGAACATAAATTTTTATTGCTTAAGATCAGCTCAGAACTGGAAAAAGTCTCACAGAAAGATAAATATCTTTTTGGACCAAAATCGTGCTTGGCTAAAAAAAATAGTTGATCGCATATCAAAAAATGATACTCCTACCGTTGTTGGACGTCCACGTCTGCCAATCAGTGCCAAATCAGAATTTGGAAAAAGAAAAGCCGCAGAACTTGCAAAAAAAACAGCTGATACTAATCTTCTCGTTCGTGCAGCAGCAACATCAGCTCGTAAACAAGGTGATGCCGATTTGGCTGCAGTCCTTAAAGAAAGTATGGAAACCCCAACAAAGCCGTCAAAAATACGCAATATTTGCAATAAAGACCCCCAATTCCACTTTCTGCGGATGAAGCTTTAGCTTTCCTTCTTGAATATAATTTTTCAAAAGACCAGTATAATGCAATGCGCAACGAATGCAAATTAAGAAACTGCGACATATATCCACACTACAGTAAAATTACAGCAGCCAAATTGAAATCAGGGTATAATAGCAAATGAGGCCCTCGCAAAATTTTCGTTGCAATCTATTTTACTGCATACGTCTGAAAAAATTGTTGAGATGCAAAAAGAAGTTTTTCAAGTTTTTTCGATTCAAATTATTCAAATTAAATAGACGCTTACAAAAACGAAAGCGTTCCACCCTTCCACCTGAAGTCATTCAACTATTATGTTGCAGCGAAGCCATGGAAGAGCTTCACATTAGCAATAAAGACGAGAAAACTAATAAAAGTTAAAAGGAACTTTTTGATTTATGTTTAGAAAATGAATAAGATTTAAGCGATTAATAAATGTTTTAAAATATAACAAAAAAATGGAGGGTTAATTTTAATTTTTGGTCGTTAATGGGTTAAATTCCATTTTTTCTTACAAATTAATTCTAACTTATGATATTCTTACAGGTTTTAGTTTAAATGGCACGATTTTGTAGTGGTTATTAATTTCGCACAGAAAAAGTGGTCATTTGACCTATAGTGCAAAGTAAAGAAAAAGCAATATTTTTTGAAAATTTTTATTTATTTTTAGGCCAATTAAATGTTTAGTTATAACCAATTTTAACAAATATAAGCAGTCGCTATATCTTTGCATTCCACAATGGTAAAATTCTGAAAAATGTATTAAAAATCGTTGAAAACTGCGAATTCATCCTGACAAAAAAAATTAAAATTTTTGAAGACTATGAAAAAAATAGTTGCCCACTTCAGAAATAATTACCCATATGTACTTTATGGGGTCGAAAAAGGTTTCTTTTTTCTGTTACATAATTTTGCATAAATACGATATACTCTGGGTAAAATTGGTACAGAGTATAAAAATACAATTACACTAATGCTGGCCTAATATACTTAAAGCAGACGGCCACACTAAAAATAAAAATTTTACTTCAGGATTTAGAGCCTATATGATATTAGATAGCTTGGAAGGTAATTAACTTACCAAACCTTACTTTGGGTTCAAGGGACAAAAGGACATTGGAGCAGTACTGGTTCTGAAGCGATCCGTTTGTGGCCTTGGACGGAGCTTTCCTTCAATTGCTCAAAAAATATTATTCGCACGCAGTTTGACATCTGGGTATTTGCTGAACCAGCGAAGTTCGACGTTGGCAAAGGGAATTTTGTGATATATTATTAGAATCAGGGCTTAATCCCGAAACGAATTTCGGTTCCGGTTCCAGTTCCGGTACGTCTCGAAATAAATGTTTTGGATAAGGGTTCTTGATCGGTTTTCAATTAATTTCGGTTTTCGGTTTCGGTTCCGGTACCCGGGTTTTTTTTTTCGGTATACTGGTACGTACCGGTACTCACCGATATAAGTACTACTTATTTTTAATAATGAAAAAACAAAAACAAAATTCTAATAAATATGTTCTCGAGGTGCGTTGCTACGCCGCTCACAAAGCGATGGAGTGAAGCACATCTTACAATTACCATCTAGCAAAATTCCCCATCCGTTGATTTACCCGTCTTCATAAGAATCAAAATCGTTATAAAATTTTGCAAATTTTGCGATTTTTTGGTCCGTTTGATCAACACGTCTCATTAACTCATATAAGAATTTTTGCAAATTTATACTTTTTTGAACTCATGCAATTTTGTAAATTTCCGATTTTTAAGACAGTTTAGTCTACACCACATATTTTTACCCTCTACTATTGCAGTCTATCAAATCTTCATAAAAATTTTGGGAATAAGAAAATTTAGCAAAAAAAATTTGCAGTCTATCAAATCTTCATAAAAATTTTGGGAATAAGAAAATTTAGCAAATTTCGCATTTATTTTAGTTGCTTCATGGTTTTTTTTTTGTGTTTAATTGTTTGATCTACACCTTCTGTTTACCCGTCATTGCCATTTCCATACTTTGCAATATTTTGGACTGTTCAATCTTTTGTTTTTTTTTGTCTACATACATTAGATCAAGAACTTTATAAGGTCGGAAATGATTCCTCTCAGTTACATAATTTTGCACACTCCTAACATAATTAGGTACAGCATATAAAAAAAAAACCGAAACCGTACCGGTACCAAATTTTCGGTTTCGTTCCGGTTTTATCGGTTCCAATAATAACGGTAAACGGTATTCCGTTCTTTAAAAAAAATTTTGTATCGGTTTAGGTTCCGGTTCCGGTACGCGATTTGAAACGGTTTATTTCGGTTAACGGTACCGGTTCTGGTTCCGGTATTGAGCCCTGATTAGAATATTTGTAAAATAAATGCAGGCTGCTTGATGAAGGCGCAAAATGAGGTCGAAACGCATAGGAAAGATGGATCAGATGGAGAGTTTATTCGGACTTACCTTCCGCTTAGCTTAGAGCGAATTAGTTGATCTATTTCTTGGGTGACCATCACTAAGATACAAATTTGGCTTTATCCGCTATCCAGTACTAAAAATATAATTATAATATGAACGGTATTTAGCCTTAAAATAATGCTCAAAACTTCTCTTGACATAATCACACAATGTGGCAGCCCATAAAATATTCACTCCCAAAAGTCAGCTTGTCAAATAACTCAAGCCCTGACTGAACCTATCTCACCCTGACACTGGCTCTAAATCAACGATGAACTTTCTATCCCTAAAGGAGTCCCGGTTTGAACTATGGCGGTCATGTCAACCTTACGGAAATTGGCAGCTTTACGCCAACACACGGACTTATGCTACACAGTTGGTATCGTTCGACCTCCACCTTGTTGCGTCGCCTGAATATGCAACATGCCCGAGTGCGCTGCATGGTGGTGGTGCGTAGCAAAAGGAGCTACATACAACCTTCCTCCCTAACCGTCCCTCATCCCACAGGTGACCAACAAGAACATGACGGGCACTTTGATGTACTACCTAACGCACCCGGTGTCGGGTCACATCGATACCATGAATCGTTTCAATTTCAATCTGCTGATGGCGGTGCGTGACATGTTCAACTGGACGTTTGTGCTGGCTCGTACCTCATCTTGGGGATATGTGAAGAATGGACGATATGATGGCATGATTGGTGCACTCATACGCAACGAAACGGACATTGGTGGAGCACCAATTTTCTATTGGCTGGAGCGGCACAAGTGGATCGATGCGGCTGGACGAAGTTGGTCGAGTCGTCCTTGTTTTATATTCCGACATCCGCGTAGTACGCAAAAGGATCGCATTGTATTCCTGCAACCATTTAGCAATGATGTTTGGGTTTTAGTTATGGTTTGTGGCATAATAACGGTATGTATTTTATGGCTCTTGACCACGATCGAGTGGAAGCTGGTGCCGCATGATGGTTCGGCCCTTATAAAGCCCAAAGGAGGAGTACTCCAGCATCAACAGCAAGAGCAGCTGACTGTGCCTGCAGACAGCGCTTTGGGGGAGCAAGATCAGAGCAATACCATTTCCTTTGATCCTTTACCTTTGAAGGGCAACTTTAGGGAGCGCTTTTGTATACGCTTACGAAACTATATTAACGCCCGACGGGCTAAGCGTAAGGAACCCGAACGTGTGGGACTCTTCCTGGAATCGGTGCTGTTCTTTGTGGGCATTATATGTCAACAGGGTTTGGGTTTCTCCACCAGTTTCATATCTGGACGTTGCATTGTTATAACCAGTTTGCTGTTCTCCTTCTGCATCTATCAATTCTATTCGGCCAGTATTGTGGGTACTCTGCTAATGGAGAAGCCCAAGACCATTAAGACTCTCAGCGATTTGGTACATAGTTCACTTAAAGTGGGCGTGGAGGATATTTTATACAATCGGGATTACTTTTTGGTGAGTTGTGAGAAGTGAGAAGGGTGCTAAAATTGTAATGATTTTACAGAATACCAAAGATCCGGTGTCCATGGAGCTGTATGCAAAAAAAATTACCAGTGTGCCCACTAATAAAGAAACCGAGGGAGAGGAGGAAGCAGAACCACCACCAGCTGGTGCTGATACAACAGCCAAATCATATCGTGATATTGTACATAGTCATGAGACGGGAGCACATGCCAAGGATAATGCGGCTACGAATTGGCTAGATCCGGATACGGGCTTGATGAGGGTTAAGAATGAACGTAAGTAAACAAACAAAAATCGGGAAGTGGGACTATCGAAATATCGATGACTTGAAACTCTAGCCCCTCAGACTTTTCCAGCCTAAATTACTATAAACCGAACGTTCAAAATTATTGATTTTGTTAGCCATTTGAAGAAGTTACACTGAGAAAAAAAGGATAGTTTTTGACTATTCTCAGAATATGTGTGTGCTTTAACGACCTTTATGATAATCAAACCATCAATATTATGCTGGCTCAAGGTCTCGTTATGCTTTCGCATAACTCCAAAAAGGAGGAACACATCACACCACAAGTGAAGCTAGTTGGTCATACAGCCTGTTTCAATGGTATCTCTACCATATCATCAGTGACCTTCGCTTGCTTGTACTGGCCCCATCGACTCCCACTCCATGCCAGCGCTGCCATAATCGTTTGGGAATTCCTAAACGACATGATAGCAAAAAACCGGCAGACATGGGAACGACGTTGGTTGCCAGTACCTTGTGTGTGTGTGTGTTCCCCAGCTTGGCTTTTTCTGTTGTGTTAGTGAGAGAGATTTCCTCTCCCGCTTCTAACCCAGTAGCCAATAGTTTGAGTACAGAATAGCATTCAAACCGGGGTTTTTTTGTTGCTTTTAATTGAAACTTTTTTTTTTATGGCAGCGCTGGCATGGAGTGGGAGTCGATGGGGCCAGTACAAGCAAGCGAAGGTCACTGATGATATGGTAGAGATACCATTGAAACAGGCTGTATGACCAACTAGCTTCACTTGTGGTGTGATGTGTTCCTCCTTTTTGGAGTTATGCGAAAGCATAACGAGACCTTGAGCCAGCATAATATTGATGGTTTATTCTCAGAATATTTTCGGTATCCATTTATAGTGGATACTTAACTATCCATTTTGATATTGATTTATTTTCGTTTAAAAGGGGTACATCAGAAAAAAGGATAGTTCTTTATCCAAAGGAGTTAAAAAATGTGAAAAGGATATTAAAAAAAAATAGATCTTAAAGTGGATATTTCGAATAACCATTCTTCGGGGATCCTTTTTTCTGTGTAGTTATAGGATACCTTCCTTTCACCTCTGACCACCTGAAAGCTTCTTTGCGGGTTTCAGACTAATAAATGAGTGCACCCTGTAGAATAGGCAGGCTTTTGATATAGTTTGGGCCAACAATGTCCTTTAGCCACAACAAAAGGGGCATGAGCTGAGTATAATCAAGAACTGTCTCTCTTTTCTGGGTCATGCCTAAGAACAATTCCCATCATGGTACCACAGGATATACTCTGATATTCTTTATTCTCCAGCCGAGGGACGAATAGGTGTAATATCATAAAAGCATGTACTTTTTCGCTTTACTGTGATTAGTGTCCTGTGGTTTACTTTTACGTCGCTTAAGTATAAATAAACGCTGTGATGTATATCTGGACTAGCGCCACACACATAATATGATAATCCTAGCATGAGGACCACGAAGCCAGAAACCGACACGAATTTCTGCTTAAATAAGATTCGGAATATAAAACTGTTTTATACTAGAACCAGAGATTAAAACCTTAACCGTATATATATGTGTGAAAATAAAATATTTTTGTACCTTCGTCATCTTGACAGTTGTCAGCTTGGCGCTGTGATTTTGACAGTGGATGGAAGTGAGGAATGAACAAATTTTATTCACTTTTTGACTCTTGATAAGTTTGTCTCTGGACACTATTGAAACCTTAAAATTTTTGAAGTGGACGATGCCTGATTTCCCTTAAAAATTATGACTTACATGGATATGTCATTTATTAGAAAGAATTTGATAAGCGTCTTAAAAATGCCCCTTTTATGAAACCACTTTATTTTTGTAGCATATTCAATATGTATTGTGGTTTTGAGAACTTTGGCATCAGAGGAGATGTTTTCGCATCACAAGGGACGTTATCATACAAGTTCTGAATCCATTTTGAGACTAAGGTATACTCCTGCACCACTAATAACGGACGCAAAAAGAAAGTGATTCATTTTATTAATATTGCGCGTTATCAGGGGAATGTAAGCCGTACAGTAACCCATATCCCACAACCATTATATAACCCTTAAAACCAGGGCTGAAAACCGGTTCGGAGTTGAACCGCTCCGAAGTCGGAGACTCCGGGATTCTTGGGAAGTCCGACCGAACCTGAACCGAAGTAGAACAATTTTTTTCTTCCCGAACCCGAACCTGAACAGGAGCAAAAAATAGTAGAAAAGGGTTCGTATTAATGCCAAGAATGCTATTTCCCAATATTTGTAGGCCTTGAAATATTGCAGAATATTTAAAATAAATATTTAAATAAAATAATAATTAATAATTCTTAACCATGTTTATATTTGATAAAGATGAAAAGGACTCTCTTTGTTTTAAAGTTTTGAAAAAACCATTATTGTAAAGAACTTAAAGATGTCACATTTGTTGTGTCAGCTGTTCCTGCATCACAACTATCAGTCTAGCGCACTTTCATTCTCTATATTTGTTTTATCCAGCGATAGAGTCAGTAAAATTGAAAGATTGCTGAAGACACACTAAAATTAACATATACTAATTGTGTTAACTGGGGCGATAGAATTTCCTCCACTGATACAAAAGGGCCGAAATGCTGTTTATAGTAAAACCGGGAGGTTCTTGAATCAGTTGTACAGTATCAAGTTTTCGATTGCGATCAAATCATGCAGAATCGGAACTGTTAAATGTTTTCACTTCCAAAAACCGACAGTTCTATTGGGCGTAATACTTAAAAGTCCCACTTATCATCATTCGATCCTCTTCATAGCAAAAATATTCGGTCGAGTTCTTTAATAGTTTTTTAGAAATCACAACATTTACCAATTCCGATCAATTGGACTTAGAAACGGGTATAGGCCTGATATAGACTGAACGGTTGCGCAGTCGACACCAGATCCAACCTCGAATATGATATTATGAAGCCTCTCCCCGATTTCTCATCTTATGTTTCTTACAGAGCCATATATCACATAACCCTGCAAGGAGCAGAGTATATTGTAAGCTTATCTGACACATAGCAGCTATCTGAAAAAGAGAAATCGGCACTAAGAAGAACGAAGTTATTCCTGAACCACGGTTCGAACCCAAACCTAGGTTCAGCGACCTTGAGAACCTGCTCCTTGAACCCGAACCCAAAAAGTTTCACCCCGGAGTGAACCCCTCCCGATTTTTAGGAGGTTTGCAGCCCTGCTTAAAACTCTTTGCATGGGTGCTTTAGATGAGAATGGGCTTTATTTCTCTTTGAATTCACAGCATGAAGAACGAATATTAGAGAGAAACTTTGCCTAGCTGAC
Source organism: Lordiphosa clarofinis (assembly GCA_018904275.1). Taxonomy (NCBI): domain Eukaryota; kingdom Metazoa; phylum Arthropoda; class Insecta; order Diptera; family Drosophilidae; genus Lordiphosa; species Lordiphosa clarofinis. The sequence continues at coordinate 131,834 of JAEIGQ010000026.1, forward strand.
ACCGCTTCTGTCAGAAATTAGTCATCTATTCGTCAGCATTCGCTGTCACTTACGCTCTTTTGATACATTTGCGAATATGGGCGTCCCGCTCTAACCACAGTGATTTCCTACTGGAAGTATAAAGCAGGGTTCCCCAAAGAGAGAGCGCTAAGACATGGCTGTGTCTCTCTCTAACACACAATGAACTATGACTTCGGCAAGCATTCGGCAAGTAAGTGCGGCCCCTGGGGCTATCGCTGGGCAACTCTGCTATAAAGTATCTTTTTAGCACCATCAAAATTGAGAGGCATTGCAAAATTTGTCTCCATGTTCACAGGATGGCTAAAAGAAGCTAAAAGTTTTCACACCTTTCTTGGCCAGCAGTTCAGTTGATCTTCAGTCTGATCGAAAAATTAACCACCGATTGTCTACCGCTTGTCTAATAATTCGGCGATGCCATCTGAGGTATATTGTTTAGCGGGCTTTTTAAACACGAACGGCTAATACGATTCAAAGGAGCTTTAAGAATAGGATTATTGGCACACACCCACTACAATGGTTACCTGTACGTTTCGGTGTGGTGATTGAGTTTAACTGTGTTTAGAGAGTTTTATTTATACTTTGAGCTGAAGGCAACATATTTTCTGAACAGGTTTTGTGTACTCAGCAATCTGAACAACAATAGCCAACTTACCCAAAATTTTAGAAGTAAAGCTATGATATTTAAAGTAATTAGCATTATGTATCGATAGCTATCGATCATAAGAAATTCGCTGGTCTAAAATAGCATGAATAGCGAGTAATCTGAGGAAAATATGGATCATAAATAGGCATTAGCTTGAAAGTGATATTTTATACCCTGTTCCCATTAAAAATGGAAAAAAGGGGATCATGAAGTTGTGCAAATGTATGTAACAGGGAGAAGGAAGCATCTCCGACCACATAAAATATATATATTCTTGATCGGCATTAACAGCCGAGTCGATTTAGTCATCTCCGTCTGTCTGTCTGTCTGTATGAACGCGTCGATCTCAGAGACTGTAATAGATAGAGCCACAAATGTTGGCATGTATATTGGTGTATACTGTACCCACATCGAGTTTGTTTCAGATTTCGAAAAATCCTCCTCCTCCATCTTTAAACAGCGAAAATCTGTCTTTTTATCTGTATAAACGCGTAGATCTCACCGTACACCTCCTCCATCTTCTTCTAACCGCGAAAAACTGTCAGAGCTTAAATTTTTAAGTTTTAACCTAGTGACTTAATATATATTCAGTGAGGCCCAACATCTATCTATTCTGTGTACCACGATGGGATCCGAGCAAAAACACCGAAGATATGTACATACATATGTGCGCCTTCAAAGCTATAGGAACCACATTACTTAAGACAGGGTATTTTGCTGTCGGGGCACTCGACCGCACCACTCTTACTTGTTTAAGTTTATATTTGAGACTAGTTTTATTATTTTGCGTTAATGTGTTGTATTTGTGCCACTTTGCCTTACCTTAACTTTAATTGCATATTTTGTATATTCCACAGGATTTGCCTTTCATGTGGATGCAGCGGCTGCATATAAAATCATAGCAGATACTTTTACCGAACGTGAAATCTGTGATCTTACCGAGGTGAGCATGTTTCCGCCTCAAAAGACGGTAAGCATTGTACAAAAGAATTCACCCATGCGTAAGGTCATTTCCTATGGGTAAGTTGAAACTTAAAATTTAAAGCGGTAAAAAGTTTAATAGTTTTTGGTTGAAATAGTCTCAGACGCGTGACCGAAACGGGTATTTTAAAGTATCATTTCAACGTGTGGCATTCACGGAAGCCGCCCTGTGTGAAAAAGATTGAAACCTCCGATTTGCATGTAAGTCCACGCTTTTTAAATGGAAGAATTAAAATATTTTTGATTCTATTTCAGGTGGATATGGATACGGTTAGTTCTGCTCTTTTAATACTGGTTTTTAGCTATGGCATTACTTTATGATACTCGTGCTGGAGATACTCTACTCCAAATGGAAATATCGCATAGTTATTAGACTTAATTAGCAAGTCAATTTATTTATGCTTCATTTAATTTCAAAGCGTCAAAAGGCAAAAGCTTAATTAAATTAACACCCCATTGAATGGCAATGGAAAAGGAACCTTTAATTAAATGCCAGTGATTGGTGGCTTTAAACTAATCCACTTGGAATTGACTTAATAAATATTTAATTGCCTGTAAAATAATACAAATACAAACATCGATCTCTCTTTCAACAGTAAATATAGGTATGGATAAATGGGCGTCCCCTTCCCTATCTAAATGCGGTGAGCCCTTTGGCGACCACAGCGAACAGGCTGAGTCAATTTTGTACCACAAACGAAGTACAAAATATCCATTAAGATAACAAGTTTTCAGTAGTTGTAACACAGTTTCTATTTCTTCTTGCACTTCCACTGCATTTTTCCTGCCTTTTAACCAAAAGGCTACGTTGTTGTCTTGGTCCTGGTCTTCGGTCCTTGGGTTTGGCTCAGTGCCAAAGTGGCGCTCTTAGGCATTTTTAAATTTGAAAAGACATTTTCGTTTTGTAGTTGTTGTCGGAGGAACTTGTGTGTTGGCAAAGTGTTTTGGCGAATCGTCCTTGTAGCAACATTTAGCAAGAAAGCCGCAACAAGCCTTGAAATCAATTACAAGTTGAGAGGGTGAATGCAGGGGGGAAAAGCTGCAAACATTTTTATTTAATGTCCTGGCTCATTAGTAACCCATCGAGCAGCCAAATAGATGTTTCCACACAAATCGACAAAAAGAGTGGAAAAAAACTCGTAAACAATGTGAGAAGTGGCCAATACGAATGTAGAAAACAAGAGGTACTAAAAGCATTTTTGGTTTACTTCACACAAGAAAATAGAAGGTGTGAAAGTGTATTTAAAGAGGTAAGAAATTGACAAATGCTTATGCTCAAATGCTCGATATGCGAGAGAAGAGTTTAGGCTTCAATTTAAAAAATATTTATTTTTATCATCATTCCCATTTAATTGCAGTTTACATGCAGCACCACTTACACATTGTCTGCCAATTTGATTTGTTTACACACTTTACAAGGTGCCTGTCATCTGCCAACACGCAGCTGCATACCATTCATCCAACCCACACATTCTCTATGTATTTATTAGTTAAACCCACAGGCAAAAAGCTTTCGCATTGCTTTTGTTCAACCAAAATGACAATGCAAATACGAGACTACGAGAGTTGTTGTATGTTTATTATGCAGCAATTACCATGGGGGCGTATACGTGTTAAGAGAGAGACAAATATTTGCTCACATCTTCCCCCACTTCCTCTCTCTCTCTCTCTCTCTCTGTGGACATTAAAACTTTTGTTCTGTTGTAATCGTGGAATTATTATTACAGATTTTAGCTGTTTTGTTATTTCATTTGATGTTCCCATTGGTCAAGACGGCAGCAGTATCCAAAGTTTTTTTTTGTATCTTTTTTTGGGTTTAGTTTGAATACCCCTGAGTGACATTTACTGTCGAAAAGTTTTGTGTTTGTCTTTTATTTCATGTTATTTGAATATTTGAAAAGAGAAACCAGCAAATAATCTTAATCTTTTGACATTTATGAAGTTTCATTTTGGAGGCTTCAAGTTGGTTGAAGACAAAACTTTAAGTTGGCATGGGCTTAATTTGGAATTTGTATAAGTTGGTTTGGATAGAAAAGGGAACACTTAAGTGGGATGCTTCACTTGATTCTTTTTTTATGCAGCGAGCATAGAATGATAAGGGCTTTGTAGTGGATCGACTGAATTTGTTTACTATATCTCAGTGGATCAACCAAAATGAAAATGCAAATACGGGAATGTGGAGGCTCTTAATTTGATAGTCTGAGGGCGATTTCTCATCTTCTACATAGTGCTATCTATTTCATAAACTTATAAATAGCAGAGTAAATTGAAGGATAATCTGACATATAGCAGCAATTTAGAAGATTAGAAATCGTCCCTAAATTTATAAATATAAAAGAGTTCAACCTGACTGACTAAACATAGGAATCTGAGTTTTTCATAATAGTTTTGTTTTATGCTAACAGAAAGTTTTGGAAAATTCCGTCAGGAAATGTGGAAAATTTGCGGAAAACTGCTGTATGAAACTTTTTTGTTTTTCATCCGAAGTTCAAACTCATTTTCAAAGATCTTTATGAAAATTCAACAATAACTGCATAGCAACCATCCGGGAAAATTCTCCTCCCTTGGGTGGAAAGTGGGTGGTCAAGGTTACATACACGAAAGTTGGCCGTTTTCAAAGTTACACCTAATAATCCAATCCAATCCAATAATATCCACAAAGTCTGGAAATTCATGGAAAACTGTGGTATGAAACTGTTTTGTTTTTCATCCGATCAGATTCAAACACATTTTCAAAGACCTATATCAAAATTAAACAATAGGTTAGGTTAGGTTGCGATGGCTGAGAGCGACAAGTCGCTCTCCCACTTAGGCCGCTATGGGCCCATATTATTCCCTGTTAACCCTTTTTAAGATTGAGGCGGGTCCTCGGTACTGAACCATTGTGTGGACTGTATAAATTTCAATAGAGCTGGGATCTCTAGATCGGATGTCTCCGTGAGGCTGAGTAGGAGAGGTTGACCAAGTGTCCTTAGTCTTCTTCTACTTAAAGCGGGGCAATGTCAGAGAAGGTGTTGTACTGTTTCCTCCTCTTCTTCATGTTTACAACTGCTACAGTAGTCATATTGAGCAACGCCTAGGCGTGCTGCATGTCTGCCAATGAGACAGTGCCCCGTGAGGGCTCCAATCAGAGTCGATATGTGTTCTCTTCTGAGTCGTAAAAGTGTAATTGTACGTTTTTGGTTGAATGTAGGCCACGTGAGTTTTGATACTGAACAGTAGGGAATGGTCTCCCACCGATCCGTAGCAAGACTGAGTTTTTCAGCTTTTATGTGCAGCTTATATGTTGCCATAGGCATCCCAATCGTGCTCTTCTCTGAAAGGAGCTCGATGGTGGTTCCTATTCTGGCCAGTTTGTCAGCTGACTCGTTTCCCTCTATGTTGCGGTGTCCAGGCACCCATATAAGGTGTATACTGAAATGTCGTGCGATCTCGTTAAGAGATACGCGACAATTAGTAAGGGTTTTTACATTGTTTGTATGTGAGTCAAGTGCTTTGAGGGCTGCTTGACTGTCTGAGTGTATAAATACGTTGCCTTCTTTGACCGTGAGTGTGCTAAGATAGGCGGCGGCTTCCTGGATGGCTACCACTTCCGCTTGGTACACACTGCAGTGGTCGGGAAAGCGGAACGCCAAGTTTAAATCTAGGTCGGGGGAGAAAACGCCCCCTCCTACTTTTTCGTCGAGCTTAGAGCCATCAGCGTAGATGTTAATGTGGTATACAGTAATCTGTAGTTTATGGTATACTCGTTTGGTCTTCGAGTATGGTAGAGTGTCCCGAATTGCCCCTGTTCCAGGCATCAGACTCTCTTAGTCTTAAGGCCGTTATGGTAGCCAGTTGCTTTGCTACAAGGTCTAGCGGTAGAAGATGGAGAATGGTGTCGTTCGGAGAGCGCCACTAATACATATCTCCGCACTTCTCTGTACTTTGTGGAGGTTGTTCAGGACTGATTGTTTCCCGAGTGCCGGCCACCATACTAGTGATCCGTACAGTAATATGGCACGCACGACGGCTGTGTACAGCCAGTGTACTATGGAAGGGGAAAAACCCCATTTTCGGTTTATTGCCTTCTTGCACGAGTATAAAGCGATGGTTGCCTTTTTCATGCGTTCATTTGTATTGTCATTCCAGAGTAGTTTCTTGTCCAGAATTACACCCAAGTATTTGGCATTGTCACTAAATACAATGCTGACTCCGTTAATTTTAGGAGCAATCAGCTCGGGAAGTTTGTACTTTCTGGTGAAAAGAACTAGCTTCGTCTTGGCTGGGTTCACGCCTAAGCCACACGATTTAGTCCACTGAGCGAGTGCTGTCAGTGCAGTCTGCATAAGGTCACACAGTGTTTGAGGAAACATTCCATCTTTGAAGATGGCAATATCATCCGCATACGCCACCACTACATGTCCCTCCGCTTCCATAAGTCGCAACAGTTGGTTAACTGTTACAACCCTGCCTCTGTTAACATATCTGCGAGCCGTCACACCACCTAGTTGGGAGTACACCGACCTGCTGGTTAGCATTTGGTCGATGAGCCTTACCAGTGGCGCATCGACTCCCGTATATGTCAAGGCAGCAGTGATAGCGCTAGGTTGGACGTTATTAAAGGCACCCTCTATGTCGAGAAATGCTACTAAGGAGTAATCCCTTACTTCAAGTGATCTTTCAATCCTTGAAACTAGGGATTAAACAATACCTGCTTACCAATTTTCCGCAAAATCTGCACTCGAGAAAATGGCCGGAAAATTCTGCAAGCAAAATATTATTTTTTATCCGATTGGCTTGAAACTCGGCTTGAAATAATAGTAAGTGAAATAAATTGAGATGTGAATTTCCGGTGTTGGAATATTTGACCCAACGGTCGGAAAATTTCTGGAAAGCTCTGTATGCAAAAAACGTTTTTTTTCACTCGATGGACTTGAAACACGGTTTGTAAGGCTGGAATACAAAATAAATTGAAATGTGATTTTGCAATCTCTGGAAATCCGCCCCTCTAGGCGTAAAAATGTCCGCAAAATTCTCAATGCAACAAAATAATTTGTTGATCTGATCGATTTGAAACTTGTAGTGATAAAATTCGATTTCATTTGTGGTTTTATTTTTCGAAAGTGGTTGGGAAGTGGATGTAAAGATGATGGAACGTGGGGTTACTGGTGGGTTGTGTTGGTTAGTGGGTTGATGAAGTAGTTCGAAGCTGGTTTGCGTCGCTTTATTTTCGCACACCAATACACATTAATTTTTTGGTCTTTGAGATGACTTTTGACCATGAAATAACATTGAAATGACTTGAAAGTGTAGATAAGCCTCGACTTAATCAATTTATCCAAATATCCCTTGACTTGAGGAAATATGGCCATTTGTTGTGATTTCAGCTCCCAAAAAAACATCATCAAGCTCTAAAACCTTGTGTATTAGTGTTATAAGCACGTTCTAAAATCAACTACTCAATTAGGTGCCATTTTCTGAGCTAATTGGTTGGTCTAAAGTCAAGTGCTAGGACCCACACACAATTTTGTCCCCAACTGCAGATGTCACTGTTTGAAAAGTTGCACTTTTCCCTCTCTCTCATCTTCTTTGCTGACTGTTGTACATTTTCGGCGCATAATTCCTGGCTGAGTATAAAATTTAATTAAGACGCATGAAAGTTTTCACACTTTGACACAAGCCCCCAAACCATATGCTTGGTGGTCTTGCTGCCCAATCCAGCTTACTGGAGGGGGCTTTAAGGCAAAACTTACTTTACTTTGGCTTTGGTGCGAAAACTTTTCGCAGACCGCGTGTAGCATAATTTTGCTTGTGAACTGGCAGCGGGCAAAAATTACGCGCCCTGCTGAGCGCTTTGTTAATTATGCCCTGCTCCTGCAGCAGATCCAGTAGTAAGTAAGAGTTTTTGCTGCTGGTGCTGTTATTTTTCTTGGCAACCGCAAAAGTTTTGTTGCACAATTTGCTCTTAAACAAAGCCAAAAACAATTTAATTGTCACCAAGTCTAAGTGAGGCATTTATGTTGAAGACCTAATTGCATGAAATGGATGGTTGGGAGAGATAAAGGGAAGAGGAATGAAAGGGTGTCACTGAGGATTCAATCCCCATGATGACAAGTGATGACTACTTAAAATTCGAAATTTATTGAACTACTGTTCAATCGTTTCTAGCTGTTTAAGATATTTTACTCTGTTTTTTTTTTATAGTGGCTTAAGTTGGTTTGAAACCTAGCTAAAAAAAAATGTTTCAAAATTGTTTTTAATTTTTTTCACTTTATCTCACTCTTTCTCCATTCCCTAGTCAAAGCTAAGCCCCTTGCTCTTTCAGTCAAATCTATCAGTTTTTTCCACCATTATCTGCGAGTACCTCTTAGGTTTTTTTTTTTTGTTGTCTCTCTTTTTTTTCTGATTGAAATTCAAGTCGATTACAATAATTCGCTTGGCCGAAAAGTGCCCGCCGAATTAGTGCGCTTTGTGTCATTAAGTTTCGTTTCACTTGGGTACAATTTGCCAGCAATCAAAATCAAAAGCACGCACTCAGCCAGTTGAAAACTATCCACTCAACTTGGCCCAAAAGCGCTTTTCAATTTCGTAGATTTTACGCTGGCTGGTTGAGGTTTAGGTTTAGGATTTTTCTTCTTTTTTTTTATTGCTTTTAACCCCTTTTTTTCTGCCTTTGTGGGTAACGGCTTATATAAAAAGTGCTTGTCGTCACAGCGATTGCTGCAGCAGCTTCCTTTTCTTTTTATCATTTAGTTTATGCGTAAAAGGCGAACAGAAAAGTTTTAAGTCCTAAACGAACTAAATGACAAGGGTGAAAATGTGCAATGGTTATTCCCAAAAGCATTTAAAAATTTTACAATTTTTCGTCTTCTTCTATTTACTTAACATTTATGACAATTTATTCATTGTCCCTGTCGTTCGGCACGAGGCGTGAAGTCAGCTCTACCTTTTGTAGATAAGATTGATGAATATAACAAAATTCAGCCACAGGTGTGAAAAGTGTCTAAGTAAACTTGCCTAGCACCTTTATGATGAATTACCTGAAATGCTTCCCCTCTCCATTAGATTGCTTTCCATCATGTCACGCTCACTTTCCCAGCTGTCAATAAGCAAATGCTTCCGATAAATCTTTTCAATGAAATGTCTAACGTTCAAGTGCCGGAACCGAATGAAATTCAAGCGGACTGAACAATGTTAAACAAAAGTAAACAAGCAGATGTGTATTAGAGGGTATAATTCCGCCTATAAATTATATTGAGTGGCTTTGACCTGTTGTTTATATAGTTCAATTATAAGCAATTACTCTTTACTTAAGAAGACAACACTACGTATGAGTAGTAGACGTAGAATTCGTAAAATTCTTAAATCAATTGAAATAATTTGAAAAGGCTTTAGAATTATATGGCCTTAAGCCAAGAGCATTTTGTACCTATATAATGAATTGTTGCTTTGTTTCCAGAATGTTTGGGGTAGACTTGCATTAAGAATGTTTTTCATTTATGTTAAGAGTTAATCGGATTGAGCTTAAGACTTTAAAATTAAGATTTACAATACTTTAAAGTGTACTCAATATACCGTACTAACCGTACTTGTAATAATAGTTTTTCTTGAATCAAGTATTTTAGTACTTAACGTACACGGTTTGTACTTGATTCAATTGCAAAGTTCTTGTTATTTTTTCTAAGTGTAGTAATTGTTCCTTCTGCTTCTGTGAACTTTCGCGTGAGTGTATTTATTACCGCATATATTCATATCTTTAATCAGATGCAACCAGAATCAGCTTACGCGCCAACCAACATTCGCATTCATTCAACAAAGTGTGAGTTAAAGATAGAGGGAGAGAGAGAGAGAAACTGAGAGATGAGCGCAGCACTAGCATTGCATTCAGCTTCTACTCCAGGTACAGAGTATGTTATAGTCCGGCTTGACCGACTTTCTCACTTGTTTCTTATGTAACGGGTATATCGAAGTCGGTTAGAGCCGACTCTAACTTACGCTCTCGTTTTTTTTTCATTTTTTTATAGCTTGGATATTTGGGAATATCGCCCCGAAAGGATTTTTTGAAAGTCGAAATATTTTAGAACATACTTTTTTTTTGTAAGCCAAACTCTTCGAAAAACAATCAATTTTTAAATTACTATAAACTTTAAACGCATTTATCTCGAAATCAAATATGCAAAATATATGCAAAATATGCATAATATATGCAAAATATATATGCAACCGAATTTCCCTGAAAAAATGAACTCACCTCGCTTAATGTTAAAATGCGAGCAATATAGAGGAATGTTTTCTTTTAGAATTATTTAATCTAGCTGGCTTTGCAAACAAACGTGAAACTAACTAATAAAAAATTATATTACTTTCATTCTGTATCTAAGACAGACCCGTCCACCTAAGGCACGCACGAGCCGAAGTCTGTCGTATTTTTAAGCAAACGCGAGCCGAAGTTATGGTTGTGTGAATCGGTGAGCACTGCCTAGCAAGTAAAATGCGTGTTGTCTGGAGAGAGCTCTCTTGTTTACTAACACAAGCTCACTTTTTTTTCCTCTCCATTTGGCCGCCTCTGATTTAAGAGGTGATCAGCGAGAAGCAAAATTTAAATCTTAAAACAAACAAGTTATTTTTCCAACAATTAAAATGCCGAAAATCAACCAATATAAGAAAAATTTGATAGGTAAATGGTTCAACAGCTTATCCGAAAATTGCTTTAAAATTGATGGCAACAATATAATAACAATATAATCAGTGATTATAACCCCGTTTTATGTTTTTATGTTTGACCGCCAGCACTATACCTTTTTTTTGGCCACCCACTTTGACCGCCAAGATCTTTTTGAACATCCCTTGTATCGAAGCAGTAAAATTATTTTTGCTTACTTTAATCCATGATACAATTATATAAGGTATGGCATTCAGAGTTTATCGAGGACTGACAGCTTTTGGTAATATCGAGAGAGAGAGAGAGAGAGAGAGAGAGAGAGAAAGAATAAAACAAAAACCAAAGCACCCTTAGAATTACATACACATAGTATATACATAAGGGTGTCCCAAAAAAATTTCTATTTTTTATTTTCACGGGTGCACCGTCATTTTCTGAAAGATAATGGAGTAAAGTATTTTTGAGATTTTTTTCAGATTTTTCGAAAGACGTTTAGAGGTCGCACAAATCGAATTTTTCCCCAAAAATGGGGTTTTCCGTATTGTTTTCCAATTTTAATTATAACTTGGTTAATAACCACGATTTTCTTCGTTTTCAAATCAAAATTTTAAAAAAAAATTCCCAAATTTTACTTTTATGAGCATAAACCATACGTTTTGGCTTTGCTTTTGCTTTTTTTGGCACCACTTATTAAATTTTTTAGTAAATTTTTCATACATTTTACAAAGAACGCATTATAACTTTTAAATTTTCTATGAGAATTTAAATTCTATGCTCATGAAAGTAAAATTTGGGCAATTCTCCATAAAATGCTGATTTGAAAACTAAGAAAGCGTGGATGTTGACCAAGTTATAAGTAAAATTGGAAAACAATGCGGAAACCAGATTTTTGGAGGAAAATTCGATTTGTGCGACCTCTAAACGTCTTTCGAAAAATCTAAAAAAAAAAAATCTCAAAATTACTTTACGCTACAAGCTTTCAGAAAATGTCGGTGCCCCAAAATTTTTTTTTTTTGAAGTATTTATTAGTATTCGCTTGGCACTTTTTAAATGGCAGCTGATAAAGCCAAATCACTGCTTGGAAGCGTTGCCGGTTGGAACTCTCTAGCCTGCTAATGGCGCTGCGTCTTCGATAGAGATTTGTTCTTCAATAACTGTTTGCTTTTTTGAATTTGTGCCCGTTTTGCTAGGTCTGGGGTTAAGATCCCGCCCTGAAATGACTTGCTAGCCGGTGTCAGCCCAAAATGCAGTGCCGTAACAATATGACAAGAGAAACACACAGCCACAAACTCGGGCTCTCTTCTTGGGGAACCCTGATTTACGTCATTGCCGGCCAAGAGAGCACTCTTCAGACCAGAGGCGGCGATCCACAGCTCACACGAGCCGGTGTTAGTCGTGTTTTTAAGCACACGCGTGCCGAACTTGTGGTTGTGTGAATCGGTGAAGATTTCATTGCAAGTTAAACTACTGCAGTCTGCAGGGAGTTCTCTTGTTCACCAACACAAGCGCCCTTTTCAGTCCTCTCCATTTGGCCGCCTCTGCTCCAGTCCACAGGCGTCTTACTTGCAATTCAGTGTTCACCGATTCACACAATCAGGAGTTCTTCTCGCGTTTGCATAAATCCAGGACTGACATCAATTCCGGGTAGCTATGGGCTGGCACTGCTTTACATCGACATATGCAACAGTACTGCCCGACATTTTCACAAATTATAAATAAATTCCGTCGGAAAATCAAAAAAAATCGTGCGCACACAACCTTTTCAATCAAATGACAGCAACACAATGAAAATTTGGAGTCCCGAAAAGAGGGCTCTCTCAGAGAGCACCTTACCTTATATAGTTGTATCATGCTTTAATCTGTTTGTAACATAATAAAAAAAAAAACAGAATTGGAAAAACCATTTGCGTTTTCACCAGCTCTTTTCTAACTGAACATAGCGCCTTTTCAGCTTTTCACTCGTACAGAATGTTAATAATTCTTACTTCTCAAATGCTCGCTTGCTTGATCAGAATCAGACTGTTCAAAATTTCGACAGTTTGTCCCAATCAGATGAGGTACATATCGATACCTAATTGTGGCTGAATATTTCCTCTATTCCCTAAAACTTTTAAAAATCAAAAAATAAAATCACATATTTGAGATCATTACTGTTTTTATACCCTTGGAGAGGGTATATTAAAATTGTCCAGATGTTTGTAACGCAGAGAAGGAAGCATCTCCGACCACATAAAGTATATATATTCTTGATCAGCATGACGAGCTGAGTTGATATAGCCATGTCCGTCTGTCCGTCGGTGCGTCTGTTCGTCTGTTTCTATGCTATCTCCTCCGTCAGTTTTCAAGCAATCTTAACCAAACTTTGCACAAAGTCTTTTGGTACAAATACGCTGGACATTTGACGGAATGGGCCGGATCGGATGACTATATCGTATGGCTGCCATAGAAACGATCGGTCGAAAAAGTAGTTCTAGTGAGAAAAACTTTTTTGTTTTTAAAATTTTATCAAAATTGTGGTGCAATATTTATCCCACTCTTTTGGGGACCCCATTGTGCGGCGGTGGGTTAAGAAAAATCCACCACTCTGGCAGACGAGCACACATGACACTCAGTCACAAGAATACCAATACGACAACGAGTGCGTATTTGATTTGACTTCAAATTTTGTGTGTTTGTCACACCGCGTATACGCTTTTACAGTGAGTGAAGAAAATACGCACTTTTGCAGATCTCTCACCTTCCCACCTCTGTTTTAAAGCATCTTTACTAATATACAAAAAGCAGGTAAAAGGTAGTTAGTTAAGCAAGCCTCATTAACATTCTAAACCAACGCTCTTATGGCTTACACGTGACACACACGCACACGACTTAAAGTGAAGTGTTGAGATTTATGTAAGCAGTACAGACTTCCCGCAGATTGACTTGGCATAGTTGAGTGTTTGACTTTCTTTACTTATGGGCTATAATTTGCCCATATTTCTGTAATTTAAATGTTGTCTAATAAATTTTTACTTTAACTCGCAATTTGTAACGATATACCAAATGTTTGGTCATACAATACTCTAGTCATGTACACATGAATCTAAGATGAATGTCTTTGGCATTTAATGAGGCTTTTGCAAACAAATACGTGAGTTTGCTTTGACATAATTAATATTTAGATTAGGTTGGCGTTTCCCCCTCAATTAAGTATAATTGAGCTGTGCTTGAATTTAATTTGTATCTATATTTTATCTCTTCATAGTATGTGGGTACCTGTTGTAAACATCAACTTAAATAGCGTTCTTTTTTTCTGCACCATTCTCGTAATAGTTTTGCAACTGTGTAATTTATGAATATTTTTGCTGTTGCAGCATTTTGGCCTCTGGCCAACACTTTTATAATTTTTATCACCTGCAGCAAAAAAATGAAAATGGCTGGCCTAATGCAAAAATGCATTAGAGGCAAACATATTTTATGGCATTTTCGTTTTGTTGAATTTTATTTAAACCTTTTAAAATGCTTTGCAATCCGATTGTCTGACAAACTGTAAATAAGTTCTGTCCAACAAAAGTCACAGCAACATAACATCATTAATTCAAATTAAAAACATTGTTGCTGTAGCGCAAAATCGATCAATTGTTGGAATAAAGTTCTCGGGTTTTTATCTTCTATTTGAATTTTCTGTCTAGCCGTTAGCAAACGGAAGTCTCAAGCTTGAAAGCAAATTGAAAGTTTTGATTTATAATCATAAAACTTTTTCTCCGTCAGCTGCATTCAACTGCATGAATATTCTTTTATACAGTTGAAGCAAGGAGCTCAGTCACTTGAAAGGAAATTTGCTGGAAATATTGAATTTAAACTTAAGTTAACCATTCGAAAAAAAATTGGTTATAATGGCAGCCAATTAATCTGTCAACGAGCTAATAAAATGGGCTTAAAAATGGAATGGAATTAATAAAAAGAAAAACATTTTAATTAAAGTGCCAGCTGGGCGCAAAAGCCACAAAAATGTCAACAGTCTGCGTATAAATATGTCACACAGTCATGAAAAGATACGTACGGAAATTGTGTATACCACAGACAGTCATAAAAAATGGTTCGAAGCTAAGGCGGTGGACAGCATGTTAAAACTCAAACATTTTGTTAGAGAGATTTTGCAATATAAGATATCTTTTGAGGTATCAAATAACCACGTGCAACATATATGCCACAAGGCTCACTCACAAATTTGAAGAAAAAACCGTGTTTAAGCCACAGAACTTTTGCGAGGGTTTAATTTTGAACTCAACTCATTGGTAAGAGCTAAATTCCCTGTTTATGCATAGACAAAAGATGGGTTGCTTGGGACGTCAGGAACGAGCGAAGCTCTTTAGGAAGATAAATATTATTAAGAACGAGAGCGTAAGTTAAAGTCGGCTCTAACCGACTTCGATATACCCGTTACTCATGAGAAAACATGCTTAACAGTGTTCCTGCGATCCCTAGGGTGACCATCCAAAAAGTATGCAACATTTCTTAGGGTGGGAGGGGGTTGGGTGCTTGGTTCACTTTTTTGCTCATAACTTGAGAACCATTCATCCGATCGAAGTTTATATACACTTGTAATTTGTATAGAAATAAAGATATTGAATGATTTTCCAAGAACAATTTCATTTTCGTATTGAACAATGTTAGTTGAGTGATTTCCCAAGCTCACTAATAGATGGCGCATCTTTCGTGTGGCGAGTTTTTTATATAGGGGCTATTTAATAAATATATTCCGACCACAAAAAGTAAATATATAATCTTCAGCGTGATGATCTAATGCCCGATACTCTGTACTCAACCAATACAAATATACTTACTCGATTCTCAATGCTCGATATTCAGTTCTGAATACTTAGTATTCGATACTATGTACTTCTTCTTCTTCTTTATTGGCCCGATGCTTGCATCACAACCGTTTGCCGGTCTCGGCCGCTGCAACTAATGTCCGCCAGTCGCTTCTGCTCCGTGCGAGCTGGCACCAGTTTTTCACGCCAAGCTTGGAAATATCTTTCCGCACCTGGTCGTCCCACCTTAGAGGTGGTTGTCCCACCTTGCCTTGTCCCAGTTTTTTCGCATTCCTCTTGTAGACCATTTTTGCAGGAGCTTGATCATCCATACGGGTAACATGTCCCAGCCAGCGCAGCCGCTGTTGCTTTATGCGCTTGACCAGACTAGTATCCCCATAGAGCTCATATAGTTCGTCATTCCTTCGGATGCGAAAGTCCTCGCCAACTTTTAAAGGTTCATAAATCCTGCGAAGGATCTTTCGCTCGAAAACGCCAATCGCCGCCTCATCCGCTGATGATATTGCCCATGCTTCTGCGTCGTATTGCAGGACTGGGATGATAAGCGACTTATATAGCGCTATTTTTGTTCTTCTCTTGAGGTTTCTGCTCTTGAGCTCCCTACTTAGCCTGTAATAGCATCGGTTTGCGAGCGTGATTCTTCTTCGGATTTCCAGGCTGATGTTGTTGTCGCCGGTTATCATCGTTCCGAGGTAGACAAAGTCCTCTACAACTTCAAAGTTGTACTCTCCCATTGCAACAGATTGCCCTAGGCGCGTAGACTTCTGTTTCGAGGACACTAGGTACTTCGTCTTGTCCTCGTTTACTGCTAAACCCATTAGTTCAGACTGCTTCTCAATCTCTGAAAACGCCTTGCGTACTGCCCGTTCGGTTTTGCCGATAATATCGATATCATCGGCGTATGCGAGTAGCATTACATCTTTATTAAAGATGGTGCCCGATCTGTTGGCATTTGGGCACTGGCGCAGTATTTACTCCATCAGTAGATTAAAGAAGTCACACGATAAGGTGTCACCCTGCCTAAAACCTCTTTTGGTATCAAAAGGCTCAGAGCGGTTCGTTCCTATTTTGATGGAGCTTTGAGTGCTTCTCAACGTCATCATGCAAAGTCGAACGTACTTTGCTGGAATACCTAAAGTAGATAGGGCTTCGAAAAACCTTGACCTTATCGGCGTGTCGAAAGCGGCTTTGTATTCGATAAAAAGATGGTGATTTTCGATGTTTCTCTCATAGGTCTTCTCCAGAATTTGGCGCAATGTGAATATCTGGTCTGTGGTGGACTTACCAGGTCTAAAGCCACACTGATAAGGTCCAATCAGTGTATAAATTAGCTGATTTAGACGTTCACAAATAATGCGGGACCGAACCTTAGATGCGATGGGGAGGAGACTGATCCCGCGGTAGTTGCCGCAAACTGCAGGGTCTCCACTTAGATTCCAATCGTCGGGCATGCTTTCGTCAACCCATATACGGCACAGAAGTTGGTGCATGCACCTTACCAATTCTTCGCCTCCAGCCTTGAACAATTCAGCGGGCAGCTCATCAGCGCCTGGCGACTTGTTGTTATTTAGCCTTCGTATGGCTGGGTCGGCGGGTCTATCTCTGTGTTGTCGATTGGTGGCATCGTTACTTCTCTAGGAGCGGCATCATGTTCGTCATCGCCTCCTAGTAGGTTAGAGAAGTAACTTCTCCATTTGCTAAGCGCCACTTGCGGAACTGTGACCAGATTCCCGTGTTCGTCTTTGCATTGTGTATGTACTATGTACTTAGTACTCAGTAATTAATATTCAGTACTCGATTCTTAATACTCGATATTCAGTTCTGAATACTCAGTATTCGATAAGCTGTATTCGTTATACAGTACTTGATATTCAGTACTAAAGACGTAGTACTCGATACTTTGTACTCGGTACTCGAATAAGCCCACATAAAGCTTCAACAAATTCGTATGTGTGCCGTGCTCTATTTACTCCGAGCTAGGGTTTTGTTGTTGTCCTGTACAGACCTGCAACATTAAAATTAGATGTGACTTTCTTTCTCTCTCCTATGTCTCTGGGAAATTAAAAAGCAACAACAATGTTGTGTGGCTGAATCGGGTTCCTCCTTCCATTTCCTTAGGTTGTTCTTGCTTGAGATAGTTTATGTGCATTTGTGTTTGTTTTGACGCGGTCGTAAGCTCATTCTGGGCACCCCTGGTCTAAATCAAAGTTTAACTCGAATGTTGGAAATAAACTTTCTATTCGATTGCAGTATAGAGCTTTCTCTCTTGTCCAACCTGGACTTAAGCTTAGGCTACAATCATTTATTTATTTATATATTTATATACGATTTATTGAACTGGATTTTCATCTCCCCAACCCCTATAAAGAGCCAAGGAGAAAGATATTAATTTCGCTGCTACGAAAAATTATAAAAGCGGCTGACTTACTAAAGACAAAGGCGAAGCTAAAAGAATCTGTCGCTAAACCAAAACTTTGTTGTTTGTTAGAGCAAAATTCTAAGTTTATCCGAAGCAAATCAAATGTGAAATTTGCCCTAAGGTGGTTACATTCGAACTATTATTAGTAAATATTTTTGAGGTAGTTACTTGGAACAAATCCAATAGACAACTTAATATTGACTATCAAAGTTTTGAATCTGCAGTATCCACCTCTTTCACCTTTGAGTCATGTAAGCATCATAAAGCTATATTTTGCACATTTTTCCCTATGCCTTTCTCTGTCCAATTTTGATTTAGATCCTATTCCAAAAATTACCCAAAATTATTCGCACGTAAAACAATAAATTTTCATAATAGCCACGGGACTAGATCCCACACTCACACTGACACAAACACACACACATGTTCCTGTCCACGTGTAAAGTGCAAAAGTGCAGCATCAGCGAGTTTTGGGGCCAAATGCAGAAGAGGAGAGGAGGAGGTCTCCTGGTTGGACCAGCAGCCAAAGATTACCGTTATTTGTATGCAAAGCAGCAGCCCAAAACCGACCGACAACAACAACAACTGGAAACTGGAAACATGATGCGACACTCTGCAGGCCAAAGCCCAGGCAAACTGCCATTCAAACTCCGACCAGAAGCCAGGGACCTGGAACCCAAAAAACGTGTTTCAATTTTTATGACATTTCAATGCAGTTTATGTCAGCGAAATGGCGAAACGAGGTAAGGAGAACAGGAGACAGGACAACTCGTTACAATTTTTGACAATTCAAATTTTTGCCAGGGGCCACAAAAAAAAAGACTGAAATGTTTGCCACAATTCAATTGAAAAAATGTCAGGGCATATGTTAAGCATGTGTTCTCTATTTTTATTTGCATCTCAAATGTGTTCTATTTCTTTTTTTTATTTGAAAGCTTTTAAATTACCTTGAAGCTCATTTTAAAATTGTGAGCACGCAATTTCTTCCCTTTTTTGGTTGTGTGTGTATTTCTCGAAGGCATTATTTATGACTTGTACGTTATGGCAACCCACAAAGTTGAAACTGGCTGTGTATATTTTGTTAATGTTTTATTTATGAGGCCAGCAGCAAAAGAGACGTGTTGTTTTTTTATTTTTGGAATTTTTATAATGATCTATAAGGCGGGGGAAAATGATCTTAAAGGACTCATTAAAGCAGCTTACGAAAAATGTTTCACTGTCTGACTGACTGTTAACCTTTTCCTTCACCTAAAGTAGCTCGATAAATCTAGAGCTTAGCATTTTGTTGAGTCAAACGTGACTCAAGGTGTCTGCTCAAGTGTGGCAGTTATATTTCCACAAATGTAAAGCTACATACGTGGCGGCTTTCTATCTCCTTGGCACCTGGATTGCGGTGATAAATTAATGCATTACCCCTTGTTGTGTAATAACATGACTTTTGCCACTTTTGTCTACCGCCCTTTTGCTTAACTTCATCAAAGTCAACGTCTTGTAATTAAATTTAATTAAAACGCTTGAGCTTCTGCTTAACTTTTTGCTGCTCCTTCTTATCAGACGAGGTCCATCATTCAGTCACGGTCGCCACTTAACAATTCAGTTATTCAAATGAAGCTAAAAAAAAGTACAAATATTATCAACACCCGTTGTCCTCGGCCACATCCGCGGATTATTTTAATTTTATTCATTGCGCACACAAAGATAAAAGGTGAAAAATCTAAATGAATTTTAAATGCGAATTAAGAATGAAAAAAAAGGGTGGGAGACTGTCTGAAATACGAGACACAAATATTTTTTAGCTTGAAATGTGTGAAAAAATTAATTGGAATAATTTAATTAAAAATAATATGTTCCTCTCTTGATTGCCATGATGTGAGTATTAAATTTTAGAAAGACACCCCAGACACTTAGTAAAATGGACTAGACAGACAGATAGAAAAATCCGCATTGACAAACCAAGTAGAGAATTTGTAAATAGAAACCCGTGTGTAAGTCAAAAACCGAAAAAAACCTTCGTTTACAAATCACATGTGAGGTAAATCCCATCGAAACCGACACGTCACAGAAGTCGTTGACTTTTCCGTACATCAACTCCGTTTCCTGGCAAACACCGTTGTCAGTCGTTGGAGAAGAAAACCCTCCCATTGGAGACCGTACAGATTGCTTTGGAGAGGTGCACTCAAGCCAAGCCGCCTGAGTCGTCATTTCAACGCCGAGTGATGCCCAGACAAATGCAGTTACAAATTCAAGCAAACAACATTGCCACCGAGCCGTGCGTGAGAGAGAAGGAGATAACATTTGTGACCGAGCTGAAGTGAGCGGGCAGTGGAAGCGGCACCTGGTGACCAACAAGTTAAACTGAGTAAACTGGCTGCAATGATGCTCGAATTTTGTAGATACCGATCGGGTTGTGCTTCCGTACTACATTTCTGGATCAGAAGCTGTTGCGTTGTCAAATCCCGTAATGATGTCCCTTGCTTTAATTGTCTTCGTTTTGGTCATACCGCCGGAGATTAGGTTTTTCTCCCAAATCGACTCTTAGAGCTGATGAGTCCGAGTGGATTTGTGAAGCCGATAAACCTGAAAAGACTATTAAATCCTTACGGAACCTTCTACTACAGGTACAGAGTATGTTAAAGTCGGGCTTGACCGACGTTCTCACTTGTTTTTTATATTAATATTTATTGGTTATTTATAAGCAATCGTATATTGCTAAACAATATCTACTATTCTGCGCTGTTTACTTCTAGATTAAAGCAACGTGTTGACGTACACTAAAATGCTATAAGTATACCCTATAAGTGAGGCGACACACGAACTGAAGTTAAGTGTTGCGCATCACGGTTGCGGCCGTTGCTGTGACAGTATATACATTGCTGCTTACATCGTCCATTTAATCATTTCCTAACATTGTTCATCGATAAATAAAGCAGATTAATATAAAAGTAAAGAAGGTCCGTGTCTTCTCTATAGATTCAGTGATATTTCCTTCTCGTGTTTACATTTGCACAAACCCATTATACTCATTAATTATGTGGAATTCCCAGAAGGCCTAGTCCACGTAAGAAAGTAAAAAACTTAGCTTTGTTCTTCTTTCTCGACTCCTTCATCATCCTCCTATAAGATGTTTATTAGACTGGCCCATGTTTTTTTTTTGATTTAAGGTTAGGCAGCGATCGGACTTCATTTATTTATTAAATCAATCATTTAAAATATATGGGAAATAAAGGGGATAAGTTTCGGATATCTCTAAGATTTCAAAAATTTTTTGAAGTGGTTAATCTTTTTATATTCTTTTAAGGGAATATCATAAAAGCATTTTAAATATAAATGTTGGATATTTTTTTTAGAATTTTTTTGTTTTTTGGAAGATTTATTAATATATGAGATTATGATTTTTCCGTTTTGGTATAGTTAGATAAAAGAAAAAGTTTGGCTGCTCTCTCCCCAAAAAACCAACATTTTGAAAAATATGGGCAATATATGGGATGAGTTTGGGATTGACTCTCGAATTTTTTTAAAAAATCATTAAATGTTATTTCTCCTTATATCCTTTAAGTGGAATACCATAGCACCATTTGAAATATTAGTGTTGGATATTTTAAGCGTAAACTTGGTTGGAATCATATCAGAACAGCTAAATTTTTTTTTTCTTATTTTTTGTCTGTTATAAGTTTCGGATTAAATCTCTAAATTTTTTAAAATTTTTTAAGTGTCGTCTAGAGTTTTATAGTCGTCTGCTATATGATATAGTCGGCCTTGACCGAATTTCTAAGTTTTTTTTGTATGAAAATTCTTCATAATTCGCGGTCCATCGAAGGGAATTGTTGGTAGTGTTTAATCGTTTACTCCTTAATCGCCAACTTGCACCCTAATCCTCCAATTAGTTCAATTTGTAAATTTAAAACTGTTTTTATCTCAGCTCACATATATACATAATTCAGAACACACTGCACTCCATTAAACTAATTGCCAGCAATCTCTAAGATTCCTAGAGCAATGGCAAATGGGAAACCCCACCAATGCTCCCACCATTACATGTACACCGTTCACCACATGACTTATGGGCTAGTTAAATAAATTTATGCTCTGTGATTTTCACATAAAATTGATTTATCACATTAACCACGAAAACGAATTGGCCGGCCAGAGGGAGTTGTCCTTTTGTATCAGCATTAGACTTAGCTCCTCAGCTTCAGCTTCATTTCATGGTTGTTGGCTTTGTGGCTCATCAATTGCTAGGGCAATGGCAATGGAAATGTTAGCCATATGAAATTGCATTAGATGGATCTGCCCGCAAAAAAAGGGAAATTCCATAAATCCAAGTGGACAGCTGTAAAAGGTCCAAAAAGAAAAAAAAAACTAACTGGAGGAACAAGTTATGTGTGTTTTAAGCCACCGCAAAGAAGGGTTAATAGTGCGGTTTACCACCCACCCCCTGCCCTTAAAATTTATTACATTTCTAATGAAGAAAGTGACAGGGGAAACAGCGCAGTAAGCGCATTTATTTCAATTCATATTTCTTTCTTAGTTTTCGTTGAGCTGCCGCCGCTTGGGATAATCAACATAATGAGTGAGCGCATTCGAGCGAGCTTTTACCCCAATGGACCACGGACTTCAACCAGAAACTACTACCAAGTACTACGGCCTTTTGTATGAAGGCGAAGACGAGTTGTGTCAGAAACAAATGCTTTTCATTTCAAATGCAGCTGTTGCTTGGTTACCCCCCGAGGGCCATGTTCCTTATCCTACTCGGCAGCAACTTGAAGGACAACAGATGTTTCAGTGCGGCAGCTTGTGTCACTCAACGTTGTATTATATAATGTATATAGATTCATCTTGTGGCTGTAGGAGATGGAGAGAAGGGAGGGCAGGGCGTGGTCGTAATGCCAGAGCCTCGGCTTGTGGTTATTGTGGACGAATGGAAAGGAGCACGTCCAGGCATATTGAACTGATCTAATATAGTGTTAACTCGAGTTGTAATTAACAGGATAGCTTTTCTAGAAATTTGGCCAATTGTGATGATTTTGATATTAAGGACAAATAGTTTCCAGTTTGTGTGAATTCTACAAAAATGAAAATAATATTAATGTAAAGAATCTTTTGATGGGATTTAACTGGAATAAGAAACAAACAATACCCTTTTTTAAGCTTAAAGGAGGAACTGCTTCTGGAACAATAGTTGCTTAAGGATCATTTAACTATTTAAACAAACACTTTTTAAAACTTTTTCACATAGAGTTATATGAATGCGCAAAAATATAATTTATGGTTAAGAGTAACACCCAGTTTGGGGAACAATTCATCCTCTTTAAGCTGATGATGATCCTTGTTTTAACTACATGCACTGCCCGGCACAATCCGTTGTAATATATCAATATTTCAGATACCATATTGCGGGGTTTCTGGAAAGTCATGGGCTTAGGTCAACTAGCCTGACTTTTGAAGCCGTCCATTAGGCCGTCCATGAGTACCACATAAGCGATATAAAGTAATCTTTAAAAATGAATTTAAAACAAGTGAGAAAGTCAGTCAAGCCCGACTATAACATACTCTGTACCTGGAGTAGGGGCTTAATGAAGTACTGCTGCTGTGTCTCTCTCTATCTCAGTCTCTTTCTCTCTCACTCTCTTTCTCTCTCGCTCTCTCTTTCTAAGAGTGTGCGGAGTTGGTTGTGAAAGGGCGGGAGGGGGGGTGGCGGGGGGAGCTTTGTTCACTTTTTTGCTTATAACTTGAAAACCGCTCATCCAATGTTTATCATTTCTTCAGCAAATCGATACATTTTGACATCTTTTGAAGGTACGAACCATCTATCTACAAAACTGTGGAAGATATGACGTTTTTTCAAAATTGCGGGGGCGGGAGGGGGCGTGGCCAAAATTGAAAATAAACTTGATCTGCCTGCAGCTATAAGAAACAATTGTCCCATACATGTCAAACCTCTATCTCTTACCATCTCTGAGATCTGTTTGTTCATACGGACGGACGGACAGACGGACGGACAGACGGATGGACAGACGGACATGGCTATATCGACTCGGCTGTTGATGCTGATCAAGAATATATATACTTTATAGGGTCGGAAATGATTCCTTCTCTCTGTTACATACTTTTGCACAAACTTAATATACTCTATGTACCTTCGGTACAGAGTATAAAAATTGTTTGAGAATTGTTTAATAATTCATTTATTAATTTTATTCAAGAACGCTGTTTAAAGGCTTGCGGTAGCCATGTTTCTTCAAATCTAGGTGAGATTGTTGTAAAGTATTCGATGAATAAGTATGATCAGAGCTATCACAGATAGGTGTGACCAGGGCTGCCACAGTAATCCCCTTTCATTGAATGTTTCCATATTCGGCTAGTTTTTCCCCAGAAAGTCGTCTGGGGCGATCCTCTACTGCTGACGTCGTTGGTGGCGACGAAGTAGCTCCTCGTTGTGCCTCTGATTAAGAGCTTGGTTGTAAGGTGGCTGAGGCTGTAGTACTGAGTATTGTACTTCGACGTAGAGACTTGGTCGATGAGAATCATTAAGACGAGGTTTGGCCAGGTAATGCGCCCAAAGACAAGCCCGTCGAATTGATGTTGATCCTTCACTAAACGCGAGGAAGCGCTGATCGTGTTGGTAGCATATGTGAATTGTTGCGCTGTCTTTCTACGCTACGCAGGCTTTGGAACACTAATGTGGCCATATTGCAGTCTGCAGACCAAATTTCCCTAGACTCTAGCAAGATACTCAACAGGTTGCTAGCGGCTGGTGCCCTCCCCTTCCACTTGCTTACATCTTGTCGCTCCTTATCAAACGTCGGACAGACAAAAAATACATGTGCGGTATAAATCGTCTTCGTGTTTGAACCTATGTAAGAAGGATTTCAAACATCCGTGTCCCTTAAGAAGTTGCGCCAAGTAGTAGGTCACCTGTCCGTGTTTTATGTCCAGCAATAATCCAACGTTTGGAATTGGCTTGAACGTCCATCGTACTTTGGTCGATCTCTGCCACCACTCTTGCCATTTTCTGCTCTTTGCATTTCAGGGCTAATGCTTCCTTAATTTACAGAGGTTAGTTCAGCAGCTTCCTGTGCCTTCAGGTCTAGCATGATCAGTCCAGCCATCAACATGGTGCGGAATCCGCTGCACAGCCACTAAGCATAGACCCGTTGGACTGCGTTAGGGTATCTCGATGAAGTTGCCCAGACCGATGCTGCGTGGAGGAGGGTGAAGCTAACTACCCCAACAAGCAGTTTACGCCGGGACTGCCCTGGTCCTCCAGTATGGGCCATAAGTCTAAACAGAGCTGCTGCCGTGCCTCAGGCTTTCTTGCTAAATGATCCCAGAAATTCAGTCTATGATCGAACATCACTCCCAGGTACTTGAGGTAGAGGCGGGAAATAGTTGTAGTACCGCCGTTTCAACCATCTTGCGGCTAGTGATCAGCACTGCCTCCGTCTTTTTAGTGGCTAGCGTCAGGCCTTTGTCCTCTAGCCATTTGCTGACTTCCCTTATCGCTCTGTTGCTGATCTGTTTCACATCGCTGAGGTATTTTTCAACGACACCACAGCAATATCATCGGCAAAACCAATGACTGTTGCGCCGTCAAGCATAGATTCTTGTGGAACCCCTCATACATGTGCACTAGGTCGGACATTTTATATATGGAAAAATGTAACGTCATACTGATACCCGCTTAAACGATGCATATTTGTGTATAAAACGCATAGCAAAAAAAAATTTTTGAGAAAAAATAAGATTTAGGGTCTGCGACTTGGAATTAAAGTTTATCACTCATACGTACTGTTGCCCATGCCTACATTTTTAATTTTTTAGTAGTTGGCGTAGACTTGGTTTGAAGTCATAACATTTGACAAAAAGATACCATGACCAATAAGAAATGTTTTTTATATAACAGACACAATATGTAGGTAAATATATTTGGTACTTAATATATTTGGTAAAAATTTTATATTACGGCAAAATTTCTACTATTTTGCGCTGTTTACTTCTAGATGAAAGCAAGTTTTAGCCGTTCATTAAGAGGCTATCAAGATATCTTTGAAGTCAGGTGCTGCGCATCACGGTTGCAGCCGTTTCTGCGAATAGTCTACTGGGCTGCTTATAAATAAGCTTCTTCAGGATCGAACAATAATGCGGATTACTATACTACTATGGGCAAAAAATACAGGAAATTGTTCATAAATCAAAGACTCTTTATTTAATATTGTCAATTCATTTCATTCCCTTGAAAGTAGCCTCCCCCTACTGCATTACACTTGTGCCAACGTTTTTTACAATTTTGTTTGTGTTTGTAGGACAATTTTAAGAACATGCTGCAAAGTCTTCTTCTGGTATAGTCTTTAATTTCTTCTTCGTTTGGGGCTCTGTCTCTTTATCGATTCAAAACGGTGCCCACGGAGCGATCTCTTGAGTTTAGCGAATTGCCCATAGTAGCCAAAATGGACACTCAAAATGGTTTTCACTGTTATGTCTGTAGTATTTGACTAGAAGGACAGTGCGTTCATGCGTACATGGCCCTTTGTTCAAACCCCGCTCGTGGACTTTGCTGACTTCAACTTGCGAGCCACACTAGTCGCACGTTCTGAAATGGGCAGTCTTAAGAATTTAGTTCCATATAAAAGCGTGGATAAAACGCATCTCTTCGTTGGAAATGTGTTCGCTTCATCAAAATTTGGTCATAGTCTACCAACCAAAAATACATTTGATTCCTGCTCCATTTTTATTTGTTGTTCGATTAAATTCAAATTTGACAACTTTTAAAATGATACGAAGAATTCGTCGAAAGAATTTCGATTCTGTGAACGGGTCGTATACGTAATATTTGTGGAAACTTTGAAGGCTTTTCGCAGAGGTTAAAACATGATAACAAATTTTTTGATTTTTTAATTCATTATGTATACTCTAAAAGTAATCGTTTAAGATGGTATCAGTTATATTTTTTATCGGCGTCCACCCTAATGTGCACCCTATCTCTCAAATTGCTTTCTATAATGGTGGTTAGGTACGGCGGCGCATCCACTGTTCTGAGGACTTCGAATATGTGGTCCCCATTCCTTAAATCCAGTGGTCACCAGGCAGTACTCTTTCGCTCCATACATCCATCGCTCTCCCTGGATTGCATTACTCGCATTAACGCATAGCTTTCCGATGGCATCTGTGGTTCATCGTCCTTTCCGAAATCCACATTGCGAGGTAGACATCCATTTGTCTAGTACTTCCTCCAGGCGCGCATTTATGATTCATTCCAAGATTGTTCCTACCGTTTCCAGCATGCAAAGTGGCCTATAGACTGATGGATCTTCCGCTGGCTTTCCCTCCTTTAGTAGCAACACCAAACTTTGTCATTTCCACCTTGCTGGGAATATTCCCTTAGTAAGGCAGGAATTGTACAGGTCCATGAAAGCGTCCGACTTGGCCTTAAATGCCAATCTCAAGACCTTATTCGGGACTCTGTCCGGTTCTGGTGCCTTATCAATCTTGACTTTGCCTGTAGCCGATAAGATCTCCTCTGACGGTCGGAAATGATTCTTTCCGCCTGTTACATATTTTTGAGCAAACTCAATATACTCAGTGTTCATTTAGTAAAATAAAAGGCAGAACTATCGAAGACAAGAGCAAATTATGTCATAGCACTGGCTTCAACCATTTGTGTTATTTATGGATCCTACAAACGGTTCAAAATATTCAAGTCCTCTCTAACCAAAACCTAATCTACATCAAGTAACATTTTATGTAGCCTACTTTTTTTGGGCAGCTTCAATTTGCATTTCCAGTTGCTGCCGAAATACACAAAACAAATTGAGTTGAAACAGAATTGATAAACAAAACTAAGCTTCATTTCAGTTTCGATTCTCTGTTGGCCATAAAACATATGCAAAAATGGGCAACCATGTTGTCTTGGCCTTGCCTAATGTGCCTTTATTTTTTGCTGTTTGATTTGTGCATAGAAAGCGGATTTACTGTTGAGAGGGAGCAACAAAAAAAAAAAACACAAAATATGAAAAAAAAGAAAAATGAGAATAGAATGCGTACGCATACGCATGGGGGCATTAGTGGGATTTTCTTTGTGCCAAACACACACATAAAATGGCATAAATTGTTTGGGATACGTATGAAGCGCCAGCAGCAGCAGCTTGTCTCAAGGCGTTTATCGTTTGTAAAATTCTAGATTTGCATGCATTTGCGTGTCATAAAAAAAAAACAACCAAAATGTGTTTACATGTTTATGTGCGAAATGGAACGAGTGTCAGATTACGCATACGCAATGTGGTCGAGGCCACTTTGTGCCACTGTGGCAATTTATGCAGGAACACAAAGATTTTGAAGCATGTTTGGCAGCAATTAACATTTAAGTTGACCATAAAACTTGCTGACAAAAGCATTAGGCGAGAAATTTAATCAACAAATGTGTCCAGATTTTGACTAATTTTTATGTTTTATTAACATGCAATATTCCACTCAACTATTTAATATTTTATTATTTATTTGGTTTGAATGCTCAACTTTTTTCTAGATAAACATATTAAAAAGCTGGAGGAGTTTGTGCAAAAGTCTGAAAAAACTTCGTCCTTGTTCTACATTATGCATGTGGGATTTCCAGTTTAGTTCAGTTTATCTTAACTTTTTCTGTTTTGCATTTCCATACAGCCAAAATAAATGTCTGAGGAAAAAAACAAGCAATCATTTGCTTATGCTTTTTTTTTTAGAAGTTGGCGCTTAAATGCCAGTTAATTGACTCATCTCAGCCCCCAGCTTATCTCATTAGCTACCAAACAAGTTCATTTTCCCTGGGCACGTTTTCAGTTTGTCCTCTGACAACTGCCACTTGACTACATTTGCATGCAAATGCTTTAGACACTTGACTGCTCAGAAAGGCGTGGACGTTGGACTGCACTTGACACAATTTGCAACTTTCCTACATATATATAAAAATATACATCTAAAAAAACATTAAACTAAACCAATATGGAATGAATTTATTTATGGGCAGCTGCTGTTGACTGGCCTCTAGCCTAGCACCTGCCCTGGTAGCTGGCAAATCCATTTTTAAAGGCCACTGCACTCGACCAGGAGCTAAGCTAACAACAGCAGCTCCAGTTGCATCGTCAGTGATGTGGACCGGAAATTATGTAAATTTAAGTGTTTTTTCCCCGCGAATATTTTTTACTTGCAATTTGGTTTTTTTTTAGCGTGGTTCAGCAGTTTGCTCATGGCACTGGAAAACATGATGAGCCAGAGGATAGCAAAAGCAACAAGCTCTTTCCTAGACCTCCTTCAACAAATAAGCCACAAACTTGGCTTTGGAGTTGGGTTTTTTTTTGCTAGAAAGTTTTTTTGTTGTATTTGGCTGGGAGGTCTGAACAAAGTTTTTGCTTTTTCTGGTAATTGTTTTGAAATTTTTTTCTTTAAGTTTATAGAATTTAAATTGAGACAACGGCAAAATGGTTCAAGAGAAAAGTTTTTTGTTAAGATTCAAATGGTGGAAATTATTTTGTTTAATTTGTGGAAATTTTCTGCTATTTCGATTTGTCAATATTGTTTCGAAAGGGTTTTGATTTATGAATCTAACAGCTAAGGGTAATAGCTTCAAATGGTTTTGACTTTAGTTCCAGGCAACATACTGAACGAAATGGAGACAGAGATTAAAAAGCCGCATTTTTATTTATGAGCTTCTAAAAAATGTATTTAAATTGAACCATTTAAAAAATAATTCACTAATTTTCCAAAGAAATGTGCCAAAAAGAAACTGCACACTTTGTTTCATTTCTAACTCAGAATTTGTTAAAAATATAATTTTTGTGCATTCCAGTAAACAAAATATATATTTTGAAAAAATTTGAACACCTGCTTTGGTGACTTTCCGACTTGCCTTCATCTCTTTCATGCTTTCGACCTCCTTTTTTATTTTTTTACACAAAATAAATCTATACGGGGGATTCCATACAAAAAAAATTCTGGCATGATTTTTCCGAATTGTTTGGCATATGCCCCAAAGGAAGTTTATAATGAGAGAAGCTTAACCCCAAAATATGAGCATTTTTTGAGCTCTTTTGCAGAACTTTCGCAACGCTTAAAAGTCTAATATAGAGAATACTTAAAATTGTTAATAACTCGAAAACGGTTTAAGAAAGAGCTTTGAATTAAATATTCAAATGTTTAGAATTAAAAAGCCCTTTTGAAAAAAAATTAAAAAATTCTTTTATCCTTTTTACCCTTTCTTCAAAAATTCTCAAAAAATATATGTTAAAGTCGCATCTTTTCCAAACATTTTGCGTGCCCATACTTATTGGTAGCTGATAAATTGAGAAAGTTACAGTCATTTTTGTCTTTTAATCTTTAAAATATCAGTATGGAAAATGTGCCCAAAATTTAGAATACATTTTTTTATTGTTTCTTTATTTGCCCAAACATTGTTTTAGGGCTATTGAATAAAATTTTAGTACCCTGAAAAAAGAATGCTATGGCTTTAAAACTTACCTTTTAATTCTGAATATTTGAAAATTAAATTCACAGCTCTATCTTGAACCGTTTTCGAACTATTTAAATTTCAAAAATTCCCAATATTAGACTTTTAAGCGTAGAACTTCGGCCAAAGAGCTGCCCCATATATCTATATATATAAAACTGTACGCACGACTGAGTGAAATACCGACAGATTGACATCCAACCACAACCTAAATGGCTTTTCTTTCTGACTTAAGACTTGGCATAGACCTTTGATTAGTTATGCAGGCGCGCACTAAGAAAGAAAATTTGGGAAATTTCACTGCGAAATCGGAGAAAACGCCAAAATAATAGTTGTTGTGGACTAGGCAAATTAAAAAGGCCCTTTGAATCTAATTATTTCGTTAAGTATATGAAGAAAGTGACAACTGTTTATTTTTTATGAAGCTTCAATATACATTTTTTTTGATTTTGGTCACAGTAAGTAAATGAGACTTTGGACAACATGTTTCACTTTTCCCGACAATTTTGTAAAGTGTGCAAGAGGTCTTCGAACCGAAATTTTACTTGTTACATAGGGAAAATCCTTCTCAAATCGCGAAGATCAACTCGATGTTTCAGCTGATGATGAAAGCAATATATATCCAGGAGAAAAACAGCTTGAAACCAAGTATGTCAAGGACATCAAAGATCGATCTGAACGTCCTAGTGCTTCTAGCAAAAACGATCTGAGAAGAAATGGAACTACGCTGGAGTTCATAAAACTCAAAAAATTATTACGGGGCTTGCCTGGAAAGTATCTAGCAATAATATTTTATTATTATAATTATATAATTGCTTGCATACGATTATTCGCTAGAATAGATAAAAAACCCGGCACATTTTAGCTTCTCATTTTATATATATCAAAATCCGTTGGATCAAGTTTACTATGAAAATACTTGCTGACATATCCGTTTACTACATTGCCAGTTCATGAGACTTCGCATTGAATTAAATATCGTGTCGCTAAAAAAAATATTCCACGAATTTTTTCGGTGTATCCGCTCTATCCGCTAGTTTCTGTTCGTGGTTCTTAATTTTGATTGTTTCATGCGAAATGGAATCATTTAACGCCAATGTAACGTGTGCCCTTCCCGGTTTACCCTCCACATACTTCGATGCGGCCGGAACTCGTGGTAATCAGAAAAATTTTAAGTTTGTCCCTTCAATGACAATCATTGCGATCCTTCGGCGAAGCTACAGGTAAGTTTAAATACATATGGGCATTTTCACCAAAAGGTCAACCTGGGCCAAAAAGTTAAAAGTGGTTAAAAACACTATATTTTATCGAATTTTTATAGGGAAACAGCTAAATTAAACTAATTTGAGCTAATCTTACATTTATTAATTTATCAATTGGATATATTCGGTTTCACGGCCGGGCTAGCGCGTTTTTTCTCATTTAGACATTAAAATTGCTTAATTTGTTTGAAAAAAGTATTTTTGCTATCTAAAATATTTCTGATGGTACAAAGGGCTATACAAGAATGCAAAAGAAACCCTGAGAAACTATGCCAATGCAATTAACTAACAGTTTTTGCTTCGCATCATAGCAGAAACCACATAAATATAATGATGGAAAAAACTGTCCCGTGCGGCATGTCCCGTGCGAAAATGCATTTACATTTTAAAAAAACTGTAAATTATTTTTCGGTGAAATAAAAACTATTTTAAGGAGACATCAATGCACTACATTTTAATATTTATCGCACTAATATATTGCCTCAGGATTCGCTGAATTCGGCGTTTGAATGGTTTCTCGCGAAAACCACTTCTATTTCGAAATGTGGATAAACAACCACTATCAGCAGCAGCACCATCATTAGGAGCAACAGAACGTCCTTTTCTGGTGGAGTGCCATGGATGCTGGAATAACGAACCCGACGTGGCAACGTACGACCCACTTCGTCATTTAGAGGGGAAGTTAATCGTAAGAAGCTCTGTATGTCAAGGACTTTCGCGTGCTATGCGCAAGGAAGTTAGACAGCAGGAGCGCGTACGGATTGATGAATTAAAAAAGCAACAGAAAAATTAATAGCAGTTCAAAAATATAATCGAATTGAATCTTATGGCACATTCCAAACACATTGATAGCTTTACTAATATGTTGACCGTGTTTCAAAATAAAGAAGTTAAAAATTCACAACGCTAGCTGACAAAAAATGTACATACATATGTAGCCAAAGAAAAGTAACGGAACTGTGGCGCTCAAAAAATTTTGGACTAAACTTTTTTTTTAAGAGCGCGAGAGAGAGTGATCACTCATATAAACAAGGTCTCATAGAGCCATTTATCTCTTGGCTCTTGGACAGCTGCTACATGTGTTAGAATGAGGGGGGATGGGAAAGAGTGGAGAGTGGGTGAGGAAAAAATGGGAAAGCCAATTTAAAATGAATTATAATTGAAGAGTGCTGATCCTGCTCTGAAGTGCATTGTCTTCATATAATATCGCTAGACCAGAAATTCACTAAGTGAACGTGCGGCAGAAGTATGTTTTCAGCATACACTTGACTGACGAGGCCTAACATATAATCCCGGAATTTTCGAGCGCCTTGAAAATTTGGTTTGATTGTGGAAAATGCAACTGTCTACAAGATAAAACAACAAAAATTCTTCAAATCTTAGACCCGGACAAAGTCGCGACGGGTTCAGTTATATACAAAACTATAACTCTTCAGATTCCACAGAGCAGGCAAAGGACGCTAAACTTCTATTTTGAGTGAAACAATTTCCAGTTTCTTACCTGACTTGCCTCTATACCACTGACTATCTTTCTGCAAGAATTCTCTCACTTCTCGGCAGAGTACTAAACGACCAGAACGTGACTAAAAATGCAATGGAAAATTTTAAATAAGTCTCTCTCTCTGCATCGAACGAATTGCTAACAATTGCGTGTGTGTCTGTGTGTGTGCCCGAGTAATCCCAACCGCAAAATATATTTACTGCAATTTATAATTCATCCATTTGATAGCATATCCTCGAGTGCTTGTGGTGCAAACTGAGCAAACTCAATCTTTTAATGGTAAGCTGTTGGAGTGGAGCATACAAATGTTTGAAAATTTCTCAAACTAAACATTAAATGGTGTGCAATTTAGTGGGCGAAAGACAATTGGAGGGATTTTAGTTATGGTCCAGGTGCTGGTAACTCGTTTATATCCCCTCAGGGGATGAAGGGAAATGCGATTATCATTCACATCAAGCAGTTTTTATTTCGTGTGTGTTTTATTCATCTTTGAATTGTCTGCAGCTTCCGGCTGTAATTTGCAGCTACCTTTGAAGAAGTTTCCCTACTCCAGCCTTGAGCAAAACATGCTCTGTCGTCTGTTGAAGATGACTCAGCCAAAAAGGAAAATTAATTTATTTTTGTCCCGTAGTTATTTTACTTGTAGCTTAAAAATGCTTTAGAGTGCATTTTCCACTTGAGTTTTGCTGCCACGCTGGGCACAAGTGGCACGTTTGGCAACCATTTTGTCAGGTGTCACACAAGTGCCATAAAGTAAACTAATTATGGCAACCAGACAAGCAGCCAAAGAGATTTCTTAGCGTACACATATATGAAAAATACTTGAATTAAATTTGTTTTGCTTAAATTTTTGCTTGCGTAAAGCCAAAGCAAACCCTCCAGTAAGTTAACACATACAGATATTTGTCGAAAAGTGAGTTTACTTCTCAGTCTCAGGTTTTGTGCTCAGGGGGGAAAATGTTAAACAAATATGTCAACTGTGAAAACTCAATTTGCCTAAGTAAATAAACAGCTTGTTCAAACATATGTAACGTATCGCATGTCTGCTCAATTTGCTCACGAGTTACATATTTAATGTGGAAACCAAGAGATGCGGCCATTTAGGAGGTTAATGAGTAATGAGGAAAATGAAGGGTAAAAACGCGAGCGAAATGCGTAGGAGAATGAAGTTTTATTCACACTTTCAAGAGGTCCTGGAAAAGATTGTTGATTCTGTGTAGAAAGGAGATGTCTATTTTTGTTTCATGTCAATCATATCGATATTTCCATACTCGAAATATTTTCTGCTGCTTTTACCCATATTATTGCACCATTTTTATTAAATCAGTTGCGGTTAATGGCCGTTGGCCATTTTTCCATTCACGCATATTAATGTCAATTACCCGTAAACCACAAAAATATTCACTTAAAATGTATAAATTCTTTTTTCCCCCCCCATATAAATAAATCATAATTTAAAGTGCACTTAAAGCTTTTAAATCTATCGCCTATATTTATCGATTGAGCAGCGAAAATGTAAACATTATAACGAAAAAGCAAAGCAAACTGCAATTTGTTGTTTAAAGCACACGGAAGCGTGCACGAAGCTCGTATCTCTTTGCCAGAGAAGCGGAAAATCCCTGCACTTGCCTGCCAACGGAAACCTGCAACGGGAACAGCAACAACAACAACAAGGGTCAGTCATCAATAACCAAGAACAGGAACTTTAAACACAAACAACAGAGTGCCCGGGCCCCTGGCCACGTATTTATCAGATTAAGATAGAAACACATGATCCAGCGGGGTGGGAAGCTAGAGTGGAAAGCAGGATGAAGTCAGTCGGCCAAGTCAGCTGTACTAATTTTGTGGTCGTTCAGTCTGGTTGTTTACGGCATTGGCGCAGACTAAATGCTGCTGGTGTGGCCCAAAGTCTGGTGGTTTGCCTAATGAACGGCGACATTAAATAAAATGTCGGTCAATTGTCGTTGTGGCTTATCAGCGCCCAGACAAGATGCCTCACGGAAGGAGCCAGCTTTAACACTGCGTGCTGTAATTGATTTTCTTTCTAAATGGCAGCAGCTGAAGTATTTAGGTTTTTTTGTTTTCTTTCGCCAAACTTTGACGGTTTGATGCACTTGTTAATGTTTTAAAAGCCGTTGAAAGAACGTGTTGGCATCAGCTAGAGCAACAAGCTGATGGCAGGCAGCGGCAGAACAGAACAGATGGATGCATGGCTGTGCAAGTCAAAGGGCACCATATCGAGTGTATCACAGAAATTCGTAGAGGGTTCGTATAGGCGATAGCATATTTTATTTAAGCTGTTCGACTTTATATGTAAAGGGGCACAAATGGCTAATACACAAATCGAGTTGATATTGTTTCGTTTTTTAGAAACTTGTTTTGAGTTTTTATACCCTTGGAGAGGGTATATTAAAATTGTCCGGATGTTTGTAACGCATAGAAGGAAGCATCTCCGACCACATAAAGTATATATATTCTTGATCAGCATGACGAGCTGAGTTGATATAGCCATGTCCGTCTGTCCGTCTGTCCGTCTGTCCGTCCGTCTGTCCGTCCGTCTGTTTCTATGCTATCTCCTCCGTCAGTTTTAAAGCTATCGTAACCAAACTTTGCACGAAGTCTTTTGGTATAAATACGCTGCACATTTGTCGGAACCGGCCGGATCGGATGACTATAGCATATAGCTGCCATAGGAACGATCGGTTGAAAAACTAGTTTTAGTGAGAAAAACTTTTTTTGTTTTCAATGTTATCGCTCCCAACGCTCGTATTTATAAGTTTTTAGTGATTTCACATAATTTCACCAAGCCATTTTGAAATCGGACAACTATATAGTATAGCTGCCATACAAAAGTTAGGTCTGAAAAAAAGTCTTAGTGAGAAAAACTTTTTTGTTTTCAATGTTATCGCTCCCAACGCTCGTATTTATAAGTTTTCAATGATTTCACATAATTTCACTAAAATTTTTTTGAAATCGGACAACTATATAGTATAGCTGCCATACAAAGTTAGGTCTGAAAAAAAGTCTTAGTGAGAAAAACTTTTTGTTTTCAATGTTATCGCTCCCAACGCCCGTATTTATAAGTTTTTAATGATTTTACATCATTTCACCAAAATTTTTCGAAATCGGACCACTATATAGTATAGCTGCCATACAAACTGTCAGGCACATATCAAGCTCCAAGGGTATATAAACTTCGGTCGAGCCGAAGTTAGCTTGCCTCTATTTTTATTGTTTCGTTTCCAAGAACATTTTAAACACCACTGAGAAAAAATAATTATAAAAGGATAAAGGTTGTAAGTGGACTCCTTACAATTTGGGGCTTCGGAGGAATAGGAAGCACGATTTTACACACCTCTTTTGGATCGAAAGGGAAGAGAGGAAAGCGGCAGAAAAGCACAGAAAACATTTTTTCTTTTCTCGAAAGTACCAAAATGATATTTGAAGAATATTAAAGTGATACTAACTTTTATGAGGAAGACACTTTTTGTATTAATATTTGAGGATTAATTTGATACTGTGGTGGTTCAGAACTTCCTAAAGGGCGCGTACGTAGTCAGGTGAAGCTGTTGACTGGTTCAACTTGGCGAACCCAGAGTGATCCTGGCTTACTGCGTCTTAAGTCGACTTACACCTCCTCGTGGTGACCACCGGCAACAGAGCGATGCATCCGCAACACTGCTGGCGACGTGAGTGGCGGCCGCCCTTCTCTATAATAAATATATAGGGTTAGTACGTCGGGTTTGGTACCCACCACCGTAAAAAATCAGCACCAATGAAAAGTGCGATAATTGTATCGGTTGCAATGGCCAATAAATCCAGTGACGTAAATAGCTTTTTGCAATAAGGGGGATGAAGTGATAATTTTCTGAAGTTTTTTTTTTTGTGGGTCTTTAAAGTTATATTTATTGTTTTCTTATTTGATTTATTATTTCTTTTACAAAATGAAGTCATGTTTATTAGATTTTTTCAATGTTTATCTTAAAATCTGTCTCTTTGATTCCGATCCTTTCGCAATGGGCGTCGTCTTGCAAAGCGCAGAAACAGCCACATCAGCATTATAAAGTGGTATTTGTTCTATTTAAAGCTACATTTGTTATTTACATATTTTTCCAAAAACGAGGACAACCACATAAATATTTATAATTAGTAGGGTGTACAAAACAAAAAATTTTTTTTCTTGCACCGGCATATTCTGAAAGCTTATAGAGTAAAATATTTTAGAGATTTTTTTCAGATTCTTCGAAAGATGTTTAGAGGTAGCGCAAATACAATTTTTCCCAAAAATGGGTTTATGATTAATTTCAATAAATCTCATTTCTTGGAATTAGGTACGCCAAGTAACTATTTTAGCCCTCGAGCACACTTGTTGTTCCTAAGTCGTCTTCAAACACAGTGAAAATTTAGGTGAAAATTCAGTATATGGTACCTAAAAGAGCAAAAGCAAAGGCAAAACTTGTGGCTTATGCTCATAAGAATAAAATTTTTCTTCAAAAATGTTGATTTGAAAACTAAATTTGCGCGAAGGTTCTGTTTTAATTCTAACATTATTTTGGTATTCGGTTCCGTATTGGTATCTGGATTTATATTTCGTTATAAAATTAAATTAAATTTTTAACCAAAGACCAAGACAAGGTAAAATGTGTAAGTAACACTCACTATTACGGGTGCATTCGATTTACATATATCATAAATAATAGATTGTTTTTTATCGGCCTTTGTTTTTGTCACCATCCGATTCCGGAGCTTACGCTTAATTGGGTTGCTGGAACAGCAAGAAGAGCATTTGTTAGCTTTAGAAATTCTAAAAACTTAATCGACTTTATTTTTTTAACGGTTTAAGCTCAAAAAAATCTTAATAAATGCCCTTAAACTGAATTGTGAAGATACTGAATTATTTGTATAGTCCTATTTCTTTTTATATTAAAACATATCGTTCACTAATAGGCAAATTATAATATAATACTATAGAACAATGGGTAGTTTGGCGACAAAAAGACAATTTTTGCCACGGCAAATGTTTACTTTAAGTAACAGTATACGATTTTTGAGTGATGATCGCTATATTGTGTTTTATATGGTGTAAAATTTTCATCGTCGCTAAACCCATATAAAACCCATATAAGTATGATATAATGGACGGCACGCCAAAATGTTTGCAATAAAAACCAAAAAACGGTTTCCCTATTGAAAAAAAAAAACAAAAACAAATACCCTGTGTATTTACAAAACGCCATGACTCTGCTATGGAGGATCATTGGACAGATTGTTCAACCACCTTGCGGAGCTCAAAGGCAAAAGAAATTAATTACAACAATTGGAAAAGCAAAAGCAACACGTTCAAATAAACATAGCAGAATTCTAGGCTGAATCGTGGTCTCGTCCCATAGCAAATTGGAGTCCCCAACTCGTTATTCGGCGATATGAAGATTTATAAGGGAGTCTGTGTGGTCGTTTGAATGTGAATATGCAATACAAAAGTCTGCTGATGATAAGATGTGGTTATCTTTGAAACAGCGATCGTTGTACAGACATACCAATTGCTATTCCAAATTGTTGTAATTAATCTCTGTTGATTTGTGTTGATTACATTGAATTGTAACTCTCCACCGACCTCAAGCCAGCCAAAAATGCAAAAACTTTGGTAAAATTTTCATATTAAAATATTTTATACTCTGAAAATATTTCCTTCTTATATTTATTATAAAATCTTCATTGTCTCACAGATCAAGGAGAATTACTATATCCTAACATCACCTTGCTACAGACGATATCGTTTAAAGATCCTTCTGTTAAGAGGTTATATTTTCGGATGGCATTGATTGTAAACAAAAGGAATGTATTTTACATAGACGAAATATTTGAGGTGCGCGAATCTTCACTTGTACAAAAAGTGCCGGATCGATTTTTCACTTTCGTTGGGCTTGAACAGAACAGTACTAAAAAAAACCCTTAAATGCATATCTGCCAAAGCAACTACCAAGGTAATTTTTTGTTCAGAGTTTAGCGTGGTATAATAATATGGGTCCAAGAAAATGCCGAAAAAAAGTTTTAATTGCTCGCTTTGCAGTCTAATGGTTACACTCAGAACAGAAACTGCACCGGTACAATGTGTAGGTTTTTTTCGGTTCCAAGAATAACAGTTCCGTGATACCGTTATACAATAATTTAAGAATATGGGTTCCGGTTCCGGATTTTTTTTCTTCAGATTTTCTCTCTTATTAGTATGCTCAGTGCGGAGCTAGGCTTTAAGTTATAAAAAGTCAAGTTAAAATATAACTATCATTGAAGACTCAAACAATCTAAAGACTGGCATAAATATTCCAAAACCATTCAGCACATGGAAACAGAAAAAAAAAACCGCCAAATAGTCAGACAGACAGCTAAAATAATAATTCAATGCGATGTTTGCATTAAATATTAACACTTTAATCTAGCCGATGGCCGTGTGGGTTAGCGGAGACGCCGCCATAGCCATAAAAATAGCAAGTTATACAATATCCATACTCTCGCCACGACAGACTTTTGTGCGCTGCATGTTAAACAGTTTCGAGAGAGAGAGAGAGAGCGAGCCGGCCAAACTTGCCAATTGAAAAATAAAACAAGCCAAGCACAAGACATTAAACTGAAGCCAACACGCAACCCGCCAGTCTGTACAACCATAAATTTCGCCAAAAGAAACATGGCTGGAGCACACCCATTTGCAGAAAATAATTATATGCCTAAAAAACCCAAAGACCGTGGAACAACGACCACAAATTAAATCAACAAGCAGAGAGCAAAACGCCCATAAGGGAAGAAGTTTATTTGTGTTTTTGCTTAGAGAAAATATGAAAAGCATTAATATTCACGCCCACGTTAAAAGCACATAAATAGGCGTGGCGGGGCAAACACTTCCGGTTCGGCCCGCCTGAAATTATGCTACAAAATGTTGCAAACAATTTAGCAGGAAGAACCATTAAATCCAATCCCAAAGACCATTGAGGGGAAAGCTTAGAAAGTGTGGAATTGCACAGACATTGGCCAGGGGGAACAGGTGTATGCAAGACAAACTGTTTTGCTTGACAAGAATCTTAGAAGAATATAACTTCAGAGTGTGTCAGATAAATTTACTATTTAGGGCCGATTTCTGTTCTCCCAAATAGCTATTTGTCAGATAGTCATAGATTTTACACTGTCCAAACCACAAAATCGAAACGGTGAACCGTCAATTAAATTGGTTGCTTGATTCCTTTCATTAAAGTTTTTGGGTAGTGAAAACGATGTTGGAATTTTTTTAGAATTTATTGAGCGGCTTTTAAGGGTCTTTAAAAACAAGTAAAATATGACCAGTTGGCGTTATAAATTTAAAAAAATATAACTTCACTGATCAGGGATCAGTTGTTCTGGTGAAAGTGCAAACCAAAAGCGCAAACCAATGAGAATTTCCATTAAAACATTCTATGTTTTCTCTTTTGTATTTCTCTCCTATGCATGTTGCAAAACCGAACGCTGCAACAAATATGTATGCGTTGCATTCAGCGTGAATTTTGTTGTTGGCGAAGAATGATTTAGTAGGCATCAGATACTCACGAGCACGCCCACACAATAATCGCTTTTCTTTATCTGTTTCTTGTGATTTTTCTTTCTTTATTTGTATTCGTGTCTACGGCGCTGTAAACTGGCTCTGGTTACCATTATATTTTAAACCTAGAGAGGAAAACAGTGGCTCACAGAACATATAATTTTAATACAAAAAAATTTCGATAAACGTAAAAGTTAACATTTTGCATACAAACATAATTATACACTAAAAATGACAGCTTATTTATTCTGCATCACACAGTTGCTTATGTACACTATGGAAAAATAGCGAACGAGATAGAGATAAGGCAGATAACTAAAACATGTATTTTGCTCATCTTTCTCTTTGTTTGTAGTTATCCTTCCAATTTGTTTGAATGAAAATAGTCGATCGCCTTTTTGAAAAACGACTTTAATATGCTTGTTGATGTATATGTGTGGGAGAAAAATCTATTCCAAATAACGGCGTAACTTGAATAAATGCTGGGCTTACACTGCGTAAGAAAGTGTCGCTTTCAGTGTCACAGCTCAAAATTCCCAAAAGAAATGTGAGCTTTTCCAAGCTACGCCGTTATCCTGATATCTGCTTTATAAAGTTGTGATCATGACAGTTAATGAAAGAGGGGAATGAAAAATGTTTTGTTTTGGCTCTTGTTAAGTTTGCTTTTGACACATTGTGCGCAATGCCTAGATCGAAATCCATAATTTTTCGGGAACTGCTGTTTTCTTATGACATAAAAAAAACGAAAGCTCTTGTGTTATTGAAATAAATGACAAACAATGTGGAAAAGAAATTTTGGGGGATTCATGGACGTTTGAATGTTGGCGAGGATGAGGAACTGTATGAGCTCTATGCGACTACCACTCAGATGGGACGACCAGGTGCGGAAAGACTTTTCCAAGCTTGGTGTGAACAACTGGTGCCAGCTCGCGCGGAACAGAAACTAAAGGCGGGCATTAGTAGCCGAGACCGTCAAACGGTTGTGATGGCCAATAAAGAAGAAGAAGAAGCATGTCGAAAAGAAAGTAAAGTGAGTGCAGTAACTACATTCTAATAGGCAGAACATGGAAAGATTTGTTTGTGAAACAAAATGTAGATGTATAGTAGCTGTGTGTTGTTAGTTTTTACGTTACTCTTGTGATTAATTGTAACGAGTCCTTTTGCTTGCTTGGGCTAGGCTCAGGGCTGCCGAAGGTTCGTTCCAACAAATGTATATCACGATAGCCTTGGTGACAATAATAACACAGGGATTTGTTCAGTATATTCACACGTTATATATATTCTTCAAGAAAATGCACTCAGAATTACAATTCAGATTTTAACACTAGATATCGCTAGTCTTAACCTCACCCGTCCTTCGCCTCGTCCTCGGTCCCGGCTGTTTATGTGCGATGGACTCCCCCTAATGGTGTTTCCTTTTCGGAACTCTGCTACCTCTCGATTGTTCCGCCTCTGCGGTGGCTAGGATTTACCGCCTAGACGCGTCGAACCTTTCGCTCTGACTCGCCGGCTCTCCGTCTTCGCCTACCTTGGCGGGTTGGTCTATTAGGGCTCGTGTTGGCAAGGGTTTACGCCGCAACGCGTAGAGACTAACGCTCTTACTCGTCGGCTCACCCCTTACACAATCCTGCGATCCACGCCCTTTCTACACTTATTTCGTCGGCTACGGTACGCCTCGGCACGTCGAGAATCCTCTCTGACTCGCCGGCTCAGCGTTTCTGCACGACTCTTTATTCCCTATTGACAAGCTGGTTGTTGCTGCACGTTTCTCTCGGTCCTGGAGAAATCCTTCGACGTATCCTTGGAATCCTTTTCACTTTCACTGCCACTTATCCCGTTGACACGCACTCGTACTAGTTCTCCGTAAGACACTGACTGCCTCGTGCCTGTTCCTTGGGTCTCGTATACCCTCCCGCGCTGCTCGCACGGTGTAACTGTTGTTTGCTCTGCTCTCGCGCTGCCTAGCAACATCCAATCGAAACGCCAACTCGAATACGTCTCGAACATTCGAAGCCGTTAGTCCGGCCTTTCCGTACGGTACCTCTGGCTGGGCGCTTAGAAACCTTCCCATACTCTCTCCAACTATCTCTATATCTCGTCGGCAATGCTGCTCCGGCGCTGCCTAGCAACAAGAAACCATCTCGTCGTCTCGCTCTTCGCGCACAATCGGATCCGACTTGCGCTTTCGGCCTTTAGCTCGGCTTACCGATCTTCGTTGATGCCGACGATGCTTCAATTCCCCTTTGACTCTTGGTTCTCTTCGCCGTCGCGCTTCCCAATTCGCCCTATCGAATTCGCCGAAGGTGAAATTCCCCTTCTTTCTGCCTGCTCCTGTTCTTGTGAGGAATTGCCTGTAGAGTTGGAAATTTTAGTTCATTTTAATGACCTAGTTCATTAGTTCATTTTTTCATGAACTATAGTTCATTTGAACTATAGTTCATTTTTTGAACTATAGTTCATTTTTTGAACTATAGTTCATTTCAACTATAGTTCATTTTTTGAACTATAGTTCATTTTTTGAACTATAGTTCATTTGAACTATAGTTCATTTTTTAAACTATAGTTCATTTTTTGAACTATAGTTCATTTGAACTATAGTTCATTTTTTGAACTATAGTTCATTTGAACTATAGTTCATTTTTTGAACTATAGTTTATTTGAACTAAAGTTCAATTTTTTAACTATTGCTC
Source organism: Lordiphosa clarofinis (assembly GCA_018904275.1). Taxonomy (NCBI): domain Eukaryota; kingdom Metazoa; phylum Arthropoda; class Insecta; order Diptera; family Drosophilidae; genus Lordiphosa; species Lordiphosa clarofinis. The sequence goes on from JAEIGQ010000026.1 coordinate 174,848, forward strand.
GTTTTATTAACTATTGTTCATTATTTTAACTACTGAGGAAAATTTTAATACTGTTTGATACATGATACACAGACGGCTTGGTTTCGATGGATTTGTTGAGTTTGCGTGCGCGTAAAATCAGTGCTTCGGTGCTTGCTCGCGCAGTTGTTCGGTCAGTTTGTTGAGATTAAACTGTTTTACTATCTACATAAAAGTTAGCAGCAATTTCTTAATGTTGTAATAGGCAAAATGAAAAGCTACATCTTCATAGATGTCGCAGCCATGGATCACACATGTCGCGCTTAAGGAATCTTTACACAATCAGCGAGTCACCCTTAACCCGTGCCTCTTAGTAAATTCAAGTTAACATGTCAGCCAGTTGGGAAGCCGGCTCATTAATACCAATAGCGTTGGCACGCTTTACCGAAATTTTCTCCTCGCGTACGACTACCTCTAAACAAGAGAGTGTTACCATTTGGTTGGACCACTTTAGGCAAGTTCTTCAATTGTTCACCATTAATGATGGGCAGCAGTGAGAGAACTACACGATTGGCACCATAGATCACTGGACAGACGGAAGAGCCACGAATGATGTGGCTTAAGCTGGGCATATAAGTCCATCAACTGCAGACCTGTCATCTCCTGAGTTTGGTTATGTGGTTTGAATTTGATTCCCTCTGACGCCAAATTCTCGCAGCTGAAGGTTCCCTGTAATGTGTCAATGTCGTGGGTGCCCATGGCCACCAGGGTAAATGTTCTGGAGCAGCTTATCCTGCGGATCAATGAAACTTTTGCAGGACTCTTGGGTAAAGGACACATTGCGAAACAAAGTTCAAAAAATGAACTATAGTTCAAAAAATGAACTATAGTTCAAATGAACTATAGTTCAAAATATGAACTATAGTTCAAATGAACTATAGTTCAAAAAATGAACTATAGTTCAAATGAACTATAGTTCAAAAAATGAACTATAGTTCAAAAAATGAACTATAGTTCATAAAATGAACTATAGTTCAAAAACAGAGAAATACATAGCTCAAAATATGAACTATAGTTCAAAACCAAGACCTAGTTCATTAGTTCATTTTAAAGACTAGTTCATTTGAACTAGTTCAACAAAATCGGCACAACTCTAATTGCCTGACCTATAATTCCTCACATAATTTGTGGACGGGACTTAGAACATAGGCCAGTGCCAGTTGTTGTGGCTTTTCCTTATCAAACAGTCTCACTTTAACGTATGCATGCTTAGCTGAACGAAAATTTAGCATGTTTTCCGTTTGATTGTTGCTGCGCAGATTTTGCAAGTAAGATTACACAGTCATTCACACTGTCAGAAACATATTCAATACCAATAAACGTAACCGTAACAAAAACTTGAAGCAGAATAAGGTTAATAACTAGTTAGCGGATTTTGCATATTTTGAAGCATATTTTAATCGTAGTAGACAGTTAAATACTATTGGGGAGTAAATTTTAAAACAAATTTGTTGTCATTATTGGCACTCTATTTTGATAGGATTAAAGTCTGTTTAAAAATATGCAATACCGCTGTCTATTAATAACCGAAAACCTTACCGTAACCCATATTCCAACCGTTACCGTTATTCGTTTCTGCTTTAATCTCTGTCTGTATGTGACAGATAACAGACACTTACAATGTGGGTGTATCACAGACAAAGCATTTTTAAATTAAATTTCAAATTTAAGTCATATTCTTCAAAAATAAAATGACAAATTTAAAAAAAATTTTCGCCAATCATTAATTGAAACTTGGCATTCCTTAGCGTTTGTTGGTACTCAGAGTTTAGAAGGCGACAACTCGCTGATTTGTCAACATTCGGTAGGTTTTGGGAACAATTATTGAAACGCAAATTTAAATATTAAAACAGTTAAAATATTTAATTCATTTGATGAAACAACAAAACACGAGAGATTTAAAACACCGAGAATTGGTTTTGGGTTGGAATTTGGTTGGAAGAGATTTCTGTGACGCCGCTGAATATGAGAAATATGCCCTTAGACTTAAACCAATAAAAAGTTCGAAAACGCTTTCCATACCGTCATCTTCTGAAAGTTGTTTTGTAGTCATATTTAAGCTTTCTATTTAAGAAAAAATATTGCACAGAGATAAAAAATCCCCTTCGAATGGATATTCGAATATCCACATTAAGACCCATTTATTTAAATATCCTTTTCACATTTGTCAGCTTCTTTGGATGATGAATAAATATCAATGAAATGTTTTCTTCTGATGTATCCTTTTTAAGCGAATATAAATCGACTATAAAAATATCAAGCGGAGCTTAAGAAATAGAGGGAAGCTAACTTCGGCTCGACCGAAGTTTATATACCCTTGGAGCATGATATATGCCTGCCAGATTGTTATATGGCAACTATACGAAATATTCATCCAATTTTGAGACATTTTTGAAAACAAAAAAGTTTTTCTCACTAAAACAACTTTTCGACCGATTTTTCCTATGGCAGCTATGTGCTATAGTCGTCCGACTTGAATCGAACTTGGCAGAGTTGTGTGGTAGCATAAAATATTGATCAGTAACAAGTTTGGGAGTGATAGCATTGAAAACAAAAAAGTTTTTCTTACGATGACTTTTTTTCAAACTTATCTTTTGTATGGCAGCTATACTTAATAGTTGTCCGATTTTCATAAATCTTGGTGGAGTTATGTGAAAGCATAGCAGACTTATAAATCCGCGGTTTGGGAGGGAAAGCATTGCAAACAAAAAAGTTTTTCTCACTAAAAGTTCTTTTTTAACCGATCGTTCCTATGCCAGCTATATGCTATAGTCATCCGATCCGACCGGTTCCGACAAATGTGCAGCGTATTTGCACTAAAAGACTTCGAGCAAAGTTAGGTTAAGATAGCTTTCAAACTGACGGAGGAGATAGCATAGAACACGGACAGACAGACATGGCTATATCAACTCAGCTTATCATGCTGATCAAGAATATATATACTCTATGTGGACCGAGATGCTTCCTTCTATGCGTTACAAACATCTGAACACTTTCAATATACCCTCTCCAAGGGTATAAAAAGGATAGTTAGCTATCTAGTCTAAATGGATACCGAAAATATCCCGAGGATCATCAAAACTATCCTTAATTTTCTTAGTGTAGCAATATTTGGATTATGTAAAAAATGTGCTCATATCTTCAAAACTTAATATCAGAATCGATTGAAAGACCAAACGATTGCCTTGTTTAATTGTACGATTGAAAGTAACTACACATTTCGTTGCAAACAATTTTAATAAGTAAGTAATTTCCTTATACTTAAACTTTAAAGAAATGTTGCAGTTTTTTTCTGTATCCACTTTTCACAAAAAGGTCTTCCTCATCACAACCCAGCGAACTTCTTATAGAGTTTTCTCTCGTTAGTAATTACCAAATTAAAGAGACTTATTTTAAAGACTTTTGCTAACACCAAGCTTTCATTTAAGCATTTATTCTGTCTGCTAATTGAAAACATTAAATTCACACCATTTTTTTTGGCACACAAAACTTGTTGACTCGACAAAGGTGAAGACTTAAAAAGCTTTTCTACACACACACACACATTTTGCCATTGAGTTGTGATTTTTATTATTATTTTTTGGCTTCCGTTTCGAACTTTGTGCCCTTAAGGTGTTTTGTCTTTTGGTGCTAAAAAGTTGGCCAACATTTGAAAAGGGTGTTTGGTGTTTTTGTGGTTGTTATTTTGGGGTATCTTGTTTGTTGGTGGCATGTAATACCCAAGCTTAACTTACAATGTTTATCTTTGTTTAACTGACCCCCAAAAACTAATAAATTTTGTGCAAGCAATGTTTGGGGGGGTGTGTTCAAGTATGCACCCTCTTAAATATATTTGTTAATCTATTTTTAAAGTCAGCTGGTGGGAATGGCAAATTGTTAATGGCACATTAAGGTAATTGATATGCCACATATGCGTTGATTTTTATTGAAGACTCGTGGATAGAACTCATTAAAAATTACATCATTTGCTAATGGCAAGCATTTTGGCAACGTTTTATATATTTTTGATTAATTGCCGAACAATTTATCAATATTTAATTTTACTCAGATACAAGGGCTGTTTGAAAAGTTATTAAATCATTTAAGAAGTAAATATTAAGTTTGTGATATTTCTAGGGGTTGTTTCCTGCTGCATTTAGCTGTTCTCCTACGCGTTTCGGCAGCTTTATTATAATCACTTATCGAACCGCCCTCGTACAAGACTCTTCCTATCTTCCCCCACACGACTTTTGCCTGATAAAGTAAATTTACACAAATTTGATTTTGTTTGCCTAACTCAATGAGCCAAGGATATGGCTGATGTGAATTTGGTACATAAATTTCTTCAGCTGTGTGTGTCAAAAAAAAAAAGAAGAAAAAAGTGAGGCGGATGTGAGTAATGTGTAAGGAAGGGCATCATTTCCCTACCCACCCCTGCGACAGCAAATAAATAGCAATTGAGTAAATTGTTTAACCATAATGTTTGCCACTTGGGGAGAAGCTGCTTGTACAAGCACTCGAAACGACTTTGGGGGAATTGTTGGAATAATATATTTAAGCTCAGCGCCTTTAATTATTTCCGGCCTAAAGCAACAAGTGGGATTAAACGCTTTTTCACACATTCCCGCCTTTCGGCATTACGTTTTATGTGCGGGCGTTAACTGAGCCCCAACTTGACTTGGTTTAACTTGTTGACTGATTTAATTAGCTTTTGTTGCCTGCGCAAGGCTAATGAAGTTGACTGCCACTCAATGATTTCTACGTTTGTCTCCATTCCTAAGTGCTTTGTCTTGTTTCTTGTTTTTTGGTTTTTTGTTTTTCGCTTCGACAGAACTTTATAATTTCATCAAAATCACAACCAAAATTTGCGTGCATAATTTTATTATTTTGAAAGCACTTCAACGAACTTTATCTAAACATGCAGCAGGCAGGCAAGACCATACCCTTACCCCCGGCCGCTCTCTACTTCTAGACAATGTTGAGGCTTTGGCCAAAAAGTTGTTTCAAACAGCAATTAAAATAAATTACCTTTTGTGTGTTTTAATTGCGTCTAATTGCAGGTAAAAGCCTGGAAAACTTCCAAGGGTTGGGGGCAAGAGGAGGGGTAAAAATTAATTTTGACAGTTGTCAGTTATGAGAAACGAACCAACACAAAAGTTTCAATGGCACTCACCGAAATGGACAATCACAAAATAACACACACACACCGCGTATACGTAATTTTACGAAATTAAACTTTTATGAGTGACAATTTGGTATAGTTTTTCCATGCAATTTTCAATTTGATTGACGCACTAAAATTCGGTTCGGACAATTTGGAGTTTCAAAATGCGCATAAATAATAATGAGCAATGCAACTAAAATTGTTATGCAATTAGGGGAATTGCGAGATTCAACTAAAATAAGTGTGACTATTTCGGCCAGAAGGCCTTAATGGTTAAAGCTTGTGTATGCTGTTTAAAATGTAATTTTTGGTAACATTTGCTGATGGATTAAATTTCAGACTTATTGAAGGGCTAATCAATTGTGCGAAAAAAAGAATCTGCATATATCGATCTTTCTGCTTCGACGACTGCTGGGTACAGCTATGACCATAATGATAATCGATGATCTTCATTTGGTCGGGTGTCCCCTACAAGCAATTTTCAAGAAAATTTCCATTCTGTTGATTTCAAGAACAAATAAAATTGCAAATTTTTGTTGAAGGCTAAAGAGGAACCACAATACTCCAAAATTTACTTCACACTTATTTATCATTGCATTTATTGAAAATGTGTTTTTATCAAATTCAAGTTCAAACAGCTACAAAATCACCTCATAGCATTTAAAGTCACTTAATGTACTACCACAAGTGTGCTCGACTTCGTGATTCTTGGTAGAGTAAGTCTTGAGGCACTTAACATTAAAAATATTAAAAAGTAGAGTAAGTACTTAAGCGTCAAGTTATTTTAAGACAGAGATGATGGTCACACTAAATGGAAAAAACGACCAGTGGAGCACAGCAGAGGAGAAGTGACAAACAGACGGAGCCGAGAGACGAAAAAACACGTGTGTAAATAGAACGGGCGGAGCCCGTAATGATAAGTTAATTAGTAAGCTTGTTATTCTGCTTAAGAATAAATATAATATACTTCATGTGCTCATATACTTTTTAAGTGTATAATAATGTTCAAAGATATTTGAACAGTGCATTTAAGGACCGCTACCTGCGGACGCCTCAAGCCGAGGCGCACAAATATAGAAACTAGAACCTAAAATAGAAGCAACCCCCACAAGCAGGGACACATCTGTTAGTAATAAGGCATTGCTCTGCTTGGGGTAAAACCAAAAAATGTATAAAAGAGAAAGTACCAACCATTCAGCTTCTGGAAGCCGAGCTAGTCACTTGCACCATACATGCGTAAGATTCAGCTTCGTGATGTGGAGCGGATCACTCGCAATAGTATTGCGTTTTAGTGATCATTGGACCTTCGTCCCTGTAAAGGCAAAATTGCTAAACTGAACGGCATTTGCTCAGGTCGAAAAAAAGGCATTCAAATGTAAGGATAGCCTAAGGCGGTGATCGGGAGAGAAAGGTATTCAGTGGAAAACCTAAGGAGGCAAGAAGTTCACCTACAAAACCTGCCGACGCGTTAGGGATTGGCCCTGCGTGCGGAGGAGAACGGTGAGAAGTTCGCCAAAAAGTGGCCTGCCAAGCGTTGGGAACTGCCCAGCGTGAGGAGGACTACAAACTGAGGCAAATGTGCCTTTTAATCAGGAAGAAGGAAGGAAGAGAAGGAGCAGCAACGGGTACGAGTCCCGACAAATGGAGAGGCGCTGTCCAGGCGCGACTGCGACGTAACAGAGCAGTAAGCCTGGGGCTGATCCACACTACCACAACCATACAATGCGGCCGTTAAGAAGAAGTCGTCGCAGTAGAAGCAGATTTTCGTAAGATAATAAATTAATAGAAAAAATTAATAAAATAAAAAGTAGAGTGCCCGTGTGGCACCGCTGCAACAAAAGGCGGATTTTCGCTGTTACATAAAATTTAAATATTCAAAGCTCTAATTTCATCAAAAAAAGGCAACAAAAATTTTTGGTTTTTTTTTATACAAATCTTTAAAAATAAAAAGTAGACAAAAATGTTTTTGATTTTTGCCGGTGCAAGATGTTTTTAATAAACATGGCATTATTTAAATTGGCTTAACAAAAAATATTTCATTGTAAATTAAAAATAAAAACCAATGTAAATTCAAAGTTAAATAAAACATGTTAAATTAAATCGAAATGTTAAGATATAAAAATGTAAAAATCTGAGCAAAAAAGTTTAAAACCTATATGGAAATATACACATTTAAAATACAGTCTACTATCGAAGAGAAAAAAAATATATGTAAAAAAATACAAATTGTTGCCCTCTGCAATATTTATGTTCAAAGATAATTGAGCAGTACATGTAAAGTAAAAATACAATTTGTTTGCCCTCTGCAATAAGTTCAAAGATATTTGAACAGTGCATTTAAAGACCGCTACCTGCGGCCGCCTCAAGCCGAGGCGCACAAAAATAGAAACTGGAACCTAAATATAAGCAACCCCCAAGAAGAGACACATCTGTTAGTATAATGAATTTCTCTGCTTGGGGTAAACGCAAAAAATGTATAAAAGAGAAAGTACCAACATCTTAATAAATATTCAGCTTCTAGACGAGGAGCTAGTCACTCGCACCATATATGCGTTTTATTTAACAATCGAAGGAAAAAATATATTTTGGCGCATATTTTTGCTCAAAATGAAGGCAAAATGAATGACGAGGTATCTGAACTAAGCTTGATCGAGTTTTTGGGAACTTTGGTGGTATTAATTCCCCATGTCTGTACCTACACTAAAAAGACTATTTTTATAGTCAGGATAATGGTGAATCGCTTGGCTGATAAAACCGCAACCACCCAAGTGAGCGGAACCTAAAAAGAACCACAATATACATATAACCTCTCTTCAGATATCCCACAGATGTCCCACTACAAGTCCAGCAGAAAAGTAGATCATTGTTACTTGGGCGTTAAACACCGTGACACATGCACGTTTTCTAACAAATTTCCTTGTTGCACTCAAGTGACATTCACTTAACTGCAACCAAACTCTAGTACTATCTTAATCAGAATTTTTTCGCTGCAGCAAGGGCTGGCCGGACTTGAGCTTATGTACTTGCATTTCGAGCATGTCTGTAATTTTAAATTTGGCCACTACAGCTGACTAATAATCAGACATATTTTTTTTAAAGGAACCATACTATTTGGGGACGTTTGCATTGAAAACTAAAAAGTATTTTTTCCACCGGATCATTCGATCTGGCCGAATTTGCCAAAGGTTCCAAGTGTTTGTACAAAATTACGATGTGCAAAATTTTTTAACTGACATTTAAACAGACGAACGGACAGACAAACATGTCAACTCAGCTCGTCATGCTGATCAAGAATATTTATACCTTAGGTGTCCAAAATGAATGCTGCTATGTGTTACAAATATCTGGACAATTTTAATATAATCACTGCATGTGCATAAGGAGCCCTTTGGCTCGGTTTGGTTTGGATTTGGGTCCTTAATTCCGGGCCATAGACCGAATCTTTACACTCTCTAACACCCCGACCCTGAACTCAAACCTGACCTTATCTGTTTGGAGAAAGTTGAGGTTAAAAAAATGTATGTTTGACTACACAGATCTGCAGCAAAAATGCTGTCTGGATGTTTTCAACTGATTTCTATGTATTTAGGTGTTCTGAAAACTAAAAAAATAATGTGAAAATTCCAGAACGTCAGGTTATTTCACAACACGCAAGACATTGTTATAAAAATGGGTATATTTGCTACTTTCTAGTCCTGAAAATTTTGTATTTGTGACTAAGGAACAAGCTAAACGATTTCTTCTTGTGACGCACTGTCCCAGTACGCACAAATAAAAGGACACAAAAATATAAATTTGAATTAATATTTGAAACCTAACTAACAGCTTTGGCACCCTCGATCGATATCGATTAATAATCGATAGCTATCGAGAGCAACCCTATAAAGAACTCACAATGGCGTGAGCCGAGAGCGAGCAACCGCATGGGAAGTCATTTGCTCATGGAAAGTCACTTGATCACCAGAGCTCCAAGCGCAAAGGTAAGCCAGCTAAAGGAGTTAGCATCTGTAGTTATGGAGCAGGCGGGCTCCCATCTTGTTCTTGTGTATAGTGGACAGCCAATCCTCCACAGAGTTGGAATACTCTACGGAGCAGTCGTGCGTCCCGCTTGTTATTGTGTATTCTTAGATCGCCAATCCTCCCCAGAGTTCTAAGACTCTATAGAGCAGGTGTTTCTTTACACGTCCCTTATTCTTAGATATAACGTCCCACCCAGAGTAGGAACTCCCGACTGGAGCCCGACATCTGAGTTCTTCAACCCCGCGGAACAGAGTACTGACGCCCCCAGGCGGAGCACGACGGTCGGAACCAACCCGGAGCCCCAGCGGACAGCGTAATCCAGCACACCCCTCCTAAGCCCTAGAATTAATACTACAATATAGAACAGCCTGAAATAAAACCCAAAAGGGAACACATTGAAATCTCGCATTGTTGTTTAGGGACTCTGTTTACAGCAACCACGACTAAAAGAAATCCTAAATTTCTGTAATCCTGGACTCGGCGAGCACTACCCCGGCCAAAATTCGTTACATTCTTGATTTTAAGGAGATGGAAAAAAGATACCAAGGAAGAGGGAGCGTCTCAATGATGGCAGACTACTGTTGGACGCTTCAACGATACCTTTCAGATGCTTCCTACAAGCGAAAATGTACCAAAAGGTGTCTTACTGAGAAAAATTAAATGTATTAATTGATTACTAAATAATGTATTTTAGATCACTTTAGAGTCATTTTCCCAAGAACGCAACAAAACCAAAACAGCTGTCAATTTTTTTATGCCGAAGATCAAGTAGGCGGAGTTTATTACAAGCACCAATTTGTAAAGATGAAGGAAAATCAAGATGCCCCAAATATTGTTACAAATTTTACAAATCAAGTAGGCCGAGAAATGCGATGTCTTACCGGCTCGAGTAAAAAAGTTTAGTTGCTTGAACGAGTTGATTGAGTCAACACAAAGCAATTCTTTTGAATAAAATAAAATCTGTTTTTTTTTTATATTTATATTTTTATCTTTTCATTTAATAATTTAATTACCATTCCCATGCCAGCGGCATGACGTCCGTAAAGGAGCACGGCAAATGGGCTGGATTCATGATCCAGAATAAAATTTCTTTTTATTTTAATTTGTCCTCCTACTCGTTTCGTTCGCATTTTGCGCCTTTATCGGGAATTCTTTAATTCTTTTTTCTTATTTAATAAACAAATATTTCAAATTATTTATGTAGCTCTGCTGCAGCCATTTGTTCAGTTCGTAGCGGGGGCTGCTCTTCCTTCTTGGTTTCTGGAGGCTTTTGCTGGGAATCCGTAGAAACCATTTTGTACCTTGGCATTTGGCTTCTTGTTATTTGTAGAAGGCGACAATTAGGCTACTTTGGCCTTGGGCTCCTCATTATCCTCTTCGTTATTTTTATGCAAAGCCAGGAATACCTCATCTCCATCGACCTCATTCGTCTTCATCGTCCTACTTTTTAATATGTTTAAAGTTTGGTTGGTCCTCATTATCCTTTTTTATATAATCATTAAGCAGGGAATACTTTCCAGAGCTGAGATTCATCGACCATCTCATCGTCTTCGTCGTCCTCCTTTTTAATTTGGTAGCACACAACCATTTGGCGGTCCTCTTTGTTATAACCTATATCACGCTTTATGCGCCTTCATCGGGGATTCTTTAATTCTTTTTTCTTATTTAATAAACAAATATTTCAAATTACACTAGTTTACAGCCAAAAAGACCCATTTCTACTGAAAATTTTTTTTAGTGTAGTTTGGAATGGTGATCTCAAAAATCAATTTCAAAAATTTTTTCATGGCTCCGTTTTTGAAATATAATTTTTTTTTATTTTTTGGTATGGGCACTAACATTTTAAGCCATATCTCACTTTATAATTGTCAGATAGAGTCAAGCAAGATAAAAATCGAAAGGTTATTTCGCTGCCGGTAATCGAGTAGAACATTGTTCTTAAATCGGTTCATTAGTTTGACTACAATATCCAAAAATATTTCGAAAAAATCGATTTTTTGCTCGAAAATTCATTTTTGGTCGCCTGGAAAAAATATAAAAAAATCCAAAAAAATTATTTTTATTATTTCTACATAAGAACCGCACTTCTACGAAGAAAAACAGATATCGATGATCAAAATCTGTGAAAAAACACAGGAGCTGTAAGCAATTTAGTGCAAAAAAATGTGATATTTTCCTGAATATTTTAAAATAAATTTTTGTTTGCTTCGACTTTTGTTCCGTTTTTAATTTTTATTTTTGTTCTGGCTTTTCGTTCACTTTATACTTTGACCAAAAAACGAAGAAAAGTACAATGTTAATTTTTGAAAACACACAATATACTCAAATTTGACTGTTAGTTCCTCTACTCAATTTGATCCATCTATGGTACGTGTTACACGATTTTCCTCACCAATACCTTATTTTCTTCGTAAAAGTGCGATTCTTAAGTAGAAAAAATAAAAATAATTTTTTTGTATTTTTTATATTTTTTCTAGTCGTTTAAAAATGAAATTTCTTGGATTTTCGAGCAAAAAATCGATTTTTTTGAAATATTCTTGGTTGTTAAATTCAAACTACTGAACCGATTTAAAAACAATGCTCCACGCAATTATTGGCAGCTCCATTACCTTTCGATTTATTTCTTACTTGACTCTATTTGACAATTATGAACTGAGATATGGCTTAAAATGTAAGAGTACCTACCAAAAAAATTTAAAAAATTAATATTTCAAAAACGGAGCCATGAAAAAATTTTTGAAATCGATTTTTTAGATCACCATTCCAAACTATACTAAGAAAAATTTTCAGCTGAAATGGGTCATTTTTTTTTTTTATTTTTGTAAACTAGTGTTATTTATGTAGCTCTGCTGCAGCCATTTGTTCAGTTCGTAGCGGGGGCTGCTCTTCCTTCTTGGTTTCTGGAGGCTTTTGCTGGGAATCTGTAGAAACCATTTTGTTCCTTGGCATTTGGCTTCTTGTTATTTGTAGAAGGCGACAATTAGGCCACTTTGGCCTTGTGCTCCTCATTATCCTCTTCGTTATTTTTATGCAAAGCCAGGAATACCTCATCTCCATCGACCTCATTCGTCTTCATCGTCCTACTTTTTAATATGTTTAAAGTTTGGTTGGTCCTCATTATCCTTTTTTATATAATCATTAAGCAGGGAATACTTTCCAGAGCTGAGATTCATCGACCATCTCATCGTCTTCGTCGTCCTCCTTTTTAATTTGGTAGCACACAACCATTTGGCGGTCCTCTTTGTTATAACCTATATCATGCATTTTGCCCCTTCATCGGGGATTCTTTAATTCTTTTTTCTTATTTAATAAACAAATATTAGAAATTATTTATGTAGCTCTGCTGCAGCCATTTGTTCAGTTCGTAACGCTCCATCGTGGTGAGCAAATCTTTTTGTGAAAGCTGTCGAAAATTTAGCTTTCAGAATCGGTGATTTAAAATGTTACCAAACAAATTTTGTAAAATCTGTTTATATTTTTCTATTGTTTAGATATCCTAACATCATATCCGTAAATGAACTCCTCAAATGGGTTGGATTAAAGATAATCCAGATCAACCAAAATAAATTTTATTTTATTTTAAATTGTCTTTTAATTCATTAATTGCACTTTGAGACTGTACAAGGTGCCAGCATTTTTTTATTTTTTCTATTTTAAATTTACACGAATTTTTCGAATTCTGGACTTATCATTTCATTCCATACGATGCTATTCTTGGCTGCTTGAAACTTGCGTCTCTGTGAACTCGGCTAACCAATATTTTATTTTAGTCAAAGAATGCTTCATCACGTTCTCAAATTAAACATCTTAAGTAAAGTAAAGTAAAAATAACTAAGGTGTAAACTAACTCTTCATTAAGTTTAAAATTAAATGGTAAAGTCTCTACCCTTAGCACCCATTTTTTTTTTTTTTTTGTAAATTACAAACAAAAACTGTAACTCGAGGGGTGCAGAGTTATAATTTCTAAATTCTACTTTTTTCTTTATACGTTAACTCGATCCAGCTTCTCTATTCCGGACTTCTGGAACTCGCTGGGGCCTGCTCCTTCTTAGGAGGCTGCTCCTTCTTGAGGGGGGGTTATCTTCCTTCTTGCTTTCTTGGGGCTTTTGCTTGGAATCCTTTTCGTTTAAGCCATTTTTATTCTTGGCATTTGGCTTCTTGTTATTTGTAGAGACGACAATTTGGCCACTTTGGCCTTGGGCTCCTCATTATCCTCTTCGTTATTTTTATGCAAAGCCAGGAATACTTTCCATCGACCTCCTCATCGTCTTCATCGTCCTACTTTTTAATATGTTTAAAGTTTGGTTTTTAATTTCGACATAACAAACAGTTTAATTCTCGCGTTAAACAATGTTTACCGAATGACTTCTAAAGTAAACAATAGATGGCGCCACTACTTTGACCATATGGAGGTTTCAGTTCATTCTGCTCTCTAACAACCATCTATTCTTATTAATTCCGCCTTATTAAGGAACATCTGCATTTCACACACATCCATCTCTCTGGCATTGTGTTACAGTCATTCTTACCGGCAACACGCCGCTTTCTATAAACGAACCTAAACCTAAAATATTTAAAATTGGAAAGTATAAAGACAAGATATTGAAAGCAACAAAGTGTTTTGACTAGAACTACTAAAAAGAAAAAACCGATATAGGCTATGATCCTCCAATTTGAATCAAATCTGGCAGAATTGTGTGAGGCGTATAAGATTAATCAAATAACAAGTTTGGAAGCGATTGCATTAAATAAATTACTAAGACTTTTTTCTTGCATATCTTTTGTATAGCAGCTATACTATATAGTTGTCTGATTTTCACAAATCTTACTGTAATTATGCGAAAGCATAGAAAACTTATAAATACTAGGATTGGAGACGTTTGCATGGAAAACAATTGCCAACATGCGCAGACGACGCATATACAACATTGTTGTTTCGTTCGAATTTGTAAAAGACTTAGGAGAAAGAGAAAAGAAAGATGCGAAACCTTCGCTCGAAAAGAAAGAGAGGAGAGAACGCCTTAAGGCATGCGTGAAGGCTATACGCGCTGGTTTTTCGCACTAAGACTAGTTCTTTTATTGAAAATTATTAAAAAATATGATGTTTTCTCTGCAAGCCGAAGTGTCTTTGAGCCATATCCTCTGCCGGACATTTAAGATATGACGCTGTCGCATTAAAATTAAACTGAACCTGAAATATAAATAGCGACATACTCTCATCTCCCATTAAAATTATTAAGGATAGCAATAAAAAACACAAAATAGAAAACTATAGATCGAATATTTTCCTTTTTTTTACAATTCCTTTTAAATCGAGTTAAGTGAAATACATACAAGGGTATAAGAACTTTGCTTCCAATTAGGGTATGGTTAGAAGTTTTCGATGCATAAAATTTAATTTGATTTAATTTGAGCAAAATATAATCTTTATGTAGATTTAATAGGCGTTGCTTGAATTTCCAAATGTTGCAAATGCAATTGAACAAAATTTTAAAATTTCTCAAAATACATACTTAATTACTTTTTAACTTGACTAAACTAATACTAAGAATGAGACTAAAGACCCTTTTCAGTGCAAACAACTCAACTTATTTAAAATATATAAAATGTACACTGAAAGTCAACCCCCGAATCCCATTGACTTGTAAAGAAAACCGCTTTTAATTAAGTTTTATATGCAAAAATTCTGTGGCCTCAAAGAAAGATTTATGAGCTGGTTGCTGGCCAGGTCGGATTTTAAAATGAAATATTTAATATTTTTACGGTTCGTAGAACTGCAAATGGAGACAGTTTGTTTGTGTTAAGCCTACGAATGTCACACACAATTTCTACCCTTAAATTAAAAAAAGAAAGAAGAAAAACATTTCATAAGCCCAAAAATGTGATTTATCTTTGAAGAACTTCACTCACCTTGTCAGTGTGTATACCGGAAAGGCAAAGAAAGTTTTTCACTTAACCTTTTCCATATTGTAAATTGATTTCTTTTTTGTGCTTTTAACGACTTTTCACTTGCAACAACTTCTTGAGTAATGACTTGGCAGGCAAGTCAGTCATATGAAGGGTTGTGCTGTGTGTGTGTGTGTGTGTGTGTCTATCTTGACATTAATGTATGAACTCTCAGTTAGTTGGGGTCTAAGCTGGTGTCATAAAACTTCTTGGCAAAACTTTTGCAAGTTGAAAATTTGAAAGTCAAAAGTCTCTGCGACAAATTATGTAATATGTTTTGGCATATTCAAGTTGGAGAATTAAGTTAAACACTTTTGTGGGTCACAGGTCGGTGAAATTAAACTGATTTACATGGCAGCTTTAGGGCTCATTATGAGCCCAACAGCCATGCATAAATCATTAGAAATTCAGGAAGCTTAAGCAAATATTTTGTTACAATATGATAATCGATATGACTATCGGCGCTTAATTATCAGCTACAGCCGGAAATTGACAGTTGAATCACCCCAGGGGTGATAAATGCAAAATGCATAATGCAAATTGCGTTGAATTGCAGAATTTTAAAGCCAGAGCAGGCACTGGGCTGGGCCACGTACATCAACAAACTGCAAAAAACATCAATATTACTCGCTGCTGAGGAAAAAAGAAACGGAAGCGGAACAGAAGACAACGTCAGGTGCTGGGCAATCATTCATTTTGTTAATGAATTGCCAAAGATGAACAAGATGCAGCATTTCCAGCAGCAAAAGGAAATGGAAATGGATGTGGCCTGAAGGCAAACAGAGGAAATATTAATTAACATTGCTCATTCTCCATATAAATATGCATTTGTTTGATGCTTGTCTCATTTTCGGTCGCTCTCTCTCTCTCTCTCACTTTCTGTCTCTTTTACTCTTCTGTGGGCAGCTGTTTGAGTTGGGTTGGTTGACGATAAATCTTTTCATTTTCGATTTTACACATGTGCATTTGGGCCACATTTAGATTTATCACATGAGCAAATAAATTTCCAGCCGCCAAAAACTTTTGACACATTTCAGGCGATGCATGACAAATGATTTGTTAATAGCCATAAATTAAGAAAACGAGAGAATAAACGATATGGATATAAAAATCCTTGAATTAGGGACCCGAAATAACTGCCAAGATACACTGGTAAAAATTAAATAAATTAAGATAATTATGTTATACATAATTTTGTCTAGTGGTTAATAAATTCAAATTACTTCGCCCATTTTAAGTCGAATTTATTATTATTAAAGCGTATACAAAAAACAAAGTCTTCGTCATGATGTCAAACTTGAGCAACAAGCAAACAAACAAATGCCACGTGAGAGAAGAAGAAGCCAAAGGCACGCGTCGTGAGAGGAACAGCGATGGCCAGCGAGAGCGAGGCCAAAAAGTAAGAGTGTATTAGTGTGTGAAAACAAAGGTCCGTGAATTTGCTTCGACCTAATCGCTTCGAACTCTGTCGAGCGAATGACACTTTTTTGCTCATTAGATCTCAGCTTCGGCAAGCGTTCGGGTCATGTATGTGTAAATAGCGAAATGTTTTCGCCCCCGGGATGGAACCGAGGGCCAACGCTGTAATAGAACACACATATTTTCTCTCTCTATGCCAGCGATGGCCAGCGAGAGCGAGGTCAAAAAAAGAAATAGTATTGGTGTGCGAAAATAAAGCGCCGAGTATTTACTTTGACCTAATCGCTTCGAACTCTGTCCAGCGAATGAAGCCTTTTTCTTCTTTTGGTCTCAGCTTCCGCAAGCGTTCGGGTCATGTACGTGTGAATAGCGAAATGTTTTCGCCCCGGGAAGGAAAAAAGGGTCATCGCTGTTCTGCGATCGGTTGCTTGATTTCATCTTAATACATAGATCATTCATGCATATTAACATGCTCAAGACGCTTATACTCGCAAGACGCAAGTCGGCGCAAGACCACATTCATTTTTTTTATTTAGAAATATGTATTTTAAAATAATTTGCACTCAAGAAGCGTGGACTAGTGTGGATGCACTTTTCGCCGTCCATCAAAGTGGGAAAATAAGGTAAAAAAGTAGTACTCAGTAATACGACAGTAACTTAACTAATTTAAAGAAAGATTAAACTTTCTTATTTATTTTTCTTCAGAATTGATGCCATTTTAAAAAGCAAAAAACCAAATTGCACTCAGAAATTCCGTTTGGTTTTAATACGTTCGCAAACGTGACATTTGAAACCAACAATATACAAAATTAATCAGTTTGAAAAATTGTTCAACTTTGAACCTATGTTAAATACAAAATAATTGACCAAATTCAATATACCAAACATTTTCAGGCTGTCTGGGGTTCCCTTGATTAAATTAAATTGAAGAGTCCATCAATTTTTGATTTTTGTAAGTCTAAATTCGCCAAACCGGCCACTGTGCATCGGCGAATTTATGAGTTCCTATCCCATAGGATAGGCCTTTGGAAATTTGGGCACCACCGGTCTAAAACGAATTCCTAGCTCCCGCAAATCGACCTCAAGTTTTATGTAAATTTAAAGATTTGGGGTTTTCCAACTGGACTGGAAAATAATTTGTCTTTTTAAAGCGATGCTCTTTTACGATGCTCTGGCGGTCTAAGACTTCACAAATTTAGTCTTTGCAACAGATTCTTCTGGGGTGAGTCTGGTGGGGATCAACGTAAAGAGCTTTGCTTGTATCGCGAGTCCCATGTCACACACTCTTTTTTTTCTACTTTTCCTTGTGTCTGCTTCTTGTAAGCTTCAAAAATTAACCGTTTATTTTTTAGCAGCGCGCTCTAATTCTGGTGAGTACTTTTTTTGCCCCTTTACCCACCATTTCCCTTCATCAGTGAATCACTCGACAATTTAATAGCCAACGGGCAAATCAACACGACTGTTTTCCGTCTTTTTTTTTTACAAATCCTTTTGACGAATCAGAAATCCCTTTCCGGTCACATAAAACAAAAATCCCAACAAATGTTTAAAGGCGTTTTTCCACTTGCGATGGTGGCTCTAAGCGTTCGCTTAACATTTTGCGTTCAACCCCTTCTCCTTTTCCTCCTCCTCCCCTTGCTAGAAATGTTAACCTAAAAATAACATTTGAATTCCAAAAAATGTTTTTTTTTGTCTTTTTTTTTTTGTCCCTGCCTAACTAACAAGGATGAGTAAGGCAGCGACTATATTTAGAGGCCTGGCGGTTATTTTAGGCATTTGTCGACCGTGGGGAATGCAGCATATTTCTTCACTTGACACTTTTTTTTCAACTGTCGCAAATAAAACCTGAATTTTGCAGAGAGATTTTGGTAAATTGTTCGCTGTTTGCTTTGTTTACACGCTGCCGGTCTAGTAGCGAGGCATATCGAACTCATTTTCTATCTCTTTTTTTTCTTTAAAGTCCGTTGCATCCTGTTACAGAGCATTAATATTTGATTTTGTTTGTTTGTTTTTAATTTACTGAAAGCAAACTTGGTTGGATTTGGAAACAGATGAAAAAGTCACTGTCCCTTTCCTTTTTTCTGTTGCAACAAATTTATGCAGGGAAATCCATATATTTATGTGTTACATATCTAATTTAAAGGTTCGTTACCGATATATATGGAATGAAATTCAAAATTATGTTGGGCTATCCTTATTATATACACGTACATTTGCCTTAATTACTTAACAATTGCCCCTTGGCAATGACAGCCAATTGTATGTAAATGCCTTGTTAAGAGTCCTTTTACCCAACTCGCCCATCTTCCACCTTCTATACCTATTCAATACCATTCAACAGTGATAAATGTCAATAGCAGATCTGCATTGAGTCAAAGTTTGCCAGACCTCGGCTCATTACTTGCCCAAAATGCCAGCGCATTCAGTGAGAAGGAGCTTGTGGAGGGAAAGCGGAAGCCGGGCATTCACACAATAACGGGATTGCGTTTGCCTTGGTCAAGTGGGGGTCATAAATCGAAGCTGGCTAATACCAAAGTGTGCACTTTATTTTGCCTGCCATTCGGCCATTCACGGTTTCACCTAATGATGATCTACGAGGTTGCGCAACTAAAAAATCTTCTTTGAAATTACAGGCATTCATTGTGATGTTATACTCGTTAAAGATTTACCTAATATATAGATAGAGTTTGGATTGCTTTTTGGACTTGGTAGGAAGAATACATTTAAAAAATAAAGAAATATTTCAAAATCATTTTGAAAATATTTTATTACTATTTTTGTAACACAAAACTAAGAAATTTAGGTTATTCAATCAAATCTCAATTCATGAAAATTCGGGATTTTTGAAAATTTCGATCTTCACCATCCGATTATTTACACGTCTTCATGATAGTTATGGGGGTTTTCTCCATGTCGAGGCTGATTTTTGGACCTTTTTTAAAAAAAATCTTATTTGCAGAGGCAAAGAGTTTCTACAATTCTGTTTTTATTTTATGTTACAAACAGATTAAAGTAAATATAAAAAATGTTACTGCTTCGTTACGAGGGCTGTTTAAAAAGTTCTCGGCCATCAGAGTGGGGGGTCCAAAAAAAGGTATAGTGCTGGCGGCCACCATTCCACTTCTCCACTTCTAAAATCACGGTTATAATCAGTATAGATATCATTCTAGTCTCACCCTCGAAAAAAAACTTCCCATTTTTTTTGACGGCTATTGAAAAAGTATAATTTGATTTTGGGTCCATTTTTCGTAGTTTATAAAAAAAAGTTAAATTTTTTTTAAATTGTTATTTAGGGTCAGACAAGAATGGTGACAATAATGCGTCGATTTCAGTTTGAATCATTAACATGGCCGCCAGTTTGACAAACGAAAAAAAAATTTTGCACATGGGGTAAAATATTACAATGACTTTAAGGGGGTATTAAAGTCATTGTAATATTTTACAAATTATCGATTTTTTCCCCGTTTCAACAGCACTTCCCACTTACCCGTCTTCATATCGATCTGAACTCATATACGATCTTTTACCAATTTCTTATATTTTTAAACCGTTTGAAAGACACCTCTTATTTACTAGTCTTCAAATGCCAACCATCAAGTCCATATATGTCATTATACAATTTTCAAAACTTGCCAAATTCTTGGTACAGTGTCGCTCAACTGAATAGGTTTGACTTTTATTTTAGGTTTGAAACGTTGTATCTCTGTAAGAAGCACTCCGATTTGAGCGAAATAAATTTTGTTGTATAAAGAAATCAGTCATTTGTGAAATAGCAAAGTTTCTGTTCTGTTGGTTTCGTTTTTATATAATTTTTATAATTTATTCAAAAACAACAAAAAAACACCATATTTTTTGGCCCAACTGAATAGGTTTGACCACTAAAACTATTAAACAAAAGTATAAAAAGCTAAATTTCAAGGCAATGGGTAACTTAAATAACAAAGGACAATGTGCTCCCATCCTTGTTCTTAACTATTTAAAACTCTCGGATTGGTAAGAAATCATAATATTTTTCAACTTATTTTAGTGAAATTGTTGACCAGTCTTTTTAAATTGCTTCAACTAGGGTTCCAGAGTCACTAAATTGTCTTCCTCCTTCGTATACTGTCCTGGATAAAAGTGCCCAAGTGTTCTCGATTATGTTAATGTCAGGAAAGTAAGGCAGCCACTCGAGCAATTTAACGTTTTGATATTTAATCTACCGTTTTAAAACAAGAGCGGTATGGATGGGAGCGTTGTCCTGTTGATACGTCAATGGAATATGACTATAAACCTCCGAAAACTGGGGAGAAGCCTTTTTGAGCACAGTTTTGTACACATTTGCGTTCATCTTCAAGGTGACAAACTGGAGCTCGCATGTACCATAAAACAATATGGCTCCCCACACCATTACTCCACCTGCACAAGAGTGATGACGACTTAATAAACATTCTTCCCTTCGCATGTCGTGGAAAGAGTAACTATAGCCATCCGGTCCGTCGAGGTTGACCTTCTTATCGACGGAGGAGATAAAAGTCAAACCTATTTAGTTGAGCGGCACTGTACTTTAAAATCTTTACTCATATTACCATTTTGGCAAATATTTTTAAAAACCGATTGACCGATTCCCTCTCTTTGCCCGTGTTCAATTGCCGTCAATTTACCCGTCTTTTTGGGCGCTTCGATGTTACCAATTACGCTTCTAAAATTGAGATCTCTTAATTTTGCCGTTCAGTCTATAATCAGGTATTATTATTACTATATATCAAGTCTTCATAATAATCTGAACTCATTATTTTGTCAAATACGCAATTTTTTTTAGCGGATCGTTCAGCTCCTCGTTTTTACCCGACAGGTTTCCCGTCTTCTTTATTAAACTAAATTCAAATGAGATTTTTTAAAATTTCGCCATTTTCCAATATCATTGCACTCTTAGAAGTTATAGCCCAAAAACTACCAAAATTTTCGTCTTTTTTTGGACAACATTTACCGCCAAAATTTCTTGTAGCTTGAAAATAACATGGTAGTTATTTTTAAACCAAAGAATATTAAAAAGTTATTTAAGATCGATTTTTGTAAATTTTTAGACATTTTAGGGCCTAATATTGTTAAAAAAATGTAAAAAAAATTACAAAATTTTTTATAGTTTTTGGGCTATAACTTTTGAAAAGGCAATGATATCGGACAACTGAAAATATGCAAAATAAGAAGAAACAAAAGACTTCCAACTATTTTTTTCTAAGATTTTTAATATTAGCGGAAAAATTTACAGAATTTTTGAAAATTGCAAAAAAAATGTTTGGATCCAAAAATTTGTACCTTATTAGCAAAATCAAAACTTCATGTTTGGTTTTCCTGTAACGTCATTCAATGTAGCTTACATTAAAACCAAGTTGGTTCGTATAAGACACTTAATGTGGCCACACGACCAACAAATGTAATAATACCTCGCTAAACACACGTTTATGCAAATATCACGTACACCTGACGTGCTGGGAGAAAACGGATAATTTATCTGAGTTCAGCAGCCAAAAATACATAAGGAACGGTTGCAAAGTTCTCTGTTGCAAAAGTTGGCCTTTTTTTGTAAACTATCTGTGCCCCACAGTTTCATTGCAATCGGAAATTTGGCGAATTTGGCGGTTTTTTAACATTTTCCGCCCATTTCTTCAACTTGGAAACCTATTTACATACATCGGATGAGCGCTATAATTTTGCAAATTTCGCGGTTTTTGAAACCTTGCAAGCGTCCAACCATTTTCCAAAGTTTCAACACAATCGGATAACTGGCTTAGGCAGGCATATCGGACAGACAGACAATCATTCATTTTTATATAAATATAGATTCCAATTGTGTTTTGGTGACCTTTCTAAGTGTAGATGAATATTCTCCGGCTCGAGGTCAAGATGGATGAAATAACTATTTAATGATTATTTTTTCTCCATTTAAAAACATTAAGTTTTGAGTATTCAAGTATCAACTCAACTTCTTGTCGGCTCAACTAAGCATAAGTAGCCCTCTAGATGTGAATCTGCAAAAGTCTGCAACGACAGAATGTGTCAAGCCCAAACAAATTTTTCTGTGTATCTGACGAGTCAGTTGGAGTAGGTGTGATGTCGTTAAAGTTGGTTGTACAAGCGATATCTCTGATGTTACGGAATATTTCGATGGGAGTTAAGTCAAGTTTTTGTTCGCGTATAAAAGCTCTGAGCGGCTTTCGTTGACTGAAAAGCTGTTACTCTTGGAGCTATGCGGAATGCACTTGGCCCCTGCCGGCCAAGCATGACAATCGCTGTTGAAAGAGAATACTTTCGCTCGGCTTTCAGATGCTGAGCAACTGAGTAATTTTCCCTAGTTCATTTGTGTATTTCTCCCTAGTTTTCTTTATTCTGGCTTTAAAAGCGCTGTACTATTTGTTGCTAGGCTATTACTTGAAGGCTTTGAGGAAACAAATCTACTTGACCTCACAGAAAGTCTAAACTTAAACATAATAGAGGCCTTTGCTTAGTCTAAGGCCGCTTATATTTCTGAATAATTCAAATGCTTGCTTCAGCCTAAGAAATGACACACCAAATCGCAAACTTTTCTGCTTTCATTGCATATTAAATTTCCATTTTCTTAAAGTTTTAATTGCTTGAAGAGTTAGTTGATAGCGTATGCCTACCCATGATAAGACTGGGAGATACTTCAAACAATTGAGAATTAGTTTTAATTTCTAACAATATTTATATTTACGGTGTTTGAAATTTTTGGTTATGTGTTGTTTATAAATTTTTTTTGAATTTTTAAAAAAATCCTTTGAAATTATTTTCTTTTCATTGTTCAGCCGTCTCCTTTATTTTCATTTGTGTTTCCTCCTCCTTCCATATCCCATAAATCTCAATGTGCTTCAATTCGATTCATGTTTTCACTTTTTAAGTTTCTGCTTTCATGACGTCAATGGGAAAATCACTGTCAGAAAAGAAATTTGTAAAATCGTTTTATTAATTTCGATGGCAAGCAAACAAGCAGCATTTAAACTCTCTTTCATCCTCCTTCATTGTCTGGGCGAACTTTTTTCGCACTATTGTGCGAAACGAGCGATTTGCTCGGTTGGCCATGTTTCAAGTTGAGGCCCGAGGCAGCCACAAGCAAGAAGATACAAAAGGACGCAAGCACGCACGTTGCTGAAGGGTCTTTGGAATTGGCAGTTTTCGAGAATAAAGAAATAAGAGAAGTGGCTAGCCAAATGGTAACTGAAACTGAAATCAACAATGGCAAAGTTTAAGCAGTTGATCTGTTTACTCTCCGTTTCGCTTTCATAATTAAATTTCCTCTTGCACAGCTTAACTTTTCCACAAGCCAAGCCAAAATGCAAATCTTGTATCAACACCAACTCGGCAAAACCGAATTCCCCTGGACAAACATCACGAGTGGATGGAACACGGAATACAATAGTAGACTCGTCCCCAGCCATTAGAGACAATGTCAAGACGTCAAGCCAAATTGATTTATTGCCACGACAAAAAGCCACAGGTGTCCATGTTCCGTGTCGCCAGACCTTGTCATGGCCTGTCCTCCCACTTGACAGACATTGCGGTCGCCATCTGTGGCCAATCCTTGCGGCCTAATTTTCACTTGCCTTGTGTCCTTCAATGGACGCCTCGTTGCGTGTTGACAGCTCAACGCCTCACACAAATCTTGGCTGCAGTTAAAATCGAATTTTTCGTCGAGGATTTAGCATAATCATTTGCCCAGATTAATTCGAATTTAATGCTCGCCACGGCCAGAGCCAAGCTGGAGCTCGGCTGGAGCTGAGGGAACTGTTTGTGGTCCCGTTGACAGTTTAATTGAATCTAAATCCCTCTCCGTGCCTGACAAGAATGGAAAGCAAAATATGTTTTTAATTTCATTGTTTGGGTTGGTCCCGTCCACCAGAAGGTAAACAAGCAGATTTATGTGCCACAGCCAGAGGATAAGCCACATGAAAATGCGGAACAAATGTGGAAGAGTTCAGCCTGCAACAGTTCGCAGGGATAAACTAAATAGAAAAGTGTTTTAATGTGGCATAATTTCAAGTTAAAGCGAATGGGATGGAAAGCAAGAAAATTGAGAGTTTATGGCGAGAGTTTAGATATGCGTATTTATAAACAGAACTTTAAAGTTTCCTTAGCTACTGAGACTATAACAAACTTGGCCCATGTTTTACTAGAAAAAATGTTGGTTAGTGAATTTTTAGTTTAAACGGCTTGGCAACTAAACTAACTGGGCTGTAAGTCGCAGTAAAAGCTATCAGCTTGCAAACATCTTGACAGTGCAAATGCATAGACTGTGCTTTAGAACAGCAAGGAGATGTTTAATTCAACCGAGAATCACAGAACGCAATAATGGGCTGTGGCACCGTCCTGTTGAAACCAATGGTAGTCCAGGTCAGTAGATCGACATGAGTTGAAGACAAACGGGGTACAAAAATGAGTTGATCCCAAAATGGCTAAAACTAAACCCAATAGACGATAACTTTAAAAGACTAACACATTCTATTTTCTAAGCTATTAAAGATTGAGAAATTGAGATACCGTAAAACTTTTTTCGTTTTAATGGGTCTTAAACTCAGGACCTCGAAAACTAATTTGCGGACGACGTAAGCAGTTGACACAGCCGCGCAGCAACGAATAAGGGCCGAGGTCAAGTGACAAAACATTCGCTTAAAACGTCAAGGTCATGGGTTCAAGTCTCCGTAAATACATAGTTTTTATACCCTTGGAGAGGGTATATTAAAATTGTCCGGATGTTTGTAACGCAGAGAAGGAAGCATCTCCGACCACATAAAGTATATATATTCTTGATCAGCATGACGAGCTGAGTTGATATAGCCATGTCCGTCTGTCCGTCCGTCTGTCCGTCTGTCCGTCCGTCTGTCCGTCTGTTTCTATGCTATCTCCTCCGTCAGTTTTAAAGCTATCTTAACCAAACTTTGCACGAAGACTTTTGGTATAAATACGCTGCACATTTGTCGGAACCGGCCGGATCGGATGATTATAGCATATAGCTCCCATAGGAACGATCGGTTGAAAAACTAGTTTTAGTGAGAAAAACTTTTTTGTTTTCAATGCTATCGCTCCCAACGCTCGTATTTATAAGTTTTTAATGATTTTACATAATTTCACCAAGCCTTGTCGAAATCGGACCACTATATAGTATAGCTGCCATACAAACTGTCAGGCATATATCAAGCTCCAAGGGTAGGTTAGGTAAGGTAAAGAATGCGAGTGCTGACCAACACCGGTCACCACAACTGTTTTGGTACAATTTGCACATTTCTGTAAGTTTGGAAACCAACCCGAAAAAGGAAGGGAATCAGGAGACCCCATTCGTCTCAATCATGTCGTCGTAAGCAACACTGGAAAAATTTTTAAATTTTTTTTGTTTATTTATTATATTCTTTTCTATTCTATTCTATTTTATTCTATTCTATTCTATTCTATTCTATTCTATTCTATTCTATTCTATTCTATTCTATTCTATTCTATTCTATTCTATTCTATTCTATTCTATTCTATTCTATTTTATTCTATTCTATTCTATTCTATTCTATTCTTGAATCGAAATGATTATTTATAAACTAAGTACAAAACTTTCTTGTTCTAAGCCTATAAAATGATAAGCTTTTCTTAAACTAGGTCTTGTATTATTTAAGAATCCAGAGAAAATGAATTAACCAAAAATCTAGATGTTTATACTGTAGGTCAGTAATCAACCCTCACATCATAGCCAAAGTGTTGCAACCAGAGAGAATTTTAAGAAGAGATTCGACTCAAAATAACTCGCATTTTCCGTAGCACAGTTTTCCATTTTGTCCCCAATTCAAGAAATTTTGTACTTAAACAGAGAAGGGTATTTTCTTAAATTTTACTGTTAGTACGAGTTTTCTTGATTTAAGAACGTTGGCTCTCATTATAATAATATTTACTGATTGTTCCTATTCTAGAATATTTTGTACTAAATTTAAGTACGTCGAAGAAAAAACACACCTGAAATTAAAAGTCAAATAAAACTATTTAGATCTAAATATAGCTCGGCAAAATTCGAAGGCTTAAATGGTCCAGCCTGTTGACAAAGTATTTGTCAAACATTGGTTTTGAGTTAGAATTTGGTAGGATGATATTTTCCTAAAATCTTTGTAAATAGCATGCCACATGAGCAAAACTTTCACTGCAATTAGCAGAGTAGATTCACTCAGCAGCTTCTGAAAAAAGAAAATGGTATTTCCAACTCAATTCATGGCGTATAATAAACTTGAGGTAAATTTCAGACAATTGTAATCGCTTGAAACTGCTTTCGATAGATTTGCAACCCTTCAGGTTGCCTTTACTTGTAATGAACTGACCTAAACCAATATTTTCTCAATGGCAGGTTGAGGCCTCAACAATAATTTCGATTACAGAATTTTGTGTGTGCTGGCCACAGATGCAATTAAATGTTAATCGATTGTGTTTGCCATGTGGGCGGCGCTGACCAGCTCTGACACCCAGCAATGCCCACAATCAAGTGCACAGGAACCAGAATACATAAGTGAGAATAATCAAGTGTAATGTGCAAGCGGGAGGAAGGTTCAGGTACATGTACTCGCCGTTTCGGTATTTGGAGGCTTTGGTTTGTGATTTACTGTGATATAGTAGAGTGAGTACATTTGGTATGTCAGTTGCGTAATTAATTGTAAATTATTGTGCAAATGTCATTTGCAATTTATTTATATGCCAAAGTCAACTTTAATGACCTTTCCAAGCTAAATGGAAATTCCAAGAAATTTTAAAGAATTGAAGAGTTCAAAATATTAAGCATACGCCATGTTGTAGTTAAGACTTTTTTATTATTTGCATATCAGTTAAGTTGAGTTGTACTTAAATAAACTTTTGACTGCAGCAACCTCATAAAAAAAATACTGAGTTGCATTTATGTTTAATTTATGAGGCAAGAAGTCCTTTTAATGTCAGCGAGTTGGTAAAAAAGTGCAAGAGATGGCAAATTTTATGTAGGTAATTATATTTTAGCAGCCAACTAAATCGATACGCAAATGTCTGGCCATATGTTTGCCACCAAAGGGTCAAAGGTTACATAAAAGAATCCCGCCGCAAATCACCGTTTAAATATTTATACATCAATCCACTTAATATGCGAATTTATACCATTGAATGACGGTAATAAATATAAAAAGGGAAGAAAAGATGATGCCCATATGCGAGTGGTTATAAATCCTTCAGTGCTGCAGCTGCCCATATCTCTAGACAGCAAACTCATCCACTTCAGTTGATGATGAGTTTTGTGTTCTGAGCACCTCGTAAAGGGAGGTCGCAAAGGCATTTTCAGTGTTATTTCCTCGTTATCAAGCTGCTGTCAAAAGTCAACAAAGATGTTAAGTTTATGTTTGTGTTAAGCAAAATGTTTGAATCACTTCGCTAGCGGATTTTTTTTGCTATGCTTTCTAATTTGTGACATTATGCTCAGCCAATGAGATTTTAGTTTTTGTTTTTTTTTTCTTGGGGACTCCTGTTAACTGAAACCAAAATCTTGTTCAAAACTCTACAAGAAATTCTGACGCAGGCGCAAAGAGAGTTTACGAATTGCTCTTATATTCGACACATGAAAAGCAAAACTGAACGAAATTCAGTAAAAGTTCTCATCACAAAGTCAGTTGGTGGCAGACAACCAAAGAAATTGGTCAACTGACAGGCATAGATATTTTGTTATTAACAAATTCTTTTTTAATTATTTGAAGTTGACGTAAAGTAAGGAAAAATTTTAGTAATATAAAAATTATGAATATTAAAAATCTTTATAGGACATTCGCAATATTGTGTGGTTATTCATAGAGGAGTATCGAATTATTTCAGTAACTTTAAAAGGATAATCACACTTCGGCACATTTATTTAACATTCCACATCATGAGTTCAAATGTTTAATGACTATCAAATTATTGTCTCACCAGATTATTTGGTAGATCAGTGTTTTATAGAAACAAACAGAAAATATTTCGAAAGGGAAAACTGTTTATTGTCTCTTGATATTCGATGTGCTCAGTGTGATTGGCCTTTTTTTGTTAATATTTTTTTTATGAATTTGTTTTACCAGCTTTCAGAGCAAAGTATGTTAATTATCATCGTTAGACAAAAAATACTAAGAATCAGACCTTTTTTCAAATGATCAAATGAACCTGAAAAGAAACCTTTTGCTTGTAATCTTTCGAATTTCCTGATTCATAAGAGGGAAAAGTGGGATATAAAGATAATGGCTCCTTAGCGTAAACTTAAGTAGGAATAATAGTTAAGACACAAGTATTTTAGTTTAGGTACATAGGTGAATACCGTACCCTGATCAAGTTTGTTTGTGTGTGAAGGGTATTTCGGAGTCGGTCCACTCAACTGCAACGCTCTAACCTGTTATATTTGAATTTGTTTGTTTAAGATTTTATTAACATAGTCTATATTTTATACAATTCCTAAATCGATTTGTTCGGCAATAACGCATTTTCCCCGCTCAAAGGTTTGAAGTCGCGATCAATTTTCATCTCGTGTTGGAGCAATTTTCGTTTTGAAGAAGAAATAAAGAAAATAAATTTTATTTTAAGACGATTTTAGTCTCGCCAATTCGTGCTAGCTTTCTCTAAGTATAGGAATTGTAAGACATTCAATTCAGGTAAAACTCGAAAACAAATCATTGATCAGGTATCAAGCTTCTAAATATACTTAGTTATGACAAGGTTTTTTTTTGTAACTCTGTTCTTTAAGGCCTGTTCTGAGAAGCGCGGATAATTTTGCACTCTAAATTGAACTTTATTTTTATAGCAGCTACATAAATTTTAAGTGTGCCCATATATGGGTCATTCTTTTATAAACCGAACAGCTAAAAAATTTTTTATTTTTAATTTCAATAAAAAAAAAATCCGAAATTAGATCTCGACATGCCGTCGACATGTTTTGCACAAATTTTTTTTTTTAATTTTATAAACAATTTCAAAAATCGTCAAAAACGAAAAAATGGAAAAAGAAGGTTTTTTAAAAACGTAATATCTCAGGTTTGGTTTATCGGATAGGTCTCAAGTTGATATCGATGGAAAGATTTTTACTGTATCTACTCAAATTATAGTTTTATAGATTTTTAAATTATTTAATAATATTAAGTAAATGTTGCTAAAAATTACATATAATTTGTTCTCAGTGTTAACCACCATGTTATAGCTTCTGAGGATATACAATCAAATGTTCTAAACATAACTTAAATTTTGGTGTTTTCAAAAAGATGGAGACTTTTATAGTTTAAAAGTTATGAATTTTTGAAGTTATAAACAAATTAAAAGATGCCCTTGAAAAAAGCTTCGCCATGCAGTCAGTTTCAAAGATTTTTGATTGAAACTTTTCACGTGTGCTTTATATTTATCAAGCTTTTCAAAAATGTTAACATCAGGCGGATCGGATGAGTATATCATATAGCTGTCATACGAATGCTATGATTAATTGAATTTTGTTGTGAATTAGGCTGGCCAGAGCTTGCAAAGTAATTTATAACCCTATTAAATTCAGCATTTGTATGCCAATGAAACCAAATATGGAAACGGGCACACTGGTGTTGAGCTGTTTTGAATTGTCTACAAAAAAATATGAAGGAGTTTGTATTTTGCCGAAAATAATTTATCACATGATCACAGATATGTTGATGCCCGTAGCGTTACACCAAATCTCGTTTCAAGGCGTTGAGCGAGGATCATTGCCTGTTTGAGACACATTTGTGACTTAGGGCAAGATCGAGGAGGAAGCCTACAAGTCAATTGTAAATATGTATGTCGGGCGGTGATGTGATATCGTCTCAAGGGGGCTGAGCATGCCATAAACAAAAGATAGGCTAATCGGCCTACAGTGTGGGACAGATGAAGCAGTTTGTGGAGTACATAGTGCATCATACGGCCCTGATGGATGTCCAGACTAGCGACAAGATTGGAGTGGGTAGTTGCACTTTTTTGGCTTGTTTCCAAGTTCGTTGACTGTGCATTTCTTTGCAAGAATGCTGCTATCATCTGCAGGATGGCGGCTCGGAGCATCTGCAAATCATGTGCGTATATTGTATATTGTGCGTATTCCTACAATATTTTTGTTTTATTTGTCGTAAATTCAAAATCGGGAGCTGGCATTGTTGCCCACAGCGGTCGCATGGCACTCCAACTCAATTTTCAGCTGGTTCGCATTGGGTTCATTTTTGACCTCCACCGAGTAGGAGCCGGGTGGTAAACTTGATGACCGGATTGGGTATGGTCATCACCTGCTGTTTGATCTCCACTGGTCCGTTGGCGTCGGAGACAGTTTTGGCCCACAGCTTATAATATCCCTTTTGCCGAAACTTTCCATAAGTTTCCTTTTGGGCTGCGGATTTTTAAATAAATAAATCAACATCAAATAAGCTTAAGATCTATGATTTTAGAGAAGATTTGTTCCTCAAACAAAAGAACACAAAAGTTTCAGAATAAATAAATCTAAATCTAAATGAAATAACATAATTTAAAACAAATAAATAAAAAGAAATTTAATTTAATTACTAACTCTTTCCCTTGTTTTCTTAGGAGTCTACCACATTTTGCAGGTGTACTATTAGTTGTAGTTTAAACTGCTTGGCATTACTATGGTTTTTAAATTATGAGGAAGATTATTCCAAATGCGAACAGCATATATGAAGAAATGTCTTTCAGAACTAGCTAGCTTATTTCTCGGTCAGATTATATTATTCGTTCTTCTTGACGCACAGAATTTCAATATCTCATATAGATAATTCATTGGAGAAAATTATCATTTGCAACATTATCAAAACTCGAAGGGTTGTCCAGAATTGTGGAGAAAGATCGAAGACTTTAATTGCAACGTCAGATATTCTATCAAAGCGGTTACGATCAAATATGTATCTTGCAATATTATAAAACGCTACTTTGAGTTTGTGCTGGCTTCTTGCGTCACAGTTACCTATGACTTCAATGCCATAAAATAGTCTAGAAGTCAAGTAGGTTCTAGCAATCAATAGTCTTAGTTTATATGGTATGAAGTTTTTGGTAATATACAGTTGTCTGAGAAGTGCGTACATTTTTCCGACAGCAGCAGTAGTGTGATCGTTCCAAGTCAACGTTTGGTTAAAAATGAGTCCTAAGTTGCTTGCCCGCGCTACATAATCAATGGGCGAATTGTCAATTACAAGTTTTGGCAAGCCATTAGTATCAAGTTGTTACCTATTAACAAGCATTTTGATTTGGCTGTATGGACAATTATGGAGTCCATTGTACATAATATTAACTATCTAATTTTGATTTGAAAGAAAATTTAATTAAATTTTTACCCTTAAACATTAGTTTCTAAAGTCAAATTTCCTTATTCTTAAGCCATTTTATGACTTATATTCAAAATATTGTACACAAACCTAGTTCGAAGTAAATTATCTAAAACTTCATATTTTCCAAGCCAACTATTAATTTGCTGCCGTCTCCCATTTTCCATTTCTGAACAGCATATCAGCTCTTTTGGTTAAGCCGTTTGAACTGAGCGTAGATAAATCAGTCAGTCAGTTGTACTAGTGTTTTATAACCTGTCAGTTTTCTTACCTTATTATGCTAAATTTTAAAATCATTCTCCGTTCCACTGTGTTTACATTTGATCCCTCGAAAGCTTCTACTATTGTTAATTGAATACACCAACTGCCAATTAACATGTAATTTGACCAGTCCCTTGTATAGAACACACAACGCACTTTCTCATAATTTATTCAATCCCCAAAATAGACAAACAAATCACTTTTATATCAAAATTGATTCGTTAAACAAACGACCTCCCCAAACCACCTCAAACATTGTGTCCGACTAATGTCATTTTAATCAGCCCGAAATATAATTTCAATAAATCGTGTCAACGTAGTAGACCATGTCCATGTGAAATCAGGCCATCTGAGCTGAGTAATTAGGTTGAATGTCATCAGTTTTGTGGGGCGAACAAAATCCGAAAAATTAGCGTTGCAATTTTCACCAAACCATTTGAAGCTGACCAAAGTTGCCAAAGAAATCTTCAGACAATGCGCAGATAGTACTTACCCCCAGCAAACAATGTGAATAATTCAAAAGGTAGCCTGGAAAATATAACGCGAAATGCGAATGGAAAATTGTTTGAGCAGCGGAAAGAAGGCGGGCAGGCAGAAGGCTGGCTTGAAAAGTGCCTCAACCAAAAATGCATTAAATTCAGTTTTCGTGCAACTGAGACAACAGTTGAGTAAATTATGGCGACGAGTCGCCAAACTGCCAAAAGAAGGCAACGTCGGAGAGCAGGCAATCAGGCGGGCAGGCTGGGCTAGCAGGAGTCTGGCCTCGACTGTTGAAATTTTTATGAAGCAAAAGTGTGCAAACTTTTGCTGGAATTTAAATTTTCTAGTCCAACAACTTTAAAAAAGTCGAAGAATAGCAAAATTTTCGGTTTAATTTAAGCACTGAAATTTGATATAAGATTAATAAGTAAAAATTAAAAATAAATTGAAATCAAAAATCAACTTCAAAGTGTCACATCAAGCTGTCCTCGAATTTTCATTTATCGGCTTAAAGCTCGCAACCTTTTAGTGGAAAGCCTTTCAATTTACAAAAAAAACAACAAAAAACGAAACTCGACATCATCACTGGTGTTCAATCAAGCACATTTCATGTTCATCTCATATAAAAAACTGTCTGCCTGTTCAGGCATAAAAACAAACAGAAAGAAAGTCATCTCATCAATCTTGCCAGCCAAATAATAAAAAAGGTTGGCAGCATGGAAAACTACACTGCATGGCCAGAAATAGATGTTGTTAAATGAATTCATTGATTAAGTACAAAAATTTAAGTTTGCTGTCAGTTTAGTGTGTGACATTTCATAAATAGCAAATCATATGCGAAATCATTTGCATATTTTCATTGATGATGATATAACATACTGCCACAGCTCCGTTTTCATCTTATTGCCAATCTATATGCACATCGTCAGAGTCCTAGACATATATCGTTGGGGTCTCTGTCCGTCTTTCCTTTTTTTTTGCGTTTTGACTTTTAGTGCCTTTTATATTTTTTGATAAAGTGTTGCCAATTTAACCGGCAGCCATTTGCAGACACATTCAGAGAACAGGCAAAATGCCTGCCTTTCTGTTTGATTGCCCTGTGCCTTTATGCTTTTTATTTTTATTTTACTGGCGTCTGCCTTTTTTTGCGGGGGTTTCCTGTGTATTCTATTTCCATGATGAGGCCTGGACCCCAAAAATATAAAAAAGGGGTTTGATAATATAATCATCAATAATTGACTGATGAGCGAGTTCAAAAGAACTGCGCATCAGGTAATTTACCTACTTAAAGTTTAATTTTTTTTGTTGTGGGCCTAATCTTAATTTGTGTTTTATCATTCGTGAAATTGAATTGGCCCAGAACACACATTTTGGACAGGTGTAATTACAACTTTCGCTTCAGCACAATTAATTGAAGGCGCTGGGCACGGTTTGTCTTTAAGCTTCAACACTGCGGGTGGGCGGTTTACCTAATGACTTGGCTTGAAGAATTCGTGAACTTTTGGCTAAAATCAATTTGTACGTTTTTAATTAAATTCAATTAAACTTTGTAAAAGCTCGGGCAAGGAAGGTAAAGTTGAGTGGGAATAATTGAGTGAGAGAAATGAAGGTGTTAATATTTCAATAGAGTTTTGTGTTTGAAATTTTTAAACCAGTTTTGTAGACCTCGAAATTATTAAAAAATAGCCGTCGGTTTGGACAAGTATATCGTAAGGAATTGTGGCTTTAGGGTGTTTTAAGACAGGGACGATGGTCACACTGTAAATAAGAATTATCGGCGAGACGATCTCGATTACTCTAAAATGAAAGGCAGCTTAAATTGAATATCGAATACTCAATGCTCCATGACGCTTTTTAAGAAATGGATCAGACAAACCCGTATTGACAAGGTAAATAGTAAACCGTGTAGAAAACCCTTGTCAATAAAAGGCCTGGAAAAATAGTCGCTTACAGTTTAATAAATATAAGGCATAAGTTTTGAGTGAATACAACCATAACCCACCCAGATCCCAACCAGATCCTACCCAGATCCCACCCAAATCAATTCTAGGTCCCGCCCAGATCCCGCCCGTATCTCTAGCGGAACGCACACAGATCCAACTTAGATCCTATCCAGATCCCACTTAGAAATCATCCAGATCCCTTCCAGATCCTACCCAGATCCCACACAGAACCCTCCCAAATGCCTTCAAAATTCCTTACAGACTCCACCCAGATCAATCGCAGAAAGAGATCCCATCCAGATCCCGCGCAGTTCCCGCCCAGATTCCACCCAGATCCCCCGCAGAACCCACACAGATCCCACTTAGATCCCATCTAGATCCCTTCCAGATCCTACCCAGATTCCACACAGAACCCTCCCAAATCCCTTCAAGATACCTTCCAGACTCCACCCAGATCCCTCGCAGAAGGAGATCCCATCCAGATCCCCCGCAGTTCCCGCCCAGATCCTACCCAGATCCCTCGCAGTTCCCGCCCAGATCCCACCGAAATTCCTTCCATATTTTACCCAGATCCCACCCAGATCCCTCGTACAACCCCCCCAGATACCACTTAGATCCCATCCTGATCCCACTCAGACCGTCACATGACGCTGAAATAAAATATTACTCCTACTAAAATCTTGCGTACTGAAATTAAAAATATTTTACCCTAAAAATTTTTTATTTTAATCCTGTTTCGGTCTAAAACTTGTTAAGAATGATTCGCTTTTGAAAATACTTACTTTGAGTGCGAATCATTCTTAAATTCGAAATTTACCATTAAAAAATCAAAAATGGAAATAAAATTCTTAATTGAAGAAAAAAAGTTTTAATTTAAGATCATTTCGTTCTTGATGTAAAAGCGAGCTCTTAGTTTCAGTACAAATCGCACTTAGCTAACATAAATAAGTCTAAATTATGCTTATTTTGAGCTCTAGAAGTTTTTTAAAAAAAAATCCCGAAACGTGCTTAACATCCAAAATCGTATTAAAATTGTAAATTTAGAGTTTTTTAAAATTGCTTTTGAGTTAAGAAATTCCGTGCTTAAATCAAGAATTTTTTGGCTTATTAAAGTTTTGAAACTGAAAATTCTAGACTTGAGCACGAAATTTCTTGACTTTTCCTCTAGTGGGTGCCATGATTTGTCACAGCTTTGATGAACATAATTCTTAGACTCTATCGAAAAAGTATTTCCGAAATAAAAATTTAACTACTTTTGTGAGCAATTACTTTTTGGTCCACAAATTCAAAGCTTGCCGAAACTCCATTCTTAAACAAAAACAGATCATTGCCAGAATAGCTGACAATTTGTATTGCACAAACAGCAAATGAAAACGTTGCATTTGCATTTACTCTCCCGCCCTTGAGTTGCCGCATGGGAGGATTTCCATGACGGAAATTGGAAATTTCACACTTGATGATGGTCTACAAATTGGTCAACAGCCGTCGAAACGCAAACAACAAAACGAAAAAGGTCCAAACCTGTCAGCCATTGGCATTAGTCGTGCGGGGGCGCTAACTGTATAAAAGAAAATCAAATTGGTAAGGGGGGACAGTAGGCGGTACGAACAATTGGATAGCTAGGTAACATGACATTTTGTGGTTTCTGATTGTGAGACTTTAGCCCATGGCAATGGCTATCGAATAACAGCCAGAGAACTAAGGCCATTGTTGTGGGATTTGATTTTTCCCTCCGAACAATTTTGTGAAACAGATGCTCAGGATTGTGGTTTGACTAGTGTAAAGATATTAAAGCTTATAATTGAGAGCACATTTTAGGGCCATAAATTTCCGCTTTACCACAAAACCAGATAAAAAGCCACTCAGACTCTTTCAGACCACTTTTTATGTATAAATATTTATTGGCCTTTAAATTGCGATCTATGTTGTTGCTGACTTTTACCTAATTTACTTTAAATAGAACACAAAAACAGTCAGCCACATGGGCAGGCAAATTCTTTTTCAATTTTGTTTCAATTCAACTCTTAAATTCAATTTAGGCCACACACACACACACACACAGAGGCATGCATATGGCGGCTTAAACTTAATCTGATTGTAATGCGATACACTTTACAGTTTCCAGATACAAATCAGCACCCGCATCCCCCAACATCATACTCCTAGCTGAGGCAGCTGTTGCTTCTCTCTATTGTTGTTTGGGTGTGTGTGTGTATGTGGGTGCGTGGAAGAGAAGCAGCTCCTAGCTCGAGCAACACTCAAGGATTCGCGCGTACAAATCAAATAAATTATCTAAGGATTTACAGTAATAAAGTAGTAGATAAACCAACTGAAAGTCTGAACACAAAATGTGTGGGTTAGAGACTAGTAGGAGGGACAAATACTTGAGTAAGGAAAATGGAAATTTTGTTCAGAGCTTTGAACAAGAGCTCTTAATTAAGATACACAAGACTAAATTGAAAATGTAGAGAGTTTTTTTTTTTTAGGATATAAATCAGAAAAAATTTCACTTATTTCAACAGATTGATTATGACTGTGAATAAAAATGGAGCAATTATTCAGACTATTCCATTAAATAAAACATTAATCAATTTTAAACTCAATAACGACAGCTTTAAAGCTTTTTAAAGAAATTGAATTAAGAATTTTTTCCATTTAAGTGAAAGTTTTTGTCTGAGTATTTATTTCTTTTCTAAGGCATCAAATAAAAAAGTGCAAAGCACAGATATAGGCCAGAACTGCTTATTTTGAGGCATCAAACATCAAAGTGC
Source organism: Lordiphosa clarofinis (assembly GCA_018904275.1). Classification (NCBI taxonomy): domain Eukaryota; kingdom Metazoa; phylum Arthropoda; class Insecta; order Diptera; family Drosophilidae; genus Lordiphosa; species Lordiphosa clarofinis. Next base: position 212,169 of record JAEIGQ010000026.1, read on the forward strand.
AAGACACTGAATCGTCAGTCTTTAAGCTTGGTACTCAAACAAAGTAGTTTGTCCGACTGCTTAATTGACAGCTAATTCCGATGGGGGTCAAAGTACGGCCCAGGGTGACAGTACAACGCCAAAATACCACCCTATGAGATACTCTTAGTCTCTGCTTGTGTATTGCCCTTTGCTTTTTGCATTCACTACGCACTAGCCGTTTGGCCCTACAAACAGAAAGAGCTTAGTCCTCATTACTTCCACCACGATATAAAATATATATATTTTTGATAAGCATCAACAACAGAGTCAATTATGCTGGTCAGAACTTTACACACTTCATGGCTTCTTTGCCACTACCAAATTAATCAATTATATACAAATTTAGAACGGGTTCAGAGTGGAGTATAGTCAATCTCAACCGACTTTCTTACTATTATTATATGGAGATAATACCCATCTGTTTCGATTTAGATTGTTTGAGAATTAAGCATTAAATATACTTAGCTCAAGAAGCTGTCTGTTAGTTTAGGTTTAGTTAACAATTGAGAGTTGAATGTTAGGTCAGGTAAGATAGGCTACGTTACGTTACGTTACATTACCATTAGCTACGTTAAGTTAGGTATCCAATGTTTTTGTAAGGTTACGTTACGTTACGTTCAGATACATTGCCATTAATTAGGTAAGGTTACGTTACGTTACGTTACGTTACGTTAAGTTAAGTTACATAACTACAAGTTAGGTTCGGTTACGTTGGGTTAGGTTAGGATACGTTATGTTACATTACCATTAGTTAGGCTAGGTTAGGTTAGGTGTTGTTACGTTACGTTACATTACCAAAAGTTGGGTTGGGTTAGGTTAGGTTAGGTCACGTTACGTTGCATTTCCATTAGTTAGGTTAGGTTAGGTTAGGTAAGGTTTGGTTACATTACGTTATGTTACGTTACATAACCATTAGTTAGGTTAGGTTACGTTACGTTAAGTTTTTTTACATTCCATTAGTTAGGTAAATTTACGTTACGTTAAGTTACGTTACAGTTAGGTTAGGTTAGGTTACATTACGTTACCACTTATAAGGTTAGGTTACGTTACGTTACGTTACGTTACATAACTATTAGTAGGTATGGTTATGTTAGGTTACTTTACGCTATGTTACGTTACATTACCATTAGTAAGGTAGGGTTATGTATGAATAGTTTAGCTTAGGCATGGGTAAGTTTAGGAGAGGTTAGGTTTGACTCATTTTGAATTATTTTAGCTGCAATTTTAATTTTGTACAATTTAAACGTTACAATACAACATCAAAAATTTCACTTCCATTTCCACCCACCAAAAGAAGCCAACAGAAATATTTCAAGTCAAATTTATCCCAATATGCACTTACTTAACTTAAAGTTGAGATTCCTTATTATAATCCCAAGTTGTCTCCTTACAACCCCCGCTTCGCCCTCTCCCGAAAAAGTATGCAACAGAAGAAAATTTTTAATCGCTTAAACACATTTATTTTCATCCCAATGCCCTGCGCTTCTTCCCTTTTTCGTCTAATTTGCCTTTGCTCTGGCATTGATTAGCAGTGGAATTGTGTAACTCTTGAGCCAGCGATGCTGGGAATTCTCCCGGTCCCCGTTGGTTTCCCTTTTTGGAGCCCCGCAAACGTGGGCGTGCAGTGTCAGTAACAAATGCCATTCATTTCCGATGCCAGGCTGCACGCTGCTGTGTCCTGGGAGTGCCTAGTCGTGTCTTAATCTTGTGATGGCCAGCAGCAGCAACAGCTGCCGTTGTTTATGGTATTATTTTGCTCGCTTGGCATTGACTTTGACAAGTTGGGCTTTTCCAGTCGTAGTTTGTGCTAATCTTTTACTCTGGCTCTCTGCTGCAGGTCACCAGGGAGCAAGCGGGCTTAGATTTTTGATAGACTCGAAGTTGAAAACTTTTTGGGGAGAGCCCAGCAAATCACTTTATGTGCCACAGCCACAGGATGCCTCGTAAACTTTTACGCGCTCATTTGGTTAGAAGGGAAGGACTTGATTGTTGCGTTTCCGTTGTTGTTGTTGTTGTGGACTTTGTCAGGTTGGTTTGTCGCCAAACACTTTGCCCGAAAACAGAAAATAGCTTTCCGTGGAACACGAAGGGGGGGCATCCAAATGTCAATAAAATAAATACTGTTGACGCAGCGCGGTTCCAACACAATCTCCATTACGGCATTTACATTTCTATGTGTGCGTAGCACACACACACACACAAAACACGTTTGCTTGCGCTGAGTGGCTGTATTTGACTTTAAGCGGCGTTAACGGCAACGCCGACAAAAGATAAAGACATTTGAAGCCAGACAGCATTGGAGCGGGGACCGGGTACACAGCGACAACGACAATTGACGGTCATTGTCATTAAGTTACCCAGAATGAAGATGAGTTTTTCGCTTTTATTTGCACTTGTATTTTTTTCACGCTCCGCTTGTCGTTTAGTTCATTTGCTTGGCCATCCCCGCGGGGACAGGGTAAAAATGATAAAGCAGAAAAAAATACGCTTATCAAAGTTGGACAGTCAAAGAGGAAGCCATGTTTGGTTAAATGACCAATAGAGTTTGCACTCGTTATCTGAGATTCAGTAGACGACAGACGGGAGATTTTATTGACAAAAAGAATCACAGCAAAAGCGTTAAATTGTTGAAAATGATACTTTTGAGGAAAACTATGATATATCTGAGAAGTGAAAGTACAAATCGTAAAAGCACAAAATCAAAAGTTTATGGTACATATATACATACATATATCTACATATAATAAGGTTAGTTACGTTTTGAAGCTTAGCAGGAGATGCACTTTATATTATATAAAGTCGATCTTGAAAAAGTCTTAAAAGTCATCGTTAGTCAACTGTAGGTTCAACGTCTATTCAACACAAAACAACTTCAACACGTCAATTCAACACACAACAATGTCTTCACAGAAAGAAGTCAACACACGTCTATAAGTCATTTCACCCAACACAATTTAACACTTCGTCAATTCAATTCAAACCAAATTTAAATTAAATAATAAATTAATTATTTTGTTTTGTGTTGAATTGACGTGTGTTAAATTGTTGTGTTGGGTAAAATGACTTAGTAATGTATTGTCGTGTGTTGAAATTGTTTTGTGAAGACTTTATTATGTGTTGAATTTGTTTGTGTTGAATTGACGGATTGTTGAATTGTTGTGCTGGGTGAAATGACTGTGTTTTTTATAGACGTGTCACCGGAAACTCCGGATACCTTTAACCTTTTACCTTAACTTAGGTATATTTTTAAATTCCAATCACTAATCTCAACCGACCTAAAGTTGAATTTCCGATTCTTGTTCTTAATAGTAAATGTGCTTTGGGATGCTTTCTTTAATAAACTGTAGCCTAAATGACTTGATAATTTCCTTCACTTAATAATATGAAATTATTGTAGTCAATCAACACACACACACACAGAGGCAGATCACACAAAAGTCTAAAAGTAATTTGCCAACTCTAACTAACTTTGCAGTGTAAATCAAATTCATGACTAATTCGAAACCCAGTCATCAAGCCACACACCCACACACAAACACACGAAAATGTAAATTCATACAGAGAAACACAAAATCTCAGCTTAGATGGACACCGACTAAGAAGAAGAAGAAAAAGTTCCTTAGAAACGCTGTCAAAACAATTTTGGGACATAAACTAAAAGATATTTACGCACATCCAAGCTTTTGTCGCCTGCAGACCAGATCCTGGACCTGCTATAAATTTATCAGTGTGTGCGTGTGTGTGTGTGTGTGTGTATTTGAGGCAATATCCTGCTGTATATTTAAATTGTGTACACAATTTCCGGAGCAATGGCTTTGACAATGGAATCATTAAGAAAAGATAAACCAAATGTCTGGTCTGGTCGGGTTTTGGGTCCGGTTTGGCCAGTTGCAAGGTGGCGATAAGAATGCTTGACTGGGCCAAATAAATCTGGCTTTTAAGTGTGCATTGTGTTTGTGCCCAAAGATGATTAAATCAAGTTTATTGCATTTTATTTTCGCCTTTTTTACACTGGCTCGAACATAATTTATCGGGCAGTAGCCGACACACGCGCCAAACAAATTGACAATTAAATAGAGAGAAGAGGCGAGAAAACTTGATTAAAATTTACCATGGCAACGAGCGGATGGGCGGGGTAGGGGACAGCACGTGCGTCAAAGGCAGCTGCTGTTGCACTGTGGTCAGCCTCACACACACACACTCACACTCGCACACGTGCCAGCAGCCAATATTGTATGGCAGACGAACGCTTCATAGTCCAGACAGGAATGACCCCCAACTTCTTACCGAACGTGACCAACTGCAAAGCTGTCAAAAGTTGTGAAAATTAAAAAATAAAGTCAAACAAATATGCGGAAGAGCACAAGAAAATAATAATATCTGAGTCTATGAGAGCAGGACCAAGGGCCAAAGGAGTTGAACCCTCAAAAGCCATATATAAAGTCTGACAGAAGCAAAGCCTTAGGAATGCAGACAAGTTGATTGTTTTCTGGGCGGAAGAGAAAATTCACTTAAAGTTATGAAAGTGACATCTTTGTATGAAAGGTAAAAACAAAAAACATAAAAATTTGGTGACCCCGACATGACTCGCTTATTCCCCCACCCCATTAATTTTGTTAACTTTTCCTGACAGCTTCATCAAATTTGTATAAATCGTTGACAAAATATCCACTCGAACTTCAGTCTCCCTTCAGACTTACAAAGTTTCTTGTGTATTTTTAAACAGTTGCCCGCAAATTGCAGCTCAACACAAAAAAAAAAAACTTCTTTTGCAGTTAAATTTGTTGCCTCACATATCGTATATTTACATAGTAGTTGTTGTTGTTGTGTCAACGATGCTGTCGAAACTCATCTGTCAGTTTTACATAGTGCACCCTAGAGAAATTTTGTGTTTGTTGCATAAAAATTATAGCGGGCATTGTTGTTCGCGAACGGACTTTGATGGGGAACGACAGTGGGATAAAGGGGGGAGCAGCGGCGGAACGGTTGGAGGCGTTAGAGTTGAGTTCTAGTGCGTTTGAGTGTGTGACTGTGTTTTTGGCGTTTCTAAAACTGTCGCAGTATGTGAAAGCGCAGAAGAGCTGGAGCAAAGTCACCGCGGGGACTCATTGATGTGGCTATGACAACGAAGCGAGCGTTGAAACTTTGCTGTCATTGTGGGGTGCAATGACATTATTGCAGTTTTTATGTGGTCGCTAGTAAAACAAAACGCAAAAAAAAATATAAAAATGTACACAAAATTGGGGAAAGCAAAAAATGACTTTAAAAAGCAAAGGAATTCATGTAATGTGAACTTTTCAAGTTGCAAACATCGTTTACGTCTGGGTCATCAAAGCTATAAAAAGCTTGCATTGCTGAGATTTCAGATAATCGGAAATTTTAAAGGTTGCCACAAAAATCAAATCTCAAGGAAACTAAGTCTAAGGATTTAAGGCAAGTGCTCAGTTTGACTTGTGTCGGTTTATTTACCCCATTTTTATTTAACAAGCTATTTATTAAGTTACTAGCAAATACCCCGTCGCGCTTCGCTGCGCCTTCAACAATATAGAACCAGTGCACATCTACTTCCCATCCACATACCACCCACTACCCGCCCACATAATACTCACTGCCCATTCACTCACCACCCACATTGCCCCCACTTGCCACCCACATACCACCCACCTCCCGCCCAAATCCCACCCATTTCCAAAACTACTTACCACCCACATCCCATTCTCATCCCACCCACATCCCATCCACTTCGCAGTGGGTAGAAAATAAAAACACAAATGAATTCTCATTTTGACTTTACAAACCGAGTTTCGAGCCAATCGGATGATAAAGAGTTTTTGACATGTAGAATTTTCCGGCCATTTTCCTCGTAGGCGGATTTTCCGACATTAAAAAATCACATTTCCTTTCAAACAGATTTTCAAGCCAATCAAATGAAATATAGTTCGTCGTGAGCGGATTTTCCAAATTCGGGGAAAACGTGTTGAATTATTTCGCGTACTATGCTTACACACAAAGTTTCAAGTCAATCGGATGAAAAATAACATTTTTCCCATACAAATTTTTCCGACGCTTTTCCGACTTTTTCGGTTGTAACTCTCCAAAATCCCGTCTTAGTACGCACTTTCCATACTAACAGAAACTCCTGTCCAAATTGGAGCCTGTTATTTCTTACCGTTTAGGCTGTGCGATGATTGCCAATCAGTCGGTCAGTCAGGACACTCTCTTTTATATTTATAGAGATAAAATGCAAAACTTGCATTAACTTGAACTTGGAAATGAAATATGCATGAAGCCTGTGAGCTTGTGGATCTTCTCAAATTTACTATTTTACCTACCATAATTTGATCATTAAAATATAAAGTTTTTTACACATTATTTTCTTTACATATAACGCCTATAACTGTATGTAAGAAAAGAAAACCTAAAAATCATTCCCAACCCAGGCAGGGTTTTTATACTACTATGGTACTCTTGCAGAGTTCGTTAATGTTGAAGCGAACCTAGGATCTGACTCCGGGAACTAGATCCCTGATACCGGATTCAGTACTCACGACAGCGTCACTGATGGTAAGGTATAGATCGATGACGACTTTAACTTGGTCTCTAGTTTTTCCTTTATCCCAATTTTGCCCAATTATAGCAGCATCGAAATTGTTCAAAATTTGAACATAGGATTTCGAGCGACAATCAGCGTCAGAGCGTCCATACAGAAATAAATTGCGGACTTATTCTTTTAAGATAAATCGCGACTTCTACTGCTCTGATTAATCGCCCAGCGTACCCGAACTTTTTCACGAGTGTTTTCGCCCTCTCCTCGTAAAGAAGGTTTCGCTACAAAATCATATAATAAAAATTAAGGTAACTCTACTTTTAGTTTGGCTATGTAAGGTTGACCTACATACAAGCCATTACATGATAAAATTTTGCTGTTATCTTCAGCTAAGAAAACTTTATACACACATTAAAATATCGTTTACATTATTATCATTAAACAGATTTAAGCTGAGTAAATTAATTTCAGAAAAACAAATTGAATGAGTGTCGGGGTCACCAAGTGCACGTTTGTAAAATGGACTCGTCGGGGTCACCAAAAGCAAGCTCTAAACATTTAGATATTTTTTAAAATTTATTATAAATGTTTAAAAAAAAAGTAGTATCTCGGGGTCACCAATATTGCCCGATTAGGCTATTTCGTGTAACTAATTTGGTCATACGATCACTTTCTAATCATAAACTTTGATCCAGGCTGAGAGGGGTCTAGTTCGATGTTGTCAGCTAGGTTAGAAACGATTGTTTGAAGTACTGAGCGCACTTATATAAGTAAAATTGGCTGTTTGGTTGTTTTAATTTATCTCCTTGCGTGTGTTGATGGTTGTTATATTTTGTCCTCTATCCTAAAAATCTCCAATTGGCACAGAACCCGGGTGAAGAAGCTATTTAATCTATCGCTAGCTTCTACTGTCTTTCAGAACCTTTGGAAAGAATTTTATTATATTACTCTTCACATAAAGGATGGAAAATCTGATTTATCCCATTGTAGGGGTATAGCTAAGCACCTCAATGGTTAACAATGGATTTCCTTTAAATAATCAAACTGATGTCATCTACGCCGACTGGAGTAAAGCATTTGATCTTCTCCCCTTTAAATTTAATTTCGTCCTATTTAAAAGATATAGCTCAAAAAGTTCTGCTTCGCTCTAATACTTCAAAACCTGTCTTTGTCACTTCTGGTGTGCCACAAGGTAGCAACCTCTTTTTTCTTTTTTACTTTTTTTATTAAAGGTCTCCCCACAATATTATCTTTTTTTCGAATACTTCTTAACGTTGATGGTGTAAAATTTAATTTTTCCTTCAACGACCAAATGCATTCTATCAGACTGCAATACGATTTAAGTCTGCTTGGTTAATCAATTACACCTTAGTTAAAATTGAAACTCTTTTTGCTTACAAATTGAGTTTTAATACTCATATTTCCTCTATTGTTAATAGAGCAAACGGTGTACTTGGATTAATTAAACGTTAGCCGAAGGAATTTAATTACTCCAGCAGACTCCTGCTTACCTTCTGTCGTTAGCTAATCGTAGAAAAGTCCTAGGCGATTCTTTTCATCATAAGCCAATTAAAGGTCGTCTTAACTTATACGTTTCTTCTGGTCCAACTAGAAACTATTTAGCTTTAATATAGCCTAGATGCACAATCGATCATGTCCAACACAATTGTTTTCTGGTCCTATGTAAAAATTACGGTTTCACGTCTATTCAACACAAAACAATTTCAACACGTCAATTCAACACACGTCAATTCAACAAACGTCAATTCAACACAAGTAAATTTAACACACGTCAATTCAACACAAACAGTCTTCACAAAAAAAAAGGCAACACACGTCTATAAGTCATTTGAAATTTAAATTTAATAATAAATTAATTATTTTGTTTTGTGTTGAATTGACATGTTGAAATTGTTTTGTGTTCAACTAACGTGTGTTGAATTGTAGTGTTTGGTAAAATGACTTAGTGTTGTATTGACGTGTGTTGAAATTGTTTTGTGAAGACTTTGTTTTGTGTTGAATTGACGGATTGTTGAATTGTGTTGTTGGGTGAAATGACTGTGTGTTTTATAGACGTGTCACCCAAAATTACAAGGATCTTAATAACCTGCTCTCAACAGTTCTCTCTCTTATCTCTAAAAACGTCTCTCTATAACTATCCCCAAGATATTATCTGACCACTTCTGGTTGTGAGTAGGGCATAGCAGACATATTTTACTCGTTTGAAGATTTATAAGAAATTGTTGTTCCTGGCGTAAGGATTTGATTAAATGGTGCCTTAAAATTATCTAAAAAATATTAAAATATCACCCAAAGCTCTACTTTCAAGATGTCAGCTCGTTATTTGGCTCCAACCAATCAAATCTTCGATCAACTTGCCCTCTCCTTTCAGCGTGGATTTAACACCTTAAAGAAACTCTTTTCCATTTTCTTTGCCTTTTCAAAAGTTTTGCCTCTCTGTCAAAACAGCTACTCATCAGCATTATTTCTCTTCCACTCTTCCCACTTTTCCTTCAATCCCTTTACCCCCCAAAAACACATCGTATAAAATCAGAGCCCTGAGCTCCTCACACACTTTCAATGCTCTACTAACCAAGCCCGCACAAAACGTAAGCCACAAAAAGAAAATGGGAAAAAATGAAAAGCTTCTTCGTGCCCAAAGTGTTGCACTTACTACATTTAAATGAAATTAAACATATTTCCTGCAGCGACAAAGCGAAGCGCGAGGCACAGAATTAATTTGTTGAATGCAGCTCCAAAGGCGACAAGAAGGCCGGTGGGGGGTGTGCCATATTTGTAAGATGAAACTTTGGCGCTGGAAGCTTATCTTAAGTGTGCTCCACGCTTTGGCACTCAACTATTTGGTGAATGTGAATGGGCCTAGGCAAAACTTTGCCGACAAATGTGGTTTCCGGTTGTGTTTGTCTCCCGCTGTGCCTGTGTGTGCGTGTGTGTGGGCTGTAAGTGGCGCAGACGTCTCGCTGTGGCATAATTTTCGCGCTTTTGTGCACATAATTTAAATGACTTTTGAAAAGTTTACTCAAGTGCCGCTGAGATGAGATAACCATGCTGCTGCTGGGAAACCTGAAATCAAGATTTACATTAAATTGTTAAATAAGTTCTAGTTCTGGCCAAAATGTTTAGCATATTTTGTGTTAAATTTGTTTGCGTGACCCAAACAATTAGTAGCCACACACCGCACACACGCACACATGGCTGTAAATAAATGCGCTCATTAACGTTTTTGGGCAACTGCCAAATGTCAAACCTCGAAAGCCCCAAAAAAGGCATTTGCATAAATGCAAAAAGCCAAAGCAGCCAGCCAGCCAGCCATCGCGACAGTGGGTTGGCGTTGGTTGGGAGGCGGCTGAGCGGGCGACAGGCGTTGCTGCGTGTAATTGAGCGCTCAAAATTAGATGCAAAATAAAACAACAGTTATTTATGTTCATTACTTTGTTTTGTTCAGTTTTGCTTTTGTGATATCAATCAACTTAAGTTTTGTTTCGTTTTTATTGTTTGCTTATTATCGCGTAATCATAACTGCTTACAATTAATCTCAATCTTAAATACAAATTTTGGTTTACTTTTATATTTAGTTTATGAGTAATTTGTGTATTTTACAATAGTTTAGCATTTTCTAGGCTTTAACACTTTGAACAAAAAGAGAAAACACAGACTGGTCCGCTTACAGAACATAAAACGAAAGTTTCATTGCCTACTTTTTGGGGCAAGCAAACAAAAAATTTAGGTTTTTTTTATACGGAGCTAAAGCAGAAATTGCTTTGGTCTGTTAATATACGGAACATACGGATATGCACTTGAGTAGAACACAGAAATAGATAAAAAGTTGAAAAAGGGAAAAAATCATTCTAATACCAATAATGACGAGAAAGAGAAGGAGATACAATTATTTTTAGTGTAACTTGCCATCATTGTTAATTTAATAGAATACTGTTAAAATTCAGCTGCTGATTTTACGCTATCGTAGGACAGTTCAATGTGAAAGTCTTGTGCAGTGTTTTGAAGTAAAAACTCACACAATATTTGTCATTTCTGCTATCTTTCAAAAATTTTTTAATGAAAATGTGACATTACTTCTCGTTACGTTACGATTTACCTTTACAGTTGCTAAAAAGTATTCAGATTCCTTTTTGCGACTTCGATCAATTGCTAAAGCTCCATTTACACGACCTGATCGCTCAGCTGAGTTTTCGCCTGATTTGCTCTCTGACCGTGTAAAAAGGCGTCTGAGTAGACATGAAGCTACTCAGATGAGCGATCAGGCGAAATAGAACCGGTTCTATTTGGCCTGAGCACTCATCTGACTGGCATTTATCGAAATGCAGTGTTGCCTAACTGCTGTGTGCTGGCGTTGCCATTTTCTGACAATCGATATACATTTCTTATCGAATTTTGGCTATCGGTCATGTTTCTTGTATGTCAAGTGAATTCTTATTTAAGTCCAAAAAATAAATTGCAACTTAAGAAGCATCAGAACGCATATCGCCATTTTGCTTTTTATTCTTCTTGTCTTCTTCTTCTATTTAAACAAAGCAACGTCACAATGTTCATGTGAACCAGATGATTCCGATGAACCAATGGTTCTGCAGCTGGCTCATCTGAGCTTTTCAGGCATGTGTAAAAGCAAAACTGATTTGATCAGATGAGTTTTCGTCTGACGAAAACTCAGCTGAGCGATCAGGTCGTGTAAATGGAGCTTAAGACTTTCCTCTTTCCAAATCCGACCGTCTTTTAACTTAAATTAAGAACACACTTGATTGCTTAGAATAATTTTGACCGAATTTTTTTGAAGGAGTCCATTCATTGAGGTATGTTTTTAGCTTTTCCCAGCTTTGCAAAGTCCTACCATATTTTGCATTTGTAACTTTTCCGATCACACATTGAAAACCAACTGATACTTAAACATACAGTCCTGTGAAAGTGAAAACAATGTGGTGCAAGTAGGTGCAAAAAAAAATTTTGCATTTTGGAAAGACCATAAATCGATCATTTCATTTCGCATTCAAATAAAAAAAATCGAAAATAGATGAAATTTTTAAAAGCTTAACAACTTTTTTATTCAAGTAGACTCATGAGGCTTTGAAGTAAAATAAGTTTTACTTAATTGAAGGGTTACATTGTTTAATTAAGAGCTTTTTCAGTCTATACAAAAAGTTTAAATGGGGTACATAATTTAAAAAAAAAATAATAAATTGCAATTGGTTAAAAGAAGAAAACAACAACACTAACAGCAAAGTACATTAGAGCGGTCCCAATGTATATGAAATTTTTAAGGTCATGCTCTGTTACTTTTTCATGTATAATTAGCGTAGATAAATAGTTAGATAAAAAAGTCGAGTTTTAAGGGGCGCGAATGGCGTCTAAAGTTTTTGTAAATAACTCATACGCAGTGTTGCCTATTTTCATATATATTTTGAATAAATAAATAGTCGGCGATGATTTTATTTATAAACTATTCAAATTTGAAAAATATTTTATATCCACAAATGCAGATCGCTTTTTGAATTTCAAACAATGACAGCAATTGAAATGAACTAATAACTTCGTTTGTAAAAATTTGTATTTGGTGAACATGTCGTATGATTAATATTTTGTTAAACTTTGAGACCCTGTCGCGCCCATTAAAATTTTTATTGTATTAATTTTTTGATTTTCACAATTATAAATTATGCAACGAATATTAGCTTTGGGAATGCTGAGACCTCCTTTTTTCCATTTTGCCGGTTTGGGGACCGCTCTAATGTACAAACACTTGCTTCGCCCTCTCTATTTTCTCTGTAAACTCCGCTTACACTACTAATAGCAACAACAACAACTACACTAAGAGAAATCTAGCACTAAGAATTTGAACGAACGCTCCTGAAATAAAATGTAATCGTTCTTGAATTTTTAAAAATTTTCTCATGGAATCGAGCTAAATTCGTTCTTATCTCAAAGAGAGAGAGAGAGAGAGAGAGTGCGAGAGAGAGAGAGAGAGAGCATGCGCAGTCTCTCTGTGTAAACACCATGTCGGTTGGGTTCACGGGTGCACTCATAAAAATGTAGAACGAATAATTTGAGTACAACCGCTCTTGAAAAAAAAAATTTAGTCGAACTGGAATTTTCAAGAATTTCGCTCTTGGAATCGAGACAAATTCATTCTCAATGTGGTTCTATAGGCAAGGGGAGTGAGGAAACGCAAACTTTGAGAGAATAACGTTGGCCGCGCTCTTTCAAAGAGAGACAGCGCATGCGCCGTTTGTCATTGTCATTTGACCGCGGCGCGCCGATAATTATGTTAAAGTTGAACATTAAGATTGGGCAAAAGTAAGTGATTAAACGTCTGTATAATGTAATAAAAATGTTTAAAACACCACAATAAAAAATATTATGAAATAAAAATAAAAAAAAAAGAAAAAAAATAAATGCTGCTACGGGGACTTGATCCACGGTCGAACAGTTGCGGCTGGCCAAATACCAACCGCGCTGGTTCATAAATATGCTTTCGCCGCTGCTTGTCGCTTATCGAGAATAGTCGAGTCGGTTAAGCTGCTCGTCCAACAGTGTTTGATTCAGTCTTCGAGGTACCGAGTTCAAGTCCCAGTAAAGTAAGTAAAATAAATATCTGTTATGAGACTAACTTAAAATCAATCACATCTTAGAAACAAGTGGGTGGAGTGTGGCTGATGGTGAGTGGCGAGCAGCGCGGAACACCACACGTCGGTCGGACGGGATTGTCCCGGGGTCTCGGTCATGTCTCTCACACCCAAACCCCCACCTCACCCCCTTCAATTATTATTTTTAGTCTTTTATTTTGAGAATTATTCGTTCTTGGATCAAGTACTGAAACTCTTGAGTCAAGAATGGCGGGATCAAAAATTCACTCTTGGATCAAGAATATCGCTCTTGGATCAAGAATTTTTACTCTTACCCTACTTTTGAGAACGAATGCTCTTGAGTGAGATTCTCTATTTTTTCTCTGAGTGTGGGGGTCTCGGTTGTGTCTCTCAAACCTAAACCTTGGACTAAGAATTTCGAACTTGCATCAACTTTTGAGGACGAATGCTCATGCTTGCAGTGAGAGGACGAACGGTGACCCTGCAATAATTTTTATCTTAGAAGATAATTATGCGATTCTTCCAGTAGGTGTCGCTTCACTGTAGCGGTATTGCATAGCAATCGCATTCTCATCTCCCTTCGGGAAAGAATGTGACACTCTGCGACACTTCTTGGAGGAGAGAAAGCGTTTCTTCTGGGAGTTACGAAAAAGTCTCATCTCAGATATAAGAAAGCGTTTCATACAAAAAACAACGTTATTTATTATTACATGAAAAACTTTTACTTACTCTTTGCTGGGATTCGAGCTCGGTTCCCTTGGACTGACACGACGTCTTAGAAAACTGTGCTACATAGCGAATCCAGGCAACCAAAGAGAAACTTTTATTGAATCTGTCTGAAAGCATTCACCCATAAATGCTTGCTTGTAATTCCCAAGTTCTTATTTCACACCCTACCGATCTAAAAAGCGCAATTGAAATCGAAGCCGCATATTGCAAATTTGTTCCTTTTATTTAAAAAATGCGATACTTTATGTGCTTTATTTTTGTAAATCGCCAGACTATCAGCAGACTCTCTCAGCAAACTATCAATCATCCAAACCAAAGTCGAATGTCAGCTTCCTTCTTCAAGACCGATGAAATTTCTAAAGTTGTTCTTAAGTATTCAAGTGCAACTTTAAGTAATTTAAATTTATCGTACATTCAGTCTAAAGCAAATTTCTGTTATTTACTCCAACTTCTTTAGAAGAAGTTTCATTAGTTAGTCCACCCAAATTAAAGCTTTAAATGCTAGTCAAGCTTGTAGTTAATAAGTTCTGTAGTTATTTTTCCTTGCTCTTAAGAATCTAAATATTAATAATAAATTTTACCTTGCTTGAACATTTATTTTACATATTTCTTCATTTTTTTTTGTCACATAATTTTTCCTTGTTGATATATGCATATATATAGATAGGAAAACATTTGTTGCAAAAAGCTTAAATTGTATATAATTTGTTTGATATTCATCTAAATGTTTTAGATTCAGGCAACAAACATTTTAATTCCGTTATAAGTATATTAATTAATGTTAATATTTATTTATAGATAATTATTGTTTTTATTTTCAATTACGCATTGAAATTGAAGCATATACATTGACCCTTTACAATGGGATATTTTTTTGAGGGAGAAACTTGCTAATAATGAATTTGGTTTTGTTGTTTATTTTTCGGTTGAATTATCTATGCCTGGAATATGAATGAGTGTGGTACTGTTTGGTTTTTATGCATAATGCATAGTCTCATATTTACACGGAAACCCAAAACATAATAAATTGTTGTATTTACAGCTGAAAAATACTTGAAAATATTTTTATTTACATATCAAATTAAATTTTGTAGTCTAATTTACTAATTAGCCTGTGTTTGTGTGTGTGTGTGTGTGTGTGTGTGTGAATGTGTGTGTTTTAAATTAATGAACCAAATGAATGAAATTTGAATGCATCAAAATTTATGACGCTGGTTTTGCCTTGGTTTCCATTTTATGATACTTAATTAGCTGCATTGTTCGAGGAATAACTGGCACGTCAACAAGGAGGTCACCAACAAAAAACACCAATAAAATGCATTAACTTTGTTATTGTTACATCAACAACACCAACAATGTTGATTATCAACATTTTTAACGCTCTGCGAAAGTTTTTATTCTCCTTTCTCTTGGCATAGCCTCATTGTTAATAGGAAACGGGGAGGTGTGGTTTATGCCAGACACAAGTTAAATTATTAAAATCATGTCATAACTACAGTAAATTGGCAGGCCTTTAACCTCTTGGTCTGCTTTCACCCTCTCTTACTCTCCTTATATATGCAAATGTGCCATATATCTTCCGGCCTTAATGCCATTTTTCTTTGCCGTCGATAGCTGCCGCCTGCCTGTCTGTCCGTCTCGCCCTGGCACATGAATTATGACCAATAAATTGGACATGTTAACTGTGTCTCATTGTATGGTGCTGCCGCCCAGGGGAGGAGACCGCAGGCCACGCAATTTTACGCTGAAATTAATTGCAAGTATTTCGAAAGAGCAGACAAGGTGAAAAGAAGCTGCAGCCCCGGCGATCTGTCGTTGGCTACACGGGTCGTATGAGTAATAATATAATTAGCATGCACATTTATTAAAAAATGATGAAAGCGCACAAAGTGATGACGACGATGACGTTGACAACGCCGCCAGGAAACGGAATCAAGCCAATGCATATTATTATTGCCAATTTGCAGGGACTGTGCTGCAGGACAAGAGAGAGAGGATAGGAAGCAGAAAACTGTAAAAATTAATGACATTTTTAAGGCGTTTTTAAGCCACGAACAACATCCGACACATGGTTACAAATTAAAGTCCTGCATGTTGATTCAACGCGTGTTCCCGGTCCATGAGAAGAGAGAGGATGTTGAGTTTTGTGTGCTTTTCGATTGATCATTGGCAATTTAACTAAGGGCCCTGAAAAAGGTTTTGCTTGATGTGTATCCCAGAACTCAAAGCAGGTTGTCTTTAATAGAGATAATAAGTAACTGAACCGTCAAACGCCAAAGAGGAAGTGAGACCCGTCTTGCCTATGGCTGGTACTAGGACACAGCAGACGAGTTGAAGCTGAAGAATGATGAACTGTACATGGTGTTGGCAGAATTAGTCGATATTGCCCCAAAAGCTAAAACAAAAGTGAAAGAAAGTTATCTTTGGATACCCCAAAGTTTATATTATATCTTCAGCACGTTTATTATTTATATAAATAAAGGTTTTAAACGACTTTTATACAACAATTGTATTATTGCTCAGAACCAGTAGAGGGCACTTTTATGGTCATGATAGTAGTTAAGTCATCGACATATCGATAGAAAATTGAGTACTTTATGTTAACATTGAGTAGGTTATATAAAGTTTGTCAGAGTTACTTAGTTTGTTCGGGGTTAATGCCAATATGAAACTGATGATGGGAGTATGGGAGAATTGTGTCACATGACATCCACATACACATTAGGTTGGACCCGCCGAGTATGAAATTTTTGAGTTCATGACCTCACCCCCTATCTGATACTTTATGATGTAAAATAAGCGTAAAAACGAGAGCGTAAGCTAAAGTCGGCTCTAACCGACTTCGATCTACCCGTTACATCCGAAAAGTATGCAACATTTTTTTAGTGTGGGAGGAGGAGTAGCAGGGGGGGGGCTTGTTTCACTTTTTTGCTCATAACTTAAGAACTGTTCATCCGATCTTTATCATTTCTTCAGCAAATCAATTTATTTTGCTAATTTCTAACTATCTCTTGAAGGTACAAATCGTCTATCTTCAAAACTGTAGGAGATATAACGTTTTTTCTAAATTGCGGGGGCGGGAGGGGGCGTGGCCAAAATTTGAAACAAACTCGATCTGCGTGCAGATGAAAGAAGCATTTGTCCCATACATGTCAAACTTCTATCTCTTACCATCTCTGAGATCTAGGTGTTCATACAGACGGACGGACGGACGGACAGACGGACATGTCTATATCGACTCGGCTGTTGATGCTGATCAAGAATATATATACTTTATAGGGTCGGATATGATTCCTTCTCCCTGTTACATACATTAGCACGACTTTAGTATACCCTTTTTACTCTTCGAGTAACGGGTATAAAAACGACCATCCAAAACCCAGCACTAGCGGGCTCCTATTTGAACGATTTCGTTGATCAATTATAATTTACAAAACAATCCCGACGTGCACAGAAAACACCACTAAAAAGCTTTCTTACTTAAACTATAACAGTAAGGACAATACTTCAATACAATTTACAACAATAATATTTACAAAAAAAAAAAATAAACAAAAACAACAAAAGTATCTTCGGATCCACGCTGAGACAAGCTCTTGACTTTGCCGCCCAAGTAAAACATTCAAGATAGAGATCTCAGCAAAAAGCTCTCAGCCACCAGAGCTTTACGAATGATATTCACCGCAATCTTTCGAGCGAGGTCGATAGTCGTGATGGTTGAGATGCCAACTCTTGAGTTAAGTAGCAGAGAGCTTTTGAGTTCGATCCCTAGAGAAGGAAGGCAAAGTCATTAAAATAAAAAAATAACAAAAAAATTAATTTTCTTTTAAAACGAAAGAGAAACATGAAAAAACATTTGTTTGCGAGCAACACCCGGTGTTCACGTTTCAAGAAATAGCGGGATTACTCTAATTGTGTCACGAATGGGCTTAATTTCGCTAAGTTTAGAACGAATTTTCTTCTAAGGGTGTCGTTTCCATTTTTACTTACATTCGGGTGTGTCACAGAAATCTCTAGAGGTTTTCGTATAAACGTCAGCATTTTATATCAAAGCTGTTAGAATTTATATGTTATGGGGCTAAAATATGTTCGGCTACTAGATTAGATGACAAAAGTTAAG
Source organism: Lordiphosa clarofinis (assembly GCA_018904275.1). Taxonomy (NCBI): domain Eukaryota; kingdom Metazoa; phylum Arthropoda; class Insecta; order Diptera; family Drosophilidae; genus Lordiphosa; species Lordiphosa clarofinis. The sequence continues at coordinate 230,203 of JAEIGQ010000026.1, forward strand.
CGATTTGAAACCGCCTGCTAAAAGCCAAGTAGATTTGATGCGTACGGTTTTCCATCCACGTAATCTAGTCCCTGATTTGTTAAAAGTGCAATCGTTTATACGAAAATCTCTAGAGATTTCTGTGACATCCTCGATTAAGTAGGTTGTGTTCTAAAATTAATTGTACTTTAATTAAAAATGTTTTTTCAAAAAATTTAGTTGGAGTAAGAACACAGTCTTGACACAGTTTGTGCTCATCTTGAGCCATGTCCTCAGCTTTTCCTTTGTGGGTTTATTGTATTCAGGTGTGAAAGATTCAAACATAGTACTAGTAGTAGTCAAAGTAGTACTCGCCGATTATGATTACAAATGAGTACTCATAGGAATTCGTAGGAATAGAAAATAAAAAATTCCCCAACGGTTATGGCGGCTTTGGCAAGAAGGGGTTGCTGTTGGCTTCAGTACAAACGGGCAAAGATTACTGATGATTTGGAAGAGATACCACTGACACAGCTGTACGATTAACTGGCCTCCTTTATGGAGCGTTGTGTTCCTGTCTTTGTAGTTATGAGACCTCGAGCCGGCAAAATATTGAAAGATAACTTTAACACATCTAAAAAGTGGAAAATGTACACACACAAGCAACAGTAATGAATACCCTTTTAAATTCGTCTAATGATAATCTTTGAGTGTACAGAATGATGCACGAATTAAGCCTACCAATTTCTAAAATAGTGTTGGGTTTCCCACTCTGGCTTCGCCATTCTCTTGTTTATTCTTAAAAATAAATAAAAATCTCCAACAAAATATTAATTAAATTCCAAACATTTCCCCCTGATATGCCACTTCTTTGATATGAGTGTGTGTGTGTGCGTGTGTGTGAGTGTAAAGAGTTGAAGGAAAACAATTTTCAGCATAAAATAATAACCAACAAACAAATAATCTAGCTATTGCTTTGAAATTGTTCCACAAATACCAAGCAGCTGTCTGGCACATGAAATGCCATTTAAATAAAAATTTATTTGAACAGAATGAAGCTTTGCTTTGAAATTTTAAACCCTACTAAAACACAAACACACAGCAATGCCATAAGTAAATTTTCTTCCATTTTGTTATAATATTTGTATTACTTTTTGATATCTTAGGTGGTAAATTGTTTTCCCTATTTTACATACAATGAGCATTTTTCTTCCCTTTTTTTTTTGGTTTCTTATTGTTTGCTTTGACAGAATTTTATGCATTTTTTGACACCTAGAAGCTAACCCCCAGTTGACCCCTTTGGCTGCATTTTCAAAATGCCTTTTGTTTTTATTGAGTAACTAAATGGATGTCCTTAGATGGATTTCAGAGACCAGACCAGATGCCCAGGCAGCAAAAGAGCAGCCAACAGTAGCTGAGTCTATGCCAGGTGCCGGCTAAGAAAAGGAATTTTGATTTCAGTCCCTTGGAAGATCCTGTATCGAAAAGACTTACCCTTTGAAGCGGCATACTCATTCGGTGGTCGTTCTGTATAGAACATGCTTTTTCCTATCGCCAGAGAACCTTTAGTTCCCCCACCCAAGGTCGAGACTATTACCCGTGCCGGGCAGAGCTGAGGTCTGCATGGATGAGGAGGACGAGGAGGAGGCAGCCGAGGCGGATCCTGCTGCCGATGAGCCAGGGTATAAATCGTTTTTCATGGCATAGACATCCGTTTGTAGCGATTTCGTTGAATCGTTGCGTGATGAGGGTATGATATTGTCTGATTTCGAAAAAGAATCAAATGGATATATAAATCGAGGTTAGAAAAGTTGTACAAACACTAACAGCTTAACCCTTTAGTGACATGGTCTTGTGGAGTTAAATTGCCTGGAAATCTTGGCTACCAACACACACACACACACACACACACAGTCGCATCCTTTGTTGTCTTTGAGGCCGGGATTAGGTTCCGTTCCACGTTTGCCAGTCACTTTAAATAAAATATGTTGGTCCCTTCTCCCATTCTACTGTTTCAAATGTGTTTCCAACCTAATGCCCCGAAAATCCCCAGCATAATCCTCCAGCATATTGCTTGGCCCAGGCACAGAGAGACAGCAACTTGAAAGTGTGTGTACTTTTCTGCTCGACTTGAATTTCTCCTGCTCCCAACAGCAAAAAAATAGAAGAAAAAAAATAGTCAAAAGTGCTTTACTTTATCTTTTTGTGGGCGTGTCCTGCCCCCACACCCCCCGCAACGTGTGTTTGTGGATCTGTCTGGCTTAGCTGCTACTTTCGCAGTTTTGTTTGTGGCTCGCCGTATCCTGTATCCTTCTGCTCTGCTCTGGTGTGACTTTCACAGTTTATGCAATGCCTCTCTTCCCTGGCTGAATGTGTTAAGCACAAATGCCCAACCACCCCCTTGCCGCCCACTCCATCCATCACCATCTCGGCTGATACTATACTTACTCTCCCTGGACTCCACGGTGGTGTGTGTTACTTGTTTGGATGGTGTTGATGGCAAAGGTATTTCTGCAAATGGATTTGAATAACAACATGGGCCATAATTAATTATTAGAAAAATATATACGAAATGGTTTTTCATTTCACAAAATTTATGCTGTGTGCGCGCGTTGTGGTTTAGTGTGTCAAGAGGGTGTACCGAAGTGAACGGGGTCGTTGTAGGCGATAAGCTTTAAGTTTGCCCACAAATTATGGATTTTGTTTTTCAAGTTTGTGCTGAACGGTAAAGAAAACTGGAAACTGGGCTAAGAACTTTATGGAAAATCAATCAGAACCTGCTTGTTCATTAAAAGACTAAGACAACGGCGGCTTAGCTCACTTGACCATCAGGCATAAGCAAGACCTGGCGTCAAACTAATATTTAAGTTAAATTAAATATAAAAACTTTTTGTTGTTGAGCCTTTCTGTTATTGTTATTATTATTATTATGTAATATTTTTGACTTGTATATACTTAATTTATTGTAGATCCTTAAAAATTTGACTTAATTTTATTTGTGGCAAATTTACTTTCATTTATGCATTTTCTTTTTTCACCTTGAAGCCATTTTCTTATAATCTTTTCACCTTTCTTTCTTACCTCAAGCTTAATTACCGCTCCACTTCACCCAATGACCTCCTGACCAAACTGATTTCAACTTCCATCTACTTGGCAATAAATGTTGTTATTTGTTCCTTAAAGGCAAACTTGTAAACACATCGAACTCAATCTCACAAACTTACAAACTCACACAAGTGCATAAAAAATATATAAATAAATGCAAGCCACTAGAAATAAACGAATCGAAAACTAGAAACGCACACGTGCCATAGGCAGAGATCCGGCTCCCGGCTTGCAAACGATACAAAAGTCAAACAATTCCGAAATTCAGCATATTTTTTTGTTTTTTATGTTACGTTTACGTTTATGGTGAATGTGTCTTCGTCCTTTCAGTTGCAATATGAACTGGATGAAGGGGCAGGAGTGCAGGCCAGACACATAGCCTGCTCGTTTAGTTTTACGCTACAGAGCGTACACGGCACATATCGCAGCTAAACGAAGATAGTTAGGTAAATGCACTCAAACAAATGTTTTCAGTATTTGAGACTAATTTTAAAATTTAATAAAAAAGAAATTAAACTAAGCCTTTAGCCTCTAGGTAATCGCTTAGACCCGCACCAAATGAGAATAGATTTAATGGTGGACAATTCACAATAAGTAATCATACAATTTTTACTGAGTACTGCACACAACAAAGACAGAAAAAAATGTAGCAAAATCGGTTTCACTTTTTTCATGGCATATTATACATTTTGAAGTTTATTTTATTTTACAATATGGGCCCTGCTCCGAGTTCCGAGTTGATTTTCGTGTAAGCATTTGAATTTCGAATTCAATTTGTATAAATTTAAACATAAATGTCCAGTAAATTTGTGGATCTAGTCCCGTTGCAATTTTCTCTCGACTTGATTGGGATTAAGCAATTGGTTTCAGCTGCTTCCACAATTCAGAGTTTTGTTATACCTGATGTAGTTGCCTGATGTATATTTGTCGCCTTATATAAAACGTTTTCCAATTTGACTGCAAAATACTAAACAAAAATACTCCAAATTAGTTCTACTCTATAGAAGACAAGCACTTTGGTTAAATTTTCTCTGTATATGGACAACACATACGGATGTTTCCCAGATATCTCTAGAGGTTTCCGTGTAAACGTTAGCATTTCAAATTAAGGCTGCTTTACTTTATATGCGAAGGGCACAAATATTCTTGGCTACTAGATTATAAGTCAAAAGTTGAGCGATTTAAAACCGCCTGCTCAAAGCCAAGTAGATTTTATGCATACGGTTTCCTTTCCATATGATCTAGTATCCGGTCTTATTCTCGTCTCTTCACAAATTAAGTAGTACAAATTCAGTTCCAAGTGCAATCGTTTATACGAAAATCTCTAGAGATGTCCACGACTCCCTTGATATTAATGAAACATTTCGAGCATTATCAAAAAATGCTTCCATAAAGTTATAAAATAGTTGACGCTAATTTTATAGCAACAATCGCTGGACTCAACAGCTGACTTTGATTATCGATAGTAATCAAAGATCAAAGTTAACCAAAAATTTAAAACATCGGCCCATGGCTGAGTACGGACTGCCTGAAAGCGAAAACGTAAGCGAGGTTTTGTTAAGAGAAAAATTTAGTTCTGGTGTGAACTGGGATGTTTTGGATCGGTCAATAAAGAGCGGAGTTATGAGACTTAAAAGTCAAAATTTCGAGAGTCGACTTATTTTTCCACATTATTGGTCCTAGCTCCGTTTTTTTTTTTTCAAAATATCCTAGTTCACACCCGAATTTTGGGAGTAATTTAATAAATTAAAAAAAAGATCATCAGTTTCTCTTTAAATTTTTTCAAACATTTTTAAAAAAGTGGTTCTGAGATAATCGCATTTAAAGTGTCGACATTTGCTTTCGATGAAAAACTAAATTTTTTAATAGATTTAAATATGGATTTGACGCATTTGGGTATTGCTTTCATCGAAAATTTGTTTTATGTCGGGCAAATACTTCTCAAGAAACTTGCTTTAAAGTGCACCAAGACATGGTAAAATTTTGATTGGGTCCTTTAGGACGGGAAGGGAAAAAAATTAACATGTTTGCAGGGGCTGCAGGCAATAAGTCCCAATGAAATAAGTCCCCAAACGATAAAATGAAATAAGGCCCCAAATTTGGGGAGTTCATAAAAAAATATCGGAATTACCTAAAATAAAATTTTAAAACATTTTTTAATTTGGATTTTTTGTGAAATAAACTATCTATAACATTAAATAATACTCAACTACTCAAAAGCTTATCACTGAACTAATTGCAAAACGGTACTTTTGCAAATCTGTACAAAAATCCATCAAATACTTAGTCAAAAAACGCCGGCAGATAAGAAAATTAACCGTTATTGGAATTTTTTTCATATTTCAGCAAAAATTAGAGAAATTAAATAAGACCCCTAAAAATTCATATTAAAAATTGGGGTTTTATTTCCGCGAAATAAAATTAGACTGCAAACCTAATTTTTGGGGCCTTATTTCATTTCTTCTTTTGGGGACTTATTTCATTTTGAAATTTTATATAGGAAATAAAGCCCCAAATAATGAAATAACACCCCAAATTTGAGAAAAAATCGTTGTTTTTGTTTTCCATATAAATTTTTGGGTCCTTATTTCATTTTTTTTTTTTGGGCCTTATTAAATTGGGGCCTTATTTCGCAGCGCCGTTTGCAGGCAACTGCACTTAACTTCGCGGCGGTTTCAGCTAGTAAAGAATAAATTTTCGCCATATCTATAATCCCTTACATTTTCATAAAGATCGGATAATGAATAGCCGAGTTAAAAAAATGTAGCATACTTTTTGAATCTCCATCACATTTTAAGTATCACAGAAAAAAAAGCGTCGACAGATTTTCAATCTTTTAAGTCTTGGAGTAAGCCTGGCACGAGCTTGAATATTCAATCTCGATTTCCAGGATATTTTACACAATTCAATCTTTTAAAAATTGGTCCATTCCTTTGGAACTTGTATCATTCCAAATGTGCTTACTACAATCCCTTTCGAGATCACATGTCCATAAAATAGAGAGCGAGAGCGAAGAAATATAAGTAGCCTTTCAGACACGCTGCAACAACCAGTCAGTATGGTGGTGTGCGATGAGACGCCGTTCCATTCCTGTTCAGTGCGAATCGTCGTGTGTTCGAATCCCAGTGGAGCCAAACATTTTTATATTTATTTCTTTGTTTTTCAGAAGTCTTATATTAACCAAAACTGGTGTGGGTGGTCTTTGAAGTGTATGAGGATGTCCTATGGCATGGCGGAGGAAAGGATGAATAGTTATCTTTCCTGAGATCAAATCTATATGACATATCGAGCTTAAGTTAATCTTTAATAGGCATAAAATAATCCAGCTTTGGGATTAGATTGTTTTCGAATTTTTTGCACAATTCAATCTTTAATAGGATAACTCCGGTATATATGTAATCCTTATTAGGATTAAAAAAGTCGGATCAACTCAATCTTTTTTCCGATCGGGTCAAGCATATCCGGGATTACGTTGTTTTCATTACCGCTTAGGATTGATTTGATCCCATATGGATTGATTTTGTTTTGAGTTTATAATTCTGAAACTATTTAGTGCCAATTTTTTGTGAAAGATATTATATATAAAATATAAATTAAATTGAATTTGATCTTTTTTTTCTCAGTGCACAAACATGACTTCGAGTTTTTAAATCTGAACAGTCCACAGAATCTGAACGTTTAGACCTAAAGTTCAGGATGCGGTAACTTCTGGGTTCACCCTGGGTTAATACATTTCCATAACTTTAATTTGATTAGTTTCCTTTGAAAAACAACTTTCTAAGTGTTTGTGTGATTTCTCTCAGTGTTCCTGTTGTTATTGGGCGCTGAAGCAGAGCTGGCTCATAGGTAAAAGCTTTTGGCAAAATTGTGCCACAAAGGGCACACGATATTGCATTGCTCTGGGTGAGTGTCTGTGGGTATCCGTTTCTGTGTCTGTGCGAGTATGTTCTTGTGTCTGTGTGTGTGTGTTTGTGTGTAGGAGTGTTTGCTGTAACTAGTGCACTTAAGTTACCAATACAAATGCACTTACCATAAACACGTATAGAGCCTTCCGTTTCCCCCAGAGAATTCTTTGAGATGCATCGATAGTTGCCAAAGTCACCATATTGCAGGTTTCTTATCGTAAGTTTCATATGAGCGCTGCACACAACACACACAAGGAAAGAAAACAGAAGAACCAACATTTGGCAAGTGCAAAAATGTCTGATAAATATTTAACGCTTACCGATACGAATTCTCCGTGTAGTCTGTTTTAAATTTCTTGCTAGGCAAAACCATCACCGAATTGTACACCCAATAGATGATGGCTCTGAAAAAAATTAAAGTGAATATGCCGTATGTAATTGGCTATTTCTAAGCAAAAAGGAAAAAACACTTACTTAGGATGCGCCTCTGTGTGGCAATCGATGGTTACATCTGTGCCAGCTGGAGCGCCAACAAGTTGATTCGGCACCCAAATCATGGGCGAGACTGCAAAGAGAAGGGGAGGGTTTAAAAAGTTTGATATGGTTAGCGTTGCATTTTAAGCGTTTGACTAAACTACGCATAAGCTGCTGCATTACGCCTGTTCCGTATGTCTTTACGTCTCGCTCCATGTCTGTCTTTCTCCGTGTGTGTGTGTGTGTGTAATGGTGTCTGACTGCCAGCTTAAAATGAAAGTGCAATGACAAAGCTGGAATACTTCAACGCGACGTGGTTGGGTAAGCAGCAGGTGAGGCATGGAAGTTTGGCTGGGGGGAATGAGTAGTGCCAATATACAAACACAGAACCAAATTGAAGTTGTGCCGGAAATACGTGCTTGGAGGCTTGTTTACTTGTATTGAGTTTTTGGGTAGAGAAGTAAACACAATTTGTCATTTTGCTTACTATGTTTTAGTTCATTATATAGCTAATATATAGCTAATTTTTACACCTGGAGCATTAACGTAAAAACAGAGAAACAGCCCGTCCTACAATTGAATTCAATCAAAATTAAAAAATCATTATTGATTTTGAGAACAAGTACGAACTATCTTGAATATTGCAACAAACTATGTTCACACAGGAACAATCAAAAGTAAATCAATGCTTTGATATTGAAAACTATATCTATTATTTTTTGATTCTCTTCTTTCTTTTCATACTAATAAATCAAAAAAGTGCACACAAGACAAAAAAAAAAAATAGATCTCCGTAGAATGGATATTCGGAATATTCACTATTAGATACATTTTTTTATAATCCTTTTCACATTTTTCATCTCCCATGGATAAAGAATAAAGATCAATGAGATATTTTTGTTCTAATAAATCCTTTTTGAGCCAAAATTAATCAATTTTGAAGGATATTTAACTATCCAGTCCAAATATTCCAGTCCACCACAGACCAGATATTCACATTGCGCCAAATTCTGGAGAAGACCTATGAGAGAAACATCGAAAATCACCATCTTTTTATCGATTACAAAGCCGCTTTCGACACGTCGATAAGGTCAAGGTTTTTCGAAGCCCTGTCTACTTTAGGTATTCCAGCAAAGTACGTTCGACTTTGCATGATGACGTTGAGAAGCACTCAAAGCTCCGTCAAAATAGGAACGAACCTCTCCGAGCCTTTTGATACCAAAAGAGGTTTTAGGCAGGGTGACACCTTATCGTGTGACTTCTTTAATCTGCTGATGGAGTATATACTGCGCCAGTGCCCAAATGCCAACAGATCGGGCACCATCTTTAATAAAGATGTAATGCTACTCGCATATGCCGATGATATTGACATTATCGGCAAAACCGAACAGGCAGTAAGCAATGCGTTTTCAGAGATTGAGAAGCAGTCTGAGCTAATGGGTTTAGCGGTAAACGAGGACAAGACGAAGTACCTAGTGTCCTCGAAACAGAAGTACACACAAATTGGCCAATCTGTTGCAATGGGAGAGTACAACTTTAAAGTTGTAGAGGACTTTGTCTACCTTGGAACGATGATAACCGGCGACAACAACATCAGCCTGGAAATTCGAAGAAGAATCACGCTCGCAAACCGATGCTATTACGGGCTAAGTAGGGAGCTCAAGAGCAGAAACCTCAAGCGAAGAACAAAAATAGCGCTATATAAGTCGCTTATCATCCCAGTCCTGCAATACGGCGCAGAAGCATGGGCAATATCATCAGCGGATGAGGCGGCGATTGGCGTTTTCGAGCGAAAGATTCTTCGCAGGATTTATGGACCTTTGAAAGTTGGCGAGGACTTTCGCATCCGAAGGAATGACGAACTGTATAAGCTCTATGGGGATACTAGTCTGGTCAAGCGCATAAAGCAACAGCGGCTGCGCTGGCTGGGACATGTTACCCGTATGGATGATCAAGCTCCAGCAAAAATGGTCTACAAGAGGAATGCGAAAGAACTGGGACAAGGCAAGGTGGGACGACCACCTCTAAGGTGGGACGACCAGGTGCGGAAAGACATTTCTAAGCTTGGCGTGAAAAACTGGTGCCAGCTCGCACGGAGCAGAAGCGACTGGCGGACATTAGTTGCAGCGGCCGAGACCGTCAAACGGTTGTGATGCAAGCATCGGGCCAATAAAGAAGAAGAAGTCCAAATGGATACCGAAAATATCCTGAGGATCGTCGAAAACTGTCCTTTTTTTTCAGTGTAATTTCAATGCTTTTAAGATTTTCTTTTAAAGTTTTCCTTTTTGGAAAACCAAAAGCATTTTCAAACTCTCCTGATTATTGGCGAGCAAAATTGCATTGGTTTGAAATTAGAGCAGTTACGATATCCTTTAAGCCCAGTGTTTTCTTTTGGAACTCCTGCTCATTGTTCGTATCGAATATCTTGTTTCTTCCAATATTTTTATCTCCCACTTTCAACGAGGAAGAGAATCTATTTCATTCTAACTTCTCCATTGCATTATCTTCTTCAGTGAGAAATTGGATTGGGTCGTTGTCACTTGGAGGAATATTTGTTCAATATTTATCGTCTTTTTTAATCAACTCAATTAATTTCCTATATATAATACCCTGGAACTTCTATTATTTATTGTATGTAACCATGAGCAGCGGCTTGAACTCCTTTAAACAAACACTTAGGGTCCATTTTACATATTCTACACATAAACTAAAACAAAACAGAGTAAATTTTAAAGCTTATCTCACATAGCGCAGTAGTCTGAAAGAAGAGAAATCGGCCCTTATTAAAATTATAAAATTGATATATATACCTGACTCTAAAGTAGGCGCCTTAATGCTTTTAACTATTTTGAACCGAACCGTTGCCATTTTCTATTTGTGGCTTGAGTTGGAAATTTTAAAAGGACACCCTGCAGGATTTTTTGAAGTTTGAACTCTAGTTAGTTCACAAACGTTAAGCAACCATTTCCAAAGACTTAATAGGCTCTTGCATGCAAGAAACAGTCCTAGCTTAATGCAAAACTGAGTAATGGATTTCTCCGAATTCTTTAGTTTACATTCCTGAAATATTTTAGTGAGTTTAAGCTTAAGTTTAAGCAATAATTTATCCCATCGCATTTTTTTGTCAACTAACCGAGAGTTAAAGTTGCTTACAAAAGAGGCAGCTAAGTGAATCATTTGACTCTTCAAAAATAGATAAAAGCTAACTTCTGTTCGAGCGAAATTTATATATCCTTTCAGTTCGGTAACTGTGTAGAAATAAAGAAATTAAATGATTTTCATAGAACATTTTCATTTTGAGCCAATTTAGTAAAGTGCCTTCCCAAGCTCACCAATAGATGGCGCCACTAGCTACTTTAGTTGTTTATATGAAAGCTAATTGGTATATTCTAGAAACCTTTTAAACACGAACAAGTTCCATTCAGCAGATAATTTTGATTTGCCATTACTGATAAGTCTCTTCTGAATCGAATTAATGGTAGGCTTTAAGATATTCTATGGATTTGGTAGGTTTTTCAAAAATCAAATAACTCCCAAACAGACTTCTATATTAACGGATAGTGAATATAAAAGGGTCTAGAGCTGTGGTGCCCACATTTCATTTTCCCTATCCCGTGTGATAGGAAGTCATAATTCTGCCAGCGTCGCAGCCGACATACGCATAGAGAGGGAGAAAACGTGTGCTCTATAAATAGCACGCACACACATATGTGTGTTTGTTTGTGGCCTATATTTGACTTAATGACGTTTACTTCGTGTTGCTCTGCTACACACACAATCGCAAAGCTTGATAGTGTGTGTTTGGGCACCACTGGTCTAGAGCGATGAGGGAAGGGATGCGACTTTAAGTGTGGGGTTTTAAAATTTCTTTTATAATTAGATTAAAACAAACTGATCTGGGCCAAAGTTGGGTTATTTGTATGCCGCGTCTTTGAGATATCGTCAAAAATACTTTTTTGTAAGCCATTTTTAAATAGCAATATCTCAGCGTTGCCCCCTCAAAGCTGCTGGTTTACTTGAGCGGCAAACCCTTCATTAGAAGTAAATAGGTATGATGCTCCGGGTTTCAGAATGATTCTGAATTCGGGCAAAATCTGACAACTTTATCATACACATTTGCAGTCGGAAAAGAAAAATTTTCAAAGCCTTCGCAGGCATATTTAGCTTTGGCATCTATTTAGTCAAAACTCCTTTCCCGATCCACGACCTTCAATAGTTCGCATTCTATTTATTTCCACACCAAAAACCAATCATCGGCTTATGCACAGAGCACACACATTTGCTCTCACTTCATATACAAATCATTACTTTTTTCGCACTTTCTTTCTCTAGCATCCGCCCTCCCCTTAACTATATATCACCCCCTCAGCTGCCATTTTCAGTTCACAATAAGAACACAAAATTGAAACAGCGAAGGGCTTGTTGGAAATTTAAACGCGTCTCCAGACAATGCCCACCTGTAAAACGAAACAGGGTTGCGGGCGGCCTCCCTTGCCCAGCCTCCCACCAACAACTAAAACCGTTCATAATAAAATAGGAACGGGAGGAAAAAAACGGTAGAGAAAAGCGCCGTCAGAGTCATACGTGCAATGCCGGCAAGTGACTTTATTGCACGAACGTGACGTGAATTATTGTCAATAGGTGGAGGATGTGGCAGCGAAAGAGAGAGCGAGCGGTGGGAGAAACTCGTTAGGATTAACAAGCGTTTACTGGCGCACAAGGCGTGCAACAGCCGCACCGAGCCAGGGGCCTCCGCTTCAGTCATATATCAGCTGCATTAGAAGCCCACGTCGACGACGACGTCGAAGAGCTGCGTTTGTCACTCATTGCGGGAGCCAACGAGCGGAGCAGTTAAAATTGATGAGCAGCAGGTACACGCTGGCACAGGCTGACGGGATGGATGGATGAATGGATGGTGCTCGGTAAGTGCGCGCGCGTGCTACAACTAAAATGGCTTCCAGTCATACTCGTACTATCATATAATGCCCACCCAACCCCACCCCCCCCCCCCCCCCCAACTAGTATCAGTTCCATTTAGTGGCACAGCCTTTGCTTTAAGCCGTCTACTTACACTCCACATCCAGAATGATGCGCTTGGACACTGAGGGCGGTACTCCATTGGTGGCTATACACAGATAGGCACCCATCTCGTTGCGGCTGACTTTAGTCAATGGCAGGATATCGCCATCGTACACGAGGACTGCTTGCATGTGTGTGTGTGTGTGTTTGTTGATGTTTGCCGTTCGGAAAGTGTCCAAGCCAGGGCCATAAACGTGCCGGGAATAGAAAATTTAAGAGAATGATTAGAATATCGGTAGGGAAAATTAACTTTTAAAATATTTAAATTAAAAGATAGAAAGTGATACAAGGGTTATTTTGATAAACAAAACAAAATAAGGGGCTTGCAATTTTTGTTAACAAAATGCTTTCACTTTCCTTGCTTTCTCTTTTATTCCGTATTTATAAGGTTCTGTTCTGTTATTAAAAATATTATATCTTAAAACTCAATCATCTATTTGTATAAGGCAAGGAGTAACTATAGAAAAACTTTATGGCCAGTCGAGGCCATGAAGCTTTGACTTCTTTGTCTTCCCAACAAACGAAAACTTCTTGAAGTTTGCTTCACTGTATAAATGCGGACTTGGTCTAGCTTTACCTATTTTATTGATGGCTTTTAATTTCGTACTTATGTGATAATTCTGTTCTTCCTCTTTTCTTTTTTTGCTTTTATTTTGCCATTTCTTTTCATCCTTTTAACTTCTTTCTTTCGGTTTTATTCGCTCTTTTTTCGTCTTGCTATCTGATCTCTTAATTCTATCCTCGTTTCTAACTGCAGTTCTTTGCTGCCTTTAGCTGAATCTCTTTTCCTCTTCTCTATCTCCTTTAACTCGCTTTCTTCTCTATTTCTTCTCAATTGAACTTTGCCTTTTTCCTTCCTTTTCTTTTATCTTTTTCTCATTAAAGGATTTTTTCCCTAACAAATTTTAAAAGTTCTTCTCTCTAGCTTATCTTTTCTTTATCCCATTTTATTATTATTATTTTGTTGTTTATTTTCCCAATTTTTCTTTCTTTGCTTCCTTTCTCCATCCCTTTTATTTCGTTTCGATTTTACAACTTTTCTTCTTCCAACTATTTCTTCTTCTGTTGTTTTCTACTTATCTGTTCTTCTTTCGCTTCCTTCCTTCACTGTCCATCATTTCTCTTTCTGTGATATATTTTTTCATGTTTTTTCCTACATTCTTCTCTTTTTTCTTCTTCTTTTTTTCTATTTCTTTTTTTTTTGATGTGAAACATCTTTTATTTCGGAACGGAGACAGAGGGAGGATTTTAGTAAAAGTGAAATTTGATTTTAGCGTCACGTAACGCTGTGAAAATTAAGTGAAGAAGAGGAGGATAGAAGTGAAAAGAGGGGATTAATGACTAAATAGTGACTAAAAAGAGACTAAACAGTTACTAAACAGTGACTAAGCGTTAACTGAACAGTGACTAAACAGTTACAGCGCAGTAAGTGACTAAATAGTGACTAAGGTGTGACTAAACAGTAACTGAACACTTACTTAACAGTGACTGAACAGTGTCTGAACAGAGACTAAACAGCAACTATACAGTAACTTGCCAGTGACTAAACAGTAAGTTAACAGTGCCTAAAGAGTGACTTAACAATAACTTCACAGGGACTAGAGAGTGACAAAACTTTTACTGAACAGTGACTAAGCAGTGTCTAAGCATCAACTGAACAGTTACTTTTCAGTTACTGAGCAGTGACTACACAGTGACTAAACAATGAATGAACAGTGACTGAACTGTGATTTAAGTGTGACTAATGAGTGACTAAACAGTGACTAAACACTGACCGAACAGTTACTTAGCATTAACTGAACGGTGACTAGATAGTAAATATACCGTGACTTGCTAGTGACTGAACAGTTACTACACAGTGACTAAACTATGAAGGAACAGTGACTGAACAGTGATTAAAGTGTGATTAATGAGTAACTGAACAGTGACCGAACAGTGACCGAACAGTTACTTAACACTGACTGAACGGTGACTAGATAGTTACTATACAGTGACTTGACAGTGACTAAATTAACTAACTAACTTCTTTAACTAACTTAACAGTGACTTAACAGTGATCGAACTATAACTAATCAGTGACTGAACTCTGACTAAACAGTGACTTCTTTAACTAACCTAACAGTGACTGAACAGTGACTTAACAGTGATCGAACTATAACTAATCAGTGACTGAACTCTGACTAAACAGTGACTCATTAGCTATTATATAGTGACTAAACAATATCTTAATAATGACTATACAGTGACTTTTTAGTGGGTATAAGGTTAGGGACCGAGTGGGGAACAGTGGGTAAAGAAAGGGTTTAAAAATGTTTATATCTTTTATAATTTCACGATTGATATTGTTATTTTGGCCTGTTATTCCTTTGCGACTGCCGATTTCATTTACCTATAGAACGGCACAGTAAAAAATCTTACGTAAAGGAAGAATCAACACATCAGCATGAGATCTTGTTGTAGATATTTAAAACTTTCTTGCTTGTAATTTTGAAATAAAGCCCTTAAATTAAGCACCACACACACCCCTTTTTTCCGTTCTCTTTCATTCTTCCCTCTCCAACCTTTTTATACTCTGTACCGAAGGTACATAGAGTATATTAAGTTTGTGCAAAAGTATGTAACAGGGAGAAGGAATCATTTCCGACTATATAAAGTATATATATTCTTGATCAGCATCAACAGCCGAGTCGATATAGCCATGTCCGTCTGTCCGTCTGTCCGTCCGTCTGTCCGTCCGTCCGTATGAACAAACAGATCTCGCAGATGGTAAGAGATAGAGGTTTGACATGTATGGGACAAATGTTTCTTATAGCTGCAGGCAGATCAAGTCTATTTTCAATTTTTGCCACGCCCCCTCCCGCCCCCGCAATTCGGAAAAAACGTTATATCTCCTACAGTTTTAAAGATAGACGTTTCGTACCTTCTAGAGTTAGTAATTAGCAAAATGTATCGATTTGCCGAAGAAATGATAAAGATCGGATCAGCGGTTCTCAAGTTATGAGCAAAAAAGTACTTCGCCCTTGCCCCACCCCCTCCCACCCATTCACAACTAACACCGCACAATCTTAGAGAGAGAGAGCGAGAGAGAAAGGGTGAGAGAGAGAGAGAAAAAGAGAGAGAGACTTTGAGATGAGCGCAGCACCAGCATTGCATTCAGCTTCTACTCCAGGTACAGAGTATGTTATAGTCGGGCTTGACCGACTTTCTCACTTGTTTAGGATCAATTTTGGGTGGGCTATTACATTTCTGCTTAAACTTTCTATGTTTTGTGCCTAGATTTCCCATACGCACCTTTCTTTTTCTTCTCCACTGCAATTTCCTCACCATCCTCACGTCGCCAAATGATTTTGGGTGTAGGAAAGCCATCGGCACGGCAGGTCATGTTTATATTCTGGTTTTCCCGCACCGCCACCGAGGAGGGAGTGCTCTCAATATCCAATATATTAGGAGGAACTATCCGAAAATGAATTAATATCTAGAAATAAACCTAGAGAGACGCCTTACTCACCGACCACCTGTAGATAGCCCACCTGGCTTATCATGGGGTTTGTATTCACTTGGCACATATAATAGCCGCGATCGTCCTGATGAGCCTGATTCACATGCAACAGCCAGGTGTTGTCCGTATAGGTGATACTGTACCGTGGTATTCTCGAGATGACATGCCTATGTATGGTCAAGATCATTTGCCGATCAATATGTATCCAGGCCACCTAGACAGAGAGCAGGGAGAGTAAATCGTTCATCAGCTAATGTCACACACACACACACACACTTTAATAAATGAACGTCATGTCCTGCCTGCCTGACGCATAGTCTAAGAAAGCCATCTTGACAGCTGTTTCCGCTTCTTTTAATACACTTTTTTTTTTTTTGGTCCTGCTGCTCGCACTTTCTTCCTCGTTCGCCTTTTTGTGCTTACATTGCGTGTGACACAAGCTACGAGGATTTCCCCTTAGCCAAGCTGGCAAACTTTTCAAATTTTCCCTCTGCCTTTCACTCTGACAGCAATGAGTTTCTCGTTTACTTCTCAACAATGGTCGGCAAGCACCAGCTCCTCCCGCCCATGTTGACAAAAGTCCAATAAGAGCCAACTGCCTGGCCCATGGACAGTGTTTTATATGAAGTTGATATGGCGAGTAAATATTTGTGATTTGTTATGAGCTGCGCTGTGCCAGCTGAAGAGATAAATGATAAGTGATTTTCTAGTCATTTTGCCTGCTCTCGGGTTCACTGGGTCTTGTTGGAGAGAGGGGCGAGGTCAATTTATCTTTGTTGATTGTTTCTTTGACTTCACTAGGACAAAACTGCTGACCATGTGAAGAATATTTTTAGCCAGCCTAAAAATAGTTGGACATGAAAAATAGTTAATCAGGTTATCAGCTCGTCGACAATTGATTTCTGTTCCTTTTCATTAAAAAAAGCTTTCGGCTGTAACTTGTCCCATTTAGCCCTATCTACAACTGTCCATTGACAGGCCAAACAGACTCTGCTTCTATTTTTGGGCTGTCTATCAGAAGCGACTGCTGCTAAAAGTGTAATTTAGAAAATTGATTTTTGACAGTGTGCGCATTGTTGAAACTTCTTCATCAAATGTTGGCTGTCCGTGTTCATTGTGTTCATTTTCCGCACGATTTGTTACCCTTACCCGCCCACTATACACACACACTCACCTTGTAGCCACCCAAATGCTCGACGACGCAGGGCAGATTGGCATCACGGCCCACGGCGACAGTGACGTTTGGTATGGGCTGTGCGAAACGTGGCTCATCCATCATAACTGTGAATGAAGAGCGGCATAAGTAAGCTAGTTAGTTAATGAGCCACAGAACTAAGGGTAGATTTTCATACATATTAGCTGGTAGAGGAATAGCAACAGGCATAGTCGACACTTTGAGATGCTTAAAATTTATGCTGAATTATTTCGAAAAGTACTCTGATTAAAATTTAAGAATTAAATCAAGTCACACCGAACAGAAACCACTAACTAAACCGGTTCAGAACGTACGAATTCTATAACTTAAAAATACCTGCTTACTAAAAAGAAATATGTAAATTTTTGTATTATTGTTCAAAAATCGGCTTAACGAAATAGTGCAAAGAAATATTTTTAAAAATATTTTTGTCTAGGTTATTTCAGTACAATAGATCTGCTCGAGCATCTACAAGTGTACTGCATTCGTTTTGATATATTTCATACTCAACTACTGCCAAAAATGAATGCAGTGTAATTACACTCATATTATTTTTGTGCTTCGCGAAGCAGTGCAAATGATACCAGGCGACAATTCTGCGACACATTTTTTATACTCGGGTGTATGAATTTCTCTGTCCTTCATTTCTCTCTCTTTCTTTCTGGAGAAAAAAATAATAGTTTAACGGCGTTTACCGTTGCTTTTTCGAAAAAGAAAGAAGAGAGCATACAAGTTATACATAACCTTGCATTACTAGTGTGTATACGACTTTCACTCGAACACAAATACAAAATGCAACCAGTTTGACAGACGAACGCACAAAACATTCAGTCACAAAAATACCAATACCACAACGGGTGTGTATATCATTTAACAGAAACTCTTAGCTGCAAATTGAATTTTACGAGTATAATATTTAGTCTAATAATAAAGATATACCTGAACTTATGCGAAATTTCTCGCATCGTTTTAGGCCCGAAATTTACTTTTAATTTGAATTAAAAATAAAAAATAGTAATTTTCTCCTATTATGAAAGGAATCATTTAATACCCAAATTCATAAAAATGGATCTAGGTCCGATACAGCCATATATAGAGGAAACTGTAAGCTGTGTGCCATACCCAAATAATTCGAGCATATAATTACTTTCCAATTACAACATTTTTGCCAACCCATTCTTAGTCCACCCAAGCACGGTTTTATTTGTCAACGATCGATTTGTTTTTAATAGTGAGTCAGGGATTTCTTCATTGTAAGCAAATATATGTCGTCTTCACGGACCTTAGCAAAGCTTTTGATTCAGTTAATTATAATTGACTTCCTTATAAACTATGCTTAGTTGGTCTCCCACTTAACTTTCTCCGCTGGGTCAGATCATACCTCTCCAAACGGTCCCAACATGTGCGTTTTAAGTCTGCAGTATCTCAAATCGTTCACGTTTCCTCTGGAGTCCCACAGGGTGAAAATAAAATTGGTATTCCAATTCGCGGGTTTTTGGCTGTCGAGTACCATCTTTAAGGGACATGCAATAGCCCATTATACCATCATAAATAACGATTTTAACAAAAATCTACAGTGCGCCTTTAAAGATATTCAAGATTGAAGATTTAACCCCTTCTGGAGGTACCTTAACCGTTTGCGCGAATTAATTTTACATATCGCGTTCCCAATAACCCTGTTCACATTTGCTGAATTTTGGAAAATTTTATCTTAAGCCATTAAAAACTAAGTGAAAATTGTTGTCGTTGTGTGCAAGTACAAAAGTACCCATTAAACTCGAACCGAGGCTTCATTTGAAAAACTGGGTATGAGTTGGTGCTTACAAAGGTGTCTTTTATCATAAATTTATAAGTCTTATGCCGGGCTTTTAAAAATAGTTTGATTTTGTCGAACTGTGTAATAAAGACCTATAAAAGTAGAAGTAAATAAAATTGGCATTGCAAGCATCGTATTTATCGCATTCATACTTAAAATCATTCTTTAGAATGTAAGCAGTTGGCACTTTGCCGTTCAGCGAGCAACAAGCATGGAGCAATAAGTATTAGAGAGAAACTTTGCTCAGTCGACACCGCTTCTGTCATAAAATTGTCAGCTGTTCGCTCTCATTTACGCTCTCTAGATACATTTTGGTCAGCTGTTCGCTCTCTCTGGATACATTTGGGCTATGGTCGTCTTGCTCTAACTACAGTGATTTACTACTGGCACTTTGAAGTATCTTTTTGGGCACTATCGTTTAGCACCAGCAAAATTGAGAGGCAGCGCAAACGGTGTCTCTAATTCTAATTGCTCTATGCAACAAGGGCCTTGATCAAGTGAACAAGACTTTCGCTTAGAAAACGTTGAAATTTTATACAATCCTTAAGTTGATTTTTCGTCGATAAAGCACTTTCCTCGTCGACAAGTTTTGAACTCAAGATCAATTGTCTTCTCGAATTCGAGCAGTTTTTGTCCTCAAAAATCAAGAAGAAAAAATTCTAAATTTAAGCCGATTTTAATCTCACCAATTTGTGGTAGATTTTTCTAGTTGCTATCTGTCACATAAGCTAACATATAACAAATAAATTGTGGTTTTATCTGACACATATGGGTCATTCTTTTATAAACCGAACAGCAAAAAATTTTTTTATTTTTCATTTTAATAAAAAAAAATCCGAAATTAGATCTCGACATGCCCACCAAAACGTAATTTGCGGTTTTGCACAAAAATTTTTTGTTAATTTTATAAACAATTTCAAAAATCGTCAAAAACGAAAAAATGGAAAAAAAGGGTTTTTTTAAAACGTGATATCTCAGGATTGGTTTATCGGATAGGTCTCAAGTTGATATCGATGGAAAGAATTTTACTGTATCTACTCAAATCATAATTTTATAAATTTTTAAATTATTTAATAATATTAAGTAAATGTTGCTAAAAATTACATATAATTTTTTCTCAGTGTTAACCACCATGTTTTGCCTTCTGGGGATATAGAATTTATTGTACTAAACACAACTTAAAAAACGGTGTTTTCAAATAGATGGAGACTTTTATAGTTTAAAAGTTATGAATTTTTGAAGTTATAAACAAATTAAAAGTTGCCCTTAAATAATAATTTCTCACGCAGTCCGTTTTAAAGCTTTTTGGTTGAAACTTGGCAAGTGTGCTTTATATTCATCAAGCTTTCCAAAAATGCCAACATCGCGCGGATCGGATGACTTTAACATATAGCTGCCATACGAATGTTATGATTAATTGAATTTTGTTGTGAATTAGGGTTACCAGAGCTTTCAAAGTGTTGTATACCAAGACCAAACTCAGCATTCCTATGGCAGCTATATGATATAGTCGTCCGATCCGCGAGATGTTGACATTTTTGGAAAGCTTGATGAATATAAAGCACACTTGCCAAGTTTCAAACAAAAAGCTTTAAAACGGACTGCGTGAGAAATTATTATTTAAGGGCAACTTTTAATTTGTTTATAACTTCAAAAATTCATAACTTTTAAACTATAAAAGTCTCCATCTTTTTGAAAACACCGTTTTTTAAGTTGTGTTTAGTACAATAAATTCTATATCCCCAGAAGGCAAAACATGGTGGTTAACACTGAGAAAAAATTATATGTAATTTTTAGCAACATTTACTTAATATTATTAAATAATTTAAAAATTTATAAAATTATGATTTGAGTAGATACAGTAAAATTCTTTCCATCGATATCAACTTGAGACCTATCCGATAAACCAATCCTGAGATATCACGTTTTAAAAAACCCTTTTTTTCCATTTTTTCGTTTTTGACGATTTTTGAAATTGTTTATAAAATTAACAAAAAATTTTTGTGCAAAACCGCAAATTACGTTTTGGTGGGCATGTCGAGATCTAATTTCGGATTTTTTTTTATTAAAATGAAAAATAAAAAAATTTTTTGCTGTTCGGTTTATAAAAGAATGACCCATATGAGGTATCTAGAAGATGAGAAATCGCCCTTTAATACTGCAAATGTTTAGAGCTGAATACGGACTTTGCTCGCTGTCATTTAACTAAGGTGCAATGTTTCTATCGATTCCAAAAATATCAATTCCCCTAAATCGGTACTAAAATTAATTCTTTTAAGTTTGTATAAAATTTTTCGGTATACGGTACAAAACAGTGCGGCTTTAATTTGATCTCAAATTTTTGAAAAAATCATGACCACAAATAGTTTTTTTCACAAAAAAGTCATTAGCCTCTCCCCGCTTGCCATAGAGTTATAAAACTACAAAAAAAAAACGGAGTGAAAATGTTGATGGAGCTGCTGCCGCTGTTTATGTTGCTGTTGTTGTTGCCGTTGTTAATTTTGTTTCTGTTGCTATTGCAGCTGCTGTCCGGATATCCCTGACCCCCAGGCCAAATATAATCAACATCAACAGCAGTTGCACTGCCAGCCGCAGCGTCATTATGAAATAATTAAACAAAGCAATTTTTTATCTGGCTTCTGCTCCATCCACGACTCCGGCACGTAGTCAACAGGCTTCGTTGTCCCCGTCGTCAGCGTCGTCTACGTCGTCGTCGTCCTTGGCGCATGCTGCCAATGCTATACCATATACTTTTGTTTTCTATGCATTCATTTTGGTTCGTGTTCTGCTTTCACGCGGAAGTGGCGCACAAAAGCAAAACATGAATTCCCTCCCCTCCCCACCCCACCCCACAGGTTGCTAGTTGACTGCCGGCTACGTGGACTTGTTATCTACGCCACGCAGTCAGCGTGGCTGCATACCCACATTGCACCTGTCCCACGGATGGCACGGCATCGCAGTGCGGCATGGGGCAGTTTTACGGGTACGAGTTCTACAGGTGCAGGACATGAACATTGAATGCAAGCCGCCTGTTTTGAGGTCTCATTTTCCTAATTAAATTATGCGCCGACACCAAAATGCCTCAGTACCTGCGGCTTTTTGTTGAAAGAGGGCAACATCGAGTAGAATTTTGTATTCAAATTTGTTAAGAAAATAGGATTTCAGTTTTAATAAAATTTTTTTTTTTCTTTATTTGGTTGTTTGTTAAATAAATACAGTTTGAGGTGTTTAAGGAAAATACACAAAATCCGCAGCTAGGAGGTTGCTTAACATGAGAAAATTTTTAAATTTATTTATTTATATCAAGATAAAGTCAATTGGCTTTTAATTATATTGACTAAAATATTGTGAAATTGATAGGAAAAGTCGAAATATGCCAAAAACCCAGATCCTCAAAACAAAAAAAGCCGTTAAAAAGAAATTGTAAATTGAATAAGACAAGCACGCACAAAAAAATAAATTAATTGTAAAAGACATAACAATTTTCCTTGTTGATGAACCAATTTAAACGTATAAACAAAATAAAAACCATTTAGAATTAACTGTGCGTTCTTTTGATATCAAACTGCAGACATTCTTAATTTTTGCTGCCCAAATTTAAGTTCGGGGTAAAATGAACCCGAACTTGGGAATTACAAGTGTTCTCAATTATGCGATTCAAATTTCTAAAAGCTTAGACACACGCGCCGTATCGAAGAGCGTTGAAATTTCATTCCTAAGCAGTGCCCCCTGAGGACTCAACTCTTCTGTCGATTCCTCAAGATGATGTAGCGAATACATCATATAAATATATTTCAACTCAAACGCTCAAGACATCAGTTCTAATGTGTAACCTGAGATTTTTTTTACCTATTTTCCAGTGCAAATATTTACTCTTATATATACATGCAATCGTCCCTCTTAAGATTGGGCCCTTGGTCAAGACATTTATTAGTACACTAACTGAACACGCCGCGACTTTGTCCGCGTCCAGGATTTTAAGAAATTGTGTAGTCTTATCTTGTTGACAGTTTCGAGATCCCCGTCCTAAAGGACCAAACCAAATTTTCTAGGTGCTCGAAAACTCCGTAATTAAATGTTAGTCCCTGCTAGTCAAGTGGAAGCTTTAAAACATAGTTCTGCCGCACGGCCACATCGTGAATTTAGGGTCTAGCGATATTATATGAAAACTGTGCATTTCAGAGCAGCTTTAGCACTCTTTAATTATAATTCAATTCGAATTGGATTTTTCGTTTCTTCCCCGACTCCTCTTCACCCGCTCTCTACTCTTTTTCCACCTTTGGCTACAAAGGTTTGACATGTATGGGACAAATGCTTCTTTTATCTGCACGCAGATCAAGTTTATTTAAAATTTTGGCCACGCCCACTCCCGCCCCCGCAATTCGAAAAAAAGTTATATCTCCTGCAGTTTTAAAGATAGACGATAAATTTGTCGAAGAAATGATAAAAATCAGATGAATGGTTCTCAAGTTATGAGCAAAAATGTGAAAAATAGCCGAGTTAAAAAAGTGTTGCATACTTTTCAGATGATCACCCTAAGGAACGCAGGAACACTGTTAAACATGTTTTTCATGAGTAACGGGTATATCAAAGTCAGTTAGAGCCGACTTTAACTTGCGCTCTCGTTTTTTTATACAAAAGTGAATACACAACACACATACGGTCGTTCACTCTTCACTCTCTCTCACGCTTTTATTCAAACAGCTTATCATGTTATTTTGCTCCATCTAAATTTTTTTTGGCTTTTTAATTAAATTTGCGGAAAAATTTTTCAAATTTTCTCTCTTACTTATATGGGTTTTAGCGACCTGTTTTTTGTCAAAGTTTTTTTGCATTTTGGCTGGCTTGAGGTCGGTGGAGAGTTACAATTCAATGTAATCAACACAAATCAACAGAGATTAATTACAACAATTTGGAATAGCAATTGGTATGTCTGTACAACGATCGCTGTTTCAAAGATAACCACATCTTATCATCAGCAGACTTTTGTATTGCATATTCACATTCAAACGACCACACAGACTCCCTTATAAATCTTCATATCGCCGAATAACGAGTTGGGGACTCCAATTTGCTATGGGACGAGACCACGATTCAGCCTAGAATTCTGCTATGTTTATTTGAACGTGTTGCTTTTGCTTTTCCAATTGTTGTAATTAATTTCTTTTGCCTTGAGCTCTCTCTTAGTGAAAGCCTTCATAACCAAACGAAGGTGTATGCCAATTCTTAGATCTTTAAGATAAGCAGTTTCTGCTGTGCGTTGATAATATGTCAGTCTGTCAGTCAGTATGTCAGTCAGTCGGACCAAAAGGATTATAAGTATAAAAGATAAAACAGTTCAGTTTTGCTTTAGCTACGTGCAGGTTCTATGGCTCTAGCGCCAACTCTAACTATTTTGATTAGACAGGAAATATAGTTTACTGAAACTTAGTTGAAGGGTTCTTTTTGGGGGGCGCTTCGAAACGATTGGCATAATATTAACTAAGTGCAGATCGGGCTTTAAAAAGGTTAAAGGCGAGTTTTTAATGCTCTGCCACCAAAATTACTTTTTATAATGAGAATGAGAAAAATGTTCCTAGCTTCGGAAATTAACATTTTCTTCTAATATGAAGAATTATTCAGGTTTTCGGGTTTTCTTAATCTACACACAGTATTTTTAATTTACAATGTCTCTTTACGGAATCATATGTTTACGGTTTGTCAATACGGTGTATGGCCATTGTCTTTGTCTTAAAATTACCTACACTCAAAAAAAAATATTTTCTACATTTTAGAAATTCGCCATAAAATAATTTTTTTTCTTAATTGTAGAAAAATGTCTTGTTTATAGACATTTTTTTCTTAAATTAAGAAAGCATAACCCTTAGATGAGATTTTCTAGAAAATAATTTCTTAAATTTAGAAACTAATTTTATTTTTCTTAAATTTAGGGTAATTTTTCTAGATATTTTCCCTAAAATCTTTCTTAAATTTTATTATCTATATATATAAAAAAGTTCAACCTGACTAATTGACTGACTGACTGACTGACTGGTGACCGTCGCACAGCCTAAACCAAAAAAGATAGGAAGATGAGATTTTCACAGTAGTTTTATCTTATGCTGAAAATGAGTACTAAGAGAGGATTTTGGAAAGTTCTGCCGGAAAGTGTGGTAAATTCGCGAAAAACTTTTGTAGGAAACTTTTTTGTTTTTCATTCTATCAAGTTCAAACTCATTTTCAAAGCTCTATATGCAAATTCGACAACAACTGCATACCAATCTTCCGGAAAATTCACTCCGCTGGGTGGAAAGTAGGTGGTTGTATGGGCGAAACTTTAGTTGCCTGCGTCTAGCGCCAAACTCATTTTCAAAATTACACATAACAAAACATAAGTTGTAAGCATAGTACGCGAAATAATTTGACACGTGTTTTCCCGATTTTGGAAAATCCGCACACGAGGAAAATGGCCGGAAAATTCTGAATCCAAAAAAGTATTTATTATACGATTGGTTTGAAACTCGGTTTGTAAATATAGAATACGAAATAGTTTAAAGTATTATATTCCGAAGTTGAAAATTTGACCTGACGGTCGAAAAATTCCCGGAAAATTTTGCATGAAAAAAAAACTATTTTTCATCCGATTGGCTTGAAACTCGGTTTGTAAGGACAAAATACGAAATAATTTGAAGTGTGATTTTTCAATGTCGGAAAAGCCGCCCACGAGGAAAATGGCCGGGAAATTCTGCATGCAAAAACTATTTTTCATACAATTGGCTTGAAACTGGGATTGTAAGGTCGAAATGAGAATTTATTTTGTTTTTAATTTTCCGATGTTGGAAATATCGCCGGGATGCTCACTGTGAAGTGCATGGTATGTGTATGGGATGTGGGTGGAAAGTTGTTTTGGAAGTGGGTGGTAAGTGGATGTAAAGTG
The DNA here is from genome assembly GCA_018904275.1 of Lordiphosa clarofinis. Lineage (NCBI taxonomy): Eukaryota > Metazoa > Arthropoda > Insecta > Diptera > Drosophilidae > Lordiphosa > Lordiphosa clarofinis. The sequence goes on from JAEIGQ010000026.1 coordinate 256,150, forward strand.
GGTGAAATGTGGGAGGGATGTGGATGGGATGTTAATGGGAAGTGGGCGGGAAGATGGCAGGAAGTGTGTGGAATGTGGGTGGCAAGTGGGCGGGATGTAGGTGGGAAGTGGGCGGGAAGTGGGATGTGGGCAAGTGGTGGGAAGTGGGTGGGATGTGGGTGTGGCGGAAGTGGGTGGGCTGTGGGTGGCAAGTGGGTGGAATGTGGGTGGGATGTAAGTGGGGAAGTGGGTGGGATGTGGTTGGGAAGTGGGTGGGATGTGGGTGGGATGGAAATGGGAAGTGGATGGGATGTGGGTGGAATGTGGCGGTTAGTGGGAGGGATGTGAGTGGGATGTAAATGGGAAGTGGGTGGGATTTGGGCGGGAAGAGGGCGGGAAGTGTGCGGTATGTTGGTGGCAAGTGGGTGAAATGTGGGTGGGATGTAGGTGCGAAGTGGGCGGAAAGTGAATGGGATGTGGGCGGGAAATGTGCGGGAAGTGGGTGGTAAGTGGGTGTGCTTTGGTTGAATACTGTTGAAGGCGCAGCGAAGCGTGACGGGCTATTTGCTAGTAATTATATATCTATCTATAGCTTAGAAAAAAGTGGTTTGGTGTGAGGAGGTGGTGCTGGCGATTGGGGGGGAAGGAGGATGGGACAAACCCTAAAAACCAAACGGTTGGGGCGGGGTGGATCCAAAAACACAACCACACACGGGTTGGTCCGTGGTCGGTTCTACCCAACCTCCCCCTAAAATTTATTTTTAAGTGTTTACTGTCAACTGCTTCCTCCTTATGCCAGCTCTGCCATAACCGCTTGGGAATTTTAAATCGACCTAACACCTAAAATTGTCTCAGAGTTTTTTTTAGAAAAATTGCCCTGAAATCTAGAAAAGCATTTTCTTAAAAATAAGGCGAATCGCCTTTGACCCCTTTTTTAGGGCGAATTTCTAAATTTTGGGGCGATTTGGCCTGCTTTTTTTTTTGAGTGTGTACATTAAAATATCGATATGCCCACGTTATGACGGTAATTTTTTTATAATTTCAATGGCTACACATTATTACAAGCCCAGTTTAGGTTGGGCTCAGACTTGCTTATATCCCCGAAGTCTCCTATTCCGAAACAGTTCGCCTTTGAATCAAAAGAAAGATTTATAATATTTAATTTTGCTTGCAATAAACTTTCCATTTAACTCAAGTCAATTGAATGCAGGTGTTAGGTATCCACCCTCGCCCAGCTGCCACCCACTTCGTGGCTGTTTGTCCATTCGTAATAAATTACTCACCATGCGTGACCAGATTCGTCATGTAGATGAGAAACATAATCCGACGATTTGTGAAACGGCTGGGAAAAATGTTGAGTGCGATGAGTAGCAATTTAATTACCGTTATGATAAACATTTTGTTGATTTTGTAGCTGCTATTCTTTGTTTCTGGTGTGGATTATTAAAAGTTGGGAGTTGCGAAATTCGTTCAATTATTTAGATATGCACACGTTGATATATATATGTATGTATTCATATGTATGTGTATTTACAGGAGATTTGTTGCTGTTGTTGAAAAACATTTATTTGATTTGCGTAATTTAATTTGCACACACAAGTGAACACTTTGGCAATTCAAAATTCATTTAGCGTAAAGCTTTAAAAATCGCTTAATTCACTTGACGCGTCGATGGCATTGCGGTTGTTGTTGCAGTTGTTGTTCCAGTTGTTGTTGTTGTTGCAGCTGCCGACGAAACAATTGAAATTGAAAATAAAAATTGCATACACTCGAGCGCAGAGGCGCGCCCAATTCGAGGGATTATGGCATTTATTATTATTATGGCACTTTTATGGTTGTTGTTGTTGCTGCTGCTGCTGCTGCTGTTGGGCTTTACAATTTTGTACAACAACAACACGAACCAGGGGTCATACGCATTGCAGGCCTGGTGCCTTTATTCGCTTACAACTGGACATGGACTGTTGCTTGTTTTCGGGTTTCGGTTTGCCAAGTTCATTTGGCTGCCTCCTCCACAAATTGCCATTCCCATTCTACATGGTCCCTCGCATTTATTATTAATAGCGCTTTATTCCGGTCAGTCCCACATACTATATGTATGTGTGTGCTATGCATTCATACGTATGTAACGCATTGATGTTGCTGTTTCATGGCGTAACGTCATTGTTACAGTTACTTTTGTTTGTTACTGCTGTTGTCATAACATGGCCACAGTTCCATTGCGCTTCAATTGCAACCATTTTGATTGTTATGCAGCAAATACCCTAACTTTAAGAGAAGCTGATGTCACAGGAACTGTGAAAATAGTAAACTGAAGTAGGACCATACTAGGACCATTCATCAGCAATGGGCAAAAAATTAGCAGCAGACCAAGCTAGAGGCTGTTAAACGAATCCCGACCAACTATCCTAAAAGCGCAGCGAAAATAACGAAAATCCAACAAAAAATAAACAAAAAATTAGAAATAAATGGAACAAATAAGACTAAAGTTAACTTTGGGCTAAGACAGAAAAGGACGTCTACGAACTCATCTCTATGAAGGTCTTTTAATCAACATAGATCACAAGAAAAAATCATTCATATTTTGGTTATCGTTTTACAGATAAAATCAGTGAGTTTCAGGTCGACCTTATATGTACTCCATAGTTAATTCGCAAGAGTCAATATAACAGTTCATAAGTTGCTGCACAATATTAAAAAATAAAGTAAAAATTCATAGACCAATGTGACTACTTTGAGGTACCCCTTAAATAACCTAAACTGGTATTTCCAATGAACTGTTATTTCATATAATATGGATTAAAAACTGACTGAAAAGTCTATTGGGAAACTTGACTACTTATTATATAATATATTCTGATCTTTTTTTAAGAGTCTCATATTCGGATGTGTTCCAGAAATCTCTAGAGATTTTAATTCGAACTAAGCTAGAAGGACTTTATATGTCGAATGATAAGAATAAGGTAGGCTAGTAGATCATAGGTCGGTAAAACCGTACGCAATAAATCCACTTGGCCTTGAGCAGTCGGTTTTAAGTCGCTCATCTTTTGTCATCTTATCTAGCAGCCGTTCATATGTGTGATTTTTTAATTCGAAATGCGAGCGTTTATACCTAAATCTCTGGAGATTTCTGGAACACACCCGATTATATAAAATATAAGCCCGCCAGAGAATTATGGAGGAATTCCCTTTTTAAACTGTCCTATATTATGTGTTGGCTTAATGGGTTGAGCTCCACAATAAAATGAACGAATATCAAGCAGGTTTCGGTGGATAACGTGGACAACCTTGTAGGAATTGATCATCTAAAGCTGGATTTCAAAGCGGCCTTCGATAAGGTGTCCAGTAAACTGCTCTGGTAAAAACTGCATTCAATGGGAGTTTCATCAAAATTTATTAACTTACTGAAAAGGATTTATGACCAAACGGATACAGCAATATGGACAGGCGAAGCTTTATCCAATTACTTTGATCCCGAAATCGAGGTAAGGCAAGGACGCACACTATCCCCACTCCTTTTTGCGCTCTACCTAGACGACTTGCATGATGCGCTAGGAGGCGGACTATCTGTTGGAGACCTTAATATTCGCTTATTAATGTAAGCAGAACACATACATTAATCTGAAATGTTGGCTGATGAGACCCAAGTACCCAAGACCCAACCGATGCGACGAATAAGGCTTGAACTACGCGCTTGCAAAGACAAGCTTGCGGAAATACTGCAAGACTTTTTTGACAACCTTATATATCAGACAAGTGTAAATACTAACCGAATAATTTCTATTCCGCTTCGGGTACGTCCCGAAACTTATGTTCTTCTCTACTAAGGTTCTGCTTTAATTCTTTTTTATTCCGATATCCCGTTCCGTATCTTTATACCGGCACCTATCGGTATGGACAGGTAAAGTTAACAAACATTTTTAAACTCAAGCCCAAACAAATTAAATTGACATAAGAAATTAGTTTTATTCGCGAGTGTTTTCCATTCAATATTTAATTAACAATGTCTTGACCAAACTTAACAATACACAAAATAAAAAAATGAGTTACAAAGAAGATAAATTGATGACTAACTCTTAGAAGCATAATAGCTGTATTTCCGTCCATCTGATTTTATGGGGGAGACATAATTAAACTCGCACCGAAAAACAAACGTTCTATATTCCGTTCTGGTTGCGGGTTAATGCAATTTTTAACACAGTAGAATTTATGCTTAAACAATTCATCAAGGCACCTCGAACCAACGGTTTTCTTTTCATGTGCTTGATTCGTGTTTTGCTGTTCGACTTGACTGTCAACTTTTTTTTATCAAGTCGGCATGAGATCGGCCAATGTGCTTTCTAAAATTTGTGACCTGATCGACCCTATAAAAGGGATAGAACATACATTTAGAAAATTATTTCAAAATTTTTAAGAAAATTCTGTCAAGGGTTAAAATGACCCTAAAATTTAGAAACAATTGGGGTATTCACTTTGTTGAGCACTTGAGCAGTTTTGCCTGACTAGTATTGTGAGCAGCTCTCTTTGCACGAAATTTGTCCACAACTAAGTTTGAGATATGATTCGGCAGTAATCTATGGTTCATTCAAAGTTGGCGCTTTCTCCATACAATTTATATCAATGTTTGATCACACATTTGATTTATGCTTGTATAACACTTATAGAACTAAAGTACAAGTGCCCGACGTTTCGTAGTCAGGGTCTGGGTCGAGCAAGCTGTGCACAATTTGTTCAGAGTAAATTAGTGTTGGAAATGTTTACACTTTTCCCCAAGTGCTCAAGTGCTCAACTAAGTGAACACACTAACTCTCTATTTACAAATAAATAAACAAATAAACAAACTCCCTAGTAAAAATAGCTTAAGAATACAACCATTGTGTTCTAACACATAAAAATTCAACAGAGGTGATAATCGCTCACTTGCTTCAATACAACATTTTGAGAAATACTTTCTTAAAGTTTAGATTGGACTTAACCCAGAAAAAACGTTTCTTTTAGTTTAGAGTTGAACTTGAGAAACTTGAAAAAATGATGTTTTTACTAAAAGCCAAAGTATCGACGGCAGGACAATCGAGATATGACGTTTTTGGATTACCATGTATATGAAGCTGTAAAATGATATTGGGACATATTCTCATATCACATAGAAAGTAGAAGAGATATCAATACGAAAGTTTTACACAAAATAGAACACAATACTGCGAGTATTTCTGCATCATTAAGTCAAAAATCTTATTTTCTGAGCTATGCCAGTCTTGAAGTAAGTGAGCGATACGTTTACACAATTAAGCTGTGAATCAAAGTTTGATTTTACAAAATAAACTGTTATCTCACTCTTCTCCGATTAAGTGGCTAAAGAAGTTGAAGGCTATGAAAGAATGACTTTGAGATTATAAGAGCTAGAGCTAAAGTCAAAAAATTAGTTTTAAATAATTTCTCGTCCTGCACACGAACTATAATTAATCCGGTAATATAAAAAAGAATCTTGTCCCAAGTCCGCCCACCCACTTCAACGCTTGACTAAAGACCTTGAAATTCATCGGCAATTTGATATATTCATATCGAAGCTAAGGAGTCCTTCGGGAATTTTCACATTTTACTCGCCTTGATGTGCGGTATCTACTTAGTAATTTATAAGTGAAATCATTAATAAATAATTATTGTCTTCAGCTTGAATTTTGCTTAAATAAGACAAGACCTCAGTTTATACACTTCAAGGAATTAAAATGAATTGCTACCACACCCTTTTTTAAAGCCAGCTTAAGCCCCCTCTTTTTACTTTCCGTACTTTAACTTGATAAAATAGTTTGGTGGTAAAATATTTTGCAGCAATGAAGCGGTTGAATCTGCGGTTACAGGCTGTGGTGAGTAGCTCGACTTTTCTTTCTAAGAATCAAGTACTTAAGCTACAGCCAAATTTTGTTAAAAGTAAATTGAGTAGAAAGAAATGCAGAATTCAAAATAAAAAGTTTTAGACGGCTACCTATAGGAAGTTCATAAATGTTATTGTTAGGGCAACTATAAAGTATAAAATCGGATTGAACCTGGACTTCTTATGTTCTCTTTTGTTGGGAGTTATGCGATCTCAAGTGTTCGAAAAAGTGGCATAGTGATTTAAGCAATATTTTTCCAGTAATCAGTAAAAATAGTACCTTTAAATTCAAATTTGTAAGAGACTTATTATTAAAAATTTGATAACTGGACATTTCTTTCTTTTTTCTCTTTAAGTGCAAACTTCATATAGAGTCACCAAGTCAAATTGACTTGCAATCTGAGTGCTATGAATGTATTACAATTTCTAATGGCTGACTCATTTTGCTTATATTATGCAAAGGGTATTCAATTGTCATTGCCCGTTGCCTTTCCACTTCATTTCTTGTTTTCATTTAAATGCACTTTAACTGAGTGATATGCCAGGAGGAGTAAAGGGAGTGAAGGGAGGTATATTTTGTGTTGCCCTGTGACTTGGCTAGGGCAATTTTGTCCAATGATTTATGAATGCACATGCCATATCAGCTTCCTGCTGCTGATGATGCTGCTGCTGCTGCTGCTCCACCATTCTCCACTCAGCTCGGCTCAGTCGTTGTCGCAGCGAGACATTAATATTTGATATGGCTAGCATTTTTTAACGCCAAGTTTTTTTTTATGTCGCTTCGAATCAAGGCTTAAAAATTTATGCGTATAACGAATAGTTATATATTTTGGTTCTGCCTGTTTGCAAAGTATTTAAAACTTTGCCTGTCATAACATTTGCATATCGAAAAAAATAAAACATTTAACGTGCCCTTTTTTTGTTTGTTACGAAATGTACGCAGCTGGGCTGCATATAGCAAGGCATTAAACACAATTGACAATGTATGCTTATGGGGCAATTTTTGTAAATGTAATTGCTATTAAACAATATTTAAAGCAATTCAGTGAAAAAAGTTGTATTCAATTTTTTTAATGGAATCGATAAAAGTGATTTTTAAATGCTGTCTAAAGGGTTTGTTGGCCGCATTTACATATTTATGTTAAATTTGAACCCAAAAAGTAGGCAATGGAATTTTTTCAGCCGGAAGTAGCAAATAGGGAAAGGAAACTTCATTTTGAAATGAAATATTAAACTGGCACTGCTCATATAGTATTATTTTGTTGATTATATCTTATCCAATTGGGCTCAAATTACACAAAATAGTCAACACCTTGTAGAATTATTAGTACAAGTTGGTGCGTTTACAGAGTAAAAGCTATTAGCAAACAATATTTAAATATTTCACATCAAATGAAATGGAATATGGAATGCTGCGTTTTTTAATAAAAAAAATGCATTCAGTATTAAATCTTACAATTTTACCAACTTTTAGTTCGAAATACTCAACTTAAATCGTTCGAAACTGATTTACTCTTTCAATTCTACTGATCGATTTCGGTAAATCTTGTTGAGAGTGAAGCCCGAAACAAAATCAATAATAAGTAGCAATTATTGTATACTAAAGAAACATCCAGCAGCAGCAAAGGAAAAACCAAAAATATCAAGAAAGTACTTTGTACTTTAGTTAATGCTGCACTTAATGCTAAAGGAACGTTGTCCAGGTTTATTTAAAGATAAATCGTGGGGAAATACAAAGTATAAAATTTTTATTAGGCCTGTCGGAACTTCGCTTTCAAAATGGTATTCGAGTTTGTGTGAAGTTGTTGACAGACATTTTGAAGTTTGCACATTAGGTTGGACCCCTGAGTATGAAATTTTTAAGGTCATGGTCTTATCCCCCAATCTGATACTTTTTTATGTATAATTAGCGTAAAAAAAACAAAAGCGAATAGCCTCTAAAGTATTTGTATATAAATCATACGCACTGTTGCCTGTTATCATATATTTTTTTTCTCAATTTATAAATAGTCGGGGCTGATTTTATGAAGAGTATGAAGCATATGGTAAGGTAAGGTCGATCAAAACAAGACAAACAGAAACAAACAAGAACTAATTAAAAAAATATAATGAACATACAGCTTTCCCCGCTCCTTACTATAAGAAAATTTGCCTAAATACTGAAGATATGTATTTTTCTCTCTATGCTTGTTTGTTAAATGTCGTGTTCCTCATAATACTAAAGCTTATAACAAACTAATAAATATAATTGAATGTAGATTCTTGTTAAAGTTCAATAATTTGTTGTCGTTGAAGTGCAGTCTTTTACTTGCAGCGCACACATATGGGGATATAGCTGCCAAATACACAAACATATTCCTCCCTTAAGTCTTTTCAGCAACACTTTCTGAGCCAAAGGGAACATTACAAATTATATCAAAACCAGGGCTTAATCCCGAAACGAATTTCGGTTCCGGTTCCCGTACCGGTACGTCCCGAAATGAATGTTTCGGTTAAAGGTTCTTTATCGGTTTTCAATTAATTTCGGTTTCCGTTTTCGGTTCCGGTACCCGGATTTTTATTTCGGTATACCGGTACGTACCGGTACCCACCGATATAAGTACTACTTATTTTTAATACTGAAAAAAAAATTCTAATAAATATGTACCCGACGTGCGTTGCTACGCCGCTCACAAAGCGATGGAGTGAAGCATACCTTACAATTACCATCTATTAAATCTTTATCTAGCAAAATTCACCATCCATTTATTTACCCGTCTTCATAAGAATCAAAATCGTTATAAAATTTTGCAAATTTTGCGATTTTTTGGTCCGTTTGATCAACACGTCTCATTAACTCATATAAGAATTTTTGCAAATTTATACTTTTCTGAACTCATGTAATTTTGTAAATTTCCTATTTTTGAGACAGTTCGGTCTACACCACATATTTTTACCCTCTACTATTGCAGTCTATCAAATCTTCATAAAAATTTTGGGAATAAGAAAATCTAACAAATTTCGCATTTATTTTAGTTGTTTCATGGTTTTTTTGTGTTTAATTGTTTGATCTACACCTTCTGTTTACCCGTCATTACCATTTCCAAACTTTGCAATATTTTGGACTGTTCAATCTTTTGTTTTTTTGTCTACATACATAAGATCTAGAACTTTATAAGGTCGGAAATGATTCCTCTCAGTTACATAATTTTGCACACTCCTAACATAATTAGGTACAGCGTATAAAAAAACCGGAACCGTACCGGTACCAAAGTTTCGGTTTCGTTCCGGTTTTATCGGTTCCAATAATAACGGTAAACGGTATTCGGTTCTTAAAAAAATTTTTGTATCGGTTCAGGTTCCGGTTCCGGTACGCGATTTGAAACGGTTTATTTCGGTTAACGGTTCCGGTTCTGGTTCCGGTATTGAGCCCTGATCAAAACATTTAATACCCAATTCGAAATTCCAAAAATTAATTTAAATGACCTCCAAAATGTTTGTCACAGAATTAACATATGTCGCCCACCATACAAAGAATAACACCAGCAGCAAAGGCATACAAGTCCAAACACACACAGCCACACTCAACCGCATATACCCACATATGCCCAATGGGCGTGTCTCAGTGTGAAGGTTTTCCCTTGAAATGGGCGTTTTGTTGTCAGTGACATTTTATTGCTGACGACAATGTTTTCTGCTGTGTCACAGTGCCACACGCCCAGCAGTTGGCTCTCCCCCTTCCACTCCTGCACCCAACCGGCTGTCCCAAGTAATTAGGTTGAAATTACAAATTATGGGTTCATGTACCAGATTATTACGACAAAAATCAGAGAAAATGTACCGGGAAAATTACGACATTTGTTTCTGTGGGATAGGGGGAGCGGGTTTGAAAGTAGAGAAACGGCACAACAGCAATATTCGAAAATGGATGGAAAACCCTTAGCCTAACCAGTGGCCGAGTAGCTCGTTAAAAAGCACTTAGGACCCCAGCTTTGTGGGTAATTATGATGCAATCAGTGCGAGACCGAAAACAAATGAACAAGGCTAGAAATCTCAACTTAACAGCGTTTGACATGTATAAATTGAAGCTAACATTCATTTCCTTTCATGGCAAAAATTTAAAGCAGAGAAAAAACTCCCAGTGACAGCTTCAACTGCCATGGATTCCTCCTTCAATGTAAATTATGCTTGAGGTAGCAAAAAGAAAATGGCATTCGCGGCTGTCATCCCATCCAGCTGTCTGGAGGCATCCTCAAGCGGCGGCGGCCAGGCAGCCGAGCAATGCAGACGCTGACAGTCCAGGCAAATGGAATTGTCTGTGAGAAAATGCATTAAATTCAGTTTTCATGTGCAATAAGAGACTTCCTTTTCTAGCCATGAAATTGAATATGTTTGTGGCCTGAGGTAAGCGAAATATTTGCAATTGGAATATTTTGGAAAATTTCACTCTAACGAAACAAAAGTATTTTCGCCACGGCAGAGCTAATTAGTCCATTTGCTGTGTGTTTTTTCTTTTCTTTTTACAAAATGAAAAGGACATATTCTAAAACAATACCCAGGCAAGCGAGAGCCCTTTGGCGGTTTGTTTATGTTGTGCAAATTGTAGAAAAAAAAACAACAAAAACTTAATGAGCTTAAATGCAGAGCAACAACTACAGCGCATTGGCTGAGCATTCGTTTGTGGTTTTTTATTTTTGTAGGGGAGAAACACGAAAGTGCTTATGGTTAGATTTGGTGAAATTACAAAAAATGCTTTTTAAAAGTTAATTTTTATTTTAAAGTAATATGAATTATATTAAAGCGGAAACAGAGTTTAGTATTCTTTATTCCATAAAGCGTTTAGATGGCTTGTAGGGTCTTATTAGGAATCTGATAATTGCTATATCGTAAAGTCGATCACTTACTACTCTTGTGTGTTAGATAATTTAGTGCCAAATTTACAAATTTTTATTATTTAATCTTCATATTAACTTCATTTTGATTTACTGAGCCACAGATGGACCGCGCTTGATGTTTTTGTTTACTCAAGATGAAGTAATAAAAATATCATTAAAAATATGTTACTTAAATTCCTTTTACTGAACACAATGAGACTATTCTCGACACAGAAAAATAAACATGAAACGGAGTAAAGTTAATCGAAAACATACCAAAAAATGTGCTTATTTAAGTCAAAATGCCCAACTGCTGTCGATTAAGCGCTGGGCAGATCTGGCTCCTTTCTACTTAAGAGAATTTTCACTGGAATCGAACCTTAGAATATCGCAACGCAACAACTTTATCAGAAAGATCATAAGAAATTTAAATTTTTTTAAAATGATCAATTGTTCAACGACTCGGATGTAAAATGTCAGCACAAACAATGAGCCAACAGCTATAAGAGAAATAAAAATTTTGTTTTTCAGATGAGCCACAAAAGATGCGAAAGACCAGAACTCGACCTCATCGACAGTAGAACAAATAAAATAACAAATCAAATGGTCACCTTTACCAGCTATTGCAACTGAAGGTGGCCATAAAAAAGCTAATGATGCTAAATATACACTTGCGTGGACATCGACAAGACCCCATCGAAGTATTATTTTAAAAGTTGTCAAATTTGATATTAATCGAGAACAAATATGGATCAAGAATCATTCATCATAAGAAAATGTTTAGTCGGTTATCCTAGACCTAATTTCCAGAGAAGCGAAGCGTTGTATCCACTTTTTTTAAAGGGGACTACATTTTTATGCCTGTGCATTTCGGAAAGTGTGGCTTTTAAGCCCACGAGCGGGGTTCCGCATGAACGCACGAACCTTCTAGACAGATACTACCAAGTGACCATTTGAGAGTTAACCACCGAAACGAAAAGAAATCGAAGACTAGGAAGAGGACTTTGAAGCCTGTTTTTTAATATTAACGAGAGCGTAAGTTAAAGTCGGCTCTAACCGACTTCGATATGCCCGTTACTCATGAAAAAACATGTTTAACAGAGTTCCTGCGTTCCCTAGGGTGACCATCCGAAAAGTATGCAAAATTTTTTTAGGGTGGGAGGGGGGTAGCGGGGGCTTGGTTCACTATTTTGCTCATAACTTGATAACCGTTCATTCGATCTTTGTCAATTTTTCGGCAAATTCATTTTGCTAATTACTAACTATCTTAAGAAGGTACGAACCAACTATCTTTAAAACTGTAGGAGATATAACGTTTTTTCCAAATTACGGGGGCGGGAGGGGGCGTGGCCAAAATTTGAAACAAACTTGATCAGCGTGCAGATAAAAGAAGCAATTGTCCCATACATGTCAAACCTCTATCTTTTACCATCTCTGAGATCTAGATGTTCATATAGACGGACGGACAGACATACATGTCTATATCGCCTCGGCTGTTGATTCTGATCAATAATATATATACTTTATATGGTCGGAAATGATTCCTTCTGCCTGTTATATACATTTGAACGACTTTAGTATACCCTTTTTACTCTACGAGTAATGGGTATAAGAAGAACGTTGTCACATGCATTCGGGGGAAACAACTTTGAGGGCAATGAAATGAGTTTAAAAAATTATTTATAAAGATTTTTTGATTTATAGATATTTTTTCTACAGTATAGTAATCAGCAATAGTTTTAGTTGCTTAAATTTTGAGAATTATCAAAATTGACGATAGTCTGTTTATAAGCAGCACCGTAATAATGGAGAATGCTTAGTAACGGCCGCAACCGTGATGCGCATCTTAGTTTAGTTCGTGTTGGGCCTTACTTCAAAGATATCCTGATAGATTCTTATAGGCTACACATAAACTGATCACATCTAACATCCAATATCCTGAGTTTAAATACTTAATAACCATTTGTTTTAACAATATTTTTAACCTTTTATTTGTTTTGTTGGTCGATGTCTAATAGTAACATGCTACAAAGAAGTCAATTTTCGCCTTGGTGAATATTATTGACTCAGGATGTTAGATGTGCTCAGCGTAATTACCCTATTACACTGGTGGACAAAATGAGAGTCGATTTTCCCCCATTGGACCAAACCTACTTTTTCTAAAGTAATTTGGCCCGCTGATCACGAAAATCGCCATAAAACACAAAAAAACAAAAAAATTCTTGAAAACTCCACTTTATGTCCGATTTCTGTAATTGAGGGCTTGTTTTAAAGTAAATTAAATAGTTTTTACTGCCCAATTAAAAAAACATAGCAATTTTGTATAATTATAAATCTACAAGCGTTTTAATTTCGATTAATTTTCAAATTTGGCAAAAAAAAAACATTTTTTTTCTCCGTTTGAGCCCATAGCGTTAAAAGCACACGACCCAGCTCATTTTTGTCCAAGAACAAACTGTTTGATCAAGTTTTGTCTTTTAAATTTGTTTAGATCATTAACATTGTTTGAAAAACAAAAAAGTTATGAGAGTTTAAGTGGAGGTAACTTTTTGAAAAATTGATAATATCTGAATAACGCGTCGATAGATTTTGTTTTCATGACGATTTTCGTGATCAGCGGGCCAATTTACTTTAGAAAAAGTTGGTTTGGCGCTTTGGGGAAAAATGCTGTCGAGCAGTGTTGGTGTAGAACTAATACCTGCTTTCATCTAGCAGTGAACAGGTCTGAATAGTAGACATTTTTGCAGAAATAAACTACTTCCCCTGCCGTATGTGGCCGTATGTGGCCCAGTGGTTAGTGTGCTGGACTGCTGGGCGGGAGGTCGTGGGTTCGATCCCACCTCGGAACATCTAATAATAAAAGTTTTTTTCTTTCTTTAGAAAATAGCTTTTACACATACGGTTACCTTCACCAGCTATTGGCGCCAGCTGTGAAGTAACTAGCCATGCCGTTCGGATCCGGCGTTAACTGTAGGTCCCTTTCTCTTGTGCGAAAAATTTAAAGCACACACGCCAAGAGATCGTGAGAAGCTTGGCTTGGCCCCGTTTTAGGAGCTGTATAGCCAACATTTACATTACAAACTACGTCCCCTAAATATATTAATTAAATATTATTATCATATTGTCTTGGTTATATTAAAAATACTTTTTTCAATGGTCATTGAACCTTTTTGTCAAATATTAAGAGTTCAAACCAAGTCTAAGCCAACTATTTAAGAATTATAAATTTAGGCAAGGGCAACAGTACGTATGAGAGATGAACTTTGAATCCAAATCGCACACACTAAGACCCATTTAAATTTTTGTTTGTTGTTGCGCCTATTTCACAACTATATGCATTGTATAAGGTGGTATCAGTATGGCCTTACATTTTTCCATACATCAAAATGTTCTCCCTACTGTACACAGAGAAAAACAGCAAAACAGAACTCTTTTTAAACAAGTGTTGAATAATGGTCATACATTTCACTGAATATGTGCTACTGTTCTTTTTTTAAGTGAGTCAACTTACTGAACTTGGTCAATTGTTTATTGGCTAGTTAACTAAGTTCAAGGCTAGATGACGTTTAGCGATCATTCGAACTAATTCTAATCCTTAAAAGCTGTTCACATAGCAGCATTTTGACTGTTTTTTAGACACCTTACTTAAATGGTTCTAGACATGGCAGTACATTTTAGTTACAGATGTTGCCACAGCAGTGTATCCATACTCTAGATTAAACAAATTACAGCAAATATTAGCTAAACAGTCCATAGTACATAGTAGAGAGTATACTTAGTAACAAGTCACTGCATACAAGACTAAGAATAAGTTGTTGAGCAAGTCAACGATCAAGTCACTGAACATAAGTGTCTGAACAAGCCACTGATCCAATCACTGAGCAGGAGAGACTGAACTAGCTTAGCTTGTTTTTAATCACTCACTTAATATCAACCCAACATCATTAGAAACATCCTGGTTCAGATTGTTTAGTCTCTTGAAAAGAACCTTTTACTTGAACCCTTTACTTGAACTCTGTCCCCTATCATTTTCCTCAAAAACTGGTGAACGCGGCCATTGTGTCAAACTGTCAAGACCCATTATGAAGGATCCAGCGAACCTAAACTAATATACAATTCAATTTAAAGATATCGACTTTGGATTCAGGTTAATTATTCTACTAATGGTAAGTAATACACGACACATTGGCTGCCTTCAACTTATGAATAAAAAAATTTAAAAATCTATCGATACTTTTGAACACTTTACAAAACGAGTAGCCACAACCCTCACTTTGAGCCACAAAATTAATGCTGATTCAATAACAGGCAAATTCCGCTGTATTCAACTTTCCCTTTCAGCGTTTCACCCACTTCCGTTGGCCAGCAGCACTAGAGTAAAGTTGGTTCGCCATTTGTTGATTACATTTCAGCTTTCAGTATCTAATATTTATGGCATTTCCAATCCCTGTGGCTAAACAAGCTCTTCGAAATGTAAACAATTGATTTATTAATGCACTTCGCTATCAATATACCGTCTCGGGGCTCCAATTCAGCTCGAGTGCATCGAACCAGCAGATGATGATGTTGTCTGCTGGTGCTCCTGCTGCTGGCAGCCTGCCCAAGGGCTGCAATAACGAGGCAAATGATAGGAAAGTCAAATAAAAATGGAGAAGAAGGTAGAAAAAACTCTCAAATGCCGCGAGTCTCGAGAAGTAATTCCTTTACAAGCTGAAGGATATTAAAAACAAGTGCAGCAGCAGCCCCAGACTGAGCAGCAGGAAGCAGAGAGAATGTTGCATAAACTTAACATAAATAATGGAAGCAATATTTCAGTGGCAGGAGCAGCAGGAGCTGGTGCAGCAGGAGCAACAAATGAAGTTTGGATGACTTGCAGCGTTGCCTGATTGCCGTGAAATTTATGTGGAGCGGAGCAGCAGCAGCAGCAGCAACTGTATTTTTAATGAGCCTTTGCGAGCATGCAAATTCCAGGTTAAGGCCCAGCAGGAACTTTACGAGCTACGGAGTTGCCGCTAGCCGTTTTATTGTCGCCCGCTGCGGTGGCACTTTTGGGAATCCTCATCTTTACGACCGCACACAAAAAGCATTTAAGCAAAAATTTTAATTATGGCACCAACTCGACTCGTAATTGAATTTCAATTTGTGTTTGGATTTTATGACCCTTAAGGAGCACTAACCACGACCACGACGACAACAAAGTCTTCGGTAAGAGGACAAGACTCGCACTGTTTGGCGTCCACTTCCGGAGCAGGTTCGAGTTAAACTGACGGCTCAATGCCTCGCTTCATTGGCACACCACGGCCCAATGGCCGAGCGCAACTCGGGGACTCGTGAGCCGAAGGAAGCAGGAGGCCGAAGTGTCTGCTCGGCTGTAGTTTTCGTTCAGTTTCGACATACTATGTGGCGCCTGCGCTGTGACTTTCGAACGAAACACGTGCTCGTGTTAGAAAACAAAACATTGCAAAGAAAAAAAAAACAGACACCCAAACAATGTTTTTGTTTGCGCTTTTTTTCGAACAATTTCTCTTCTCAACGGAAGCGAAGGAAAAAATGCAGAGGCACCAGTTATACGCAACGCATAAATCTCATTGGCCAAGAATGTAAGCGCAAATTAATTCAAAGAGCGACGCTAAAATGCTGTCTTGTTGTCGGATTTTTGCGGCTTTAGGCCTGCACACA
Source organism: Lordiphosa clarofinis (assembly GCA_018904275.1). Classification (NCBI taxonomy): domain Eukaryota; kingdom Metazoa; phylum Arthropoda; class Insecta; order Diptera; family Drosophilidae; genus Lordiphosa; species Lordiphosa clarofinis. The sequence continues at coordinate 272,530 of JAEIGQ010000026.1, forward strand.
CACACACACACACTCAGGCACAAATACTCAAGGGGTGACTTTTGAACTGAACTTGAATTGGTCTGAATGGGAAATGGATGGGAAAGAGATAAATTTGGGCTGTAGGAGGTGTGGAAAGAAAGAGTTATATGGGAGGTATTTAAATTTTTGCTTTCGCTCAAGCTTCGAAAAAATTTTCTGAGTTTAGTCCTTAGAAAAATGGCAAAAATGTACAAGTTTTTAAACCGTCACAAGGCGGTGCGAGTCCGTTTCTTAGAGGGGTTTAGGTATTCAGAAGTCTCGTGGTATGGGGCCGGAAAGTAATTGTTTTCATCTTTGTTAATTCATTGATCTATATGATGTCATATTATGTTGATAATGAAGTTGTCTATGATTTTATATCATTTTTTACGTGTACTTTGGAGCATTTCACTCAACAAAAGCTATTTTCTGGACAAAAAGGGAGAAGCTTAACCCCAAAATATAAGCTTTTTTGGACCTATTTTGCAGAACTTCAACGCTTCAAAAAGGAATATTGTGAATTTTTAAATTTTAAATAGTTCGAAAACGGTATAAGATAGAGCTTTTACATTTTTTTCAAGTGTTCGAGACTTTAATAGGCTTTTCGAAAAAAATTATGATAACATTTTTTTTTACTTATTTGAAAAAAAGTATTTTTAAAAAACTTAGTCAAAAAAAAACCCAAATGCAACTATTGAAAAATATGTAATTGGACCAAACCCTGTTGTGTATGAATGTGGTTGATGTTCTACCATTTACATGCCACAATCAAAAAAGCGTGCGATCTAATAAAACTCACAAATTTTAAATGATTTCAACACATACAAACCCATTAAAGTCTTCCCTGCCTTACCGATGTGATCTCCAAATGCATGCGAATTGTAAGTATTTAAATCAAGTACTAGGCTACAGTAAAAAAGTAGGCTACAAAAAACTAAAAGAGTCCCAAACCACAATTAATTTTTATTGCATTATTTAAGAAGTCGCAACTAAATGGAATAGTTTATATTTAATAATAAAACAAACTTTTCTTAAAACCACATTCGTACTCAAAACTCTAAGCAACCCAGAAACCCCAAAAAAGAAACATTACAAAATATGTCAGAAAACCTTACCCTTTTTTTAATATGCCACTTTATAAATTTCTGTGAGAAAATATGACACTTTTTTTTCTAATTGACCAACTAAAATTCCAGATGCAGCGAAACACACAAAAAATGGGAAGTGAACTTATGTCTGTCCAAGCTGAATAAGCTGACTAAAGGAAATGGCTAAAAAATATTTTATATTCCGGCAAAACAGACAAAACAGTGTCTGATAAATGCTGGTCCTCAAAGCTAAATATTTGGAGCGCTTAACTTAAATAGTTTTTAAGCTGGCTTGAGGTCTCGTTACGCTTGCACATAACTCCAAAAAGCTGCTGGGAAAAACGAAACCGAAAAAAGCGCCCGGAATAGATGTAATTTTGTACAAACATTTTCGGCATGCCGGCACAGATTTTCTACGAGAAATAGCTGGGTGTTTTACAAAAATCTATAATGAAGGTACTGGCCGTGAGGAGTTCCAAACTAGCATCCTATTGCCAATTTTTAAAAAAGGAAACGCAAGTTTGGCGGAGAACTATTGAGGCATATCGTTCATGAATGCGTGTGCAAAGATAATGATGGGAGTTCTGAATCAGCGGCTGACAGATCAGGTGGATGCAATGGATAAGATGAACGAGTTCCAGGCTGGTTTTAGAGATATTCAACCGTGGATAACATCTACAATCTGACAGCAGCCGTACAACTAAAGTTTGAGGAAAAGAGGAAAACCTATGCGTTCTTGGTAGATTTCAAAGCTGCTTTTGACAATGTACCAAGAAATTTATTAGCATATAAACTAAAAATGATGGGGGTATCCACAAAGATGACAAACTTTTTGCAAGCAGTATTAACGGATTCTAAAACGATTGTGTGGAATGGAGAAGCAATGTCTGAGGAGTTCACCACCAAGGCAGGAGTCAGACAGGGATGTCTGCTTTTCCCTCTACTTTTCGCTTTATATTTGAACGATCTACACGAGGAACTAAGTGGTTGCATGCAACTCGAGGATATAAACCTTAGGGTGTTGCTCTATGCTGATGACATAGTTTCACTGGCAGATGATCCAAAAGTCCTACAGCAAATGATCAACAACCTGGAATTGTACTGTGACAAATTGAACATGATTGTCAACCTCAGCAAGTCCGCCATCATGGTTTTCAGAAGGGGTGGCCCCTTAGCAAGATGTGAGCAATGGAAATATAGAGGTGAAGCTATAAAGGTGGTGAGCGAATTCAAGTACCTGAGAATTATTCTTACGCCAAAACTATCCTTTAAAAAGCACATCGAGGACAGAACCAACTCAGCCAAAGCTAGCATTAACGCCACTTGGGGAAACAGCTTTCGGAACAACGATGTTGGATTAGGAGCTAAATGGAAGCTGTACCAGGCCGTCAGCAGATCGGTTTAAAGCTATGGGGCGCAAATATGGGGATCCGCTAACTTCGAAGAAGTTGACAGGTTGCAAAATTTCTTCATCCAGAAAATGTTCAGGCTCGCCGACTGCACCCCGAATTATTGCATTCAACTAGGTACCGGAATTACTCCTGCTCACATTTTCACGCTTGATCTGCACCTCCGATATATGCAAAGAACTCTTTTTGAATACGAATCTAACAGGCTACCAAACCAGTTCTCCAAAATACTGTTAAGGAAAAGGATAGGATGGGTTAAATGTTTAAACGATTTAAGCATCAACTTCAACCTGGACTGGAACTTATCGTTGACTCGAAGCTACTTTATTCAATCGCACAAATGGGACAAAATAATGTGGATTTTTAAAGCAAGATGTGATCTCATAATATTAAACAAACATTTGGGAAACATGCTTGATGAATGTACCTTATGCAACATGAAAGAATGCGAGGACTTGGAACATTTTTTAGGCATATGCCCAATCCTGGGAAATCTTCACTCACGCAAAATGAAATTATTGCTTGATTAAATGGGGAAGACGATGAAGGCTGGGAAAAATTAGTTAACTACGTCACAAGCGCTTTTTCATATAAAATACTAATTATTACAGAATTCGCTTAAATTTAATCTAATTTGTATCTCTCTTTACCGACAGACGATTTAAAATCAATGTCGTATTGTTCCAAAATCATGCTGAAATTCTTTGTAAAAATAATGTTAGTTGTAACGAGAAAGGCAAGGCTAACTTCGTCCGTGCCGAAGTTTTTATACACTTGAAATCGCTTGTCTCAGACCAAACTTCGCAGATCAGCTTAAAAACATTTAATATTACCCATGACCGTGATTGAAAGCGGTAATATTGAGGAAAAAACAGTTTTTCTCATTAAAATCCATTTTTCGACCGATCATTTGTATGGCAGCTACAAGAAGTAGTTATCCGATCCGGTCGGTTCCGACATATTAGCAGCGTGCAGAGAAAAGAAGACTCTGTGCAACTAAGGGACTAGTTCGCGTAGAAACAGACAGACGGACAGACGGACGGACAAAGCGTAATCGCTGATCAAGAATATATATACTTTATGTGGTCGGAGATGATTCCTTTTATGCGTTGCAAACTTCTGGGCAAAATTATAATACACTTTTCAAGTGTATAAAAATAATGATAATAAAGGAACATATTATTATTATTATTATTATTAACTCCAAAAAGCAGGAACACAACACACCAGAAGGGAAGCAAGTTGATTGTACAGCTGTTTCATTTCATCTCTACCAAATCGTCATGCACCAAATCTTCAGTGATCTTTGCTTACTTGTACTAGAGTCAACATCTCCAACTCCATGTCAGAGCTACCATAATCGTTTGGAAATTCCTTGTTGCTGAAACTATACAGAAAGAGTTCCATTTATAGCAATAAAAAACCCCGTTTTGAATGCTGTTCTGTACTTAAACTATTGGTTACTGTGTCAGAAGCGGGAAGGAAGTCTTTTCCACTAACATATCAAAGCCAAGTTGGGGAATAAACACACACACATAAATAACTTAAATAACTTAATAAATCAACTTCGAAAATATCCGATAGATCCCATAAAAGGATAGTTAACTATCCAGTCCAATTGGATAGGTAAATATCGTATGGATCATCAAAAACTACTCTTTTTTTCAGTGTAGAGATACCAACTTCATTTTTCCACCTTACAGTGGTCTGTAAAGTTCATATCTCTGAACTACTTCTTAACCATTTTTAACCCATTTGTGACACTTTTAGAGACTTGAAATCATAGCGATTATTTGTACAGCTCGGTCAACACCACATATATTTAACTTCTACCATCGCAGTTTATCAAACCTTCAAAATAATTTTAGGAATTCGAAAATTTTGCAATTTTCTTATTTTTAATATTCTTAGGTAAGTTAAGTCATACAAAAAATGTGCAAAATTTTGAAATATTTTAGTTTGTTCCATTTACACCTACATCGCCTTCGTAAATAATGAAATGAAATTTTTTTTATATACGCGTCTTCAGTTACCACAGATCTTCACAATCTTTAAGTTCTAAAAATTTTGAAATTTACCAAATTCGCTATTTTCTGACCAGTTCATCTTCTGCTCCTATTTACCCGCGTCCTTATGATTTTTGGAATTGTCATCTTAAGATAAAGCGCTTTAATAAACAGTCTCCTAAATACTCTTAGAATAGTTTTAGTAATTCCGCGGTTTTTCGGACCATTCTCAGACTTAAGCGAAATTCTGTACCGAAAGGACACTGGTTAGGTTTTCGGCTACACTTTGCTTATGTTCGGTTCAGAACTTCTAAATTTAAGCCCCAGCATTTTGTTGCATACTCTTCGTGTATTTGTAGTCACAAAATCAAAGTTCAAATACTACTCTTTTCCCTTTCCCATTCCCTTTTTAGCCAGCCCACAAAAAAGTTCTGAATGATTTTTCAAAGTAGCAAGCTGCTAGTTAGTTGTTGTTTGAACATTTTGTTTGTTTCATTAGAGTTTAGTAAACTAAAATTGTACAACTCCAACTCTTTTGTGCATTTAATAATAGAATGTTGAATAATAGAATATTTGAAATATAACAAATGGCAAATTAAAGCTGTGCAGTTTTACCTGCCTGCATTCTAAATTAACTAACCCAAACCCAACTCAAATTTCGATTACAGCATTTTGTGTGAGCCGACCACAGATGCAATTAAATGTTAATCGATTGTGTTTGTAATGTGGACGGCAGATGTCACACCCACCACAGGCAGGAGGAGCACACCATTCGGCATACATACATGAGTGAGAATAATCAACTGCAATGTGAGGCAGGAAGCTGAGGTTTAGGCGGACGCCTCTGAGGCAATTGCAGGCTTTGGAAATAGTAGACGGCAGACATTGTGCGGAGAGTGAGGATAATTAATTGTAAATAATTGTGCAAATGTCATTTGCAATTTATTATGCCAAAGTCACTTTTAAAGACCTCTCGGTTCAAACGGGGCATAGCCAATTTATTTTCCATGACAAAAGTTTTGAGCATTTTGAAAAGGGTTTGGGAACGTGTTTTGTAGTTTTTATGAGTTTTCAATATAGGAAAATCTGTTTGCTGCCCATATGTTGCGCTGGCTTCCTGGTATAATTGCCAGTTAGGGGAACTTTCTAGTCGATATTTGCATGTCAAACGCGTGCTAATTTTAAATTACTGCGACACTCCGCTCCCCTCCGTCTCCGTTCACGCTCCTGTCAGCTAACCTTCCTCTGGTCGAATGCTTTATTTATGACTTGTACGACGCTTTCTGCGTCATTTTATAAACATTTTACAAAATATGTTACCCGCCCGCAAAAAACTGCTGCAACATCATAAAAAGGAGGAAAAAATGAAGACGCCTTTATGTTTTATTTATGAGGCTGGCAACACACGGGATTGGGTTCTGGGACACCGCAATGCTTGACGCCTTTTAATGTGTCCAAAGTTGGAGGAGAGCAAATTCCTCTCCCAGTTGATGTAAAGTGCAAAAGATGGCAACTTTTATGAAGGTAATTACAGGTTGAAGCAGCAGCAAAAGTCAAATCGATACGCAAATGTCTGGCCATATATCTGCCAAAGGGTCAAAGGTTAAACGAAGCGTCCTCCCAGTTGTCAGTTGTTAAATATTAATACATCAATTCTCGTAATATGCGAGCTTATAACATTGAATGATATCATCAAACAGGAGCACATGCGGGAGTTATAAATCCTGGCCAGACTCCACTCCACTTTACTCAATGATGAGTTTTGTGATCTGTCCATTAAAGTTCTCGTTTTCAATCTACTGCCAAAAGTCAACCACAAACAACCAAATTGTAATATTCTCAAGACAAAACAAATTTTGGCATAAGCGCGCACTTCCTGCTTGAACAAGAAGCAGGAGCAGCAGTAGAAGGTCCTTGCTACAAAGGAAGTGCGCTGCTTGTTTACTCGCAGAACTTATAAAGAAAACATCAACTTGGATATCCGACCAAAAGCAACAAAAATAATAACAAGGAACAGAACAAGAAAATATCAAAGTGGAATTTGCATTAAAACTTAAGAAATCATCGGACCACAGAGCTGGCCAGACGGGGGGGAATAGGAAATTTAGCTTTGGCCCCAAAGATTGTTTAACATTTTTTTTTTTTGCTTTTTGTTTATTTTTGGGTTCGCTTGTGCGTTATGATTGCACGAGCAGCTCAAAAACATAAGGGAAACGGAATTGGGGTAAGGAGTCACGCCCCAAACAAAACTGCAACTGACATAATTACGTATGCAGAATATTTAAGCATGTAACTGTCATTGGCTGGCACTTGCAAGGCTGCACTTGCACATGCGAAAGGATACTTCAAGACGGAGAAGATAAGGCATGGGGAAATCATTTCTTATGTTGCTGATTTGAGTGGTTTTAAGAGGTCACCTCAATCATAAAATGAAATCACAATCAAGGTTTTAAGGTGGAACTAACAAGGTGAAGCAGTCAGTCTCTGCTGAGGGCAAATGGATGTAGAAACAGATATTGATATAGATATAGATATTGATATAGATATAGATAAAGATATAGATATAGATATAGATATAGATATAGATATAGATATAGATATAGATATAGATATAGATATAGATATAGATATAGATATAGATAAAGATATAGATATAGATATAGATATAGATATAGATATAGATATAGATATAGATATAGATATAGATATAGATATAGATATTGATATAGATATAGATATAGATATAGATATAGATATAGATATAGATATAGATATAGATATAGATATAGATATAGATATAGATATAGATATAGATATAGATATAGATATAGATATAGATATAGATATAGATATAGATATAGATATAGATATAGATATAGATATAGATATAGATATAGATATAGATATAGATATAGATATAGATATAGATATTGATATAGATATAGATATAGATATAGATATAGATATAGATATAGATATAGATATAGATATAGATATAGATATAGATATTGATAGATATAGATAGACATAGAGATAGAGACAGAGATAGATATAGATAGGGCCTTTGGTCCTACAAACAGAGAGAGAGACCGCTGTCTCGCTCGGCTTCACCTTATTAATTCCACTATGGAAAACTTTGTGTCTGTTGAGGTGTGTGCTTTTATACCCTTGGAGAGGGTATATTAAAATTGTCCGGATGTTTGTAACGCATAGAAGGAAGCATCTCCGACCACATAAAGTATATATATTCTTGATCAGCATGACGAGCTGAGTTGATATAGCCATGTCCGTCTGTCCGTCTGTCCGTCCGTCTGTTTCTATGCTATCTCCTCCGTCAGTTTTAAAGCTATCTTAACCAAACTTTGCACGAAGTCTTTTGGTATAAATACGCTGCACATTTGTCGGAACCGGCCGGATCGGATGACTATAGCATATAGCTGCCATAGGAACGATCAGTTGAAAAACTAGTTTTAGTGAGAAAAACTTTTTTGTTTTTAGTGCTATCGCTCCCAACGCTCGTATTTATAAGTTTTTAATGATTTCACATAATTTCACCAAGCCTTGTCAAAATCGGACAACTATATAGTATAGCTGCCATACAAAAGTTAGGTCTGAAAAAAAGTCTTAGTGAGAAAAACTTTTTTGCTTTCAATGTTATAGCTCCCAACGCCCGTATTTATAAGTTTTCAGTGATTTAACATAATTTCACCAAAATTTTTCGAAATCGGACTACTATATAGTATAGCTGCCATACAAAAGTTAGGTCTGAAAAAAAGTCTTATTGAGAAAAACTTTTTTGTTTTTAAAGATATCGCTCCCAACGCTCGTATTTATAAGTTTTCAATGATTTTACATAATTTCAACAAAATTTTTCGAAATCGGACCACTATATAGTAAGGCTGCCATACAAACTGTCAGGCATATATCAAGCTCCAAGGGTATATAAACTTCGGTCGAGCCGAAGTTAGCTTGCCTCTATTTTTATTAATATTTATTGTTCTTTTTTTAAAAATTTTCATCAATTTGTTTCTGTTATTACGGTTTAATTTCGAAAATTTCAACATATTATGAACTTATACCCATCACATATATTTTCCTCCTTAATTCCCCTTCGTTTCGCCACATCAAGGAAACACTCAACGATTCACTAGCCAAAGGGCAAATCAACACGAATGTTTTCCGCTTTTCGAGTTTTGTGTGTTTTCCTTTTTTAATCCTTTTGACGAACCAGAAATCCTTTTCCGGTCCCAGAAAACGAAACAACACATAAAAAAAAATCCCCACAACAAAAGTTTGAAGGCGTTTTTCCAGTCGTTGTGGTTGCTCGAAGCGTTTGCCCCAACATTTCGCTGGGCGACAACAAAAACACTTCCGCATTTCACACGCGTTCCTTTCCCTCTCACTCCAATGCCAAAAATAACATTTGAATACCAACAAAAAAAAAAAGGGAAAAGGTTAACAAGGATGAGTATGCCAACGACTCTATTTAGAGGCTAGGCAGTTATTTTAGGCAGTGTTGGCGACCGTGGGGAATGGCGCATGTTTCTTCATTTGCCAGTGTCACTTTTATCAACTGTAGCGGACAAATAAACCTGCATTTGCATGAGAGTTTTATAAATTGTTCAATGTGTGCCTACACTCGATTTTAGTCCACAGGACGGGAGTTGTCTAGCCTTTCTCTCTCTATCAACGATCCAATCGCTGCATATCGCTGCATCGCGTTACAGAACATTAATATTTGATTTGGTTTGTTTGTTTTCAATTTGCTTGAAAGCAAATTTATTTGGATATTGAAGCAGACGACGCAAGTCATTCGCTCTTGTCAGTTACTTTTAGCTTTTTGGCTGTGTCAATTGAAAGCAGGGAAATCAATATGTCAAGCTCAAAGATTAAGTTAAGTGAAGTGACGAGGTGAAAGAAGATTCAAAAAAAGTAAACCAAATTTTTTGACTGAGCCAAGCCATTTAGCTTAAATTAAGAACATATGTATATTGAAGGAAAGGATTTTGGACACCGGACGAATACTTTCTAAAATTATATTAGTTAGTTTTTTGAAGTCTTATATTAATTGTTACATTTATGTATATTAGTACCTATCAATCCCAGCCGGCAGAGATGCCATTTGCATTACGCCCTTATGAGCACTATATGCATGCACCAAGAGAGTTTCTTGAGGCGCTAACAAAAGTCTACAATAAAATGGTTAATGTAGAAGAAGTCAAAAAGTGCTGCTCAGCGAATATAGTTTTCCCTATATATAAAAAGGTTATATAAGCCCGCCAGAGAATTATGGAGGAATTCCCTTTTTAAACTGTTCTATATTATGGGTTGGCTTAACGGGTTGAGCTCCACAATAAAATGAACGAATATCAAGCAGGTTTCAAGAAAGACTACTCTACGGTGGATAACGTAGACAACCTTGTAGGAATTGATCATCTAAAGCTGGATTTCGAAGCGGCCTTCGATAAGGTGTCCAGTAAACTGCTCTGGTAAAAACTGCATTCAATGGGAGTTTCATCAAAATGTATTAACTTACTGAAAAGGATTTATGACCAAACGGAAGCAGCAATATGGACAGGCGAAGCTTAATCCAATTACTTTGATCCCGAAATCGAGGTAAGGCAAGGATTCACACTATACCCACTCCTTTTTGCGCTCTACCTAGACGACTTGCATGATGCTCTAGGAGGCGGACTATCTGTTGGAGACCTTAATATTCGCTTATTAATGCATGCAGAAGGCATTGTAATGTTGGCTGATGAGACCCAAGTACTCCAATACATGATCAGCCGGCTAGAAGAGTATTACAGTAAATGGGGAATGGAGGTGAACTTGAATAAGTCTGAAATTCAGGAAAGGAGGCATACTATCGGCGTCTGAAAGATTGACCTACAGGAGAGAAATAGTGAAAATTTCATCTTAATTTATGTACGTAGGAGTCCTTTTCACGCCCATCGTGTCTATACTCCGTAACTATGCAATGCAGTAAGCCGTATAATCTAAAGATTAGGAGAAGAAATATTATAATGAGGAATATAATATCTTCAGGGTAAGACATCTGGATAAATTTTGAAACCCTCTTCAAATAGACTGAAGAGACTACTTAAGATCAGCACATGAATGGATTTCTGTCCGGATAACAATATATGATGCTCTCAAAGCAAAAACCTTTCATTACAACCACCAGCGACAGATCACTAGTGCCACCCATATTTATAATCACTTGGACAACTCAGTGGACAATGAGCTCCACTCTCTGCCAATCACGTCAGTGTCCTGGATTCTAATGGCTCGATTCGTTCTAATAAAGCTGTCTAACACCGTCAGGAAAAATTAGCCTGCGCCCTAAGCCACACTGGAGAACTGAATGACCTTAATAAATGAATATTCTAGGAAGATGACCAATTTTAAAGGAGCATGGTTGGCTATGCTTTAGCAACTATCCACTATCCCCTCATCTGTGCGCTATGGTAATGTGAAAGCGAACACTGATCAGGCCATAGCCGATTTGTTTGCGCAGTTTTTTACGTCAACCTACTCGTCCACTAGCTTTCCTGCGAATCAACCATACCCTTATCGGCTAAATAAATCTAATTGTATTTTTAGCCCTGTGATAACTGAAAGCTCTCTTCTTTGTGATCTTAACTCTGTAAAACCTGTCTATGCACCGGGACCCGACGGAGTACCTGGTTGTGTACTTAGGTTTTGCGCTGATGCACTTTGTAAGCCAATTCATAAATTATTTGAATTGTCTTTGCAATCATCCACTTTCCCTGTTATGGAAGGAATCTTTTATCATTCCTCTCCATAAAAAAGGAAATAAGTCTGATGTTGAGAATTATAGAGGTATTTCAAAGTTGTCTGCAATTCCGAAAGCTTTTGAGAGAATTATGACATCTCAATTGCAGCATTTATGCAGTTCCATTATTTCACCCTATCAACACGGCTTTGTAAAGCGTCGATCCACTACAACTAACTTATTAGAGCTTACATCATTAGTGATCAAAGGATTCTTATGTTATATGCAAACTGACGTGATTTATACTGATTTTAGTAAGGCTTTTGATTCTGTCAATCACTGCTTGCTGCTTCTCAAACTGAGTTTAATTGGTTTTCCAACCAACCTTCTTATTTGGATCTCTGATTACCTTAGTTCTAGAACACAAAAAGTTCTTTTTAGTAATTCATATTCCAAACCAATCCAGGTTACCTCTGGTGTACCCCAAGGTAGTCACTTGGGTCCATTGCTTTTTACACTCTTCATAAATGATCTTCCGTCAGTCTTGACTCACTCTCGTGTGCTTATGTACGCCGATGATGTGAAACTATGTTTATCATATAACGATTTGGTCTCCCGCTTTAATTTGCAAGCTGACTTGGATGCATTTCATTCTTGGTGTAAAGATAACCTACTAAACCTTAACAGTTCCAAGTGTAAGGTTATGACATTTTATAGAACCACACCACAACTCTTTTCTTATATGATTAATAATGTCCCACTAGAGTGTTTGAATGACACCGGACGAATCCTTCTGGGTGCAAGCCTTTAAGCAATAAGTTGTTTTATTATAAGTTGTAACTGGTTTAAAAGAACTTTATAGTTACGTTAGTGTCTCCGCCTCTCGGTCGGTTCGGCTACTATTTTGGGCTACTATTTTGCCAGCGGTTCGCGCGTAACAGGCCCTGGCTTGGTGTCGCATGGGCCACTTGAACGTACTGCGCATTGTACGTCAACGTCCAGACGAAATAATAAGTAGTCTAGATCTGGTTACCTTTATTAAACTAGCTTTAAAATATCGAGCAGCAATTTTAGAAGTCTGTATTTAGTTTTACATGCGTGCAAATGTGCTAACCTTACTAAATACAGATGAACGATCTGGTATCTAGGGAAGACCCGTATAGCCAGGCGTAGTAATCAGTGTGAGGTGAGAAGCCAGGCCGACAGACGGACTATGTTTTATTTCCACGTTGGTTAACTTCATTTCTTTTTTAGTGGTTAGTTCTTCTTTAAAGAAACACTACACTGAGAAAAAATCAATCTAAAATCAAGATTATAATCTTGAATCAAAGAGAAACGGTGTCAGAATTCGACTAAGACCAGATAATCTTAACCCAATATTATATGCTCAATTTTCTTAATTTTAATCTTAATCTATCAATCTTGGATAAAGATTGCTTATACTCGACTTTAAGATGAAACAATCTCATTTTTAATATGAAAAGAAAAAATAGAGGCCAGCTAACTTCGGCTCGACCGAAGTTTATATACCCTTGGAGCTTGATATATGCGTGACAGTTTGTATGGCAGCTATACTATATAGTGGTCCGATTTTGACAAGGCGTAATGAAATTATGTAAAATTATTAAAAACTTATAAATACGAGCGTTGTGAGCGATAACATTAAAAACAAAAAAGTTTTTCCCACTAAGACTTTTTTTCAGACCTAACTTTTGTATGGCAGCTATACTATATAGTTGTCCGATTTTGACAAGGCTTGGTGAAATTATGTGAAATCATTAAAAACTTATAAATACGAGCGTTGGGAGCGATAGCATTGAAAACAAAAAAGTTTTTCTCACTAAAACTAGTTTTTCAACCGATAGTTCCTATGGGAGCTATATGCTATAGTCATCCGATCCGGCCGGTTCCGACAAATGTGCAGCGTATTTGTACCAAAAGACTTTGTGCAAAGTTTGGTTAAGATAGCTTTAAAACTGACGGAGGAGATAGCATAGAAACAGACGGACAGACGGACAGACGGACGGACGGACAGACGGACATGGCTATATCAACTCAGCTCGTCATGCTGATCAAGAATATATATACTTTATGTGGTCGGAGATGCTTCCTTCTATGCGTTACAAACATCCGGACAATTTCAATATACCCTCTCCAAGGGTATAAAAACAAAAAAATTTATATTAAGCTGTTATTATTTTTGTGTTTTATTGTGTAGTGTTTGATTTAGTTATTAACAAATTTTTCAAAAAAATTCCTTCAATAGCCGAGTCGGTAAAGAGGAAGCCAAAAGCTTAATTGGAACGAGAAGGTTGTGGTTCGAGTCCCAGGAGAGCCGAGTTGTTTTTTTTTTAATTTTTTTTAACAAATTAAATCTACTTATATATATCACGTGTTTGAACATAAAATTCTTCGGAGGATTTATGGACCTTTAAAAGTCGGCGATGATTTCCGCATTCGAAGAAACGACGAACTGCATGAGCGCTATGGGGACATCGGCCTGGTCAAGCGCAGCGGCTGCGCTGGCTAGGACATTTCGCCAGAATGAAGGAAGAAGCTCCAGCAAAAAAGGCGTATAAATCGAAGGCGGTTGACTATGGAGGCTGCAAGCAGGGAAGACCATCACTAAGATGGGAACACCAGGTGCGGGAAGACATTGCCGAGCTTGGTGTGACCAACTGGTGGCAGCTCGCACAGAACAGAAGCGAATGGAGAGCGTTAATCGTAGAGGCCCAGACCGTCGAACGGTTGTAATGGCCATTAAAGAAGAAGATATGTCATGAAGTTTTTTAACTACAGAAAACTGTAGGACGGTTGATAAATTGCGAGATGATAAATATTGTTTTTAGATTTTTAATCTCAATTCAAGGTTTTATAATCTTGTTATTACAAAATTGAAAGACTCTCGAAAAGAGATTTTCAATCTAGATTTTAGATTAAATATTTTTCTCAGTGTATATTGTATATTAGTTAGGACCTCAAATCGACAAAATAGGAAGAAGTAAGTCTCAGCATGCCTAAAGCTAATATTTGTAATTGTAATAATTAATAATTAGTTATATAATTATTATTATTATAAAATTACAAATTTATTAATTGTAGATAATTGTAGAAAAAAGAAAATTATTATTTTAGTTTTAAATTGTCGCCACAGAGCCTTAATGTTTTGAGAAAATTACTCATACGACACGTTTATCAAATATAAAATTTTTACAATGAACTTTTTACTTCATTTCAATTGCTGTCATCGTTTTAAATTACCAACGTACAGACCGCAGCTTATTTATTTCAACACAATATAGAATAGAATAGAATACTAAGAAAGCCTTTGGTATTCAAATCTCGATTTTTATATAACAGATATCTTAATATGCAACACTACGTATGAGTTATTCACAAAAACATTTCAGACTGTACGCGCCAGTTAAATCTCGTCTTTTTTTACTTTTAGTTTTTTTGTACACTTTTTATTTAGCCAAAAGAATCTGATAATACTTAGAAGGTCTAATCTAATGTACATTCGGCCAAGTGTACATGTTTTTGACAAGGCCTCATACATATTGGGACATATTTTCCCTTCAATTATTTACACATTAGATAGGTTCAAAGAAATATTTTTGCTTTCGATCAATTTATCTCAAAATTTAAAATATAAAATTTGCTTTGAAATAATTTTTTCCATTCTCAACATGAAATCGTAACTTTTTTTTGTGGTTGGCCAGCTGCTTGTGTTGAATTGGTTCGCGATAAATCTTTTCTTTACTGATTTTGCACATGTGCTAACCTTTTTGGGGTACCAAATATTTCTTTTATTTTTGTAGATTTATTTGAGCCACACAAAAACTTTTGACATATTTCAAGCAAACACAAGACAAATGTTGTTTTAATATCAATATATATAAAACATAAAAAACACATCCATAGTTATCTATGAATAGAAACAAAACAAAAGCGTAAATTCATGTAAACTGTCAGATTATTTGTATTTCATATCCAGTTTGTTTGTTATCTGCGACGTTTTGGTTGTCAGACCTAGCAGAGCGAAATATTGTATTATTTTTAGTTTTAGCAAAAGATAATAAATCATTTTTGCAACACAAAAAGTTAACCTCAAAAGAAATTTCTTCAACTGCAAATTATGTTTAGTTAAAATGTTGTTGCAGCTGGCTCTAAAACTAGAAACATGCTGACAGAATTCAGATTCACTTAAAAAACTTCTAAGAAGAATGCGATTTTAAATGCTTCAAAGATTTATCGATGCTGTCAACATAACCGCAAAAAGTTCCAGCTAAACGACGATTGAAGGACAAACAAAGTGAAAATTAGGCCGTCCGGATTCCCCACAAATAACGACCGCAATGCCTGTCAAGTGGCACGTAGGGAGGGGGAGAAGCATAGCGACATGGCCTGGGGACTAGGAACATGGACACCTGTGGCTTTTGTCGTGGCAATAAATCAATTTGCCCTGACGTCTTGACATTGTCTCTAATGTCGGGGAAGGCGATGACTTTGTTCCATTCGTGATGTTTGTCCAAGGGAATTTGGTTTTGATGTTGATTCAATATTTGCATAGTTGAGCTTCGATTTCTGTGATTCTCTTTAGTTTCTGTTCAAAAGCCTAATGCTCAGCTTTTGATAGATTTGTTTCTTAATTTCGACTAAATTATTGCTGCTGCTCACTCAAAGAACTTCCACCTCCCGCTCCACCGGCTCCCTTCTAATGCAGATCCTTGTTTGCCTAGATTTATGCCATGTCCAGACAACTGGCCTGTTTAGCAGTGCACAAGGTTAAAGGCAAACATTTTCTGACACTTTGCAGACAACAGGCCAGTCCAAATCAAAAAGGATTTTGCCCTGACCCAGAAAATTATTTGCTCTGAAAAATGTATCTCGAAATACTTAAATTTATATTTTTCATCATCATCTAAGGCTTAAGTGTTCACATGAATGATAAGGATGAAGGCGTAAGTAGGAGGAGGAGGAGGAGCAGGAGAAAAGGCATGTGCCAGCTGTTAATATTTTGACAATGATGCATAAGTCCGGGACCTGGACAGACACACTGGACGGACAGTTGGCAAGATGAATGTCGACAGTTGGTTGGAAATCCACATCCAAAATTTCATATTCAGGCCAGGCACTCAACACTGAAAGCCTTCCTGGAGTTATTGTTTTAGTTGTTGTTTCTGGCTGACACCTTCATTAGTTATTCAAAAATTGTCGAGGTCGAGACAGACCGAGAGAGAGAGAGCAGAGCACAACTGGAATTGTGTCAGAAGGGATTGGCTGGTCTTAGGGCCAGAGGCAAAGACATATGGGTTTCTTGCTGGACAGGCAATGGAAATGGATAAGATGACTGATGAAATGAATGGAGCGCCATTTAAAGACTTTAAAGTATTGTTGCCCCTTCTCAAGGGAGTTTCCGTTTAATTGACAGCGGTTACCGTTACCTTTCTGCAATTGTACAGCAGAATTACCACATTTAACGCGCTTCAATTACCCTCTGGCAGTGACAGCAATTGTTGTTCCTGCCGCTTGTTAATGAGTTGTTAAGAGTCCACTCCTATTTCCCACCACCAACAGCTCCATTTTGGCCAAATTCCATTCAACAACGATAAATGTCAATTGCAGATCAACACCGAGTCCAAAATGCCAGGACCTCAACTCATTACTTGCTCGTGCGAAAATGTACACACACACAGAACCACCAGCTGGGCGGAGGAGCACCGTGACGTTGAAATGCCAACAATGGCTTGATTATGGCGGCGGGCATCCGGTACTTGGGATTGCGTTTACTTTGGTCAAGTGGGGGTCATAAATCGGTGCCGGCTAATGCCAAAGTGTGCACTTCATTTAGTCTGTCATTGGCATTCATGGTTTTTGGGGAAAATGAACGATTCAAGCGGCTTAGTTTCATACGAATGATGGAGTGAAAACAAAAGGGCTATGGAAAGTTGAATAACAACTGAAATATTTATTATTAAGCAGATTTGTATCTGCATTTGGGTAAAACAAAAATATAGCATAAACAAAGACATTCTCGGAGTAGTATGCTTGTGTAATAGGGCGGGTCAATTTTTTTATGCGATAAGCGTATAACAGATTCTGAATCTGCGAAGAATTCTAAGAAAATTTCACGAAGAAACCTCATGTCTAAAATGAATTCCTAGCCCCCGTTGCGAAGCATGAACATTTAGGGTTCGGTATATTTTGGTACATTGGAATATTTTCATGCTTCGCAGCGGGGGATACGAATTCATTTTAGACATGGGGTTTCTTCGTGAAATTTTCTTAGAGTTCATTGCAGATTCCGAATCTGCTGTACGCTTACCACGTTTTTTTAGCTCCATACAAAATTGACCCGCCCTATTGTGTAAGCAACTGAACTGAATTTTGATAAGTATGATGATGTTGAAGCTTTCTGAAATTAAAATTATTTGTTTTGCCTTTT
Organism: Lordiphosa clarofinis; assembly: GCA_018904275.1. NCBI lineage: Eukaryota > Metazoa > Arthropoda > Insecta > Diptera > Drosophilidae > Lordiphosa > Lordiphosa clarofinis. Next base: position 290,220 of record JAEIGQ010000026.1, read on the forward strand.
TTTATTTATATGCGAATTTTATAAGGTTAAGCTTTTTTTTACCTGTTACACTTGATTACTATTCAGATCTTAAAATCTAAAGAGTTTTTATAATAAATTACTCTAGTCAAAGTGTTTGTTTAGCTGGCTCAAGGTCAGAATTCAATAAACACCACAAATCAAAATCGGATTTGACTGTACAGCACTGTTTCAAGGACTGCGCGGTTCTTTCATCAGCAGCCGTACTTACTGTCACATTTCAACACGATATGCAAATTACTTTTATATCAAATGACTACGAATAAACACTTTTGTATTAAAAGGGTCGTCCAACGAACGATCATTATATTTAAATCCATTGCTTTTTAAGGGTGCCGTCTTCCGGACAGCCAAAAGTTATGCAAAGTGTTTTGATGGTATAGCATATGCAATTAAAATTTTTATTTTTTGCTACTTTTTGTTTGTTTAATAAGGAAATCGTGAAGGTTTTTAGAATAAGTTTTGGAAAATAAAATATACACAGCAAAAAAAAGATCACGATATTTAGTATCATACGGGTATTTTGAGTATAAAATCGGCCGTCATCTGAAAAAAAGTATTAAGATGATATTAAAGCGCCCATATGTTTATCACATTTATATGAAAAATTGATATTATTTGGATCAGGGCTGCAAACCTGGGAGAATAAACATTTGTTTCATAAAGGTACGTAACGACAAATAGGATAAACGTTGACAAATGTATATTTATCTAATATATTAAACTTAACTGGATACTTTTGTGAATATTATTCTTATCTTTTAGATAAAACCAGAAATTAAAACCGTAACCGAAACCGTAACCATTAACCGCTAAAAACACTTTAAAATTTGTAACCGAAACTGTAACCGAAAATAAAATTTTTCCTATAACCGTAACCGTATAACCTTTATTACCATAACCGGTTATCAGTACCGAAACAGAAACAAATATTCGTGTTAATTTTGGTTTTTCTGTATAAGTGAAAATTTTGATAAACTTTAATCACTGCCGGGCTAATGTGGGGGACAAAAAAAGTGTGCTTGTGTTAGTGAGCGAGAGAGCTCTCTTCATACTACAGCCGTTTAACTAGCGATTCAGTGTTCACCGATTGTGTGAAATCATAAGTCCGGCTCGTGTTTGCATAAAAACACGATTGACTTCGAACCCTGGTAGCTTTCTCTGACTGGCTCCGGTCTAGGAAAAAAACGTGCTTTCTGCTCTCGAACACTCAGTGATGCATGGCCGGCTCTGACGTAAATTTACTTGATGTATGCACAATGAACATTTAACTTATGTTTACATATTGCGCCGCACTATTGTTGAAGGGCATAAAGAAAAGAGAGTGCAGCTAACCAAAATCTATACCGCCCTCTTCTTGCCTATACATATGTGATATTATATTGGATGCAGACTAGTATAACCGATGTAAAAATGCACGACTTCGGCTCAAATATGGCAGATGCTAATTCTGATTTTTTTCTGTAACCTAAGGTGAGGGACAAGATTAGCGAAAATAAATAAATAAACAAAAAACTAGAATGCAGAGTGAACTGTTAGTCTTTTGTGATTTTTATTATATCATTTTATTATGCATTCAACGTTAATTTGGAATCGAAAACAACAACTCAGCATTGACCAAACTTAAGTCTCTTAGAATTTAGAGAACTAAGTCTGTTCGAGAATGATGCTTACCTATGTGCAACATTTCTTGACCAGAGACATAATGTGTCTATTTGCCTAGCAGAAAATTATCTGCATTAAATTGTTATGAAGTCTACACAATCAAATAATGGACAACAATAATTTTATTGAATTATTAAAGGAAAACAGTCCAAAATCAATTTTGTTGGAAATTTACAACAGTTCTAATAAACAATAAATTAATTTGACATCTTTATTTAAAATATGTTTCTTTAAAAAAGTTGTTTAGCAAGGTAAACTTATTGAAATGGTTGCAAAAACATAATCAATATTTCCTGATATTCAAAAAAAATCCGATTACCAAAACCCGAAACAGAATTAGGTTTATAACCGTAACCAGTACCGTAACCCACAAAGCATAACCGTAATAAAACCGTAACCAAAAAAAAGCGATCGGCCAAAACAGTAACCGTAACCCAAACCGGTCTTCGTTTCGGTTTTAATCTCTGCTTATGATTTTTGGCGAATATCGCGTTTCCAACTTCAAAATTACGCCAAAAGTACAAAAATAGAAATAAAACAAGTGAGAAAGTCGGTCTATAACATACTCTGTACCTGGAGTAGAAGTTGATTGCAATGCTGGTGCTGTGCTCATCTCTAAGTCTCCCTCTCTTTCTCTCTCTCTCTTTAAGATTGTGCGGTTTTAGTTGTAAGATAATGGGAGGAGGTGGGGGGAGGATGATTTACATTTTTGCTCATAACTTGAGAACCGCTCAACTGATCTTTATTATTTCTTCGGCAAATCGATTCATTTTGCTAACTACTAACTATCTTTTAAAGGTACGAATCGTCTATCTATAAAACTGTAGGAGATATAACGTTTTTTCCAAATTTGGGTGGCGGGAAATTGAAATTGACTAAACTCGATCTGCCTGCAAGTATGTCAAACCTCTATCTCTTACCATCTCTGAGATCTGTTTGTTCATACGGACGGACAGACAGACGGACAGATGGACATGGCTATATCGACTCGGCTGTTGATGCTGATCAAGAATATATATACTTTATAGGGTCGGAAATGATTTCTTCTTCCTGTTACATACTTTTGCACAAACTTAATGTACTCTATGTACCTTCGGTACAGAGTATAAAAAGTTCTTGGTAGTTACGTAGGGTCTATGAAACTACAGCCTTTTCTTTGCTTTTGAGACATTTTTCGCTTTGAAACTTTCCCACACTATTAATTTCTCCATTTATTTCTAAAATATTTCTAATTCATATTTAACAAAAAAAAAAACATATTTATAACGAAAGATTTTCAAAAAATCCAGTAAACATAACTTTGGGGTTTCGAGTCAAACAGATTGTGCTCCCAGCAAAGTATAAGCCCTCTGCTGAATTTCATCTTAAAGTTTCAATCACTTTCAAGCACTTTTCCATGTCAGTTTCATATTCCACATGTGTATCAGTTTCTAATTTTTTTTCTCAAACGTTGCACATTTTCTTGTATTTTCCCATGATTTATAATGCATGCAAAATAATGAGCCTTCATTTGATGTCAAAACTATCGATTTTCTGACATCAACTTCATGCGGAAAATGAAAACTGCCAACGTCAGGAGCAGCAGGAACAGCATCGCACAATAGACGGCACTGCATTGGGCATCATCGAATGACACCCAATTCCCACAGCTGCACATTTCCGCTGCCAGTTGCAGTAACAGCAGACGGAAGAGAACGCCACTTAAAGCTAACGCTTCATGGTCGTAGGAAGATGTCTTCGAAAAAGCCGCCAAAAGACAAACTTTCAAGTCATAAATATGTAGCCGCCCCATCCGTCTCTCCATCCCTTGGTAACTTTGTGGATAGTTTTCCTGGTTGCCGGGAGCAATTATTAAAAAATTTATTGATTGCAGCCTCCAGGGTAGGGGGTAAGGGGCGTTGGCATATCTGCCGACAAGGCTTTTGCCCAAATGCTTTTAATCTGATTGCAACGCGGCGGTCACGAAGTTCGTCGTGGGCGGGAAAAAAGGAGAAGGCTATTGAATGAAAAATATTTATGCACTTGAATGGCGTTAGAGAGATAGTGAATAAAATAGAAAGAGAGTCGCGAAGGGAGGAGAAAAAACGAGTGCAAAACTTTCCCGATTATAAATCAAAACTTTCAATTTTCTTTAGTTTTTCTTCTCCTGCTTTACTGACTGCAAAGTTCGGGTACAAGAGAAAAAGTTGTCAAAGAAAAGTCTAAAAATGTAAGTAAGGACAGTTGATTGATTGACTGACAACATTTTTGGACCACAACTTGGGCAAATAAGAACATGTAAGTATTTACTAATTATGGTTAATTGAAATGCATATTAGACAACTTTGCTGAATGATTTATAGTGAAGCTTAATACCCTATAAAAAGCCAGGTACACTTAAATCAAAATTGGTTTGAAAATGTGAGATGTAACCAACAATTATAAGATTTATGTAAAAAAAAGAGACCAAAACATTCTACAACTACGGATACAGTAAAGGTTTTTAGAGTCAGGTTTAGGGTAGTGCATTCAAAAAGGTATTTTCTCTAACATGTTGGTCCTTCGAGCCGGTTTTCACATAATAGTTTTCAGTTAAGCTGGTTTCTTTCCCTACACTATGTACCAATAACACTTAGCTTAATATCATTAGAAATTTTCATAAAAGCTGTCTATATCTATCTTTCATTAGCCTCTGGTTTAGCTGGTTCACAAATTATGTATGAAAGCTTTCAAACTTGAAGTATTCATTAAATCATTCCTCTATCTACATGTTCACTTCGTGCTTTGTCTGCTTCTTTGTGCAACCTCAAGGCATTGCTGCTCATTTAAACGCATCTTTACAACTTAACCACTCACACACATACACACACACACAAGACAATGAAAATGTTTTCCCTAAAATTATTTGTGAGCCCTTTGTTGTTTTTGCTGTTGTTCTTGTGGTGGCCTGGGCGCAAAATGTAATCAAGAAAACATTTAAATGAATGGCAAATTCAAAATTGCATGCATATTTCATATGTGCAGGCCACAAAATGCTCATGTAATTGCAAGCACAAGTTGCCAAAAGGAACAGGGAGCAGCAACAGCATCTTGCATAAATTTTGCATCAAAAACTTTTGTCGGGACAAACGTTGACGACACTCGTGGCAAAAGCTGCTTTCGAATGCCCAAGCATGCTCTTAAGGAAATTTGCACATTGATTACTTTCTTGCCGGAAGTCATAATTAAACAACATCAAAGGACTCAAAACTTTTCATAAGCAAAATTAACACATAATTTGTTTACCAAACACGTTTTGACCAGCATCAAGTCAAGGATGCTTAATAGGGACACTTTTGACTTGCGTTCTAATTGAAAATTCCAAGTGCAAGCTGAGCATGTGACGGGCAACTTAGTTTGTGGGTCACACAGGCCTACGGCGCTAGAGTTGATAACGTGAGGCGGGTTAAGGGATGGAGTATTTGAATAAACTGATCTGATATCAAAGCAGAAGCAATATTATCCTTATGCTAAGTTTTGAATTGAAATTTAAGTAAGTTGAACACTTTTAGCATTTGAAAATAATTATACTTTATTCAACCCAAATTTAAACAAATTTGCAAAATACTTGAATGGATTAATGAGAACCCTTGTCTAACTACATTTGGTGTTCCCAAGCCCATTGGGACTTCAGCACAGCTTATGGCTATGTGTAGAGCAATAACAACTTCATGTGTGTTTCACTTGACTCCGAATAGCTGGTGCTTATAGCCATAACGCTAAGTATTTGGCTAAGCGTAAAGCATCAGCAAATTTAAATGAGTTCTCTCTTCTCTTTCTCTCCGAGCAAAGGTTTCGTTGTTGCCTGCGTGTGCGTCAAACTGGCACAAGCACACACACACAAGCAAAACTCGATGTCTCTTTCTATTTCATGTGGTTGTTATTGCCTAAGATATAATTTCTACATTTACTTTGGTATTCACGCGCGCTTAAGCTGATTCTAGGCACTGTCATGAATGAAAAATCATTAAGCTGAATTTTAGAGTGACTTGTGAGCTATGTATAATAAACTGGTCTAGATTTAAAAAATTCTGAAAATTGAGAAATGTCCCAACGGATTCTGAAAGTTTGATCAAATGAAGCAGTTGTGCCAAAGCTTTCATATATTCTGGAGAAACATTCAGAACTGATAAATACATGTTTTTGGTGTTCAAATAGCTATGTGTTTCTTCTGAACTTTACGAAAATAAATACTTTTAAAAATTGTACCATCACAAACAAAAAAGTTATCCTATAATTTTTGTTTAAGCTCTGAACCAAAGGTAAAGAATTCACTTTTCACTTTTTTGACGGGTTTTGGCCTAAGTATACCTCCCCCCCCCTGAAAAAACCTGCGTCCTACAGCCCCCGCAATTTGAGAAAAAAGTCATATTTCCCACAGTTCTGTAGACAGAAGATTCCTACCTTCTAGAAACAGTTAGTCATCAGCAATATGTATCAATTTGATCAAATGATAAAGATCAGATGAGCGGTTCTCATGTTATGAGCAAAATAGCGTAAGTACCACCCCCGCCCCCTCACACACAATTAACACCGCAAATATTCAACAACGTGAGAAAGAGAAAACAAGTTAGAGATGAGCGCAGCAGACGCGTTGCATTCAGCTTCTACTCTACGTATGTACGTACAGAGTTTGTCTCGGCTGTCATAGTGGAGGGGGTCCAAAAAAAAAGGTTTATTGTTGTTCGACAAAAAAACATTTACCTTCTACAGTATTCCGAATTTCGAAAAATCCTTTTGGGGCGAAATTCTCAAATATCAGGGCTATAAAAAAATGCAAATCAAAAAAATTAAAAAAATATTGTGCAATACCCCCTTAAGAGCAATCGTTTCTATGGGACCTACTAAATGCGAGGTAAGCGGAAAATGAAAATTTAAGTATAGCAGACAAGAAAAAAAATCCTTCAAAGTTTTAGCTTTTTACAGTTTAAGCCGGAATTAAGTCAAATTTACGAACTTCAGAGGCCTCTTGTGATGAGTTTATCTGCAACAAAAATTACAAAAAAACAAGTAAGAGTGTTGCGGTCGAGTGCCTCGACAGCAAAATACCCTGTCCCAAGTAATGTGGTTCCTATAGCTATGAATTCCATTTATTTTAAAATTTATTTCAATAAATGGGCAGGCGCACTTATGTACATATCTTCGGTGTTTTTGCTCGGATCTCATTATGGTACACAGAATCGACTCAGAATGAGCCTCACTATATTAAGTCACTAGGTTAAAACTTAAAAATTGAAGCTCTGACAGTTCTTCGCGGTTAGAAGAAGATGGAAGAGTTATTTGCCAAACCAGAGGCAAACTTGATCTAGGTACGGCTACACATCACACATGCAAAAATTTGTGGCTCTAGCTCTTTTAGTCTGTGAGATCCACGCGTTTATACAGAGAAAAAGACCGTTTTTCTCTATTAAAGATGGAGGAGGAGGAATTTTCGAAATCTGAAACAAACTCGATGTGGGTACAGTATACACCTATATACATTCCAAAACTTATGGCTCTATCTATTACAGTCTCTGAGATCGACGCGTTCATACAGACAGACAGACGGACAGACGGACGGACAGACAGACAGACAGACAGACGGACATGGCTAAATCGACTCGGCTGTTGATGCCGATCAAGAATATATATATTTTATGTGGTCGGAGATGCTTTCTTCTCCCTGTTACATACATTTGCACAACTCCATGATCCCCTTTTTCCCATTTTTAATGGGAACAGGGTATAAAAATATGGAATTTATTTTTTCTGTCAAACTTTTAGAACCCGTTGGGATATTTATAAATTTCCACATTTTTTTAAATCTGGACCAGTCTAATGTATAACGTTTATATCGATTGATCCATATCTAACCAAAATTCATGCTTCATTTTTGGGATAATTTTCAAAAGGTCCGAAGAAAAGTCTCACCTAAAAAGAACTTGAATTAAAATTTTTAAAATTCTTCTCCTTTCTTTACTTTATAAGCTAATCTAATGATAACTCTACTCACGTTTGCATCACTTGCTTTCCACACATCACACAATGTCAGGAACAACTTTCCTCTGTATGAGTGGGCGTCACTACCGCCCATTAGCTTCTCCGCACACACACACACACACACACACACCCAAGTCGTTAAAAAGTAAAAATCAATTTATGAGTAAAACGTTAAGTGAAAAAGTTTTGCCATTAAAAGGCAAGCCCGACAGCTGAAAGGTGGCTCCGGGCCCGGCACCGGCACCGACACCACACAACTTCTTCAGTCCAAAGTCAAGGTGTTGAGAAGATAAATCAATTTGCTTGTTGCACAGTTGCCAGAGCCAACAAAAAGGTTTAATTAACGAACAAATGTCAACTTGAGCGAAGCAACACTTAAGCAGCAACTTTTGTCCGCAATTAAGGCATGAATGAATGACAGACTGAATGAATTACGTACTGAACTGAACTGAGCTGAGCTGAATGCGTACTGAGAGTGTTGAACAAGAATTTTCCAACTTGAATGTGGCCAAAGTGCTCAATTGTGTGAGTGTAAATGTGTGTGTGGTGTCGTTTAAGGGTTTCCTTGGGCAATTTAGCTGATATCTGCAAAATTTGCTTTAATCCCCTTTTTGAAGTGCAAGACTTGTATTTTTGTGGTTATTATTTTTCATATGCTTCTTATCATTTGGTCAAGCACTCAAAATGAATGAAAATATTTATTTATTAGATAAATGGAAAGACCAAAATTGTCTTATTTATGAATGCACAATGTGCATTATTTAGACTTTGCTTATTTATGTTGTTTAATTGAACTGAAAAGAATGAGAAAAATAAAAAAAGGAATTTAAAAGCAAAATGATTATCAAATTTGTTTTATTGTGAAAAGATTTGCACTTAGGGAAAAAATAGAGAATTTCATACTTGCATCAAGAATGTTTGATTTCAGAAGTAGGATAAGAATGTAATTACTTTATCCAAGAGCGAATTCCTTAACCCAAGAATAAAATTTTTATCCCATAAATTCTGATCCTTGAGTTTGTGCTCGCTCTCTTTGATTAGATACTTATGCTTAAAAACTCGTTTACAAATCAGCTGTGCGATAAATAACCCTTATGAAGTCGGGCTTGACAATCTTCATACTTTCCTTACCCTATTGTCTTTCGACAACCGCTTGGCGTTATAGTACTTAAACTATGCATAGTCTAGAAAGTCGCTTAGCCTTCAAGTGTACCACTTCATAAAACTTCACTCACATTTCGATCAATTTAAAACCTTTTTCAGTTCATAAACCTACAAAAAAAATAAAAGAATAATCAACGTTTATTTAATGGCCCGACATCGCCCTCACAAGCATGAAGTAAAAACTGAAAACCATGAAGTTGAGAGTATAAAATATTAAGCATTAATATTCACGCCCTTTAGCTCAAGCTGGACCCCACCATAACCATTCCGACCTTTTTGGAGTGTGCCAGCAATAAAAGTTTAAATAGAAGTGCCAACAAACCACAACAGCACTCATCATGCTCGAACGCCCAAGGGCCACAGTTCCACTCTCGCTCCCCTTTCCCCCATATCGCATCACCACCTCCACCTAAGCCAAGCTGAAGTATGTCCCGAACCTCATTTGTGTGGCCAAACTAACCAGGATTAAGCATAAGGTAAACACACACATGTGTGTAAGTATGTTGACCCAATTTAATTGATGACCAAACACGAGTAGGTTGAATAATAATACTTATTTGTGAAAGAAGTAAAATCACAAAATTTGCATAAAATGTTTTTGTCAAATAAAAACTGTGCACTTTGTGACTTTGTGCAATGCGCCAGTGTTGATAAATTTTTATACCCGTTACTTGTAGAGTAAAAAGGGTATACTAAAGTCGTGCAAATGTATGTAACAGGCATAAGGAATCATTTCCGAACATATAAAGTATATATATTCTTGATCAGCATCAACAGCAGAGTCTTTTCGTCCGTCCGTCTGTATGAACACCTAGGTCTCAGAGATGGTAAGAGATAAAGGTTTGACATGTATGCGACAAATTCTTCTTATACTTGCAGGCAGATCAAGATTATTTTCCATTTTTGCCACGCCCCCTCCCGCCCTCGGAATTTGGAAAAAACCTAGATGATTTGTTCCTTCTAGAGATAGTTAGTCATTCGTAAAATGTATTGATTTGCCGAAGAAATGATAAAGATCGGATGAACGGTTCTCAAGCTATGAGCAAAAAAGTGATAAATAGCCGAGTTAAAAAATGTTGCATACTTTTCGGATGTTCACCCTAAGGAACGCAGGAACACTGTTAAAAATGTTTTTCATGAGTAACGGGTATACCGAAGTCGGTTAAAACCGACTTTAGCTTACGCTCTCGTTTTTATTATGGGCACTTGATTAAATTATTTAATTGTTTTTTTGTGTCAAATTGAAAATTCAAATAAATGGAAGTACTTTGAATATTTTGTAGTTTATTAGTGATCACAACGAAATAAGTTTTGTCCTAAGACACAACAAAATTTATTTTAGATAAATGAAGAACAATTTTTAATTCGGAAATCAGCGAAAACCTAAAAACAAAGTCTACTGATGAGATTGGAAGGCTTCTTGAAATTGCCCTGATCCATACGATGGCTCAAGTGATCCACTTTTCATAGCCTGTGTTGCATTACTCTGTCTGAGTTTGTGCGACTTATCGAACTTAAAAATTTCGAGCGTTTTTATTATTTGTTCAAAAAATAACCCATGACATCGACCTGCATTTCCCCGTGAAATTCTATGAATTTGACAAGCTATTCAAATTTAAAACAGAACAAAAAGCAGGACTACTAGACTATCATGTGTCACACTGTGAAGGCAGCCTTACTCAGTCGTCTTACTGTCAGCCTATGTATAATACTAGAAAATTGTGACAGATTTCTTTGATAACAGATGACATCCCTGGAAACTAGGGTTGTCGAAATATCGATATAGAATAATTTTTGACGATATTTTTGTAAATATTTTTCAGAAAACCTCCCTTACAAAAATTCACACTGAAAATATATTCAACAAGTATTCGATATTGATATTTCGACATCACTACTGTAAACCCTGGTTATGGTGCCTCACAATTTTTAAATTTGGTTAACTAACTTGGAATAGTTCGGCATTTTGTCAGGTGTCTTGAAAGCAAAAAACATCGTTTTGATTGCAGCTCCCTGCTTTTTCTTGGTGTTATGTAAGAGCTCTGGTACTTAAGACATTAATTTTATTTTTTCCTTCAAACCTAACAGCATTTATTCATCCAATGGATATGGGAATAATAAGATGTATAAAAGTCCATTACATGAATGAAAATGTTAGTGAGATCTTGACATGCATCGAAAAAAAGAGCCTGTTCCATTAACTATTCTTCTCTACTGCATAAATCGTACCTCTTGCATTTGGGAGTTTATGAGAGGAGGTTCAGGTGAAGGAAGACAATCATTTCTATTGGCAATCGAAAATGAATTCTACGAAAATGATGCAGATAATGAAGCGGCTAATTATAATAATGTTATAATCAAAACATGAGTTCCCGTTACTTGTTATACGCTTGGAGAGGATATATTAAAATTGTTCAGATGTTTTAAACGCATAGAAGGAAACATCTCCGACCACATAAAGTATATATATTCTTGATCAGCATGACGAGCTGAGTTGATATAGCCATGTCTGTCCGTCTGTTTCTATGCTATCTCCTCCGTCAGTTTTAAAGCTATCTTAACCAAACATTGCACAAAGTCTTTTGGTATAAATACGCTGCACATTTGTAGGAACCGGCCGGATCGGATGACTATAGCATATAGCTGCCATAGGAACGATCGGTTGAAAAACTAGTTTTAGTGAGAAAAACTTTGTTTTTTGTGCTATCGCTTTCAACTCTAGTATTTATAAGTTATTAATAATTTCACATAATTTCACCAAAACTTGTCAAATTCGGACAACTGTATAGTATAGCTGCCATACAAAAGTTAGGTCTGAAAAAAAGTCCTAGTGAGAAAAATTGGGTTGTTTTCATTTTTATCACTTCCAACGCTCGTATTTATAAGTTTTCAATGATTTTACATAATTTCAACAAGATTTATCGCAATCGGACCACTATTTAGTATAGCTGCCATACAAACTGTCAGGCATATATCAAGCTCCAAGGGTATATAAACTTCGGTCGAGCCGAAGTTAGCTTCCCTTTATTTTTTATTTCCGTAATAAAATTAAACAATTTTTAGAGTCAAATTAATTCAGCAACGTTCTTTCTGTTAAGTCTCTTGAGAGTTAAAATTAACGGGGTCAAGCCAATAGCCTGGGAAATGGTGCTTGAATTCGTTGGACTGGAATCAAAGCTTACAGAATTATGAGGAACAATAGTCAATGCACACTTCAAAGCATTTTTCAATTGATGAAATATATTGTGAATGTCATGATCTCAACGTCGCACTCTCATATTTTCAATATCAGTCAGCATTTGTCTTCGTTTTTTAAAACATAAATCCTAAAGATTTTTAATACATCTGTGAATATCACTTTCCTTCCAAAAATAAATAATTAATAAAATCAAATGTTCACATGATTCTAATTTGCACAGATTGAAAAACCCCAAACAAAATGATAATAAGTTTTAAATTTATAGAATTATCTGATAGTATTGACTATTTTATAAATTTTTTCAGCAACAATTAAATACTTGCAATAAAATATTGTTTTTGGCATTCGTCAACTTTTAATACACTAACCATTATATGGTGTGAATCTTGTGTTAAGTGAATTTGTTTTACTAAGCTTAAAAGGAAGACAATTATTTGTAAGGGATTTGCTTAGTGTCTCTTAATATATAGATTAAAAAAAGTCGACAAAAAAGAATGCCAGCTTAATTCTAAAAATGTTGATAAGAGGATTATGAACTAAGAAAGCTTAACATAGGTAATCTATGAAAATTACAGCCGGGCTTTACTACACAAAAAGTCTCGGTTATTAGATCAAATGGTAATAGAAGTGCAAATTGAAACCGACTGTTCAAAGCCAAGTAGATTTAAGCAGTTGGTTTTAAATTGCTCCAATTCACCATCTGATCTAGCAACCGAAGTTTGCTTTTCACTTTCCATAAAAAATATACAATTTAAAGTTGAATTGCAAACTCTTATAACCAAATCTGTAGGGATTTCCATGTCACCTCTGACTATAAACTATTGACTCCAGCACAAAGTGAAATGAATTTGAATATCCTGTTCAATATGTAAAATATAAATATATTTTGTGTTAATACCTACCAAAATTTCCAAGTCCATGTTGTGCCATAAATAATATATAAAAAAAACTTTTCTTCTCCAATTCTCATATATTTATTCACTAAATTCAACAGATTTGTCATTGTTATGACAATTTCTGTAAATGTAATTTTTTTTGCCTCTCCCAGTAGTCAATTAAAATCTGTTGACTTATGTAAACAAGCAACCATAACACTTGTAAGCAACTTTTTTTCCTGCATATGTTTTCGATTTATTATATTTTAAAAACATTTTTTTTTTAATTAAACATGTATTTTCCTGCATTGAATTTTAATCACATTCCGTTTTGTTCATTTCTATAAAAACGAAAGCAATTCATTCCGCTGTATGCACACACACACAGACACAGACGCACATATTCCGGCCGGACACGCTTCAATTAAATGTGGTAAAATTTCTGTAGAATTTTATGACACAATTTCAAGTTAAACTCCGCTTTCAATGACATTAAACATTTTGGGTGTAAATTTTAATTTGAATATTTAAAATTTATTACCCCAAAACTCGCATTAAATTTTACTCTCATTGGCCTGGTTATTTTAATTGATTTCAATAGCCCGCAACTCGCTTGTCATTAATCGGCTTAAAGTTGACATCGATATGTATATATCGTATATATTTATTCACAACTGAAAATTATATGCCACTGTGCAACGGTTGGGTGTTAATTGGAATGCGGGCAAGCAAGCGGCAACTGCTAAATAAATATAAATAATTCGTTGAATTTGTATATTTTGTGCAAATAAGGCGAGCAAAATGTTTGGCAAACCCATTTTGCTTAATTGAAATGGAAATCACTGACAAATGTAATACCCAAAAGTAAAGGCATCATAGAGACAGAGAGAGGGAGAGAGGCGGAAGCAGGGGGCAGATTTAGTTTGGATTTTGACCTGGTCGCAAATTTGATCATTAACAATCTCTAAAGTTAATTGAATTAATTTCCATTGAACTTTAAGCTGCTCATGCATTTGCCTAATTGGATTTTAAGGCTTAAATTAGATGGCTCTTACCCGTCAGTAGCACATTATGCATACGTAACCACACGTAATGCGAGAGGTCAAAGAGCATAACACTTAACCCAACGACCCATTAAAAACTCATTCACATATGAAACCAGTGGCAGAGGCTTAACAACTGTCCCAAAATTAAATTTATTTTCCCTAACACTTAACCGCACAATGTCTCCTCACTAACCACTCGAGCCATTTCATCCACAAAAAGCACAAAGCACCAGGAGAATTGTTACCCAACAACAAAAATAACATGGCTTAAAATTGTCACTTGCCAGTTGCTTGAATTGATAGTGCAAATATTAACATTCAAAACAAGGCGCACACTTGTAGAATATCCATCCATCTATATATATTTACTTAGTATTTGAGGAATGTCCTGACACATTCAGCCCGGGAGTAGTCGACAATGCCCAAGTGACAATGTAAGTGACAGAAGACAGAAAACAGGCGACTGCAGCTGTTGACAGAGCTCAGAAATCAAAAGTAGAAATCCCGAAAGCAAAGCAAACAATGAATCATCGGTCCAAACGACCGACCACCAGCGCCGGATATCAAATAATATTTACACTTAATCTCGCCAGGAGAATAGCCAACTTACAAGCACCAAGTATTCCCTCACGTATTCCAAGTTTAAAATCTGGCATGCAGCTGAGCATTTGTTGACAGTAGGACGGGCGGGGGGTGAGGGTGAGGGTGAGTATTCAACCAAATGGTAAATGCATGTGAGCTGCCCACATAATGGACATATGTTAATGAGTCTTAGTTGTAGGAGTGAGTGTCTATGTGTGTGTGTGTGTGGTGAGGAGGAACTAACTGCTTAAGTTTGTTTATAAAAGCCAAAACTCATTAAGGTTTCAGAACTTGAGTAGATTTTCATATTTTTGGGCATCATTAGAGCAGAGAAGTGGCCTACAAAATTTTTAAAAGGGGTCAAAATAAGGTAAAATTTATACCATTCAAAATTAATTATAATACGAAATAGTGAAATATCACAAAAATACCACAGATTCAAAAAAAATTTAATTATTACCTGTACAAAAAGCAGAAAGATGTTAGTCTTTAAGCTATATTTTAAATAATTTGTAACAAATTAATTTTTAAAAGTATTGTCATTTTTAGGCACCGTCTTTTCCCATCTTTGTGGCACTCGATAAAAATATGCGTCTTTTATTGTGTCTTTTGATTAGATCTATTATGGAGTTCTTTAAAAGAGCGAAAGTGCAGAACAAATAGCAGTCAGAGAGGGGCAATGCCTTAATGCTCGGCTTAAACGCATCAGTAGAGTTGTCCTGGTATGGTTTCACCCGGTTGTAGCAACTCATAGGTTCTAAATTGGTTCCAAAAAGTACAGTGTTTTATGAGCTTCATGAGCTTGCCACCTTGAATATTTGGTCTAATGTTGATGTTGCCCCTGCTCGACCATTCCTTATGTTAAATAACAGAGCAGATAGCTGACCCCAAATATACCTACATAGAAAAAAAGAAAGATCCCCGTAGAATGGATATTCGAAATATCCACTTAAGATCTATTTTTTTAAATATCCTTTTCACATTTTTCAGCTCCTTTGGATGAAAAAAAAAATCAATGAAATATTTTTTCTCTGATATATCCAATCAAATATCCAATGGATTCCAAAAAAGGATAGTTACCTATCGAAAATATCCTGAGGATCATTAGAAGCTATCCTTTTTTTTCTCTGTGTAGTACTTGCAATTGTTTTGGTACACGGTTTTTTTGGTCATAAAATGAAATCGAATGAATATTTTTCAAAATTTGTTTCTTCTTCTCAATGTCTACAAATCGTAGAGCAACTTATTCGAAACGCCGAAGTCTCTCTGTCCACTCTTTCATCGAAGAGCGCATCTCGTGCGTTGAGAAATTGTCCACTGCACGGGCAAGGGCGCTGCAAAAACTCACTATTTGAGTGTCGAGTAGAGCAAGCCAAAACCTCTAGAACCAACCACAGTCTGGGCTACCAGCAGACCAATCATCCGTAAAAGACGAACTTCGGTACTTAGTTTTTTAGTCGTTTTGACCTTGTGAGCAGAAGCGGAGTCTTGTTGAAATAATTTTGTTCTGAAAGTCTTCACAACCATTTCCAAAACGTCGTATTGACACACTTTCGCCGAAGCTTTGACTCGCTTTTCACAAAAATGGACCTTGGTGACCCCATCATAGCCGACTCCCCACCACATCATCACATAAGCCTGATGGCGGACCCTTGCTTTGATGACACATCATACACTCTATCGTTCTGTTTGTTAAACGATTCCTCTATGGTGACAATTTTCTAGTCAGTAAATAGAATTCGTCTGTGGGCATTTACAAACAACACTGATACAAATATCGGTGTAGGTGCAAAGATTGGGGAAGTCTCCTTGACTGATAGTGTTTAGAAGAAATAAAGCCTTCATAATCAATATCATGTCTTATGTGTCGAACAGTGTGAATGAAGCTTTTCAAATAAAAAGATAACAAAATAAAAGAACTTTGGGCTTAAGTTTAAGCTTAAGCTTATGTACACCAAAAAGTTGAAACATGGTAGCTTGACCTATTTTTACTTTCATTGTTTTTTGAGGTTCCCAACTGATTAAAACATTGATTGTATGGAAAGGCAGGTGAAGCGATGGTTTCGACAGCGATAAGCCTACTGAAGATTCATTCGATTTATACGTTCAGGGGCTAAAATATGCCCGGCTACTAGACTAGATGACAAAAGTTGAGCGATTTGAAACCGCCTGCTCAAAGCCCAGTAGATTTGAAGCTTACTGGTTTCCTTCCACATAATCAAGTAGGCGGTCTGATTCTTGACACATCGCAAATAAAGTAGTCCCAGTTTACTTCAATGTGCAATCGTTTATACGAAAATCTTTAGAGATTTCAAGAACACCCCTGATTAAGGCAGTTTAAACTCACAACATAAATTGGACACACCTTCCTAACCATTGCATACTTCCAGGCTGAAATTTCCTATCGGAAAAAGTCGGGGCTTAAAGGGCATAGCCGGATAAGCCTGGGAAAACTGCCCCAGCAGATTTTTGAATATTTTGAATCAGGGATGGTAGCTATTATATAGGAGGGTATGTATGCCAAATTTCAAGTCAATAGGTCTTTTGGTTGACGAGTAATCTGCAGAAATGCTAAAACAAAAATATCGATATATCTGGTCTCACATCACGATTTACCATGAACTGTTGATTGAATATTGAAAAGATTTAACACAGCTATCCGTTAAAAAATTCTAGAACTTTTACTCTTATTCCTTTGGTCCAAAAACCGTGGTCAAAATTTTCAAAATTTAAAATGACCACTTTCCAGTTTTGACAATACCATGGAATTTTTACAGTTCATTTGTCCTCTAACCATCTAATTATTTAAAAAAACTCAGATTTTTAAGAGTGGTGCAACAAGGTCAAATTAATAAAAAACATGTAAATTTAAAAATTTTAGTATTTAATTTTGTTTAAGTCTTCATCACTATCTTCGTTTATAATGGTACATTCACCAGTTGTCTTAAATATATTTGTCAGCATCTCGGCAGGCTTGATGATCCTTGACTTGAAAGTTGCATTATCAAGGAAAAAATAACTGCTGGTATATGCGTACAACAGTTAACAGTTCGCATACCATTAGGGCAACTGCAATAGTGCCTTATAATGCAGTCAGGAGTTTTGCCATTATGTGCATACTTATTCAAAATGTGATATGACAATTTCTGTGCCACGACGCTACAAGAGATTTGATCCGAAATGACACGATCACTCGATAGCAGCTTTCCAAATCGATTGGATAGATAGCACGCAATCTTGCACAGGATTTCTATTTTGCAGCAATTTATTGTCAACTTTTCGACAAAGAAGCTGGTACATTTGTTTTAAAATTCCGAGCACAGCTTCAAATGCCTACTTAATTTTGATGACAGTCCGGGATTGCTTTGCTTTCAAGGTCTGCAGCTGATTTCTTTTTCCCTTCAGAACCTTTTGCCTTCAAGAACCGCAACAGCATCTCTGAACCATCAATCAACAACAATTATATCTTCTGGGTGGAACAATTTTTGAAGTCCATTCTGATCATATAGTAACTGCTATATAATTGTTTCGTCGCTTACATTGGTGGTATATGGGCCTGCCATGTCAATAATATAACCATTGAAGGTGCAAATTGTGAATGGATTGCACAAGGAACGTTCTTCTGGTCTGAATATGATTTCTTTTGGTAGATGTTAT
Organism: Lordiphosa clarofinis; assembly: GCA_018904275.1. Taxonomy (NCBI): domain Eukaryota; kingdom Metazoa; phylum Arthropoda; class Insecta; order Diptera; family Drosophilidae; genus Lordiphosa; species Lordiphosa clarofinis. The sequence continues at coordinate 308,423 of JAEIGQ010000026.1, forward strand.
TGGTGTTTTTTTGATGGCGGATCGCATATGATCACCAATTTATCGTCCCCTACTTTTTACAACAATTTGGTCCTTTTTGTAGTAGTTGCCGTATGAATTAATTTGGTAAGTGCAGATTGGTTATAAATTATTTTGAAAAGCCGTTGCTACTCCTTTTACAAATTAAGAAACCACTTATTAAAAATAGTTTAGTAATTATTTTGTTGCTTTTTGCCAAGTCCCATTTTGGATTAAAAATGCATTTAAGCCTCTGCCTTTGTACGACCAGTCAAATTTCTCATTGAAGGTAAAGATGCCATCAGTTGGTATAATTGCTCCCAGTTAAGACCTATATTTTTTAAGTTTTTGAAGTTATATTTTTATTTATACGTGTTTGCATGTACATAAGTTTTTGACAAATCGTAACGTACATACCTGTAAAATATAAAAGATGCTTATCACTTAACCACTTGGGTTTAACTATCCACTTTTAAATTGAGCAATTCGGCAATTTCTGATTTTGAAACAGTACTGAAGCCACAGAATGCAGTCAGATTATTTAAGTCGTGTTCGAAAAACTAGCTTTTTATGCAAGGTTCAAGTCAAGAATCGTTAAGCCTGCCGAGATGCTGACAAATATATTTAAGACAACTGGTGAATGTACCATTATAAGCGAAGATAGTGATGAAGACTTAAACAAAATTAAATGCTAAAATTTTGAAATTGTTATGTTTTTTCATAATTTGACCTTGTTGCACCACTCTTAAAAATCTGAGTTTTTTTTATTAATTAGATTGTTAAAGGACGCATGAACTGTAAAAATTCCATGGTATTGTCAAAACTGGAAAGTGGTCATTTTAAATTTTGAAAATTTTGACCACGGTTTTTGGACCAAAGGAATAAGAGTAAAAGTTCTAGAATTTTTTAACGGATAGCTGTGTTAAATCTTTTCAATATTCAATCAACAGTTCATGATAAATCGTGATGTGAGACCAGATATATCGATATTTTTGTTTTAGCATTTCTGCAGATTACTCGTCAACCAAAAGACCTATTGACTTGAAATTTGGCATACATACCCTCCTATATAATGGCTACCATCCCTGATTCAAAATATTCAAAAATCTGCTGGGGCAGTTTTCCCAGGCTTATCCGGCTATGCCCTTTACATTAGTGTCATCTCCCAGTTCTTATTCGCCAAAGTGGCCTACAAATAGCCAAGAATGCTAGTGATTGGAGTACGAATAAGCACACGAGTCTGCTGATGAGGATTTGGGGACAAATCCGAAACAGTTCTGTCCAGACATACCATTGCTTTTCCAATAAAATGTTGTGTGCTATCTCAGTTGAATTGTGTTGAATGTATTAAATTGTAATATGTTGGGGTAGGCATAGCATCGTTAAATTTAGGTTCATTATTAGGTAGGTCTTTATTACATACATTTATAGTTTCATTCCTGCTTTGCGATTGTATTAACTTTTGGCGTGCTTAGCACTTAGGCAGCTTAAGCTGTCCTACAATGAATTCAAAGTCACTTTGCAATGGTCTGTTTGACTTTACCGAGCCACACACTTGTATTGTTAGACACTGCTGATTACGAAAAATATTGTTTAGATTCACCTCTCCGAAATAGTTACTTATCGATGGACTACCGCGCGACACGTTGACTTCGGGTGGCAACGCAGTGATATCGATATGATTATTTCGCGTGTAAACTCCCGACTTAAACTTAGTACTCAGACAAACTAAGCCATCGGCTAGCTGAATTGACAGCTTATCCCGATGAGTGCTAGCGCATCGCAGTTTAATGCCAAAACACCACCCTTTAACCGCTCTGCACACTGCACTGTCATATCTGATTTGAGTCTACTATTTCTGCTTCGGCATTGAATCAGCTGTTTCTGCCTGTCAAGTTAGTGCCTGTACTTGTCAAGCTAGCGGCGGCTTGAGCTTTCCGTCGGGTATGAATATGAATTTTCAAATTTTGGCTTAGGCTGTGTATCTATTAAATAAGGTGCCAAATAGAATCTTAATGCGATCTCCGTATAGCATATGCAAATCAGTGATCGGTATAGAATATCGCTTTAAAATGGCCATTTTGACAAAACCTTTGTACTTGGTTATTTCCGCTCACTCACACACACACACACAAGTACACTCAGGCTAAAGAGTAGAAGTAATAATACTCAAATAAAACATTTACAGGCACAGACAGCGAAAAACTGTAAATGACATGCCGAGAAGGGTCGGCGGGCGGGCGGTGGAACGCGCAGCCACAAAAGCAGCCTCGACTCATCCTCATGCTCGACCTCGTTGTCGTCGTCGTTGTCCTTGTCGTGCGAGTCAAGTGGAGTTTTGGAGTAGATGCAAGTGCACTTCATTTCCCAGATCCCCCCTCTTCACACCACCCCAAAAAAAAACAGGCCTCGGCAGTTGCCTAAAGACTTTTCTTGCAGGTAGGAAAATTTAGTTTGCTTTTTTTTATGTTTTGTGTTGGTGAAGCAAAAACCGCAAATGCGACAAAAGCAGAATGCAATTCGCACTTGAAACTGAGGGCAGCAACAAGAGAATGCTTTGTGGTAAGAAAAAAATCCCCCAAACTTTTCCCAACGAGTTGTTGATGCTGCTGCTGCTGCTGGCTGCCTTTTTTCTTTTGCCAATTTGCAGCTGAAAATGAAAATTTAAATTTTTAACCAACGCCGAGGCGAGACGCCAGAGCTCTTTTCTTTTTGCTGCAGCTGGGAAATTTCACACATTTCCCACAGCGCTACGTTTTGCAAATGCTCCATTTGCCAGCTTTTCTTACTCGATTTTTGTCAACGAGAAGGAAAACTTCCTTCGCTGTCTGAGGTTTTCTGTGAGTGATGAATGAATGTGGAGGTGCCCTAGGTGTTGCCGGCTTGTCTCCTGTTCTTTTTTTACGACTCTTTATACTTTTGTCGGTTTAATGCAACATAATGAAAAGGAAAGAATGAAGTGTGATTGAAGCAGCACACTGCGCGAGGCACCTTCCCCTTGCCCCCTGCTCTGCGCTCAGCATGCAACAAATGCCTCAAGTGCATAACTGGCTGCAGGGCATAAATCACAGCGGACGGACTCCCAACCCACTAGCTAATCCCCTGTCTGCCCTTTGTTTGCCTTTCATGTACTGGCTCAATTAAAAAATAGCTGGGAATCTTGCGTTTCCTTTTTTGGGGCAATTAATATTGGCAAATTTTAATTGCTTTTCCGCACGCAAAGCTGCAATTTTGTTTTCTTTGTGTTGATTTTCACACCAATAAATATGCAGATTTTTAGGTCAGTCTATTGTCTGGCAGGGGTTAAGGAGGAAGGAGAGGGAACGATATAATTAATTGCAACTGCATTTCCCAAAGACGTAAACATTTTATTGCAGAGCAGAACAGAAAGTTGAGCAACTTTTCCTTGTGCTTTCCATCTCGGCCCAATGGCAACTGTTTGCTCTTCACTTCTAACTTCACTTTCGCTACTAACTTGGCCAAAGTTCGAAGCGTGCCAATGCGTTCGGATAGTCGAAAAAATACGAAAGGCGAATGCGAGACTGCGAGACTCTCCCCAATAATTGACGCAGGCGCAGCTGCAGAGAGTTTCGTGGAGTCGTAAGTCTACAAAATAAAACTCTTTAATAAGGAATTTTAAGGGAATTTGTATAAGACTGGCCAACTCAAATGAAGACATATGCTTAGAGTGTGCAGGCAATTCTTATACAAACAAAGCGGAGAATTTGAGCTAGCTTTCACTAGAAAGGTTAATGCATTTTATTTTTAATTTATTTTATTTATTAATTGGAAGGAAATGGAAAACTTTTACTTGGCTTCAATTAAAAATTCTTGGCTGAATAAGTCTGGTATTGGAATAGAAATTGAAAATGGGAACCTGCCCTTTTGAGACCTTAAAAGCATATTCTCAATTGATAAATCGCCAAGTGCATTTTTTGTATTATGTCAAACCGGAAATGGGGCATTCGAAGCCATTGCGTGAATATTTGTTAATAGATAGATAGATCAGGGATATTCACAAAAATAATATGGAAAAAGTCCGACTATTGCCAGTGAAAGAGTTCGATTGAGTGAGGCTTACCTAACACAACAGCAAATAGAGGCCCCACAAATTGTCCACTATCAGTACGGCAAAGGATAATGAAAAGTATGTTCTTGGGATCATCACAGAAGTATGCAGCAATTTTTGCTTTCCCAATTGGAAATTCGAAATTTAGCTAATCATTTTCAGAAATTTTTTTACATACAATTTTTTATTACACAGTGCTAAAAATTCCACAAACGCGAATTAACCAGGGAAATGACCAGTTTCGATTTTAATAAGCAATTGTCGGAAATCGGGACCCGACTTGATTTTAAAACTTAACTTCACTTAATTTCTCCTACTATAGCTCACAAAATGATTGATTCATTGAATAAAAGCTCATGACATGAGACATAATCTATTTGATACAGTTCAGATCAGCTAAACAAAGCAACTAGATCAATCGAGCTTAACTCAAATAGCTTATTGGGATCGTAGCACAGGCGAAGTTAGCTTAGCCTTCTCGTTTTTAATTTGATTTTAGAACCTTAAGTGGCAACAATGTGGTGCAGCTGCTCAAAGCAAAATTAGGTCCAGAGCCTATTTACATAGATTCCACAAATGTGCAGTTGTAATTGTAAAATACATATACCGATTTCAATGATCTCTGCTTTAATAGACTTGTCTTGGAATAGCAGAATTATTGTTAGTAACTTTTATTTAAATGGTCCAAAGACCGTGAAATTTGTAAATTTTTCATAAAAGCTTACAATATCAGGAAGATTGGATGAAATATCGATTGTAGACGGGTAAATGGGAAATAAAAGTGAATCGGTGCAGACTTTAGTTATTTACACATCTTTGTCGCTCATCTCTGAATGAGATCGCACGGCATTTCAGTATACACCTTATATGGGTACCTGGACATCGCAATATAGAAGGTAACGAGTCTGAACTGGCCAGAATAGGCACCACCATCGAGCTCCTTTCAGAGAGGAGCTATCGTGCGACATATAAGCTTCGCACTAAAGTTGAAACACTTCGTCTCGCTACGAATCGGTGGAAAACCCATTCCTCCTGTGCAGTAGCGAGGCTTACGTGGTCAACACTCGAACAAAAACGTACTATCACACTTTTACGTCACAGAAGGAACCACATATCACTTCTGGTTGGGACCCTCACAGGTCACTGTTTTATTGGCAGACACGCAGCACGCCTAGGCGTCATTTACCATAACTTTTGCAGAAGTTGCGGACACGAAGAAGAGGAGGAATCGGTACAACACCTTTTGTGCCATTGCCCCGCCTTAAGTAGAAGGAGACTCAGGACACTTGGTCAACCTCTGCTACTCAACCTCTCGGAGACATCCGAGTTAGAGATCCCAGCTCTACTCAAAAAGAATTAAAAGGGTAAAGGGGTAAAAAGGGTTAATAGGGAATAATTATGGCATCGCAATGGGCTCAAAGTGGCCCAAGTGGGAGAGCGGCTCGTCGCTCTCAGCCATCGCAACCAAAACTTAGTTATTTACACCATGCTTTGCAATGTCTTGCCACACCGTCTCTCTTAAAGTCTTATGCTTCCAATTTTTCACTGAATAATTTTTAGTTTGATGAATTTTCTGACTTGTCATGATCGCCATCAGCTTGATCTGACCAATTTGAAACCGCCTGCACAGAGCCAAGCAGATTTATTGCGTATGGTTTTCTTCCCATGTGATCTAGTACACAGTCTTATTCTTGTCACTTTGCAAATTAATAAGTCAAAGTTTATTTTGAAAGTCTTGAATCAAACTAGCAAATCTTAATAGTCGTAAGACCATGCAAAGTTTGCGCATAACTTTAAAAACAGGAGCACGCCAAACACCCAGAAAGACTGGTAGACTATACGGCTGTTTCAAGGGCCTCCCGGTAGCTATAGCTATAACAGTTTTGGAATTTCATACAGCTTTACAGCGGAGATTCATTGCATACCACGAATTATTAATATATGGGCCCTGTGCCAGTGGGTATTTTATCATATCACTGGATACTACGACCAATAGATATCGAAAGAAATCAGTTATGAGTAGTTGTAGTAGTATTTTTCAGCAGTTTTGATCTAATATAGCTAAATTAAAGCATTGTTGATAAAAGTTATTTATTAAAAGTTTTTGCTTTAAAATTAACTTGTATGGGCTTGAAGTTCAACCAAAAGTTTATAGAACTGTAAATTTTCCACCCATTCAATCAGAGATGCCATTTTTGAGCAAGAGTTTCCAGACTTCAAATGTATTTACTAAGGCTTAATGTCTTCCTGTTGTGGGAGTCTCAAAAAGTTTGAACAATAACAGGGACACTCGACAGCATCGCTTCTTTGCGAAAACGTTTGAAAATCAGAACAGATTTGATTGTATACAATTTTGTGCTGTCATTACAAAATTTGACTGTTTGATTATGAGCTTTCTTTTGGTTCCAAGCTGTTCATATTTTGTAATATTAGGAGAAAACATTAATGGTTAGGTGTAGAGTTGCTTTTGGAGCGCTTTTCGTTGTATAATTGTGGAGTAAATTGGGGTTGTTGTACGGCCGCCTTCCCTTTCTGCAGACAAAACACTTTTTGGCTTAGGTTTTCTCCTACGCGTTTCGGCAAATATATTATTGTTTTATATAAAAGTTTTGAGTAGCTGTTTAAACGGTTTGCATCGATTAGTTAGTCAGAAAGGGACAAGTCGCTTAAACAGTTAGTAGCTCCACAAAAACAGTAAGTCAACTCATTCACATTGTTTAATTGTTCACATCTCTGTTAAACAAAACCTAAAAAGAGCCCAGGCTAGCTGACTAAAAAGATAGATAATCGAGGGGCATAAAACACTTAAGGGAAATTGTGTGGAGATTATGTGGATTCTCTTAGCGAATTAATCAAACAGAACTTTGTTATTATTTATTACACAGTACAACACTAAAAAAAAGCCCGGCATAAGACCAATAAATTATGATAAAAGGCACCTTTGTAAGCATCACCTCATACCCAGTTTTTCAAATCCACCCTCGGTTCGCGTTTAATGGGTACTTTTGTACTTGCAACACACAACTACAACAATTTTAACTAAGTTTTTACTGGCTTAAGATAAAATTCTCCAAAATTCAGCATATGTGGACTGGGTCATTGGGAACGACATATGAAAAATTCACTTAATTCGCGCAAACGGTTAAGGTACCTCCAGAAGGAGTTAAACGTTCATTCTTCAATATCTTTAAAAGCGCACGGTAGATTTTTCTTAAAATCGTTGTGTATGATGGTATAATAGGCTATTGCATTTCCCTAAGAGATGGTACTCGACAGCCAAAAAACCGCGAATTGGAGTACCAATTTTATATTCACCCACAAATCAATTCATATAGGCCATAAACAAGGTTTAAAAATAGACAGATCTGCGTTTTCAGTTTTGGCAACGAAGCCTTGGTTCGCGGTTTATAGGCATTTTTGTACCAGCAACTGCCTTAGAACAACATTGACCATTTAGGTAAAACCAGCTTTACAAAAATTATGAAATTAAATTTATAAGTAAATTGCTTCATTGCAAGCAGGAAAACAGATCATATCATTTAAATACGTAAGTTCAGCGCATCTTGGTGTACCACGGATTGCCCACCAAAGACAATTTTTATTAAAGATTTACTTTTTCTTGGTGGAAACGACGAATTTTAATCATAAGATTAGTTGCATAATTTTTTGGGGAAGCTGTGATACCCAGATGGTATATGTTGTTTAAAGGCAATTGCTGGTACAAAATTGCCTATAAAACGCGAACCAAAGCTTCCTTGGTGAAACTGAAAACACAGTTCAGTCTATTTGTACGTGGGGTATATAGTTTATATGGAGTGCTCCGTGGGTGAATATAAAATTGGTACTCCAATTCGCGGTTTTTTAGCTGTCAAGTACCATCTCATAGGGACATGCAATAGCCCATTATACCATCATACACAACGATTTTAAGAAAAATCTACCGTGCGCTTTTAAAGATATTGAAGAATGAACGTTTAACTCCTTCTGGAGGTACCTTAACCGTTTGCGCGAATTAAGTGAATTTTTCATATGTCGTTCCCAATGACCCAGTCCACATATGCTGAATTTTGGAGAATTTTATCTTAAGCCAGTAAAAACTTAGTTAAAATTGTTGTAGTTGTGTGTTGCAAGTACAAAAGTACCCATTAAACGCGAACCGAGGGTGGATTTGAAAAACTGGGTATGAGGTGATGCTTACAAAGGTGCCTTTTATCATAATTTATTGGTCTTATGCCGGGCTTTTAAAAAAAGTTGGATTTTGTCGAACTGTGTTATTATTCTGGCTTATAAATTTGACACAAATGCTTTCAAGTGTATGAAACACATGTATGTTTTTCTTCTGGCATATTTTAGCTATTCAAGGCCATGGACCACACACAAACACATTTCCGGAAAGTGGTCCGGGACAAACAATTTTTCAGCTTGATCTGTTGGCTGCTGTCAAGCGTTTGATCTGCAACAGATTGAACTATCAATTATGCCCTAGCAGACGTGACCAACCAACTGGCATGTGCCACACACACACACACACACACAGAGCAGCAGGAGATGCAGGACGAGCAGCAGGAGCGGTCAGGTGGGCATGTTAAAACGGACGTTTAGTTACAGCTGAGCACCTGCCAGGCCAGTCGAGGCCAGGCCGCATCAAAAGGAATGCCGGCTAGCTTGGGGAAAACGTGTCCTACATGCTGGCCATCCCGGAGCAGTTTCCTTCGGTTGGTGGTTTTGTTTGTTGTAACGTAACTGAGCCCAGTTGCGTGTGCCAGCTGCATGTGCGATGCTTTGGGCCCCCAAATCAAGCTTGAGAATCCACAAAAATGCAATCAAACCAACGAAATGCGGCCGCCCCAAATAAGTAGACAGAGAGGGAAGGACTCAAAGTCAAAGGACAAACAGTGTACAGTTTGCATGTGGACTCTAGCTTCCGATGTTTTGTTTGTTTTGTTTACTTTACTTCACCATTTCTGTTAATTAAAATCCAATGAATCTGTTTGTGCCTTCTTTTCGTTTGTCTGTTTGCCTGAATCTACATCATTTCCAACTCTCTGATTTCCAGACACTTTTTCCTCCTACTTGTTGAGAGTTTTTAATTGCACACATTTTTCTAGTCTGCCTGAGTAAGAATTTTTGCGTTTACCTTTGTGTTCGTTCCACAATCTGCAAAATTAAAAACATTTTTTTTCTCCCATGCTGAGATTTAATTTTTCCTAATGAAAACATTTTTACATGGTTGAGAACGGAATGCTTGGAGTAGTTGGTTGAGTAGACAAAAAGGAAATTGATGTAAACTAAAAATGCTTAATTTAAGGAATTTTTTGTAATAAATGTTGATGAAAATTTTATAGAAATAATCCAATTTTCTTGGTCCGTTTTTATAATGCATTTTAATGGCCTTAAAAGCATTTGCCTCGTCCCGAGGCATAAAACATCTTTTAGCAAATAGATTTATGCTTTTTCGTAATCTGGTGCACAAATTGCCAAATAACCCAAATAGCTGCAGTTGCAGTTTCTTTTGAAAAAGCAGCTTAGCACTGAATGAAAAATGATTTTGTTCCTTTTGTTTGCTGCTCATGTTTTGTCGCTTAATTTTAATGGCCAGAGACGTTAAACTTATTCCTAGCTTCGTTTATGTTTATGCTCGTTTTTTATTTGTGTAATTTACGCGTTCGCGTCGAGTGCTGCAGCTGCTCATAAATTCCGGACACAGGTCCGGGCCAGGTCACGTTGTCTCATTAAAGCAACAGCAACAACAACAACAACAACAAGAGCAATAAGTGTAATAACAACAGCCATAAGAGGCCATACACACACATGTCAACGGCAACAATAACAGGAACAGGGCACAAGGATATCAAATTGAGTTACCTGCCCGAACAGGAATTAATGTGAAATGTTTTAAAGTAATTTCAGAACAATTGCAAAGTGGGAAATTTTAAAACATAAATCCCATTAAGCCGCGCATTTCAATATATAAAAAAAAATCAGAGGAAAGTTAATTTATGGCTTTTGGCTTCGAATAATAGTGGGCGCGTTAGTTCCCCAACTGAGCAATGGATTTGTTTATATATATATATAACTTAATTGTTTAACAAATCATATTCTATGAAAATTTATGCACTTTTTCATTCGCAATCCAATTTTCCAAGCTCTTTTTGCACTCCGATTGAGACACCTCCAAAACATGGGTTTTATGCGCATCAACAGCTTCGTACGGCGTAGTTTATCTTAAATGTTTTTAAAATCATTGGGCGTTAAGTCCGGGCTGTACGCCGGATCACCCATTAATTCAACCTTTTGACCTTTCAAAAAAGTCACTTGTATAACCTGATGCGTGATAGCTCACATTGTCACGATGGAGAATGAATCGTTCTTAAATTGGCTATACAACCCCAAAGGTCCATGTCAAGCTTCTCTCAATCTATTGGAGTGTGTGCTTAGAATTTTAAGAACAAAAGAAAGGGACCTTCAGTTTAATGCCGTATCCAAACGACAAAGTTTGAGAAGGCTACACAGCTGGTGAAGGTGACCGGATCTGAAAAAGCTACTTTCTAAAGTCAGAAAAAAACCTTTTTATTAGGTGGTCCGAGGCGGAATGGAACAGAATGAAAAAAGAAATACAGTCGAAGCTCTTTAACGAAGTTGTGGGGGATGAGAGGCCAACAGTGACTTAACAGTGTCTTAACAGTGACTAAACAGTGAATACTGCACCGTCCGACTAAAGCAAACGGCGGTTAGGGACAGAATGATGACGCTACAGCAGCTGTCAAATGAAGGAAAGTGAAGGAAATTACCTGAATGTTGGTGACAGCTTAATCGGTAAAGTCCCTAGAGATCACCGCTCTTGGACAAGCGAATAGACATGGACCCTAATAAGTCAACGAGCGGATATTAGGCGGAAATTGCATAATCTGAACTCACAGCAACAGGAAATGGCTTTGAAGCATGAGTATAGAGCTAAAAACCGTAAGAACAAAAATTCCGCATCAACCGCAAACAGTGACCTAAAAACGGTTGAGCCAATCTTCTTCTCCTTCTGCGTTGATGCAGCGCTGCCAGCGCGATTTCCAAGGATTGAAGGCGGCCTTAGCCCACTTCTACTCGCCGCAATTTCTGGTCGTCAGTGTGCACTTTTGGGACCATCTTCGCGCAAATGCTCCGTCACAATGTCATGAACCACAGATTTTGATAAATTTAACATCTGCACAGAAAAAAAAGTGCCGGGAATTTTTCACGCCTAAAAAGTGTGAATTGATCCCGACAGTAGGAATAAATTTTTTAGTTCGAGTGGGCATATTTCATTCCAAAAAGGATTGAATTTGATACGAATCGTACTTAACCACCAAATGAGAGAGTGAGATATCAAAAACCCTGAGAGCAAAAGCAAATTCGCTCTCTTTGCTTCTTCTATCGTTGTGCGATCTGCGATTTGCCTGCAGCGTCAAGCGCTTTTGGGCTTTGCATCATTCTTTATGTGCTAGATTGTAAAAGACGTGAAAACAGTGAGTGAAATGGCCGATGAAAAATTAAAAAAATGGTGCACCATGTAGAGCAGAATTTGGCAGGTAAGTTCTAAGATTACACTAGTTTACAGCCAAAAAGACCCATTTCTACTGAAAATTTTTTATAGTGTAGTTTGGAATGGTGATCTCAAAAATCAATTTCAAAAATTTTTTCATGGCTCCGTTTTTGAAATATAATTTTTTTTTATTTTTTGGTAGGGGCACTTACATTTTAAGCCATATCTCACTTTATAATTGTCAGATAGAGTCAAGCAAGATACGAATCGAAAGGTTATTTCGCTGCCGGTAATCGAGTAAAACATTGTTTTTAAATCGGTTCATTAGTTTGACTACAATATCCAAAAATATTTCGAAAAAATCGATTTTTTGCTCGAAAATTAATTTTTGGTCGCCTGGAAAAAATATAAAAAATCCAAAAAAATTATTTTTATTTTTTCTACATAAGAACCGCACTTCTACGAAGAAAAACAGATATCGATGATCAAAATCTGTGAACAAACACAGGAGCTGTAAGCAATTTAGTGCAAAAAAATGTGATATTTTCCTGAATATTTTAAAATAAATTTTCGTTTGCTTCGACTTTTGTTCCGTTTTTAATTTTTATTTTTGTTCTGGCTTTTCGTTCACTTCATAATTTGACCAAAAAACGAAGAAAAGTACAATGTTAATTTTTGAAAACACACAATATTCTCAAATTTGACGGTTAGTTCCTCTACTCAATTTGATCCATCTATAGTACGTGTTACACGATTTTCCTCACCAATACCTTATTTTCTTCGTAAAAGTGCGATTTTTAAGTAGAAAAAATAAAAATAATTTTTTTGTATTTTTTTATATTTTTTCTAGTCGTTTAAAAATGAAATTTCTTGGATTTTCGAGCAAAAAATCGATTTTTTTAAAATATTCTTGGTTGTTGAATTCAAACTACTGAACCGATTTAAAAACAATGCTCCACGAAATTATTGGCAGCTCCATTACCTTTCGATTTATTTCTTACTTGACTATATCTGACAATTATGTACTGAGATATGGCTTAAAATGTAAGAGTACCTACCAAAAAAATTTAAAAAATTAATATTTCAAAAACGGAGCCATGAAAAAATTTTTGAAATCGATTTTTTAGATCACCATTCCAAACTATACTAAGAAAATTTTTCAGCTGAAATGGGTCATTTTTTTTTTTTATTTTTGTAAACTAGTGTTATTGTGTAAAGTGTTGTAATCGCTGCGGCGGTGCATGGGTGGGGTTGTATGTACATATGTGTTGTGTATGAATGCACGTGTGCAAGAATTCTTCTTAATGAGCGCTCTACTCAAATACTTTCGTGTTTGTGACTGTGTGTGTGTAAAACGTTAGTTATGTTTTTAATGTGTGTTTCTGATTTTCGGCTTGTATGTGAAGACGTATGTACGTATTTACATATGTAAAACGTCATTTCGAGAACGAATATTTTAGCGGAATTTTTTTTTTCTATGTTGCCTGTAAGAAAATATCAAAAAATATGTATAAATAATCAAAAAAATATATATAAAATCAATCTATACCGAACTAGAATGTAATCTCCTTTGGAACAAAGTGGAGTTCGCATATCGGGAACAAATCATTCTGTAGTGAGCAAGAATGTTTTCTCAAATAGGACTAAGTTATGTTCGAAGAGTGTGATCAGTTCAGGTTCGACCAGGCTTAAACCGGGACCAAAGATTAAAAATATTTCCGTACCTAAACTGTTCCTGTAGGGAATGGTTTCTGCCTTTCCAGGATCAACCCATTTTTAGTACCCTTTCGGCATGAAATGATCCCGAAAATCCCGAAATGGAATAATTTTTTTTTTCAGTGTGGGCAATTAACCGAACGTCGACGGTCTGACTTCAAAACTTTGCGCACACGAGTCACATTGTCGGTGTTTGTTGAAGGTCTTCAAGCACGGTCTTCATCGGCGACCTCTTCCCGGCCCTCCAACAAGGCCTGGTGCCACCGAAACATACAACTTCTTGCTAAAGAAACATCTGGGTAAGCCTGATTGATCACATCAAACGTCTTTGTCGCATATTTACCGAGTTTCGCACAGAATTTAATCGCGTTGCATTTTCGGCTTGCACCACTCACGGAAACACGTCGCGCGAAAATGCCTGTCCTGACTGACCAGCCGCTCGTTTGTTAGCTGGTAACCCCGTCATCCGAAGTACAGTCCGACTACTTTCCGGACAAACTCTGTAGTTAGACTGTGAGACATCCCAACATCCAAGTCACCACAGGGTAAGAATTTCAGCGCTGCCCGACAACAAAGCAGGTGGTATTGATAGTATATCTACGGAGTTCTTAAAGTGCCAACCGGCAACGGCGGCGGATTTACTATACCCGGTTTGACAACGGGCATGACAAACTGAGGACCCGAGGAATGGTAAGAGGGCATCTGGGTGAAAATTCCCAAAAAGGGCGATCTTTACGAATGCGACAACTAACGATAGATCTGTGTGCTGCTCACTATTTTAAAGCTTATACCAAGAACTAATTTGAACGCCTAAGAGACACCTTAATGGACACCATACGCGAAAAGCAAACCGGGTTCAGAAAAGGTTCGTCATGAACGGATCATATAAAAACTGTACGCATCCTGATCGAGCAATGCGGGGAATATAGATCGGACCTGCACATGGATTTCGTGGACTTCATGAAAGCTTTCGACAGCGTAATCCGGGAGTGTATTTGGCAAGGGTACGAAGGAGGGGTATACCACAAAAACTTATTTCCATCATCAGAGCAACATACGAAAGAGCCTCTCTCCTTTCTCAGTGCTCTCCCATGTTGTTTTTAATGGTGGTTGCAAAAGTGCTCTCCACTATCACAATCCCATTCTTTGGTTTTGGATGATCAGCCCATTGAACAAGTTCAGCAATTCAGGCTTTTTAAGTCTGAGGTAAAGCTATGCATAATGGGGCTGGACAGGGCAACCATTGCCTAAAGGGGAGAGCAATATCACTAGAAAGCCAATGGAGAGGAACCTGTTGGATGGATTCGGCCGAAAACCAGGCAGACCCAATGAAATTAAGAGGAGGACTGTCAGTAGAGAAGCGTATAGTATCAGGAAGACCTGGGAGCGTCGGCCAAAAAGAGTTCGTTGGAAGAGAGGAGTGTTTGATGTCCTATGTCCCAAAATGGATTGAAACTAGAAGTAGATGTTTAAGGCCTTACAAGATAATGAATCACTTACAATTTAACTGGAGCTTTCAAATTATCTTAGCCCAAAGAGACATACGACTATCTTTTCAGAATGAATTGTATAAACTTTAGTAGACAAATTCCTCAGTTGACATCTTTCAAAAGTATTTGTCCTCAGCACCCTCGTCTTGTCCCCACTTGTCGTATCAGTGGTGTCAGTGCACAAATGCTAAACCATTACATATCACTTAAGCATTTACTTTTGGAGCTTCACTTTCGCTTAATCCCAACCACTTTACACAACCATTGTACCCGGTATCCATGACAAGTAAACCCTTTTTCTGTCATACAAAAAAAAAATAAAAAAGAAAAGATAATTTACCACTTAACAAGCCATCCCCTGACACAAACCGAAAGGAAGACCCACAACAGCCAACAAGTAAGGACACAATTTTTAGCAACAGGCTAAGAGCCATTATTCCCTCTTGCTTACAAGTTTCAGCAATTTATTGTAGTTTGATACTGCCTAATCAGATTTTTGGGGTTGGCCTCAAGAAAACACACACACAATTGGCAAAGGGAACGAGCAGCAAACACGAATCGCAGGGAATGACAACACAAAATGAACACAATTCGAACAAATTGTTTGGCAATAATGTTAACTTAATGCGTTCCATTTGTCGCACTTGAAACGATAGACACGCTCCTGGAGATTGAAGTGATTTGTGGGACGACTTCCCTCCTCGAGGCCAAAGCGCGGTGGGAGTATCTGAGGCTTTTTAATAAGCTGGCAACAAGTTATTAAATTAAGCTGACTTAATGAAATGTGAAATTAGATTAGCGGATGATTCTGTCGGTTTTTCTTTTCACAGCTTTTTTTTGTCCCTTTTCGTAACTGACTTGTGTTTTTTATTTCTTTTGCCTCCGACCAACTCAATTTGCCTAAGTAAATAAACAGAGAATATGAATCTTTAATTTATTTCATAGATGTTAAATAAACACACATAAAAGTTTTGCATATGTCGTAAACTTTTGTCTGGAACTGCGGGCGTTGCTTGCGATAACAAAAGTTGGTCGTCTTCGTCGTCGTCGTCTCCAAGAAGTCAAGGGATAAATGTTAAAGATATCCTACATTTATTTTCATGTTAATTAAATTTCTCACTTTCACGCAAATGGGAATTGTAAAAGGCGAAGGCCACCTGCGGCCATTTAATTAAAAATGTCGTTTCAATATTTTTCCCAACCAACCAGTCAGGCATTTAATAATTAAGCTCACACTGCGTATACGCAATGTCGGCTTAAATCACCCCCCACTTCGTCACACCAGTCCATAAAATTTATGCGTGACTCATGAGTTTCTCATCTTTTTTTGTTGACTTGTTTACATGCATCTCCGACAAATAATGATGCGCGTCTTTTATGAATATGAATGTGAGGTAAGGCGGGGGGTGAAGTGTCATAAAAACCTAAATGCCGACACAAAGACATTAAATTTGTGAGCTTCTTTTTATACGACCAGATCGTGTTATGACAAACGCTTACAAGTTGTTATAGGAAGAGATAAAACAAAAATTGGGAGGGAGTCGCAGTGAATGGACTTGTCATAAGGCATCATCAGGGGGATGAATGTGATGTGAGGGTTATTACAATTAAAAAAGTTTTCCTGGTATTTTGAAAAGCGTTTCCATCAGTATTGATTGGGGTTAATGATAAGTTTTGATGAGCTAATTATTTTATTGAACTACTTCGACAGGTTGATAGCTATCTAATAGCTATATATATATACTGTGCCTTACATTAAAAGTTCAAAGCGCAATCGTTTTACAAAATAGATTTAGAGATCTATAGATTTCTCTCTCGAATGTTCATGTCTTTGAAAAAAACCATTTTATTTGGTAAACCGAATCTAATTTTACAAAAAAGTAATACGGTTCGGGCTCAGGTTCGAGAAGTCAAAAATTTTAGAGGTTCGGTTCATGGTCCGTTTGGTCGGACCCAACCCCGGAAGGGGTTGTACCGTCTTGCAGTCTTGTTTTTAATCGCTCACACCACGGATCCACTTTCTATGACGATGTGTTAAATTCACAGAAATTCAAGGGCGGCCAAGGAACACCTACAGATATACAGAAACTAGAGATGATGAATAAATCAAATAATGGGGGCGTTTCCTGAAAATTTATAGAGATTTGGATGGATTTCATGTTTTGGATTGAAATTTGGCACATCAAATTGATTTGGTTAAAAACATCTAAAAAAGTAATCGATGTATCCCGAACTATGAAATATTTATGTGCAGAAGTTATTTGGCGATCAATCACATTTATAATATTTTCCTAATCATTGGGCGGCTTTATGACCCAACCATCAAGGAAAACAACGCACTGCAAAACGTTGGATCCAAGGGAATTTGAATTCTTAATTGTATGTTTAAATAATAATATTGTGTTGTTTACCAAATGTATTTATATAAATTATATTTGAGTTAAAATATTGACAGTCGGCAATATGCCATTGATTCCTTATGGGCTAATCCTGCGTTGCGGACGTTACATTTCTACGCAAATTTGCTTGTTAAAATTGACACAGCTGGCGTCCTTATTGCTATATTTGAATGCAATGAACATGCAGTTCTTTGGGAGTACTTTTAAACCCAATATATCTGTTTTTTGAAAAAAAGTTATGCTTGTTTAAAGATCCGACGTTACAAAAAAAGGAAGTCGACTTTGAGGCTTATGTACATTTCCACATTTTTTAGTGAATTTTGCATAATAAACAAAAAAAGTCATTTAAGAAAAAAATTAAGTGGAATGAACGACCATTTCAACCCAGCTTTCAAAAGAATGATAAAACGTCTTGTTATTAAAATATCTTAATTTTTGGTCTGTTGTAGACGTTAATTGCGGACGTTACAAATTTTCCATTAAAACAAACTGTGTAAAAAAATTTTACTTTTCATTCGATTGACTTGAAACTTGGTTTGTAAGCATAGCACGAGAAATAATTCGGCACGTGATTTACTGATTTTGGAAAATCCGCCTACGTGAAATATGGCCGAAAAAAATAATTATTATTCTAAATAATTATAACACTGTGGAACACTCAAAATTGCCTGGGACTGGGACCAATACATTGTGAAACTAGAGGCATTAGGTAGTTTTTCTGGAGCACGTCAAGTTCGTGATTAATGGGCAAATTTATACTAGCAACACAAAGTTACAACCTCTGTTGCTGGTTAAAAAAATATGAGAGCTAAAATTTTGTAAAATTCATCAAAGATAAAGGGACCAAACTCCCACCGCCAATGGATAAGCGGTTAGTACCCCGCCTATAAAGATTTAAATTAGAAAATGGAATTAATGGAAAACCACTCGATAGAATTGTATAAGATTTTAAACATATTGAGATACGGACTTATAAAATGTGTACATAAGAGATGGTAACATGCATCGAAAAACCGTGATGGTGGGTACCACATTTGGCGGCACCCTCCATCGAGGCAATATAGGCCACAGACTAGCGATCAAAATAGACTGAATCGCGTTTTCAGTTTTACCAACGAAGCCTTGATTCGCGTTTCTTAGGAATTTATATACTAGCAATTGCAATCGAACAACATTGACCGTTAAGGTGAAACCAGTTTCACCAAAATTATGGAATTATTTAATTTTATTTTTATTTTATTGTATTTTTTATCCCAGCACTACAAGTACAAATAAGACTTATTTTGATTGTGCTAGGCACTACAGTGAGTAAAGTGCTTCAATACCAGCAGAAAAACAGATCGGATCATTTAAATACATCAGTTCAAGGTATCTTAGCGTACCGCGGTTTGTCCACCAAAGACATTTTGACGACTTTTATTCATAAGATTTATTACACAATTTTGGAGACGCTCTTGATACCCATATGGTAAATGTTGTTCTGAGGCAATTGCTTGTACAAAGATAGCCATAGCGCGTGACTTAAGGGTCCAATGGTGAATCTAAAAACGCAGTTCGGTCTATTTTGATCTGTAGTTTATGGCCTATATTGCCTCGATGATGGGTGCTGTCAAATATGGTACCCACCATCGCGGTTTTTCGATGCATGTTACCATCTTTTAAGTACACATTTTATTAGTCCGTATCTCAATATAGTTAAAATCTTACACAATTCTATCGAGTGGTTTTCCATTAATTCCATATTCTAAGTTAGACCTCTATGGGCATGGTACTAACCGTTTATCCGTTGAAGGCGGGAATTTTACATTAGAATACTGGTGATTTCTTTCATCTTTGGTGAATTTTTCAAAATTTTTGCTTTCATCTTCTTTTAACCAGCAACAGAGCTTGTAGCTTTGTGTTGCTAGTATAAAAAACTGGGTATGAGGTGTTGCTACCTAATGCTTCTAGTTTGACAATTTATTGGTCCCAGTCCCTGGCAAAATGAAAAGTTGTATTTTGTTCCACTGTATAATGAGTACCTTAAATTAAAGAAAATGAAACAAATTTTAAGTTTAGCTAAAAGCAAAATACTAAAAACGACTGTTTTCACCATGTTTTTGACCAATAAAAAACCCTTTTTTTTTCAAAAATGAATACAAGCAAGAGGTAGGTGTAGGTATGCCTCTGCCAAGAACAGACAAACCACCGTAGAGCAATATTGCTTACATATTTTAAAGATTGAATATGTAACCTATTATTCCATTAACAAGCATTCGGGTTTTGGACAACTTTAAATTTTAGCCCTTGGATTACAAATTTTCGGATTAGCCCTTTTGTAAACACGATTAAATAAAAGTTAAGAAAGTTAGAAAACAAAGTCTCAATTGGTAATAAAGAATCTAAATAATTTTAACAAATAAAAAAAAAATTTGAAAATTATTCTTATTTTTAAGAAATCTAAAGAACTTATTAAATCAAAAAAGATACTCCTAACTTCCGGTATGCTTTCGTTTTGCTTTACAAACATGACTATAACACCAACAACGGTAACGACCATATATTAACCCAAGAAGAGACAAGAAAAATAAATAAATATTACCTAATAAAAGTGCACTTATTGTTTTCATTGATTAAACAATTCTTGGCCTTGCTTCTACTTATGTTTGTGTCATACACAAAGATGCGCGTGTAGATACTTGTCATAATCAATCATAAACAGATAACAAATTTCGTATTAGACATCTTCATTGATAAAGTTAAAAAAAAATCTATTGAAATATAATGTATTAATTACTAAGAATTTCTGGGAAAAAACTAATCAAACTGCCAGTAATATATGCTATCAGGGGAAATAGAATAGGTCATATCATCAATTATGATAGTACCACAGGGTATAGTCAAGCTACAATCAAATAGCTGAGTTTAGTCTTTCGGCAAGCAGTGAATGAAAAATACCATTAATAAGTTAAGCATGTCCAAGTAGAGACAACTCAAGATGAAAGGTAAACTAAAATGTTTTACTTGTTATATGTGATATCTTTATATGGAACATTTTACAGTTGTTACTTGGAATCAGCTGGCTTTGCTGCTAATCTTTTTCTACCTCCAAGTGAGCGCCCTGCCGCGTCATAATACCTGTGACAATGAGCAGAGATACGAGAATCAGGCCATGTGTGCCGGCAAGCAATTTGGATGTATGGTGCCCTATCCAGATGATTGTAATTTGTATTTGGTTTGCGACTGTCTGTATCCCACGGTAATGAAATGTCCGGCTAGTCTTTGGTTTGATAATGCCACACAAATATGTAACTATCCGCAAGGAATGAAGTGTATTTACTATACATTTAATAACACAGAGAGTTCTACGGAGATTGTAACTCAGACAACGACTACACCTTTGGCTACGAGTGACTTACCAACCCTAACAACTTCCAGCTGGGATCCACCACCACCTCCACCTGGAATACCCGAAGACTTTTGCCGAAATCAAAAGCATGGTACAGTCTTTCGTTATCCTTACAACTGCAATGCCTATATCAATTGCACCTATGGCTGGCCTGTGCTTAACTATTGTGTGGAAGACAAAGTTTTCAATCAAGATTTGAAAATTTGCGATACCCCAGATATGGCTGATTGTGATGAGTTACCTCTACCCTCTACAAGCACCGCTGAACCTACCAGAACAACTCCATCAGAGGATGTAGAATGCGGACCCGCGCCTGAGGGAGTAAAAGAGGATTACTGCGAGTCTTTGGGTAATGGTTTCTATGAGTATCCCTACAACTGTACTGCATATCTCACCTGTCGAAATGGCTGCACCGACTTGGATTACTGTATACCAGACAAATATTTCAATTCTTGGCTTCATATATGCGATACACCCAATTCCATAGACTGCAATCCGGATGTTCTGCCCACCACCTCTACCACCGAAATGAGCACTTTACCCACCAGCTTTACCCCACAACTTCAAGTCCCATTACCACCACCACCAGCTTACCCTCTGATATAGATCCGGAAATGTGTAAGGGAAAACCAGAAGGCTCAGTCTATCCCTATGAAAAGGATTGCTCACAGTATTTGCTTTGTAGCAATAATCAAGTGGAGCTGAAGGAATGTCCAAAGCCTCTGCTATTCCATGCTCAATTAATGGTATGCGATGAGCCAGATGATGTCATCTGTGCTGGAGATGTTACCACTACGTCAGTACCTACCACCACCACGGAAAAAACTACTGTCACAGAGGTGATGACCACATTAGGTCCCAGTCAATTGTGTGAGGGTCAAGAACCATTCGCTTCACTTCCCTACCCAGAGGATTGCACCAAATACATACTCTGTTTGGGCAATGGCGAATATACGTTGGTACCCTGCATTTCCAACAGTTACTTTGATCCTCAGACCGGGCAATGCGGTCCAAATGTTTCACCCACTGCCTGCCAAGAGCAGGACATAACAACTACTGTGGGTACCACAACACCGCTTACTACCACAAGCACTGCAGTAATTACCACAACTACAGTTGCGCCCCCTAATGGTATTTGCGGCACTTTAAAGAATGGTGAACTGATTACCTATCCCCAGGACTGCCACAAGTACATAGTCTGCGTGTCACCCATACCCATAGCATTTCATTGCCCCGACAATCTGTACTTTAGTTTACACCTACAGCAGTGTGTTCACCGGGATCAAAGCGATTGCGATCAGAATGCATCTAGCACCACAATAGTGCCTCCTAGTCCCTTGGAGCCCACCATTTGCACTAACAACAGTCGTCCCACTTTCCCCTATCCCAACAACTGTCAATGGTTTATACGTTGCGTGGATGATTACATCTACATGATGGATGTCTGCAATTGCGGGGAGTACTATGATCCCATAAGCGGTGTATGCGGTGCAGATGTTCCTTCAGATGCCTGTCGTTGGGACTACACCTCCACCACGCCCGAGACTACAACGGCAGTAACTAGACCTCCTCCCCAGAAGGGACCTTGTGATGATGCTAAGGAGGGACAACTAGTGCCTTATCCCAACGATTGCACGAAATACATTAAATGTAATCATCCTATAGCAGCAGCTTTTGATTGCGATGAGGGAGATGAGTTTAGTAAGGAGCTGGAGAAATGTGTGGAGGCTAGTTTGGCGGGATGTAGTGTTAAAACTACTCCCACGGGATCAACTACAACTGACTTCCAGTCTTCTACCAAATCCTCCACCGAGTCTTCCACTAAATCTTCCACCGAATCTTCAACCACTTCAGAGCCAGAGACTAGCTCTACCTTACCTGAACCTAGTACTTCCTCAACCTTTCCTCCTTTACCAAGCACCACCACATCTCCACCCTCTGAAGGCATTTGTGGTGACAAAACTGATAATTCTAGGGTGCCATATCCCCAAAATTGCAGCAAGTATATCGAGTGTCAATTTCCCATACCCATAGGTTATGATTGTCCCGAAGGTTTGGAGTTTAGTCCCACAGAATTGGAGTGCATGACTCCTGACTTGGCTAATTGTAGCCCAAAAGTAACCACAGCTGCAACAACAGAAGAAACAACTAGGGAATCTTCTACAACTACAAAATCTTCTACCACCGTGGCTTCCACTACTGAAGAGTCTTCGACTACAAAATCTTCACCTTCTACTGTGACTTCCACCACCGAAAGGTCAACTACTGAACTGTCTACAACTTCCACCACAGTGGCTTCTACAACTACTGAAGAGTCTACAACTACAAAATCTACCTCCACTGAGTCTTCTACCACTGTATCAACCACAACTGAGCCAACTTCCCCAACATTGGATCCCAATACACCCAACATTTGTTGTGGTCATCCTTTGGGTACTCTTCTACCTTATCCCAATGATTGTGGCCGATATGTGGTTTGTGACTATCCGATTCCCTATGCCGTAGATTGTAATGAAGGAACCGTTTTCGATGTGGATATGGAACAATGTACAGCTATGGCAAATGAAAGTTGTTTGTTTAAAGAACTGTGAATATCTGAATAAACTTATTGACATAAAGGACATTACTCAAATCAGCTCAAACCTCTGAAAACACACCTTATTTATTGCTATCTCTAAGAAGTACCTAATTAGAAGCCAATCTGTATCGATTTGGCACTATTTTTCACAACTCTTATGAAATCATTCGACTAAAAATTGGAGCTATGCTTTTATATAATGTGCTCTGATTCCCAAAGTAAATAAAAGAATTTAGTAAGAAAATCACTCGCCGCTCAAAGCCATTTTTATGCTCTTTACCACCAGTTTCAAAAAAGTTTCAACGGATTTAAGAGATGGCGTCACTAATACTAAATTGAATCGGATAATGTTACAACTAACTGAATTTTGTAGCCTCATCATTATTCTTTCTTTTCACTGTGTCATTTCGTTGAAGTGTAAACAACATAGTTATTGGGTGCTGCGAATATTTCGAGAAACTGAACTTTTCTGTTTTCATTTGAGGAAAATTGCACCTAAAGATTCAATAAATCAAAAAATCTCGCCATACGCCAAAATCGATGCCAAAGCAGAATCATGCTCGGTATTAGGTGGAACCAATTGGGCGTAGTGTTCTATGAGCTGCTACAACCAGATGAAATCATCACAGGGCAACTCTACCCAATTCAATCCAGAATACGAGCAGAAGCATTACAATGTAATTTAGCAGCCTTTAAACTGTGAAGTGGGCGGACCTTTCCCACCTGCCCCTTTCGACCACCTTTGGCTCATTTAAGCAACTTCAGTATTGGATCGATTCGTGGATCGATTCGTGGATCGCATCAAAAGAAGCATCGTTTTTCGAGATTTTTTGATTGCCAGAAAAAAGTAGAGACTAGCGATGGACAATAATTTAAATATAGAATTTGTAACCGAGAACTGCACAAATCATTTTTACCTTGTTTGCCTCATACACAAAATATCTTACTCTGATTTAATCAATCAACAAAACTCAGCGCTGAATATATTCTGCTCATACAGGACTCATATAGAGACAGAGTTTTTTGATCCAATGATCTGGTCAGAGCATCGAGAGCAATGCCAGAGTATTATCATTAACACTATCAAAATGTTGATTTTAACCGGCTGTAGGTGAAAACTAAAACACCCAAAGTTTTATTCCACCTAGTTTACTGCCGGGTTCTCAACCGAGTCTTCCCATGTATCTTGATCACCACTATTAGGTCTAAGAGTAAGTTTAATTAGCAAACTGTTGTTTTCAGAATATCCGGCTCAAAGGACCCTTTCAGATTCTTCTTCTGTTTTTCTTACAAATGTAATATTTATAATTATAATATAATTGTAGTGGTGGCCTCCAATAAA
This sequence comes from Lordiphosa clarofinis, assembly GCA_018904275.1. Classification (NCBI taxonomy): domain Eukaryota; kingdom Metazoa; phylum Arthropoda; class Insecta; order Diptera; family Drosophilidae; genus Lordiphosa; species Lordiphosa clarofinis. Next base: position 332,918 of record JAEIGQ010000026.1, read on the forward strand.
TGCTAACCCAATTGAATCACGTTCGACATGTCACGTATCGACAGAGATAAATATTTTTTTACAAAAAATGTACTCAAGTTTTTTAAATCAAATAATATACCTTTTAAAGAACTATTCATGCATAAGATATTAAAACTATTTGGGATTAGTTATTTAGTTAGGTTTCGCTAAACTTTGTCTTTATATAGCTGCTCCCGAAAAACACTTCTGTTTTTGTCACGTTGGAATAGCTTCCAACTTTGACATTTTTGGAAACCGAAAGTGCTTGCTAAGAGCTATATTATACAGTAAAAAACGAATTCAAAATTCGTTTTATTATATTATTTTAATTACAGAGAATATCGCTTATATGCAAAAGCTATAATGCAGCAATATTTTTGCATATAAGCGATATTTGCATTTAAGCGGTTATCGGTTATACGCAAGTCATTTGCATACAAGCAATCTATCGGTTGTAATCAAAAATTTGCATATAAGCAATTCAGTGAATTATGTTCACTTTATTTTAACGACAAATAGTTAATGCTTATGTGTAATTTAGCTCTTAGATAAGTTAAGTTAAGTCACATTACGTTTCAAATGACGCAAATGGGCTTAACTACTTTGTTTCATCTTTTCAATATGAGATTATCTTACACAAATTGGTATGCAAAAATCTGTAATTTTTGTTTGGTAGTTGTTTTCTCTCAGCATTTTCCAAGATCTGATCTTCAATTTCTTTAAAAGCGGTAATATTATTATTATATTATATAAGAAGTTAATCCAAATTTAGTACGGCCTCTTTGGTTAAGGGATGTTTAGTATTAAATTCAGATTGACCAAAATAATTATCCTCAATTGGATTTTAATTTTCATTCAATACGATACTAAAATACTACATTCTCGTCCGAAATAATTCCAAATCAGCCAAAATTATTGTCGCATTGAATGTATTCGGCATCTATTTAGATTGAACCTTGCAACTTTCATGACATTTGAAGAGTATTGCTTCTGGGTTTTGAATCCTTTTAAACTTTCATGCTTGCTTCCGTTTAGTAGAGCCTTGAATTACAATCTAGTAGCATCGCCATTATATATGCAATCTGGGTGAGTGATTTGAGATGATTTGAGTTAAAGCGCTTATGTACTGTATTATTTTTAATGGATTCCTTATGAATCTTTGCGAAGTTAATAGAATTTAGTTTTTACCAACGCTGTCGACCGCTGCAATCTGGAGCATAGTCTTCATTAAGCTTTATGGCGAGCTTCTGTGCCTAAGCTTGGAAGACTGGTCTATCAACAATTCTTTGTTGATAGCAGATTTGGTAAATCTACGACAATAGTGCTGTCTTCAAGTGTACATGTGTGCTATTTCTATTCCTTTTCTTGTAAGGATTGCTTGCAACACCTCGCTTGCATTATATTCAATGCACTAGATGTTGCGGAGCCTTGCTTTATCCTTCGCAGCAACCATATTTTGATAATTGTTGGTTTTTAAGTCATTTAAAATCGAACTTCTTCTTAAGCTGTTTATGGGTCATTCTTTAATAAACCGAACAGCAAAAATTTTTTTTATTTTTCATTTTAATAAAAAAAAATCCGAAATTAGATCTCGACATGCCCACTAAAACGTTATTCGCGGTTTTGCACAAAAATTTTTTGTTAATTTTATAAACAATTTCAAAAATCGTCAAAAACGAAAAAATGAAAAAAAAAGGGTTTTTTAAAAACGTGATATCTCAGGATTGGTTTATCGGATAGGTCTCAAGTTGATATCGATGGAAAGAATTTTACTGTATCTACTCAAATTATAATTTTATAGATTTTAAAATTATTTAATAATATTAAGTAAATGTTGCTAAAAATTACATATAATTTTTTCTCAGTGTTAACCACCATGTTATAGCTTCGAAGGATAAACAGTTTATTGTCCTAAATATAACTTAAATTTTGGTGTTTTCAAAAAGATGGAGACTTTTATAGTTGAAAAGTTATGAATTTTTGAAGTTATAAACAATTTTAAAGATACCCTTAAATAAAAATTTCTCACACAGTCAGTTTTAAAGTCATGTGATTGAAACTTGACAATTGTGCTTTATATTTATCAAGCTTTTCAAAAATGTCAACATCGCGCGGATCGGATGAGTATATCATATAGCTGCCATACAAATGCTAAATTTAGTAGTGTTATAAATTACTTTGCAAGCTCTGGCCAGCCTAATTCACAACAAAATTCAATTAATCATAACATTCGTATGGCAGCTATATGATATAGTCGTCCGATCCGCTTGATGTTAACATTTTCGAAAAGCTTGATAAATATAAAGCACACTTGCCAAGTTTCAATCAAAAAGCTTTAAAACTGACTGCATGGCGTAGCTTTTTTCAAGGGCATCTTTTAATTTGTTTATAACTTCAAAAATGCATAACTCTTAAACTATAAAAGTCTCCATCTTTTTGAAAACACCAAAATTTAAGTTATATTTAGGACAATAAACTGTTTATCCTTCGAAGCTATAACATGGTGGTTAACACTGAGAAAAAATTATATGTAATTTTTAGCAACATTTACTTAATATTATTAAATAATTTTAAAATCTATAAAATTATAATTTGAGTAGATACAGTAAAATTCTTTCCATCGATATCAATTTGAGACCTATCCGATAAACCAATCCTGAGATATCACGTTTTTAAAAAACCCTTTTTTTTCATTTTTTCGTTTTTGACGATTTTTGAAATTGTTTATAAAATTAACAAAAAATTTTTGTGCAAAACCGCAAATAACGTTTTGGTGGGCATGTCGAGATCTAATTTCGGATTTTTTTTTATTAAAATGAAAAATAAAAATTTTTTTAGCTGTTCGGTTTATAAAAGAATGACCCTTATGTGAAAATCATGCAGGTTTTATTACAAAGTCATCCGCTTAGCTATGAGAAACTGTTTTGCCAAATTTGATGTATAATATTTGCATATAAGCGATATTTGCTTATAAGCGATTTGCATACAAGCAATTAAATTTGTATACCAAAGTTGTGCATAATGCTCTAAAATATTAAACTTTTGCATATAACCTGTATTTGCATACAAGCGGTTCGTCATATAACCGATATTTACTGTATTATTATTTTTGCCCATATGGAAAAATAATATAATAATTTTATGCTCCAACAGGCAAATGGTGCTCCATGGACACGGCTGAAAGGAAGAGGCTGAATCGACAGTTATAATGCAACGGCTAGAATTATTTTTTGTCGTCTACGACTTGCGGCGACAAAGAAGTCCCAAGTCCGACCATTGAAAAGTTGTGTAGCTCATCCATTTGACATACGGAATCGCCGCCGTCCACAATTAAATCATTTAGTGCTGGGCCAAGTTGCTCATCATCAGCCATCTTGAATGAAGAGCTAAGGTACGCCATCATCGCTTCCACTCTTGACGGGCTTAGCATGCCGCCAGCGTAAGCTATCATTCAACGAAGCCGAAGCCCCGTTGCAACTTACAGTTGTGAATAACATAATTGAACTCAATAATTGCTATATTTACCATCCTTTCCAAGGGCAGCACCTACAGTCTCCCAGATGTTTTTTGTCAAGCCGGTATCATAATGTTTATGGTGAACGTTGTTCATGCTAGTAGTATCATGGTTTTATATTCCTGCGCCTGTTTCTGCTTCTTTGTAGGTATCATGCTCCCTGTCACAAAGAACACTATAACTCAGCTCCCGTTTTGAGGACTGCCTCAATCGCCTTACAGTAAATCACCATAGCCTCTTTCTATATAAACTACAATGAAAATTAAACAATCATTATATTTGGAACTATCAAAAACTCTTTTTACCATCTGTCTTGTCTGCATTTCGTAAACTGAAAAATCTCCCTGGCGATAAAAAACCAATTTAGTGTCACATTAGCTTTGGCAAAAAGTTTTCGTTTCTTGACTGCCTGCCAAGAATTGCTGCCAAAACTGTTGTGTTGGGCCCAAAGCCAAAGTGTATCGAAGTGCTCGTAAACTAGCCCCATAAATGTTTCCACTAAGCAAATGCATTATTAACCTTTGCCAAGCAGCACGTTTTGAAAGTTTTGCTGTCATCAACAGCAATTAAAACTAATTATATGCATTAGCGAGGTTGCACTTTGACAGAAGCCAAGCAAACCGGTTGCAATGAGGTCTCTTTTGTTTATCGCATAACTCACAATTATGAAATCGCTGTGAAAACCTGGGACAAAAGCACTCGGCATGTGTGTGTGCCTGCCGCTCCTGTTGCTGCATTCGAATTCCCATTCCTGGCATAGTTTATGGAAACAGTTTGTTTGCTGCGCATATTAATGTGCAATTCCATCCATTTATGTAAAATGTATTTTATGCTTCCCGCGAGAGTTTCGCAGATAGATAGACAGGCAACGGCAAAAGTTTTTACCCTTTTCTCTCGGTCCATGTATGGATATATCTGCGTGTGTGTGTGTGTATTAAATGGCAGTTGGAAATAAAAATTCATGGCGAAAATTTGGCTGCAGAACATTTACATTTTCACAAAATTTTTGCCAGCCGGTAAAAGGGGTTTATAAATTTATGAAAATATAATCAAAATGTTATGGGGCCAGTTAGTTGGAAAAGTTCGAAAGTGTTGGAGGAAAATTCAGTTAGGTAATAATTTTATGATTTGTTAATAGTTCAGCGAGCTGGAAAGTAGTTTTCGGACAATGTTTATTTATGAGTGTCAAATGTTTTTAGAGTCCCTTTAGGGTGGGTAGTTTGAAAGCCAACACCATCGATTCCTACAGATTGCGCGCTTTGCATGCTGCATTTATCTGACATTTTCACCCTCTAACCCGCCTGACAACAATCTGCCAAGAACTCACCATTCACATTTCAATCAGCGGAACATTCAGTCAAAAGTGTTTATTTCTTTCTCGTTCACTTCCAAAACATTTGTGTGTGAGTGTGCAAACATTTATATTTTTTAGTTGCAACAAGCATTGAATTACATTTCCATGGTGAATAGCAGCAACAGCTTTTGACAGCACGAAGTGAAAACTTTTTTCCAGCTGCACTCGTCGAAAGTTTTCGCCATTTCCGGCAATGTGGACGACGGCGACGGGCGACGACATTTTTGGCCAAATTGTGTGTGAAATTGAATTGCAATTGTCAATAATTCGTTTCCCAAAAAATATTTCGAGCGCTGCCAAGCAAACTGATTGAGTCAACGAGTGAAAAGTTGCGTGCAATGCGATTACCAAGTTTTCGCGCACACGGAAAGTTGACAACTTTTTGGCTGAGGTACAAAATCGACGTCTGCTTGTCTAATTAAAATCCGTTTGATTGAAAGCTGACTGAATTGACGGGGGACGTGGCCCGGTGGAGGGGGGGGGACCAAATCTTAAATCATTTTCTGCTGCAGTAATAAAACCCAATGACGTATATAAAATTTATTTGTTTTTTATGTGCTGGCAACTAATGTCAGAAAAAAAGAAAAGAAAGAAAAAAATGAAAACTGGAAACATTGAGCAGCTGCATGGGAACATTTCGTGCCGGTTCTTTGGGGCACGTAGCCAAAGTTGCGCAAAGCAATTTTTGAGTTTTTCTTGTTCAAACATATGGGCAAAATCAAATGTTGCTCGGTCCGTGTCTCTGATACAGTTTTGTCATAAATTTCACCGACTCCGACTCTGTGACTGGGCGCCTTCTTTGACACCTGCTACACTCCCTCCGTCGCTCCGTCCCTCCCCCCCGTGTGCATTTTATTGTGTGCTTAAATATTTACACAATAAAAACGAAACATTTCCTTGTTTTTGTTTTGTATGGGGGAATTTTTTATGAGTGTTTGTGGTTCTTCCGCTCAACTTGCACACATTTCTCGTAGCTCAGAGCGTTTGATTTATGAACATTGTTGTTTTTTGTGACCTAAAGGAGATATATGTAGGTGGATATGGTATTCTATATAGTACTCAATTGCCAATTATGACCTGTTAAGGGTTTACTGGTTTCGTGTGTGTCTGTGTGTTTGCCAGAGTGTGGTAAGTGGACTTAATTGTTACCCAGGGGCAGGTTATCAATTCGGAAATGAAAGGAGCAATTATTTGAGGTGAAGATAAGTCAAAGTCGTTTTATTAAACAGTTGGTACGTTTTGGCGTATTCCGTTCTTAATAGAGTATTTAGTGTCACGCATTATGCGTAACAAAATTCATTTAGAGTGTTGAATTAAGAGTTTCATCCATTTTTGTGCATCTATCTATACTGCTGAATAAGGCGTCACGCGTCATGCGTAACCTTCTCATAATTAAAGGTCTTAAGAAAAAAATTTTAATAAAAAGGAGAAAGCACGTTTCGTATCGTATCGTAGTGATTTTACGTACAAATAGCGATATTCGATATCGCACACGTGTGTTCAAAGCGAGAACAAGATGCGTGCTGCAGTATCAGTAGCCTATCGTCATGCCTAGGAACATACATACATATTTCGGAATTTTCAAATTCGATTACCTTTTACCCTTCCTAGGTCTTAATAGTTTGTTACCTTGTCAATAGGTAGCGAAGTAGGTACTTTTCAATATATTGCTAAATAGCAATTGTTGTTTTGAATCATCTCTACACTTTTGGAATTTTGAGAATTTTCGGTGGCACTAATTTGAGGCATTCATTTCCAAGAAATACGATGTATTCTAAAATTTATGCAAAAATTTTTTTCAGCATTATCCCATAAACTTTAAACTTAATTTTCGTTTCACTAAATAATGAAGGTAGTAAAGATTTACCGTTCTTCAATTGAACATTTTTCTACACGAATGGCAAATGTCAACTATGTGTAAACAAAACTATTAAGTTTGAGTAAAAATCAACTGAACAATACAAAAATAAACAGACTACGTAAAGCAAGTTAGTATAGTATAGAGATAATGTATAAGAAACAATAAAGCATCAATACAACCACAAACGTTTTAGAAGTTAACTGAAGAGCAACTGCAGGCTCTGACTTAAAAGATTTTGGGAGCGAAGCTTAAGATCTAACCATATAAGTCTTCTTCAAATTAAGTTTTCTTCATTCATAAATTATTGTTTGATGTTTGACTAGTTTTATTTTTTTTAATTTATTAATTATGCGAAAAAATTTAATAAGGGAGGGGGCGGTTCTCGTACTGTAATTAAATGTGTTTTGCGAGATGGACTATAGCGTCAGGATATTTGTTAATTTAAGCATAAATCTTTGTTTCGATGTGAAACATTTTTAGTTTCGGTACGGATGATTTTAGTAGAAGTAAAACTTGACTTCAGTGTCACGTGACGCTGTGAAAGAGAAGTTAAAGAAGGGGCGAAAAAGGGGACCAGTGACTTAACAATGACTAAACAGTAACTAAACCGTGACTAAACAGTAATTTAACACATACTGATCATCACTTAACAGTAAATAAACGGTGACTAACAGTGATTAAACAGTGACTGAGCAGTGACTACGCAATGCCTAAACAGTGACTTTGAAGTGACTACAGTGATTACACAGTGACTACACTGTGACTACACGGTGACCACACTGTGAGTAAACAGTGACTAAACAATGACTAAACAGTAATTGAACAGAGATTGAACATTAACTTAACAGTAAATAAACGGTGACTAAACAGCGACTTAACAGTGATTAAACAGTGACTGAGCGGTGACTACACAGTGACTACGCAATGACTAAACAGTGACTTTGAAGTGACTTCAGTGATTACACAGTGACAACACAGTGACTATACAGTGACTACACAGTGACTACACAGTGACTACACAGTGAGTAAACAGTGACTAAACAGTAATTGAACAGAGATTGAACATTAATTTAACAGTAAATGAACGGTGACTAAACAGCGACTAAACAGTGATTAAACAGTGACTGAGCGGTAACTACGCAATGACTACACAGTGACTTTGAAGTGACTACACATTGTGTAGTACACAATGACTAAACAGTGTCTGAACAGTGACTAAACAGTGACTTAACAGTGAACTAACAATGGATAAACAGTGACTGAACAGTTACTTAACAGTGAATAAACGGTGCTTATTAGAGAGCTTTTTGGTAATTCAACTCCCTTTAAGTTTTCTTCTTGAAAAAGATTGCGATTGCTGATTTATATACAATTAAAAGAGCTTGGGATTTTTAAATAAAGCTCTTAAATTTTGTATCATGTTTCAAATCAACGCCTCACGTCACGAGACGCACATTTGTTTTATATCATTTTTGGAATCGATTTGTGCACTATGGGGAATTTTCCCAAAAATCAGGCATTAATTAATAACTTAAAAACTAAGCAAGATATTGCGGTCTAGTTTTTTGCCTTATGTTAGGTATACCGTTGCTCTATACGTGCTAAAAAGTGGGCGTGGTAGCACTTCAACCCGCCTTTAAAAACAAATAAATAAAAAAATATTAGTTTTTTTTACAAGATAAAATTGGTTTTTCTTGCAATTTTACATAAGAATGAATGTACCATCATTCACGCGTAATAGGAAACATATTTTTCGGCCGCAAACTTTACGGAATATCGGGATTCCTGAAAAAAATGCGTCTCATTTATTTTTTTCGATTTCTGTTCTGTTCTTACTGTCATTCCTAACTGCACAATACTAGCATATAAAATTTCGGATCATTTTTGCCTTAAAGAAACTATCTTAAGAATTGCTGCATGGTCAGTTTGTCGTTTTTTACTTATTACGAGCAGCTGTGCTTGCTTCTTCTACCATTTTATCTCTAACTTCTACCATTTTATCTCCAACAGCTTGATTTCTACGATTTCTAATACGCTTTAGCGTAAATGACCATCGCGAACGACTCTCTGTGTTCATATTCTGCTCAATGGCTTAGAATTGAACTTCTGCGTTCAATTTGTTGCATCATTCGGTTAAATTTTCGCGATTCATCTCCAGAATTGCACAAAATATCCTTCCTTTTTTCTTTTAAATATCTTTCATATGCGACTGAAAGACTTTGGCCCAACCTCTCTTTACAGCAATCGAAAATAACATCTTCTCGACTCGTCACTTTTTTTCATTTGGCATGCAAGTAGGCATTGGAGAAAATGAGGTTGTGTCCTAAAAAGTGAAATTTTGCAAAAAGATGCGCGTAGATGCGGTTGAGCAAAAGTGAATCAGAAGCGGAATTGATAGCTCTAAAAGGTGGTAAAAGTCCCAGCTCTAACAAATCTAAACAAAATTTGGTAGGACTTCGCAAAGTTGAATTTTCTTTCCAATTTTTTTTTTGTGAGATGAATTACGAATACCGTCAAATACAGCGACGCCACGATTAATTTCTACAGATCAAAGGCACTAAAACATAGCACATACCACAACGATTAGATTCATTCAAAAATATTCGACAAAACTTTCTGTTTTCATTAATATTTGGCAATTACAAATTGCAGCAGAAAACACACACTTAACATTGAACTGTCATTCGTTAGCATAACCTGACTTTACCAGCTGCTTACTTAACAGAGCTCTGTTAAATCAAAATTCGTGGTATGTAACATTGAAGACTGATGTATTTGTGGTCTAATGAAACAAAAAAATTTAAGTTTTGAGCACTTTTGGAAAAGGGGTTTATGCCTAATATTTGGCAAAATTCCCCATAGTGTTGTGTAGAGCCCACTGATAGTATCATTTTTCAGTTTAAAAAAAACTTTAGCCAAACAGTACCATTATGAATACTTGATTATGAAATGACATCATTTTCTACTGCCCAAAGTTATGTAATGCAATAAAGGAACAGTAGGTTGTGCATTTGTATTGAATCTAATGAAAATTATCTATTACCCAGCAAATATGTCTTATCGCAGAAGATAAATAATATCATTCAAGTTTTCCAAGTTAAATTGAATGCCCCTTGTGCCTCTGTTCTCATTCGTCGAATGGGAGTTCCAAACGACATAGATGGGGTTTAAGTTCCACCAAGATACTTATTTTCTGCCACTGTTCTTATTGCCTTAAATCTATAAGCCCATTTATCTGCTGCAGCACGTCTTCCTCCTTTTCTTAAAATCATTATTTATGATTTTGCCAGGTGAACTTTGACTGACCGCAATATACTTCAAATTTATTTGTCATGTTCTGCAATGCCGGCTATCATTACAATGTCATTGGCATAAAGTTTATAGTTCCTAAAATCGATATTCTAAAATTTGTTTCAGCTCTCTAAAAAAAAAGAAACGCAAATAGGTCATCTTAGTGATTGTGAAACGACAAAAAGCAAATTCACAGACTTGTTGATAAAAATTCTTTCTTTAAAAAGAATCGCGTTTATGTCTTTAAGGGGACTATTGCGCAATATTTTGCCAATATACCGATTAGATGAACAAAATAGCGATTCCATATATTGCTAATTTTTCCAGAGTTCGTTTAAAATGCAATACCTAAAGTATTTTGTTTGTGTGAATAGCCAAACTATTATCAAACTCTCTTCTCAAACTATCGCTAAACTTTCTATCTGTTGAGAGTGATAAGAAACCCGGCAATACAAAATGTTGCATAGAGAACAAAAATACTTAAAATGGTAATACTTCGCTCAAAAAAAACGTATAATTGTTTGTGATGATTTATATTAAAGTTAAGAAATAGTGAATTTTTTTCTCAAATCACCAAAAATTTAGAAGTGCAGGATCCTTTCCCAAAGCAGATTCTAAGAATAACCAACCTTTCAATAAACTGAAAAACGATTAATTTTATTGTCTTATATTATTTAAGGAATTTTGGAACTTACTTGCCTATTGATGTTTTTCAAATATTTTAAATATTCCCCAAGCCCAATTTAAAAATGCCATTTTAGCCTGTCAAAGACATTTTCAATGCCAAAATAAATTCAAATTCTTTAAGCCTAAAACATTCTTTTCTTTAGCAAACAATAAAAATGTCATTTGGCGCATGATATATGGATATATGCTATATGGTAAAAGTATAAAACATTTTTGTGCCGTCTAAAGTTTCATTCCAGAAATCACGTAGTACGTTTATTTTTTTTTTTGTGTAAACTTGAAACTGGCAGCCGTTTCCGATAATTCTTTGGCGTGTGAAACATGTTGAAGCAAAGAGACAGAGAGAGGGAGAGGGGGTCCTACTCAGGGATTTTGTTTCTTTTACTTTTCTTTTTGCTGGCTGCATATTAATTTTAAATTTGTAGCATACTTTTCGGCACACGCACACATGAAATTTGTACTTTGCCTTAACAAAGTCATAAATTTTGCGAGACTTGCTGACAGTTTTCATATTTTTGACTTTTGCTATGCATGTGGGAGGAAAATTGCTGAAAATGTCTGGGCACCTGCATTCCCACAGAGTTAAGGTGAACAGGAATAAAAAAAAAAAATAATAATAAAAATAAACTTGTGCATACGAAATGAAAACGTTTTCAAGTTGAGAGCTTGCTTTGAGCGGGGTCAAAGATTGATTTATTGCATCCTGGGAGAGGGTAAACCTAAAAGTTATAAAATGAATCATCAGATAATTTTTGACCATAGAATGAGAAAACAGCATTTTTTAAAATATGGAAACAATGGAATAGGAAAGTAGTCGGACTTATGTTTGCCCTGACATAATAGAATAACCTTACTACTTTTCAGTTATGAAATCGGGAAATAATAATCTTTTTAATATTTTTCGTAATCAATTTTTTGCCCCCCTTCCAGCTTCTCTTGCCTTCTTTCATTCCTAAAAACAAATTACAAACTTCTTCCCAATAAAACCCTTATTTTTCATTTGATTTGCGGGGACAGAAAATCATCTCGTTGATGGATTAAAAATGTTTTCGCTCTTGGCCATCTTTAAAATTAACTGAATAAAGTAAAGACTCATATTACTCCCAATTGCCACTTGCAGTTAATTTCAGACTTTTCACACAGTTTCCCCAAAAAGGCACATTGGGCAAGGAATGGGCGGCAATCGCCTTAAGAACTTCTCTTAACAAATGTGCAAAACGTGACTTAAGCATGAATACAAAATTCTAAAGTGCATACAAAGGCACACATGCAAAATCAGTAAGAGAGTGTGAGCGGGGAGGGGAAAGGAGTAAAGTTGCGAAATGCAAACAAGCGTGTGGGTGGATAAATGTAATCCCTGCCTGCAAATATATTTGCAGCAATTTATAATTTATTAAAAAAGTGTAGCACAGAGAACAAAAGCTGCTGCACAACCGGAACAGAGCGCCCGCCTCAGGGGCACACACATGAGTAATATGTAAGCAGAGCTCGAGTTGGATCTCTCCCACATCTTCATCTGGCAGCTGTTTTTGTTTTCTTTGTGCAAACGAACCGCTTGGACCGCAGAGCAAAAAGATGGAAAAAAAGCGCAGTTGCAGTTGCATTGTTTGCCATTCTCTTTGCGGGCGAGCAACCGCTGTTGCCACTCAGAGAAGTGTTGCCCCATCCTCTTCAGGTATTAGTTGATGGCTTGGTCAATGATTATTAAGACATTCGAAAAAATCCGAAACTACCAAAACTTGCAACACACAAATTCCGGTGATTTTTTTTTTTTTTGTTTTTGTAACTTAAATTGCATTCTCTGTGATTTCTGGCTGGAGTTGCCCCGCGGGTACATCCAAGGCAGGGGCTTTAGCATTGATGAAGCAAACGTTGCCGTTCAACTTGATGTTCCGCTAACGCAGATGAGGAGTATGTTGGTGCGGCTGCTGGCAATGTTTGCCTGTTTCCTTTTCCATTTTTTTTTCGTGTAGCCTTGGGCGTTTACTCCTTCTTGCAGTTGGCAACTTCAAAGTAACTGAGTTTCTTGTGAGTCTTTTTTTCATTTCTTTTTTTTTTTTGCATTGCAGAAGATTATTAATTTTGATGCTGTGAAGTCGTCGGCGGCACTAGAGTTGCGCTTCAGGTCGAATATTTCTTCGTGACACGAACATGCACGCAAGCAGCAACACATGTTTTCTTACGATTACGTCAGTCAACAGTTCACTGACACTTTTGCTGTTTGAGTTCTGTTTTGAAAATATACGTGTGGGATATTGGAGGAAGAGCAATTTCGCTTCTCTGTACTCCAATCTACAAGGGACACGCGAGCAATTTAAAAAATCAGTAAACCGAAGCCCTTTATGAAGAGTAATTTGATGTGCCGTATTTGCTGGTAAATTGAGTGAGTGTTACTCGATACACAGTACTTGAGACAAGGTAGTAGATACCTAGTACTTGATACTCAATACTCGATAAAGGATTACTTTCCATACTTAGGGCTCGATGCTCAATACTAGAACCTCAGTATTTCTTACTCCATACTAGATACGCAGTGCGGGATACTCAGTACTCGATACTCAGTACTCTATATTCAGTGTACTCAATACTCAGTATTCGATATTTAGTTCTTGATATTCAGTACTCAATACTACTCACTTTCACAACCACACACAATTTGCCTGCTGCTACTGATACAAATACGAAGGCGGATCCAATAGGAATCTGTCTCAAAGTCATTTTAAGATTTAGTCCCTCCAGTGGAAATTCCTTAAAAGAACTTCGCTCTAATTCAGAGCTGCCCAGAATCTGCTTACGCGCGCGTGAATACATAAACAAATGAAGAAATTATATTTTAAGCAACAACAACCATAAGGAATAGTTAGAGAAGCTCGAAGTGTGTGTGTGTGTAGCACACGCTGTTAACAACAGAACCTTTGCACGGAGAAATCGAGTAGAGAGAACTCATTTAAAGTTTTTGTTACTCAACGTCCAGCCAGCTGCTTTGCGTGATGGCTATACGCGCGTTTAACGGTAAAACCTTCGTTCTGAGAAAAAGAGTCCAGAGAACATTTAGGCACAACTGAGCGGAGTACAGTACACAGTTCAGTAAGCAAGAAGCTGCAGACAAACGTTTAATAAACGCTACAAAACAGCAGTCCACCTCCCGTCCAATCTTTTTATAGTTTGTAGCAAAGGAACATAGAGTATATTAGGAAAGTTCAAAAGTAGGAATCATTTCAGACCCTATATATATTCTTAAGCAGCCCATTTGGACAAGCAGATCTCAGAGATGGTAAGAGTTAGAGGCTAGACGTGTATGAGAAATTTTTTTTTTTGTACTTTAACGCAGAACATGTCTATTTTCAATTCTGGTCACACGCTATTTGGAATAATTAAGTCATATCTGCTGATCAGTAGTATCCAAACTCACACAATCAAGCATTTCCCTTGTGTGAGTAGCAGCAAAACACGAAGTCAACGTCACTTCTCGTGTTTGACATTACAACAAAAGCAGCAAGCTAACGAACAAATGACTCTTTTGTGAACAAAAAGCCGAGCTCGCGCATCATAAGAGAGTAAGCCGGGTTTCGTGTATGCGTTTAGCCATGAGAAAGCGCGCTCATTTTGCAGTTAATCATTGTTGCATAAGAGATCAGTGTATGCTCGTATACTGTCTGGATGTCGACATCGCGACGCGTCGCTGCACAGTATACGCAGTAGATACGAAAGTGGCGGGCTCTGTTCTATACGTGTGTCGGCTGCCACGCCTGCTGAACTACGAATTTCTATCCCATAGGATAGGCTTTTGGAATTTTTTTGTATATAGATGATAGATTGATCTTCAAAAGATATTTAGTAATCAAGATTATTTATCGATTTGTAGAATAATTGAAAAAGATCGAATGAACGATACTCAAGTTTTGACAAAAAAAAAAAACCGCTAACGCAGTGCAGCAGCAGCGCTGCTTTCAGCTACGGTCGGGCTTGACCGACTTTCTTAATTGTTTTTTTAATGAAAGTAACCCAGACGTAGTGAAATGAATTCCCTGGATGCGACTCTCTTTAATCATTATCTTTGAAGAATTTCTCGAAATCTGCGTCTTTTTAATAGTTACTCGACAGTTTGATAGGGTGTTGCGACAACGTGTAGAGGCATCAGGCTACATGCTTATTGATGACATCTTCAACCATATGTAGAAAATAACGGAAAGCTTCAACCAATGATAGGTATATATGTAGGAATATACCATCGAGTCCGCTCAAACGTCTTCTGATTCTGGCCTGGTCCACCGTGCAAAAATCAGCCAGGACACGCGACACGGCGGGTGGAATGGGTCACCGACACACACTACGGCGTTGTTGCTGAACCTCTTTTGGGTACTTTTAAAGAATATGATTCTGTTCGGCCTCATATTTAAAGAAATACCCATAAAAACCACACCAAACAGTGCATTTTTGTGGATGTAACGATAGTTCGAGAGTCTCTTCGGGTTGCTTAACGTATCCATTCAGCTAGGAGCGTATCGCGTCAAGGGACGCTATTTTGCGCGAAAACTGCGGATCTTGAGCTGTTTCATAACCAAGATGATTTGCTTAACAATCGTTAACAAAAGTAAGATGACAGAATGTCAACAGACACGTGAAATATCTGAATAAAGAAATTTGACTACTTAATTAAGTCTTTTAGGAATTTCATAAACTTAAACTCAAGCATTGGATCGAACGAAGCAAACGAACTATAAGTCGAGCATCCTTTCAAGATTTCAAGATTTATCATCTAGAGTAAAGCCAAAAAGTGCTCTTAGAAAATAATTTCTTCTAAATTTAAGAAAACTCAGTCAAGGCTTGAAATTGCCCTTAAATTTAGAAATAATTTCTATATTTAAGATATTATTTTATTAATATCCTTTTTGAAGGCAACTTTACTAAATTTCAGAAAAAATGTCTTTAATAAAGAAATTATTTCCAAATTTTAGTGCGAGTTTAACCCTTGACTGAGTTTTCTCAAATATAGATGAATATTAATTTTCTTAAACAACAGTGGCCCGTTTGCGGTCGTCCATCTCTAGACGGCACCCTGACTTGGCATAATCGATGCAGTTGTTGTTTAATTTCTTTGCAAATTTCCCTACAAATTTGCCGCTGGCCAAGTTAATAACAAGTGCAGGGCATCACTTTGATCGTTCAACTGGAGGCGGAACTCTTGCACTTCAACTTGGAAATTAAATCTGCAATCTTGCTTGCTTTTCATTTAAATTTATGTTTTGACTTGGGCTAAATTGCTTTCCAATGCTGAGAAATTTTCGATTCCCAGCCGAGGCCATAAACTTTGACTACCGACAACTCAAGGACACTCATGTGTCTCACCCCAGACTCCCATAGACTGGGTCCATTATCGGGGCGATAACAAAATGTTTAGTTTTCGTTCAGCACAAACTTTTTTCGGGGTGTAAACTTTTGTGCCAGTGCATATAAATTGAATGTAACTTTGCACTCATCTAGGCAAACATGCACATTCATTCGACGGTGGGTGGGGTGGAGTGGAGGGAAGCCAAATGCAATTTCCAGCCAAAAAACTTTGCATATATCTCACTATAAAACTCACAGGGCGAGTTGCAAGTCCTGCCTCTCCCCCCGCCTTTTGTCGATACTTCTGATATGCAAAAGATATGAAGGGACAGCTGTTTCCTGCTCCATTTGCTTGCCAAAAACTTTTACAAGTACCAAATGCATTTTGGAGTTGAAGGAGAGCGGAGTGTGCCCAGTTCTTAAATATTATGTCTCTTCTCTCTATAAAAGTGGCTTAAACTTGGGCCATTTTTTTACGCTTTTGTGCGATTTTATGGTTATTAGCATTTTTAGCTGAGTTTAAGTATTTACGATTTTCACAAGTTGGCACATTTTTTCTCAACTATTCCAAAATGATCACAAAGTTTTTGTTAGTGAAAAATCAAGTTTAATGCTTCGATATTTCGATTACTTCCTTCGTTCATATATTCACATATTCCAATCATCGTTCAATCTCTTAATGAGCGCAAACTGCAGCCTTAAATCCACTTTGAGTGTAACGCAGCGCTGGTAAGTAGGCTACGTTTCCAGTTTCAGTTTCGGTCGTTTGCCTTTTTTTTTGCAATGCGTAACACCTTCAACGCTTAAATGTAATTTATTTAGTCTACTTCACGCTCATAACACCGCACACATAAGCCCCCTCCAACTAGATGATGGTTTGGGGTGGAAACAAGGCATTCATGTCAGTCGCCAGGCTCTCTCTCTCTCTGGCTCGGAGCTTGCAAGCCAAGTCGCTTGGAAAAATTATGTTGCACGTGATATGCTTCAGCAAATTTGCTGTGTGTAACGTGTAACGAATGGAGATGGAGGTGAAACGCTTGGAGTAGGTAGGTGGAAGATGAGTTCCACTTGGAAATATAAATTGAAATCATCAACTGGCTTTGTGCGTTTTATCAACATTTTTACGTGCCGCGTTTTACGTTGGCGTTAGCGTTACTAACGCTGCACTGACTCCACCCACCCACCACATCCCTTTGTCGGGATCTGATTTCGCTCTTGCTCTCTGGTGAGTGCCAACTGCAAATTAAGCAATTTTGCAAAGGACTTTTGGCTGCTTTTTGGTTTCGCTGGCTTAATGTCTGACTGAGTGCGCGGTTTATTAAGATAAACGATGATGAACGGCAGCAAAAAAACAAGAGAAAAAAAAACTGAAAAAGAGCAAAAGAATATCCCCTTCTCCACCTGCTTGTTCACCTGCAGCTCTGCTCTGTTAATTGACTGTCCTGCCCTCAACTCTTTCTGGCGGCAACAGCAGCTCATTCTATTAGCGCATTTGCATGCTTATCTCATTAACACGAAACACAAGAGTTCCAGGGAGTCGTGGAATACCCTTTCAGGGGATGAGCAACTTTAAAATATAGTACAAATATAAATGTGAGAGTTTCTCGTACTTGATCCTGTGTGTTTTTAGCATCCAAGTCAGAGATTTGTTGTTTAATTATCTTATTTGTTTACACATTCGCAGATATTGATTCAATAAGTATATCGGCTTCTGTCTAATCATTCGGTATAACAAATCGAAGTTGCTTGTGTAAAGGGGGATTCATCAAGAGGGTTGTTCTTCAATATTCTTTTTCCAGATATATGACTGGTGTCATTCTGTCATCTTATTGTTTGACACTTCATTTAAAAAGACTCAAGGGGCAACAACCTCTCCAATGGGCAAGAAGATCCGCTGTTTTCGCTTAAAATTTTGTTCAGTAACGAGGCACATTTCTGAATAAATGAATAGGTCAACAAACAAACTTTACGCATTTGGGCTGATAAGCAACCCGAGGAGACTTTCGAATTAACGTTACATCCACGAAAATGCACTGATTGGCTGCTTGAATGAAAAAACTTCTTAATGAATAACTCTTTAGAAAAGTTTTGGAGGGGGTTTTCCATCAACCGTATTAAGGCTCAAGTTCCATTTATCATTGCCTTGAATTAATTGTGCTCAGACTCCAATGATCGGCCACTGCTCTGAACATCTCCGGAACGAAATTTTTTAAGCCAAAACTGACATGGTCGGTCATGGTAATAGCTAAATATACGTCTTGCTTTTAAATTTTCTTTGATGTTGGTTCTAAAAATGTTAACGATAGTTGCTTAAGCTTTAAGTTTACAAATGATATTTAAATGTTCGGCCCATCCATCTTTTAACTTCAGTGATTTTTTTATATCACTTATGAATCTATCGTGTTTTACTTGCTAAGAGCTTTTAAAATCAATTCTTACAAACAAAACTGAATATTTTTTTGAACGAAGATAAAATATTTTGAATCAAGAATGCAAACACAATAAAGATTATCGAAGCTCCGGTCCATGCGTTCGAAACTTAATTTTTCGATGGGTAATGTTCAGTACAAGGTTTTCCAGAAGGGTTAGGAGTCGTACCTTAGTTCGTTGCATGTTCTACAATTGGACTATGATAGAAAAGCAATTAATGTTCTAAATATTTCAGAAAATATTCAGAATTTGTTTTCTTTCAATCACACAGAGGAACCAAATCAAAACCAAACCAATCAAAAGCACAACATTTGTTAAGCTGTTGACAAGAAGTCTAAGTCTTACAAGTCTTTGACTTTCATTTCTACATTGAGAGAAAACCCGACTATGATCAACTCGGAACCTCAATACTAATTGAACTTTGTAGTCTATACTCTGAATCCATTCAAAAAATTCCTTAAAATCAAAGGCAAGCAGTTATACCGGTATGATCATTTTTAAACGTCTTTCTTTAATTTGTCATTCATTCAGAAAATACGACTTGCAGAGTTCTAGGTCAATCGGCAGAGATATACCAGGGATGCAAACCAGTGCGGAGTTGTACCGCTCCGGAGAATAATAAATAAATGAGTTAGTGACTCTTTACTACATATTTTTTTTATCCAGCGATAGAGGCAATAATAATGAAAAATTGCTGGAATTGTTGAGTCAATGAATAGCTTTTACCAAGTGTTTCAACGGAGAGTATTGAATTTCTTCCTCATATACATAGACTTTTGTTAGTTTTCCGTTGTCTGTTGTTGTCAGTTTTAGCACTTGTGCAGCCTTTCTAACCCAAAAATAAAAGTTCGAACCACGGAGAGAACCCCTGCCGATTTTTAGGAGGATTACAGCCCCGTTATGTTTTGGTCTTAAATGTTTTAAATTAAGTATAATGCATTCTTAATTCTTCAAACATCTGTTATTGATTTTTAAATAAGAACAAACGTTCTTGAAACAAGAACTTTTTGTTTTAAGCGCATTCTTAGATCAAGTACATAAGCAGCCATGCTCTCATTTTCGCAAGAGGTTCACGACTTAGTCTCTAAATCGCAAAAGTTGTTACTCCGAAATGAATGAAGATTAAATGGTAAATGTTGTTAGAAATAAGAGCTATCTTCCTATGAAATAATTTTTTAAATGATCTGTTACCATTTTGGATTGTTTTTGTGGACTTTCTTATATAATTTGGATTAAGCTCTTGTCTTAAACAATATATCTTGGATTGAGGATTAAAAAGACTTAGGTAGTATCAGAAATAGGACAACGCAAGTAGTAAAATATTTTTTCTCAAATTTTTAAAACGTCAAAAACTGTGTTTGGGGGAAGTAGTAGAAAATTAAGATATCGGGGAATTTGGCTGGGCACTGCTTACACTGTGCCCAGCGCCATCTACCGGCTCTGCTTGAAATCCTAAATTATGAAACTGCTTGAAGCAAGAATTAAAGTAACTGCTTGAAGTCAGACTTGAAGTAAAATGTAGGTGACCCAGCGAATCATTTTTTTCTACTACTTCCCCCTATTCCTATTACTGATACTACTGACTTACAGCGCTAGCTACAAAAAGCATCCACCGAGAAAGGCGAATTATTTTATTCACAATTTGTTCTTTAAATTCTCTTCCGACACTTTGGGTGGGAAGTGAGTAAGTCTTTCTTTGTTTTTGTTTAACTCTATTTCCTTTGCATTTTGGAAGCCATTTTTGATTCAATACGAATGCCTACACTCAGAAAAAAACGACCGGGATAGTTCTAGACCGATCTGAATAGAATTTATGCCGTTTTGTACCTGAAATTTCAAGTATGTTTTGTTCTTGAATGTACTTAAATTAAGTATGAATCATACTTGAATAGAAAAACGACAGTTAAAATCATTTAAATGAGAGAAAACGTTCTTGATTCAAGTACATTTCGTACTTACAGTTAGCCTAAAAATTTAAAAAAAGATCGTACTTAGTTCAAGTACAAAATTTCTTATATTAAGTACAGAATAGACTTACTATGTTCTTAAAATTCCCTCCTGGTTCTAACACTTTGGTAATGGAGTGGGGGTAGATTTTCGACCTACAGTATACAAATCTTGGTCTTTGGTTAATTCATTTCCTTTGGATTTTGATATTATATAGAGACCTTTATAGGCTTAGACCAAGAACACTTTGTACTTTATTTCTGAAGTATTATTTTGCTTCAAACATGCTTTTTAGTTGACTTTTGAATTATTAAACTTCGATGAAGAACATTTTTGCACTTATTTTGAGAGTAAATCGGGCTGTACTCAGGACCATAACCAATTAATAATATGACCAAAAAGATATAATAATAGTTCGAAATGTTCCTAAAATATGCCGAAACAGTCTTCAAACAAGTATTTTGCGATTGAAAAAATCGGACTTGAAATAAGGATTTTGTACTTGAATCAAGTATTTTCGAACTTACCGTACTATTGACACATTTCGTACTTGATTCAAGTACAATGCTCTTGGTTTTTTTCTGAGTGTATGCATTTACAAGACCAAATTAAAAATATTTGTAGGATTTAATGGGCTTAGACCAAATCATTTTGTATCTATTTGAGGGACCTTGGTTTCTGTTTCAAGAATGTGTTGGGGATGACTTTAGACTTCATGAGAATTCCGGTCAAGTGTGTAAATGTTACATTTACATATACTCTGCGTCGTGATATCTGTTGCTATCCATAATCCAAGACATAAATATTTCGGATTGTGTATAAGAGGTGGACTTTTGGCACACACATTAACCCCGTTAACTAAGTCTCTCTAAGCTAGAGTTGTCAAACTTGGCTGGCTGCTTAATACCAGAAATAAAATTTCGTTAAGACACATATCTCCGGCTTGGAGATATATAATCAAGGGGCAGGAGCCCCTTGCTATATGCGCACTCGAAGAACTGAGGAAGAACTAAATGTCCCAAAAATAGGGGATATTATATATAAACAGGCAACCGTCATATAAATAAGCTTGCTAGACTTTTGTTGAGAAGACGCAGGAGGAGGGGCGTTATACTTCAAAGACGTCTAAGGAGGGTACTCATCTATGATCTCCCTGCCAGATGTGTGTAATATGCATTAGATTATTTTCCTAGTTTTTTTAATTTCACACAAAATAAATTTATGTTAGGCTGCCTTCACACTGTTCGACACACGACAAATGATAGTCTAGTTAGTAGTCATGCTTTTTGTTCTGTTTTAAATTTGAATAGCTTGTCAAATTTATAGAATTTAATGGGGAAATGCGGGCCTACTAGATGTCATGGGTCACGTGTCGAACAGTGTGAAGGCAGCCTTATGCTTGCCTTAGCTGTACTGCAAACCAGTTTTATACCATGAATATGAATTTGTTAGGTAAAAATAAAATTTAAAAAATAATTACCCATATCAGAAACCTATTCGAGCGTATATCGGGTTGTATTTAAGACCATTACAACCTAAAAGTGTAATCAAAAAGTAGTAACTAGTAAATATCGAAACTAGATTGGAAAAAAACATTTTAGAGTATCTCAAACTTCACCTTTAAATGAGCTTTTCATTTTTCGATTTTTTTTTTGTTAAATGTTGTGTTCTTTTTATTTCTCTCTTTCTCTCTCCCTCTTTCTGTGCATAATTTGCATGTAAATGTCGCCAGTGTGTATGTGGCCTGTCCTGGCTTTTCTGCCCCCTTGCCCCTGGTTTGGCCGTCTGTTGTGGAACTTTTGTGCTTTTGTCGTGGTTTTCATTATCCCTTCAGTTTGGCTTTTTGCAACTCATAAGCCGCAGCCTCAGTAAAGGGCCGGAGACTGCAACTGACACATTGGCCAATATTGACTTCATAGAGCGGAGCATGTTCCCTGGCCTCCTCCAGCTCCGCTCCTTTCTTCAGCTTCGCTGCTCATTTCCGGTCCTTGGGCCTAAGTAAGCAAACGTTGTTTGGACAGTCGACTCAACTCGGCTCAACTCAACTCGACTCGGCCTTTTTACCACTCATTAGTGACAATTTTCTTGTAGTTGACATTTGCCACACCCAACAGCCCCAGCTCGGTTGCTGCGGTTGGTCTAACTGGGCAGGGGACAAAGTTTTTCTACCATTTTTCCGCATGTAAATGATGCAGGTGAAAGGCGTAAAAAGGCAGGAAGGATGCTGTTCAATTTTTGATGGAAATCCAATTAATTGGAAAAATTAAAATCAAATATTTGCCAAAGCGCTTCAATAACACTTCAACATCGGGAAGGGCAAAAAAAAAAGCAGAAAAAATGAAGCTGGCAGCTCGTTGTTCTCTTTTTTTTCAACGTCATATCTAAGCGTCGTCCTTCATTTATCCTTTCCCATAGTGTATGAGTGTGTGTGTGTGTGCGTGTGTGTGAACTCAATCAGCGCACGTTGGCAGCCACAAAACTCACGTGCAAACACTTTACAACAGAAGAGAGGGGGGAACCAACGGGCGGAGCAGCAATTTGAAGTGCAATTTTGCGCTGCCACAGATTTTTCCCCCAGATGTTTTTCAAGTGTGTCGGTAATTAATGCAACAAAAGCGAGTTGCTGGAGTACGGTGAAAGATGAAAAGATGCGAAAACTTTTAAGAAATTGACCATGGCATGCAAGCAATTCGCTGCGAATAAAGCAAGCACCTGTTACTCCGGAGCGGAGAGAGAGACTTTCAGAGGGTCTTACAGCTCATTGAGATGGGGGAAGCGCTAGCAATGATGAATTAATTAAAGAAAATAGCAGACCATAAGTTAAGGAAAGTAAAAAGCTTAAATGAAGACTTTTAGTTTGTCCTTCCTCAGCAGGGGTCGGCAATGTGGGCAGAGAACTCGGCAGAAATTCAAAATCAGCTCAGTTTATATGTGTAGCACGTCCTTCTAAAGAGCTTTAAAGATTTAAGTTCTTTATCAGCAGCGGCCGAGCAAAAAATCAAAGCACAAACGGAAAGCTTTTGAAAGCTTTCTGCTTAAGTACTTTAGCTATTTAGCTGCTTGATCTAGTAATTTGGAAATGCTATTACCCACAAATCTGGCAAATTTTCCATTTCCATTTCTTTTCTATTCTCCGCCAAGGTAAAAAATCTACATAATTTCCATAAAAGGTATGTAGAATATTTTTGATGCAAAATTATTAATCTATATCCAGCTATTGTCCGTCCTTCTGCCATCTTTTTGTTCAAGCGCCATTAACAGTTCCCGGTTCAACGCGCTTCATAAACTGTAAACGGCCCAGTGCGCCCTCCAGCAAATTGCAGTTAAAGATTTCAACAGGCACAGCCCCAAAAATGTGGCCAAGTGCTTGGCGCTTGGGGGGGTTGGTTGGGGTTAGGGTTCGCAAAGACTTTAAGACTTTAGCTGCGCTCTGGAAAATGATATAAACAAACACACAATTTGCGCCACTTAGCAGCAAATGGACGAGGCTATTAATAATTCCATTTTTTTTGTCGGTCAGCCACAAAAACCCCCCGCCCAGATAATAAGGAAATATGACTTAAGGCCACAGTAAAACAGGAAGAAGAACCAGGCAAATGGCGACCGCAAATGGGGAAAGCTCAAGGAGGGTAGGTGGCTTGTAAAACAAGCCAAGGGAACAACCACAGCACCATAAATTGAGTCCAAGAGCATAAGAACTCATAAACAATGTAATAATAAGGCCAACTTAAGACGCTGTGCAGCGCCCCTGGCGGCAGCCAGCCACTGAGCCACACGCCCTCTGGCGTCCGTCTGTTATAGTCCGTATAAATCTTACTTAAAGCTATCTAATTGCACTCCATTAGAAAAAAAGTCATTAGCAAATAAAAAAAGAGCACTGCGAATTCCATTTTGTGTGCAAATGTTGAGGCATGTAATCAACTTGACGCTTTGTTTAGCCAACTTCCGATTCGATTTATGAATTTAATTAATTTGCAAATTTAATTTCCATTTCGCTGGCCTGACAGCCCGCCAGGAGCATGCCGGGCAGGATGAGCAGCAGCGGCAGCAGCGGCAGCAGCAGGATGACAATTTTTAATTAAATTCAATTTCATATCTTTGCCATTTCTTTTGTGTTTGTCTTTCTATTGGAAATGCAATGGAAATATGAAAATGATTGCAAATAATTGCATAGAGATTATTTTAATGAGATTTCCTCTTTCAGTTTTACTACTTTTTTTTCGCTTATTTGTCATTTCCCACTTTACAAATGTTGTTTTATATTAATGAAAGAGAATTGTCGATTGCCCTTAATTTGCACAAAACAAGCGCTATTTCTTTTCAATTGTAAGTGGACGTCGATGGTAGATATTTTTATTTAATTAATTTATTGTAACAACTAACAGTATATACAGGTTAATACAAATGACATAAAGATGCAATACAATAATACCATTGTGACAGAGGCCAAAATTAAATGGGCAATCGACTCGTTCGAACCATTTAAATCACCTGGTCCAGATAACATATTTCCCGCCCAACTACAGAAAACTGGTGGGCAAACTATAACCTGGCTCCTCGCAATCTATGAAGGTTGTCTTAGAGTCAACTACATTCCCATCAGGTGGAGAGAAACGAAAGTGGTATTTATCCCTAAAGCTGGCAAAGCTTCACATATCAACCCAAATGATTATAATTATAGGCCAATCAGTCTTTCTTCATTTCTTCTGAAGACTCTTGAGAGACTTATAGATGCACACCTAAGGCAATCTATAAATCCCGCTTATCTAGCACGCACACAACATGCATACAGCAAGGGTAAATCTACTGAAACCGCCCTGCACTCCTTGGTTTCAAAGATCGAAAGATCACTTGAAGTAAGCGACTACTCCCTAGTAGCATTTCTCGACATAGAGGGTGCTTTCAATAACATCCAACCTCACGCCATCACCTCTGCCTTGGCATATGTGGGAGCGGAAGTACCGCTAGTAAGACTCATCGACCAATTGCTAACCAGCAGGTCGGTGTACTCCCAACTTGGCGGTGCATCTGCTCGCAGATGTGTGAACAGAGGTACTCCGCAAGGAGGTGTTCTCTCTCCGCTGCTGTGGGTTGTAACAGTTAACCAACTGCTGCGACTAATGGAGGCGGAGGTAGGGCTGCAAAACTATCGATAGTGGGTACATCGATAGTTTTTAACTTCGATGTTTCAAAACCTCGATGTTTTCCAAAAAAACATCGATATATCGTTAAAACATCGAAAATTTTTCAAATATTTTAGATTGCGGTTAATACCATATATATATATATTTCAATTTATAGTATAGAAAAGGCAAACATTAATTTTGTTTGTGTAAAATAATGTTATTATTTTCTTAATAATAAACGAACAAAATTTATATTTTCTTTTTTTTTTAATTCAAAAAAACAAAAATTAGGTCTTCACAATTTAAAGCTTTTTTATTCAAATTTTTTTTCTTAAAATTAAAAAAACAAATATTAAATGCTCATTTCATAAAATAAAAAATCAAATATAATGTCTTCACAAGTTAAAGCTTAGTTATTCATATTTATTTCTTAATATTAAAAAAAAACATAATTCATAATTCAAATCTTACTCATTAATATTCACATCTTAAAATTAGAAGAACAAAAACAATTGCTTCATTAATTGGTTCTTAAAACTAAATAAACATAAAATGTAAGTCTTTTCAATTCACACTTTGGAACACAAATTTCGGTGTGATAATGCTGCAAATTGACCTTTTTTTTTTTTTTTGCTTGTTAATCAAATTTTGTCGTATTTCAACTAATAATAATTGTAAAAATGGACCCAAAAAATCTGGCAGCACTGATGCAGTGAAGCATCCGATATATCGATGTTCAATTTTTAACATCGATACATCGGACCATTTTGAAAACCTCGATACTATCGATAGTAACATCGATAGTTTTGCAGCCCTAGGCGGAGGGACACGTAGTGGTGGCATACGCGGATGATATTGCCATTTTTAAATGCGGAATCTTTCCTCAAACGTTGTGCGACCTTATGCAGACCGCACTGACAACACTCGCTCACTGGACTAAATCCTGTGGCCTGGGCGTTAACCCGGCTAAAACGGAATTAGTTATCTTCACCAGAAGGTACAAAATTCCCACGCTTATTCCTCCAAAAATCAACGGAGTAAGCCTTGAATTTGGAGACAATGCCAAATACTTGGGTGTCATTCTGGACAGGAAACTATTCTGGAAAGACAACATAAATGAACGTATAAAAAAGGCAACCATTGCCCTCTACTCGTGCAAAAGGGCCATAGGCCTCAAATGGGGGTTTTCTCCCGCCATAGTGCATTGGATATACACAGCCGTAGTGCGTCCCATACTACTCTACGGAGCATTAGTATGGTGGCCAGCCCTCAGGAAACAATCAATCCTGAACAACCTCAGCAAAGTACAGAGAAGTGCTGAGATATGTATTAGTGGCGCTCTCCGAACGACACCAACGGAAGCGCTAAACACCATGTTTCACCTTCTGCCACTAGACCTAGTAGCAAAACAAATGGCTATCACAACAGCCCTAAGACTTAGAGAATCTGATACCTGGAATAGGGAAAATTCTGGACACTCTACCATACTCGACGACCAAACGGTTATACCATTATTTACAGACTACCACATACCACAAACTAGAGCTGGAGAAACATCGATGGTAACATCGATGCATCGATGTTTTTATCTAAGATGCAGACATCGATGTTTTTTTTAAACAATCGATGTTTTTGCAATCCTACAGGAACAAGACACGGCCAAACTATTTTCTTATAAAATTAACTTGGCCACCCTAAGAACTGTAAAATGACCAATTTGCGGTTCTATCAAGATGCCAAATACAACTATCCAAAAAAATGTAGTTGGACAAAACCCAATTGTGTATGAATTTAAACGAAACAATAAAAAAAGCGTGCGATTCATCAAAACTCACAAATTTTCCATAATTTGAACACACACAATCGCTTTTCAAAATGTTATCGAATTGTGACTTTTTAAATCAAATAGGGTGACCAATGAAAAAACTAAAACAGTACAAACAAAAAAATGTATGGCATTATTCGAGAAGTCTCTACTCGGTGAAACAGTTTGAAAAGCGAATTTTACTTCAGTCAGTCCATTTATCCATAATTTCACTCCAAACTTTAAGTAATTCCAAAAGCCCCCAAATGGAAACTTTACAGTGTCAGAAATTCTTATCATATTAAGATGCCACTTTGCGAATTTCTGGTAGAGAACATGCCACTATTTCACTTATAATCCCGAGATGAAATCGAGATGTGAAACACAAAAAAATGGGAAGTGAAGTTGAGTCTGTCCAAGCTGTCTGAGCCTACTAAAAGCAGTGCCTAAAAAATATTTATGTATTCCGGCGATATCCACAGCTTCTGAAAGGAGGTAAGTAAAGCTGGACAAATCTTGTCGAACGCTGGTACTCAAAGACGCTGGACCCAAAGAATTTTCAGCGCTTACATGTTTCTTTACACAAATTTGAATAATTTAAAAAAGACTTAAAAATATTTAATCCAGAGCCCTAGAAGGAGCATTGGTTTTATATTTTATCAAATTTTTTTATAATTTAGACATTCTTTTTTTATTTTGAAAATACATTAGACTTTCAAAATTTTAAAAATAAACATCGATGTTTCATCGATGTTTCACTGCTAAAACATCGAAAACATCGATGTTCGTAGACATCGATGTTTCTCCAGCTCTACCACAAACGACATTCGACAAATTGTACGACGTCTATATCCCAAGCCGAAACGATTGGGACAACCTGCCCCACAGCAGAGCTAACGCCATCAACATCTACACTGATGGTTCTAAGCTCGACGAAAAAGTAGGAGGGGGAGTTTTCTCTCCCAACCTAGATTTGAACTTATCGTTCCGTCTTCCTGACCACTGTAGTGTGTACCAAGCGGAAATGGTAGCCATCCAGGAAGCTGCCATCTACCTCAGCACACTCACGGTCAAAGAAGGCAACGTATTTATATACTCAGACAGTCAATCCGCTCTCAAGGCACTTGACTCACACACAAACAATGCAAAAACTCTTACTAACTGCCGCTCATCTCTTATCGAGATCGCACGGCATTTCAGTATACACCTAATATGGGTGCCTGGACACCGCAACATAGAAGGAAACGAGTCTGCGGACCAACTGGCCAGAATAGGAACCACCATCGAGCTTCTTTCAGAGAAGAGCACGATAGGTATGCCTATGGCGACTTTTAAGCTCCACATTAAAGCTGAAACACTAAGTCTCGCTACGGATCGTTGGAAAAACCTTTCTTCCTGTACGATAGCAAGACTTACGTGGCCTACATTCAACCAAAAACGCACCAACACACTTTTACGTCACAGAAGAAACCACATATCACTTCTGGTGGGCACCCTCACGGGTCACTGTCTTATTGGCAGACACGCAGCACGTCTAGGTGTGACATACCAGGACTTCTGCCGAAGTTGCAGATATGAAGAAGAGGAGGAAACGGTACAACACCTTCTCTGTCACTGCCCCGCTCTGAGTAGAAGGAGACTCAGGACACTTGGTCAACCATTTTTACTCAACCTCTCGGAGACATCCGACCTAGAGATCCCAGCTCTGCTAAAATTTATTCTGTCCACACAATGGTTCAGTAACGAGGACCCCCCTCAGTACTAAAAAGGGTTAACAGGGAATAAAAATGGCATCGCAATGGGTCCGAAGTGGCCTAAGTGGGAGAGCGTCTGACGCTCTCAGCCATCGCAACCTAACCTAACCTAACAGTATACACCCCGGGTGACACGTCTATAAAACACACAGTTATTTCCCCCAACAACACAATTCAACAATCCGTCAATTCAACTCAAACAAATTCAACACAAAACAATTTCAACACACGTCAAAACAACACTAAGTCATTTCAACAAACACAACAATTCAACACACGTAAATTGAACACAAAACAATTTCAACACGTCAATTCAACACAAAACAAAATAATTAATTTATTATTACATTTAAATTTGAAATGACTTATGGACGTGTGTTGACTTCTTTTTTGTGAAGACTGTTTTGTGTTGAATTGACGTGAATTGAATTGACGTGTGTTGAATTGACGTGTTGAAATTGTTTTGTGTTGAATAGACGTGGAACCAAAAGTTGAGTAACGGTGACTTTTATTAGTGATAGTAAATACAATGCAAGTGTGTAGTACCATCAGAGATAGAAGGGGGACACTAGCTGCAGTTAAATTTTTTTTTTGGAAAAATACGCGCGATTTTTTGTGTTGAATAGACGTGGAACCTAGAACCCATATCAGAATCAGTTTGAAGTCATTCATTTACTTCCCGATTGATTCCCGCACAGAGTCTATCACGATTCATGCATGACTTTTATCACATTTTTAGAAGGAAACAAAATTTGCAACAACTTTAAGCATTTTCCCAATTGACCTCCATTAACTTCACTTTCAATTTGATATTAAGTTCACGTGCCACTCTGCCAAATGTGGTACAGCAAATCGATATTAAAAATTCAGCACATTTCAACATTGATCTATGGGATATGCCTTTCTAACTCCCTCCCCATCCTTTGGGTATTTGGCCAATAAAAATTCCTTTTGCCATAATTGCTAAGCGGCTGTAAAGGCTGTAGCTTGGGGAGCATGCATCGGCACAGCAGTTGTTTTCAGTCGTTGTTGTTGTTGTTGTTGTTGCACTGCACTTGCCAGGGGCCAAAATGTCGACCACAGAAACAACTAACCAAAAATATTTCACTAAAATGGAAAGCGCTAAAAATATTGCACACTAAAAGTTTGCCTTAGCCAGGCTCAGTCTCTCCCCTCCGCGCTCGCTACCCTGGTTTCTATCCCAGCAGATGAAGCGTGGCCTTTGCCTACTCGGTGACGTGGACCGGAAATTATGTAAATTTAAGTGTTTCAGCTCGAGCTCATTTTTTGGCGCTTTTAACATGGCAATGAAAACATGAAAGCCAAAACAAAATAACAAAAAAGACGCCAACAAATAACCAATAAAAAGCAACAAGCAACGGCGAGCCACCAAAAATAAAGAAAAGCGGCATAAAGTTGTGCTTGGAAAATTTCCCACATTTGGTTTGACTTTTTGTTGTTGTTTTCTTTTTTTCGGTGAGGCTACAAAGTTTTCGTAATTGTTTTTGCATTTTGCGGGGCTCGTTGGGGAGTTTGTGCGCCCCAAATGTGTCCTTTGGTGTATTAAAAAGTTTGCCAGGCGTTGTGTTTTTTTTTTTTTTTTCGTGTGGAGCACTTGGTCCTCGTCCCCGTCCTGGTCCTGGCTCATTGCCCATTAACATTTTATATGCAATTATGATTATTTTACCATTGTGCATTTGCGGTAATCTTTGGGGAGCAACCGTTGAAAGTTGAGCCACCGACAAAATTTAATGGGCATTCGAGCCCACCAGACTGTTTGGCATTGAAAGCGACGCGAACCAACTGTGGCCCAGCGCCTGCCAGTGTACATCCGGAGTGTTATCGTCTAATCGATATGACGGACAGTAATGTCCATTTTGGGCAGGAGCACCCACATGTTGCGGTATGTGGCTATTGGGGGGAATGTTAGATCAAGTGGTGAGAAATGAAATTTAATTACAGAGATTGCAATGATGATTTCTGGCCAAGGGGTCACTTGGCAGTTGGATTAGGCACTCACATTAAGAGTGAAGTCTTAAAAGTATACTTAAAAACTGATGGATATAATAAGGAATGAGAAATTTATGAGAAAGGGATGAAGATGAAAAATGCGCTCTTTATAGCAAATTTGATTATTATTAAATAAATAATTTAAATTTTGGTAGTCACAACACGATTTGTTTTAGCAGATACTTTTACTAAAAGGCTCTTAGAGAAATTCTCTTCTTTTCTCAAACCTCTCTGTTTTTTTTGGGCCGCCTACGGTCAGCTTTATACTTCGACACTGGCTGAGTAGATTGTTAAGGAAACAACACTTTCGCGGCTTAGAAATAATCTTTCAGGCCTGTTCCGAATTCCGAAAACGAGTGGAATTGTCGCAAATCGAGTTGATTGCTGTTCCGAATTCCGCAAATCGACCAGAATTGTCGTTTTCAAAAGTTGTGCTGCAGAGTCAGCAGAATGAAAAGTAATTGCTAATAAAAGCATTAAAATAAATCGCAAAAATTATACACTTATCAATTTAATAATGTTGAACATTTTTAAAATCGATTAGCATCACTATTTAAAATGTTTACAGTTTAAGTGTATTTTAAAATCATTTTTATACTCTGTATCAAAGGTACACAGAGTATATTAAGTTTGTGCAAAAGTATGTAACAGGAAGAAGGAATCATTTCCGACCCTATAAAGTATATATATTCTTGATCAGCATCAACAGCCGAGTCGATATTGCCATGTCCGTCTGTCCGTCCGTCCGTCCGTATGAACAAACAGATCTCGGAGATGGTAAGAGATAGAGGTTTGACATGTATTGGACAAATGCTTCTTATAGCTGCAGGCAGATCAAGTTTATTTTCAATTTTGGCCACGCCCCCTCCCGCCCCCGCAATTTGGAAAAAACGTTATATCTCCTACAGTTTTGAAGATAGACGATTCGTACCTTTTAGAGATAGTTAGTATTTAGCAAAATGTATAATTTTGCCGAAGAAATGATAAAGATCGGATGAGCGGTTCTCAAGTTATGACCAAAAATAAATTCCCGCCTCCCCCCCCCCCTCCCACGCGCTCACAACCAACACCGCATTTTTATTCAACAACGTGTGAGTGAAAGAGAGAGGGAGAGAGAGAGAGAAACTTAGAGATGAGCGCAGCAAAAACGTTGCATTCAGCTCCTGCTCTTGGTACAGAGTATGACATAGTCGGGCTTGACCGACTTTCTCACTTGTTTTATAAACATCTATAAAATATTGCGTGAAAAGCAAAACCAAGCGGTCGTTTTCAAACCGAGCTGTTCTGAATTCCACTTTACGTTTTAGTCGAATTCAATCGTCAATCGATAGCTGCTAGGGTTGCTTTATTTAAATTAATTTATTCGGTCGGCACTTTTTCTATTTCATTTAGCTATATTTAACCATATTTGACATCATATATTCAAATGTAACAATTGAAAACTGTTTTAAATTAAAATAAATTGACTTAAAGTGTAAATAAGAGCTTTGTAAATTAAAATTATAGCGATGATGCCAACTCTGGCTGCTGTCGATATACACAAACATGCGCGCAGGCCAGTCAGCCAGCTGTTTATGAAAGCGACTTCGAAACCGAGTTCGAAAAGTCAAAACGTAGCCAAATCGTTCGGAATTGGGAACAGCAAATAGTAAAACGTTCGTTTTCGTTTCGTTTTTACTTTTAGAAAACGTTCGGAATTCGGAACAGGCCTGTATACCTCCATTTATCAGCTCTTCAAAAGTAGCTAGTGTGTAAAGTTTCAGCCTCATTATTAACACTCTGCGAATAGTTCTAGCTTACCCTAATGAGCTTACACCAACTGCACTTCCCCATAGACAACAAATTGTGATTCAAATTGTTGATACAAATTTTTTGTATTAATTTCCATCAGTTTTCAAGATATAACAAATAATGTGAATTATGGTTGACTCGTCTTTAAAACACACAGTCATTTCACCCAACACAACAATTCAACAATCCATCAATTCAACACAAACAAATTCAACACATAATAAAGTCTTCACAAAACAATTTCAGCACACGTCAATACATCACTAAGTCATTTTACCCAACACAACAATTCAACACAAAACAAAATAATTAATTTATATTTAAATTTGGTTTGAATTGAATTGACGAAGTGTTAAATTGTTGTGTTGGGTGAAATGACTTGTAGAAGTGTTTTGAATTTTTGGAGAAAACTTTGCGTTGTGTTGAATTGACGTGTTGAAATTGTTTTGTGTTGAATAGACGTGGAACCTAAAGTTGAGTAACGATGACTTTTAGTGATAGTAAATAAAATACAATGCCACCTATCGACAACACAGAGATAGACCCGCCGACCCAACAGGAAGTCTGTTTAGCCATACGAAGGCTAAGGAACAACAAGTCGCCAGGCGCTGATGAGCTGCCCGCTGAATTGTTCAAGGCTGGAGGCGAAGAATTGGTAAGGTGCATGCACCAACTTATGTGCCGTAAATGGGTTGACGAAAGCATGCCCGATGATTGGAATCTAAGTGTTCTCTGTCCAATCTTTAAAAAAGGAGACCCTGCAGTTTGCGGCAACTACCGCTGGATCAGTCTCCTTCCCATCGCATATAAGGTTCTGTCCCGCATTATTTGTGAACGTCTAAAGCCGTTTATTGATACACTGATTGGACCTTATCAGTGTGGCTTTAGACCTGGTAAATCCACCACAGACCAGATTTTCACACTAAGACAAATCCTGGAAAAGACCTATGAGAGAAACATCGAAAATCACCATCTTTTTATCGATTACAAAGCCGCTTTCGACACGCCGATAAGGTCAAGCTTCTTCAAAGCCCTGTCTACTTTAGGTATTCCAGCAAAGTACGTTCGACTTTGCATGATGACGTTGTGAAGTACGCAAAGATCCGTCAAATAGAAAATAACCTCTCCGAACCATTTTATACCAAAAGAGGTTTTAGGGAGGGCGATACCTTATCGTGTGTCTTCTATAATCTACTGATTGAAGATATACTGCGCAAGTGCCGACATGCCAACAGAACCGGCAAATTTATTCATATAGATCTAATGCTACTTGCATATGCCGATGATATTGACGTTATCGGCAAAACCACACGGGCAGTAAGCAAGGCGTTTTCAGAGATTGAGAAGGAGTTTAGATTAATGGGTTTAGCCGTAAATGAGGACAAGACGAAGTACCTAGTATCCGCGGACAAAAAGTCATTGCGACTTGGACAATCTGTTACAATGGAGGGGTACAACTTTAATGTTGTAGAGGATTTCGTCTACCTCGGAACGATGATAACCAGCAAGAACAACATCAGTCTGGAAATCCGACGAAGAATCACTCTTGCGAACCGATGCTACTATGGGCTAAGTAGGGAGTTCAAGAGCAAAGACCTCAAGCGAAGAACTAAAATAGCCCTTTACAAGTCGCTTATCTTCCCGGTCCTGCAATAGGGCGCAGAAGCATGGACAATAACAGCAGCGGATGAAGCGGCGATTGGAGTGTTTGAACGAAAAATTCTTCGGAGGATTTATGGACCTTTAAAAGTCGGAGATGATTTCCGCATTCGAAAAAACGACGAACTGTATGAGCTCTATGGGGACACCAGTCTGGTCAAGCGCATAAAGCAGCAGCGGCTGCGCTGGCTAGGAAATGTCGCCAGAATGAAGGAAGAAGCTCCAGCAAAAAAAGCGTATAAATCGAAGGCGGATGACTATGGAGGCGGCAAGAAGGGAAGACTACCACTAAGATGGGAGGTGCGGGAAGACATTGCCAAGCTTGGTGTGACCAACTGGTGGCAGCTCGCACAGAAGCGAATGGAAAGCGTTAATCGCAGAGGACCAGACCGTCAAGCGGTTGTAATGGCCATTAAAGAAGAAGAAGAAATAAAGTACAAGTGTGCAGTACCATCAGAGATAAATGAGAGACACTAGCTGTAGGTAAAAATGTTTCCACATTCGCAGCCTTCATCCCCCGCCGATTAAAAAAATCAATTCCCGGTTAAATCAACACAAAACGATTTCAACACGTCAATACAACACAAAACCAATTAAACACGAATAATATTTACAACGCCTGCATTCGGATGAAAGTTATTTAAGTTGTGAACAATAGAATGTTACGCTTTCGGAGAATATTAAAGACAGATTCGACAGACATTGCCACTTGTAGGACTAAAAATATAATTTTTGTTAAATTGTTGTTTTTTTTTTTCCAGTGTGGAATTATACGGTTAAAAGAATGAGATTTTAAGGCAAATATGAAATTGTTTAAGGGGTGCCCCCTCAATGGATTCATGTTGTATTATAAATAATAAAACAGCAAACAAAAAATGATTAATGTTTTAATGCCGCAATGATGCTTGTGACCTTAAACTAAAAATAACACATTCGCCTTAAATTACTTCAAAATTTCAACAATGAATCTGTGCAAAATGCGTTGGGTTGTCAATTTTTTATAATTTGTCAAATTATTGCGATGTTGATAAGAAAATAGCGCATATATTTAACAACAAGGACAAACTTATCAAAAACTTTGAACCTCTTCGCTCCCATTAATAGATAACTTTATCAATATTTTATTTTTTAAACTTTTTTTTGGACCGTTTATGCTAAAAAATGTAAAAATTTTTTGGTATTACCAGGATATATAAAGAGTACCCTACGTGTGTAACTGGTTTAATGTTAA
Organism: Lordiphosa clarofinis; assembly: GCA_018904275.1. Lineage (NCBI taxonomy): Eukaryota > Metazoa > Arthropoda > Insecta > Diptera > Drosophilidae > Lordiphosa > Lordiphosa clarofinis. Next base: position 368,708 of record JAEIGQ010000026.1, read on the forward strand.
AGTTACACTCGCTCTCTGCTTATGCTTAACTTTGGCGCTCTCTTGAGTCTGCAACCGCATTTTATGAGCGATTGACTGACTTAGGCCCAGTATAGGGTTGCTCTCAGACCGATCAGTGATGAGTGTTCAACCTAAGCCACCGAGCAGTGAGCGAGGTTGCACATTAAATTCGGTTAAGGGAAGCCTGAGCGCGTTTTGTTTTTCTATTTTTGGTCAGTGACGTGAGCAGAACAAACTAAACATAAAGTTGATAGTTATTTTCGAGCTATGATTTAAAACAGTAGATTGAGTATTCAATAAGAAGAGAAATACTGCAAAAGTTGATTTCGTCCCTTAAATATTTGACTGACTTTTAACCTTTTAAATTGAAACGACTTATGCATCTTTTTAATTCAATGGTAATCTTGGCAACACCATCTCAGTTTCCGTCATACCCTCTTGCCGTCTTTTTCAATATTTCTTTCTGGTAAAATGTCCTCTCGTACGTACGATTCATGTTCATCGAGAATTTTTAAAGGTCCTTGAATACGCAACCTATGGAGAAGGGTTTCAATCATTTGGCAAAAGTAGGGACAACGTTACATCATTTGTGGAAGTCATCATACAACGGCGAAGTAAATGTTTACATCGACTCGCTGATCATTGTTGCCCTTCTAAAGTAGAGGTTTCAGCCATCCAGTATGCCGCCCTCTGGGTCAGAGAGAGTCACTTTTTCAAGCTCGAAATATATGGAAGTACCTTACAATTAATTATAAATCGAAAACAAACGATTCTCACAAGGCTAAACATCAGATAACAACTTGTGCAAGAGCTACAGTATATGAATATTTGAAAATTGGTACTTTGATGAGAGACTTCAAATCCAGTCTGAACATCCGGTAACTTTTCCATTCTTCAAAAATGTGTATCATGTTGATTAGGACTTTGCTCATATTTTTCACTGTTCATGCATGCATCCGGCTGCAAAATTTTGCAAATTTGCCTAATTAGTCTGCTTATGGCATAAGTCAACCGATGGCTATCACAGTAGCTTGACTGCGCTTTGCACATAGTCAGACACACACACACACACGCACAGAGATCCGCTAGTTAACTTTTCGGCTTCTCTTGGCCAACTTCATGAGCGCGCTGGCAAATGCAAATGCATCGCCATCAGCTGAACAAGTGCAAGCGCAGTGAGCGGTGATAATGAACTTATGAACCGACTGAAGCGCCACTCACTGGAACGTGCGTCTAATTGGCTGTTCATGTAAGCCAAAATGGGCAATGTGGCGTATGCGCAATGCGTGCCCCACAAAGTAGGCAACACATTTTTAGAAAACTTGAACAGAAACTGAAAGATGTGGCATAAATCACAAATTTGGAATATTTGGTCAGTGTGTGTGCGTGTGTGTGTGTGTGCATAGACTTTTAATTTAAAGCAACAAAATGGCATGTGTGCACCTGCTGCCAGTTTCAGTAGCCCCAGAACCAAATGCCTTCAAAAGGCCATTAGTTGTTTGTGTAGAGCCTCCCTAATGTGAGCTTGTCAAAGTCCATGCACAGGACCCTTACCTGCCCTGTCCGGTCCTTTACTGTCCCATTCTGTCTCGATGCAGGCCAAAACGTAGCAGCAATAAAGAAGATTTGTGTCGCCGTCGCATTTTGTGGATACAACATTTTTTTTCTACTCTTTTTCTTTTTGCAAAATCTGCACAAAATCTCAGTCCGAGCAGAGTCAAGTTTGGTTTAGGCTAATGACCACAGAATGGCTGCTGTTGTTGCTGCCTCAGCCACAAAATATTGCACAGACAGAAACCCACACACACACACATTCAAGGGTCGACTGGCAGGTCCTTTTTGCCTCGTTGCTGGCATGTTCTGCAGGTGATGACAAGACCTTGGGGACAGATTGCAAAAATGAAATGAATGATTGGTTCATACAAAAACATATTAAACAATCTGGTGACATGACAGGGAGATGGAACCAGAGAGAGAGAGGGAGATAGAGGGCTAAGGATTTCATATTCCAATCGAAGTTTAATTATCTTGTTACCTTTCTTTACCGCTTTTTACGACTGAAGATCACTTCCAGTGCTCCCCCCGCCCTTTCCCTGCCTTTGCCACCACTCTGCTGCTATCAGGTGGCGGACCAACTGTGCAGCCAAGTGCAAAAAAGTATGCACATTAATTCAAGCAAAAATAAATTATAAAAGCAAAAGAGCACCTCCATCTACCCATCTACCCTCGCTCTGTCGTCGACTTTTCGCTGCTCGTGCATTTTATGACGTTTAATGTGTTTCTGCTGTCAGCGGCAGAAGTTGCGCAGTCGACGTCGACTGCGTTGCAACTTTTGTGCTGTTGAGTGCATTTTGTTGATTTATAATAAAATAATGTAAAAATATTACACAATAATGAATGCGCGCGGGTTGTGTGTGCTGCCATTGTTGCTGTCTCTGTCTCTCCCTTCATCTCTGACTCTGTCTCTCTTGTTCCTTGGCATGAAATATGAAACAAGCAAATGCCTTAACGTGGCAAAAGTTTCAGGAGCAAAAAAAAAAAAGGCGAAAGAAAACGCCAGCCAGAATATGAAATATGCGAAAAATAAAACTTTTAACTAAAATTATATATGTAATATGGTATGTATATTGCATATATCTTCTTAGTGGTGTCTGCATATGTGTGAGTGTGTATGTTTGTATTTGTCATGTTGTTTACGTTCACTTCTGGGCCATTTTTCTTTTGGAAAGAGCTCTGCTACTTGAACATTTATGCGGTTAACTCAGTTCTAGCAAGTGCCCTACATGCTTTGGGGTGACAAAGTACCCCAGAGAAATAAATACAATGCATTGACATTTGTGATGTTAAATGTAGATCAAGACAAATTAGATCAAGTTTAATTTTGATTCTAAGAATTCAAAATGCTAAACAGAAAATAAAATTCTTTATATAGAACTTAAAACTAAAATTAATATATTACAATATGTTCTTAGGAAGTAAGTTAATTATATGTAAATCTTAAATTAGCCATAAGCTCCAAAGAGCTAAGTTTAGTTTCTCTTAATCTCTGGGCGTGTGTTTTTCGCACAGAGAAAGGGACCTACAGTTTAAAGCTGAATACTAATGGCTAGCAACTTTACGTTCGCACAGTGGGTCGAATTCCCAAATAATTGGCATAAAGTCGTGTGTTGCAGATATCAAGTTGAAACTTGGTACTTTTAATAGATATAACACCTATAATATTTAAGCGAAATGTTAAGTTAATTTGACCACGCCTTCCCCGACCGCCCTTATATGGCAACACTGCGTATACGTAATCTGAAAACAAAGTTTTGAGAACTGTGAATAAAATGTTAGAGTTTAAATTAAAAATGAATTTCCAGTAATTTATAGTCAAATTTTGAGCGTACATTCATTTAGTTGGCCAAATATCTGGTTTTTAAAAGCGGTAGAGTTGCCGTCCATACGTCCAGCAGCGTTGCATGACAGAGTTTAAGCTCATTTTCAAGTTTAAAGCACCGCAAAAGCCGCAAAAAGCCGCAGACAGGATAATTATAATCTTTTAATACACACTTTCTACTTTATTTTGACATATATTACAAAACACACAAACACGCACAAGGTTAGTTTTGCTCCACAGAAGACTTGCACTTTTCTTAAGTTTTCTCTGTTTAGGGACCACACGAAACAACGCAATTTAAAGCAACATATTGAATATTATCAAGAAATGCTTCCATTTATTTATTCTACATACCCTTATTATCCATATTTTGGCAAAAATTTTTGTGCAACTTTACACGACGTGCAAGTCCTCAAAGTTAACAAATAGTTGTCGCCAATTTTATCGCAACAATCACTGCACTCATCACCTGACTTCGATAATCGATAACAATTTCAGGGTTGCCAAACTATCGAAAATATTACTCGATTCTTTGTACATAGACTATGTATTTTTAAGGTGTATTATTAAAAATGAGTTTTGTTTCCATGAAATTTTCGACTTTATGCCAATTATTTGGGAATTCGACCCACAGTGGTTTGGCAGCAATCATTCGAACAGATGAATCCTAATGTGGCTTGTAAACAGTCGCAAGATGACCTTACCATCGAATCCATTCAGTTCATACGCAGGAAACTATCGCAGACAGTTTTAATGCTTAGATCGAAAAATCAAACTTAATTTATCTTCAGCATTATTTATTTTTAGCCGAGGAGTGGCTAGGTTAGGGGTGTTTTAGTTAAAACCAATTTTCTTATTTTTGAAAAACTGAAATAAATACCTACTGGAACTGGAACTCAGTACCTCATACTGGCATCTTAACTCGCTGCGCTACCGTTACCACTGAGGAAACGGGAAATATAAACATGTATGCATAAGGTCGGACCTCAAAACGGCAAAATGGCAAAAAAGAAGGTCTCAGCATTTCTAAAGCTATTATTTGTTGTATAATTCATAATTGTGAAAATAAAAAAGTTGTATTTTAATTTTAAATGGGTGCGAGTCTTAAACAAAATACTCATACGTCACGTTTATGGAACTGCAAACCTCTTAAAAATCGGCAGGGGTTTACTCCGGAACTCGAACCCCTGAAACTTTTTCTGTTAGGGTTCACGGAGCGGGATGAGAACTTAGGCGACCTCATTACACAGGCTTACAAGCTTTTGCAACAGAAAAAATAGCAAACTTTCCATACGTATATTCGGTCGCTAAACTTAAATAAAAAAAAAAAAAAAAAAAACTTCATATTGAAATCCCAAAAATTTTTATGTTATGAACAAAATTAAAACTTCGTTTTCGGGTTTTCTGTAACGCCATTCAGCTAACATGAAAACAAAGTTCGTTAGAAAATGTTATTTAATGTGTTCACACGAACCACATGTGCATACAAACCTTGCACGTTCATGCAAATATTTCGTAACCCTAAAGTGCTGGGAAAAAACGAAAAATTGATTTCAATTCAGCGACCAAAATATATATGAAGAGTTTGCTACCTTTCCTGTTGAAAAAGTTTGCTTTTTTTTGTATTCCTGTGTTATCAGACTCATATTTTTCGAAAATTTTCGATTTTCTTGAAAACTGTAGAATTTGAGTATTGCAGGCTCGAGGTCAAGTAAAAACACACAGATGTGTATGCTGTTTTTCCAATATATTTCGGTTGCTCCTCGGCAACCATCTTCAGGGACAATTGTTTTACTGAGTATCAGTATCCAACTCCACGCCGAACGGAACAGACGTGTATGCAGTAGGGGGAGCCTCATCATTTTATTGCAGTTAGATATATTGGAAAATGGCAAAGTTAAAAATGATTGCATCTTGAAAAATTTTCAAAATTTTGAACCGAACCCATTTTTTACTTTTTTTGGCTCCGGTTCAGGTTCAAGTTCGGGCGGATAAAAATTAACATGCTCCGGTTCGGGTTCGGTTCGGACTTCTCAAAAATCCCAGAGTCTCCAAAGCGGTTCAACTCCAAACTGGTTTGCAGCCCTGTTTTGGATTTTTTTGCGTAATTTATATGTTTTTGAGTGTGCTGAATTCGAAAATTACTTTCATTTTTTTATTGAACATCGCTTTTTCTAAAAAGGTAGGTATCTATATTAAACAAGTTATAAGGTTAAAATAAGAGATAAAGGACGAAAAAATATTGGCGTAAAAAAATAATTCTTCGTAACCAAAATATATTCATTAGTAAGCACTAAACACATTTTTTTTCTTCAAGTGAGACTCTTTTTGGTACATTTTCGCTTGTAGGAAGCATCTAAAAGGTCTCTCTCTCTCCAACAGTAGTCTACTATCATTGAGAAGCTCTATCATCCCTGGTACCTTTTTTCCATCCCCTTAATATTTTGGTAAAATTATAAGCTGGAAAGAATGTTTATTAAAATACATATGTTTAATACTCAGCAGGTCCAATCTATTCTCTTGTTACTCTCACATATGGCAACTTTGATAAAACAAGATTTCAAACAGAGCAACAACCAGACCTAATACCTAAAATAAAATTTGTTTGGCACTTCTTAGAAAAATTTTCATAATTCTTATATTATTTCCTTGAAGTACTTGAATTTCCCCATTTCTGCAATTGTAGAGCAACTCTAACTTCTCTTACACCGAGCATTCCTCCTAAGTCAACACATACAACTTATATTTGATGCGCTTTCAAGTTCTACGTGTCCTTGCAACTTTATCGCGCCAGAAATTGCATCATATTTCAAAGAACTCAGCGTGACAAGAAAATATAAAAAAAAAAGGAAAGATGAAAAACCACAAAGTTCAGGTAGCTAAGTTGTCACAAACTTTATGTGTGTTTGAGTAATGTCCTGCAGGCTTTTGAGGACTGGCACAATTTTATTCACGCAGCTCCAGACCCTTTGATTACAATTCATAAAACAATCTTTGGCATAATTTTGCAAATCCTCAGATAAACTTTGAGTATGCACATAATTAATGATAGACCAAATGTCGTCTTCAGCAGCGTGTGCAGCAACAGCATCCTGTCCAGAGATCCATCCGGAGTATATGGAGAGAGCAAACAAAATGTAATTAAAAAGTACTTAGCGGCCGCTCCTTTTTGGACTCACCTGCGATAAATAGCTTTGCGCTGCTGTAATTTATTATCGTTAGCGTTATCCTTAAAGAAGTAGCGCCGGATGCCGCTGAGGTATGAGCGAAAATATTCGCTCCAATTAATCGTTGCGATGTTGAACTGCAGTTTCGCCTGCTCCTCGGGCGGCAGCAGCTCGTTCAATTCGTCAATGTTGCGATGGGCAAATTGCCACTCCTTCAGGCCAAACCAAGCCATCATGTTGATTATGCGAGAGATTTTACGATATGCCTTCACATAGCTGAGCATAAACAAAGAGACACACACACACACACGGAGAGAGAGAGAGAAGAAGGTTGAGTATTGATTACCCTGCGAGCCAATTAGGGACAGGCCACTCACTGCTCGTTCGTTCATAAATAAATGGCGAATGCTTAAGTTAATGCGCTCTAATTGCAATTTGTTAAATTTAATGCATCTATGTATGCTGCTGCTGTGTGTCTTTGTATATGTGTGTGTGTGTGTGTGGAGCAGGAGGCCAACAAAGGCAGCTTAATAGAAGGATTGGTCAAGAGCCATAGCGAAGACTGGATGACCTTTCAGAATTTCTAATAATTATACTCTGTAACGAGTGGGAACTAGCGAGTGTTAAATTAGTTATAATTAAAAATGAAGTAACGAGTATTAAAGTGATTTTTAAATAGAAATAAATAGGTTTAACGAGTGGCATGCTAAAATAATTTGGAGAGTATTTTTTGACTACATTATAAGGAAGATAATTTTATTATTAATATTATGAAATAGGTAACGAATGGAATCAGCGAGTAATAAAAAACAATTTAGTAAAGGTTCTTAAAAGAGTGATTTGATGCTTATGATGGTTAAAGAGTGATTATTATCATACTTTTTTGAAAATGTAACGAGTGGTAGTTGGGCTAGACTTTTGAGAGTGAACAAAAACATTGAAAAAGTCAAGAGGTGTAAGGTAAATACATATATTGTTCAATTCAATTAATAAAGTTAATAAAGAAACGAGTAGAAATTTGCCAGTTTAACTTAGCGAGTGAGCATGACGAGTTAATTTACTTAATTCGTTTTATCCCAATTGATGAAATGTAATTAAGAATTTATTTTTTGATACTCGTAATAAAAAAGATTTCTTTCTTGACTCGGATACGGCTAAACACCAACATTTTTAATCAGATATTAATATAGCGAGTGCTTATCAACGAGAAAGAACTAGCACACTATAACAAATCAAACCGAAATTCGTATTCGCATGAAAAGGTTAAAGCAAAATTATTTTATGTAACGAGTTCTTTTAGCGAGTATTTAATTAGTACCATTTCAGCGAGTAGGAAATTTCATTATGTCACTTAAAATTGGGTTTGTTTCAGTATGAAACCCTTTGAAATAATAGTACATGTTAAAACTAGCGAGACTCAAAATTACGAATTGGAAATAACGAGTCTTATCTGAATTAATGACATTCATTGCGAAATTTCCAGATTTAACTGAGAAGTAATCGCGTGACTTTAGTTTTCTAATAAACTTACTTGAAAAAGAGGCATGGGACCCGACTTTCTACCACATTATAAAGCTGTGTTTGGCTCTCTTCTATATTAAAAAAAAATTCCAAAAGTTCTTCATACCTCCGTCATAGAATAATTTCACCCATTCTAAAACTATTAAGAACCACCAAGCTCTTAACAAAGTCCTAATGCCCCACTGATCGATACATTTAACAACCAATTCAATTGCCTTTCCATGTACCATTTAAAATCCATTCAATGTAGCAAACCCAAAACCCACACAACAACAGCAGCCACCTTAGAGCACAATATTCTCATCCTGCTAGTGAATAGATGTGTTTGGGTGAGTGGATCTGTGTGTGTGTGTGCGTGGGTGTGTACTTACATGCGCTTTTGTCCGGTGACCATGGCAATTAAATCTAAAATATAAGCTGGGATATTGTGCAAGAAAAATGCAATTGCACAATGCAGAGGCTTCGATGGTATTATAACGTACGAGAAGCACCTGTGACAATAATGCGAACGTTCACCGGAGGTAGGGCGGGGGGATGCATGGGAGAGCAAACGTTTCCATGTGGCATTTGGTTCGATTTTGGTTTAGTTGCCATTTTTCGGTTTGGGTTACGTCGTTGTCGTTTTTTTTCCCAGCATTTGTGATTTTTTTTTGGTTTGTGTTTCGTTTTGCGTTGTTTCAAGGTATTAGCAAAGCGCAGATAAATTTTCCCGCAGAAATTCGACCGTATTTAAGCAATGGATTAGACATGCACACAATATGTGAATGGAACGTTGTGTTGGGCGTACCGAGAATTTCAAATAAAGAATATTTATACATTTTTGGTGGAAAAGGTATTGAGGGTGTAGAGGGAAAAGAAAGAAACTCACCACAATGCCTTGTCAAAGTGCTCATGAAAGCCCTGACGCGACATTTTCATGTATTGACCCCAGGTTAAGTTGTTCACATCGGAAACGTAATTGTAAACAGGTAGCTCCGATTTCTTGTCGGTTTGGGTTTGACGTAACTCAAATCTGTAGTAAAATTACAAATGAATTGTATAAACATTAAAAAAATTCGGAAAATTTATAATAAACAGGTAAAGGTAAACATACAAAAAAAAAGATATTTTTTATTTTCACTTTTTTCAAGCACTCTTGAGTTATAACCGTAAGGCCCAAATTCTCCGGTAATTCAAACTGATTTGAATTTATAATTGGAGTTCACCACAACTTTACTGTAGTCCCATGCAGAGGGAAACCCCAGTTTATTAAATTGGTTGCCTACAGCTTAAAATAAGAACAAAATGTTATCAAAATGTTTGACAACAAATTTTGCAAATGTTCTTGAAATGATTAAAGTTGTAATCAATCGGATAATATATGCTTTATATGTATATGCCATATGCCATATATTTACATATTATCAACATTTTTATAGGTTTGTTTTTTAGGTTCGTTAAGTCCAGAAGTATGCCGGGTTCAATATCCACACAAGACAGAATCAATGCTAAGTCCTTTTCTGGTATAGTCTTCATTGCCTACGTCTTTCGACGATAGAGGATCCTTTTTTAAGAATTCTGTTAAAATCCTCAGACGATGGAGCCGCGACCATGCAGATTCTAACCTGGAGCCACACTAGTCGCACTTTTTGAAATGGACAGTTTTAAAAATTTAGTGTGGATAAAACGCATCTCTTCTTTAAAAATGGGCTCGCTTTGTCGAAATTTGGCCTTAGTTAATCGACCAAAAATATATTCAATTCCGGTTCCATATTTGTTTGTTGCTCGATCAATGAATATCTAACATAGAAGCACACTTTGCTGCGTCGTCAACATTTCACTCAGATATTAGTTAGCTGTTTGCTCTCATTTTGGTACTCTGAGTCAACTCTTTGAGTTATATTTTTCCTTCCAACTAACTTGTTTTCCTATGTCAACGAAAATGTTGAGTAAAGTCTTTGAGTTGTTACAATGAATGTTTTCTTTGTCAAGCTGGAGTTAACATAACCACTAAAAAAAAGAGAGGCGTTTCAAAGTGTGCTTCAGCTATTACGTTTATGCAATGAAATTTATTATTTCTTCAATTTGCAAAATAAAATTGGTTCCTGTTTATACAGCTTTAGTAAATTCACAAAATGACCACCTTTTTGGCAGATGTGGCTGCACTTTTTTGGGAACAAATAAAAGCGACGATCAGCTGTTCAATTGTAAGCAAAGGCAAATTGAAAATTATTGCAAAAGAGAAAATTAAAATTATTTTGGCAGAATCTCCTAGAGAAACGATTTCGATTGTACAAGCTAAACGACCGACGAGCGGCTTAAATATTAAAACAACGAGTTCGTAGATTCCAAAAGAAGCTTTGAAGTGATGCCTATTGGACATTAATGAGCAGTCCAATTTTTTACATCATCCACAGATGTGTCGACGCCAACAGCTGACGATTCAGGTCGCGTCCCAAATAGCTAATTTATTTTGTTAAAAGTAGTAGTAGTAGTAGTATTTATTATTTCTTATCTCCTTATCATCTACATACAAAGTTGCTAATATATAGGGTATAACAAAATAGTTGACAATATACATATGTAAAAGAAAAAGAATAAGAATAAATAAAGGCTTGGCTGTATGCCGTTCGCCTAATATATAGGTAGTGTAGAACTGCCCATACCAACGCACCACGGTAGGTACTACCCGCAGCTGCCCCGCTCGTCACGAGATACTACGCCTTTCTCCACCATGATTGGAATGTTCTGTCTAGACATCTATCATAATTTCTCGCCGATATTCTATAGCCTCTTTAAGGTATCCAATAAGACTATTCCAATTCTGACCATTTAATACTTCGTGCAATTGTTGTGTTGTCATGCTCCATTGTCCAAAATGCAGTGCCCGTAACTCTCCTAGAATCGGACATCGTGCTACAAAATGGGCTATATCTCCTCGTTCCCTAGAATTGCAGAGGGTGCAGCAGCTTACTGTCGTGACGTGTGGTGTATAGCAGAGGCGGATCGATTCTGTTCTTGCTCGAAATATGAGCGATATGGCGTATGTATTGAACTCGTCGTTAAAATAATTATTAGAGGCAAGGTTGAATTCGAGACATTTATAGGTGCCTCGAGTTTCGCTCTGACGTGCTTCGCGCTCGAATTGGCTTCTCTCACTACTGTCTATTTGCCGCAACAAGTTTAACTGCCATACCTCCCAGGCACTGCTATCATTTGTAAACATGCTTGTGTTGTGTTCTCTCGCCATACTATCCCATTTTTGAAAGAACTGTGATTTGCTCTCCAGTAGATGCTCAACAATGATTCTTGGTAGTCTCGACGGTTCCATCCGCATAGTTTTATTGACATAATTGAAGTGCAGCTGTAGTGTATATTGAAAGAGGGTTGTCAGTCCCGTTTCAATATGTATGGCATAGTTTGGTGCATTCATTGGCAGGTAGAATACTTTCTTGATAAAAAAGCGCAGGAGTCGCTCATCTTCCTCGTACCGACTAAAGCCCCAGACCTGTGCCGCATAGCACATGATAGCCCTGGCTGTAGTGAGAAACAATTTGTACTTTGTACTGTTATTGACGGTCTTTTTCCCAAGCAGATTTTTCCAGGTACTATTTATAGCGACTTTGGAGTCCGTCAGTTTTTTTCCCAGGTGTTTGGTAAAAGACATATTGGGGGTTAGTAACATGCCCAGGTATTGATACTCGCTTACTGTCTCAAGTTCGACTCCGTTTAATGTCCACGCATCTAATCTTGCCCTGCGGCCTCTGCTGTTTCTTATCACCATCGCCTTAGACTTCTCAATGTTTATCTTCAAGCTCCATCTTTGACAATATGTACTAAGGGCGTCAATAATTTGCTGCATGCTAGTTGGACTGTCAGCCAACAGCACCATATCGTCCGCATACATCAATTTTGTTAAAATGGATGCAGTTCTTCCTTCCAGATAGTTTTTACTTGCTCACAAGATTAAAACATATTTCGATTAGGTGAACGTGTGGTATACCTAATATTTGTGGAAGCTTTGAACAGTTTTCGCAGAGGTTGGAGCATGAACTACAATTTTTTTGATTTTGTATTTTATTATGTACACCCTAAGAGCAATGGTATTAGTTAAGATTCTTATCGGCGTCTTCAGTCTTGTGTTAATTTGGGATGTATGTGGTTGTCAGTTTTTTCCACAAGTGCTGCCTCTGAAATTTCCAAACAGTCTTAGCAATGCTGGCATGAGATGACGTCTGCCGACTTGCAAAAGATGGGCAAAGCCTGCTAATGTTAAAGCCGGGAGGGTCTTGTAACAGCTATACAGTCGACCATTCTCCCTTGTGGTGTGCTTGTGTCTTGTTTTTAAAGTTATAAAGAAACATTAATAATTCACAGTCTAGAATAAATAGACTCTAACCCCAGTGATTTTAATAAGGACCATCGCTTAACACTACTCAAAATAAGAAGGCAGCGTAAATTTAATCTCTTATCCTCATTGTTTCCTGACTTACTGACCTGCACACTAATAAATCGTTCGATAATCCAATATCGAATTTGATTTTATCAAACCTGTAAACTTTTACATAAAATGTTTAAGTTTATTTGAATTTACGTTCTGAACCCAATTATACCTGAACCCCGGTTTGAACCCGAACCTAAGATCAACGTTCTCAAAAACGGAATAGTACACTCAGAAAAAAACGACCTGGATAGTTCTAGACCGATCGGGATAGAATTTATGCCGTTTTGTACTTGAAATTTCCAGTATGTTTTGTTCTTGAATGTTCTTAAATTAAGTATGAAACATACTAGAATAGAAAAACTAATGTTAAAATGATTATAATAAGAACAAACGTTCTTGAATCAAGTACAATTCGTACTTACTGTTAGCCTATAAATTAAAGAAAAGATCGTACTTAGTTCAAGTACAAAATTTCTTGAATTAAGTACAGAGTAGACTTACTATGCAAGCTCCAAAAAGTGTGCTAGGAAAACAGTGAATTATTTTACCTTCTGGTTCTAACACTTTGGTAATGGAGTGGGGGTAGATTTCCGACGTACAGTATAAACATCTTGGTCTTTGGTTATTTCATTTCCTTTGATATTATATAGAGACCTTTATAGGCTTAGACCAAGAACATTTTGTACTTATTTTTTGAAGTGTTATTTTGCTTCAAACATGGCTTGGGGTTGACTTTTGAATTATTAGGCTTCGACGAAGAACCTTTTTGAACTTATTTTGAGAGTAAATATGACCAAAAATATATATAATAATAGTTCGAAATGTACTTAAAATATCCCCAAACAGTCTTTAAACAAGTATTTTGGGATTGAAAAAATCGTACTTGAAATTAGGATTTTGCACTTGAATCAAGTATTTTCGTACTTACCGTACTATTGACACCGTTCGTACTTGATTCAAGTACAAAGTTCTTGGTTTTTTTTCTGAGAGTACCAACTCTAATTCCTTCCACTTACATTGTTTACTTTGATAATTGCCGAATCCTTTGCTAGAATCCTTTAGTTCTATAACTTTACCTCTTAACAAGTCTGTTAACAGGTTTAAAAATGGTTTCAAATAATTTCAGAACTGGAAGTTAACACATTCCAGGTTCGAAAATAGAATGAGCTGTTTCAAAAGAGGTTCGCAGAGATTTCACGTAAACTACTTAAGTCAAGAACTTTAAATATGGAGTGTGAGTTGATGGAGTGGAGTTTAATATTATTTCCAAATCGAAACCGGTTCAAAAGAGATTCAGATAAACTTCTCAGAAAAGATTTGAGTTAAGAACTAAAAACTAGGAATCTGGGTGCATTAAATAAAGAAAACCAAAGAGAGATGGTTCAAAAGTGGTTCCAAGCTATTTCTCAGAAATAATGATTTGTGGGTATCTAATTGCTTCCGAACCAGTTCACTTTAAATAGAAGTTAGCTTTTTATAGAAATTGGTTAACAGTTTAATACCAAATTAAGTTTACCACTTTTTCACTTCAGCAATCTACGTTTCAATTCCCTGACTTAACAATTACCCAGAAAAAAAAGTAATCAGCTCATGCACAACTTTCCAAACACACACACAGCACACAGGCAAACATCTTGCTAACCTTCTAGCTACATCCCAGGCGGTTGCTATCATGGCATTCACCACATAATCGGCTGGCACCATATTCGACTTGCAGCTGGCCGTTCCGTAAATGCAACGTACGAGTCCCCGGGCCGTCCAAGTGCATAAACCTGATGGCCCATACAAATTATCCGTCCAGCCGGGAAATGGATCCTTGTACGTTGACATTACTGCAAATAAATAAGAATTAATGGCTGCTTGGTGGATGCGAGTCACTCGCTTTGCCTTTTGGCTAACTGATATGTCTGAGCCCCACCGGGCAAGTTTTGTGTGCTCTTCAATTTGGCGCTTTTGTTGGCAAAATAAATGAAAATTTGTTTGTGCTTTGTTTCTTGGCTCTCGGACGAGCAGAAACAAACTTTAGCCACATGCATTTATCTGCTGGAATTTTATTTTTAAATATTCGGGTGGATGTGAAACCCTTTGGGATCTCCGGCGAAAGCTTTTGTAGCTATTTTCTTTTCATTTTCGGCTAATTATCTGACAAATTAGTTGGCCAAGTCAAAGTTGGGCGGGCCATAAATTTCAGCCCACAGGTACCTATGGGTGGCCGGAAAATGCCCGCGGGCAAATGAAATGCACGATGATTCACCAAATTCTCGGCACATTTCTTGGTCATGGTGTACGTGTTGGGCATTTGGCCAATTAGCCCCGGCCGCAGTTTCTCCAGAGTTTCATCATCAAAAATGCGATAGATCTATGAGAAAAATATCAATTTTCATTACAAAAAGGAAATGGGAAAGTGTTTTTTATTTTTTTTGGTAGGTATTTACCTGCATGATTTTTTCGTAACCAATTTCATTCTCATACACTTGTTCCTTGATGAATTTGCGATTGCAGTTGCAGTACAACGTGGAAATGTGCACGAAGGACTGGATGGGAGGGAAATGCATGTCGAATGTTGATTGAATTGTGTTGAAATTGTTTGCGCCCGAACGCCGTAAAATATGCAACAAAGCGAGTGCGGGAGAAAGAGAGAGAGAGTGAGCAAAAAGTGTAAAAACAACGCAGTAAATATTAAAATTCATACACAAATATTTTTCATTCATCCATACAGACATGGGAATTATGTATTTTGGTTACTTAAATGCACGATATGTGAATATTTAACTTTTGTAGTTTTTTTTTTGTTGTTGGTCGTTTCAACTGTTGTTTCAACTGTTTCTGTTGATGGAATGGAAAACAAAAGCTGTGGCTGAATTATAGAACAAGGAGAGGAGAACAGTCAGTAAAGCTAACTATGAGAGCTGAAATTAATATTTTACTTTTACATTTTGATGTCTTGGAAAAACTTAGAAGAACAGAATGAATAGATTGAGTACAAAAACACACGCCAAACAATTTTGTTCGTTTTAGCAAGTGCTTACTCTAAGATAGTTTTACACTGAGAAAAAACTGTTTAAGAACATAGTCTCGAAACTGAGACGAAGCGGTGGCAAATAGAGTTGAAAAAATCTTTACCCTAGATTGTATTTTTATTAAAAATAGAAATTCAACAGATTGGATAAAGATCGTTTGGGGATCTTGATCTAGAATATCTGTTGGTTTGTTGTTGTTGGGTTCACTGAATTTTCCTCATCAAAAGCGTAAAAAACAGAGATTAAAACTGTAACCGATACCATAACCGTTTACCGCTAAACCGTAACCGTAATAGAAAAAATGGTTTCTTACAACCGTAACCCTATAACTCTTATTAACATAACGTTACCCTAATTAACGTTTACTAATACAGAAATGTGGGCTAATTTCGGGTTTCCTCTATTTCTTTTATTGCTAAAAATTTCCATATTAAAAATTTTGATAAACCCGAATTTTTTTGATGTATTTACAATAGGATGCTTGTATATTAGGAAAACTGGAAATTTTAAATAGGATTAAAATCAGACTTAAAATATGCAAAATCCCCTGTCTAGTGAATACCATCAATGAGAAACTCCCTCTCTAAAATTTGTAGTCTCTTTATCGCTATTAGAGTACAGTTACGAGGGCGGAAAGTTAAATCAAAAATCTCGATTATCTCTAGAAACTTTTAACCGATTTGGATTAGTTAAGTATCTATGTATATTAGGGGGGGGGGGGCGATTTGTATGGGTCGAAAAACGAAAAAAGCGTATAGCAAAAACGAAATCTACGGTCAATTCTAAGAAAATTTTACCAAGAAACCATGGGTCTAAAATGAACCTGTAGTCCGCGCAAATCGACTTCAAATATTTATGTTACATTTTCCCAAAAAACAAGTTAGAAAGTTGGTGAAGCCCGACTATCATACTGTGTATCCCCCAGAGTTAGTTTATCTGATAAATTTTAAATAGAAGCCACACAAAGTGATAAAGAAGTCATAAAGTGAGTACAGTGCTGCCCATTAACGTTGAACCGGTGCTACCCATCAAAATTTTTTGTTTTTCTTATAACTCCACGATCGTTCATCCGATCTTCATAATTTCTTTGGCAAATCGATAAATAATCTCAAGAAGGTACAAATCATCTAACTGCAAAACTGTGGGAGATATGAGGTTTTTCTAAGGCGTGGCAACCTGTGACATACAAATTTATCTGCCTTCATCTACTAGAAGTATTTGTCCCATACAAGTCAAACCTGTATGTCTTACCATGTCAGGGATCCGACTTTTTTACAGGTATATGGACAGATAGGCGGACATGACTATCTCCTATTTTATTTTATTGTTTAGCTTATGACTTAAAAGCAATTCTTCAAGTTTGAAAAAGCGTAAATTTTTCATTATATATCAACTACCGATACTTTGACTAGCTTATAAAAGTTTATCGCACAGCATTCCGATATATAGCTGAACAGCTGTGATCTATCAAACACAACCTAAGTTTTGGCAAGTGCTTTTTAATTAACTCCTGCATCTTTGCAGTTTTTGTTAATTTAGCTGTGAAATATAAAGTTCTCGTTGCTTTACATAAAAGCTTGTTTATATATATATATAAAGGTATGTATTAAGCAAAAAATCAATATAAATCACGACCCCCAGTTGAGTTACGGAATAGTTGAGTTGATGAATTTTCAACATGCTCAATTGTGAACAACCCTTTTTGTCAAAATGCCAGTTGAATTCTTGTTTTCTTCTTCTTGTTTTCAACTTGTCAAAAAAATAAAATATAAAAAAATTGGTGTAAAGTTGATTAACAGTTTGCAATTTTTCCGGCTGGTCTCGTCAGGATATAGTGGTTCCATTACGAAAATTGTATCTATATTCGGAGTCGGCGACGGTGGAACATTATCTAAGACAACAAATAGAATGTTTTGGTGCTATTCTCGGAAGAATAAAGGAGTATCTCTATTGGCCAGATGTATCTGTGTCACAGACGCTTCACAAACTGCCGTACTGTATAGGATACGTAGATGGAACGGAGATCAAACTTGCAGAGAAGCCAAAAAATAACCACGTAGCTTACTACTCTCGTAAACGAGTTTCTGCTATAAAACTGCAGGCGGTTTGCGATCATAAATTGGGTATTGTGGTAAGATATCCGGGAAGCATTCCTCTGTCTAATTTCTTGATTCCACCATATCGAAGTATTTCAAATCATATGGAGATCGAAAATCAGAACCGTTTTAAAAGATGTCACAGTCAACATTGCGTGCGCATTGAAATTTGCTTTGGAGTGTAAAAAAAAAAACAATTCTGCAGCCTGAAAGAAATGCGTGTGAGAATTACTGATAAAAGGAGCCAAACATTTTTTTGCCAGTGGGTGACCGTGTGCTGCATTTTACACAATATCTTAATTCCTTATCGTGAGGGAACACAAGCAGAGAATGAAAACGAAGATAGCGAGAATTATGTTTATATGTTATGTTTGAATAAATGTTTATATATTTCCATTTTTAAGATCAAGTTCATATTTAAGCAAATTTTTTCGTTGATCTAGCTCCATTTTCTTAAGCTTAAATTCGGTACCAATTTTTTTCTGTTCCTGGAAGGATTTCTGTTCCTCCTTCCAACTCCATCTTTTTTAATTCCATGGTTTTATGCCATTCTAATTTTTGAGTCTCCAGCTTTAATCTTCCCTTATCTTGTGCTAACTGACGTTCGCGTAGCTGTAAGCCCCGCTTCGTTTTCGCATATTCTATTTATGGCAGTATTTGCTTTCTTTCGTTTTAATTTGGATACGAAAGATTCCTCTCCTGGTAAATCTGGTAAATCAATAACTGGCTCGTGTTGTTCCGCCGACACTATACCAGATTTTTTTTTTGTCAGAATGTCAATTTTCTACACTAGAAGCTCTCATTTCAATCGGAGAAATATTGCTCAATTACATAGTAAGGGGCAGGGCTGCTTAGTTGTGGAATTTCTGGCTAGTGTATTTTGTTTTTGTAAAACTGTCAAAAATTTCTCATCTCAACAATTCCGTATCTTAACTGGGGGTCGTGAATACCTATAATGTAATTGATCCGTCCATATATGTATGTAAAAACCTGCGCTTAGTAGCCAACACCTGTCTTGTCTGTGGAGCAAAGCTAAATATGTTCACAAATGTTCAAGTCGCCATTAACATTTTTTGTCCGTGTGTGCTACCCTTGCATTTGTTGGACTTTTTAGGCGCTGTTTTCAGAATGGCACTCCCACAAAGAAGTTTTTGGGCTTTCAAAACTATGTTTATGATACAGATGCAGTATTAGAAAAAATATCTGTAGTGAGGAAGAATGTATCGAAATTGGCAAAAAATTGCGAAATTTTAATCCTTTTAAATTTGGTAAAAAAAAAATTTATTTCTTAAATTTTAAAATTTTAAAAAATTAGTAAGAACATTTAAATTCCATAGCACAATTTCAGGCTCTTTATTGGCTTTATTAGCTTTAATAGCGTACTGCTAGGTTGTTTGAAACATGAACCGCTGATGAGAAAATATGGTTATCCCCGAAACAGCGAAAGGTTTCAATTAATCCTTATTACTCTAAAGATAAACTCGTTTCGATTTACATCTCTGTTTTGACTCGTGCAAAAAGCCCGAAAGGGCCAACGCTTAGATAAAGCTAGGCATAAGAGAGTGAGTTAATAAACTTAATTATTGTCTAACATTTATTCTAACTTTCCATTTTTCCTGAGACTACTTAGCATATGATTTTTAGATAAAGCCTTACAGAAAAGTGTAAGTTGTAAAATGACAAGTCCTGTGTTAAGACGTTTTTTAACAAATATTTATGAGCTTCAATATAAAGAACATTATTATTCAAGTCTTAGAATATAATAACTAAGTGAAACGTAAAACATACATACTGCCAAAAGGAGGCATCAGCAGCACAGCAGCATTTATGTCAGTAAAGAATGATAATTTACTAACCATTTTCGAGAAACCTTTCTGCCCCCCCTTTTTCCTTATCTTTTTCTGATTGTTTCTGGAGGAAGTACTTCTTTATATTGATCTAAATGCTGCTGAGCTGCTCTTGCCTCACTTATAAGCCATCTATTTAAGAGCCCAAGCAGCCAGAAAGTTCAGAGAATAATTCAATGCTCAAAAATAAAAGACGATCCCGACCCAACCCGCTTTTCAATTTTGAAAAGATTTACCGTCCACCAACTTACCTTCAACTGTTTCATTTCCATCACCAAATCGAGTATTTTTTTGGTGCCCAAAACATTTATGTCAATTGCATCGCTTAGTTTTTCATTGAATTTCACCGAAGCCACCACATTGAAGACAATCTACACAAACGGTTGGGGGGAAAATAAAATCCAGAAACAAAACACAGAAATGTAATGCATATTAAAAATGGAACACGAACAAACAGCAGGATGTGGACATGCAAAATGCACAGAGACGGGCATACAAAGCAGATGCGACCCATCCAGGCGGTTCTGGGGAACTGCGTGGCGCTGCAATGATAACCCAGCGGCGACTCCTCTCGAGCATTGAACACATCGACAACAAAGCAATTTTAGTTTTAAAACAGTGCTGTGCCAGGACTAAGCAGACAATCCTGTGCCACTGCAAGTGAGTGACTTGTATGCAAAATGTTTTTGCACAGCACAACAAAAAACTAGATAGAAAATATAACAAAATAGAAAATAAAAACGACTGCGGATGCGGCTGGCAGGACAATGGCTCGCGCATGCCAAACACTTGAAGCATGCACAGGAATTTTCATTTATTTATATATTGTGTTTTATAGGCAGCAGGAGTTGCTCCTGCCGTAGCTGCAGCAGTAACTGAAATGTGAAAAAATACATTTTTGTGCCTCAAAAAAGGAAAAATAAAAACCGAAAAGGTGAAAAAAGACATGAAAGGAATAAAAGTTTCTCACTCACCTGCACCTCCGACGAGAGCATCGCTCGGTCGGCGGCATCAATGTCCAGGTCGATGGCACTGTAATCAGCGCGTATGGGATGCACCTTCTCCAACAACTCGGGCCACTCCTCTCGCATTGTATTGAATATCTGTTGGAGAGACAACCAAACAAATGTCGGATACGGCATTGTCGCCCAGGATTGACAGCTGCCTCCAGCCCACTCCACTCCAGTCACTCCACTTACCGATTCATTGAAAAAGCCCTGCAAACGCTGCTGCACGCTCATGTTGTCCTTGCTACGTATCAACATGTAAATTTTGCGCAATCCAAAGGAGCGCAGCAATTTCTCTGTTAGCACTTTGCCCACGAACCCGGTTCCGCCCGTAATGAGCACCGTCGTATTGCTATAGAAATCCGTTACGGGTGTTGAACTGTCTGGGCGTCGGGGCATGGCATCGCCGCCCACATTGCCAGCATCGCTTTGCTTATCAGCCTCATGACTGTTTGCTGTCGGCTCGAAGAGTGGTTCCTCTTGGCTACTATTGTAGCTGCTGTGTCGTGAGGAGCTTGTCGAGGAGAATGCCTTGCGAGAGGCACTGCCTGATGATGGGTGAATACAAAAATTACACAAATACATTAATGTGTGGGCAACTTGAATCATCATCGTCGAACGGGAAGTTGAAAAGAAGTCTTAAGAATAGGCCAAAGGTCGTTTTCTATTTTAGATTTATACCAAAAGTCACAGGACTTTATTTACCACCCTTAAAAATTCACAAATATGTTTTTCTTCGAATCAGTCTTTAGCTAAGAATATGTGAATTTTTTTCTGTGAATTATTTTAAGCCTCACTCAGAAATTAAATATTGAAGGTAGGTACTTCTATTGTTATTACAAGATATTTTAGACTAGGGGTGCCCAAGCCCTTTGCGCACGCCGAGCATTCGTTGTTGATAGCCACAACAACTTTACACCATGAGTTCTCACTGACCTTTCTCTTCGAGCAAAGGTTTTGTTGTTGGCTGCGAATGATTTCAACAAAACTTTAGAGACTTGATAATATAATATTAGAGCGAGACGGACATATTCCCAAATGCTCTCAGGAAGCGCAAGTAAGAGCAAACAGCTGACAAATTTCTGCCAAAACGAAGACTACTGCGCAACCGTTCAGTTTTTTTTATATTTATGTTTGTTTATAAGTTTTAAAACAAGACACAAACACAACATAAGGGAAGATGGTCGACTGTACAGCTGTTTCAAGAACGTCGCGGCTTTATCATCAGCAGGCTTTGCCTATCTTTTGCAAGTTTTCAAATGCCATCAAATGCTAGCATTGCTACATATGTGACTGTTTGGAAGTCCCAAAGGCAGCTCCAGAACACTTCGTGTATTTCGGGCTTTCTGTATTAGTGGGGCAAAATTTTTTCCCTCAGTTACCGCAATGTATAAATTAGATCGATTTTTCAAAACTTTAAAACTTAAAGAGTATATTTAAGAAAATCAGAAGATAAACATGGTAAAGAATAAAATATTTTTTATTTACCATTCTTAAAGCTTTTACTTATTAGTTCCTTTTGAATATTAAAATAAAGCGAAATGTTTCAATGCAAGTTGTTTTTATTTCAAGGCTTAAAAATGTGGGAAATGGCCAACTTGACATTTATAACAGATTGAAAAAAATGTAATAGAATATCTTCTTTGAATCGATATTTTTTGCTCATGTTCAGGTTTGCGTTTGGGAAGAAAAAAGTGTTCTGCTCCGAATCAGGTTCGGTTGGGACTTCACAAAAATTCTGGAGTTTCCGATTTAACTTCGAACCGGAACCCCTGCAACAGCTTAGCTTTATTAATTTATACAGTTATAAAGTTTGATTGATTTTATAATTTTGTTGGAATACTCCACCAAGCGAGTAATTTTATCGTCAATGTTCCTTCTGATTTTTTTTAATCCGTTTGATCAACACTTCTTATGAACCAATTTTTCGCAAATTGTTGTTGTATCAAATCTTTATGATAATCTGAACTCATTATACAATTTTAAAATTTCACGATGCATTGGATCGCGGTTTTTAATCAGTAAATAAAAATCTATATAGCCTACGTTTAAGTCCAGGTTATCAACTATTTGTGTCTCAAGTTCTGTTCGAATCCCTTTAGCCATTTGTGCGTGAAAGCTCTATCACAAATACTTTTATTATTATATTGCAAATTAAATTATTTAAAGTTAAAATTTATTTTTTTACTAATTTACTAAATTACAGAAAAAAAATTGAAAAATCTACAAATTTTTTTTCCCTAAATACACAAATTGCTTCTGTTGCCGCCGTAATTTTATAATGCAGCAGGCCAGAAAATATTCTTGAACACAGTAGGCCAGAGAAACTTAGAAAATTGAACCTTCAAAATGTTCAATAAATCTAGCCAGTCTAGTCTACAACTTTGTAGGAGAAAGACCAAATTTTTTTTTAAAAATTGTATTTCTTTTTTATTTTTATTATTTATATTTTACTTTTGGCGTCAGGCAGTTCATAACACTCATCGATTGGCGTTTTTGTTCATCTAGTTTGGCTTCTTTTGTTTTAAAACCCTCATGCTTAATAGCATTGCATTCCTTGTACACCTTTTGCGCCGTAGACACGCTATCCAGTTCCGCCACGGCATAAAAGTTACGCAAACGAATTGAATACAGCCAGCCGACTGGTGAACTCCTCGGTGCAAGCGGCCTTGTTGGTCAGTCTACCCCAGACATGATCAAATTGCATCTCTGGTGTTCCGGTGTCATTTTTATCCTCTTGCCCGTCATTTGCTGATGCTCTGAGCTTCTTTCTTGTCTTTTATTTTCCATTAAATTGCAGCAACGGTTCTCTTGTTCTTATCCTTGAACTTGTCCTGGAAACGCTAGTTCATCTTCATCGTCTGCAATCTAACTTCGTCTCGACCGAAGTTTATATACCCTTGGAGCTTGATAGGTGCCTGACAGTTTGTATGGAGCTATACTATATAAAAAAATAGAGGCAAGCTAACTTCGGCTCGACCGAAGTTTATATACCCTTGGAGCTTGATATGTGCCTGACAGTTTGTATGGCAGCTATACTATATAGTGGTCCGATTTCGAAAAATTTTGGTGAAATGATGTAAAATCATTAAAAACTTATAAATACGGGCGTTGGGAGCGATAACATTGAAAACAAAAAAGTTTTTCTCACTAAGACTTTTTTTCAGACCTAACTTTTGTATGGCAGCTATACTATATAGTTGTCCGATTTCAAAAAATTTTAGTGAAATTATGTAAAATCATTGAAAACTTATAAATACGAGCGTTGGGAGCGATAACATTGAAAACCAAAAAGTTTTTCTCACTATGACTTTTTTTCTGACCTAACTTTTGTATGGCAGCTATACTATATAGTTCTCCGATTTTGACAAGTTTTGTTGAAATTATGTCATAGTCATCCGATCCGGCCGGTTCCGACAAATGGCCGGTTACCAAAAGACTTCGAGCAAAGTTTGGTTAAGATAGCTTTATAACTGACGGAGGAGATAGCATAGAAACAGACGGACTGACAGTCGGACGGACAGACAGACAGACAGACAGACGGACATGACTATATCAACTCAGCTCGTCATGCTGATCAAGAATATATATACTTTATGTGGTCGGAGATGCTTCCTTCAATGCGTTACAAACATCCGGACAATTTTTATATACCCTCTCCAAGGGTATAAAAAGGTACGCATACCAACTATTTGACGCCGAAGTAGCTGCCGAAAACGATCGCACTTGGTACTTGCCCATATTCATAGCCTTAACTCCAAAAAAACCCGGCAAAATAAGGCTAGTTTGGGATGCAGCAGCACAGTCCCACGGATCATCATGGAATGACCGTTGATTTTTTTAGTTTGCAATAATATGTCCTTTATCGTAAATAGCTCATAAACTCAGACATTTATGCCTAGTGTGGCCTCCATAAATCCTAGAGTGCCAAAAATGCAAGATTTTCGTTTTTCCGCTATATCTTGGAAACAAGAGCTGATGGAACAAAACCGAAACCAGTTTAGGAATCAGTAAACATAAACTTATCATATTTTTAAACCAACAGGGCTGCACCTCACAAAGATGGTCATTTTGTTGGCCTGTGTAATTTGTGTTGACACTTAGTTCGAAATTATTGGTTCAACAAAGCGGGGCTTACGTCGAAGTTTTATCCAAAAATATTGTCTCTTCAATTTTTCGGAAAGACTTGGGAATCTATACGTTCCCAATTATGGGCAAGCAGTGTTGATGCTGCTGAGTAGTCCACAATCTTAATATATTTACTAGATATTGCTGAAGGACGGAAAAGTAGCGGAAAAGTCGAGTTCAGCTAGTATAATAAACCTGTTAAATGATATTGCGACATATTTCTCATCTGACATGGAAAGTATGTATAAGAGATATCTATATGAAAATTTTGCACAAAATAGTCAAATAGCAAAATACATTGCACTCTGTAAAAGATGTAAAATTGGCCCCTAATATTACAAGTTAAACCCTTTTAAATTTATCTTGACTAACATTGGACTAGCAATTCTACACGCCTGTGCATCGCAAAGTAAAGCAGTAAATACGTTCACTCTCTTGAGGAACTTGCCTTAGAACGGCGTTTAATAATTTACGACAGTTCCAAAATAGAGATGCAATATTTTCAAAGTTTTATAGAATAAACGAAGAGCTTCATAAAGTATAAGCTAACAATGAATATAAAATCAATTCGAAACCATAATATCAGCCCTAAGCTCTTAAGCCAGTAGGAATCTCGGGGCAAACCTTTACCAAACTTTCATTTAATTGCAGACTTTATTGCAAGATAGTTTTCCATTCAATCTATAGAATGTTTCTAGAAGTTGTTGAGTAACTTTAAGTATTAATCATTTCCGTTCCATAATAGAAACTGTAATCGAAGAATATTGATGATAATTTCAGTATTTAGAACAGCCGATTGTTTTTATTTTCTGATTAAAAATTTTTTACTTAGAATATTAAGCACAAAACTGTATTAAAATTGGGTAAACCTGATCTTTCAAGAACCCTCTTAAACAATGTGTGTGCTATTTCATTTGATTGCCCTAAACACTCACTTTTATTGGGACTCGATTCGTGCATATTACGCTCCAAAATTATTATTCAAACTGAACTGTTCACTTCCAAGGCTTGAAACACATTGAAGACTTTTCAACATTTTTAATAAATGTCTTGCCATTCGATTGCAATCAATAATAAACAGACATATTGCCGCTAAGATTTTCCCACCAAATGTCAATTATATCTAACCCCTAACCCAATTAGTTTATATATTATTCGAACAACATACATACATATACATGGTCCGTTTTTTCCAATTCAATGTCCGAGGGCCTGTTGCGGTTTTCAGTCTGACATTGCAGGTGAATTTGACCCGCTGACCCGTGAGCCTTCTTACACACACTTCGACTTTTAAACACGGTTAATTATTCAATTATCAATAGCCAAAGCGAGAATAGGACGACCGGCCAACCGACAGGCCGTGTCTAGTTAACCAGTCCATCGCGTGTGCGGGTCTTTGGAGTGCAGCAGAAGCGCCATATGTTGTTTGGTTGCATGCGGAAAAATGAGGCACACAAACACCCTTGCGAGAGGACTATTGCGTGACATTGTTGTCATATTTTTGTTGACCGATGTCAGCCTGGATACGTCTGGTTTTGTTTGCTTCGCCATTAGGCCAGTTTAGTTGTGGTGTAGGAATGAGTGGAGAAGTTTTGAAATTCTTTAAAATGTTAGAAATAATTTGAATGGTTGGAGTGAAAAGTTGGCGTGTTTTTGTCGTTAATATAAATATTATTTTAAAGATTAGTTGGATGTAATTGGACATATCAGATTGAAGTTAACTACGGTTGTTACTAGGCTTCATATAAAGCTTGGTCGTTTGTACGTGGGGCAGAGTTCCCCATTCATAGTCCCTGGGATACGAACTCACACCGAAAGCTTGCCGAAGTCATGCTTCTCTGTTTGTCAGAGAGGGAGACACACTCAAATTTTCTCGCTCTCTTCTTGATTAACGCAGTTCCACAGACACCTATGTAGGGTTAAAGTTAGGTGACTTTCTTAGCTTTCAAATTTTCTTAAGCTTTAATGGTAAACTTCCGGTTTGTGTCTCAGCTAAGCTCTTCCCTCAAATTAAAGCTTTAGATAAAAAGCTTTCAACAGCTTAAGCTATTTTACTTGTCCTATCCGAAGTAAATTTTCTTTTTTAAAGCTGCGCAGTGCCATAAAAAACAGCCTTTAGGTCATTTGAAAGCTCTGATGACAGTGGAAATTAATATATTATTAACGCTTAACAAAGCGTGCCGCTCACCCGCTCCCCCATTAAAAATGCAATTTATGCAAATTATATTTTTTTTAGTATATTTGTTTAATGACTCGAAATGTTTATTCTTTCATTGGAAATTTAATACAATAATTATATTAATTAGCCTTTTTTATACCAAAAACACACACAGGACAAACAGGACATCCACTCAATTTGCATTTGTGCACATATAGTTCAAGTATAAATATTCATATTTTTGGTAATTTTGATTTAAAAACTAAATTAATAATTTACCATTATACTAAGTTAAATGATTTTATGTGCCTATTAATTAAAAAGTAAACTTACAAATATAATTATAGTTTAGTTTTATTGTAAGCAAATGTGCATGGCACAAGAAATTGGTATGCTATGCCAAAAGTGAGCTATAATGAAAACAACTATTTAATAAATGGAAATTATTAAATATGAGAATTTAAGTAAAGGTCCACTTAATCAATATTGGGAATACCACAAAATTGAAAAATCAAAATACAATTTATATTTAATTAACTAAACTGAAATTTAAGAAAACAGTTTATTTTAAAATTCGAATCGGTTAAGGCATGTGACAGCAAATTACTTTTGATTAGACTGTAAGTAACTAATATGGTTTTGTTACAAGTTATGGACATTTACGCTAAGTACACATCCATTCCATATTCATCTATAATACTGTCTTAACCAACCTTGAATTAGACTTAATTATGGGTAAGACAAGAATTTGCTCTGCTAAAACAACTTGGTCTCAGAATCTTATTCTTTGACACTTTTTAAAAGGTCCTTAAGTAAAATAAACCATTCCTCAGCAACAATTTGAACATCAAAACGAACGAATAGATTGTTTAAGTGTTCGGAGATTCTTGTCTAACTTAATAGAGAGCAGTTCAAGCCCGTCTGTATATACTCTGAATCTGCTAGAGTTACTGTATTACTAATTTGCTATTATAATAGCAATCAAAATTGTAAAGCCAACAAAAGTCGTAGTAAACGAAGTGAGCGGAATATGCGCAGGAACACAAAAGTTGTGAAGTACTAGCCATCACCGCTGTGGCGCCACACAAACTGTGAGAAGCTAAAAGCACGACGAGCTAGGTGGACATAACATTTTATACAGATATTTCGCTGAAACACAACAAAAGAGATATTTAAATTTAATCTTCTTCACAATGAAGTCTGCAAAATTGAATCATGGTTTAAGCTCTAGGAACGGTACATTAAATCGTCGAAATCAATTGAGACAATTTATTTTCAAACTTCTCCGAATACTTTAAAAAAAACCTTTCTTAAACATAAACGGTATTTAAAAATTAATTATGTGAATATTAGTGCAGCCCGGAAATTTTAGCCGGCTGTAAAATTCAAGGGTTTGTTTAGTTTGTTTTTATAAAAAAAATCAGAAATCTTTTTCTCAACTTTGAGCTTATGGCAATTTACCACGTGGAACAAAAGAAAAATTGTTAATGATGAATATAAAAAGCCAGGGTAAATGTAAGTAAACTAATGGAAAAATCTGCTATTTTTTTCTTACAATAAATTAATGTGCACTTTGAATTGACAAGTGGTCTTATGTTTCTAGGCAGACAAAAGACTCAATTCAATACAAGTAGAATCTATGACGTTTTGCCACCAGCGCGTGCAATGGTACAAAATTTTTAAATACAATTTTTATACAATTACAATATGTCAAATAAAATATGAATGCCTAATTTTTGTTTCAAATATTTAGACTCTCTGAAGAAGAAGATATAATCAGAGCGGGCAAACCAACGAAACGAAACGTTTCTGAATCGTTTCGTTTCGTTCTTTGCACAGAGCGAAACACAAACAAAACCCGAGAAAAGTAACTGTAACACAAAATGAGTTCTGTTCAGTTTGCGTTCGTCAACGCAAACTAAACGTAAAGCGAAATGCTCTCATCTTGATTTGCGGACAAAGGGAATCGGAACGATATGCAACGAGCGCGAATAGTTCGGAAACGTTTGCTGCTCTATTTGTATTTGTATTGTTGTTTTTTTCTGTTGCTTACTTCTTTGTTTCTCTCAGCTTTGTTGTTGTCGTTCCGAAACGTTTCAAGGCAGTGCAGCTTTCGGAAGAACAATATTCCAATCGTTTCGTTTGCGCTCTTCGGCAATATAAAGTTAGTGGTTTCGTTTTCCCTCACTAGAGTAACAGCTACAAAACAAATGAATCGTTCCTTGGCTTTCGCGAATGGTTCGTTAAACGTTTCGTTTGTTTGCCCGCTCTGGATATAATTAAAGAAATGCGTAGGAGAAACGCAGAGCCAAAAAGTGTTTTGACTGCAGGAAGGAAAGACGGCTGGACAACAACCCCAGTTTGCACAACAATTATAATTATACAATGAAAAACGGACCCAAAACTAATCTACACAATTTAATATACAGTAAATATTGGATATATGACGAACCGTTTGTATGCAAATACCGGTTATATGCAAAAACTTAACATTTTTGAGCATTGAGTGCAAACATTGATCCCGAGAGCTCAACAGATCACTTTGTATTAAAAATGAAAAAGAATGTAACGACATATTCTAAAGGCTGAACAAACAATTGAGAATTGAGAGATTGCACATGTACACTGGGAAACGGAATTATTCTCTTGGTTTAACCAAATACGTTCCCAACATTCAATTGGTAGTGGACCCGTCTTGGCACAGGAGTTCCCAAAGGGTAAATATGCGCCAGATCGGTGCTCCAGACTGCACATTTAATGCCGTTGAAAGTAGATTGTACTACAAGACTCCGCCAAACCGATTCTACTAAGGCAGAAATATCGAAAAGGATTCAAATCCCAGATGGAAAGACTTTCATTGGTGTTTCCACATTGTAAACTCTAATATTGAAAGGTCCAATATATAAATAGCCTGTTTTGGAATTATTTCGGAAAAAAATTTGTTTTTGGAAAAATAAAAATTTAATTGAATATTTTGAAATATTTGAGTCAAACTGTCTTCTGCTTTCTGTCAGATAAACTTACAATTTACTTTTTACTTTTACTTTTTTATATTTTTATAATATTGCTATCAAAAACTGTACATTTTCGAGTTTTGGTTGAAATTATATAAGGTTGTCAAAAAAGTCTTGCGGTATTTCCGCAAGCTTGTCTTTGCAAGCGCGTAGTTCTAGTTGTATTCGTTGCATCGGTTCACGCTAGAGCTTTTTGGAAAGCTCTTTTTAAGCGCTAACACGTGTTTGATTTATTGTTGTTTGTTTTTAGTCGTTCGTGAGTTATAGCGTCGCAAACATGCAGCAAAATATGCCAATACAATTTGTGCAGTTTATGGACCCGATACAGTTTCCATTTCCACCGCACAACGATGGTTTCAACGTTTTCGTTCTGGTGCAGAGGTGATCGAAGATGCGCCACGGTCCGGAAGGCCTGTCGTCGAAAATTGCGATAAAATCGCTGAATTGATCGAAAGAGACCGGCATAGTAGCAGCCGTAGCATCGGCCAAGAGCTGGGCATGAGTCATCAAACCGTTATAAACCATTTGAAGAAGCTTGGATTCAAAAA
This sequence comes from Lordiphosa clarofinis, assembly GCA_018904275.1. Lineage (NCBI taxonomy): Eukaryota > Metazoa > Arthropoda > Insecta > Diptera > Drosophilidae > Lordiphosa > Lordiphosa clarofinis. The sequence goes on from JAEIGQ010000026.1 coordinate 399,016, forward strand.
GAAGCTCGATGTATGGGTGCCACACGACTTGACGCAAAAAAACATTTTTGCCCGTATGGATGCATGCGAATCGCTTCTGAATTGCAAATCGACCCGTTTTTGAAGCGGATGGTGACTGGCGATGAAAAGTGGGTCACCTACGACAACGTGAAGCGCAAACGGTCGTAGTCGAAAAGCGGTGAAGCTGCCCAGACTGTTTCCAAGCCTGGATTGACGGCCAGGAAGGTTCTTCTGTGTGTTTGGTGGGATTGGCAGGGAATCATCCTTTATGAGCTGCTCCCCTATGGCCAAACGCTCAATTCGGACCTGTACTGCCAACAACTGGACCGCTTGAATGCAGCACTCATGCAGAAGAGGCCATCTTTGATCGTCAGAGGCCGAATTGCCTTCCATCAGGACAACGCCAGGCCACACACATCTTTGGTGACGCGCCAGAAGCTCCGGGAGCTCGGATGGGACGTTCTTTTGCATCCACCGTATAGTCCGGATCTCGCACCAAGTGATTACCACCTATTTCTGTCCATGGCGAACGAGCTTGGTAGTCGGAAGTTGGCCACAAGAGAGTCCTGGGAAAATTGGCTCTCCGAGTTTTTTGCCAATAGGGAAGCGAGCTTCTATAAGAGGGGCATTATGAAGTTGGCATCTCGTTGAGAACTCGTCATCGAACAAAACAGCGCATATTTGACTTAAATCGCATTATTATAACCAATTTTATGAACAATTGAAAATTCAATAAAAATACCGCAAGACTTTTATATATGCTTTAGGGCCCTTAACTCTATGAAGGACCAATCGAATGACGTTGGTAACTTCCAACCGTTTGTTTATTTTAGTCTGTAAATTCTGCAAAAATCTGAGAAAAGAGTTTTACAACATTATCGGATACATTTTCAGGACATTATCAAAATGATTCATTTTCACAATTAACACACTTATATATGTATAAAAATTTTTCTTGATATGGGTATTCAAAGCTCATTTGAGTGAAAAATACTAATTTTATTGACAGGCTCAGAAAATGTTTTCTAATAACTCCTGTATTCGAATCTGATTAATAGCCTATTTCCACTGGCTTCATTTCTTGTCATTTTCATTTCTAAAAATTTTGCCGTTTCCATTGACAAATTGTCATTTGTTTAACATTCACAACGACACGTTGTGAAAAACAGATGAAAAGTTTGATTTAAATAACAGGCGCCACTTTCAAACCCACGTGGAATATTTAGCAAAAAATAACATACCCGTCGTGACAGCAATTTTCAGGGGCAAACGCATTGTTATCATCCTGAATTATCAACAGAAAGCTAAATACACAACTTTTATTGACTAATTTATATTTTAAACAAAATTGCGCCTACTATTTAAATTCAAATTAACAAATTACACTAGTTTACAGCCAAAAAGACCCATTTCTACTGAAAATTTTTTTTAGTGTAGTTTGGAATGGTGATCTCAAAAATCAATTTCAAAAATTTTTTCATGGCTCCGTTTTTGAAATATAATTTTTTTTTATTTTTTGGTAGGGGCACTTACATTTTAAGCCATATCTCACTTTATAATTGTCAGATAGAGTCAAGCAATATAAGAATCGAAAGGTTATTTCGCTGCCGGTAATCAAGTAAAACATTGTTTTTTAATCGGTTCATTAGTTTAACTACAATATCCAAAAATATTTCGAAAAAATCGATTTTTTGCTCGAAAATTCATTTTTGGTCGCCTGGAAAAAATATAAAAAAATCCAAAAAAATTATTTTTATTTTTTCTACATAAGAACCGCACTTCTACGAAGAAAAACAGATATCGATGATCAAAATCTGTGAACAAACACAGGAGCTGTAAGCAATTTAGTGCAAAAAATTGTGATATTTTCCTGAATATTTTAAAATTAATTTTCGTTTGCTTCGACTTTTGTACCGTTTTTAATTGTTATTTTTGTTCTGGCTTTTTGTTCACTTCATAATTTGACTAAAAAACGAAGAAAAGTACAATGTTAATTTTTGAAAACACACAATATACTCAAATTTGACAGTTAGTTCCTCTACTCAATTTGATCCATCTATGGTACGTGTTACACGATTTTCCTCACAAATACCGTATTTTCTTCGTAAAAGTGCGATTCTTAAGTAGAAAAAATAAAAATATTTTTTTTGTATTTTTTTATATTTTTTCTAGTCGTTTAAAAATGAAATTTCTTGGATTTTCGAGCAAAAAATCGATTTTTTTGAAATATTCTTGGTTGTTGAATTCAAACTACTGAACCGATTTAAAAACAATGCTCCACGCAATTATTGGCAGCTCCATTACCTTTCGATTTATTTCTTACTTGACTCTATCTGACAATTATGAACTGAGATATGGCTTAAAATGTAAGAGTACCTACCAAAAAAATTTAAAAAATTAATATTTCAAAAACGGAGCCATGAAAAAATTTTTGAAATCGATTTTTTAGATCACCATTCCAAACTATACTAAGAAAAATTTTCAGCTGAAATGGGTCATTTTTTTTTTTTATTTTTGTAAACTAGTGTTATTGGTGATGACACTTTCCGTTTCCAGAGAGTAGCGAGTAATGCCAGAGAGTAGCTAGTATTTTTTAAAAAAATACCAGATTCCTTCGTGGGGAATGTCATCATTTTTCATCATTTTTCAGAAACGAAAGGCAAAATGAAGTGACAATTCGTATGGAAGAAATGATATCATTTTCTTCATTTCTTGTCATTTCATAAAATGAAGCTTCATTTGTTCAGTGGAAATAGGCTATAAATCATACGGAATCAAAATTAATAAATGTACTCGCTTTCAAAAACCGACAGTGATCTTTGGCTTTTAACTTCAAAACCCATTTACATTTAATCGACTGTCTTTATGGCAAAAATCGAATTAAGAAACGAGACCGAGCCTGTATATTGAAGAAAATCTCCCCCGAATTGAAATAGAATTTTCAAAAATTGGTTTTTAATTTAGAAAGCATTTCTCCATGAAAAAATATATTTCTAAAATTTAGGGTGCATCACTTAAGGACGTGTTTTATAGCAGAACTTTTCATTTTAGCGGGAACTAGGGGCTTTTTAGGGTGAGTTATTTTTCAATAACGGCTTAAAAGGTGCTAAATTTTTCATTAGTACATTTTTTCGTAACTAAAAACTACAAAAAAGAAACAAAGAGTTTGCAAACCAGAAACTCTAATTTTGCTGATTTAGGTTAGTGTCCGCATTTTTTGAAAGTACAACGTTGCCTTTACAGTATAAATATGCTAAATCCAATTGAGAATTACAATAAATAGTAAAATTATAAATGCAAATGAAGCCAAGCTGAATAATTTACCACACACCTTCACAATATTGTGAAATCCTTTTCATCAATTACTCTTTGTCATACCTAAATTAAATAAATTTTAAGATTTTTAAGCACACAATTTTTACATATTATTTACTTATGTTTAGAGATATACAGTTGCAGAAATACAGTTCTAGTACGACACATTTTTTTAAAACCTATGTCCTAATAAATTACAGAGTTTTCACTAAGACTTACTTAGAATTGGTATAATACTGTACATTTGGCTCTTAGCCAAGCAAAGTGACCAGCTATTCACACTCATACCTAGTTATCGTTCTCAGCAACCTGATCTTCATCATTGTATTTTGCAATCACAATTCAATTAACACAGAAATCACAGAAGTTTCCACCCATTTGCTTGGCCATGTAGTATTTAGAGCGGTTGCCATAGGGGCTGGCCCGATGTACGCTGCTCGTCCCCGCCACCACGTCCGTGTGCTCCATTGGCCTTTGTAATTGGCAACTGCACCCTGGATACCTTACTCAAAATGCACGCTCCATCGCATTCTGCACGACTACCAAATTCCTGCTCACAAATACAATTGGAGCTTTCCCGCGATTCCGCTTTAAGCAAAGCCAATTGAACGCCCGCACCCGCAGCCACGCTGGATAGCTCTTCACTGGGCGGCGTTGTGGAGGGCAGCTCCATCAATGCCAAGTCATCCTCGCATTCTATGACATTGGGATGCAACGGTTTGAAATTGTTGCGTCGCCATGGCGGCAAGGTAGTTGGGGGACCAACATTACTACCGCTTCCCGCAAAAGTTACCACACTTTGATGTTGGTAATGATGCACCACACCATGTCCATTGTTGTTTTGGCTGCTAATTATAAGGCTGGCGTTGCCATTGCGACCCAATTGCACGCCCGCCTTGCCATTCACTGACAAGTGTCGTCCGCCGGCGCCACCAAAGAGATTATTACGTATCCGCATTGATGAGTTGGCATAGGTGGAGCGTATGGAGCTGGCACGCGTATGCATGGAGAAGGTGCGTTCGTGTGAATCCAAGCTAGTTTTGAACTTGCAAAAGCAGGCCGCAAAACGTTTGTTGAATTCCCTTTTAAACTTTTCCTGTGGAATGTCAGAAAGAGAAGAGAACAATTTTTGTTCATTATTTTGAGATGGTTGAACATTTTTTAAAGGTGTCGGACTAGGTGATGCCGTGGATGTAAAGAATTAAAAATATAATTTTATTTAGCTTAAATACAAATATTATAAGTGTGGGATAAATTTGTTATGAACCTGCCTTTAATGTCTTTTTGCCCGTTTTCTTATGCTTATGGGTTTTTAAGTCCAGGTGGATTTTGTGAATTTGTATATCTCATTTCTTAATGCGGCAAGTCCATCTGAATTTGCAGTAAAAGTAATTTCACTATAAACAAGTTAAGTCACTTTATTCTACTGTTAACGTGACGGTCCCATTATCCCAATTCTAATATTCTTTCTTTCCACTGTTAAAATCTGTTTATTTTATTGTAAATAATATGTTGTACTTTAACAGTCTTTTACCATGCTGTTAAGATTATTTTAATCCAGTGTTAACAGATTATAATCAGTCTGTTATACCACTTCAATCTGTCTTTCTACTGTTTAAGTCTTCTCTTTCCACTCTCACGAAAAAACCAAGAACTTTGTACTTGAATCAAGTACAAACTGTCTCAATGATATAGTAAGTAGGAAAGTACTTGATTAATGCTGGACTTAAGACTGTTTCGCGATATATTAAGTAAATTTCTAACTATTTTTTAGATCTCTTGGATCATATTTTGATGGTGCAATGGTCTCGAGCTCAAACCGATATTCACTTGAATCAGTGTCAAGTCTCATGAAATTAAAAGAACAAAAAATCATAATATAATATAATAATATATAATATTCTTGACCCATCTCGGACCATTATATTCCAAAGCTTTTCTCAATATGGCCTAGAACATAGAGATGCCTCTCTTTTAAATAAAAAAGTCTAGAAAATTCTAAAGAAATTGAATTAACCAAATTCTAAGATGGCACTCCGGTTCCGGTGGTGGTACCTACCGAAACTTATGTTTCAGTTAAAAGTTCTGTGTTTGTTCTGTTTTATTTTGGTATTTGGTTGCGTATCGAAGCTAGATACTGGTAGGTTCCGGTAAATTTAACAGACATTTTAAAACTTAAGTCCAAACAAAGTGGCTAAGCAGCTGACAAAGTTTTTTTTAACAAGTCGATTTAAAGGCGACTTTACTACTTGGCTTTTTCGTTAAAGCTTTGCAGATAGCGAACATGCAAAAACAGAACTTAAGTAAGACTGCGCCAAATATATACATTCAAGTCTTCCAGAAACAATGGCTGTTATCACTTTTTTACGCTCTATACCGTTGGCGCTGCTAGCAGCTATGAATATGAGGATGACATTCTCTCGCGCAATACATCATTGGCACAGGTAAGCAGCTATGAATACACCGATGACAAAATAGGCAGAGCCGAAACTCTACTGGGTTAGGTACTTTTCATTTATATCGGTTCTCGAATACCGGTATTTAAAGAATTTAAAATATTGGTTTTGGTTTCGGTTTCAGTTCTTAGTTTAATTCGGTTCTTTAAGGTATACAGTACCGGCTCCGTTTCCAGTCTTATTACCTGGTTGGAACCAAACGGGAGTTTTAAGAATAGATACGACTTAAAAAAAATGTAAGTCTAATTTGTACTCAATCCAAGTTCTTACTTGGTACGGAGATACTCGCGAAATACCCTCGAAATGAAAAACTCCATATAAAAAAATCAATTCGCACGGATTTCGCAAGTTGCAGTTTCGTGAGTTGGTCTGGAGTTCACGCGCGAAATTGACATATCGATATCACAGCGTTAAAGGACAGCGCCACCGTTCGCTGGCGGCGTCCTAAGCACGCCAAGAGTTAAAGCGGTGGTGGAGTATCCATCACAACGATATAAAGTGGCAGTTCGCTCCACTTGTGTCGTTTTTGACCAAATTGTCGGCATAAGGTATGTGTGCCGTGCATATAAGCCGCCGAACTTTTCAATGGTCAGACTTGGGACTTCTTTGTCGCCGCAAGTCGTGGAGAACATCTTCTAATCCATGATATTGCATTATAAGTACATAACGTCGAGATCAAATGGCCACAACAGTCGATTCTGCCATTTCCCTAGTCGTGTCCAAAGAGCACCAATTGCCAATTGGAGCAAATGATTGAAAAGTTACAAATAAAGGTGACGATGAACCTACAAACGATTTTTTTTTTTGCGATTTATTGAAGTAAGACGGGATTTACACGATGAAGCAAACTTCATGAAGTTATCTTAGTAGGCGAGACATATACATGTGTTTCCATACATTTTGATTAACAAATACAGTAGAATTTCTTTGATTTTCAAGCCTACTAAGAAAACTTCATGAAGTTTGCTTCATCGTGTAAATCCCGACTTATACAACTGCCTAAACATGGATCTTCACAGGAAGTAAGGATTAAACAAACACTGCCGAACCCTAGGTGCCTTCACTGAAGCTTCTTACAAATCACATAAAGCTATTGCTGCAACTATTGCATCATTAAAGGCCACCATAAATATTCGCTTTTAATTAGTTTAAATTGTCCCGCCAAATTAAATTTGAAAACAAAGCAACTAGAGATGAGGGACTTATTTCGCACTTGCTATCGACGAAATAATGTGCAGCGATTTCGCACACTTTTCGCAAGTATCTCCATACCAAGCTTTAAGTTCAAAAACTTCTCGATTCGAGAACGTTTGCTCCCATTTTAATAAAATTCACTGTGTTTTATTTCGATACACAACGTCAAACAAAACGTCTTCAACTCTATCCTGGTCGTTCTAAAAATCTGCCGGACATTTTTTTCTAACTGCAATCTTAATAGGATTTGACTTTTAACCTTCCACTTAAACTTATCACTTACAAAAAAAAAAAAAATTATTTTAAGTGTGATTTATACCACGACAAAAAAAGGTATAAGAAATATATATTTTATAGCTGGTAACCAAAGAATCATCTATTATTAATAAAAATGTAACCCCACATATTTCATAAAAATCCATCTAAGAATCTAGTGCAAACCCATGTTACTTAGAATGCATTTGCTAATTCCCCAAGTTCATTGCTAAAGCTAAGTTCATACAGACAAACATTATGGACAAAGTTTATTTAAACAAGTAAGTGTGTTGCGGTCGAGTGCCCCGACAGCAAAATACTCTGTCCCAAGTAATGGGGTTCCTATAGCTTTGAATTCCATTTATTTTAAAATTAATTTCAATAAATGGGCGGGCGCACTTATGTACACATCTTCGTTGTTTTTGCTCGGATCTCATTGTGGTACACAGAATAGATAGATGTGGGGCCTCACTGATTATAGTCACTAGGTTAAGACTTAAAAATTAAAGCTCTGACAGTTTTTCGCGGTTAGAAGAAGATGGAGGAGGAATTTGCCAAACCAGGAGCAGGCACGGTGTACACCTACATACATGCAAAAATTTGAGGCTATACTTCTTATAGACTGTGAGATTTACGCGTTTATACAGATAAAATGACAGATTTTCGCTGTTTAATGATGGAGGAGGAGGAATTTTCCAAATCTAAAACAAACTCGATGTGAGTACAGTATAAACCTATATACATTTCAAAACGTTTGGCTCTATCTATTACAGTCTCTGAGATCGACGCGTTCATACAGACAGACAGACAGACGGACAGACAGACGGACATGGCTAAATCGATTCGGCTGTTGATACCGATTAAGAATATATACATTTCAAGTGGTCGGAGGTGCTTCCTTCTCCCTGTTACTTACATTTGCACAACTTCATGATCCCATTTTTAATGGGAACAGGGTATAGAAAGACATGATTGAAAATTTTACTGGATTTAAAACTTAAGCTATGGTTTCAAAAGCAATTAATTTGATAAAATAAGGGCGAAGTTTTCATAAAATGTTGTCCTAATAATTTGCCTGTGTAAACTTAGCATTTGACCAATTCTTTCTCTCTCATCATAGTAAGAAAAAACTTTTTCTAATCTGAAATTCTTGTTTATTTTTTTATAATTGATGCATTCTAAACAAAGCAATAAAGAGCCGTGTGCAGAAGTGCTGCCAACTTACTCTTTGGGCCCTTGCTGCCGGTGTGAGCAACCTACTTGAGGCAACCAATTGCACAAAAACCAACTAGTTGCAAAATCTAGTTAGAGAAAATTCGGAACAAGAGAAAAGGGCTCTTAGATCACACTATTTAATGTCTCTAATTTCACTTTAAAAAGTTCATCTGTTCATTAATCTCTCCGTTAACTCTGCATTATTCCACTGAACATGGCCTGTTTGAAAATTGCATTATACAAGAGCTAATAACAGTTCGTTATTTATAAAAGTTAATGTCTTTTTAACAGTCTGTTATCATACTGTTAATAGTAAATTATGTCATTGTTGATAGCCTTTCTTTCTACAAATAATATGTATTTCTTCTGTTAATAGTCAACTTTATGGTATCTTATAGATTTTTTGCACTGTTTAAAGTCTTGTTATTCTCATCATACCCTTTCCAGCCAATGTGGTTTCCAGGGTATCATATTAAAAAGGTTTCTAATGAAAGTTTTTAGCTACTTCATTTTAATAGCATGCGCTGAGACCATTTGTCATCAAATTCTTCAACCTTTCTACCCGCTCCCTGTAATTGACAATATTAAGAGCACGATTTGTCTTCTTTGACATTCGCCTTGACAGTAAAACAAAATACTTTTGAACAAAAGTTTAGCCCAAAAATATGCGGTGAGAAACATCTCTTGGCTCAAGCACACGCACACACACACAGTCACACTTACACAATTACATATATGCCTACCGACAAAACAAAAATTTTACGAGCCTTTTTCTTGCTCTTTATCGATTCTCACAAACATCTTTACCCAACCGCCGCAAGCTATTTTCATTTTATGTTAGCGATTTGTGGATTTTTCCTCAGATGCTTTTGTTGCTGAGGATTTGCTGCTTGTAGGTGTTTATGGGAAACAGTAGAACGTGATTTTAATTAACTTTGGTTTGGGTGAGCGCAAAAAAAAATGAAAAAAAAAGTTTGGCAATTTTGGAAATGAGCAGAATTAAGGCACAGTTTTTTTTTCTAAATAAACTTCCAAAGTTGTGGCAGGTAAATTTGTCAGTTTGCATAAAGAAGAATGCGCTAAAGGGAGACAAATTAAGCTTTGATTTTGAGCAAGAGAATAAATTTTTTAAATAAAATTATTTAACCTGAATATTTACTCCACATCAAATCTGATTTTACTTTCCGCTTTATTACCTGTCAAACCCCACTGTATTTTACCTTACTTAACCCTAACATAATCATTGTTAGTTTTATTTGATTGTCTAACCGTCCTCTTTGGTAACGCACTTAAACGAACCCCCTGGGGGGTCAACGACAGGGCCAGAGACACACACAAACACACAGTCCAAATCCAGACAAACAAAATGCAAATGGAATTTGAGGCACACACCCAACACACACCAATGAATCATCCGAACGACATCATCGACATCCTCTACTCACATTGTAGATGCCATAAATGAAGGGATTATAGCAGCTATTGCTCATGGCCAGCCAATCGCAGCAGAACCAAACGATGCTAATGAAATGGTAGTCATTGATTTCCGGTATGGTCACATACAGTATATTGTACAGCTGCAATGGCAGCCAGCATAGACCGAAAATAATCACCACGATTATCAGCATTTTGATGACCTGTCCGCGTAGCAAACGAGAGGAAATTAAATCGGGTCGTTAATAATAGCCCAAGGGGGGAGCGTACCATTTCACCTACCTTTTTCTTGTTTTTGAGCAGCGTAATGTCGCGTGAATCCTGCGCATTTCCAGGTGCACGGGTGCCCCACAAGCGTACGGCCATTTGAATGTAAACAAAGCTGATGACGCAAAATGGCACAAGATATTGAACAAATACCAGAGAATAGCGATAGGTTTGCAATTGATCATCAGAGAGATTTTTGTTAGTGCAAAAAGGGTCGCGTGATGTTAAAGATGACATCGTCCTCTGTGGATGGGTAAAATGCAAAAATTTTATTAATTTATTTTATTAAGAAATTTTTAAGGAACATAAATGTTTTTAAGGATTTTAGTTCTTAATGTGTAAAGTTTAAAGGAAAGCAACTCAAGCACACTCAAATATAATCACTCTAAGGGAACCTTTCTCATATGCTAAATAGCTGCTATGTATAAGTCAGCCAAACTTAAAATTAACTCTTTTATTTGACCGAGCGATGTGAAATCGGTCCTATAAAGTTAAAGCTTGAAAAAAGATTTTTAACGATTGTAAAAATAACAATGTGAACCCTCCAAAGTCTTAACAAAGAGGCCAGAAAAGCTAGAAAAATTTACAGTTTAAGTCAATGTAAAAAAAAAAAACTATAAATTTGTATCGAAATATTTTATTGAAATTCTTGAGCAGGGCTGTAAATCAAAATTACCATTACTATTTGTTCGATAATCAAACAGCAAGTCTAAGCCTGCTCGAGGTCAAGTTATGTTTGTACACCACACCACAATGAATTCTGGTCGAGTGTTTAGCTGTTTCAGAAACCTTCCGGCACCATCATCCGCCGTCTTTGGGTAATTCAAAATTTAATAACCACTACAGTTACAATTATTTTGTAATTAAAAGAAGACAATTTCCATTACAATACTATAAATTGACATTAAAAATTTTTTAAAAAGTAACCCGTTTCTAGGACAAATGGTCCTAGGAGAATGGGTAAGCCGTTTTTTTCATTTATATGTCCATTTTACAGTTATTCCACTAGAGATATGAAATTTCTTAAGCCAGATTCGCGATCAGCGTGTAAAACTTGTCTCAAGACAATCATTCATAGCATTTGAGGTTTGCGCTGAGAATATTACGACAACTCAATAAGCAAATTTTGCTTTATATATTCTTACTTAAGCAGCAGATCGTCCAGTACTTATGTTTCATTGAAAGCTTAGTTCTATACCAGTATTCAATAAAAATTTCAGAGTTTTAGGATTTTTTATTTAAAAGATATAATGGTTCACTTATGAATTTTTTTCTAAATAATTCTTCTAATTTTTCCTTAGTGACTTCCATTACTATTTTTATAAACGCAACTATTTTATTTGAATTAGCCCGCCAATTTTTTAAACAAACAGCAGCTGACTTTTTTTTCTGGCAATTTTTGCTCTGACAAAATTGGCCGCATATGAATAATGGTCAAGCTCAACAACAATTTTTTTTTCTCCTCAATGCTATATGACTCTTTTTAGCACTAATGTGTTTAAGATACTTTTACAGGCACTTCGTACTTTTGCCAGATACATCTAATCGAAAATTTTACTAAAAGAAGGAAAACCGAAATTAACCCATATGTTTCTTTCTGTTACGGTACTGATGACCGGTTACGTAAATAAAGGTCATACGGTTATGGTTATAAAAATTTTTTTTTCGGTTACGGTTACGCTTTCGGTCTCAAATTTTAAAGTGTTTTTAGTGGTTACGGAATACGGTTTCGGTTTTAATCTTCGCTTCAGACAATCTCTATAATACATTATAATGGATAATAGAAATTGCAAAAAATTTGTTTGATAAATATCAAACTGTTCTTAAGTTTTAACAATAGCTTGAGCTGGAGCTTTGTGCTCACCCATTACCTATCTATTTAATCTATCTTTGAAACAGTCTTGTCTCCCACAGATTTGGAATAAAAATTATATTATACCACTTCATAAAAAAGGATCTCGTTTGAATGTCGAGAATTATCGAGGCATTGCAAAGCTTTCTGCTATCCCAAAACTGCTTGAGCAGTTGATCACCTTCCAACTGCAGCACCTTCGTAGCAACCTCATATCTCCTTCTCAACATGGTTTTGTTAAACGTCGATCGACGATGACAAATCTTCTTGAGTTTTCATCACTGATAAATCGCAGTTTTCAGTGCCGGTCACAAACTGATGTCGTCTTTACTGATTTTAGCAAGGCCTTTGATTCAGTTAATCATGCTCTTCTTCTGCACAAATAGTCACTTTTGGGTTTTCCACCAAACTTATTGAACTGGATCTCGGCTTATTTATCAAATCGCACACAACGGGTATTATTTAACAATGTATTTTCAACAGTTGTGAAGGTAACGTCAGGTGTCCCACAGGGCAGTCACCTAGGCCCGTTGCTTTTTGTCCTTTTTGTAAATGACCTCCCACAAGTCATATCGTACTCAACTGTATTTATGTATGCAGATGACGTTAAAATCTGTCTACCATACGCCGATTGGTTCTTGCACACGCGCCTTCAACTAGACCTTAATGAACTGGAGAATTGGTGTTCAAATAATCTTCTTTTCTTGAACCATTCCAAACCCAAATGATGACTTTTTCCCGCAGCTTACCTCACGTTGTCTCCTATTCTATAGGGAATCATACCCTGGACCGTATTATACATGTAAACGATCTTGGTATAGTATTTGACCAGAAATTGTGTTTCAACTACAGTAAATAAAGCCAAAGGTGTTCTGGCATATATTAAGCGTTGGTCCAAAGAGTTTGATGACCCTTACACAACTAAATCATTGTACATATCCTTAGTTCGAATAGTCGAATAGTCCTTAGTTGGAATACTGCTCTAGTGTATGGAGCCCACAGTACAAAGTGCAGCAATCGCTAATCGAATCTGTTCAGAAACAATTTTTAATTTTCGCTCTTCGCAATCTGCATTGGGACCCCAATAGGCATTTACCGTCGTACCGATCGAGGTCAAAACTAATTGATCTTCAATTTATGCATCACCGCAGAATATGCAATGGTGTCCTATTCGTCCACAAACTTCTTCTCGGATTGGTAGACTCTCAATCGCTCCTCACTTCTATAGAATTTACAGTACCCTCAAGGTTCACCCGTACATTCCGGCCACTACGTTTGCCACTCTGCAGGTCCAAATATGCCCTTCATGAACCTTTTCGTGTCCTATGCTCTAATTATAATTCCCTTTCTTTTATTTTTTCGTTTGAAAAATCTTTTAATGTTATTTTAAGTGAAATTTATGAACATCTTGAAGTATCTAACCTCTAAACCTATTACTCTGAACAACTTTGTACTACTATTGCCAATTATTTTAAGTTAGCAGATCATTGTTAACCAAATAAATAAATAACTAAATTTAAAAAAATTTACTACCCAGAAGGAGAAAGAAAAAGCAGAGTTATGGGACAGAAAGCAGTTGTTGTCTTATATGCATTCTGGATCCTATTAAAAGGTTACCAGAATAATAATATTCTGTTAATTAACATTTCTTTTACTGTAAAGAGCGGAATTCGAGCAGGGCCTACGCTGTCGATTTTAGCTGCTTTTATATTATAGTAAGAAAGTCTATCAATTCCAACTCTAATATACTCTGTACCTGCAGTAGCAAACTATCTTTTGTTCATATTTTGAGTAGCGTTTAGACAATATCTTTGTCATTTTGAGGTTTTTATTTATGTTTTTTTTCAGTTTTAATGTCTTTCAGAACTAACCAGAAGATGGCACCACTACTTGCTTTGAACAGTGCTTGTTGAGGGAATTTCTGACTGAGAGCGCCACTACTAGGACATTTGTGGCTACTCCAATTTAACTATTTATTTTCAAACACACATTATGTTTTAGTTCGGTTTATTGAAGATGACGTGCTGCCGGTAAGAATGAGTGTCACAGAAAGGCGGAGAGATAAGTGAGTGAGTTTTATTGTTGTACATTTTGATATATATTTTTTTTCAATGTGCTACTATAGCAAAACACTAATTTGGCGGTACCTGTTGTATGTGTGTATCAAGAGCTACAAATTTTCGTCGCAAACTATAACCATTTAAATGATAAATTGTTATGCTAATACTTTGAACAGAATTAATTCGATGCGGTGATGTCCGTATTTGGGAGAAGACTCAGGCGGTCAGTGATGGCACACGCCTATCTCGATAGCATGCCATTAATATCGATAGGCGGTTGCAGCTATCGCCTGAATCGATTGGTCGGTGATGCCACACATATTGGAATTCAAAAATTGAAAGTAATCTTGATCTGCTTGAGATCTCTTTGTTCATACTGATGGACTGACAGACAGACGGGCTTAAAAAGTATTTAAGAGATCTGCATCATTAAAGCAAAAATCATACCTTAAATCTCGCTTTCTGAAGAATTTTTCCCTTGAAATATATTTGAGCGATTTCTGAATAACCCTCCACCTTAACAAACATCAATCATACTTTCAACCCACACATATTTTCATTTATTTTCGCATGCTTATTCATACATACTTACCCCTAAATCGTTCATTTATCTCCTCCACACGAAAAAGCAATCGCAAATGGCACCGCAAAAAGCACAGCCAATAGCCAAATTCCAGCAATTATGAATTTCGATATAAACTTGGTGGGACGTGCCCTGTAATCATAAGCGGATTTAAATCAATCCCGTTTTAGCCAGTAGCCAGGCACTCTTCGTTAAGGAACTTACCTCAGGGGATTAATTATGGCCCGATGCCGATCGATGGCTATTGCGGTCAGCGTGAACACGGACACATTGACACTCAGAGCCTGAACAAACGGACAGAAGCTGCACATAAACCAGGGCAGATTCCAACGTTGCAATAACGCAGCCTGAAACTGTATGTAAGCAGAAGGGAGTACGTGTTAGTGAAATGACCATGATTATTAAATCGACCAACTGGTACTCCAGACAAATGTCAGGGCAAACATCATTAACGCTGCGCTGAACAATAACAATGCCTCAGGATTCAAAGTAAAATGATGTGATGCTGTGATGGGTACGTGCGTGTGTGCGTGTGTGTGTGTGTGGAATCCAAATATTCCAAACTCGCACTGGGCCCTACTGTGGTGTCCAGAATATGTCGAGTGTCGAGAAAATTACAGAGCTGCCAGCTTATTGATGACACTTTGAGTAAGCTGTGACAGCAACTTCCATTTAATTGTCAATTTAATGAGAATTAATTGTTCAGTTGGTGGCCAATCATTCACACGGTTAAGTGTGCTTGGGGGATGGCATTGATGAAATTCCTGAAATTGTGGTAGCAAAATGCTCAAATAACGAAAATGATTTTATTTTAAACACAAAACATTTATGGCATCTTTTTGATGTTTCTCACAATGTAAACGGCATTTTGTATCTTAAAGATTTTTTCTAAATTTTTATCTAGGGGCTTTAAATAGGATTTTGGTTTCAGTGAAGACATTCTAAGCTGGGAGAAATCCCGAATTAGTAAACACTTCCCTGAGTGTGGACTTGTTATTTCTCAGAGAGTCAGTGGCATTCCGCCCATGATGAACCTAAACTATTCCCTACACTGGCATATCCCATCTGAGATATGCAGCCTTTGTAACCTTGGAGAACGGAAAGATATCATCCACTTTTGCGCTACAAGTCCGATTTTCCGGGAGCTTCGACTGCTCCAATGGAACTGCCCAATTCTCACCAACGAGGAGAGTCACTTTGTGATCAATGACATGAACTGGAACTGATTAGATATCAATGTCAAAAAAGGCAACTCGTTACAGAACCAGCAAATTAAGCGGGGACGTTAAAATAAAAGGGCTTGACGAGCGGGGAAGGTGGGTGAAGTATCCTTACGAACTTATACAAACTCTTTGGTACAGAGTATAAAAAGTGATTATTAAGAAAAAACAAACAGCAGCAAATTTGTTTGATGTTCATTTTGCTGATGATTTTGTTCGAAGGACCAACACGTGCTGCTCACATCTCTCTTTTTTGCTTTTGCATTTTGCTTTTCGCCCGGCGAGTTATTGCTCTCAACAGACACAACAAAATATTTTCTTCCGTTACTTGGCTCGGCTCGGTTAAAAGTAATAAAATCAAAATGTTGTTGTTTGCGTTGCGTTAAATTTTGGGTAATTGTTAATTTCAAGAAAATATTTTGGCGACAGCGCAGCCGTGACTTGCTGCTGCTTTGACTTACGGCACTAAAAAAAAGGTTGTATGTCATGGGACGCCCGTTGTGAGTGAAGCTCTTTATGTCGATGGCAAAGAGACACTTTTTGGGACTCCGTATAAATAAATGTTACATAATGAATTTTATTGTGTTTTAAATAAAAAACTAGGTCACTGTTAAGTTAATACCGAGTTAATGAGCTTTCAGCTCCTACTCAAGGTACAGAGCATGTTAAAGTCGGGCTTGACCGACTTCGTTACTTGCAATAGCTTAAAAGCGGTGCTTCTACATATTGGGAACACCCTTCCCTCATTACCCATTGCATACTCAATAAATTTAAAAGAATCTCATGAGACTGTGGACAAAAAATCGACTACAAACATCACCAGGCTGAGAATGGTATCCTTGGTCATGGGAATGCAATTAGGATTTATTAAGTACAGATGTTTACTTTGCGAGTGTGTCAGTCGTGCACGCAAAGACCTTTATATACGAAAGAGTTGGGCTACGCGTACTGATTTCGGTTCTGGGAAGCAGAATGTTCTGCGCTTGCCCCTGAAATCTGTCTAGTAGGTACATCTTTATATATTAAAAAGTCTTGCGGTACTTTAATTGAATTTTCAATTGTTCATAAAATTGGTTATATTAATGCGATTTAAGTCAAATATGCGCCGTTTTGTTCGATAACGAGTTCCCAACGAGATGCCAACTTCATAATGCCCTTCTTATAGAAGTTCGCTTCCCTATTGGCATAAAAACTCGGAGAGCCAATTTTCACAGGACTCTCTTGTGGCCAACTTCCGACTACCAAGCTCGTTCGCCATGGACAGAAATAGGTGGTAATCACTTGGTGCGAGATCCGGACTATACGGTGGATGCAAAAGAACCTCCCATCCGAGCTCCCGGAGCTTCTGGCGCGTCACCAAAGATGTGTGTGGCCTGGCGTTGTCCTGATGGAAGACAATTCGGCCTCTGTTAATCAAAGATGGCCTCTTCTGCATGAGTGCTGCATTCAAGCGGTGCAGTTGTTGGCAGTACTGGTCCGAATTGAACGTTTCGCCATAGGGGAGCAGCTCATAGTGGATGATTCCCTGCCAATCCCACCAAACACACAGAAGAACCTTCCTGGCCGTCAATCCAGGCTTGGCCACCGTCTGGGCAGCTTCACCGCTTTTCGACCACGACCGTTTGCGCTTCACGTTGTCGTAAGTGACCCACTTTTCATCGCCAGTCACCATCCGCTTCAAAAACGGTTCGATTTTGTTGCGATTCAGAAGCGATTCGCATGCATCCATACGGGCAAAAAGTTTTTTTGCGTCAAGTCGTGTGGCTCCCATACATCGAGCTTCTTTTTGAATCCAAGCTTCTTAGAATGGTTTATAACGGTTTGATGACTCATGCCGAGCTCTTGGCCGATGCTACGCTGCTACTATGCCGGTCTCTTTCGATCAATTCAGCGATTTTATCGCAATTTTCGACGACAGGCCTTCCGGACCGTGGCGCATCTTTGATCACCTCTGCACCAGAACGAAAACGTTGAAACCATCGTTGTACGGTGGAAATGGAAACTGTATCGGGTCCACAAACTGCACAAATTTTATTAGCAGCTTGAGATGCATTTTTGCCTTTATCGTAGTAGTACTGTAAAATATGCCGTATTTTCTCTTTATTTTGCTCCATGTTTGCGACGCTATAACTCACGAACGACTAAAAACAAACAACAATGAATCAAACACGTGTTAACGCGTGAAAAGAGCTTTCCAAAAAGATGCGACGAATACAACTAGAACTACGCGCTTGCAAAGACAAGCTTGCGGAAATACCGCCAGACTTTTTTGACAACCTTATTTAATGCAAAATTTAAAAAAGTTAGATGAGGTATAAGCTTCCATCCCTCGATCCGCTAGCTGTCATGTAGAGGGCAACACACCGTCAGAGGGAGCTAGTGAGAAAAGAGGTTTTCAAAATCTCCTAACAAAACATAAGAGGTTTAAAACCGACCAAAAGAAATTTCTGTGGCACCTTAGAACTGGAATTCGGTTGGAGTTTAGTTGGAAGAGGTTTCTGTGGCAGCCCCGATTATAATATTTATTCTCGTTCGTTTTCGAGCCAACATTTATATTTTTTTAATATTTTAGCTTGTTGTACTCAAACTAAAAGACCGATTTGAAAACAATGTTCTAAGTAATTACACAGTCTTATAAAAAATTCATATTGATATAAAATACCTAGCATGCGCTGTAGAGCAGGTCGAGTCTGAATAGCTCTCCAAATCTGAAGTTATGGCCCAAGATCCTCTTTGTGCTATTTATCTTCAATTACATTGATATAGCTCACTCATGGATCGACCGGTTGTGTATAACATAAATTTTTGTTATGACTTGTGCATTAATTTATAGTATCAAATATCTTGTAGCCGTCTGTGGGCCAGTGGTTAGTGTGCGGGACTGCTGTGCGGGAGGTTGTGGGTTCACACATACGGTCACCTTCACCAGCTATTGGCGCCAGCTTTGAAGTATCTAGCCATGAAAAAGCAAATTCTTAAACTTTGCCGCTCTGATTCGGCGTTAAACTGTAGGTCCCTTTCTCTGGTGCGAAAAATTTTCAGCACACACGCCAAGAGATTGAGAGAAGCTTGGCTTGGCCCCGTTTGGAGGAGCTGTATAGCCAATTTTACATTATCTTGTAGCACTAGAAATCGCTTAATAAATCTAATCTAACTTATCTGTACTAAAAAATATCATTGTAATTTCTAATTTTATAATAATAAAATAATATGTCTTTCATGTTAAAAAGAATTCCGAATTTGCAAACTGAAAGCGACGGCATGCTTATATAAATGGTCTGGTGTGGTGCTGAGATAAGTGTGTGAGTCTGCTGCGAGGGAGGTGTGAGTTCAATCCCGCATCGTCTTTTTTTTACTGTTTGAAAATACTGTACTGATATTTCTCACATTTAAGTCGGGACTTAAACGATGAAGTAAACTTCAAGAAGTTTTCAAAGGAAATCTACTAGATTTGTGGAACAAAACTGAGAAAACTTCAGGAAGTTTGCTTCTTCGTGTAAGTCCCGTCTTAGTCATAAAAGAGTAAAATTGATCAAAAATAATGTCGAATTTACAGTCATTTCAAAGCAAATAGTTATCATACTCCAATTCACACGAAAACTAAAAATAATGCATTTTGCTACCAGTTAGAAAATTATTCCATTATCAATTCATATCTCAAAGAGCCAGAGCATGAGAGAAAGAGCGTACAATTTTCTAAATGCAAAAACGGCATGCCACGTTCGTGTTTTAGCGCCGGAAATTAAATTTTGATGCTTGATTATGACAAAAATCTGATGTTTACCTGCGGTTGAATGTCAATGTGGAAATTGTGTAATTGAAACTGAAACTCGAACAGAAACTGGGCTAATGACATTTACCCACGCACTGATTTATGTGCACAAAGTGTTAACACTTGCAAATTTGGCCACAGTCGCTGCATTTATGTTTATTTCATTTGCATAATGAGAATTTTGGTTTGTTTTCAACTCACCTGAAATGGTATACAAAAGAGACCAATTATGACATCAGCCAGGGCCAAATTGGCTATATACATATTGGTAACGGTACGCATTTGCCTCGTGGTGGCCACCACCCAAATGACCAGAGTATTGCCAATGACAGCCACAATGCTAATGCCGCCATAGAAGATGGAGAGTAGGGCCACAATCTCAGCGGGTGCCGCATACAGACGTTCTGTAAAATGAAGTAGAAAAAAAGTGACGGACACTCTTTATTGTTAAAAAAGTTGAAGTAATTTCGAAAAAAAAAAAAGAAAGTGGGTAAAGTGACAGGCGCAGATTAATACAAGTCAAGTTGTCAAGTGAGCGAAATTTGTTTCTTACGAAATTTAAATTATGCCATTTTTTTGGACAAATGAAAAAATATTACGAAATGGAAAAATAAGGGAGGACAGACTGTTAAATTTTTTTCGGGATGTTGTATTTAATTTGTTTTTTTTTCTGAAGTGTGCTAAAGCAATTTAAAAAGGGGGAAATTTTACCATTTACTTCTTCTGTTACCTAGATACAATGGCCTTAGGAGAGGTCAGTGACTTTGCTTTTAAACTTGAAACAAGCTCTCTCTATTTTTGCCTGTGCAAAAAATGTGAAGGTTTGGAAAACTTTCTTTTGAACACGAATATATTCTCAGTTGCCAGTGACAACTTCTCTGCTCACATTGCCAAGCTTAAATAACGAATATAACTTTGAATTAATGTTACACCACAGATTATGGTATAAACTTTGGAAGATGCCTATGAACAGCGAACATCGCTGTTCCCAAGAGCTTCCTTATCGCTTCTATGGCTACCATAAAAAGTTCCATAATTTTATGCAAAGACTCTAGAATTTAAAAAAAAATAATTTACTGAATGGCAAGGCAATAGCTCAATGTAGACGTTGCATTGAAGTTGCATGCAGTGTCGCCTTGGAGTCATTGCTAATTTACCCACACCATAAAGAAAAACGCTCAATCGTTAAGCTTAGTACCTCTTTCATATGTTAAAAGCATTACTTTAATTTCCCGTTTAAAGAAATTGCTTTCAAATTTCTAAAATACCCCCTTGTAAGCTTCCTCCAAATCGCTTTCATCTCGCTATTCCTGTTTTCCTGTCTTACACCGTATCTAAGCTTCAAAAAAGGAACGGCTGAAGCCTACGCTATTTTACAGGCAACCTTAAACGACACAACAATGCGCTACGGCATTAAACATCTACTTATAAACCTCTACTTAAAGGCCACTCGATAACTTAGCTGCAGTATTTGCGACTCCCACACAGCAGCTGCTCAATGTTTGTCCTATCCTCTCTCGCCAATAAGGGCCTCATTACACCAATATGAACCTTAACAAATTCATTACAAAAGCCATTTGCCTACAACAGAATTCCTGGAGCAAAAATAAATGAACGAGCGAATAGCCATGGCAGCTATCATTTCCTGTATTAAGAATAGGTTTTGGAATATCATTGTTAACATTCCGATATAAAAATGTTAATAAACGAGAAGGCAAGGACAAGTTTGTTTGTGACAAAGTTTTAATACACTTGGAAAAACTTGCTTCAGAAGATCTTGGTAATAAATTTATTACTTTGCCTATATACAGAATCATGAAAATTATAATTTCGAATATAGTTGACTGCTTCGACAATCCAAATGAATATACAGTGTGAAACACTTAAGACGGTGCAATATATAGTCAGTTATTATTTATGCTCTTCAAATATATAAATGCTAAGGGAAAAATATTTTCATACCTTGAAAGGCATTTATTAATATATTATCGTTGTATATAAACAGTGTAAATCTATAAATACAAAAATCTCGTTTCAAAAACTTTGTTAGCAAACTCCTCCGAAACGGCTTTACCGATCTATATAGACACTTAAATTTGTATAAATGCACATGGTGTGTGTGTGTTTGTAACTTTAATGAGTAACTTTAATAAGAACTTGCTGGAAACGCATGGAAGGAAGACAGAGTTGCAGAACAGGTTACTTGCTCACTATGGTTTACATGTAGTTGGTTACGATGATGAGGATGACGAAGACCTGTATCGCAGGAAGGTAGCAACAGAGAAGCAACAGACAGTGTGACAGCATGGGGTAACAGACAAGTTAGGAATAAATCGTGGTTCACTTTAAAGGATGTTGAAGGAAGTGTTTCACAGTTTTCGGGTTCAAATGTCCCTGATTCGCAGTCAGCGTGATATAAGGGATTGGAAAACATTGAAAGTGGTGCTGATTAAGGAGTTTGGTGTTAGTATGTCATCAGCAAAGGTACATCGTAGACTCAGTAAGCGGCAACAGAAGAAGAGTGAAACGTTGTAAGAATACCTCTACGCTCTGATGGAAATTGCAAAACCCATTGATTTAGTGGACGAGAGTCTAATCGAATATTTTGTGAATGGCATTCCAGACACTCGCCCCTGTAAAGCTTTATTGTATCAAGCCAGAAGCCTGAGTCAGTTAAAGTTACAGATCGAGGCTTATCAAAAGATGTGTGGTCCGCCAAGCCCATCAAAGAAATTTGATAGGCAGTTCGTTGGCAGTGAAAGTGATTCTGAAAAGGTGGCAGAATCCAGTTAGAAATGTTTCAAGTGTGGACAGGGGTCGCATTTCAAAAGAGATTGCCCGAAAAATGAATACAAATGTTTCAGATGCAAGGTTGAGGGGAGAGCAAGTTAAGTAGAAGAAGACAACAAATATTGATCAGAACGAAGTGGTGATAAGAACGACAAGTATGTTCACTTATTCCGGATTAGGGTTAAAAACTGTGGTTCATTCAAAAACTAAATTCAAAGGACTTGTTTTGTTTATTGAGTCGCAGAATTTTTGTTAAGTTAGGTGTTGGTCAGTTTAAAGAAGGGGAAAAATGTTTGGCAGGAATTGGTAAGAGTCAGATTGTTACTAGTGGTAGTATATCGATCGATGTGAAGATCGATGAAATGAATTTGATTGTTGAGTTTCATATGATGCAATCTTGGGAATAACCATATTGGAAAACGCCGACTTGATAGTGACAAATGAGAACACTAAAATTGTGCGCAGCATCGAAGCAGATAACAAGAGTCAGCAGCTTGATAGCCGAGAAACAATTGGATATTGCACCGAGTTACTCATTGAGGAGAAAAACACAAGTCAAGTAATCGTTGAGACAACTCTATTGTCAGTAGTTTAATGAAAAAGGAAATTTTATTATCGGCATCCGACTACCGATATTCTTGGAACTTGAGTTGGAATTACCAGATAGAACCTAATTATTGGACCGGAACAGTTTCGGTTCTAAGCAACAACTAGAATCTAGTTACTAGACAGCATAGCTGGCACTTAGTTTTGGGTGACTTTTAAGTAATTTGGTTATATCGTATGCATTCAGAAAAAGAGTCTGGCTTTTCAAAATATTTGTATTGTTATAACAAAAAATGCGAAACCAGTTTTTTTTTTAAATGTTGCATCCTGTTTTCTTAGATCCATATTATAAGGTCATGATAATATTTGAACAAAAAGCTCCAGTCCAGGCCGCAAAACTCTGAAATTTTGAAGAAGATTCAATTCAAAGTGTTAAGTTCCCTTTTGAAACCGGTTCTTTTATTATCAAACCTAAGGTTATGGTTCGAAGCTTGGTTCATGAGTTCTAAAAATCTAGGTACCGGTAAGGAACCGAATACCGAAATAATATCGGTACGTTCCGGAACCGAAATTCGATTCGGATTGATTCCCTGGTTTCAGTTTGGCCTATCTGTGTTTTTTAGTAAACCATGCCAATGGTAATTTAGGCGGTCGAACGAATGCAGGAGCACACAAGCGAAATATTAGGGCTTTAAGCAAAAATCAACAATAATATGAAATCAAAAAAGTCAATAGCTTTCCAAAGCCGAGAACAAAAAATGGAGCAGAGACAAGCGCTGTTAACACACGCAGAACAATTGATCAACAACGCTAAGAAGGTCATCGATCATTTACATCTGCTTTTTTTTGTTCGTCTCGGATATCGAAAAGTGCTGATATGGACAAAAAATATCCCAATTGTAATGAGCTCAAATTTAAATATAAGTCCGACGGAAAGTGTTGCGCATCAGAAAAAGTGCAACTACCGTCAATTGAGACGCCACCAGATTCATTCGACAGATTTAAATTTGTTTCTGAAGTCCTTTCTAAGATCAGCATTAACCTTCAAAATCAAAGGCCAAGAGTACCATAAAAAAGGCTCATTGCTGTCAATGCCAAACGAACCACATAAATTTTTATAAATGTTATTTATGGGTGGTAAGAACGTGGATGCACGTTGCGGCTACAATAACCTTAATTCACCTAACGCCAGACACATCCTCAGCTAGCTGGATTCCCTTTTTGCTTGAGAACAAAGAATTATTGTATTTCCTTATATCTTTTTATGCGTGAGGAAGAAAACAATCAACCGAAATATTCACCAAAATATTTACTAGAAATAATTCATACGGCAGAACAACCTTCACAACAGATTTTGTTGAGTTCAGAATAAGATTTTAGATTTCCACAAAAAAAAATCTTTAAATTAATTGACATAAAAAACATAAAGTGTTATTGTCAAAATGACATCTTTCCTCCTTTTTCTATCAAATCAAATGTTCACTTTTAATTTTTTCAGTCAACTTATTAAATAATACAAAAGCTTTTAGATGATTGTGTCATAATATATAAGCACAGAAAAAAGTACATTTTAAGAAAAAGAAAAACAATCTTGTCAATTTTTAATAGATAAATCCAACATCGTTCACAAAGTCAAAGTTCACAAAGTCAGCTATACCCGCTATACTTACCAAACTCCGCCTCCTCCTCGGCGCCAGGCAACAAATCCTCGCGCAGCTGATGTTTTGTTATATCCATTTCCATGTCGGATTTTGCTCTTGTTGCTGATTTCAAAATGAGGCAAATGTATTCTGGATATTAAAGCTCTGGGCAAACTTCCGGCTGCAAACTAATTGCGCTTCACACAATGCATTTTAATGCCAAAGTCGTGATGATAAGTAACTGCAAGGCAAAAGAAACCAAGTCGAGCTATAGATTACTTAATTAAAAATTGCTTTCCATGGAAAAACTGACAGACAGTCCACGCCTTGTTGACTTTTCGATAACCAAACTTTAAGTTTCGTGTGTGTGTGTGTGGTTTAAAATAGCTAATGAAAAATGTTAAACATTTTGTGACCCTAAGTTTTAGTCAGCTGTCAGCTTTCACATGACAAAAGTTTGTTTTACATAATTGAAAAAGCACTCGCGAGTGTTTCTTCCTACACACATAGGTACATAGTACCTGTCCACCCACTCATTCACGGTTAAATTTTGAACTGGCCCCAAGGACTGGACTCACATGCAAAGCGCTTGTGAAACTTTATATATTTATACATATTATTTTTGGCTCTAAAACATGTTGCTGGCATACAATATTTGCTTTAACGTTACCATATAATAATATGTTCATGTTTTTATTAGCAAGTGACAATGACACTCACACTCCCTGTCAACCTCAGCACAACTGGGGGACAGTTTAGAGTGCACTGTGCCGAAATTTAAATACATTTTTTCTTTTTCAAAAATATTAAAAATTTTTTTTTTCAGTTTTTTTGAGATTTCAGAATACAATCACTCAGAAAAAACCGCACGATCTGAGGATTTGAACCTGGAATGTTCGCACCCTTACCAGAGATGGTGCTAATATCGACTTGGTGACTGTCCTCAAGAAATATTCATAAGACGTAGCCGCCCTTCAGAAAACGCGATGAATTGAACAGGGAAGATCGTTGGTAACACCACCTTCAGAGAAAAGCCCCCTGGGAGATATACAACAGCGGACATGATTCCAATTGGGTGCGGCTTTGTAGTGAGTGATAGACTGCGTCGCTCTGTCATCAGCTTCACACCAGTTGGCGTGCGACTTGCTGCGCTCAGACGCCAACTACCGCGAGATCAGTCTTCTTTCCATTCTATTATCCATCTTTCTTCCTAAAAGCAGTCGGATTGGACCTTACCAGTGTGGCTTTAGACCTGGTAAATTCACCACAGACCAGATAATCGTTCGACTTAACGACAAATCCTGCAAAACGCCTGTCTACGTTTGGTAAAGTACGTTCGACTTTGTATGATGACGTTGAACATTAGTAGCAGCGGCAGAGACCGTCAGCTCGCTAGCTTCAAAACTGAGGGACTAGTTCGCATAGAAACAGACAGACGGACTGACAAAGCTTAATCGACTCAGCTCGTCATGCTGATCATGAATATATATACTTTACTAGCTAAGCCCGCCAAGACTTCGTCCGCGTCCATGATTTTCGAGTCTATCTACTTATCCGTCCCGCAGCAATATCAAGAAAATATATAAAGATTTTGGATTACTCAGCAGCATCAACACTGCTGGCCCATTATTGGGAACGTATAGATTCCAAAGTCTTTCCCAAAAATGTGAGAGACTATATTTTTGGATAAATCTTTAGCATAAGCCCAGCTTTGTTGAAGTATCAAAACAAATTTTCTATTGAATTCCACTGCTGTCGACTCTTTTCCCCTAGTCTCCTTCTTCTGCCTGTGCTCTTCGCTCTTCACTCTTTCCCGCCCCGTCTCATTCCTCTCCTCTTACCTCTTCCTGCGCTGTCCCCCCCTCAATTCACACCACCCCACGCCCTATCATATCGTTCTGTGTGTACTACCTATCCTCTTTTCTCTTGGTAATTGCTTTTTTTTCCTACGACTGCTTCTCATGCAGCTATAATCTGTCTCAGAGAGTCGAGACAAATACATAATATATACAACACATACCTAATTTGTGAGATTCGTATTCTCTCTCGAGCTCTTAGCAAAAAAACTTAGTCCACAATATTGCCTAAGCGCCTCAGTTCATTTAATTTGGCTTATACAAATTTTCTTTGGCGTTTTCACCCACTTCGCGGACAATTATTCCAAATTTTATTTCTTAGTGCGCGCCAGCACTACTGAACGAAGGTCTATGCCGAATCTTAGATCTCAACGAAAAGCAGTTTTTGCTATGGGTTGACAGTCAGTCAGTATGCCAGTCAATCGGGCATACGGAATTATAAATATAGATGTTAGTGCAAGAGCGTTATAGCTTAGTTGTCCAGCAGTCGATATTGCGCAAACATACTTTGGCTTTCATTTAAAACTACTGCGCATTGTACGTCAACGTCCTTATGAAAAATAATAGGCTACGAACGGTTACGAATGTCATTGCTCGCTTCACGAATGTGCCTTTTTGCAAATTTTGTCATACTAACTATAGGAAACGTTGAGCGTGCATGCACTTTTTCGAATATTAATACTGTAGAACATTTCCGCGATGTCACCGCTAACTGCAATCTTGCCGACTCTGAACGCCAATAACACATCGTTAAAGGGATTTGAGCAATATTGCCCAGTCAATAAACGATCATTCCATGATGATCCGTGGGACTGTGCTGCTGCATCCCAAACTAGCCTTATTTTGCCGCGTTTATTTGGAGTTAAGGCTATGAATATGCCAAGTATCAAGTGCGATCGTTTTCGGCAGCTACTTCGGCGTCAGATAGTTGGCATGCGTACCTTTTTATACCCTTGGAGAGGGTATATTAAAATTGTCCGGATGTTTGTAACGCATGGAAGAAAGCATCTCCGACCACATAAAGTATATATATTCTTGATCAGCATGACGAGCTGAGTTGATATAGTCATGTCCGTCTGTCCGACTGTCAGTCCGTCTGTTTCTATTCTACCTCCTCCGTCAGTTTTAAAGCTATCTTAACCAAACTTTGCACGAAGTCTTTTGGTAACCGGCCATTTGTCGGAACCGGCCGGATCGGATGACTATGACATAATTTCACCAAAACTTGTCAAAATCGGACAACTATATAGTATAGCTGCCATACAAACTGTCAGGCACATATCAAGCTCCAAGGGTATATAAACTTCGGTCGAGACGAAGTTAGATTGCAGATGGACTAGCGTTTCCAGGACAAGTTCAAGGATAAGAACAGGAGACCCGTTGCTGCAATTTAATGGAATATAAAAGACAAGAAAAACGGGCAAGAGGATAAAAATGACACCGGAAGACCAGAGCTGCAATTTGATCATGTCTGGGGTAAACTGGCCAACAAGGCCGCTTGCACCGAAGAGTCCACTAGTCGGCTGGCTGTATTCAATTCCTTTGCGTAACTATTATGCCGTGGCGGAACTGGATAGGGTGTCTACGGCGCAAAAGGTGTATAAGGAATGGGTTTTAAAACAAAAGAAGCCGAACTAGATGAACAAAAACGCCAATCGATGAGTGTTATAAACTGCCTGACGCCAAAAGTAAAATATAAATAATAAAAATAAAAAAGAAATAAAATTTTAAAAAAAAAATGTGGTCTTTCTCCTACAAAGTTGTAGACTAGACTGGCTAGATTTATTGAACAATTTGAAGGTTCAATTTTCTAAGTTTCTCTGGCCTACTGTGTTCAAGAATATTTTCTGGCCTGCTGCATTATAAAATTACGGCGGCAACAGAAACTATTTGTGTATTTAAAGAGAAAAAACTTTGAATATATTTAATTTTTTTTTAAAATTTAGTAGGTAGTAAAAAAGTGCATTTTAATTTTAAATAATTAAATTTGCAAAATTATAATAAAAGTATTTGGATAAAGGACAAAACTTGAGACACAAATAGTTGATAACCTGGATTTAAACATAGGCTATACAGTTTTTTTGTTACTGATTCAAAAACCGCTATCCAAAGTATCGTGAAATTTTAAAATTGTATAATGAGTTCAGATTACACTGCTGCTTAACCAAAGCGCCAAACCCACTTTTCTAAAGTAAATTGGCCCGCTGATCACAAAAGTCGCCATTAAAAAAATCTATCGACGCGTTATCAAGATATTATTGATAAAGGTTTTTTTTTGATAACTTTTTTGTTTTCTAAAAAAGACAAAACTTGGCCAAACAGTTTGATTCGGTCAAAAATGAGCTGGGTCGTGTGCTTGTAATGAAAATGGGCTCAAATGGAGAAAAAAAGAAATTTTTTTGCCAAATTTTAAAATTTATCGAAATTGAAACGCTTGTTGATTCATAACTAAACAAAATTGTTAGGTTTTTTTAATTGGACAGTAAAAACTATTAACCAATAACTATTACAAATAACTAAAAACCGAAACCATTGTTTATGGAAATTGTTAAAATTTGCATAATGGAAAATAGATATTTCAAGTTCGAGGATCAACTGTATACGCAACTGAAAGATATGCCAATGGGTTCCCCAGCATCCCCGGTTATAGCAGACATTGTGATGGAAGAACTTCTGGACAACACAATAAAAAAAACTCATGCACCCACCAAGACTGCTAACAAAATATGTGGACGATCTGTTCGCCATTATTAAGGAAGCCGATATTCAGGACACAGTTGATGTACTAAACTCTTTTCACAGAAATCTAAAATTCACCACGGAGATAGAAATAGAGGGAAAACTTCCCTATTTAGATTCTACAATTAACAGACATGGAAACAGCCTTAAAATAAAATGGTACAGAAAACCGACAGCATCAGGACGAATCATCAATTTTTATTCAAAACACCCAAAAAATATGATAATTAATACGGCTGCCAGCTGTATTCAACGGATGCTTAGTATTAGCGACGAGATCTACCATAATGATATCATTTCCGAAATCAATCTGACATTGAAAAATAATGACTTCCCAATGAGGGTTATAAAATCGTTAATAAGTAAATATAGGATTAAAAAACCAAAAGTCGAAAAACAACCCAAATCATTTAGGAGCCTTACCTACGTTCCACAACTCTCAGAGCGTTTCGCGAAATCTGAGTGTTATAGCCCACAAACCCACAAACACAATGAGGAACTTCTACAACAGTACGAAATCCAAAACAGACAAAGACGACAAAAGCAATGTGATATACAGAATACCATGCAATGGAGATTTGGAGAACAAGTGCAATAAACTATACGTTGGAACAACAAAGTCGAAACTCAAAACAAGAATTTCACAACATAAATCTGATTTCAAGCTTCGACACCAAACGACAATACAAAAAACGGCACTAGCGACACACTGTATGGAGAGCGGACATTCACCGAACTTTGAAGGAACAACTATCTTACAACAGGAGAGCAACTATAGAAAACGGTTTACTCTGGAAATGTTGCACATCAGTTCCACAGCAACTGAGAGGAGATTGAATTACAAGACTGATACTGACAACTGCGCGCACCTATTCAGACATTTACTCTCTTAACAAGAATTTAGTGTTAAACTCCACGTCCAGCGGAACAGACGTGTCATAAATCTGTATGTAAAATAATGTTTTTAATGTGTTGTGATAATTGACATATTTAGGGTGTTCAACAGCCCGCGTAAAAAAGTAAATGTGTAAATTTACGCGACGCAGCTATTGAGCGCCCCTAAAGGGTTTGCCCTCGTAATTTTTGGCGTAAATCAGCTGTTTTTGACAAGCTGTGAGTTTTTCTGTTGCTTGTGTGTGTCAAAGTTAAATTCCCTAAATCAAGCTAAATAAAGAAATATGAATATACAAAAAAAATCTACTGTCGATGAAGTGGTAGACGACGTTATGGAGGTTCTTACAGCAGTTGCATGCTGGCGGCGAGGATCCAAGTTCTGTGTGCCCAAATGAGTCAACTGGCGAACCAATGAGCTACCATTTTTCAATGACCAATGGGTCTGTGCGGCCCCATGCTTTTTGTCGAATGCATTTCGACCCCAAGTGGAACTTGAGTTACAGGGAGCACTTTTCTGTTTGGGGTAGTTTGGGGAAGCTGCATCAATAAGTGGAACTACAACAATGTTTACAGTAGGTGATGACGGCTCTTGAGGTGTAGCTACAGACAGCTATTTTGGGGAAGATGTCTCAATTGATTTGCTGGCCAGATGCAGTTAAACTGACAAAAAAAATTTAATTATTCTAGGGGTGACCGCATTTTTTTGAAGAGTACCCGAGTACTTTTTGTCGTTACTTTGAATGATTTTACAACACTTCAACACTTTACTCTCTTTACACTTTTACGCGGATTTTGTAAACATACCCCAGGGCAGCAAAAAGAGCGTAAACTTTTTCTCATGTGTTTTGTTGTTGTGGCGTAAACTTTTGGAGTTTACGCTTTTTGCTTTACACTTTTACGCGGGCTGTTGAACACCCTAATTGTTTTTGTAGTGTCCATGAAGACGGAGGCCGTTGCGCTTCCGAAATATATTGGAAACTAATCCTTAAAAAAACCATTGTGTTTTTATTCTCGACCTAGAGCCAGCTAAAATCAACTTTAAAAATCTATTAAATTTACTTTAAAACAAGCCCTCAAATACAGAAATCAGACATATAGTGACGTTTTCAAGAATTTTTTTGTGAAAGTAGGCAAACATTTAGTTTTCTTCAGATACCGCTGAGAGTTTAAGGGGCGGGGTAACTTTTTGAAAAATCTGAAAAACGTTTATCGATAATATCTCGATAGCGCGTCGATAAATTTTTTTATGGCGATTTACTTTAGAAAAAGTTGGTTTGGTCCAATAAGGAAAAATCGACTTTCATTTTGTCGAGCAGTGTAATTGAAGGGTTGAATGTTTAATTTGTTAAGGTACCAAATTTAATTTACCCAATTAAAGATAACTGCAAATTCTGATATATTAACAATAACTTTACGAAGTTTCCAATGGAATCAAAAATAAGCTTTTAATCGAAACTCCAGCTTATGCTGCACAAGTGTGGACTAAGAAATGCTAATGATATCTAACTTAAATGAGGAGTAGCCAGCTTTTCCCAGGGAATGTAATGATTTGATATCAAATTTGTGAATTTATGCCCCATAAGGTCTTCTGTCAGAGCAATGCTTGTGATGTGCTACAGTATATTCCTTGAAAGCTTATATTTTATATCCTCTTCTGCTTTCAAGTACGCAGCGTAGCCGCTGTAGAGTAATCTATTATTACTCATGCCACAGTCGAATTACAGTTCTCTGCTGTTAAAATTATATGCTCGAGTTGTTATGTAACTTGAACGCTGAGACACATTATTTTACCGCTAAATTTCATATTAAGCACTTTATTGAGCTGCAAGGCCATGGCTTTTTTCCACTGACACACAAATTTGTCAATTTGCTTAAGATGAGTAAGAAAATGGATAAATTTTACTGCCAGTTTACAGCCATTAGGATTGACTTAAAACCATTGTCCTTTATGTAACAAACAAAATGGACTTATCAAGTGCCTATGTAAGCGTTTTGTGTGCAAATTGACACCCAACCTGTTATATGGCACAAAGTCAATAAAAAATATGTTTATGCATCTTTGTTATTATAATGACACCAGCCATTAACTAAGTCAAGCGAAAAGTTATGACCTTGCAAACGACTTTGTTTTAAATATTTAATTTTTGTTAAAACGGCGGTTACGGTATTTTAGCGGGCTTAATTTGTGAAAAGAAAATGGGTTTTAAATAAATGGAGGTCAATTAGGTAACGGATACATTGGCTAAGAAGATAAGGAAACGAGAAGGCCAAGCTAAATTTGTCTATGCCGAGGTTTTTAGACCCTTGCAAATGCTTTGAAATATCAGAGCAAGAAAATAAAAAAATTGTCTCGCTAAAACTTCTTCTACTAAGAAGGGGGAAAGATTAGCACCTGCCTTTAAAGGCAGCCAAAAGAGAAAAGTTCCTGTAATATAGAAGTATTTAGAAGACAAAAAGCTTCTTCTCTGCAAATTTGTTTAAGGTGATAATAATAATCAGAGTCTTTTATGCATATATTTAAGCCACTAACCAATACAAAAGTAAATGGGAAAAAAAATTATTTCTCGATTTAATTAAAATGCACTTGCGCGAATAATTAATTCAGCGCTTATGGCTTTTTTAAAATGGCTCTTTTTATGTTAAAAAAAAATGAGGTCGAATGACGTAAACAGGAATTTATTTCTCCTCTCTCAATTCTGAAACTAAATAGTCAAACAGAAAGACTAACTTGTTGCAAAGATGGCACAATCCGTATGTTTATTCATGTTGTTCATTTGGCTTTAATAAAACATGCCATGGATTTTTTTCTCCACTCTTAGGACACATTCTTAAGTGTAATCAGTTTACTTTAGCTATTTGGGTCCAAAAATAGACACTGAACAATAAGCTGATAAAATAGGCCATCACATAAATGACGATCCCCAAAGACCACTGCAACGCCAAACGAAAATTCTTTTCTGCCACATCTACCACACACACACACACACACAGACAAAGTAAACTCATCAAAGGCCAAGCTCAAGCCCACAGTCCATTGGCATTGTAAACACAAAATAAAAAAGAAAACCAGAAATTATTCGCTCAGTTCCTAAGCTCGTTTGCCCATTTTTCGGTGGGTGAGATGCTCTTTTATTGCATGGCCCACGACACCGACGATATTTGTCTTTCTATTTTAACCGCCTTTTGTATAGAGACTTAAGCCGAAAAATCATAAAGAACAAGAGAAAGAGAGGCTTATGTGTGGCATACCCAATAATTTTTGGTTATTTAAACCGGGCCCAACAAAAAAATTGTATTACTTTTCATACTTACAGTGCAGTCAGCCAGTCTGGCTGGCTGGCCTCCCCTTTTTGATGTCATTTAATAGGTATTTGCGTTCATTCTTTGATGTCTTTCGGCTGACTGAAGAAAAGTTTTATAAGACACTCGCTCACACTCAGGTGGAGAGTTTTTAATATTTCGCTACTTGAGGAAATTTCAAATTTCAATTGAAAAGCTTTGTCTTTGTGCTCCCCCCTCCTAGAAAACTGAGCACCAAACACGTGTCCTGGCCGGCTGTTGTCTAAAGTCAAAAGCCTGCAAATTTGACAAATTAATTGTATAACGCCTGGCGTGTGTGTGTCTGTCTGTTTTTCATGATTTGCTTTTTATTAATAAATCATTCGTCTCATGCGGCTCACTTCACGCCACATTGGCTGTTCGCTGGGCATCGGAAATTTCCATAGCCTACTTATGAGCGCCGAAAGAAAAAGAAAGAAACTAAAGTTCACAGGGTCCTTTAGAGCATAATTAGAAAACCAAAATTAATTGAATTTTCAGCTTAATGGATTGTGAACTCCAGCCGTTTTCAAATTTGCTGGCAAGTGACATGCAACATTTAATACAAATTCAATGCGATGGGGCAACAACTGCGACTCCATTAGCAGCCCTTGCCTCTTTTTTTTTTTCTTTGTGACGGCTTTTCTTCTGGCTAACACTTGAAGTGCCTAAAGCGCTTTCAGTCCAATTTACGGCTTTGACGTTTTCTTTTTTTTTTGGCAAAAGTGAAGACATACTAAGACCAATTTTTAGGTTTTTGCATGCCAAATGCAAAAATCTTTGCAAATTGAAGGCATGGGCAAGCATATTTTACCCGGAACTACCAAGGGGAATTATTTATGAAACTTTAACAATATTTGAGAAGAAAAGGAGAGCAGAACAAAAGGTGCACATGAAACAGAATTTACATATAAATGGAGGGGACTGTTATCAATGAACTCAACCTTTTTTCACCTATAGCTTACATCATTTCATTCACCATTTCATATTCGTCATATTTAAACAGGCTTCTACTTTTAGCATATTTTAATAAGCGCTGCCAAAATTCCCTTTCTTGGGAAAATAGGCTTCAGTGAGCATGAGTCTAATGTCAAAAATAACTCGACCTGTTATGATTTCGCCTGGTGAGACTGTACAAAGTGTCTTTCAACAAAGGCAGGGCAAAAATTCTTATTAAATTATATCACAAACTTCAACAGAATTTTTCAAATGCATGTGAGTTAGGGGTGCCCACACAATGCCTACGGCATCCTAAATAAAGTAAGTCATTAAAAAAGCAACAACAACCCAAAGAAAGAGGTAGAGCAGCAACTCTGAGGAAATTTCATCTTACATTTTTGGAAAAAAAAGGTTTATCTTAAGATTTTTGGAGGCCACACTTGAGATGAATTTCTGAATTTATGAGTCCTTACGGCAGAACACATATCAGAGCATCTTTAAAAAATCAAAAGCGCCATATAGGTAGGTATATCAGGAAGTGTCTTAGTCCGCTTCTAAAGTCGGTCAATTCTTTTTAAGTGGCAATTCTTTCAAATCAAATCGAGTCGCAACCATCTGAAAGACAATAGTTATGAATTTTGATTTACATTTTTGTCAGCTTGTTTGTTTAAAATAAAAATTTTTTTTTGAAAAATTAAATGAGAATAAGTACACAGAGAAAAAAACCACGTAAATCCAAATATTTCATATTTGATTTAAATATTTTTACCAATAAAAGTGCACCACAATGTGTTTTATTAAATATAAAGTGTGTGCCACTTAAATCTCACATTTAATATGAACATAATTGATATTAAGTGTCCTGCTATTCTATTTGATGTGACGGCATATTAAAATTAAAGTGAAAACTTATTAAATTTAACTATGATTCATATTAAAAAAAAAATAAAATAAAATAAAAAAAAAAAAATAGCAATTATGGCGAGGTGGTGTGGGAAGGGGAGGATGAAAGGGGAGGGGGAAGGGGTGGGGAAAGGGGTGGGCGTGGCGAGGGGAAGGGGTGGGGCAGGGGGAAGGGGCAGGGAAAGGGGAGTGGGAAGGGGTGGGAAGGGAAGGGGGAAGGGGAAGGGGGGGGGGGGTGGGGGAAGGGGAAGGGTTTGCTGGAGGGCTCAGACTGAAATATTTTTTTTTTTTATTTACCTTTACTGGGACTCGAACTCAGGACTTCGGGCTCTTAAACTCAAATGCTGGCGTCTTAGCCTACACGACTATTCAGGGCTCGCCTGACGGTGCAGCAAGACTCAATTAAGAACACAGATAATTGTTAATTATGTTCAACATAAAACTAAAAACTTTTCATAGTTAAATTTAATTTGTCTCATATTAACCATTGGATTTTTTGATTAAATGTGTTTAAACTTTAATTTTAATATGATTACCTTATACTTCAAGTATGGTAAAATCTATATTTAAATATGAAAAATATTCAATTTACATTTTTTGCATAATACATTTAAATCTACTACGGAAACCTTTGATTTTAAGTTGAACAAAATATTCAAATTTAATACGAAACATTTTTAACTTTACAACGTTTCTTTTAAGTGTGTGCATAATATAAACGAATATGACGTAACATACAATTCGATATGACAAATTTTAAAATTAACTGGATTACACTTCGACTTTAATAATTTTCATATTAACTAGATATTGCTAATATGATTTTATTTAAACTTAAGTCATTTATATTTAAATTTAATATGAAAACTGGCATAATACAAATTAATATGTTTCTATTAAATTATACTATGCACTTTTTTTTGCTGTGTAGATTTTCACTCTAACCTTGATTTTCTCATTCGATTCTTAACATACAAATTGTATCTCAAATATCCTTTGGCGCTTTAAAACAAAAATCTGCAGCTCTAAAATGCACAAAAATCTAAAACTTCAGACCAACTTAATTTGCACATTTGTGTGATCTTTCAAGCAAAGTATAAGTCTTTGCAGGTAAAACCAAACTTTTTCCGCCTTACAGCACATGACGAAAAGTTCAAAGTTTATTCATAAACTAAATCAACTACAAATAAAAGTTTTTGTTTTTGTTCAAAATTTTGGGTACTTATCAAAAACAATGATGTGTGTCAGTGGCTGGTCGTTATGGTGTTTTTTTTTTTTGTTTGGCAAATAGGAAACAAAGTAAGCATATTGGGAGTTTATTTTGCAATGTGTGTGTACAAAATGTAAGCTAATAATGCACTTAAAGCCCCTTTATCAGTTTTGGCATTTATTTGTTTGTATGAAATTAAAACTGCGAATCCAATGGTTGGTAAGCTGTGTAATGAAAAAGGTATAAGTGCTTCACACTTTGAACGCTTCTCGCTCTGTTTGTTTCTATGAGCTACAGTCATTCGACTATAATCAAGCTGGGCATAATTTTTCCAATTGCAGAGTTTGAAAGAAATATAGACAGATTTCTAAGTTTTGACTATCTTTATTGTCACTTTCTCAAACTATTTCATGGGCTTTATGAAGTTATATAAAAGAGCCCAGACCATAAGAGATAGGAATTTGAATTGTTTACAATAGTTTTATCTTTAGATGAAAGTGTGTACTTAGATCAGATAAGCGAAAAACTTATAGTTTGTTGCGTACAATCCTTTTGGGCCAATACATGATTTAAAAAAAATATATGAAAATTGAACAACGTGACTTTCCAGTTTTTAAAAATTGTACTTTTTTGTTATTCAAACTCATTTGCTTCCAATCTTGCGGAAATTTAGTCGAACGAGATGGAAATGCATGTTCAAGTTTTTATAGCTCAAAGCTAATTTCCCAGCGACAAGCTTAAATCTTTTTAACAAAAAAATTGTAACTTATAACGAAAAATATAGAATTCGTGACATTCTGAGCTAGAAATAAATTAGCTGATATGTTATCCTGTGCGAGATGCATCTAAAATTACTGTGTTTGTTTTTATTTTATGTCAAGTAGTAGTAATATTTTCTTCCATATTTAAAATATTTTTTCACCTTCTTATTACATTTATAGTTATTATCTAAGGATATAGGCTAAAAATTTTAAAAAGAAGTTTATCCTTATCGACTTGGTGTCTAACCGTCTGTCGATCACTGCTATCCAAATCCTTTGCTACGCAGTCTAATACACATGACTTCCCAGGTCTTCCCCAGATATCAGATCGTTCAACTGCGTAGTTAGGAATCCAAGTAGCAGAGTTGCCGTTTTTAAAACTGTCCTTCAATAATTTGTTTTCGGAATCTTAAAGACTGACTTATACGGGGGTGACACAGAAATCACTAGAATGCTCCCAGCTAGAATGATCCTTTAGGGAAAGCGCCACTCCGTGCGTGCTGGCTAGGTTTTCCCAAACAAGGAAAAATGGCTGACGTTCGCGCATTAGAGACCGGGCCAATATATTTGGAAGCCTATGTTCAGTCATACCAAAGACTTTTCGAAAATATTTAAAATGCATGGTTGTCAAATTATTTCTACACAGAGGGAAAAAACGTGTAAAATGAGGACAGAGCGTTCTCAAAATTTTTGAGAACAAATGTTTTAAATATTCTTAGAATGATTAAAGTTTTTCTCAATCGAATAATATTTGCTTTAAACAACAACAACAAAACCGTTTTCAGAGAGATATATAAGAGAGAAAGAGCGAGTGAGAGCAAGTGGCTCTCTTTTTGATCTCTAGACGTGCATTTGCTGAATTGGCTAACGCATCAACCCATGCGTTGAGCGCATAAGGTACCGTGCTCAAATCCCAGTCAAGTACGAATAAATTTTTCTGTGTTTTTCTGAAAAACTTAAATGAAACGAGCCACGTGGAGTAAGTGGGTCGTTGAAGCAATGAAGAAATGTATCGGTGAAGGGACAAGCAGCAGGCGCGAGGAGTCTTGGCTCCCTTCACTTTCAATTAAAAGTGGTATGTCCCTGTTCCCTATTCCTCCACCCAAATAAGAGGAATCCGCCCACACCTGGTCCAAGTGCAATCAATTTTTTTTTTCAGGTGAGTCGAAATGTTCTCAAAAATGGAACAATATAATCTCAATTTGAGTTTTTGCGTTCTCAATAAATTGTTATTGAAGTGAGAACATTGTACTACAAGTGAGAAAACCCGCCCATGCATACTTTTTGGTAACGATTGTGCTCGTTTTGAGTCCAATGTTCTCGGTTTTTTCCCTCAGTGTAGCATAGCAAAAGCTGCTTAAAAAACGAACTCAAAAGATACTTTAAACAATTTAATAGATTTTTAACCGGCACTGAGAAAAGAAAGGATCATTTTTGATAATCCTTATAATGCTTTCGGTATCCATTTGGACTGTATAGTTAACTATTCTTTTATTTTGAATCGTTGGATATTTTCGAAGTCGATTTATTTTCGCTTAAAAAGACTATATCAGAAATTAAAGATTTCATTTATCTTTATTCTTCATCCAAAGGAGCTGAAAAATGTGAAAAGAATATTTAATAATATAGATCTTAAAGTGGATACTTGAATGTCCATTCTAGGAGGATCTTTTTTTCTCTGCTTGAGTATTGTACTTTAATTGTATTCCAAGCAAGGCTTTTTTCTCCGGTGCTCCGGTTTGCGGGTTTCAGCAATTGTTAAGGTATTGGTTTGAAATTTGCTTTAGCCCATGTTTTCACAATATAAAAGGAAATAGCAAATAATTTGTTAATGTTTAGAAAAGTATTCTAACAGAAACGATGGTCAGACTGGATTCATGAAGCGGGGAACAGACAGACGAGACCAAGAGACGAGCGAAAACGCGTGTAAATAGAAGGTGAAGAACTAAACCGTATTGATATTGTAGATAGTAAACCGTATGTGTATATAGAAACCCATGTAAATATTGAGTGAATAAAACCCGAAAACCGAGAAGGGAGATCCATCTAAGCCTGCTTAAAAACATTTTGCGGTGAATTCAAACATACCATGACTGAGCTTATGAGCATTCTTAGAATTCATTTTAATATTCCCCTAATTAAAATTAACTTTTCAAAAAAATAAATTATTTCACTTCACTTGGCATGAAAATAATTTCTTTAAGATCCAAAATAATATAATTTTCTCATTATGATTTTAACAAGTTTCATAATGCTACTAACAATGCAATAAATATACCTTAACATATATAGATTTGAAATTTATATAATATCAATTGGATATTTGATCATATGAAGAATATTATTTAATTTTTTCTCTGTGTATGTATACAATAATTTCGTAGCTGCTGGTGGCAATTTCTCTGTTCAACATGCAGACCCTTGGCTTTTTGTTCGCTTGACTCTTATTCCATATTAGCTAAGTAACTTTTTTAGTTCAGATGCTAATTAAATGCTTTTACATTTATTTCGTACACAGCAATACGGACCCCTGCGAGTATGATTATCACATCAACCAGCAACATGCACCTGGAATCTGCACTCTCTCTTAAGGGACTGTGCTAATATCCAGGGAAATAAAACGCTGACATCATTGCTCTTCAAAAATGACAAAGGATTGTTCAGGTTAGCAAACCCAAAGCACCCTTGGAGATCTTTTCAAGCAACCAAGTCATTTTAAGCACGAGTTTGGGTGTGGCTTTGTTGTCCATTAGCTTTATGCCAATGGGCAAGCGATTAACATTAGCCTTAGCAATCCGAATTAAGACAAAGACGCTTAACTGGAATGCCATTAAATATTTTCTTAATTCCCGTTGAACGGCCAAGAAAATTTTCAATTAATATATCGAAGGACACTTGAGACGGTCGCCAGCATTTCTGTTTTTGAATGGCAAAGTGAATAAATTATGGCCAATTTCCGGCCAAGTAAAATGAGTTGCAATTATAATGAACTTGACCTTTCAAGTACCAAAGATCATGAAGTATAAGACTTTTAGCAGCAAAACATGTCAACCCTGTCAAAGGCAAAGTTTGTGGGCATTTTTCTAGCTTACAAAATAATTAATAATAAAAAAATGGTTGACCAAGCAGAAGGCCTTTTGGACTCCCAGGTGGCGCCTCGTGCCCAACCAATTGAAATCAAATGAAAAGGCCCCAAGCCGACTCAGAAAAATTAGGGGAAAACAGATTTCAAGAGCGTGTTCCGCACACATTTTGTGGTATTAAATGTAATTGCAAGTAATAAAATTGTATGTTACCCCAAAGACGCAGGCACCAAAGGGAAAGTCCGTTTACGAATTCATAGAAGCATTCGGCTGTTTGTTTTGGTTTAATATAATTAAATTTCACTTGATCAAAAAAATGTTTTAATATTTTTTAAAAACTTGTGAAATTTTGTTTAATGCTTCACTTTTAATACTTAGCAACCGAGCCACTGGGCAACCTTACTGTTTAAGTTCGCGTTATCAACTGAAGACCAAGCATTCCTTCGGCTTTATCAACTGTTGCCTGCGACAGGAAACGAAAATCTAAGACCGCTCGAAGGCAAAACACAACACGTTGCATCGAACTTGTTGTGACTCTGCCTCAAGTCGTCGGCCAGTCTGTATAATTATGTTGCTCGTCTTTTTATGATAATGTTGATGTTTATGAGTTAAGTGGAAAATTTGCCATTAACCATTGAAGTCATTTGCTGTTAAATTATAAATTTATGTTGGCAAAGGTAGCTAGAAACTCATAACTCACTTACAATTCATCAACTCTTACAATTGCCCAGGAGATTGAACACTGTGAAGGGCCCGTCCCATTGGATTTCATTTTTAAAACGAAAAAATATTATTTTACACAAACTGTGCCTTTGTATGCTGTACACGTGTTTGCATACATTAAGTGTTAATATCTGCAATATGTTTGTAGTGTGTATACCAAAGACCCTTTTTTTTTGGTCCCTCAATTTGGATGAAAAAAACTTTAATCTTTGATTACTTAGAATTTGAGAAGCCATAGGAATATTATAATACGCTGTTCGTCCCATTCGATTCTAATCGAATATTAAATGTCTGTCTGGACATACAAAATGTCAGAGAATGGGTAAAGGATATTTTAAATCCTGCAAATAAAATTGTGGCTGTGACACCTGTTGACAGCGCAAACCTTTGTAAAAGCTGAAAATTGTTATATATATACATATTTGATTTATAAGGTATACAGAGTATCTAAGGCTGTAGATTAAAAAAGAAAATATGTTATTACATTTACAAAATGGAACAAAAAGACAACTAATAAATGTAGAAACTGTACACGAAGGTTTTTCCGCTTTGTATTTAAACTCTAGTTTCACTTTTTTTTTATTTAAGGCCTATACTCAGATAAGATAAATTTTTAGCTTGCTACGATATTTCACATGAATAGAAACAGTTTTAAATAGCTTTGAAATCTGAATGATTATGAAAAGGTGTTCTATTCATGTGAAGGATCGTAGCAAACTAAAAATTTATCTCATCTGAGTATAGGCCTTTACACAGGGTTTTTTATTTGATATGTCTCTATCGGATTGCCTCTAGATGGGATTAATCCAGGTGACTGTCTTTCTACTGCAATTAATTTTCGGTCTCGTCATTATATTCATTTTATACAGTGTCTGCCAACTGTGTGATCATCATTTAATATAAAGAAAATCTTAACACTTACAGCGTTACATCTATAAAGCCAAAAATTGCAATATAAAATTATAGTAACCAAAACATATGAACCGAGAGCTTACTTCATCTATGCCGAAGTTTATAAGCCCAAACCAAATGCTGTTCTTTAAACATCAGAGTTAAGTCAACTGATTTCAACCAAGTTTCGCTAACCGTTGATTTTAGCCGAAAAAACCCAATGGTTTTAAGTTTAATTTTCAATATATGGACATTTCTGCGGGTCGCGAACGTACGTTTGTACGCTTTTGATGTACAAAAAAGACTAAAAAAGACAGAAAACAAAAACTATCCCCACTTTTCTTTTTGCGATTTGATAGCATTTAGTTAGCTCTGTGTTTAGTGCAAAACACGGGGTTTATCGAGTTTTAGATTTCATAATAAAAGCAATAAACATGAGGTCGCGAACGTACGCGGAATAGAAGTCGACTTTGGCTTAATCTAGTGAAATGCAAAATTCTGCGAAATGGAACGGAATATTGTAAAGCTCTTAATTTATTATAAAAGAGGATTAATGTAGCTTTCTTTCGAGTGTTTACACCGAAAAATATCTCGATTGGTTTTTTTTAAATTGAATTAATTACCGGTCGCGAACGTACGGGTCGCGAACGTACGGTTAGAAAAAGCAAGATAAAAATTAACCGTTAATCGAACTTATTTGGTCTCTATGCATTTTTTTTCTTCTTAATTGATTGCAATTAAGAGATTTTGTAAACATAGCATATGTTTTGCATGTTAAATAATTATTTAAATAATTATGTTTGGTTCAGCAGCAAATTCTTCACCCTAAATCCTATTTCAAATCCATAACGTAATTTATACAGTGTTTTGCCTTGCCTAAATAAACACCCTGTATGCATAAATATAAGCATTTAAAATGTAAACATGTAAACGCCTACGCCGGCAGAGCTGCCCCCCCTCTCGCTGTTAACTTACTCTCCCAAGCTGCAGCTACGGCTTGACTTGGTTCTAGCCGGCGTCTGCAAATTAGTCTTTGCTTATCTCTTCCTACATACGGTTGCATCGCGCTCGCTTTAATTGTTTGTAACTCTCATTTTGCTGTTGGTTGGTCAAAAGGGCAAGCAATCGGCTTCAGCTCACCGCTACCAACATAAGCATACAAACTGTTAATATTTACAATAAACTTATAACGTTGTTGAAAGCCAGTTGTTTTACTCGGTGGAACAATCTTGGCTAACTCTAGCAATTACAGCTGCCAAAAAAGCTTGGTAGCTCAACATATGGTGACCCCGACGTGATTAGTGGCTATTACTAAAGTTAGAACAAGCTGCTAGTTCACAACATAAACACAAAAAACATAAAGAAGTGAAAATTTATAAGGTTTGCTGAAAAAACGTGCATAAAGGTGGTCCAAAAATACATTTAAGTGGTCGCAGTTGTGCAAACAGTTAATTTATCTTAAACCATTTAAATGAAAGCAACCATCGGCCGAGTTTGAAAACACATAACAGTAATCCAGTCGCTGTCTGTACAAGTCCAAGGTGCCGTTTATTCTTGTGCCGTTGTTAGAGTTTTGCCGCGGCTCTCATTCTCGCTGCGTTCGCTGTGCAGTTTCTCGTCGTTGCCTTTGCTACACACACACACACACACACACACGCACGCGTACGCATATAAAGACTTAGTACATAGGCGGCGGAGGCATAGATTGACAACAACGGTTCTCGTTCTTGGTGCGTCTGTCATTCTCATTGCATTCGATCTCGGTTGACTAGTGCGAACTAATAGTCAAAAATGACAGGCAACAATACAGTCGCGTCCGAAAATATTGCAACGGTCCAACAAAAGGTGCAATTTTATAAGCGAAAGGCGCAGTCTATATTTGAAAGTGCTCAAAGGCTTGACATACAATTGGCAGAAGACAAAATCAATAAATTTAGTGTCGCGGAACTTAATGTTCGATTAAAGGTGCTGGATCAAACTCAATGCTCTTTCAATATAGCTCATGATGGCCTAGAGAGCTTGGACTACAGCGAGATTGGCAGTGAATTGAGAGAAAACTTTGATATGTTGCTTGTCACATTGGAGAGTCGGCTAAGGGTGCAGCTCGAACTTTGCAATATGCGCTCTCCTCTATCATCTACTCTCTTGCCAAATGATTCCGGTATGCAACAGACGATTATTATGGCTAGCAGGCCACGACTGCCTGAGCTCAAGCTGCCCTCCTTTTCTGGCGGCTACACAGAATATGCTGATTTTATCGCCATGTTTGAATCTATCATCGACAAGGATGCAGATCTCAGCGAAATAGAAAAATTCCAACATCTGCGATCATGCCTACACGGATCAGCTTTGGATTCCATACGATCGCTGGAAATATCCAGTGCCAATTATTCTGT
The DNA here is from genome assembly GCA_018904275.1 of Lordiphosa clarofinis. NCBI lineage: Eukaryota > Metazoa > Arthropoda > Insecta > Diptera > Drosophilidae > Lordiphosa > Lordiphosa clarofinis. Next base: position 443,328 of record JAEIGQ010000026.1, read on the forward strand.
GGCATTGGACATACTCAAAAAACGTTTTAGTAACAAGCGTCTTGTTTTCAGGCACACATCAAAGAGATCCTTGGGCTCAAGAGGGTAGATTCGACTTCGGCTACAAAATTGCGTGAGTTTTCGGATGCAGTTAACTCGCACATACGTGCATTGACGACTTTGGGCACTTCTGAGGAGATATCTGGCTGCATGACTGTCAACATTTTACTTCAAAAACTGGATGCTGCCACCGAGACTAGTTGGGAAGAAGGCCTTTCTCTGGACAAGATACCGACAGCTAAGGATTTCTACGCATTTTTGGAAAAACGATGTCTAAAGTTGGAGAACGTGCAACACGCTATGGCAACTCATTCGCATAGCTCTCAGGTGGGCAAATCAAACCAAAATACTAATCCCAGTAGAAAGGCTCTTGTCGCCGCACAAACTAACCAAATTGGCTGTCTGTTTTGCGATGCTACTAGTCATGGAATTTATTCATGCAATAAATTTGGAAATCTTTCGCCTTTGCTTCGCCACAAGGAGGTGAAGAAGATGGCACTTTGTTATAACTGCCTAAAGAAGGGACATCAAACTCGAGCTTGCAATAGCGGTCATTGTCGAGTTTGTGGTGGGAAGCACCATACCCTTTTGCATTTTGATGGAGCTCAGACCATTTCACAAAACTCGTCAACAACTTTCTCATCATCATCTTCAGTTCCTGTTCCTGTTATGACCACCCAATCATCTACCTCTTGCAGCCCAAAGTATCAGTTCTGATGTTGTGTTCCTAGCTACTGCCATAGTTCTCGTTAAAAGTCGATGTGGTTCGTTAGTTCCTTGCAGGGCCATTCTAGATTCGGGATCTCAGCTACATCTCGTCACTTCTCGATTCGCTCATCAACTGCAGCTGAAGAAAACTCGAACTGCAGCCATTGTTTCTGGCCTTGGGGACACTTGCGTACCTACTGAAGGATCTACCGTCAATATTTGCTTGCAGTCTCAAACTTCTGATTATTCGACCAGTCTTAAAGCTCTTGTTACTCAAACCATCACGGATAGCCAACCTAATTTTGCTGTCGATACGGCAGATTGGAATATTCCATCTAATATTCAGCTAGCCGATCCTGCATTTCACAATCCTCAGCGCGTCGACCTTCTCATCGGAGCGAGCCTGTTTTATGATCTTCTGTGTGTTGGGCAAATCAAATTAGTGGAAGGATTACCGCTTTTACAGAAGACTCGTCTTGGTTGGGTGGTGTCTGGTGGTGGTCAAAGGCTGCATAACTCTTCATTCCTAGCAACTCGAGAGGCATCAGAAAATGATGGTCAGATAGATGAACGCCTTGACGACATTGTTCGTAGATTTTGGGAAGTCGAAGATTGCGGTGATCCCGTCATTCGAAATACAAAGGAAGAACTGGATTGTGAGGAGCATTTTCAAAGGAACGTTTCACGCCTATCCTCAGGCGACTATTCTGTGAGGCTGCCTCTGAAGTTTAGCTCTGATGTTTTAGGAGACTCGTATAATCAGGCATATCGTCGGTTCCTTAATCTGGAACGCAAGTTAGAGCGCCGTCCACTGCTCAAGGAGCAATATGCTGCCTTCATCAAAGAATATCTAGAGTTGAAACATATGTCTTTGGTTAGTGCTGAGAGTTTGAGTCGCTGCAAGTATTTTTTGCCTCATCACTGTGTCATAAAGGAGGAAAGTACAACCACAAGGCTTCGTGTTGTGTTTGACGGTTCGGCTGAAACTACGACGGGATATTCTCTTAATGATGTTATGATGGCAGGACCTGTCATTCAACCTCCGTTGTTTAGCATTCTCGTCAGATTCCGAACATTCGCAGTGGCGCTAACAGGAGATATCTGCAAAATGTATCGCTGTGTCAGAGTTTCTTCTCCAGACAATTTTCTTCAATGCATCTTGTGGCGAGATTCACCTGAGTCTGAGTTGCTAGTCCATAAGTTGGATACTGTGACCTATGGCACTAAGGCAGCGTCTTTCCTTGCCGTTCGCGCAATGCACCAGCTGGCCATTGATGAGAGCGAGTCCTTTCCCCTGGGCTCAGCAGCTCTTCAGCAGGAATTCTACGTTGATGACTTCATATCTGGTGGAAAGTCAGTGCAAGAGGCCACAGAGAAGATGCACCAAACTACAGAAATTCTTTCTCGTGGCCAATTTAAGCTTCGGAAGTGGTGCTCCAGCCATTCTGCTGTCCTGGAAGGGACTCCAGAGGAAGATAAGGAAAATTCTTGAAATTCAGCGATGGAAGCGACATCACCAAGACACTTGGCCTTGCATGGGATCCTGCCTCTGACATCCTGCTTTTTTCTTTATCGCCCTTGCAGACAACTTCAAACCCTTCAAAACGCTCTATCCTATCCACTATAGCTCGTTTTTACGATCCTCTTGGTCTTATTAGTCCTGTTATCACCAAGTGTAAAATCTTTCTTCAACAGCTATGGAAGGAAAAGTTAGACTGGGATGAAAGTTTGCCCGCTGCTCTCAACACTGCTTGGATCGAGATGTGCAGCAATTTCGTCAATGTTAGGCAATTATCATTTCCACGGCTTGTGCTTGAGCCAGACGCTGACATAGAGGTCCATGGATTCTGCGATGCCAGCACTTGTGCGTATGGAGCCTGCTTCTATATCGTGTCTAAAGGTCGGCAAGCCACAAGTCATCTCCTGTGTTCGAAATCTAGAGTGGCGCCCTTGAAAACACAGTCGATTCCAAAGCTGGAGCTAAATGGAGCAAAACTTCTGGCTGAACTTATGCAGAGTGTTCTGCAAATGGACAATTTTGGAGAACAATTCCACTGCTGGTCTGATTCATCTGTGTGCCTGTCGTGGATCCGTGATGAGCCATCGAAATTCCAAGCGTTCGTGGCGAACCGAGTTGCGGCTATACAGGATCTGACTGCCAAAATGGAGTGGCATCATGTTCCCACAGCTGTCAATCCAGCTGACATCCTCTCCAGGGGTGCATTTCCAAGCAGCCTTCTTGAATCGGATCTCTGGCTTCATGGCCCATCGTTCTTGGTTGGCAACAAAGATGGCTGGCCTACTTCTCCTGTACCGGAAAGGTCTGCACTGGAATTGCGGAAAAATGTTGTATTGCTTAGCTCTCCACATGCGGACATAGTTCTTGGAGGCAAATTTGTAAACTCACTTCCTGCCATGCAGCGCATATTTGCATACGTGTATAAATTTGTGAATCGAATCAAGACACCTGGTCTTACTGTTTCTGATGTTCGCCATGGCACTCATCTTCTTTTGCGTCTTGTCCAATTAGCTAACTTGTGGGATGACATAAAGGAACTGAAGTGTAAGGGCCTGGTCAAGAAGACCAGCTCTATTGCCATGCTCTCTCCCTTCATTGATGAGTTCGGAATTCTACGAGTTGGTGGTCGTCTTGGAAATTCATCTCTATGCTATGAGGCTCGGCACCCAATAATCTTGCCCAAGCGCCATCCAATCACAATGGCTCTTGTAACTCATTTTCATGAAAGGAACCTGCATACTGGACCCCGCGCACTTCTTGCTAAGATTCGCCTTGAGTATTGGCCAATAGGTGGGCTGAAAACTGTGTCCAAGGCAGTCAACAAATGTGTAAGGTGCTTTCGAACTAAACCTCGCTTGATTGAGCATGTCATGGGCGACTTGCCAAAGGAGCGCTTAGAAGGAACTCGAGCATTTGCAATTACTGGAGTTGACTATTGTGGACCTTTTTTCCACAAATCTGAAGTTCGTACCCGACCCCCAATCAAATGCTATATAAGCGTATTTATTTGCTTCGCTACGAAAGCAGTGCATATGGAGCTGGTCAGAGACTTATCAACGGCATCTTTCCTCGGAGCTCTGAAGCGTTTTATTTCCACTCGAGGGAAGCCAAGTCAAATTTGGTCTGACAATGGGACTAACTTCGTTGGAGCCAAAAACGAGCTGTTGGATTTAAAAAAGTTGGTTTTAAGCGAGCCTCATCTGCAAGCTGTTCACCAGTTCTGCCTGGCTGATTCTATTGATTGGCGTTTCATCCCCCCTCGTTCTCCTCACTTTGGTGGATTGTGGGAGGCAGCCGTGAAGACTGCAAAACATCATTTGTACCGTACTGTTGGCCCCTCTCTGCTCAGTTTTGATGAGCTGCGCACCCTTGTTTGCCAAATCTCGGCAATCATTAATTCTCGTCCATTGCTCTCCCTTTCAGAGAATCCTGATGACCTAGATGTTCTAACGCCCGCTCACTTTCTGATTGGCGGCCCACCAACAACTCTCGTTGAGCCTGATTTAACGAATCTCAACTACAACCGTCTTGATGGTTGGCAGCGAGTCGCTCATCTGCAGCAGATCTTCTGGAGTCGCTGGCGTGAAGAGTATCTTACTCTTTTGCAGCAGCGAACGAAATGGCGCTCTCCTGGACAACTACTAAGCATCAATGATGTGGTGCTCATCAAGGATGAGAACCTACCTCCAATGCGTTGGCCACTGGCAAGAGTGGTCGAGCTGATCCCTGGCAAGGATGGTGTCTGTCGTGTTGCAGAGCTGAAGACTGCATCTGGAGTCACAAGAAGAGCGGTCAACAAATTGTGCCTGCTGCCCCTTAAGGATTCTGTTGAAAGACAAGCTTCCAACGGGGGAGTATGTTTGGTTCAGCAGCAAATTCTTCACCCTAAATCCTATTTCAAATCCATAACGTAATTTATACATTGTTTTGCCTTGCCTAAATAAACACCCTGTATGCATAAATATAAGCATTTAAAATGTAAACATGTAAACGCCTACGCCGGCAGAGCTGCCCCCCCTCTCGCTGTTAACTTACTCTCCCAAGCTGCAGCTACGGCTTGACTTGGTTCTAGCCGGCGTCTGCAAATTAGTCTTTGCTTATCTCTTCCTACATACGGTTGCATCGCGCTCGCTTTAATTGTTTGTAACTCTCATTTTGCTGTTGGTTGGTCAAAAGGGCAAGCAATCGGCTTCAGCTCACCGCTACCAACATAAGCATACAAACTGTTAATATTTACAATAAACTTATAACGTTGTTGAAAGCCAGTTGTTTTACTCGGTGGAACAATCTTGGCTAACTCTAGCAATTACAGCTGCCAAAAAAGCTTGGTAGCTCAACAAATTAAATATAAAAATGTCATTAAATTTTATTTTTCGGTCCAGGCTTACCATTTGGCGGAAATGCCCATATTTCAGAAACACATCGGCCTCCATCTTCAGGGAAACTACAAAAACAATCAGTCAAAGTTCAGCACTAATTTATTGCTTCTAAAGTAGATGTCTGTATAAGTGGGATTAGTTTTCAGTGTCCGTCATGTAGTTTAGTCTTTTGTCCGTTGGTTGAACATTTCAAGAGTATCTGGAATTGCTCTCCTGCTGTATTGTTATTGTATTTCATAATTCGGTGCGTGTCCGCTCTCCATACAGAGTGTCGCTATCGCCGTTTTTTGTAGTATTATCGTTTGGTGTTGGACCTTGTAAAGAGATTTATGTTGTGAAATCCTTGTCTTGAGTTTAAGAACTTGGGTACAGGATTCTAATGCGCTCAGCGACTGCCAGTTTGGCTTTCGAAAATGCTATTCGACTATAGACAGGATTTTCGCTCTTACAGCTATATCGAATTCCATCCTGCAAAAAGGGAAAAAGTTGTATATTTTTTTATCGACTTAAAGACTGCTTTCGATAAAGTGAACCGGAGAAGTATCTTCTAAAAACTTGGCAACATTTTGTGTGCGTTACAAAATCTTTATGCAGATAATAGTGCCGCAGTATGGGATGGGTCCACAATTTCGGATTTGTTTAAAACCAATACTGAAATAGGACTGGGTTGCATATTGAGACCTTTACTTTTCTCATTAGAAATAGTCAGAAGATACTAGTACTTGGGAGTTCTCTTGTCAGCAAATATGTCCTTTACGGAGCGTATCAAGTAGAAAGTGAAAGATTCCAAAATAGCTATCAACTGCTCATGGAAAGCTTTGTTGGGTAGAGAGAACATTAAGCCAATTATTAAGTATGCACTCTTTTGTGCTGCAGTGCGGTCTATCCAGAGCTATGCAGCAGAGATTTGGGGTTACTTGCGGTACGCGGATGTAGAGCTTCTTCTAACCTTCTTTATGAAGAAAGTCTTCAGACTTCCACTCATCACACCCAACTATGTTATTTACATAGAAACGGGGCTGTACTCGCTGTACACTTATACGCTGCAAAGACTATATGTCAAAAGTTATGAAAATGCCCTATACAAGGTTGCCGAAGCTCATAGCGAAGCAGATGCTTTTAGAAGAAACGGTCTTTCTCTCTTCCTGGAAAGAACTGGCAAAAGCCGAGTCGATTTAGCCGTCTGTCCGTCTGTCTGTTTGTATGAACGCGTAGTCCTTCTTCTTCTAACCGCGAAAACTGTCAGAGCTACAATTTTAAAGTTTGAGCTTAGTGACTTAATATATATTCAGTTAAGCCCAACATCTAATTATTCTGTATACCACAATGAGATCCGAGTAAAAACACCGAAGATATGCAAGTGCGCTTGCCCATTTAAAATAAATTTTAAAATAAAAGGAATTCAAAGCTATAAGAACCACATTACTTGGGACAGCGTATTTTGCTGTCGGGGCACTCGAACGCAACACTCTTACTTGTTCAGATTTCGTCCTCATTGTGTTAAAGTAGTGCAGTTCCTCCAGCCAACCGCTGATTAGTAAAATGCACCCTGTTAAATCTTTTAAGCAACAAGAAATCGTAAATTCTGTTGGATAGGAAATGTGTAAAAAAGTTTTTTTTCTGCATTTGAGACGTATACTTGTTATCAATATTCTAAAAATGTTTCCCATTAAATTTATTAATATAGTCAAGTCTGATACAAGTCTAATAAGTCTCTGATTTGAATTCCATTACTCATTTCGTGACAGCATAATGATATGCATCAAAGATCTCAAAAGAGTACAATCGATTTTCTTAAGAAGTCTGGCAAAGTCTTGCAGACATTTCTAAATGACGAACAGCTTAAAATTTCGCATAATTTGTTTTCCCACAAAATGGCAGGTGCAACCTACTTACCACCCAGGACACCCGAACAGCTTGTGTTTATGAGATTGAAACATTTCGAGCGTAAATAAAAATTGATTTCGTTTTCATTTTCACTTAGCGTAAGAGCTTAGATGGCATCGCTTGTGGCATATTTGTGTTTTTCATTTCAAATGAAATATTCTTAATTGTAAATGACGAAATGAAATATGTTACGCCTAAAAACACTCACATACACACTCAGCATATACACAAAATGTAATTAAAGTCCACACTTTGGCTTTTTGGGCGGAAATATGGCAACAGGAACTGTACACAACCAAATCCGATTTCATTGGATGAAACATGTGACGAAAGTTTGTCTTTTTGTGATTTAATTTAATTTCCAAATCAGGGTACAAAATTTCAATTTAATTGTATGGAGCTCTGGGGTTCTTTTAGATACACTGTGAAAAATGGTTTTTACCAGAAAGAATATTTTGTTGTCTTTTTTTAAATTAATTTTTTGGTGAAAAACCTCATTAAATTATGTGTTATAAGGTGAAATTTTGGTACAAAATTTATGATATAAATACAAAAGAGACTTTACAACTGGTTTTAACATTTTACTTGCTAGTTGTACCAATTCGGAGCTAATCAGGACTAATCTTTAAACACTTTTCTTTTTCCAAGTGTATTCTTAATATTCTTTTACCATTTCATAAATCACTTTTCCATTTAACAAATCCGCATTACTTGGCTCACTTAGCAATTTATTGAAGCAATTGAAGTGCATTCGACAGTTCAAGGTACTTTGGGGTTAACATTCGCCTCGAAAATGTGCAGACGACTACAACAACAACAATGGCCAATGACAGACCTAAATCAAGTTAATCAGCATATTTAAATGCACCCCCCAGATAAAAAAAGAGAAGAAAAAGTATATCCATTTACACGTGCGCACATCTCACACAAAGGACAAACATCAGCACAGGACATCATCTAATCAAGCATCTAAATTGAAGAAAACGAAGTCCTAAGGGGAAACAACCAACAAACTGGACAACAGACAGACAGTTGGAAAATAACTTTGTTGTCAGAGAGTATAAACATTTTGCGCCCAAAGGCAATAATAATAAATATTCAATACAACTAATTGTTATCCAAGGCTTAGGAATTGGATATGTAATAAATATTTATAGAGATGTCAAATGCCTGCTGGCTAATTGTATACCCATACTCACATACATATTTATTTAGTTAATATTAAAGCTAATGATGAGTGCGGAAAGTTTACTAATGTGTGCGGGCTCACATGTCAAAGGTCGGAGCACACACATATTTATAGGTGGGTGAGAATTAATTGCGTTGTCTGTCAGCTGATACAATAATGTCATTAATTGCTTTTAGCCAAAATAAACCAAGCGAACTGTGAACACTCACTTACAGCAATAATCAGGAGCAGCCATAAACCAAGCCTCAAAAGCTCAGACAATGAGTTTCTTGTTATTTTTAATGACTCTGGCAAGGACTTACCATAAGAGGATGGATCGGACAAAGTTCTGAAAGAACTAAGAGTTAGAAGCTTTTCAGCGTCCATTGAGTTGTGTTCCGTGAGTATATTTATTAAGGGCGAATGTATGTAACAGGCAAAATGAAGCATCTTCGATAGGGATACAAATATACACCTTTAATTAGCTCGGTTGAAAGTTTGAATACGCTAGGAACGTGGTCGAGATTCCTGTTCAAGTTATAAAAGATGTCATAAAGTAATGTCAATAATCTGTAAGGCAAACAAACATTTCTTCCGGCCAATTAAACTTTCTATCGAAGTCTGAAATGGCCAAGCTTAACTTTCTTTCTCGTTGTTCATGATTAGGAGCTGAAATAATAATTTTAGTATTTTAGTTTGAACCGCCTAGGATGCGGTTTACACCTTTGAGCTGGTTTGGAACATAGGTAATATTATTTATAAGATATCTTTGAAGCATTATCGAATCGGCTTTTAGCCATCTTCGGTTTACCGCTATGATAAATAGCCTCCGCCACATAGCTGAATATATGATTATATATTGAGAAATAGTTTATTTTCATAATTAAGTAATTCTAGAAAACTGGTCCCAAATGGAACTACTAATTTGCTTACGAAGTGGTAGTCACAAGGCGGAAATGTATTTATAAGTAATATCTGGACACACTGAGAAAGTTACTGACTCATTTTTTGGAAGATAAGTAAGGTCTGTCTGTTTTAAACTCTTTTGATCTTTGCTTTGTGATTGATTTATTTAAGGCTTGTTTAGTTTAAAGCAAATAACTGAAACAAATCGGTCTTAATCCAATATTATATCGAGATTAATTTAAAAATTTCTGAAATTTGTTTTGCAAATATATATTAAATATTCATATTTTAAGTATGTAAAATGATTCAAGATTAAATCGAAATAATAGAAATTATAACAGCCAGAAACATTGCAAGAAGTGCCAATGCATCCCGAAAAATGCACTGTCTGGTGTGGTCCATTGACCAGTGCCATTATTGGACCGTACTTTTTATACTCTGTAACAAAGGTATATAGAGAATATTAAGTTTGTGCAAAAGTATGTAACAGGGAGAAGGAATCATTTCCGACCATATAAAGTATATTTATTCTTGATCAGCAACAACAGCCGAGTCAATATAGCCATGTCCGTCCGTCCGTCCGTATGAACAAACAGATCTCAGAGATGGTAAGAGATAGAGGTTTGACATGTATGGGACAAAAGCTTCTTTTATCTGCATATCAAGTTTGTTTCAAATTTTGGCCACGCCCCATACCGCCCCCTCAATTTGGAAATAACGTTATATCTTCAACAGTTTTGAAGATAGATTCGTACCTTCTTGAGATAGTTAGAAATGAAGAAATGATAAAGATCGGATGAACGGTTCTCAAGTTATGAGCAAATACGTGAACCAAGCCAACCCCTAAAAAAATTTTGCATACTTTTCGGATGGTCACCCTAAGGAACGCAGGAACACTGTTAAACATGTTTTTTCATGAGTAACGGGTAAATCGATGTCGATTAGAGCCGACTTTAACTTGCGCTCTCGTTTTTAAATGGTTAGACAATTCATTCCATAGTCGGATATCAGGTATAAAGAATTGTCGCTCTGAGAAAGATAGCTAAATTCTGGGGTAATTCAAATTATTTGTTCTCTTAGAGGCAGATAAATTTAACTTGGAGTAAAGATATTTTTATATTTGAGAGAAGCTTGGCTTGACGCCGTTGAAGGAGCTACAGCTCCTGGCTATACATAGTCAATTTTACATTTACAAAGATATTGTAAAATATCTAGCAATTGAATTAAAAGCTACCGTTAATTTTCTTATATCATCTACATTGGAGTGTCTAAATATTTTGATTCCATAAAAAAGTGAGGGTATAAGGTATGTTTTTGCAATAAGTAGCTTAATTTATGTCGGTATTTTAGTCAGTGACAGTTGCCTCAACAGACCATACGTGGTGTGTTATTAAAAATAATGCCTAATTTGGAAGCCTGATTCTCGTGTTTAATCGGGGTGTCATTAATAAATAGATTTGGCAGCTGCGTCGTTTTCAGGGGTTTTTTTATGTATAACAATGCATTTGGACTTAGAAGGGTTTAGTCCAAGCCGATTGTCCCTAGCCCACCTGTCTATTTTTACAAGTTCATTGTTACAAATATTGGTACAATCAAGAATTCTTACTTACAAACGACTAACATATATCTGGACATCATCAGCATACATGTGAACTTTACAATTTGACAAATACAGATTCAGATTTTTTGGTCAAATCCCGAAACTGCTAAAAATTAAAAATTACACTTTATGAATTAAAAAATCTTTTCACAATATTAAGAATGGTTTTTTGTGGTGATTTTATGGACGACTTGGGGCTTTCGATCATAATAAAAAAAATAGAGGCCAGCTAACTTCGGCTCGACCGAAGTTTATATACCCTTGGAGCTTGATATGTGCCTAACAGTTTGTTTGGCAGCTATACCATATAGTGGTCCGATTTCGTCACATCTTGTTGAAATTATGTAAAATCATTGAAAACTTATAAATACGAGCGTTGGGAGCGATAACATTGAAAACAAAACAGTTTTTCTTACTAAGACTTTTTTTCAGACCTAACTTTTGTATGGCAGCTATACTATATAGTCGTCCGATTTCGAAAAGCCTTGGTGAAATTATGTGAAACCATTAAAAACTTATAAATACGAGCGTTGAGAGCGATAGTATTGAAAACAAAAAAGTTTTCTCACTAAGTCTTTTTTTCAGACCTAACTTTTTTATGACAGCTATACTATATAGTTGTCCGATTTCGACAAGGCTTGGTGAAATTATGTGAAATCATTAAAAACTTATAAATACGAGCGTTGGGAGCGATGCCATTGAAAACAAAAAAGTTTTTCTCACAGAAACTAGTTTTTCAACCGATCGTTCCTATGGCAGCTATATGCTATAGTCATGCGATCCGGCCGGTTCCGACAAATGTGCAGCGTATTTGTACCAAAAGACTTCGTGCAAAGTTTGGTTAAGATAGCTTTAAAACTGACGGAGGAGATAGCATAGAAACAGACGGACGGACGGACAGACGGACAGACGGACATGGCTATATCAACTCAGCTCGTCTTACTGATCAAGAATATATATACTTTATGTGGTCGGAGATGCTTCCTTCTATGCGTTACAAACATCCGGACAATTTTAATATACCCTCTCCAAGGAAATAAAAATGAGTTTCGCATTTGGATCATCGTGACATTGGCCGTATTGACCAGCATACATCAAGCATCCGTAATCATATGACAAAAATCACAATGTCAAAAATCGTAAAAAACGAAAAAAATGGGTATAAAGTGTTTTTTGAAACGGGATTTCTCAGGATTGGTTCATCGAACAAGTCTGATAAGTTGATGACAAGTTGATAGTGGTGAACAGCATTTTACTGTATCTAGTAGATACTATCTACTTAAAAAACAGTTATATAAGTTTTTAAATTATTTAATAAGAATTATAAGAAATTGTTGCTAAATTTTATGTAAATAATTCATTCTCAGTGTTTACCACCATGTTATAGGATATACAGTTTAGCCCCAAACACAACTTAAATTACGTTGTTTTCAAAAAAATGCAAATCATGTTTTAGTGGGAGTGTCGGGATCTAAATTCGATTTTTTTATTGATTCAAAAGATGTTGATTTTGAGTTAAGTTTCAATTTTGACCAAGCACTTTGCAAAAACGTCAACTCAAAGCACCAAGAATAAATTTTGCACTAACATTATCTTGTCGAGACTTGCAACACAGTAACTTCCGCAAGTTCAATGATTTATAAATTATATAATAAATATTTCAAACATAAAGTAAGCCAATCAAAAAAGTCTTTTGATTAGTTAAAGTCATAAGTATCAGTAGACCTGCATAAATATTTACTAATCTGTCACAAACTTTAAGTAAACTCAACTCTAATGCTTTTATCTTTACCTTTCATTGCCTGGTCTTGGTCCTGGGCCTGTCTATCAATTTGATATAACAATAGCCCGGGCCCCTAACAAATGTCACTCGCAAATCACAATATAGATTTTGGCCAAACTTTATGGATATCAAAGTTAACAGTTCGTTGCACAAATATTTTGTTATCGTTGTTCGTGTTTCCTTTCACAATTTTGCAAAAGAATTTTTAAGACCAGAGAGCCATCAAGCTTGGCTGAGGATGCTGAGAGGGCCAATTGCATACGCTGACAAGAGAAAAAAGATTAATTAAGACATACCCAGAGGCAGTCAGAAACTAAAAATAGAAAAAATTGTAGGTATTTACTTATGCAAAACAATGCAAAGAACTGGAAGCAGCCAGTATAAATAAAAGGGGTGAATGTTACACTAAGTTCTTTTTTTTAGGGGTGAAATCTGCCTTACTTTCTCTTGTGTCGCGAAAGCAAGAATTTGCAATTTTTCAATAAAAGTCAACAAGGGAAAGCAAGTGGAAATGCTTACGCTCAGTGGAGTGTGCATTGTTTGGCATGTGACAAACAAAAGACAACAGAGAATACAAAAACACGCACACACACAAAAATCTGAAAGGGGGATGAAAGCTAAAACCTGTTGAAATCAAAGCTTTAAGAATGCAAAACAAAAACACGTTCACTGAACTCGTCTAATATCTTAAGTTCCTACAGTTTTTTTGAACTTTGTCTTCTTTTATATTACTATACAATACTCCCAATGGGCCAATTAAAGTCACCTGAGACAGCCAAATGGGTGCAGGTGAGGGGAAGGAGGGTATTTTTATGTTCAATGATTTTTTTTTTTTTGTGTGTGTGGAGAGTCAAAAGGAACCCAATACAGGACAAATTACATTTGTTAGGACAGATCAAAGGTAGCTAATTGAATATAAGTAAAGAACGAGGGAAGTTTGAGGAGTACACTAAAGTGTATATACGTGAGAGAGCAAGCAAATAAACAAAGATGAACAAGCAAGCAACAAAATCAGCACAAAGTATGCAACGGCCATTTAGCCATTTAGAATCTTCTACAGAATCTTACAGACGATTTCCTGTTTTCAAGCACTTAACAACTGGCTAAGTGGTAAGATATTTTTCTCATATTAATCAAACTGCCTTCTTACATTCAAGAGCAAACAAATTGATAAATATGCAGCAGGAAATTGAGTATGACAAGAATGTTTTTCCCAGTCATTTAATAGGAAATGTCAGCTCAGGCAAAGCCAATTTTTACCTGGAAATAATAAGAAAAACAAATTTCATTTAAGTTTACCTTCATTTTGGCCCCCCCCCTGCACCATGTCTAGACTTAGCCAAGCACACCCCAAAGACACAACGTAATTACTTTAAGAAATACCAAACACCATTTGCCCGCTTAGAGGGCATGTCAAATCGAATAAAAACACCAAGAGAAATACTTAATTCACCCTGATTAAAAAGAAAATAATTAGCAGCTGAGTACAAAAAAAAAAACTAAAGCTTCACGATTTAAGGGACTTTCAAGCGCCCGCCCTGCTTTAGATACTAAGTACAACAAGCTGGCGTGCCATAAATCCAAATGTTTATTACACAAAGATCTTTGTTAAGGCTTACGTAAACATTATTTTATTTAAAAAATTACTTACAAGCAAAACGCATTTGAATGCTTGTTTAATGGACACCCCATTCACCATTCGCCATTTCGTTTTTCTACTTGAAATGGCTTCCTTTATTTCATGGTGTTTCATTTTTAATAATATCATAAACACACAGTAAAGACTCACAATGAAATACAACAATAGCCACAATTTTACCCTTTTCCATTATGGTTTCCATTTGACAGGAAACAATTTCATTTGGATTGGATTGAATTATTCAATTGTGGAGAATCAATACGAGCAGTAAATCGATGAATCATGATTTCTTATCCGCTTGTTACAAGAAATATTATGGTGGGAGTGCAGCTGTCTGCAAGTTAAACGGGTTAATAGTGTTTTAAAAGTAAGTAAAAATACTTAACGGTTATCTAACTGTAGCGTTGGCATCGTAGCATTTTCTTTCTCAAATTTGTTAAATTCTTATTTTAAATTAAACTTTACCACGAATATTCCCTAATCTGGACTTTTTATAGAGATGTAAGGCGAAATGAAAACAAGATAATTATTACCATAGCGAAAGAATCAACAACCACAAGAAAAAGAAAGAGAAATCTTATGTTCAAATTCATTTGCTTATCGGAAGGGGAAATCATCGTCCATCTAAAGCGTCACAAGTGCATTCTAAAAAATGTGAAAATTGTGTAATAGCAGAAGAGGTAAATCAATTAATTTTTGTTGCCGAAAAATGTATCCTCCTTCTACAAAGGGAAAAAGAAAGAGGGGTTTCAACACGAAAGAGTTAACCTCTCAAAATACTTTGTGGATCCCTCAACCCGTGTACTGATACCCCTTGACGATACGTTTTTGTGTTAAAAAAACAACACAAACTTTTCTGAGAAAAAAAGGTTGTTTGGGTCTGCGACTTGAACTCAAAGTATTACTCATACGTACTGTTGCCATTGCCTATAGGCCTAATTTTGAAGTAGTTGGCGCAGACTTGGTTTAAAATCATAAAATCAGACTAAAATGTACCCTGAAATCTGAAATATTTGTTTATCATTTAACTAAGACATTATTTATTAAGTATTCATGATATATATATATTATTAAAAAAAGCTGGTCGAATTTTTTCCATTTTCATTAGAAGAAGATTTTTAACCTAGGTTCTCAGCAATCTTCTTGATTTTGTCCTTGAACAAGAACTTGGCCTTCATAATCAAAGGGCGGGCGGGCAAATAAACGCGTTCCAATAACTTGTAGTAACCAAATTGCACCAGAATAATAACAGACGCCTCGGCTCGGCAAACTTATCGGCACCAACCAGAGACCAGAACTTGTCCAGATTAATGCTGGGCTTGACCTTGTGCTGGCTTTGCAAATGGAAGTTCCTCATACCAACCTTTACTTTCAACATTACCGCTAAGTTCCGATGGTTGCCGATAAGGCCATGACCATGCCTGACCTGACCGCGCAGCATTCTGTTCTTCTTCCATTTGATGTTGGACAAATATATAGAGGAGCAAAATCGTATACTTCCGCAAGCTTTTTACTATGCGCGCTAATCACTTCTCAAAGCGATTTTTGGCTCTACACTAAGAGCCAATCAGGATATCTTTAAAGTGAGAGCACAACTGAACTGCTGCCCATTACGGTTGCGGCCGTTCCTGCACTTGGGCTATTTTCACGGGGCTGCTTATTGACTATCGTTTATTTGATAACTTTAAAATTTTTAAGATCAAGAAATAATCCAGATTACTTTATTACTGTGAGCAAAAAATACTGGAAATTGGTTTATAAATGAACAAATCTTTATATATTCATGTTCTCAGGGAGGGGAATGAAATCCCCTCAAAGTACGATCTTCCGAATGCATTACCTCTTCCGGTGTAGTTCTTCAATTTCTTTTTCGTTTCGGGTTCTATCTCTTCGGTGTCCACGGAGCGGTTTCCTAGGTTTAGCGACTAGCCAACGGTAGCCCAAATAGTCACTCAAAATGGTTTTATGTCGGCAGTATTTGTCTAGAAGCTCTGTGCGTTCATAAGGATTGACGAACACACTTCTGATAAAAACCCTCGCTCGTGAACCATGCCAACATCAACCTGCTAGCCTCATAGATCGCACTTTCCGAAAAGCACTGGCTAAAAAGTTTTGTCACTTATAATGCCTCGTCAAAATTAGTTCTTGGTTTACCGACCAAAAATACATTCGATTCCTGCTCCATTCGTTGACGAAATTTCGATAAGGTAAACTTGTCGTAAACGTAATATTTATAGATCAGTTAAGTGTCTTATCGGCTTCCACCCTAGTGTGCATACACAAATCATAGAAAGCCTTTGGCTTTGAACTATCGCTCCTCCCAAGAGTGCAAGTCGTTGTATTTGCGGATGATGTTGCTGTGTAACCTAGCTATCAAACAGCTGGATGCATGGCTTTCTTCAGCGGGCAACTAAATTTTAAACGAATGCGCGAGATCTAAAAGCCACGCTGTGAACGGATTTTTTGCGAACCACTGAACCACTTTTTCCTTTCTAAATTCCAAAGAACCAGAGTTGTAGACACTGCAAAGCTGTTTAATACCATAGGTAAAAATTTTCTGTGCCTAGGCTTTGAAATTTTATTTTCAATGTTTCCTTAATTTGTTTATTCCCATTTCTTCTTTTTCTTTTTATTTTTTTTGTTAACTAAATGAGGCTTTTAGCTCTCATCATTGGACGCAAAAACGATGCATTTTTTTTCAATATTCATATTCAGCTTAAACTGTTCCAATTGTTTCTGGTTGAGTCTATTGCAATCTATCTTCTTATTAAACTTTATTATTTCTGACCAAATTATGGCTGCCTCTGTGATAGCGTATCATGTCATTTAAGGTTCGCTTTAAATATCGATGTAAACAAAAATTTAATCACAACATACTTAAATATATATAAAAACAGCACAATGTTATTTTAAAATTTTTCTTATTTTTACAAAAAACATAAAACGTTTTTTTAAATTTTTCATTTGAATTCACTGTACTGTAAATTTTAACCAAAGCCACCCTCAACTTTCCAGACATCGTGACCTTAAAAAAAAAAAAAATTGGCTCCTTTGGGAGGGGAAAGGTACAAATTGTCCTTGTTGCTTGTGTAAGCATAATTACGTTTTCTGTGCAGCCTCTAAATGAGTCCAAGAGAAAGTCTGAGTTCAAGTAGATGGGTGTGTGGGGAAGGTGTTTATTATTTGTGTCTTTATGTTCCTTTGGAAATTGTTACTGGCCCACATACCTAGGCAACTATACAAACTACAAGACAAGCAAAATAATAGGGTTAAGCTACAAGCAATGGGAAATTTTAAGGTAATTCAGCTAAAAAATATATTGGTCACTTTCATAAATCATGTTTTCAATCAGAGAAATAAACTTGAACTATTTGAGATTTATTCCTGATAATTTCCTGTAAACTGATTTCAATATGACTTGCTGAGTGCATTCCAACGATTTTGCGAGTACTCTGGCTGTTGCATAAATTATTCAAAATTAAACCAATGAAAAACTAAAACAAAAAAATAAGAGTAAACGCATCTTGATGTTTCGCTTACAACAAAATCAGGTTTCTGACAAGTTACAAAAGTCATCGACTTGGTCGTTCGATTTTGTTGTTGTGTCTATATGTAAATTTTGTTTCATTTTGGCCAAATTTTAACAAAAAATATTTATGCAGATTTGTCTTTCTGTGTCACAGCGAATTTGGAATTCTAGTTGATTTTATCATTCTAAAACGTTTTTATATCAACTGGAAAAAGTGAAAAATATTTTTTTAGTATCCAATCGATATAAAGATATTTTTTTTTTTGCACTGGCTTACAAAAGAGGGCAAGTTTTTGCAACAGAGAAAGAAGATTGAAATCTTTCCAGATGTATTTTTGATAGCTACATTTAAATCAATTGTCCGTTTTCTCCCACCACGTCGGTCTTACGAAATACTCGCAAAAATGAACGTTGAACGACCACAACAAGTTATCTTTTTTAACAAAATTAGTTTTAATCTTAACTATATTGAATATCGTTACAACAAAACCAAACACAAAGTTTTCATTTTGCTCATAAGATAGAAATTTTTCAATGTTTTTTAATTGAGGGCTCTGCGAATAGGCACCATTGAGATAAGACTCCAAAAATTTTTATAGAAATCAAAAACAAAGATTTATATAAAATTTGTGTTGTTATTTCCTTTTTTGTGGCATTATTTTCTAAATAAAATTTTAATATGAAATAAGTCCTCAAAATAAGACCTTATTTATTAGATTTGTTTTAAAACCAATTTTCTCCATAATTTTAACTTATTACAACAAATAAAACATACATATTATAACATATTTTAGCAAAAATAAGAAAAATGAAGTTAGATCCCAAAAAATCATATTACAAATTGGCGTCTTATTTCTTTATAAAAATTAAATTAAGCTCTAGAAATTGTGTCCCCAGTATAAAATGCATCTAGATCGCATTGAAAAAGTTCAGGAGCAATTCTTGCTTTTTGCACTACGTGGCTTAAATTGGGGCCCTAACCTTCGTCTGCCATCGTACTCTAACAGACTGTTGCTTATTGACCTTCCTTCGTTAGCTAACCGCAGAACAGTATTTTAGGTGTTTCTTTTCTTCATAAACTACACTCAAAAAAAGTTGTCATCAAAGTGACACAATTTAGACATAAATTTTAAACTATTGAGTATCGAATTCTCTCTAATACTCCAAGTATCAAATTAATATCCAATAATAAAAATAGTATCAGGTTGACATTTTTATACCCTGTTCCCATTAAAAATGGGAAAAAGGGGATCATGAAGTTGTGCAAATGTATGTAATAGGGAGAAGGAAGCATCTCCGACCACATAAAATATATATATTCTTGATCGGCATCAACAGCCGAGTCGATTTAGCCATGTCCGTCTGTCCGTCCGTCTGTCCGTCTGTCTGTCTGTATGAAGCCACAAGTTTTGAAATGTAAATAGGTGTATACTGTACCCACATCGAGTTAGTTTCAGATTTCGAAAAATCCTCCTTCTTTAAACAGCAAAAATCTGTCTTTTTATTTGTATAAACGCGTGGATCTCACAGACTATAAAAGTTAGAGCCCCAAATTTTTGCATGTATGTAGGTGTACACCGTACCCAGATAAAGTTTGCTCCAGGTTTGGCAAATTCCTCCTCCATCTTCTTCTAACCGCGAAAAACTGTCACAGCTTCAAATTTTAAGTTTTAACCTAGTGACTTAATATATATTCAGTGAGGCCCAACATCTATCTATTTTGTGTACCACAATGAGATCCGAGCAAAAACACCGAAGATATGTACATAAGTGCGCCTACCCATTTATTGAAATAAATTTTAAAATAAATTTAATTCAAAGCTATAAGAACCACATTACTTGGGACAGGGTATTTTGCTGTCGGGGCACTCGACCGCAACACTCTTACTTGTTTTGTACTACATTTTAAGTATCAATTTGACACTAGGACTTATTAATTTGACAATTCAATTATCAAACTTTTAGTATCACTTTGAAACTAGCTTTTATCAACTTAAACTTATTTCTTATCAAGTGTGTAATATAAATTCAGTTCCTTACAAACTTAATACATAATATTTTTAAACGCTGTATTTTTATCTTAAGCTCTTATAATTTATTTTATTTACACTAATAAATTGAGTTCGTCAAGTGTGGACACTTCACTATTGAGAAACATTGGACTCTTACTGCGTGCCTCGAATGTTGTATAATCAGAAGTCAATATATGTGTGTACCTCTTGCTGGAACCCGTACATCAGAGTTCCTCAGCCAAAGCACGTACATACTCCGCAATCCTCACCGAATGCTTTTTGAAGTCATATATCACTGTATGTAAGAGAGAGACACAGTCACGTTTTCGCGCTCTCTTCATGAGGAACCCAGCCGTATGTGAGGGTTTGCGCTTTTAGAGGTCTTGAGTGAAAAACGCGAAAAACGCTAAAAGGCCAGTTCTGCAGCTATCTTCATTTCGAACCTCTCGCATTGTTCGTTATCTTGCAAAGCGCTGAAACAGCAACAACAGCATTGTGTCTTGTTATGTGTCCTGCCTGAATAGTTACATTCAGGGCTGCAAACCGGTTCGGAGTTGAACCGCTCCGGAGTCGGAGACTCCGGGATTTTTGTGAAGTCCGAACCGAACCTGAACCGGAGCAGAACAACTTTTATCTTCCCGAACCCGAACCCGAACCTGAACTGGAGCAAAAAACAGTAGAAAAGGGTTCGGTTCAAAACACGTGTTCAATTCAATTTTTTCTTGCCATTGCCATGCCAATAAAAACGGCTTACAAAGATACATTTTGCTTCATTGTATAATATTCAGAAGAAACTAATAATCAAAAGAAATCATGGTTAAGAACTTAAAGACATCACATTTGTTATATCAGCTGTTCCTGTATCACAAGTATCAGTCTAGCGTACTTTCCTACTCTATATTTGATTTAGCGATAGAGTCAGTTGTGTTAAAGACTATTTTTTGTCAATTTGGCGTGGTCTGTTGTTGTCACTTCTTGCACTTGAGTAACCTTTGCAATTCCAAAACAGTTATTGCAATGGGCTCTGCCGACTTGCAGAAGATAGGAAATCCTGCTAATAATATAACCGGGAGGTTCTTGAATCAGTTGTACAGTATACCATCCTTCTTGGTGGTTCGAACCCGAACCTAGGTTCAGCGACCTTTTGAACCTGCTCATTGAACCCGAACCCAAAAAATTTCGCGGGTTCGAACCCCGGAGTGAACCCCTCCCGATTTTTAGGAAGTTTGCAGCCCTGATTATATTTGTTATTATTGGCAAAAAAGAACCAAAACAACATTTATACTTAGCTGCTTAATCTTACCTTGTAAGTGTGCTCCATTTGAAATCCGTTTATATATGTTCATCACGTCTTACTTTTAACTACATATTGAATTGTTTGCAAATAAATTAAATCACTACAAGTGACATGTCAAGCATCACCAGCTGCCACATTCGGCATGTTTTCTTGTACAATTTATACATTTTTCGAATGTTCGAACTTTAAAAAAATTGATTAGTTTCAAATTGATACTTCGGCGCATCAAAATAATATTCTAAGTTTTAATGTAATACTTTCTAGGCTAACATTGATACAAAATAAATTATACTAGTTTCAGTTTTTTGGGTGTAGGCTTTCTTAGTCGATAAGAATTTTTTTTCGACTTTAATAAATAAATAAAATAAAAGAAACAATCTTAGCGCAGCAGGTAAAAATTTGAAATACAAAAATCGTACGATTTTTTGTACCAAATTTTAATTATTTCTTATTTTAAAAATAGTTTACTTTAATAAAAATCCAACTTTAAAAATATTTACAAAAATTGGGGTTTTATTTCATATTTGAAATTGGAATATTATTTCATATGAAACAATCGCAATGGGGCCTCATTTTATCTTTAAAATTGGGGTATTATTTCATTTTTTAGAGCCTTATTTCCTGCTGCCTTAATTGAGCGGTTTGTTCATAAACTTATAAACTCCTTAAAACGCGAATTAAAAAAAAATTCAAATAGGCCTTTAGTAACGAAAATCGTTGTTCGACAAAAAAAAGCTATATATTCTAAAGTGTTTCGAATTGCAAACAATTCTTTAAAGGCGATATTCTAAAATATCCAAGATATAGAAAAAATTAAAAAAAAAGGAAACAAATTTTTTCACACGGAGAATCCTCCCTTAACCAGCGAGTCAATATAGACTTTAACTTTTTTTCTCAGTGTGTGGAGATATAAGATGCACTGATAAAAAGGGAAAACCAAAGCCCTTCACCTACAGGCCTTAAAATAAAACAACACAACAAAGAAAAGATGTAAATAACAATGCAAAACGTTTTTAATATGTAAAATTTTCAAATTCATAAAAAAAATGTTGTATGAAACGAGCTCTGGACCACTGAGTGACTTCAAAATCGAGTATTCCAAAACACATGAAGCTTATGTTATAAACAAATATTTAACCCATGCTGACCCGTTTCATTTCATTTCAATTGTGGAATATATTTAAGTTCGAACGCAGTTTGAAAAAGACAAGAAGAATTTTTATCATTTTGTGGGATAAATGAGTGAAAAAAGTTTTACTTTCAACAATTTTTTGTAGCTTAATAGAGTCTTTCACTTACAGATAATAAGTTTAACACATAAATATAATAATAATAAAAGGTCGTGCTACTCAAATGCAGAATACACCGGTCCGGTCTTATCGATTAATTACATGACTTTGAATTTCTCGAATATGGTTTTATAATTAAAATATTCTAAATGTCAACTCAATAAAATTCTAAACAAAGCAACGTTTTACCATTGTATGTTAAATTCGAGGTGCCAAAGTCAACTCTTAATAAAAATAGAAAAATTTACCCGCAATATTTATTCAATTGTCCGGCAATTAAGTTTCTTACTCAAACAAACAAAATACATTCCCGCATCATGGCGCAGCCGCCTCCCCAGCCGCTTCCTCATGTGATCAATGGAGATGCGAAAATTCATTGATAAATTTCCCAAACATACAATAAATTGTTCAATTGCCAAACAAATAGCCAGAGTGTATGTATTTTTAATAGATTCTATATTTGTTTGTTTATGCCCATTTGAATGACTGTCAATAAGATTGATATCTTTTTGGGTTTGTTTTATAAATTAATTTTCCCTGAGAGGCAATGTAATTTTTTAATATTAATTTTCACTTTTCACTTACCTCAGTGAAAGTTTCTAATTGAATGTTATGTTAATGGTAATTGTGCCTCATCTGTGGAAACTTTGCATATTTCTGCTCACTGAAATTTCAAGTGTTGTTCTGTTTAATTATTCCGCGCACGGTTTGAATTTAATTTTCCGATAATAATTTTTATGCGAGATTATTTTTTTTATTTTCTTGATCGCGAACAACAACCGCACATTGAAAGCGCACAGAGGCAACTGCCGGAGCTTGTTTTTTTGGTCTGCTATTGATTCACATAGACAGGGGCAGGCGTGCGCACAGACACACAGACGCACACACACACACAGACACAGGCCCAAAGGCTTTATCTTTAATGCTCTGGTCACAGAACACGCATACGTCATGTTGTACCACGTTAAGTGGAGAATCACAAAGAGCAGCAAAATCAGGTGCAGCCAACAAATTCTTAATCAATTTCCCATAAAATCATACCACAATGTGTCAAGGAGGGAGGCTGGGCGTGTCTGCCCACCCACCTTTATTTTTATGAACCTGTGATAAGTGAATTTTTGTTGCCGGTTTATAATCCATTCGCACCAGGCATACATACAATTTAACCTGTATGTGTGTACGTAAGTTGTATCTCAGGCAAATATGATTTGGCCATTATCTATCAATAAATGAATCAAATATATTTATCTTTTATTTGTGAAAGATAATTACAAATTTTGTAGTATAATTTGTTAGAAAAACACACGTTAATTTACCAACTAAGATAAACTCATGAACCAGAAGCAACAACTGAACACTGTGAAAAATAAGTCTTAAGTGATTGAACTTGAAGACTTGGACTGAAAGACATTTACAAAAGTTATTAACTGTGAAACAAATTTAATTTGCGATATACATATTTTGATCAATTTTCTAAAACAGCCAAACTTAAATATCTTTAATTTGTTAATAAGGAAAACCTAAGACTATAAAAATAACAAAGAAAAATTTAACATAAAATAAATTCTTACACTTATACTCAACTTTTTAAGACCTGAAAAGTATTAAATATAATATAGATATTCCAAATTATAAATCAATAATGAAACGGCCTAATTGATTTCTTATAAATCATAAACATTAAAACAGGAAAAAAACTTACACATAAGTGAAAGAAAGTTACCGGAAAAGTTTGTATGGAGAAAATATTTTCTCATTCTACCGAGTTTGAAAAAGCGATTTTCTCGATTTCTCAAAGCCAAAAGCAAGACGGCAAAAACTTGATTTCTTCCAGTAGAGAACAGCGCGGAATGGAAGAAATTATGCAGTAATAAACTTCATCTTTATTGGCCATCACAACCGTCGGCCTCTGCAATTAATACCCTCCAGTCGCATCTGCTCCGCAGCTGGCACCAGTTGGTAGGACCAAGCGTCCCATCTTAGTGGTGATCGTCCCCTCTTTCGGCCTCCGAAGTCAGCCGCCTTCTAATTATCCGCCATTTTTACTGCAGCTTCTTTGTCCATTCTATAGACGTGTCCTTACCAGAACAGCCGCGGTTGCTTTAACAGCTTGACCAGAAAGGCATCCGAATAGAGCTTATACTGTTCGGTATATTTTCTAATGCGGAAATCAGTGCCAACTTTTTAAGGTCCATAATTTCTCCGAAGAATCTTTCGTTCGAACACGCCAAACGCCGCCTCATCCGCTCCTGTAATTGTACATGCTTCTGCGCCGTATTGCAGGACTGGGATGATATGCGACTTGTTTAGTGTTTATTTCGCTCTTTGAGTGAGGTCTCTGCTCTTGAACTCCCTACTTAGCATGAAGTAGCATCGGTTTGCAAGAGTGAATCTTCGTTCGGATTTCCAGACTGATGTTGTTGTCGCAGGTAATCGTCCTTCCTCTACAACCTTAAAGGTTTTTTTATTATTATTTGTTGTTGGGGAAGTGGTGCACCGCGACCAATTTTGGTCTATTGTGGCCCCCTACTGAATATACAACTCTCCCAGCAGCCCTAATTCCTGTACAAATGCCAAGATTTTTGTGGGTTCTAAGTTACTAATATTGCTTGGGAGTAAAATGTGTTTCCCAAATCTGCTAAGTCTGCGCCTCGCTAGGGCATCGCAGTGTGCTAGTAAATGCTCAGAGGACTCCTCCTTTTCTTCACAGTATCTGCAAATTTGACACATGTGGCTCCGCAGTCGGCAGTGACCCGTGTAGAGCCCTGTCAGGATCCTGAGGGAATTCTTTCCTTGTTGGAATAACTTTTGGAACCTTTTAAGGTCACGGTTTACTATTAAAGCTTTAGCTTGTCTCATTCCCCTGGTGTTTACCCAGGAGGCTGTTCTAAGCGTATTCTCTTCCTTTCTTAGAAGTGTGCTGGCCGCAGTTGCCGCTGGCCGGTATTGGCCGTATCATTGCGGTGGCTGCACCCTTGCGTGCCAGTTCGTCGGCCAATTCGTTTCCGGGGATGTTGTTGTGTCCCGGTATCCATCGTAGAGTCAGGTTGTTCCTGCTGCCTAGTTGGTCCAATTTGTTCTTTGTCTCTAAGACTAGCTTAGAGGTGAACTTATTGCTACTGAGTGCTTTAAGCGCTCCTTGGCTATCGGAGAGGATAGCTATTTCACTATTATGGTAGTTCTTCCCCATATTACGGTCTGCACAACGGGAGATGGCACATACTTCAGCTTGAAATATGCTTGTGAATTCTCCTATTGGTTCAGATATTTTCGTTCCTGGTCCTGCTACCCCAAGTCCAGTTCCTTGGGGCGTTAGGGCCCCGTCTGTATACCACATAATTATGTGTGGTTGCATTTTATGTGTCTCTTCAAGTGAGATCCATTCTCTCGTATTACTTTTGAAATTCCTGTCAAAGTGATACTCGGCCACCATTTCGTCTCAGGGTTGGAGGATTAAAGGGATTTCCTTTTCCAGCTTTTCAGATTCTCTGGGGCTTACTATGTGGTTTCTTCACACTCCTTCCGCTGTTAATCTAAGCAGTGTTGCTTTTTTCTTCAGGCAGATGGTATGGTGGAGTGGGGTAAGCTCCATCAACAGCATGGCTCCAGTCATCTCCCCACACGACAGCTCCATAAGTGAGCATCGGTCTCACAACCATCGGTAAGCCATCGGAGTATTTGTGGTGCCATGCCCCACGATTTTCCGGCTATGCTCCTGCATGTGAATAGTGCTCTAGTAAACTTACTGATTGTATACTCTAAGCTTGTTAAGTATTAGTTTGTTGTCAAAGACAACGTCAAGGTATTTGACTTCTTTTTCTGGTATAATGAGGCAGCCCGATAGGCGTATTGGCCTCATTCTGCTTAGCTTGTATTTCCTAGTGAACGGTACTTCTTATAATGGTTTTCGCAGGATTTAGGTTGAGCCCAACCTCCTTGCACCAATTAGACGTCACTTTCAGTCCCCTCTGGACTATGTCACATAGGGTTTTTTCGTATTTGCCTCTCGCAAGGATGACAATGTCATCAGCGTAACCATGGCATGTTATGCCCAGGGAGGCGAGTTTTTCTAGGAGCTCATCTACTAGTAGGCTCCACAACAGTGGGGAGAGAACTCCGCCCTGAGGGCATCCTTTAGCTGTGGTTACTGTGATGGTTTCCTCACCTGCCACTGCAGAGGCTTCTCTGCATCGTAGGAGTGAATCTACCCATTTGCCTACTGTGGGGTTTATTCCTCTTCTCATTAGGGCATTCTTGACAGCACTATGGGATGTGTTGTCGAATGCATCCTTAATGTCTAGTAAGGCGCATAGAGCCACTTCCTTATTCCAGGTTTCCAGTCGAAGACTTAAAGATATTATTGATGACGCACGTGAAACAATAAACGATTGTTTTTGGAAGCTGACATTGGATCCCAATTTTTGGTTCTCGGCACCATTACGAGGATATATATATTGAAATTTAGCTAAATTTGTTCTAAATTTGCTATACGGCTATGAGCAAAAATTTATAGATTTTATTGATGGCACATGTGACGCAAAAGACGATTTTTCTTGGTAGCTGACATTGGATTCCAAATAAAAAAGTTAGTATGAGGTGGTGTATCTATATATGTAGTGTCTTTGGTCCAGTTTATCGGAGAAAGCGTGTTACCGGTAAGAATGAGCGTGACAGAAAGAAAAGATAAATATATAGAGTGATAGAGATGTGAGATATCAAAGAGAGGGAGTATCGATAATTGTTAGTGATGTGTCAACTTATTAGATAAACTGGATTTATGAGCAGAAAGGGGAACCGACAAAATCATTTCAAAACTGACAAATAGATGACGCCACTACAGTAACCATTTCAAAACTGACCTAGAATAAATACTGAATTTTGATCACAGTTTGCGTATAGACCTTCTGATCCTTATCATTAATAATGCTAATTACTTACTAGCTGTAGAAGGTACAAAAAAATCTTACTTTGTAAGAGTTTTTTTTTCGCAATTTCGGGAGGAGGAAAAATTGAAAAAAATAACTTAGTCACTTTTTTGCCAAAAATTAAGCAAATTTAATGTCACGGCCGTGAAACCGAAAATATCCAATTGGGTTATTAGTAAATATGAGATTTACTTACATTAGTTTAATTTGATTATTTCCCTACGAAAATTTCGCTAAAATACACTTTTAATTTTTTGGCCCAGGTAGACCTTTTTTTGGAAGTGCCCATATATTCTTCCCCCTTTTATACACTTTGGTTTATAGTATAAAAATGAGTAAAATTTTTTTTTTCAATTTTTAAGCTGTTAATACCTAAATCTTCTTCTCTCAGTGTATCTACCAGTAAACAGGGGGGCATTGGTCTGCCAGCTTGTCTAGTCTGTTTCCGTGTAAGCAATAACATTCAAGTTTCATCCAATTGCTGACAGTTCTTTTACGTGTTTGTTTTAGGTGTTCATTGATGGAAATCGCATATCAAATGGACCAAAGCACACAATTCGAATAAAGTTGTTAACGAAATGTGGGGCTATCTTTCAATCCAATTAGTATTAACTCGTATTTATATCTGGCTTACATACATATACCAAATAGTTTTACAACCGAACGATACTTAAGCATAGTGGCAACGTTTCGACTATTAGCGATTTCTTGTAAATTGAATTAAAATAGCCGCAAATTAAAACACAATTCGTGCCAAGATCTATAAAAGTCTACAACTTTTTGGTTGGGCTTCTGTTTACTTTTTGTCTGAAAATGCAAAAAGAATGGAAACTGGTAGGGAAGTTGCCAGTGTTTTGTTAATTGTTTAAATTAATTCAATTATTACGGCATACATTATAGAGATTCGCATTCACCAGACTGGGCAGAATATTGTATACAAAAAATGCGAATAATATCGAATATTAACAACAAAGCCAGCAAATTGATTAAAATGCTTCTCTTTTTTTTGTCGATTGCTGCCATTGAGCCTCTTTAATCTCTGTATACACATTGTTGATTGATTTACCTGCCTGTTTGGATTATTTGATTTCTGAAGTGCTTTTTGGATAGGCCCATCGTAAAATCTCAATTGACTGCTTTTCTCCGTAATTTGAATGCATTTAAGCAGAAATTCTGCTGCATTGCACTTGGCAAATGTTAACAAGCTAAATTTTGTTTTGATTTAAGTGTTATTTTTTTCTTAATGCATGTCATAAATTACTTTGCCACCAAGCTGGCACACAGTATACTTTATGGTAATGATGATAATTATCTCTTTCAGGGCCACGTGTGAAACTTATCTCTCTCTAGTTGCTATGGGAACTTTCATATCGATTTCCATCAATTTTGTTTGTTTTTCCTTAAGCCCATTAGGCGGATAACTAACTAAATTAATTACATCACATTACAGTAATTAAATTTCTATATCAATGTCAAGTTTTGATGGGCTCTTAAATAAAATATACAAACAAAAAAAAAATACCGCATTTATATGGGAAAACGTGGCGCCTGTTTCAAATCAAATCAAATTAAATCATCGGTAGGTGATAATTGGCTAAGCATGCCATATAATGAATTCCTCTTGGATTATCAACTGAAAACCAGCAAAAAAGGGGAGTTTGATTGTAGACAAACGACAGTTTAGACAGGTGGTTAAATGGGATTTGTGCCAGTGCCAGACTGCAATATTCAAGTTCAAGTTCGGTCATATGAAAAATTCTAAAAGAGGAGCATAAAAGTCAACGGCTTAATTCAATCAGCGTCAATCAACTTCCTATACGAGCAAAACGAAAATACTCAACAAAAGCACACACAAAATACAGGACTTTTCTGGCTTAAATAAATAAATCATCATTTATTTAGATAAAAGTTAAATGAAACGAGAAGGCTAAGGTAAGTTTGTTTAAGCCGAAGCTTTTATACCCTTGCTAGTTTTGGTATTGAAATATCTGATTTTAAGAACGCTAGCATTAAAATCAAAAATGTGTTCTTACTAAATTATACTTTCCGGGAAATCGTCATCCGATTTCGATTTCGAAGTAGCAGCGCTGAACAATAGATGTCGCCACTACTGTAGCCACTGTAACTGACTTTTGGTCATTACTATCGTTCATCTGATCTTTATCATTTCCTCGCGAAATCGATCAATAATGCTAATTACTAACTATCTTTGAAAAGTACGAACCATTCATATTGAAAACTGTTGGATTAATGAGGTTTTTTCCAAACTGCTGGGGCTGCAGGGACCGTGTCAAAAATTGAAAATAAACTAGAGCTGCCTTCAAGTATGAGAAGTATATGTCCCATACATGTCAAACCACTATCTCTTGCCATCTCTAAGATCTGTGTGTTCATACAAACAGAAAATTTGTGAATTTTATTTGTTTTTGTCCTTGTGTTTATTCTTAGCAAGTTTATCTTTGTTTCGTGGAGTAGAACTCTCAAGGCACCCTGAGGTGTTCAGGATTTTAAATGTGGTGTTACTAACTAAAGGGTCCAGAATAATATGCAACTAAATTGGTCTGCTTTAACTTGCATTTTCTCGAAAAAATCGCCTTTTTTCGGATGGATATACATTTGAACATGCTGAGCTGATAGACATTTTTGTCAGCCACAAACGACCAGAGGGCGCAGTCAAACGGCATATACTGCAAAAAGTAAATACTAAGGTATGCTTTTGTCAAAATTGTTTCTATGAATAGAGGTGGTCCTTCAAAAGTGGACTATGAGAATGCTAGAATGCTCTTGGCCAAAAAGAAAAGTTGGTGACAAGGCTTTCATAAGCTAATAATTATAATAACTCGTTGCCTTTGCTTGTATGTACAAGAGTTGCTGGAGTTTTAGCTACAAAATCAGCAGATCAAGACATGACAGACAGACAGATACATTGCTGTCGAGTATCTATTTAAAAGAACGACAAAATAAAATAAACTAAAAATAATCATATTAAGTAAAGTTTTCTCGCTGCTGCTGTCACCACGGTTTGATTATTAACAAATACTGAAAAATATCACGACGAAAACAAAGAAGACGAACTAGAGGATAACGGAGATCTTGATAAAGACCTTGAAGTGATTGCTTCCGACGAAGCATATTTTAAAATAGAAAAAAATTAAGTTCTCATTTGTCTTACTTATCATATGTAAGATGTTTAAACATAACTTAAACAGTATAAAATGAATAATTATTGTTTATTTTGAGAGCACAACACCAACATAAAAATCGTCTAGTTTTAGAACAAAACCTTTGTAATTAAAGCATTGTTTTAACAAAGATGTTTGAAGTTGGTTAACATTAATAAAGTTCTTTCTTCTCGTTCATTTTTAATAAATTGAGCCCAAATTGATAATTTTAAATTTTCTTATTTATAACCAAGTTTTTCATTAAGTACAAATGCACCCAACACGTAAAATCTGAGGAAAACCATGTTTAGTTTGCGTTTATCAAATAATTTTAGATACCATGTTCGGGGAAGGGGAAACAGAAACCGAAACTCTACTATAATTTGAATAATTTATTTGCAAAAACTTAACTTCCCATCTTTTAATTTGAAGTTGATGCCAAAAAAAATCGTATAAAACCCATAGTGCAATGGCAGCTGTATGCTGTCTTCCTGGGTTGGAACTTGCAATTGTGGCTGGTCCTGTGCTCTTGTGAGAGGATTCACTTAGCCCTAAAAATGGGGTCTAGTGGGGCCAAATCACATGATCTTGGTGCCTCTAAATTGGTCCATGTTTTTGCTTGCCGTGTGGCATGTGGCACCGTCTTGTTGAATCCACATATCAACCAAGTCCAATTCTTCCATTTTGGGCAAAAAATTCGGATTAGGAGCAATTAAAGAACTGCCTCTGGCTGCTCTTTAGACCAAGGCAGCAAATCTCTTTAATTTTGTAGAAGGTTCGGTCCGGGGTGTCGTTGCTGGTGTAATTCCCATGTGGAAGCGCCAAGCTGGCCGGTGATCACCTGCCTCAGAATAGTAAAGAAGCGAGTGGACTCTCGGCTATACATTTATTCATTAATGTTTTTCATGCAAAGGCCTTAACATAACTGACTGGCCGCGCCGCCAGATACGCTGGGCTCGGAGCAGCTGCTTGGAAGTACAAATACATAAATGCATATGCTTAGGGCATATACATTGAACACATACATAACGCGATCAATGAAATGTCATGCGGTAGAAATGCTGACGTTGCATATTTCACGCATTGGTCAGGCCACTCATAAACGAGAGGGTTATGTTTCGAATGTGCGTGGATTATATGTCAACAGAGTTTATAATACCATCACATTGGTTGGGTATGCTAAATATTATATTTGGTCATGCTACACCTGCCCTTTTAGAGAAATAACGTAACTTTTAAGTGTAGTTATTTAGTAAAATATTACTTATTTTTAAATATTTTTGTGTATTTTTCTATTTTTTTTTCTAACCCGGTTTAATGATTAAGGTTCAGTTTGAAGACCTGTACCTGGAACCTCTGAGCCCAAGGTTTTGGTTCGAGCC
This sequence comes from Lordiphosa clarofinis, assembly GCA_018904275.1. Classification (NCBI taxonomy): domain Eukaryota; kingdom Metazoa; phylum Arthropoda; class Insecta; order Diptera; family Drosophilidae; genus Lordiphosa; species Lordiphosa clarofinis. Next base: position 475,051 of record JAEIGQ010000026.1, read on the forward strand.
TCAGTTCGCTTGAACATAAACGAATAGTTTCGATTTATTATTATATATAATTATAATTATTATAATTATTCTTTTATAATGTTCATTATTTAAATATTGTAAAATTCATTAGCTGACACTTACAACTTTTGAGAACTGCTTAAGAACTGAAACCAAAGTGTTGAAAAGTGCTCGGTCGCAAGTATAGTAAGTGCTCATTATACTAGAAGAACGAAGCTCTGAATGCAAAAATCTTTAAGAGTTAGAAAACGTTCGCAAACTGGTATTAAAAATTTTCTGTGTGTATCGTTGGAAAAATTACTAAATTTCGTAAACCGAACCTAATTTTTTGAAAGAGTGTTGAGGTTCAGGTTGAAGGAGTCAAAAATATTAAGGGTTCGGTTTATGGTCCGGTTTTTCGGACCCAAAGAACCCGAACCGAAACGGCTCTTTGGAGCTCGGTTTTCAGCCTTGTCTTAGACCATATTTGGAAATTGTGTTGGTTGAAGTAACCATTAAGCCAAAAATTAGCTACAACGCTGCTTGTCCGATTGCTGCAAATATTTCCAGGGCCCATTCAGCAAACAAACGACATTGTAAAAGGCCATCTGGCTTTAGTTTTTGAATGTACTTTGTGTGATTTCACATGGTCCTTACGTAAAATCTCTCTTAAATCAATTGTTGAATGGAGAATTAATTTTATACAGTAAAACTGGTACGAACTTTGGACACAATTTATTTAGCTATTAAATTAAAATTCAGTTTTTACACATATTCTAACACCCTTTCATATAGCTCCCATGTAACCGAACTGTGTTATTTGAAGCAATTCTTATGATTTTGACGATTTTTTTCAGAATCCATTTTTGCAATTTTTATTAGTTACACTCGTCCGGTACCAAGGACAAAAAGCAAGTACATATTATATTAACAATTCTTTGAATAACATTTTGCATATTTTTATTTAATTACTTGAATCATCTATAGTTCAGTTTAAAGCCAATTAAATTTGATAAAATGTTGTCACAAAGAAAACTCACGTGCTCATTAAAATAAACAAACTATCACTGCTCAAACTGCTCGTCGTCCCGATTAATAACATTTGTATGCGTTGCAAACTTTTGGGCAAAATTGTTAGAGCCTTTGCAAGAGCATAAATATATCAAAATTTATTTGTCTGATAAAGTCAAAGCCGCAGGTCAATTACCTGTGTATGGAAATTGACAGAAAGTTAACATAAGAAGAGAAAAGGATGAATAACTCCACAAAAGACTTGTATATCGCTACTTTCGTTCTTCTTCGATGTGTTTACCTCTTTGTTTCAATTAAAGTTTAAATGCAATTGTTAAGCAAAGATAAAACTAAAATTGCTTGCAATTTCTTTCCAGAAAATTGTTTTCATTTTTATTTTTTGCTTTCGTACGAACCACAATTAAACGTCTGCAGTATGCAATATTTAAAATTCCAGTTTAACATATCACTTGTCATTATTTAATTGCCAAAATTGAAAATTGTTGCCTTACTCTCTCTCTCTCTATGTATTTGCATATGTTGTAAGAGTTGAAATGTTTTAATTAAATTTGAAAAGCATTTCGTCAAAATATTTCCTTTTGCCGCTTTGTGGTTTAATTTTCCACATTTTTGCAACCCACCCACGCAATCTTTCTCTGTGGCTAGTTCGAACTGACCCTTATTGAATTTCTTATGCACTTTGCGTATTAATTTAATGGCTTTCCAATGCGTTTGGCATATAAATTATTGCTGTTCATCAGTCTTTTGCCGCATGCTAGTATTTCAGTACTTTTTGCTTGAAAAATATATTTTTCCTGGTATTGACAAGTCAACGCGATTCTGTGAAATGTCAGTGGAAAACTTTAAGGATATGGATTTTACTCGTCATAATTTATTTAATACTTTTTCATCCGCAATTCAATTCACGGCAAACTTTATCCTCAAAAATTATGTGAAGCAAGTATCGGCTACAGATGCGGACTCTCCTGGCGAACAATAACACCGAGGAGCAGCTGCATCAAATTATGAAGTGCCACGAAAAGTTTTTGGTCATTTGTAGAACTTTTTTTTTGTGGCTGGTTGCTTCTGGCGGTAGCCTGGTTAAACAATTGGGAGCGTGTTAAGAGGATACCGAGCAAGAACGTGGAGTAAGTTTTGTAACTGTTTGCTTAAATTTACAAATTGTGCAACATTTTCGGCAAGATATTTGACCCTGTTTTTGTTGGTGTTTCAATTGCCAAGTTTTGTATTCTATTACAGTACTTGGCACCCACTTGAACAAACTGCTTAACAGATTCGTGTTAAAATGCAAGCACAAAGCGGCTTACCGATGAAAGGGTGAGGGTTATGTTAGAGACAAGGCAAAGTGGACCAAAGTTTCTAACTAGATTTTCCAATAAGAAAGTTAAATCTCTTAAAGTTCTGTGACATCGACGGATCTCTACAGATTTGTTGGATTTGTTCTCTTTAATGGTTTGCAGAAACATATGTGGTTCCTTATTCCCTTAACAAATATGTACCTGGCCTTAATTCACACATTCCTACACCAAATTGTGTGAAAAAATTGTTTCTTCCCTAAAAAAAATCCATATCAAATCATTTGGAAAAAAATTGAGCAATAAATTTCCTATAAAAATTTTCCACATCTTTTAATGTTGCCCCATTAAATTCAGTTTGTTCATGTGCCAAAGTTGCTTTAACTCAATACACATGACAACAATTAAACAGACGAATAAAATATTCCACTGGCATTTGATGCTTTAATCTACGTACGTACACAAAAATGTGTTCATTCATTTGTCTCTGGTTCTTCGGAATTGGTTCCATTTGAATGCTTTGCTTCCTTCCGTGAGGCCATAAAAACCAATGAAGATACAATTTTTTTGTTTTGGAAAATTGTTGTTTTTTTTTTTTGTTTAGAATACACACATACGAAATATGATCAAATGGTATTGGGCTCATAAATTTGTTCAGTGTTTGTGTGTGTGCTCCACATTAAAGGCAAATAAAAATAATTAAAACATTGCAACTACAATAAATAAAAATAAGAAATAACAAGAACAAAAACCTAAAGCGAGCGCGCAAAAAGCTGGATATGGAATTATTTATTTGCCCAATGGCTTAAATGCCGGTCACGCGTTGAAATCTAATGTTAACAACGTTTTAATTAACGAAACCAACAAAAGCAACAATATTAACCAGCGAAATGCATATACAATAATAAATGAGAACCGCAGCAAGTTTATTTGTGGCAAATATTTACTTGACACAAATATCAGAGATATAATAGGAAGGAAGGGGGTGTAAATGCAATTCGATTTGTTCAAAGGTAATGTGTGAATCCAAGCAACTGTAAAGGGGGAATTGCTTACTCAACAATTTTGGAAGTTAATTTGAGAAATTTAGTAATTTTTGTTGAAATATAAAGGGGGCTTATTTAGCAGATCTTCTTTTTACTTATCGCTTGGTTTACTTTTAGGGGTTATAAGAAAATTTGCATGCTGATTGGACCCAAAGAAAATATGTGTTATTTCCTTTTGGTGCATAGAACTTTTAAAGGTTCAGGCCCAAAATTTTCGAGTGCAAAACCAAATTTACAGGTTAATAATTTATATAGAATTCTAATGTAAATTTTTCGCAACACCAGCAACAATTTCTTCAGCCGCGACTATACTTCGGAGCATGAGATTCGGTGGGGGGCGTTCCTAGCTAACGAATAAGCAGCTGGCCTGGAGAGTCAGGGCAGGCTATTCACGCGACGTGGTTCGGTGAGTGGTGCAAGCCGAAAATGCAGCTGATGAGCAACCCGAAGTGCTCATATACAAAAACGTACTGTTTGGTGAGGTTTAAGGCCTGCAAAACTTGGAAGCCAAAGTTACTCGCGTAATTTAAGAGATACCCAAAGCAATGCTGGAAAGAGTGATCCCAAATTGGACCATCCGATTGACCATATACGGCGTTCAACATTTGAATGAAGTTATTTTTAAGGGGGACACCTAAGTAGCTCAAAAAAAAAGTGGATTTTCAGAATTTTTTTTTGGCCAAATGGAATCGATAATTTGTGAATGAGATATTATAGTGTGATACATTTACTCGAAATGGTTTTCGATTTTTTTGTATCAAAAACAAAATGGCGGTCGTGTATCATTTCTCCGTAGACCCTATTTTTCAGCTGGCCGGACACATAACTCAAGCAAATCTTAACCGATCGATCTGAAATTTTAAGAGTAAATCGGAAGTACCTATGGCTATCGATCCACGTAGGATTTTTTCGATATTTTGCCATTTTGTTTTTGATACAAAAAAATCGAAAACCATTTCGAGTAAATGTATCACACTATAATATCTCATTCACAAATTTTCGATTGGCCCTTCCATTTGGCCAAAAAAAAATTCTGAAAATCCACTTTTTTTTTGAGCTACTTAGATGTCCCCCCCTTAAGAAGAAGATGTCAGATATATTTATTTCGGCCCATAAATAAGATTATATGTACCATCCAATTCCATTTTATTTGTAATTAAAACAAAAAACTTTTTAATGAATCACCTTTTGCTAATCACAATACAACTAATAAAGGCCTGGTCCATGATGCAACTATTAAGGTATGGTGAGAGTAGCTGTGCCTCTCTCATGAATGTGTGTATCAAATAACACGCTCCCTAACGAACTGACAATCTAGGTATCCGCTGCACCACAATCATAAAAGATCAATTCACATTTGTGGGCAATTGCTGTTTTATTGTTATCTATCTTTGCTGTGACGCTTATTGTTGTTATTGTAACGGCTGGGTTTCTCGAATCTGGGCAAACGCCAGATAGTAATCGATAGCAAAGTCTTCTTTTAATGGGACAAACAGGCTGTAGCCGAAGTTAAGCAGACGGTTTAAAAAAGATTATCAAATAAACGTATATAATCTATACATTCATCTCGATATCTATAAAAGAGAGTGTCCTCATTCACTGACTGACTGACTGATTGGCAATCATCGCACAGCCTAAACGGAAGTGGATAGAGGGCTGTAATTTTCACAGGAGTTTCTGTTAGTGGTGAAGGTGCGTACTAAAACGGGGGCTTGGAAATTTCCACCCGGAAAAGTCGGAAAAGCATCGGAAAAGTTTGTAAGGGAAAATTTTTATTTTTAATCCGATTGACTGGAAACTTGGTTGGTAAGCATGGTACGCGAAATAATTCGACATGTGTTTTCCCGATTTCGGAAAATCCGCTTACGAGGAAAATGGTCGGAAAACTCTGCATGAAAAATACTATGTTTCATCCGATTGGCTTCAAACTCGGTTTGTAAGGACAGAATACGAAATAATTTGAAATGTGATATTCCGATGTTGGAAAATTTGAACCAACGGTCGGAAAATTCCCGGAAAATTCTGCACGCAAAAAAGGATTTTTCATCCGATTAGCTTGAAACTCGGTTTTTAAGGACAGAATACGAAATTATTTGAAATGTGATTTTTTAATGTCGGAAAATCCGCACACGAGGAAAATGGCTAGAAAATTTTTCATGCAAAAAACTCTTTTTCATCCGAATGGCTTGAAACTCGGTTTGTAAGGACTGAATACGAAATAGTTTGAAATGTGATATTCTAAAGTTGGAAAATTTGACCTGACGGTCAATTCCGGAAAATTCTGCATGAAAATAACTACTTTTTCATCCGATTAGCTTGAAACTCGGTTTGTAAGGACGGAATACGAAATAATTTGAAATGTGATTTTTCAATGTCGGAAAATCCGCCCCCAGGCGTAAACTTTCCCGGAAAATTCCGCATACATTATAACTATTTTTCCGATTGACTTGAAAATCGGTTTGTAAGGTCAAAATGAGAATTCATTTGTGTTTTCATTTTCCGATGTTGAAAATACCGCCGGGATGCCCACTGAGAAGTGGGTGGTATGTGGATGGGATGTGGGTGGCAAGTGGATGGAATGTGAAGGATGGAAGTAGGCGGGAAGTGTGTGTTATGCGGACGGAAAGTGGGTGGTTTGCGGGTGGGATGTAGGTTGAAACTGGGTGAAAAATGGGTGAGATTAGGATGTGCATTGGTTCTATTCTGTTTCACAAAAGTGAAACTATGTTTGAATGTTCTGTCCTAATGGGCGTCTAAGCCGCTGAACCGATCTTCACGAAATTTTCACAGTATGTTCAAGGCTATAAGGAAAGAGCTATATTTCAAGTCTGTGAGTGGTCAAAAAAACCGAGAAATTAGCAAATTTGAAATTTATGAGTATTAATGAAAGCTCTTTCACGCACAAATGCCTGAAAGCATTATAATGAACCTTGGCACACAGATAGATGATGACTTGGACTTATTGTTAAAAAAAAACCTCTAAATTAGCCAATTTATTTTAAGAGGTTTTAATAAAGTGCTTGATGATTAGATGACAATGCAGGAGTTGGTAAATAGAATGGTAAAATAATCGCCATATTTGCAAAATTTTAAAAGGACCTAACTATATTGGTTATTGAAGACGCTTATATTAAAAATGTAAACCAAAAACCGCGAAATTTGCTAAATTGTGTTTAAGAATTTTGGAAAGCGCAGACATTGATAAATAAAATTTGTAGATTGAAGAGACCAAAATATATGGCGAAATTTCAAAAATTCTTATTCAAGTTTAGATTATTCTGAAAAGGGGTAAACCGGCGGGTAAATGGGAGGAGTAGATCATATGGTATCTGGTCAATACTTAAGGACTATGAAGATTGGATAGATGGCAATTAAAGACGAGTAGGCAAAAAATTAATATTACAATTTTTTTAAATTATATTAAACTATTATGAAATATTTCAATTTGTAATATGACTCAAAAGACCTAAGAATATTATAAAGTATTGATAAACAGGCAAACATAGGAGGAGTAGAATGTAGATCAAAAGGTCAATCAAACCGCGAATTTCCCAAAATTTTCATAGGAACTAAAATTATTATGTAGACCAAAATATAGATTTGATAGATGGCAATTGTCACGTAAGGTTCACATCTTCCTTGTGTGTTTAAAAATCTAAAGACGTCGTAGCAACGCCCTCCCGTTACCTACAAAATATAAAAGAAATAGCAATTGTCAATCTCTGGCCCATTGGGGGAGGATTTTTTGGTCTGTCCGGCAAGCTATGCCCCAATTCCGCAAAAACCAATCTGCTTGCTTTTCGCTATTGTTTTAAAGTTATGAGATTCCATGACTTCTTCGTAAATGATCGCATACGTTTTTTAGTCCCACTTCCATTTGCAAAAATAATTTCAATTCCATTTCCATTGTTTTTTTTTATTTCTTATATTTTTATAATCTGTTAAAAATTTGTTTCCTTGCTGGTGGTGGCGGATAAAAGCATACTTTGTTTATCTCAGCTTAACCAGAAACAAAAGATGCAAAATACGAACAGCTCAAAAGAGTTTTACCAGTCGAATGTCAAAACAAAAGCCAGAAACAAATAATAACGCTTCAATGCATTTACGAGCAAATTGTGGATGAGACAGAAGAATGAAAACATAAACATGACTCTACTTAAAGTTAAGACGACGCGAGCATAAAAGTTCCTCTCCGTCTGCTTATAGTGGGAAGATGTTTGTACGTTAAAATCTCTAGCTGCATGTGGCAAACCAAAGAGTGAGTGGGATTCTGTTGAAATTGCAGCTTTAAGTTCTTCGCGGCGTCATAAATTGCAAATGTGAGTGGTAAGTTCAACGAGGTTTTTGTTTTCTTTGTTTTTTTTTCTGATTTGTTGAGTGCTGAAGCGTAACATTTGGTTAAGCTCTTAGCCGTACATGGGGCGTACCACATAGCCACCTGTAAGAGAGTAAGCGAAAGAAAGAGATGGATAGACAAATAAACACGTATTTTGTGTGGCATACTTTTAGACTGGGACTAAGATAATAACAGCAATTACGATTAGCAAGCGCATGAGAATTTTGTTATATGTACCTCTTAATGCTACTGTGGCATTATGACACCCCATTGAAGATGCAATTGGGCGTATCCACATGCAATTTGACTGTGGCCAAAATGACAACTTAAATCTATTAGTTAAAAAGCAACTTAGTAATAAATTAGTTGGCAGTTAAAAGATTTTTATTGCAATGAGTGATAGTTTAATGATTAAGCGTTATGTACAAAGCAGATTGAGGAAAATATAATAACAACAAATAAGCAATAACATACATACAAACACTGTTCCAGAAAGCAGCTAGAGACTTGAGAATTGGCAATTTAAAAAGATAGCGGGGGATATTGAAATTGAGAAATAGAATATAAAGTTGAGCAATTTTGTGCCTAATAAAATACTTGGTAACTTTAACTGTGGGCAAATTTTTGATTTAAATATTTTAAAATAACATTTTTTTAAACCCTCCACACACTTTAAGTCTAACCTTAGACATTTTAATTTAAAAAAGGATTCAAAAAAGTATCTTTGGTGAAATACGATAAGTGTTATCTTCCTATACTATATGACATTAGTATAAAAAATTTGAAATATATGGTTAAAGCTTTTCAGTAATTACCCTGTCATGGAATCTAAACGTCTTCCGAAAAATCTGAAAATAATCTCAAAAATACTTTACTCTATAAGATATCAGAAAATACCGGTGAGATGAATTTGAGACGAAATCTCTATCAAATAAATTACAAATTGTCTTATTTGGGGAAGTCCCAGAAATTTCTATAGATTTTTTTACAATCGATTTAATTCTGAACTGAACTTGGAGGATTTTATAAGTGAAGTGACAAGAGTAGAAGTAAAACTCTAGGTATTGTAGTGAACCTGGGTGCTGATTCCATGAACTAGAGCTCTGGAACCTCCATCGATACTGAGTCATTTATGTGTAATCGATACATCAATGACTGTTACTATAACCTAAATCTCAACGTCAGCGGTGCCCAGATTAAGCTGCCGGTAGCGTGCACAAAAAATATCTCAAGCAAAAACAACCAAAAGAAATGGAAATTTTAGTTCAAGTTCGTGTGTGTGCCTTCGCTCGAAAAGAATGAAAGCAGAAATCACATTTACAGTTGTTGTTGCTAAAATCGTTAGTTAAAATCTTGTTACTTATATCTGTTCAATGTTGTTTATTAGCCCCCTGAAGACGGACCCCGATGTGGGCTCGAAATATATTGGGAAACCAAAAAAAATCCACCATCCAGCTATTCCATTGCGTTAAACCACAACGAATATGCTTGATTTGCGGAATGGGCTTGGGCACCCCTGCTCTACGTTTTTTGTTAAAGCAGAACACATGTGCTAACAAAATTTTGTATGAGTTTGTAAGTAATCAATTGGCGACATCGCTCAGCGTGTCTGCCCCAATCATCTTACAAACAGAAGTTCCGCTCGGCTGACAGACATCAAATGAACTAAAATTTCGCAGTATTAAATCTACTTGGCCTTGAGCATCTAATTTGTCATCTAATCTAGTAGCCAAGTATATTAGTGGCACTTCAAATATAAAGGCAAGCAGTTTTATTCTAAAACGCGAGCGTTAATACGAAAATCTACAGAGATTTCTGGGACACAACCGATTGGCAGATCTTTAAAAGAAATTAACTTCACCTCGGGATGAAAACTATTTCCCTATTTGAGGTATATGGTAGTTGTCTGTTACCACAGTTTAGAACAAAAGTAATTTGAATTTGGTACGTAGAACTTGTGAAATTTTTGTATGCATGCAGGCTTTAACAAAAAGTTTATATTCCTTTTTTGAAAAGATTAAAAACAGAAGCGAAGTAAAATGGAAATCAACGAATTAGAAAAATAAATCAAGCTAACTTGGAAGAGGCCCAAGAGAGAGCCTTAGAGATTTTAAGGCATATAAGAAATTTGTTAATGAGAATATCGATCTCTTAAACAGTCAAGATACACAGAACAACAAGAATCTTTGTTGATGATCCGTTGATAGTTTTGGTATCCATTTGGACTGAATGGTTTAAATATCGTCTTAATGGATATTAAGAATATCCATTTTATTATTAACAATATCCATTTAATGTAAGATTGATCTTAGATTTTCATTCAATGTATCTGCAAAATGAGCAAAGAATATGAAAAAATAATAAAAATAAATATTCATCACTAAAGGACATTCCTTTCTCTGTGTAAGAGTTAAGTTTTAAATGATTGATATGAATTCTACGAACATAAAACGTTTTTCTAAGTCTTAGAGATTTTGAGGTGAAATTAACTTCTGGAACACAGCTGCCCCATTTTTACATTTTTGACGTAAAATGATTGAAAATATAATCCAATGCAATCCGATAATTAGATTTAAAGTCTATAAGATTCAGAGTTGAATAAGAAATATTTCTGATTTTCAAGCGAAATAGAAATTTGGAATAGTGCCAATGGGACCTTTTTGGAAAATAAAATGAAAGAACCAATTTTTTTTAGATTCTCAAGCCTTGCCTACTGATTTCTGACACATTTACCAAATAAAGCGACCGCTTAGTCATAGCCACGATATCCATATGAACCATAAGCAGCACTATCACGTCCTTCGCCATAATAATTTCCTCCTCTTGACTTTGGTAAGCCCCATCGATCTGTGTTCTCATAATAACCATAACCACGATTACGTTGACCATTATAATCCGGTTGCCAATAGCCCGAGTATTGTCTAAAGCCGCCATTACCTCCATATCCTCCATAGCCGCCATAGCCATGTCCAAATCCTTGTGATCCCAAAATATTTGTAGTAGGATAATAGCTGCCTGTACCTGGATAATAACCCGAACTGCCGCCATAGCCCGTTTGGGGATAGTAACCAGAATTGCCATATCCATAGTTTGGATAGCTGGGATAATATCCTGTGTTGGGACGATTGTAGTAGCCATTGCCGCCATAGTTATAATTGGGATAATAGCCTCCTCCCCCAGTCTGGCCAAACAAGCCGCCCAGATTAAGCACTGCAAAGGAATTGTTGAAGAAAATTTCATTAAAAATGCATTTCCCCACCCCGCCCTTTCTTTTTACTTACACTTGGCCGAGGTCTCAGCCGTGGCCAAATCACTGGTCTGTATTGACTGCTGCTGTGCAGGCACTGAGGCACTTAGTGCTCCGCATATGGATAACTATTGTATTATAAGGCACTTTGGTTAATGAAATTCTTAAATCGTTTTTATATTAAAACTCCCCCGAAACTCACCAACAACAAAATGAATTTCGTATACATTTTTGTTCTTTTTTTTTTAGGAATCACAGAAACAAAGCAAAAACTTCAACTGCCTTCGGCAGACAGACAAGTGCTCGATGCGGCGTTGGTACGTTAAATAATTCTGTTTCCCAGACGTGAGGCCAATTTATATTTTTCATTTTCCGGCTGAGTTGCCAAGCTTCAAGCTTCAAGCCAACAATGACAAAAACGCCGACGACGACGGCGACGGCGATGACTGCGACTGCGACTACGAAACAAACAAACCGAAACAAAACACAACAAAACCCCAAACTCTCGCACTTAGAAGCCCCAAGACAGTTTTATTACTCATACGCCACCGAAGCCAAGCTCAATAGTGGCCAACCAGGGCTGGCATACGTGGGGGTAAAGTCAAAGTTTATCTTGGCATCAGTTTCCGCACGGAAATCTTAAAAAGAGTGCAATATGTCTAACAGAACGTGAAACAAATTTAAAAAAGAAGAAATAATAAAATAAATAATATCATATCGATCCAATTGGGGGAAGGGGGGCGGATTTTCCGTCATTGGAAAATTACATTTGAAATTATTTCACATTCTTTCCCTGCAAACCAAGTTTCAAGCCAGTCGAATGAAAAATATTTTTTTTTCGTGCAAAATTTTCGAGGAATCCAACCGTTGAGTTAAATTTCTTAACATCGGAAAACCACTTTTCAAATTATTTTGTATTCTGTCCTTACAAACCAAGTATCAAGTCAATCGGATGAAAAATATGCAGAATTTTCCGACCGTCGGGTCAAAATTTCAGACATTAGAAAATCACATTTCAAATTATTTCGTATTCTATCCTTTCAAACCGATTTTGAAGCCAATCGGATGGAAAATAGTTTTTTGCATGCAGAATTTTCCGGCCATTTTCAAATTATTTCCTAACGAGCCAATCTGACGAAAAATATTTTCCAGGAATTTTCCAACCGTTGAGTTTAATTCTACAACATCGGAAAAGCACTTTTCAAATTAATTCTGCCATATTCCTCGTAGGCGGATTTTGGAAAATGGGGAAAACATGTGTCGAATTATTTCGCGTACCAAACCAAGTTTTAAGTCAATCGAATGAAAAGAAAAATTGTTTCCCTACAAACTTTTTCGACCTTTTCAGGTGGAATTTTTCAAAAACCCGACTTAGTACGCACTTTCACCACAAATGGAAACTTCTTCATAAATTTCAGTTTTCTATCTCTTAACCTTTGGGCGGTGCGATGCTTGCCAATCAGTCAGTCAGTGAATCAGTCTGGATACTCTCTTTTACAGAGATAAAGTTATCCCTGTTTTTACATGCTGCAGACACTATATATTACAAATAGCACTTCCTATAGGCAGAATGTCCGAAGAAGCCCTTGAAGCGAGTAATAAAGAGTTCCCCAAAGAAAATAGATGAAATACAATGGAAAGCCTAATGAATAGCTTACTTATAAAGGGTGATTTTTTAGCTACTATCTTTTTGGCAACACTGCTTTAAACTGCTCACGCACGTTTCGTGTTTTGTTTCACTGTCAAACATCTTCAGTTTGGTCTATAATTTAACCATGAATCGTCTTACAAACGAACAAGGCTTGCAAATTAATGAATTTTATTATCAAAATGCGTGCTCTGTTAAAAAAGTTCATCGCACGCTTCTTCCATTTTATGGTTAGTTTAATCGACCCACTGAAGCGGCTATTAGGGCTATTATGACTATATTTCGCACCAAATTTACATTGTTGGACATTAAACCACCAACACGCTTACGTTGAGTGCGAACTGAAGAAAATATCGCAGCTGATGACCATCAATTATCGATTCGTCGCCGTTCGCAGCAATTGGGCCTCGTCGAAAATTTTGCGGAATGATTTAGGTGTGAAGCCTTTCAAAATATAACTGGAGCAAGAATTGAAGCCGAACGACCTACCGCATTGAATATTTGATGAATGGGCTCTTGGAACGTTGGCCGAAGATCCACTTTTTTACCGAAAAATTGTGTTCAGCGATGAAGCTCATTTTTGGCTCAATGGGTACGTAAAGAAGCAGAATTGTCGATTGTGGAGTGAAAATCAGTCAGAAGCATTGCAAGAGCTACCAATGCATGCAGAAAAAGTCACAGTTTGGTGCGGTTAATGGGCTGGTGGCTTCATTGGACCTTACTTCTTCAAAGATGATGCGAGTCGTAACGTAACTTTGAATGGAGACCCAACAATGGACTTATTGAGAGGCGAGTTCAATTGGCCGCCTAGATCGTGCGTTTTAACACTTGTAGACTATTTTTTGTGGGGCTATGTTAAAGCTCATGTCTATACAGAGAAGAGCGTTTCAATTGACGCATGGGAAAACAACGTTGAAGCATTTATTCGTGAGATACTGGCCGAAATGTTGAAAAGAGTATGCCAAAACTGGACTAAGCGGATGTACCATTTGCGGCGCAGTCACGGTCAACGTTTGCATGAAATAATCTTCAAACATTAAATTATATGGATCGTACTATCGATTCAAATGAAGATTTTATGCATTTTTCTGAATTTTTTGTGTTTTTTTGTTTTGAAAAACTTTTATATATCTTTGAAAAAATCACCCTTTATTATCAGATCCGCTTACTACAACACCAACGTCGTTCCGCAACCACCGTATTCGTCTGATTTAGCTTCGTGTGACTTCTGGCTATTCTCCAAACTCAAAAGACCACTCCGAGGACACCGTTTCGAGTCGATTAAAGAGATTAAACGTGAATCGGCACGCGCTCTGATATTTTGAAAGTGACTTTTTGGCATACATCGAGGACTGGAAAAAACGTTGGCATAAGTGTATTGTATCGGGAGGGTATTACTTTGAAGGCGATGAAATTGATTTGGAAGAATAAATAAAGATTTTTTTGATTTATAAACAAATTCCGACTACGTTTTGCCCACAGTAGTAAAACATCTTTGTCGAAAATACTAAAAAATTCCAGAAAAGATGTATAGTTGGTATAGCAGAGTTGCTCGCCAATTTTAAAAATGCCGTAGCTGATTCCAATTCGACTACTAATGTTTTTTTTTTTGCTTCATATACGTTAAAAAAATAATTTAGAATATTAAAATGTTAAGAACTCAATAATGTATATTATTTAGTTGATTTAAAGTTAACCTAGGAAATTAAAAAATTTCAGAGGACGTATCAAATCAATAGAATCCCTATGTTAACATTTACAATAAAAACATCTGGTCAGAAGCATTCGCCTTTCATTGCCGCGATCAATTTCAGAGAATTATCTTTAACTTATTTTCCTCGGAAAATAGGACATTCCTTCTGTCAGTATGCGGTGCAATTGTCAAGAAGTTCGCGAATTGCAATGTGGCAATTATACGAAAACTTTTAATGGCTAGAAAATCGAGATACAATAAATAAATAAAAGAAAAAAAAAATTCAAACCTTTAGGCTGAAACTGAAACCAAACTGAAGTGTGGCGAGTATAGAAAAATTTTTTGATGGCTAGAAAATGATGAAGCTGCTAAATGAAATGAATTGCAATCAGCGTCGTCGACGTTAGAAAGTTTGTCCCGAAATAAATAAAATTAAAAATCAATATAAAAATAAAAGAAAAAAATATAAACATTTAGGCTGAGCAGCTGTGTTCGCTGGCCCAGCCAGTCTAGGAATGAATTATAAAATTGTGTCTAGCTGTAGCTAACAAAGTCAAAGCCTACTTCGATCATAAATTTAAATTAATGAAATTTCAAAAATTGAAGCCGCCGCACACACAGGCAGCGGAGCCTGGGCACAGCCTTTGCGCTAGCACACATTAGCAACGCGGAGCGGTAAGTCGCTCATCCGCTGTAAACAAAAATGCCTGAAGAGTTTGGTTTTTTTCCTATGTATAATCGTCAAAATAACAAAAAGATCAAAATATTAGAGATTATCATTCTGATCAAGATGAAAAGGAAAATTTAGCTAAGGAATAGGAAAATAATGATTTAATCCAAATTAATCCAAAAATTGGCTCTTAGTTCTCATGCTTTAAAGTTTTGGGAATACTATCAATATAAAAGTACTTTACAATTTGTTGGATCAGCTGTTCGTGCAACTGAAATATCAGTCCTGCGCACTTTTCCTACTCAGATATTAGTTGTATGATCAAGTATTAGACTTAAACCCCATTTTCAACGTGAGCTCAAAGACTCTAAGATTGCGATAAACAGTATATGGAAACAACTTATGCGCAGGAAAAATATAATGGTAATACGGTATAATGGTATGGTAATACGAAAGTTTAAGGTGGTCGTGCAGGTTTTTTACTTTTCCTTGAAAAAAAATATTCTTCCTTCCAAGTTGCATTTTTTTTATTTCGTAAGGATGATGAAAATGCCAAAATCAGACTGCCCAGATTTGTGGTAACGTTTCCTTTTCCTAATGGCTACACAGCAGGACCTTGAGCACAACTTGAATGCAATAGACACGTGGAATCACCATCATATCAACATTCTGCAAAAGCTAGATCAACACGAACAAAATCTTTTCGAGTCCCAAGCACTACTGTTTCCACGATCACAATGTCAATGCTCTTTAAAGCACGTACGGAACTGCTTTACCTTAATTACACACTTTACGCGAGAGAGCAGATGTATTTCATATTGTCTCTTTACTTCGGTAGGCATACAGTATTTCGCTGCTAAATGGGATAAACTGACGATCCCTTGATATTTTCTTGCGGGAATGTATGCGGTACCGACAGGACATCTTGCTAGACTACAGAGATCAGTAAAATGATGTCACGAACTCGTGGTTCTTTGCCTCGGTATGACAGGGGAAGCTGTGTGTAGTAATCGAAAGGCAGAAAATAGCCAACGACCAAGTTTAGTTTCAGACTGCAACCATCTACGTCACGAACTTGAACCGTCTGAAGCCTGTCTCACTCCAACCCATCAGCCATCACGCGATAGAGCAAGACAGATCGAGCCTGAGCGCCATAGCAGCGGAGCAGAAAAGCGAGGAGGGACTGAGCAATCTATACTTCTCTCATCTGTGGAACTGCTTAGCCCAATACTAAAGCTTGAAAGACAGGAGAACGTCAGGAAAAAGGCTTTATTATCTTTATTTTAAAATCTTCAGAAAATTGAAGGTATATTTTGTATTTTACTCCTAAAATAATAATATTTGTATATAAAATTCATATAATAGAATTACACATGAAAAATGAAATAAAGATACTACTACCCATACCATTGGTTTTATCCAGCGAAAGAGCAAGTAATGATGAAATTTTGAATAACACTAGGCAACAAGATCCAGAATATTGACGAATCGGTGGTGATTCTAGATGACATGATCCATGACGTCGAGATTTTAAGTGAAATTTGTAAGTAACTTTCAACCCTCTTTTTGTATATGAATAAGCGAAAACGACATTTTTTCTGAACCCCGTCTCGAGCGTCTGAACCCACTTTGTAAACCCGTGTATGAACCCCGGAGTGTAGTAGGTCCGCAGCACTAAAATTTATATTCAGTAGTTTCATATTGAAATTTAAAAACCTGCAAATTCCGTTCTGCCATTTTAATCAGGGGTGTCCTAGAAATCTCTAGAGATTTTTTGTAAATGAAAACCGTTGTAAAACCATTCGCAAAAGGTTTTGTGTCTAACGTTTTACGGTGTGTATGCAAACAAACGGAAGCCAGAAAATTCTTGATTTAATAACGGAATTTCTTGATTCAAGTGCATTTTTAAAAATCCTTAAATTTTTGATTTCAAGCACGCTTTGAATATTTTTGGAATTTTTGAAGAACTTTTAGTTTGAGCTCTGAGGGAGGATCTAGACTTACGTTAGAGCGATTTGTACTTAAAGTAAGAGCTCGTTTTTAAAACTTTTATTCTTGAATCAAATATTTTATTTCTCATTTTTAATTAATTAAAAATCTTAAATTTAAACTTTTTTCTTGAAACAAGAATTGTATTTCTATTTTTAAATTTTTAACAATCAATTTTGAATTTAAGCACGATTCGTACTAAATGTAAGAATTTTCAAGAGCGAATCGTTCTTACCGAATTCTTGACTGAAACAGGATAGAATCAAGAGGGTTTTTTTTAAGACCGAGTCGTTCTGTTTTTTGTTTAAAAAAAAGTCCCGGAAAATGTCTGAGTGCGGTGCATACTAATCTGAGAGTAGTTTTTCCGCTTGAAGCGGCCTAAGCGAACAGTGAGAAAAGGTCAAAGAAGACCCCAAAAAAAGTTCCATCGTTCACTATTTTGTGGGACAGAAACTTTAATTTCAATATTAAATCCAATAACTTTCAGAACCCAAATCAACATAGCCAGCCCTAAATCAATTTCAATTTTGTGCCTGGTGACTTCCCGCCTTGCTTAACCTCAAATCAAACAGCTATTTAGACCTTTTTCTTGACTTGTCAGTGATTATGTGATTATTATTATTATTTGTACGCCGGTTGTGCAGGTGACAAAATAAATGCCTCATTTTCGCCAAGTGCGTGAGTTTAATTTTAGCTATTTGCTCTTGAAAACTTTAACAAACACAAACACAAATAGACAAAACAATTGCCTTGTTTGCTGTAGTTCAGAGATCGTCCGCCCGCCGCTTTCAACTTGGCCGCCGCACAATTTATGAGAACTTACACCCAAAATACTCGCGCAATTGCTTGTTTAGTATATCTTTAATTCCAATTATCCACACCAGAAAACTTTGCGCAAATATTTGCCAGCACCGGGTACGTATCTCTGTATCTGTTTTACGGTACAGGCTTAACGACCCAGAGGCCATTCGCCACCACGACTATCTGCGTTTTGTGTTGTTTTTGGCTTACATAACACCGCAGACAGAGAGACAGACAGACAGAGAGAGACCCAGAACGAGCAAATGGCAAAACTTTGACATAATTGTCGCCCTTGAGCCCAAGTATTGAAAAATTCATTCATAAAATAATAGTGGAGAAAGGAAGAAGCAGTCCAAGCAAATTGTATGGTAGGTGTGGCTGCAAATGACAAGAGAGACAGACAAAAGTGCGACAGGTGGGTGAGGGTGAATGCTTATTTCTTTTCTTTGATATAAATTGCAGTTTTGCATCTGAAAAAAACGGGGAAAACATAATAGTAAAAGGGAAAAGTTGTAACCAAACCAATACAGTTTCTTTGATGCTCCAACTGGAGAACGGAAATAGGTTTCTTAATCAAGGAAGAATAACAATAATATTCTTTTTATTAAATATTAAACAAAATTACAACCACGCTACCAGAAATACGAGAAAAAGTAGTGGCTAGCGATACACAAAAAGTAAAAAAAAATAATTTGTAACAAATTTATCATAACAAAGCGTCAAGCTTGAAAAAAAAACTTTTATAACTTTTTGATACAGGTAATAAGTTTTGAGAGGGTCAATCGATAATTTTGCACTTTGCCCTGCAATGGTCCCAAAGTCGTTTTATTTGGCATAAAGTCCAAAAAAATTGCGATTTGTGGAAAAAACCATTTATTTTCGAAAAACGTATATCCCAGGGGTCATAGAATCATCAAATTGTATTATGAAATGCAGCCTTTAAAGTTTAGCAAAGACCCAAAAGTTAGCCATTCATTTCACTCAGCACTTGGCTTTTGTTGTTGCAAAATTTTGTCTAAATTTATTGGCTTAAAAATAAACGAAAATTGATTTAAGTAAATGAAGTAAACTATGGAAAATAATGTAAAAAGGTATGTTTAATACAATTTCGTTTGAGTTTGTTCTATATCTGTGATTTGTCCTTTAATTTATGTGTGTTTTTACCTTAAAGTAATTCTGTTTTCTGAAGTAAAAGTTTTTTGGATTGTCGTAATTGTTAATGCAATATTGTTCATTAAAGTGTCCACTATACGATAGTCTAATTGGTTTATCACGAATTTTCAGACCACTTTGAGTTTAAGCATAAAAAATTGATTAAAAAAAATAAATTTGACTATAATGCGAATGTCCTTTATAATATTTGGACAATTTTGATTGCTATATCTAGTGAATTCACGATTAATGCAAAAAAGCGTTCTGGTCAGCCACCGTTAATCAAAAATTGGCACACGGCCAAGTTTATAGGTAAACCTCTTAAGGGACATTCAGAAGAACCGAGTCTTTACATTAAGGAAGATAGCCTCACTTTCCACCAACAGAAATGTACGAGATTTCCATTTCCCGTTGTTAACATATCTTGACATATCTTTTATTTTCGTGTCTAAATCGCACATGAATGTAAGGCGATTCTTTACTCGATAATTATGTTTCCGCTGATAATACTAAGAAAGTTTTTAAAGTAGGGGAAGATGGATGTTCAGAGCCTTATGGGGTTGTGAGCTACGCGAATATTGGCCACAAAAAGATGGATATTAAAACTTTTGGTTTATATCAAGCAGTGTTGCCAAATCAGCTTTTTTGCGCCATTTCTGGATTTTTCTTACCCCGTATTGCGGGAAAAAATTACAAACAGTGGGAATGCTGGATTTTTATACTCTGTACCGAAGGTACATAGAGTATATTAAGTTTGTGCAAAAGTATGTAACAGGGAGAAGGAATCATTTCCGACTATATAAAGTATATATATTCTTGATCAGCATCAACAGCCGAGTCGATATAGCCATGTCCGTCTGTCTGTCTGTCTGTCCGTCTGTCCGTCCGTATGTCCGTCCGTATGAACAAACAGATTTCGGAGATGGTAAGAGATAGAGGTTTGACATGTATGGGACAAATGTGTCTTATAGCTGCAGGCAGATCAAGTTTATTTTCAATTTTTGCCACGCCCCCTCCCGCCCCCGCAATTCGGAAAAAACGTTTTATCTCCTACAGTTTTGAAGATAGACGTTTCGTACCTTCTAGAGATAGTTAGTAATTAGCAAAATCGATTTGCCGAAAAGATAATAAAGATCGGATCAGCGGTTCTCAAGTTATGAGCAAAAAAGTACTTCGCCCTCGCCCCACCCCCTCCCCCCCATTCACAACTAACACAATCTTAGAGAGAGAGAGAGAGAGCGAGAGAAAGAGTGAGAGAGAGAGAGAAAAAGAGAGAAAGACTTTGAGATGAGCGCAGCGCCAGCATTGCATTCAGCTTCTACTCCAGGTACAGAGTATGTTATAGTCGGGCTTGACCGACTTTCTCACTTGTTTTAAAAATGATTTCGGCTTCTTTATTTTTGCTTTGGAGCAAATTAATTGTTTTTCACCTTTGACAGTCATTTATTGACAATAATTAGCACCTCGAAGTGTCTTAAGAATGGGTTTGTCATGTACGAAAAATGCCGAAAGATTTCGAACAAGAATGTCGTGGTATCAGGCTGCAGGACCCTATGAGTAAGGATTGCCTTCGGAAGTTATTGAAAATGAACAAAATGACAATGAAATATTCTTATATTTGGATTTTTAAGGTCAATGACACTGACGCATCCGGCTTGCTGAAAGATCTTCTGATTGCATTCAATTCGCTAAAAAATCTTCCATCAAATACCAATATTAATATAATACAAGTTTGGAGAAATTTGCTGTCAAAGATATGAGTTTGAGAAGCAGATTTAAATGTTTCAGATGTATAAGTTTTTTTTTTTTTTTGAGTATATTTAACTTGGCTTCTGCTAATCTGATTTTTTGATTTTCTTAAAATTAATTATATATATTAAGACATTTAAATGATTTCAGGTTGCCTGAAAACCACAGCATTCTTAAAAAAGTTACATATTTTCGGTTCACTACATCTTACAACCAAATAAGCAAGTTTTTCCCATTTAGAAATATAGGATAAATAATATTATTTATATTAAGGGAAATGGGAGAACAACAAAGAAACTATAAAGTTTTGAAGTGAAGTAATCGCTTTCAATGACTTTGAAGGAAATCAAAGATTTTTTGATAAGTGTTGGGTCGACATTCAAAATGCTACGTAGATAATAAGGTCCCCTTAGTTACCTTCAGCTAACGGGCACAACTGACAGCTAACGGGCCTTGGACATCGATAAGGACGAGGAACTCCAGCACTCTGATGATATATTAAACATATTTTGTATATATAATTACATTGAAGACAAGAAAACCATGCCCTTTTTTTAAGCTTTTTTGTCGAGAATTGCAGCATTTTTCCTATCCGACCCGCTGAAATTATTAAGTGTCTCTCTTCTTCTGTTAATCTGGGGATCGGTTCCGGAACGGTTTGCAGCATAGGTCTCAATTTTTATAACCGTGACTGAAGAATCAACAAATGGCAAAAAAAACAACAAAAAATAGATCCAACCTTATCTTAAAACCAGACGTTACAAAAAATTTTTTCGTACATGCCTTTATTTGGTACAAGCCCTATAATAAAAAAAATAAAAAAAGGATGGAAAATATAATCGAAATTGTAGATCTCCCACAAGAAACTGAAGTGGAATTCCGTTAAGTGACAAGCAATGGTAATTGGCTGATATTGACTAAAAATGTCTCTGCCTGTTTTCATAAATCTAAAAATTTGCTATAAGATTTTAGTATTCAAAATGTATTCCCTATCATTAGTCACCACTTATCAAATGTTGCATTGTTTTGTCCAAATATTGTTTCATTTTTTTTTTTGGCACAACACAAAAGGTAAAGCCGCCCAGTCTTTACAGCAGAGACGTGTGAAAACTAATAGATATTTTGCCATGCGGGCATTACACCTTTTTTTACTCTTAGTTATGGAACTTGACACAGTCGTAAAATCAACAATATAAAACTGGGTTACGTATCGGCGTTTATTCAAGGTGAAACTAAGTAAAGTTATTTTTAAAGTATGCACCTTAAAGGTTTAACCTTAGTGATCTCATCTTTTGTGCCCATTTTCGATTACAACTTCCCTCTTTAAATCCCCATAGCAGGCAGTGCAACGATACCAAAAAAAAAACTAAAATAAATAAAAACATTGTGTACACAAAAAAATGTTCTTCCACTCCGACTTAACAAAATAAACAACTGTTTCTATTTCACTTGTCCCACCCCAGCGATATTGCTCCTGGCGTTCGATATTTGTTGCTAGGCACAGAAACAACTACAGAGAGCACGTTCAAGTGCTGGCAGAACAGATTTTTGTACAATTTCATGGACAACGAACCGCAGCAACCGCCACCGTCGAGGCCGCCGACAGGTGTAGGAATGATTATTAACGCAATTCTAGGTTTAATTTACTTAAAGACTTAATAGCCAAATTGAGTTCTAAGCAGGTAGACGAAACTTTAAGGAAATCTTTTGGGTTGGGTGCAGACTAATTCACAGACAAGAAAAGCGTAGCATACCTGTGGGCGGAGCTAAGAAATTAAATGGAATTGCCATATCAATGGAAAATTATGCTTTAAGCATTTGAGCATCACTTGTTTATATTTGCCTTAGCTTACTAATTTTGAATGTACTTAAACTTGTATATATGACAGTTTAAGCAAAGGATTCAAAAGTTAATCAACCAAATTATAAGCTCACTACAATTAAATAAGGCTTCGTGAGGATTTCAGCCTCAGCAAATTTCAATTACAGTTGACAACCCAGCTTAGTTCTTTAGATACTTACATATATAGCTTGTCATTGCTGATGTAGTTGGATAGATAGACACTTAATAATAAATAACAAAAATTTAAAGCCGTCAGCCTATCTTCTGCTGTATAACAAAACAATGCCTATGACATACGCTGTACCCTCCAAAGTTTATATATACCTGATCAAATTAACTGAGAAACATAAAGTACAAAAAAGCCATATAGTGTGTTAACTGCTGCCTATCGACGCTGCGGCCAGTGCTACCCATCATAACTGTTTGTTTTCCTTATTACTCGTATCTTTATCATTCGTAGAAGATCTATCTATCTACAAAACTGTGGGAAATATGACCTTTTTTGTTCAAAAATGGCTTGACCAGCCTGCAAGTAAAAGCAAAGCTCTTTTCGTCGATAAATCCGATTGAAAATTTAAGCAATGGCAAGAACTCACTTTTTGGACTCAATCTTGAAATTGCATATATATAACTAGTTTTCAAAAAATTTCGGACTATGATTTTTAAACCCAGAAATTGTAAGTCTCTCGAAAAATTTGTCGGCGCCGCAGAATTTTTAAAGATTTAATTTTCTTATTTGAAAATCTAGTTCGAAAAACTGTTGTTCCAATTTAAGTTCCATCTCTAAAAACAGGTCTGAATCTTTCTTTAAAAATGTCCCTTTATTTAGTTATGGGTTAATTTGATGTTTTACTGAAAATTTTTTAATGTGTTATATGTTTGAAACTTTGTTGGCGCCGAAAAAGGGGAATAACTTGTCAGCCCTTGATCTGCGAGCTGTCATATAGAGGGCGACACCATAGATAGGGGAGCCACTGCGGCGGAGGCTTTTCTAAATCTCCTAACAAAGCACGAGAGGTTTGAAACCCAACAAAAGCAATTTTTCTGGCAACTATGAATATTAATTTGGTTGGAAAAGGTTTCTGTGGCACTCATTTTGCCCAACCAAAATCCAACCCAGATCCAACACCGATCCAACCTAGCTAGATCACTCACCCTCAGATCCTACCCAGATCCCACTTAGATCCCGCCCAGATTTTACCCAGTTTTCACCCAGATCCCTCCTAGATACCACCCACATCCCACCCAGATTCCACCCAGATCCTCTTATATCACGCCCAGATACTACCCAGATCCCGTCCAGATCCCACCCATATTCCAGTTAGATCCCGCCCAGATCCTGCCCAAATCCCACCCAGATCCCTCCATCCGCATCTTTCCTACCTCTTCGCTTTTCCCCTCTGCCTAATCTCCTGTGTGGGAAACTCCACAACATTATAACACAAAATATGAATGACGTCTGCGCCACGTGATGTTGAAAACAAACTTTACTCCTACTTAAATCGTTCGTACCGGAAATTGGTTGGTTCATTATATTTTCATATTTAATTTTTAGAATTATTTATATATAAAAAATTAAAGTGTCCAAACTTTGTATTTGACGAATTCCATATTTAAAGCTGAATCAATGGCGAAAATATTCAATTCAATGTGTAAATATCAAAATGTGAGAGCATTTTTCCCTCAGTGTAATAGTCATTTTTTACTGAACACATCTAACATGTGCTCAGTGTAAAAAGCGTATAAGGATACTCATGGATACTCTGGATAATAAGGATACTCCTCAGACTCACAGTTATCCCTTTTCACTCCATCAGGTCCACATTCTATATCTTCTAACGGAGTAGTTCCGCTGGGAGAAACTGTTTCTGTGGTGCTTTTAGAGGGTAAGGACAAATCTTGACATTGAGCCGCATCTGGGGTATCGCAAATTTTTAAAAAGGCATTGAAAACCTTATCTCCCTGACAATACTGAAATACAGGCCAGCCATAGGTGCAATTGATAAAGGCCTTGCAGTCGTAAGGATAACGAAGTAGAAAACCATCATCGTAATTTCGGCACGTGTCTTCGGACATACCGGGTGGAGGTGGCGGTGGATCCCAGCTGGAAGTTGATTGGGTTGGTAAGTCACTCGTTTCCAAAGGTATGGTAGTCGTCGTCGTTTCTATCTCCATCTCCGTAGAGCTCTCCGTTATATTAAATGTGTAGTAAATGCATTTCATTTCTTGTGGAAAGGTACATGATTGTGTGGCATTATTAAACCAAAGACTAACCGGACACATTACTACCGAGGGATACAGACAGTCGCACACCAAATATAAATTACAATTATCTGGATAGGGCACCACACTTCCAAATTGCATTCCGGCACACATGGCCTGATTCTCGTATCTCTGCTCACTGCCACAGGTATTATGACGCGGCAGGGCGCTGACTAGGTGGTAGAAAAGGACTAGCAGCAAAGCCAGCTGATTCCAGGTAAAAACTGTAAAACGTTCTGTATGAAGGTATCACATAACGAGTAAAACATTTCAGTTTACCTTTCATCTTGAGTTTTGTCTATGTTTAACTGCTCTACTTGGACATGCTTAAACAACAAATGGTATATTTTCGCTCACTGCTTTTGAAAAGACTAAGCTCAGCTATTTATATTATCTTGACTTGATATGACCTAATCTTTTGCCCCAAATAGCAAATATTATTAGCAATTTGATAAGATTTTAATGTTGTGTGCAATTAAAAGTATACTCAAAAGATATATTTTAAGACTGTGCGCAAAAGATATATTTATATGACTGTGCACTCAGACTGAACTGTACCTAAAATACTGCACTAAACCCCTATTCAGTAATGCTCAGAACTAAACCAAAGCTAAATAAGCTCTGATTTGAAAGGGCTGTAAAGGGCGGCAAATTGAAGTTGCAGCTAGTATTTTAAAAAATAATAGAGGTATTCCCGAAAGTGATTTAGACACTGATGCCATTTTATTTAGAATATTTATATTTTCTACACATCAAGATCTAGTAATAAAATAAATATTAATTGAAAGCATTTTCAAAACCTTCAAGCAGTGTCCGGCAAAACACACGTGCTTATTTTGCCTTTGAATGTGTGCGTTCAGACACGCGAGAGCGCTCTCAGTTAGCACATGTTTGTTAGTGCAAAAGAGAGCAGTGTACGCTCGTATAGTGTCTGTGTATCGACGCCGCTGCTACAGAGGATGGACGTCGCTACTTTTAAACACAGAACATTGAACGGAGCCGGACCCTGCTTTTAAGGCACAATGTCAGTAGCAAACGCAGACTTTTTTATTAGGGAATGAAGAAGCGATCCCAACCAAGAAACTTCTCACCACGAAAAACTTTGTTTTTGGTACTCAAAAACTTTAGATATACTCAGGAGGAGCAGTGCTAGATTGGCAAACATACTCTGTACCCGGAGTTAAAGCTGAATGCAGTGCTGGTGCTGCGCTCATCTCTTACTCTCTCTCTCTCTCCTTCTCTCTCTCTATCTCTCTCTCTCTAAGATTGTGCGGTGTAGCTTGTGAAAGGAGGGGGGTGGGGCGGAGTGTGGTTTACATATTTGCTCATAACTTGAGAACCACTCTTCCGATCTATATCATTTCTTTGACAAATCGATACACATTTCTAATTACTAACTGTCCTTAGAAGATACGAATTAAACACAAAAAACAAAAAAAGCATTTAAAAAACGTATATAACACTACGCTGCTACGGGAACTTGATCCAGGAATGTACAGTCCACTCTGCCACGGCTTTTGTTCCCCTCAGAGCGCCAAAATGCCTGGCAAAAAACTATGGAAAATATTATAAATGCTTTATTAGTTTTTTCCGACCCTTTGATATCTTCATTGTAAAATGGGTCTTCAATTTTGTGTGCAAAAAATATTATAATGGGCGATGATGATAAGAGCTTGCTTTTAACGAAGCATCTTTATATGGCTGACTCT
This sequence comes from Lordiphosa clarofinis, assembly GCA_018904275.1. NCBI lineage: Eukaryota > Metazoa > Arthropoda > Insecta > Diptera > Drosophilidae > Lordiphosa > Lordiphosa clarofinis. The sequence continues at coordinate 501,502 of JAEIGQ010000026.1, forward strand.
GATTCCGAAGATTTCGAATAATATTTTATCGGTTTCTAGCTAATTCAAATAAGGTATTTCCAGATAACAATTCCCAATCCCAAAAAAAAACACTTTTCAGCTGTAATTTTTTTTTCTTACATTTTATTTAATTTCAATACATATTTCTCTTTTTGACATAACAATTCATTTAATCCGTCTCAATCAATTTTGTTTAAATAAACTAAAAACTAAAATTTACAAAAATCATAAAAAATCATAATAAAAAAAGAAAAATTAGGAAAAACATACACAAAATGCATAATAAACAACATGTCACAAAACAAAACTTTCCACTTGTCTTACCAAACGGAAACTAACAGACAGAGAGAGAAAGACACTGAGACAGGCAGCCTGGAGTGCATTTAGTGAACACAAAAATGGTAAACTTAAATGTTTAAAACTTTACTCTTAGAATAAGCTAACAATTTCTTCGAGTTTCGCTTTCATCTTGAGGGAAGGTTAGTGGGAAGAGGAATACGGAAGGAGCTGGGAAGGGGAAGGGATTGCGTCTAGTTCGTCGTCTCTTCGGGTGCGATCTGTACGGCAATCGGTTCGGAGGGTGCTGCCAGGGGTACCTCAACCTTCTCTTCAACTTTTGTTTCGCTCTTTTCGTCCGTTGTCTCGCGCTTCTTGTGCAATCTTTGTGGCAAATTCTGGCTACAAGAGCAGGGACACATACACTGATCCTTTGGTGCTCCACCCGTAAATACGGAATGCAAGCTAAATGACTGCGGTATACTAGCCGGTTGTACACCCAATGGGAAGGGATCCACCTGCTGATACTTATCGCTCGTATGAATGGAATTCTCCTCACAGTTGGCATAGTATTCCTGTGGCAATATCACCACCGGCATGAAAGCGATGACCGCTCCCTTGGGTATCTTGTCCGGGGGATAGAAGGCCGGCTGTCCCGGTGCTTGGGGTATGACGGGTAATTGTGTGAGTGACATGGCGTTCATTATGCTGCCGAAGTTGACGTTTCCGTTGAAGCCGGTGAATTGTTTGTTATAGTCAACTGAGGCCGGATTCGGAATCTTGGGATAGTCGGAGGTGGAGTGGGTATGGTGGGTAGAGGTGGTGGTGGTTTGCGATGAGAATGTCTTATCGGCATTACAAACGCAGGTATCTGCTCTGTTGGGAGTGGGAGGAGGAGACGGCACATGTAAAGGTGGAGAGGGACGTGGTGTTACTTTGGGATAGGATGGGATGATCGGTCGGGAGGTGACTGGTACCGAAGGAGGCACCTGTGGTGTATGGTACTGTACGGGTACGGGGGTAACGTTCGTTTTTTCGAAAGGTCGTGGGGTCGAAGGTTCGTATGTGGCAGTTGTGCGTTCAGGAACATAGCTGGACACCACCGGAGTGGGTTTCGGTGGGATGAAGTGTGGCTGTACTGGAGTGAATGGTTCGGTCTTGTGTATATCAATATTACCCGTTGTTATTGGCGTCGTAATGCTCTTTACTGGCTTATCCGTCTCAATAGTGATAGCCGGGACCTTTGGCTTTACAATCGTAGGGATTTTTTGGTATGTTGGTGGCGTAGGAGCGGGAGGAGCAGGTGCATGGTGGGGAGGAGTGACGGGAGTTTTGGGGAAAGAAGGTGGAATATAGGTTAGTGGTGGTTTTGCTGTGGTGGACGGAACTGGATTCTGCACATATTGATTATTGTGTTCGTAGTTGGGCTTGATGGTGTGTGAGTGTGAGATTGGTGGAGGTATCGAGTTTTTACCCGGTGCATCCGGTGGCAAATATCCTGGTGTCTCCTTATCCGAGTGCCGGGGATCTGTGGGTGGGGGTGGACCTGGACGATAGGGTGGAGAGGGTCCGGGTGGTCCGGGACGATCGGGGCCGGGAGGGCCGGGATAAGTGGGGCCTGTTTGTTGGGGAAAGGCAAATGATGAGACAAGAATTGGGTGATGTTAGACCCTAAGCCTTACCGGGTGGTCCGGGAGGTCCGGGACGTTGGGGTCCGGGAGGTCCTGGTGGTCCGGGACGATAACCGCCTGTTAAGGTAACGAATTTTTAAAAAAAGAAATTTCTAGGAAAATATAAAATTTTACCTGGGGGTCCGGGTGGTCCGGGACGTGTGGGTCCATCAGGTCCGGGTGGGCCGGGAGGTCCAGGTGGTCCAGGACGCGTGGGTCCATCAGGTCCGGGTGGGCCGGGTGGTCCGAAAGGTCCTTTAGGTCCGGGACGTGTGGGTCCGTCAGGTCCCGGTGGTCCAGGTGGTCCGGGTGGTCCGGGAGGTCCTTTAGGTCCGCCAGGTCCCTTAGGTCCTCCAGGGCCACCGGGTCCTTTAGGTCCTCCTGGTCCGCCTGGGCCCACACCGCCGCCATCTCCTTTACCACCTTCGCCTCCAAAGCCGCCATTCGGTCCTACGATGTGAACATAGGGCGGTGCCGGAGGTCCTGTGGGTCCTTCAATGTGCACATATTTGCCCGAATCGTCGGGATAATATTTACCATCGTTAATACCTGAACCACAAAAGATGCAGGAGATCAGTAAAAGTTCAAAAATCCTGGCGAGTTTAAAACTTACCTTTATAACGCCCATCATTAGACTCATATTTACCGCCTCCTTAATTCGAAATAAAATATAATATAAGATAAAAATGAACAATTAGTAAAATGTTTATAGTAAGGGGTTTCATTTTACTCAACTACTACACACTACAAACTACTAAGGACTAACTAGGACAAACAATAACGTGCTGAGACTACTGTTTTTAATTAACAACTAGTAGAGGTGTCTTATAGTGCCTAGAACCCAACACCAAATTACACACAAATCATAACAAAAAGCATAACAAAGTTAAATGAGGGTTTTAGTATTTATTGATGGAAGTTGATCAATGACTTTTTAGGAAGGATCGGGATCAGGCTTCTTAAGGTACTCCTTTATCTGTTTAACTTTCGACGTCACTTCCTTCAAATCTAAGCCTAATGACTGAATCTATTACTTGATTTAGTCCTGAGCATTAGGAACAGATCTAATTCATGACTGATCTCAGTGGTGTCTTCGTCCTACCCATTAAGGTCACCCACGAGTTCAATACTGAAATTCATGCCAATTAATATGAGCGTCCTCTTTGTGTTCAATTCATGTTAATAAAGCATGTAGGGACAGCCATTTATTTAGTACTAGACCTGCCAAATTAGGACTAATTAAGTACTGAGCCTTAAGCCAAGGTCCCACATTTGCCCAAATTTTAATGAAAATTTGACTAAATAGACATAATTGCAGAGTTTGTAGGACAGTAAGCTAAAAATATATGCTTTCATACGCAAATAATTTCAACACATATGGCCGAAAATATCACTCATTTTGTCTATTTTAATCAGTTTCTTAACTTTCGACATCTGAGGATATTTGTGGCATTTCACATATGAGCTATGTAAGCTATTATCTGGTAAGCACCTCTCCATCAAATATGCTGTAAAGCAGCGATTCTCACTGAATGCCCCCGCTACTCAAAATACATTGCTGTTACGCATGCACGAGCCGAAGGCATGCCGAAGCTCTCAATACTCTCACTTGTTGACAATCGCTGCTGTAGGGCAGCTTCTGTGTATACAATAGAGCTCTTCACCAGCGACGTCTACACACCGACAGTATACAAGCTTAAGCTGCTCTCTTTTGCAATTAGAAACAAGTTCAAAATGAGCGCTCTCTTACTTGGCTAAACACACACACGCAAAGAAAAAACAAGCATATGTGTTTTGACCTGAGCTTGCAAATAACTGTTGACCGTTTTTCGTTAAAGCGTTCGTTTGAGCTACTGAATTACAGAAGCCAGTCACAAACGAAAAAGTGAAGTGTTTAAGCTGAGGCTTTCATCTGCTGACTGTTAATGTGCGAGCGCTCAGTCGGTTCGCTCTCTCAGAAGAGAACAGTCAACTAAAACCAAAGCAAAGCGATACGAAGTGTTTCGTTCAGAGAGAAAGGGCAATCCTGCAGGTTTTTTCGGTTATGTTAGTGCGCAAACCGCAAAGGGAAAACAATCAACAGTTATTTGCCAGCTGTGGTTTCGAGAGTAGAGACAACGAATCGCCACTGCTGCTTATTTCTTAGGTTCATGCTCCAGGTTACTGCTGATATTAAAAAATCTTGCAGGAATTGTTGAACCCATATCCATTACAACGAATTCACACAAGTCAAAGCTGCGAGATTTCTTTTTTCGGATCTCAAAAGTCGAAGCATTCAATCTGAGGCGTAGCTTTAATTATTGTAAGCATATATAATATTTCCCAGATTGTTATTGATTCCGAGTATTTTGGCTTAGAACCTGCGAGTTTGATGTGAAAACATTCAAAACTTCGACCATGCTATGCCCCTGTGTTAATAGAGTATTACCTAGAAGGCAGCAGCAGCACAGCAGTATTCATTTGGTCGCACATTTTTAATGTCTTCTTTCGCTTTCTTTTTAAATTTTGCTTATAGTTCACCGAGAAAAAAATGATATGAAATGGCAGTTATTTAAATCAATTTTTTCTCGGAAATGTGTTCTTTTTTCGGCTCTCACTCGTAAGGTACAGCATTTGGCTCTGAGCTGTGAGCCCCAGCTCGTAAGATCATAAGAATATGGCTGCCTTCACTCTGATATCATGTACCTGATATCTGAGATATAATTATCTAGTGGGCTGCATTTTTTCATGGTTCTCTTAGAATTTGACAATATTTTCAAATTTAAATCATAACACAAATTAGGACTACTAGACTATCAACTATAAGAGCCTGCTACAGTGTGAAGGCAAATTCAGATCCAATTAAAATGCTGGAAAATATTACTATAATAACAAAACAAAAAATATTATTCCGAGGCGGGAATACGCCTTACGCACGGCAGTCTCACACACTATCGGCTGCACCACACCCGGCCACACTATCTTACTCTGTTACAGCCAACAAAAGCTTGCCATTGCTTCCCGTTTTTTCAATTTCCAATTCAAAGTCATATTTTATACGTCGCTTGCTGCTGAACTACTGCTGTCTTGTCTAGGTAGTAAATGAAATACGAACTACACAGCTCAGATCTCCCTTGAAGTATTACACACATTTATCATGCAAATCTTGGTAAAACTTTTAAAACTCTCACTCTCGATCTAAGCAGAATCTAACTTGTTAACTATAGGTATTTATTGTTCGAAAACTTCAGGTTAAGCTTTCGTTCGCACCATGATATTTAATAGAATATTTTAAAATATTCCAAACAGAATTCATAATATTTTCATTATCTTTATTACTGCCTTAAATCCGACATAAGTAGGTGGGTCAAATTTTTTAATCTTAAGATATTTTCACCTTCTTCAAAAGTCATTGATATTTTCAGTGGTGTTAAAACAAATCCAAAACCGTTTAAACCAAAAGGTTAGTTGTAAATTTTTATATATATTTTGTTAGTAGTTTATTGCTCAAGCATTTTTTTTTTTTTTTTTTTTTTTTGGTATGTGGGCGTGGCCAATGTGCAGTGTAATTATTGTACAATAGTGAATGAGGAGTGCGTTTCTGGTATGAGAGTGTGCGTGTGTGTGTGTGTGTGTGTGTGTGTGTTGTCTGGGTGCAAGCATGAGAGTGAATGCATCTCAGCCAAATGCGGCACTGAGAAAAAATCCAAAAACAAAAAAAAAATGTGCAAAAATTCAAAAAGTTATATATGTAGCGAATGCTCTGATAAGACTAAGCTAATAAAAACGGATTCCCTACAAAAGGCCCTAACATAAAGTGCGGTCAAATTTTTTGGGCTTCTGAAAATAAAAACAAATCTGGCTTAGAGTAGTTAGGATTAAAATTAACTTAAGAAACTAATAAAAAGAAGGAAGCAATGGAGCAGAAAATTGTGAACTCCAGAGCTAGGATTAAAATCGTATGGCTAACCTGGTACGTAGACGATGGCCCCAGGAAAACCGGTATCTTTCTGTTTGTAGGTTTCGGAGTAGTCGCCCTCATGGCCGCCATTACCTAGGCCGCCGCCATTGCCCAAACCATTGGCATCGTTCAAGCTTAGATAATGGCCCGCACCGCTACCCGTGCCAGCGCCGTCCGTATATACCGGTTTTCCTGGGGTGCCCCTTCCCGCGCCGCTCGGTCCAAGGGGTCCGGGTGGTCCGGGGGGTCCTGGAGGTCCGAAAGGTCCCTTGGGTCCATTCGGTCCATTTGGCCCATTCGGTCCAAAGCCTCCATTACCGCCTGCTCCGCCATTGCCTCCAGCTCCGCCGTTGCCTCCATAACCGCCATTGGGCCCCACCACATGCTGGTAGGGATTATTATCCGGCTTGTATTTTCCATTATCTGAAACACAACTTGAGACTAGAATCTGCCAGCACTTCGCTCCTCGCCCTCTCTCTCTTTTCGGCTCTTTTGCTCACTATTATCGCCCGGTAGCAAAGCATTCACTGAATGGAATGATGGTGCCTGATCTCCTGGACTTCCTTCAAAGGTATGTCCCTCGCCTGTGTTAAACAGACCCGTACCTTTACCAGGTCCCTTGGGGAAGGTTTCATGTATGGGCAAACTCATGATATCCGAACCCTTTAATATGTTCGAGCTAAATGCAGGTGTTGCTCCATCTTTCACTGAAGTTTTGCTTTTGTACTAGATGGAAAATTTGTTTTGTAGACACTAGATCCGCTTTCTCAAGAAGTACAATAAGCTTACATCATCGCCTATGAAATAGGGCACTCCCTGCTGGGCACCATTCGCAAATTTGCCGCATCCAATGGGGAAATACAGCTGATGCCATTCCAGCACCACACCAGGCTTTGAGGGACGTTCATCGGTTTCGCGGAACAAATCCGGTGGGAAGGTTTCCACTGGTTTCTCGGGCTCTACCGTACGATAGCCATGTGCATCGGCCACATAGTGTGTGGCACGGAGCAAATGGTAGGGATCGATGAGACCATAACAGCCATAGGTGACACCATCAGGACCACGGGTCTCGTGATGGAAATTTCCTGTCTCGCCGACATCATAGCCATACCGATAGGCATCTGTTTGGGTGTGTGTGTGTGTGTGTTGAAGGGTGGGGTTTGTGTATTTGGTTTAGTTTTTGGTATTTTGTGTATAACCTAAGGGTATCCCTACAGACTCTGACCTAACCTGCCGCTGCTGGAAACTGAAAATGCCTAATAATATGAAATTTCGATATAGAAAATGTGGGTGGCGTTTGGGTGTTGATTTTGTTGTTGTTGTTGTTGGATTGGGTTGGTTTTTGTTGGGTATATGAGTATGCAAAGCTTTTGTTTTTTTTTTTTTTGGTTTATGTATACATACATAAAACTAAAGAAAATATATATGTATAAAAGAGATAGAGATAGATAGAGATTTAGATGAGAAGGATAGAGATAGGGATAGTAATATTTACAGTAATTTGTACTACGATTTCTACTTGGTGGTGAGTTTAGTAAAGCTGCTACATAAAAAAAAAATAGCTAAAAACTACCAAACATACGATTATTGTTTTTGTATATGTTTCAATTTCATTTGAATATTAATTAATTATTCTACATTCTAATAAGTCTACAAAAAACAATAAGAATAAAAACGATTATCGAACATGGGACAAACTAACTAATATGAAATGGTTGGGTGGGGGGGAATGTGGGTAACACAACTGATTCCACTAATGAATCGAGTGGAGATGCGTTTCTCAAGCAAATTGGTTGAAAGTGTATTACTTACTTGTGTCAAAGTTAGAGGAATAATATTGCTGATTCGTTGTCTTTTGATCGTTAATATCGAGTATAAGACGACGATTCTCTGCATCAAATTTAGCAGAGTAAACGCATTGCATTAAAATGCAAGCGACGGCCTGAAAGAGAGAGAGAAATACGTGATTAATGGGGGTAGGAGATGACAACCATTTTTTAGTTTTTGGTTACAGAAATGACAAATTGCGTGTATGTGTGTGTGGGAGGGGGCTTGGTTTTTCTTCTTTTTTAGAGAAATTTATATAATTTAAACAGGTGTATAAGATAACGGAAAGAGCTTGGAAAAGCAAAATAAATCATAGTGAAATAGGCAAATTTAAAAAAACGGTCGAGATATTCTTTTAAATCTTGGAGTTAGCCTGGCATGAGCTTAAAAATTTAATCTCGACTTCCAGGATATTCTATACAATTCAATCTTCAAAGGATTGACCCATGACTTTCGAACTTGAATCATTCCAATGTGCTTACTTCAATCCCTTTCGAGATCAAATGTTCATAAATAAGAGGGCCAGAGCGAAGAAATATAAGTAGCCTTTTAGACATGCTACAACAACCTATGGAGATGGTAGTGTGCGATGAGATGCCTAGTAAAAATGTTCAGCTTTTGGGATTGAATTAAATTGATTTTAAAGGATTACCCCGGGATAAATGTAATCTTTCTTGGGATCAAAAAAGGGGGATCAACTCATTACATTTTCTGATCGGTTCAAGCATATCTGGGATTACGTTGGTTTCATTACCGCTTGGGATTGATTTGACCCCGTATGGATTGATTTTTTTTTTTGAGTGTACAGTCCGATCCAAATCATTTGTTTTTCACCGACTTTCTGTTTTAGAAATATTGCTATCAAGAGTTGCTATTTTAAAGTTTATGTACCAATCAGAGATCTGCACGAGTGCACTGCCACAACAAGTGTACCGCATTCGTACTTGATATTTTTCACACTCGAGTGTCTCAAACCACTGCAAAATATGTACCAAGTGTTTAAAATACTCACGGCATATTTGCGCTTCGGCTATGGGTGACAAAAACACCCGCTGTCGCCCGTGCAGCTAAAATTTTTTACTGGCATAAATAGAGAGCGAATCACCCCAAAAACGCTCTTTCTATTTCTATATCTCTCTCATTTGTCTCTCTCTCTTAAGATAACAACAACAACTACACGGAATTTTTCAACGGAGAGAGAAGAGAGGTTACACTTGGATAGATTCTCTTCAGTCAAGCACCTTGTGATATAAAACCTTTTTCATTTTGTAATCCGTACAATCCATGATTAAAACATGAATTTTCTAAATGCAGACCAAACGTATCGGAATTTGATTTCGTTTAAACTCAATCAATTGAATCATCGGAATCCTCGGAATGAGAACTTGCTCACCTTTTAATTTTTCTTTGAGTAGCGTGAATCACACAGATAATCAGATTTCTCTGCATTTCTATCTTATTATCATTTAATTTTGGTAATTGTCAATGATATGTCCTTCCTATTCAAAAATAATGGTATTTTCGGAGAAGTAGGACATATAATAGGCAGATTAGGCAGTGAAGGCCCTTGATGTCAGTGTTCCGTAATATTAAGCTAGCCTGTAATTTTAGTATTACTAAGATAGTAGTTTATTAATAAAAAAATAAATAAATAAACCTTCATTTTTTAAATGATTCCCTTAATTTTCTTAGATTTTCATGAAGACGTAAACAGAAACGGTGTTCTTGTATAATGTTTGTCCCGAATGAGTATTTTCAAGCTTTATAGTGTCGTGATTCTTGGCCTAATGGGCTCTTTCGAAAAAGAGGGTTCAGTTGTGAACTATAATTATGGTTATGAAGTCAATACACACAAAGAGATATTTAGCAAAGCTTACTCCTGAGTGTGGTCGCTTCTAATTCCCTAACAGGTATTACTCCGTCGGTATATAAAGGTGACTGCAAGATACTCCTCTCTCGGACAACTAAGTTTACCAATGATACAGTTTTTGGATTTTGGTGCGTGTTTATTTATTGTTATGAAAACATAACTTTCCAGACCGTAAGCCAGATATGCTCATTAGCTAAAAATTATTTATTTACTAGCTGACCCGGCAAACTTTGTTCTGCATATAAATTGTTTCTTCGCTTGCTAAATGAAAAATAACAAATCTAAGAATTTCAATAATTCATTGTGCTCATTGAAGATGGAGTCCAGTTCGCCGACAATGCTCATAGCGTTAGGCAAATTGAGGTTGCTGTAGCCGCAACGTGCATCCACACGATTGACGTAAAAATATATGTCATTTGTTTAACATTAGCAGCAATGGGCGTAGGCTCATACTAAATGGTACACTTGGCCTTTGAATTTGAAGGTTGAATTGAATTGCTGACCATTTCTCGCTGTATTCTGCATTATTTCTGTTGCTCCAAACTAAGTCATTTGAAAGCATGAACTAAATCTTCGAATGAAATTCAGAAACAGGTTTGAACCTAGATCCGTGCCGATGAGCAAGCCGTTTAATGCTTCTGTTGGCATCTCAATTTCCGGTAGTTGCATTTTTCCTGATGCGCAACACATCCCGGCGGACTCATTTTTATTTTGACATTGGGACATTCTTTGTCCATAGCGCCAATCAGGACTTCGAATGCAAGACGAAGGAACGAAGCAGATGTGAGTGCCAAATATAACATTACGCATGTGTGTTGCTGCATACATTCTACGGCCCAATCAGCCACCCCTACGTGTTGCTGACATTGTATACCAAATTGAAACGATTGATGAAAAACGATATTCCGATAACGATAACAATTTTTACAATAATAAACACGCTAAACACACAGACTAGCAGCCTGCTGAGTCTTTTGGATGTTCTGCAGAGGGACACTCAACTACCCTAGCGTCACGAAATGCAGTCAAAAACCTATTCTACACCTGCCGAATATAGACAAAAAAAATTTCATTAAAATCGCTCAAGACGTTTCGAAGGCAAACAAAGTTTGTTGCACGAGATATAGATGCAAATTATAAAAAAAAAACTTTGATAAGAATAAATAAATATAGATTAATTATATAGGCCAGTTAAAAGGTTAAAACGCTCTTTTGTTAATGCCTCCTCGATCTGCCCACTCATATAAATAATTCATTATCCACATTAAATCCTCTCGCCTCCTCCTACTCACTGGAAGCGCACAGCAATCAATCACTTTTACTTGCATTTGTCAAACAGAAGTTGGTTTCCATTTTTTTTTCTAGTAAATAAAACCTTGACTTTAATCAAGATAGGATAAAAGAAGAAAAATTTCCTCAGGCTGTAAGTTTTCCCAAATGGTTAGGGGATTTAATAAATCCACAGCTGACACTTCCCAACAAAGTTCACATATATCAATAACAAAACTAAAAGTATACATATATGCCTACTTAAGTTACTTAATAACCAATCAGAAGGTCAACATTTCCTTCAAAGGGCACTTTAAACTAGTGGGAGGTTGAAACAAAAGACAATACCGACCTCCGCCTGTCAACAGCATCGAACAATTCAGTGTCTATTATTTTTATTGATTTATGGAGTTTGTGGAGCAGCAGACAGCACCTTGGCTGTTGATATTTTAGTTTATGCATTTTGCTTTTTTGGCAACAATTTATACTTGAGTTATGCCAATCAAAAGACAGTTTGCCCATAACATGTGCCTGGTCTTGGTCATTAAATCAATTTGCATTAATTAGATTTCACACAAAGAAGAAATCACAAACGAAATCTTTGATGGTCGTGGCTACTGAACAAATATATGTATGTTTAGGTGGGAAACATAAAGTGTAAAGCCATTGATATGTGTTAAGAGAAAAATAAAGAGTAATGAAATTATTGACCTTATCGAACATTTTTCAAATACTTAACAACCAAAAAAAAAAATGGGAGTCACCAAATTGAAAGCTATTGTTAAGATTAACTTATTAATTACAGCTCATTTTTTGTGGTTTTTTGTTTTTCTGTGGGTGTTTCAACCTTAAAGCAAACACTTCAGCAGGGTGTGTAAAAGTACGCATTAAACAAATTCATCCAGAAATTGAGCTATAACCCCATAAATTATGGATGGCCTAATGTGAAGGTCAAGAATTGTTATTCTTTTTGAAAATTTATGTGAAATTTGGGCGAAACTTGTTTTATTTTTTTTTCTTAGCAGGAAGTTTAGCTTATATAATATATGCAAAATTTGGAAGTCATGTGTTTAAACAAAAGATTATGCTGATGCCTGCATAAGAAGATGCTAAGGCCATAATAATTCTTCAATAATAATTGTGCCCAGCCGATACGAAAACTAACTAGTTTTCAATTTTGACTGCCTGACATTTTCCATTTTGTTTACTTAAAATTGACTTGTGTCAAATTAGCATAAAAGGTGCAACTTCTTAAACACCAAATACCGTCTGACTGCTGTCATCATTTTGACGAAAAAGTGCCAGACGCGTGAGTGTGTGTGTGTGCGTATTAATGTCTTTGACATTTTGCTTAGCCAAACGAATCGAACCGGATCTAGATAACTCGCTAAAATGAAATGAGTGCAAAAAAACCAAAACAGACGTTTTATGTAGTCAGTCCACTTATTGACTCATCTTTTGGGTTATGGGCATGAATGGTAATGAATTCAAATCAAAAAATGAGAAAAATTGAGAATAAATTCTTTGCAGTGGGTGATTAATACTCTACTTGTTACTAAGGCTGCCTTCACACTGTTTGACACATGACACATGATAGTCTAGTAGTCCTGCTGTTTGTTCTGTTTTAAATTTGAATAGCTTGTCAAATTTATAGAATTTCATGGGTAAATGCGGGCCTACTAGAATGTCATGGGTCATGTGTCGAACAGTGTGAAGGCAGCCTAAGCAAGTAAACTTGGATTTTGTAACTTTGTATGTTAGAGGCAGGTAACTGATAGAGATCAGAAAAGTTATTCGTGAGCTGGTTCCCTAGAATCGCAGTCGATACAGAGGGCACTGTCATGTATCGATTGATGGATACATCGATTGCGGTCGATGACGACATGTCTGTAATATGAAGCCCTTTTTTCATTTTATAGAAATTACTCCATTAATATAGAAATTACTCGTATACAGAACAGAACATAAGAAACTTATTGGACTGCAACTAGCTAATTAACGGATAGGTCTCTTTTACTAGATATTCAGTACTGACTACTTATTATTTGATACTCAGAATTCGGTATGTACTCAGAACTAGCTACGCAGTACTTAATACTAAGTACACGATACTCAGTATTCAATGTTCAGAACTCGATACTCAATACTGAGATCTCCTTAATTATTAGATTGTCTTCTTTTCTATCGTTCGGCGTGACTGGACAGGTGAATTGGAACTATTCAGTTCTGGCTACTCAGTATTTGATACTCAGAACTCGATTTCTACTCACAACTGGATACTCAGCACTCAATACTAAGTGGTCGATACTAAGTACTCGATACTCAGTATTCGATGCTCAGAACTCGATACTTAATAGTCGATACTTAATACCTAGATCTTGATACTTATTGGATTGGTTTCTTTCTATCGGGTGAATTGAGTTTCTATGTTACTCGATACTTATTACTCGATAATCAGTTCTGGCTACTCAGTATTTGATACTCAGAGCTCGATATGTACTCACAATTGGATACTCAGTACTTAATACTAAGTGGTTGATACTCAGTAGTCGATACTCAGTATTCGATGCTCAGAACGCGATACTTAATAAGCGATACTCAATACCGAGATCTCGATACTTACTGGATTGGCTTCATTTCTATCGGGTGAATTGAGTGTGTATGTTACTCGATACTTAGCACTCGTATTCAGTACTGGCTACTCAGTATTCGTTACTCAGAACTTTATATATACTCAGAACTAATTAGTCAGTACCCAATACTTAGCACTCGATACTCAGTATTCGATGCTCAAAACTTAATAATCAATAACACTATGTCACAAAATTTGAAAAGTTTTTGTATCCCGCACTTTTAGCAATTGATTCTTATGTAAAATTTCACGCTGAATTCAAATCTGCTCTCAGATATGTCAAAAGTAGAACGATTCTTGAGATATCGCGAAATTTTTAATTTTAGTGTTTTGAAAAAAGGTAGGTCTACTAAAATGCCATTTTCTCTGATTTTAGTCCACCGATATGTATAAACTGTAACAAAAATTAAAGATAATAAAATTATTTCTTAAAAAAACGACAGTTGTTGTAAATCCAACCATAAATGACGAAGTTATGGCACTTCAAAGTTGGATTTTTGTAAAATTTTTGATAATTTTTAATTTTTTGCTGACTTTTATTGAGTTTTTTTCAATCTTACCATTAAAATTGCTCAGGTCTCAGATATTGACAGGATTGGGTAATCTTTAACAAGCATTTTTTGCCCTTGGTCATCGAAATCGGATGAAAAATAAACGCTATATTCACAATTAAGTAAACATACCTCTGTTTGAGAGTATTTTTTTGCTAGTTTTTTCAGTATAAAAATCACATCTTAGCAAGCCAAATAAGAATAAACGTTGATCATTAGGAGTTTGTATTGCAGTTCACCGGTGGACAAACTGTGCCGATCTGAAAGTTGAGCAATGGTAACAGGCTTGCAACAAGGATGGACAAAGCATTGCTGTTTTTGTGCAGATGGGACAGCCGAGATCGCAGCCAACATTACTTGCGTAAAGACTGGGATGGAAGGGCCAATTTTGTAGTCGGCGAAGATAACTTAAAATTTCCGCCCCTAGTTCAAAAGGACAAAATTATTCTCCCTCCGTTGCATATTAAGCTTGGTCTCTTCAAAAACTTCGTTAAAGCTCTCCATAAAAATGAAAATTTTGCGGCATTTGAATTTTTAAAACGACGATTCGCACAACTTTCTGACGCCAAAATCAAAGAAGGCGTATTTGTGGGTCCGCAAATCAAAAAGCTAATGAGCGACAGAGAATTTTCTTCGGCACTATCAGCAGACGAGCCAAAAGCATGGGAATCATTTTGCGCAGCAGTGTCTAGTTTTCTGGGAAGCAAAAGAAGTGAGGACTATAAAGAAATTGTTGATGATTTATTGGAAAACTACAAAAAAATTGGTATAATCTCAGTCTGTTTTGATCGAGTTTTTATATTTACCAATTTTATTTTTTTTATTTTTAAAGGTGTAAATATGTCCTTAAAAATTCACTTTTTGCACTCCCATTTGGATTTTTTCCCGGACAACCTAGGCGACGAAAGCGACGAGCATGGCGAACGCTTCCATCAGCAAATGCAGCAGATGGAGTTTCGCTACCAAGGCAAGTGGGATCCGGCAATGATGGGAGACTATTGCTGGTTTTTGTAACGAGAAACACACAGTCTGCACAAAAAACAAAAGCGGTCTAAATCATTTGAGTACTTTTATCCAACCTTGAACTGCAATACAAATTCCTAATGATCAACGTTTATTCTTATTTGGCTTGCTAAGATGTGATTTTTATACTGAAAAAACTAGCAAAAAATACTCTCAAACAGAGGTATGTTTACTTAATTGTGAATATAGCGTTTATTTTTCATCCGATTTTGATGACCAAGGGCAAAAAATGCTCGTTAAAGATTACCCAATCCTGTCAATATCTGAGACCTGAGCAATTTTAATGGTAAGATTGAAAAAAACTCAATAAAGTCAGCAAAAAATTAAAAATTATCAAAAATTTTACAAAAATCCAACTTTGAAGTGCCATAACTTCGTCATTTATGGTTGGATTTACAACAACTGTCGTTTTTTTAAGAAATAATTTTTTTATCTTTAATTTTTGTTTCAGTTTATACATATCGGTGGACTAAAATCAGAGAAAATGGCATTTTAGTAGACCTACCTTTTTTCAAAACACTAAAATTGAAAATTTCGCGATATCTCAAAAACCGTTCTACTTTTGACATATCTGAGAGCAGATTTGAATTCAGCGTGAAATTTTACATAAGGATCAACTATTTAGAAGCCGGGTTCAAAAAATTGTTGCATAGTGTAATCGATACTCAAAACTGAGAGCTCGGTACTTATTGAATTGGTTTCATTTCTATCGCTCGGCGGGGCTGGCCAGGAGAATTAATACTCAGTACTCAATACTTAGTACTCGAAACTTCAAGGCTCAGAACTCGGTAATCAAAAGTGAGACCTTGATACATTGTATGCTATACTTAGTAATAGATACTCAGAAATTGTTACTAATTTTCGATACTAAGAACTCGGTATTAATACGCATCCACACACAATTTGCCAGTTACTTCTTTGCAAAGTCAAAGGCGTACCCGAAGAAATCTGTTGCAAAGGCAAATTAATTTAGTTGAAATTTTTGGGATAATTGGAATAAAATTTAGATCAAAATTTAGCTTAGTTCAATGATTTTTGTCAAGAAAAACTAAATCTAGCGAGGGTTTTTTCAGGTTTTTCTATACATACTATTTACACACGGTTTTCTATTTACATTGTCAATAAGGCTTGTCTTTCTTCACGGTTTGTAGATACGGGATTTTATTCTTGTCCGACTGACTGTTATTTTATTTGTAGCGTCTGTCTTCGTCCGTATTCTACAACCTTTCAGTGTGACCATCGTCTCTGTCTTAAAAATACTTTAACACTAAAATGTCGACATACCCACACCTCAACGACAATAAGTGGCATGGTTTTTATAAAAAAAAAACATGTTTACTTTTCCATGAACGGGTTCCTCAAAAACTAAACATTAGTCGAAAAAATCTTAGGTTTGGGTCGCAAGTTGTGTCTTCGAGGAACCGTGAAAGGAGCTAAGATATTACACATCGCAATGAAAGTAATCGCTTCAAGGTCCCCTTCAGATCAACGGAACAATGATGCAACAACAACTGCAAATGAACGTCGTGAAATTCAAAATCTACAATAGTGTCATCGAATACGCATAGGCAATGAACGAACATTAAATTCATTTGGTAAGCGGCAAAACGCCTGTCTACTAGTAATAGATAAACAACTTATTTATTTGTAATTCCCTTGATTAATTTGACTAGTTCAACGAACGCGGGCTTAACTGATGAAACGGCATATATATTTCATTATGTACTTGCACATTTGACTTCTAGACAAACCCCTTTATGCATTGATTGGTGATTGAGTTGCCCTGATATCTACATAATACCGTAACATTTAACTAGGTGAGGCTTCATTCATTCACTGGTTTGTTATAACTAATTAATACTCTAGTAATTACGCTCACAGCATGAATGAAGAGTGAGTGACGCGCCCCGATTTGAAACGTTATTGCCCATGAAGTCAAATCAATTAAATGGCAAAACTCAATTTAAAATAAAAAAAAATTATTATTAATCGGCATGTGGGCCAGCGGCATTAAGTGGTGCGAATAGGCGGCGTCACCATCATGTTCAAGTGGCAGCATCTGAGATGCGTGCAACAGTAAATCAAGCGAAAAAAGACAAGTCAAGTAAAGCCACCTTCAGGTCTGGTCTATGACTGACCCAAAATGTCTAGTCTCAGAATTACAACTACATAACTGCATACAATGAAGCCATGAATCTTTTGCATAGTTTTGCATAAGTCTCTGACAGCTTCTTCCATAGATTAATCGACTTATTCGCACACGCACCGCACCGTTTTGTTTGCCAGGCGTAAAAACATCAACTTCTCATCATGTTTGCCCGTTATGGTTATGCTCGTACTGGTACCAATAACAGGTTTGGGTTTGGGTATTTGAGTTTATGATTGCTTTTGCCCTTTGGCGTCATTTCTGTCTTTCTGGCTTGCATTTCAAGGTCAATTGGCCATAAGAAAATAAACATAAAATGCAACTTGCTTTTGGTGCTTGACCTTAATCGTTGACAAGATAATGCAGTTTACTAACAAGTGGTGAAATTATCCAAAATAAAATATAACGGTTTCAACAAACATTTCGGAATTTGTTTTTGTTTGTTCCTGGCCAGAACAAGTATTTCCAGTCAATCCAGACTCTTGGCGAATTCTTTATGCAGACTGTTTTTAAGCATCTCATTAAACTTAACTGTCATCGAACTTCCACACTTGATTTAATTTTAAACATTTATCTTTTAAAACCCACAAAGCTGACATCATCCACACATACTTGAATTTTGGGAAACTTTTACTTTCTAGCCACTAACTTTTGGCATT
This sequence comes from Lordiphosa clarofinis, assembly GCA_018904275.1. Classification (NCBI taxonomy): domain Eukaryota; kingdom Metazoa; phylum Arthropoda; class Insecta; order Diptera; family Drosophilidae; genus Lordiphosa; species Lordiphosa clarofinis. Next base: position 519,365 of record JAEIGQ010000026.1, read on the forward strand.
TCAGGCATATCAATTCGCTTATACAAATCATTGCGGTCGTGTATCGTTTTCGATTTTTAAAAGCTACGAGCCCCTCATCCGCCTCGACTCTAGCCGCAGCGGTTCTTCATGAAATCAAAATTAAAATCAAATTAACAAAAAAAAAAACTAATTTGCATTTCTAGATTTCTTATTATAGATATAATAGATGTGGCGTTTTTTGTGTCTTTTTTTTGGAATTCGTTTAGTATGAGCAGATAAAAGAGCAACAAACAAGTTCAGCTTGAAGTGACGCAAGAATAGAGTTAAATGGATATTCATATTAAAATATTAAAAGTGAATGTGGAAGTGAAATAAGTAAAATGATACCTGATTATTGCTTTAGGATATAACAATTAGATTCAATGACAAATACTTTTTATTCCGTGGGATTCTAAATTGCATATAATGAATTGGTGTTCTGCTATAAGTTAATATTAAATTTAGATGTGCTATCATCAGTTTGATAAGGAATAAAAGGATTTTCAGTATATATTTTTAACTACCAAAGTTTTGTTCTCATTTTGTTGAAGCTTAACAGAATTTCCCACCAAAAATGTAGTTCTCAGACCTTATGTTAGCTTGTGAGAAGGATGTAGGCATACAGGATGTACCAAAAAAATGTCAGGCTTTATCTATCCTTCCAATTAAAACAAATATTTATTTTGCTCATTAGGCCAACATCATTATTTTTGTGATTTTTGCGATGGTTTTCTTTGGAAAATTAATTATTTGCAGACACTTTTAAACGTCATCTGCTCCTTTATGTATATAAGCTTGACATAAAATGTTAAGTAATAGGTATACAAAATAGTGTATGTCTAAGAACAACCGGCACAAGCGAAGCTTAATAATCAGTACATTTCACACAGTATTCGATACTCAATACCCAATTTTTAGTACTCGATATGCAATACTCGTTACTCAGTAATAGAAATCAGTCCTTAATACTAGATACTCAGTACTCGATATTTAACGAATTTCGGTAACCAGTACCACCTGCTGCTACAGAAAATGACAATAGAGGCTGAATTTAAGTAACTAGTCATGAAAATGCTTATCTTACCATCCGGGCTCGGAGTTAAACTGTGGGTTCCTTTCTCTTGTGCGAAAAATAAAAAGTACACACCCCAAGAGATTGAAAGAAGTTAACTTTGGTCACTCTGAAAACAAAATGTCTGCCTGATCGTCACTTAAGAAATGATAATGGTGAAATAAAGACGCATAATTGAATAAAAGACATTGATTTACAAATCTCTACTTTTTCTCACTTGTGCAACTGAGTTACAGGCAGTCTTTACCCTATTATAGTTCTGAGTAACTCACTAAACTTCTTCAATTATTTTTGTTTAGTTCCTTTTCTTTTCTCAGTTACTATAGAATCTGATCTGAATACTTATCAAGTTCATTGCAAAAGTGGGGCCTATGTCGAAGTTCTATCCAAAAATATTGTCTCTTTAGTTTTTGTGAAAGACTTAAGCATCTATACGGTCCCAATTATGGGCAGATATGGTTCGGGATGAAAATATCGCTTGACCCGGTTGGGTCCGGGAAAAAATTTTTAAATGACTTTATACAAGACAAAACAACTCTATTCCTACAATTTCTTTCAGCTAGTATATAATATTTTTAGTCAAATATGAACGATTCCCTTTTTAAATTGTTTCTTAGAGATACATCTATTTAAGTGAGTTTAGTGAAATAAACAACCTTTTTCTTTCAAAGGTTATTGAAAATTTGTGTTCGCTTGATCAGTCTCGGGATTGGCTTTCGATTTGCTATATAGAGAACACGCAGTACGAGTATGAGCACTTCTTGAGATAACTCCATTGGCCTTTGGAATTGTCTTAAGAAATGCATTCTTTTTGCCTAATCAAAGCCAAATTCAACAAAAATGGATAATAATTTATTAAATTCGTTTGAAAAGACTTTTTGTTACTCCTTTTGTGGCGCTTAATATGCAAATTGAGACCAATATACTTTTTAATAATAGACATTATAGTTTTCCTAAACCAAATCAAAGAAACTTAACAGGATTACTGAAAAATTGGAGCAGGAATTGATTTATTTTCTACTTAGTAGCATGTTAAAGGCTGGAAGTAGAAATTACCTTAATGAAATCACTGAAATGAAGTCGATGGAACTAGATTGTAAGACTCTAAACAAATTTCTCAGAGACAAGTCATAAGCGATCAGTTTTAGTGCGCAAAAATGAAAATAAATACAAATAATCTGACAAAACATATTTTTTAAGGCTGCCTTCACACTGTTCGACACATGACACATAATAGCCTAGTAGTCCAGCTTTTTGTTCTGTTTTAAATTTGAATAGCTTGTCAAATTCAAAGAATTTCATGGGGAAATGCAGGCCCACGAGATGTCATGGGTCATGTGTCGAACAGTGTGAAGGCAGCCTAACTTTTAAGGAATGAAATAGTCGTAAGGGATAATTATCCCTTAAAACTGGGTATGAGGTGATGCTTACAAAGGTGCCTTTTATCATAATTTATTGGTCTTATGCCGGGCTTTTTTTTAGTGTTGTACTGTGTAATATATGGCTAATCTGTCTCTTCAAGACATTGTGCGGTGATTAAACTAACGGTTTGTCCCCTTCATCGAAATATAACTTTTAATACAGATCCGACATTTGTGTCAAATTGACACAATTCTTTTATTCGGCACTTCTTATTAGGGAAGGTGGTTTATGTTTTGGTGCACTGATCGAATTTCGAAGAAATTTTCTATAAATCATAATCTAGGTGTGTTTCTGTGGACATTTGTGCTGCAATAGCGAAAGTTACAAAAGCATCCTTGTTGTGTCAATTTGACACATATGAATAAAGCTCTAGTAAAATCATCGCATAAAAAGAATAGAAGATAGACGATAGGCGCCTGCGTCGGAAAATATAGTGGTAGACGAAGAATACAAGGAGATCGATCCTTTTGAAACAGGCGATGAAGGCAGCGATTATTAGCCCAATGAAAATGAAATTGGTTCGAAAAATGAATATGGTTACTGGCATTTTTGTCGAAAGACAAACAAATTCAGTATTCACTAGATGAATCGAATACTATACGGCAAACTGTCTCTAAACTGCATGTAAATTTAGTTTAGGGTAGGGAGATATGTAAGAATCGATCATTTCTTTACATTTCAAAGCCTGGCGGTAAAATTGGTGCAGTGACAAATGAGCATCGACGGCACTATTTGTAAAAATTTAAGGAAGTTGCCATCTCTGCTGCTGTATAAGAAATACAATAAAAGTCGTCGCTTCGTAAGTTGAGTATTAAAATATGGTGACACTTAAGTATCGGTGCAAGCGCAAGTCCTGTTGCAGTCGTTTTGATCATAGATTTGAACACCGAAACTAAAAATTGAAAGTATCATTTCAGCCCTTAATTCATTTAAATTGATAACGAATGGCGATATCATTTTTCAGTTATAAAGAATATTTTAAGAAGTATCCATTCAACTTAACAATCATAGTCCCATTCATAAACTGCTACTTCTCAGTTAAAAATAGTTTACAATACACCGAAATGGGCCCATTAACCCACTAACTGTAGCCATATTCGACACTCTTTACAATCTCTTAAATTTGTTCATAAAATATTTCAATTGCTAGCCCAAAGCTACCGTAAAAAAAACTATTTGTTATGCGAAACACTTGATGCGCTTTCAACTTTTATGACTCAGACACATAGTAGACCGGTAGCCCACACTCTCCAGACATAATCCCAGAATTTATAACAGCCTACGTTGAGTATCTTTCAAATCTAGTAAGCTGCAGCCAGAGCTAAAGAACCCGACAAGTCTTTAAAATTCCAAAGAGGAAACAGCAAAAAAAAAAAAATAAAATATACTGATACTGGGCCAAAGAGCTGCACAGTCGGTTGCCTGCCAGGCATACAATTTGCCAACATTTTCGCCGTGTACGTGTCTGCGAGTGGCTTAGCTCCAACTTTCATGATAAATTCTAACCCAAAGCGTTTGGACACGACACGCTTAACCCCCGTGTAGAGGGTCAAGAGACCGAAGCACGTGCGAGGCGAGGTATAAACACTTTTGGTTGACTGGTGACAGAAAACATGCCAAGCGAACCAAATTAGGTGAAAGATGATATCTAACCTCATTATGACAGGAATAAATTGTTAAAACAAAAAAAAATTAATTTCAAGTCACAAGATACAAAAATATTAGCAGCTTCTGTTTTGGGCGAACTTTGTGATAAAAATTAGCACCATTTTTGGGGGAGGGGGTTTGTTTGGTCTGGTTGTTAATGAAGCTAGTGCAAGGTTTTGACAGAGAGACTTGCTTAAAAATTAGTCTAAATTTTGTGCCAATTTTTTCTATATATATTATTTTTATTTCTAAGTGAATGTAAAGGTGGCAATACTTGTGATGCTGCGATATTTTACTATGTTTTAAAAATAAAGTTAGCATACTTTGAAGGGCATTTATCATGGTATTTTAAGAGTGTATAAACCGTTTCTAAGTAATGTCAAAACTTTTCCAATCTGGTTGCCTTTTCTTGAAATCTTAAAGGCCACCCTCGTCTAAACCCTGAATCACAACATCTTTTTTTTTTGTCATTTTTTTCCTTTTCACTTTCTCCTTTCTTAGAAATTTAAAACGAAGCTTGAACAGGTATTAACAAAACCCTTGAAAAAAATTCACAATAAACTCAAAATACCAAAATTGGTTAAAAACAAAATTTGCATTTTTACCTCAACAATTAAACCCCTGATTAAACATCAAACGTAAATTGTACCTGATTACAAAAACAGAATCGCATTTTTAACAAAACAAAAACCACAACCAAATTACGAATATCGATTGGATTTCAACAACAAAAACAAAAACAGAAAGAGAGAGAGACTAACTTGCTGAGAGTGCCGGCAATTTAATTGTTTATTTGCTTATTTTTTTCTAGAATTTTATAACCCCCACTTAGTTGCATTCTACTTAACACTTTGACGACAACAAACCAACTCTGAAAAGAGAAAAATTAACTTTGACTTGTTGGTAAAACATAAACAACCACATTCCTCATTTAAATTCTGTTTGTGCGGTAATCTTTTTGCAGTTGTTATGCATATTTTTTTTTCATCCAATCTTAACCTAGACGCATAATTTTTGTTTGATTTATTTGCCCAACTTATTCAAGACATATTTTTCTCTTATTTTTTAGGTTTTGGTATTAGCTAATAAATAGCGCTAATTGTTAATACAACGACACACTTGACCATGATACATGACTCATGGGCCAAGTGATCAGCAGACAATAAATTAAAGAGAATTTGGAAAGGAAAGAAATTGTGGTGCAATTTTGCACTAGAGAGTGTGACAAGAAGTAGGGGATGGGAGAAGTAGAGATGAAGAAAGGGCTTAGAACTTGCTTTGCGGATTAGGTTCGTGAATGCTGCTGGGCTACTGCTGCCTCTTAGTTATATTCAAATAATTGTCCAAAGACTACCAAAGTAACATCTAAAGCAGCGACGCTCAACGTGAGCAAGACCAAAAAGTGAGTGAGTATTAGTGTGCAAAAATAAAGCTCCGTGAATTTGCTACGATCTAATCGCTTCGACCTCTGGCGAGTGAATGAAAGCTTTCTGCTCCCTTGGTCTCAGCTTCGGCATGCGTTCGGGTTGTGAACGAGTGTATATGCGAAATGTTTTCGCCCCCCAGGGAGAACCAGAGGCCATCACTGATCTAAAGGGCTTAAATTCAAGCGTAAGCTCGATCTACTAACTTAATATTTGTACTGTTTAGTGCAAATAATCTGTTAGTACTGTTAGAATAATTGACCATTAAGTACGAAAGGAAGCTAAAACAAACATTCACTAATATTTTTTTGTTCTCTGGGGATTTTGGAAAGAAAAACGGGGCGGGATTGATTGCCCAATTCAGCGAAACTGACAGAATTTAGCATAAGCTTTTACTATATCTTAGGCTTAGAATACATTTTAACAAAGCAACTTCCAAAACAAAAAACTCCATACAAAAATAACTCGCTAATCAAAGGCCTTTGGTGTTAAAAAGTTTGCGAGTTATTTTAAAATGGAATTTTTTTTTGTTTTGGTAGTTCTTTTGTTAAGGTGTATACTAAGCTTTAAGCTTAAATTTTTCGAAGACCTTTTGGAACATCTAAGAACAAAGCTTTAAGCTTTCACTCAACCGTCACTTGCCTAGCTACTGACTTTTGCTGTAAAGCTGTGGTGCCCAAATGTCAATTGCCCTATCCCGTGTGATAGAAAGTCATTATTCTGCCAGCGTTGCAGCCGATAAAGAGCACGCACACTCATTTATGTGTTTGTTTGTAGCCTATATTTGACATAATGACGTTTACTTCTTGTTTCGCTGCTACACACACAATCGCAAAGCTTGATAGTGTGCGTTTGGGCACCACTGCAGTAAAGTAAATAGCCTTGATATAGATTTTTAAAGTTTATCGTTTTAACTCTGTGTTAAATTGAGGTATTTGAATTTCCTTAAAAAAGCTTAAAAAAAATATGGAAAATATTTCAAAAAAATTTTGATTTCTTGAGGAAAAATTTAAAATATTTAACATTTTTCAAAAAATTTTGATAAATTCTTAATGTTTATCCAGATGTCTTAAACATTCAGTTAAAGACGAAAAACCACCAAAAGACTCCTGAACCATTAACTAATTTAACGTAAAACGGAAACACAAAGCTATTATGAAAAATTTTTAATTAAAAAAAAAAATGGTTAGACAGTTTTTAAATCCATGCATGTTATTTTTATTTCATAATTTCAAAATAATTTGGAAAACTTATCCTTAAAGTTTTCGAAACACTCACCATGCATAAAGCTGCACGCGCCATTTTGCAACGACTTTTTTTGATCTCGATGTGTGACACAAGAAACGATCGTAAATATATTTGTTAAGAATTTTGTAATGGATTGAGTTATCCAATTTCCAATCTTGAAAGAATATAGAAAAGAATTGTATTAACTTAAATGGCACATTTTTTTTTGCTTTGCACATTAATTTTAGTTTTCTATATTGATCCTGGCAATTAGAGTTCAATTTGGTTGCACTTCACTTCTGTATTTACATTTAAGAGCCTTAACTAGAGCTCATACCGTGGTGACCGATGTGGACGAACTGAAGATGAACGCTACGCGTCTTGGCCATATAAACCAGGCAAACAAACAAAAAAAAAACTGAAACCGAATTTCAAGAGGCGCTCGAAAAGTGTGTGTGTGAGAAACGAGTTTTGTTTTTTCGATTTTTTTTTTGCGTTAATTTATTTGGCCAAGAGTGTAGGGAGATGAGCTGAGATCTTAACTTAGTTAATAAAATGATTTTGGTGGCGTATACTTAATAAATTTTTCTCTCTCTCTCTCTCTTTCTGTCGAGCGCTCTTTCGCTGGCTCTCTTACGTAGAGGACGCTTGCGTGTCTAAAGAATTTAACTTCACTTCACTTTCAGGTTCTACACAAAGTTCATTAATATTTCAAGATTGATTTTATTTTTTTGTTTGTTCCAAGAACATTTTTGGTTTCTTTGTCTTTAATTGAAAATTCGAGTTTTTCGTGTTTATCGCTTCAAAAACTGATCTATTAGCAATTGTTGTTGTTGTTTACCCAGCCGGTTAGTTTTTTGAATTTTAATTTAATTAAAACTTATATAATAGCTAAATTCTTTTATATCTTTTTTTTTTTGCAACCTTTCGTCGTTTCGATTTCCGTATACTAATTTTTCTTTCTTCATTTATAATTAAAAAATTAAAATAAATTACTTGGCTATGGATCACAATATAAAAATATTTTCTTACGGTAGCCTGAGCTCATGCTTCAAATTTTCAGATTTACTTAATTGAGACACCTCCAACTGGCATTTCGTAAAATAGCTTCCGTTTGCTAATCCGACTTAAGAATTTTGCAATAAATGAAATGTTGCTGACATTTTTGCAAGTCTCGACTTAATTTGGTTAAAGGAAACATTTAGTAGGTATTTATTTTCTTGATGCTCTTGAAAATTGCAATTGACACAGAAACTAAAGCTTCGCGAATGCACAAATTAAAAACAGGATGAATTTTAATGACAATGCCTCAAGTCAAGGTAAAAGTCAACCTCGAATAAGAAAACAATAACGAATGCTTGGCCCAGCTTGATGCCAAGACACGCAGCTGGATTTTTTTTATTGAGCTTGAGATCTTGTAAGAAAAAAATGTCTTTTAAAGGGGGAGCTTAGTTAAGATGGTCAGGGGCAAAATTTAAAACAGACATGTATTTTGAGAAAAAAGGGTTGGGGAATCTCAGCACCTCTACAATGTTAATTTTATGATAAGATGTGGTTCGAGGGTAAGGTTAATAGTTAGCTAACAAAATGATTACAAATTGTTCTGCCAGTTGAAAACATATTTTTTAACTCTACATAGCCTGCCCGTTTAAGAACATGCAGTTGAGGTTGGTCTTTGGTACTGAAGCATTGCTGCGATCTCTAACCCGGATTTCTCCGAGAGGTTTAGTAGAAGAGGTTGACCAAGTGTCCCAAGCGGGCACCTCTGAAAGGATTTCGATGGTGGTACTTATTCTGTCCGCAGTATCGTTTCCTTCTATGTTGCAGTGTCCAGGCACCCATATAAGATATCGTGCAATCTCACTAAGAGATAAGCTACATTCTCTAAGTGCTTTAAGGGAGGCTTAACTTTTTGAAAATATGTTTATATACCTTTCCTTCTTTGACCGAGAGTGTGCTAAGATAGGTGATAGCTTTCTGAATTGCTACCACTTCTTCTTGGTACAAACTATAGTGGTCATGAAGGTGAAACGAAAAAGTTTATATCTAAATTGGGAGAGAACGCGCTTTTCTACTTTTTCGTTGAGCTTAGAACTTTTTTCATGTACAAAGGTCAGGATTTTCGTGGGTTCTAGGTTTCTGATATTGTTTGTCCCCTTGAAGGCAAGGAGTCCTTCTTGGAACATTTTTCCCCCGGTGGGAGGTGGCCTTTGTCCTCCTGAGGAAACGAGCCTTTTTCCCGTCGGTTGGAGGGAATAATAAAAAAAAATCCTTTTTTACCGCAGTAGCTTGGTAAGAACACCGACTTTGAGGATCGGACATGTGTGCTGTGCGAGTGTAAATCCGCACCGGTTTTTTTTTAATAAGGTAGATTGGACTTGACCAAGGGCTATTTAAGCCAGGCTGAAGAAGTTCCTTGAACTCTGATATGTCGTCGTCATGTATGTATGATCGTTTTTGTTCGCTGCGAATGGTTGATGTAGAGCTCCGACTCTTTCACACGACGCCGTCAGCATGTTTGTGTGTGTGTATGCGGCCGTCAGATTGTATGTACTTCTAGATGAATTCGTCGGACGTATTGTTGACATTCTATTTATGTAAATTTGTTTAATGTTTATTGCACATTACAGTTGTATGTGTGTATCGAAAGCTACAGATTTTCGTCGCAACCATTTAAATGATCAATTGTTTTGTGTTCTTTCAGAAGGGGTCACCATTTATTATAGATTAGGTTTAAGGTTTATTGGAGATGGCGTGTTGCCGTTAAGAATGAGTGTAACACAATGGAGGAGAGATTAATAGGTGTGTGTGTGAGTTAGAAATGTAAGATACTTAAAAAGGCGGGAGTTTCAAGCATTAGCAACCAACCAAAAAATTTATAAAAAAAATAAAGGTTGTAAAAGTTTAAATATAAGCAAAACGCTTATAAAAAGCTGCTGTGACAATTATAAAACACACCCACCCCCATAAGCTTAAAAGACGGTAGTTTCCAAAAAATTTTTTTAAATTTTTTTTGCTACTCTCCCCACATGGTTTTTAAAGGTTTTCAAAAAAGATTTTTAGTGAAAGAAAAAAAAGAGTTTTACAAATATATTTTGTGTGTGGGGGTTGGTGGTTTTTTAATAAAAAAAAATTAAATTAAATTTATTTTTGTGTTTCCTGTATTACGAAAAAAGGAAAAACCAACTTCCCTTCCTAATTTGAGAAAAGAGGGAAAGATACAAGAATAAAAATAATATAGTAAAGTGAAGACTTGATGCTAAAAGGCAGGAAAAAAGACGATAAAAGGAAGGGCGGAATGAAAGGTCTTGTTTGTACCAAATTTCCTTCCCTTTGTTTTTTGTTGTCTTAGGTATAAAAATAATTTTCTTATTTTTTTTTCATATATTTCTGCTTCCCATAAAAAAAACTTCAAAGCGTTTTTCTCCTAAAAAAAAATTTTCACTTGTTCGCTCTTCAATAAAGACAACTAGAATGAGATACAAAATTTTTTGCCTTGGTGGGAGGCAAACTTTTGTTTGCCTGCCTTGCGCGGCTGCCCCCCCCTACAAAAAAAGAAGAGAGGAGAGAGAAAGAGAGCAGGAGAGAGGGGAGAGAGGCGGGGCACAGAGCACGCCATCCCGCAAAAACACAAACGAAAACCGTATACCATTTACCGTAGTTTAAAAATGGTATTGGGGGCGGCGGGCACACGCCCACAAACACAATACACATAAAAACTTTTTTTTACAACGGCTCCCGAAATGGTGGGTTGGTTGGGGGTTAGGTTGTGGAAAAATGTTTGAAATGGTTGGAACTGGAACCCCCCCAGGCCCAAAGAAGGGTTAATCAGCTAATCTTGTACAACGCTAACATTAATTTTGGAATGGAAATCATTTAAAACCATTATGTGGCTTTAGAAGTTAGCTTTCCTCTATTTTTCTTTACATTTAATTCATGCCAAAGTAGTCGCTGCCGACCTATCAAGTTCCTACACAACAATCACAGCGTACGGTCATCTAAATTCTCCCTTCAAAAAATTTTGTGTTTTAGCAAATTTTATTTTTTATTTAACTGATTTGGAGTCTTTTAAACGCGATATTATGTCTCGATCGTCATCGTCAGGTTTGCACTATTTTTGCAACTTCCTAAACTTGAGTAAATATGGTGGTCTCTGGCATCGTCGATCGATTGCAGCACGCAAGTGGAATGCGCCAATTCGACGTGTGCACTTCTCCCCAAGCACACTGGAGTTTCAACGCAAACGGAGTTACCAGTTGGGACAGTCGGTCATTCCGTTTGAAAATTTTTTCAGGGCCTTTCGATGTGCCCAGATGGAGGACGATGAACTTTGCGATAATGAAGGATATATCATGCGCCAAAAAGCCATCGTTATCTGGCAACATATGCCAAAAGAGCAAAAGCAGGCGTATGTCGATCAAGCGAAGGCTGCTCGTCGGCGTGGATTGGAATATAATCGGTATGATAAGCCCACAAATTTTGAACCTCAACTGTTGGCCACAAAGCGTCGCCTAGAGGCCATAGCCCAGCGTGTGAGTGCTGAAAGCGCTTCCGATGTTCCTTCCGACAGTGTTGAGCGGAGGAGCGTTGATAGAAAACTCAAGTCCAAAGGACTTCGCAAGGCCCAAAAATTTTCCATTTAGTCGATGTACGTTTAAAAATCTTTTTGTTGTGGATTAACTTTAGCTCTGCCTATTTCACTTAAAGTGGAAAAGCTAACCCGAAAATTGGACTATCCAGAAAGTAAAAGTATATTCTTGAATTAATAAAATTTAAGTTAATTTACTTTGGTAAATTTAAATTTTCAATAGAAATATGCCCTTTAAAAAAAAGAAATTTTTCATACGTTTTGCTGACCCTTCCTATCTACATACATTTTTTTGTTTGTTAGTCAAAAAAGTTTTGCCTTTCACATTTTCCACATGACAAACTGCTCCTTTCAAAAGAGATTCCTTTATTTTGCATGACATTAAAGGATTACATACGTTGAGATTTTTAATCAAAAAATTTTGCAAAAAAAAAAATACGAAAATTAAAAGACACGCCCGGAAATGCCCCACACACACACACAGACACCGCCAACCAACAAACCACACATGACACACACAGAGAACGTGGAACGAGGGAGATTTCATAGTTGATTTATTTTTACACGCAGACGGAGAGGTTGCAGTTGCAGTCAGCGATTGCTCCTCCTCTCAAGGGCTTCCAAGTTAAAAAAGTCATTCAACTTTAAGTTACATAAGCATCGATGCTGGCAACGGAAGCAGACGCAGCAGCAGCAGCAGCTGGATGGCCGCATCAAGGTCACCACCGAATGTAACATGCAGTCCAGCAGGGATCAAGGGACTTTCAGTTGAATATGAGTCATAGTCATGTCCCAGCATTATGTTGAAGATTTATGAATGCGATTCGAATGCGGCAATCTTGACAACGCATCATCATCATCATCATCGACTTTTGAGTCAGCTTCAGTTTCAGGCATTGACTTTTGGTATTTTGTGGACATTTTTGTAGGCTTTCTAAATTTGGTGCTCACCCCTGAGTAATTCCAAGCTGCGCAGTTTTGTGTAGTTTAAAATTTTCTATGATTTTTTTTTATTTTGGAAACTTGTTGAATATCATTAACAAAAACTTAACTTTGTTTCATTTTTTGCTTTTAAACTTTTGTTCTCTTCAAAGGTCGTTTTAAACAAAACGAAGCGTGGGCTCACGTTTTGCAAAAATACATTTTTCTTATTGTATATAAATGTTTTTTTATTGTAAATTTATTTTCAATTAAAATTCCCTTTTCTTGCTTTTAGCTGACTTTAATTTGCTTTGGCGAAAAATTATGTTTAATAATTTTTATGACCCACAAATATAAATTGTTTCTCAATGAAAAACTGTCAAAAGTGCATTTACATATGAAGTAAAGTTAATATGGAATGCATTTACATTGCCATTGAGATCAAAAATTTCCAGTTGTTTTTTCTGAGATTGTTGCACAGCTTGAAAAAAGAAACTAAAAAATGGTAAATAAGACAAAAAGAACTAAGGATACCGATGGTGCTACAACTGTACACAGAAAAAATTTTTTTGGGTAAATTCGACCGACTCTGTGATTGAAATCAGGTATGCAAACCAGTTTTGAACCAAACCGTAAAGAATTCATTTTCCGTGAACTTAAACCGAACCAGCTTTTGTTGAAAAACGCAAAGCCGAACCGAAAACCGAAGAAGATAATAGATCGGTTTGGTTTAATCATTAACGAGTTTGACTAAGCTTCTAACTTAAGTTAGGTAAATATAGAAAACTATATAAAGTGAACGGATGGTTTTCTCGGGCTTAAGTCTTTTGTCTACACACACGATATGTTTAAATTTACCTGATATTTAAAAAAAAAAACCCAAAGACTTCAATTAGGAAAATTTATTTACAGATTATTTATAGATTACCATAGAACTGTCTGCTGTAGGTTTGTAGACTGGTTTCTCTGCTTTCACAATATCCACTTTTGACCATTTTGTCCCTTTCTAAATATGTCTGTCATACTTTAGCATTATTTCTATGGACGTTGCAGATCGAATTGTTTCCTGAATAATCGGAAAAATCTACTTAAGCATGGGATATATTTTCTACTAACATCATGTCTTCTCTTCTCATTAGAAATGTAATTCTCAAAAATTATGAATGAACCACTGAACCGAGCCGAAATCGAGGTTTGGTTTGTTTCATAAACAGTGCTAGAAACCTAACCGGTGGTTTATAACTTTCGTAAAACACTGAACCGATCTAATCATTGTTTCCGAGCGGTTTGCATTACTGGTTAAAATGCTCCAACCCAGAGTCGTATGACAACACATAACGTTATGTTACGGTAGCACAGTAGATTTCAACCAGAAATTATAGTTGAAAATGCTCTAACCAACAAAAATACTAACTGTGAAAAACATCGAATTGTTAATAATTATTAATAATTATAATATTAATTGTTATAATTATAATTTAATAAAAAAAAATTCTTACTCTGTGGTGATTTGAACTCGGGCCCATGAACTAAGCACGATTTGAACGCCATGGTGCGACATCTTAGCTCGCTCGGCTGCCTCGCTGATTGAATGCAACGACAAATATTTTATTGCACATAAATAAGACCATACTATTAGGTCCGGACCTAAAGCCCATTGAAAATCTCTGGGCGATCGTTTATGATAAAGTTTTTAGAAATGGGAGACAGTTTAAGACTGCTGAAGAAGAATGGGCGAACATTTATACATTCACCCTTAAATCGATGTTGATTTCATGCCATCTCGACTAAATATGGTTAATACGGGCAATGGAAACAATATTGACTCAGAGATTAAAACCGTAACCGCTAAAAACTCGTTAAAATTTTTAATCGAAACCGTAACCGAACAAAACGTTTTTTCAAATAACAGTAATCCTACAACTATTATTTAAAAAACCCGGTTACCGGTAAACGTAAGTTTTTATGATGAACAAATAAGGGGAACGATGAAAGAGGTAAAGATTTTAGTTAGCTGCGTTCTCTCTTGATTTCCCTTTATTATGCCAGTTTGTTTATATGATCGCCTTTTTTAAGTTACTCTCTTCGTCTGAATGAGAATGAAAAAGAAAGCCCTTAACATGATTATTTATATTAATAAATCTCCACGCCCAACTGACTGACTGATGTTCAACCCACAGCCATATTCTAAAGATCTAAGATTTGGTATAGACCTTCAATTAGTTATGTAAGCGCGCACTATGAAAAATAATTTGGAAAAGTTGACCGCGCAGTGGGAGAAAGTCAATTAATAGATTGTATAGGGTAAATGAGCAATGGCAGTTTGTCAAAAGAAGAAAACTAATTTGGAATACAAACACTAACAAGAAAATCTAGTGTGCTCGAAACTGTCTACAAGATAAAACAACTTAATTTCTAGAATTTTCTAAAACCTTGGACGCGGACGAAGTCGCGGTGGGTTCAGCTGGTGAATGTATATATTTGTGAGAGAAAAATGTTTCTGGCACATTCTTTTCGATTAAATTACATTGAGTCACAAAGTGTCTCATTCAGTTTTTAGAACCTTTAGTTCACTTTAGTTATGTTTCATTTAGTATAAATGAATGAGATTCCAAATGAAGGCGCTTTTGTCTACATGATTTGTCAAAGTGACATTTTATACCAATAACCGTAACCGAAACCCGAAACAGAATAACTTTAATAACCGTGAACCGTGCCACAACCGTAATATAAGACAAGCACGATATGAATCGAAAGGTAATTGAGCTGCCAAAAATCGCTTGAAACATTGTTTTTAATTCGGGTTAGTAGTTTGAATACAATAACAAAAAAATATTTTTAAAAATCGAATTTCATTTTTAAGCGCCTAGAAAAAATATTAAAAGTTCGAAAAAAATTAAATTTTTCTAATTAAGACTCGCACTTCTCAAAGAATACCTTATACAAACCTCTACCTAACGATGCACATTGGGCGGAATGTCTGTTTTTTTGGCAAAAACCCTCATTTTTTTTTTTAATTTTTATTGTTATAATATTTTTTTTTATTGAGCAATTGTCCCTCCTCATCGAAAATATTTAACTTAAATTTTATTACACAACCGTTGTTTAACACCAGCCCTTCAAAGTCAGCTGACTTTGCCACGCTGTATCTGCAAGCGGTCTGATTACAAAATTTGTAAATATTTGACAGTCTCCCATTTTTAAACAGTTTGACGGATTGAAATAATTTAAAATGGAAAATAAACGTGAAGGTGTGTAGAAAAGAGTTGTATATGTGTTAAATTATATAAGCTTTTGTTTCGTTATGTTTTCTATGTTATACATAAATCATAATTTTTACGAATCTAACCTCAATATAGTTGTGTTTCGTGGAGCATATCTAGCAAGATACAGCAGGATTCAAAAAAAGTGCATAAGTGGTAGTATGCATTATTATGTATATATTTATGTAGAGTTTAAGACATAAGCGGATTTTTGCGGTTTTTCGATATATTTCAATAAGTGTGAGCGAGGTTTCTATTCGTCGTGCGATTTGCTGGAAGTTTGCTTGGAAATGCGTTGCAACATCAACGCCACTTTCGACTGATAAAAATGCTTTAATGGACATTAAAATGAAAGTAAAGATTTTTTTGTCAAAGTCAAGAGACTTGTGAATAAAGGCCAAAGAAATGTTCGACGGGTTAAGGATCAAAATGTTTGCTGGCTTCCATTAGATATAACATTTGGTTCAAAAAAGGATAGTTGTGGCATATGAAAAAGGAAGTTCTCGTCAAAAAACAAAATTGGTTTCCAAACTGATCTCCTTATTCGTGCAGCGTCTAAGGGCCGTTTTCTCATGTTCCTGTTTTTGCTCAAATCGAAATCCACCTAGATTTCGCAACTGGGCGGATTTTGTGCAATCGGTTGTCTCATGTAGATTGATTATGAATTTGGGCATTTGCGTCACGGTCACACCGGCTGGGCTGCCATGGCACTAAAAGAAAGTTAGCAGCCCCTGTGCCATCGCTAATTTGTTGATACGTCTATTGCGCGCCAATTTTGAAAATGAAAGCATTTTTTTTTGTTCGGAAACACTTGTTACTGTGATTGGAGATTAAGTAAAAGGTCTATAGCTAAGTTGACACAGGCAAATAATTTGGCCAAATTTTGATATAAATTTGGACAAATTTTGATATAAATTTGGCTATATAGGCCAAATAAAGGAACTTTTCAGCCTTTCTTGATCAAATTTATTGCGTATGAAACCATAGTTAATGTTTTAAATACAGTAAAATTATTAATCAAGGCTATTTTAATCACAATTTGGCCAAATTAGTTACCTGTGTGAACTCGGCTTAAGCAATGACCTAGGGGAATTAGTAAGCGCATCTGTCTCTTCAGCAATGTCTGCAGGTGTCTTGTATACCAAATGCACATACAATATTTTCAATTTTTGGTTTATTTATTAACAATTCAAACTAAACTGTTTCTAGCAGCAGTTGTTTAAAGTTTTCAAATATTTTTCAGTGTGACCATATGCGTGCACACATAAAAATACCTAATATGAATTGTCATGTACATTGTTTTCAAATCAATGAGGATGAAGTACATTGCTACGAAATTCATCTAGATGGTCAGCCATGAACATGAGCAAACGAAATGCAGCAAATCCACCTAGATTTGCAAAAACAGCAACATGAGAAAACGGCCCTAAGTCTGCTAAGAAGACAAACGATAATACAATACCATTATAAAACGAGAGCGTAAGTAAAATTCGGCTCTAATTTGATGTCGATATCTTAAAAAATGTGGAAGTTATTCAACATTTTTTATTGTGGGGGCGGGAGTGGGCGTGGCAAAAATTTGAAACAAACTTGATCTGTATGGTGGCTCTGGCTCTTCTAGTCTCTGATATCTAGGTGTTCATACAGACGGACGGACAAACGGACATGTCTATATCGACTCGGCTGTTGATGCTGATCAAGAATATATATACTATATATATATGGTCGGAAATGATTCCTTTTGCATTTGCTCGACTTTTGTATACCATGTTTCTTTACGAGTAATATTGATGCATATTTTAATGAAAATAAGTTCTGTTTTTGACAATAGATTTCCAATTACACTAGTTTACAGCCAAAAAGACCCATTTCTACTGAAAATTTTTTTTAGTGTAGTTTGGAATGGTGATCTCAAAAATCAATTTCAAAAATTTTTTCATGGCTCCGTTTTTGAAATATAATTTTTTTATTTTTGGTAGGGGCACTTACATTTTAAGTCATATCTCACTTTATAATTGTCAGATAGAGTCAAGCAAGATAAGAATCGAAAGGTTATTTCGCTGCCGGTAATCGAGTAGAACATTGTTTTTAAATCGGCTCATTAGTTTGACTACAATATCCAAAAAATATTTCGAAAAAATAGATTTTTTGCTCGAAAATTCATTTTTGGTCGCCTGGAAAAATATAAAAAAATCCAAAAAAATTATTTTTATTTTTTCTACATAAGAACCGCACTTCTACGAAGAAAAACAGATATCGATCATCAAAATCTGTGAACAAACACAGGAGCTGTAAGCAATTTAGTGCAAAAAAAAATGTGATATTTTCCTGAATATTTTAAAATAAATTTTCGTTTGCTTCGACTTTTTGTTCCGTTTTTTAATTTTTATTTTTGTTCTGGCTTTTCGTTCACTTCATAATTTGACCAAAAGACGAAGAAAAAGTACAATGTTAATTTTTGAAAACACACAATATACTCAAATTTTACTGTTAGTTCCTCTACTCAATTTGATCCATCTATGGTACGTGTTACACGATTTTCCTCACCAATACCTTATTTTCTTCGTAAAAGTGCGATTCTTAAGTAGAAAAAATAAAAATAATTTTTTTGTATTTTTTTATATTTTTTCTAGTCGTTTAAAAATGAAATTTCTTGGATTTTCGAGCAAAAAATCGATTTTTTTGAAATATTCTTGGTTGTTGAATTCAAACTACTGAACCGATTTCAAAACAATGCTCCACGCAATTATTGGCAGCTTCATTACCTTTCGATTTATTTCTTACTTGACTCTATCTGACAATTATGTACTGAGATATGGCTTAAAATGTAAGAGTACCTACCAAAAAAATTAAAAAAATTAATATTTCAAAAACGGAGCCATGAAAAAATTTTTGAAATCGATTTTTTAGATCACCATTCCAAACTATACTTAGAAAATTTTTCAGCTGAAATGGGTCATTTTTTTTTTTTATTTTTGTAAACTAGTGTTATTCATTCTTTTTAGAAAATAATTTATAATATATTAACTTTAAAGAAAAAATTATAAAAATAAAATTATGTTTCGATTTGTCATGAATTTTCATATTTAATGCAGTTCTATTATGTGGGCGGCGGGCACGGTATCTCGCAGCGCTAAACAAAAAAAATCAAAATTCACAAATAATATGAGCAGCAAATTCCCAAAGTTTCAAGTTTCTAGCTTCAAAATTGGAGTTGTTGCCAAAAAATCGGTCTTTCCGCCCACTGTGCGATGGTTAAAAGACCTCGGAATTCCAGTACCGAGAAAAGAAAAGAACACAATAAGATTTCCTTTTGCACAGATTTATTTCTAGTCGAAGCATAGTTTTGCTGAATTTATCAAATCGGCTCTGTTTTGTTTTGGCCTATGATGATTAATTAAATGGATTTATTATAAGCCTCGGTATCGTCTTAAATCCCGATTTTACACACAAATTTTTGTAGTTTCAACTGATTATTTGAAAAATATAAATTTTTATCAAATCTGCAAATTCCATCTCCAAAGTGAATAAGCCTGCAACACCTGTATGTTTCATTTTCAAGTTCAATCATTTATACAAACGTTACGTTTTTATAGTTTCAGCGCTTAATTTGGTCTATAAATCACACCAATGTGGCGCATAAATAAATAAATATTTGATTTTAAATACCTGTACATATTTAAGATAGACAAATATGTGCAGCCACCTTCAAAATCGTTTGAAGAAAACTGTGTTGACCCATCTCAGACGGAAGTACCATAGTATGCTTATTTTTAGAGATGAATACGATAGTCAAGCGGCCTTATCTTTTGGCAAAACAAAAACAGTTGCGAAAACATCGACAAACTTGTTGAACACATTTATTGATTGATGGCAACATGCAGAAGAAAATTTTGCTAGTTGCCTTCAGTGGGGGCTCCTCCTTCTAAACAAAATTGTGAACAAGCACCAAATCAAGCAAAAATATATGTTTCCTCTTGACTGGACAAGAGACATAAACACACACATATGGCCACAATTTGTATGCAAATGTTTTGTTTACCTAAGAAACGAACAGCCGCCGCCTTGACGAACAAGTTCTTGTTCTGATATCAATGATAAGATTTGATATGTTGGCCATGTTAACTACCGCGAGCTGTCATTTTGTCAGGCCTGTCATTTGTCATGGTATTATATCATGTTTAATTGGCCACGGCATTCTTTTCCACAGGTGAAATTCTCACGCATTGTCCGCTGGAGCTGGTTATGGTACGTCATAGGCTTAAGCCAGAGCCTATGCTTTCAGTTAGATTTTAATTTAAAATTCTAACAAATTTGACTAATGCATTTTTAATGAAACGAAATGACATCATCCAACAATTACAAGAGGGTTCTTATTTAAGCAAATTGTTAAGGTGACCAATTGCTTGGTAGTGTTTTGAAATTAACTAAAGCAGCGACTGTCACGCCTGGCCTGCAGTGACCGAACACATTTCGCTATTCACACCTAAACGAGCCGAACGCATGCCGAGGTTTGGGCCAATACACTCTCACTTTTTGGCCTCGCTCTTTATGACAAACCCTGATCTAAAGAAATATTTTCCAGACTTTCTTCTTTAACCTTACACCTAGTACTTGCCATTTTGATCAGAAAATAAGAACGAACGAATATTTTTTAAAACTTTTCTATCAACTTCCAGCAACGCCGAAGTGTCTCTGGCCACCCACAATAGAATTCTGTTTACTGACAAAAAAAATTTTCACCAATGAGGAATTGTTCAACAAACAGAACAGAGTGCATGCTATAGAATACTATATAAGTTCACAGGTGCTTCCTTCTAGCTGTTATATAAATTTGCACAATTTCTTTATACCTTTATACCTATTTGTAATGGAAACAAGGTATAAAAAGTCTTAAAAATATTCATTAGTTTTTATTTTATGGCCAAAAAACCGTGTATCAAAACAAGGTGGGTTAAGATCATAGTGCTTAGTGTTCGCTAGTCCAAATGGTTTCGACCTGATCTAACGAACGCTCGCCTTTGCAACAACAATGAATGCGTGGCTTTCAGAATGGGCTTGGGCACCCCTGCTTTAGAAGATAGAGCCACAAATATCCTACATGTCATTAATTTCGATCGAAAAGTAGCAGTTTTGCCTCAATGAATAAAAATGAATAATAATACCATAAACGGTTATCAGTACCGAAACAGATACAAATATAACGGTTTTCCTCTACTAGTGTTTCAACAAACGTAAATCAATGCAGGGTTGATGTAGAGGACAGAAAAATGTGCTTGCGTTAGTGAGCAAGAGAGCTCTCCAGACTACAGCCGCTTTACATGCAATTCAGCTTTCACCGATTCACTCTACCATAAGTTAGGCTCGCGTTTGCATAAAAACATGAGTGACTTCGGTCCCTGGTAGCTATGGCTGGCCGGATTTGGTCTAGACCAAGACAAGCCAAATGGAGAGGACAGAAAAATATGCACTTCCCTCTCTGACACTCAGTTATGCATGGCCGGCTATGACTTAAATTTATTTGATGTTTGCACGATGATCACTTTACTGGCTTACATTACGCCGAACTGTTGCTGACGGGCACAAAGAAAATAGAGCGAACTAGAAAGAGCGAGTGCAGCTAACCAAAATCTTTATTCTCCTCATCTTTCTTTATACATATGTGATATTACACTGGATGCTGGCCGATCCAAAAATATAAGACTTTAGCTCAAATTTTTTTTTTATGATTTTTTAGTAATCTAATATAGGAAAACAACAATCTGACATCTTCATTAGAAATATATTTCTAAAACAAACGAGAGCGTAAGTTAAAGTCGGCTCTGACTGACTTCGATATACCCGTTACTCATGAAAAAACACGTTTAACAGTGTTCCTGCGTTCCTTAGGGTGACCATCTGAAAAGTATGCAACATTTTTTCTTAGCATGGGAGGAGGGGTAGCGGGGGGGCTTGGTTCACTTTTTTGCTCATAACTTGAGAACCGCTCATCCGATCTTTATCATTTCTTCGGCAAATCGATTCATTTTGCTAATTACTAACTATCTTTAGAAGAAACAAATCGTCAATCTTCAAAACTGTAGAAGATATAACGTTTTTTCTAAATTGCGGGGGCGGGAGGGGGCGTGGCCAAGATTTGAAACAAACTTGATCTGCGTGCAGATAAATGAAGCATTTGTCCCATGCATGTGAAACCTCTATCTCTTACCATCTCTGAGATCTAGGTGTTCATACAGACGGACGGACGGACGGACGGACGGACAGACGGACATGTCTATATCGACTCGGCTGTTGATGCTGATCAAGAATATATATACTTTATATGGTCGGAAATGATTCCTTCTGCCTGTTACATACATTTGCACGACTTTAGTATACCCTTTTTACTCTACGAGTAACGGGTATAAAAATATGGCTTGGCAGGGTTCACATATTGGAGCGGTGGGGAAAAACAAAACAATATTTACAAATATTTTTTAATTATCAAAAGTTGTGCCTTGTAATCGCAAAAAGCGATCGACCAAAACAGTAACCGTAACCCAAACCTTTATTCGTTTCGGTTTTAGTCTCTGATAAAAAGAGAACTTCTGGAAGAAGATCTTGTCACTCGCAACAGTATGTGCGTTTTATTCATTAGTCTTTCGTGCCGGATATATAAAATATAATAAAAACTTTATATATAAATCTGTACGTCCGACTGATTGACATACTAACTGACATACTATCAACCTACAGGCAAAATTGCTTATCCTGCAGATCTGAGGTTTGACAAAGAAAATTTGGAAAATTTCACCGCGAAATAGGTGAAATCACCAAAAAAAAAATGTGTGGAACACATAACAAAATAAGCGTGTGTGTTTGGGTTGTCAATATTTGATCGATTTATCGATATTTTTGTTGGACAATAAGGGTTATTCCGATATTGACGATTATCGATATTTTTATAAACGATATATGGGAAGAGTTACTGTGCATATTATTTGGCTATCCTGATAAAACATCTGGGAATACTTACTACTTTAATCGCATTTAAGAACTAACTTAACACGTATGGATGCAGCAATACGCTGCAATATTAGGTGTCAGTGTTAGAATATATGGAAGATGTCGTTATGAACCCAATAGCATAATGGGAAACTGGTGCGGATGAATTGTCCATGCTGTTTTCGGGTTCTCTTAAATTCTTTACTTAATATTCTTTTAAGCATAATGTTTGAGTCTTTAAAGACTTCACTCAGATAAAATACACATTTAGTTCGTCACAATACTTTACATGAAAATAACCAGTTTAAACTGCATTTATATCAGAACAACAAGCCTTACTTATACGAAGTAATGTGCCTAACTAAATATGAATCTCTTTTGAGTCACGCTTTTGATTTTTAAAGAAAAAGAAACTCTTACTATTAATGTACTTTGGAAAAAATGTACAGTGTAGTTTCAGAAAACTATTGGAAACTGTTGAGAATATAAGATAATCGTCCCTAGCAGTTTTATGGTGAAGACGTTCAGTTTTCTTAAGCTTTAGAAAATAACGACAATATCGATATATCGATGTTTTTTGGAGGTGATGTATCAAATATCGATATCGACAATTTGGATTTTTGATATTATCGATATTGATATTTTAAGAAATATCGACAACCCTAGTGTGTGTGATAAAATATCATCAAAAAAGGAAAAAGGAAGATGGATAGGTGGGGAAAGAGTGGGGAGTTTGTGAAGAGGAGGTGGGGAAAACAATTATAATTAAAGAAAGCTGATGCTGCTCTGAAATTTACTGTCTTCATAAAATATCGCTAGACCCGAAATTCACTCTATGGTCGGGCGGCAGAAGTATGTTTTCTGCAGTCTTTTGACTGGCAGGGACCAATATCTGATTCCGGAATTTTTGAGCGCCTAGAAAATTTGGTTTGGTCCTTTAGGACGGAATGACGGGGAACTTTCAGCTGTCTACAAGATAAAACAACACAATTTCTAAAAATCTGGAACGCGGACAAAGTCGTGGCGGGTTCAGCTAGTATTCCAATTTGTTTGGTAAGTCCTTGCTTCTCACTTAGAAAGGACATATAATATTAGATTCAGTTGTAAGTTCAGTCAAGGAAATATTAATAAGCGACTCAAGACAGGTATAAATTTTATTTATATGTCTCAGGGAAATGATTTACAAGGTTTATCCCGCTCAGCCATCAACTTTGAACCCCAAACAGACGGGCCATAGATTTATCTTTATATAAAGCGTATGTTTTGCATTAGTTTATGTACAGGAAATACCAAAACATTTGGCTTGGAATTTCGAAAAAAAAAATAATAATAAAACCAGTGGCATTGAGGCTTCACACAAATAAAAACACACATTAATTTGAATTAAACTAAAAACCGATGGCGAAAAAAAATCTCAAACAACATTTAACAGGCGCGATGGTGGATAAATTGTGTTATAAATTTGTGGCTCAGGTGTCACATTTGATATTAATGGAGGCACAGCTCACAAAAATATTTAATGATTCTTTATTTCAAACAAATTTGCATGCAAATAATTCAATTAGGCAACTTTTTTTTGGAATCAAATTCTTAGTTTTATTAGCAAACAAAACGTAATTAAAGAAGTCGAAGCAACTGAACTTTTTAACATTCGCATAGTTAAGTAGCTTGTTTTATGGGCATAAAAAACACACACACGAATTCATAAATTTAAATTTCTATTCTAGTTTAACTGAATTCGCTCGTCCGGTTTCGATATGAAGTGTTAATGGGACTTTTCTTTTAATAATTTAGGCAGAGTAACATAAATTTTTTTTTTATTAAAATTGTTATCAATAAATGAATATCTGTGGCTCAGACACTATTTTTATGCTTAGGTAAAATAAAATCTGGTTCGTCCAGCTAGACCGCTTTTTTTTTGTGAACCATTTAAATGATAATAATCTTATTGATCAGAGTGAAGTTATGGGCAGAAATGAAAGGTACAGGTTGGAAGTATAATAACTAAGAATCGTTTAAAATTGGGCGTGTGGCTTTTGGCTGGCATTGCCACGTTTCAGTATAATAAGAGTTAATGTGTGAAGTTCAAGGAACTTGTTGACGCACGAGATGAGTTCGAGGGGGATTTTAAGACTGTGGGGGGGATTTGTAAGATGTAAATGTAGGTAATGGGGACGCCATTTAATGGAAATTAGGGGGAAATGGGTGATTCAAGCCCAAGGTTTTAATTTACACACGGTTTTCTATTTACAATCTTTCTTTCGTTTCATGGTTTGTCGATAACAGCCTCAGTCTTTGTCTACTTTATGCTCTCGCCGTCGTCCATTATAAATATGCAGTGTGACCATCATTTGCTTTAAAATTTCCAAATAATTCCAAAGACTAAAATTTTTTACCCAAACGTTAAATGTCACACAAAATATTCTAATTAATTCTTAACGAATTTCTTTATTCTATACCACATTTTGATTATATAATCCCATGTTTATGACAATATTTAGATCACTTTAAACAAACGCAAATGCAAATTAAGCAGACTCATAAAAATCTTAAACAGCAGTCACATTCTCTAGACACTCTAGTTCTGGTTGATTGATGCCACTTGCTTCATTTATTACCCCACACAAAAACCGCATATCAAATGTGAATCTGTCCTGCTCAAGGTCAATCAAGTTCATAAAAGGAAACCACTTTAATTGATTAAGCCCATTAAAAAAAAAAAACTAAACAGGTCTATTAGCGCGGGCCAGACCTTCACTTACCACAATTGTGGTAAAAGTTTACTAACGGCAAATACAAATAATCGAGCCAACTTAATGGTTATTTACTTTCGGTTTCATTTATTAACTTTTAATTTCGATGCGTCTGCTTTTGGGGCGTTTTAATCGTCATTCTCTGTGTACCCCCAACATACATTAACAATTTATGCAAAACGTTGTTTTTTTTTTTTTTGTGGCAATTAATCTTGGAATACTCGGAGCCCTGGCTAAGAACAGGTCTAAACATAGTCTTTTGTTTTGTTAATGAAGCATCGCGACGCGTTGTGTCAAGTTCTTGACTAGTTTTATGCAAATGAAAACGAAATTTTTAACCAAATTAAGCAAAATATTTATATTCAAGTTTCGCATTTTATCTTAATTTATTTATATATTAATTTTTATTTATTTGTTTCCTCGGGGCTTATATACAAGCATAATCTTCCGTATTTAAGCCTAAAAATTAAAACGATTTAATCTTAGTTAGTTTGGGTTGGGCTGTCAGAAATTCTGACATTTTTACAATCCGTTCCGTGTAATAAGCGGATTTGGATTTTCAGTTGAGATTCTAACGGCATTTGGCAAATCTCTGAGGTCATGCCAAAAAAGTTTGTCAATAAATTTGCGTTTAGCACATTTTTCGCCAAGGTTGCATCCGGTTTGGCTCGATTTGCTATCGATCAAGTCTTCGATTGTTCGATTTTTAACAAATCCTCACTCGCTAAGTCGCGTGGGCCAGGCTATTTTTCAGCCCGACTTGCTTAACTAATTATGACCATATAAGCCAAATTTTTGCTCTCCATTCGCAAAAGACATTTTAAATGCGGGTGTTAAGCTGTGAAAGGCAAAATGATCTAATTGTCTGGGATATGGCGTAATCGCCAGAAGGCGTTAAATGGCTGCTACAGAAAAGAGTGATGAAAAAAGCGAAAAATTTAATTTAATGGAAATTTTGCTTTTGTTAATCTATTTTTAAAATTGTACGTTAAATAAAAGCAAAGTATACTCTTAGGGGGCAAAGTCCTTGTGCAAGCACAGATCTCAAAGATGGAAAGGACTATTGGCTCTAAGTGTTTGGGAAAAAGGCTCTATAGAGTCTTTGTTTTCAGATAATGCTCTATATTTTTGGATATTATTGCCTCAAAATCACATTTTAGGTAATAAAATCTATTTTAAAATAGATATATTATTATTATATTATATAAAAGAATCTTTTTTCTAGGTGACTATTAGGGGGTCGATTTGTATGGGCCGAAAAAAACGTACCAAGCGTATAGCAAAAACGAAATCTACGGTCAATTCTAAGAAAATTTCACCAAGAAACCATGGGTCTAAAATGAATTCCTAGTCCGCGCAAATCGACTTCAAATATTTATGTTACATTTTCCCAAAAATCGAGTTAGAAAGTCGGTGAAGTCCGACTATAACAAGTTCTGTATGCCCCAGAGCTTGCATTTATCTGAGAAATTTAATATAGAAGCCACACAAAGTGATAAAGCTGTCAAAAAGTAAGTCCAGTGCTGCCCATCAACGTTGAAGCGATGCTACCCATTAAATATTTATGTTACATTTTCCCAAAAATCGAGTTAGAAAGTCTGTGAAGTCCGACTATAACAAGTTCTGTATGCCCCAGAGCTTGCATTTATCTGAGAAATTTAATATAGAAGCCACACAAAGTGATAAAGGTGTCAAAAAGTGATCCCAGTGCTGCCCATCAACGTTGAAGCGGTGCTACCCAACAATTTTTTTTGTTTTCCGTATAACTCCGCTATCGTTCGTCCGATCTTCATAGTTCCTTTGGCGAATCGATAAATTATCATAATTACAAAATATCTTTAGAAGGTACAAGCCATCTATCTGCAAAACTGTGTTAGATATGAGGTTTTTTCAAAATTGCGGGGGCGGAAGGGGGCTTGGCTACCTGTGACATAATAATTTGTCTGCCGGCAACTAGAAGAAGTAATTGTCCCATACAAGTCAAGTTCAACGTTGATGGGCAGCACTGGGATCACTTTTTGACACCTTTATCACTTTGTGTGGCTTCTATATTAAATTTCTCAGATAAATGCAAGCTTTGGGGCATACAGAACTTGTTATAGTCGGACTTCACAGACTTTCTAACTCGATTTTTGGGAAAATGTAACATAAATATTTAAAGTCGATTTGCGCGGACTAGGAATTCTTATTACACCCATGGTTTCTTGGTGAAATGTTCTTAGAATTGACCGTAGATTTCGTTTTTGCTATACGCTTTGGTCGAAAAAAAATCGACTCCCTCTAGTATCTATACTTTCACACAGATCAAGTTT
This sequence comes from Lordiphosa clarofinis, assembly GCA_018904275.1. NCBI lineage: Eukaryota > Metazoa > Arthropoda > Insecta > Diptera > Drosophilidae > Lordiphosa > Lordiphosa clarofinis. The sequence goes on from JAEIGQ010000026.1 coordinate 546,978, forward strand.
TTTTTTCCTTTTTTTAACGTCCCACGCATAGTGTTGTCCTTATCTCTTGAAATATCAATATCGATTGTATCTAAGACTAACATTTCCAAAAAACATCGATATATCGTTATTTTCTAAAGCTTAAGAATACTGAAAACTTTTTAAGAAACGTCTTCACCTCCAAAAGACCATTTTTAGTGGCCGTTCTAAGAAACAGGACTTAAAAATCGCATTTCTACGAAGAAATAACATATAGGTGGCGAAATACCGTACCTCGATCAAGTCAAATGGAGGAATTCATTATAGTCCCATGGTTTCTGGACGAAATTTTTCGAAGATTTCGTCTTTTCAAAACACTTTGTGCAGAACAAAATCGACAGTCTTGTTATGACAATTTGCTCCTGCAATTACCATTGTAATTGTTTCTTATATATCGTTTATAAAAATATCAATAGTCGTCTATATCGGTACAATAAATATCATATCAGAATAACCCCTATCGTCCAACCAAAATATCGATATATCGAAAAAAAATGGACAAAAACATAAACCTAGAAGTTCGAACTATTAAAAGCAACAAAATATCATGTTAAGATATTTATAATCCAAAGCAAAGATGAAAAATTTCTTTTTTCTTTTTTGGGTTTTTCTTTAATTAATCAAAATAATTTGTGGATTGTAGAAAACCCCTCTAATCGTAGCGCAAAAAAGATACACTAAAGTCGGCACGCAGATCAAGTGTGTTACAAATTTTAGCCAAGCCAACTCCCGCCCCCATGGCCGAGTTAAAAAAATGTTCAATACTTTTCGACTTTTTAAACTACTCTTTCGTTTTTAAGGTGGGTGAGCGGGAGGGCGGTAGTGCTTGTGTTGTTTTTGTGTTTAAAGAGATTCCATATCCAAGGGCGTAGCCAGCTTTCCGGAAAGGTGGGGGCATCTGTGTCTGAACATTTCTTTAATATTTCAATAATTATATTTTTGAACATTAATTAATTAGATCATGATGCATTTGATATGAAATGAAAATCAATCTTCAAAATAATGGCGAAAAATTTAAGTTATAATAATTTTTAATTTTTAAGTATTTAAGTTTTAAGTAGTCTACGGACTTAGCTTGAAGTCATAACATTTGACAAAAAACACAACCAACCAAGACAATATTTAAAAAAAATTATTGAAAAGTTTTGGCCTTACACTAAGATCCTATCAGGATATCTTTGAAGTGAGGCCCCACACAAACTGAACTGAAGTGCTGCTCATCACGGTTGCGACCGTTCCCGCGCATAGTCTATTTTTACGGTGCTGCTTATAAATAGACAATCGTCCATTCGATAATTCCGTTGGAAATGGGTTCGCGTCGTAGATAAAGCATTATATGATTACGCCGAAACAAATGTAATCTTTCTTAGGATTAAAAATGGATCAACTCAATCATTTGTATGCTTGTGTTCTTTTTTAACTTTACCCTCCCTTTTGGGACTCGAACTCAGGACCTTGTTCGTTCACACGCATGACGCTGCCGCCAATCACATTAAAGTCTCCCAGCATGCGAAGGGCCCAAAGGTGTAAGTGCAAAGTCTGTGTCAAAACGGAGTGGTCGTGAGTTCGAAGACTTAAGCTGCTTTTACACTTTACGTGTCAAGCTTCTTTAAAAAGAACCTCTTATTAGATAGAACCAGCTTCATTTCATCAAAGAATGCTTAATTTTCTAAATATTTAATATTTAAAATATAAAGATATTTGCTTTGCTTTTACACTGTCGTCAGAGAGTTTCTTTAAAGATATATGACAAGGTGCGATAGAGCTCGCCATTGACGGTTATGTTCTGCTAGGCCAGCAGACTATAAACCACACCAAACAGTGCATTTTTGTGGATGTAACGCTAGTTGGAGAATCTCTTCGGTTTGCTTATCCATTTCATGTGTTAACGTATCCATTTGTTTAACATTTCCATTCTTGATCGAGTTCGATTTTGTAAACCAAACCAATACGATATCGATGGGCCTCAGTCTGCAGCCACACTCTCCTCTAAAACCGCAATATGCTCCTCACTATGAGCAGGATGTGGTCTATTTGGTCGAGTACTATACAATACAAATTTGTATGTAGCACGAGGTGCACAAAAAAACATTGATCAAAGAACGCTGATTTTCGTAATACAGCTGTTGTTGAGGTGTGAGTGTTTAAATGATGTTTTGTCAAAAATAATATGACAGACTGACACAAGTCAAGCGTGATGTTTAGATGAATCACCTTTTATTATCTTTTTCCAGAGCTATTTATTCTAACTGTGTCCTTTTGATTTAAGTCCACCGTTTGGTTTTCCCAAGTGTTCCTCAAATCGTAAGTCTTACGGGAATTGATTGAAGTCGATTTGTATTCCCCCTTTTTATTTAAGTATGAAAATGCATTTCAGCTATTGCCACAGTTACCAAATACAATACACCATTTGGACATACTTGAAGCCCACACATCACACACATGCACTTTTTCGTTGTGGGAATCGGAACCATTGTTATTATTGTTGTTATTTGCTCTTGCCTTGAACTCGCTTCAAAGATGCACCAAATGCAAGTCGTCTTTATTTGTTGTTGGTTTGTATACAATAAAATCTTTATTGAATTCGTCGCTTTAGCTAAAAAGTCGTTTTGTACAAAATACAAGTTAAAAGTTACATTTGTATATGGTAAACATTTTAGAGTTAATACATAATATGGTACACAAAAAAATTTGTAAGGTTGTGTGGACGGATTACAAAAGATAATGTAGCACAATTCGCTTTTGGTTCTTAATTTATGGGGAGGAAAAATATTGCTTGAAATTTCGAAATACGGAAAATACTTAACTCTACAACTCTAGATTAGTAGAAGTTTATGCAATCCAAATTGATAAATGTGTTGTTGGCAGGACAGGCATTTGAATCAAGTGGTAAGTTGTATATAAAGGCACTAAAAACTAAAGCAGTTTTTTTTTTGTTAGTTTGTCTCTAATTAAGGCACGAGTGTACGACCGAAATGCCTGCCATTTCAAAAATGGTTAATGGAGCGTAAATATGATATGCAAATAGAATACAAATTTCATATACTATATGGTTAATGATTCATTTGAGCGTCTTTAAGTAAGCTTCGTTGATGTTTAGCGGGTTGAATTGGGTTGGGTCATGGGTGGGTGCTGTTGACTCGGAGATGTGCAATGTGACACGGGAAGCGGTAAATGTTTTAAAACGGGGCAAATTTAAAAATTTCTGAAAAAGGACTAAGTCGTACGCCCTAAGAAATATTAAGAAAACTTTAAAAAATATTTTAGAGGTTGTACTTCCAGTAATATTTTATGAATTAGTCACAGATTTTTTCAAATCATCTTTCATTTTCAAATTAAAATTTAAATTTTTATTGAGAAATAAAAACTCTATTGAAGCCACGTAGTCAGATCGACAAAATATTCCTATCGTCACAATATTTCTTATAAATAATTCACATTCGTTTTACTTTGATGCTCATCTGCTTTTTGACATTGGTCTTGTTCACCAGCATACATCAAACATTAAAAATTAACGGCTTTGGTAAAATTTTTAGTAAGAAAATAGTATGCTGGAAAGTTATTAAAAAAAAAACATGAAGTTATTTATATGACAGTGTGAATGTTTCTGTCTTTTATCCATCGGAATCACAAAAACTGACAATCATAAATGCACATCACATTCGTTCATCTTGACAATCGAACTTGATCCATTTTTTTGTCGTCGATTAGTGCTGGTAAATAGGGCCATTGTTTCAATTTTTATGTGAAATACTGTGACAAAAAGAATTTTGTGTCGTTTGGAGTACGAGGCTTTAGCTAAATAGATATGAACTTTTCTGTGAACAAAATTTCAATCTTATTGTCAAAAAATTTCCAAATAACGACCTAGATATAACTTTGCCCAGATTTTACATGCAAAATTTTAAGTGCATGAATTGAATTGTTTTACATACGTTTTGGAACTAAAAAAGTACAAAGTTTAAACCAACCCAGCCTGCAAAAGAAAAAATCGAAAATTTTCTGAACCAAATTGACGACTGAATACAAAAAATGTTTCGAAAACTTTGTGAATAGCCTTGCTAAATCAATCTCTTTATTCCTTTGTAAATACCTCGGACCTCAAAACAGCGAAAATAAAAAAGGAGGTCTCAGCATTCCCAAAGCTTATATTTGTTGAATAATTAATAATTGTGAAAATCAAAGAATTGTATTTTTAGTTTAAATGGGAGCGTAAGAGCCTTAAAGACTTAGAAAAAAATTACTCATACGACACGTTTATCAAATACAAATTTTTACAACGAAAACAATTACTGTCATGTTTGGAAATAACATACAGTAGACAAGACTTTGTTTTATTTAACAAACTCGAATAAACAAGGAGAAACAAATATATGATAATAGTTAACACTGTTGAAAGTTTTTTCACTTTTCACCGTCTTCTCAGTTTTAATACACTAGAAATCTAGGATAGAAACTAGGAACATAATTTAAAAACAAATTTTAAAGTACAGCTACTTTACGTATAAAGTATTGTAGACTGCAAACCTCTGAAATTCTGCAGGAGATTCTAACCCGTTGGAAATTCTAGCAGCCATGCTCCCATGATTTGGTCACTAAATCGGAAAAGTAGTTGCTCCCAATTTCGCAAATCTTAAACTTCGCTAAAGATAAGAATTGCCTTCCTATAAACCAATTTTTTTTAATATTGTGTCGTTCACTAAGTAATTTCGTTTTATGACAACAGCTGATCTTATTGAATTTTTTCGCAGTTTGAACACCCAGTTCCGAAATTCTACTCGCTTTTCGTGCAAATTTTAATATTTTGCAGTCGAATATAAAAACGCTGTATGGAAGGGGACAAATATACCTACGGTTACGAGATCAGGGATTGTCTACCGTGAGTTCAATTCGAGAGAAAATTGTGACGGGATCTAGTAACCACAAATTAACTTGTATCTTACGTTTAAATTTATACAAATTGAATTCGAAATTTAAATGTTTACATGAAAATCGTCTCGGAATTCGGAACAGGGCCCATAGTAAGACTTTTCTTGCAAAAAAATGTTGTTAAATTTTTGGGAACAGTTATTTTTGAATGCCAAATCGAAGATGGAAGATCGAAAACGGCACATTCGTCATAGTTTACTGTTTTACTATCTAAATGGTAAAAATGCAGTTCATGATCAAACATTTTACGAGCATGGAATCAATCTCGAATGCCCGAAAGATGGCAAAAGGTACTGTATCAACATGGAGAATATATAATTTCATAAAATGTTTTAAACAATAAAATAATCGTGTTTAAATTTCACTAAAAAAAAAAAAAAATTACTAAGTGACCGACCTAATATTCTGTGACGACTTTTAAACTCGTATTTAATATAATTTTCAAATATCAATGACAAACAAATATTTGTATCCATATATCATAGTATTGTAGTATTGGTATAAAAGTTCTAAAGAAAAACTGACCTAAGTTATTCTTTGAAACAAACATTTTTTAAGCGGGAGGCCCGATTCTTATACAAATTCGGGAAGTTAAGCATTTGGAAGGTTCGCATCTGACAAAAGTCAGCTGAACCGGTACTCCGAAGTTCGGTTTAGAACCGATTTCAAGGCCTATTTATTAGTATTATATTTTGTAAATTATATTTCTAAATCGATGTCACGTAAGATATGCTATTTGAAAAAAATTTTCACAACCTAAAATTGTTGAATTTTTAAATAAATACAAAAATAATTAAAAACAAAAACTTGGAAAATTCTAAAAAAAAATCTGAACCAAGTTTTTATTTAAGCTGGAGGTCCGCTTTGTGCCCAGATTCGGGAGGTTAGCCATTTGGAAGATTTGAATCTGGTCCCGATTTGATGGACACCATAGACCCTGCCAAACCGGTTCTCCGGGGTTCGATTTACACCCGTAGAACTAAAAATTTTAGAACAATATATTATTTTCGTGATATAGAAAGATTGAAATAAAGTTCTTAAAACTGTTTAATAGACGAATTGCCAAATTTGTGGTATTAAAAATTGCTCATTTCAAACAGGCGAATTCTAAAAGTTTTGTAATAAGATGATTACGTGTCTTTTGAACAGTATCAGATTAAAAACAGTTCAATATTAAACAGCTCTGTTGGTTCGTATCTTCTTTGACATTGTCAACGGATATTATAAACTTTCTAAATCTACGAATTCTGACCTTTGTAAATATGACAAACAGATTAATTTTTTTTTTCAGAAACTAAAGAACTAAAATTCCTAAAGCATGACCAATAGGATTTTTACACTGAGCACATCTAACATCTAACATCGTGAGTCTTAAATATTTCCCATATCGGAATTTGTTATCTTTGAAGCATTTACCTATTAGACATCGACCCACTTAACAATTTTACAAACCAAAAATTTACAAATGTTGGCATAGCAAATGGTTATTAAGCATTTAAAATCAGGATGCTGGATGTTAGATGAAAGCCTATAAGGTTCACGAGTCACTTTATCGCACATCTCTTGAGTATATCTAGCGGGTGTTGGTGGGGTGAAAGAAGCTTTTAAGAAGTCAGTCATTATTTTAGTTTGATTTCTAAATGGATGATTCATAAGTACCAACTGTGAATAGTCTCTTGGGATGCGTGGATGTGTGTGTGTTGCTTGGACGGAGGCGAAGTCATATTGTCAAATTGCATAAACATTTCCAACTAGAAACTAAATTTAATTATTTAATGGTGAGAATTCTTTGTAGACGAGTCGTGGGGACAGAATGTTCTCAGTGTATTGTAATGGGAAGTGGCTGCAAAAAACAAAAAAAAGTAAGTGAATCAAGGTCACTTATTTCCATATTAACTCCACTCACCTACTTGAGCTTTACTATCCACGCACTAGCTCAAAGCGCGTCTGAGACTCTTTAAACTGCAAACGTTTACGCTGCTGGACATGTGCCTCGGTCAGGAACAAGGTGGCCGCCACCAGGGTCATTACCGTGCCCACACAGGCCAAGACAAAGGACCATCCAAACCAATTGTTGGCATGTTCCGGCATCCAGCCAGTCCGATTGCCAAAACCTGCAAAAACTATAACCGCTATGGCCGCACTGACGCCAGCTCCCAGCAAAACATAGCCCAGCGAGCGTATCAAAGTGATAAAATGCTTCTGATCCGGTCCAGCGCAGAGGAAAAACACCAACACTCCAATGGCACTCACCAGCATGCCTATAAAGGCCACCGTATAAAAGAACTGAGTGGCTATCATAAAGGCAGGCAGCAGGAATCCACGTATCTCATCATAGCCCGTGGTAAATGGGTCATACACCCAACGGCAGCCCACAAAGAAGCGACGCTGACTGTCGTCATTCACATCGGGTAGCGAACGGAAGCAGTGCACCCATAAACCCAGGCGATCCAACTTGGCTCCGGTGATGCGATAATCACTTACCAACCAACTGGGCGTAGCAAAGGCAATGGCAATGAAGGCAAAGGCAAAGATAAAGACGCCCACGCCACAGGTTCCGGCCAGAGTGCGACGCTTCATGTTTACAATGTGATGGGGATTGTTGGTGGTGGGTAAATGCTCCTGGGAATCCTCGCGTGCAAAGTGTGATGACTTTTGCATGCTTTGAATGGGTGAATTTCTGTGAGATTTGCGTTTGGAGTTGGCCACAAATTGTTTGTGTTTGGCTTTGGGTGTGACTGAGACTATCGGTTAAGCTGCCTATCGATAAGCGGGGCTGCATTAACTCACTGTTAGGTCTTAACAGTCATTTAACAGTGGGGTTTAACCCTCTAGTTCCCAAGACCGGCTCTAGGCGGGTTAAGTTCAAAACACGCTTAATCGTGTTTTTGATCACATTTTGCTTTTTTGATTCGTTTTATCTATTTTGGGGAATCCCAAATATTTATATTGGCGCGCTTGCAGCTTGCGCTAGCACGAAAAGCAGCTGTGAAAGTCAGTTCAATGCAGAAGTTTGTGAATAACACAAAAAAATATTTTGTGCGGAGTGCGAAAAACAAAAAAATTAAAAAAAATATTATTCATAAGCGTAGATGAAAAGTGAAATTATCTGTGTGTTGCTAAACGTCTTTATCAAACAAAAAGCGATTTTGCTGAAGAAGGAACGTGCTTGTGAGCATTTTAGCTGAGTTCAAAGGTCACCCGCCTAGAGGCGGTCTTGGGACAGCTGGCGCAAAAATTATTTCAAAGTTAGTTTCAAATGCGAACTTTTATATAAGAATAGTTTGACTAAAAATCTTTTTTTTTAGCCATGGAGCGTAAACAAACGCATAAGTTATTAGCGCTATCTGATGATGAAATCACAAATGTTCTAAAAATGTTGGATTTTGATGGCGTCACGGATAATGAAGAAGAAAATGCAGACGATTTAGATGAAGATGAGGTTCTTGGTGTGTCGGAATCAGCACTTCAGTCAGAGATTTGCTTAGATGGCAGTACGGCTTCAATGTTATCACCATCAACCTCGATCACTTCAATTACATCTCCGACAACCAAACGCTGTCCATGGCTAACATTTACCCAAAAAACACAACAAAGAATGAAGGCGAATTTGAAAGTCGTTCCAGTGGACGTCATGCATCTGACCATGAGCCAACAAAAAACACCATAAATGATGCTGGCGCTTTGGAGGATGCGTTCTGGATATAAATCCGAAATCCTAGGCCGTCAAAAAGATATTGTGGCGTCAACAAAATCTGGTGCTAGATAAATCGGCTATCTCATTTTGTGATCCCGATCTGGAAGAATTTCAAAGTCCCGACACACCATATAAATGCTTTAAATATTTTCTAGATGACGAAATCATAACGCACATCGTTCAGCAGACCAACATTTATGCCGTCCAAGAAAACATTGCGACTTCATTTATGTACTATAAAGAACTTGGAGTTGCGTAAATTTAATGGCATTCTAACTTTTATGTCAGTATTTTACTATACAAGAATCCGTTCATATTGGAGCAAATATGCACTTCAAATCATCCAAGACACAATGTCAAGAAATCGTTTTGACCAAATTCGAAGTAATATATTAAACATTCTAATGACAATAGCCAACTGCCTGCTAAAAACTCTGTGGACTTCGATCCTTTATACATTTTAACGATAAGTTCCAGTCTGTGCCAAAGCAATATCAACTGCCGAATTTCTGAGCAAATGTTGCAGAAGTGCTTTGTACGTTAAAAAACGTTAGCAAAGGTCCTGGACGTCCATGCACAGCTCCTCAAAAAAAAGGTCATAGAAAAAGACTATTTTACAAACTGCAGACACTCGCTTTGATGGAGTTGATCATTTTCCAGAATTTTTGGGTCGAAAGGGAGGGAAAAAGAGTTGTGAAAATCCGGGAAGCGCTTCTGAAACGCAAGTTATGTGCCGAAAATGATAAATAAATCTTTGTTTCTCCCAGCAAAAAGGTTGCTTCTTTAATTTTTATCATAAGTAAACTGTACTTCATAATTTTCATATATTAAACTTCACTTCACTTTATGTTGAAACTATTTTGTTGAGTTCAAGAGTTATTTTTCAAGAATAAAGAAGCATATTACCCCCTTTTCAAAACATTTCAGCATTAATATTCTATTTTTTGTATATTAATAAACATAGCTCTGTAATAATAAAGCTCTGTTTCCCAAGACCGCCTGTAGGCGGGGTAAGTAATTGACCTCAAATGACCCTTTTCTCTAAGAATACAAAATTTTTTTTGAACAAACATTCTCTTTTGAAGCGAAAGCAATGCAAAACATATTTTTTTTTTGCAAATAAAAATTTGGGAACTAGAGGGTTAAAAACCGGAAGACTTATTTATTTATTTATAGTTTACCATGATATGCAATGTACAACTTAGAAGAACTAAAAATTTTTAAGTCTGTCATATGGCCACAGATGAAACGAAACAATTTGGCTACTTAAGCTCTCTCCTCCTTCAGCTTTTCTCTAAACATTCCAATAAAGCGTATTTTCATATAGAACCGGATCTGTGGCCAAGGGCAACAAAAGAATCCAACCCACAAATCCCACTATATACAATACTATGGCCACCACACGACGCCATGTATCCTGTTGCCACAAGTCCTGCAGATCGGGTAAACCCATATGATTACAAAAGGAATGAACTAAAAGCGGAGCCACCATATGGCCAGTGCGTGCAAACAGAAATGCCGAATAGAAACCAAACAAGGTGGTATAGGTGAACTGAAAGAGTCCTATCAGCAAGGCAGTGCTCCATTCCACGCCCAGACTGAGACGCTCCGAAATGTGATGCAAATGGGCCACACCAAAGAACAGGGGAGTGATGAACACGGCCTCCAGAGGCGAAAAGCTCTGTAAAATCAATGGCATCATGCAGGCTCGAAACACAAATTCCTCACTTAAAGGGGCCATCACATGATTTCGCACCCAAATGATGCTATTGAACGAACCGCGCCAGTAATCCACATCTGAAAAGTTCAACATTTTTAAATGAAAGTTTCCCCCAACTTCTTAAACTTACCAAAATAGGAGCCTATAGACTCATTCTGCATATTCACATAAATGGGTCCTAAGAACAGCAAAACTGTCATTAGATAAGGTATCAACGCCGCCTGCCATAATCCTGGCCAGCGAAAGCCAAGCAACTTGGGGAAAGCCTCACGTGCAAGCAGCTCCGGTGAGGAGAAAAAGTACACGAATGAGGGTGCCAAAAGCATAACTACAGAAACACTGGCAAAACGTCTCTTGATGGTTGTGGGATGATCCCGATTGTGTTTCGGGCTCCAAACATACAGTGATCCCACATAGATTACGGCCAAGGCAAAGCAACAACTGACAGAGGTGACAATGGGTATGTGTGGCAGTGGCAGCGCTTCCAGTTCCATGTTTGGTTTGGGACTAACGACTTCTTCCATTTCGTCGTCGCTGGTGTTGAACATTTAAAGAATATTAAGCATATTTTTTATTATCCACCAATTGTACACACAAACAGCTGATGGAGAAGTAACGGTAGATGGTTAGAGATGGTAAAGCTGTAAGAACTGAACTGTAACTGTAAACTAGGCGCCAAATTTGAAAAGATTTTGAATTTTAATAAAATTAAAGAACTGAACATTTTAAACTTAATATTTTAAGCGGAACAATATTGAAAATTTTTCAAGTATTTAAAACGAAAGTTTTCAGAACTCTAGTCCTGCCGCCAGCTGACCAAAACTTCATCCGTTCGATACCGTTGCGTGACAAAGGACTCCTCCAGGGGCATTTTAACACCCGACTTGAACATCTCAGCCCCAGCATGGGCAATCATTAGGCCATTATCAATGCAATAACGTTCATCGATGGCAAACAACTTTCCATCACGTTCCTCGCACATAACACGCATCATCTCCTGTAGACGCTCATTGCAACCCACTCCGCCCACTATCAACACCTCATTGGAGCCACAGTGAGCCATGGCTCGTTCGGTAATCTCCACCAGCATGGCGAAAATAGTCTCCTGCAGTGAATAGCATAGATCCTCCTTGCTATACTCCACCTCTGGCTCGGACTCGGCCTTCTTGCGCTTATGCCGCCTCTTGCTGGGCTCGGCCAATTCTTCGATATGTGACAGAATACCCGAAAAGCTGACATCCATGCCCTTGACCACATAAGGTAATTTGATGTAGACCTTGCCCTGCTTGGCCAATTGCTCGATATTATAACCCGGACTGGGATCATTTGACAGCTTGATAATACGTGCAAATCGATCCAGGCAATTGCCCACGGCAATGTCAATGGTCTCGCCGAATATGCGATATCGCTGATGGGAATAGGCAATGACCTGGGTATTCCCGCCGCTCACATACAAAACAATGGGATTCTGGGCCCCCGTGATGTGACGACCCATTTCGATGTGCCCAATGCAATGATTGACACCCAAGAGGGGCTTCTGCCAGAGCAGGGACAAAGTGCGAGCTACTATGGCGCCCACTAGCAAGGGTGGAGCCATGCCCGGACCTTTGGTGTAGCATATTACATCCAAGTCCAAGGGTTGTAGTCCAGACTCCTTAAGGCTAGCCTGGACTAGACTAAGTATGGCTTCACGATGATGTTTGGCCGTCTCCTTGGGTAGGAAACCTAATGAAGGAGAGAGAGAGATCGATTGAGTTTTGCTTGGCAAAGGTGGTCTCTAAGGACATTTACCCTCGCCTGGAGGTGTGATGTAGGTGCGACGCACATTGGCCAATACCTCACCATTGCGTATGATGCCTATGCCAATTTTATTGGCACTTCCTTCAATGCCCAAAGCGCAGACCATGCTTAAATTGCACCCAAAAATGTAAACAATGTGCCGCTTAAACAGCTGAGTGTGGGCATTAGAGATGGCAGTTAGGGTTAGCGTGATCAATGTTAAAAGTATCGTGCATAGTGAAATGCAATATGTTTCTATTTCTGCCGCAAATATAAATATTGGATATAGCGGATTAAGTTCCGCTAGGTATATAAAACTTAGTCCAAAACATTTAAAAAGACATTATTTGATGTTTTTACATTTTTTCCTTCTGGAATTCTGAAGAATATTCGGAAAAACACATTTAATCATATACAAAAATTGTTCTATACAGCGATCAATTTAGCTAGATGTTGGATCAGGATTTTTAAAACTATCGAATACTTTATAATTCAGATTGATATAAGCTCGGGACAACCCTGTTGAAGTATTTACCTTAAACGTCGGCATAAAATTATTTTGCAGCACTAAAAGAAGTCATTTGAAATGCCGAATTGTATGGTTGAATATGACTCAAAAGAAGCTTTGACGTTTGAGATGACCCAAAAATAAATGAATACAATGGTTCGAGTGGAGTTTCTAATGCTGGCAATCTCACTTTACCATTAGCACAACACATGCCGGGCGTTTTACCTGGAAAGTTAGCTGCATCACAATGTGGACGTATTGTTTTCATCATTCCATCCACTTCACATAATAGTCCGAACAAAGCCTAAACATTTGGTTTGAATGCCCGTGAGCACGTTCTTGAGTTATAAAATTTCTAAAAAGTGGCATTGATTTTTATATTTATATATAGACAGTCCGTAAAACGGTTCCACTATCAGTTCCCGATGACTTGTATCATCCTACTCTACTACTTGATATCGAAGTGCCTAGCCCCGCCATTGCTTTCGAGTCGTCCCCACCTCTCCCCTCTTTCTGCTTTCAAAAAGCCGACTTCTCTGCTCTAAATCTCTCACTTTCCCAGTACGATTGGTCCTTCCTTGATCATTTTAGAGACATCGACGGCGCTTCTCGCGCTTTTTACGACGTTCTCTTTGGCATTTTTGATGTCTGCGTTCCTCGCATTAACCCTCCTACTTCTTCTCGGTCTCCTCTATGGTTCACTCGGCAGTTGACTAGCCTAAAAAATAAGAAGTCCCGAGCGTTTAACAAATTTAAGCGCTCGGGATCCCATGCTGACTTCGCAAAATATGAGGTGGCTCGTTCTGAATTTGAAAAGCTTAACGAAGAGTGCTATAAGAATTACCTACTCAAGTGTAAGCAAGACTTCCATAATGACCCCAAGAAATTCTACGGTTTTGTCCGCTCTAAGCGTAACTCTTCACAATTCCCCCCCTCCCTTCATTTTAATAATGCTAGTGCTGAGAACGAAGGTGACATTGCCAGCCTATTTACCTCTTTTTTCCAACTATGCTATGCTCTTCCGGATACGAACCACGTTGTTTCTCCAACTTACCCTCACCATATCAGTCGCCCTAACTGCATTCTCCAGCCATTCATCGATCACGATTGTCTCCTGTCAAATTTAAAAAAACTTAAGCCATCTTTTTCAGCCCTAGCTGCGTCCTTAAATATTGCGCTGATTTCCTCTGTGATCCCCTTCTTGAACTATTTAATTTATCTATTGAGCTCAGTGATTTCCCCCTATTATGGAAGGAATCGTTTATTATTCCTATCCATAAAAAAGGTTCTAGGTCTGATATAGGCAATTATAGAGGAATCTGTAAGCTGTCTGCCATAACAAAATTATTTGAACTCATAATAACTGGCCAATTACAATATTTTGGCCAACCCATCCTTAGTCCATCCCAGCATGGTTTTATTCGTCGACGCTCGGTTTCCACTAACCTACTCGAATTTTCTTCAATAGTAAATAAGGGATTCCTACATCGTAAACAAATTAATGTCGTCTACACGGACGGTTAATCATAATTTACTCCTATATAAATTATGCTTAGAGTGGGAGACCACCCAACTTCCTCCGCTGGGTCAAATCATACCTTTCCAATCGGTCCCAACGAGTGCGTTTTAAGTCTGCTGTATCTGAAATCGTTCACGTTTTCTCTGGAGTCCCACAGGGCAGTCATCTTGGCCCATTATTATTCAACCTTTTCATTAACGTCATTCCGCAAGTTCTTTCCCATTCAACTGCCCTAATGAACGCTGATGATCTCAAGCTATGTCGCCATTTGACGACCCAGTTTCTCCACTTCTATTACAAAGTGACTTAAACGCTCTGAGTGCTTGGTGCCGCCTGAATCGTCTTCCCCTTTTTATTGCTAAGTGCAATATTATGACTTTTCACCGAACCAAGCCTTATTTCTTCGATTACACCATTCATGGGGAACCGCTAGTTCGCATATACAAGGTCGATGATTTGGGTATACTATTTGACAGTCACATCTCTGTGATTTGCAACAAGGCTAAGAGCGTCCTTGGATTTATTAAGAGATGGTCCAAAGAATTCGATGACCCCTACACCACCAAACTCCTTTACACCTCACTGGTGAGACCAAACCTGGAATATTGTTCTTGCCTCTGGTCTCCGCATTACCAAATTTACCAGGATCAAATCGAATCAGTTCAGAAACAGTTTTTGATTTTCGCCCTTCGTGGCCTAAACTGGGACACCACTATCCACCTACCTCCCTATGAACAGAGATTGCGCCTAATTGACCTCCCATCACTTAAATCCAGAAGAATCTGCCATGCTGTAGTTTTCATCCAAAAGCTACTGTCCGGTGAGATTGACTCAATTGCTCTCCTAAGTCTAATAAAGTTGTCAGTGTCACTTAGAGCAACTCATCACTATATGCCCATATATCTACCGCCCCGCCTAACGAACTATGCTCATCGAGACCCCTTCCGTTGCCTGTGCCTGGCTTACAATGAGTACTATCACCTATTTTCTATAGTTAGCTCTCTATTAGACGTAAAGAACTCCCTGATGTCACTCCTCAACTAAAACCCTCATGCAATGGCTAGTACGTACTCTGACCACTTATGCTGTGAGTTGGACCATAGCTGGCTATTGCCAATAAATTTGTCCCACCGGGTCAGAATTCGCCGTTAGCTTAATCTTAAGTAAAGTACTCTTGGTAATTATTGTTTGACTGAACATTGTTAAACTTACTTCGAAATAAATAAATAAAATATAAGATAGATAGATAGAGAAGAGAAGATTCGGGAGTATGTACTAATGTATAACGTTCGTCCTCAGAAGAGACAAAACACCGACTCTGAATATTTCAGCTCAAAATTATACATTTATTTCTTCACAATGTCAACACACACATAATTAATATACTATTACAAATTTGTCAACTTTGGCCGAATAAACATTTGAATTGATAATAAATAATAGTTATTAGTCCAATAAAAGCCTGAGTTTTCATTCGAATGATAATATCCATTAGGATTCCTGAAAATATAAAATAATAAAATTATTTGGTATAACGATAAGATAAAACTTATTCGAATTGTCTACAAGAATATAAGATTAAGGAATGCAAAGTGAGATAATGAGTCCATTAAAAACTAACAAATTTGTTTTACTAGAAGAATTTTTTGGACTTATAATCCTTAATAGAGACTCGCTCCCCTTGATTATTGAGATAGCATGCAAACAGACAGAGATACCGACGCACTTAGCTTAGCGTCATGCTGTTAAAGAATATATATAATTGTCATGGTGGAAAGCTTTCGCAGCCTTTCCCAGTCCTGAGAGGCGTGCGCCAGGGCTGAGCTCTGTCTCCCATTCTACTATGCGGCCAGAATAATTACGAAATAGAACCGTTCCTGTTTCATTAAAGAAGGCAAAATTTTCTTGATATTTAGAGATATTACACTATCGTCAGACACTACGTTTATACACACAAAATTTATTGTAAGTAATGCACTTTAAAGTATGCAAACTTTATGTCCTTTTATTATCATCAATTTCAACGTGGACAATTGACCAGTTAAAGGTATAAAACATAATTTAGTGTTTAGCCAAAAAAAGAATAAATATTATTCTCAATTAAAACTTTTTAAAAGCAGAGCATACTTTTAAAGGCACGTAGTAAGAGAGTCTCTTTAGATATATATTACAAGAGTAAAGGCAGCTTTATTAAGTGAGCAACTTTCGTTGTTAAAATAAAAAATAGACACATATACATAATTGATTACTTACACATATGTACAGTTGTCGAACCACCAACCACCATTCCAGTCCTGGGCACAATTTTTGGATTTATGATTATGATTTTCACGATCGTATGTTGAAAACATCTGATTTTCGTTATACCTCATAAAATCAGTAGCATTGCCGCTGAAAGTACCTAAAGAGTTTATCCTAAAGTTCTCGGATTCATTCCCTATTTTAAAATTGTCGTATTTTGCAATTTTTATATTGTTCTTTTTATCTTCGTACTGAACATAGAGCTCATGCTGTTGATTATTCGTTAGAGAATGAAGGATATTTAATCCAATAAAGAAATCACCCTTGAATGTGCCGAAACCCTTGAGATAAGTACGCCAATTTTGATAGAAACTAAGTTCAGGACCAAAATGCCTTTGAATGACCACCCAGCCAGGACCTGCTGTTTTACTATCACAGAGTACAATGAAAGGTCTGGTTTTGGGAACTTGAATTTTGGCAATACCAGAAAAATTGCCAAATGGAATACAACTAGATGGAAGCAAAGGCAACGTGTCGTCTACTGCATTATTGACCTCTAAAGGTAAATTATTTGATGCAGGTGGAATCATGTGGGCATTATATAGAATGGCTGAATCGGTTATCTCGTTCAACTTTATCTCTAATTCATTAGTTTGATTATCTTTTTCTGCGATTATAGCTGTGTGGTTAATTGATGCTGATATTTGACTTTGTAGATTTTTTAGATTTCTTTCTATTTGATTAATTGATGTCGATATTTTTTCTATTTTAACTATTGAACTCTCAACTGCATCTATTTTACTTTCTAAAATTTGGGTTTGTGCGCCTTTTTTGCGTAACTCAGTGAGCTCATTGCCTGATTCTAATTGCTTTTTTTTGTCATATAACTGCTCGAGGTGCAGCATGATCGGTTTCGCCACTCGACCGGTGTGCGCCGCACACTGTTCTTCAATAACATCCAAAACACTGCAAAACTGATGAAAATTTTTTAAAAATATATCGATTCACTTTAACACTTCTTTTCACAGCTACTTACCCATTGATCAGCGGTATTCTTTATGGATTCCGCATTGGAGAATAATGTAAGGATTAGGAGAAGCCCAAAGGCTAAAACCGAACCGGGATGTTTAATTCTCATTTTCTTAAAATTACGGAAACACACACGTCCACAGTGATCAGCAACGGAATTGAATCTATGGCAAACCGAAAAAAACATACCGAATGAAAGCTAAGCTGGGGATTATCTGCTGATAAGATGTGCTTAGTAAGCACTGCTTACGCCGAAATTTTTGTCTCTGAGCATAGATTGATGTCAAAATCTTTTTTAGGACCCTCTCTGACCCCTGATTCTTGATTTAAGGCGTGTTCTGAGAACCGCGGCAAATAAATTTTTATGACGAATTCCATATAAAAAAAAAAGAAGCGGAAAGTTTCCGCGGCTGAATTTATGTTCTGTATTCTGAGATGATGATGTCGAATCGTAAAGTAAAAGTATGTAATGTTTAATGTATTATAGACTTTTACACAAATAAACCAAAGAATCTATTTGCTCTCCCTCTACAGTCCCATCTCTATAACCAACATTAGGCCGGGCTTACATTGGGGCACAGCGCGGCACGTTTCAGTGTCACAGTGTCACAGCGCAATGTGAACGGCAAATGGCTTGTCACAGAAATCTTGTGTCACAGGAATGAGTACTTTTCAATGTGAGCACCAGTACTCATTTGGCGTCACAGTGTTTCTGTGCCGGAGGGTGGCACGTTTGTGCCAAGAATATATTGAACAGCTGATTGCAATGAGTTAGCTCAAAACTAGCTCATTAGAACTATTTTTCCTGTGACAAGCATATCGATCAAGTTCGTTTTTAAGGCACACTGTGGCCATCTTGTTTTGGTTTTTGCGAATTAAAAATTTTGGTAAAGGTGAATATGGGTCATATATTGGTGATATTTATGTTAAATTAAATTTTTTATCTGCAAGAAATGAGTGCGCGAAAGGCGAAAGGGCTAGTGGCCCGAGCTGTTGTGGCGTTGTGGGTGCAGGACGATGATACGAAGATGACAATGATGCTGGATCGACAAAATTAATTTGACTCGAAGGAAAGAAGGCTTGTTTGCCAAGTTCAACAGAGAGTTGCGAAGTATTCCGCACTAATTTAAAAATTATGTGCGCATCGATGCAACTCGTATGCTGGGTAACGCCACTTATCAGAAAGCAGACAACGTATTGCGCTATTCGGCTTCAGGATCCAGAGTTGGCATCCCTCTCAAACGAGTTTAGAATGTCAAGGCAATCCATTACATTGGTGCATTAGATAGAGAGCACCTTCTTATCCAAGAACCACAAGTCTGTTGTCTGCAAAAATGTGAATAAAAATACAATATTATGCCGGGTAGCTAATGTATTGAATTGTACTCTTACTTGATATGTGTTTCGCAAACTGTTCCATTTGTCTAGAACGTCTTTCTAGGTGACGGCAAGCTGATCGGCAATGCTGATCCAGCCAGACTCCTTGGCATCGCGATGTTTATAATTGGCAGTGGTCAAATTCCAGAGGCATTCCGACTCCTCCACGGATGCAATAAGGGATCGAATCGGCATTCCACTGCATGGCCACACGCCGATCGCGATTAATTGTTTTTGACTTCTCTATTCTTTTTTTTTTTAATTGAAGCCGGTGTTGTTTACTTTATTTATGCGGATCTGGCTCACAGCTCACAAACAGTTCAATGTTCACTTTTGTGAGCGAGGTGGCGCTCTGTGACAACGACAAGAAGCGTTCACATCAAAAGTACTCATTTGGATAGTCACAGCGCATGGCACAGCGCTGTGACATGCAATTTCTGTGACGCCAATGTAAACACTTTGGACTTCTGAGTACTTTGGTCACAGTGCGTCACAGACAACACGGTCACAGTGTGCCCCAATGTAAACCCGGCCTTACTCTTTCATCTAGGCGACAACCCTGTCTCCTAAACTACTGATAAGTAGCTGATAAGCGCAGCGGCTACTTTGCCTACGAATTTAATCAAAACAATTGCCCACCTAAAAGTATAAACAAATAGAATTTGTAAAACTGGCCCACACATTCCCCAGTGCAGTCTAGCAATATGTCGTTCCTGATCAAAGCAGCCGGCGTGACACGCCAACTCGTTCATAAGGTTTCACAGACTTTGACCTTTATAACAACAATGCAATTATTGTTTTTTTTGTTCTTATCATTAGACTCCCACCTGGCTGCAGGTGCGCCATCTAAATCTCTTGGAGTTCCAAAGCAAGGATTTGCTGCAGAAATATGGAGTGGCCATACAGCAGTTCAAGGTGTTGGATAACTCTCAGGCAGATGCGGATTTGGTGAACAAATTTGGCAAGTTTTAATCTAATCATTGTTAAACAAAAGTCTAATTTTGTGTGTTATTAGATTGTCCCGAATATGTGGTCAAGGCACAGATATTGGCAGGGGGCAGGGGAAAGGGAACTTTTGATAATGGATTCAAAGGCGGCGTGCACATAACCTCAAAGTAAGCCTTAACCCCTCGCACAGTGGAACAAAAGCACCCATTTTTGTTATTGTCTTTTAACAGCAAAAGCGATGTTCTTTCGCTCAGCAAACAAATGATAGGCAATCGCCTGATAACCAAACAAACACCCAAATCTGGCATATTGGTCAACAAGGTGATGGTGGCACGAAGCGTCAATATTACCCGTGAGACGTATCTCTGCATTTTGCTGGATCGCGAGCACAATGGACCTGTACTGATAGCCTCGCCAGCTGGTGGCATGGACATTGAAGCTGTGGCAGCGGAAACTCCAGAGAAAATTAAGACTGTTCCCTTGGACATAGGCAAACCCATACCAGAATCTACACTCCTGGACGTGGCCAAATTTTTGGAATTCAAAGGGGAAGCCCTGAAACGCTGTGCCGACGAGATACAAAAACTGTATACTCTATTCAAGTCCGTGGATGCGGTACAGATTGAGATTAATCCTTTGGCGGAGACCGACAAGGGCGAGGTCATTTCTGTAGATGCCAAACTTAATTTTGATGACAATGCCCAGTTCCGGCAAAAGGATATATTTGCCTTGGATATCAGCGAGGAGGAGGCCGATCCCCGTGAGGTGGAGGCCAGCAAATACAATCTCAATTATGTGGCCATGGATGGTAATATAGGTTGCCTGGTCAATGGTGCGGGTCTGGCCATGGCCACCATGGATATAATCAAGCTGAATGGCGGTGAACCTGCCAATTTCCTGGATGTGGGCGGAGGCGTTAAGGAGGATCAGGTGGCCAAAGCATTTGAAATCTTAACCTCTGATCCCAAAGTCAAGGGCATATTGGTGAATGTGTTTGGTGGGATTGTGAATTGTGCCACCATAGCCAATGGCATTGTCTCGGCCACCAAGAAACTGAAGCTTAATGTGCCCCTGGTGGTGCGTCTGGAGGGCAACAATGTGACCAAGGCTAGGGAAATCATTAAGAATTCGGGTCTGCCCATACAGACGGCCAGCGATTTGGATGATGCGGCATCCAAGGCAGTGGCTGCCCTAAACTAGAAGAGAGATACAGAGACGACAAGGCAACGAATGGTCTTCCCAACACGCACAGTGGTTAGCATTAGGAAAGGAGTAAAGAATAATGGACAACAAATGGCCTTTTGTAGCTTAAGTTTTTTTTTAATGGCAATAAATTACGAAATTTAAATATTCTAAGGAAAACGCTTTTAGGGAATTTCTTGGACTAAAAATTATAAACGACCTCAAATTTGAGGCCTTTTGTGCGTGAACTCGCTAGTTTAACATTCGTGTCAGTTACAGAACCTTTCTCACCTTTTTACCATCTCTAATGCTATTTAGTGTGACCATAGTTCAATCATAAGAGCACACAAATTATTATTTAATTTTACTAAAATCCGCTTAAATTTGTATTAAAACATGAGCCAAAAGGTTATCAAATATATAGGACGTACCACAGACTTTCGTGGCAACACTCTATGGGAGCTGGTATCCACTTTACCCAATTGGGGCGTGGGTCGCATGGTCATACGTAACATGTTCCAAAGATATCCGGAACCTTGCTACTTAAGAATCCTCAAAGTGCAGGCGGTAGATGAAAAGGTGAGAGCCCGACCATTTCATATGAATCTCTGATTAAAGTAATCTCTTCCATTAGCCCAATGAGGTACGCAAGGTGCGTGTTACAGTGGAGAAAACCTGGCGTGGTGTCACCCAACCAAAACCCGTGGAAATATTTAGCACCAGCTACAAGGCAGACTATGAGCTGGTGCCGCTGGAAGAGGAGGCCAAGTTTCTGAAGAATCAACAAAAGGTGCAGGAAGTTGTGCTGCCCACACACATTGAGCTGCCGCCTTTGTTAAGGGAATATGTCAAAGAGGAAACGGGCGAGGCCCATCCCATGATGAAGGTGCACTTTAAGCAAAACTATAACAAAATGGCACGATTGGCGCAGCCCGGCGAGAAGGCCACTATAAACGTCAGCATGACGTTGGGTCAACCCCGTACTGTCAGTGACAAACTCTATGAGGGATTGCTGTGAAATATTTTGTTTTTCTATTTTCCTTTTTAATTTTACAATTTTGTTTAAACTTAAGCACAAGAAATTTCCTAAGAACTGTACAAAAACTTGGTTAGACTATGGAATGGCATTAGTTTAAGGGGGAGTGGGG
Organism: Lordiphosa clarofinis; assembly: GCA_018904275.1. Classification (NCBI taxonomy): domain Eukaryota; kingdom Metazoa; phylum Arthropoda; class Insecta; order Diptera; family Drosophilidae; genus Lordiphosa; species Lordiphosa clarofinis. The sequence goes on from JAEIGQ010000026.1 coordinate 569,073, forward strand.
GACCCCGGTCACTTGTTAGATTCCAGGCCACGTAGCTTTCGTGTCAGATTATCCACCTCTAGGCCCAACACATCTAGATTCTCTTTTAGGGTAATGTTCTTCAGCAAAGTGTCCTCCAGCACTGTCTGCAGTTTCTTATTAATCTCCAGCGACAGATCCAAAGACATGGCTTTGCTCTCGCCTCCTTTGACGCCGCCATAGATGGCGGCCATAATCCCATTGCCATATTTCATTAATTCACTTTTGTTCTGATCACTTTTGGAGGAGGTCAAGGCTCCGGCTGTCTGATCTCTCAGCATGTAATGCTGCACCACTTTGGATTTCTTTTGGACTTCAGCCACCAGGGCCTGGGTATGATTCTCTAGAAACTCTATGCGTTCCGTTTGCCTGGCTGTGGCTTGCTGCAAGCGTAAAATGCGCTCCACGAGAACCTTTTTGGAGGGCACCGCCTGCAGTTCGCCTGAATTTTGAGGCACTGCTGTGACACTGCTGGCCACCGTCTCTGACTCGGAGGATTCACTGGCACGCCGACTGCCACTGTGTACACTGCCATGACTGCTGGTACGACTGTGGGTTCGCTCCTGTGGATGCGACGCACAACCGTTCATCACCTGCTGACAGTTGTGACAGTAGCCAAAGGCCTTGGGTTCCACTATGCCCTTTAGATGCTTTTGCAATTCCCGCTGCAGCTCTTTAACCACTGTGGAATGCTTATGCTGCGCGGCCTCAAAGTCACCCTGTAGATTATCGAGCTTCTCCTTGGTCAGTTCATAGAGTTTGGTCTTTTCGGACAAATGTTTGGCCAGTAGAAGACGCTCTTCATTCTTTTCAGCCGCCTCGCTGCACAATTGTTGCTCCAGTTCCAGGTACTTGTGATCAAAGTTGAGTTTCTCCTGCTTTAGCAGCTTATTATCCGCCTCCAGACCTTGAGCCTGTGTGTGGGATAAAAATAGAAAGGACAGCGAATGTTAGTTAGGGGTTGCTTCTTAGAACAGGGTCGAACACAAGGCCTCGGTGGCGCAGTTGGCAGCGCGTAAGTCTCATAATCTTAAGGTCGTGAGTTCGAGCCTCACCCGGGGCATGTAATTTTTTTTTTTTTTAGGAATATTTTTATATTTTTTTTTTCAAGAAGTTTGTGACGTTTTCTAGCAAAATGAGGTTGAGTAGGTGAATTGAATAATTTACTTTCCGGACAGATTAACCTAAGAACAGGCTTCAAGCGATGAGTTGCGGCGGAATTGAGGGCGATTTAAGTCCAGAGATGATTTTTTGGTCATTTTTATTATCTGCCGTACAATTTAAAGTCCGTACAATGTTCCCTAAGGACAGCTTTAAGAAAGAGTAAAAACGTTATTCTTAAAGAAGAGCTGAGAATCGTCCAAATTTAGGGCAGTCAAAGCATTTCGTGATTTTTCCGGACTGCCAAAAGTTCGTAAAAATTACTTTTCGTACAGATTTAAGGAAAAGTAGAATCGTTATTCGGGCTCTAAGGGCTGAGACTCAACGGAATTGAGAAATTAAACCTAATTGTTCGTCATTTTTCAAATTGCCCTACAATTATATCTCCGTACAAAGTACTTTTTGGTTCGGAAAGCTATCTTTAAGGAAGAGTTTTCAGAACTGAGAATCGGTGAAATTAAGGGCGATTAAAGAACACAAGGACAAGGAAATTTTCCGGACCGATGATAATAACCGGAATGAGCCGGAATATTGTTCATTACAACGGGTTTCAATTGGTGAGAATCGCCGGAATTAAGAGCGATCATATTTTAGATGTGTTTTTTGATAATTTTTCAAACTGCTGTACAATTAAAAGTCCGTACAAAGTTCTTTTAAGACTTTAAGAGCTAAGATGCGACAAGTACTTAGTAGTAGTACTTTTGGACAGAATTGAGGAAGATTAGGAAAGTTATCCTTAAGGAAGAGTGTTAAGAACTTAGATTCGGCGAAATTAAAGTCCATCAAAGACCACAAATAATTTTGTGAATTTTCCAGACTGTCAAAAGTCCGGAAAAGTTACTTTCCATTTAGATTTAAGGAAAAGTAAAAACGTAATCCATGAGGACTGGCTTTAAGGGCTGAGACTTGGCGGAATTGAGAAATGAAAACTAATTTTTTGTCATTTTGCCGTAAAATTGATGGTCCTAACAAAGTACTTTAGAGAAAGATTCGGAAAGTTATCCTTAAGAAATATTTTTAATATCTGCGATTCGGCGAAATGAAGGGCCATCAAAGAACACAAAGTGTTTTGGGAATTTTCCAGACTGTCGATAATAACTTTCCGGACAGATTTTAGTGAAAGCCGGAATGATTATTCATTAGAACGGGCTTCAAGCGATGAAATTCGTTGGAATTGAACGCGATCATATTTCACATGTTGTTTTTTTTGTCGTTTTATAAACTGCCTTACAATTAAAAGTCCCTACAAAGTATTTTTTTAACAGATTTCATTGAAAGTCAAAGGACCAGCTCTAAAAACAGAGATTCGACGAAATAAAACGGCATCAAAGAACATAAAGAATTTTAGGAATTTTCCGAATAGTCGTAAGTTTTAGACTAACATATTTCAGGGAATGTCGGAATGTTATTCTAAGGAACTAGCTTCAAGGGCCCAGATTTAAGGGAATAAAATGCGATTTAAGTCCAGATGTGAGTTTTTTTGCTTATATTTTAAACTTACGTACAGTTGAATGTGCAATGCACATTGTGCATACAAAGTAATATCTCGACAGATTTGAAAGAAAGTCGTAACATTATCCATGAGGACGAGCCCTAACAGCTGAGATACATTAAAATTAAGGGTGATTAAAGATCACAAACAATTTTGGAAATTTTCCGTACTGTCAAACGTCCGCAAAAACTACTTTCCGTGCAAATTTAAGCAAAAAGCCAGATGGTTATTGAAGGAACGGGTTTGAAGGGCTGAGATTTGGAGGAATAAAGGGCGATTAATGTCCATAGATGAGCTTTTGACATTTTTCAAACTGCCGTAGAACTAAATGTTCATACAAAATAACATTTCGACCAATTTAAAAGAAAGCCCTAACGTTATCTTTAAATACGATCAAAGATCACAAAGAATTTTGTGGAATTTATCGGTCTGTTGAAAGTCCGGTAAAATTTCTCTTCACACAGATTTAAGAAAAAGGGCCTCAAGGTTTGAGATTTGGAGGAATAAAGGGCGATTATTGTCCAGAAATGAGTTTTAAGTAATTTTTCCAACTGCCAATCCCCAGCCAGATGACAGCTCATAACAAACAAATATATGTAAAAGCATTTCCCCAAAATTTTCGCTCGTGACATCCAAAATAATTGTTGACAATATATTCCTGCGCTGTGTGTCAGCTGTTCTCGCCATCCACAAACGCTATCGATAGGCCAACTATCGATAAGAAAATGTGGATTACGTTCCTGTTGCTGGATACACAAGCAAGGAAAACGCAAACTAAAAATTCCTGCCACAGTTTTTTTTATATGAAGTTTGACAGGAATTTTTAGTTTCCGCGGTGCTGGATACCCGGCTTAAATCCGGAATGTAAGGAAATGCTTTTAGGGTAGAGGTTTTGCGGAATTAAAGAGCGATGTGATATTTTTCGGATTTCTGTACTATTGAAATATTGGACATAGTACTTTTTGGACATATTTAAGCAAAAATTCTGCAGGTTATCCTAAAGGACGGGCTTTAAAGATTGAGATTTAGCGTAAATAAAGGGCGATCAACTAACATTAAAGGGAATTTTGCTTTATACCGAGCGCTTTACATTAAAAATGCCAACAGACAGAAGACTCCACTACAAGACGGACACTGAGAACTGCGCTCACTTATACAGACACTTAATCGAGAACGAAAAATTAGTTTAAGTACGTATACTTTTTTGTAGATTTACGCTGAAGACGGTTGCCAAAGAGTAACCAAAGTAAATCGGAAAAAAAGGAACATACAGCAACAGGCGGCATTGATAAACTATTTTGCACGCAGAGGCATCTATTGCGCAATTGTGTTCCTTGTTAGGAAAGGAGTTGAAACCCTTGGCCATGCTGAAATGCGATCTAATGCAGAGCAAAAGGTATTTTGATCAACGAAATAGAAATTTGTGACTAAGACGCAGTCGATCTCGACGAAATTAAATTGGCAGTGATTGACAATAAAGTTCAGGATTAAATAATTAGATCGAAAACGATTCGTACATTCATTCTAAAAAAGATCGATTTAAATTTCACTATGAAACAAGAACACCATAATGAAAATGTTTCGGGATTGAATAGTTTTGCATTTTAATTGCACTTGAAATTGGGAACAGACCTAAATATTTTTTGCTGGTAGTTAGAGCGGCTTAACATGCCTTACCCGGCCACCAGTTGGTCCTTCGCGCCACACCTTTCGCATCCATAAAGGAAAACGAGTTCTCATTTCGATTCAGCTTACCTTTGACTCAGCCAGGCAAATATCATTTTGCAGCCTAACAATCAGTTCGCTCATCTCCTTATTAATGGTAAGTAATTCCTGTTTCTTGAGCTTTAATTCCGCCAAATCTGTTTCATTCTCCTGGGCCAATGATTCCAGTTGGTGGACACGAGTTTGCGCTTCAGCCAGCTTCTCTTCATTGCTAAAAATTGAGAGAAAATTAAATTTCAGCCACGGAATAAAGCTGATTAAGAACTTACATGGTGTTCTGTGTGCGCAGCAGTTGCAGTTCTTCTAGCTGTCCTCTCAATTTGGCCGAGTTAAGTAGCTCATCACTGTAGGCAGCTTCGAGATTATGATGATGATCCCTGAGTTGTGTCAGTTCCTCTAACATTTCATCATGCTAAGGTATGGGAATTGACTGATTAGATTTTATTCGTGGGAGTGTAAACTAAACTTGCCGTTGTGTTTAACTGTTGGTAAAGCAGCTGCAGTTCTTTATGGGATTCGTTATGCTTTTGCTGCTCCTTGGAGAGTTTATCCAAAGCCTCAGTCTTGCTGGTAATCTCATGTTTAAGTAAAATGCTATTGGCATCGTATTCCATTTTGAGTTTCTCTGAAAGTGAAGGAAAATATGAGTTGAGTCCCCCTACTCTGAGGTAACCTACCATTAGCCTTTTCTTCCAGTTTATTTGGTGCATTTTTCTCCTCCTCCAGCTTGCGTTCCAGCAGCTTAATATTAAATAAGAAAGGTCAATTTATTACCCCACATCTTTGGTTTGATTTACTTACTGCCTTGGCCTCTGTTTCCATTTGCAGCTTGTTAACGTGATACTTCAGTTTGGACTCCAGATGACTTACATCCGTTTTGAGTTTCTCGCATTCCCTTTGATATTTCCTCACCTCGTTGCACTGTAAGCAGACGAGAGTTAGTTAAAGTGGAATCATTTAAGTTAAACTCTCACCTTCTCATCTATAATATACGTAATCCGTGACTTCTCCTCATGGATGGCCTGAAACCGTGTAGACACATTCTTCACCTCTTTCTTGGCCTCGGCGAGTTGCTTCTCCACCATTTCCTTTTCCTTTTTGGCATCTATCAGAAGTTTCTCTTGCATGGCAAATTTAATGACTGTGGTCTCCTTCTCCTTGGTGGCCAAATCCATTTCCTTGCGAAAGGCCATCTTCTCCTTGTCCAGTATGGCATTCTCTCGTTGATACAATTGCATACGATTATCCTTTTGGGCAATGGATGTACGTAGTTGTTCCAATTGCTGTTCAAAACTGCGCCGCTGCTCCTCCAGCTGGGCCAGACAATGCACATGAGAGAGTATATCTGTGACAGCAGGAGGATTCTCTTCACTGTTGTGAGTTTTGGTGGGTGATTCGGCCCCCAGTTGCTCTGTTTTTGTGGGTTCTGGCTCATTTTCAACTACCAGCTGCTGCATTGGTGCTGGTTCAACTTCCACGTCTACTTCCTGTTCGGCTGTATGCAACTTTCCATTTTCAGGGACCAGCTCGGTCTCTGGGGTTACCTCAGCCGGCTGCAAAGCCTGCGCTGTGTCCATATTTATTAAGGGTTAACGTCTGGGGAAAAGCATTTAATAAAAATTGGATTGGTTTGAAAATTGGTGAAATTTTTGATGCAGCGTCGTCTTCTTGTTTTGATTATTTATCCCTAACGCAATATTGTTGGTATTTTTTATTTAACATTGGGCCATTCGCTGTGCAACGTTAACAGTGGCCCACCCGACAAATATGACGAATTAGGCGGCTCGTACCGTCGTCGAGGTGAAATCTCATACAAAAGCCCTTTGCAGGGCGAACAACGTGCGAGCAGTATGACGATAGGCGACTGCCAATGATTGAAGATTTGAGCGATTCTATTTAGTCAGTTCTCTTTTATCTTACTAACCGATAATTAACTCCGCCTTACACTTGGCCCTCGCTTAACACGGGCGCCACGTTGCTAGAAAACCTCGCGTTAAGCGAAACATGGATTCAGTATTAAAAAGGGTTACGTTACTAAAATTCAAAATTGGTAAATAAAAAAATTTTTATTCCTCAAACTTGTCCTTTATTTTTTTATCAAAGATTCATGCATTTGTTCAAAATTAAAAAAAATGACAATTTATATGCCTTAAATTTGTGTATAACATTCATATTTTCAAAATTAAATGTTGGTATTAAAATAAATTTTTTTAAATCTCAAAAATGTTACAAAGTAAGATGTTATTTTTTTTTTATTAAATGCATTATGACTTCTTTTTTGGTGGCTCCTTATCAAAAAAATCAGTAATTCTTGATTGTTTGGTATATTTTAAAAGCCTTAAAGCTTTATTAGAGCACTCCTAATAAGGCAAAAGTATTTTTTTTTTCCAATTTTCTCTTAAACTTAAGTCGTCCTTCGATGACCGGAGTTGAATTTAAAAGCACAATTCCAAGCTGCTAGCATATGCAATTCCTCCTTGGAGCTTTTCTATCGTTAAGCTAATCGGATCGGTTTTTCATAGCTGCTGTCATTTGATTTCAAATTTTTTTTAGCTTGACTCACAGCAATCTCAAACAATGGTTCGTCATTAATTTTGCACATCGTCGAAACCTTCACCTGTAATTGAATTAGCAAGGTCCAGTATATCCTGGAATCCCCATTTTGTCACTTCTATTTCATGGCTTTTAACAGCCTATGGCCATAATTTCCTCCAGCATCTATTTAATGTTGACACCTTAATCTCTTTTAAAGATAAGTTTACCAACCCAAGGTACTATCAAATTTATATCGATATTTTGCAATCGTATACGAACGAGGTTTTCAGCGTGTTAAAAGAGGGAAGGGAACAACTTTGCAACCGCGTAAATAGGAGTTAGTGACAAAAGAGTCCGTATTAAGCGAGGGCCAAGTGTATTGTCTATTAATTGATTGTGAAAGCTTGGCGATTGGGATTCGTAAAACAATATTTTTCTCGTTTGTCATTTTCTAAGCATGCGCGAGTTCGCTTGTGAACTTTTGGTCGGGTGGGTAAGCCACATATTTGACATAAACCGTTACAAAAATGTCTATGAGTGGTTTTTAAAAATTCTAATCTCAGAAGACAATGGTTACTTGCTAGCTGACTTTGGATTTTGAGAGGGTCCTAAAATCTTGCAGAAAGCTCAGTAAGTTTTTTACAAATGTAATTAACTTTATTTAAAACTTGTTTAACTTAAACCAAATAAATAGAGACTTTAACTTTGACTTCACATTTTCCTATCCAGTGCGGCCATGCTCTTCCCTTGCCTCACCACCCGTGGCACCCACAGCACTTGCATCAATATGCTCATCATAGGATTCCTCCTCCAGTTCACCGCCCGCATCCTGATTATGTTGATTGGCACTCTCATGCAATCCAATGGTGGCATGTGCCGCCGCCTTGTTAGCATTCACCTGAGCTGCAGCGGCTGAGTTAGCTGCCTTCAAAGCCGACTCCTTGGTGGCCGCATAATCCACGCGAGCCTGATGCAATTGCTCTTCCACCTGCTCCAAACGTGACTTGGCCTGTCCCACCATGGTGGATTGAGAGGCCAATTGATTGGCTACCTCGGAAGATGTTTGTTCGGCCTGCTCGGCCACAGATTTGGCATTGTTGATGGCCGCCGTCAGCACCGAGATGTGATGATGGGCAGCCTGAGCAGTTTGTTGAGCCAATTTTGAGGAGATTTTTGCTGCCTTGAGCTGCTCGAGCTCGCGTGAGAGTGCACGTTGAGCCTCGGCTGCCTGTTGTTCGAGTTCCTGGAGTATGACCTGCTTTCCGGTCAAGGCAGCCTGGGCAGTGGCTGCAGCTTGGGTGGCCGCCTGTGCCAATGTGTTCTTGGCCAAAAAAGCCGCCTGCTTGGCGGCTGAATGCTGATTGGCCACCGCGGAATAAGCCTGATCGGCGGATCCCTGGGCTATGGAACGTAGACCGCTGCCTATGCTATAACCAGCATCTCCTCCTCCTTGGTGGTAGTAATTCTTGGGGCTGTGATAATGCTTTTCCTGTTCTACCACCTCCTGATGAGCGGGCTCAAAGTAGTTATTCTGCTGAAGATGATGTGGAGTTGCAGTTGCCTGCTGAGGACGGTAGTGATAACCATTTCTCTTGTGCAAACGTGCCCAGGTCTGAGGCACGAGCAAAACTACAAAATAATGGCATGATTTTTTGTACACTGTCCACACTTAAACTCTTACCCAGCACCAGCCAACTTAATCCTTGGATGTACATATCTCTAAAGCGGCCGGATTCAAATTAAGCTAGATACCAGTCCACCATCTGCATTTTATAACCAGCTGAAGAGTCCAACCAAGCGCATATTTTACTTAGTTGCGGAAAGTCTGTTGCGGCTTTTGAGTTTCATTCATTTTATGATTCGCCCTCTCACTGCCAAAAGGTGTAAAACTCTTTGAGGAGGAGGAAGCTTTGTCTTGGGGCAAATTCGGTGGCGTCTTTTAATGCTCCGCTGACACGCAGTTAGTTAGTGAAATTTTAATACATATTTTAAATTTAATTTACATTTTATGACCATCACTCGATTGTAATTGATCCTAAAAAGGCTTTAACCAAAATTGATGTTATAATAGTATATAATGAAAGTGAGAGTGGATTACGGACTGCGTTAAAACAAACAATACAAACAAAATGTCTTTATTTGTTCATATGAGGAGCTAGGCTGGGTAAGCTTATCGGAGGAACCAGAGCAACTAGATTCTTTGAAGGAAAATGATTTCAATTACAAAAGAATTTAGTATAGGATCTTTTTCATCTTTGCATCTTTTTATCTAACCTTTTTTTTTTTTAAATTTGAGTACCATGTTCCCTCCCCTGGCTTTTTTTATTTACCTCTTTTAGTTATTTTAAGGAACTACTTGGAAAATAATTTCATTGTCTTCATTAAAAAAGCGAGGTTTCTAACGATTTCAAAACTGGGATGGAAAGGATGGGACTAACACTTGGCTTCTAGCATCTTCCTAAGCTGATTTTGTAAACTCTCCCACCTTTCACCCTTCATGTCTAGTAATCGAGGTATGGTATAGAAAACTTCTATACATATCGTTATTGTCCAATATAGGAAAAAATCGTTAACATGAAATAACAAAATATGCGAAATTTATACTAAACATATCTGTCCTACTTTAATATTGTTAAAACTTAATAATGTAAAAATTTTCGCTGTATCATGTTCTATATTGTCTAAAATTTTCATAAATCATACACAATCTGCTAAAACAAGCCAATTTTTTGCAAGATGAAACACAAATACACAAAATTTCGAAATTGTAAAAAACTTTGAATTGGTTCAAAAAAAATTATGGACCTCGCAACCTTTAACCGCTAAAAACACTTAAAATTTGTAACCGAAACCGTAACCATAACCGAAAAAAATGTTCTTATAGCCATTACCCTATATCCTTTGTTAACTCAACCTGTAACACTGTGCAACACTAAAAAGTTGATACGGTCGAGACCAAAAAATTCTGAAAGGGTATGATAGTAGTACAATAACCTTCCCTGGGTTTGGTCTGGTTAGCTGCCGATTTCTTTTTATAGCACTTTGAAGTTTTAAGCATATGATTGGGACTTGTAACTCCCTATCTCGTAAACTATTTGGAATTTCGCCTTGACGCCTGAAAAGAAGTTGTTGCTCTTGACTTGGTTTACAAAACATTTCTAAGTAACAAGTCAAAATAGTTACATCTTTAAACTCAAAATTGCAAAAATGTCGTAAATTCATCATGTTTTCCCCTCGTTTTGTACGGTTTTTCAACTTTTTCTTGAAAACTATAACGAATTTGACCAAGCAATGAAGGACGAAAAAGTAGCATAGACTAACGTAAACAATCGGTTGGAACATACCAACTTCATTCGAATGGTCCTTCATATAGTTAAAGACCCTGAAAGATGAATAATTTCAACCAAAACTCGAAAAAGTACAGTTTTTGGTAAAAATTGGCTGACACTATCAAAAATTTCGATTGTTTTGTATTAAATCAATAAAATTGTCAAAAAATATAACTTAAAAAATGTAGCTAAAGAAATTTAATTGATTTACTTTTTTACCGATAAAGTTCGTTTTTTCGAATTTTTTGACAGTTTTTCATGCTTTTGGTCTTTTTACTATATCAAAGAGTACTTAAATGAAGTGTGTTCGTACTAACGGTTTGTTCATTTTGGTCTAAGCATTACTTGTCCAAATTTGTAAAAAATTTCAGGAAAAAGTTGAAAAAAATGAAAAAAGTTGTGAAAAATTGATTTTTTTGGACATCTTTTGTAATTTTAAGAACCAAAACGTAATTTTTTTGATTTGCTACTAAGAAATGTTTTGTAGGCCAAGCCAAGAGCAACAACTTTGCTAAAGACACAAATGCAAAATTCAATATAGCTTACGAGATATGAAATCAATAATCCTACACTGAAGCTGAAAAGTTCAAAGGTCAATGAAAAGAAAACGGCAGCTAATCAGACCAAACACATGCAGCGTTTTTATACTACCATCAGAATTTTTTGGTCTCGACCGTATCAACTTTTTTGAGTTCAAAAATGTGTGACAGTGTAATCAGTACCGAAATAGAAAAAAATATATTGGTTAGTTTAGGGATTTTTTTTTACTAGTAAAAATTTTTAATTTGATAAATTTATTCACTAAAATTAACTACTTCTTTATTATGCGTTACACTGTTGCTAATGAGCACAAAGTAAAGAGAGCAAAAGAGAAAAAGACAACGCAGCTAACTAAAATCTTTTCCAACCTCATCATTTCCTATATTTGTTATCACACAGTCAAATTGTTTTGCTCTTTCCCTCATGGTTAGGTATGTCTATGTGTGAAATTTCTTGATTCAAGAGCGTTTTTAAAAATCCTTAAATTCTTGATTTAAGGAATGATTTGGACATGCTAAGCACAATTCGGTAATTTTTGAATAACTTTTAGAGCACAAAATAAGCACAGTCAGAGAAAAAATAGAGAATTTCACTCTGTAATCAAGAGCGTTCGTTCTCAAAATAACGGTAAGAGTGTTGTTTAGGTACATGATCGAGCGACGCGTGGTGCTGGTCTTAGCTGATTAAATTTGAGGTAGCCACATAGATTAAATTTTTTTTGTACTTACTTCACTGGGACTTGAACTCGGAACCTTCAAGACTTAACACACGGACGACGCACCGTGGGCGAAATGGTCATTCTAGCGCGTCGGAATTCATTTTTTCAAGTTCGAAAAAGCGTTAATTTTTCATTATATATCAATTACCGATACTTTGACTAGCTTATAAAAGTTTACCGCACATCATACCGATATCTAGCTGAACAGCTGTGAGCTATCAAACACAACATATGTTTTGGCAAAGTGCTTTTTAATTAATTCCCGCATTTATGCAGTTTTTGTTAATTTAGCTGTATAATAGTTCTCGATGTTTTACATATGAGCTTGATTATATATTCATATAAAGGTATGTACTAAGCAAAAAATCAATGTCAGTGACCCGTCCATACGTGAAATATTTTTAAGACGTAGTGAAAGTAGCGCATATTCACAATCTGCCCTTAGAAGCCTTCAACTGTCTTTTGTGGAGCAAAACTAAAAATGTTCATGTCGCCTTTAACTTTTTTCGTCAGTGTGAGTACTTGTTGTTTAAAAATTTCAAAGATCACCTGCTAATATGTGCTATCCTTGCATTTGTTGGACTTTTTAGGCGCAATGTCAAAAAGGAAGCTGTTTTCAATATGGCACAGCGAAGACATCCCCACAAAGATGTTTTTGGGTTTGGAAAACTATGTTTTCGATACAGTATTAGAGAAAAAACTTGCAGTGTGGAAGAACGTTTCGAAATTGGCAGAAAATTAACGTTTTAAAATTTTGTAAAAAATTTTTTTTTTATTTTAAAAGTTAAAGAAAATTATAAAAAAAAAACTTTAAATTTATTTTTGTTTTTATTATTCTAACCTTAATAAAGTTGTGCAATCTTTATAATTTTTAAAAACAAAATGTTTGTATTTTTAATTTAAAAATAAAAAAAATGATTTAAAACTTTTTTTTTTACTATTTTTTAGTCCTATTATTCCTACCTTTAAGAAATAAAAAACAGATTGCGATTATCTCATTTATTTTGGAAGATATTAATTTCGGCGCGCTAGAATGGCCGTTTCGCCCACTGTGCGACCTTGCGTTAGCTAACTCGGCTTTTTGGCATCAGCGAATCCTCTGGTCCAAATCATACTCAAGAATATACGCGGTTTGTATTTGTATGCATCTAACAACGACAAACTTCACACGCGCTCTATCTCTAAGTGAGAGCGTTTGGTTCCCCTCTCTTGGCTTACCACTAGAATCAAATTGAGAACGAATTTATGTCGATTCCAAGAGCAACATTTTTTTTATTTATTCATAAATTATCACTTTCATCAGAAACCTTGAAACTAAATGTTAAGCAGAATTTACAAAATTCTTGAAATTCTATTTTTGAATTTTTAACGGTCAATTTCGAAATTAAGAACGATTCGTACTCTAAAACGAAACAAGATAAAATCACGAGCGTTTTTTTAAGACCGAATAGTTCTGTTTTTATGAGGGTAAGAATTTGATATTACCGTCTTAAATTTGTTCCTTTTATTAAGGTCACTTTATTTTTGTTGTTACAGAGGTATACTTCTGTACCACTTATAACGGTTGGATGCAATGTTGTAAGAATGGTGGAAGGAAAAAGTGAGAGCTATTAATGTGGCGCCTTTTCAGGGGTTGGATTCATCAAAGCTTTACTTTTGTAAAAGAAATTTGTGTTTAGTGAATAGAGGAGATTTTAAATGGGGCCGCTTTTGTCTGCGTCACTTGTCAAAGTGATATTTTAAACCAATAACCGTAACAGAAACCCGAAACAAAATGAGGTTTATAACCGTAAAGCGTAGAGCAACCGATATCCCACAACCGTAAAAGATAGGAGATTCAGTATACCCTTTTTACTCTACGAGTAACGAAATGAAACAAAAATTTGAAACTAGGTTACACTGCGTGTAAGTAATTCACAAAAACTTTAGAGCCTGTGCGCGCCTGTTCAAACTATACTTTTCTACTTTTGTTTATGCTTGTTTTCCACCAAAAAACAACAAATTTGAAGGCTTAAACCATGACCTGACGATTTTCATACTCAGGAGGTTCAGTTTAGTTTACGGATTTCCTGCTTTACATTATGGAAGCAATATAAAAATTTTAAGAATGATACAGACATCGAGTCATCATCAAAGGCGGCACAACTCATGAGAGTGACTGATAAAGTTTCAGATCTTTCTGCATGTTTTTACTGCTGTCAATTTTTACGTGGGAAAAAACAGGCTCTTCATAACATATGTAACTTGTTTACACCCTTTTTTTTGGATTTGAAGTTTATTCTTTGGGTTTGAGACTCAAAGAAAAATTGTAACCCCCTTCTCACAAATTAAAAGCATACTTTTTTTAAATTTGTTTCATAAATTAATTTATTTAAATACAATATTTTAATTTATTACAAATATACAAATAAATTAATTAATCATTAAGACAAAGCTACAAAATATTTTTTTTTTTACAATCAAACAACAAAATTGGAACATGAAATTTACAACAAAAATTCGAGTCTCTCGCCGTGATTGGGTAACGCCGCTGAGTGGGAGCTGATTGATGAGTGTGACAAATAAGTGAATGGGGCATAACAAACTCAAATCAAATAACATAACAAGTAATAGTATCAAAAAACGTTGCAAAGATGCCTTAAAAACATAAATATGAGTAACAAGACGTTGTTGTACAATAAATTACGTTCACAATTACAAAGACCTGACGCGACGGGTCTTATAAGAGTGCGTAGAGATGGCTTATCAAAAGTGAAAAACAAACTCATCGGAGGAGGCATCATGGGCAACATGATAGGCGGTTACCTCCACCTCCTGCTGCTTCTTGTGCTCCGTTAATCATTGATAGCTCTGGGTGATTTGTTGAATCCACGGCAGATAGGCAGAGACCTTCACATAGACACCGGGCACATTTACTTGACCACAGCCAATGCCCCAGGATACCACACCCACCACATTCCAAACGCCATTACGTTCACACACCAAGGGACCGCCGCCATCACCCTTGCAGGCATCCTTGCCCTCCTCACCGCCGGCACAAATGAAACCGGGATTGAGTTTGTAGCTATAACCGAGACGGGTATTTCTCAATTGAGCCTCACACTGATGATGCGACAGAATGGGCACATCCACCTCCTTGAGGATATTTTGGTATTTGCCATGCTCGCCGAAGGCATCCTTGCCCCAACCAGTGGTCCAGCAACGGGCATTGGTAAAGTCGGAATACTTATCGGGCAGACAGGCGGGACTGATGTGAGGGTTTTTGGTAAAGTCCACGGGATGATCCAGTTTCAAAATGGCCAAATCATTATCCAAAGTGCCGGCATAATACTCAGGATGGATATGCACAGAGACAACATCACGTTCGATATAGGGGAAGAATTCCACATCATGGTTGACATCCCACTCGCCCAGACGTACGCGCAAATCAAAGCCATTTTGTCTAAGCAAAGACAGAGAAATTAGAGAAGAAGCAGAAAAGAGGTAAGGGTATGAAGGACTTACGACTTGATGCAATGAGCGGCAGAGATAATGTGTTGAGCATCAATGAGAGTGCCACCACAGGCATAAATTGATTCCTTGGGATCCTTCTTGAGTATGGCCACATGCCAGGGATATTCACCAAATTCACTGTCACCATCAACATAAACGGGATTCTTGATGCGTCCAGTAATGCCGGCAGCATTACGTGTACCACAACGTCCCAGTTGTTGCTGAGGTGCCGCCTGAGGACGCAAAGGACGACGACAACAGACTTCATTGATGCGACAGGTCTTTTCCACGGGACGATTACCGTAGTAGGCGCGCTATAAGGAGGGTAAGAGGGTGGATTAGATTTAGTTTAGGATTAAGAGGTAAAAGAAGACATAGGGATTTGATGGACTACACGAGGGTTGGGTGGCTCATGAACAAAGATGAGCTAATAACTGTATTGTAGGCAGGGCAGCAAATCTCCGGGGTTCAAACCCGTAAAATGATTGGGTTCGGGTTCAAAAGGTTGCTGAACCAAGGTTCAGTTTCAGGAATCAATTTTCTTTCATCGCTAATCCGGACAACATTAAATTGGTAATTACTTCAAAATTTTTATCATTAAGGGCGCGCGCACACATGTGGCTGAATGATGAACTGACGGTAGAACTTAAAGCTGATCTTGACATCTAACACCGCTCTGCGCATGCTAGCGTGCAAAACATGCACTAGATTGATCTTTAAAATTCAGTTGTAAGCTCAGCGTTGTGGAATCTATCAAGCATGTTTATCTTTCAGTTGAGTTTAGAGTTTTCAAATTTTCTAAATGATATTAGAGGTAAGTATTTCAGTAAACTTCAATTAATACTGGCTTTATGGTTGGATATGCCTCAGGAAGAGCTAAAACAAGAAATGTGATATTTTTAAGTTCTTTACTATAATAGTTTTTCCAAAGCGTTAAAAAATAAGAAATTTGATGTCGTTCACCAGTTTGATATTTGTTCCATTTTCATTATTTTCTTGCTACTTATTTAGTTTCATCAGAAATTGAACATGGTACAAAATCATTGGGCGTATTCAGCAGAAAATTCCGATTAAAGATTTGTGATTTATGATTGCCGTCTTACCGGTGACACGTCTATAAAACACAAAGTCATTTTACACAACAACACAATTCAACAATCCGTCAATTCAACACAAAACAAAGTCTTCACAAAACAATTTCAACACACGTCAATACAACACTAAGTCATTTCACGAAACACAACAATTCAACACACGTTAATTGAACACAAACAATTTCAACACGTCAATTCAACACAAAACAAAATAATTAATTTATTATTAAATTTAAATTTGAAATGACTATTAGACGTGTGTTGACTGTTTTTTTTTGTGAAAACTGTTTTGTGTTGAATTAACGTGAGTTAAATTGACGTGTGTTGAATTGACGTTTGTTGAACTGACGTGTGTTGATTTGACGTGTTGAAATTGTTTTGTGTTGAATAGACGTGGAAATCGTAATATGTTGAAATTTGCTGATGTTCAATTGCTTTGTGTTGAAATTGTATATGTGCTGTGTTGAATTGACGTGTGTTGAATTGACGGTGTTGAATTGACGTGTATTGAATTTACGTGTGATGAATTGACGTTTGTTGAATTGACGTGTGTCGAATTGACGTGTTAAATTGATTTGTGTTGAATAGACGTGGAACCGATTTTACCTGTTGAATACAGTGATTGCCAATTGGGATTTGAAAATTTGAAAATCAAGTTTTCTGAACAGAAATCAAACAAAACGTACGACTGTTTAACGATTGCTGGGTCAGCTAACCTTTGTTAAGATATTCATATGAAGGTTTCAAAACTAACGGAGAATCCAATTCCGAACCGGTTTGCAGCCCTGATTGTAGGGTTTTTGTTCAGTTGTTAACTCTTCGTTCTCTGAACAATAAAGAGCTGACCAATAAAGAGCACATTTGTTCACTTTGCCCACACCTTTTTTCCCCACCCTCTTTGTTTTTATACCTGCTCCGCTGTAGACTTGCCCAACTTTCCAATCTGCTCTTGCTCCTCCTCCAAACTCCTTCTACGACGATCATGTGGAAATGTTATACGATCACTACCCGCTGCCTCACCCGGTGCAGGTGTGGGTATATTATGTAATGGACCCAAATTTAGTTGTTTGCCACGACGATTCGGTTCACTCACATTGGAACTACGTTCCAAGTGATGGGAGTATGCCCCATAGCCACCAAAACCGCTAGACTCGTACTCATGCTCTTCTCCGTGATATAAGGAGTTGTAGGGACTTGAGTAGGAACTCTCCTGATGATGATGATGTATTGAGGGACCACTATGATACTCAAATATGGGCGTACTTGGTATCATTTCCACACTAAAGTGCTGTGGCGGACCTCCGCCATAGTGCTCATGATGCTGGTGATGCGGATAAGGTTCATGGTGCTGCTCATAGCCGCTAAAGTGATCGTGATGATGATAGTGTGTGCTATACGTTTCGGTGGGCTTCTTTTTGAAGAAGTCTCCCACTTTTTGTATCAGATTGGCATTGGGTGTCACATGTAGATTGACCAATGGTTTCACCACCTTTTCACCATAATCCGTTTTGGCCACTTGCAATGAAACCAAGGGATTTACATTCAATAGACCCAGATTGAGGCCATTGGGTCCCACCGAACCGAAATGGGGATTCTGTGCGGGATAATAATCGCCCAAAACATTGCTGGGATAACCACCATAGCCGCCGGCTGAGGGAAAGGGTAGACCAAAGCTAACACCATAGGTGGGTAGCACTTTGCGCTGTATCAGCTCCAAAGCCTGAAGACCAGGCAGACCCAAACCGGGTACCTGTCGCTAACGGGCGAAAGAACGTTGTGGTCGTTGGGGTTAGCTCAGCGGGGGCGCAAAACCAAGGGGAGGTAGTAAAAGGCGTGCGACCTTAAGAACAAACCGTGCTTGGTTAGGTGGGGTTAGTGACGATATCTTCCTACTGGCCTCAGGAGGAGCATGGAGCGAGCGAGGTTTAGTGGACGAGCGTTGATTGGTTGTTGGGGTTGCGTGGGCGTGTGTGTGTGTGGGGGATGATTAGATTAGTTTGATTTATGAACTTACCCCTTGAGCATCGAGCGAGAGATCACTGGAGTCCTCCTGCTTCTGATCAGCCTGACGGCGAGAACGTTTCTTGTCTTCAGCCTGTTCTCCTTCCTTTTTCTTTTGCTCATCATCGGACTTGGCCTCTACCTTGGTAGTGGTACCATTGTTGGCCTCATCAGCCAAAGCCTCAATATCTTTACCCAAAGTTACGTGGATCAATGGCCAAAATCAAATCATCCTTGCGTCCTATACGATCTGCGGCCGGACACTGTGAGATGGGCACACACTGACAGTCCACAATTTGTTGACGGGAGGTATCATAGGGCTGATACTGTCCCTGACTACTGCCATAACCGCTGGACAGGCCATTGTAGTTACCTCCACCCTGTTGCAGTTCCTTCTTAAAGTAGTCCGGATTTTGACTGTGATAACTGCCACTGGGTGAGGAGCCACCAAAGCCACTTTGACCGAAACCGTTATTACTGCCAAAGCTGCCCAGTCCCGAGGCTGGTTTATAGAGATCACCATTGGGTTTCTGTGAAAGACCAAAGCCTCCATTCTGTGTCAGTAGACCACCCTGGGAGGCTCCATTAAAACCGGCATTGAAGGCATTGGACTGTGTGTAACCCGAGCTGGAGATCTGGGGAGTGTACGTAGCCGAAGATTGAGCCAAAGCACTGAAATCCGTATTAATTGACTGTCCCGAGCCTATGGGTACTGTAACACTGGGCACCTTGGCACCCTCACCGCCCTCCACATGATGATAGTGATGATGTACATGCTGCTGCAAAGCATCCAAAGGAGCTCCTACCACCACTTTGTTACTGGAGGAGGTGGCGGACGACGACGACGAAGAAGAAGATTGTTGCGAGTAGAAACCATTCAGCGACGAAGGGGCACCCTGTATTCCCTCGTTATTCTCAAAATTGTAAGGAGGTGGTGGTGGTGGTGCTCCATTAAAGATGGGACCTGCCTGCTGGGGACCTCCTGTATACAAAGGACCAGGTGGCTTACTGTCATAGATCACAGCACCAGGTGGTGGCTTCGAATAGATCAAACCGTCACTAGAACCATCAATAGCTGATGGTGGAGGATGCTCTAGATAGGGACCACCGGGTCCACTGGGTCTATAAGGTCCCGAAATCATGGGTTTGTAGGGGCCCTCATAGCCCACTTTGCGTGGTGGTCCAAAGGAGTTGAGTGAACTCATGGGAGGACGTCCATTAAAGTAGCTGGGTGGTGGCATAGGCTTGGGTGGTCCATAGGGTCCACCGCTGAAGCTACCCGAAGGTGGTGGAGGTCCCTGAGCATAAATGGTTGAATAAAAAGGACGTTTCTCTTCCACATCGCAGCTCATCAGTCCCAGACCACAGAGCTTGTCACGTATGAGATTACGTGCCTGCAGGTCATTGCCCTGTTGCAAAGCCTGATCTATGTTCCCATCGGCATAGACTGCATCATATTCACCCAGATTCCGTCCCTCGCGACGAGAGTTGATCAGTTGCTCAATAATTGTATCAATTTGTGTATCATTACTTTGAATGGATTCATGTACGGCATAATTGCGGCCTTGTGTGTCTGGTGCATCAGCAGTAGCGGCTGGCTGGGAGTCCTCCATGGGAGCCCATTCATTGTCCCAATTGGATTCAGCGGCCCAGGTGACTGAGGCTAGCAGTACCACTGCTAACAAGCTCTCCCGCAATCTCATTGTTGTGTGTGTGTGTGTTTGGGGTGGGTCTGAAATGAAAGGAAAAAGGGTTTGAGGTTAGGTTTATCTAAGATTTTAAAGATCTTTCCTTATAAATCATTTGGAGTGTAATAGGAACTAAGATGATCGATTAAAAATAAGCGATAACCAAATAAACTTTTCTAAGGATTAATACACATAAGAATTGGTGATATGTTTGGCATAGACTCTGTTTTACGGCGAGTCTACTCAGGAGTCTACTATATTAATAAGAGGCAGCAGTAGCTCAGTAGCACTAAAACGTATTTTACTGACATACTCCTTTTCTTTTGATTTGAGCGAACTTTATGACCTTTTCTTTGCTGCTGAGCTGCAGATGCCTTATTTAGATAGTGCATTGTCAAAAAATCTTCAAAATCTAAATCCGAATTTCGGATCAAAGTATCGAATTAAAGTATTATCAAGATATACACAGAACATTTCTGGGTACTAGATCCCGTACATACGTTTCTTTTGAAATGAATCCACTTGGCCTTGAGCTATCGGTTTCAACTGTTCAAAAAATTTCGAGCTTTCTCAAAGCTTATAAAGGAATAGTAGATATATTTGTCTTTTTCTATATAACGTTCTTAAATTTGATCCCAAAACTCAAAACAGGGGTGTATTTTACTTGATAATGCTTTGAATCGTCTCAAGCAGGCTTAGCTCCTAACAAACTTAAGACATTGTCTTCCAAACTTCGAAAGAACTCTCAGTTAAATAATCGTTATTTTTTTTTGAGGGAAGCTTAACAGTTTGCTGTTTGTTAGACTAAGCTGAGGTGTAAATTAAATTTAGTTCATTAAAATTAAATGACAAACAGTTGTTAGATCGCGGCCGTCACTTAAATGATACGCAGAAGGTTTTGTACGACTGATATATTTCTTAATCCATTAACATTGCTTATTTTTACTTAAGACACTTTATGGGGTTGTTTACTGAAATCTTTTTACAGTTAGGAGCGATAAACATTTAGCTCAGCCCTTTTTTCTTTGATGTGGTACATTTTGTACTTTTGGATACTTTTTTTTATTTACTTTATTCGTGTTTAAGTTTTAAACACAGTTTTTAGTTTTATGGGCCCGCATCACCAATTATCGTCGATATTGTGAAGGAAGAGGTCTTAAGCCATGTTTCAAGCGTAAGACCTTTCTCTAAATATGTGGACGATTGATTTGCAATAGTAAAACAGGACGATATTAAGGAAACACTTAAAAAGCTTTACAATTATCACAAAGACCTAAGGTTCACTATTGAGTTAGAAATTGTCGAAAAACTACCGTTCTTGGATGGACAATGGCCTACTAGTACCAATAAATTACTACTCAAAGCACTCCAAAAACATAGTCAATACATCTCAGAATTTCATTAGAAAAGTTTTGGAAGTAAGCATGTGAATTTTCATAAAAACAATTAACTAAAATTCTAATATCTAATAATTTTACTTCACATGCAATATATGGCCTATTGAAGAACAGTACACCCAAGAATAGAGCGCCAACGGAAATACCACCCAAGATCTACAAATCTGTTGTCTCTATACCAACTTTCCGATTGCTACAACAAATGAAATATTTTTTACTAATACTAAGAGCAAAATATACGCTGATATACAAAATTCCATGTGCTGGAGGCGGAACCACTGTATGCGATAAGGTATACATGGACACGTCCAAATCTAAATATAACACTACACTATCAGTACATAAGTCTGATATAAAACTACGAGAAGAGACAGCAGTCCAAAAAACAGCACTTGCGGCCCACTGGGCTGAGAGCAGACATGCACCAGATTTCTCAAATGTGAACAACATCACAACAAACGCTTTGGTATAGAAATGCTGCACATAATTAGCACGCCCACAGACATAAGACTGAATTACAAAATGGAAACAGAAAAATGTGTTCACATATGCAGATACGTTCTTGGGCATAATAACAAGAAAATAGACTGGGTTTAAAACTCCGCAGCTGAATAATTGGACGTTATTGCTCGCTGTATGTAAACAGTACAAAAACGTGGCTGACGCTATAATATCAGGCACCGAAATTAATAGTAATACAAATGTGTCTTTGAAGTGTGGTTCCATATATTTATATTCCAGAGGCTGAAGGGCTAGCTAAGATGTTTTCCATGAAGGATATATTAAAGAATTTTTGTTTGAAATCAATTAATTTGTAATTTTTATAAATTTTTTTTGTACATATTTCACTTTATTTTAAAACATTAATAAATTGATTTTTCGATTTTATTATAAAACAACTATTCATTTCGCTCCCTGTATAATATATAAGTTTTTGTAACTTGTATCGTTAGGATAACATTAAAAAGAGAATTGTTTTTAAAATGTTTTCTAAGAATGGCTTAAAGTGGACTTTTACTGCTAGAATGGGTTGGTATTGCCTTGTTAAGAGAAGGATAAACAGCTATATGGACTTCTCTGGGACATGTGATTAGGCTAACTTTAGAAAATTTTTTTAGTAGGTGAGATGATGAAGTGTGATTTTGATTTTGGTATGTCCTAGATCGAATTTGCCCTTTTGACTTTAAAATTTAAAAATTGTTTTAATGTTGTCTTGGATCAATCCTTACTTTTAAAATAATATCAGAATTCAACAAATATTCCTCTATATTGGGGAATGAAATTGTTACTGTTTCACGGAGGTTTTCAAACTGAAGACAAGTCCATTTTCCAAATTTTTCTGGCACGTGCCTAAAAAGGCAACATTCCAAAAATTATTTAAAATCCTTCTTAAACGAAATGATGCAAGTAAAAATTTAGCTGTACTATCTAAGGCTTAAATAAGATGTACATTTTATACTTCATGAGTTTCATAATAGTCGAACGAATGTCTTTATATCAGGGGTCGGCAAAAAACACATTCACATTTTGGCATTGCGTATGTGTGTGTAACTGACACGAATTTCAATTCAGTGACAATCTTACACTTATGTATAAACAGTACCCTGCTTTATACTGACTTTCGACTGAGGTCTTCTGCTTTTAAAAATCCGTGAACATGATAAAGGCGACATATTGAGTTTAATCCTTATCATTTGGTATGCTCAATTGACCTGATCCTGACTAAAATCTAAGGTCCTCTTCTATAACAATTTATGGAAATTTTTTGGGGTTATTACATAACACTTTAAGTATCCACTGTGTGACACCATTACCCCAAAAAAAAGCCAAAAGCCATAAACTGGCTGGTCATTGTGCCAGTTTACATTTCTCTATATG
This sequence comes from Lordiphosa clarofinis, assembly GCA_018904275.1. Lineage (NCBI taxonomy): Eukaryota > Metazoa > Arthropoda > Insecta > Diptera > Drosophilidae > Lordiphosa > Lordiphosa clarofinis. Next base: position 592,141 of record JAEIGQ010000026.1, read on the forward strand.
TACTCTCTACCCTTCAATCTTTTAGCTGTGGCAATACCATGGCAACCGGTCTTCAAACTCTTCACAGTGAGTCACAAATACTCTTGGACTTTTACTTTCATTCGAGGTCGCAGACCGTGGACAACCTCTTTCAGTTAATGACTTGTTTTTTTCTCTCTCTTTTTTGCTGTAATTTATGAGGTAATTTTCTTTTGAAGATTTTGCAAGCCTATCGCTCAACGCGTGATCTTTTGCCTGGACAGCTGCATCCGTTGGAGGGGTTTACGCTTCATGAGCTTTAGTTATGTCATTACGCTTTTTTTTGGGAAGGAGGCGTGGGTAGTGTTTTTATTTGATCTTATGTAAAGTAGATGGAGACTGAACGGAAGTTGTGTGCAACGTTGCATTGCAAATTGCCGGCAAAGTTGGGTGTGGGTTTTTGGTTTTCCAGTGAAAGTTTTTCCACTTTAAGGGCTTTTCATAGATGGTTACACTTAGCTAATTGCTCACTGTTCATTAAGAGATTTCTCACTAGGATCACTTCATTTGTCACTTTGCTCACGCACACTCACCCAAATGTTTAAATAATCCCAATATTTTGTTGTTGAAAATTTCTTATATCCTTTCACTGTACACACTATTTTTGTCGTTTAGCTGTGTGCTTTTCGTTTGTCTGCAACTCGTTGACTGATTTCGCTTTCGTCTGTACGAGAGGTTTTATACAAAAGTGGCTGTGCGCCTGCGCAACGCCAACGCAGCGGCTGAGCGGCTGGCGCTATTGCGAATCGAGGGCCCAAAACAAAACGGGGATAAAACTGAAATTTGTATTTAGCAACTTTATTTTTGGGATCATAATTGCTTCTGGTTCGTGACGTCAAACATGTTAATTGTTAATTGGATAGGTCACTGGGAACAGTGGAAAATAGTGACGGGAAAGCTCATTAGGTCATAAAAACAACACAAAGGTTGTACAACGAATATGTTGAAAATTTCATTCGCCCAAATTAGCGCTTTATGGTTTTTAGTGTTTTTTGAGTTTTTTGAGTTAGAGCCGTATTTCCATAAAGCAACTTCCCGGAAAGGCACTGAGCCAAATCTTATGCAACTCATTAATTGGGTCAAATCTCGAAAAAAAAAATATTAACAAAAAGGGTTGCCTCAAACCGGATCTCGTCCCCTCATCCACTGGTGGCATACATTTTTTTTACACTCATCACGTCTCGTCTCTTTACCCCATGGCCGAAATAAACGTCATCGTCTGGTGGGTCATTCATTTGTACTTGCGGAATTACCCGAAGTTCATAAAAATTAGAGAAGCCAGCTCAACCGATACGCGTGCCGCTTATTGTGTGTGGTCAGTGAGTGAGTGAATGACCTTCCTTCGATTGTTAACGTTTAGCCACTTAATTTGCGTTTTATGTTAAACATTCCAAGAAAGTTGATCTCTGAAAATTATGCTAATCACTTTTGATTAATTTTTCTTGTTGTATGTTTGTTGTTTGCCAAACACATTTGTGTTGATATGAGTTGAGTGGAGCAAAGATGCTTGACCATCGGGTTTTTTATGACTCACGCGTTGTTGGGGCTCGTTTTGAAGGAAGTGCGTCGAACCTGTTGCGATTCGTTTTAATTCCGTTGTGAATTAGCTGAAATTTGGCTATGGGTAAAATCCCAAATTATGTTGGATGTCTTGAACTTGACCTTAGGCCTTGTGGGTGACAGCTTAGAAAAGTGTATGAGCTTGTCAGTTGTTGCGGGTGTATCGGTTCAAGGTACTAAGAAATTTTCACTGCTATATGTGAGAGATGAAAGGGAATTTAGAAATATGGGATATTTATCTTTCTTGAACTGAATGTGTCATAGCTTTTATAAGGTGTTCTTATAACAGTTAAATCGACAAGCAATCCCGCGAATCAAATATATGTTTGTTTCGAAAACATTTTCTTTTTAGAAACTTAGGAAGAATGTGATTCCAGGAGTAGATAACTTAAATTTAGCGGTGGGCAAACGCATAGACCGATTTACAAAAACAAAATGTTGAAACCCTTTCCTTATTTCATTCAAATATGATTTTTTTAATCTTAGGGCTCACGCACACATGCGACTGAAAGATGAACTTACGGTTGATAATGAAATTTTCGTAGGTCAGCTAGCTGAAATAAACAAACATGCTTGATTGATTCTACAACACAAGCTAGATTTTCTAGAAACATTTTGATGTAACGATCTACTAAGAAAGTAAGGTATACGTTTGCGTCCTAGTCCACAATTTGAACAAGATTCTGGGCAAATTCAAAGCGAAATAAGAAGTGTCACATACTTTTGGATCTACATTGATTAGCATCTGTTGTATAGTAGAGGCTTCGGCGTATTGACAAATGAAGAAAGTATTTCTAAAGCCTGTTGTGGCCACTATAAACGGATTATTGCCTGGACAAGTGTGTATGTGCTTCTGAAGCAAAACAAAACATAAAATGAAGAACACTCATACATATTTGTTGTTTCTTTCAATTTTAACAGAGGTATAGGAAACAAGTGAGAAAGTCGGTCAAGCCCGACTATAACATACTCTGTACCTGGAGTAGAAGCTGAATGCAATGCTGGTGCTGCGCTCATCTCTAAGTCTCTCTCTCTCTCTGTTTCCCTCTCTCTCACTCTCTCTCTCTTTCTCTATGTCTCCCTTTCTCTCTGAGATTGTGCGATGTTAGTTGTAAAATGGTGGGAGGGGGTGGGGGGAGGGTGATTTACTTTTTGCTCATAACTTGAGAACCGCTCATCCGATCCTTATCATTTCTTCGGCAAATCGATACATTTTGCTAATTACTAACTATCTCTGGAAGGTACGTATTGTCTACTTTCAAACTGTAGGAGATAAAACGTTTTTTTTTTTCAAATTGCGGGGGCTGGAGGGGGCGTGGCAAAAATTGAAAATAAACTTGATCTGCCTGCAAGTATAAGAAGCATATGTTCCATACATGTCAAACCTCTATCTCTTACCATCTCTGAGTTCTGTTTGTTCATACGGACGGACGGACAGGCGGACGGACAGACGAACATGGCTATATCAACTCGGCTGTTGATGCTGATCAAGAATATCTATACTTTATAGGGTCGGAAATGATTCCTTCTCCCTGTTACATAATTTTGCACAAACTTAATGTACTCTATGTACCTTTGGTACAGAGTATAAAAATAGAAGAAAGAAAACATTTAAAATTGTTGTGGAAATTTACTTTTGATTTGTGCTCTGCGCTGCTCGTAAGGAGTGATTTTTTAGCTATTATCTTTTTGGCAACACTGGTTTAAACAGCTCGCGCACGTTTCGTGATTTGTTTCACTGTCTCATCTTCAGTTTGGTCTGTAATTTAACCATGAATCGTCTTACAAATAAACAACGCTTGCAAATTATTAAATTTAATTATCAAAATGCGTGCTCTGTTAAGAAAGTTCATCGCGCGCTTCTTCCATTTTTTGGTCAGCTTAATCGACCCACTGAAGCGGCAATTCGGGCTATTGTGACTAAATTTTGCACCAAATTTACATTGTTGGAGATTAAACCACCAGCACGCTTACGTAGAGTGCGAACTAAAGAAAATATCGCAGCTGTATCGGCCAGTGTTAATGATGACCATCAAGTAACGATTCGTCGCCGTTCGCAGCAATTGGGCCTCTGTTACTCAACAACGTGGAAAATTTTGCGGAAGGATTTCGGTGTGTAGCCTTTCAAAATACAGCTGGTGCAAGAATTGAAGCCGAACGACCTACCGCAACGTAGAATTTTTGGTGAAAAGTTGGCCGTCTCAATAAGCAGAATTGTCGTGGCATGATATCCAACTTATTTTTGCCCAAAATGCAAGAGCTGGACTTTCATGACATGTGTTTACAACAAGACGGTACCACATGCCACACAGCACTGTTTACATTTACAATTTATCTTATCTTTACTTACAATGATCAGCAAAATCTGAGAAGCTCCAAAGTTAAAATTATTATGATTTTTAAATTAAGCCCTTTAATTTTTGAAAAGAAGCTCTCTCATTCGTATACAAATCAGCAATGGCAGTTTGCCACTAGCAGAAAACCAATACGGTATTATGCTGTTCTCAGTGCCCTATCTTTTCAGTACTTAGTAGCACTCACTCTCCCTCTCGCGCTTACAGCAAAAGTTTCGGGAGTACGCTCTCTAGCGTGTTGTTTTTATACCCTTGGAGAGGGTATATTAAAATTGTCCGGATGTTTGTAACGCATAGAAGGAAGCATCTCCGACCACATAAAGTATATATATTCCTGATCAGCATGACGAGCTGAGTTGATATAGCCATGTCCGTCCGTCTGTCCGTCCGTCTGTCCGTCCGTCTGTCCGTCTGTTTCTATGCTATCTCCTCCGTCAGTTTTAAAGCTATCGTAACCAAACTTTGCACGAAGTCTTTTAGTACAAATACGCTGCACATTTGTCGGAACCGGCCGGATCGGATTACTATAGCATATAGCTGCCATAGGAACGATCGGTTGAAAAAATAGTTTTAGTAAGAAAAACTTTTTTGTTTTCAATGCTATCGCTCCCAACGCTCGTATTTATAAGTTTTTATTGATTTCACATAATTTCACCAAGCCTTGTTGAAATCGGACCACTATATAGTATAGCTGCCATACAAAAGTTAGGTCTGAAAAAAAGTCTTAGTGAGAAAAACTTTTTTGTTTTCAATGTTATCGCTCCCAACGCTCGTATTTATAAGTTTTTAGTAATTTTACATAATTTCATTAAGCCCTGTCAAAATCGGACAACTATATAGTATAGCTGCCATACAAAAGTTAGGTCTGAAAAAAAGTCTTAGTGAGAAAAACTTTTTTGTTTTCAATGTTATCGCTCCCAACGCTCGTATTTATAAGTTTTTAGTAATTTTACATAATTTCATTAAGCCCTGTCAAAATCGGACAACTATATAGTATAGCTGCCATACAAAAGTAAGGTCTGAAAAAAAGTCTTAGTGAGAAAAACTTTTTTGTTTTCAATGTTATAGCTCCCAACGCTCGTATTTATAAGTTTTCAATGATTTTACATAATTTTACCAAGGCTTGTCGAAATCGGACCACTATATAGTATAGCTGCCATACAAACTGTCAGGCATATATCAAACTCCAAGGGTATATAAACTTCGGTCGAGCCGAAGTTAGCCTGCCTCTATTTTTTTTTTTTTTTTTGGCTGAGCCATTGGCAAAGAACTGTAAATTAAATGTTGGGTGTGGGTGTGTGCTCTTAAACTCTTCTCTGCATTTCTCTCCGCCCCCCCATCGCCAATCTTCCCCCTGCCATCACCCTGCAACCGTGTGTGTGCCGTGCCACTGCACAAAGCAAAAACAATAACAAAATATGGTTGGCGTTAGCGTCACGTGACGCTCAAATCAAATTTAACTCCTACTAAAATCGTCCGTACCGAAATTAAAGATGTTTCACATAGTTAACCCTAATTTCCCTAAATACACTAATCATTAAAGTAAAGTTAACCCAATAAACAAAAATAAGCCGATGTCGGTTCAAGATTTGGCAATTATAAAACGGTCGCAAGCATGTCAATGCTTAAAAGGGCGAAGCATAGGAATAACCTTGAGACATACAAAAAACCAAAATCGTTTTTTTTAGGTAAATCTGCAGTTTTTGACAGGCTTTGAATTTGGCTGGTACTTGAGAGTCAAAGCTTAATAATGAATCAAAATCAAGCTAAATGCAAGCATTATGAAGTATTAATTAATACATACAAAATCTTAAGGTATGGACCATGATGCTGTCATTAAATTGATGGACGCTTATGGAGGATCTAACTGCAATTGCGATGGCGGTTCTCTATGCGTAGTTACAGACTGAGAAGAAGATGTCCCCATTTATTTTCTGTCCAGTTGCAGCTAGACGGACATTTGGATTTTTTTAGTGTGACTGCATATTTTAAACACAAAAAGCTCAAAATGGCTCGATACGAAGTGTTTTTTTTTTCGATACTCTAAATAATTTTACTCTCTTTACACTTTTACGAGTGATTTTTTAACCAAACCACAGGGCAGCAAAAAGGTAGGAAATTTTGTATCTTTTTTTTTTACATTTGTCGTGTTTTAAATTTTTTAAGTTTAACATTTCTGATTTACCATTTTACGTGGACTTCTTTACAAAAATTGTGGGTAAAGAGGGAAACATAAATGAGATGAAAAATCAAGTGGATAAGGGCAAGTCGGAAAGTCTCAAAAGCAGGAGTGCAAAGCCTAGCAAATAACAAATTTGTGCAAAAATAAGGGCTTCACTTTTTTTTCCAAAATTTTTTGTTAATTATAGTCTTTATGAATCTATACTTAAAGTGTGAAAAGTTCAAATTACTTTTAATTAATAACTTTAGAATTACAAATGAAACCAAGTATGCAGTTTTTTTTCACTTTTTTGTTGTTGTAGCAGGTTTATGTTTAGATATTTATTTCCCTAGTATTTTGGTTCATGGTTCGATGTGCGGTAAAAAAGTCGGAATGGGGTTTTTTTTTAATAATCTCGCATAACAAAACAGCCTTTGAAAGCAGAGCACATAGGAAATAACTGAAAGTTAAAAGTTTGTGCTACCTTTCTTAACCTTAGACAGTGTTAAAAATGTTTTCCACCCCTTTTCCCTTTTTCATATATTTATCTAGTCATATTTTTACAATTCCATTTTAAGACCAGACCGATTTGTTTTTATTTATTTTTTAAAGATTACAACATTTCTTTTTGTTGATCAATCCATACATGTTAATTGTTAAGGTCTGCTCTAGTCATATCTCTGCTCCAAATTGCTAATCTCGCACGACTTGTCGCAGTTCAAGTCCAAAAACGTTTGTCTACACTCCCAAAAAAAAAAAGACACAATGTTTCGTTTCAAAACCGAAGGTCAGACTTTTATCTACCATTTTGTGTTAATTGCTTAATCATATATGAGAGTCACCCACTCACAAAAAAAGAAGAAAATAGAAGACAAAAGAAAGACACAATTTGGCAATGCCGAATGTGATTAAGGCGGAAGGCAGCCAGAGCCACCACATAACTCTTTTCCCAAGCTGCAGTTTTCTCAAGATTGCAACTGCAAGCCAGGGTTTTGCCCAAATCGAAATAAAATGCATAAAATGGAAAATCCCTCAAAATCTACACCAAATAAGTAATTTAACTCTTGTCTGAGTCTGGCCAATTCTCAGCTTGAGCTTAGCCGGCACTGCAGGCCTTGGGGAAACCCCAAGTAGTCAAGTCTGTTTTTTTTTTTGTGTGCGGCTAACCAAGCAAATGGCTTGTCTTGGCTTACATAACAATGCAGTCGAGTGTGGCACGCGGCTGTTTGACTATTGGTGCATTGAGCCGCAGAGGTAAGCTAGCTCAGGCCGATGATTCATGTGAAACAACAAAAAATAATTTTATTGAATTTTGTTTTGATTCGTTTTGGCTTATGCTCTACGCTGTTAGCATTTAAAATGAGTTTTGTTTTTGCGAAATTGCCTGTAACAAAATTTATTGTAGGCGGTGTATGATTGTAATTATTAGCTGGACTCCCACTAATCGTTCAAGGTCGTTCACCCAAATTGTGTGATATGCATGCTTAAGCCAGTCGATCATTATAGCCTCTTTGTAATGGAGGGGTTTTTCAAAATTGCAGGAATAGAAGTTAAGGGGTTTGCCGTCAAAGTTTTTTTAAACTTTTTTTATTTCAATTAAATCAATTATAGATCTCGACTTCGAAAATTCGTGCGTTATTAGAGGAGGATTGTTAAAAACACTTCAAATAAAAAGACATTTAAAAAAAAGCTACGGAGAAATTTTTAAACTCAAAATTTTAGTAATTAGTTGGAATGATTTTCATGTTTGAAGGACAAAACCTTTTAAATAAAAGTTTCTATTTAGTATTTAATATAGTTTTTATTTTAAACACAAAACTAAGAAGTAAAGCTTACATTACAATTGTCATCTACCAAATCATCATAATAAACTAAGCCCAATTTTAGACAATAAATTTCGTGATTTTCCGACCTTTCGTGACCTTTCTTCACTATCTATCTATACACCCGTTTTAATTATCTAAACTTATTCGACAATTTAGAAATTTTTAGCCTCTGCTTTTAGAACTTTTGAACTTTTGCCTTTGTCTATTCACCCGTCTTTATAAAAATCAAAAATCGTTTGATCTGCACTTACTATTTACCCGTATTTTTACCCTCTATTTATCCGTTTATTTACCATTCTATTAGCATATTAGCTTTAGCACCCTGTAATTGCACTGATTGGTGCGGTGTGTGAGCCAGCATTGTTTGCTCAATGGGGCAAAGTACCGTGCCCAAAATGGAAAAATTGGACTTATCCGACATTTGGTTTCAACAAGACGGTGCCACATGTCACGCGGCACGCGAACCCATTTCGAGAGAGGCGAGTTTAGTGAGAAACTAGTCTTACGTTTTGGACCACTTCATTAGCGCTTTGTAACAACTGCTGAGATGCTGGACGAAATTCTGGAAAAGTCAGTAAAACTCAGTAAGTTCAGTAAAGTCTTGTAAGGTAACTAAGAGGCATTGGTGTATCGCTTCAAAGAAACATTTCATTCACTGTTGCAAATTTTCTGTTTTTTTTTTTTAAGTTTTCAAAAAGAAACGCTTAAACAATTACTCTTTATGGACCCGAATATTTAGTGACACGTCTACTTAACACATATACAATTTCACTCAACATATAAATTCATCACAACACAAAACAAACACACTGAATTTAACACATGTCAATTCAACTCATATAAAAAATAAACGATTTTCAACACAGTTCAATTTTAACAAGTACAGCAACAAATTTATCAGAATACAATTTTAACAAATTTATTTATTACAATTCAAACATCAGCATTCATTCGAAATCAGTTTATCACACCTACCGCATTTCGAAAAATCTGTCAAAGTCGAAGCTGCGAGATTTTGACTTTATAGGAAACACGTAGACTGGGTGATTACTTAAAAGATCCAAAATTCAAGCTCCAGCACTACTTTCATTGATGTAACCATATAATTCGTATGAGGTTATCGTTTCCGAGTACTCTTAGCGATACTTTGAAAGCCTTTTCAATCGGCCTCAAAAAGGCCTCAATCTTCCACACTGTAGGAAATATAACGTTTTTTCCCAATTGTGGAGGCGGGAGTTTAGTATACCCTTTTTACTCTACGAGTAACGGGTATAAAAATTTAAACCGATTTTTGAGCTCAGCATTTCCAGCTATACTAAATAGAACTAGTAGAAGTAGGTCATTTAGTTAATTAATTTTGTAATCTAGTGTTATTAAAAAAGTCAGGGCGATTGCGAGCCACCAAGGCAATCACTACTCACGACCAATAGTCCTGCTGGCAACGTTAGACGTGAAAAACGCTTTTAATAGCGCAAAATGGACGGATATGATCGAAGCTCTTCAAAAGCGCTTCCGAATACCGGAGTATCTGCTGCGTATAATACACAGCTATCTCGAAAACCGAAAGCTATTGTAGAATATCAGCTATGACGAGGTTCTCCGCATAGAAATGCCCGACGACGCATTTCTGGTAGGATACGCAGATGACATTGTGGCTGTCATCACGGCGCGTAATACAGAATACGCACAGCGTACACTCACGCAGGTGATGATCCGAGTCAAATCTTGGATGAACTCACACGGACTGCAGCTAGCAGCAGAAAAAACAGAGCTACTGCTCGTCACGAGAAGGCAAATCGCATTAGAGTTGGACATGAGGATACACGATAGCGTTATCCGCGCTCAGAAGGTGATAAATTACTTGGGAGTCAGGCTCGACTCGAAGCTATCGTTCCAAGCTCATATACAGCACGTGGTAACGAACTGCGACTCGCTCGCTAAGCAGACTAATGGCGAATGTGGGCGGACCGGTGCTATGTAGGCGGAAGTTACTAATGGAGGTGAACAACGCCATCCTTCTATATGGATGCGAGATCTGGGCAGACGCTCTAAACGCAAAATGCCGAGCAAATCAACTTTTATCGATCCAAAGAAGAAGTGCGCTGAGAATAATAAGTGCATATCGGACAGTATCAGGAGCAGCAGCGATGGTCATCGCAGGTGTTACGCCGATCGACCTATTAGCCAGAGAACGAATCAAAATATACGGATTGCGCCAAGCTGGACAAGCTTCAAGGCAAACGGCTGAATCGATTAAAGAAGAAACCCTCACCGTGTGGCAAGAAAGATGGGCAAACGAAACAAAGAGCAGATGGACAAAAAGGCTGATCCCTGAGATCAAAAGTTGGCTTCGCAGAAAGCACGAAGACGTCGATTTCTACGTAACACAGATGATGACAGGACACGGCTACTTTAGCGCATTCCTACACTCAATTGGGAAAAGCTCAGAGCATTGCTGTGTGTATGGTGACGCAGAAATAGATAATGTGGAGCACACTGTGATACACTGCGAACGATGGGCCGATGGGCGACGCACCCTAACACGATGTGTAGGACATATCACAGCAGACAACATCGTATCGAAGATGACCTCGAACGAAGAGCACTGGAGATTGATTGCAAGTTTTGTTGGCGAAATTCTGCGAATCAAGAAAAATACCTGGACGAGAGGACATAGTGGGGTATCTGGACGCAGATAATAGATGAGAGCGCGTAGCGCGTAAAGGGCCCCACTTCGAAGTAATGCGAAAGCTTTTCCGAAGTGGATACAGGCCTGAGAGAGAGGGGGGGTTTTTAGAAGGTGCGAGTCCTACATACCCTTCTGCGACGGCAGACTGGGAAATGCATAAGGCATTTTCCCCTCCTCGCCCAAAAAAAAAAAAAGAAAAAAAAATTAAAAAAGGCAGGTCTCTACAAGCGAATAACGCGATAACATTGAGAAGACCACCAAAGATGTGAGCTAAATCGTACTTTTCCCGTAGTTTTCCTAATTTTAACATTGATGGTTATTAAATTTTAGTTTGACGAAATTGTTTTCTGTTAAAACGATGTGTGTTGAGTTGACGTGTTAAAATTGTTATGTGTTTAATAGGCATGGAACCGAATATTTAGCCGACATCATGATAGTTCATCGGTTTTTTTGACCTATTAGCCTACATCTCCTATTTATCCGTCGACCTAATTATTATTAAATATTAACTAGTGAGTTTAGCTGGCTCGAGTTCTGAAAAAGTTGTGTTTGTTCACAACTGAAAACTCCAAAAATGAGCTGGTTCGTTCAAGAAACAACGCTAAAGCTTTTTTGAATGCTTGCATTCAAAATTTAACGGCCAGTTCTATGCTCTCTCAAAAGCTTTAGCTATATGACTTAGAACTTTGAGCTTAAGCTTAAGCTTATTTACACCAAAAAGTTGATAACATGGTAGCTTGTCCTACTTTTACTTTCATTGTTTTTTGAGGTTCCCAACTGATTAAAAAATTGATTGGACGGAAAGGCAGGTGAAGCCTACTGAAGATTCATTCGGGAGAATGATGAAACGGTACCGTATAGGCAACCAGCTCATTTTTGGTGTACAATAATGCATAAGTTGTTTTTAGTTGGGAAAAGCTAAACAATCAAACTGAGTCAATTTGCATGATCTTGAAACCTTCCATTTTTTACTTAAATGCCAATAACTTCTATATTCTTTAACGAATTTTAATGAATTATGTGGCGTTGTAATTTTAATAAATAAATCTTTAGTGACCAGTAATAAAATAAATTTTACACAATTTTTTTCGTAGTGAAAATCGCACTTAAAATCTAGCTTTTTTTTTTTTAAATTAATAAATTTAGTGCAAAGTTGCAGATAAAAGCCTTTATAACGCCGAAGTCGGGCACCGAATTGAGAAGTGGTGTATGAATAAGTGAAAGGGCGTTCAATTACTTTCCAAGAGAGCATTACCTTCTCATAATGAAAGACACTATACTGAAGATATACACATTTTTCTAAAGGTACCTTTTTTCAGAAGCAAAACACTAGCTTTTCGGCGATTTCTCGAAAACGGCGCCATAAAAAAATTTGCGGATTGGATTTTTGGACTCAGCGGAAGGACTTACACAAGGAATTGCTACCAAATGTTCGGGATCGAAAAATTTGTATTATTTTGTAAACTAGTGTAATTAATTTTGTAACAAAATTTTGAAAATTTTGCGATTTTGTTGGACCACTTGGCCTACACCTCCTTTTTACATGTCGACAATTGCCAACTATGAAATCTTCACGTTGGTCTAAATTCATAATAAAATTTTTTGACCATTTAAGCGGTTTGAAATTTACTTTACTATCTAATCTTATACCTACCAAATATATACAAAAAATTTCCTTAAAAATCTTTTTTAGAGGAGTGCGAGCACACGAGTTTGTTACATATTAAATTTAATTATTCTAACGCCAAATATTGCAAAGTCGAAAAATCCAAAACATAATTAGGCCAAAGTTAAATCATATCCAGCTGCTTAAGCACTTAGATTCATCTGTTGTCTTACACAATATACTCAATTATTTCACCCGCATAGGCTTTGCCCTTTCACCGCACACTTCATGTAGCACACGGGTTTATTGTCTACAAACAAATTAATTCCAGACAGATTTCAAGCAACTGGTTGCGCCACCATAAAAAAAGGCAAAGCTTAACCAAACAAAACAAAACTTCCGCCACTCAGATAAGCATTTTATTCCTCCTCCGTCGCCTACCCACCACAGCAAAGCTTTTGATAATTGTCTTAAGTTTACCTTACCTCGCAATTGGCTGATTACATAAATTAAATGGGATATTGTGTTCCTGTTTCAACAAATTACTTCAAGTTCTGAGTTATCTTTAATAACAAGTTTTTCTTTTCTTTTTTATTCGTTATTGTCCACTTATGTTAAGTGGTTTTTGGTATCCTTAAGACCACCCTGGGTTTTAAGGGTGGAAGATTTTCTAATGAATAAGTGTCTATGTGCCCGGGGACAGCATAAAGCTTCATACAAATGGCATTTGGTTACAGATTTCTTCTTCTTCTTTCACTAATAAACAAACCGATTACGCAGCGGTATCCTGACATCGTCCACCCACTGTGACAATTGTGGTTAACCCTAATCAAGGCAAATGCATTGAACTCCAAGCGAATGAGTTGGGGAAACTGTGAGTGAGTGAATCTCCAACAATGCCAATTTCAATGGCAGCCTTTTAGGCGAGACTTGGCTTTAAAGCTCATGCCTAAAAGGCTGCGTAGTTCTCGCCCCTCAGTGAGGTCTCTTTCATACATACCTATGTATTATTGCATCATTTTGACTGCCAGTGACAGGCCATACAGTGCCGTACACGGTATACCTGTTGCTTTGAATAAACAATGCACTGTGCAATCGATAATACCATCCCGTTGATGGGGATGAACTTTAGATGCCAGTGCACCCCAAGCGTAAGTTATCTGCGTCACATCGATCGTTCACTCCATTGCATAAGCCATTTGAGGTACACGAGCCCCAAAACAAATTGTTCATTCCTTGGTGTCATTTGAAACTTTTGGCTTCCATTATGCTCATCTACATACACTTCATTTGCCATATGGCTGCCAATTGTTATCATTTGCCCCATTATTGGGTGAAAGTCCACTGACTTGGTTACCTTTTTTTGGGCTAGTGACCTGAGGTCATTCCATTATGCCTAGACATTTGCGTATGATAAGTCAATGTTTGTTTGTTTTGATGTGTGACGTCAACCAACACTCAATCAGATGTGCAACGTTGCGCGAAATTTAATTGGCCAAGAGAAAAAAAGTTATCATCTAAAAGCATATGTCAGATTTCTTTGTCTTTTTTTGTAATCCTTTTTTTAATGCCAAATGTTAAGCCAATTAAACAGCTTACTTTCTATAAAGAGAGTATCTTCAGTTGGAAAAAGGATGAACCATTGCTGCGGCTGGTTGAATCAAGGATATACTACGCACTCCTGTTGCTAGAAGGGGTGTGATCCTTGGCTTACTACCATGCACTATGGTTGAACTTTGATGCGAAACAGCGGTGGGTACATGCTCTACCAAGTGGCCTACTTTAGTCAGAGTTGGCTGATGCACTGTCAGTATGGTTGCGGGATGGTGATAGAGATGCAAGTCCGCTTGACCGCAAGCCAAAACAGCCACAAAAAGAATGAACGAGAAATCCTGCAAGTAAAGAGAAGTTTGTTTTAAGTTTATGATGTACTAACTAACTGAACTAAACACGATGCTTGTGATGAAAAAATCCAATACGTCAAAATTAGATAAAATAAGATATGGATTATTTCCAGAGGATTCTCTTAGTATCTGAGGATCAGACTAAAGATCAAACTCGGCTCTTGCCTTTCATAAGCTCTTTGGCGAAGACTGTGTGTACAATCAAGTACAAATGGTGTCAATTGTACGGTAAATACGAAAATACTTGATTCAAGTACAAAACTCTTATTTCAAGTTAATCCCGATATTCTTGTTTTAATACTGTTTCGAGATATTTTAAGTACATTTCGAACTCTCATAATATCTTTTTGGTCTTTAGTTTGTTTTGGTCCTAACTACATACCGACCTACTCTCAAAATAAGTGCAAAATTTTCTTCATCGAAGTCTAATTAATTCTAAAATCAAACTGAACATAAGAACAAACGTGCTTGGCTTAAGCCTACAAAATTCTAAAGCTTTTCCAATTTGTTCTTTAAACTAGAGGAAGAAATGAATTAACCAAAGACCAAAATGTTTATACTATGGGTCAGATATCTACCGTCACTCCATAACCAAAGTGTAAGAGCCAGGAGGGTATTTTAAGAATATATTCAACTTGAAATAATTCGCACACTTTTAGAGCTTGCGTTATAGATCTAATATGTCGTTAATCTAACGAATATTTTACTTGAACTAATTAAATTTTTTGGTTTACCGTAAGTTCGAATTTTTCTGGGTTCAAGAACGTTAGTTCGTATCTAATAATATTATCAGTCGTTTTCAGTTCTAGAATGTTTCATACTTAATTTAAGTACATCCAAGAACAAAACATACTTGAAATTTTAAAATCAAAACGCTCTGCCGATCGGTTTTTTCCACTTGTATGAATACACAAAAACAGCCCTACACAGAGGGAAAAACCTGTTCAGAAATTAAGTTGCATTCAATTTAAAATAAGAACAAATGGGTCTCAAAATTTTTATGAACAAATGTTCCAAATTTTCAACACAGAAATATACAAGAGAGAGAGAGAGAGAGAGCGAGTGAGAGCAAGTTAGCTCTCTTTCAGAGGCGGCCAAATGGAGAGGACAAAAATGTGCGGTTGTGTTGGGGAACAAGAGAGTTCTCTCCAGACAGCACGCATTTTATTTGCAATGCAGTGCTTACCGATTCACACGATCATAACTTCGGCTCACGTTTGCTTAAAAACACGATTGAATTCGGCTCATATGAGCTGAAGGTGACCGCATCTGCTCTATTTTTGATCTCTCTCTTGGCAGCTGAATAAAGCATAAGTAGCCCTCTAGACCGGTTGAATGGGCTAGCTCGTCATTCCATACGTTGAGTTTATAAGGTACCGGGCTCAAATTCCAGTCAAGCCCAAAAAATTTTTCTGTGAAACTTTTTTTGAAAAACTTAATTTAATCGGGTCAGGTGGGGTGGGTCTTTGAAGCTATGTTTTCTGCGCATATCCAAGGAGTCTTGCCTCTCTTTACTTCCAATCAAAAGAGGTATGTCCCCGTTCCCTATTCCTTCCCTTGTTCTTCAACAAGAAATCGCTCACTTACTTCAATACTGGCAGAACTCAAAATAATCCATTTTGAGAAAAACACGTTTGAAGTTCTCAATGGATTTTTACCTAAAAAAATGGTTCTTTTAGTTTCAACCTTGTTAAGTAAAATATTATAAATTAAGAATGCTTATTAATAAACATTAAAAATATGATGTTTTAACTGAAAGACGAAGTATGTTTGGTCAATATCGACAGCAGGACAACTGAGATATGGCGGTTCTTGCATCAACATGAAAATGAACCTGGAAAATGATATTGCGACATATTCTCATCTCACATGAAAAGTAGAAGAGATAGCAATCTCGAAAATGTTTGATAAAATAGTACTGAAGAGCGCGCACATTTCTGCATCATTAAGTCAAAAATCGTATTTTTTGAGTTATGCCAGTATTGAAGTAAGTGAGCGAAATGTTTAAAATTTTTTAAAAAACACCCAGTCCTCCCCAGAGTATAACTCTCCTCGTAGCATTTATGTAGAGTAATGGAGATGCACTCCTTCGGGGAGTTGCTGGTATACCAAGCGAAATGCCCGCGAGTCGTGTCCCAAACCTTATTTTTCTCACGAGAGGACCGAGTAGCCCAAGCTCCAGTACCATAAAGGATATACTAATACATAGAACCTTGGAAACACCACAACAACGACGCAGAGAAGAAAGAAGGAGACACAAAAACAAAACGTTGAGTTAAATTCAATCTTTTGCAGTGTTTAACTAAATTCATTTCAAGCCCAAAAGTTCAACTTCTCTTTCACAGTTTTGACTTTTTTCAAGTGATCAATATAAACTCTTACTTGTACTTCTCCCTTTAAGAAAAACAGAAGCCGCAGACAAATTAGGGACACAAAACGATTATAAGGAAAACATCAGTATCAGCACTCGTCGCTTCATCATTTTTGATTTTGATTCTGCTTTTGTTCAGTGGCGTAAGTTGAAGCGAAACATTCTCGATATTATCAAGACCACCAAAATTTAACGCAACGCTATTCGCTTTTCCACAATAATCATTTTATGCTGCAGCCTTTTCACTGCGGCTTCTGTTTTTCCCAATTTTGACAAAAAGGAGAAGTTAGTCAATTTCCTTTTCAAGTTTAGCTTAAAATGGTTTTAAAACGCAACAATATCAACTCAAATCGATTTTTTACTTCTCTAAAAAATTATTGTTCAAACTTGAACATGTTACTCGACTCGACCCACACATAACCGTAACTATCATTTTTAGCCTCTCTGTAATTATATATAGTTAAAGTTACTGAGAAAGAGTTTCCTGCACTTGATACCATCCTTGAGGAGACCAACCGCCTGCCTGGTGTGTGGACCAACGCAGATAAATTATACACAATGTTCTTGGTGTAGCTTGTTCTTTGTAGCTCGGAAGTAGACTGAAGAAAACCTGCGTAATGCCTGGACTTCTTTTTCTGACAAGTAGACAGGATCTCGGCTTCTAGCAGCAGTCTACTATATAGTCCCTGCGTTCTATTTGTTCCATCGATAAAAGAATTTGTCTAGTTTGAAAATCTTTTGCATTTCAATGCCGAAACTTTGATTCCTTCCTCCACATTCTTTTTAATACGCACGTCCACTCACCAAATGCCGCTGCATGTTTCCTGATGTTTGCACTAGAATAACTTCACTTCAACTGTTAGCACCTAGACCAACCATCCTCTGCTTTTATACTGAACTAAAGTCCATTCTAATTGACAATTACCATTACCTTTGCCCTTGAACATGAGAAGATGGTCGTCTTGGGTGTAATCCTCCACTGATCATGGGCCCTGATTGCACACAGAATGTGAATATTTATTGTTAAGGTGGATTGGCATGTTTATTTTATTGATGGAGTAGACGCCCAATGAATGCCACACACAACATATACAAATGCAAATTCTTTATTCCGAAAAAAGTAGAGAAAAATGGCAGGAAAGAAGAGATAGAGATAGAGAGAAATAGAGATACTGAGAGACAGATTGTAGTGGGTTAGCTAAGAAGTGTAAGTAAACGGAATTTGGCAAGTTCTTTTCATCTTTGGTTTGCTCTTTCATTCCAATCCCAAAGGCATTTTAGTGCTTGTTGTTGAGTACCACCAGTCGGGGATCGGCAGCCAAGGTCCAGACCAGTTCAGTTGGCTGTTGACGTACCACCTGAGTGGTGCGCAAAGCTGGTGCCACAATGGGTGTAACCAAACGACGATGATCATGGACCACAGTCTGACTTTGGTGAGAGATGGCGGTGGGCACATGCTGCACTACTTCTCCCACTTTGGCCACTGCAGGCTCTTGAATGGTCAGCACAGTGCGTAGTCCAGGACGTGAAGCTATATACAGGGGTAGAGGTATCGAGATGGGTACCAAACGAGCATCTGGAGCTGTATCTGCAGTGGAACTGCTGCTCGAAGACTCTGAAAGACCCTCCTCCTCTTCAGCTGTGGCAGCAGCTGCTGAACTAGAGCTACTCTCGGACAGCTCAGAAGATGTATCCTCACTGGCTATGGGCAAAAGCTGTTGAGTGGATTTTCCCGAGCTGAGAGCCAATAGATTGGAGGGCCATTCCAGCGTAGCAGCTTGTGATTTTCCAGCAAAGACCAAAACAATGGCCAGTATAGGCAGACTCTAAAAAACACAGATTTAATTAGTTATGGAATTTTTCAAACACCTAACTTACCAATTTAGCCATGATTCTTAGCTGATCAACTTGGTCGATTGACTGATGCTAAATTACTTACACCCATTGGCTTTTATACCTAGCTGCTTCGTCATGCCCAACTAGCTAAAGAAATGCTTCATTGATTAGGCAACAAATATTTATTTAAACATCTAGCGTTAAATTTGAAATTTGATAAAGTCTCTTCAATTGCATTTACAAAACATTCCTGGGCAATTCGATATCACATTTATGCTGTTGCTTTAGCCAAAAGTTCTCCAAGTAGGTAATGGGATCTTTGGGTTGTTCACGTGCCAGACCCAACATACCTTCCATTAATATGGGTACCACTTGTTGCTCCAGATATGCACGCTTCTCTTTAGGTGAACGATAAAGTTTGGGTCTATTGCAGTTAGGTTGCTCGGGCTCCGGTTTCCTCTGGGATTTTGTAATTGATTTTTCCTTATCCAAGTCTTTGGGACAACGCGTAATACGTTTCTTTAGCTTGGGTGGACTTTTTGGTATATTTTCCTGATTGCACGACATCTTGTTCAAAAAAAATTGTAATGAATAATGTTTTTGATGAACCGTAGGTCTGAGGTAAAATGATTGATGTACTTAATACTTGGAAAACACTTTTTTTATGAATATTATGATTTATTCTTTCGAAATTGAATTTCCATGAATGTCCCAAATATATGAAGTCAGATATGCAATGTCAGACATGCAATACGCTTCTAACCAAAGTTTGATTAAGGTGAAGAGTTACAACATAATACTTAGAATATTGTCCCATGCAATGAGATGAGGAAGGAAAATAGTCTGATGTCAGGTATATTACGAGGTTAATGGGCAATTGAAGTAGATGAACGGGATCACATATTTTAAAATAGTAAACAAGACATCTTCAGGATTAATTTATTTTATGAGTGGTCGCCCTTGTAGAGGGTTCATCGGTGAAACATAGTTTTACCCAAAGTCGGAGAAAACTTATCTTAGAGCATCGATTTAAATTCCGAAATTTACAAGAATCATTGTCTAAACGTAATCGCCTTACGTCTTAAAACTAGTCAGCGAATTGAACCGCATTAAATCGTTTAGCTTTGTGATTTTCGGTTCTGTTTATCAGCTGGAATTAGCGGTACGGTTACGGTTTGGTTCCTTATTTTGATATTATAATATCCTTTTTTTTACCCTTAAAACATTTTTTAGCTTCATTGGACGAAAATGTAAGATCAATTAACTATTAAATGAATAAACTATCCAGTCCAAATGGATTCCAAAATCATCTATTGAATCACCAACAATTATTATTTTTTCTGGTTTCCTAATTAATATTTAAATATTTAAAAGTAGCATTGTTTCTCGTGCATTAAAAAATTCTAAATAATAACTTCAAGATAAAGTTTTTCTGTAAAAATTATGCTCAGCAAATCGGCAGTTTTTTAGTCATATAATAAAAAAGTTTGTGAGTGTCGTTAACAGTGACGAAGCTTTGATGTGAAATATGATGCTAAATTTAAAAGCCCTCTCTTAATGGTTTTTAAATCAGCAATGACAATCTTTCAAACGAAGAAAATTAAAGGGAGTTCAAAATACCAACAAAAAGATAACTTGCAGATTAGACTGGCCCTTAAAAATAGATTTTTTCATAATACCGGGAGGAAAAAAATTTCGCGTTGCTATGAAAAAGTTTGGCAGCGAACGGAAAATTTTATATATATGAGAAATAAAGGGGATAAGCTTTAGATTTAAGCTCCAAAATGTAAAAAATATATAAAATATAATATAATTATTTATCTTAAAAAAAAAGAACCAAAAATCATAAAAATTTGAAAAGTTGGCTGTTTTAACATGATTCTGACCAAGCTTGCGCTGAAAATCCTCAAAAGACTTAAAAAGAAATAACACTTAAACAAATATTTAAAAATTTTAGAGATTAAATTTAACAAACCTTCCCCCCTTTTTTTTTCTTTTCCGGTACCGGTAAGTCCCGAAATGGATGTTTCGGTTAAAGGTTCCATTTCGGTTTTCAATTAATTTCGGTTTTCGGTTTCCAATTTCGGTTTCCTGTTTTTTTTTTCTTTTTGCTTTTATTTACCGGTTCAAGAACTACTTTTTTTATACCCTTGAGTAAGAGTCTCTATGTTTGTAACGCACAGAAGGAAGCATCTCCGACCACATAAAGTATATATATTCTTGATCAGCGTGACGAGCTGAGTTGATATAGCCATGTCCGTCTGTCCGTTCGTCTGTCCGTCTGTTTCTATGCTATCTCCTCCGTCAGTTTTAAAGCTATCTTAACCAAACTTTGCACGATGTCTCTTGGTACGCTGCACATTTGTCGGAACCGGCCGGATCGTATGACTATAGCATATAGCAGCCATTGGAACGATCGGTTGAAAAACTAGTTTTAGTGAGAAAAACTTTTTTGTTTTCAATGCTATCGCTCCCAACGCTAGTATTTATAAGTTTTTAATGATTTCACATAATTTCACCAAGCCTTGTCAAAATCGGACAACTATATAGTATAGCTGCCATACAAAAAATTAGGTCTGAAAAAAGTCTTAATGAGAAAAACTTGTTTGTTTTCAATGCTATCGCTTCCAACGCTCGTATTTATAATTTTTTTATGATTTTACATAATTTTAACAAGATTTGTCGAAACCGGACCACTTTATACAAACTGTCAGGCATATATCAAGCTCCAAGGGTATATAAACATGGGTCGAGCCGAAGTTAGCTTGCCTCTATTTTTAATATTGGAAAAAATAAATTTTGAGATAAATCTTAATCATTTTATTTCAGAGTAATAAAACGAATGAAAACGCAATACAAAATGTATGGTTTTACAGTCAAAGTAAAATTAGAAAAACTATTTTATATTTTGTATTACTATTTATGTATATGCTTTTATTTTGTTTTCACGATATTTTGGTTATTAAGAAATCTGTACTACCAAAAATAATTTGACTGCGTAGCTGGATCAGAAAGCCTTCTTTTAAAATGTCGTTCAATTCTGGGAATTTTGTAGAGGATTCTGACCACAAGTTTAGAACTTTTTCATGGTTTCGAACAAGTTTCTTCTCCTGCAATATCAACTTCGTCGGCGCTTTCAGATAAACTAGTATAAAAACTGCATTCATCATACCGTCTCAGTACTTAGCGTTACGTTCTATCTATGGTCCAAATATACGTCGCATGTTCAGTCGAACTTCCTTCCACCTCAACTGGTGTTAATATGCGTACAATTCTGCGAACTGAGTCCTTTTCTTTATGATGCAGAAGAAATTTGTTATTTGGAGCCGCAAAATTGGAGCTGATGATGGGGAAAAAAAATCGAAGCTGTACCGGTACCAACGTTTCGGTTTCGTTTCGGTACTATCGGTTCCAATAATAACGGTAAACGGTATTCGGTTTTCAAAACAAATTTTTTATCGGTTTCGGTTTCAATTCACGTGGCTTGAAACGGTTTATTTCGGTTAACGGTATCGGTTTCGGTTCCGGTATTGAACCCTGCTTTTAACACAATACAACAGTTCATTATTACCATATGAAGCATGTGCAGTCAAGTTTTAATGTTTCTTGTGGTGTACTAAACATCAAATTGCATTTCTGAGTTGAGTTGTGCAATCGTTATTTTGATGTATATCTGCATATATGTTTGAGTTTAGTTTTTATATGTTTATAGGTGCAGTTTTGGGATTAACGTTTGTACTGAATGATCTTCCATGGTCACCACATTATTGAATATAAATTGACAACGGTACTGCTTTTTAGGGGAAAATATCAGCTAAATAATAGCTTTACAAATCGATAGCAATGGAAGATTAACTCGATTTTTGTGCTGATGACGAAAGCGATTTCTATCTTTCTGAAGAACATCTTTATACCATGAATGACGAGGACAACGAAGATCGAGCTGAGAGTTCTAAGAAAAGTCCAACTACGCTGGAGCTCATCCCAAATGCTCTGCTCTTCGATTCAGCAAAGCCACAAAAAGAATATGTCCAAATTGAACGCCCATTTACAGTAGCGCAATACATTAGCAGCATAATCGGCAGATACAAAATTTGATAGAGAAAAAAAAAACGCTAGCAAGTAGGCATGATTTAATCTTAAAAAAGCAAAAAAATACAAGTAATTTAAAATACTCTCGTCCCCCTCTGTCCTCCCCACAACTATTCACTGTTAAGTCACTGTTTAGAAATTGTTTAGTGACAGTTGACAGTTTAATGACTATTAAGTCACTGTTTTTTCATTGTTTAGTCACTGTTAAGTAAATATTTAGTCACTGTGTAATCATTGTTTATTGACTGCTTAGTCATTTTTTAGTTACCGCTTTATTCACTGTTTAGTCACTGCACAGTCACTGTTTTATTCACTCTAAGTTACTGTTTGATCACTGTCGCTGATTCCCCTCTTCCACCCTTCTTCACATCTCTACACATTTCACGTTAAGAAAATTCGAAATTTTAATAATCAATCTCCAAAGTTTTGAGACAGTTCTCGTAAGTGAACAAAAGTATTGTGACTTATAAGGTTAACTAATTCATTCACTCGATAATTATTGCTACGTTATGGCAGCTCAGTCAAGTCGTTGGCTCCAATGACAGCTATTTGAAATAGTGTTTGGTATTAATTGGCTCCAAAATATGAACAAACCAAGTAAGATGCCCATGTGGCAAGTTTCATTGCGACCGCTTTAAAGTTGACAGTTTGTTTATTAAATTAATACTTTACGGAGTCGAATATGCCCTATATCTCTTAATTATTTACTATTTAATCTAGTCACAAATTTACCTACACACACTCTTAATTATGATGCACATAGACAGGACTTAGATTTAGTTGCTCATAACCAGTTCCTCCACCCTCCACGGTGGCCTTGGTGTGAAAAGTGCGATTGAGATTAGTAGGTTCCACATAGCCCAAAGCTCTACCCATGGGCGCTATAACAAAACGTGTATGCGTCTGTGATGAACCCTGATAGGAGACGACCGAAGGAGCCGAATCAATTAGTAGACGTGGAGCCTCTTTAGCGGGTTTGGCCCAGGCCAGCGAGAGTACAGCAAGCAGCAACTGTTAAAGAAATTGGAATAACTTCAATTAAGTTTTCAACGACTCAACTAACCAACTTACCAAATGCCGCATTATCCCAAGCGTAGAAAAGAAGGCGGCTTAGTCTCGAGCGAGTAGCAAAGTCAAACTGAAGTGCGGTGTGAATTGCTGTGCCATGAAATCACGGTAGAGCAGTTGCTCACACAGACACTGACAGTTCAAAATATTGTTGAAAAGGGGCTTAGACTAAGGTAAGCCCCCTGAGCCAGCCCCTGGGCATTAAAATGGAAACACGCGTCGTTGTCTCGTCGGTGGTTATCTTGCAATTGTGGGAGTGTCTCAACTTTACGTAAAGAAATAAACCGAAAAAAAATTAAATAAATAAATACGAATGCCACAAATATTGTGGTAATAACAACAATCGACTGAGTCTGCGCAATGTAGTGAAGGTTGGACTGCAGAGGCGGCTTGAGACGGATAGCCGGTAGCCGGCGCACAGTGGATCGTTATTTTTATTTGGTAAAGTGAAACAAGGCAGAAAGTAAAGCGAATATAGTTTTATTGTTGGCCCCACTGTTTTGGAAACGCGTTAAGTGATTAATTGCTTTAAATGTCTGATCAAGGGAGTTTGAAGTCATACTCCATCTTTCTATAAATTTAGCTGGCATTTGTCTCGGGCTAATTAGTTGGCACTCAAGTGAGCAAACATGAGCCCCCATACAGTAAGTCTGGACATTTTTACTTATATTTCCACAAGTTTTATTCAACTTTTCACAATAATACCTAATTCATCCAGCTAAGCTACCTCTTGATGTCCTTGGTTGTGTGGTGGCATACAACACAAGCAGCCACCATATACCACAGCAGCGGTGGCAACGCTTCTCCAGCCGTTTCCCATCAGAGTTTTACACGCTTGTCCACAATGCCGCTAATCCTGCAACTAAGTCCAGCCTCGCGCATTGTCCATAAGGAGGAGGTACCACAGCTGCAGCAGCAGCAGTTGCATTATACGCCTGCCCACCTCACCTATGCTGCCCGACCAGTGGTACATCAGATGTTGCCACGGATTAAACCAGTGCGGAATATAAGCTTTGACTCACTGGTGCCGGGACCACGCCACCTGTTGTTCTAGACACCTCAGTATTGATTGTCATACATATAATTCCTTCTGCGTCCGTTGTTTTGTTTTAAGAACTTTCCATTTATTCATCTTTATTTTGTTTTTATTTTTATGTAATGTGATAAATATAAGGGAAAAAATATCCAAATTTTTCAGTGGTAGTCATCGGAACTCATCTATCAAACTATTCAAATAAAAACTAGGCCTCAATTCAAAAGGTCGATCAGCTGTCTACCATGCAGTCACAGCTGCTGCTCAAGCAGTTCCCCAATCATTTGATATTTCGCACTCTGCATTACTCACTGATGGCTTTACAATTAAGGGACAAACTGGGTGAAGCAGCGGGTAAGACATTAAGGAATTCGCGAGAGTGGCAACCATTTGCCTTGTGGTTGGCTCATATGATGTTGACCTATGCCGGGGATATACTGGGTAATATTTTGCTGGGTACTCTGCCGCTAGAGCCGCTTTGTAATGGTCAGGATGTGCTGCTCTGTACGGTAATTTGGTGAGTAAATTTTCTTTGTGACTGTGGCTTGATTTCCAAAAGATTTTAGCTTTACGAAGCAGTTACTGCCTCAGCAGAGAAGACAAGTATCTTTTCGACTTGCAGCATAGAAGGAAGCATTTCCGACCATATAAACTGATAAACTGGTGATATAGCCATGTCCGTCTGTTTCTATGACATCTACTCCGTTAGTTTTGTAGCTATCTCAAGCAAACTATGCTCGAAGTCTTCAAATACCCTGAATGACTATAACCTATAGCTCTCATAGTAACGATTGGTCGAAAAACTAGTTTTAGTATTTTGGGAGACTTATTTGATTTCAATGCAAGCTTTCCCAAACCTCGTATTTATAAGATTTCTACGATTTTTCCAAAGTTCACCAAGCTTAATGAAAATCGGACCACTATATAGTATAAGTGCCATGAAAAGCTTTTTTGTTTCCAATGCAATCGCTCTCAAGCTTAATAGTTATAAATATTTTATGCTTTTCCGTGATCCTAATAACTTTGATCCAAATCAAATGACTTAAACATATGGCTGTCATTGGAACAAACGGTCATAAGAGTAGTTTTAGTGAGAAAAACTTTTTTGTTTTTAATGCATACTTCTTCAATCCTCATTTTCATAATTATACCAAGTTTGATGCTAATCGGACAACTATATATGTAGTATATCTGGCTTTCAAAAGATTGTTCTAAAACAGGGGTGCCCAAGCCCATTCCGCAAGCCACAAATTCGTTGTTGATTGAAGCAACGGAATAGCTGGCACATATATGAGGCACCAACGTCATTAGCCTACATAAAGCAACAAAAAATTCATAATTCTGCTCTCCTCTCTTTCTTTCCTAGCTAAGGTTTTGTTGGCATCACATATAACTTTCTTCTCTCTTTCTCCTATGTCTCTGGCAAACTCGAACGCAACAACAAATTTGCTTAGCGTAGTCAGTGCTCGACTCGTTCGCAGTGGCCGAACGCTTTTCGCTAATCACGGCGACGCACACACTCACACTTGAAGCCACAAAGATGGTGAGGAGCTCAGCGAATATTTTCAACTGAGAGCTTTCGCTCAGAGCGCGAGAGAGAGCGGAGGAGTGAGCGCGAGTGCGAAGGGCTCACATACCCACAAATTTAGTAAGTGTGTTGAGCAAAAAAGCAATTTAAAATTTCCGTCGGAAAACAAAAATTTAAAAGAAATTCGTGCGCTCACACAACCTGTCAGTTCAAGTGTCAACATGAAGCAAAAATATAAGAGAAGCACTTTGCGCTGCCGCTCAATTTTGCTGGTGCTAAACGAAAGTGCCCAAAAAGATACTTATAGTTCCCAAAAAAAATAATTTTTTCTCTTTCTATTTCATGTGGGTGTTCTTGCTTAAAGTACATTGTTTATTTGTATTGTGATATTGCCACCCATGGTCTAAAAAAAGTCAAAGTATTGCCAAGAAGTTTTTAAAGTCATATGCGGGGTAGCCACAGAAATCTCTAGAGAAAATCTAGTTAGAACACCAGCTGTTCTAATTAAAGTTCCATCTCTAACAAAAAGGGTCTCTCGCCGAAAATATCTTTTTTTAGTCATGGGTTAATTTGATGTTTAATTGAAATTTGTTGATTTTGTTATATGATATAAGTCTTTAACTTATACTGCATTTTTAAATTATAGTTCAAATTTTTTAGTCTTGTTCTCCACAAATATTATGCAAAATTTAAAAATTTGTTGGCGCTAAAAATGAGGTATAAGTTTCCATCCCTTAATCCACTGGCTGTCATGTAGAGGGCGCCACCATCGACAGAGGGAGCTAGTGAGAAAAGAGCTTTGCTAAATCTCCTTACAAAACACGGAAGGTTTAAAACCAACCAAAAGAAATTTATGTGCCACCTAAGAATTGGAATTCGGTTGGAACTTGGTTGGAAGAGGTTTCTGTGGCACCCCCGATGGTCAGAGTAGTGGCGCCATCTATTGCTGAGCTTGCAAAATAACTCGAAACTCATAAAAAACTTTGGTCTAGCCAAAGTTATCTCTCCTCTATTTTTGGCTGTCACTTTTAAACTCCAAATTTACAACCATCTTTCATTTTCAGGTACCTAATTTTCTACTGTCCCTTTGACTTGGCTTATTACCTGGCCAACACCATTGCCTTTCGCATCCTAGCTACCACCATGACGGCCATTAGCCAGGTTCTTTTAATTGACAAAGGTGTACAGCAATCAGCTAAGGTCTATGACAATGCACCCATACCCATGCTTATAATAGGCACCATTATGGGCAGTGGAGCTGAATTCTTAAAACCTGTGGCCGCTATTTTGATCAACAAGTGTCAGCAGAACAATCAGGCCTACATCAAACTCACCACGTAAGCCAACTGGTATGGACTTCACTTTAGTTACTAATTTACCCCTTACTTGACTAGGAACTCCAAACTGGCTCTGGCCATTTCCTTGCTTTATGTGCTGGAATCAAATCACAAACACTTATTATTGGGCATCGCACATCATCAATTGCAGGTCTATGCTATGGTTTCGCTTACCACCTTCAAGTACCTTTCTTTGGCCTATCGCACGGATCATCTAATTTGGCTGCTCGAAACGCGTATGCGTTATACCTTCTTCGGTGGCCTTTATGCAGATTTAAGTAAATTTTTTAAACGTCATCCCGCGGCGCCTGACATCAGGCGACACTGGACGTTTTCTGAATTTGATTGAAGCTGCATATTGTGCAATACGAAGGCGGGAGGAGAAATCAGCTAATAATCAGCTTAGGTTACCCCACTCACCTACTTGCCACCTACGCGTAGTTTGTATCTCACTGAAGCGATGGATGCGCTTAGAATTGGTAGAGGTTTCGCTTGAGTTGCCTGCTCGAATGGCGAACCCGGTACGGGTTCGAATTACGTAACCCAATAAGCGGCTTAGAGACAAAGCGTGCTAGGTTCAGTGCGGTGGTCAGGTAAATGTGTAGCACTGTGATTGTTTCGTTTGTGAATGAACTTTGAAATTTAAAAAGAAAAGGAATGTGTTTTGCTTCAGATTAATGAAATGTCGCCTTTGAAATATATTAAATCACTCAATCATAATTTTAAGAAAATGTTTACTATTTTTTTTTTACTACTAAAATACAAAAAAAAGGCCAAAATGGAATTTTCATATTTCAATGGCCGCCATTTTGTCAAAAAAAAATCGCAAATTTTTTTCGAGGTTCAGACCAGAATGAAATTTATACTGATTATAACCCCGTTTTTATACCCTTGGAGAGGGTATATTAAAATTGTTCGGATGTTTGTAACGCATAGAAGGAAGCATCTCCGACCACATAAAGTATATATATTCTTGATCAGCATGACGAGCTGAGTTGATATAGCCATGTCCGTCTGTCCGTCCGTCTGTCCGTCTGTCCGTCCGTCCGTCTGTTTCTATGCTATCTCCTCCATCAGTTTTAAAGCTATCCGTACCAAACTTTGCACAAAGTCTTTTGGTATAAATACGCTGCACATTTGTCTTAACCGGCCGGATCGGATGACTATAGCATATAGCTGTCATAGGAACGATCGGTCGAAAAACTAGTTTTATTGAGAAAAACTTTTTTGTTTTCAATGCTATCGCTCCCAACGCTCGTATTTATAAGTTTTTAATGATTTAAACAAAACTATGACTAGTTTTTAAACCGATCGTTCCTATGGCAGCTATATGCTATAGTGTTTTGAATTATATTTTTACTTTGATAAATATAATCAATGCCTAGGGTTTGCTCTACTTGTGAAGTTAAATTTCAACTCAACTGACAGCTAGAGTTATCGATACAATACAATTCAACCAAATGGATATATCGGAGTGAAGCAAATAAGAATTATAGCCTGACACTACGTAGGAACTTTATATTGAAAATTTCGTTTAAAAAATTTTTTCGCCACAATTTACAGATAGCATTCTCACAACTTGCTTCACCCCCTCTTATATTGTGGACTGTAAACTGAAACAAGCTAGCGTGTTTAATGGTTCGGGTTCGTGTTGAAAGATTTTTTTATTTTGTAAGTTTTATAAGACTAAATATAATATAACGATTCTTTTAAAACCTATATATAGATTCAACCTGTAATATTCCGACCTAAAAGGCAGATTTTACGAAATTGCAAAGATGCACCTAGAGTTGCATAATTATGTAATTCCATCCCTAGAAAAATGCTTTGTAAAACGATAAACTACTTCTTGACCAAGTAGGCTACGATTTAAGATTCGCTTTTTAATTTATCGACATTGTCTCGCTTGAGAGTTAAGACTAAAAAAAAAGAAATTCCTAAATTCATATTTTAACCATGTCGCAATTGCCTTTAGTAAGAAATCTCAGGCGTTTGGTGCAATCATACGAGACGGCAGCCGAGCAAGAATCCCTGGAATTTGAAGAGAATAAGAATAAATCCTGGCGTAAGCAATTAGCGTCTCCGGTCTTGGTCAACATGCCAATTGGACTAGAGTTTGCTCCCATGATGGGTACACGCCCGGAGGTGCCAACACAAACTAGTCAAGATGATAATGACAGTGGTAATATCTCGGGAAGACTTTTGCCGGATTCTGTAGACTCCGATACTGAGAATTGACTGCATTAAGCATCAAGTAAGCATCTAAACTTCTGTTCTTTCTTAATTTTAATTGCAGTTTCCTCCGCTACCCTTAGTCGGCGCTTTCGCCTGTGAAGTGAGAGACCTGACTGAATCGCCTGACGCTGTAAAGTAAAATTAATGTTTATTTTTTTGTTTTTTTTTTTTAAATAAAATGTGCATTTCATTCTGTGACACGACAATACATATTGAGGCAACGAAGGTTGGCATTTTAGTGTAGAGTACAGCCCAAGCTCCCATGAAGGTTGCCGTCTTTTGACCGATTGCTGCTGCTGCTGCGGTATCAATCTTTGTTTTGTGGCTAAGATAATCGATTGTTGGACAGCTGTGCTTCTCTTTCTGGCCAAGTTCAAGTTCAATGCTCCCTCCCTGAGCTAGCCAATTGTTACCCGTACTTAGTTTAATGTTTACTTGAAGGACACTGGCGAAACTATATTTTTTTGCGCCTATATAAAGTCGCCAATTTGGCTGGAAATCAGCAACAGTCTCTCGTCGACTTTCAAGCAAACTTCAACTCAAAAACCAAAATGTTCCGTTTCGTAAGTATTGAGGAATACATTTTACGGCTCAGAATAAGTTTCTTAGTGTGGACTTCTTCTCTAGCTCACCATTTGTGCCCTGGCCACCATTGTAGCTGCCGCTCCAGGTTTTGTGGAGCAACATCATGTGTTGGCCGCTGCCCCAGTGATTGCCAAAGTAGGTGCAGTAGTGCACAGTGCTCCGGTGGCTACCTCTCATCAGAGTTTCACTCAGGTGCATAATCATGCAGTGATTACCCCAGTGGTGAAGCATGTGGTTCCCGTTGCCACTCCTGTGGTGAAGACCTACGTTTCAGCACCCGTGGTGCCCGTTGTGAAGCATGTGGCTCCCGTCCTGCCCGTTGTTAAGACTGTGGCTCCCGTCCTGCCCGTTGTGAAGCATGTGGCTCCTGTGGTTCATCATCAGACTTATGTGGCTGCTCCAGCTGTTCATCATGTGGTGGCTGCTCCAGCTGTTCATCATGTGGCCGCCGCTGTTCCCGTGATCAAGACTGTGCCTCATGCTGTTTCCCACCAGAGCCACACTCAGATCCACCAGAAGGCCATACTTACCCCTGTTGTTAAGACCTATGCTACTCCTGTGGCTGTGGCTGCTCCTTTGGCTCATGTCTATCATCATTAACGAAAAAAAACAAATCGAACCACT
The DNA here is from genome assembly GCA_018904275.1 of Lordiphosa clarofinis. Lineage (NCBI taxonomy): Eukaryota > Metazoa > Arthropoda > Insecta > Diptera > Drosophilidae > Lordiphosa > Lordiphosa clarofinis. Next base: position 622,968 of record JAEIGQ010000026.1, read on the forward strand.
GTTGATTATGTGAATAAATGAATGTTAGTTGATTTATTAAAAAAGAAATTTGTCTTTTACTAAACTTTGACCAAATATTACACATAAAAAGAGCGTTTTGATTATCCGCCCATTGCAGAGCAAATTTATTTAATAGCCTTTAATTAGCATCTCGATAATCAATTACGATGACTTTTATATTTTATTAACATTTACCATTGGTCTGAAGTACGACAGCACAAAACGCAATTGGAAAAAAAGAGCGATGTAGTCGAGTGCCCCGACTAGAAAATACTCAAGGGCGTAGACAGGGGGGCCTGGGGGTTAAGATTTCCTCCATTACTTTGAAGATTGTTTCTCATTTCATATCAAATGCATCTAGATTTAGTTATTTAATGTGGCAAAATAAAATTCAAGAAATATTTAAGTAAAAAGGTAGTACATATATATGGGTCATTCAAGGTTTTTTTTTAAAAGGTGATATCTCAGGCTTGGTTTATCGGATCAAGGTGAAATGGATGAAAAGCATTTTACTGTATCTACGCAAATAATAATTTGATTAATTTTTCAACTACTTAATAATATTAAGTAATGGTTGCTAAATAATATAAATAATTTTTTCTCAGTGCTTTTCCAACAGAGTTTTTCCAACTCTGTTTTTTTTATTAAGTTACAAACAGATTAGAGTAACCAACAAAATGTTTACTTCTTCGATACGAGGGCTGTTTAAAAAGTTCTCGGCCGTCAAAGTGGTTGTCCAAAAAACGAGGTATAGTGCTGGCGGCCATGATGCTACGTCTCCAGGTTGTTTGAAATGAAAACTAACGAGAGCGCAAGTTAAAGTCGGGTCTAACCGACTTCGATATACAGTGTTCCTGCGTTCCTTAGGGTGAACATCTGAAAAGTATGCAACACTTTTTTAACTCGGCTATTTTTTTTATTTCTGCTCATAACTTGAGAACCGCTCATCCGATCCTTATCATTTCTTCGGACAATTTATTCCTTTTGCTAATTATTAACTATCTCTAGAAGGTACGAATCGTCTATCTGTAGGAGATATAACGTTTTTTCTGAGTTGAGGGGGCGGGAGAGGGCGTGGCCAATATTTGAAAGAAACTTGATCTGCGTGTCCTATACATGTCAAACCTCTATCTCTTACCATCTCTGAGATCTAGGTGTTCATACAGACAGACGGACGGACGGACAGACGGACGGACGGACAGACGGATAGACGGACGGACGGACAGACGGACATGGCTATATCGACTCGGCTGTTGATGCTGATCAAGAATATATGGGTGATTCCATGAAAAATCGCCCACTGGGATTTTTTTTGGATCGAAATAATTTTTTTCGTATTCCTTGTGGTAAAATAGTATATACGTATTTTCAGCATTTTGGCGAAATACACTTAATTCGCGGACAAAGTCGATTTGAAAATTTACATATTTAAAAAATTTAATTATTTTCAATTGCTTGCTATCCAAAGCCATTGGTAATAAAAATATTTAAAAAATCTGAAAATTAACATCTGAGTCCAAACTTTCAAATAACGCACACTTAAAAATTTTTAAAATTTTCTTTGGTCTTCAAATCGCGAAAATAAGTGAACAAAAATTAATTGCCGCTAACGGGATTTTTTTTTTGTCTTCATTTTTTTCTCAAAATTTGGTCTTGTATCCAGTAATTTACTGTATTAAGCTGTAAATGGGCAATCCAATAGTTCCGGAGTTATGGCCATTTTTTATTTATTTAAATTAATTTTCTGTAACAATATCAGATTTAGTATGTTTAATTTTAAGAGGGTAATATTTTTGTGGTCGAATATAGTGAAGTATATCATCATAAAAATTATTTTAACAGATCGGCGGAGTGGCATTTCCATGCAACAGCCCAAAGGGCCTTGCGATGGAGCTGGATATACACTAAAAAGAAGGGCTAGAAGGGCAAGCATTCAAATGATTACCGATAAACAGATTACCCCTGCCCTGGAACTCTATGAATGGGTCAACTAATTTTTACCAAACATCACAGTAAGATAGAGAAACACAAATCACTAAACTAGAACCACAGAATTATTAAAATTACGATTTTCGAAATGCAAAACTATACATGGGACACTCTATTCAACCACAAAATAACTATCTTCTTAAAACCAAAACATTTTCACATTCCGAAACATCTGATATTGTTAGTTCCTAAAAAAAAAGTAAATTTAAATAAATGAAAAATGGCCATAACTCTGGAACTATTTGATTGCCCATTTACAGCTTAATACAGTAAATTACTGGATACAAGACCAAATTTTGAGAAAAAAATGAAGGCAAAAAAAAAATCCCGTTAGCGGCAATTAATTTTTGTTCACTTATTTTCGCGATTTGAAGACCAAAGAAAATTTTAAAAATTTTTAAGTGTGCGTTATTTGAAAGTTTGGATTCAGATGTTAATTTTCAGATTTTTTAAATATTTTTATTACCAATGGCTTTGGATAGCAAGCAATTGAAAATAATTAAATTTTTTAAATATGTAAATTTTAAAATCGACTTTGTCCGCGAATTAAGTGTATTTCGCCGAATTGAAAATAGTATATATATTTTACAAGGATAAAAGTATTTCAAAGATCCAAAAAAATCCCAGTGGGCGATTTTTCATGGAATCACCCATATATACTTTATATGGTCGGTAATGATTCCTTCTGCCTGTTACATACGACTTTAGTATACCCTTTTTACTCTACGAGTAACGGGTATAAAAAAAAATACATTTTTAGGTTTTAGTTATGGTTATTTTTTGTTCTAAACTGTTTTTCCAAAGTTTTAATAATTTAAAAATTTTTTTGCATATGGTAAAAATCTCAGAATCAGGAGATACGCAGCCAAGCTTATCCCATATACAAAATTCAATCCAAAACTCAATTGGCCAATAAGGACATGAAGTGAACAGAACTGCAAAGGTGTGAAATCTTTAAAAAAAAAATTTATATTTAAGATATTAAACAAAAAGACATTCCATGTATACTTTTAACAAAAATCGTTAAGTTATATTTAGATGAATTCCCTTTTAGTAAAGTTTCTAACAATTCCGCATCAACATGTTTTCAATCGATTCACTTATGGATGGCAGTATAAGCAACTGGGGCAGCAGCGACCAAAGGAGCCGAGTGGACGACTGGCACAGCAGCATGTACGAGAGGGGCAGCAGCATAGGTACTGACTAAAGGAGCTGAGTGCAGAAGAGGAGCAGCATGGACAGTCTTGACCAAAGGAGCAGCATGGACTACTGGGGCTGCGGCGTAGGTGCTGACTAAAGGAGCCGAGTGTAAAACAGGAGCAGCATGGACAGTCTTGACCACTGGGGCAGCATGTACAACTGGTAAGACCGGAGCCAAAGGCACCTTACGCACCAGATTCACATTGCTCTGATGGGTGATGGCCGAAGAGGCGCTGGTATAAACAGCTGGCTGCAAAATCGAGTGAGTCTGGGCCACAAGTCCGGGAGCAGCTGAGGCCAGAGCCAGGCAGGCGAAGAAGGCAACCTGTTAACAAAAAAATTGTTAAATTACTATAAAATCCTTTTTTGGGGTGCAAACACTTACGAATTTGAACATTTTTGGTTGAAAATGAAGTAAGCTTTGATTGAGTGAATCGATTGCAACTGTTGATGAGGGTTTGGTGGACAGTGGGTTTTTATAGTTGGACCGTTTGACTGCGTTGTATGGTCGCTCCAATTGTGTGTACTGTCGCCAACTTGAACTTGAGTCCCCAACCGGTTTCCAACTTCTAAGCTCCTCTCAAAGACGCAGTTCGTTAACTGACCTAGGTCTGTGTGGGTGAGGAAGCAAAGCCAGACAAGCCAAGCCAATCACTCATAGAAAACAACACAACCAAAAGATAATAAGTAATTGGCCTTTGTGGCGGTCGCTTACGCAAATGTACTTACTTACCGAGCAGAATAATATAATGTGTGGGCAGAATTCTCTTTTTGCTGACATTTTACTTTATCCCTTTATTTGAATCGAATATCTGTTTGGCATTTCAGCATCGCGCCATTGAGTTGCATTCTGTTGACAGTTTGATGAAATTTCCTTTAGAATTGCAGGATGTGTGTATGTGTGTGGGTGTTTGTTGGTGTGTAAATTTTAGATGCGGTCCAAATGAGTTATAGCTGTCACACATAACATTTCAATCGACTGTAAAAGTTATGATGGCAAGTTTGTTAAGGCTAAAAATAGGTTAGCAATATGCTTACCAGAAAGTGTAAAAGACTACAATGAAATTATGAGCTGTATTGACTAGAGTAAAGGCTTATGAAGCGCATGACTTTGACAAAAGGATTATAACAATTTTGAAATCGCCTTTGTAATACAAATTTTTGCAAAAGGACTATTAATGAAGAAGCTACAAAGAATGATATCATGCGTTCCTACAGGCAATAAGGGTTCAAGGAAGAAAAGACTACGTTACTGTTAAATCTCATTTGTGAAATTCCTAACCTAATAAAAAGTAATTTGTTTTACAGTTTTTCTTCAGTTTTGCAGAAAATTCTACCGCAAATCTTAAAATGATATTGGAAGCATTTTGATATTTTAACATTATCGTTTCAAGTAAATTCGAAGAAAGTCAGCTAATGATCGTACCCTAAAAAACATTTTTCCTTGGAAAATTTTACAATTTCCGTCTTTGATTTTCCCTTAAAAGACTTCCCATTTAAAGAAAAAAAATTTCTGCACACTTGATTTTTGTTTATAAAGAAGAAAATGCATATTTTGTTGGTTATAACTATTTATGTTGTCTATCTTCAAAATGTGGAGAATAACGTTTTTTCTTGCGGGGGCGTGGCAAAAATTGAAAATAAACTTACTTTGCCTACTATAAGAACATTTGTCCCATATTTGTAAACCTTTATCTCTACCGGATCTCTGAGATCTTTTGTTCATACGGACGGACGGACGACGACGGAAGACGACAGACGACGCGCCCACATGGTTTATTCGCTTTGGATGCTGAAAAGAAGATGCATATGACTTTCTAAGACGGAAATGCGCCACTGTTAGCCCGTTAAATACATTTGCCAAACTTAATATGCTTGCTTGTACCTTCTCAGAGTATCAAAAATTTTTCCTTGGATTCTCAAAAGTTCCGTCTTTGATTTCCAAACAAAGTTTTCCATTTAAAGAAAAAAAAAATTTCTGCACATTTGATTTTTGTTTATAAAGAAGAAAATGCATATTTTGTTGTTATTTCCAAAAGGGATTGGTTTTAAAATTCATAAAATCAACAAGACAAATAGCTAAGTTCACAATATTTAGCCAAAGACGGAAAATGTAAAAATAATATAGTGCACTGAGAAGGAAAAGGATTTTTGATGATCCTTAGGATATTTCGGTATCCATTTGGACTGGATATTAACTTTTCCTTTTTTGGAATCCATAGGATATTTTCGAAGTCGATTTATTTTCGATTAAAAAGAATAAATCAGGAAATAAAAATGTTATTGATCTTTATTCTTCATCCAAAGGAGCTGTAAAACGAGAAAAGAAATTTAAAAATATAGATCTTAAAGTGGATATATGAATATCCAACGGTCTTTTTCTCTGTGTGGTTAAGAAAAGCTCAACGGTTTATTTCTGTGAATTCACCAAAATCCCTAATTTTCATTTCGAGAAAGAAATTTACATAAGTATATTGGTAAATGGCACCTTTATAAGCTGTTGCAGAGAACGTGTGAAAGAACGTATGAACCACAGGAATTAACATTATTAAAAATTTTAGAGGTTTGTTCCCTTGGACCAAATATGGCTTATTTGACCTTGAATCGACTAAAACTTGATATTTGAATATTTAATAAAAAGTAATCCAACATTTTAGAAAATTTGTTAGAATTTAGAAAACTCAAAAGTATTTTACAAAATTAAAGAAATAGTTTTCTAGATTATAGAAACAAGCTAAGCTTCAATTTATTCTCCAATTGTAATTTTATCACATACCTATCCACACAGTGCAAATTTTTATCATATATATATATATTAAAATTTCAGAGACTCAAACAGCGAGGGCCTCTGGTTCCCCCTAGGAGGCGAAAACATTTTCCTATTCACACGTACACAACCCGAACACATGCCGAAGCTGAGACCAAGAAAGTCGTTATTCGCTCGCCAGAGTGCGATTAGGTCAAAGCAAATTTACGGAGCTTTATTTCCGCTCACTAATATTTTTTTTTATATTTTATATCTCTATATTTTTGGCCTCGCTTACGTTGATAATCGCTGTACTAAAACCGACACAAATAACGGTTATAATAGGGTAGTGGGATATCGACTACGGTTGTTAATCTAATTATTTTTCGGTTTTCGGTTACGGTAATTAGTATTTAATATCATTTTTACAAATCATGCAGACATAAGTTGCCGGAGCTAGCTGCTGCCAAGTTTGAGACTAAGTCGTGCATTTTTGGATCGGCATTGTTTTAGGAAAAGATGAGGAGGGTAAAGATTTAGGTTAGCTGCATTTACTTTTTCTCGTTCGATCTCTTTTCTTTGTGCCCGTCAGTTACAGTGCGGTGAAATGAATATTTTGTTATTTTTTGACCGTTTGATTTACATCTATCAAAAATTCATAGTAATCTTAGCTCATTTAAAATCGATCATTTTGAGTTATGTCAGTCTGAAAGTAAGAGAGCGATATATCCTCAACATAGTTGTGTGGCTCAGTTCTAAGCCGGCTCTTTTGTACCAATTTTTGTACAGAACTACTAATCTAGTTTTCAGGTGTTAGTTTGACGAGGCTATCAATTGTAGTTCAATAGTTCAATTAAGGTCTCAAATTATAAGATCTAGTTTTTGGAACCATTCAAAGCTAAAACTATTGAGCCACTGAACTCCTGAACTAGTTGATCAAAAATACGACAATATGACAATGAACTACTAAACTTAATCTTAAAATTTAACTTGAATGCGCATCTCGTTTCTTCAAAAATGTTGTTGTTTATTCAAGATTCTAAGACAACGGCACGGTTCCATTTTGAATGTAGCAACATGAAAAGCAAGTAATACATTTAAGTAAGACTAAAAGAAATAACAAATATATTTCTTTTCTTTTACTGATATCAAAACCGATGTCCTTATAACCATTTACTGCAAACAAATATGAGTAAGTATACTTTATACCCCTCATTATAAAGACATAAACAAAATACAAAAGAAAAAAAAATTGCGCCTGCATTCAAATTGAATTTTTTTTGGGAAGATTGCAACATCGAGATCCAGTTGTTGATGTGATTCAAGTGATTCATGGCCAGTGCAGGCAGCTGCCTCAGTTAAGTGCCCACTTGAGACCCTATGTCAAGGTTACTTGCCAGACTGCTACTACTTACCTGGACAAGCCCCACGCGCACTTAACCCACAATGTTTATTTCTTATTTCTTTTCTTTTATCTTTTGCTGGGGCTCGACTTGAAGCGACAGTTACACGTACTTAAGATAAGCATCGAGACGTCGAGGCGATCAGACAACGATTCGTGGTAATGTGGAAAATGAATGCCCAGAAAATTATTACCCTGTGCCGGCTGCTCTTGAGGTGAGCTCGTAAATCCTAATTTGGCTTGCAGTTGCGAGATCTTTTTTATGGAGTGTTGTGTTTATGGCCGAACATAATCATACAATTCAATTAACCACGCAGAGGAGAACGCCCCTAGTGATCTTCAGTGTCTTCGGGAACTTTTCAAGTACCCACCTAACCTGTCATTCAACCAATTAGACCTTCAGCTAATTGAGCATATCATTTGTCATTTGCTATTTGTAGCCATTTGTGACCCGTTTCTGCTATATAAACCAATTGTAGGCCTGTGATTGACATGAGTTCTTACTGGAGTTTTGCTGCAGCAAATTCAAACTAAGACTAAATCCAATTTGACAACTGCCACAACATGCATCGAATCGTAAGTTTGCTATTGACATAATATTGAAAATTATTTAAAATGATTTATGATCTCACTTGCAGTTGCTCTGCTCGTTGGCAATCCTTGCCCTAACCATGGTACAGGCGCTACATGAACATGAGAATTGTTCGACCAAAGTTGGTTTCCACAATGAGACGAATTTCATTAAGGATGTAAACACTTTGGCCATAAATCCCTTGGTTTACTTTTATGGTTATGGAGAACCTTTCACGTTAAGGCATTAGACTTGCATTTGTTGTTAGTTTTTTTTGATTGTTTTAATAAATTATTTTAAATTATTGAAAATGTAAATATGAATAAACAAGATTTTTAAAAAGATTTTTTACTTAACGAAACAAACTACCAAAATTTAAGATGATATCAATTAAACTTTTCAAAAAGGCTGCGGAAAAGAAACAGTTTTTGGGACTTTTTGGGAACAGTTCTGGGACTTATGTCAGTACAAACTCTAGAAATAGCTGCCAGCAAAAATAGAGTAAAATCTTTTTTTATTTATTAAGTTTACTTTTGCGATTTCATTTGAAGAAAACGACATCAAATGCTGCTAGAAGCTTACGGGGAACATGCACCAAGAGCAAAAAATCATACTCACCGAATATTACGGTGACAAGATCCTGCTTTGTATAGGGCGGGACCAATTGGGCATGGTGTATTACAAGCTTAGGTTAGAACCAAATGCTTTTACCATTTCCTAAGGGTTTTCAAAAATGCTTACACATGCTAAATACAAATCCTTTTAAAAATTATAGCTTTATGAGAGTACTCCAAACTGTTTGGGCGCACAAATAAGTCATTTATTGCGCAAGTGGATCCTAAAAACAAATAAATGCCAAATTTTGAACTTTTAAGGTAAACTCAAACTTTATACCAGCTTATGAGGATTTGAAAGCAACAATAAACAAATTCAGAACATTAAATGCGGATATTTAATGCCCAAGGGTGAAGCTAGGGGGCAGCTCTTCCCATAAATCACAGATTATTGTTCAGGAAATTCAAGTTTTAATTCAAACCGCACAAATAGTTTTCAAAAACGGGGAAGGAAGAAGTATATACCAGCGTCTCAGTTGCCGTTTTGAAAAGCATAATGTTGGGCGTGACAATTCCCCCATAGTGAGGTGCGACTTCCGTCTATAACCTCTGCCAATATTTGGGTCACAGCATCCACGTCGAGACTCAACTTAAATTTATCCAAGCACAACCACCACGATCTCCCTCCCACAAGGGGGCAATCCGTATGTAACCATCTGAGCAGCCTATGGCTACTGCTCATTCCTGGGTACCGATCCAAGCCTTGAGTTGCTTGAATCCGTAACAACTGGGGTCCGCAAGGTCGTCAGGCCAGTTTTGATGTCACAATAATTCGAGACAAACTTTCCACAGCGCCAACAGTTTTATTTGCTTCTTTGAATTGTTGGAACAGCACTTGGTGGCTAAACGAAACACCCTCGCCAGACGCGTAAAAGATCAATCAATAATGTCATAAATTTTCTTTTAAAAATAATAATATTTATTTAATTTTATTTCAAAAAACTTAGTATTGATGTTGTTGCTTTTGGCCAGGACATACTTGTTGCAGATCTTTCTGGACTGCTACTGGAGGCTCTCCATGTGAACTGCATTCCAAATTATTTTTTTAGTGAGGTCCAAAATACTTATTTTCATCATTATACCATCCACAAATTCATATTTCGACGTTCGGGTTCGATGTTTGTCTAGATTTTATAGCCATACTTTTGTAAGTGGACTTACAACGATTTTATTATAAGGATTTTTGCAGACAACAACTGTCAAAAGTCTAACAGACTTTCTGTACTGAATCACTATACTGGCCCTATGCTCATGTCTTCTAAAGTGTCTTGACTTTAAAAAGGACATTAAAATCAATTAATTCATAATAAATATTGCTAAAATTCCCTTTTTCAAATAAATATAAAATTCGTTAATTAAGTTTTAATTACAACAATACTATTTGGAATTTATTTCAATTTTCTTTTAAAGGGTTTAACAAAGCAATTTATATTTGAGATTCTAATGATGCAGAGTGTAGGCCAAAGGAGCTGAGTGTACCACAGATTTGATAAGTGGAGACGAGTGCAACACAGGAACAGAGTGCACCAATGGAGCGGCATGAACAGAGTGAACCACTGGAGCAGCGTGCACCGAATGAACTAGAGGAGCAGCATGTACTGAATGAACCACAGAAGCAGCATGCACGGCCACAGCAGGAGCCGAATGAATGGTAGTCTTCAGCACTGGAGCCACCACAGGTTGAACCACCGCTTTGCTATGAACTTGGGTAATGCTCTGATGCGAAACAGCCGAGGGGGAGCTGTGTACTACAGTGCCCACTTTGGCCAGGACAGGCTCATGCACCACATGATGGGTCTCAATTAGGCCAGCACTGGCAGAAGCCACCATCAAAGCAACAATAGCGATCTAAGGGGAAAAACATTAAAATGTTAAATAAATTTCCATCGACAGCTTATCGGCCTGTGTTCACTTACGTATTTGAACATTTTGTGGGAAGTTGTTTTCACGATAAGATTCGTTGAGTAACTGATGATGTTCGTAGCGGGTCAACTCCGCTTATATAGAACTGGAAGTAAGAAGCCGACACTATAAATTGAAATACAACCAAATGACTTGACCTTCACTACGCTGGTTGTGCCGAAACGAACTCAAGTGGATTTCTGGTTGCTGCAGTTGAGCCACCGCAGCTGCGGCTGCCTTATCAAATGCTGCTCAAGGTGAACGACCTAAGCTTAGAGCCCTTAGCCTGTTAGCAACTGGCTATAAAAGCTTTTCGTTCAGCATCCAACGGCATCAGTCACCTTTGTGAGCTACTCCAGAAGACTTTAACCATCTACCAAAATGTTCAAATTTGTAAGTAAGAATGTACCTTTTAAAGAAATTTTGTTTTTATAGATTTGTTTCCTATAGGTTGCTATTATTGCCCTGCTGGTGGCTTCTGTCAGTGCTGACCTAATCGAGACCCATCATGTGGTGCATGAGCCTGTTCTGGCCAAAGTTGGCACCGTAGTACACAGCTCCCCTTCGGCTGTTTCGCATCAGAGCATTACCCAAGTACATAGCAAAGCAGTGGTTCAACCTGTGGTGGCTCCAGTGCTGAAGACTACCATTCATTCGGCTCCTGCTGTGGCCGTACATGCTGCTCCTGTGGTTCATTCAGTACATGCTGCTCCTCTAGTTCATTCGGTGCACGCTGCTCCAGTGGTTCACTCTGTACATGCCGCTCCATTGGTGCACTCTGTTCCTGTGTTGCACTCGTCTCCACTTATCAAATCTGTGGTACACTCAGCTCCTTTGGCCTACACTCTGCATCATTAAGGATTTTTGTTTTGAGTGCTGATTCAAGTTTTTTGATTGTGATAAAAAGTTTTATGATTTTTGTTTTCAATTTTTAATAAAGAATTTTTTGTTTTGCTATAACAAGTTAATTATAAAGAGTTTTCAACCAGAATTTAAAAAAAATTTAGCTGTACTCCAAAGAGTCGGTATTATATATTTCAAATTTTGGCCACGCCCCTTACCGCCCCCGCAATTTGGATAAAACTTTATATCTCCTACAGTTTTAAAGATAGATAGATTCGTAACTTCTAGAGATAGTTAGTAATTAGCAAAATGAATCGATTCGCCGATGAAATAATAAAGATCGGATAAGCGGTTCTCAAGTTATGAGCAAAAATGTGAAAAATAGCCGAGTTAAAAAAGTGTTGCATACTTTTCAGATGTTCACCCTAAGGAACGCAGGAACACTGTTAAACATGTTTTTTCATGAGTAACGGGTATATCGAAGTCGGTTAGAGCCGACTTTAACTTGCGCTCTCGTTATTTTTACTCTCGTTGATACAATCCCAATTCCCAAAAGTAAAGCTGGCTTTACACTTATCTTATATCTCTATAAAGTCTGTTGTCAAAATTCTCTGACGAGAAACTCTTATCAAATTGAACCTGTAAAATTATATCAACGATCGAAAATTATTCTAAATATTTCTTTAAAGTTAAATTTCTGACAAGTGTAAAGGCAACTTAGTGCAAAATTTCAACATTTCCCGTTGCAAACTTATTTGCAGTTTAAAAAAAAGTCACACCTATCACATGTTATTATAATAGTATATATTCGCTCGGACAATGTTTTGGACAATTTCTGTTAATAATAATAATAAGAAAATCAAAATCTGGGAAACAAACCTATTCGTATTTCGGTTCTGGTATATACTGAAACTGATGTTTCCGGAAAAGGTTCTGGTTTGGTTCCAACATTATTTCGATATTCGGTTCCATATTGACACCTTGATATTTATTTCGATATACTATACTGGTACGAACCGGTAAAATAAAAAGAAAGATCTCTCATCCTCAATCAATTTTGAGATTTAAAACCGGTTTTAGTAAGAGACTTGGACTCTAAATTACAAATATTTTGTGGAAGTGCAAATAATTATTCTAGACTTACTTGCCTTTCTTAAAAGGCATACATACATTTGCTGAAACTATGTCGACTTTTCTGACCACCAACTTCTTTATTTTATAAACATTTTAAGCTCAAGAAAAATTGTAATGATTGTTGCCATTTAATCTATTTGAATTTTTCAGTTTGTTTTGATTCAAATATTTGTATAAATAGACTAGTGTTCCGGTTCTGGATTTAAATTGATTCGCTGCACAGGGGAAAAAAAGCCGAGAACATTGGACTCAAAACGACACATTCGTTACCAAAAAGTATGCATGAACGGGTTTTCTCATATGAGAACGCAAACACTCAAATTGAGTTGATATTGTTCCATTATTGAGAAACTGATTTGAGTTAATGTTGTTCCGTTTTCAAGAACATTTTAAACTCACCTGGGAAAATAATTTGATTGCACTTGGACCAGGTGTGGGTGGTTCCTATCGTTTGGGTTGAATAAGGAAACGGGGACATACCCCTTTTGATTGGAAGTGAAGAGGGGGAGGCCAGATTCCCGGATATGCGTGCGCCTGCTGCTTCTCCCTCCATCCATATATCCCATAGGAATCAGAAACATAGCTTCAACGACCTACTACTCCACCTTACTCGTTTCATTAAATTTAACACAAAAAAATTACACAGAAAAATTCGTTCGGACTTGACGGGGATTTGAGCCCGGTACCTTATGAACAGTTTGAATAGTTTTGTAGATGCACGTCTAGAGGGCTACTTATGCTTTGTTGAGCTAACAAGAGAGAGAAATCAAAAAGAGAGCCAACTCGCTCTCACTCACTCTCTCTCTCCTGCACATCTTTCTGCTGAAAACAGGTTTTTGTTTTTTTTAAGCAAATATTATCCGACTAAGAACAACTTTACTCATTCCAAGAAAATTTAGAACATTTGTTTTTAAAAATTTTGAGAACGTTCTGTTCTCATTTTGAAGCCAACTTATTTTCTGAACACGTTTTTTCCCTCTGTGTGGTCAAAAGAAAAGTATAGGTCATTTACAAAATTTTCCTTAAAATTATAAAAATATGAATTTAAAGCAACTTTAAGCTCAAATTAACACACATATTGACTTGATGGAACATTTTCGAAAGCAGATTTGTGTTCAACTTATGCATAACCTTGTTGCCTAGTGTTATTAGGAATATTTTTGGTGACATATTTCTGCAATATTTTTGCTTAAGCTTTTCGAATATTCTATATTTTGTGTGTTTTTCTAGATTTAAAAAAATGGAAAAAATAACCTTGAAATCCATTTGAAATCTTGTTTTCGTTGCCTCCAACGAAAGTTGAATTACTTTGTCCCACTCTTATACACGTCTTATACAGCCAAACAATTCGTAAAGCATACTTTTTGGCTGCCTGAGGAAAACAAAAACTCTTTAAGTTTCGGCTCGCTATAACCTTTTATATGTATGAAATAGTTTATTTGTTTGTTTTCATTTTTTTGCTTGAAATGTATTTTAGTTGCTAAATATTTTTTTTGTCGTTTTTTTTGTAGTTGTTGCTTGAATTTATAAACAGGGCATGTAGGTGAAATAGTTGAAGTGGAGGAGCTGCTGTTGCTTGTGTTTTTTCTGTAGTTTTTGGTATGTTTAATGTAAAAGTCTAACCAATCCAAACGGGATGCACTGGGTGTACGCTCTTGACCAAGACTGGTGAGGGCAGACCATGAATTTGAGTGATGGCCGAATGAGAAATGGCAGAGGGCACAACACTAACGACATGGGGCGAAGCCACCAGATGAGGTCCCCAAATGCCGGGGGCAGTAATCAGACCGGGACCAGCAATAAGGCCAGGCGCTGGGGCAGGAGCTGGAACGGGAGCTGGGGCAGCAGCAGCCAGACTGAGAAGAGCAACGAATACGCACTGCAAAAATTGATAAATGTACATTAAATAATTAAGTTTTGGGGGATTAAATAAAACACATTTTCCAATTAATTTGCACAAATCAAAAAAAACTTTCTACAGGATTTAAGAATTTTGAAACTGCAACTCAAGTGCAGCATTTAATATGTTATCCTCACAGCAATTCACTTGAGCCTTGTTTTAAGCAATTCTTAAATTGATGAAATTACTTAAAACACATAAGAAAACTTGCACCATAAGTCTTTAGTTCCAGTTATGTTTTTAAAATCCTTTTGTCTTGTATGTTTTTTTCTCGTTTAAACAATCCATTGCCCAGGGGTTTCTCTTGCAGTGCATTTCTACATTTCCAACACTCACCAGCTTGAACATTTTGTTGTGTCGATGGTTAAGAACGTTTTGACATAGAATTGCATTCAAGACTCGCCTATTTATACAGAAAACAATTGAGATTAAATAAGCCAAACAACAGCTTTAAATGGGTCGACAACGCCGCTGACGCCTCTGCATTGCAACCTGGCAACAAACCCTTCCGGGGGCAGGTTCTCAACTTACCAGTTCGATATGATTTTTGCATTTTCACTCACTTGACTGACCACTAAATGCAATATGATGTATGTTCGTTCCCCTCCCACCCCTTACCAGTGAATTGTACATACAGTTCGTGCCATGCGGCGTATACTTGACATTGTTGCATGCGTCAAGAGCATTGTGAATGCAATTAAGAAAAAAAAGCAAATAAATAAATAAATATGTAATTCAAGTCACCAAAGAATCAGCTTAAGTGGTGAGGCGGTGGGGGGCTTTCATATGACAGTTACCGCCTGCTCTTTGCTCTTTTCGTTTGGCATAAATTAAGTCCCCAACTTGGCAAGCGTTGATTAATGTGACTGCCAACTTAATGTTGGATTTGCTTGTTTTGTTGACTAAATGGGGCTCGGCCAATTGACAGCGAGATTGTCCAAGATTTTCCTGTTTCAGTTTGAATTTGTCTTGTGTAATTCTTTCATATTTGCACATCATCTTAAGTCTGCCCTTAGGGGGGAAGGGACGCCCAACTGTGCACATGTGCAATTTGTACCCAGTTGTCATGGGGTTTTTAGTGAGGGAATATTGGGCTTAATGCTCAATTAATCCAAATTCAAGTTAATGTAAGCAATTGACAGAGTGACCGTGCTGAAAAGGAAACAGATTCTGATTAATTTCATATTTTTTTAAGAGTGCATTCAAACACCATTTTTCAGTAGCCAGTTGCTACCACAAATGCGTGAAAACCTCACCCAAAAGTTATCAACAAAATTACACTATTTTGTCATCAATTTGAACTTAAGGAGTATCGTTTTAACAATAACTGTATAAATAGTAAAAAGTACTAAAATCATGATACTAGCTTGTAGCAGGTTGTTATACCCGTTACTCGTAGAGTAAAAAGGATATACTAAAGTCGTGCAAATGTATGTAATAGGTAGAAGGAATCATTTCCGACCATATAAAGTATATATATTCTTGATCAGCATCAACAGCCGAGTCGATATAGACATGTCCGTCTGTCCGTCCGTCCGTCTGTCTGTATGAACACCTAGATCTCAGAGATGGTAAGAGGGTTTCAGATCAAGTTTCAGATCAAGTTTGTTTCAAGTTTTGGCCACGCCCCCTTTCCGCCCCCGTAATTTGGAAAAAACGTTATATCTCCTACAGTTTTGAAGATAGATGATTAGTACCTTCAAGAGATATTTAGTAATTAGCAAAATGAATGAATGATTCGCTGAAGAAATGATAAAGATCGGATGAGCGGTTCTCAAGTTATGAGCAAAAATGTGCAAAATAGCTGAGTTAAGATATCGAAGTCGGTTAAAGCCGACATTAACTTGCGCTCTCGTATTTACATTATAATAGGTATAAACTCGTCTGGTTTATGTAGCTCGCCCTTGATTATGGGAAACATTGATCACAACTCCAACCACTTGGAGTCGTTGTTCCGGTCTTTTCGTATTGAGCCTCGTTCTACATAAGACACAGAAGTCTTGCTGCCGACGTAGTAGTACCTTCTTCAGAGTTTACTTGTACTGTAGAGTGTCCGATCAAAGAAGCTCAGACTCCACCATAGCGTTTTTCTTTTCGGAGAACTGATGTGTTTAGCCCAAAAACACAACACATTGAAAAAGTTTAGTTTTAAATGAATGCTTTTTCGTAACAAATAAATAGATTAAAGTTCAAATTAACACGAGCACATAGTAAATTTCGGGTCAAGCTATAGTATACAAAGAATGTGAATTTCAAAGCAACATCAGCACTATTCAATTATAGTTCAATTTACATTGGCTTTTCCGTTTTTTCTCCACCTCCGTTTTTTCACCCGCTTACCACTCATGTTCCACCCTCCTTTCCGTCTTACACCGCTCTTCACTCTTTCCTTCCCATATTTGTGGGAGCGTGATCCCTCTCATGCTCACTCTCTCTCGGAAACTTTTCTTTGGCAATTTTACCCACGTCGCGGTGAAATTTTCCAAATTTTCTTTCTTAGTACGCGCCTGCACAACTAAACGAAGCTGTATGCTAAATCTTTGATAAGTATATATATATCAGTCAGTCAGTCGGTCCAACAGATACATAAGTAAGTATTGATACCAAAAAACTGATACTTGTTTTAGGGCCGATAGCTTCTATGTGCCAAATAAATCTTAAATTTATTCTGTTATTTGTTAGTTTATGTGACAGATAGTTCTACGTATAGGTGGGCGCGGGCCTGTATTTTGAGGCCCGGGCCCGCACGAACACGAACTCTTTTTTGAGAGGCCCGGCCCGGCCCAACACGAAACTTTTTCACCAAGGCCCGGGCCCGGCCCGGCCTGGCACAAAACTTAATTTTTTCTAAATTTGATCTTTTTAGCCTAGTGCGTTTTTCATTTAAAACATGGCCCGATGTTGAAAAAAGCCTTTCGCTCGTAGACGAACTGGCGGGAATAGCCAGAATGGTCCGAGCTTATTTGGGAAGATATTTTAAGTCTCTTGTATTTTTGCAGAATTCTAAAATATGTGTGCTAGGAGCTGCTGGATAGGCCAAATATTTGTCAAGCTCTATGTCGATAGCGTTTTTCTCAACTTTTTGTTTTTTTTTTATATAACTTAAGTCTAAAAATTCAGCAAACATTCCATTTTCGGAATTATTTGGGTTTACGTTATTGGTTATATCATCAACGCTACTAGTATATTCATGATCCCCTATAAATTCGGAGAGCATTGCTTTTACCGTAGCTAACACATTATCTCTTTTTTCCTCTGAGAGGAAATTCATCTCTCTATAAGGAGGGTTCAAGAAAAGCCCAACCAAATGAGCGATTGCCGGAAGAAACCTTTTTTCTAATGCGCTTAGGGTCATTGTTTTAAACTCAGTTATTATTTGGGAATCAAGTGTGCCAGTTCTGCAAAGTTTACATAATTTTTCTGACCACAATGCAAATATTGCAAAGTTTTATCAATTTCACAATAGGACGCCAATTTTGAATTAGTGGTGAGCAAACAAGTAAAATATGTATAAGCAAATCGATAGTAGTATCGATAAACAATTAAAATGCGATAAGTGGCGGTTCTAATTCGAGCATAAACAAAAATAGCGCGAACAAATCAAAATTGTTTTCGGGCCTTTTTCGGGCTTTAACGGGCCTATTTCGAGCTTTTACGGGCCGGGTCTTTTTGCTAAGGCCCGGGCCCGCACGAAGCCCGCACGAATCTTAATTTTAAGGCCCGGGCCCGCTCCGGGCCTGTGTGAGCCCGCTGGCAACGAAAAAAAGCCCGGCCCGCGCCCACCTCTAGTAAAAGATGTAAAATCGGTCCTCAGTTTCAGTTGACACAACTCGCATCAGTTTTCCGTTTGTCATTTAAGTTCAGAAAATCTGTCATAATTTTAACATTTTCTACTCAGTCTAAACAGATTTCCAGATGATAAAATTCTCTTAAACCTCTTAGAACCGGTTCGGTTCGGGTTTTCCAGTTTCGCCGAACCGGACCGTGAATCGAACCCCTAATAATTTTACCCCCTCGAACCTAAACTCGAACCGGACCACTTATTCGAAAAATTAGGCTCGGTCTACAAAATTAAGTAGTTTATCCAAACTACTCATACAGACAATGTGCTGCACACACTTTAAAGTAAGTAGTTAAAGATATTTTAAAGGAAGTTCAGTTCGACACTAGTAGAGTTTTGTAAGAAACTCTCTACTCACACAATATGAAATCTATTGTTTATAGAAAAGGTGAAAAGCTTGTGCTGTGTGGCTCGATGGACAAAATGTGCAAACGCTAACTAACTTCTTAAGGTTTTTGCATTCAGAGTTCCTTAAACGAGTTCCATCTAAAATATTTGATTGAAACGTAGGTCCAATTAATAGAACTTCTTTAGAGCTGACCGTTTCACAATTAATTGATTTTTATTACGCTTGCCTTTCATGTCGAGTAAATTTTCTAAAATCTTTAACAAATCATTGTATATTACAACGTGTTCTCAGTGTTCTTAGCACAGATTCCCTTCAAGAATAACTGAATAAGTTTAGCAACAGGGCCGCTAGATGGACCATTGCCATAAACACGGACAAGTGTGCTTCGGTGACTTATTCCACCAGTCGTGACATCTGCCCAGCACTACATATTGTTGCACGGTCAGCTTATGGAGCAAAAAGCAGTCAATAAATACCTTGGGATGACACTGAAGAGAAGCCTGACTTTTGGACACCTTATCAAGGTAATAGCTCAGGCAGTGGCTGCCAAAAAAGGCTCATGGTGTTTTATGTTCCGAACCTTGGGTTTAGGGGTTTCAGGAACCGGTCCGCGAACAGAACCTTAGACTTTACAACGTGTTCGAACCCCAGGACCGAACTTTGTGCAAAATTTTAGAGGTTTGCAGCCTAGGATACAATAGAACAAAAAATCTGTTGAAATCTGTGAAGGCAAAGAAATTCTAACACAAAGAGAACATTCATTGTGACAACTCAAAATTTTCGTTGACATAGGAAAACAAGTTGGTTAAAAAAATTACTCAGAGAGCCAAAATGGCAGCAAACAGCTGACTTATGTCTGAGTGAAATATTGACGACAATCCAAAGTGTGCTTCTATGTTAGATTTTCGTTCTTGAAGTATTACAATTTTAATAATTGGGTAAATAAAAATAGTAGACCGCAATCTGTGTGCCTTAGAGCTTTCGCTATAATAAGTTGGACAACTTCTCCTAACCAAGTTCGCATATGACTGTAAAACAGAATCGAAGTAAACATATAAAAGCCACAACAACAAAACCATCTGATTTTCTTCTTAATTCCAG
Organism: Lordiphosa clarofinis; assembly: GCA_018904275.1. Classification (NCBI taxonomy): domain Eukaryota; kingdom Metazoa; phylum Arthropoda; class Insecta; order Diptera; family Drosophilidae; genus Lordiphosa; species Lordiphosa clarofinis. The sequence continues at coordinate 642,560 of JAEIGQ010000026.1, forward strand.
TTTAATATCAATTCAATTAAACTTCCTAGCCTGCGTATTGAAATAATTACTGTCTCATGTCTAGTTTGCTTACTTTTAATGAGTTTTTAAAAAAATTGCCTACCAAAATTATTCAAAATATTACCTTGCCAAATGTTTTGTTCTCATAACTCGCTGGCGCCGGTGCCGGTCAGCGAACTGCGCTACCGCAACAAATTCGTCTTGGACAATTTGTGGCTAATTTTACAACAAAAGAAAAAATAATAAATTTTCAGGGTTGTTTCATATTGATTGAATTAATTTTAAATACCACCAAACCCGGAAGTGAACAAACAAACAAAATAATGTCAACCTAATTGATGTCGATGCAACTCATTTCCCTCGGATTATGGCAATGTTTGGCCAATTGATTGTATAAATAATTCTAAATGCAGTTTGTGATTGAGTGTGGGCACATAAACTGATTGCTTTGCAAAATGTTGTGCAATTTGCAAATATGTAAAATTATACTTGAACTTGAATTAGATCAAGCAGAAACATACTATCTATGCTTATGAAATGCCCATTGTGTGTTACCATTTGAAAGCAGCTATTTAGCACCTCAAAAGAGATGGGGTTGCTGCTGCTGCTGCTGCTTATGCACTCCATTTGCATAACACAGAAACTGCATTTGCTGCCATTTGACACACACCACACACATGTCTGGGCAACGTGTTGTCATCGGCCTGGGAAATGTGTCATTCAATACTGCTCCATCGCTTCCAAATCCATGATCCATAATGCGGCGTCTACCGAGGCAGAAGTGTGTTTGTGTGGGTTTCTGTATTAAATGATTTTTGGTTTGATTACATGCTAATTATATCACCCAAATGCGAGGAAATGTTTGGACAATAATTGTGAAGCGAATTGTGCACTGAAATAAAAAAAGGTGTGAGTGTCGTTAACACTCACGAGGCAATGATATGAAACATGATGCTTAATTTAAGTGCTTAATTTTAAAATCAAAAGCTTTTTCAATTATGTATACATCAGCAATGACAGACTTTCAAATTAAGAAAACTCAAAGGGAGTTGAAGTTCCAAATAACTTCCAAATAAGCACCGTTTATTTACGTTTAGTCACTTTTAAGAAACCGTTAAGTCACTGTTTAGTCACTGTTTAGTCATTGGTTAGTCACAGCTTAGGCGCTGTTTTAACACTGTTAAGTAACTTTTCAGTCTATGTTAGTCACTGTTTAGAAAATATTCAGTCACTGTGAAGTAGCTGTTCAGTCACTGTTTAGTCACTGTTAAGTTACTGTTTAGTCAAATTGTGACGCTGTTATGTCACTGTTTAGTTACATTTTTAAATCACTGTTAAGTAACAGTTCAGTCACTGTTTAGTCACTGTGAAGTTGACATTCAGTCACTATTAAGTCACAGTTTGGCCACTGTTAATTAATAACTGTTTGTCACTGTTTAGTTAACATTCAGCCTCTGTTTAGGCGCTGCTAAGTCACTGTTTTTTCACAGTTACGTCACTAATCCACTCTTCCTCCTTCATTTCCCCCTCTTTCATAGCGTCACGTGACGATGAAATCAAATTTTACTCCTACTAAAATCTTCCGTACCGAAATTAAAGATATTTCACATCAAAAAAAAATATCTAGAAAAATCTGGAAGGGAATCTACAGATGGACGCAGAGTCCAAACAAAAGGAAAAGGCAACACGAAAAATGGAATGTCAATTAATTTGCTAAATATGTATATTAAATTATATGTATATAAATTTCTTATGGTTGGGAAAGCCTGTATTACTTAGACTTGAGTCGATAGTAAATTAGAACATCCGGAAAAGGCGTCAACATTTCGGAGATAACTTTGTAAATAGACACCTTCTTAAAATGAGATTGAAGTCATATTTAAGCGTTTAGTCTAAATAGTAATACTTTTTGCCTATGAAAATTATTAAGTAATATTTAACAAAGAATCTAAAATCTTTAATTGCCGACATAAACACTTATTCTTTACTTTTATCCAGAATTTTCGAAAAGACATTAAACTTGCTTGGATTCTGATGCAAAAAATCACTCTCCTGTACTTCAGATATTTTAAGATATTATATTGGTGAACAGAACCAATAACTTGGTTTCTGAACAGGAACCCTTAATTCCGCTTAAGGTACAGTTCGCTGTAAAAAATAAGTAAAATCGGACTCGCAGCCCTGTTTTTATATATTGTGTCAGACATATTTTTATGCTATCTCTTAGCTTGGCATGTTATTTTTTCAGTGTGATTCGATATTTTGCTCGTAGACCTTACTTGACGTCACTAAATGTCTCAATTACTTCGCATTTATAAATTAAGAAGAAAGCTTTACTTTTTTATAAATATTTTATTCCCTTTAAGTTACATTTCAGCAGAAACTGATAATTATAAATATTTGTAGTGCATAAAAATTTAATTAACATTTGGCAGCGCTGGCAGACTGCTTCAAGCGACAATCAATTGAATATGAGATTAAACTACCAGGACAACTGTCTCTGCCATCAGTTCAGTTACTTAGCAGCAATGCGTCCAAACGTTCGCCATAGGAGTAGGAGGATGTGTAATTGGTTTTCACTCACATGGCACACATTTCGTATTCCTATGCAAGCATCACATGTTCCGCATTCTACTGAAAGTGCTGTGATGTTCTGGGAAATAAGCATTAAATGGATTTTAGGTGCTTTTAGAATTCTTAGTAAATGGGAACAATTAGTCTGTGGTTTTCCATTCGAATTTGCAAAACTACTTTAGCTTCATTGTGTTTTGAAGTAAATTTTATATGCTTCTCGTAAGCATGATTCGATTATGATGTTTTCCTCTAATTATGTATTTTTAAGGAATATTTTGGGTGTTCAGATTGTTGTGCGCACAGGCACTTGGGAAAGTTTACTTGACTAATACTAATTGTGAGCGGCGTTTGATGTCCCACCTATCATGTCAACATACCTCAAAAATATCATTTAAAAGCACTTAAGATATTCTACAGCAACGGAATGCAAAAATTGCTTTAAAAATGGAAGGTTTGTTTACTGCTTTAATAAGCTGCACGTTTTCATGTCATCTTTTGCAAATGTATGTAGACCTGACCAGCTTGATTAAGCAATAAACGAATTGTTGGATGACTTATTAGACGATGTTGACTGCATATATTCTTGCCGTCGACGACATATCTGTAATGGCGAAATAGCAGCCTTTTATGATTGAAAGAGAATCGTTTCGATAGTCAAAATATTGCTTAAATCTGTGGGTTTTGTCCAGTGCATTAGTGTTCTCACTTTAACGAAGGGGTGCTAGTACAGCAGTCTGTTGTAGTATTTCTGAGCCATAACTCGACCAACGATTCTGTTGAGCTTCAGGTTGATTTGAATTCTATATATATGTATATATATTAGACTGGTCCAAATTTCAAAAATTCTGGAAATTCAAAAATGTCCCGACGGATTCTGAAAGTTTGACACAAAAAAATAATTTTTATATTTTTTTCGAAATTTTAGTTGTAGATAAACCCATGGCAAGAGGCCTCGGAAGTTCGAAAATTTGACTTAATTTTGGTGGCCACGGCTTAAACGGTAAAAAGCAAAACTTTGCACACGTGTCTTTTTTATGCTCCGATTTAACATAAATTTTTATATAGAGACGATTGCTCTTACAAAATAGAATTGTGGGATAACTTCTTTGTTTGTGGTGGTACTTAGGCCAAAATTTAATGGTATTGATATTTGACTGTCCTTTATAAAATATGTAAGATTCAGAAGTAACACATAACTATTTGACATCAGTAACCAGTTGGATAAAAATTTCTTCTATTAAAATCTCTTACCCTTGGTAAGCTACAACCACCAAATTATATATTTATCAGTTCTAAGGGCCGTTTTCTCATGTTCCTGTTTTTGCTCAAATCGAAATCCACCTAGATTTCGCAACTAGGCGGATTTTGTGCAATCGGTTGTCTCATGTAGATTGATTATGAATTTGGGCATTTGCGTCACGGTCACACCGGCTGGGCTGCCATGGCACTAAAAGAAAGTTAGCAGCCCCTGTGCCATCGCTAATTTGTTGATACGTCTATTGCGCGCCAATTTTGAAAATGAAAGCAATTTTTTTTGTTCGGAAACACTTGTTACTGTGATTGGAGATTAAGTAAAAGGTCTATAGCTAAGTTGACACAGGCAAATAATTTGGCCAAATTTTGATATAAATTTGGACAAATTTTGATATAAATTTGGCTATATAGGCCAAATAAAGGAACTTTGATCAAATTTATTGCGTATGAAACAATAGTTAATGTTTTAAATACAGTAAAATTATTAATCAAGGCTATTTTAATCACAATTTGGCCAAATTAGTTACCTGTGTGAACTCGGCTTAAGCAATGACCTAGGGGAATTAGTAAGCGCATCTGTCTCTTCAGCAATGTCTGCAGGTGTCTTGTATACCAAAGGCACATACAATATTTTCAATTTTTGGTTTATTTATTAACAATTCAAACTTAACTGTTTCTAGCAGCAGTTGTTTAAAGTTTTCAAATATTTTTCAGTGTGACCATATGCGTGCACACATAAAAATACCTAATATTAATTGTCGTGTACATTGTTTTCAAATCAATGAGGATGAAGTACATTGCTACGAAATTCATCTAGATGGTCAGCCATAAACATAAGCAAACGAAATGCAGCAAATCCACCTAGATTTGCAAAAACAGCAACATGAGAAAACGGCCCTAAATGTTTCCCCAAAATATACTTTAGTTTCCGCCCAACTGCTACATTTTATCAAGTAGCTGCCTTAGAAAGTGTTGCTCTTGAAATTGAATCTAGTGAGAAAAACTTCTTTGCTATTAAAGGTACCTTGAGAAAAAATCATATTTATCGATTTTATGTGCTCCCCCACCATATATACAAAGGTTGGGATCTTCGGTACTCTCCAAATTACAAAATTCTCTTTAAGAACTTAAAAACTTTGAAATAATCAATTCAACATAGTATCTGCTTTCACATTTTAACCCATATTGAAAATTAAATCTTGTTCAATTCATCAATTAAAATGTCTTCATTAAAGTATCATTTATTAATCGGGCACTCGACCAATCGTTTAAAAAAATATCCTAACCCGTCGCGACGTGAACGACGTGGATTTTAGTGGAAACTTATTAATAAAGAAACTGATAATTAAATCTATATCTGCCGCAAAAAATGTTATTAAAATAAAAGATTTATATAATGAATACAAGCGCGTCCTCAAAAACATCAAATCGGTAACCCAGAATCAAATTAAAAGAAGGGAAACATTTATAAGCCTGCTTGATGAAGAATTCATTATAAGCGTTCAAAATCGAACGCTAAATGTAATTCCTGAGGGAGCGAACTTAAAAGTAAGAAAGGTAAGAAAAATTATAAAAATTTTTGTTCACTAAATTTTATTAACATTTTATTAAAGATGAGTCTGACTGCAGTGAAAATTCTAAAGTTTCAAGGTATCAAAAAGTCAATAAAATACCAAAGAAAGATTTTATTGACAGCAAGTTGTTATCGACGCTTGATGGAATTGGGTTGAGTGATTATCAAGCCGTAAGGGCCATAAGTGCTGTAGCTGGATCATTAGGTCATAACATAGATGAATTGGTTATATCAAGATCAAGAATTCGACGAGCCCGGATAAAGCGCTGTACGTGCTTAAAATATTTCTGTTTAAAAACATTTTAAAGTGTCGAAAAAGGATTTCAGTGACGTTTTACCGTAGAGCCCTCTCCTGACTGGATATTTATTGAATTCTTATCAACTTGAACGAGTTGAATCTTTTCATGATCTGGATATTACACTCGACCATAGACTTTCATTGGCACTCGCATTGAATTTATTGTGAATAAAGCCATAAGCTAAGTTCACACAGGCAAATAATTTGACAAATTTTTAGAAAATTTTGATAAATAGCCATGATTGCAGATTTTGCAGGACTTAAATCATTAACTATGGTTCTATTCACTAATAATTTGATCAAATATGGCCGAAAAGTTCGCCAATTTGGATAATTTAACCAAATTTTCATAAAAATTTGTCAAATTATTTGCCTGTGTGAACTTAGCTATAGGCTTGCTGGGTTTTATTAAACGTAGGTCTTAGGAGCTCATGCCTTTCATTATATCCCTTGTGACGCTCATTTTGAAGTTTGGTTGGTGTATTTGGAACCCTCGATCCCTAACCCTCTATGCTCAAGTGAAGGTAAGTCTTAAAACTTAAGTCTGGAAATATAAGAAGGAAGTTTCAACTGTGTGTCTCAACCCAGGTTGCGAAAGGAACTGTTTTGGACAGATTCTTTATGTTGGGTATAACAGTTCCTTTTGTTTGCTCTTCGGAACCTTGGCGGGGATGCACAGTTGAGACTTCCTCCTTAAATTTCCAGCCTTAAGCTTTAAGACTTACCATCACTTGAGCATAGTCGATTTATGTTGGGTAAAATATTTCTTAACAAGCATAAATGGGGTAATATTGACGGTGAGTACTCACTCGGGCGCGTGAACTATGTATAATGTCCCTTCAAGACAAACTCGAAATTATATACCCGTGAGGCTTCCTGTTGCTTGCTTTTTTTTTATATGCTTCAAATGTCCATTTCGCATTTTATGTAGGGACTATAATAAAATCATTCCTCTTCTCAGTGGTAACCTTTCCGACGAAGGCTTTAGCTATTTAATTCTTCACAAAATTGCACATAAATATCTTCTAATATTTTATGAAATTCTTTTTGATCATGAATGCTGCTAGCAGGGACCACCGGATCGGAAGGCGTTTATTGCGAATTTAGAAAATCGGCTATAGTCTAGCTCTAAGTTAGACGTTTTTTGTGCCGCTTTTGCTCTGCTTTAATTTTCAATTTTTTTATAACAAAGCTACACTTAAGCAAGAGTTTTGGTCAAAATCAAAGCTACACTTAAGCACGAGCCTGTATACAAAGCAATCATGTCAAGTACAGATACCCTATAGTACAATGATCGTAGACAATCACGAGTGCACACAAGAGTAAGCTTAAGGGATCGAGACTATTCCATGCATATCTCTTGTTTTGTTCTGCAGACCAATTTTAAATATTTTGTTTTCCTTGATATGTTGTTGATCTGTTAAAAGTTTAACGAGTTTACTATTTATCTTTCCTGAGTTTATTAGGCCTAGGGTATACCACTCAGAGTCGGGCAGATTTTGTTGGGTTAGAAAATGTTAAAGCAAAACCTTTTTTTTGATTGGTTTCCCTTCCTCCCTACACTCAAGTGTCCGTAATGTCGCTTTCTAATTTTACAGTCAAAAAACTTTCATCCAGAGTAAATTAAATTTGTACACATTTTTAATATTTTTATACACATATTCAACTAATATATTAACATTTAAGCAGCAACTTACAACAATTTCGTCGAATTTTCATCCACAATTGACACACACATACATACGTAGGTACAGACAATATACACAGCATCAGTATTAATCAGTTTTCATCAGTAATCAGTTTTCAAGTATCCATGATCGTTCAGTAGGCGGGGTTCCACATATGCTCCTAATTATTTCTAATGCAAATGATAGCCATGGAAATCATGATGATGATGATGCAAATGGAAAGGATCATAGGGATGATAGGCCTTGATAATCGGAGCGGGATGATAGGCCTTAATGATGGGTGGATGGACCACAGTTTTGACTACAGTTGGCAATACCACCGGCTTGATGATATGATGTGGAACACTGTGTATGACTGTGGAGCTCTGATGGGAGACAGCCGCAGGTAGGTGTACAATTTTAGCCACATGCAAAGGCTCCACATGGTGATGATGGTGATGGGGATACAAAGGATATTCCGGATAATGATGGTGATGACCGTGCAGGAAACCAGGTCGTCCAGCTGCCAAGGCACACAGCGAAAGTAAAGGTAAAAGCTAGCGACAATTAGAGATTAGAGGTGTGGGTGAGAGGAGAAGTGTTGGGTAATACTCACCAGCTTCAGCATTATGGTTGTGGGTGATTCGCTTGCCGTTGACTTGTTGCAACTGATGCCACTTGAGGCTAATGCTGTTGCTTTTATTCGCTTGCAGTGGCAGTGGCAGCTGTTGCAGATGCTCTCATTGCTGCATATCCGTTTACGCTGCCGGCGCAAAGCAACTGGGCGCTTTTTTTGCATCCGCAGTTGCCGCCGGCTTCACTGTAATTGCACCTCGTTTGATTGTTTCTACACTGGCTGCCGTTTTTCGCATACAGTTTTGTCAAACGGCGCGACGCTCGCTGGCTGCATTGTTTTTGGCTCACACTCTGCACAACCATTCAAGCAACGACCCTTTCAAGCCACCAAGCCTGAACTCTGGTTTGGGATCAATGTGACGGCAGTAGTTGGTGGTGTTGTCTGAGATTATTCAGAAATACTCTACTCAATCGAAGGCTTTAAAATTAGATTCCCATGTTAACGAACTCTGGTTTCAACTCAAAACTCTGATACTCTGGAGAATTTGCAATTTCATTCTTATTCAAAATATGGAAGAGAGGGTCCCACCTCGTGTGGTAAAACTTATCCTGAAAATAGTTTAAAATATTTAAAAAAGATTTAAAGCTTCTAAAAATGTATTCAAGTTCTAGTATTTTCAAATTTAAACAAATCCCTAGACATAATCAATATACCTTCACCTGCTGCTACTTAGTATTAAGCTTTGGATAGAGTATGTTTACTCAGAATATTTGTCTTTACGATTTTGGCAACTTTATAATAATATCCCAGCGATTGTCTTTTACTATCAACTTTAAGTGATTGTTTTTGTTGTTGCTGTTGTTGGCTCTGGTAATTATTGTTGTTGTTTGGTTAGTGGCATACCGTTAGCCTTAGCTGCTTACAACATTTGGGGGGGGGACGACCAAAGCGTATGTAGACTTGAAGCATAATTTATGCCAGTGTTACATTTGCCCGCCACGACCTTGACTACAAATTGTTGTTGTCTTTTTTTTTTTTTGTGCATTTTTCAGCGGAAATTCACACTCGGCAATTTAATTGTGCTTGTTTTTTTGGATTCTTTATATTTGGCCTGGAAATTAGTTAGTATCTCTTGTTATCTAGAATTAAATTCTTAAGTCTGGCAATGAGAATGTGTGAAAAATCATAAATCTAGAGTTGATATTTTAACCCGCTTCATTTGTCTGCCTGTATTGATTGTGATATTTCAGGCAAAAGTTCATGAACAGCCGCTTGAATGACAAACTAGAACAGCAAAGAGTTGTGAGCACGAGCTCATTAGAATGTCGTCGTCTTATTTGCTCCTACATAACTATAAAATGTCAAACCTCTTCCACTCGAACTGGTCTCGTAAATTAATCATGATTTGCATAAACAGCAAAAGAGAAAAAACATATTTACACAACAATTTGCTCTGGTCAATGGGTGGAAAACACTCCCCGAAAAAAACTATTGTAAAAACTGCAAATGAATTCAATTGCTTTGAGCTTATCTTAACCAGGAAAAGCTGCATCTGCAGAAACTAGTTCCAAGGCGGGCAAAACTCTTAAAATGTTACAAGATTTTTTGTTTTCGCTGCCCTCTCTCTCTCTGGGCTGTTGTTTTGGGTGTGCGGATTCAGTTCAGTGGGTTAGTGGTCGCTTGTTGAGATACAAAGGGAAGTTTTTGGGTTGGAAAATTGGAGATAGTTTGATAAAACAGCGAAAATTTGTTAATTTTTACACAAATTCTCCATAAGCTGGACTAACTATATGCTTAACTAAAGTCGTTATTAGTTATTTTGTAATTTTGTTAGTTTTTCTTTGTTAGGCTTTCTTAGTCAATAAGGCTTTTTTATAACGTATGTGTAATTGAGTTGACAGCCTTTTTTTGTCGACTAAATAAATAAATAAATAAAAAAAAAAATAAATAAATAACTGGCTTTTTCAGGGTCCTACAATAAATAGTATGTGGCCGTATGTGGCCCAGTGGTTAGTGTGCTGGACTGCTGGGCGGGAGGTCGTGGGTTCGATCCCGCCTCTGAACATCTTATAATAAAAGTTTTTTTCTTTCTTTACCAGCTATTGGCGCCAGCTGTGAAGTAAGTAGCCATGAAAAAGCAAGTTCTCAAACTTTGCCGTTCGGATCCGGCGGTAAACTGTAGGTCCCTTTCTCTTGTGCGAAAAATCTAAAGGACACACGCCAAGAGATCGTGAGAAGCTTGGCTTGGCCCCGTTGTAGGAGCTGTATAGCCAACATTTACATTTACAATAAATAGCAAGTGGTATGTTTCTGACCCATATCTCTTAGCCCATCCATTTTTAATACTCAGTAGCAAAGGTTCATGGAGAAAAAAATAATTTTCGACACTATAAAATTTATTTTTGATCAGCATCAAAAGCCGAGTCGATATAGCCATGTCCGTTGGTCAGTCTGTCCGTCCGTATAAACAAACCGACATAGAGATATTTAGTAATCAAGTTTATTTAACGACTTACTAAAAGAAATGATAAAGATCCGAAGAACGAAACTCAAGTTATGCGCTAAAAGACAAGTAAAGGCCCCTCCCCCACCACCTCACCAAGCTGCTCCGCATTTCATTCAACAAAGACAATCTAAGAGAAAGAGAGAAAGAGAATCTTAGAGATGAGCGTACCCACCCGACCAAAAGTTCAATAAGCGAAAAAAATAACGAACAAAACCTTCGTTTACGAATTTCCCAAACGTTCGTTTATGATTCTTGTGTCCCTCTGTTTGTGGCTGGCGAGCATTCGGACGCGAACATTCGCTCGATTGTCGACGCGAAAGTGTTGTGAGTGTGTGACCACATAAAACAATTATTGTTTGTTTGATAAGTTAATATAATATAATTATGTGAATTCCACCTGCAGAGAGAGGCAATATAAAAGGGAACTCACAAAGACTTTCGCTTAAACTAAACAAAATACTAATAATGTTCTTCGCGGAACTTTCGCTTGAAGCGAACCTTCGCTTGTGTGCCAAATGATTAGAGCACAACAATACGGACGGGCTACATAGCATTGTAAGCTGAGAGCTTTTTCTGAAAGCTGGTGCATATTATGTTGTAAGCTGAAACAGAGACAGCGAGCTGAGAGCTAGCGATACCTGTAATAGTTTTAACATGCCTGCGTGATTCCTTGGATAAGACTGCTACAGAGTATGAAAAAGTCGGGCTTGACTGACTTTATCATTAGTTTTAGACCAGAGAACGGCTTCGTCCGATTCCAAAACGTTCATACATTAATCAACACTTGAATAAGCTGGGGATTTCTCATTTTTCTATCTTAATCTTTTAGTTGACAATTTTGATTATAGGGTTCCCCAAGAAGAGAGCGCGCAAAGGTGACTGTGTCTCTCTCTAGCACACAGTGAAGCATGACCTCGACAAGCATTCGGTGTGAGTTGGCGAGTATGTTCGGGCCCCAGAGATTATGGCTGGGGAACTCTGCTTGAATATAATAATGTTCGCTTTTCCAATCAGTTCGGGTGTCAACGACGAATGAGTTGAGCGAGGGAAAATCACCTCCTATAAATAGACTCTTGCAAAGACGCATGCTTTGGAATTTTACTCCAAGTTTTGTTCGATCGCACACATAAGTGTCAAAGACCTCTCTATCTAAATCGCTCTATGCGACGGCGGTTTGAGCCGAATTTGTTTCACTCTGAGTTTTGTCCGATGAATAAAAGTGAGTAATCATTTTTGTGTATGGGGTAATCAAGAAAAAATTGTTTTTTCAGTTCTCTGCTTTTGACTTTGATTCTGAATGAAGTCTGAGTTTGTAGCTTAGCCGTGAATTGTGATAAAGCAAGAGCACAAAGATTTCAATAGCATAGAAATGAATTCAAATTCCAATTTATCTGGATCTCTTTGGCGCTTGTTAAAGCTGAGAAATCCTCCCTCCCTTAAATACCTTGGGGTAACACTGGACAGAAGACTGACCTCAAGACACCAAGACATGGCAATAACTCAGCACGGAGCGTGTGGTGGCTCCTGAACTTCAAGAACAAATTGTCATTCAGAAATAAAGTCTTAGTTTACAAGGCTATTCTGGCTCCGGTAAAGAGTTACGATACAAATTTAATCTCATCTCTTAAAGATTAGAGTGACTCAGGCGAAAATCTCTAACCTGAAAAAGTCCTTGGACCTTCCTATGGTTGGATATATTATCAACAAGCCTGCCTTATACCATGACAAGCTATCACCCCACCCAAGCAAACTCTCTAAACAAAAATGTCTTAGAAGACGCAGAGTCCAAGGAGTTCTTCAAAGGAGAAGTCTAAAAAGAGTCTTACCCAAGGACCTCAACTCACGGTGACTCTAGCAGAAGACCATCACTCCAAATTGTCACATTTGCTCACTAAATACTTACATTAAAACACTGAGAGCCCAAAAATGGTAGAGGCTAGTTCAACATATGACACTTTTCTAAAAAAAACGAGTTAAAGTCGGCTCTAGCCGACCCGTTACTCATGAAAAAACATGTTTAACAGTGTTCCTGCGTTCCTTAGGGCGAAAAGTATGCAACATTTTTATACCCGTTACTCGTAGAGTAAAAAGGGTATACTAAAGTCGTGCAAATGTATGTAACAGGCAGAAGGAATCATTTCCGACCATATAAAGTATATATATTCTTGATCAGCATCAACAGCCGAGTCGATATAGACATGTCCGTCTGTCCGTCTGTCCGTCCGTCCGTCTGTCTGTATGAACACCTAGATCTCAGAGATGGTAAGAGATAGAGGTTTGACATGTATGGGACAAATGCTTCTTTTATCTGCACGCAGATCAAGTTTATTTCAAATTTTGGCCACGCCCCCTCCCGCCCCCGAAATTTCGAAAAAACGTCATATCTCCTACAGTTTTGAAGATGGATGAGTCGTACTTTCTAGAGATAGTTAGTAATTAGCAAAATGAATCGATTTGCCGAAGAAATGATAAAGATCGGATGAACGGTTCCCAAGTTATGAGCAAAAAAGTGAACCAAGCCCCCCCGCTACCCACCCAAAAAAAATGTTGCATACTTTTTGGATGGTCACCCTAAGGAACGCAGGAACACTGTTAAACATGTTTTTTCATGAGTAACGGGTATATCGAAGTCGGTAAGAGCCGACTTTAACTTACGCTCTCGTTTTAAGGTGGGAGGGGGGTAGCGGGGGGCTTGGTTCACTTTTTTGCTCACAACTTGAGAACCGCTCATCCAATCTTTATCATTTCTTTGGCAAATCGATTCATTTTGCTAATTACTAACTATCTCTGAAGGGTACAAAACGTCTATATTCAAAATTGTAGGAGATATAACGTTTTTTGCAAATTGCGGGGGTGGGAGGGGGCGTGGCCAAAATTTGAAACAAACTTGATCTGCGTGCAGATAAAAGAAGCTTTTGTCCCATACATGTCAAACCTCTATCTCTTTCCATCTCTGAGATCTAGGTGTTCATACAGACGGACGGACAGACGGACATGTCTATATCGACTCGGCTGTTCATGCTGATCAAGAATATATATACTTTATATGGTCAAAAATGATTTCTTCTGCCTGTTGCATACATTTGCACGACTTTAGTATACTCTATGTACCTTTGGTAAAGAGTATAAAAATGACAACACGAATTGAATTGTATAATAGAGGGTGTTTGGACTTGCTAAGCCCGCTGTATTGGCAGTGTCCGAACGTTCTGTCTTTCTTCCTTCATCCAAGGTCCTTGATAACCAGCTCCTTAACGGCTGATTTGATTTCTTGCCAAGTCGTTAGTCGGCTTAATGCACTGCGTTCACCAAGATAAACAAGTCTTACTAAATAACATTTCCAATTCAAAGATCATGAGTTCCATGGCTCGACCTTAAGTTTCACTTGGAAATACGGGCATAAATTCCAAAAATTATTTTCAAAACCATTGCTTACTTTAAATTACCTGACAAGTTGTTAGACTCTTTAAGAAACCATTTACTAAAAAAGTTTAAAAAATTACTTAACTACTGTTTTGTAGAATATGTTCATTTTTGCTTATTTTTCAGCTACTGGTACAATTTTCAATGTTACTGCAATTAAATACAACGAAGAAAAATAAACAATTCAGAAAACGCAGACATCCGCTGGCCAAGCAATTCGTAAAATGCCGAAGTTTTGAATTGATGGACACAATTGACCTTAGCTTAGCTACAAAAAAAAAAGCTGGTCAGCGACCACCTGTTGCTTCCAATGCTTCCAAATTGTTGCATGCATACGACCTGGTGGCTCTAAATGTAAGTGAGTGAGTACGAATATATCCAACTGTGAGCTGCAAAATGTAATTACTTGGGGCCAAAACTAAACTGAATTTTATTATGCAGCTGCAACACATTTCTCACTTTTTAATTTTCAAGCAATTTGCGTAATTCTGGTTAAAAAAAAAAACAGAGGAAAAACTTTTGTTGGGCAAAACTCCCCTGACTGACACCTGACTGAACCACAACGGTCTGCACGGGACAGGTCGAACACATTTTGATTGTCTTGTTGTTACCATAAAATGTGGTCATTTAAACAGGCTAAGGCGCCGCCTGAACAGCCCCAAGAAAAATGGGCTAAAAGTTGAAAACTTAAAAGAATTTAGTGGAAGTTGATTGCTAGGTTATGCCTGTGGGTGGAACGAAAATATGGCATTAAATTGAAATTTTAAAGTTATATAATTTCCAGGTCTGCTGGGACTTGGGGAATAAAAACAAATTCCACCAACTTCAAAACAAATTTCCTACTTCCAATCAAAATCTATTACGTTCTTGCTAATGATTAACTATCACTTCCTCATATCACAATTCTTTATATTTGTCTTCCTGTTTCTTTCATCTCGACGACAAAAGACCGCCTACAATTCTCCATCAACTTTCAAGACAATTACCAAAGTCACAATTTATCTCTCTCAACAAGCTGACGTAGTACGTCAACAACTATGCTACAAGTTCTTACCCATTGGTTAGATAAATTGCTTGAACTAAACTCTATGATAAATCACTCGCTTAATCTTTAGACTCTGAGATCAAGTCGAATAATTTTAATTAAAAGCGAAATTCAGTTTTGGTGCTAAACGGTATCGATAAGCGCCAACTAATCGAGTTAATGCAGGAGAGAGAAAGAGAGACAGGTAATGGGAACCAGTTCTCCTTAGCTGGATAATTGCCAACCAATTTGTTGTTATTGTGGTTGTTATGTAATACCCAAAGCAGAACTGTCACAAGACTGTCCCGCTATACTGTGTGGGCTGTGTGGTACTCGTACATTACCCTCGCCCGGATATGGCCTAGGAATTTATTTTTGAGCACTCAAGAATTTTTGGTCAACAACAGACAGAAAAGGTACAAACAGTTGGTAGTATCAGCAGCATGGTGGGGACGGCTTTATGTCGCCAGTTCGCAGCATTCATTAATCATGCTAAAAACTGCTGACAAATCACCATAACGGCGGCTGCTACATACATACACATGTAGTTGCGCCTGCGCCAAAAGACGCTTGAGCAATCGACATTTGCTTATTATTACACAAAAGCGGAACTCCAGAAATCAGTAACCCGAGTCTGGTCGATTGATTCTATGTGGGTTTTTTTTTTGGAATGGTTCGTATTGGGGCATTGTTATGCCAGACAATTGCAAGTCAAGACAGGATTAGCATAACCAGTAAATTACAAGGAGGGGGAAAGGAACGAATGAATTGAATTGACAGTAAGTGGACTCAAAAGGTGGAGAAATAGGCGGCAAATGCAAATTGACAGAGTAAGAATACGTCACTTAGAGTGGATGATAATTATAGAGCTGTCCAGTTGAGTTCGGAACTAGTTCTCTATTAGTGAACTCGGTTTTGTTTTCACTTGAGATTGAGTGAACAAGTATTGAAAAGTTGACAATCCTTCGAAATATACACAAAGGGAAAAACATATTCAGAAAAAGTTGACTTCAACTATCTTAAAAATGTTAAAGACAAATGATCTAAAATTGCTTGATATGAGCACAATTCAACTCAACTCCACCACCACAAAGAAATACATAAGTGACCATTTCGTGTGCGAAGTGTGCGAAGGCGCAATACGCTAATACGCCATTCAATACGTTGTTTGTTGAGTGCAAGATGTCCTGCGTTTGGCTCCCCAGACAAGTCAAACAATAATTTTTCTTTATTTCTGGAAGGTTTTAAAGGCGGAAAAGCATAATTTTCATAATATTTTTTGGAGATGCGATAAATGTTGTTTATATCATATGCATTTTAAATTATAGCATGTGAAGAATCTTTAAAAAAAATTTCATTAAAAAAGATCGAATCTCCGGAGGCGCTCTCGAGAAAAAGTTGTTTTGCGGTGTTCATCGTAGTAGGTCTCCGGATTATCTGAAACATAAAGCTCAATTTGCGTTTGAAAGGTGATTTGTTTTTCGAGGTAACGACGAGAGTGTTTTTATGCTCAAAGGGAAATCATTTGCTTAGCAAATATTAATACGCTATATATATATCAATTAGCATATATCACGTCGCACTTCGCCGCGCCTTCAACAGTATAGTACATCCCCCCCACTTCCCGCCCACTTTTAAAACAACTTAACAAGCCCATCCCACCCTCATACCACCCACTTCCAACCCACATCTCACCAACTTCCCACACCCATCCCTCCTACATCCCATCCACATCCCAACCACTTCACATCCACTTACCACCTACTTTCCACCCACTCAGAATAAGAAAGATAATTTTTTAATATAAATTTTAAGCCAATATAAACAAATTTCAAATTGATATGCTAAAAATTTGAAATCGATATTTTTTAACATATCATAATGACATTTTTAGTATCATTATGAAACTACTTAACATCAATTTAGATTATTTATTATCAAAAAGATATTATTTTCTTGTCAAAATATTGATATTTTTGTAAATTTAATTTTAATCAGGTGAATATCAGCATGAATTTCTCTGTGTAGTTCGTAACCACCACCCAACCACTTCTAAAACCACCTACCAACCGCATTTCACACACATACCACTTACATTAGTGTTGGGTTGCTCATGAGTGAGTGAACAAAATTGAGTTGTTCTTTAAACTGAGCAAGCGAACCTTGTTCTTGTTCAGCGAGTGTTGTTCAGTCTATCTTGTTCACCCTGTCTTGCTCTGAGTTGTTCTCTTGTTCTGTTCTTGCTCTGTTGTTCTTTTGCTCAGAGGGTTGTTCTGTCTTGCTTTGTGAGCTGTTCAGTCTGTCTCGCTCTGTGAGCTGATCAGTTTTGTCTTGCTCTGTGTGCTGTACTCTAATATCTGTTCAGTATTTAGTTCAGGGAACTGTTCAGTGTGACCTGACTGTTGAATTAGTTCACTGTTTGTTGTCAATTTATGGCAACTCCGTATTAAGCAACCTTTAAGTGTGGCAATCACGTCCTCTTTTTTTACTTAAAATGTCTTTAATCAGAAAGCAAAGCGATATTTCGAACCATTTCACTGAATTGGATACTAAAACGGCGAAATGTAAATATTGCAGCAGTGGAACCAGTTGTCCGGCAGAACAACAACGACAATTCTGCCCTTGTGGAAAATGTCGAACAATTCGGTTGACTCACTTAGAAAAAAAGAACAAGTAAACATGTTCAGCAAAAAGAACTACCTTTACCCAACACTAACTCACATCCCACCCACATTCCAACCACTTCTCGCGTACATCCACATTCTATCCACTTCTCAACCACTTCCCATCCACATACCACCCACAGTCACATTCCAAACCCTCCCCGTTGGGCGTCATCGGAAAACGAAAAAATAAATTCTCATTTTGACTCTACTTACCGAGTTTCAAGTCAATCCGAAAAAAAATATTTATTTTGCATGTTGAATTTTCCGGGCATTTGTACTCCTAAGGGGCTGGTCTTCCGACATTGGAAAATCACACTCTAAACTATTTCATATTCTATCCGAATTTCATATTCAAATTTCATATTCTATTACGAACCGAGCTTCAATCCAATCGGATGAAAAACAGATATTTTCGTGTAACACTTTCCAGGAATTTTCCGACCGTTGGGTAAAATTTTCCTACATAGGAAAATTAAATTTCAAACTATTTCGTATTCTATCCTTAAAAATTGAAAAATAGTTTTTTGCAAGCAACATTTTCCGGCCATTTTTCGGCTTTTTTAAAATCGAGAAAACAAACCAAGTTTTAAGACAAATAAATGAAAAATAATATCTTCTCCCTACAAACTTTTCCGGCGCTTTTTTACCATTCCGGGTAGAATTTTCCAAAACCACGCAATTTCTCCACTAAGTGAAACTCCTGTCCAAATTTCAGCTTTTAATCTCTTACCGTTTGGGTTCTGCGAAGATTGCCAATCAGTGAACGAGGCGGGACACTCACGAAACAGGAAGTAAACGTCATGACGTCAAACATGAGCAACAAGCAAAAGAACAAATGCCTTGTGAGAGAAGAAATAGACGCAACCACCCTTCGTGAGAGAGCAAGGCGCCAAGCGTACATTTTATAGGACACACGTATTCTCTCTCTATGCGTGTGTAGGCTGCGACGCCGGCAGAATTATGAGTTCCCTATCCCATGGGATAGACTTTTGTCATTT
Organism: Lordiphosa clarofinis; assembly: GCA_018904275.1. Taxonomy (NCBI): domain Eukaryota; kingdom Metazoa; phylum Arthropoda; class Insecta; order Diptera; family Drosophilidae; genus Lordiphosa; species Lordiphosa clarofinis. The sequence continues at coordinate 661,120 of JAEIGQ010000026.1, forward strand.
TGGGCACCATTGATATAGAGATATAGAAGATTTTATTACTCTTTCACATTCCCAGCCAGCATTTCCTGACATTTCTGAGTCCATTATCTAATTAAAGTAGTGATAAATGCGCTAGTTTTTAATGATACTTTTGTCGGGAGAAAATCGTACCCAAACCGCGACTACAACTTTTTTTGATTAATTTTGACTCCTTTTCGAGTCATTTGAATCATTTTTTTAAATGAATCACTTTTTGAGCATATGAAGAAAGAGAAGCTTTCACAACCTTTCTAAACGTTTTATAAATTTGAATACTGTTGCAAGGCATTAAAGTGCATGAATTTTGTCTTGGAACTCCGCTTTTATCCTACCAATAATATTTTTCGAATGGTATATCACAGATCATAATTCAGGCTAATCTCCTCAACGCATCGATTCTTTTTAAGATTTATCCAAAGAGTCATTCAACTGGTTCATTTGCTCAACTCTGACTTTAAGATTAGCTCTAAATGGATATAAGCAATTCCAACGTTCAGCTTAGTGTCGCTACGTGATGGGCAACTAAAATGATCCAAGCCCATGACTTGTTCGCCGCATTCCTCGGACAATCTTCGCCAAAATTATTCGCTCCAAGTCAAGGCAAGAGTCGCAAGTGCGTTTACATTGAACTTGGACTAGTTTGGGTTTGGTTTTGTGCGTATGGCACACAGGCAACAGCAAATATTCACGGTCAACTTTGAGGAAAATCGCACACAAACGACAACACTTTGGTATTTTTTTTTTTACTTCGTTTTTGCAACGTGGTGATGCAAGTGGCGCAGCTGCTGACCAACTGGCCGACTGAGCTAAGCGCCATCGGAGTGACTAAGACACGAAGATAGCGACAGCAACGAGACATTTTATTTTGACTGGTTTTTCTTTTGGACTTAATGGGGGCCTGGTGGGCAGTGGCCAAGACAATACGCGAATCAGCTGCTGCAAATGCAAACGGTTCCCCCTCCTGCTGCCGCCAACCCAGCGACAACTGCTCGACTTGTCTGGCGTTAGTTGGCCGTTAGCGTTGGTTTTTCTTAACGATGTTGAAGGAGGCGAAAAAAAATTATTATTATTGTAGTTTTTCATGGGTTTTGCATTTTTGGGTATAAAAGCTAGTGTGGATTTGCAGTTAGCCACACATTTCGGCCAGTCGTCCACACAGACCCACAAGTCATTCCCTTTAAGCCAATAGCTAGCGAAAACCCTCGCAAGGATTAGCAAAAATGTACAAGTTGGTAAGTACTTAAACATAAATTCTAAAGTACTTCAAATGAGATCCTTGACTGTTTTTGTTCCAGGTGGTGTTTTTCGCTCTGGTTGCCTTTGTAAGTGCTCGTCCAGGATATCTGGAAGCTGGTCCCATACTTCATAGCTATGCGGCTCCTGCGATAATACATGAGCCTGCTCTGGCAAAAGTGGGTCACATAGTTAAGACCATTCCCAGCGCTGTGTCCCATCAGAGCATTAGCCAGGTGCACAGCTCTGCTCACATCATTCAGCCAATTGTGGCTCCTGTGGTGAAGACTTATGCGGCGCCCATTATCAAGACCTATGCTGCTCCAGCTGTGCACACCACATATCTGTCGTCGCCCGCTTGGTCTGGTCATGGCTGGGCTGGACATGGCTGGGCTCCGTCCTGGTAGATTTGAGAACTACGGCCTGGTCTAGACTCTATGGAAAATTTGTTCTCTTTCTTCTGCATTTTTTTGTTTCTTCTTCTTTACTTGTTTCGACTGATGTAAATAAAATAACATTTTTTATGCTCCGAAAAATACAGTCGCAAAGTACAGGAAACTGCATTTTCAAAGATATCCATAGCTTTTTATAGCCACATCTGAATGATCGAAAATATCTCAGAGATGGTAAGAGGTTTTACATTTATGGGACATATACTTCTTATACTTGCAGGTTGATTTAGTTTATTTTCGAAAAAGTCATATCTCCCACAGTTTTGCAAATAGATGGTTGAAACATTCTACCCTTATTTTGTAATCAGTATTATTTTTCGAATTGAGGAAGAAATGATAAAGATCGCATAAACGATAGTCCAGTTATAAGGAAATCAAAATACTTCATTGCCAGATAAGGGTCCTTGTAAAAGGACTGTCTTATCTGTTTCTTTTATTTAACTTGAGAACCCGATGGAGAACACTGTAAGAAATGTGAATGCAATTGATCATCACTATTAATAGGTGAAAGCATAAGCCACTGTTATTAGTATGTAAATTAGTGATTAGTATAAGTCCACAAAATAGTTGGCCTCTACCAGAAATATACTCCGCTGAAAATAGTCGCTAAAATGATTAATCTTTATGCTAAACTTTTAATATTGCCCCCGCCCATGTTAGGACGAAGGAGCAAGATGTGCAAAAAATATAAGAAATGGTAATCTAGACGGAATCTCAGGCATATGAGGTGCAGAGTTTTGATTCTTAATATGAACTAGAAGAAGAGGCCATGTTTAGTGGCAATCAGATCAAATATCAAGGTTGGTATTTTAATTTAACTTCAATAAAATCAATATTTCCATTTTAAAGTGAAACTATTTAATACCAATATAAACCTGTACTATTAGGTTGATTCTAAGAATATTTTATTGAAATGTGAAATGATCAAAGTGATATGCAAAATGCCCTAAGAAATTCTAAGAGCAGAAAGAGAAACATACAATAGTGGACAAAAATATTTTGATAAAAAAATTTCATTAATAATCCCGTATACCTTTCTACAAAAAATCCTAAAATTTTTAAATTTGTATCGAATACTATTATAAAAGCAAGCTTTCAAAAACACATAAGAAGTAGGCAGAGTGGGGGGTTGTGATCATAGTTTGGTTTTTCGAACATCAAAATCAAAAATCAATATTTTTTGTTCTGTAAATTTTGTAGTTTAGTTAAAAGATGCACTAAACTTTCCTCATCATTAGTTTTAAAAAATACATTTTTGGGGATTTTTTTCATATTAAAAAAAAAGTGATTTTTTGACATTTCAAAAATTTGTGGGGAGTTGTGAGCCACCCATTTAAAAGTTTGAAATTCGTGTTTTTAAGCAATTAATCTTTATTTAAAGGAAAAATTAGAAATTTGTCTCATATTCTATTCTAAGATATATGTATTAATGAAAAGTGAAAATGGATTGACGGCATCAGGCTTTTTTTTCTATCTAAGAGCAGTTTTTTCTGGTGGCTGTTCTTTTGTTTGCCTTTTTTAATGTTTTTCTTACTTCTTTGGAGAGTTTTTCCTCTGTTTTATTGCGCATCATTGCAATATTATATTTGAAAGTCATAACCGACTTTTTGGCCAACCCCCCAAATCTCAACTTTTTTTTGTTGACGTCACATCACCAAAAGCTATTTTTTTTAAAAACTCATATATCTATCAAAAAGGCAATTGACCAAACATGTTTCCTGTACACTTACTTTTGGCATTACGAAAAAAATTTTGGTTAACATTCACAAGTCAATAATAAAAAAATCTTTTTTTAAAAAAAAAAAAAAACGAGTTCTGGTCACAAACTTAAAGAACATTACAACTGGGAAGGGAAGGGATTTTAATTTTTTTTTTTGTGGCCCCCAGCGGCTCAGAACCCCCCATTCTCCCCTACATAATCAGTTGCATAGGTTAGAAAATAAAAATCAAAATAATTTAATTTATTATCAGCGCAGGACTTCAAAAGCTAAAACTAAGATTGTTTTTTACGCTGAACCCGAATCTGGCTTTAGAAATTCCATATCTCTAACGAATTAACTGTAAAATGGACATAAAAAGGCAAACAAAATGGCTTATTTGCCCATTTTCCCAGGAACCTATATAGGGGAGAATGGGGGGTTCTGAGCCGCTGGGGGTTGTGAGCCACTAAAATAAATTTAAACTTTTTGTTTATGTCAAGTGTCTCCCTTCTTATTACCAATCTTTTGGCTAGCAACCGATCAGTCAACACGTTCTTTAAGTTTGTGAACCAGAACTCGACTTTTTTTTCAAAAAAAAAAGTTTTTTTTTTCCATTTTTGGCTTATGAATATTATACAAAATTTTTTTCGTAATGCCATAAGTAAGTATGAGGGAAATATCTTTGGTCAATTGCCTTTTTGACAGAAATTTGTTTTTTGTTTTAAATAATTTTTTTTTGTTTTTGTGACGTCACCAAAAAAAAAGTGAGATATGGGGGGTTGTGAGCCACTTTGAAAAAAGTCGGTTTTGACTTCCAAAGAGAATATTGCTTGAATATTATTGAATATTATTGGGAAAACTTTCCTAAGGAAAAAAAAAGACATTAAGAAAGGCAAACATTGGAACAGCCACCAGCAAAAAGTGCTCATATATAAAAGAAAACAAGCCCGATGCCGTCAATCAATTTTCACTCTTCATTGATATTTCTTAATTTAGAATATGAGAAAAATTTTTATTTTTTTTCATTTATTAAACAATACTTGCTTAAAAACACGAATTTTGAACTTTAAAGAGGGTGGCTCACAACCCCCCACAAATTTTTGAAATTTCAAAAAATCACTTTTTTTTTCAATATAAAATAAAAAATCCCCAAAAACTTATTTTTTAAATCTAGTGATGAGGAAAGTTTTGTGCATCTTTTACCTAAAATACAAAATTTACAGAACGAAAAAATATTGAGTTTTGGCGAAGTTGTGTTCGAAAAACAAAACTATGATCACAACCCCCCACTCACCCCTACTAGAAACGGGCTATTTTTTAACTCCTGCCTGTGAGTAGAGGCATAGCTTGCCGGACTGGCTAAAAAATTTTCCCCCACCGGGTCAGATCAATTTCTGGCTAATTAATTTTAAGTTTAACTCATAAATTTTTAATTTTTAATTAGTTTTAAATTTCACATTTAGATAGTTTTTTTTCCTATATTTTTTCTCTGTATATCTGATTTATGGTAGTTTTAATATTTTATTATGATTTTTAAATATTTTTTTTTTTTGCTTCTATTTTTTTATAACTTGTGTGTTATTCCCACAGCCTTTTGTTCGACTTAATAATAAATAAATAAATTGGTACAACTACAAATAATACCTACCCTTATGATATTTTAAAAATATATCATTGACCATGTATACTATGTACTGCAGGTATTTGGAAAATATAGCTTTGATTCATTAAAAGTATAACATTGGTATTAGCAAATATAAAATTGTTGATCAGAAAAAATATAATTTTGATATGACGAAATGTAAAAGTGATACATTCGTTCATATCATCGGGTTATTTTTCAGATAAAGGTCGATTTGATATTAAAAAATATCATATTGTTATCTTACACCAAAATTAGTTTCCCGACTAACTTAAAACATTTCTAACATTCTAACATTCATTCATACTAATTAAGCACGGGCACTGTGGGTATAAATAATTTTAAACTTTTTTTTATTGCTAACTACAGCTTGAATTGGAGTAACCTTTTAGAAGAACGAAAACATTTTGTTTAAAAACAACGCCAACTAAAAAATTTTGTCAGGATGATAGGCAAGGCAGCGTACATTGAAGCTTCTTCGAGCACGACCGATTTCTGAAACAAAAGTAGTGAACTACATTGTCCAGCATCTTTTCTACCTTCCGTTGATTTAGTCATAGTTCTTAACCGTTGTCTACGACTTTACAGACTTAAGGCCCTCTAGAAATAGTGGTCATTATATAAGATGAAAGGCAAGGCGAAAGATGTTATTTCTTTTGGGTCCATTTGTCGATTGAATCCATACTCCATAAGCCGAGCACCTTTTCTATCAAATTTAAAATTAATAAATTTCTGCCCAATTGTGTACCCAATAAGTAGAACAACAATATTTATCTATCACATTTTACTCGCAATTAAATTCAATTAAACAATTTTGTATACCATCCAGCCTGCTCGTCGCATCTTCATCTTTACCAGCCGGCATTGTAGATCACAGGAGTGGCAGCAGCAGCATAGGAAGTGTGCACCAAGGGAGCAGCAGCTGCATAAGTGGTATGCACCAGCGGAGAAGCAGCATAACTGCTGATTACAGAAGCAGCCGCATAAGTCTTTACCACGGGGGCCACAACATCCTCGACTACATGAGCAGAGCTATGCACCACCGATTGACTCTGATGGGAGACTGAAGAGGGTATGCTCTTTACCACAGAGCCCACATGGGCCAGGCCATGCTCCTGCACCACGGTATGGGCAGCTGGAGCTGCATACACCACAGGCGACTCATAAAGATGACCGGGACGAGCAGCAGCTAAGGCAAGCAGAGCAGACAACACCACCTGAGAGGAAAAGTGGGAAGGTTAGCTGGGTAATGGAAGATGGAGAAAGAAACAATTACCAATTTGAACATGTTGAGAGTTTTTTTTATGTTTGTGGTCTGTGTTGCTGCTGTAGAAGCGAATGAAGTGAACTGATAAAGTCACAAACTGGTGCTATGGTTTATATACTAAGCTTCAATGAAACATTTTAAGAGCTTGAACAATAAAACATGAGACTTGCAATTGGAGACCCCAACAGCTCACGCATCACACTGCCTGCCCATTGACCCTGAAAGAATGAAATTGTAAGTAAGTACAACAAAACCCAATTCACGCACTCAAAATGCAAGTAATGCAACCGGGGAGGGAGGGAGGGAGGGAGTAGGTGGATTCAAAGTATCTCTAATGGTCAACTCTACATTTGTAGTGAGCTGCCCACCGTCGCTAATTGCTTATTGATTGAGCGAGAATCGGAATCTGATATGGGTTTAATTTCAGTTTCGATTTGTGACGCGTTCGAGTGAAGGTTACGCCCCAACATATAAAACTGTGGCTTTGCTCCATCAGCATACACAGTTCTCGTCAGAAACTCAATCCAAACACTTGTCTTCCCATCCCAGTCAATACAGACCTCACTCATTTCCCAAAATGTTTAAGTTGGTGGTATTGTCTGCGTTTCTCGCCGTAGCTGCTGCCCGTCCCGGTCATCTGTACGAAGCCTCGCCTCTGGTCTATGCCGCACCAGCAGCCCATACAGTAGTGCAGGAGCATGGTTTGGCTCATGTTGGTTCCGTGGTAAAGAGCGTACCCACCTCTGTCTCTCATCAGAGTCAATCGGTGGTGCATAGCTCTGCTCATGTGGTTGAGGATATTGTGGCGCCTGTCGTGAAGAGTACTCCTGTGGTTACCAGTTATGCTGCCGCCGCTCCTGTAGTTCACACCAGTTATGCTGCCGTCGCTCCTGTAGTTCACACCAGCTATGCTGCAGCTGCTCCTGTACTGCATAGCACCTATGCCTCTGCTCCTGTGACCCACCTGGCTGCTTCTTCTCCGCTGACCTACACCGCCACCGGTGTGTGGTAAAGCAAGATGACCGGAATTAGTGGATTGTTGGACGATTTCTTTGTGATACGAAATTAAAATCAATAAAATGTTTTGCTTCTAAAATTTTAATGCGGTTTATTTGGATTTAAATAGTTTCACAATATTTGCAGAATTTTTCCTTGTTTATCTACATCCGCATTTGCATCCGTAACGCATAGTCCGCCTTCCACCATCACTTGACGTCAATTCTTAGCGTCATTTCTTATTCACATCCCGTCATGCTAAATACTCTGTCTATTTTTACAACTGTAAGACTTTTCGGCCATCCATTTTGGTGACACATTCTGCACGTAAGCAAATCTCAGTGGCTGATTGCAGGAAATTATTGTAAATTAAAATAGTAATGGTCAGTACTTTTTCGTTGAGCCATGGTCCATCAAAGAGGGCCTTGATTTAGGTTCGTGAGTGCTCGGGTTTTAGGCCGAAACGAAATGAAAACTCTACTTTTTATTATTATTTATGGCTTTTCTTAACAATAGTGAATATTTTAGCCCAATCATGTCCAAGTACCCACAGTTTTGTAGTCATTCTTGGGCCATTTATCTCAAAAACATTAAAAACAATTTTACTCATAAAATTTAAGAATGTATTGATTTTGCTTTGAGTTGACGGCAACTTTGAACACGTTTTTTCTCTTTGCAGATTAAAAAAAGCTCAGTGTGCTAGGTTTTATATAAATGGACAGGACTTCTAAATCTACCGAAATCCAGCAAGATTGTTGACAAAAATATAATAGTACTGCTTTTTCTTCAACCGTGCTCGCTGCGTATAGAGAACGCAGTAGTAGAGGACAGATGAATGTATAAGACAGATATGGCAAATCCTTATTGGGATTGTTAATACTAAACCGTGTGTAAATGGTGCATAAATAAGACCTACTTTTCTAAAACTGCGAAGAAGGAACGAAACATCTAACTACAAAACTGTTGAAGATATAAGGTTTTTTACAAATTGCGGGTGCGCGAGGGGGAGTAGCCAAAATTATAAATAAACTTTATCTGCCAGCAAATACAATAAATAAATGTCTCATACATGTCAAACCTCTATCTCTTACCATCTCTGAGATCTGTTTGTTGATTCCGAGAAGCGGACAGACAAACGAACGGTCATGGCTATATCGACTCGACTGTTGATACTTTATGGGGTCGGAAATGATTCCTTCTCCCTTTTACATACTTTTGGACAAACTTAATCACTCTATGTATGTGTATTAGACTGGCCCTTAAAAATAGATTTCAAAATACCGGGCGGAAACGGGTTCGTTTTGGTCCCAATAGATATGAAAAAAAGTTTGGCAGTGATCGGACTTCATTTAGTGGACGCGCGCCCGCCCTCAAAATCGAAAATTTGAAATGTATGGGAAATGGGGAGGATGAGATTCGAATTTAATTTCTAAAAATTCCAAAAAAAATTTTATGTGTTTATTCTTTTTACATCCTTTTAGGGGAATATCATAGCAACATTTCAAATAGAAATGTGTCTTGTTTTGAGAGTCAGTCTGGCCAGAATCATATCAAAAGGGTAAGTTTTTAATTTTTTTTTTGGTATTTTTTTCGAAGAATTTTTAATACATATGAGATTTTGATTTTTGCTTTTGACCGGGCGGCAAAACTATCGTTTTGGTCTTAATAGATATAATAAAAAGTTTGGCTGCGATCGGACTACATTTAGTGCACGCGCTCTCGCCCTAAAAACCAAAAATTTTAAATATGCACCAATATATGGGATGATTTACGGATTAAATCTACAAAATTTGAAAAAAAAAAATTTTTGTGACTTTGCTCTTTAAATCCTTTAAGGGGAATACCATAGCAACATTTTACATATTTTTGTTGGATTTTTAGAGCGTAAACTTGGCCAGAATCATATCAAATCGGCCAATTTAAAAAAAAAAAATTTTTCCGAGATGAGTTTTAAATTTAATCTCAAAAAATTCATGTAAAAAAGTCTACAAATTGTTGTAGGGTCTTCGACTTGGATTGAAAGTTTATCTCTCATACATTCTGTTACCCTTGCCTACATGTTTAATTTTTAAGCAGTTGGCGTAGACTTGGTTTGAAATCATAAAAATTGAACAAAAGAAGGAACTATGACCATTGATATAATTGTTTTTTATCTAACCAAGACAATATGTAAATAATATATTAAATATATTTACTCAATATATATTCAGTAAAAATCGTATATTACGGCAAAATTTCTACTTCTCTCCGCTTTTCACTTTGGAAGAAACAAGTTTTAGCCGTACACTAAAAGGCTGTCAGGATATCTTTGAAGTGAGGTCCAACACGAACTGAACAGAAGTGCTGCGCATTACTGTTTCAGCCGTTCCTGCTTAGAGTCTATTTGTTTTTGCTGCTTATAAAAAGACTATCGTCCATGAGCACTTTCTAAAGTCCATGCCATGAGAAGTCTTAAAAATTAGTCCTAATTAGGTCTTAGTTGGCAAACCAAAAAAATATTTGATTCTTGCTTCATATGGGTCATTCTTTTATAAACCGAACAGCTAAAAAATTTTTTATTTCTCATTTTAATAAAAAAATCCAAAACTAGATCTCGACATGCCCACCAATTACGTATTTGTTTCAATCAAAAAGCTTTGAAACTGACGTCATGGCAAAGCTCTTTACAAGGGCATCTTTTAATTTGTTTATAACTTCAAAAATTCATAACTTTTAAACTATAAAAGTCTCCATCTTTTTGAAAACACCAAAATTTAAGTTATGTTTAGAACATTTGATTGTATATCCTCAGAAGCTATAACATGGTGGTTAACACTGAGAAAAAATTATGAATATTGGAGTGCACGAAGGGTAGCTTCCGAATTCGAAACGACGAGATACATGGCTTTAAAAGCAAAACGCTTAAGAGAACTGAAAGAAGTGTTTGCTTCGATGTATTTTTCTATACGAAAGAGGAGCACGAAACTGAGAAAGCAGAGTTAAAGACTAGATTAGACAATGCTAAGCCCATTACAGGCATCCAGAAGCAGCAATGTTCTATTGCCGGGTTGGATAATCGTCTAAGCATCAGGCGTTATTCTGCAGCAATTGATGTCGAAAATTTTCCCAAGGAAAAGCAGCGGACGCAACGAAAGCCTCGTTCTGGACGCTGTTTGTTTTCCTTGGTCATATTAATTTGATTAATTGTTCATTTTTTAGGACATAATATTTGAAAAAACCGTCAATCCGAAAAAAAAATAATCTACAAACAAAATTATTTCCGCGCTCTCAGGCTGTCTTCCATCTTGAAATAAATTGTGAAATGTACATAAAAATATGCTCTTTCTGAGAAAAAATATTCCGTTCAAATACAGATTGGCCCTCGCGGAGAAAAATACAAAACACTGATTTTTTTTAAGGAAAAAAATACTTCCGATAGCTTTGGTTGCAGTCTCATTAAGTCCGATTAATCGGATTAAGTCCGATACCCCGTTTAAAAGTTATGATTTTTTTTAAATTTCATTTGTATCCGGTTTATCTTAAGAACTGTTGAGGGTAGGTGAAACATTTTTTGGGGTACTTTCATCTATGTATAGTACTTCAAAATAATAGCCATTAATAATTTTTTGGAAATAAAAAAAATTAAGTGGCCGAGTTGATATGGAATGTCCCATATGTTTGTTGCTCGACTAAATTCTTTGACAACTTTTAAAATGATACGGAGAATTCGTTGACGAAACTTCAATAAGTTAAACGTATCGTATACGTACTATTTGTAAAAATTTTGAAGGCTTTTCGCAGAGACTCAAATTAAAATTTTTTTGATTTTTAAAGTAAAAACCCAAATTTAAATTTTGTAGTTTTTTAATATACTATTTACACGCTAAAAGCAATCATTTAGGATGGTATTAGTTAAATTTCTTATCGGCGTCCACCCTAAGACACACGTATCATGACCTTGAATTGAAGAATTTACGATTATTCAGGAAACTGTCATTTCCATGGAATGACAGCCAGGTGTATTAAGAAAAAAAACGAAACTTGCAGGATATGGAAAATATGAATATATACTTGGACCCGCATGGATCCCTACGCTGTTTCCTTACGAGTGAGTTGAAAATTCTCTTCAACGTGAAGCTAATCTAAGCCCTCTCGTATTTTTGATGTACCGCATGCAATTTCCAAAATAATCCTACCTAAGGGCGCTCGCACATTTGCGACTGAAAGATGAACTGACGGCTGAACATGATATATCGAACATGATTGATTGATTCCGCAAAGCTGAGCTTACAACTGAATTTTAAAGATCCATTTAGTGTTTGTTGTGCACACTAGCATGCACGGATCGTGGTTATTTGACCAGATCTGCCAGTTCCTCTTTCAGCCATATGTGTGCGCGTGCCCTAAAGTTAGTCGCTTCGACCTCAAACTGGTCGATGATATGAACCGAACAGAACTACTTTCCTTTAAGGGCTTAGCGGTTCGATGCGGTTTAGTAATATTCACAAATGTATTTTCCTCAATTTAGAAAAAACACTCAAAGCTAAAGTTTGGGACATTTTTTTTAATGCCCAAGGGCAGCTATAAATTCTTGGGTACGATTTCTACTTCTCTGTGTACCTACAACTCTTCCCGCATACGCTGTTACTTTATTCCTACAGCGTAAAACTTAAACTTTCTCCTTCAAACTAAAAATATTTTGCTTTAGCGAGAGATGTTGTGCAATTTCTGCCCTTCTTTGGTCATTGCTCCTTCGCACGTTGTCCCTCTATTTCCTGCGGCGCCTTTAGGTAAACAGCGCATTTTCCCTTCACTCGCTTTATGGAGAGTGACATGATGACAGTGAAAAATACTTAGATTCTTTCCCCCTAAGCAACAGGATCAAGGACAAAGTACCCAGGCGGCTATTGAACTGTGGTTATGCATTTATTAACAGCTTAATTTGCATCTTGAGGTGGAATCTCAGTTGGTAATTCCAGTCCCACTTTTTTGCCTATTATCTCAATGGGCTTAATGACTGGACTATATGCGGTACGCAAAAGGGACCAAGATTTTGAGGCCACATCATTTAAGTACGCTGAGTCACTAAATTGGCCCAAGCAAATGAGCACAATTAGGGCAAACTAGAAAACAATTTAAAAGAATTTAAGAAAATTCAAGAGAAGGATTAAGTTGGCTACTTACTAGTTTCCAAATGAACGCCATTTGATGTAGTGAAAGTCTTATAGACAATTGAATTAAAGTTGCATAAAACGGGCGACTTTTATAGTGAGAGTTTGTAAAACATTTGCTGGAAATTCTGGGAATAGCAGCTGTAGCCCTAGAAATTCTTAAAATTGACACCCAAGACGCTTAATTAGGTCTGAGACTGTAATAAGTCCACAGCTTTTGAAATGAAAATAAGAGTTTGGGTTTGGTCTGTTTAATGACAGAAATTGTTTTTGTATGGCGAGGCCAAAAATAAGTGAACAGAAATCTGGTTTATGGCCCACAGATAGACAGAGAGTGAGCGAGAGGGAAACACCAGAATTGGAATCCGTTCAGGCACGTACTTACTGGCTTATTGTATCCGCCTGAATGGTTCAAGAGCAGCGCGTGTGTATGTGTCGCTGTGTCTACCTACCTTTGTGTGGAAAGTGAAGTTCAAGTATAAAAGACTTTGACAATCTGCTCAAAGATTACATTTCGAAAGAGTCTCTACTTCAGAAACAAGTCCAAAAAACAAAATGTACAAATTGGTAAGCAACGGCAGGGACATTGGTGAATATTTAATTGACGGCTCCTTTCCCTTGACAGTTCGTTCTTGCTGCTTTGCTGGCTGTGGCCGCTGCTCGTCCCGAACCACATCATGTGGCGCCTGTGGTCTACAGTGCTCCTACCATCGTACAGGAGTCTGCTTTGGCCAAGGTGGGAGCTGTGGTGAAGAGTGTGCCTACCGCTGTCTCACATCAGAGTTTGACCCAAGTGCATAGCACTCCTGTGGTGGAGGATGTGGTGGCTCCGGTGGTAAAAACTACCACGCTACATGCTGCCGCACCAGCTGTAGTCCGAAGTGTGGCACCCGTAGCCTATTCAGCTCCCTTGACTTACTCTGCACCGGTGGCTTATTCTGCGCCTTTGGCTTACTCTGCACCTTTGACTTACTCGGCACCATTGACCACCTACGCAGCGTCCGCCCCTTTGCTGCATCATGCGCCCTTGACCTATGCCGCCAGTGCCTGGTAATAAGCTTTGAAAGAACGAAAGATTTTGTACCATTGTTGTCTTAAAAAATAAATTCAGAAAATATAAAAAAAAGTATCTGTTTATAATGTTTATAAGGATCGTAAGGATTGCTGTTAAGTAATGTGCAATTACGATATTCGATAATGTCTGTTCTAGACTAGTTCATTAGTCTAGAATTCAGAAATATTGCCAAGCAATAATCATGCCAGTTATTATTCAAGTCCGAAACAAGGGAAACAAGGACACTCAACCACACTTAACCCACTAGCTGCATTACAGGCAGAGCATTAAATAAGTTGGCTGGTATTCTTTGTATTCACCTCGTCTAAATTCCTGGATCTTGCAAAATGTAGGGAGCTCCCATCTAGCTCCTACCGGAGGAGACCACGATGTGGATTTGTCATTTTCATTTCTAAAAATTTTGCCGTTTCCATTGACAAATTGTCATTTGTTTAACATTCACAACGATACGTTGTGAAAAACAGCTGAAAAGTTTGATTTAAATAACAGGCGCCACTTTCAAACTCACATGGAATATTTAGCAAAAAATAACATACCCGTCATGACAGCAATTTTCAGGGGCAAACGCATTGTTATCATCCTGAATTATCAACAGAAAGCTAAATACACAACTTTTATTGACTAATTTATATTTTAAACAAAATTGCGCCTACTATTTAAATACAAATTGACAAATTATTGGTGATGACACTTTCCGTTTCCAGAGAGTAGTGGGTAATGCCAGAGAGTAGCTAGTATTTTTTTAAAAAATACCAGATTCCTTCGTGGGGAATGTCATAATTTTTCAGAAATGAAAGGCAAACTGAAGTGACAATTCGTATGGAAGAAATGATATCATTTTCTTCATTTCTTGTCATTTCATGAAATGAAGCTTCATTTGTTCAGTGGAAATAGGCTATAAGACGCACCACCTCATCATTAGACATGCGGCACGCCTATATGCCACTGTCCAGCTTGTAGTAGATCATCCGACAAACTATTATATTTACTCTTAGGAAGACTTTAAAAATGTATTATTTGGCTTGTACACAGCCCAAGGCGCCTCAAGGCAAGCTTGGCTCAACATTGAAGTCAAACGGCAAGGTTCGAGAATCCTTTTCACAGCGAGCGAAAATAGCTGGTGAAGGTTGAGCCAGAAGAAAAACCTTTTTTATTTTATTAGATTTTCTAAAGTCGGGATCGAATAGCAGGCGCACACAATAGACCACTATAGAAGAAAGAAAGTCTTTTTCGTAGTTTATACTATCCTCGCAATAGTTTCGTTGGGAGGAACTCCCTCTTTTTCAAGTTAATAGCCTGAACCCCTAAGAACCCCTAATCATTATTGATCGATTTGCTGGTAAAGATAAAGATCGGAGGAGCGATTCTTAAGCTATGACCAAAAGTCAGTTTCAATAAAAGGTCAGTTTTGAAATGGTGTGGCAGGACCCTCCAAGTGTCTCCAGTTCCAATCACAGATCCAGTTCATCTAACTAGTTTACACCAGGGCTGCAAACCGGTCCGGAGCTGAACCGCTCCGGAGTCGGAGAATCCGAGATTTTCGAGAATCCCGAACCGAACCTGAACCGGACCAAAAAAAAATTTCGCGGCTGAACCTGAACCCGAACCGGAGCAAAAAAAAGTTAAAAGTGGTTCGGTTCAGAAAAAAAATTCATATTCCTTTTTTTGGGCTGACTTATGTATTGGTGCTTTAAGGTTTGAATGTTCGTAAATACTTAGAAAGTTCTTAGAAAAACGTTTTTAATTTTTTACATTCAATCTCAAATAAAATCATAGAACTTTTTTAAGCATGCTCTATGTCATTTGAGTTAGGATTTTGTCCATAACTTGTCTTAAACAAGACACGCACAACACCAGAAAGGAGGCTGGTACAGTATAGCTATTTCATGAATACCAATTCAATCTTTAGCTGTCTTCGTCTGTCCTTAGTGTGTTGGCAGAAAGTACCTCATGACAGAATAGCTATGACCGCTTGGGAATCCCGAAGGCAGGCTTGTAGCAAAATCCGACATCAGCAGCATAATAATTTTTTTTTTTTTTATTCCAAGAAACTTAATTTTTTGACCTTAAAACAAAAACAACTTGCAAATAGACATATTGCTGAATTGGATGAACCTCAAAAAGAACTCATTAATAAAAGCATCACTGATTATTCTTGTGATCATGAAATGTAATCCTTAGCTAAAGAGCTAGAATATAAAGAATTAGTGACAAATACAAAATAGTGAACAACTTCATAGCTTCATTTGAAGGAATTCCAAGATTGCCTAAAGACTTTAATGTGTTAAAGGTTTGGATAAACTATCATTGTAATTAACAATAATATATTGCATTAAACACAAGTATCAGGCAAATTTTTCTCCAGTCTGTTAATTTTGTTTTATCCATTATTAACTTTAGCATAGTTCGAAAAATATTTGGAAAATATCAATAGTTGGCTAATGTTGCTACAATTTACATTCCTGTTTCTTAAGCTAGCAAAAACAGAATTATTTCTGAACCTCGGTTCGAACCAGAACCTAGGTTCACCGACCTACTGAACCCGCTCCGTGAACCCGAACCCAAAAAATCTCACGGGTTCGAACCCCGGAGTGAACCTCCGCCGATTTCAGAGGGGTTTGCAGCCCTGGTTTACACATCACTAACAACTATCGATGCTCGATACTCCCGCCTTTTTATGTAACTCACATCTCTAACTCACACTCTTTCTGCATTTCTGCCAGTCATTCTTACCGGCAGCACGCCGTCTCTAAAAAACAGATCTCATCAGTAATATAAACTAAATAGTAGCGCTTCGATCGAATTCATTTCTATGTATTTATCACTTATGTAATTTTATTAATAAATAAGGTTACTTACTCGAATAACTACAATGGTTACAGTAGTGACGCCATTCTATTGTTAGTTTATAAATGATCACAGTAGTGGAGCTATCTATTGGTCAGTTTTAAAAATCAAGAAGTGCCGCAATCTATTAGTCAAGTTCGCTGCAGCAGCAGCGGTGCTACTGCAGGTACAGAGTATATTACTGTCAGGCTTGGCCGACTTTCTAACTTGTTTTGTAATAGACTACTGAAAATTTTAAATGTTTTTATAACCGTTACTCGTAGAGTAAAAAGGGTATACTAGAGTCGTGCAAATGTATGTAACAGGCAGAAGGAATCATTTACGACCATACAAAGTATATATATTCCTGATCAGCATCAACAGCCGAGTCGATATACACATGTCCGTCTGTCCGTCCGTCCGTCCGTCCGTCCGTCTGTCTGTATGAACACCTAGATCTCAGTAATGGTAAGAGATAGAGGTTTGACATGTATGGGAGAAATGCTTCTTTTATCTGCACGCAGATCATGTTTGTTTCAAATTTTAACCATGCCCCCGCAGTTTGGAAAAAACGTTATATCTCCTAGAGTTTTGAAGATAGCCGGTTTGCACCTTCCAAAAATAGTTAGTAATTAGCAAAATAAATCGATTTGCAGAAAAAATGAAAAAGATAGAATGAACGGTTCTCAAGTTATGAGCAAAACAGTGAACCAAGCCCCCCACCACCCTAAAAAAGTGTTTCTTACTTTACGGATGGTCATCCTAGGGAACGCACGAACACTGTTAAACATGTTTTTTCATAAGTAACGGGTATATCGAAGTCGGTTAGAGCCGACTTTAACTTACGCTCTCGTTTTTCTATATTTTGTGTTTAAAGTATAAACAATTTTTGGGTAAGATCAAAACTAAGTTCTTTCAAAAGTGATAAATGCACATCAATCAAAAATGATTCACATTAAAATATTGCCTCAGAATTCGCTAGAATCTGCATGTGAATTGTTGTCCGAAAAAGAAACTTCTAAATTTGTTCCGTGCGAGTGCCATGATTTCTTGCAATTGCTTTACAGGAGTTATAAGTTGAGTTTGTTTTCAAAATATAAATCCGTTTAATTTTGACAATTTTCTTATTATAAATGTATTTGAATTATTAAAACACTGCAACATGAAAGCCAACGACTACAGTATTGGAAAACTGTACTTAAACGAAAGTTCTTTACGGTAGGGAATAAAGAAATCTGACGAAGATAACATCGATGTCTTCCTGTACTTATAATGCATACAATTTTCGAATTTTGTTTTTACCGATTTTAAATCTTTTTTATTTAGCTAGTTTTAGTACTCTGAAGTTTAACCCTTAAGAAAAGTAGTTTTCTTCGCTTTCTCTTCATATTTGCAGCTCAATAAAAACTAAAGTTGGCAAAAGCCACCATTACTTCCATTCCAAAGACTTTATTCGACTTTTATCACAAAATGTTTACTTCAGATAGATGCCCGGATATCCCACGTTTACAGCACCTCCCCATCCTCCATCATACCAACCATTATTGCTGCCATAGCCCAAAGGAGCATAGGATAAGGTTGAAGGAGTATCATAGGTCTTCAGTATTGGTGTATGATGATCCACTATGGGTCTCCAGTAGGGACGCTTCTCATGCACAACCGTTGAACTTTGATGTGAAATGGCCGAGGGCACGGCGTATGATTCATAGCCCACCACACTGGGAGCATATTCCACAGACTCATAAGTAGGCAAATAGCTAGGACGTGCCTGACTCAAAGCAGCATAGCAGCACATCAATACAAACAGCTGGAAAAGTAAAGCTTAAGTAAGGCCTAAGATTTTCCTTTTAGGTCAACTCACAATTTTAAACATTTTTTGATCTTTCTTGTTAAACAAACTTTTTGTTTCTGTTGTCGTTTGAAGAAGCTACCCGAGGTTTTATAGCCCCCAAAAGGGAATTAGCTTCTTTACGTTAGAATTGGCACAAACAATCGAGCCATCAGCAAAAAATAAAAATTTTTTTTGTTTCTGCGTTTTTGTTTCTGGTTTTTCTCAGCCTCATTAGTGACCCATTTGGGCGGAACTGAGTGAGCCGTTAAGAGGTGAGGCTATTTCGTCAGAGAAGCAGGTTTTTGTGGCTAACAACACCCGCACAGTCTTAATCCTTACTTTCTGAGACAGCTGCAGCCACCCACCCAAAAACCGGCCTTTTTCTATGCCCCATGCCCCAAATTCGTATTAGCATAAATGCCAATTTTGGCTACCTCCAACGCAAATTGGACACACCATCTGGTTACCATGCATACCCGGTGTAGCTAGCCAAGTCTTTGATACTAATTAAGCGTATTCTCTTGGATTCCCAGCCCATTTCAGGCGACCTTGAGGCCTAATTAAATTAAGAGTAAAACGCAAAACAACATGCAATAAGAAACTCGCTGACAGCCTCAACGATATAATCAGTTAGCCAGTGTACATAGTTGTTGTTGCTGTTGTTGTTTATGGGAGCCAACGACGTCGACGTTGCTCTAGTTTTTGGCC
Source organism: Lordiphosa clarofinis (assembly GCA_018904275.1). Taxonomy (NCBI): domain Eukaryota; kingdom Metazoa; phylum Arthropoda; class Insecta; order Diptera; family Drosophilidae; genus Lordiphosa; species Lordiphosa clarofinis. Next base: position 680,018 of record JAEIGQ010000026.1, read on the forward strand.
TCCAGCCAAGCAAAGCGGCTCAACTTCTTTGAGCTAAAGCTGAAGCTGTTGCTACTGTTTGGCTCATAATGAGGTGTAAATCACTTGACTTTTTCACACTTGAACATTAATCGTGGAGAGTGTCGCTTTAGTAAATTATCTAGACAGGTGGAATATTTCTTAATATGAATTAAAAGAAGGCTTGAAATGAACAAGTCCAAATTTGTATGAGCTTTCAGTGGGTTATTGCATTTATGAGGTTAAACTTTTTTAAGTAAAGGCGCTACTGTAAAATAACAAAATTCTTTTTGCATACTTTCAGTGCTACGTAAAATTTATCCACGCAGCCGAAAAGTATGCAGCATAAAACCCTTTAAATTTTGTTGGTCTTGACTCTTGACGGATTTTCGTTAAAACATTGGTGAATATGAACATACTCTTATTTGTGTGATCTCATCAATAAGTCACAGCGACCTCAGGTGCAGCAGTGGCTTTGAGTTGTTTATTTTGCTTATAACTCTACAATCGTTGACCTGGTCGTGTTCAAATTTAGTGAAACGATCAGAAATGCTGATTGCTAAATATATTTCAAATCCGAGCAATCCGAATACACTTTTGTGATTTTATTTTCAAATTGAGGGTGATCTCGGTTGTTTATGTTAATCAAGAATATAAATAAATTTGGGTTGTAAATTTTCATGGCTCCATTTGCCTTTTTTTTGTGGAATAAGCTCTAGCTAAATAAATATTACAACATTTACCAAAATTTGATTTGTACACATATTTTGCAGCCAAAATTTGATATACACTGAAAAAAAAGGAATAGACTTAAGTGATCCTCGGGATATTTTTGGTATCCATTTGGACTGGATAGTTACTTACTTACTTTTTGGGATCAATTGGATATTTTCAAAATCGATTTATTTTCGCTTAAAAAGCATATATCAGAAAATTAAAATATTACATTGATCTTTATTCCTCATCCTAAGGAGCTGGAAAAGGTAAAAAGGATATTTCAAAATAAGGATCTTAAAATGGATACTTCGAATATCCATACTCTTCTGAGGAACATAAGTATATTAAGTTTGTTCAAAAGTATATAACAGGGATAAGGAATCATTTCCGACCCTATAAAGTATATATATTCTTGTTCAGCATCAATAGCCGAGTCGATATAGCCATGTCCGTCTGTCCGTCCGTCCGTCTGTCTGTCCGTCCGTCCGTCCGTATGAACAAACAGATCTCAGAGATGGTAAGAGATAGAGGTTTGACGTGTATGGGACAAATGCTTCTTATACTTGCAGGCAGATCAAGTTTATTTTATATTTTTGCCACGCCCCCTTCCGCCCCCGCAATTTTGAAAAAACGTCATATCTTCTACAGTTTTGTAGATAGATAGTTTGTACCTTCTAGAGATAGTTAGTAATTGTTGAAATCTATCGATTTGCTGAAGACATAATAAAGATCGGATGAGCGGTTCTCAAGTTATGAGCAAAAAAGTGAACCATGCTCCCCCCGCCACCCCCCGTCCCAACCATTCACGACCAACACCGCACAATCTTAGAGAGAGAGAGAGAGAGATAGAAATAGAGAGAGACACAGCATGCGCACTATATTCTGCTCATACTCCAAGTACAGAGTATGTTATAGTCGGGCTTGACCGACTTTTTCACTTGTTTGTTTCTGTGTAGCTGCCATAGAACCGATCTGACAGGTTTGGTTGTTGTTTCTTAAGCTACTAAGCTGAAATTCGGTTCGTAATCGTATTTTGAGCTTATAACACGACAAAATCTGGTTTGACTTGGACCATTATTTTCTGTAGCTGCCATATAGCCGATCTGTCAGATTTCAAACCCGTAGGCAACTAATAGAATGATACGATTTTAAAAGTAACTTCAAAATTATTGCTAGTTGCTTGATTTTTTTTTTTTTTTTGACAAAATGGCGGCCAATTCAAAGTTTATCGGCCATGTACTCAATTCCACTTCTAACAAAAGTTTTGTGATTTGGAGTGAAAATTTAGTACTAAGACCGGTTTTAAATCACAGAATTTTTGTGAAAGTGGAATTGAGAACATGCCTATGTATTCGATTTTGGGCCTTTTTTTGTAGTTAAAAATAAAATAAAAAAATTTTAAATTATGATTGATGGTCAGACCAGAATGGTGACAATTCTGCGTCGATTTAACTGTGAGTCATCAAAATCGGTTCAGTGAAACTGGAGTTATCATGTAGAGAGATATCATCAAGTAATTTAAAAAATGACTTGTTTAGCGAAGACATTGTTTGACAATAAAGAATATATCTTTTAAAGTATATCGAATTTAAAAAAATCCTTTTGGGTCGATAATTTCAAATATTGAAGCTAAAATGCAAAAAACAAAAAAAAAAATTTGCACTTGGGGAATACCCCGTAAGACAACAAATCTCATTGTAAATGTAACAATTCAATCACCGTTAAGTCACAGTTATGTACTTGTTTAGTCACTGTTAAGTCACTGTTTAGTCCCTTTTTAGTCACTGTTATGCTACTGCTAAAGCTAAGTTCACACAGGCAAATAATTTGAAAAATTTTTATGAAAATTTGGTTAAATTATCAAAATTGGGTAACTTTTCGGCCATATTTGATCAAATTATTAGTAATAGAACCTATTAATGTTTAAGTCCTGAAAATCTGAATCATCCTTTTAGCCAATATTTGTAAAAATTTACTAAAAATTTGTCAATTTATTTGCCTGTGTGAACTTAGCTTAAGACACTGTTTAGTCACTTTTAAATCACTGTTTAGTCAGTCTGTTTGGTCAGTAAAGTCACAGTTTTGTCACTGTTAACCCCTCTTCCCACCCTCCCACTTCACAAACCCACAAACACACAACCCACATGCTGCTATGGCAAATTGTAAAATCGATTGCCTTTACAAAGACGAAATTATTCGAGTTTTAGTCCCACAGTTGATGGTCAATAAAAGAGCTTCACTTTAAAAATAGTCGTTGGAAAAATCCGGGAAGCTTACATTAAAAATTACCCTTTCAATTTGATCACAGTAGATATATACATTTTATTTTACCTCAACTTGAAACAAATAAACCATTTTATCACCATCATACATCCTAAAAAGGGGCCCTACATACTTTCTTTTATATGATTCAATTTACAATTCACGTTACGCTAACAAGCACAAGCATTTGCTTGTCCAGATACAAATGAACTGGTGTTCCGTGTTGCGTTGCTGGCTCAAACTCGTGAATGTTAACTGATATAGCACTGACGGCTAAGTTTCAGAATCAGTCACCCCTTTCAGTATACTAACCAATCGGTTCATCTCAGAGCTATAGATATCATAATGGAACTATGGCCGAGTTGCTTATATATGTATTAACAAGGTCTGTTCAATTAAAAAAGATTCAATCGTGGTTTTGGTATTAGAAAATGTCATAGGCTACGATTAAGGTGTTGATTTTTGCCGTCTCTTAGAAATCTGCGCAAGAGCCATAAATTTATTATTTTAATAATAAATAGCATAAATCTATTTATCTTACTAAGATTTAAGCAGTGTAATAAAATATCTAGATGAGCTAATACGCTACACTTTTAATTTGGAAATACAATTTCCTTACAAGCCCACAACTATATTGATTGATTATAGCCAAAATCAGTTTTAATTACTGACGTATAGACAAGTCAACTCAATAGTATTATTATTAATAGTTGGCATTTTTCCCCCGCCCCTGGAAAGCTGCTTCGACTCCTAAAGCTGACTAAGCTGCATTAGCAGCTTGTTAGCTTAATTAAAAGCGGGCGGGTTTTGGGGGGAAACAAGCAGCAGCCAATTCGATTAGTAACTGAAATTCAATCTACGATTTACGGGTGTTGGCAAATTCTGGCCATATCTCAACACCATTTTAAAAATCACTCCTTGGCCGATTGTAATGAGAGACTTTTCTTAATAACCGCATCCGCCTGGGGGCCACAGCAACCATTAAAGGGGGAAGTGCCACCCGTTTGGCCAGTTCTTGCTCTTGGGGCGTGTTACACTGGGGACTGTCTTATTAATTTTAATGACTGAATTATACACAAATAAATGTAGTCTTTTGGCTTTTTGTCGTTTGCAGTTGGGTCACTTGCCAAACACTAGACCAAAGCGGTCGTTTATGTGGTTTTTCAGTTGTTGCCGCTGTTGTCTTAACAACTTCCTTGATTACAATTTTTTTTTCGATTCTTGAAATCGAATCCGTTTTTGTGTTTTTTTGTATATTTCGTGTACATAAATTTAATGTTTAGCTGCGACTATCATTAAGTCTAATTGACTTTTTATAGCCGTCAAGTGCTGTGTTCTTATTTTTCAGTTTTGCTTTTGTTTGCCAAGTCGGTTGGGTGAGAAATAATTCAAATGAACACGAGTGTTGTGGATACAAACAATACGTTCAGGTGAAGGCGTCGACATCGTTAGAGAATCAGAGCATTGAGATGGCAGCGTGATGGAGGAAAAATAATGTTCTGTGCTGTAACCATATTTATATAATTTCGTGTAAAATTTTAACATTATTTTCATAATCGACTTAAGTTTTTTTCTTTTAAAAATAAAGGATTTGATTTTTATTTTAGTTGGAATAATAATTGTTAGAGTATACAATAATATATTTTTCTATGTCCTCCAACCAAAATCAGAATAGGCTAAAGATTCAGGCTGAAAGGCTTATTTGTCCCTAAAGAAGGCTGTGTAATTTTTAAATTTTTAATAATTTGATTTAATTTAGTCACTATTGTTTTTCTGATTGTTTTATTTAAATTATTGTCTTTTTAAGTCTTTCCCAAATTTCTTTAATTTAACATGGAATCATCAACACGTTCAAGTGATAAAATTTGTATTATGCTTTAAAGATTTTGATCTGTAAGAGCATTAAAATCCAATATCTTTAAGTTCAATTTAAAGTTTATCCACCTCAATCACGACAATATAAAAGTTGATTTAAATCAACCATCTCTTTACTTTGTCTACTCATTCATACTTATTCATACAGGTGTTCAATCATTAATCGGAATCTTGTCTCACACTGTGTAATTTTGATTTTCAGCTCAAGTTCAGGGTGACTAACCCAGAGAAGTCAACTGGTAATCTGCTCTAGAACAATCTCAATTAGAACAGCAACAAAAAGTGAAAGTCACAAATTAGTTGCATTAGACAATGGAATGGGTGTTTCTACAGCCACTGTTTGACACCCACTCGTGGGCTTAATTCAATTAAAACGCCATTATACGTCTGGTACAACCTCACACATAAATCTCTAAAAATGCGCACAACAATTTGCATACAATTTGGTGACATACTGAAACAAAAAATTGCTGCTAGTTTAATTTACGAGCGTTAAAATGGGCGTCACTTGTTGTTAGTGCATAAATTGGGCCACAAATAAACTGCTTAATTATACATGAATGTTTTTTCTATTTTTGTTTCCAATTTAAAACGCAAACGCATTGAAGCTGTCAAAGATTGTTTGCAGATCAAAAAAAAGCTCAACTTAATTTTACCCAGATAATCGCTTGACCCAGGCTCATTGATGGTCAAGCCGAAGGTGAGAGCAGAGACTAAGTGCTGTAGAGGGAGGGGAAGGTGGACAAGCTAAGTTTAATTTCATTAATGAAAAGTGTTGTACATACTTTGCCGTATATTTATTTTAATTATGGTATAACTCGTCACAGTGGCGGTTACGCGACATTTGCCATACTCATGGCAGCACTTAGTTTGGCATTGTAACGCTGTGCACTAGAAAACATTCTTCAAATTAAAATGCCCTTACAAAAGGCATATCAGCTATATTATCATATAAGTTTATTTTCTTTATGTGCGCCTAATCTTGTATAAATTTCCAAAGAGTTTAAGACTCTAACCCATCTTAGACTTAAGTGCTGTTGAACGTCAAAATCCTCCATCTTTGAGTAAGTGCATTTCAGCCACTAGGAAATCACATCGCTTTTGTTGAAGAAAGACTTGCAAATTGGCGCATTTAAGTCAACATAAAATAGTGCAAACACATCACATTCCAATTGAATATGGAGGATTGTCCAGCTCAACAAAACGAATACAAATACGGCTCAACAGCGGCAGAAGTAAAACTTAAATGAAATGCATCTCGATAAAAGCCTGACTAGATTTATATACTAAAAGTTGGTAAACTTTTATTGTGTGAGCTTATAAAATAATTTGCTGTAGAAATCTAATTAAGAGCAATAGGGAAATGCCTGAGAAATTTAAATTTCATGAAAAAATTAAGCTTTGTTCCATTATCAATTAGCTAGAGCCCTATACCGCCTAAAGGGAACAACAACTTTTTAGGCCCGGAGACCACAGTTAGGACCATTCAACCTATTATCCGCAAATAATATAAACATTTGAAATGTACAAAAATATATAATATTTTTAATAACTTAGGGAATATTTAGTAATCAGCAGAGGTCGCAAAGATCGGTTCCCCTTTTGTCTGTGTCAGAAAACGATCGCTTTCGTGCGACCGGTACCGAAACAACCTTTAACTATGCTCTCAGCCTCTTTTTGGTTGTGAGCGAAGAGAAACACATTTACTGCACAGAGAAAAAAAAAATTGAAAAGCTACACGGAAATGTAGAATTTCTACCGGGTTTTCCAACATACTATTTTTGTGAAGCTTTTCTAAACGCCGCGTGTGGCTTTCTGAATTCTACACGGCGCGTTTAGGTTTTCCACACGCGCGTGTGGCTTTGTCATTTCAACACGCGGCGAGCAAAAAAGCTACACGAAAGTAATGGGTTGAAAATCCCGGTGGAAACGTGTAGAAATCCTACATTTTCGTGTAGCTTTTTAATTTTTTTTTTTTTAACAAATTTATATTTTTTTACTTACTCTGGTAAATTTGAAATCCCGGCCCCTTGGACTGAAACACGATTGGAGTGATGGCTAAGACGTCTCCGCCACGTCACGCGTGTAAGGCAAGGCCTCTAAGACATTACTTGTATGGAATCTACTAAAGGCACAATCCAATATTTGCTTGCTTGTAATTCTCAAGTTCTAATTCAACGCTATCGCTATTTATATACAGGCAACAGAAATTCGCGCACGATTCGTTTAGATTTTTTACACGCAGCGTTAAGGCTTTGTAAATCTAAACGTACATTTAGAAATCCCACACACCACGTGTGGCAACCAGTTTGCTAAACGAAAATTATAAGAATTCAGTACTGATGTAGAGCTACATTTTTCGTTTAGAATTTCCACTCGCGCGTGTAGCATTTCAATATCTAAACGTCAATGTAGAAAATCTAAACGTCCGTGTGGTAATCAGATTGCTGCATAAGAAATGTAGAATTATTAAGGGAAACAAGCTGATTTTCAAATGTCGTGTAGACTTTGCTTTTGCACACGCAGCATTAAACTTTTCTACATTTGCATTTAGATTTTTAATTCCTACACGTCGCGTGTAGCTTTTCCACACGTCCGTGTGGCTTTCTAAATTCTACACGCAGCGTGTGCAATTTAACAGGGCGAAATACGTTGCGTTTAGGTTTGACGTTTCTACACGCGCCGTGTAGCCAATTTTGTTTTCTCTGTGCATGTTTTTTTTTTCTCTCATGTCTGTCCCGGATTGTTTTGGCAAAATTCACGCGTTCAAAAGGTTTTCTTCGTATGTAAGCATCGGTGTGTAAGCAGCGCTGTGCGCTCTCTCGTTCTCTCTCAAACTGACTCTGCTTATGCTAAACTCTGGAGTTCTCTGGAGTTTGCAACCTCTTTAATTAACATTTCTACTGTTTGGTCTTCGAGAAACTCGCATCTTATGACCGATTGACTGAATTAAGCCCGGTATGGGGTTGCTCTCAAAACGATCAGTGCTGTGCCAGTGGTTAGTGTGCTGGACTGCTGCGCGGGAGGTCGTGGTTTCGATCCCGCCTCTGAACATCTAATAATACAAGTTTTTTTTCTATCTTTAGAAAATAGCTTTTACACAAACGGTCACCTTCACCAGCTATTGGCGCCAGCTGTGAAGTAACTAGCCAAGAAAAAGCAAATTCTCAAACTTTGCCGTTCGGATCCGTTGTTAAACTATAGGTCCCTTTCACTTGTGCGAAAAATTTAAAGCACACACGCCAAGAGATTGAGAGAAGCTTAGCTTGGCCCCGTTGGAGGATCTGTATAGCCAATTTTACATTTTTCACAATCGTAGCACATATTTGGTTGAGGGAAGCCCATGATTGTTTTGTTTTTTTTCGGTTAATGACGTGAGCAAAGAAAACTGAACATTTGGTTAAGAGTATGGTAATAAGTGAACTTACCACGACAAGCTAACGAAGCCGAACCTTAGACCATCGTTATGTCGTAATTCGTTCCGGAGAACCCAAACTTACACAGAAATTCCGAAGCTTGCAGCCGAATATAAAAATTAACTCTAACTGGCTCAAGAATGTCCTTAAACAGTTTCTCATACGCAGCTTTGGGGTTTTAATGAATATTAAATAATTTAATGTATTTATAAACAGCAATGGTTTGATTTTAATTCTGACACTCAACTTTATAGTTTCTTCGTTATTCTCCCATTTCCTTAAATATAAAATATATTATTAACCCTATATTTTCCTAATATTCTTCCAAAATGGAAAAAACTTGTGTATTTGGTTGTATAATGTAGTGAACCGAAAATAGATATGTAAATTTTTTGAAGAATGCTGTGATTTGAATGTCTGAAATAATTTCAATGTCTTAAAACAATGAATTTAATGAAAATCTGAAAATCAGATCAGTAAAAGATGACTTAAATGAATTAAAAAAATAAACTTCAGCTTCCGCTGCTTTATAAGATCAACTAAAAAATTTGTGTAGCACATGGTCATCTGCTTCTCAAACTCATATCTATAATATAAATCTTTTGACAGCAAATTTCTCCAAATCGTCTACTTGAACTATCAGGCCTGTTCCCGTTTTCGATTTCGATCAAATCATGTGGAATCGGAATTGATAGCTGTTCCCGTTTCCGAAAAACGATCAAATTATTCGGTTTAAAAAGTTTTGCCTTTGAGTGAGTGAAATCAAACGTAATTGACAATTTTCATGTCAACGGTTATATTTTTTATCTATCCAATATTTTTATATTAATAAGTCATATTTTGAGAAGATTTTAAAGTAAAGTTAAAGTATGGCAAGACTCTACTTAAGACACTTAGAGGTGGTAATTATTGCGATAAATGACTGACAAAGGTGAAAAACTATTAATGTGCTTAAAAACAAAAGTAAAGCTGAAAAGAAGCCGAAATCACCTTTGACAGAGAGCGCAAGTTAAAGTCGGATCTAACCGACTTCGATATACCCGCTACTCATAAAAAACATGTTTAACAGTGTTTCTGCGTTCCTTCGGGTGAACATCTGAAAAGTATGCAACACTTTTTTAACTCGGCTATTTTTCACATTTTTGCTCATAACTTGAGAACCGCTCATCCGATCTTTATTATTTCTTCGGCGAATTGATTCATTTTGCTAATTACTAACTATCTCTAGAATGTATCTTCAAAACTGTAGGAGATATAACGTTTTTTCCAAATTGCGGGGGCGGGAGGGGGCGTGGCCAAAATTTAAAACAAACTTGATCTGCGTGCAGATAAAAGAAGCATTTTTCCCATACACGTCAAACCTCTATCTCTTACCATCTCTGAGATCTAGGTGTTCATACAGGCAGACGGACGGACAGACGGACATGTCTATATCGACTCGGCTGTTGCTGCTGATCAAGAATATATATACTTTGTATGGTCGGAAATGATTCCTTTTGCCTGTTACATACATTTGCACGACTTTAGTATACCCTTTTTACTCTACGAGTAACGCGTATAAAAAGCCAGAATTCCCGCTTCCCGCTGTTTGTAAATTTTTCCCGCAATACGGGTTTTAAAAAAGCCAGATATGACGGAAAAATACTGGCAATACTGGTATGCGTACAAAAAGGCGACTGGTTCTAGAGCGCTCTTTCTCTCTCTGGCTTCTGGACAAAATTTCAAGAATGGCAAAAGCCAGATGAAAAGCCAGACAAAAAAATAGTGTGCAAAAAAATCGTATGGCGTTACTCATCTTCATATTCTAATGTCTTTGGTCTACTGGTGTAGCAGAAGAAAAATTATCAATTTGAATCTTTGCTTAACAAATCGTATAACTGTTTGGGATAGTTTGTTTAACAGTAAAAAAGTATAACTTCACGATAATTTCAAAGAAACTCAAAAAAATATATAAAGAAAGGATTCCCCAATAAGGAACAAAACAACCTTCTAAGTTACTTAATTTTCCAACTACAATTACATGTAAAAACAAGTTTTAAGGAATTTTGAAGAGATGGTGTCACTAGCATTAAATCTAATCGGACAATGCTGTTACCAACTTCATTTTTAAGTATCACTATTAGGCTTTCTTTTTCGGTATGTGTCGATTCGCTTAAGTGTAAACAACATAGTGTGCTCTGAATATGTTCATTTTTGAACCAACGGGGAAGATCAGGCTTTTAGGCCCGGCCATACGCTACAATCGGCGCCGAAACCGAATATTTACGGTGGCAAGCTCATTCTCAGTATTTGGTGGGACCAATTGGGCGTGGTGCATAGTGAGCTGCTACAACTGGGTTAAACCATCACGGGGACTTTCTACTGAGCTCAACTGATACGTTTAAGCCAAGAGCATTGCAGCAAAAGCGGCCAGAATAAGAACAAAGGCACGACTAGGTAATTTTGTAAAAATTTTTGGGCTTCAGAAAAATCATTTATTATATTTTATATATATGAAAAAAGTATATCACAATTTAATAGCTTTGCTACAGGTAAAGCTTGCTATAATTTTGCCATAGCAGGAGTGACTATGTGTCAAACTGAACGCACACAGGACTTAAAGGGATTCTCGCTCTTTGGATAATGCAGCACAACAGTTTCATTGGAAATGATAAAATTGCTTATCATACTGTGACTTCATGCGAATGCAATTCAGTGCACTTATTTCTTTCACTTTATCTATCTTCATCTATTGAATTTCAAAATTAACAATCAAGTTAATGTTCAGAAAGAGTATCAGCATTTTTACTTAATTAACTAAAAAGTTTTGTTCCATTGTGTTTGCCTCTTAGTTGGTCATTGTTACAGTTTTGCATTTCTCAGTTGTTGTTATTATAAAATTATGGTAGTTGTTGTTGTTATTTTCGCTATAAGCTGTAATGTGCACGACATTGTGACAAATTAACTAACATAAAGACGACCTTGACCGCTTCGCGACCAACATGTGGTATACGTAATTGTTGGCTAGTTGTGTTGGGAGTCACCAGACCAAATGCAAATTTGCCGGTGCACCATAGCAATAATTATGCAAAACTAAAGCAAATTAAATAATAACTTTTCTGTGGTCATGTTTAAGAAATTTTCTTCAAAGTCGTATTGAAACACACACACACAGAAATTCCAGGCCAGGCCGGCAATCACATTTCCTCACAAATCACATAAATCACACACAGCCAAAGAAAATTTCAGGCATTTAATTTCCAATTTTTGAATGATTTGTTGTTCGGCAATCAAAGTCTGGCAATTGCAATTGTGAAGCCATTAAAATGCAATTACCTTTGGAGCAGTTCGACCACCACAACAACAACAACAACAACAGCACAAGAGTGGGTGGTGGTCACTTGGTCTATCGATCACGCAATTTGGCATCCTGTTTTATGTCAATCAATCAGATTTATGCGACAATTTTGCACTGGTGGCTTTTGCGGATTCGCATAAAATTTGTAGCAGCCGCAGCAACTAGGTGTCGATTTTGGTGAAGGGTTGTTTGGTATCGGATATGCAAATTATTCTAAACACAGGCCAATCAAAATATGAAAAGAATGGTCAATCCACTAAAAGTTTATTGATTTATGAGTCATAAAACTTAAGCTCCCATCATAACTATATGGACTTCAAGGCCCCCGTTATTTCTTAGAGATCTCTTTGAGTCGATTGGTACTGGCCATTAAGAAATCTGGCAGGCAATTTGGAATATGATTTTCCTTTATGTATTGGCAATCGCAAAAATTGATTATTCCCCGAGTTACGCATACGCCAAGAAGCGATAAGAAATCTGTTTCAAAATTAATGTACTCAAAACGGAGCCAGCTGCTGCTGTTTAAGCGACCACTGCCTCCATTCAGTGGTCACTGCTCACTGGAACCGCACAAATTTGTTGTCAGTTATTAAACATTGCAATTTTTCATGGACTGTTATTCGCTGTGCGTACAATCGCAGTCGATCCATTTGCATTCGCTGTTCTGGCCAACAACATTTTGACTACATTTTCCACACCTACAGGTCTATAAAGTCCAGTAATGAGCTGTCAAGAGTCAACGCTGCTAAAAAAAATTGGCTGATTGATAATCACATGCGTGTTTTGGTTTCAGTTTTAGAAAGGAATTGGACTAACTGCAGATGTCATTTCAATGTACTAGATCATAAACATGTGACTTACAATAGAAAAGCAATAAGATCATAAGTCATAAACACCAAACATAACTTATAGACGTTTGTTGACTTTGTAAAGACTTTGTTTTGTGTTGAATTGACGTATTGCAATTATTTTGTGTTGAATAGACGTGGAACCTAAAGTTGATTAACGATGACTTTTATTAGTGATAGTAAATAAAATGCAAGTGTGTAGTACCATCACAGATAGAGGGAAGACACTAGCTGCAGGTAAAAATTTTTCCACATTTAAAAAACCAATTCCCTGTATAATCAACACATAAAAAAGTCTATTAAACACACGTCATTTTAACACATTACAAATTAAACACAAAAAAACTCATCCTGGGAAAGAAGGGTGACACAAGCGGCAGGCTTTTTGCGATATTTTCAACGTCTGCATTCGGATGAAACTTATTCAAGTTGTGAACAAAAGAATGTTATCTCTGGTGCTTTTAAATGTGCATACACTTTCGGAGGATATTAAAGTCAGGTTCGACTGACATTGCCACTTGTAGGATTGAAAATATAATTTTTTTTACTGTGTTGAAATTGTACTATGTTGATATTTGGCGATGTTCAATTGCTTTGTGATGAAATTGATTATGTTGAAATTGTATATGTGTTGAAATATCTTGTTTTATAATTGTGCTGTATTGAATTGACGTGTTGAAATTGTTTTGTGTTGAATAGACGCGGAACCAAAGATTTATAAGTATTGATAACAATAAGCTTTAAATTAATTAACACCAAAATAATGCAAAAGTCAAAGAGCAGCAGAAAGCAACAATACCATATTCGGAGTTATAGTTTTCTTTAAAAAGTTATCTTTTTATTCGCTTAAATGAAGTACATATGAGGATGCCGGAAAAAATATCGATATATCAATATTTCTCTTAAGAAGAAGATTTATTATTACCGATTATATTTCTGTGTCGCTGTAAAATTTTTAGTAATAATAATTTTGTTCGTTTCGGGCTTTAAAAGTAAAGGTTACTAAAAGTGCATTCTTGTGTGCTCCAAATTATCCAAAAAATGGTTGAGCCACGTTTAGTACATAACAATAAGGCATTTTTACAATTTCACTAGATTTTGAAAAGTAAATAGTTCCATAGTATAGTATTGCTCTCATTCTACTTTTTGCAAACTACTGGTCCTTACGAGAATGGCACTAGAAACACAAGAGAGAACCCACAAGACCACAAATGGGCGACTTATCCATGAATCGCTCACTCTTTGATTTCGACTCTGGAATACAGAAGGTTTTGAACCTTGGCTCGTCTCACGTTATAGAAAATATAGAAAATATGAAAGATTTGATTAACTCACACTTGAGTCAGTGAAAAATAATAAGAAATTGATCTAATATTTTTGAACACAGCACTTTCTATATTGAAACGAGAGCGGAAGTTAAAGTCGGTTCTAACCGACTTCGATATACCCGTTACTCATGAAAAAACATGTTTAACAGTGTTCCTGCGTTCCTTAGGATGACCATCCGAAAAGTATGCAACATTTTTCCTTTTTTGCTCATAACTTGAGAACTGTTTCTCCGATCTTTATCGTTTCTTCAGCAAATCGATTCATTTGTCCGTATGAACAAACAGATCTCAGAGATGGTAAGAGATATAGGTTTGACATGTATGGGACAAATGCTTCTTATGATTGGGACTTGTAACTCCCTATCTCGCAAACTATTCGGAACTTCGCTTTGACGTCTGAAAAGAAGTTGTTGCTCTTGACTTAATTTACAAAACATTTCTAAAACACAAGTCAAAATAGTCACATCTTTAAACTCAAAATTGCAAAAATGTCGTAAATTCATCATGTTTTACCCTCATTTTGTACTGTTTTCAACTTTTTCTTGAAAACTATAACGAATTTGACCAAGCAATGAAGGACGAAAAAGTAGCATAGACTAACGTAAACAATCGGTTGGAACATACCAACTTCATTCGAATGGTCCTTCTTATAGTTAAAAACCCTAAAAGATGAATAATTTCAACCAAAACTCGAAAAAGTACAGTTTTTGGTAGAAACTGGCTGACACTATCAAAAATTTCGATTGTTTTGTATTAAATCAATAAAATTGTCAAAAAATATAACTTAAAAAATGTAACTAAAGAAATTTAATTTAATTACTTTTTTATCGATAAAATTAGTTTTTTTCGAATTTTTTGACAGTTTTTCATGCTTTTGGTCTTTTTACTATAACGAAGAGTACTTAAATGAAGTGTGCTCGTACTAACGGTTTGTTTATTTTGGTCTAAGCAACAACTTTTACCTACATAACTTGTCCAAATTTGTAACGGATTTCAGGAAAAAGTTGAAAAGCTGAAAAAATTTGTGAAAAATTGATTTTTTTTATATCTTTTGTAATTTTAAGTACCAAGACGTAATTTTTTTGATTTGCTACTAAGAAATGTTTTGTAGGCCAAGCCAAGAGCAACAACTTTGCTAAAGACACAAAAGCAAAATTCAATATAGCTTACGAGATATGAAATCATTAATCCGACACTGAAGCTGAAAAGTTCAAAGGTCAATAAAAAGAAAACGGCAGCTAATCAGACCAAACACATGCAACGTTTTTATTCTACCATCACACCCTTTCAGAATTTTTTGGTCTCGACCGTATCAACTTTTTTGAGTTCAAAAACGTGTCACAGTGTTATTCTTTTTAAACGAGGATCTTAAAACATTGTCCGATTTTAACTCTAATTAATATCTATGTCAAGAAATAATATATTTAGATATAAGAACTGGAGATTTTAAGATTCTGATGCACCATATAATTAGACTAGAAAAAATGCTGAGCGGTAGTTCAAATTTGATAGTGTATAATTTAGGTTAAGCAGAACCGAAATTTTTGATTTGGTATAGGTCTAGGTTCAAGTTCGGTTTAACGTTAACGGAATTCCGGACTCGAATCGTTTAGGTTAGACCTTGATGAAAATTATTATTCTTTTATAAATATAAGTGACCATGGAGTTAAACTGCCATTTAAAACATTCAGCGTTATTAACCACTGCAAAGACAAACCAATAAGTAGTAATCGTTTATGGAAAAAGTTCAATGTTTCGACGCGATCACTAAATCGCCTTCACTGCAATTATACACCCGTTCTCCGAGAGAGTACTTTTAAGCTGTGGACAGCCAAACCATTAATCCTAAACCTTAACCAATTTTGTAACCGTAAAACTCGGCTGAAGCTAAAAACCGAAACACTCCAATTAAAGAAAAATTTCTCAAGAGATCATTTAATTGGATCTTTGATTATTTGTGGATTCCTTTCAAGACGAAAATTTTTTAAATAATCAATAAAAATATTAATTCTAAATTAGATAAGGAATGAATCTACATAGCTCCTATGGAATGATATTCACTTAAAGATGCATTGGAAACACGCATATTGTAATGAAATAGTTTGAAGAGTTCATGTGCCTCATAAAACTTTTAATCAAATACTTGTTTAAATATGAATGCTAATTTATTAGTATAAAAAAATCAAAGCTTTTATTCTTTTTCCACTTATGTAACACAATTGAATTTGTCTTCGAAAATTTATTTACTATAAGAATGGAGAATAAAAGAAAATCATGCTTAAGCCAGAGTTCAAAATCGTAAGTAGAATGGGATACCAAGGAAACCAAAGAATATACTATGAATCAAGCACCAGAAGCCATCTTTTATAAATCTGCATTAATTTTGAGGTCAATTCTTTGTACATGTGCCAATAGATGGTCATTAAAATTGGCAGAGATTTTTGGTTTATTTGTGCACAGACCAGAGAGACACTAAAAACTACATGTAAATTAATTTAGGCGCTGAGCTCCCTTTAGTTGTAGGTCATAAATGTGCTTCTAACTTCTAACTTTTTAATGAAATTTAAAATCAAATCTGTCACTCGAGTATGTCGAATTACCCAAAAGGTTTACAAACTACCAAAACATTAGCTTGCCTTGAATGTCGCAAGAGTTAAATTCGTACGTTTGGCCTCAGCACTTGTAGCTGCATTTGATTTAATTGCGGTTTAAGGGTACTGTATACCTTCAGAAAAATTTTTTTTGGATTTTTTTTTTTTTGCTTAAACGTTCTATTAGGATCTTATAAACATCCTGCAAAACTTTCAAGCTGATCCGAAACTCAGTTTTAAAGATATAAACAAAAACAATTATTTTTCCGACCCTTTTATATGAAAATTGTTTTTATCGATCCTCGTATTTTTAGAAATGTTTAGTTTTTTCACTTTTTTGGTCAAAAACTTTTTAAATATTTAAAAAATGTTCGATATTATGAAAAAAAAATTTTTGAAAAAAAAAATTTTACTTGGAAATTTTTGGAGATTTTATTTTTTACCATGTCTTGACGCACTTTGACTCAAATTTCTGGAGAACTGCTTAACCGATTTGGATAATCTTTTTTTTCGGTGAAAGTTAACACCCAAATGCACCAAATCCGATTTATACATTTATTAAAAACGATTTTTATTTCATCGAAAACAGATGTCGAATCTTTAAATGCGATTATCTCGGAACCACTTTTTCCAAAATGGTTGCAAAGATTTAAAGAGTACCTGTTGACTGATTTTCAAATTCTTTCCCTAATTAATACCCACCATTCTGGTGTGAACTAGGATATTTTTGATCGGTCAACAAATAACGGAGCTAGGACCAATACAGTGGGAAAAATAGTCGATTTTCGAAATTTTGACTTTGAAACCCCATAACTACGTCATTTATTGACCGATCCAAAATATCCTAGTTCACACCAGAATTACATTAATTCTTAACAAAACCCTGTCTTCAGTTTTAAATTCAGATCATCCGTTCTCAAAAAATTTTTGCAACCATGGGCCTATGTTTTAAATTTTTGGTTAACTTTGAACAAAAATACAACAACAACCGTAGGTACAACAACAACAACAAAAATTACTAAATTTAGTTTAACCGATTACCTATCCAATGAAAAAATCCGCTTCTTAATACCACTTATAGTTTTTGAGTAATCTAATTTTTTGTAAACCTTTAAAAAATGACACCTGAAGGTATACAGTACCCTTAAGTAAACCGCAAATAATAAAACAAAACAATTAAAAAAGATTTTGCTTGGGCTAAACACGCGCATGGCTAAGCCGCAAGCCCTACACAAAGCAGCAAATTGTGTGCAAAAGTATGGATTATTAATAAAAACAAATAGCATTAAACTTAAATGAGAACCAACTACTCGTGCGGATGCAGTTGTTTGTACTAACTGCAGCAAACTCTAATTGAACTAAATGCCAAAGCCGCAGTGGAACAGAAATGGGAGCCGCCACCGCCGCCTGACTGATTGGAGACTCGAATGATCTTTGGGCTCTCGTGCGATCTGTGTGGCGATTTCTGGTCGGCACTTCTCAAAGCGGCAAAAGCCAAGCTTCGGCTTTTGGCTGCCGCAGACAGGGCGGGCGTGTTCACGCGCTCTCGCACAATGCGCGCGATTTCTCAGAATATTTCTCGAGTTTGGCGGGGTATAAATAACACGACAAGTTGAGCCCAAGCAGCATAAGACCCAGTCAACTGTTGAAGCCAACAAGAAGTCGAAGCAAAGCCAACTAGCAAAATGTTCAAACTGGTAAGGATACCAGCAAAAAGGAGCAGGATTAACTAGAACTAATACCCTCTACTTGTTTCCTCATAGATTGCCCTCATCTCTGCCCTGTGCGCTGTTGCCCAAGCTGGCGTGATTTCCCCTTACAGCCATGGCTATGGCTTGAGTTATGGTGGCTTGTCTCATGCCTATGCTGCTCCAGCTGTGATCTCGCATGCTCCCATCATCAAATCCTATGCTACTCCCATTGTGGCTGCCCATCCAGTTGCCACCTCATACGCCAATACCTACAAAGTAGCCACCAAGGCCTATCCCGTGGTTCATGCTGCTCCCGCTCTCGTACACGCTCCCGCTCTGGTTCATGCTGCTCCTGCCCTGCATACCACCTCCACCTATCATGGAGGTCTCGGCTATGGCGGTTATGGCAGCTACGGTCATTCCGGTCTGGCTTATTCCGGTCTGGGTTATTCTGGCTATGGTCATGGTTACCTGCATTAAGCTGAATGTGGATGTGTATCAAAGTTCTACGCCTTGTTGACGACCCTGAACATTTCGAGAGATTGTGAGTAGGATTCGAATTTTGCTGCCGTCAAAGGAAGAATCTGGCAATTTTGTGTACAAATTTTTACAAGTTTTTGAACGTGGGAACAGAGACATCGAGAGAAAGAGATAACTGAGGTGAAGAGACGCAGAGTGAAAGATTAAGTTGAATCATTTTGTTTTCGAGTGGTTTCGACTTCATTTTTTGTAAATAAACAAAACTCCAAAAAATAGATAAAAACTTTTGTTTTAAGCCTTGTGTTGGTAGGAAAAAGGACTTCTAAAAGTAATAAGCTTACTTTCAACATGGTCCATAAATTATACCGTGGCCTTTTCACAAATTTGGATAGACCAGATGGTTTTGAATATTTTTTATACCCGTTACTCGTAGAGTAAAAATGACAGACATGTCCGTCTGTCCGTCTGTCTGTATGAACACCTAGATCTTAGAGATGGTAAGAGACAGAGGTTTTACATGTATGGGACAAATGCTTCTTTTATCTGCACGCAGATCAAGTTTGTTTCAAATTTTGGCCACGCCCCCTCCCGCCCCCGCAATTTGGGAAAAACGTTATATCTCCTACAGTTTTGAAGATAGACGATTCGAACCTCTAGAAATAGTTAGTAATTAGCCAAATAAACCAAAGAAATGATAAAGATTGGATGAACGTTTCTCAAGTTATGAGCAAAAAAGTGGACCAAGTATCATCGGGCGTATTCAGCAGATAGTTCAGAATTACGATCTGTGATTTATGATTGCCGATTTTACCTGCTGAATAAAGTGATTGGCGACTGGGATTGAAAAATTTTGACAATCATGTTCTTCTTCTTCTTTAATGGCCATTACAACCGTTCGACGGTCTGGGCCTCTGCGATTAACGCTCTCCATTCGCTTCTGTTCTGTGCGAGCTGCCACCAGTTGGTCACACCAAGCTCGGCAATGTCTTCCCGCACCTGGTCTTCCCATCTTAGTGGTGGTCTTCCCACCTTGCCGCCTCGCCTTTTTTGCTGGAGCTTCTTCCTTCATCCTGGCGACATGTCCTAGCCAGCGCAGCCGCTGCTGCTTTATGCGCTGGACCAGGCTGGTGTCCCCATAGAGCTCATACAGTTCGTCGTTTCTTCGAATGCGGAAATCATCGCCGACTTTTAAAGGTCCATAAATCCTCCGAAGAATTTTTCGTTCGTGCTGTCATTGTCCATGCTTCTGCGCCATATTGCAGGACTGGGATGATTAGCGACTTGTACAGGGCTATTTTTGTTCTTCGCTTGAGGTCTTTGCTCTTGAACTCCCTACTTAGCCCATAGTAGCATCGGTTCGCCATAGTGATTCTTCGTCGGATTTCCAGACTGATTTTGTTCTTGCTGGTTATCATCGTTCCGAGGTAGACGAAATCCTCTACAACATTAAAGTTGTACCCCTCCATTGTAACAGATTGCCCAAGTCGCAATGACTTTTTGTCCGCGGATACTAGGTACTTCGTCTTGTCCTCATTTACCGCTAAACCCATTAATCTAGACTCCTTCTCAATCTCTGAAAACGCCTTGCTTATTGCCCGTTTGGTTTTGCCGATAATGTCAATATCATCGGCATATGCAAGTATCATTAGATTTTTATAAATAAATCCGCCGGTTCTGTTGGCATGTCGGCACTTGCGCAGTATATCTTCCATCAGTAGATTAAAGAAGTCACACGATAAGGTATCGCCCTGCCTAAAACCTCTTTTGGTATCAAATGGTTCGGAGAGGTTCTTTCCTATTTTGACGTTGCTTTGCGTACTTCTCAACGTCATCATGCAAAGTCGAACGTACTTTGCTGGAATACCTTAAGTAGACAGGGCTTTGAAGAAGCTTGACCTTATCGGTGTGTCAAAGGCTGATTTATAATCAACAAAAAGATGGTGTGTTTGGACGCCTCTTTCATAGGTTTTCTCCAGGATTTGTCGAAGTGTGAAAATCTGGCCTGTGGTGGATTTACCCACTGGTAAGGTCCAATCAGTGTATCAATAAACGGCTTTAGACGTTCACAAATAATGCGGGACAGAACCTTATATGCGATGGGGAGGAGACTGATCCCGCGGTAGTTGGCGCAAACTGCAGGGTCTTCTTTTTTAAAGATTGGACAGAGAACACTTAGATTCCAATCGTCGGGCATGCTTTAGTCAACCCATATACGGCACAGAAGTTGGTGCATGCACCTTACCAATTCTTTGCCTCCAGCCTTGAACAATTCAGCGGGCAGCTCATCAGCGCCTGGCGACTTGTTGTTCTTTAGCCTTCGTATGGCTAAACAGAATTCCTGTTGGGTCGGCGGGTCTATCTCTATGTTGTCAATTGGTGGCATCGTTACTTCTCTAGTGGCGGCATCATGTTCGTCATCGCCTCCCAGTAGGTTGGAGAAGTAACTTCTCCAATCATGTTGGCTAAATAAAAATCGAACAAAAGATTGCTGGGTCAGCTTACCTTTGAGCAAACATTCAAATGAAATTTTCTATTTAAGATATCGATAATAATTTAAGATTTTGTGTTTGATTAGAAGTACTTTAGCCACATAATATAAGTAAATCTGCAATTAATACTATTTAGCAGACTAATCAGTAATTGAAATTCTTAAGTCGGTAATCGATTATTAAATTAAATTATTTTTAGGTAAGTGGAAAATCATCACTCAAAAGGTCCCGAACCGCCTTACTTAGTGGTGTCCAGTTCGGGACAGCATTTTTAAACCGACGCCTGTTCTATTTGCGGATCGGCTTATTAGCGGAAATTAGCGGTCGGGTTCGGTTCACAACGGGTTTGCATCCCGGGTCCTATACACATAACTAAGGCCCTACATGGAACTGTATGGAGTGTTTCTGAGTCTCAAGTCGACTTTCACCCCCTAATTGGTTACATCCTAAAGCTGCTGGCTTTGAAACTCTTATATATGTTGGTGCATCGGACCTGTGTTTACCATGTTAAAACAAGCTTTTGGTTGAGATTGTAAATTTCGGTTTGACTTATTAAAATATCGCACAGTGAGTAATTGAAACATATATTTTGATACTTAAGTTGGATTTGCAATGGCAAAAATAAAGTATTAAATAGAATTTCCCGGAGTCTATTTGATCGAAAGCGAAAGTCTATTTAAATAATCTTCCACATTCTTATTGTGGTAGAGTGTCGATTACTCTCGCATGTGCAAATATCAATACAAATAAAGAAAACACTATACTCAGAAAATTATTTTTATATTTATTATTTATATTTAAAAATCGACCTAGAACTAAAATCGCACTATAATTTTGAAAACCTTTCTGTTTTTAAGGAATTTTTTCTAGAACTTAGTAAAGTTACCCTAAAAATTAAATTTTTTATAAAATGATTTTTGAACATTTTGGGTAAATCGTTTTAGGACAGATTTTATAGGAAAATTTATAATAATCATGGTGAGTTGTTTATTGAGTGTACGAACTTTTTTCAAACGATTCCATTATTCAGACGTCAACAAAACCTACTAGAAGAACAAAGGACAAATGTAAAAGGGAACAATATGCCCAATGTCTCAAACTTTTAAACATTTAAAAAAAAAATACTAGTATTTTCCGATTATGAAACATTTGTTATCTCCAACGCAATCTTTGAAGTTTTTTTGTGTTGTCATTTCTGTCACAGTCCACATCATAATTCACTTAAGCAATTTGCAGCATTTCATATTGCTAAATATAAAGTGTTGAAATTTCACGAATAAAAATGTGTGTGTGTGTATTAATTCGTTGCATTTCCAATGCTTTGGCCTCCCGCCTCGCCCTCCTTGAGGCAATTATCATTACAGAGAGACGAAAGACTCTAGCGGCGAACGCGTGCTCTGGCCAACAGGTTGCCCAACCGGCAGGAAAGTGCGTCTAGCCTATTTTTGAATTAAAAGCCTGGCCTAGCAAATGGAGCATTTCGTAAGTGCAAAATTGGAGCATGTCACTTAATTACTTTTCAACAGCTTATCCTGACACCGCAATATTCGCGGATAGCCATGTTTGGATTATGGCGATGCGGCCATAAAATAAGCCAAAAGTTGAGTGATTTATAAATTATATTTCAGCTTTGTACACGCGGGGGGAAACAATAAGCCATTGTGCCCCATGGACGACCTTGTACAATAATTGTGATCAAGACTTGGCTGAGAATAAATTATGCCGCATGATCATAAACTACCATGTTATAATGATTAGCTGACACCCAGCCGAAAGGTAACCGTTAGCTAGTCAAGCGAACAACCTTCCCTCCATGAATGAAGAGACCAAAAATCTAGACAAAAGTGGGCAGACTTCCACCGACTGCTTCCTACTGGCAACAACAATAACAACAACAACAACAGAACATTGAATATTCATTCAAGCGCAACGAAAGCCCAAACACTGCCAAAGTGGATGCATTATGTGTGGCTGGCACACTTAAGATCCGAGTTTATTTCCCACAACCTCGCAAATGAAACACCTGTTTCTCTGCCCCTTTTTGAGTGGGAAAACACGTCACTTGAATTTTGAGTTTTAGCTGCCCGCCTGAGAGTATGCTGGGAATTATGCAAGCAAAATGTACTGTCAATTTGCATACTGTTTATTTTGCATTTACATAACTAACAAGTTGACTGACCATCCCTTCGGGAGCAAGGACCCTGGACAGATATCCTCATGCATTTAATCCTCCACAGTTGATTGCATTTTGTGCTGAGTATTGTGTGCATTGCCCACATTTTGCCATTTAATACGGGCATTGAAACTGAGAACAAGCTGGCAAAATTAATTACAAAAACCCTCTTGGGGTCAAGCAACTCAAAATGTTATGATGATACATCCTGGTCTGCAGGAAATGCACTCCCACACGCGATAAATTAGAGATGGGTACCTCGAGTTTCAGTTTCGTGCGTGCCTGAAATGATACCACAGAATGAACAGTCAATGAATAGAACTTGAATATCAGGCTCCAAGCCAACTACAGAAGAATTATACTCTTCTATTCGACTTAACTACACTAAGAATAAAACGGCTGTCAGAGCTCTAAATTGATGAGGATAGAATTTGTTCCATTTTGTTCTTAGAATTTCAAGTATGTGTTGTCCTTTGATGTACTTAAATTAAGGTCAAAAGATTCGAGAATCGAAAAATTGGAAAAAAACACTGTTAATGTTATTAAAATTAAAACAAACGTTCTTGAAAGAAAATCGCATTCTTAGTTCAAGAACAAAATGTTTTTTATTGATTGCCAAATAGCCTTGCTATGCTAGCTCCTAAAAGAATGCTACGGAAAATTCGAATTTTTAGTCGAATCTGTTCCTAAAATTCTCTTCTGGTTCTAACACTGTGTGGATTGAGGACAGAATTCTGACATACAGTAAATCCATCTTGCTCTTTGATTAATTTATTTCTATCCCTTTTTCAGTCTTATTTGATTTAACACAGAAAATGTTTAGAATAGCTCACATAGAACATTCTCTGCCTACAGCGACTGTCTACTACTGCGTTCTGCTCTCCCGCTAGTTATCCATTTTATTTACATTGTGACCAGTGTCTCTCTCTCAAAATTGCAATTGATCATAAATATCGGTCATAAATAATCAGCTTCTGTGCCGCAAAAGTCCGTCACTTACCCATCTCTACTTCGAAATGACGACTGCAATTTGACCTTGTCCACGTACATTGACTTTGGCCACACGCAGCAGAATTGTTTTTCCTGATTTTTATTTTGTTATTGTTTATGAAAGGGTTTTGCAGGCGATAATCTAATGCGGAGCTTGCTGTAAACTGATGCAATTCCATTAGAGTTCATTGACAGAACAGTCAGGAGTGTGAGACCCATAAAAGGAGAGTGAAAACTAAAAATGTACCAAGGGAAAATTAAAATTCATAACGCATCAAATCAATACGAATCAGGGGCAAATTGCGATGCAGAATGTTTATAAAATTTTTCGTTTTTAAATTTTAAGTAAATTTTTCAAAATAATTAACCAAAAATACATATAATTTTTTCTTGAGTAGGCGACTGTAAAACTAAGAAAACAAAAAGTAGCACCATTAAACTAAGACGGGACTTACACGTTGAAGCAAACATCATGAAATTTTTTCCACTAGCGAGACAAATTAATAGAACTCCCTCGATTCTTAAGCCTACTTTGAAAACTTCATGATCTAAACTTAAAAAGACGCGTCTGTAACAGTAAACATTTAAAACATGTTTTAATCAAGAGTGGTTCTTTTCCAATGCAATAAAAACTTCATTTCGTGTCCAAACTACACTCCTGGGTTACAACCCCCAGAACTTGTAAGGTGTAAGTTCACTAAGACTGAACGTGTTCATAAGGTGGGTGAACCTAGGCTCAGATATATTGTATTACCTCATTCCCTCAAAACATCGAGATTTTTCTGAAAAGCCCAAATTAAATATTAAAAAATGTTTTTTTTTTAAGCCGGACCTCTTCTAGTCTTTTGTGTTCCGGATCAGGTTTGGGTTAGGGCAGTAGAAAAAATTGTTCTCCAGTTCTGGTTCCGCTTCGACTCTCCAAAAATCCTGCAGATTTCGACTCAAATCCAAAAGGTCATGACGCCCTGCCTTTAACCATAAATTAAGGTATGCGGAATGAAATACGAACATTTTTCTAAGGGCACGAACAAAATTAGAAAAAAAACAATCCGAAAATTTAAAGATCATTTCATTCAAATGATGACCGCAGCTCCACCGTAAATGGTAAATTTGGACGTTGAAGATTTTTAAAATTTTAAATCACTCTTTCCATAATTGCTACGGGTATCTCACGAATTATGAGAGTAAGGTTAGCTTCCAAATCTTGAGCCGTAGCAGGCTTATCGACGAAACCATAATTTATTTCGAAATATATCTGGAATGTAATTTTCTCAGACATCAAATGCATTTTCCCAATTTTAAAAAAATTTGTTCGTATTTCATTCCGCACATCTTATGTTTCATTCTTAAAGTAGATCTGATAATACTAGAAAATACTTTTCTTGTTCAAATTTAAAAAATTTAACTATACCAAATTGAATACAATGCAAGTCTAATTATATGACTTTGACTTTGTTGACAGTAAAGGTATTCTGCGTCTTTGATTGAATAGCAAATCGGTGTGATCTCTACGATTTGAGTGTTTATACTAAATGTGTCGTCCAAAAAGATTGAACATAGAATCACTATTTGCAGCGTCGACAACTTTTCACTCAGATATAAGACAGCTGTTCGCTTTTAGTTTGAGTTATTTTTTTGACTATTTCCGTCTCGCTCTTACCACCGTGATTTCCTATGTCAGAATTATTTTGAGTGAAGTGTTTAGATGTCACTAAGGAGTTAACATCACTCAAAATGGAGAGGCGTTACAAACTCAATTTCTATATTAAATTTTCATTGTTGAAGACAGATTGATTTAGTTCAATATTGATTGTCGAACAGTAACAAAGATGCTTAGCATAGAAGTACAATTTTGAACGCCACTTTTTTGGGTGATGCTAGCTCCATCCTGACGAAGAGAGACTTCATTGTGAAAACTCAAAACTATACTTATAGCAATTGTCGATATAGGAAAACACTGTGTGTGGGAGACTGACATTGTCAAAAATAACTCG
Source organism: Lordiphosa clarofinis (assembly GCA_018904275.1). Taxonomy (NCBI): domain Eukaryota; kingdom Metazoa; phylum Arthropoda; class Insecta; order Diptera; family Drosophilidae; genus Lordiphosa; species Lordiphosa clarofinis. Next base: position 706,206 of record JAEIGQ010000026.1, read on the forward strand.
GAGAACGAAAGTAAAAAGTTGACGACACTACAAGCAGTTTGTCTGTATATCGTTGTTTCACTAAATAATAGAGCTAAGCCCGCTAAGAGCTAATGTTATATGCTTTTGTTTAGAATATTAGGTAAATATTTTAAGAATGCCAGTTCATGGTTAAAGTGCAAGTCAGGATTTTAAGAAACTTAACAAAATATTTAAGAACACGTTTTTAAATCAAGAGTTTCTGGAACGAATAAAATTATACTTGGTTTGAGAATACAGTAGGTAAATATCGCTTATATGCAAAAGTTATAATGCTGCAATATTTCTGCATCTAAGCGATATTTGCATTTAAGCGGTTATCGGTTATAAGCAAATCATTTGCATTTGAGCAATATATCGGTTGTAAGCAAAAATTTGCATATAAGCAATTCAGTGAATTATTTTCATTTTATGCATTATGCAATCTGGGTGAGCGATTTGAGATGATTTGAGTTAAAGCCCTCATGTACTGTATTAGTTTAACTGGATTCTTTATGAATCTTTGCGAAGTTAATAGAATTTAGTTTGCACTAACGCTGACGACCGCTGCAATCTTGAGCATAGTCTTTATTTAGCTTTATGGCGAGTTCCTGTGCCTTAGCGAGGAAGACTGGTCTATCAACAATTCCGTGTTGATAGCGGATCTACGATAACATTGCTGTCTTCAAGTGTCTATTTTAATATCTTTTCTTGTAAGGATTGGTTGCAACACCTTGCTTGCATTGTATTTAATGCACTAGATGTTGGGGAGCCTGTTTATCCCGCAGCAACAATCTTTTACAATTGTTGGTTTTAAGTCATTTAAAATCAAACTTTTCTTAAGCTGTTAGAATATGATGTGAAAATTCGAGGTTTTATTACAAAATCATATGCCAGCTATCAGGAACTGTTTTGCCTAATTGCTTACAACCGATAAAATAGTAGGTAATTTTAAATTTGATGTATTCCCAAAAGCGATTTGCCTCCATTAATTCGTATACCAATTGCATAGCTCTAATATTAAACTTTAGCATACCCGGTATTTGCAACAGCGTTCGCATCCACTTTTTCAGGTTACTAGCGGGTCCCCCCGGCGGCCGCCCCGCGGGGCACCATACTTATATGCCGGGTCAAGTCTCGTAGTCGACCAGAACTGTTGATGCATACACATCTTGCACGCCCCTGAAGGGGGAGTTCTGCGGCTTGTACTAATTCTAATGCTAAGGCTAATAGTAAAAGTAATAGTGACTATACGGACCCACACTGTGGGCCGCAGTTTTGGTTACTAAATATAATAAGGCGACTGAGGACAGGCGCTCTGGCTTTACGTTAATACAATTGGCATTTACAAGAATTTTAAATTTTGAAATTTACAAGAATTTGCAAAAATTAGAACATTGGAAAAATTTCTGAGTCTTTAGAATTAGGATAACTAACACTAATTTCTGATGGTATGAATTAATACTAATATGAATTAGAAAAGATTAATACTAATTTCTGATGGTATCGAAAAATTCTAAAATTTGAACATTTCTGAGTTTAAATTATGAATTAGAAAAATTAATACTAATATGAATTGGGAAAAATTAATACGAATTTCTGACGGTATGGAAAAATTCTAAGATTGAAAATTTCTGAGTTTAAATTATGAATTAGGAAAATTAATACTAATTACTGATAGTGTAGAAAATTGGGAAATTTAAATACTGATGACTGTTAATTTTTTAACAATTTTTGACGTGTACAAATAATGATCCGGGTATGGGGTCATCTTTGGTGGTGGCTCGGAGGCACTGGGTGGCCACAAACGGTGATGGTTTGTGACATTTGCTGGTGCCGTGTTGTGTTCCAGCTGGTGTGATGTATTTGAATGCCGTACACCTAATAGGTTATATACCGATATTTACTGTATTGTTTATTAGATTGAACCTGTATGAAATTTTTAAGATCATTGTCTTACCCCCCATTCTGAAGCCTTTTGGTGTATAATAAGCATAAATAAAAACAAAAGAAAAAATTCGAGGATTAATCTGCGCGAAAAGGCTCTAAAGTTTTTGTGAATAACTCATACGCTGTGTTGCCTATTATCATATATTTGTGTCATTTTTAAATGATCGGCGTTGATTTTATTAAAAAACTGTTCGAATATGAAAGATAATAAAAGACTCCCAATTGTCGTTTCCAAAAATAAAAGCAATTGAAATGAACTGATAATTTCGATGTAAAATTTTATATTTGTTCGACGTGTCGTATAAGTAATTTGTTTACTAAACTTTAAGGCCCTGTCGCACCCATTTAAAATTAAAATACAATTTTTTTACAATTAATACAAAAATTTATACAACAAATATAAGCTTTGGGAATGCCGAGACCAATGATTTTTTTTCCTTTTGCCGTTGTGAGGTCCGACCTATTGTTAATGCATTAAAAAGTTTCTTACTTACTGTTCCGTTAAAGAACAAAATATTTATAAATTTCTAAGTATTCAAATATATGTCCAGTGCAGCGAGAACACTTAAATTCCTTCCTGTTCTAAACACTCAATCATTTTCCACTTAATTCTCTTTCCCTTTGTGGTGGCTTCCTCTATCTCAAATCAGGTGCAAAACTACTTGTAACTAAACTTCAAAAGCCAAACGCGTGATGCCAAATCTCGTTCGCATAGCGTGTGTTACAGGCGCGTGCCTCTCGGGCAGGTAACACAAGTTCGCCCATTCGTCTTGCTTCTTGAAACACGTGCAACGATTTAGTTGGGTTTTAAGAGTTACCGCTCCGGCTCCGGCAGCTGTTGCCTTGGGCATCCCATCCACTTGAGAAAGCTCAAGAGCTGTGGCATGTGCCAAACATCAATTTGGTGAAAAGGTCTTGCAGAAAACATATTGATTTCTGATTTGGGCACTTCGTTATGGTAATTTCTTTACAGTGTCCCTCCCTCCCTCCCCTATTTGGATTTTGATTCCTTTGTTGACATTTGGCGAACGAGCGCGTGTTGCGCATTTGCCAGTTGAGAGTTAATTGGCCAAAGGAAATTCCCTTCAATATTTACGACTCTTTTATGGGACCGGCCTACTTTCAGGCAGTTGAATTTATTGTCTTGATTAGGGACAAACTGTTGCCTGCTTTTTGGCTTTGGCCAAGTGTCGGCATGCGCTGGCGGTCATAATAAATCGACTTTTAACTGGCGTGTGATATTTTGGCATTTATACTTTGGTTACGGCCATCAATCAGAGTCATAAGCCATTAAAGTGCTGCAAACGTGATCGCCGGCGAATGCAGTAAAAGTTTGTTAAGTTAAAAGGCGACAAACTGCGCATAAATGTGCATGCATGATATGGTTATGGAGTGAATCGCATAATTTAAGACCAAAATTTATTAATAAAGAAAATTAATAAAATATTTACATAAAACTTATTCAAAAATTAGTTAATACTTGTATATTGCAATTGGTACCCAAAATAAAGCACCTTTGAACATTTTTTTGTAAAATTTGTTAACCTTGCTTACCGTTAACGACTAAAGACGGACAAAGGTCTGCTCATCAACTGGCCCCAGCTTAAGGAATTGCAAAATGTGGCGCAAGCATTTGCTGCACGAATTGCTTGTCGATTTGGACGTGCAATCGATATGTGTTATTACCTCTGTGAAATGCTCCGATCGTGGAGTTGCTACCTTTTCTCCCCATATATAAAACCAACATTGTTTAACCAAAATCAATTCATTTCGCGTGAAAGTGCGCGACAGTTGTGACTTAATACGGAAATCGAAAGTGTAACAAAAATGTGGAAAATTATAGAGGCAAGTGAAGCCTAAAAATAAGAGAATTATCTAAATAAAATTACATGCAGTTTTATGTTCTTTTCTACTGTGTCTGCATATGTACACCCGCCTGGGGAGGCTTACACCATGGACCAGCTTATGGAATACCAGTGCAAGTGCCAGTTCCGGTTCATGTTCCTGCTCCAGTGGCTGTTCCTGCACCCGTGGTAGTTGAGGCTGTGTATAGTGCCCCAACAGCCGTGGAGTATGCTCCGCCTCCACCTCCACCTCCACCTCCAACATACTTTAAGTACGCCACCGCCTATGCAGCTCCCAATCCTGTTGTTAAATACTCTCTGGGAGCACCGATTACCACTACTACCACCACCTATGCGGGATTTGCTGCTCCTCCATCACATTTCCTTACCAAATTCGCTGCTCCTCCGCCCTCTACCTATCAATACTTCTCCCCTCAGCCACCTTCCTCTACATATGCCCGTTATCGAATTCGGTCTGCACCCCCACCATCAGCTGTTTATGGAGCTCCTCCTCTACCTTACCTACCTGTTGCTGCCAGTCAGGCCTGGTAGCCCCCAATAAAATTATGAATGTTTATCAACTCGAATTAGCAATTAATTAAAAAAAAAAACAAAATTAAAATGTTTTTAGTTATGTCTTTATCAGAAAATTAATGCGAGAATGTATGCATCAATTATAATGATTAAGGGGCATACATAATTCAAATGCACTGAGAGAAACAAAAAAAAAATAGTAACAGTTTGAGAACAAATGTTTTCCAAGACCAAGGTTTCTCAAACTATGGCTGCAACAAGTGATCCTAGTCTGTATTGGCTCCTCGATGAATGCCTTACGTTAATCAATCAGGGGACTTCAGGACGTCGCGATGTTAAAATCTGGAACTATTTATGACCATGTGCCTGCCCGCAGCGAAGGCTAAATCGTCCACTGTCCAACCAAAACCTCCTTCTCTCCCGATTTTTGCGACTAAAGATGGCCCAGCACGATCTTAATGTCGTGATCGGCGCAGCGCTCAAATGGATGTTCCAGGGGCTCATAGAGTTCGTCTTTTGTCGAGGCGTCCTTGCCTTCTGTAGGCGCGTGTGCACATACAAGACTAATATTAAAATATTTTGCAATAAGTCTGAGCAACTGGTGTGAAGCTGATGACAGCGTGGGTCGTCGTCTGAGGGGGTCCATATCCGAGGCAACCACAATTGCAATTTTCATTGGTGTTGATTTTTGAGGGTACCAAACCCGACGCACTAACCCTATATATTGTACCCTGTAGGGAAGGGCGGGTTGCCGCTCATGTTGGCCAGTAGCTTTGCGGTTGCATCGCTTTGTTTCCGGTGGTCACCACGAGAAGGTGTGAGTCGAGTTCAGACGCTGTAAGCCGGGATCACGCTGGGTTCGCCAGATTAAACCGATCGTCAGCTTTACCTGACTACGTACGCCCCCATTAGGTCCAGAAGATCTATAACTAGATGTTTTGGACCACCACCATAGCTATGCAATACATAATCTAGCAACTTTACGAGTACGTATTTTGGCCCTTTTCATTTCACCGACGATCAAGAATCTTTTTAAACGAAAAACTTTTTCGTTTTGATGTTGCGAAAACACTAGGCCGAAAAACGGCAAATCAGCATTCCCAAGGCTAATATTTGGTTTATAATTAATAATAGTGAAAATCAAACAATTTAATTTTAGTTTTAAATGGGTTTGACAGAGCCTTAAAGTTTAAAAAAATATTACTCATACGACACGTTCATTGAATACAAACTTGTAAAACGAAACTAATTATTATTTCAATTGCTGTAATCTTTGAAAATAACACATAGTAGTAGGTCTTTTATTATTTTTCATTTGAATAGTTTTTAAATCAAGTCAACGCCGACTATTTTTAAATGAAAAATATATATGATAATAAGCAAAACTGCGTGTGAGTTATATACGAAAACTTAAGAGACTATTCGCGCCCCTTTTTTACAATTGTTTTTTTGTACGCTAATTGTACATCAAAAGTATCAGATAGGATGGTGACAGCATGACCTTAAAAATGTCATACTCATGGGGTCCAACCAAGAGAACACGAAGCAAATCAACTTTCGAAAAGTTGCCGTTTAAGTGAAATTGGGATCATGCCTGATTGACTTTGTTTACTAAAATAAGCTCTTATACTTATTTGAAATAAAGCCTGTACCAGGTTATGTGGTTCTTATGGCTTTGAAATCCTAATAAAATATTGAATTAACTTTCTCACCTGAATATAATTTTGTGCGGTTTACTTCTTATAATTTAAAAATTAACTTTCTTGATAGGCCTGCTTTTTATTTTATTTTATTTTTTATATTAAATGGGGATGCGCAATAGGGTTGTCGAAAATATATCAAAATATCAATATATCGATAATATTTTTTAAAACTGATATATTTATATCGTGATTTTTTTTTTGTCCAAATATCGAATATCGATTTTTTTTCGGGATATTTTATGATATTTGTGCCTTGGTCACTTTAAGATCTGAGCAGCGAGCGCAAACGCATTTAAAAGACGCAAAGATAAAATGGATTCAAATTTGATAAAAGCTAATTACAGCGACATAAAAAAAGGCACAGCCAAGTATAATTTGTGCGGAAAAGTAATTAAAACAAGCGGTAACACGACCAATTTGGCGTCCTCAAAAAAAAGGAAAGCTTCGAAATGGGAAACATGTTCCTTGCTTTGCGCGTACAATCCACTTGGTGGTAGATGACACAGTAAAGGAGAGTTCGGAAAGCCCTGCGTTAATGGACCAGTTGCGAAAAGCCCTGGCCGATGAGGGAATTCCGGAAGGTTGTATTAAGACCCTGCAGCAAAACGTTGACACGCGATGGAATTCGTGCCTTGATTTGCTGACGTCCTTTTTGGGTCTTGCAAATAAAGTGGCAATCATTCTTATAAAAAGAGACGAATGCTATCGGCTAAAGAACTAAACATTTGCCGTGATTTTTGTAGACTTTTGAGCCCATTTAAAGATGCAAGTGAGACAACAAGCGGTGAATATTATGTAACTGTCAGCTTGGTAGTTCTGTTAATTTCACTATTAGTCAACAAAATGCAGATTGTAAAAGTTGAATCCTATTGAGGAAAAGGTTCAAGCCAATTAAATCCAATAAAATATAAGTGAAATCGTCATTTCTTAATAGGTCGATTCCCATAAAAGGTCGATTTTTTAAGGCATTTGGAAGAAACGCAAAATAGTGAACTGAAGTTAGGTGGCCGCAAACATCATGGGAGAGTAATCCCTTAATCTTCTGGAATTCGTATAAGCTGTCCATGCCGGGACTATCCAGACTGGCTCTAAGGTATCTTATTACTTCTGGTAGCTCAGTGCCTTTGGAGCGACTTGCTTCTGCTGTAAAATGTGCCATCTTTTTAAAGTCTTTTAAATTCAAGTATTGGAACTAAAAGTATTTAATATGTATAATACATAAAAAACTCGAGTCTCATGGAAAATATTGTTATTTTTGCTGAATATAGACTATATCTTTTTATTTTGGGGCAGAATTTGATCCTTTTTTGGGAAAAAAAGGAAAAAAATTAAAATATCAATTATATCGATATATCGATATTTAAAAAGTAATATATTTTATATCATTTGATATTTTTTCAAATCAGATAATATCATCGATACGATATTTTAAAAATATTCGGCAACCCTAATGCGCAATTACACATGCTCGGTGTTTTTGCTCTGATCTTATTATAAAATAAAGAATATATAGATGGTGGGCCCAACTTAATAAATAAATAATAATTAACGGTTAACAAGGGAAGGAGGAGGAATTTGCCAAGTCTGAAACAAACTTGATCGGGGTATGGTTTACATCTACGACAGAACAATAGTTTACAATATTATTTTACACCTTGTTCCTTTATGGGCTCTCTCATACACTTCCATTATAAAAATTTTTTTTTTTTAATTTAACTTACTTATTTACATTTACAAAGACTATTAAGGTAATATTAATATTTGTATTTTTATTATACCCTTGCACAGTGGGTCGAATTCCCAAATAATTGGCATAAAGTCGTGTGTTGCAGATATCGAATTGAAACTTGGTACTTTTAATAGATATAACACCTATAATATTTAAACGAAATGTTAAGTTAATTTGACCACGCCTTCCCCGACCGCCCTTATATGGCAACACTGCGTATACGTAATCTGAAAACAAAGATTTGAGAACTGTGAATAAAATGTTAGAGTTTAAATTAAAAATGAATTTCCAGTAACTTATAGTCAAATTTTAAGCGTTCTTTCCTTTAGTTGGCCAAATATCTGGTTTTTAAAAGCGGTAGAGTAGCCGTCCATACGTCCAGCAGCGTTGCATGACAAAGTTTAAGCTCATTTTCAAGTTTAAAGCACCGCAAAAGCCGCAAAAAGCCGCAGACAGGATAATTATAATCTTTTAATACACACTTTCTACTTTATTTTGACATATATTACAAAACACACAAACACGCACAAGGTTAGTTTTGCTCCACAGAAGACTTGCACTTTTCTTAAGTTTTCTCTGTTTAGGGACCACACGAAACAACACAATTTAAAGCAACATATTGAATATTATTAAGAAATGCTTCCATTTATTTATTCTACATATCCTGGCCTTTATTATCCATATTTTGGAAAAAATTTTTGTGCAACTTTACACGACGTGCAAGTCCTCAAAGTTAACAAATAGTTGTCGCCAATTTTATCGCAACAATCACTGCACTCATCACCTGACTTCGATAATCGATAACAATTTCAGGGTTGCCAAACTATCGAAAATATTAATCGATTCTTTGTACATAGACTATGTATTTTTAAGGTGTATTATTAAAAATGAGTTTTGTTTCCATGAAATTTTGGACTTTATGCCAATTATTTGGGAATTCGACCCACAGTGCCTTGGAGAGGGTATATTAAAATTGTTCGGATGTTTGTAACGCACAGAAGGAAGCATCTCCGACCACATAAAGTATATATATTCTTGATCAGCATGACGAGCTGAATTGATATAGCCATGTCCGTCTGTCCGTCCGTCTGTCCGTCCGTCCGTCTGTTCGTCTATTTCTATGCTATCTCCTCCGTCAGTTTTAAAGCTATCTTAACCAAACTTTGCACGAAGTCTTTTGGTACAAATACGCTGCACATTTGTCGGAACCGGCCGGATCGGATGACTATAGCATATAGCTGCCATAGGAACGATCGGTTGAAAAACTAGTTTTAGTGAGAAAAACTTTTTTGTTTACAATGCGATCGCTCCCAACGCTCGTATTTATAAGTTTTTAATGATTTAACAAAATTTCACCAATCCATGTCAAAATCGGACAACTATATAGTATAGCTGCCATACAAAAGTAAGGTCTGAAAAAAAGTCTTAGTGAGAAAACCTTTTTTGTTTTCAGTGCAATCGCTCCCAACGCTCGTATTTATAAGTTTTTAATGATTTCACATAATTTCATTAAGCCTTGTCGAAATCGCACCACTATATAGTATAGCTGCCATATAAACTGTCAGGCATATATCAAGCTCCAAGGGTATATAAACTTCGGTCGAGCCGAAGTTAGCTGGCCTCTATTTTTTTGTAATAAAAAACTGTAAAAAAGAAACTTTACATTAATTTAGTAGTTTTTGGTGTTAATTAAAAAGTGATATATATAAATAATACCAATATTAAGTTAATTATTGCGCCACCACCATCTCTTTATGAATTTTGTTGGCTAAATCGATATCCATTAGATCCCAATTGTCTAAAGTTTTATTATTTTCTTTTTTGAATCTATGGTAGAGTATGGGAATGCCTTCCCATTATGATTATTATTTAAGCTATTCAAAACAAGAGATGCTTCTGGAGGAACAAAACTATTTTCTAGTGTGCTTATTAGATAATACTAACCAAGATAATAAAGAGCTTGAAAAACGTTATTATAGACACAAGTATTTTGATGAGATTTCTTATGAATTTTAAATTAATGTTGTCAATTCTTACTATTAATACTATTATTAATTTTTTGTTGGTGAGGTTCTTGGTCGATTCGCTCCGTGGCGTTCTGAGCACAAATATACAAGTTCTTTGGGACCTTCTTTTGAAAGCTATGGTTCGCTCCATACATGAAATATGAAACAACTGGCCCAAGCATATTAGTGATATTTAAGTGGAATGATTTTATTTTTGCTCGATGCTTTACTTGCTTCAAGTAGAATAAGAGATAATTTCTCACAGTGCATTTAGCAGATTTCCGTGCCTCATTGATTCGCCAATTTCGGTTTAAAGGTGCGGCCTAAGACGCTGACTTCAACTCTGACCAACCTCAATCGGAACTTGGTTAAGCGTATCGCACTCGCAACGTATCGTAGCTGAAAATGGGTCAGCAGTTCATGTTGTGCATACATTTCAGAAGACGAATCACTTTATTAGCTTTAAATTAAATGCGAATAGATATCGTTTATGAGCTCGGAGGTCATCGAACATAGCGCGAATATCTCGCATCTTGCGTCTATTTTTTTTCGGCAAGCCGACAATTTGTTGTTCAAACTTGCAGAGAGACAACATTATTGGGTCTTTAGCATGCAAAGCCCGCACGGCATTTTTTTGTTTTGTTGTTGTCTTGGTTTCTTGGCAGACGCAAGCGGCCTAATGGGTTTTTGTGTTTGTGCGGCTTTTTGGCTTCTGTCACATGATAGTCGATTTGTGTTTAATAAACTCAAAAATGCTAGGCGAGGTGTCGACATGGTTGCGGCATTTCTATGGGTTATAAAGTTAAACAGAGAACAGAGGTGTCGCTTAGAGGGCAGAGATATTAAAGTGGGTAATGATCTTAGATAACACTTTTTAACAATCCTCTACAAAATACGGCCGATTCAAGCTACTCAGAAAAAAACCATATTTTTTTAGTATAAAAGTAAGATTGGATTCCTACAATAGGATTAATTTTAAGAACTAGAAATAAATACATTTTAAAAATATTCTGCTTTTACGGTGATTTCATTCCACAACTTAGACCAAATTTGAAAAGCCAGAGAACATGAATCAATTCCACTTTCGAAAGATTGCCGTGGAACTAGCAACATTCTTAATAATTTTGAGTTTACTTTTTTTATAGGCATTTTTTATAGCATTCTAAATCGCAGAAATTTTTCGCAGGCTCTAGATCACAAGACACGCTTGCACAACACCATAAAGGAGGCTGGTTGACTGTGTAGCGCTATTTCATGAATACCAATTCAATCTTCAGCAGTGTTCACCTGACTTTAATGAGCTGGCAGAAAGTACCTCATGACAGAACTGCTATGACCCCTTGGGAGTCCCAAAGGCAGGCTTGTAGCAAAATCCAACATCAGGAGCAAACGCCAAAATCGCTAAAGCTTTATTTATTTTACAATTTATTTCAATAAATGGGGCGGTGCACTTGCATATTTTTGGTGTTTTTGCTCTGATATGATAGTTTTTCGCGGTTAAAAGGAGAATGTTGGATCATGATTTCCTTCTACCTGTTTTTAATAAAAAGAGTATAAAACCAAAGATCATTTTATTTTCAGTTCGAATGAGATTTGTTAACTGAGCAATAGATGGCGCCACTACTTTCTTTGAACAATTATTAATTATTAATTATTAAGGGACTTACAAATCAGGCCCGAAGATGGCGCTACTGCTGTGATTGTGTGGCTACGTGGCGTTAACTATTTATTTAAAACACTGCTTAGGCTTAAGTTTGGTTTATTGAAGACGAAGACAGTCCCAGTTTATTTAGCTCCAATTACAGATTCAGCTCATTTAACTTGTTCGCACATCCCTGGCAACTATAGATGCTCGATACTGCCGCCTTTTTATGTATTGTACATCTCTAACTTACACACACACGCATCTAACTCTCAGCCTTTCTGTGACACTCATTCTTACCGGCAACATTAAACCGAACTTAAGGCTGTTTAAGCCTACTGTTTGGCAACCCAAAAGTCATAACTTCAGTATCCTTATCCTTAGCGTTCCTTTCGCAAATCGATCAAAAAATATTTATTGAACGACCAAACTGTATATCTCTGTTTCTTACAAATTGCGGGGGCGGCAGGTGAAGTGGCAAAAATCGTAAAATATACTTAACTTGCCTGCATGAAAAAGAAGCATATGTTCCACACATATCAATCCTCTATCTCTTACCATCTCTAAGATCTTTCTTTTCATACGCATAGATAAACATGGCTAAATTGATTCCATCAACTTGAACTACCTTTCGAGTATACAAATTTAGAAGTCTAGGGCTTTTAAATTCAGGCAATATTTGACCTCGAGCAGGTACAACCAACAATTGGACATGTGAAAAGATCAGGTCAACAAAGTCATGTTTCCATGTTTTAATAATAATTATCGTATTTGTGGGAAGTAAAAATATTTTAATAGTTTTTTAAAGTCAAACTAGATCTATATGATTTCTCGTCCAGATTATTTTGCTTCAAATATATTAAGTAATTACTATAAATTTTAATCAAATTTTCCAGCTACGCCTCTGCACCCAAGGCGCCGCTTACATAGTTAAGATGCCAATAAAAAATGACCAACATTGATTTATATGCAAGGCAAACCAAATATTATCAATAGACAACTGCTCAACAACAGCTAACGACAACAAACGATTAAAAAAATATATAAAAGCCAAAGCTTAGATAAATAAACAAAAACAAAATACCACAAAAAGCAACTGCCAAAAAGTCAGACTGCACTCAAGAGCAAAAAAAGCAGAAGCAAACGCATTTCGGCGAGAGAGAGAAGTGTCAATCCGAGTTCGGCCAACTGGTCTTGGCGTTGAGAACTGAATGCTACTCAGCGGCGACGTATAAAAAGCATCTTCAGCTGAGGTAACAATTTTAATCATCGTCAAAAGCTACACAAGTGAACATCCAAAAACCAAAAATTCCAATTGCCTAGTTTTAATTTTAAGTGAAATGGCCTCAAAAGTGAGTGTGTGCTGAAAGTGATATAAGAAACAAATTATAAAAATTATAAATTACAGCAACTAATAGCATATCTAGGGACGCTACTAGCTCTACAATTGAGTGTGGTTCTGGCAGATGTTTCACATTTAGGCAAGAATTTGGAATATACCATTACACCCAGTTCACAGGTGGCCTACTATCATTATCCAGCCCCCAGTCGACCGTTGGCCAGATCACAGCCACAAAGATACTATCAGCCTGCTCAAAGATATCAACAACAACCGCAGCAGCCACAGCAGCAGCATCATCAAGTGGCCACAGAATTCTCAGCCCCTGAGCTGGAACATGCGGCCTTTACACAGGCTCTAACCAGTCAGGGTTATGTGTTTGGAGCTGCTTCCGCACAGAATAATGCCGTACAGAAGCCGCCTGCAGCCTCGCTAGGACGTTCCATAGCCCCAGCCACAAATGCAATCATTGCGGAGGATGCCAACTCTTTGAATCTTAAGTTGCCCGTGCCATTTGGTCTCACTCCCTTAAATGTGGCGCAACTACCACTTCAGGCCGGGGCTCCCTATGCCAGTGTACCGCACACCACAGGGCTCACCTCCTACGGCACACCGCAGATCCAAAGACGTTAGTTAGCTTAAAAGTCATCCCGACTGATCATCATTTTAGTAAAATAAACCGCTTGCCATCTCTAACCTTAAAAACGCCGAATTGTGTTTGACTTAATTGGCCATTTTGTGGGGTGTTTCAGGGTCAGACATATTGCATTTGCATAAACAGCCCAAGGTTGTCTGCAGAAGACTTCAATTCAGGCATTCATCCATCCATCCATTCATTCATCCAACGATCCAACGATGGCACCTTTCACTCATCTCATTTGCATACCAAAATAAAAACGTTAAGCTTGGCATTGGAAACAGATTTAATACTCAAACGGATGCACATCGTTCAATGTTTAGGGAACGGAACTTTCAGATCTGGATCTGTGAAAGATACAAGTAGAACCTGCTTTCCCATAAAGCAAAAATAAAACAGGAATTTCTAATAAATTAACTAAACAAATTTAGAAAGTCATTAATAAGTAAAGAAGATTCCGCTTTTATTTTTGTTAAAATCACAAAGGGGGAATCAGTTTATCTACAATTTATACACAAATGTTTGAAACAAGCCGCACTAGGAAGTAAGTACCATTTCCGCCACATCAAACTAATTCACATGAAAAACTCTGCATCATAAAATATTATTTGTTTTTTTTTTTTTTTAAGAATTTTATAAGTGTAAGAGACCACTGAACACCTGTGGTTCGACACGATCATGATGATGATGGCTCTCTGTCAGATTGGTAACAAAAATGATTGGCATGTTCAAAAATACGGATACAGTTACAAGCGTGGGGGAATACGATTAAGAAGAAAACAACCAAAAGCAGACAACTCTCATACTCAAGTCGTCATTAAAGTAGCCTTGAGATCATCTTGAAAACAATATGCGGAAAAGATTCAGATGGAATAATGAAGATGAAATACTCTTTTAAGAATAAATGCATATATGATTCACATTATTTTGACAAAGTGGAGTGTTTGTCTGAAAAAGTCTGTGGTTGCCGTATTAGCTTCAATGACAATAAGTAAACCAGTTGGTTGTAACAAGTCTCTCTAAAGATATATTGAAATTATAAAGCTATTATTTCACTTGTCAAAGTTTTCAGAGTTCTCTGAAGTCAGTTGTCAAAATTATCTAAAGAGAAAATCTTATCAAATATACGATGGATTTAATCAAAGATGGCCAAATTTTCTAAGTACTTAGAAATATTTGAAAATCTTAAGGCTGCCTTCACACTGTTCGACGCATGAGACCTTACGATAGATAAAATAAACGATAACAAATTGGCCAATGACAATACCGTATACACTGGATATCATGTTATTGTACTCAAAAAATGCTGTGAATTAAGCAATTTTAACAATGAACAAAGGTCAAGCTAATTCTGTCAATAAACACCAAAGAAATTATAATTCAAATTGTAAAAAAAGAGTGCGCTTTTGGTTGGCATCGATTCGGCAAGATAAAAGCTTTAAAAATGGAGTCTGAAGTTCACGGTCATATGCTAGCGGAAATCGTCTGCGTCGGCAACAACGAAGATGAGGCGAAAGCCAGGCGCTCTTACTGGGTGGACGAGCTAAACTTCCTTCCCAAGAAGGAACAATAAAAATAATAGGACTGATTTTCTTCCGTCGCGACTATACTTCGGAGCAGGCGCGCACCGACTGGATTCGATAGAGGGCGTTCCTAGCTAACGAACAAGTGGCTGGTCAGTTGTCTCCAAGCACCTGGAGAGTCAGGACAGGCATTTTCGCGCGACGTGTTTCTGTGAGTGGTGCAAGCCGAATATAAAGCCAAATGAGCAAATCCAAAGTAAAAACGATGATTTTTGTTGCATTTTCTGACCAATAAATAATTATCATTCTACATGTCAATTGAAAAGCTATTTACATTGAACACATGACGACATAACTACTAGATTATTATGTCATCAAGTGTCCAACAATGTAAAGACAATCTAAGAGGTATATGGCACAAGTACAGACAGCTTAAGAAAGGCTATTTCTCTTATTAACAGAATATATTTACAGCTTCTTAAGCTAGAGGTGGAGAACTATCGATAGCACTATCGACACTATCGATGGTTGGGCGCTATCGAGCCGCCATCGATGGCAGACCTGCACTCTCGATTGCAACCAAGCACCATCGATAGTGCAATTGATAGTTATGCATTGTCACCGATAATGCCAGTTCAATGCTGAAAGCATGTGAATTATTAAAAATACGGAATCTTCCATGCTTTGCTCATACGCTGAATCTGGTGGTGCAAGAAGGGCTAAAGTTCGAGAAAGATGAAGCAATGAAAGCTTTGTTTAAGGGGTTATATACAGTTAGGAGGTCGAAAAAAAGGCATTTATCAAGAATTTCTTCTAAGCAAACTATTTGGTTTATTGATTTGAAACTTGGCAGGTATATTATGACAACCTTAAACTATATTCACATTTTTTTTATTGCCAAAAATAATCATCGGGAACGTTGATATTGCCAATGTTGCAGAGGTCCGCAAAAAAAGGCCCCTTGCGGTGAGCACGATATCTCTGGACTGGCTCAACTAAAATGCGAAAACCAAATAAATTTAATTAATATAATGAATAATCTAGTGATTAATCGAAGGAATTAGCAAAAAAAAATTTTTTGACAAAATGGGGGCTACTCAAAGCAAAAGGTTCGATTTTCGACCAAAATTCGGCTCTTTAATTGTTTAGAAAAATTAGAAATTTTCATCGGATCGGGAAATCCTTCGATTAATTACTAAAAAATATAGTTAGGAAGCTTGTGTAAAAATCGCAGACCGATCGGTTCAGCCGTTTCTGAGAAATCTTGCTCACCGACTTTGAAAACACTTTTTCGAGAAAAACGCGATTAAAGTTTTGAAAGCACTTTACATGTAGTTAATTTTTTTCACTAATGTGTCTATAACTTCGAAAATATTCGTCGGATCGACTTGAAATTTTGTGTGTGTATACTCAGATATATATATATTAAGAAAATGCAAAAAAAAAAATCGATTTTTTGAAAATCCTAACTGTATATAACCCCTTAATAAGTGCAAAACAATTGTTACATTTTTTAAGAAAAGCACCATAGCAGGCGAAAAATTAAAAATGGTTCAAGAAAAATTTTCATATACGCTTTTACAAGAAACGCCAACAAGGTGGAACAGTTTTTATTCAATGGTTGAGCGTTTAATTAGTACAAATGATGCCATTGCTCAGGTATTACTGTCAACGACCAATGCACCACAACCATTCAGTGCAGAAGAAATTAATATATTAAAGGATATTGTTAAAATATTGGCTTTGTTTTATCAAGCGAGCGAAAAAATATCTGGCGGTAAATATGTGACAATTTCTTTAATAATACCGATGGCATATGGACTCCACCGCAAAGTTCAAAGTGTGACACCACAATCAGAAACAACGAAAGGAAAAATTATGCAAAACGCTCTATTGGAATCGATAGTAAAACGGCTTTCTATTTATGAGCAACGGACAACCACCAAGATAGCTACAATATTGGATCCACGATTTAAAAGGAGCGGCTTTCAATACAACTTAAATGCAGAGCAAGCATCAGCATTATTTGAGAATGAGTTAAAAAATATTTATGTTGGCCGATATTATCGACGACTATCGATAGCACTATCGACACTATCGATGGTTTGAGAAAAACAATCGTTGGCTATCGATGGCGCCGACTATCGATAGTTCTCCACCTCTAGTTCACACAGTCAAATTAATTTACACAAACTGTCATGGCGGAGTTTGACTGATTCGAGTTCGAATTTGTCTGGGTGTTCACACACACGTCAAATAAATTTTAATCGAAATTTGTCGAGATTTCGGAAGTTTCGATAGAATTTGGCTTAGTGTTCACACTTGAAAATTTGGTGTGCGTCAAATTTGTGTTTCACAAAAACTATTGTGGAATGTCGATAGCCGCAGTCAAATTATCGGCTTTCAAAAACAAAGGCATTCCAAATTGCTGGGTGCTTTTCCACCAGAGATATAAATTTCAAGGTGTCCTCTTCGTTTAAGGGTCTGGACACTCATGGGCGACTGCGTGCTTGCTTTGCCGGAGGCTCGTCGTAAAGTACTTTTTAAAATGATCTGATCAACGACATGTATTAAATTAAAGTCAAATTCTTGTTTATTATTTATTTACTTACAATTAAAACGCAATCGTCACCTCAAAGACAATTTCTGCGGGACTGAAAAATATATTATTCTACTTTAACTAGTTCTATTATGCTAATTCTTGTCCAAATTAGTTATCCAAACTGATTTACAAAAGTCCTAGCAACTAATATACTCGGACAATCATCACAAGTTTGCCAAAGTTTGTTCTTACATTTGACTTGCAAGATCAAACTCGGCAAATGCGAAATTTTACACAAAATAATACACTATACTGCAAGTATTTTTACATCATTAAGGGCCGATTTCACATCTTCTACATGGAGCGATTTGTCACATAAACTAACAAATAACAGTGTAAGCTCGATGACTATCTGACACATAGCAGCTATCTGGGAGAACAGAAATCGGAAGACAAAAATCGTTTTTTTTTTTTGGGCTATGCCAGTCTTAAGGTATGTGAGCGATATGGGAAACAACCTACTTTAATTTTCAAAGCTTATTTTATTTTGTAGAATACCAACTAGTCCCGGTTGAAGAAATGCAGAGACCATTTGGATATATTTGAAGAAACTTCTTCTTCTTTCAACTTCGGCCAAAGATCTTAAAAAATTGTAACGTCTTGACACGGCTGCACGTTTTTTGCTGTTGTTGTTCTACAAATTTTTTTTGAAAGTGCGAAACATAATTAAGCTACAACTGACTTAATTTTTATGTCTAAACTTAAATCTCGACTGACGTAAATAGAAAGCAAGCCTCATCATTAGGTTTCAATTTTAGTATTTTTTCGCCGAAGTGTAACAACATAGTTTTTGTGTGCGCCGAATATTTGAACTTTTCGTTCCACAAAACACAATTTGCGGGAAAGTTTACTATCATTTGAAGAAATATGCAGCTAAAAGCCATAGAATGCTGCCAGAAGCTTTAAGCGCAAAAAATAATATAAAATAATGGCCATACGCCAAAATCGGCGCCAATGGCAAATGGACCAATTGGGCGTGATGGTACTATGAGCTGCTACAATCGGGTGTTTCGTCGTTGACGCATGCCGATGAGGTGCAACATTTTCGCTCTTTTGAAGAACTCTAAAATTGTATCCATACGAGGATCGCATTAAAAGACGCATCGTTCTATCGAGGCAGTATCCGAAAATTACCAGAAAGGTGAAAAAAAGTAGAGGCTAGCGATGGACAACACTTAAAAAATAAAATTTGTTACAAATTTTTAAGTATTAAGCGTCGAACGTGAACAAAAAAATCGATTGAAACTTCAACATTGAACTAAAAATGCTCCAAAAATAAATTCTTGAAATAAATAATGATCTAATGTATATTCACTAAACTTATTTTATTTTGAAAAAACTTATTGTCAATTGGGGTACGATTCATAAACTCCTTTAGGTGAAACACACATCTTAGTTAATTTTTTGGTTTCTGAGAAAAATATAATTTTCAATACTTATTGAAAAGCCTATTTTTGGTATCAATTCTTTAAATTCTTCAAGTACCCCAAATACCCTCAATCCGCAGAGTATAACAATGCGAAACGCAAAGTGTAGCAACAATCAAATCGAGTCGCCAACACCATCAGCGGCATCAGATGATGACCGAGCCAGCGTTGGCCAGCACGTGACCGAGAGTGAGTGGACCGCTCATTAAGTACCAGAGCCGGTTTTAGCATCTCGTTTTGCTTTACTGGCCAATTAAGGCACATAAATGATGGGGCTGGGCAGGCCAAGATCTGTGCAGATGCTGATGCTACGGATGATGACTCAAGAAGGGGCTCGCATCCTGTTGCACTTTGCAAGGTCAGTTTCAAAAGAATGACGGTCAGGATGAAAGAGGGCTTAAACAAAATTTACGATTAAAATGTTATGGCGTCATTGTGATTTTATATTTATAGCCAATTTGGCTTAGGTTGCGGCGGCGGCGGTCATCAAGGCAATGTGGCACCACCAACCGCTTCAAAGTACACAAGTGCATACAAATGCGAGCAATTTGGGGGACAAGACTTCCGATGTATTTAAAACAAATTTGGGTTTTTAGGCAATTGTTGATCGCAGCACGTTCATGCGATCAGGTATGCAATTGGGGTAGACAACGGCTAAACTACCGCAACAAAATGTCCATCTGGTATATAAGCTACTGGAATTGGTTTAGGTTAAAACATTATCAGTACAAGAGCTTAAGACTCAACAAATAATACAAAATCAACATGTACAAATTCGTAAGTGAATTTAAAACTGAAGGAAGAAGAGCTGGAAATGGTGATAGAACGATCATTGCGAAATATCGCACTACTAAAGTTGTCAAAAGAACAGGCAAAGACAGGCAAAGTTTGCTTCATTTTGATTAGTAATATTTAAAATAAAGCTAAAACAAGTAAAAGAATACAATTGTCGACGCCATAACGTAAATATTTTACAATAATGTGTTTTGCCATGGAAACTGATATTCTATTGGATTTTTTCAAGTAAATCTACTTCCAAACTTGTGAAAAAACGCCTTTGGGGCATTTTATAGCACTAACTGTTTCAAAACTGTGACCGTATAAAAGACTTTGTTAATGTGATTCTTTTTTTCAAATAGATCCATTTCCCAGCTGTCGAGAAATTGCCTTATGTGCATCTAGTAGTAGGCGTTTCTATAAAAGACTTCTTTAAAAAGTGTGACCGTAGGAAATGCTGTGAATGGCAAAACTCTTCGACAGTAAAAAACCAAGGCTTTTACCATCGGTGAAATAGCTATTGAAATTCATGCGAGATTTGAGGATGACAAACGGATTTGAAACATGTCGCCAAAAAAAAAATTTTTCACGGGCATTAAAAGTGTGACCAGTGGGAGTCAAAACTTTCCAACAGTTATTTTTAACCATCCTGTGATGCAGCTAAGAAGATCTATCTCAGGACTTTTCAGGACTTTCAGGTTCTTCAAAAACCGTTTTTTGTAAAGAAGAGTAAGAGATTAGTGAATAAATTTCAACCATTTTCTACAAAGAAGAAAGAGTCTAAAGAAGTTTTAAAGGTCTTATAATTGATTGCTTTTTCTTCCACAAACTTAAGATTTTTTTCCCGATAGATTCAAGTGATTTTACTTACTCACATACTTAACACTTTTTCTCCTTCCAGCTCGTAATTGCCGCTCTCATTGCCTGTGCCGTTGCCAAGCCTGGTGTACTGGCCCCAGCTACCTTTGCAGCACCTCTGGCTTATGCCAATGCACCTCTGTATGCAGCGGGTGGTAGCAGTCAGGTGGATGTGCGTAACAACTTCGATGGAACTTTGTCTTCATATACAACAGCACCATTTGAGTTTACTGCTCCTTACTCCAGTCGTTATGTGTCCGGTATACCAGCTGCTCCAGCTGTAGTGGCCAAGTATGCTGCTGCTGCTCCTTTGGCCTCTCCCTATACTGCTGCTCATTTGGCCTCTCCTTATGCTGCAGCTCACTTGGCCTCACC
This sequence comes from Lordiphosa clarofinis, assembly GCA_018904275.1. Classification (NCBI taxonomy): domain Eukaryota; kingdom Metazoa; phylum Arthropoda; class Insecta; order Diptera; family Drosophilidae; genus Lordiphosa; species Lordiphosa clarofinis. The sequence continues at coordinate 727,149 of JAEIGQ010000026.1, forward strand.
CTATGCTGCTCCCTTTGCAGCTCCCTATGCCTCACCCTACTTGGCTTCACCTTATGCCGCCGCTGCTCCAGCGCCGTTTGTTGTTTAAATTTTAGAAATATATTTTAGCAATAAATGATTTGATATTGTACCTCAGGCTTAAACGAATGTAAATTACAAATTACAGCAATCGAACTCATATTTATGGTACAACTGTCAATGCTTGTGGTTATATAATCGTTCAGTTAGGCTTTCAAAATCATAAACAACAATCGAAGACCAAAAGTAATTTCTTTCAAAGTCACGAGCTCAACTTAAGTGGGGGGTTACCTCACCCAACCAATCACCTAACCATATATATGGCATATTATGGACGGGGGGACAGTGGGTTGTCGGCTAATGAAAGCAAAGAAATGGAATGCAAGTGCAGGGCTTCTTTTTTCTATAAATAATAAGTTAGCTAGACAATTGTCAGACATTAAACGTTAAGCTTTCGCAGCCTACACACCTTTAAGTAAAAAATAAGCAAGATGTGGCAATTGTTTGGGGTAAGGAATTCCCTTTGTTTCATAAAGGAAAGACTTATTTTAAATAACTCTCCTTTTAGGCTTTCATTTGGGCACTACTTTTGGTAGTTGGAGAGGCCAAACCTTCGCATCACTTCGATCATCATTTATCACATTTTGATCCGCATTTGAATCATTTAGATTCGCTTCATGCTTTGCCTGAGCATTTGGAATATGGAGCACCCTGGTTACAAGAGACTTTAGTACCTCCACCAGCCCCAGCACCTGTATATGCACCTGCACCTCCTCCAGTACTTCCCGCCCTGGCTCCTGCACCTCCTGTATTTGCCCCAGCTTCATTTCTACCAGCACCTGCACCACTTTTACCCGCTCCTGTTCCTGCACCAGCGTTTCTACCCGCACCCGCTCCCCTTTTACCCGCTCCCATCCCAGCACCAGCTTTCTTACCCGCACCCGCTCCTCTGTTGCCTGCTGCACCTGTTCACACACATTTTCTTCCACCCGCTGAACTGCATTTACCCACTGTGACTCAAGTGTTGCCACCCATTTTGGAGGCTGCACCCTTTACCTCCAGCTATCGTGTTATACCTGGACCCAAAACGACCACCACAAAAGTATCATTGGGTTATGCCTTCCCTAAGCTGATAGCTGCACCTCATCATCATCATCATCTAAAGGCTTTGCCCTTGAAATTGGGCCATCATCATCATCACCATTCGCTGTTCTAGGCTACTTTTCAGTAACTTGGAAAGAAACCAAAGATTTATGGAAGTCATTGTTAACTTTAATGAGAGTCTATTTATCTATTACAAGTATTAGGAAATAAAATTCGTATTATAAAACAAATCTATAAATCAAGTCTACTAACTTATGAAATGCTGCAGAAGTTTCGGTTTGCGGATCGGTTCCTTTACCTATCGATTCTTTGTTTAGCTTTAGCTTAAAGAACTTTAAAATGAAGACTTACATAATCATAATGTCATAATGTAACCAACTTCAATACGATTTTGAAATGACAATATTCAGTTTAAGCACTAGAAAACTACTTTCATCTGGGCAATGTATTGTAAAAGTTGTATATGTGCTGAAAATCTTGTCTTATATGATTCTTGATTTGGTTTGGTAGGATAAAAATGTATATGGTTCGGTTCAGGGTCCAGTTCTATAAACTCAAAAAACCAAATCGGTTCAGTAAACTCTGAAGACTTCGAATAAACGATTGTATTTCCGACCACACTTAGACTTCTTAAATATTTCTTTGGAAATATTTTTTTAATTTATATCTTAGCATTATATAATTAAATAAAACTCCATTCGATATGAAACGAACAACTATCTTTAAAATAATGGCTGAACAATTAAAACAGCGCCAAAAAGCGTTGTTACTTAAATTATTCCCCCTTCTATTTTTTGAGTTTAAGGCGCCCCAATAATTTGAAAAATAGGGATCGATTGTGAAAACAAGGACTTCATTCTGCGCCTCTAAAGGATAACCCAGTTTTAATTTATAACCGTACTAGCAGACCCGCGTGCTTCGCTGCTAATGAATTTAATATAATAGTACATTGTTCAAAAAATCAATCAATCCATTAAGAAATGTGCTCAATGCTTGTGCTGGGCTCCCCAATTTAGGCAATTTCACGACAATGGCGACAACGTTCGTTTATTGGACCGATTATTATATGCCTATGAGAAGCGTAGTCGGTGACACTATTGTACGAGAACGCAACACCTTGTGGATTTTGTTTTTCACCATGTTCATTTGCAGTTGTTGTTGCATCATTGTTGATTATTTTCATTGCGATGTGTAATGTCTTGGGCACTTTTACGACTCCTCGAAGCCACAACTTGTGACGCATACACCAATCATCTAACAAAAATCATCAATTAAAAATAAAGTGTTAGTCTGCTGATGAACGAACTTGTTAGAATTTTTAGGCAACAAAATTATCGATATATTTTTGTTGGCGGAAGGTTTGAATTTTTGACAACAAACAGCTTAATATAATTAAAAACTTACTACTAAATATTTACGACCGTCGTAACTAGCACCAACTGCTCCTAGAATTCTCCTTGAATTTTCCTTAAAACTCTGTTAGCCGTTTAATGTTGTTTTTAACTTTGTTGTAAGCCCATCCCCGGCGGTTCCATTAAAAAGGACTCCTGACCACGCAAAGAAGTGTCTAAAAATGTTAATTTTAACAAAGTGGCAATGGGCTAAAAGTTCCCCTCCCGCCACGATCTCGACTACGGCTGTCCCAGTCCGTCTTGATCTCGACCAAAAAATTTTAATTCCTGCCAATAAGGCAGTGACCTGTTGGGGCCCAGAGCAAAAGTAAGATGTTTCCCATTTCAGGTTGAACGAGGACTACGTGACCCTATCTACAGCGCAAGCCGGAAGGTTATTCCATCGTTCCGTAACCAGGCGCCGGGTTTCATTCCTTGTGATTATCTTGTAAAAGGATATGGGCGTCCCTATCAAGCTCTCTAGGAGGAGTTGAATAGTAGTCTTGACAAACTGTGTTGAGGTGTCCCCAGTTCAGGTAGTTAGTACGCGTACGCGGGGCATCGTCTTTTTGGAGTGGCGGCTTTTCGAACTTTCCTCCTCCTCCGCAACAACCAGGAGTGCCTTTGGAGCCTTGCACGAATTTCCGTGAGCTACTTGCGAAACCACGTCATTTGCCTTCTCAACATAGTTTGTTTGTTTATCTCTGACAGCTGTGTGCTATCGATAACAAATCATAATCAAGCAATTCTAATAAACTATTTCTTTGTTAGATTCACATCTAACACAATCACGAAAAATAGCAAACATGATTGCGCATCATGCCCGTTCAGCAGCACAATCTAACAAAAATAGTCGATTTTTTGTCATCGATTTATGCAACTAAACACGCTCATTGTTTTTGGTCCATAAGTGAATAATGAACAATATGTCGAGAATATTGTGTGAAAATTTGAAGTCAATCCGAGTAAAAATAACGGAGTTACAGCGTTTTAAACGGCCGGCCGTGCTACCTGATTGCTACCGTATGAAAAACTTAAAATCGATTTTCCCGAAAACGTCTTTTTAAAAGTTCGAGAGATCAGAACTGGCAAATGTATGAACCGACCCAAAAAAGTTGATACGCAATTTAAAGGTGATGAATTTCTCCACGTAATCAGGAAATTCATCACCTTTAAATGCGTATCTACTTTTTTGGATCGGTTTAGTAAATTTTGAGTTCTGATATACACCGCAAAACACCTCTGGACATTTACTGTTACCAGCTTATTTATCAATGTTTTTATTTGAAAATTTTTTTCTGACATACTTCAAAAGTTGTACAATAATATTTAATAAAGTTTAGAAAAATTATATTATTGATGTCGCCGCAAAAAAATCATAAAAATATGCGTTTTTCTCGCCTTTTTAAAACCCTACCTAAATGTAAAGAAACCTCGCTAAACACACGATTTGGCAAAACTTCGTAAACCTAACGTACTGGGGGAAAATGGAAATTTTATTTGAATTCAGCGAGCAAAAATACATATGGTAAGTTTTCTATCTTCTCTATTGCAAAAGTTGGCTGTTTTTTGTAAACTTGTGGATCTGTTCCGGACCAAAGATTTCGGTTCGGTTCAACAAATATTTTACAAAGTTACAAAATTCGAACTTTTGACTATCGATTTTAATGTTAACAGGTAGATCCGGTGCAGCTTTGGTTTGGTTAGGTTACGGTGGCAGTAAGCGACAAGTCGCTCTTTCACTTAGGCGACACGACCCCGTTGCGATGCCCTATATTCACTGTTAAGTTTATTTATCCCGTGAGGGGTCAATACTGACCCAATGTGTGGACGAAATAAGCTTAAGTAGAGCCAGAGTGGTTAAACAAGAGTACTAGGTCTCTTCCTGCTCAGAGCGGGACAATTGCACAGAAGATGCTTTGCCGTTTCCTCCTCTTCCTCATATCTGCCACTGCTATAGGAATCCAGCTGCGCTACGCCTAGGCGTGCTGCGTGTCTGCCAAAAAACAGTGACCTCAGGAGACCCTCAGGGCTCCTACCAGAAACGCAAAAGTGTGTGAGTACGCTTTATGTCGAATGCTGGTCACTTCCAGGACTTACTTAACAAGAGAATAGGTTTTTCCAGTGCGAAGGATTTATTGTGAAGCCTGTGGGTTGTCAAAGCCATCCTTATGGTGCTCTTCTCTGCCGGGCAATCGCCTTAAGGGATGGGCGACTTTCAGTGACCGTGAGTGTGAATAGGCAGCTTCCAGAAGGCGGAACGATAAGTTGAGTAGACCTAGTGCCAAAGAGTCTCAAAATCAGGACAGAATAAATCGATGTGGTTTGAATCAATTCTTTGGATAGAGGTATAGAGTTAGTGATAATCTACCTTTGAGATCTTCGATTTCAAAGATAATTTAATGTTTCGAACAACAAAAAAGCTACGCGACACATTGAATTCAACATCACTATTAGAGGACGACGATCTAAGTGATATTATCTGAGCCTTCGAATCTTCTAAATAAACGTCGACTTAAGTCTAAATTGATAAGGCTTTTACAAAAATAAAGAAATTGCAAGTTCTGTTTAAATAGGAAAAAACGTAAGGCAAATCGAGGTCCTGTGGGTGATCGCATGATCATCAAGGTCCTCAGGACGTTAACTATTAAACAACTACCCTATTTGATGGATATTAAAGCCAAGTTCTTGTTAGTCTAAGTTTTCATTATTAAAAGACAAAATTATCAATAAAGTTCAGAAAATGAAACCCATTTTTCTCCATTTAAAATATTTTTATAACTTGGTGTAAAATAGCTAAAATTCATAGATTAGCAGCTCATTACACACTCTCAGACACTTCGTAATGTCACCGAAAATGGTTTCCATCTCACACACACACACACACACACACACACCTGCTACAGTCATTCCACAAATGTGGTCCGTAAATTTCCAACTGTTGCCTGCGAATCACAAATTCCAGGCACAAGACTGGCGAAACACGCGACAAACATTGCAACAAAAAAAACTGAATTTCAATTTGCACCACCCAAAAACCAAAAACAACTACAACAACAGAAACGAAATCTTGCTTAATCCAAGTAAATTGGGCTAGGTTATGGTCTGCAATTATGAAAGTTGAAGACCTGATGATTGGATGGGGATACGATATATACGTAAGAGGTGGCCAATTGATTATTAAATACATTGAACGCCCTTCGTTCGATATAGAAAGTCTGGCAAAGGTATTTACGTATGCCTAGGCCATAAGACTTGGGTTAAGGGAGAATTATAAAAGCATTGACATGTGGACAATTCGATATCAAAGCTTAGTTAGCCCTCCAATCAAACACAAGCACCAAGCTTCATCACCAAACAATATGTTCGCCAAGATTGTGGTAAGTTGGAAGGGATAGACACAAATTTAAGAAGGATTTGTATTAAGGGATTTTCTATTCCACGCAGCTCGTTGCTCTGTGCGTGGCCTCAGCCCAGGCTGGTCTTTTGCCATTCGCTGCTCCCTTCGCAGCTCCGTTGGCTGCTCCCTTAGCTGCTCCAGTGGCCACTGCCGGCGTGGTGGCTCCCTACGCCTCTAGTTTTAATGCTCATCGCATTAATCATGCTGTAGCCTTCCCAGTGGCCCCAGCACCAGTTCCAGTGGCTGCTCCTGTTCCTGTAGCTGCTCCTGCTCCAGTTGCCTTTGCTGCTCCCGCACCAGTCCCTGCTCCTGTAGCCTTTGCCGCTCCCGTACGTCCACCTGTGACCTTTGCCGCTCCAGCTCCAATTAGTTTTGGTTTACCTGCCTTTGCTGCTGCCCCGGCTTTGGCTCCCCTACCACCCAAGGTAGCCTTTGCAGCCCCCGCTTTGGCTCCAGCTCCTTTGGCTGCTCCTTTGCCTGCTCCAGTGCCTGCTCCTTTGGCTGCTCCAGTGCCTGCTCCTTTGGGATTTGCTGCCCCTGCGCCAGTGGCTTTTGCTGCTCCTGCTAGATTTGGCTTTCCCGGCGCCTTCCCTGCACCACTGGCTGTTGCCCCCAAATTTGCACCAGCTCCTTACTTCTTCTAAGGATTACCACTGAATTAGAGAAACCCTCCGTCCTATTAGCACGTAAAACTTAGTCCAAATCTCAATTAGAAAGCAAGACAAATGCTTGGCGAATAAATTTTAAAAACAAAATTTATTTTATGTAATCCTTATTAGAAGTGAACATTCTTCACATGACCAATACGCTGAAAGAGCGGCACATGCTCAAAAGGTGTATGTGAGATGGGCACCGAGTCGTAGGTAACATGGGCTAGCTTAGTCAGAGGAGCCACTATGGTATAGCCAGGATGTTGCTCGTGCTCTTGTTGAGAACTCGATTCGTGCTCCTGGACGGTGGCCACAGGATGATGAATAAGAATTGGCTGTTGATAAATAATTGTAGCCGCTTGGATATGATGCAGCAGGAAAATGCTCAGTGCAAGCATAAACCTGAAATTCTGACAAACAAAGATTAGATCTTAAGTGTTTTCGAAAATATTCCAAAGAGATTACCTTGAACATTTTTGTTTACAAGCGTTGAGCTGCACCTTTTCCACCAACTGCACTTAAACTAAACCACAAACAGCCATTGCATTTATACCGGGGTTTCATTTCAACTTCTTTCATACACTGAGAGAAAAAATGGCAAAAAATATGATTTCGACAAACTTTAATTGTTCATGGAATAAGAGTTTACTCCCTGTAAGAAAATCAGCTTAAATATTTTCTGAAACTATTTTAAATGTTGAAAGAAATATGCCATTTTCACTTTTTGTGGACCAGAATTCTTAACTAAGTCGCCAAATCAAATGGGAGCTGTTTGCATCATACACAAAAATTCCTATTCAATCAACAAAACTCAGCGTTGAATAAAATCACTATCATACCGGCAAACGCAAAGAGCGGTTGAATGTAAGTCGGCTGATGGAACACGCTTCGGAACGTTGACTTTCGGGCTTACCAACAAATAGCTGATTCCTTTGCTCTCTCTATTTGACAGGCCTTGCTTTTTCTCTCGCTCCCTCTCCGTATTTTCCATCTCTGTCAGTAGAGCAGACCCGGCCACCTTCAGCTCATATGTGCCAAAGTCAGTCGTGTTTTTAAACAAACGCTAGCCGAAGTTATGATTGTGTGAATCGGTATGGTTGCAAGTAAAACTGGAGAGAGCTCTCTTGTTCACCAACACAAGCGCACTTTTTTGTCCTCTACATTTGGCCGCCTCTGCAGTAGAGCTGCTTCGCCCATTCGAAAACTCATACGAGGTGATTCTCGATCATTCGTTACTAAGCCGAACGAACAAACCCACAAATTAAATGGAATAAAGATAAACATGTTTATAATCAGAGCACCCACAAGGTTTGATTGGTTTGCGTGAATAAAAATTAGCTGCGAACATGTATGTATGCAAGTTAAATCATTTAAGTTTATGTGGGTGTTGATTAATGTTTAAACGTTTTTCGATTTCGATTATTTTCTTCGATTTCTGCAAAAGCGTCTCTTTATACTTTCTTTGGTGTAGTCTATGACCACACACGTCTGTGAGCAGAGGCACAGCTTCTTGTTCTTACTGATACATTAGATCAAAATCAGATCAGGTCTGAGATTTTTTTTTCTTTTTCTAAATATAAAAAATTTCAGTTTTAAATTTTTGTATTTTTACTTTGAACAGTTAAATTCCAGTTAAAAAAAATTTAATTATACAAATACCAGAGATTAAAAACCGATCGAATAACAGTTTGGGTACGGTTACGGTTTTAGGTATGAAATATCACCTTGACATACAAATTTCATTTATAAGCTCAAATTTTTTATACGGGACTTTCATCTTTATGTCGTATGTATGTATTTTAACTAAAAGATAAGAAACTACTTTATTCACACAAGTATCGTATAAAATCAAGGCCGACTATTTAAATGAAAAAAATATATGATATCAGGAACACGGCGGTTGAGTTATATACAAAAACTTTAGACGCTGTTCGCGGCTGTTCAAACTTTTTTTTTTTTTATGGGTGGGGGCATGACCTTACAAATTTCATACTCATGGGGATCAACCTATTGTTCATACATCTAATCGAAATTTTTACTACTGGAGAAAAAACCGAAAAAACGCATATATATGTTTCGTTTACGGTACTGATAATCTGTTATGTAAATAAAGGTTATACGGTTACGGTTAAGGGAGAAAAATTTTTTTACGGTTTACCGGTTACGATTACGGTTTTAAAGTGTTTTTAGCGGTTACGATTACGGTTTCGTATACGGTTTTAATCTCTGAAAAATAAAATAATTTTAATTTCTATGATAGCTGTGGCTTAATGGTAGACAGTACGATTCCCCTTTTAGAACATACTTGTAAAAAGTTTTAGCTTTAGCTATAATATAAGAAACCTTAAAAAATCTTTCAATAAAAATACATTTTCATAAAACTGTGAACTTTGGGCTCTCTTTAACGTCTTTTTTTGCAGTGTATGTACAGTTAGGAGGTGTCTTCTTCGTCATCGAACCGGTTTCAGTGCATTTCCCTTGCCTGAAACCTGTCGCTTCAGATGTCTCCTACTCCACTTAACTAAGTAGTGTTTCTCTCTCTTCTATCTTTCTCTCCTCCATCAAAACTCGTTTTCAAGTTCAAGATTATATTTTGTTTTGTAGATGGTCCAAGTGTCAGTGACTCTTTTGTGCACTTAATTATTGTGTGATTCGTTTTTTTTGTACATTTCTTTAATGTCTGATGTGAGTTAGTCGGTCGCTGGTCATTGCTGGCATTTGTTTTCCTGCTCCATTGTTTTTCATGCAAATAATAAATTATTGCTTAATCTTTTTTATATTTTTTATTTTATTTTATTTTTTTGATGCCTGAAGATATGGTTTTGTGCTTTTTAGACTACATCAATTATTTCATCACATAACGAACATTAATTTAGGTCTTTCATATGTTAACTAAATTAAATATGGATATATATTATATTAACGAATTGCATACTTATCGATAGTAAAAATGTTAAAGTCGAGGTGTTAATATTTAACTTCTCTGCTTCCATTGCCGACCGCAAGTTAATAAAGCTATTTTCAGGCCAACTACCGTGAGTTTAAAGATACGAGTTTACGGGTAGAATTTTAATTGAAGCATTTACCACTCGGCTTTCAGAACTAAAAACTATTTAATGATCTCGATATTTCAACGCTTTGTATTCACTCATTAAACGTGCATTGACCTTTTTCAATAGCTGTCATTAGATAAGACTGCGATGATGGCTATCGATTCTAAAACAGACCCACCCCAGACTCCCACTCCAAAAACACAACAAATAATAGGAAAATCATGCCACAAAAGTCAAAAGCTGCTGCCACAGGCTATAAAACTGGAACTGGCAGTAAATGCCAAACCCGATGCAAAGATTATACAATTGAGGCCCAAAAACGTTAACTTGGACATTACAAATATAATATAAATAAAATTGGACAGGTGTTGGCCTGTGGAAAGGTTTTTGTGACGTCACTGACTTGGGATGGACAATTGGACAAGTGTAAGTAAATTAGATAATCGTTGACCATCTTTGGCCTATTTCAAAGCAATTGCCATGGGTATAAAAGACTGGCGAATGCAGAAACTAAGCCAACATATCTGCAGTGAAGTGTTAAGAGTTAACTAGTGCAAGCTAAGGAAAAGCCAGCAAAATGTATAAAGGAGTAAGTGGACATCAGGCTTCATAAAGGATTATAAATTTGCTAACTTTACATTTTTTCAGTTGATACTGCTAACAGTTTTATGCCTGGCGCATAACAGTTGGTCTGCTCCTGCACCAGAACCTGCGCCTGCTCCTGCCCCCAGTATTGGCTTGGGACACGATTTACTAGGCTATGGAGGATTGGGACTTGGTTTGGGTCACCTTGGAGGTCACTATGGCGGACATTATGGCGGCCTGGGATTGGGTTTGGGCCTGGGTTTGGGATATCATCATGCTCCCATCATTAAGACCATTGGAACTCCTATAATTTCCAAGACCATCATAGGCAAGAGTTATCTGGGTGGCTACGGTGGTTTGGGCTTGGGTCATGGTTATGGCTTGGGTCATGGTTATTTGGGCGGTTTGGGACATGGCCTGTACGGGCATGGTCATGGTTTAGGTCTGGGCCTGGGCTTGGGTTTGGGCTATGGTCATGGCTATGGCTGGTAGGATTAATAAGGGGAAATGGATAAACAGAGAGCAGCGTGCAGCATGTGAGAGTTGATAAGAAATATGAGTCAAGAACCCCAAAAATTTGTTAATAAAGATGAAGATTAAAATAAGTGATGTGGATTTTTAAATTTTTCTGGGTGATAGATGGCAGTTGCAGCTTGGTACGATATTGACAAAAGCGGAGAGCTTTTTTAATGTAACTTTAGAAAAGTAGAGCAAAATAAATGGGCGAAAATAAATACTTACAATAATCCTGTCTAAATCGAAAATCATGCTGCCCACTGGCCGAAGATGATTGATACGGGGTGTTCGTGAAACAGCTGTACAGTCGACCGGCCTCCTTTGTGGTGTGTGTTTGTATGGTATGCTTCTAATGGCGTTTCAATTTCCGGTAATTGCACTTTTCCTGTTGAGCAACACAGTCCAGACGACTAATTTTAGAATTTGAGCGCATGACAGTTGGGACATTGTTTGTCCATGAATATTTGATATAATTTTCAATTATGAGACGTAGGAACGAAGCAGATGTAAATGCTCGATGTACTTGCACTCAGAACGATTCGGTCTTAAGAAAAAACGCTCTTGACTTGATCCTGTTTCAATCTAGAACTTTGAAAGAACGATTCGCTCTTGGAAATTCTTACTTTGAGTCCGTATGGTTCTTCAATTCGAAATTGGCCGTTAAAATTTCAAAAATAGAATTTAAAAAATTTTGCTCTTGGAATAGCGATCAATTCGGTCTCAATTGGGTTCCCAGAGGCAAGGCAAGAGAGGGGAAGCGAACTAAGATAAAATAGCGTTGGACACGCTCTCACTGAGAGATTACAAATACAAACAGCGTACATTCTTAAGTATGATTTGGACGAGAGGTTTCGATAATGCCAAATAGCCGACTGAGCTAGAGCGCAGTCGTTCGTGTGTTCAGTTTTGAAAGTCCCGAGTTCAAGTCCCAGTAAAGAAAGTAAAAAAAACGTAAAAGTTTTTCAAAAAATCCCGAATTATGCATGTATTAGGGATTTTTAAAAATGCTCTTGAATTAAGAAATTTCGTGGTTAGATCAATAATTTTCTGTCTTTGTAATGTTTTGAAACTGAAAATTTTTGATTAAAAGTCGAAAATTGTTGATCTCTCAGTGTGTTGGCGTTGTCGGTCAATTTTTCTAGATGTGTTCTAAGATGTGTGATTCATCGCAATTTGTTGTGGATTAGGGTGGTCAGAGCTTGCAAAGTAATTTATAACACTACTAAATGCAGCGTTCGTATGGCAGCTATATGATATAGTCGTCCGATCCGCATGATGTTGACATTTTTTAAAAGCTTGATAAATATAACGCCCTCTTGCCAAGTTTCAATCAAAAAGCTTTAAAACTGACGTCATGGCAAAGCTCTTTTCAAGGGCATCTTTTAATTTGTTTATAACTTCAAAAATTAATATCTTTTAAACTATAAAAGTCTCCATCTTTTTGAAAACACCAAAATTTAAGTTATGCTTAGAGCAATTAAATGTATATCCTCAGAAGCTATAACATGGTGGTTAACACTGAGAAAAAATTATATATAATTTTTAGCAACATTTACTTAATATTATTAAATAATTTAAAAGTCTATAAAATTATAATTTGAGTAGATACAGTAAAATTCTTTCCATCGATATCAACTTGAGACCTGTCGGATAAACCAAACCTAAGATATCGCGTTTTTAAAAAACCCCTTTTTTCCATTTTTTCGTTTTTGACGATTTTTGAAATTGTTTATAAAATTAACAAAAAATTTTGTGCAAAACCGCAAATTACGTTTTGGTGGGCATGTCGAGATCTAATTTCGGATTTTTTTTTATTAAAATGAAAAATAAAAAAATTTTTTGCTGTTCGGTTTATAAAAGAATGACCCATATATCCGGTGCGCTTGTCTCTGCTCGAGTTGTTGTTGTTAATGAGTTCGCAAAAGAACGTTGCGTCATGTATTCGTTGATCTGTTCTACCTGCCCTAGCATTCTGAATGTGCGTTGCTGCATTTGTTCGACGGCCCAAATAGCCACCCCTACGTGTTGCTGACATTATTTATTATTGTAATTTACACATATTTTACAATAATAAAGCACAGAGTGACAGAATAGCAACCGGCTGCGACGTCAACTCAAAAGAATAGCAGCTACTGTAACGAAATATAGGTAAAAACCTGATGTATATGCCAAATATATAAAGTATAAAAAAGTGTTTATTAAAAACGGTCAAACAGTTTACAAAACCAAGCATAAGAAGTGAATGAAATTCATATAACCCGGCTGATCCTTTAAGTTCATACATTCATTGGTTTTATGCATATGCCATAAGCATAGTGTGGGCATCCTTGTAATGGAAGATGCCTTGAAAACCAAATGAACTATCTAACTATTCTCCTATCCACCATTTGAGTTAAAATATGTAGCTTTAATACCCTGAATTTCTCCATTTTCTTCCTTTCCCTCTCATTTTTGGGAAATTAAATTTAGCTAATAAAACAACAGTTCTTCTTTGCATTTTTCTGAATTTTATAAGAGAAATCTAGTTCACTCATTCCAAATTTAATTTCTTCACGATTTTCACAAAACGACACGAAAGTAATGCACAATAGATTTAGCTTCTATTTCTTTTCTCCTACCAGCCATGGGCCAATGCTGGTGCCGCATACGATCTGTAGCCCAGACCCAAAGGAGCCGCAGCCAATGGAGCATGAGCCAAACCCAAATGCGCAGGTGCTGCATAGCTAATCTTGGGTCCCAAAGAGTAAGCTGGTGCTGCCAAATGTCCATGAGCCAATCCCAAATGACCATGCGCCAGTCCCAAAGGAGCATGGGCCAAACCCAAAGGAGCATGTGCCAAAGCAGGCGAGGCATAATAATTTCCATGAGCAGCTAAACCATAAGAGCTAAGCGAGGGAGCAGCCAAAGCATGACCATACGAAATGGCGGGAGCAGCATGTCCATAAGCAATAGCCGGTGCGGGAGCAGCTGCCAAACCTCCCAAATATCCTGGAGCGGCGGCAGCGCTAGCCAGGCAGAAGACGGCGAACAAGAACTGTGAAGGAAATCATAATTACAGCTCAAAGCAGGAAGGGTTCGTTCATTTTTGGTAAACTCACGCATTTGAACATTTTGAACGTTTGTTAGTTTTCGGTTTCACTCTGGGCAAGAACACTCAACTGAATAATGTTTGATGTCTAAGGCACTAAGGCTTTTATAGTCCAAATAGCCGAGAACTGAGACTGAGACCTGCACACTTTTACTTTTGTTGAGAGACACTTTGTGTGCATGCAAAGCTGAAGCGGCTGACTTGGCCTGGTCCAAACAAGTCTGCCAAACCCCACCCGACACAAAAGCCCATGCGGATATTTGGCTAGGCCTGCATAATTTTTGGCCGAAAAATCTGTGAGAAAAAATAACCCAACTCAACTAGTTGCGTGAGCTGGGAACTTTAGAAATTACAGTAAATGTTCAAACGTTTAAAGAGCCAAATTCTTAATTGCACCATTTGACTAGGCTTAAAAAGAGGCGTGTCCGACACACCTGTGCGTAAAGTGGCACCAAAACCGGACTCTTACGCGGACTCTCATTGAGCTTTATGTGGGGCAAACAAAACGTTTTGAAGCCAGCAAAATCGAAAACAATAACAAGTGCTGACATACGATTACACGAGGCAACATTAGTTTTGTTAAGCCTAAGGAGCATGGAGAAACTTTAGCGCCAAGAGAGATCATAAATATGTGATCTAGAAGCACATGATACTAAAACTCTGGTCTTGTCGCTGATATTCTTCTTTGCATTTAAAATTTAACAAACTAAAATTCTATTTATACACCGGAAAAAAATTCCGAGACATCCGGGCTAAAATCAGTCCCAAACGATGTCAGAAGCTGGTCTGGCCCGGATTTTCTTAAGCCAGATTGATTTGAGTACGGAGTTTTGCATCCAGACTTCTGTTCACACGGGAATGATTCCAATTCGGCTTGGTGCCAGAATACCCGAGATTAAAGCTCAATACTCGAAGTACATTCAATACGAGAAAGGATTGCATAAAAAATGACTAAGATTGTCTTTCGTTCGATGTTTAAACTCATGTTTACCCCAAAAACACCATTTTTGTTTATCAAAGCGGCAAGATATAGCCTTCTCTAGGTCATAAGTTTTCATACAACAGTACAAACAGGACACAAACAACTTCACAATAAAGGCTGGAAGCTTTGACGTCTCTTTAATAGACTTGACCCGTCTACTTTAATTTAGCAGCTACCTTCTCATGCTGGAAGTGCCATAACTGGTAGGGAATTTTAAGGCAACGGTTATTGCAAAAATCCCTCTCAATTAATAACTCCTATGCTGTCAGTAAAAATTGAGTATGCGTGTGTTACCTTTAAGCCTGAGTGAGGTTTTTTCTCTCTGCTTCGAACTAGCGTTCGGTCTCTCTTCGCTCCTTTAACTTGACTGTAAAATTTCGTACTTCCTACAATCTTTAGTCAAGATCATTTAATTTTCAAGAAGGATCCGTCTTGAAATGATCATTTGCGGATTGATACAAGCCTTTTAGGATAGTTCTAACCCTTTAGTACTTGAATCAAGTAGAATCTTGAACGAGTCGTACTTGAAATTTCAATCCGAAAATCGAGATCAAGCCAATTTTAGCTTAAGTTTGGTTTTTCTGTGTATAAAACACCTAATTCTCAAAAACGACTGGATTATTATTTAAGATCTTTAATAAGCTGGATTTGTTTCCGTTCCCAATAGCAGTATAGCCGTAAAAACTCAAAAGAAGCAAATCGGTAAAAAAAAAAAGAAAAGTAAAATTGAGCAAAGTTTTATAATTAGTTTAGATTATCAGCAAGATTAAATAGTTGGCAATTGTTGACGACGCTTGGGCTACTCGGATTAAATAATTAGTTTAGATTATCATGTCGGACATGTAATCAAATGGTTCAAAAAGGGGTTTAGATTGTAATAAAAAAAATAAGCCGACTGGTAAATCGACTTGTAAGTAGATGGGTTAATAGGAGGTGTAGCTTAAACAGTAATTTGATCAGTTTTGATTGATGAATACGGTTAAATAGACTAATGATAAAGATCAAAAGCTCTAAAAATTGGCGAGATTTACTCGGTTTTCTGATGAGTTGAAATTATTATGAACACGGGAAAATAAATAGATGGTTAATATCGAAAGGACAAAAAAATCGCAAAAATTTGCTAAATTTTAAATAGATTTTAGATTGTTATGAAGATTTGATTGTAAGCTTCACTTCTCGTTCTGGGTTTAAAATAGTAAAATGGTACCAGCGCGCCCCGCTGCAGCTAGTAAAAATTATACACTATTTAACAGCAGGATTTAACAGACTCGGGTTGTTTAGTACGGTGAAGCTTAGCAAAATCATTAGAAATTTAAAATTAATTCAACAAGTTTTGATAAAAGTTCTTTCCTAGTGTGAACCTTTCACAGCAAAGCACCACCAAATTCCAAACGGTCACACTGTTTGGACTGCTGTGACATGCTTACATCTTAATTCAGCCAACAGATTTTGGAAATAAAGCAAAATTTGAAAGATAAATCAATCTATTGGTTCCAAATATCGAAAAACTATTTCTCTCTGTTTTGCTGGTTACGTTCCCAGTAGTGACCCAGTAGAATGACTATAAATAAATTTGTGAAAATGTAGGAATTAGCAATTATGTGATAAGAGTCGGACGAAAGATTGTCGAGTTATAAGGAAAACTTAATTGGGAAATCTACCAATCGGCAGCACCGACCTCAACTGCGATGGGAAGCACAGTTTGGGAGACACCCAATTTGAAACTTATTCGATATACCGTCGGAGCACACCGACTTTTATACTTGTTTTGTGCCAAGATATTTTGGCCTGCGCTCAATTCCGTTTCGGTTTGTACGTTGAACTCCATCTTAATAAGGTAGGAAGATACGTAAGGAAGGTGACTCTCATATCTATGGTTACCAGATCTGGTTTCATTAAAAGTGGAATTGCTCAAGCAGTTGAAACCGACAGCTGAATGCCAAGTGGATTTAATTTGGAAAAAAAATACGACTTGATCTAGTAACCATAGATGTCCTTCACACCTTCACATCGACGCAGAATTGTCACCATTCTGGTCTGAACCTCAATCATAATTTTAAAAATATTTTTACTATTTTTTTTGTACACGAAACTACAAAAAAGGGCCAAAAATAGATTTTTCATATTTTAATGGCCTCCATTTTGTCAAAAAAAATCACAAAATTTTTTTGGAGGTTCAGACCAGAATTACATCTATTCTGATTATAACTCCATTTTCACTTTTCATTTCTGACATCCTGGAGACCTTGAATCATGGCCGCCAGCACCATACCTTTTTTTTTGGACACCCACATTGACGGCCGATAACTTTTGGAGCAGCCCTCGCATCGAAGCAGTAAACATTTTTTTTTTACTTTTATCTGTTTGTAACAAAATAAAAAAAACAGATTTGAAAAATCTCTGCGTTTTCAAATAAGATTTTTTTTAAAAAAGGTCCAAAAAACAGCCTTGACCTGAGGAATACCCCCTTAAATTTGTAGGATTAAAATGGCCAATTCAAACGTTTATACGAAAATCGAAATGGAATTGAGAACAGACCTGATAATTCTAATTTGTTTCAGTTTTGATATGTACTTTTCGTTTCGAAGAATAACAGTTCTCGGGTACTGATTTTTAAGAAAGTGAAAATATCCGTTCTTGTACTGTGTTTGGGTAGGATAAACTTAACAAATGGTTATGGGACTCCGATTTATATCCATACTACCCTTTGATACGCTTTCCCCATGCAAACAGTATAGAGGATTGAGAGGGTTAAGTTTCGATTGAGTGCAGTAGATTCTACGCGTAATACTCGATAAGTGTTGCGAAGTTGATTGATTATGGTTTTCAACTATTATTATTAGCAGAACAAAAAACCACTTTCAAACACTCGCCGTTTATGAAAATAAAAATAAGAGCTGTTTTGCGGTTTTTCTATAGTTAACTATGAACAGAAAAGATTGCTGCAGAAATCTCTGCCAAGTCTATAAATTTCCTAATCACGGCGTAATTTTGCTTCATCGCAAATACTAATAAAAACAAATTTGCTGTTTCTTTGATGGTTAACGCAATAACTAAACTTTGAGTCAAGTCAATGTAAACACCTTTTCTAAGTTATTGCGTTGTTAACGATATCGATAGCAATCTTACTACAGCTATAGTGTAAATGCTGCATAAGAGTACATTTTCCAGCTCCAAGATAACACTGAAAATCTGAACTTGTTGCTTAGTGTAGTTGACTTGAGTACACACAGGCAAGGTCGCCCAATGATTGATCTAATAAAATGGGCGGGGGTAAGGCCCAGCTTATGCCTTGGGACACTACGCCTCTGTTTGAACCAATATTTTAAAGCAAACATAAATTCTAGTTATTGTTGCAATCCGAGTATGATGGCGACCAGATAATGGCACAGACACACACTTTACGTAAAATTACACGTGAACCCAAACCACTTGCATAAAAGTCGCCGCCCTAGAGGCGACACCCAAACGAAATTGACTGCGTAAATCTTAGGCCTAGTTGCACATGCCTGGTATATTACCATGCCCCCAGGCTGCAGCTGCTGCTGCACAAATGGAAAGGCAACCTAGTAGTCGCCTTAGTAATGGTGACAATGGATGAAGTAACTTCTCGCTGGTACTCTGTAATTATGCGTAACTCGAAGGAGATTTGCATTTGAAGTGGGCAGGGTGGTGTTCTCCGATTTGGATTGTAAATCATACATGCGACGCATTTCAATTATGGACCAAGATCCGGTTTGAGTCTTGCATGCTGGAACATACACGGTGCGAAAATAATCACATGTGCAACGATTAATTTAATGTACAATTTATTGATTTTGCATTTGGTTATGGGTTATTTGAGCCGGTTTTCGCACTGGCCTTTATTGATGTGTCCACAAATTAAATTGAACACGTTCTGCTGATAGACATTATCAGCGGTTGTTAAAATTAAATTTTTGACAGTGTAAACCTAGCAATTAAATCCAGATTGGTGTGTAATCATGAGCCAAACAACGGGGGGTAATTATGTGTATTTGTTGTAGGCCTAAAAAAAAATTTAATGCAAAAGCTACTTGGGGTACATTTTGGAAAAATGTAGTTGAAAATAAGCCGACCATTTAAATATGTTGCTTTGGCAAAATAATTGGTTAATGATGTCTAGACCTAAATATGAATAAGCCCTGATGATCAGATGGTGCGTGAAATGATTTCGAAGCCATAGTCTAATATGTAAAACTCGATAAGACAGATAAGAGAGCGAGCTCACAAATTTATTATAAGTCAAAAAAAATGCAGCACCCTGGCATTAATAGGGCTTTTGCATTAACCGTAAGAGAATGGTCTGCTTTTCTTCTCATATTTGAAAAATGTATTTTGATTTGACCTTTTAATTTTTCTGTGGTTCATTGAATCTCTTGCAAAATCCAAACAGGCTTTAAAATGGAACAAAATGATTCACATAACCAAATATTTATTTTTGTTTGACTCACAAACGTGGGAGTAGCAACGCACCCAGGTTAAGCTAGTATTTATTTATAAATGTAAGGAGCTATATATAATTTACAATTGTGCAAGGTTTTTTTTAAGAGAAGAAGAAAGAATATTTCACGAGCTTAAGTCAGAGCTCGCAAAATGTGCGTTACCTATTTTTTCTATGCTGTCTGCTTACCTACCTGACAGGGACTAAATGACACTTCAGTTTTTACTTATAAATCTGTAGGCCCAACTGACTGACTTACTGACTGACATATTATCAACCACAGTCAAAACTGCTTATCCTATAGAACTAAGACTTGGCGCATTAAGAGAAAAAATTTGAAAAATTGGTCCGAGAGGTTGGTGGAGATACCAAAGAAAAGTTTGTATGGGACATAAGGCTGTGGCACTCAGGCAATATTATGAACAAAGTTGTTTTGTTAAGAGCGCGAGAGAGATTGAGAGAGAGAACGACTCACACTTGAGAGACGTGTGTTAGAAAGAAATATAAAGAATAGAAATAGCACTTGCCGATATTGGTGCCAATATTGTGAAAGAAGAGTAGAACTATAGATACCACATAAAAAATATTAAGCGAAGCAAGCGAGAGGTGTATATGAGAAATTGGCCCCAGATGTCAGCCGCAAGCAGTTGGTCGGCAAAGCAGTTCTGGTATTGATTGCCAATATTGTTTCTGACGAATACCAATATCGGCAATATTAACAAAAAAGGGGAGGAGAGGGAGTACACACAGAACAAAATTATAGGGCGGTGGGTAGTGAGAAATGAGTGAAAGAGTGGTGACCGCAGGAAGAGGGCGGGCGAAGAAGAATGAGACGAGACGGGAGAAAGTGGTGAGCGCTGGAAGAGGGAGGGGGCAAGGGGAAAAAGTCGCAAGCTGGGAAGGATGGGGGAAAAGGGGGAAAGCCAATTTGAATAGAATTGTTATTGAAAATTGGCTGCCATTAGGACAATTTATTTCGATATTTTTATCGTAATCATTGGCTTAACAAAACGGGACATGTGTCAAAATTTAATACAAAAATATTGTTTCTTTAATTTTTGGAATCTATACGTTCCCAATTATGGACAAGCAGTTCTGATGCTGCTGTGAAATCCACAATCTATATATACATATTTACTAGATATGGCCGCGGGATGGAAATATCGCTAGTCCCGAAAGTCACTATGTGGTCATGCGTGAGTAAAGGCCACTGCATTTAAATCTTTATAATCTTTATAAGTTTTTACCAGCTGTAAACTTGAAACAGTCTACAAGATAAATCAACACCATTTGGACAATTTCTTAAAGTCTTGGACGCGGACAAAGTCGCAGCGGGCTCAGCTGGTGTTTTATAGTTCTCGATGAGAGAATAACACGATGCTGTCTTTCGAAAACAGTTTGAAGGGAAAAATTTCGTTTGGCTCTCAGCATCTGAACATAAGCAACTGAGCAAGACAGTAAAGTGGCTTTTTTGTTCTTGTTGTGCTTAGTTTTTGTTGTTATGTTATACATTTCAATGCAGGCAAAGCGTTAAACAGAAAGGGGAAAAAGTACTTTACTGAGGCAACACGCATACATGCGCAAAAAACACTTTCGGCAGATTCTGCTTAGCAAAATGTTTCATGGTATTTATACTGTGGGTCAGAAACTCCATTAACATTGAGAACTTAAGAACAAATTCGCATTTGACACACTTTGCATTGTAAGTCTATTCTTTCCTTAATCCAAGAAGTTTTCTACTTGAACTAAGATCGATTTTGTAACTGCAAAATATTGTTGATTCAAAAACGATTGTTCTCATTTTAATAATATTAACATCCAAGAACAGAAGTAGAAATTCTAAATACAAAACGGTGCAAATTCTATCCCGATCGATTTAGAACTATGCCAGTCGTTTTTTCTGAGTATTTTTTTTTCACATGCAACTGCACTCATACCTTTTTGCCCTTTATACAAACTTTATTATTGCCCTTCTGCTCCTTATACCCCTTCACTTCACCACACAAAACTTACAGGGTATATCCAAACTCGTTGCCTGGGAAACAAAATACAAAATATGAAATGCAATTGCTTGGGTTTCAGCAATTATAAATCAGACGAACTTGGGGGTGAGGCCTTATTAAAGGGGCGTGCCCATCAAAAGACTAGACAAAAGCAGTGTTAAAATTTTAATTTAATTTCTTGTTAATGCAAAGTTCTGCAACAGGAAACAAGTAAATTAGCAGGTGGGCGGTGACAGAAGGCGTTGAAAAACATGAAAATGAAATGAAGCCAAACTTAAAGCGAATGCGCAACCTGGCCAACTTATTGATGGCATTGAGATTAACCGAATGCAGCGCCTTTTAATTAAGTTCAATGGTGGCCCAGAAGAGGAATCACGCAATTTTCAATTAGATTGACAATCACAACCCCAGGGCGGAGCGTGCAACCAAGTCGATGAACTGCAGCAGCAAAAACATAAGTAAGAGTGGAAAAAAAAAAGGAAAACATCTCCCTCTAGTGGGTTTTAAGCTGTCAGTTTTATTTGTCTTTGTGGCACGCGTTTTCTATTTTCCGTTTTCTTGTTTACTTTTTCAATACAGCAACGGCAGGCGCAGCAGCATAAACCGCAGGATAGGCAGCCGAGTGGGCCACACTATGAGCACTGTAGCTGCTGGCATAAGGCGCCACATAGGGGGCATAGCCAGCGGTATAAGCCAATGGAGCAGTGTAGGTCAATGGTGCGGCGGAGTAGGCCAAAGGAGCAGCTGCATTATAAGCCAACAGACCAGGATGGGCTTGGGCAACAGCAAAGATTGCGCACAAAACAATAGCCACCTGTAAATAAAAAGAATTTTCAAAATCCATTTTAAAATTTAACTTTACCAAATCACTTACGAATTTGAACATTTTGATTTAGTTGAGTTGTGTTTGCAACGAAGGAAGTCTTCTATATGATTTCATTTACACACTCTATGCACTTTATATACTCACCTCAAATACAGTTGAACCAATTTTCAAATCAAAATCCATCCTTGACTTAATATCCCCCCCGAATTCCTAGCCATGAATAATTGAAACATTGTCTACACGTAACCCATAGCCAGGGTCAACTAACTTAAAAAACTGTTAAAAAAAATAACACTAAAAAAATTATTCACTTAGCTTAGTCATTTCCTTACTCTACTTGCAGTACCTAGCCGTATATAGACTACTGTCGTCAGCAAATCGGCAGCTGCGGATTCGATTATCATAACTTAATGCGGTGCGTCTGTTTTTGTGCTTGGAACGTGCGTACCATTCCAACTACTTGTATTACCCCCACATAATATTCGCTCAATTCACACTCTGTACGTAGTTTTCAATTGGCAACAACTCGCTTAGCATTTTAAGCAGAGCTGAAGATGCAGATGCAAATATGTATAAATAGATATGGAATTGCAAATAGTGAAGGACAACAGGGAATCGAACTCTAAGACAGGGTGAAGGTTAAAGGAACTGTGATAAATTTTAATATAAAGGGATTTAATAGGTTCTTAATATCCAAGCACATGGTAAATTGATTGGGTTTTTTAAATAAGGACTTTAGTATTGTAGTCGTGTCCACTGGGGAAGTCGCCATGTAATGAATAGCCGAGCGGTATTACTAATTTTTGTTGGAGAAGAGAGAAGCACGGGGCCAGGGTCGCAGCCAAGCTTATCACAATTCAGTTAATAATTTATTTATTCGATCGTGTGCGATTTCCAGGACGAAAATTTAGAGACCTTGGCTACATTTACGATACATTTTCATAGCATTAAAATACCCGGGGACTTGTTCCAGAGCTGGGCTCAGATTCGCTACAATATTTAATAAAGGTGCCCATCAAGGGCGAAGCCAGCTTTCCGAGAACTTTTCTTAAAAATTTCTTTAATTTTATTTTTCAACATTAAATAATTAGATCAAGATGCATCTTGACGTGAAACGAGAAACAATCTTCAAAATAATAACGGAAAATTTAAGTTATAAATGAACAAGTGATTGATTAAGGGGGGAACGCCCTTGGTGCCCAAAAGTATTCTATTTTCATGAACACCTAGAATAAATATGTAATTTTCACAATTCATTTGGAACTACCTAATTACTTTTATTAAGAGGAAAAACTATAATTTCTCAATTCTACCAAACTCAAATGAAGATGACTGTCAAGAGTTATAAAAGTTAGCCTCTTAAAACCCGATAAAAAACTTTTGTCTGAAGCATAGTTAAGCACAAATGTTTCCAAGCCATCCTGTCGCCCGAGATTAATATATTTTCTTTTTTTTAGAGCGAAGCTCTTTTACGGACGTCAGACTGGGGGGTAAATCTTGAAAAATTTTGTCTTTGCGACAGATTTTTTTGGGGTATGTCTTTGCGACAGATTCTTTTGGGGTATGTCTTTGCGACAGATTCTTTTGGGGTATGTCTTTGATTTTGTATTTTGTATTTGCAAAATCAGCTGCTTTTACCATTACCGCGTTGTAGCAGGTGGGTTGTGTGTGGAGTGGGATAGTGTGAGGTGGAAGTGGGGGAAGGTGATGGGTATTTGGTAGAGACCTGGTGGGGATCTGGTGAAGATTTGGTGAGGATCTGGCGGGGATTGGGTGCTGATCTGGTGGGGTTCTGGTGGTGATGTGGTGATGATCTGGCGGTTATCTGGTAGGGACCTGGCGAGCTCTGGTTTGGTACTGGTGGAGATCGAGTGGGGATCTGGTGTGAGTCTGGTAGGGATCTGATAAAGATCTGGTGTGGATTTTGTAGGGATCTGGTGGGGATTGGGTAGGAATCTGGTGGGGATCTACTGGGGACCTGGTGGAGATCTGGTGGGGATCTGGTGGGGATCTAATGGGGATCTGGTGGAGATCTGGTGGGGATCTAGTGGGGATCTGGTGGGGTTCTACTGGGGATCTGGTGAAGATCTGGTGTGGATTTGGTAGGGATCTGGTGGGGATCTGGTGAAGATCTGGTGTGGATTTGGTAGGGATCTGGTGGGGATCTGGTGGAGATCTGGTGGGGATCTGGTGAGGATCTAGTGGGGATCTAACGGGGATCTAACGGGGATCTGGTGGAGATCTGGTGGGGATCTGGTGGGGATTTGGTGAAGATCTGGTGGGGATCTAGTGGGGATCTAACGGGGATCTAACGGGGATCTGGTGGAGATCTGGTGGGGATCTGGTGGGGATTTGGTGAAGATCTGGTGGGGATCTGGTGGGGATCTGGTGGAAATCTGGTGGGGATCTGGTGGAAATCTGGTGGGGATCTGGTGGGGATCTGGTGGGGATCTGGTGTGGATTTGGTAGGGATCTGGTGGGGATTGGGTAGGAATCTGGTGGGGATCTGGTGGGGATCAGGTGGGGATCTTGTGGAGATCTGGTGGGGATAGGGGGGAGATCAACTTGTAGGAGTTTGAGGGCAGGTGGTGGAGGGGATCTGGTGGGCTCTAGTTGGGATCCGGAGCGGATCTAGAGGGGATCGTATGGGGACATTAACATAACAGTAACTTAACAGTGTCTTGACAGTGACTTAACAGGGACTTAACAGTGACTTAACAAAGACATTACAGAGACTTAAATGTGACCTAACAGTGGCTTGACAGTGACTTAACAGTGACATAACAGTGACTTAGCTGTGACTTAACAATAATTTAACAGAGACTTAACAGTGGCATAACAGTGACTTAACAGTGACTTAACAGTGACTTAACAGTGAATTAACAGTGACTTAACAGTGACTTAACAGTGAGTTAACAGTGACTTTACAGTGACTTAACAGTAACTTAACAGTGACTTAACAGTGACTTAACAGTGACTTAACAGTGACTTAACAGTGACTTAACAGTGACTTAACAGTGACTTAACAGTGACTTAACAGTGACTTAACAGTGACTTAACAGTGACTTTACAGTTCCCTAAAGCGACTTAACAGTGACTAAACAGTGACTTTACAGTGTTTTTGGGTGACCTAATATTTGATAATTTAACATTTATTAATACAGAATCCAAATGTGTCTTTTTCCATTACTTAAATCGGATTCATCGTAAAGAGCTTCGCTCGTACCGTGCGTCTCATGACACACACTCTTTTTTTTTTGTTATTTTCTTTAAGTTTATCGAAAATCCCTTGGAAGACGAACTGTTTTGTACATAGTTTCTGAAATACTCTTATTTAGATGTTCAATAAAGTTGGGTCGCGCCCAGCCCTCTAACCAGGTATAATGCTGAAACGAAAAATAAAACTTTGAAACCATGCTAAACTTTAGTTTAATTTTCCTTAATGAAATAGTTTCGTTGTTGTTTACATAAAATACTATTTTCTTTTGGAGTCATAGAATATTTTTGTTTAACACGATGAACATTTGTGTTGATATTAGTACTAAGAACGGTCGGAGAAAAATTTTCCCTTAGTATCATAAATATGTAATATTCTTTCAAATATTATGAACATTTATTTATATGACGGGGCGTAATTCGATATACAAAGAGCATAATTATCTATTTTGATACGACTTCATATCTGTTGTCTAACCAAGAAATCGAAGCATTCTTATCCCCGTCAATATCCCCGTTGATTAACTTATGAACAGGCACCGTAATCATTTTTGCTCAAAATAAAACTCAATCTTAAATTACGGCTTCTGTGTTAAACTTTTCGCGGATGTGATTTCACATTCTTGATCTATGATTGAATACCTTTCATTTGATATACCGCATGTCCTTCAAGGACTAATATTAAGGATCTACTATTTTCTATTAAATTTCATTTATTCCTCTATTTTCTGTTGCAGTTTGTATGTAGTATGTATTTTGAAGAAAATACGAAAAAACCCTATGTGACACAAGCATATTTCAAGCTGAAGTATGTGCAATCTCCCGTTGCGCAGACCGTAATATGGGAAAGAACTACCATAATAGAGAAAGCTCTAAGCTAGTCTTAGAGACAAACCCCAAATTGGACCAACTAGGCAGCTGGAACAACCTGACCCGGGACCTGGATAACCTGGATACCGGGACACAACACCATCCCCGGAAACGAATTGGCCGACGAATTGGCACGCAAGGGTGCAACCACCGCAATGGTCACCATAGGTGCTATAGGCCAACACACAATGAAAGGGCTTCTAAGAAAGGAAGAAAATGTGCTTAGAACAGCCTCCTGGCTAAACACCAGGGGGATGAGACAAGCTAAAGCATTAATAGTGAACCACGACCTCAAAAGTTTCCAAAAGTTAATCCAACAAAGAAAGAATGCCCTCAGGATTCTGACAGGGCGAAAACACAGGTCACTGCGGAGCCACTTGTACAAGTTGGGAATAACAAACACCCAACTTTGCAGATATTGTGGACTCCTCTGATCATATACTAGCACACTGCGATGCCCCTGCGAGGCGCAAAATCATCAGATTTGGGAAACACATTCTACACCCATGCAATATCAATAACTTAAAACTCACAAAAATCCTGTCTTTTGTACAGGAAATAGGGCTGCTAGCAACAGACCAAAATTGGTCGCGGTGCACCACTTTACCAACAATAAATAATAACTAATAATACCCAAAATAATACATACTTCATACATACTGCAACAGAAAATAGAGGAATAAATGAAATTTAATATTCGTCCTTGAAAGACATGTGGTATATCATATGAAAGGTATTCAATCATAGATCAAGAATGTGAAATCACATCCACGAAAAGTTTAACACAGAAGCCGTAATTTAAGATTGAGTTTTATTTTGAGCAAAAAAGATAAAAATCATTTTTAATCGTTATTTTTGAGTTTTATTTTTTTGCTCAGAAATAATTATTATTATTTAAGTTTTATTTTATTACTCAAAAATAATCATTATCTTTGAAGAAAATCGTAAAAATCAAAAATTTTAAAATCATGGTGGATTCGCAGAGATTGTACAAAAATAAGAATTTTGGTGAAAATCATTTCTTTCTAGGTCCATTATAAGTGGGTGATTTTTTTACTTGAAAAAAATAAAATAATCATTATTTACGGTCCCTGCATATGAACAAAAAGTATGCAATGGCTAGAGCTTTGGTTAATGAAAATTTTCCTGCAGTGGTTCAATAAGACGAAGTCCAAAGTAGCTACAGCCGATAGGAGCATTGTGATGTGAAAATGGATATGTAGAAAACAGTTGTAACAAATTGTACATTGAAGCAACAAAATCAAAACCTCCTAACCATGATTGCTCATTAGAAGTCAAACTATAAATTTGGACATCAAAGAACTATACAAATATCGGCACTTTCGACAAACTGTATGGAGAGTGGACACTCACCGAACTTCGAAGCAACAACAATCCTGCAGCAAGAAAACCACTGCAGCAATCGCTTCGCTTTAGAGATGTTATATATTATAGACACACAAACTGACAAGAGACTTAACTACAAAACGGACACGGAACACTGTGCGCACCTATAAAGGCACTTACTGATATATGACGGGATGCAAGATGTCAAAAAAGTTTATCAATGCATGCTGATGCTTATCAAGAATATATACGCTTGATTCCTTCTCTCTGTTACATAATTCTGCACAACACACTCTATGTATCTATGGTACAGATATACAGTTTCTCATACAGATGTAGGTGGCACCGTAGAGATTTCTGCAAGCTGAGAGCTTTTACTGTGCTTGGTGGAGCCGACAAAGTGACTGCCGTTAGCGCAGCGAGTTTACTTCTTATGCCGTGTAATTAGACCCTTGAGGTACTGAGTTTGAATTACAGACCCAAATAAAATATTTTTCGTTCGGGTGAAATCAAATCTAGTGTTTCTCAATTACAACCATGTTTGTTGGAGTCTCTGCCGGTCAGTTTTTCATTCTGTTCCATTGGGCTATATTGACGTTTTTTTGTAAACCATTTGCAATTTCGGTATTCCCTATGACACATTGTAATGTATAAAAAAATGTAAGAGGTCCTTATGTCAATCATTTGAGGAATAGAAAAATTAATCCCCATATAACAAAGAAAATTGTTAGTGTTTCTAGTACCTAAATCGAAGTTCTTATGAGGTATATTCAGAGTCGAACATCATTTTATTAAAATTAGGTTAGTCCAAGTTTTTTCTCTCCATTTTGCATAGTTTTTATACAATTTCTAAAGCATTGTTATGTCTGTTACTCTTGCCTTCATTATTAAGCATCTTCTGCAAAAGCATTTATAATAAAATTGGATTCAGATCCAGCAAACGTAATCACAATATTTTTGACTCAATCATTAAACAAGCCCGCCTAAAATTATGCTATGCCAGACTTTCAACTTGTTTTTGCCTTAATAAATTCTGTCAATTTCATGTCTAAAATGTAGAACGGAAACGGTAAAATTAATATCCGGTAATCATTTACAAAAACATTCATCAAAAATACGTTTTTTACGCAAAATGCATTTATTTGAAACAATAATAAAACTGTGTGCGAATTGTGTGTTCACTTTCAGCAGCATTTGGGGAACATTTGCCTGCCAAACTAATACTACGAACAAATGGATTTGAGTAGTATAAGAATAAGGGAAGGGGAAGATGAAACAAACAAAAAATAAACAGAGATAAATGTTTTTCTATGGTCCTGGGGCAGCTCAATGGTGAGTCGTTATCATCGTCCTAAAGCTACTTAACGGTAGTAAGCGGCATAAGGATACGCGGAGTAAGCAGACGCATAGGGATACGAGTAGGCGGAGTAGGCGGCAGCCACAGGAGCGGTATAAGCAGCAGTGTAGGCAGCCGAGTAGGGAGAAGCAGCCACCAAAGGAGCAGAGTAGGCGCTATAGTAAGGAGAGGCAATCACAGCGGGTTTGGCAGCCACACAGGCCACAATGGCGAACAGGCAGAAAGCAAACTGTGGGGGGAAAATAAAACATTAATTAAAGAATAATTAAACTTTTTTAAAAAATTTTTTCTAATGCGAATTGTTCTCTGAATTATTTAAATATTTTCCGCAAATTTTGTTCGGGATTTCTCACAAAATCCGTTTTGAAAAACTTTTTGCCTTATATTAAATCTTTTTCATTTAGAATCGCGTAATCCTGTTGCGTTACTTACGAATTTGAACATTTTGTAAAAGTTTGGTTTTTTGTTTTTGGTACTGAACTGTAGGTTCTCAAGCACTAGACTGATAATTTCTAGTCTCCAGCCGCTCAATTTATATGAACCCTAAAACACATAACCGAGGGTAAGTAAGTCGTACTCACTCATACGGCCAATAACCATTCAAATTTGTATGCAAGTCAACGATCGAGGACAGATCGTCTACATATTAATTGACGCCAAGGAGAATCTTCATGTTTTTTTTTACTTTTAGTTTCATTTTGGCTTGACGCCGAAGCGTGTCCAGCTTACAAATCAATATTGGCCAAGTAACAAGTTTTCTGTGACCCACTCCCCTCCATCCGGGTGCGGAATTTATAAATCAAAGCTTCTTACCTGTTTGCGGTTTCATTTGAAGAACATTGAGTCTAGCGCTTAGAACACAACCTAACGAACGATATGTACAAAAAACTTGTAAGTTTCAAGTGGCTCGCTCAAGATGAGAAAGAGAAACACTTGCTTCCACCCACTCCTGATGATGAGGCCTCATTGGCTACCGCCATTTCAGTTGCAACGGCTGCTTCCACTGACTCTTCTCCTGGCACTTGCTATGGCCGGACAAATTTCGAATGCTGCCGAGGAGATCGATGTGCCACCGGCTCATCGGGCTCAGCCACCACAATCTGCTCCTGCTGCTGCTGCACCGCCATATCCTGCTGCCGGCTCTGTACTGCCGCCCAGTTATCCTTTGTTCTACCAAACTGCGTGGGTGCCATACGGGCGTTACAGCTTAGCCTACCCCAACGAGCATCAGCTTCAGTGAGCGGGAATGCCAAGTGCAAAGCCAAAGGCGTCTTCTGTTCTTGTTAATTAATTTTAATGATTTGTTATTGCTTTTATTTTTGGTGTGTGAAAAATATATATAAATAATGCATTTTTGTTAAATTATTCAATTTGAGGTGTTGGAAAAGTTGATGACGCTATTTTTCGTGGGTTCGATTTGAATGGCCAGCGCGTGTTTGGCCTGCTCAAAACAGTTATCTGTGTTGATTCCAGCAGTTCAATGACGCAACTTATTTGGTATTTCCGCATTCCAAGGGATTAGATCAATGATCTATTTTTAATCGTCTAATTCGGTTTTGTAATTTCATAAACTATTTGTAATTAAACTCAAAATAGAATATTTTAGACAATAAAAAAAAGTTGAATGAAATGTCTACATTATGAATAATGGCGTTTGTTTTAGTAGCAAAATCTTCTTGTGTAACATTTTTAAGGCAGCTGAAGGCCTATAATAAGATAGCTTATAATTTTAATTAATAAATATAAGGATCTTAATGATTTGATTTTAGGTAATGGGAATAAGTACGAAAGCGAACGATATTCGATGTAGTCTCTTCCAAACTAATGAACACCAGACTAGACTTCAGAAATATTCCCAAGTACCTTAAGTTTATCCTGAATAGATACATATTACTAAGCAACCACTGAGCACTAGACCGGAAAATGTGCTTCTTCCTAGTTATGGTTCCCTGAAATCTAAACCCTGAAACGAGGGCAACAAGGGTACTCAAACATACTTAAATTGCAAACTGTATTACACACAGATCATTAAATGATATCGCTCAACTGTGGATGCCTCCACACCTGAACATTGAGAGCACATTCAGCATCTGAATCCTTTGGCCGTGTTAAAATTACCAAACAAGAACCTAACTAAATTGCCATAGGCGTGAAGGCAAATTTGTTGTTTCTTTGAGTTCGCCGAAAGCTTATAACTAAAAGAATTTTAAAAATCTTCACTCAAAATTTAAAATTCAGCAACAAAATTCCGTTTGAGGAGTTTATCTTCAAATTCAATAAAGAAAAATTAAAATGTTATGAAATACTTTTCTAAAATATAATGTTATTTCTAATACAAAATATATTTATTTCAAATGAAGGAAAGGAATAAAATCTATTCTTATAAATGTGTAGGCATGACTGTCTGACTGATATATTATCAACCCACAGCCAAAGCTATCCTAGAGATCTAAGATTTGGCAAAAACCTTCGTTTATTATGCAAGAACTCACTAAGAAGGAAAGTTTAGAAAATTTTACAGCGAGGTGGGTAAAAGCACCAAAGAAAATTTTTTTTGGAGAAAATAAATGAGCTAATGTTAAACAAAGCTAGGTGAACTGAGCTGTTTTGCTAATAGCACGAGAGAGAGAGCGAGGCAGTGAGCCTGAAAGGGAACGACTCACACTCACACAAATTAGGTATGAATCTTGGCTCTCTGAAACAGATGTTAGCTGTTTTGAGAGACATGTGTTTGAAAGAAATAGCAATTTTTTGAAGGAGTACACACAGAACGGAATTACAGGATGTGGAGGGGGGAAAGGAATGAGGGAGGACGGGAAGCATGGAGAGCGCAGGAAAAGGGAGGGGAAAGGGTCAAGAGCTGAGTAGTAGAGGGCGGGGAAAAAAGGATATAGCAACTTTAAATTGAATTATAAAGAGTGGCTGCCATCAGGTCAATTTGTTTTGATATTTAGTTTGTAAATATTGCTTCAGCGTGACGGGACTTATGATTATTTTGTGGGAAGACTTTGGCGGTCAACGATAGCACACGCCTGTCTTCGATAGTTTGTCATTAATATCGATAAGCTGCAGCTATCACCCAAATGGATTGATCGGTGATGCCACTAAAGTGTGTCAGTTCCAGTCCCAGTTCATCCAGCTCCAATCAGAGATCCAGTTCATCGAACTAATTCACACATCACTAACAACTATGGATGCTCGATAGTTTCGCCTTTCTCTCCGCC
Source organism: Lordiphosa clarofinis (assembly GCA_018904275.1). Lineage (NCBI taxonomy): Eukaryota > Metazoa > Arthropoda > Insecta > Diptera > Drosophilidae > Lordiphosa > Lordiphosa clarofinis. The sequence goes on from JAEIGQ010000026.1 coordinate 759,241, forward strand.
ATTCTGTGATATTCATTCTTACCGGCAAACACTCCGTCACCAATAAAATGAACTTAAGCTTAATCTGTGTTTTAAACTAAATAGTTAACGTGGCCTAGCAACATATACGCCATCTATGATTAACGAGCTTTGACCAAAAGTGAGTTCGCTGCCGCAGCGCAGCAGCAGCGCTGCTTTCAGTAGCAGACTCGGTAATGTGTATATTTCAGTCGGGCTTTATATACATAAAAATAATTGCATAAATTTAAGCTGTAAGGGATAGTTAACTCTTATACTCTGTTAATTTTTTCAAACATTTTAAACTAGTCCTTGATTGAAAAATTTTTACTGATGATTATTTTCTAAAAAACTATATATTTAAACGTTCTGAGGCCGTCATTTTGATTATTTTGGGCTAAATACTTACTTCCTTGGGAATGAAAATTTTTATACCCTTGGAGAGGGTATAAAAAATTGTCCGGATGTTTGTAACGCATAGAAGGAAGCATCTCCGACCACATAAAGTATATATATTCTTGATCAGCATGACGAGCTGAGTTGATATAGCCATGTCCGTCTGTCCGTCTGTCCGTCTGTCCGTCTGTCCGTCCGTCTGTTTCTATGCTATCTCCTCCGTCAGTTTTAAAGCTATCGTAACCAAACTTTGCACGAAGTCTTTTGGTATAAATACGCTGCACATTTGTCGGAACCGGCCGGATCGGATGACTATAGCATATAGCTGCCATAGGAACGATCGGTTGAAAAACTAGTTTTAGTGAGAAAAACTTTTTTGTTTTCAATGTTATCGCTCCCAACGCTCGTATTTATAAGTTTTTAGTGATTTCACATAATTTCACCAAGCCATTTTGAAATCGGACAACTATATAGTATAGCTGCCATACAAAAGTTAGGTCTGAAAAAAAGTCTTAGTGAGAAAACCTTTTTTGTTTTCAATGTTATCGCTCCCAACGCCCGTATTTATAAGTTTTTAATGATTTTACATCATTTCACCAAAATTTTTCGAAATCGGACCACTATATAGTATAGCTGCCATACAAACTGTCAGGCACATATCAAGCTCCAAGGGTATATAAACTTCGGTCGAGCCGAAGTTAGCTTGCCTCTATTTTTTCTGTTTATTTTCTTCAATGTAGCTGGCGGTCAAGAAGGTTACTTTTCACCCCAACTAGTAATGTAAATGTTGGCTGTGCAGCTCCTACAACGGGGCCAAGCCAAGCTTCTCACGATCCCTTGGCGTGTGTGCCTTAAATTTTTCGCACAAGAGAAAGGGACCTACAGTTTAACGCCGAATCCGAACGGCAAAGTTTAAGAATTGGCTTTTTCATGGCTAAATACTTCACAGCTGGCGCCAATAGCTGGTGAAGGTGACCGTATGTGTAAAAGCTATTTTCTAAAGAAAGAAAAAAACTTTTATTATTAGATGTTCAGAGGCGGGATCGAACCCACGACCTCCCGCCCAGCAGTCCAGCACACTAACCACTAGGCTACATACGGCCCAACTAGTAGATAAGCTAATAACATTATTTTGTTTTTTGTGAGAAGTTATGACCCACCGCAAAGGTGTACTTGTGAAACCGAGGCCAATAAATATACCGATAAATTTGGATCGAATCAAGTTAAATATGACTTAGTGATGAAGTAATGTAACTTTTATAAAATACACAAAATTACTGATTAAAATTATTTAAAATAGTTTATTTTCGTTCCTTCGCTACCCCTAAAAGCAATTTTCGGCATTAAAACATAAGTACGTAAAACATAAGTCTATCTATAGCTATTTCAAGGGGTACCTGACTCTCTGATTAGCAATCTCTGCTATGGAATCAAACTTTACTCTTGAACTTGCCATAAAAAATCTAAGAAGCAGCTTTCCCAAGAAAAAATGGTTTCGAATAAATTGTATCACTTGTTTTTATTGCAGTTAAAGTCCTTTGGGCAGTCCGTAAAAGTCATTTTTTTTCTCTTTCTTAAAAGACGGTGGTGTATCCAGCGGTATATGGGTAGCTGGCATAAGGATATGCGGAGTAAGCAGCAGCCACAGGAGCGGTGTAGGCAGCGGTGGCCAGAGGGGCGGTGTAAGCAGCGGCAGCCACAGGAGCAGTATAAGCAGCAGCCACAGGAGCTACAATTGGAGCAGCAGCGACACCATTGAAATTACGTGCCACATATTGGGAGCTAGTTGCGGTAACAACACCAGCCGGGGCAGCAGCGACCACGGGAGCAGCGGCCAATACAGCACCAGGCTTAGCCTCCACCAGGCTACAGGCGAGAGCAAGGACAACAACAGCGAACTACAAAAAAATTTTTATTAGAGGCATACATAGCTAGTGGATCCTTCTCAATATTCCTCTTACCAGTTTGAACATCTTGTTTGTGGGTTTAGTTGGTTTTGAGCTACCGAATTGGACTATGACTGGCAAGGTGTTGAACTGCAACTTTTATAGTTCGAAAATGTGTATAAAATTTGGTTAAATTTTTAATAGTGTTCTACCACCTGCATAGGAATGCAAAACGGCCTTTAACCGGCTGGTCATCAACTGCCTTGGCTACGTGCCCAGCTACTGGAGTTGAGGAGGTTTTTGCTCGTGTATGACGAGCACGTAGCCAAATTGGTGAGCCCATAAAAGCTGCGTTGTGGCATTTGTGATTGATGAGCAACCTCCCACACGATATACTCGCACTCGTATGTAGATCACAATAAGCCGATTGCCTTTGGCTTTGCCGTTGAAGGCCTCGACTCGTTTATGCAATTTGTAACGATTTTGCATTCTAGTGAAAGTGAAGCAAGAGGGTCATCGCCCCACTAAGTCGCAGCGTGTGTATGAATTTTTATGTTGGCCGTTATCACTAGGAAGAAGTTTCAAGCTCAACTTGTCTGCAATTTGAGAACAATTACATATCTGTTTGCTATTAAAGAAGCAACAAGATGCAAAAAAAAACAAAGCGCAGACCGACATTTTATTTTTATCAACAGGGAGCCGACTTAAAGCTCAAAGCGGTGATAAATCTTTAATACAATGCGTTCCACTTGAATAAAGCACTTTTCCAATTAAATTTTTTCTTAAAAATAAGCGGATTTTTGATTCGGCTTAAAAAGTTTTCAAAAGTCAAGCTGAAGCAGAGAATAATTTAGTGACTTTTTGAATACAAAATAGATATTACTTATACCTATCTATTTGGGAATTCACGTCAACCCGAATGGACCAAATTTATTGCCGTCAAACTGACACTGAAGTTATTATCTCATCCCAATCGATTAGATAGAGAACTTATCCAAGTCACAGCCACACCTGGCTAAAAAGACAAGACCTTCCAGCCTAGCGACCAATGGGCCCTTACCAACCGACAATCTCCCTTTACCCGAAGGACAAGTATATAATTTATTTATATTAAGGTTTGAAAACTTATTGTAATTCTACTTATTGTATTTTCTCTGTGAGAGAAGATTCATCTTAACCAGTAGTGAAGTGTTTGTGTGATTAACTAGATTATCTTTTTATCTATTGACAAATATTTCTACAGGCTTTACCGAGACTTGAACCCAGATATGTATGATTTTCAGTCTCATAGCTTAACCTCTTCACTATTGCTGCAAAGATAGAGGAGGCAGCTTACTGTGATGTACAGAGCAAAAGGATCTTTTCTTCTTGTCTTTTATATTACGAACTGTTTATAAACACGGGAAAAAATATATAAAACTAGTCAACCTCATGACCTGGGTCTGAACTGGTGATGTTTATCGGTAGTACATTTTGTTGAAGATTTAATTTCTATACATATTACTTGATAACCAAGTTTACGTGAACTGTACATTTTCAACGCATTCCGAATTAATAAAACGCATTTAAATATGTTTAATGACTTGTTTTACTAATGTGTCACTGTCTTCAAACTATCGACAATATCGGTTTGCTATACAAAAAAAGATCATGATTTTTATAATCATTTTTATAATAAAAATGAACTTTTTGAAAATATCAATATTTAGACAAGAAAATAATATCTTTTTGATTCAAAATAATATCATTCTTATTAATTGATATTAAATAGTTTCAGAATTATACAAAAAGTGTTATTATAATGTGTTATCAATTTGAAATTTTAAACATATCCATTTGATATTTTTCCATATCAAAGTAAAACTGATATGAAAAAATATCCTCTTATCCTCGGAGTAATATCGACATGTTATCAATGCAACAATCGTCTGAAACTATGGACCAGATTTAGGCCGGGGGATTTAAAAGTCTAATTCGGTTCTCGGAACTGGTTACAGTGAAAATACTATTTATAATTTTTATTTTTTTTTTATTTCAAAATACCGGGCCGACTTAGCTCTAAAATTTTAAATGTTTAGGGAGAGAGCGCGTCCACTAAATGTAGTCCCATAGCAGCCAAACCTTTTCTTATATCTAATTGGACCAAAACGATAGATTTGCTGACCGGGCAAAAGCTAAAGACAAGTGAGAAAGTTGGTCAAGCCCGACTATAACATACTCTGTACCTGGAGTAGAAGCTGAACGCAATCTCATTTTCTCCCTCTATCTCTTTCTCTCACACTCTCTCTCTCCCTCTCTCTCTCTCTCTAAGATTGTGGTGTTAGTTGAAAAAGGGTGGGGGAGGATGATCATCTGATCTTTATACTTTCTTCAGCAAATCGATACATTTTGCTAATTACTAACTATCTCTTGAAGGTACGAATCATCTATCTTCAAAACTGTAGGAGATATAAAGTTTTTTCCAAATTGCGGGGGCGGGAGAGGGCGTGGCAAAAATTGAAAAGAAACTTGATCTGCCAGCAAATATAAGAAGCATTTGTCCCATACATGTCAAACCTCTATCTCTTACCATCTCTGACATCTGTTTGTTCATACGGACGGACGAACAGACAGATGGACAGACGGACATGGCTATATCGACTCGGCTATTGATGCTAATCAAGAATATATATACTTTATATGGTCGGAAATGATTCCTTCTACCTGTTACATACTTTTGCACGAACTTAATATACTCTATGTACCTTTGGTACAGAGTATAAAAAGGATTTAACAAGAAGTATCTTACCACTTACTATTTTTGTAAAACCTTCTCAAAAAATAGGACACTCCAAGATTCTTAAGGCAGAGTTCTCCATGTGCAAAAAATTTCTTTTTTTGAATTCAAAATACTTTGAATACCATGATATCACTGAACCGATTTTGATAAATCAAAGTGAAATCAAAGCAGAATTGTCACCATTTTGATCTGAACTTCAATCATAATTTGAAAAAAAAATTTTACTATTTTTTTTACGCTTAACTTAAAAAAAGGTCCAAATTTTGTACGCTTAACTGGACCACCCACTTTAACGGCAGGGAACTTTTTTATCAGCCCGCATATCGAAGCAGTAAATTTTTTTTGTTAACTTAAACTGTTTGTAGTACAATAAATAAAATCAGAATTGGAAAAACTCTTAGCGTTTTCAAATAAGATTCTTCCTAAAAAGGCAAGAAAAAACAGCCTCAACAGCCTCGACATGAAGTATCCCCCCTTAAATATACATGTGATACCTCTTGCTTTAACCTATTTGTTTAAGATCAGCTGTTAAAATCTTTGTCGAAGATATTATTACCGATTAAATCTGTCTAAAACTTAGCAGAGTGACTCGGTTTAGTATTTACACCGTACCTCTCCTCAAATCATCTGATTAAAATGAAAATAGTGGCGATAGTGAGCAATAGTTATAAAGCTCCTATTCTTAACTTTATATTTGGCTACGACTTCCGAACGATTTGGCATTATTTTCATATAACTGTGCAATTCAAATGAAACGGAGTGTATTGTAACTTATCTTTTTCCTTACATATGTACATCATACATATATGTAGTATTTTCCATTAATGATTGTAAAATGCAAGTTATTTTCGCTGTAAACAGTTTGCCAAGTTCTTTCCCCACGATCGGTTCTCAATGGGTTGTCTCAGAGTACTCGTCTTTATACTTTCGCTAATGTCGTTCTTTCGCGGCGGTACTCTGGGCAGTGCGGGAGATGTCTATTTGAGTTGCGATGAGTTTGAACAGCATTTGTATATGGACGTTAGTGAGGCGTTCTGCACGGTTACGGGTTTTACGGTTACGCATAGTCAGAATGTGGTCGTCAAGAATATTCCGCACGGCAACATGGTGAAATATATGAAATTCTACGACTCGACGTTGCTCTATGTACCATTCCATTTGTTCGAGACATTGAATCATCTCAAGACTCTGGATATATCGTATACCAATATTTTGGAATTGACACGGAATACCTTCAGCGCGGCCAGCAATTTGACCTACCTGAACTTGAGCTATAATAACTTGACTTCGGTGCAGACTTCTGTGTTCATAGGGGCCAATGCTTTAATGCGTTTGGATTTGTCGTATAATAAAATTGTCGCATTGAGTGAGAATGCCTTTTGTGGTCTGCAAATTTTGAATAAACTGCAATTAACGGGAAATCGCTTGACTGAGCTGCATAAGGATATATTCAAGGATAATGAATATTTGGAATCGGTTACCTTGGAGAGTAATTTGCTGACCTATGTCCAACCCGAGGTGTTTAGTCGCATGCGCAGAATCAAGGAAGTAAATTTGTCGAATAATCGTTTGATACGCATACATCCGGATACGTTTACGGAAGCCGCAAGTCTGGAAAGTCTCATGCTGGCCACCAATCAACTTAAGGACTTTAGCTTGACGGATAAGAGCATTGTACATCAACTACATTTGGATAATAATCAGCTGACCAATTTAACCATTAATGCCACACGATTTGTACGAGCGAACTATAACAACATCAGCTCCTTGTATATGCATCAATCTCTACAATTGGAAACTCTGGAGCTGCGCGGTAATCGCTTACAAAGCATTGCAAATATTACCAATTTAACTGCTTTGCTGCACTTGGACCTAAGCTATAATCCCATAGGACCTCTAAAAGTGAACAGTTTTGATCAGTTGAAGAGATTGCGTAATCTTTATCTAAGAGCTAATGGCATTAAGCAACTTAATTATGGCATGTTTTCGAAGCAAAAGTATTTGGAAATCTTGGATTTATCGTTTAACAATTTAACCCACCTCAATTTGGATATATTTGTGCCTTATCTGAACAATATAAAACAATTCTTTGTGGATGGGAATTCATTGACAGAGCTACAAGGAAATCGTAGTTTTGCCCAGGCATTTCCGTTACTGCAAAAACTGGGCATCTCACTCAATCACTTCAATTGTTCTTATCTACATCATCTGCTGATACCACCCTATCTACTGGAGACTGTTACGCTACACTTGGAACCGGATAATAGCTTGGGAGAGACGTCACACATCAGAGATGTTTCCTGTTACAGTCAATCAACATCCTCGGAAGGAAATTCTCAGACGGAGGGGCAGATCACAGATCAGGCGGCTTTATACAAGCAAATGAAGCTACTACGCTTGCATGCAGAAAGTCTCGAACTTCATTTGCTCTTCATGAAGTTGTTCTTCTTGTCGTTGGGTGTTTTGCTTTTAGTAGGTGTTATTGCTCTGGTGACTTTAAGATATTTGAAAATACGTCGTTCAGGACATTATAATCGCAGCAGCATTGTATTTCATTCTAATGCCACCATGGAGGCCAATCTGACCTTGTGACATACTCATTTTAAATTTTAGGGATAAAATTGTAAGCTTAAAAAGTGCAATAAGGGTGAATTATTGCGGCACTGAATTGTACTACTTTAAAATGATTCATAGATTTAAATTTGGAATGTTTTGTTTTTAAATAGACTCAGCATAAATTTAGAAATTTTGTTCACATCGAAAATGAATTTACAAAATAAAATAAGTAAAATTAATATTAAATATATTTTTCCCATAATTTTGTTTTGTCTTCTCAAAATACTAAAGATAAATGGAGACCAGCAAAAAAGCGAAGAAAATATGTGTGAATTGGGGTGGACTTAATTTTTAAGGACTAAAAGTGCTGGTTGGTGATGGACAACGAGACTTATGTAAAAATGGAAAATGACAGAAAGCTGGTTCTTTTCATGAAACTTTAGTAATGCAGGAGACCTTAAACATATTTGCTTATAGACTAGGAAAATCATTTTATTTAAAGACTCAAACAGATTCGCAATTAAGTTCAGAAACTGAAGTGATAATTTGAGTGTCTGGTACATTGATTTTATCAACTTTAATATTCAAACTAGGAACGGATGATGGAAATAAATTTAATATTATAATTTATAAATTTTTCTTCAGATTAAATCACAACTTCACCTCATGAGAACCCCTCATCAATAAATATTAACTTTAAATTTTTCTCCTCACTTCATCTTCCTCCCACCTTTCCACTTTGCGCACCCACAAACCACCTGCTGCTAAGGCAAATGACAACAGCGGCTGACTTTGCAAATACAAAAGTGTAGCCTAAGAAAACTGTCGTTTCAGTCCATTCAAAATGGTTCCAATCAGAATAAATTCCAACTACCAACTTCCTATCTCTTTTTTCCGTTTTCTATGATTTTTAGCAATTTGTATTGATACACACGCACACGATATACCGAATTCGATTAATCACAATTAAAAATAGTTGTAATCTTTAAAAAATCGATTTTTAAATTAGTTGGTTACATTTAGCAATTCCCATTCCGCATGATTTGAACGAAATCGAAAGAGGAAACAGTCCTGATATAGTAATGATATATTTAGTTTTAGTTAAACAACTAATAAACTACTAATGCCCATCTTCTATTTACATATAAGAACTTATTGGAACTGCAAGGAAATATGATATATTATATTATATTCGGGAATGCCCGTCTAATTTGGACGAAATTACCAATTTAGACGGTCGAAATTAATATCTTCCAAAGTAAATGAAATAATCGCAATCTGTTTTTTTACCTTAATGGTAGGAATAAAAGCAACACCAAACTTTAAGAAAAAGTTTAAATTAAATTTTTTTTTTATTTTTAAAATTTAAAAACAAAGAATTTTTTTTCTAAATTTCAAAAAGATTTCACAATTTTTTAAAGGTTGTACTAAAGTTTCTAATAATTTTTTTTTTAGTTTTTAAGATTCATTTAACTATTTTAATTTTGTGCTTAACCTCGCATCAGAAACCTTAGATGAAGTCAAGCAGGGTATGAATCGAAAGGTGACTGATCTTCCAACTATAGCGTAGAACATTTATTTTAAGTCAGAATGCAAATGAATGCAAAGGGCAAAAATATTAAAAAAAAAAAAGAATTTTTTGCTTGGTAACGATCGAAATTTTTTTTCGAAGAAAAAAAGGAATTGGTAAAGAAAATCTATAGATGAACTCGGAACTGATCTTTGAAGATAGCAGTTGGGAAGAAATACGGCCTTTTTAGACAAGCCCATTGGAAAAATGTCGCAAGTTTTCACAGATATCGATAGGGTACAGCTCACCATCGGTTTTTTTATTTAAAACTGTATCAACAAAAAGATATTTTATACCAACTTTAAATCGATTTGTCCGACAATATCGTCCAAATAAACAATGAGTATGGTTGGGATTAAATCCTTCTTTTTATGCTTGAAATCATTCCGGTTTTCTTTTATTTTAATTATTCGAAATTGGTAATCAAAGCTCTCAGTTCTACCTAATTCCGCTCTTACCCGACCATTTCGAACTTGGCTTTTACATTACGTACATTACTTTGATTTTTCTATTATTTTATATTAATTCAAAATTGTTTGCTTTTAGCTGGCTCAAGGTCTTTTATTTAACTTAAATTCATTTCCGTTACTTGGTTACTTGAGAATATTAAAAATTTAGATAACTCATTGTGTATTAAAAGTCAAAATGAATCCATCATTTACAGCCCAGATAAGCAAATTCAAAGTCCAATTTCCGGTAATTCATATTTTGCTTTGATAAGTTGCCTTCCCTCATCCCATTGCCCCAGCAGAGACCTTGAACCTTAAGATAAAGGTAAATAAAATGCAACAAATTGTTTTTACACATTTTCTGTATGTGTGTGGTTGATTTTTTTTATTATTTGTATTATTTTCAGTCAGATAAAGTCTCTACTTTCTCAGGAGCAGGGAAGCGGTGTAGGGAGCAGCTACATAGGGCGAGGCGGCTGCCACATAGGGAGTGGCGGCCACATACGGTGAAGCGGCGGCGATGTAAGGCGAAGCGATGTAAGGTGAAGCAGCGGCCACATAGGGTGATGCGAAATTTCCATGATATTCCCGACTATAGACTGCTGCCGCCGGCACAGAATAGGCCAAAGGAGCTGCCACTATGCCAGGCTTACCAGCCACACAGCTCACCAAAGCAGCCAGCAAAGCGAAAGCAAAGAACTTGAACATCTTGTCTAGTGGTGGTTACGGTACTAACTGTATGAGGTTAGCTGGGCAACTGTCTGGTTTTATACCCTACAGCTTAGCCTTCGCCTGCGTGCGTGCTAACCTCGTGGGCAAAGACTTGGTAAAAATGTATTTTGATAATTACTTCCAACTGACCAACAGGTAAACATACTTTCCGTACGTGATTTGCTTGGACAATGGCCAACCTGATTAGTATATAAACCTTATTACTTGCACTGTTTAGGCATCAGTTTCAACAAACAATTCTCTACAAGATGTTCAAGTTCTTCGCTCTCCTCGTCCTGGCTCTGGTGGCCTGTGCTGCGGCTAAGCCTGGAATTGTGGCCGCTCCTTTGGCCTACACTGCCGCCTACTCTGCACCTGTGGTAGCTGCTTCTCCCTACTCGGCTGCCTACACTGCCGCCTATACTGCTCCGGTGGCTGCTGCCTACTCCGCCTACTCGGCATATCCTTACGCGGCGTATCCATATGCCTCCGCCTACACTGCTCCACTTTTGCTAAGAAAGTAGGCAATCTGATGACAACACTCTCACGCAATTGAAACGACTAACGAATAAAAATGAAGACAAATGGCACAAAGGTTGTTTAATTTTAGAATCTTGGCATAATTAGCCAACAATCCACGCCAACTGCATGCTAGTGGGTGGCCTTTCTTCCGGTGACAACACATGTTTTCCGGCGTGCACCGGGAATGTCTGCGCCTGCATAAAGACAGAACAAAACGTGCCCTGTGGCTTATATTTAGATATATCGTGGGCACATACATAATCTCCCAGCCATTCACAAACAGATACAAGCGATCTGTGTAAATTGTTATATAAAAATTGGTTAAATGATTTGTCATTTCATGTGTCAAGCCTGAAAGTAGACTGTGCCATTGAGTGTTGTCTTTAACCCTGATATGGGTAGATGCTAACGGTTACCAATTAAAAACGGGAAAAAATTATATGATTTTTATGCAAGTAAAACTGTCCAAAACCAAACCAGCTTCTAGTGAGAACCGAGTAGCGAAAACTGTTTTAAATGGTTCTTAAAACAGAACCCAAATCGAAAATTCCCAGCACAGAATTTATTTTTAAGCTCTGATGTTCAAAAATACATACATACGTATGTGAATCTATAGTCAGAGAAGCTTTCTGCTGGTTCGTCGCAAAAGTTGGAACAAAATAAGCATAACTGAAACGAATTTCGAGGAATTCTTTTTTTAGAGGGAAATGCAATGGAATGGTGAATTGAGAGGAAAGTTGTATGTCATGACTATTTCTCAGTAGTCAAATACATTAAGAATGTTTTTATGCGAAAGCGTCTGTTTGAAGCTTTTTTAGTTCAGAGCTTCTCGCTTTGTGTGTTATCTTACAAATAGCTGAAACAGCCACAAACAAAACAACTATTTTTCTTGTTTCTTACATATGTTTGCAAAAAAAGTCCACATATGTATGCTTGGCTGCCCAAACTTACTTTTATGTTCCTCACAGAGCATTTTTCTTCAGCACGTCATCTGGGAGAGAGTCTTCCATAGTTTACTTTTAATCTTACGGATTTTTAACTTTCTTTAGTTGAAACTAAATTTTTATTTTTAATTTAAATTAATGCGTATCAAATTGATATTTTAAGTATAAAATTGAACACCCAAAATATAAATTTAATACACACTATTTTTATATTAATAAAAAAACAAATGATTGTAAAATATTTTCAAATTGATATTGATACAATTTTTTTTTTTGGGCTTCCGGAATAAGTCTTAAGCACTTTATACTTGAGGTTAATCGTTTTTGATTTATTAAGCTCAAAAATTTAATAAAACTGATCTGTTACCAATATTTAAATCTCAATACTTATCCTGGATAAATTTTGCTGTAGCCTAGTTTTTGTAGGCCTATTTATAAACTGAGATTTCGGTTATAGCATGGGCCAAGGGCCGATTTCACATCTTCTACAGCTATCTGTCACATAAACTAACAAATAACAATGTAAAATCGATGACTATCTGACACATAGCAGCTATCTGGGAGAACAGAAATCGGCCCTTAATCTCTAAAAAAAAGTTTGATTTTGTTTATGCTAAGCTTTAATGACTGTCCCAAAGTAACATTAGGCCACTAGTTACAGAGCGAATCAGTCTTGGGACTCTCGGTAATTATACCCTTGCAAAGGGAATTATACAATTGCCCAGAAGTTTGCAACGCAAAGAAATATTCATTTCCGACCCTATAAACTATATATATTCTTCATCAGGGCGACGAGCTGAGTCGATTGAGCTTTGTCCGTCCGTCTGTCTGTCCGTCTGTCTGTCTCTCAGTTTTAAAGCTATCGAACTGAAACTTTGCACAGTGTCTTCTTTTTACTGCACACTGCTAATATGTCGGATCCGATCGAATCGGATGACTATATCTTATAGCTGCCATATAAACTATCGGTATTTATAAAAATTGTTTGTTTTAATGCTGACGTTCGTAAACTCTGTTGTATTAAAAAATTTGCAAGGGTATAAAAGCTTCGGCAAAGACGAAGTTAGCTTGGCCTTCTCGTTTTAAATTATAGTTTTTGGGCGCGATTTGTGGGGAAGCTACACTTGTGTGTTGACACTATTTGATATTATCGAAAGTACTATTTCTTAGCTTTAATATAAATTGTCGTTTTTCGATTCCGCTTCTGGTACTTACCAAAACTTATGTTTTGGTAAAAGGTTCTGTTTTGGTTCTAACATTATATTGGTTTTCGATTCCGTATAGGAACCAAGATTCCTCTTTCGGTACACCAGTACGTACCGGTTTATACCGGTAAAATATAAAAAAGGGATTGGTAAGGCAATAAAACGTCTAGGGGGAATACTACAGAGAGCCTTACCAAGGAGTTGATTATTGACAACGGAGAAGGCGTTGGCTTTCAATCAAATCTTCAACAGCGGATGTGTTCCCTTGGGTATTCTTAGAAACATTATTTTCGCGATTTTTAAAAAGGGAGACCCAAACAATGTAGATTACAATAGAGCAATCTCGATTCAGAATTCGCTGGTGAAATTATTCGCTTAAGTAATACTAACGTACTAATTTCCTTGAAGAACATTATTTACAGCTGTGGGTTCAGAAAAAGATACTTTACATTAGTGCTAACGTCTATTTAAAGGGAGTTCCTTAGGGCAAATAAAAAACTTTACCTCTTCTTTTTCTTTACAGTCTTCCAGGCAGCAAACACAAAAGACAAAAATTAATTATTTCACATCTTTCGGTTATGGGCATCTCGTCCCAGTTAAGCAGGGTTGCATCATTAGCCCGCTGTCATTTTCCTTCTCCATTAATGAAATGGGCAACCAATATAATGGTAGTGCACGTTTTGGAAATAGTGTCTTGTATGAGTATGCGGATGATATGGATCTGCTTGCCGATTCACCATCGACGCTCCAGAAGATGATAGACGAAGAAGTACAAGAATATTGTCAGAAATGGGGACGTGTAGTTAACAGGGAAAAGTCCAAAGTGATGGTAGTCTGGAATGGAAGAGAACGCATGGCAAGAAATGAAAGCTGAACACTCGGTACCATTCAACTAGAGTCTGTAAAAATAAAAAAAAAATTAGGAGTGATATTATAATTAAATATGTCCTTTTAATGGCACATTGAAGTTAAACTTAAAGAGTCCAAAAGCGCATTAAATAGCACGTGGAAAGCTCTCATCGGAAAGGAAAGTGTGTGCGCTCGTACCAGTACGGACTACCGCAATTGCTTTAAAACACGATGCGACCCATTTTAACTTGTTAATAAAATATGACGTTACCAGAAGGGAGGTACCCAAAAATAGTAGAAACTGCATTGAAAGTCAGTCGACTTCGCAATTTTTCCAAAAATGGGAGAAGCTTGCAGCGGAACACAGTGTGGACTTAGCCGTTGTCCACTAGGAAGTACAATCAACATAAAACGTAAAGAGTACGTTCAACGCGCACGTGCAGACCAAAATTTGGAACACGTTTAAGATTCTTGACTGTGTGCTAGAAGAAAATACGTATTTTAAAGATGTCTTATATTTTCAGAGCTAGAACTGAGACACTATACCTTAATAACATGTCAGTTTCCCATTGTTCAATGCAAATAATATTCTTATTTTGCTTAGCAAATAATCTTTACGAATCTTTATTTGAAGAACTAAAGCCTATGCTATTGGTTAGTTGAAAATTGAAAGAAAATCCTAAATTAAACGAAATATTTCCAAATGGATCCAAGAACACTTGATGGGAAAAGGGTGGTATCTTTTGTTTTTTATGCTTCTTTGAAGTGTTGAACGAATTTGGTGGATGTTGTACAAATTCATAGATTCTGATGACGAATTTCCTAACATCTTGATAAAACTGATTGCCGACAAATGGTTTGGCTGGTTCTTCTTTAAAGTTGACTTCCTGTGATAAAGGCAAGGGTTGACACCAGCTTAGCTTTAAGAACAGCGCAAGCCACAGTGTGCACTACAAATTAAAACATAAAAGAGAATTAGCGGAGTTGTTTAACCAATTTCATTCACTTACTTTGAACATTTTATGGTCCCAGCAGCTTAATAACTAATCCTGACAACTCACTCAACACTGCTTTTATAGAATCCTCTACCAGAAATATACAACTTATTTTTAAAAACCAATTTTATTCTTTTATTATTTGAGGCATTTCTACATACACATCAAGGCATGAAATGCTGCCCGGCTGTATATTTTCTTTACCACCAACCCGAACCGTAGCCATGGCTGTGCGGACGCACAATGTGTTGGTGTGATGTCCAAATGGGATGTACCACATGCACTGAAGGCAAACTATGATACGAAGTGGTGGTTAGTATAGGCGTCGCATGATGATGCAACAGACCGGGAGCCGCATAGCCCAGGCTCAGCAGGCAAAGGAGAACGAACTGCAAAGAACAATCAAGGAGGACAGTTGATTGACTTCAAAATGAAACCAAGATATGTGTGAGTGTGTTGGTTGCACCTTACCAACTTGAACATTTTTGAGGGCGTCGATCTTGTGGCAAAGCTGACAGAAGACTTGATGGTTGATGGTTGACTCTGCGGCAAGTGAGGCCTTTTTATACGAGTAGCCAACACAAGCCAAGCCAATCTGTAAACTGACCTTGGAATAAGAACTTTGAAATTTCAGCGGCTCATATATCTGGCAGCGGGTTGAATTACACCCGCAAAGATACGCTCTAGATATCAGAGTGGAGGGGGTGGCAGAAGAGGGGGAGTTGAATTGGTTTGCTCTGTGGAAGCTGCGCAATTTTTGAGAGAGCCTAAATATAAACAAAAACATTATTTAATTGATTTATGAGGGGGAGTTTTGTTTTGGCCGAAAAAGGCGAAAACAAAAGGAAATCGGCACTTGGAAAACTTCGCAACGCCTACTCAGTTAGGCTGACCTTGAAAAACAAAACAGGAAAACACCGGAAGTGCGACTTATTTAATTGTATATTTTGTGGATGAACCAAAGAAGTAAACAATTGTACAAATCCACAATGGGGATTGGAGAGAATTGTGGCCTCCTCAACTGGCTAGCTGGCAACTACACTTAAAAAAAAGAAGCGGTTGTTAAGAGTTTTAGGAGGAAATTGAAAACTAAAGTTTCTAGTTGATTCGTCGTTGATTGGGGCAAGGTAAAGGATGGAAAGAAATATCATCAATGTAAATAGTACTCTTTTTACAAATATATTTTTGTTTACTACTCTTCTTTTTTGTAAAACATTTACAGGGTTCTTTTCGGTTTATCTACTCCCCGTTGCGTTCTTGTATACTGTGACCATCATTCGATTACCATAGATTAACATATAAACATCGATACATTTATTCTCTTGGAGGTCGTTTTCGAAAAACTCTAATGATTACAAAATAAATATGATACCTTACATGAATTCTAAGAAAACGCGTTCTGGATGGAGTACGAAATCCAGTTAAATGCGAAAATATCTTACCAGATGATGCCCTTAAAATTCTTAGCCAGTTCAATCTATATGCTTTAGAAAGTATCCAAAGGACCAACAAAATTTTTCTTTACTTTTGATTCAACTTAGTTTCTTTGCTTCAAAAATACATAGAGTAATAATTTTTTAATATTGACTTTAGTATAATTTGTGTAGTGAGTCAGTGCGTTTCCAGCGATTGAGCACAAGGCTCTCTGCTAGTTGTCTGTTCTCAGTACCCAGTGGCAACTCCTCTGCTCAGATTGCCGACCTCTGCCTAAGTCCAGGAACATTTGAAACTTGTTTATGATGGTTTGTTCTTGTTCATTGAGGATTGCTTCCGATTTGATGAAAGATTAAGATATTTTAAAATTCTCTTTATGCGCTAAAAGAAAAATTTAGAATTTTTGTACTTAAATCAAGAATTTTCAGTTTCAAAACTTCAATAAGCCAGAAAATTCTTGATATAAGTATAGAATTTCTTGATTCAATAGCATTTTTAAAAATCCCTAAATTCTTGATTTCAAGAGCGTTTTACATATGTTAAGCACGATTCGACATTTTTTTAAGAACTTTTAGAGCTCAAAACAAGCATGATCTAAACTAATTAATGTTAAAGAAGAAGTTCGTTTTTGCATCAAAAACGAAAAGAACATAAATTTAATTTTTTTTCTAAAATCAAGAGTTTTATTTCTATTTTTGAATTCTTAACGTTCAATTTTGAATTTAAGAAAGAAATCGTCTTAAACCAAAACTTTTTTTCATTAATCAAGATGTTCAATGAATTTTGTTCATGTTAGCTAAGAGCATTCAGAACGAAATGATCTTATATTAAAACTTTTTTTCTTAAATCAAGAATTTTATATCTCTTTTTGAATTTTTTAACGGTCAATTTCGAATTTAAAAACGATTCGTACTCAAAGTAAGAATTTTCCAGAGCGAATCGTTCTTACCAAATTCAAGACCGAAACAGGATGAAATCGAAATCGTTTTTTTTTTAAGACCGAATAGTTCTGCATTTTTTTTTAAAGTGTGCTTTCCCGATTTAGAACTTTTTATTCTTTCCCTGAGAGTAGGGTCTAAGACAGTTCTAGATGTCCAAATTGAATCTCCCAATACTCAGTACCCTACTTGTTACACCGTTTGAACTGACTTGGATTTTTCCCCAGTGTTTTACATGTGGCATGTGGCGGGAGTTTATCTTGTCAGTGCAAACTCACGACCGGCAACCAGTTTTCTGGTTGCATTCAAAGTGAGTTAAGAACTTCTTTCATTTTGGCCGCTTCAGGAAAATGCCTTTGACCTTGCTTAGTATAAAAGCCAGCATTCAGCATCCAGAAGTATCCAGTTGGCTTGCACTATTCCTAGGATGAAGCTGGTAAGTAGCTCATCAGAAAGAACACACACAAACTTTACTGTTCCTTTGGCTTCCTCTAGCTAATTTTTGCCAGTTTGCTGTTGGTCGGTTTGGCCTTGGGACATGAGGTTTATACTTACTATACCCCCTCCGCTTATGGCTTTTATCCCGGCTTGACCTATGCCCGTTCATCGTCGGCTATCCTACCCCTGGCCTATTCCCGTCTGGTGACCCCTGCAGTTGCTGCACAATCATCATCGCATCTCTATCACAGCGTGGAGACTCCCAATTCCTTTCAGCAACAATATCGCTCGGACTACAAGCCCTTGACCTATGAATATCTCTATTAAACAGAGTTAAGTAAATGTAATCTGAATAAAGTTTGTCAGCGCGTCTCTATTGTCCTTTAAATCTGTCTATAAAAACAATTTCCCCGTCCAGTGTACGCTACACCTTTGAACTCCCCAACAATAGCGGGCGATTTGTGGCTGCCCATATTGAATGACCCCAAAACTGGAGGCTCGTCTAAATTTAACCCCATCAAAAGTTAAATGACTCGGTGTGCAAATTTTCGTACGCGTGTTAAACGTCATGGGAAGCCCCGGCAATATTTCAGTCATTGAAGGCAATGTGACCAAGCGGCTATCCCGATGGGCTTTGCTTTCGTGATTCAACGTGACCGAACGCTGGTCACATGGACGTACTGTGTTTGCAAATTGTGGGAATACGCAAATGGTCATCTAATCGTAACAAATTAATTAATCCGTTATTGGTTTTTAATACTCTGCACAAAAGGGAGGAAAATAAGGTCAAATGAGTTTTGTGTGAGGTTTGTGCCAATGAAGGAGACAAGTCCTTCGGGAGGGTAGAAATCCTGCTAAAGCTAGTAATAGAAAGGTGTGGTCTGCCCTATTTACAAATCAAAAAACTACTACTATTTAGCGGCGAAGAGTCGCATATTGAACTACCGCTTAGACGTAAGCGTAGTAGTGCCTGTTGAAGCTTGAAAAGCATGTCCAACTGTAAAATCACTTAATAAAATTTGTAGCGAGTCTTTTTGCGGATCAAATCAAGATTTCAAATGATTTTTAAGCAGAATTACAAAAAAAAAAATTTTTATCACATCTTTACGACTGTTAACTTAGCATATTGCTAATGCTCTGTTCTTTGGTATAGCGCTATACGAACATTTAGCTAACTTCGTCATATGTTTCGATTCAGTGGACGTCACATGACGCTGACGTCATAAATATTTTCTGTTGTTCTTTTAGCGGAGTGTCTCAGTGGAAGAGCAGGGAAAGTGGGAGAAATAGGAGGGAAATTGAGAAGAAAGTGGTGGGGACTTAACAGTGACTAAACAGTGACTAAACAGTGACTTGACAGTGGCTTAACAGTGACTTGACAGTGACGACTTGACAGTGGCTTAACAGTGACTTGACAGTGACGAAATAGTTACTAAACAGTGACTAAATATTGACTTCACAGTGTCTTGGCAGTGACAAAACAGTGACTTGACATAACGTGATTTTTACTAAACAGTGACTTGAATTTTTAAATTAGTACTAAACAGTGACTTGACAGGTTTCGTGAGTTTGTTTGACGTTGACTAAACAGTAATAAACCAGTGACAAAGCAGGGACTTGACAATGACTAAACAGTGACTAAGCAGTGACTTAACAGTGACGACAGAGTCTTGACAGTGACTTGATAATAATTAAACAGTGACTTGACATTTTGTTGACAGTGACTAAACAGTGACTTGACAGTAACTAAACAGTGACTAAGCAGTGACTTAACAGTGACTTGACAGAGTCTTGACAGTGACTAAACAGTAACTTGATAGTAACTTAACGGTGACTTGACATTTTCTTGACAGTGACTAAACAGTGAATAATCAGTGACTTGATAGGGATTGAACAGTGAGCTGACAGTGTCTTGACGTTGACTAAACAGTGACAAAGCAGTGACTTGACAATGACTTGACAGAGTCTTGATAGTGACTAAGCCGTGACTTGATAGTGGCTAAGCAGTGACTTGATAGTAACTAAACAGTGACTTGACATT
The DNA here is from genome assembly GCA_018904275.1 of Lordiphosa clarofinis. Taxonomy (NCBI): domain Eukaryota; kingdom Metazoa; phylum Arthropoda; class Insecta; order Diptera; family Drosophilidae; genus Lordiphosa; species Lordiphosa clarofinis. The sequence goes on from JAEIGQ010000026.1 coordinate 778,951, forward strand.
TTGTTGACAGTGTCTTAACAGTGACTAAAGAGTAACTTCACAGTGACGAAAAAATCTTTAAACAGCCCTTTAATAGGTCTTACATTTAGCATCTGTTTCTCATCAAAGCCTCGTGAGTTTTAACAACACTTACACCTTTTTTCTAAATCATTTCAGCTAAAAGCACTCCAGCTGATCGATGCAGGTGGAAGTAAAGTGACTTATGAATGAAGTTGGTTCCACCTTTTTGTTTGATTTTACCTTCAGTTGATCGCTGATTAAGTGGCCTCAATGTTAGTTCAACTGTTCAAAGTATAACGAGGCCCTATCTTATTTACATAGACTCCACAAATTCTAAGTTACTTTGCATGTCCGTACAGCCCCGCTGATTTTAGCTTTACTTATTTATTACTTTAAGCTGTTTATTGAAATTTTTGTTACAATTTGGTACATGAATAATTTAGTTCATCTTTTCTAAGTTCATCTGCCACAACGAAAGTTCGAAAGAAGCAATTCAAGCGATTTATTCGGCCTAGCAAATGATTCTTACCATGTCCGTTCCTAAATGAATTGAATATGTTTGATTTCAAAAAATATCCCATACGTTGTTTGATATTATTTTGCTTGTATTAAGAGGAGGATTAGTGAAAAATTTGTATTTGGGATTTCTACTTAAAATTTCTGAACCCTTAAATTTATATTTACCGTGTGGACTTTGTATAGGTAGAGTATAGAAAACGATTGCTCTGTTTACTCTTGCCTTCATTAGACATGGTTATGAAACCAAATGAAACATTATTCATAGCAAATTACAATTTACTGACGTTTAGTAGGTGATCCTGCCCTCGCAGGATGGACTGTGGCCATCAGTTGACTATCAATTACATTTAGTTAGCTTACCCTTCTCCTTTAGTTGCACCTCCTTGCCCCCCTGCTCCCTACTGGTTTTGCCCTAAGCAGCCACTTGCAGCTCAGTTGATAAACAAGTTTTGTTGTTTGCCACAAGAGGAGGCAAGTTCAAGGTTTTCAATGTCCAATTAATGGGAAATCCAAGCTAGCTTATACTAGTCCAAAAAAAGAACCTGGCGAGTTGTTTGTACATTAAAAGCGGTCGGGTGGGAAGGTATAAAAGGGACACAGGAATGCAAAGTAGAGCTCAAAGTGGACAAGTCGCTGGGAAGGAAGACAACGCAATGCGCAATTTCATTTGGGTAGGCAAACATCCTACTCCCACTCTCACATTGACCTAAGACTCAAAGTATTTCCTATTAGTTAGTATTTCTGGCTGTGGTCGCCCTGGAAAGTGTGAAGGCCAAGCCATTGGTCTCTTTTGGCGTAAGCTACCAGCAACCGCAACAGCCTTACCTGGGACCAGGACCATATTACAACAACTACTATGGAGGACCGGGACCATATAATAGCGGCTACTATTACGGAGGCGGCAATGCTGGTGCGTCCTTTTATCGATATCCCTATGCCGCTGGCAATCGTTATGGCGCACTAGACATTGGCATAGGCGCTCTGTCCCTAACCCCATTTCTGCTTTGAGATGGAAATCAATCAGGAAATATGAATAAAAGAGCAAATAACAAAAAGTCCGTTCACTTGTTTTACTTATGCCATGAAATGTTAAGTCAGACACGGAGCAACAGGTGACCAAGGATGTACGTGACACTGGTGCGAATTCGTGGGTTGACCCTGATACCGTGAGGTAGTTAGGCAAGCGACTTTCTGGCAATTTCCGGTGCGGGTCTTTGATTTCTTCCGTACGAATATTTATTTATCGTTTTGCATAACGCAAAGAACAGTACGAGAGAGTGTTAATAAGTAGGTTACGAAGCAATCAACGAAAAGCTCACACTAGAAGCTACTGCTTACAAATGGGGGAATAGGTTTGTCAAAAGATAAACAAATTTATTGGGGCCACACTTGCTTTGTATAAGCAGTTATTATAAGATTTTACATCAATTTTAAAGTATAATATTGTTAGACTAAACCCAGTTAAGATTTGAAATATTTAGTTGAAAATGCGAGATATTTAGTTGTTTTGGGACACAACATTTCCAACTGTTTTTATATTAAACCCTAAAAATTGTATTTAAAGTTTTAGTCGATGTAAATTTCTCACACGACTTATGCAACAAATTAAAAATTTCTCAAAACAAAACCCATGCCATAAGTGGTGGCAACTATTAAAATTTTCAAGAAAACGCAGATGATTAAAAATTAAAAATTGGGGAAATAATTTGTACGAATTAATAGTTCGCCTGTTGTTTCTAAATTAAGAATCGGACTTAAAACTGAAAACAACGCCAAATGTTTTATATAAGAAATGTTTGTTGGCAGGCCAAGGACGGGTGTATTTTATGTGCTCTATATTAAGTAATTAAAACACAGTTTGTTTTTGTCTCCAATATATTTCGAGATGCCGTCGGCATTCGTCATCAGGGAGAAAGCAACAGCGTCCAATCAGTCAGCTGCGGAGTTTGAAAACTGTGTTTTAATTACTTAATATAAAGCACATACCCGACCTTGAGCCTGCCAACAAACATTTCTTAAATAACTAAGAATAGGTCGCTAAACCCAACAACCAAATGTTTTATATTTAGATATAGGAACAAACTTCCACATCCACTTCTACCCACCCAAAAAATATATAATTTTTTTATTTTTAATTATATACTTAAAAAAATACTAGAAAAACACAAAAAATTTATTAAATGTGATGATAAAATGGTAATACATATATTAATATTTTTAGAGGCGGCCAATTTCCGGGAACGGCAAATTTCAGGGGCGGCAAATACTTACAAAATGTGAATATATTATTCTCTTAAATTAACATATAGTGGTGCTCCTGAAAGTGACTCTGCTGTCCTATCAACATAGAGAACGCTGCAAGATTTTGCACTTCAAGATCTAGTATATAAATATTAATGGAATGCATTTTAGAAAGCCAACGAGTCTGTTTAAGGGATTAAAGATCAGTGATCTACAATGGACGGTGTCAAAAATAGTGCAGTTTTTAGATCTTGTGTTTGACTTAATCAAAGATGTTCGGCACTCCATATCTACCACTATTTTCTTCCATGCGTCATTATTTTATCATTTAATTCATTCTTTCCTTTTTGTTATTTTATAAACAATTTCAATCGTAAATCGAATGGAAAGGTTTTTTAACTGTATCTATTTGTATCGATTGAATTACTTTCTACTATATTTTGTTTTAATTTTATATTATATTGTTGTAATTTTTAATTTTCAGTTACCACCTGATAGTTCTAGGATAACAGTTTATTGTCCTAATATAACTTTTTTGTGTTTTCGATGGAGACTTTTATAGTTTAGTTATGAATTTTTAAAGTTATAAACAATTAAAGATGCCCTTATAATTTCTCACGCATTCATTTTAGCTTTTGATTGAACGCATTGTGCTTTATATTCATCAGCTTTCAAAATTTAACATCAGGCGGATCGGAGAGTATCTATAGCTGCCATACATGCTGAATTTAGTAGTGTTATAAATTACTTTTCAAGCTCTGGTAACCCAAATTCCCACAAAATTCAATTATCATTACTCGTATGGCGCTATATGTATAGTCATCCGATTCGCGCGATTTGACATTTTTGGAAAGCTTGATGAATATAAAGCACATTGTCAAGTTTCAATCAAAAGCTTTAAACGGCTGCGTGGATTTTATTTAAGGGCAACTTTTTGTTTATAACTTTAAAAATTAATATCTTTTAAACTTAAAAGTCTCCTCTTTTGAAAACACCATTAAGTTATATTTAGGACAAAACTTTTATCCTTAGAAGCTATATCATGTGGTTAACACTTTGAAAATTATAAATAATTTAGCACATCTTATTATTAAATTATTTAAAATCTATAAAACTTATTTGGTGATACAGATCTTCCATCGATATCAACTCGAGCACGTCCGATAAACCACCTAAGATATCACGTTTTTAAAAACCCTTTTTCCATTTTTTCTTTTTTTTTATATCTACGGTTTTTTTATTAAAATGAAAAATAAAAAATTTGGTTCGGAAAAGAATGACCCTATCCAGTCCTTCCAATATATCAATTATGTTAACAATGGCATACGCAGGGGGGTGCAGATTTGTAGTATCCTTTGAAAACTTTTTATGAAACAAATGTTGTGTCATCTGAACAATAATTTAAAAAGAAATCGATTTTATCAAAAAATAATTACATTTTCCATATTAAAATCCAAAGAATTTTTCTTATGAGCAAAATCAGAAAGTTGTTTTTAAATAGACTTTTTAATCTCTACAGAATGAGTTATTTTATCCTTTTTCATGGAAAAAAAACACACAAATTTATAGTCAATATTAGGCCCATTTTCTCAATGTCCGGATAGTCAAACTTACCGGCAGGTTAGCCGAATTTGAGTGTCTCATGCTGTCTTTGGCGAAAACCGCAGCCCCATGATGAGGTCATATTTTAACCGGCCTGCAAGTTTCGATAAGACTATCGATACTTTCACTCGATAGACAACAGCTGTGTAGAACAACTGAATTATTTAATTTGCTAATGGCCAAACCAGAATGTTTATAAGCAAACGAATTTGTTGCATCCACGAAATGAAATTAGGAGGCAGGCAGTGAGACATGAAGAGACATGCGGCGATCTGGAATAGAAAGTCCAGCAGAATGGCAGCCGCCGTGGCACCAATCGCAAGCAGGCAAACTCACTGTCCTCCGTCTGCGAAATCGAAGGATCAACTAGGCCAACGGCCTTGTGATGATACCGATTGAGATCCAACTGCTGATAAGTGTGCACCATAACGAAAATACTATCCACACGCACAGGAACAGGAACGGTATCACCACAATGGCCAACATGGCAACAAAATCCCAGACGGAGCAACGGAAAATAATAGTAGAGAGTGTAGGGAGGGGGCTAATTATTTAATGCTCCTTTAAAATGAATATCAATTTTATTGTTTCAGATAATCCGGTAACGAGTTATAATGTGCACCGCAAAACCAATTTTTTCAAGGCACCTCTGGAGATTAATATATTATAATTATCATTGAAAATTCAAAAGTTGTACAATAAGATGTAATAAAATTTTATAAAATTATTTATTAATTATTGATGTCGCGGCAAAAAAAAATTTAAAAAATATGCGTTTTTCTCGAAGTTTTTTTAATCGTACTTACTAATGTTTATGATAGCAACTTTAGCAAAATAATACCCCTTCAACAATTTAGGTCTTCGTCCTCCCTAATCAAAATCCTGCGACCGTCCTCCTATGTTACAGAAAAATTTTTTTTGCAAAGAATAAGAAAAACTCTTCTTTAATTATAGAAAGAAGTTTAAAATTTAGAACGATTTAGGGGGGAGGAGGTGCCTAAGTCGACTTTCACTCCGGGCGGCATAACCACACGCTACGCCACTAAGCTATACAAATATTTGGAGAGAACTGCCTCTATATTGTCTGACTAAGACAGAAATAGCTTACGCTCTGGACCAATATCCTCTTCATCTTAATTTCCTAACCAATTATTGGCACTAAGCTCAAAATGTAAGTGAAAAATTTGCAATGGACAATTTATATAAAGCATATTATAAGTATTTACTTTCAAAGTTAGATATTTAGATGAAAAACTAGCTATAATTTAAACCATATTTTTTTTTAGTTCTCAAAAGTAAAAAAACTATACCTATATATTAATTTCAACCTGTTATAATACAAATCTATGAATTTTTAATTGTATCTCAAACTTACTGCTACTTTAGATTCTAAAAGTCTGAATTTTAGCTGACACTCATAAATCACTTAAGTTAAACCTCAATTTGTTTTTCAAACTAAATAACAGAAGTCTAAATTCTATTTAATTAATTAGATTGTTCTAGAAAACTTGTAATTCTATTGAATTAACTGTCTACAATTAACGCAGGACCAATTCACATGTTGAAAACTTTCATTTCACCCGCCACAAAATGAAGCAGGCAAATGTAAACGACGCCTTGGGAATGACGTGCAAACATCACGTTCCCAATCATGACACGCACAAAGAAAAACTCAAAAGTGCAGCAAACGCCACCAAAGGGTTTTCATTTTCCTTTTTAGTTTAAATGGGGAGGGGAAAGGCAAAAGTCACGTTGAATGGAAAACCCCAAGGGAAAAGCAACAGGTAAACGCAAAAGTTGGCCTAGCGCCAAGCTTCGCTGGAGTGCTTAGTTAAACTGCCGCTGGGACACTGACTACGAACTGTATGAAGTGTGTCGCTTCGCGTTGAAGGAAGCATCGTGCGCAGCACGAAATGTCCTCGTATGGTGGCGAAGGTTAAACGGACGAAGTCAAAGCTTTCACGACATTGACAACAGCTATAAAAGGAGCTACACAGCTGCCTGGCTCTAACAGTCTCTTACCAGCTACCGCGCTTAAACCAACAAGGAACTAACCAGAAAATGGATAACTTAACGCCTAATAACGGCTCCAAGACACATTCGAGTGGCAGCTCGGCCACCAGTTCCTCGATGGATCTGGGTGGTGGCAAACCGCGCGGTCAAAAGTTGTCCAGATCGCGTAGTTTACTCCAATTGCTGAGCAAGCATTTGGGTCGCCATTTCCAACATCATCATCATCACAATGATACGGTGTACAGCAGCCAGGATGATATACGTAGTAGTTCCACGGATTCATTCAGTTTGACCAATGCAGGCTCCAGTTTGGACTTGGAGCATAACTCTCGCACTTCCTCGGCTTATTCCCGATATTCTCCGGGCATGGATTATTATGAGAATAATGCTCACATTTATGTGGAGGCAGTTTACCGTCGGAGCAGCGCCATGGAGCAGCCTCACTATGATGAGGATAGCAACAGCAGCAGCAGTAGCAGCAGTGGCAGTGGAAGTGGCAGTGGCAGCAGTGTGGAGGAAGAAGATGAGCCTGAAAATAAACCACGTTCATCCAGCAGCGCCAAGACGGGTGTCCATTTGAGTCGCATATCCATTTCCTCCTCGGTCAGTCGCATGTTCCAACATTTCTCCCATTCGGCGGCCACCACTTCGATACGTTCACTCTCCTGCAGCAGCACTCCACTGAGACAGATGACCAAGAAATCACTGACGCTACACAATAGCAACAACAGCAGCCATAGCAGTCACTCCAGCTCCAATTCCTCCTCAGCGGCATCGGCTTCATCTTCCTCCAAGAAATCGAAGAAACAACCGCAGCAGCAGAAGAGCATTCTGAGACCACCAGTGCAGTATGTGAACATGAAGGGCATGTCGGGTCTATATTCCCGGGTGCCCAGCTATGCGGTCTGCTGTCCCTATACCCTACACCATATGTACTAAGGCACTTGGAGTGAAGATAGTGAGTGGCCTAGGGAGTGATTAGAATTTTAGCTAAAAGTGATGTCTGAGTAGTGCCTACAAAAAACCAAACAAAAGAAGGGAGAAGCAGAGTTTGAACGCAGCGAAACATATTTTATAAATGTGTCTAAAGTAAATGTACCTTAAAAAACTCAAATATATACAATATATAACTAGAAAGAATTACATGTATAAATGTGCTTCTTAGGCTGAAAAGGCAGCCTAAATCTAACAAAAAAAATCCAATTTAATTGGTACACCCCAATTTTAGAACCCCCTCCACATATCTTAACACTTTAAAAATTTTTGGCATGATTTCCTTCTCTTAAAAAAACACTAACGAATTTATACAACTAAAAAAGATTTATTTCAATATCTTTAGCAAACATGTTTAGCTTCTAAGTAACAGAAAAAACTATATATTTTTAGATCTAAAAATACAAAAAAAAAACCAAAACACTTAAACTATTAATGAAGTTTAGCTGTCAATAAAGAAAATAACACAAAATCTTAACCAAAAATGTCTTTTATTTGAATTTTTAACGTTTCAGCTGAAAAGCTTTTCATAAAGCTTCCACCACAAAAAAAAAAGCTCTACTGTTCTCAGAGAACAGTTGAGAAAAAAACGATGCCAGTGTGCCAGCAATACCAATGATGATGTAGGCAAAGACCTCAAAATCAAGTTGGTGAAGGACTCGACCTTATAGTTTTGGCATACAAACACATATAGGTATCCTGTCTGTGACGTTAATAGCCGCCCCAATGCAGCGCAAAAAATGACACTTGCTGCAGCTGGCATCAACACCTTCAACTAAATATGAATTGCAAGCAAGTACATTCATTCGAATTCATCAGAAAGGCTTGTCTACTCTTAAATACTTTTCCATTTTTGTACATTTCTATGACGCAATTCGGCCCATGTTTTTCGAGGCTTTTCCTTTTTGTTTCGTTTCACCAGAAAACTGCGTGTCATTGAAATTTATCAATGAAAAAACAAACATGGAAAAGGGTCAACTTCTTACTGCGTAGCATAGAAAATGCTACTCAATCTGCTAAAGAAAACATTTGACTGAAGTTTTTGTTTACCACAAGACATTTAATAATTCATTTGACCAAAATTAGGGGAAGTAATACGTCTGCTACTCTTCCTGCTGGATTCCGTATAATATAATAATTGAGTATGCTAAAATTATAGTAAATTTAACTTTTTTACATTTTTCTGTCTCCGGTTTTACTTTTTGAATTTTTAATATCAACAGCTAATTGTTTAACATGTCCTTGTGTATATCGACAACAGCCAGGGTTGTTACCTATTCTTTAATTTAGTATTAATAATCTCTAACTAGCACGTTTAGTTAGTGCAGTATCATTCAAAAGTTTTTTTAATTTTATATTTAAGTATGTCATTTCATATATCAAATTATTTTGGTCGGTTCTATAAAATATACAAATTTTGCAAAAATTTTTCACAGCTTTCGCCTTTAGTAAAATTGATAATTTTTCTTTAGGGAAAGAAATATTTATCGATACTCTCAAGGCTTTAAAAGTGTCATCACCAATAACCAATGTATTTTACTTTTAGAAGTAGGCGCAATATTTATTGTGTGCAATAAATTGTGTATTCAGCTTTCTACTGAGAACTCAAAGGTGTTTAAGAAAAATACAATACAGTGTAGTGGCTCTACAGACGGTCTAGTCTTTTTTGTAAGGTTATTCAGTTTTGAAAGTGGCGCCACGTATTCATAAGCAAAATAGTCAACGGTTTATTGTCATCGCTTTATTGTAAAAGTCAACAGAATCACCCTTTGGTCAAAAAAAACGGCAAAATTTTAAAAAAATCAAAATGTTTAATATGTTACCAATAGAATGGGCCCATTTTCTGACTGGGGCATTCTGTGTTAGTCAACTGAAACTTTATTTGTACAAAAAGTGAATTTCTTATTGTTCAAAATGATCTATACAGCGGTGTCACAGAAATCTCTTCCAACCAAATTACAACCCAAAACCAATTCTCGGTGTCACAGAAATCTCTTTCGGTTGGTTTTGAATCTCTCGTGTTTTGTTGGGAGATTTGGCGAAATTAACCACTAAAACAATTTTGATAAGTAAAATTGGTATTGGAAATGTAATCAACCGGCCATGTTCTCAATTCCACTTCCACAAAAATTCTGTGATTTAAAACCGGTTTTGGTACTAAATTTTGCACTCCAAATCACAAAACTTTTGTGGAAGTGGAATTGAGAACATGGCCGAACATTATTTTTCTGCATAGATTGCATCAAATGAATTAAATTTTTAAATTGTTTTAATATTAAAATTTGCGTTTCAATAATTGTTTGCAAAACCAACCGAATGTTGACAAATCAACTCGCTACTCAACGTCAGTTGGCGCACCACATGGTGACGCTCTCTGAGTACCAACAAGCGATCTCTGAGTACCAACAAGCGCTAAGGGTTGTCAAGTTACATTTAGAGATTGGCGCAAAATTTTTTTTAATTTTTCATTTTATTTTTTAAGAATATGACTAGAATTTGAATTATAATTTAAAACTGCCTCGTAAAACATGTAACACAATCAACAAATTCCATTTAAACATCAAATTAACTCAAAACTAGAAGATGGGAAATTTTTTTTGCAAGAAAGGACAACCCTGTTTATAGATTTGAGAGAAAAATACCATAAGCATGGACACAAACCTTCCAACTCGATTTTTAAATAAGAAAATTAAATCTCTTGAAGTTCTGTGACACCGACGGATTTTTCGAACGATTTGCAAACCAACCGAGGCCAAAATCTCTAGAGATTTGTGTGACACCCCCGATAATGTTTATTTGTACTCAGTTTTTCGGACAATCTACTGGTATACAATTGATGTGTGCATGAGTGCACACAGTAATGTGAAATTTTGAAGACTTCAAACGAGTGAGTGTGAAAACGAATTGATTAAATGAGTAACAAACCAAACACATATTGTACTTAGCTCATTCAGTTTTAGTAAAGGCAAACTTAATACATCAATAAATATATGTTTTTACTTAAAATCTTTTTAGTTGCAAACAAAAAATTTGTAACAACTAAAAATAATAAAATATTGTATAAAAACATTTGTACAATATTTTATCACTTCTCATCTCTATCCTTCTCTTTCAAGATCACACCGCAAATTGTCAAGGAATCGGCGCCTACCTGACAAACTGTCAAGATGACGGCGTGCCAATAACATTTTTTTCGTTAAGCATATTTACGTATATAAGCATGTTCAAAGCTTTATTTTTCATCCACATTCAGTGGAAGAGGGTAACTTAAAAAAGGCAATCGCGCAAACAACAACAACATGTGTTAATATTTACATTTATACAATCAAATACAAAAGGATGAGGTAGGTAAAGATTTTAGTTAGCTGAGTACAGCTCAGCGCAAACTAAATAAGCACCCAATAGTATGCAATGAACAGATTTATTTAAGTGCCAATATTTTTCTTAATAAAGCATTCCACTTATAGCATTCTTAGAGTTGCCTTATCAATGATCCGATTTATATTCTGAATTCAAAACAGTTTTGAGTTGAATATCCATGCAGATTACATAATTTCGGTAAATAAAGTTAAGCTTTTATAGCTAAACTGATTTTTGTAGAATATGTTGTTTCCGCACACACGACCGAAATATGGAGTTTATAAAGGACTTAACAGCTTTTGGGCTCAGGATATGCTAAGAAAGTAGCTGGGTTAGTAGCGGGCTTCTTTGCTAGCTGTTTTCTCAACTTAACTAAACTTAACTTAAATTTACAACCTTGTTTACGGATTCTGTCTCCTCCTTCTTCAATGATAACGATATAATATGAGTTTAACGAGTTCAATAGTGGTTTTAAGTCCGCTTCAGAGACGTGGGCACCGAGGAATTCGTCGAAGTAGTCCAGGTACTCAAAATAGATTCTCTTATGAACAATATGAAAGAATGTTGTTCATTCTAAAATGAAATAAAATTGATTAAAACCAAAGAACATGAATTACAAATAATTCTAAATTTTAATCTAGCAAGTTTTAAATAGCTAAGGGTTATGTTATGTTCGCACATAACGTTAAACCGGAACACACCACAAAGGAAGCTGTTTCAAGTATTTCCCGGTTCAATCATCAGCACTCTTTACCCATGATACCATAACTACAAGAGAGCCCACTGCGCAGCTTCGATATTCACTCAAAAACTTAAGCAGTTAAATCAAACCTACATGTTCGCCTTCGATTTCCTGATTTAGTGCGAAACTTGCAAAAAAATAAAAACTGAGTGGTCTTATATACAACTGAGTGGCCTTGTAGCCCTTGGGTTTGATAAATTCTCACTTTCTCTTGCGCTACCTTGTAGTTTTTGTATCATGGTCTTTACCTATAAGTCAGCAGCTGCCTCCTCAAGCCAGGGCTACTGAAACCTCTTGGGAATTCTAAGGCGGCTTAACAGCAAAATCCTGCACTAAAAGATAACGCCAAGCTGCCCGTAGCCTTCGTGCGTGAGTGCGTCCCCGATGAGATAAAGAAGTAAGCTTAGATGTCTGTACTTAGATGAGATAATAATTTTGTGCGGCGCAATACTGCATTCAAATTACGCTGCTGTTCGAAAGCAACCAACTTGTAATACTGTTAAAAAGTATAATTATTTCTTGTAAAGAATAGTGCGAACCAATTATATATTATATGTATTTCATCTGAGTACACACACAAGCTTGCAGATTTTTTTGAAAATTGCTGTGAAGCTAATTATATTAAATATGGTTACTCCCTATTTTTCATACTCTATTCATATTTGGTTTTAAGTAAACCAATATTATTAATTTCAAGGAGGACTTGACTTAATAAAAAATATCATTGAAAGACCCTCCTTTTGTTGTGTTTCAAATAAATGAAAAATTTTTCACAAAATTTGTATAATCAATTAAAAATGTAAACTCATTGAACTGCTTATTCAGAACACAACTAAGTTTAAGACTTTCTAAAATTGTAATTTCCTGATTAATACAAGTTCATTGACTTTTATGAGTCCGACGAAGACAATAACAAGCTCAGCCATTAATCTGTTTTTAACAATTTGATAAAGTCAGAATGAGTTAATGTGTCGCCGAAATTGATTTGACACAGGCGCTTAACAAGTCAACACCCATTTACTGGACCCTCAAACAGAACGAATAATGAAAAAAACAAAATCAACGCGTGGCCCTCTGACGTCAGAGACCAATGATAGCAATTGCGCCTCTAATTAAAAGCTAAAACATTGGATAGAAGGCAAAGGAAGAGAGAGGCAGAGCAATCACTTCTCACACCTCGCTATGTGCCAACAACAAAAGGACTTCATTAAGCCGCCTTGGTTTAGCAGTAGCATAAAATTGCCAGTCGTGGGTTTTTATTTATAGCACATTAAAATCAATTTTAGGCCTAATTAAATTATACAAAACACAAGACGGGTGTGAGTGAGAGTAGACTAAGGTCTAAGAAAAACAAAAAGCCTTAATCTATTTTTGACATCCGCTTAATAGGCGGATTATGAGGAAAAGAGAAACCGCACCGCCAAAAAAGTTACCCAAGTGTGAAAAGTTAAGAAAAAAGTTTTGTTCTCTAATTAATAGAGGGTTTTGCATAGACTCTTTATAACTGGGGAGAAAGTATTGAATCGTTAAAAAGATTAAATTACGTTGGAGTTAAGTCTTTAATTCAGGACTAGAGACAATCAAATCATCAAAGTTTTTAGAAAGCAATACCTTAATGTGAGTAGATCGCCCCCAACAGAGCATTGGTCCTTCGAGCTGGATATCAATGTGAAGATTGTTGTCAAATAGTTTGCAAAGAATGGTTGGAAACAATACAGAACATGTATATATGAAAACAAGTGTGAAAGTGTCTAATAAAGTTGCTTGTTAGAGTGAAGTTTTAATAACCGGCTCGAAGGACCAATGTTTGTGTAGGTCGGCAGTTTCTCCCAATTTAAAATCACAAGTTAAAAGTTGATTTTTATCTGCTAAAAATTGACTTCGTTATGCTTATTTTTTTGACCTGAGAGTTCAATAAACGACCTTAAATTTTAACCTTAACCTTCAAATCCTAATTGTTGTCTCGTTTTTACAATAAAATACGCAGAAGACGCACCTATAATTAGGCCTAAAACATGCTGAAAAGAAGATTTAAAAGTCTCTTGGTTATTATTTCGCGGGGTACATGAACTCAAGTAAACTGTGGGGATATTATTAAAACCTCAGTGAACCATTTTCTTGTATTCCTTATTGAAGTGTGTATTTTCAGTTGAGTTCAAATATTAAAGGAAATGCCATTGTCCTATTTGGCCACTTAAAACTGTCAGCAAAGTATATTTTTAGAGAAGCCATCAAGAAATTAAGGACCTAAGGGCCAACAAAAGGTTTATTTTTAAAGGACCACCCAGGAAAAAGGAAGCAGAATCAAGAGACAAAGCAAATGAAGATATGTCTGGCTGATTAATAATTGATTATGTGGCCATTGGGGTTGAGAGCTTGGTTGAGCTTAGCAAAACAATTAAATAGTTCAAATGCGGTGAAACTCTGGACGTGCATTGACACCACCTGGCGGCCAGAAGCGTAAGCTACAAAACAAATCAAACAAGTAAACAAAAACATTTCGTCCTGTTTGTATTATTTCCTCAACAATGGTCCTTCCCGCCCTGAGACACAGCCAGACAGAGAGTGACAGCGAGACCAAGAGAGCTCCTTTGCAGACCGGGTCTGTGCAGAACCCGACCGAGTCTATAAAAGCAAGCGGCTTTCCATTTGCCGACTCAAACGCCAAAGGACAACGTGCCAGGTCGGGTCCACGAAGCCGCTACTCGGCTCTTATATTCACCGGTAACAACATGGGTACGCCTCACGTCTGCTTTGCGGATGAATTGCCGCCGAAGACACGTAAATCCAAATCCAAGTCCGCCAGCAATGGCAGCTTGAACAACAACAACAACAATTACAACAGCTTCAGCTCCAGCAAACTGGAGGTCAGCTCCAACGGTTCACCCGGCAGCAGTTTAAGTGTTTCGCCTGTGCCACCGCGCTTCGAGCGTAATCTGGGCTTCTTTCAGCAGCTAAGCCGACGCTTTGGTTTAAGGTCATCGGATGACCTAGTTCAGGCAGATGACGTTATTGTTGGCGCTGCAGCTGCACAGGAGGAAGATGCTCACAGTTCATCGACCGACTCCTGCTCATCCACGGGGCGTGGTCTGATGCATCAGCGACAGGAAGTGATGTCCTGTGCCTCGAGTGAGACCAGCAGCACTTTGGATATCGAGGAGCGTGAACTGGAGGGTGGCGGGCCTGCAAAGCGTAAGCCCAATCTCAGCCGGGCCAGTTTTTCACGTTTGCAACGTCGTTCCACTTCCTCACTGCGACGCGCCTTTGAGAGTCTCTCGCTGACCTCACGCTCGTTATCCTGCAGCGGACCTTCACCGCCGCTGACGACTACCACTGCCACTGCTGCTGCAATGCCATTGAAGTCGGCTCTGAAATCGGCTTCGAATGTGGAGCTAAACAGACATCAGCAGCCTCAGCAGCTGCATAAACCATCGACGTCATCGTCAAAGAGCAAGGCAAAACCAAAACCGCCGCCTCAACGCATCTTGCGTCAGCCCGTCTCCTATACATATCTGAAGGGCATGTCTGGTCTGCCCACCCAAAGGGTGCCACGCAGTTCGGTGTGCTGTCAATATGCCCGACGTTAGTCAGGTAATAAAGCCATGTTTATAGTCTTCCCCCACACCCCACTCCCAAAAAAAAAACCAAAAATAATAATTTATTTCAAAATCTGTGATAAAACAAAATATGGAAACCATTTTGTTTGCCTCCTTCCCTGCCCCATATCCCAAACTAAAGATACAAAATTTTGGTTCCAAAATAAAAATTTTTCACCCTTGAAATATATTAAATATAGTAAACAATTTTATAAGATTTAAAAAATATATATAAACTTTTGCACTTAAAAACTTGAACAAGTAGAATTTTTGTAGTAAAAAAAGCTTTGATTTTTTACTTCATATAAACACAACACATAACAAAAGACTGTAAATTTAAGAATACCTAAATTTGCATATAATTTTTTGTTTATTCAAAAATTTGTGCCTTTTAACAAAAGTCGAAAATCCACAAAAATTAAAGTTAGATATATGTTCCAAAATAAAAACAAAATAATTAAGAATTAAGTTCATAGTAGGGGTAAGCCGGCAAATGATTTTGACATTTATCTTAGCTTTCCGCATTTTGTTTTTTTAGCCCTTTTTTTATATTTTATAGTTGGAATGATATATGAGTATTTTGAGTGCCTGAAGAGCTTCATTCTCAGCTTCAAAACTCTGAAAACAGAATGGAAATAATGTAGTTGTCTTTTAAAAATTGTCTAACAAGATTACGGTCGCCATGAAAAATTTTTATTTAGTGCAAAATTTCATGAATTAAGACATTTCAATGCCAAGTATGAACTATTTCCCCGAATATCTTGATCCAGAAATTTTGAATGCTTTACTGTGTCCAGAACCAGCTTACAGCTGCGTAGACACCAATACATATGAAGAAAATATTCAAAGCAACAAGAATATGAAGAAGAAATATATAGAGAAAGTGTGTGGCTGTATGACACACTAGAAATCATTGGCCGCCAACAACAAAACCTTCGTTCGAACACTCAGAAAATATTTCCTAAAAAGAAATTTTTGGAAAATAATGTCTAAAATGTAGAAATTATTTCTGAGTTTTAGGGCGATTTCAAACCTTTACTGAATTTTCTTCAATTTAGAAACAATAATTATTGGAGTTTATGCTAAAAAGAACTACAAATCTGTGGCGTGCGCATAGGGCCTGAGCACCCCTACTCTAAACCTATGCTTGCACTCATTGTTCACATCAAAATTCCAAGCATTTCAAAAGACTTCTGACAAAATGTCATACCTTTCTGATTCAAGGGTTTTTCAATCTAATTTGACACGAGATTAATTAAAATGTTTAATGAACTCAAACCAAGAACATTTTACGCCCTGCTTAAGTATTTGCGGGTTTTTTCTTAACACGCAACAAGATGGCTTTAAATTTTTCGAAACATGCTTGAGACATGCCAAGTTCATCTCAGATTACCAAACTCTAAATGAGAATTTCGTCAAATAACTACAATTTTCTTTCAAATGTTTTCACTGAATATATTAATTTGAACAACTCTAATCAAAAATACATATGTTTACATGGAACTCGACGTCGATTTATATAATACAACCCACTACTTATGTTATATTGGTGCTGAGCGATCAACTAATATCTCCTGAAATTTCTTTAAATATTTTCGAAATATTTCTTTCAAGCTTTTAATAAGGTTTTTTATTTTAGTCAAAGCGATTGTTAAGCCGGCTCAAGGTAAACCGGTAATTATAATTTAATACTTATCACAACTCAAAAAAGATTTATTACATAAATAGGAATGATTTGTATGTCCTGTTCTATTTCAAGGGCCTCCCGGTCCTCAATACTTTAATCACAAATCAAAATCATTTGCGGCTTATCCCTCAATCAACCACACAGCCAAAACCAAAAAAAAACTTCCTTTATAAATCTTAAATGGGATCAATCAACAAAACTTTTTTGTCAGGAATTAATCTTTGTTCCACTAAAATAAAGAATTACAAAAAATTGTATTATCTTAAATTTAATTATATCTATGTTAAATGTAATTCAATTATCAATATTTAATTAAGATATTTTGCCAACTAATCAAAATTAAATACTAATAATTTGGCATACAGTGAAACCCAGCAAGCACTCCACTAAAGTAGGCTTCAGATATACATACATATATAGTACATACGTAGATTATATATATAACCAAAACTTAACAAGAAAACAGAAACTGATTTAAAGTATTATACAATCCAAGGCCTAAACTACAAGTATATATACAATACAATAATACAAAAAAAAATCCACTTACATGCATACATATACACATATATATATATAAAAGAAATCGTAAGCAAAAGCAATAAAGTTGAAAAATTATACATGAAAAATTATTAAAAGAATAATAACTATTTACCAAAACAAGCAGCAGCAACACAGATGAAAACCAATTATAATCAACAAAGCAAGTTCAATAATAATAAAAAAGGAAAATAATTTACACCAATGAAAATCTTGTTTTTATTTGACCAAATAAAAAACTTTAACCATTAACCTAGAATTGCCCAAGCAAATCACATAAATCAAGGCTATAGTGGAAGAACTTACATATATGGATATTGGAAAAACTGCAATTAGGCGAGGCCATTGAACAGAAATGTCTGGACTTAACGCACGGGTAACTGCCTGCCTGAGAGGACAAAATTCTGATTGAGAACTGTCCAAAATAAAAGTAGGTCAACGATTAAATTGCCATCAACTTGTTAGCATTGTATGTGGTTGCCAAGATATGGGGGGAAGTTGTGTGCACTGAAAAAAACCTTAGAGGTAAGTTAAAAAAAATTAAAAGCGTTTTTTCTAACAAACAATCAGTAGTCTAAGGACGAGAACACTTTTCAATATTGCTCCGGACCTATGATTTAAGCTAAAGAAAACTCTCGAAAAACTCTGAGGGGGGTAAGAATTTTCTGACCTTTAGAAACAAAGATTTTGAAACCAACACCTTGATCCCATTTTCAGATTGGTGCTAGACTCTTAGGATTGTTCGAATCCTTTCGTACTTGATTTAAGTGGATTATAGTATGACTCGTACTTGTCTTTTCAATCCGAAGGTCGAGATCAAATAAATTTGTTTGAGCTTGATTTTAGCTCGTATTTTTTTCTGTATACACAGAAATAAGAGAACCCGGTTAAAGGAGCCACTAAATCAAAATTGTTTATAAGCAGTTTGAAGCAATTATTTTAATCATTTCCCCACTTGTTGTTACACCCTATGACCAAATTGTCTCATGGGGAAAGGTTACAACCAGGGAATCAAACCGAACCCGGAAGCGTAAGCTAGAACCGATTAAAGCTTAAAACTGGTACTTGAACTGTAACCTATATTTTTAATTTTTTATATATCAGATCGGATCAATGGTATTTTTATTTGTTTATTTTTTTGTCATCGCTATTTTCAGAGCTGCTAACAGCGTGAGAGAGTGAAAACATAGATTGTTTCCGACGTCTATGCATGTATGTTTCTGTGTGGAAGACTGACCGAAAGTATGTGTTTTTAGGCGCTCTCTCACTTAAGTTCTGTTTTTGCATGTTCGCTTCCTGTTAAGTTAAACCTTCTGTCGCTTTTTTATGCAAAGCGAAAGAGCTCAGTCGTAAAGCCTACAGATGACCAAGTCGTTTACGTACAATGTAAATTATAAATATGTATTAAACTGATTGACAGTCAAGTCGATGAGCAAAACACGAATCAAGCACAGAAAAAGAAAACTGTTGGTTCCACGTGCATTAATGAATTGTTTAAGTCCAGCATTCGTGTGGCAATTATTAAACAGACTATTCGAGCTGCGTGTGTTTCTCTGTACTCGGTTGATGAAAGCCCTTTACCCTGATGAACGACCTCGAATTCCGTCAAATTCTACTCAGTTACCGTACCGGTACGAACCAGAACCGGAATCGAAATTCGGTTTGATCTCCTGGTTACAACCTCTTAAAATGCTTTACTTTTCTAGATTGGGCAATTTCTTCACTGTAAGAAAATATTAACCTCGTTTTTTTAAATTTACATTTTAAATAAATTGAAATTTTATTAAATTATACAAAACTCCACCTCAAATGGTACAAGCGCTAGCTTTGTGTAGAATCAATCTACATCTGGTCAAAATCTGAAAATTTGTTAGTTTGGTCTCTACTCAGTGCCCACTCACTCATATTTAAACATCGTCCCCGCACATCTGGCTGAAATTTCACCATCCGGCTCGAAGGACCAAATGATGTGATTTAGCGCAGTTAGCTTTCTTCCTGGTAATAAGTTAACTGAAAATCCGCATTCAAGTATTGCAAATGAAATAGACAATTTTGAATTTTATCGAGGGTTGTCTTATAAGTATCGAATTATTGCAAAAATAAGAAATGATTAAAAAATATTTTTCTAGAATGTGGTCATTAAAAGAACGGCTTTCAGCTAAGAAAAATCCCTTATCCTCAATACTCTTTGAGAAGGACACGTTCTTCTTGGCCAAAAAAATACTATTTTTATAAATATGATTTCATAAATTTACCGCTAGTAGTTCTATGATTCAGTAATTTAGAGAATGTTTTTTTTAAAGTTTTTATTTTCAAACTTTCAAATTTTTCTCCCAGTGCATATGGTAATTTTCCTCCAATTCAAATTTATAATCAATGTCTCAGCCGTAGCAACATACACGCATTTGATTAATATTTATTCCATTTGAATTGACAAACAATAAATATCAAATAACCAATAAAAACTGAATACTGAGAAATACTGGCTCAGCCACAGATTGACAGTTTGATTTGACAGTTGATTGATTTACATGTGACACATTTTGAAATTAATGTATGGTGTTTTTCCTAAACATAATTCCCGCAACACCACAAACCAAAAACCCATAGACAAATACACTCAAATTAAGTCACAAATTAAGCAAATTAGCGGGCAATTATTATTGCCCCTAAGGGAGGCACTTAAGCTGCTGCTGGCACTTTAATAACCAATAACTTGCCCCAACTACGCGTGGCAACAGTCACGCACCAATGCAGCAAAATGCCTTCTGGTCGCCAAGTTGATTTCTTGTGTCAGGACGACGTCGTCACACACACACACATGACCGCGCGACGTGACCGAAAACTTGATGAAAAATGTCAGAATCGAAATATTTTTTGCCCAAAGCAACCAAGAAAGTGCCAATTTGTGCGTGTGGATGACTAAAAATATCCTTTGACCTAATTCTGGGTGACAGGCAACAAATATGAAGACATTTGGCACTAAAGAGACACAAAGAAGCACAAGCCAACGAGGCGTATGTGTGATTTTTGCAAATGGGGGAGGGTTGCTAGTGGAGAGCTATTTTTAAAACTTTATTAAAAATTTAATTAAAAATTCGACTATTCTATTATTAGAGAGGCCCGTGCCTATTTCTATTTATAATTGATATGTATGTGTGGGCGTGGCCATGGGTGGGGGAGATGGTGTGTGCGGGGGTGATGGTGTGTGCAGAAGAAAAACATGAGCTTATTAATAATGAAACAGCTCATTTCATTTCAGCTTTACCTTATTATTCTTCATTTATGGCCCCCCTAAGGTATGCCCGGATTTCATTCGAGTTTGGCACGGTTTTTGGCTCTGCGGTTACCAACCTTTCATCTTATAACAGGTTACGCCGCATTAACGCACCAACGAAGCTTCCCCCTCACCTTAACCAGCTGTGTGGAAAATCTTTATTAAGTAAAGCAGGTTAATTTATAGCACGCGAGAGTGGTAAAAAGGCAAATGGAAGAAATCAACTGGTTGGCTTTGTACGTTTGCCCAAAAGTTAAGATCAAGCATACGCTACGCTGTGACAAAAAAGTGCTTAAAAGAGCCGGTGACAATTCAATTCTGTAAAATAAAACGGCCAAGAAAGCAATTGGGTGATGGATCAAAACACAATGAAAATATGTTCAATATGTTCAATAAGGACAGCACACATCAAAGACAGATATAAATGAAGCAGAAACAGTTTCGCTCGTTTGCTACATATAAGGCTGCCTTTACACTGTTCGACACATGAGACATGCTGTTCTAGTAGTCATGCTTTTTGCTATGTTTTTAATTTGAAGAGCTTGTCAAATTCATAGAATTTCATGGGAAAATGCTGCCCTACTATGTTATCATGGGTCATGTGTCGAACAGCGTGACGGCTGCCTTACACTAGTCTAAGCTACAGTGTAGTCTTTTAAAATATAATATATGCAGAACTGAAAGTGTTTTTGTCTGTTTGTTATTTTGCAGACAACCCCGAATTGTTTAGTAGTTTTTGATACCTCAGGCAATGAAGTGCATCATATTCAAAGAAAGCTTTAAAATCAGGAATCCTAAGCGCTTAAGAATTAGGAATGGTTAGGTTTAGTGGTTCACACATTTTTGGTCGGTTCTCAATATGGTTTCGAAGTTAATCAAACCGCGCTTCGGTTCGGCTCGGTTGTAGCTTATTCATTCAATAAACTAAAGAAATAAATTTTTCTCTGTAATCATCACCTCATACGTAGTTTATGAAATGTAGCCTAGGTTCGCGTTTCATGGGCACTTTTGTAATTGCAACACACAACGACAACAATTTTAACTTAGTTTTTAATGGTTTAAGATAAAATTCTTCAAAATTTAGCAAATGTGTGTGTGGGTCACTGGGAATGCAATATAAGCGAGAGCGTAAGATAAAGTCGGCTATTAGCTACCTCGATATACCCGTCACTCATGAAAAAACATGTTTAACAGTGTTCCTGCGTTCCTTAGGGTGACCATCCGAAAAGTATGCAACATTTTTTTAGGGTGGGAGGGAGGGTTTGGGGGGGCTTGGTTCACTTTTCTGCTCATAACTTGAGAACCGTTCATCCGATCTTTATCTTTTTTTTGCAAATCGGTTTATTTTGCTAATTACTAACTATCTCTAGAAGGTACGAATAGTATATCTTCAAAACTGTAGGAGATATAACGTTTTTTGCAAATTGCGGGGGCGGGAGGGGGCGTGGCAAAAAATTTGAAACAAATTTGGTCTGCGTGCATATAAAAGAATCATTTCTCCCATACATGTCAAACCTCTATCTCTTACCATCTCTGAGATCTAGGTGTTCATACAGACAGACAGACGGATGGACGGACGGACGGACATGTCTATATCGACTCGGCTGTTGATGCTGATCAAGAATAATTATACTTTATATGGTCGGAAATGATTCCTTCTGCCTGTTACATACATTTCCACGACTTTAGTATACCCTTTTTACTCTACGAGTAACGGGTATAAAAATTCACTTCAATTGTGCAATTGGTTAAAAGGAGTTAAACCTTCATTCTTGAATATCTTTTATATCGTTTTATGATGGTACAATGGTCTATTGCATGTCCCAAAGAGATGGTACCGCGAAATGGAGTACCATTTTTAGACTCACCCACAAATCAATTCATAAGGGCCATAATTCAGTTCTTAAAATAGACAGATCTGCGCTTTCAGTTTTGCCAACAAAGAATATATGTATATACTTTATAGTGGTGGTACTATCGTCACTATCGATGGTTGGGCGCTATTAAGCCCCCATCGATAGTAACCCTGCACTATCGATAGTTTTCGATAATTTTTTAGAACTCTTCACGACCAATTAAATTTCCCAGTAAGAATTTTACATATCTCTCGGAAAACCTCGGAAAGAACTTAGAGACATTTAATTTTCTTATTATAGTATAATAAGTTGTTGTCGTAGATTTCTTATGATGCGCTTACCTCTGCCTAACCGGGATTTATACGAGCTTGAGTAAAAGAAGTTCAACAAGCTTTTATTTCGTTTACTCTTGTGTGTTCAAATGGAGTACGTCTCTGGTTTTAATCCATTACCTTACAGCCTCCCTTTAAAGATGGATGGTTAAGATAAAATGTATATCTAAGGCAACAACTAATCATACCTACCAACAACAGTAAAAAAAAATTAATTAATCTACACACACACGCTCGCACACACTCGACACCCAATCACAATTTAGCCGTGGGAAAAAAATCATAAAAAAAATGCCTTCGCCTACTTAAGTGGTGGAGCAGCCCTCAAAAAAAAATCACTTATGTATGTACGAGAATATAGTGTATGTAGCAGAAGCCGGGACTTTTAATATCTCTTGACTTTCATGTCAATATTTACTTTAATGTTGTTTACCTTCGCCGCCATGCCGCCGTTTCATCATCATCATCATTTTTTTGGTATTTTTATTGCTCATTTTTTGCTGGGCCTGCTCTGTCTCCGCTCTGTTATCTCCATTTGTTGCTTTTAATGGCACTCGGCTTGTAATTTCATTTTTATTTTATAGAAATATTATTTCGCATTCTTGAAGCTGAGAAACAGCAGCAGGGGAAATTAATGAAAAATTTGGTCGTGCAGCTATTTTTAGAACTCGAAACTTAAGAATCAAATCTCTGCTTATTAGGCAAAAAATTGAAAACACTTAGCAGGCAAATGGACCAAAACGTGACAGGCTCAAGCTAATTTATACTATGACCCAAATATCAGACAACTGCCATGCGAGAACTTGATAGATTATTCAAGTGTGGGTGAGTGTGTGTTTGAGGGTCTGTGTTTTTGGAGTGTCCTCTTAAACAGCTCGTGTGGCTGATGTTCATTAAATATGCATTTTGTATACGGTAATTGAAGTCAATACGTAAACAAGAAGCTGGGCCCCACAAAGTAGGCAATTGGGCATGTGAAGTTTGTGTATGGAAAGTGGAAAGAGCTTACACTGAGGGAAAACATGAGATGAGGGAGCTGAGGAAGAATGAAATAAAGAATACATATTTTGTTGGACTATTTTTGTTCCATGTGTTAAGTGCCGACCCGTTGGTTAACAGCATTTTGCTGAATTGTCAATATGCAGCAAATTACTCAATCTCTCCGCTCTCGCTACTCCACAATAAATTAGAGTCCGAGAAAATTGGACTCCAAACGAGCAAAAACATTAGCAAAATCAGTGCATAAGCCCTTTTATCTCATTTACGCACTTCAAGAACAAAATATCGTTTCACTTTTAAGAACTTGATTGGAGTTAATATTGTTGCGTTTTCAAGAACAATTTTAACTTAACTGGGAAAAAAAAGTGATTGATTTTGGACCAGGTGTAAGCGGATTCCTCACATTTGATGGGAATAGGGAATGGAGACATATCTATTTTGATTAATATACATTGGAATCAGAAACATCGCTTCAAGGACCCACTCCACCCGACTCGTTTCATTGAAGTTTTTCGGAAAAACCAGAAAATTTGTTATGGTTTGACTCGGAATTGATCCCGGTACCTTATGCACTTAACATACGAAATAACGCGCCAGCACATTTAGCCGTTGTACACTTTTGCAGATTCACATCTAAAGGGTTACTTATTCTGGTTGAGCTGACAAGATAGCGATGAAAAAGAGAGCCAACTCGCTTATACTCGCTCTCTCTCTCTTGTATATCTATCTGTTGAATGCGAAGTGCGGGAAAGTTTGTGCTTCATTTTTTTCTGTCTTTGAGCAGCAGAAATGACCAAGGTGGTTCGGTCGGTCAACAAGATTACAAGCATGGTCATTCAAAATATTTTGAAAATGGTTTAAAAAAGTTTTGTAAAAAGATGTTAATAGTTTCTTCCAATATATTCATAGAAACAAAGCCTATTTAGCTGATAGGCAATTCGCCTTTACATTTAGTTAGAATCCCACATTTTCCCGCGTGTACCACCCTTAATGTTAACTAAACCGCCCAAGGTACATAATTAAGCAGCAAATTCCTGTTTTCTCTCTAATGTCTCTCCTAAGAGATTTTAATTATTTATAAGAACTGACCCAAACGACAGTAAATAAGTTGACATTTGTGGGCATAGCTACGTGTAATCTGACCCATACACGTGCAACAGTACAACATATAGGACACGGTTGGGTTACTTTAACTAATTACCTACAACCCTGCCAGAGATCCTGATTAACTGGCGGCGACTAAGCTTTTTTTTTTGCTTCAGCTTTCGCTTCATTCACAAAAATCACAAGCTATGCAGTTGGCTCGCCGGTCGAAGGTTAATGCCTGATGACGTACCGCATCCAGTGGGCATCCTTGAGCGACTGATTCCATACGTCATCCGGAGACAAGGACCTTCGTCGGCAAAAACCCGGTGTGGTTCTGTGCTTCATTCATAATTGCCGTGAAGCAATTCAAGCGGCTTCCTGTGCGAAATGGCCTCGACCTAGTTTCCGGGTTGAACCCACGGGAAACCACACACACACACACACACACAATTTGTTTTGCTCAATTGTCGGTTAAGATTTAATTCGATTTTAGGCCTCAGGGGTTTTAGGTTGTACACGGCCACTGACCTGCCATATTGACGCAAGCCAAGAAAAGTGACGACTTCAATTAGATAATGTGCATTAAATGACGCGTACCCTAGTCATAAAATGCATCACGTTTATGCTTGCCACGCGCAGCTCCCGCTAAACGGTTTCCACTTTCAAATTGAATTTTAAGCTCAATAATAATAAGTTTATTGCGTATACGACAAGTCAAGCATAAATACGACGACGAGACGACATTTGCATGACTTCCCGGCTGGTAGAAATTTAAGATGCTCCTGCTTTTGCTGATAAGGCAAATGGCAAGGGCACTTTATGTGCCCAAGCATCGGTCGGGCTCACATGCATCCAGTGAAGGTTTGCAATTGGTGACGTCGGCTACCTTGCTCTCTCGCCACTTACCTCATCGCACTGAGAGATAGAGCGAAAGAGGCAATGAGCTAACTAGGTCAAGGGGCCAACAGCTCGTTGGTCGTTTGTTGTCCTTAAAGTCGTTGACGTTTTGTCTTCTGTGAGCAGCGTAAAAGTCTGGTTCATTCTGGAAAAATGAGACTCATTCATATTTTTATAGTCTTCCTCCTTGTATACCTCGAAAATGTCAGCATCAAAATAATAGAACGTAAGGATGAACCAAAAAAGAATAAACCAAAAATAGATGCACAAATGGGTGATAAATTTACAAACTACTAGCTGAACCAGCTGTTACTTTGTCCGTGTCCAACATTTTAAGAAATTGTAGAAATTGTGTTGTTTGTCTTTTTAGATTATAGATGGTAAAAATAAAACCAACATTTTCCACTGTAAATGCAGTGGCCGATACATTTGTTAAATTTTTTCCCAAACCTTCCCAAAAGACCCAACGAAATTTTCTAGGCATTAGAAATGTATCCTAAAAACATACCTTTCTCTTGCACGAACACCTCGTCAATTTCGGGTCCAGACATATTTATATCCGTCCGGCGCCCATTTCTAATAACTATATGAAGATTGTGCATTACACAGCTGCTGGGAACTAAATCTTCCCCAAAAATTATAGAAACAATCAGGAATGTTGAGTATTTCGACAGTTTTCAAAAAATAATAAAGACGAAACGAAAACGAAAATTTTACTATTTGCGGTTTCCAATTCGGAACGACTTGGTTACCTTTTGACTTTTCGAACTCGGATTCGAAGTCGGTTTCATAAACAGCCGGCTGGCTGGCCTGTGCGCGTGTTTGTGTATATTTGCATATATTGTCTCTACAATTAAAGTTTAATAATTACATTTCAATAGGTCATACCAATTTTGGTAAAAAATAGCTAAATACAATAGAAAAAGTGCAGTCCAAATACATTAATTTATATGAAGCAACCCAAGCAGCTACTGATTCCAAAAATAAAGTGGAATTCAGATCAGCTCGGTTTGGTTACGACCTCGCGGTTTTGTTTTTCACGGAATACTTGTAAAGTTATTTAGAAAAAAAAATTTTTAAATATGCTTCAATTTTAAACATTTTAAGAATTCATATTAAACGATTTTAAAAATGTTCAAAATATAAAAATATTTTAGTTTATAATTTTGATGATATATTTTAATGCTTTTAATAGCGATTTTGGAATTCGGAACAGCAATCAACTCGATTTGCGACAATTCCACTCGCTTTCAGAATTCGGAACAGGCCCGAATTTTTTCATAAAATTTTATCTTAAGTCCCGTCTCGTTAAACCAATAAATACGAACTAAATATCAAAACAAATTCACCTCAATCTTCAAGTACAATTCAATTCAAGTTGGCTTTCCCATCCTTTCACAGCTCTCGACTCTTACCCCTCGCCTCCCCTCCCTCTTCCTGCGCTCTCCACTCTTTCACGTCCCCCCCCTCCCCCACCAACAATTCATTTCGTTCTGTGTGTACTCTCTCTCTTCTTCTCTCCCTTCTTAATTGCTATTTCTTTCTAACATACGTCTGTCATCAGAGAGCCCAGGCACATACATTCAAGTCTTTCTCTCTTATGCTCACTCTCTCTCTCTCTCGCGCTCTTAGCAACACAGCATTACCCACAATTTTTGATTAAGCGCCACTGCCATGTGGCCCATAAATAATTTTCTTTGGCCTTTTCATCAACCGCCCGGATAAATTTTCAAAATTTTCTTTCTTGTTGTGCGCGCCTGCTGCGTTTATCAAGATAAATAATTCAGAAAATTACATGTTTTATAAATTTTATGCTAATTGCTTAATGTTCATAGCTCAATGCTTAAAGCTCACTACTCACTGCCCAATGCTCCAGTTTAAGTATAGTTAATTCAGGTGTAATTTGAAGCGTAATAAGAACTACATTCTGACTGCGTCTAGCAAATATAGACTTAATATAGATTTCCTTCAATCTTATTTTTTGAATTTAAATTTATGGGACGAAAGAAGTGTTACCTTTTAAAAATTCATAATTTTTCAAAATAGAGCAATTGAACTACTACCAAAAGATTTTAAGAAAACCCGTTGAATTATGCCGTCGCCATGCTTATGGTGGCAGAAATCACACTTGTTAAATGCCGAAGCCAAGAGTTTCGATGGTACGGAGTTTTCGGTTGTAAAATAATATATGACAATGCCAAGTCAGAAAGCACTGGCAATGCGTCTTTCTCTGCCATCCAGAACTTAACAGGGTACCGTGCCAGCGTAAACAACCGCCAATCAAAATACTGCTCCAATAATTTAGTCCACAGTCCTGGTGATTTTTGAGATAACATGGGAATATTTTGATCAGCGAAAAGCGATCCTTCAGAAATTACATCTTCATACAGCGAGTTACTAGATGCATTACTAAACGCATGATCGCTTTGTTCGAGTAACACTGCTGATACTATAGTAGTAGTGCACAGTTTCTGTACGTTCTGTAGTTTCTCTACGATTTCTGTGCATAAACTTTTTTGAGTAACTTTTAGACAAGAAATAATTATTCGCAACAGTGTAAACATACGCTAAATCAAAAATATCTATACCAAAATATAATGGATTTACGATATATCGTCTATCACGATAATGATACTCGTCATTTTGGGCAAAAATATCGATATTTCGATATATCGATAATATTTTCGAAGTCCCTAGTTTAATCAACCTAATCGAACGTTCCTAAAAATTTATCTGCTTTGCAAGTTTGCTCATTGCGTATTGCTTCTGTGTTTACTCCATGCTCCATGAAGCGTACTCCAATGATTAACGCTCATTGCTCATTCCTTATTGTTCATGGCTCTCCCTCATTGCCCAAATTTAAGAATGAGTTCAATTCATCTGATCGAACGTTCTTTAAAATAAATCTGCTTCGTTTGCATGCTCCATGCTTCCTGAAGCGTCCTCCCAAAAAAATGCTCATGGCTCATTGCTCATTTTTATTGCTCAATGCTGGATGATAAATTCACAATGTTCAATGCTTACTGTTCCATTCTTCGTTTTCTACGCTCCATGCTAATTGTTCATTGCTTCAGTTTTAATTACAGTTTCCCTGCTCTATGCTCCCTGAAACAAGCTCCTTGCTCCTTGCTCATTGCTCACTGCTCAATACTCCCACCCATTTCATTATCTCGTTTTCTCACCAACACTTAAACTTAATATGTCCATGCATTTATTTATTTTTTTTGTTGTAGCCTACTGTTTTCGTGGGCGCGTGTGGTAAGTAATCCTCTTAAATATGCTCTAGCTCTAGCTCTCCTAGGCCTATTTCCTTTATTTATTTTTACATTAAGCGCGCCAATTATGTCGTTCCTTCAATTGCCTCGCATTGGGCTAAATTTAACCTGAATAAGCCAGGGCTTGGCATCATTCAGAAATTTGCTCGGTATCGACTATGTGTGACGTCAGGACGCACCAGCGCGAGTTCGAAGGCCAATTGACAACGACAACGGCGACACTTTAGTTTGCCAACAAAAATTTAGGTTAAGTCCGCCAAAAGGATTAGACATAGCCAAGGATGCGCCTTCTTAATAGGCCTCATCTTGCTTTTTTTGGGTCAAGTGATTTCGCTTTGTTCTTACTGAAAAGTGTGATGTGACCTCTGGCTTTGTGTGTGGCGTTAAAAAGATCCTTGCCTTGCCCACTTGGGCACTTGACAAATTATGGCAATTGTTGTTGGAGTGGAGCAACAACAAGGTTGCGCTCAGATGCATTCAAATTAGCTGCAGTTTATAAATATGCGAAAGCATCTCCTTTGGGTGAGATGCGAACATGAGAGAGTTGGCTTTTGTTTTCAGCGTGTCTATTTATAACTCAGCGAAGCTACCTCTTTGCGAAGAGGAGCATGTGTAGCAGGAGGAAGAGGAGGAGGTGGAGCATTAAGGTCAGTTATGCTAAGGGTGTGCTCAAATGAACATACTATACATGCTGGGTTGGTAAATTGTATAAAAATAGAATAAGTGGTCGCAATATGTTGACCATATTAAATAAAACAAAGGGTGAAGTTGTGGTAGCATAACCTTTCATATTTGTTTACATTATTTAATAATAAGTTGGTCTTCGCTTGCCCTTTGGGGACATTTATTTAAAACATCTGAGATTATAGCGGAAGTGTAACGGAACATCTTTTAAACAAAACTCGAACATTTGGTTAGTTTCAAAGTCGTGTAAGGGCAGAAGGAAATTTTTCCAAGCCAAGTCTATAGATGAATACCTAAATCTCAGAGACTAGAAAACCTACAGCAACCAAACTTAAAATAATGATTAAGATCGCTTTTTAAATAGTGGAGTTATGAGACAATCATCTTCGTCATATATTTGGGCCGTGATATAATGGCAAATAAATAATATAATATGTTGCCTACTTTTAGGCATTTTCTTAAGAGCCACAAATTGTGGCATTTATTAATAGAAATATATAAAATGTGTTCCAGAAATAGCATTACAATTTGTATCATTTAACTTACCCTTTTTCTACCACCCTCTCACAAAAGCTGTTGAAAACAACAAAAGGAAAAGAACTGCCAAAATAACATAGGCCAAAGCTTATAAACATTAAGGGGCAGGACCCCTCAAATATAAATATGTATATTTATATACAGGCTGATAGGGCACGTCATTTGTCACTTCCAAGTCCACCACACAAAAGGGTTAAGCCCCAAAAGGGGGGATGGGGTAACAAAAGTTGTATCCTTCAACTGCAGTTAAAATGCCAAATCAGCGCAAATTGTGCGTCTGAGAGAGAGAAAGGACACTTCATAATGTCACTGCGTCGCCGACTGCTGCAATGTCCTTGCAGCAGCAGTTCATTGGCCCAAAACCAAAAAGGCTGCCCGCATCTTGCAGTCTGCAGGCCCTGCAATGCTGTAATCCGACGAAGAGAGAGAGAACAAAAATGAGAGAAGGAGAACTGGGCGCTAGTTCAATGGTCTCCAAGTAGGTTAAAAAGCCGAGCAGAGCCTGGCTATGACGTCATTAAAATGCCGCTACACACCCCCCCAGCAACAAACAGTAAAAAAAAAAGGGCACAAGGGCATTCAAATACCGCAAAACCGTTTCACACTTGCAGTTCAGTGAATTACAAAATGTTTGCTTAACCACGTGTAAACTCCCACATACACGTATTGATGTGCTACTCGCATCATGATTAAGCGAAGGTCAGACAGAAATTGACAACAATAGACAATTGAGCAAAAGACTACGGAAAAGCCAGACATCAGACAATGAAGCCTGCAAAATTATACACGTAAGTACACACACAAAATAACAATAAACAGTTACCATAACAAGAACCATCTTTACCAATACCATTAACACCAGGGTTAACTGTCTGTCTGGAGGAGATTGACTATTAAAATGCAGAAAATATGAACGTCTAATGGAAACAAACACCAAAAAAACAAAACGGAAAAGCTGCACATAAATACTGTTTAGTCATGCGCTAATTATGAGAACCCAAACATGGTCGAGCCTCTCTCAAAAAAAGAAAGAAAGAGTAACACATATAGGAGACAAGAAAATTGAGCTAAGACATTAACGCAGCTGAAATACTCTTAAATTTTACAGTTTCTGTGTGCTCATTTGTTCGTCCGACTTTGGCTAGCTTCGCAATACGCACTGAAGTCGATCCAATAAAGCCCTTTTTTTTAAGTGCCTACTTTTAAAAACTTTTCTGCAGGATCTAGTAAAACCAAATTTTTACGTACATACTACGTACTAAAGTAAATTTCATTGCCTTTCAGATAAAAATTATTGCGGACAACCCCCACCTTGTAGGTGGGGCCCAGGTGGTGGTTGATAAAAACCTTAAAAAAATAAATTTTCAACAAAAGAAAACAAATTTTATTTAAGTAACTATTTATAATTATTTTTTAAGTAATGTAAAATTTTAGGAAAAGGTCGAAAATAGTCCGTAATAAGCCAACCTGTGGAAAAATTAGTACTAGGAGACTTTAATACACCTGTGAAAGTGAATTTTCGACTAATTGAACAGTCTCTCCTGGCGAAACTATTAAATTTTTTAACAGGGCTGCAAACCTCATACAAATCGACAGGGGTTCACTCCGGGGTTCGAACCCGCGAGTTGTTTTGGGTTCGGGTTCACGGAGCGGGTTCAGAAGGTCGCTGAACCTAGGTTCGGGTTCGAACCGGGGTTCAGAAATAATTTTGTTCTGAAAACATATAAGTAAAATAAAACAAACAATAGACTCCAGGTCGATAAGTAATGGAGCAATGAGTATTAGAGATCAAATTTACGCTGCTCAATTTCTAGCAGAGTTAAGAGATAGTCCCCATTAAGATTTCTCCCTAGAGAAATTCCACATAGGAAATTACAGTGGAACACAGTGGTTAGAGCGAGCCGGACGTATTCCCAACTTTGCACTCTGAACCGTAAGTGAGAGCATACAGCTGACTAATTTGTTAGAGAAACGGAGTCGACTGCGCCACCGTTCGGTCTATATATTATAATTTTATGTTCGCTTAAGACTTTTAAAACCAGACAAGGAGGATGGTCGACTGCACAGCTGTTTAAAGAAACTCGCGGTTTTTTTATCAGTAGGCATTGCCTATCTTTTGCAAATTGACAGAGGCCATCTCATGCCAACATTGAGCTGACTGTTTGGGAATTCCAAAGGCAGCACAAAAAAACAGACAGCTCCAAATTGACAGAAGACGTTGTGTGTGTGTGTGCCCTTTTTCGGCCTTTCTGTAATTAAGAAATAGTGTGTCTTCCAGCTATCTTTCAAAATGACTGACTCTATCGTTGTATAAAACAAATATCTGAGTAGAAAAAGTGCGCAAGACAATTAATTGTATTTGCAGAAACTGCTAATACAAAAAATGCAACATTGTTAATTTCCTTACAATGATAGTTCTTCCAAGACTTTTATGCATAAAGATTGCTTGTCATTTTCATCAGAAGATAAGCATGGTAAAGAATCATTAAATGTCTTATTTACCATTCTTAAAGCTTTAACTAATTAGTTCCTTTCTAATATTGTAAAATATTTTTTGCAAGCTGTTTTTGTTCCAAGGCTTAAAAATTGTGGGAAATGACAAAGTTGACATTTATAGCAGCTTGAGAAATATGCAATAAAACATATTTTTTGAACCGAACCCTTTTCAACTATTTTTTGCTCCGGTTCAGGTTCGGGTTCGGGAAGTAAAAATTTGTTCAGCTCCGGTTCAGGTTCGGTTCGGACTTTCCAAAAATTCCGGCGTCTCTGACTCCGGAGCGGTTCAACTCCGAACCGGTTTGCAGCCCTGTTTTTTAATGTAATATTTTTGACTTCGGATTCGCAAAGGGCTTAAACTTTCTTGCTCCTATCGATAGATTTTAATAATAATTATAATAATTATCAATGAATGAGTGGGAAAATAACAAACTTTTTAATTGTTAAATACAACAAATACATGTAAAGGTGAGTGCGAGAAAGGAAACTCACTGCCCTTTTGCCTGTCCCAACTCATAGTCTATTTCATCCAAATTCTTAAGCCGAAAGTTGTAATTTAATTGACAATAAAAATCGCTAGAGAAAATATTGGAAAAGACAAGCTGCTCGATTTGAATAATGAGCAAGGAGTCCCATAAGAAAACACTAATTTTACTGGATCTCATATCTGCTCCTAATTATTATGAGCGTTAGATAATGCTCTTGGAAACACGAAAGGAAAAAATAAATTAATAAGTCTAAAAAGAATCAAAATTATTTTCTTTTATTATAGGTACTAATTCTAGAAAAGCAGGAATCGAGCAGTGCTATCACTTCTGCACATTCCTCCTCTAGTGTTGAAGTTGATTTGATAGCCGGTAGGAACACAATACGATGGCCTTAGACGACTGTGCCACGCCGCTCGTCTAAGACGAGGAAACTAAAGGGTTATTATTAAATAGAATTAATCGCCAATTTATTCTTTTTATGTTAGAAATGCGATGAAATAATGAAATGAAGAAAAGACACCTTATTTGTTTTGTTTTTATAAATCGCTTAGCTGTCATCAGACTTTCATTTAAACTATCGCCAAATTCACTTCTTGACGAGAGAGATAAGAAACCCGACATATTGATTGCAGGAAAGCCCTGAAAATCAGCTTAAAAGTCAATAATTTCACCAAAATATTTTTATTATTTTACGATGAAAAAACTTATTTAAGTGTTGCAACGGAATATTTCCACAAAAGTCCACCGAGACCAAAAATTGAAAAGTACTTAAAAACGTTATTTTTCTTCTTATTCATCTTAAATGTACTTATAACCCATTTTGAGACTTTTAAATTTTCTAAAACAAGTCAAAATCAGCTTCCGTATTTTGTAAGTTCACAGCACATATTTTGGCTTATATCTTTAACTCCTTATGATCGATTGATGTCATAGTAATGCTTAGTTGCAACAAAAATATAAAGCCATATTTTTTATCTAAGATTAAAATATTTTTAAATCAAAACGTACTGATGTAAAGTGAAGTCAGTTGGAAAATGTCCTTACAGAAAATTAATCTTTGTTTTTACTATTTAAGTTATACCATGTTTTCTACAAATCGATTCCGACCCAAAAAGACCCAAATCTTGCTTTTTTCTAAAATAATTAACTAATTTCACAATCCCCTCAAAAGTATACAACGTTTATTTCTATAGCACTAAATTCTCGAATATTTTTATGAAACAAATCCGTTTCAATTTCATTTGGTATGCAAATGCCAAGCGAACTAAACAAATCAATCAACATTTTGCCAATTCGTAAGAGCATAGCCAAAAATTTGCAAAAATTTTCCATTTACCCTAGCAGCAGCAGGCACAAAACACCCCACCACCCAGTCACCCACAATGAAACAAAACGAAAAAAATTTATGGAAAAATACACCGAAATTTGCTCGTGGAAAAATACCAAAATGATTTTCGCCATTTCCAATGCAAATGAATAATAGGAAGAAAAAAAATGTCTTAAGGCTTATACCCTTTTCCACCCCCCACACAGCTTATAATTTAATCCGAAACAAATCTCTCCTCGGGCGGATACTGCTCATCCTTCTCAAAGAGATAGCACTGCAACCATTGGGAGTCCTTTAAATGACCACAAAACACCGGCTGCCAGTTCCAAATGAGATGACGTGACTTGGTTTCCGTACTGGCAAAACGATGACTATTCCGACGACAGGCCTCTACGAAATTACTGATTGGCCACTGGGCCAACTCTATGCAAGAGCGGGAATGAGATATACTCCAGGGATCGGGTGCTGCATACAGCTGGCCATAGGCGGCACGCTCCGGATGAAATTGACAGCCAAAAATGGGCCAACGCCGATGCTCGATGAGTGTGATGAACTCCTGGCCAGATTTATCACTTTGCGTGGCCAAAATGTGCCAATCTGCTAAAAGCTTAAACTTTTTCAAATTCCCCTTGGTGATGCAATATCTATGCAAATGGCAGGCGAAATGAGCTTGACCCATCTCCTGGGCCATTGGTTCGGGGAGCTGCTTTAGCAGAACAGATTCCCGCCAATCTTCGGTTAACTGCAAAGGCAAAGCCTTATGCATAATCTCACAATCAATGCGCACATCTGGTGTTTTGGCTGCACGAATCATAATTAACTGGAAGCCCAGACAAGTACCCCAGAGGGGAAAGTAGTTGCCCGATTCATTCAATTCGATGGCCAAATCATAAATGTAATAGGCACTCTGGACACAGTCATTGGTTAGACCAGGTTTATTCTGAAGATCCGCATTGTCTAGGAAAACCGCTCCGCCGGGTAAGAGTATACCATTCAGTTGGCTCATCATATTTTCATAGTAGGAACGATCACGGCCAATCCTGGGAAAAGAAAACAAAGAACAAAAAATGCAACAATATTAAATGGGGACTTTTAATAAATTTTAAATTATATTATTTTGATCGGAACATTAAATTATTACATTTTTTTCAAACCACATGCCACCATTTCAGTTCCCAATGCAGTTGAAACCATTCAAAAGCCATTTTTAAGTATCATCAATAATATATCAGCCAATAGGATCAATAAATTGAATTGCTAACAACAAAAAATCACAAGCTCTCTCAATGATATATAAATCAGCAAGAGCACTCTTTTGAAAGAAGAAGTTTAACGGGGAGTAGAAATTCCAGAAACAAGATCGCTTGCTTCTGTGTTCTTTCATTATTCCAGGAAGTTTATTGTGGTAATCCATAGATAAATGATGATGTTTCACCCCCAAGATACCACCAGGGGGAGATCCAAGATCCCACTCATATCCCTCCCAGATCCCACCCCGGATGCTACCCAGATCCCTTTCAGATCCCACCCAGATCCCGCCAAGATCTCACCCAGATCCCTTCCAGATACCGCCAAATCCCACCCAGATCCCTTCCAGATACCGCACAGATCCCTTCCAGTTTCCATTCAGATCCCACCCAGATCCCATACTGATCCCACCAAGATCCCACCCAGATCCCATCCAGATCCCTTCCAGATTCCATCCAGATCCCGCCCAGATCCCTTCCAGATACCGCCCAGATCCCACCCAGATACCGCCCCGATCCCTTCCAGATCCCACCCAGACCCCTTCCAAGATCCTTCCCAGAACGCACCCAGATCTCGCCCAGCTCCCACACAGATCCCACCCAGATCCCACCCTTATCCCATACAGATCCCTCTCAGATCCCATCCAGAACTCTGCCAGATCTCGGCCAACTCCCACCCAGATCCTCATCTAAATCCCACACAGATCCCACCCATATCGCTCCTAAATTCCACCCAGATCCTGCCCAGATAAGATTCCACCTAAGTCCCTCCCACATACCACCAAATCCCACAAAGATCACACCCAGATCTTTCCCAGAACCCATCCAGTTGCTCCTCTTCAGCATCTTTCCTACCTCTTCGCTTCCCCTCTCTGCCCATCCTCTTGTGTGTGTGTTTGCCGAGAAACTCCACAAATCAAAACAACACAAAATATGAATGACGTCAGCGTCACGTGACACTGAAATCCAATTTTACTCCTACTAAAATCGTCCGTACCGAAATTAAAGATGTTTCACAGCATCAATTAAGTTATTTCTTGAAGATCTGGATCAGGGTTCAGGCGAAGAAGATATTAAAGGGTCCGAAGAAAAGATGAGTGCGTGAAAAGGGTCTTACATTGTATGCGATCTGAAGGGTTTTCTAGTTTGAAACTATTGAACATTTTGAGGGTCCCCTTTCCCAGACCTCAAAGCCTCCTCTGATATCATGCCCATTGGTATTTGAACATTGCATTTTATATCAGCTCCATTACACTCCATACTTATATTTTGATATCGGTATGAAAAACCATGAATATTCAGTCAAAAACATTTTTGCAGTTGAGAACCAATCAAGCGATCGGGTCAGCCGCATTCAAAAAATCGTTGTCACCGACTTTGTTTTAGCTGCACTCTAAATTTACTTACAAATGTGAGTATCTTCGAAAATAACTGGCGCATTGTCTTCTGTGTGTGCTTACTTAATAAGTAGTATGTAAATTAAGAATAAGCAAAGAGCAACTGATTATTTAAAAATTTTATTTGCATAGAACCCCTTAACGGCGTTTGCTGTTGCTTTTACGGAGAAGAGAAAAGAGACCGCGAGCACTAAAAGTTATGCATATGTTTTACTAATGTGGTTGATGTGTGTGTGACAGATGAACATGCGAAGCCGCTCTATACAGAAACAAGCATTTTGGCCAACAAGCAACCAAGACACTCAATCTCAAGAATATCAATAACAGAACAAGTTTGTATTTGACTGGATGGCAAAATTTTGAGTGTCAGTCACACAGCAAAACAAAAAAATATAAAATTAACTTAAGCATGGCACAAGATCACTAGCCTGCCAACAAATTGCTTGACAAATTTCCCTTTTCATTTCAATGCCAGAAACACGGAAAAAAAAGCTCCTCAACAAAGCTTACAGAACAATGTCAAAAAGCCAATGAACCCCTCCCACACTCAATCAATATTATACACTTGACCACTGCAATTGCATATTTGTATGTACGTACTTATGCACATTTCATTTTGTTAATGCATTTTATTGCGATTATTTCCTTAGCACTCACCAGATGGGCACCACCAAAGCTCCCGCTGCCTCTAATTGTTTAACATATGCCGAGGCCAAATAGCTGTGCCATTTGTAACCGTAATTTTGCGCCAACGAGTTGGCCAAGTCAATGCACAAGACGCCAATGCTGGGAACATAATTTGCAGTCTCCTCCTGGTGTGGACACTCAATGGTAGATACAGGCATTTCACAGAACCAAAATTTAAAAACGAAAACTTTTCTAATGAAACGACAAAGCCAACTACGTGACGTTTTCGAAAAGTTGCTTAGTTTCATATATATATGGCAGAAAAGCGCTTTTTTGTTTAATATACAAGCATATGAATATGTGCATTTGTTTATCTTGTGCAATGAATATATTTATATATTTTTTTTTTTTTACTAGAAAGTAAATACAGTCAAACTTGGCTAAATGGAAAAACTATTTAAAATATTGAATTATATTTTAAATGCAAATCCTTCGAGGTTGCAATTATTCAGGTTATCAGGCACCACTATGCTCTACTTCGATCGTTTACTTTACTAAGACTGCTCCATGTTATCTTTTGCTCGTCGTCAGCAGCCGCTGCCTCGTACTTCAATGCAATTCGTTTATTGCTGAACCCAAACAATTCACCACATCACAAAGCAAATTTCAAATCAACGATAAAACAAAGACACAATGAGCACTACACAAATCATAGCAGCTGTTTCGAGATTTAGGAAATAACTGATAACGTCGACATACATTCTTGTACATAAAGTATATACAATGTTCGTCTATGAATGAATCGATTGCTTACAAATACTTTGTTGCCTGGTAATGTTTTTCTTGTTCTTGCACCCTGCAATTGTGCAAAACATGATGGTAAACATTCGAGTCACGTATGGCAATGCAAACTATAAATATAACAATTGTTCGACACTTTTGGGCTGCAAATCTTTCGTACTTATATGTACTTTAAAGTTAAAATAAAGCGATACAAATTTAAACGTGCGCGATTCTCTTGATTTGTGCGTAATCCAAAGGTTTTTATTCAATCAAGGTAGAGCAATATTCTTTTAAAATATTTTGACAACAAATTTTCGATATCAACATGTATGTTTTAAAGATCCATAATACTTTCTCCTGATACTTTAATGTATATTTGCCTACAAAGATTGAAAATATTAAGATAATGAAAAATGTGTTATCAGTAAGCGACTCTCATAATTATATATAACTTGGACTAAGTGTCAGTATCCGACTTAACATCGAACTCAAACTTCGAACATATCATTAAGAAAACGGTATACAGAGTAATTATTTTATATAATTTTCAAATATATGAATTTGGTTTTGGTTTAAGCTCGGGAGTGAATACCAACTGAATTTTAGAAGACTTGCAGCCGTGATTGATACAGTCTTGAGCAAAGGAGCCTAGGGCCAGCTTAGGGCGGCATAGACACTAATACAACTGAAGAAAATATTTTTGAAGCCAGAAATAGAAAGAGAACGTGGATTGTTGACTAGTGATGAGTGGGTGTGCTCGTGGTTGTCTGATGTACAAGAATTCATTCAAAGCTGAAGACAAGGGCTGCCCTAATAAGCTTATCAACGCGTGAAATCCAATACAAATGCACAAAGTATATGTCAGGCAATAACAACAATACGAAATAGAAAGAGAAAACCGATTTTTTTTTGTGTGTGTGATTTTATTTTTTTTTTTTTATTTATTTAGTCGACAAAAAAAGGCTGTCAACTCAATTTCACATACGTTATAAAAAAGCCTTATTGAGTAAGAAAGCCTAACAAAGAAAAACTAACAAAATTACAAAATAACTAATAACGACTCCGACTCGATGGGGGAGTTTTATTTGCCCGTCCGGCCAGCTATGCCCCTACTCACAGCCAGGAGTGGTCAGAGATTTCCCCTAAGATATTATATATGTTTTTAGAGAGAAGAGAGAGGGATCTGTTGAGAGCAGGTGATAGAGATCGTTATAATTTTGACATAAGACTCGAAATCGATTGTGCTTTGCATAATCAGTTGTGCATCTAGGCAATACTAATGAAAAATAGTTTCTGGTTGGCCTAGAAGGAACGGAGAAGTTAAGACGACCTAAAAGTTCAGATGAATCTACATCACCGATTATTAGTTTATAAAGAAAAGAAACACCTAATACTATTCTACGGTTAGCTAACGAAGGAAGGTCAATAAGCAAGAGTCTGTTAGAGTACGATGGCAGACGAAGGTTAGGGTCCCAATTTAAGCCACGTAGGGCGAAAAGCAAGAATTGCTTCTGAACTGATTCAATACGATCTATATGTTTTTATACTGCGGAGCAGTAATCAAGTACAGGACGGACTAGAGCAGTGTATAAAAGCTTTGTGGTATATGGATCATTCAACTCTTTCGACCAACGTTTAATGAAACCGAGTACACCATTTGCTCTATTAACAATAGAGGAGATATGAGGATTGAAACTCAATTTTGGGTCAAAAAGAATGATCGTAGCAGATCTGCCGTGACCCTATTTTATTGAACACCAGGGAGTGAATTAAAATGAGTGTGGTCTCTTCGCACAAGCCTACGCATGACTTCGGCTCGTTTCGCCTTGTATAGCGAAAAGCTTTCGGCTGTACTCATAAGCAACTTTGTTCTTGCATTAGAATTTGCCAAAGACATCGGAGACAGAGATGAGAGAGAGGGGTTTGGGCGCCCCTGCTGAAGACCACTTATGCATATTAGGAGAGATGAAGAATAGAGAAAACAAACGAAGTGGTTGTTGCAATTTTCTTTGACTTCAGCCATGCCCAATCTAAGTGAGTGCCTATGCGCGTGGCTTTAGCTATGCGAAAATCAACAAGAAAGGCGCGCATAGGCGTGTCTTAAGTTTTAAGAAATACACTTAAAAGTTATGAAAGAGTGTTAACAAACCGCGATCTTTCTGATTACCTATTGGTATAAATTTGGCTTTCCTCTAATTTTGATGTTTTTCTTTTTTTGAGTGTATGTAGGAGATTTACCGCCTAGCCACAAACTTTTTCTTGATCCCAAAGTAAATATTTTTTTCGATGCGAAGAAAGGCAGGCGGATAAGACTTCGTACATAGAAGTTATGACTAGCTATATTTTATATACATATTATTATACCTTCATTTAAGAGATAAGATTTTGCACTGGGGAGACGCTTGATATGTACCAAACTTGATCCGCGTATCTCAAAGTATTTTGAAGATAAGACATTGCACTGTTGTCATTATTTCAAATCAAATACTCTTATTCATCTTTCTCCCAACTTTCACGATTAAGTTTTCAATAAAACATTTGTCAAGGCGCAAGGATTTATGTCACTTGCGCCTCTACAGCTCTATACTGACCTGTGACCGAACCAAGATATATTACTAGCTAAGTTATGATGGACTCTGGATTTCTCTTACACCAATTTAAAAAAATATTCAAAATATTAGTATATGCTCCTTTAAAAGTAAAAAGATAATCTGTGAGTTAGTTTTCACTTTCCGAAAAAAACTCAGCCAAACATTTAGTTTTACAAGTTTTGTTGCGAACCATTTTAAAATTAAACTCAGGCTACAAGTGAGGACCTCTTAAATCAGTGGTGCCCAAACTCACACATCAAGCTTTGTACTAGTGTGCTTAGCAGCGAAACACGAAGTATACGTCATACATGAGCAACAATCAAACAATCAAATGCCTCTTGAGAGAAAAAAATGCCAAACGCACGCATCAAGAAAGAGCCATCAGCCAAGCGTGCCAATTATAGAACACACGTATTCGCTCTCTCTTTATGCTTGAGACGACTGCGACGCCGGCAGAATTATAAGTTCCTATCCCATGGGATAGGATTTTGGCATTTTGGGCACGATTTTGGCATTTATAGATAAATTTGTAATTTTGTTACATTTCCATTGTTATTTCTTGTCGATTGATCCTTTAAGGTCCAGAAAGTTATTGATAAGCAATTGTTGTAAAGTGCCCTTCCGTTTGAAAGAGCGGTACGTTTCTTGGACTTTAAGTTTTAATATTATCGTATGCTGTAAAAACTGTATGTAAAAGCTTTTAAAACTTACAGAGCAGTGAAAGCAACATTTGAAGCTTTGTATATATATTTCTAAGCTTATTGCTAAGGCTGGAATGACACTTTCAATTTTTAGGGACAATTTTAATCACAATTTTTCATCTATGGGCAAAAGTCGTTGGTGTAAGCGGGTCAAGTATGCTTGAATTCCCCGCAGAATACTTTCGAAGAGACTACAATGACACTACGTAAATTTGCGACAATAATTGTCTCTAAAAATTGAAAGTGTCATTCCAGCCTAAGCAAACTTGCCTCAGTTGTTAAGGATATTTCTTTAG
This sequence comes from Lordiphosa clarofinis, assembly GCA_018904275.1. Lineage (NCBI taxonomy): Eukaryota > Metazoa > Arthropoda > Insecta > Diptera > Drosophilidae > Lordiphosa > Lordiphosa clarofinis. Next base: position 821,140 of record JAEIGQ010000026.1, read on the forward strand.
ACTAACATTACACCTGTGGAGTGCAGGTGTCAGAATTTATGAATAAAGAAATGCCATAACTCAATTGTTCAATTTAGGAAAGTAATCTGTATTATTACATACTTATTTTAATACAAGATAATAGAATTTCCTATTCGAATCTGTTATAAACAGTATGTTCATTCATTACAAGCTTTAGTCAGCTTACAAACTCACCACACAGGTACCACATGTCCACCCGCCGCCTCCAAATGCTTCACATACGATGCACCCATATAACTATACCATTTTTCTCCATATTGCTCTTGCAGCTTTGTGGCTATGTCGATGCAGAGTATCCCTATGACGGGTGTGTTTGTGGGTGGCGACGACGACATCGTCTGTATTTTGCACCTTGTGCAGTTCGTTGGCAACTAAAACTGAATTTACCATAACATTGAAGGTGGTCTGGCCCCTTTGAGAACTGTGAAACGCATACACATGCAATTTTTATTCTGTACTGTGCAGTTGAGAGAATTTTGTCGGCTGTAAAGTGTTGACTGCTTTTAGGGTGGGCTGCAAATGTGAAATGGAGCTTTCACGTTGGGAGAAATGCTTGTTGATTAAAAGTATTTTGGTTTCAACTTAAGTAAAGAAAGATATTGTCAAAAGTCTTTCTTGTACTTGAAAGTAATTAAATTTTATAATAATTTTTGGGCATTTTAAGTCGGGTTAATAAATTCCATTTCAGCATTTTTCAAAAGTCAACTTAATAGAAAATGCGTATTATTTATTATTTAAAAAAACAATCTACAAATTTCTAAAAAATTTCCAAAAATACACTGCGAACTAAAAGCAACCAATAGTAAAATGGGAGGAAAACCACGACTATTGGCAATCGGCATGGCTGTACTATTACTATCATCCAATACTTCTATACCCATCTCTGCATCAGTAAACAAATATTGCTGCATATAACTGGAACCCAAAACCGATGTATAGTGAGGTATATAATTGTAAATTAGAGCTTGGGCCAGTTCCGAAGGATCTGCATAACTTTGATTATTGCGACGCGCTTCATCAACAAAGAAAACTGCATAGAACTGACCACTCTTAATAGCAGCCGAGGTGTGTGGTATGGAGGTCTTGGTGAACTCGTAGAGTGGTTTTTCCGGATGAAATTGTACACCATAGAAGGGATACTTAGTATGCTCCAGAATCGAAATAAACTCTATTCCATCCACATCATGATTAAGAGCCATTACACGCCAGCTGTCGCTAAGCTGAAGAAGTTCGAAATCCTTTTCGGTATAGCAGTACCTATGCCAATGATAGGTTACCATATTCTCTGACTGCAGGGTAATAATATCTTCCGAAGCCGTAGCAAACATTTTACTTTGATTGTAATCTACGAAAAGAAACATTTAATTTATATTCAGCTTGCGAACAATCCCACTTATGGACTTACCTTGCTTAAGTTCTAATGGCAAAGCCAACCCTCTTGCTTTACAATCGCTGCGTGTCTCCATTCCTTTGGCCAATTTATATACCAACAGTTCCATGCCCAGGCAAATACCCCAAATGGGCATGTAAATTCCTTTATCGTTTAACTCCTTGGCCACCTCGATAACATGTTCGCCAGCATCGGCATAGCCATCAGTTAGATTAAACCAGGTGGCTCCACCAGGCAGAAGAACTCTAAAATATTAATTAGATGAGTTAGAGTTTAAGTTGAAAATAATGATTTGAATACAGAAGGGAAGACCAAGCTAACTGGAGAGTTCTGAACCTCTTGATATGCATTATATGAAAAACCGCCCTTGTGGCTACAGGTATGTGTCTTTACTCACACATTGTTAGTTTAGAGCAGTGGCCGTCAAAGCACACAAGCTCATTTTGGCAATCTGGTTTAGCCAAGCTATTTGAGTTAAGTTGTTGTGGAAAATATCTTCGACGTCCAAAGCAAGATCACTCGTCAGAGTAGAGTTAGGAACAAGTCCCTACAAATTCAACACTACAACAGAGCTTATTAAAGTTGTAAAATTCTATATAGTCTGACTATCCCAATAACCATTCGGGGTATTTTCATATACACCTACAATAAAAAGTATTTCCAATTTCTTTTTTAATTAAACCTCAGACTTACCCATTAATATTGCTTAACACTTCCTCATAATAACTGCGATCGCGTCCAATCCTGTTTAGAAAATAAAATATTTTTAAATAAATTATACATTTTATTATATTTCCCAATTTGTCTAATTATTTAACTCATTATCATTATCTACTACTTATGATAAGATTTATATTTACCATATAGGCACCACCTGAGCTCCAGCTCCTTCCAAAAACTTCACATATGAGGCAGCAATATAACCTGTTTTGTTGTCGAAATGCTTGGCAATTAACCCAAAACTAAAGAGCTCTACGGTTACCACGCCTATGACGGGTGATTGGGTAAGATTATCGGCCGCAGTGGTGAAAACTTGCACGCTTCCCGCCAAAAGTAGCAGTAAAAACGCCAAATAGTTTTTTGAACTCATGTTTCCCGATGGACTTTTATACTGCAAGTACCTCAACTGCAGTGTATGCACTTAAAATTTACAGAAGTAAAAAATAATAGTTTTAAAATTTTACATAAAATTTTGAGATGTGGTATTTCGGGAAAGTGATTTAGATTTGACTTAGAACATGTTTGATTTAAATTTCGTCGAACAACTTCATACAAAATGCTCAAGGCTAACCATCTAGGTGGATTTTGTTATAGATAGCTCTAATAAAAAAAACTCTCTCTAAGAACTTATTAAACTATTAGACGCAGAGATTGAAACCGAAACGAACAACGGTTTGGGTTACGTTTACTGTTTTAGCCGAACGTTTTTTTCCGGTTACGGTTATATTACGGTTTTGGCATATGGATTACGGTACGGGCTATGGATATTAACCTTATTTTGTTTTGGGTTTTGATTACGGTTACGGTTGCGGTCATTGGTACAAAATATCACTTTGGCAATGCATTTGCAATGCAGAGAAAAGAGGAATCTCATTTATTTAGTAAGAGTACTAAATTCTTGGGGAATTTTGTTCTGTGACACCTAATGTGACACTTTGGGACGAAATGTAATCCCAGCATAACAAAATAAAACGAATTTGCAAGAACCATTTTCTCTCACATACATATACACCCAAAAGCATAATTTAGGCTTTATTTTTCATTCACATTTATAGGAAGAAAGTAACTTGATAAAAGCAATTATTTTTTTTTTTTTATTTCCTTGATATATACACAATTTGTGGCAATATCGCTCCTAGGAGCAGCATAGGGTGAAAAAAGCAATTATTTGCAACAATATAAATAAATTGACATAATAAACAAAGGGTAAGATGAAAAACAAGAAAGAGACAACGCAGCTAACTAAAATCTTTACCTTCTTCAACTTTCCTTTCATTGGTTCATCAAATAAATTTTCGTATATCGAAATTTTTGCTAGTAGAGGAATCCCGAATATTAACCAAATATTTGTTTCTGCTTCTGTATTGATAACCAGTTATGTTAACAAACGATAAAATAAGTTACGGTTAAAAGTAAAAAAAATTTTTTTTGACGGTTACGGTTTCAATTACAAATTTTAAAGTGTTTTTAGAGTGTTTCGGTTAGGGTTTTAATCTCTGATTAAAAGATAACGTAACTATAATTGAAAGTTATTAATTTGAAGTATGAGTGTATTATATCTGATCACGATCAGAGTAAAATTTGTTCTGCTGAACGTGCCCTTTTTGTGTTTTGTTTTTTTTTCATTACTCATATTTCGGCATACTTTTAGGCGTCATATAAAAATGTATAACAGAAAAGTACAAAAATCTATCAAATATGGCTAAAGAGTTAGTGAGAACTTATCTTCATAATATTCATAAACTCATATGAGAATTTTTTTTAAACCAACTCTCAGTAAACTAAGATTCTTTTCAGTCGTACCTCAGGAAAAATGATAAATGTGCATACATATTTTGCTTAGTTATTTACATTCCCATTCTTTCTCATTTGTGACATTATTTTTTTTACAAAGGTATTGGACATTGAAATTAAAAAAATTCAAATCTATATTTTATTTAAAACAATTTACTAACAAACAAAAATAATTAAATATATTTTCTTAGAAAATTGCAATATGTGCAAATTTTTAAATGTGTGGTATTTTATTATTATTTTAAATGAAAACTTAACTCTAAATGTAGATTAGTATATCATTTATATAAAATCGGGGTGCCCTTTATCGTTTGCTGTAACGGCCACCGCCGGGGAATGGAATTAGCTAATTTTTGTAAAACACTCAAATAAAAATATTCCCACACCGTCACAATTGCTCTTAAAGCCGCTTTCAAGTGTCAGAATCCTTTACAGCACCGAATTTTCTGGCAGAAAAGATGCCCTACAGATCCTTAATTGGATTTAGATCCGAAATGTATGCCGGCCACTGCACTGTGGGTCGAATTCCCAAATAATTGGCATAAAGTCAAAAATTTCATGGAAACAAAACTCATTTTCAATAATACACCTTAAAAGTACATAGTCTATGTACAAAGAATCGAATAATATTTTCGATAGTTTGGCAACCCTGAAATTGTTATCGATTATCGAAGTCAGGTGATGAGTGCAGTGATTGTTGCGATAAAATTGGCGACAACTATTTGTTAACTTTGCGGACTTGCACGTCGTGTAAAGTTGCACAAAAATTTTTGCCAAAATATGGATAATAAAGGCCAGGGTATGTAGAATAAATAAATGGAAGCATTTCTTGATAATATTCAATATGTTGCTTTAAATTGTGTTGTTTCGTGTGGTCCCTAAACAGAGAATACTTAAGAAAAGTGCAATTCTTCTATGGAGCAAAACTACCCTTGTGCGTGTTTGTGTGTTTTGTAATATATGTCAAAATAAAGTAGAAAGTGAGTATTAAAAGATTATAATTATCCTGTCTGCGGCTTTTTGCGGCTTTTGCGGTGCTTTAAACTTGAAAATGAGCTTAAACTCTGTCATGCAACGCTGCTGGACGTATGGACGGCAACTCTACCGCTTTTTAAAACCAGATATTTGGCCAACTAAAGGAATGTACGCTTAAAATTTGACTATATATTACTTGAAATTCATTTTTAATTTAAACTCTAACATTTTATTCACAGTTCTCAAAACTTTGTTTTCAGATTACGTATACGCAGTGTTGCCATATAAGGGCGGTCGGGGAAGGCGTGGTCCAATTAACTTAACATTTCGTTTAAATATTATAGGTGTTATATCTATTAAAAGTACCAAGTTTCAACTCGATATCTGCAACACACGACTTTATGCCAATTATTTGGGAATTCGACCCACTGTGCACTGTAACATAAGAAATTTGTGGGACCTGAAATATGCCTGTGTCGCCGGGCAATGTATTTGGAAAAACGCTTCTTGCTGAAAAATCCACTTGTAACCATGGAACTCTTTCGCGATTGTTATAAGCTTACTTTCCAGCACCTCTTCATTCATTTGACAACTTTCTTTTAGCATTGAAGACAGCCTATGTCGCAGATCCCTACAATATTTATTATGTCCATCTGGGCCGTCTAGGTTGAACTATTTTTATCTCTAAATATGAAGGATTTGAACTCTGCTTGATGGGCGGATTAGGCACCTTGGACTAATTCTGAAGATGCAATTCTTTTCGGCAAAATTTGTTGTATGCGTTGTCGACATATTGATAGACTTAGCTCCGACTTAATTTGAGCGCAGCTCATCAATTTATTTGCTGCTAGAGTCCTTATGTGCCGCTTGGTGCTCTCATTTACCTTGGGAATCACACCCTTGCGATTATTTTGGCAATATTTTTGAGGACTGACTGACATGAGAAACATGGGATGGCTTGCTTGTTTCATATAACTGCACCACAGATTAGGAGGTAATTAGAAAGGAACACTTGGCAAAGCAGCACGAAGTAAAAGAGAAAGAAAGTGTATACTCAAAACCAATGTACCGTTATTGGATCTAAACAAATAACAAAAAGACATTTTGCACATACATATATAAATTTTACTAAGGTATGATTTGAAACATCTGACCACTGTGAATAAAGCTTTAGTAAAATTAATTTACAATTTAGTTTTATATTTAAGTGTTGCTCGCATCTTCTTTCAACTGGAAAATATTTGGCTTGAGTCTTGGAATTGCAGGAATGCCTTCTTTTGGGTGATTTAATGAAATTTCTCAGCTTTTTGATTTGAGTTTCAACATTTGTAGGGCTCCTTGGCAGAAACTCATACAAAACAAAGAAAACTTATGTATATCCATTTCGGTTAACTAAATTTCAACATGTTATTTTTAGGCCGATATTGTGTTTATTTATTCAAGTGAAATTGTGTAACTCATTCTGAACCCACTTCCCGTCCATCTGGAAACTTGAAACTGTACACAAAGCTCAATGCAATTTACATTCTCATTCTGGTCAGAGTTTTCGATTTCATGAATCAAATGTTTAGGAGTCCAATATCGAACTCCAAAAAGTTTCTGGTGCAGGTGTCTGATGTAAGTTCTTCGTCATATAGAAGTAATGCTCAAAACCGAGAAGCAACTTCTGTCATCAAATATAAGAGTTCGTTGATGCAGATAAAAATATTTTTGCCTTAAATTTATTTTCAACCCTTTATCATTATATTTTCCCAACAAAGATTGTTCTTTAAGTATTGAAGATAAAAATATATCAGTGACAGATTGTACATTTCTTCCACTGTAAATCTTTGTGATAAAATTCTCAAAATGCATTTTTTTCTCAAGCAGCTTTTACACTTTTCATATATCTCTATCAAGACTGTTGTGAAAAAACTTTTAATAAATGGAAACTGTACTACTATTTCATCAAAGCAAAACACTTTCTCAAAATCTTTTAAGTATTTGCTGTGCATCTACACTATAGTAAGAGAAAATCGTTAAATATAGATGACAAGTGTATAAGCTTTACAATTTTGTTTCTATTAATATCAGATTTAATTTTTTTAGTTACCAAACTTATACTACATCACTGAATCATAAATAATTAAATAATTTCTTAAGAATTAAAAAAAAAAAAAGTTACAGAAGCTAGGACAGTGTGTGGTACATTTTTCAATTCAAAAACTTTTGTGGCAATTCAGGTGATAGACAGTCTTGTATAAACAAAAGCCATGAAATGTGCAGCTGCACAGTTGAATATTCGCATTATTCGTTACAAAAATACACAAACTGCCAAAACTGCCAAAAATAAACTATGAACTAAGTACAACCAAAAGTAAAATGGGAAGGAAACCTCGTCTAAGGGCAAGCGATATGGCTGTATTATTACCCTTATTATAATCTTCTATACCCATTTCTGCATTGGTAAACAAATATTGCTGCATATAACTGGAACCCAAAACCGATGTATAGTGAGCATTATAATTGTAAATAAGAGCTCGTGCCTGTTCCGTCTCATTGGCATAGCTATGATTATTGCGTCGAGCTTCATTAACAAAAAAATCGGCATAAAACTGACCACTCACAATAGCAGCTGAGGTATGTGGTATGGAGGTCTTGGTAAACTCATAGAGTGGCTTTTCAGGATGAAATTGTACACCATAGAAGGGATACTTAATGTGCTCCAGAATAGAAATAAACTCTATGCCACCCAGATCATGATTAAGAGCCATTACACGCCAGCTTTCGTTGAGTTGAAGAATTTCAAAATCCTTTTCGGTATAGCAAAACTGATGCCAATGATAGGTGACACCTTCCTTGGACTGTAGGGTGACTATATCATCAGAGGCAGACGCATACATGCGACTTTGTTTGTAGTCTAGTGGGGGAAAACATATTTAAATCAATATATAGATTTAAAGACAATACAACTTGAGCACTTACCTGGCTTGAACTCTAAAGGCAGAGCCAAACCTTTACCATTACAATCGCTACGTGACTCCAACCCATGAGCCAGTTTATAGACCAACAGTTCCATGCCCAGACAAGTACCCCAAATGGGCATATAAATGCCTTTATCGTTTAACTCCTTGGCCGCTTCAATAAGATGTTCGCCAGCATCAGCATAGCCATCACTTTGATTAAACCAAGTGGCTCCACCAGGCAGAAGAACTCTAAAATATTAATTAGAATAGTAAGAGTTCAAGTTGAAAATTGAGACCATAATGATATGAGTTAAAGGACAGTTGAAGCTAAGTGAAAAAATTATTAACAGACAACCAAACATGCACTTTTCTTTAGAATTATTATAATAAATTATTCATTCGATTGGATAGCAAATCAGCGATGCAAGTCTCTCGGAAGTAAGGACTTGCTCGGTTCATTACATGGGTTTTGTAGCTAACTTAACCAACCAGAAAGCATTTGATTGCCTTTAAAATCCTTGCAAATTCTAAATATAGCACAGAATATGAAAAGTATCGTCCCGTAGAGGAAATGGGATAACCAATTTTCAAATTATCAAGGAAATGTAGTCTGATGACAGATATACATATTAAGCGGTAGGTGAACAAAGGAAGTTACATCGATCTGTCATCGCTAAGGATTTATTTTGTTTTTCAAGTAGTCTACCTTGTAGAGGGTCCATCAGCAACACATAATTTAACCTAAGAGCGTGCGCACACATGCAGCTGAAAGATGAACGGATGGCAGAACTTAAGGCTGATCTTGACAAATAACCACTCTACATACTTAAAGTTGGAATTGTAAGTTAAGAACCGGTTTTCATCACTGCAGCAAACACCTGTGACAGATATTATTTCAAAAGGTCTAGCTCAAAGAGGCAGCATCAACTCAGAAGCATGTGAATGTGTGGTATATTAAAACAGGGGGAAAATTTATGATTTTTTGGTGAGCTTTATAAACTTTGAAAAAGTCTGAAAAAAGAAGCCACTAAATTAGAGCTGGAAAATTGGAAATCCAATTCTACTCGAAAACAGCTGTGTTGCTACTGTCCCGTTCATAGAAGGTATAAGGCACTTTAACGTGAGTGTAATTAAATATAAACAATATTTCTAGCATTAGGAAGAGAAAAAGATTAAAAAGAGTTAACCTTTGGAAAAAATTAACCTTTGAGAGTTTTTAAATTAAAAATCTATTATAAGTTTCTTCAATTTCTATATCAAATAGAATATCTATTACCCTTTTCTAAATTTTTATAAAAATTTTTCAAGATTAAGCCGGATTATCCCAATACCCTTTCGGAATATTTCTATAAACACCTCCAATTCAAAGTATTTTCCTTTCCCTTTGTTATTTGAGCTTTGCCCGATAAAAGTGTTTCCCCCCACTTACCCATTAATCTTGTTTAACAATTCCTCATAGTAACTCCGATTGCGTCCAATCCTGTTGAAACAATTAAATATTTATTATATTCCCGACTTTATAAATTTTTGAGCAATGGATAATTCTTACTGCGTCAGTATCTCTTAATCTATCTGTCTATTCTGTCATGTCATAACAGACTTACGGCTTCTTATCTCTTCATTTAAGTTATAAATATTTATTTCACTTGTGATAAGATTTATATTTACCATATAGGCACCACTCGAGCTCCAGCTCCTTCCAAATACTTCACATATGAGGCGGCTATATAACTTGTTTTGTTGTCAAAATGCTGGGAAATTAAGCCATCTATATAGACCTCTTGTGTCAATACGCCTATGATGGGTGATTCGGAAAGATCAACGCCAGCAGCGGTTGAAACTGTCGCACATCCAACTAACAGCAGCAATAGAAAAGCCAAATAGTTGCTTAAAATCATGTTTACCGATGGACTTCTGCTTAACAAATACCTCACCAGCAGCGTGTGCAATTCAAATTTATAGAATTTGCTTCGAATTTGTGCATTTGTGTAAGTGAGCCGAATGAGTTTGCTATAAACAATAAGGTGGACGACAAGGCACAGTGGTTTTGTGAACCAGAAAAATTTCACAAAAAAGTTTCTTATCAGCAAACATAAACGTTTTGTATAATTGTTTTAATAACTTGTTAACTTGTTTAATAAATGTATTTGCAATATAATAAATAAAATAAATTTGCAATTGAAATACCATTTAAACGTCAAATAAAAAAAACTAGTTGTATATATTTACAAAGATATCGCACTTTTAAAAATATCGTAAGCAAAACTTATATTTTTTCGTGACCGCAAAATGAACGTAAGCGCCACAAAAACCAATTGGACATAGAATTAGATATATATTTATAACACAAATGAATAAAGAGACACACAAATTGAGTAATTCGATAAAAGAGCGCCAGCATTTTTCTTGCCCTAAATTAAGCCCATGCTTTTATACCGCAAACATTATACATATTTTTTGCAACTAAAAATCGATTCTAATAATAATAACATGAAAACTATTTGCGATAGGAACAAAAATATTCCATAATCCATAACTCTGCCCAGAGGGAAAAACCTACTTAGAAAATAAGTTGCCTTCAACTTAAAACACGTACAAGATGTCAAAAAAAAATTTATTACAAGTGTTAAAATAGTTGGGGTTTTCACATCAAATTTGTTATTAGGTAATATGTATGTTTAAAAATAAAATTTAATCTTCAACTGTAGTGAACACACTTTTGTGTGCTTATTATAGAAGAAGTTATTTAGCGTTTGCAGATTTTGTAGATAGAGTTCCATCGAGCCACACAGCACTAGTTTTTTCAACTTTTCTATAAGCAATAGATTTCATTTCATACAAAATTCTACTAGTGTCGAACTGAACTTCCTTAAAAATATCTTTAACGAACTGTAGTTATAAAGTCCTATAGAGAATCTATTGATGTAACTTGGTCATCGTCCAAATCAAGAAATGCATTTGCATTACATAGCAACCTTCATTAACATTACATTGCTCACAATGGCATTTCTTTTAAGCTCTGCAGTTGTCATTTAAAAGTTCTGCTCAAACTATCTGCGCTTAATTATCGACTGCGATAGTATGAATCTAACATAGGATTGTACAACTTCTAGAATGAAAGCAGTCTGAGTACAAGAAATTTCTGTATGTCTCTGTATGAGTAGTTTAGAAAACCACTAATTTTGTGAACCGAACCTAATTTTTCGAAAAAGTGGTCTTGTTCGGGTTCGAGGGGGGGCAAAATTATTGGGGGTTCGGTTCATGGTCCGGTTTGGCACACCCAAAAACCCGAACCGAACCGGTTCTAAGAGGTTTGGGTTCGGACCGGCTTGCAGCCTTGGTAATTGGTAGTGGAAGTTTGTTGTACAGCCTACCTTTATTTTCAATTCAAAGAGTGTATGTCTAGTTCGCTATTTCTGCGAAGTCCTGAAATGTAAGCTTCCTCTTAAAACCTTATCCAACATCAATAATATTTTTTAAGTTGAGTTTAAAATATTCCAAAACAAAGGATCAATATCAACTCAAATCATGTCTACGCGTTCTAAATTGACAACATTGCACTACAAATGATATAAATCGTCCATGCACGGTTTTTAGTAACGTTTTTGCTCATCTTGAGTCCAATGCTTTTGGTTTTTTCCCTTTGTGTGCATTAGATCTTCCGTAAATTAAAAATGTTCACTATAAACTTTGTTATTAAATACTTCTATGAAAGACTCTTTTTAAAAAATAAAACAAACAAGGTTATTTAAAGATAAATTAATGTGATTTTAAAGAACATTTTATTTTCAGCCCTTTCTGAGAGACAGCGAAAATAACGTAAGCGCCATAAGAATGTGACCTTCGCCCGAATCCAACTTAAAAATGTATTTTGTTATTCTATAAGATATAATGTGGACTATATTTATTGTTTAAGAAAAATACACCATGCATGTTCGAAAAAAATGAAAAAAGCTTTCTCCTGTAAAATTTGCTTTCTGGCACTTTCGTTATTTTCGCAGTTATGGATCGTTATGTTCTTTGTCGGCAACAACATCCACAGGTGATAAGATGTTAAGCGTATCAAATTAAAAATAATAGCGAGTCGTCATATTTTCAGGCAGATCCAGTTGATTTTCAATTCTACACACTTTTAACAAACTTTTATTTTTCAACTTACAAAGCTTTCTAACATTTAGGTGGCTTAGGCGCTAAAGCCTAGCCAGAGATTTTGCTTTGGAAAATTAACGTTCCCATTTATTTGTTCAATTTTCGGGCTTTATTTTTAATATTGGCTTAACTTAATTATTAAATGCTAAGATATATAATTAACTTGAGTTTTTGGAAAGCTGGCTAGGTGGAGTTATAGGTGGAGTTACAAACAAATCGAGTTCGGTGCCAAGGCGCTACTGGCTTCCGATTCATTAAGATAACATAGTGAAAGTAAAATTTCAAACAAAGAATTTCCAGCTAAGAACTATTATTTAAACTTAATCAGAAAGATTTTCGTATCAACGATTGCATTTCGATCGAAGCTAGAATGATATATGAAGTGATAAGAAAAGGTTTCTTTGCTAGATCATTTGAAGAAAACACGTACAAGCTAAATCTACTTGGCTTTGAAAAGTCGTTATCAATTCGCATTGCTTTCGTCTTCAGATCGAATCCCTGAGACAAATAGAAACATATATTAATTTAAGTTTCTCTTTTATATTAAAATCTCTTGTTTAATCTCTTAAAAACTTATAAATAAGATGTTTAAACATTTAATTATCATAAGAAGCCAAATCATCAGTCTTGCAAAAGCCGCTTAAATTGTAAAACAAAAACACTATAAACTTAGAGCAACAATTAGTAAGAAGGTAAGGAAACCTTGGTTAATGGCAAGTGGTATGGCAGTATTGTAATGGGGATTATTATAAAAGGGATTATAGTATGGAGGATGATAGGGTCCATCATCATCATCACCCCCACCTATTTCTCCTCCTTCTTCTATCTCCATCTCAGCATTTGTAAACAGATATTGCTGTGTAAAACTGGAACCCAAAATTGAAGTATACTCAGGATTATAATTATAAATAAGAGCTCGTGCCATTTCCGTGGCATTCGCATAACTTTGGTTATTGCGGCGCGTTTCGTTAACAAAGAAATTAGCATAAAATTGACCACTCAAAACAGCAGCCGAGGTATGTGGTATAGAGTTTCTGGCGAACTCATAGAGTGGCTTTTCAGGATGAAATTGTACGCCATAGAAGGGATACTTGAGGTGCTCCAGAATAGAAATAAACTCTATGCCACCCAGATCATGATTAAGAGCCATTACACGCCAGCTTTCGTTGAGCTTAAGAATTTCGAAATCCTTTTCGGTATAACAAAACTGATGCCAATGATAGGTGACATTTTCCTTGGACTGCAGTGTAATGATATCAACCGAGGCAGAGGCAAACAGACGACTTTGGTTGTAATCTACGAAAGAAAACATATTTATATTATTATAAAATTTGAAGACAGACCAATTTGAACACTTACCTGGCTTAAACTCCAAGGGTAAAGCCAAAGCTTTACCATTACAATTGATGCGAGCCTCCACGCCTTGGGCCAATTTATACACCAACAATTCCATGCCCAGACAAGTACCCCAAATGGGCATGTAAATGCCTTTATCGTTTAACTTCATGGCCGCTTCGATAAGATATTCGCCAGCATCAGCATAACCATGACTTTTATTAAACAAGGTGGCTCCACCAGGTAGAAGAACTCTAAAATAGTTATAAAAATATTTATTTTAAATTCATCAAACAAAAAGAGAAGCACAATTTAATTGCATTGTGAAAGGGACAGAGAGTATTAATCAGCTTTCAAAATCGCATTTATACTAAGAAATTTGATAATAAAGCAAACGACTGTGAAGTACTTAATAGAATTACTGAAACGAGAGCAGCTTAGCAGCAAGTGATAGTGTTCAATATTTCAATTGGTATGGCTTTTTATCATCCAAATGCTACCGAATATAGAAAGTTCCTTGTTTTGCAAGTTAAATGAAAAATGTGAATTTTTTTCCAGTGACAAAACACTTTCCTGTCATACCTACTGTATATTTAATTGATATATGCGTACCACTAGTAATTAAGCCTCAGACTTTTTGCATCTCTAATTCTCTAATTCGTCAGGTAAAAAGAATAACATTAAAATGGAATTCCCAGTACATATCTTTACATTAACCTTAAATAGTGAAGGGCTTAACCACGGGAAAATTGGAAAAATCACTATTAAGAGGGCAAAAGGGACCCACCACGGTTGGTTGGGAAAATCACCAGCACTCTGTGCCCTAAACTAATGTTTTATATGTTTTTTTTTTAATTTAAAAGAAAACGAGTTCTGTTTGGGCTTAAGTCCAATCGATCATTGGGAAAACGGTGTAATTCTTGTCACAAGAAACCGGTTCTGGTTGACCAGTTATTAACGCCATGATTCAGAGTGCTAACTTGGCAATTCAAAATGATAATGTTGAAAAATAACGGAAATATAATTTGGTTTAAAGTCGGATACCAGCACCCAATTAAGACAAATTCCGATAGGTAAAAGTAACCATTTTAACCATTAAAACGATTTTGATTTCGGCAAGAATTTAAAGAGGTCATTTGGGGCAACAAATTTTGCATAAAGTCATGGGAAAGCAATAAAAATTGTCAAAAAAGAAATCAGAACCAAAAGGATCTGTACAAGTTGTTTATTTTACTGGCCTAATAACAGGTGATATGGAATAAGCAACATGACCATCGTAGCTCTAGTTCAAAGGTGCTCAAACCCAATCCGCAAGCCTCACATTCATTGTTGTTTAACGCACAGGCATATCAGACGCGTATATATTCGCAATATTATTCTAAATTCTATATCCTATTTCTCGTGATTACACAAGTTTACAAAAAAAGGCCAACTTTTGCAACAGAGAAGTTCCTTATGTATTTTCGGCCGCTGAACTCAGATAAATTATCCATTTTCTTTCAGCACGTCAGGCTTACGAGATATTTGCATAAACGTGTGTTTACCGAGGTATCTTTACATTTCTTCGTCCAGTGGCCATATTAAGTGTCCTATTTCAACCAAATTTGTTTTAATGTAAGCTGCATCAAATGACGTTACAGAAAAACCACACAAAGTTTAGATTTTGCTGATAAGGTGCAATTTTCTGGACTTTAATATTAAAAATGTGGCTATTTTGTGATAAAATCGATTTTTTCCGACGTTTATACAATACTGAAAAATTTACCGCTAATATTAAAAATCTTAGAAAAAAATAGTTGGTAGTCCTTGGTTTCTTCCTATTTTACATATTTTCAGATTTTCGATATCATTGCGCTTTTAAAAGTTATAGCCATTCCGATTTTTTATTGTCTACCCAGCTATCCGACATTACGTTTCTGCATTGCGGCTGGGAATCCGATTGAGAATCACTGCCATTCCGTATGTCTGTCTTTTTTGTTTGTTCGCATGAACGCACAGATCTCGTATATGGTATGATTTTAAGAACCTAAGTGTAAGGGACGTAACGTATTGTTGAAAATAGTTTGTGGATTGGAAGTTACATTTTCTAAATTTCTTTTTAATACAAAATATAAACAGAAATAAATCCTACTCTCCAAATTTGAGAGTCTAAGGTTAGGCTGTTCATAATCTAAAACATCTAATTAAAAAATTATATCTTGATAAAAAATAACAAAAGCAGCAGAAATGTAAAAGGAAAAATTTATTTTCTCTGCAACTTATTCAGGGGTGTCCTAGAAATCTCTAGAGATTTTTTAAACTGGGACCACTTTATTTGCGAGGTGCTAAGAATAATACCGCCTACTAAATTGTGAGAAAGGATCGTACGCATCGAATCTACTTGGCTTTGAGCAGGCGGTTTTAAATCGCTCAACTTCTGGTAGCTCATCTAATCTGGTAGCCGGGCGTATTTGAGCCCCCTTAACATAAAAATTCAAACAGCTTTAAAATGAAATGCTAAGGTTTATACCAGAGTTCCCCAGCGATAGTCCCGGGGGCACGGACTTATTTGCCGAATGCTTGCCGAAGTGATACTTCATTGTGTGTTAGAGAGAGACACAGTCACATTTTAGCTCCCTCTTCTTGGGGAACCCTGGTTTAAACAAAATCCTCTAGAGATTTCTGTGACACACCCGATCAATTTTTTTTCTGTCAGCTCTTATAAAACATTTGTCACTGTGTTTTCATTAAGTAGTATGGTCTAAGTGGAGGGAGGCAGCCGCAAGTACAGACAGTCGTGGGCTCGAGTCATGACAGTCCCAAGTGAAATTTCCGAATTGTTTTTTTTTTTGTTGTATTTTTATCGAATTACGTAGGCCAACAAAATGACCAACTTTGTGAGGTGCAGCTTTGGTTTTCTTCAAAAAGTTTTGATCACAAACGGCCGATCTTTTCATTCTATGTAAAAAGATATCGGTTATCTTATCAAGGAAAATTTATATCAAAAATATTTAAAAAAATAGAGGCAAGCTAACTTCGGCTCGACCGAAATTTGTATACCCTTGGAGCATGATATCTGCTTGCCAGCTTGTTCTATGGCACCACAATTTTGACAAAATTTTGAAAACAAAAAAGTTTTTCTAACTAGAACTACTTTTTCGACCGATCGTTTCTATGGCAGCTATATGCTATAGTCATCCGATTTGAATCAAACTTGGCAGAATTGTGTGTTAGCATATAATATTGACCAGTAACAAGTTTGGGAGCGATAGCATTGAAAACAAAAAGTTTTTCCTACAAAGACTTTTTTCAAAACTATCTTTTGTATGGCAGCTATACTTTATAGTTGTCCGATTTTCATAAAACTTGGTGAAATTATGTGAAGGCATAGAAAACTTATAAATACGAGGTTTTGGGACGATTGCGTTGAAGACAAAAAAGTTTTTCTTACTAGAACTACTTTTTCGACCGATCGTTTCTATGGCAGCTATACGATATAGTCATCCGATCCGGCCGATTCCGACAAATGTACTGCGCATTTGTACCAAAAGACTTCGTGCAAAGTTTGGTTAAGATAGCTTTTAAACTGACGGAGGAGATAGCATAGAAACAGACGGACAGACGGACGGACAGACGGACATGGCTATATCAACTCAGCTCGTCATGCTGATCAAGAATATATATACTTTATGTGGTCGGATATGCTTCCTTCTATGCGTTATAAACATCTGAACAATTTTAATATACCCTCTTCAAGGGTATGAAAAGGCATTGACGACTATGTTTTGCTGTTCTATCTCTTACAAAAAAAGTATTTTCCCTATCCTTTAAAACTTAAGTATCATCACTCACCCATTAATTTTGCTTAGCAACTCCTCATAGTAACTGCGATTGCGTCCAATCCTGTAAAGACAAACAAATATTTCATAAATCAAAATCAATAAATAAAATATATCGATATTATTATCTATTTATTCAACAAATAACAGACTTAAGGCTTCTTATCTCTTCAATTAAATAATTAAAAATATTTTTTCTATTTATAAGATTCATATTTACCAAATAGGCACCACTCGGGCGCCAGCACCTTCCAAATACTTCACATATGAGGCGGCTATATAACTTGTTTTGTTGTCAAAATGCTGGGAAATTAGGCCATCTACATACACCTCTTGGGTCAAGACGCCAATAATGGGTGATTGGGAAAGATCAACGGCAGCAGCGGTAGAAACTGACGTACTTCCAACCAACAGTAGGAATACAAAGGCCAAATAGTTGTTTAAACTCATGTTTCCCGGCGGACTTCTACTTGGCAAATACCTCAACAGCAGCGTGTGCAATTCAAATTTATAGAATTTGCTCCGAATCGTTGTTTGCTGCCATTGCATTTGTGTGTGTGAGCAGAATGAGTTTGCTATAAACAAATAAGTAAACGGTGAGGAACAGTAGTTAAGTGACCTGGGAAAATTACAAAAAAAAAATATCTTATCAGCCAATAAAATAGATTTTTATATGCGGTAGCATTAGCTTTATCTTCTAAATAAATATACAAAATTTTAATGTTTTGTTAATTGGCATACAACTAGGGTATTTTAAAGCTCTTTTGCATCACAAAAAGCAATTCAAATATTCACAACTTCAACACACTTTAAAATTGTTTTTAAAAATCAAAAGTTTTTCTCAAATTTGCTGTCCCAATGTTTGCTTTATTTATGCCCCTTGACAACTCCATATCTTACACAATTTTAATTTAATTTTTTACAAATTTATTTACTTCTATGACTCAACTCTAATTGATCCTCTTTTTCGTTATCTGCTCAAGGCTGTGAGTAATAGAGCTTTAACAATCTTAACTTGGGCTCAACAAGAAGCACTTGGTCTATACTATAGAATAAACAAACATTCATTGTACTTTGACTCTACTTAAAGCAAACAAGTACATAGTTGTATGATTACAAAATATTATAATTAATAACCGCAAGATTTTAAGGTACCAAGGCACCAAAAGGTACTTTTTAGAAATTAGTTTCACCTAATTCATTGAGTCATAAATAAAACTACAAACTTTTTTTGTGTCATAGTTACTTTATATGCCATGTCATATATCAATGTGGTCACTCTTTGCTCGTTTGACAAAACTTAATTAGATACTCCGGATTTGTATAGATCTAATGGTAAGTAATTACCGTATTAATACATGATTTTTACACCTGTTACTCGTAGAGTTAAAATGGGTTAGCAAGAACAATTATCAAGATAATTACACAAAAGTGAGTTAACTTCAGTTGCAGTCATAATTTATTTTCTCTACAGATACGTGAACACCCTTTTTAAAGTCCATAAATAACATTTTGTCTGAAATCGCATATTAAACTGTTTTACTAAATTAAATGGCAAACATAGTTTAAGCAAATTGGTGGAGATTAGCTGTATTTAATTGCTCTTTATAAACATGCACATATAAATATTATCTCATGAAGGTGAATAATTTTTAAGCCGTTGACAAATCGAACCATTTCTCGGCTAAAAGTATTGTTGTTGTTGCAAATTAAAAAGAAACATGATAGTTTTTGGTTCAAATTTAAAAAATAGTTACAACATAAATATAGATTTTAAAATCCTGGAGCAAAATTGTATTATTCGGGGCCGGCACCGAAATCAGTAAAAATTTTCGTTCAAACGCTTGTATTTGGCTGTATGTAGATCAGTGGTGCACAAGGTCAAATTGCCGTATCCCCTGGGATAAAAAGTAATCATTCTGCCAGCGTCGCAGCCGACACACGCATAGAAAGAGAGAATACGTGTGCTCTATAAATAGCACGCACACACATATGTGTGTTTATATGTAGCCAATATTTGCCATAACGACGTTTACTTCGTGTTGCTCTGCCACGCACACCAGCGCAAATCATGATAATGTGAGTTTGTGCACCACTAATGTAGATGGATCCAGAGCAAGGCAGCACAGGTTTGGGGACACTATTTGTTTGATGAGGTAGAAAACAACAGGGTATTCTGAGGTTTAACGACTTAAAACTTACTTCGCTGACTAAAAGATTGGAACAGACAAAAAATTAAAGAAAGATTTATGAACTTCTCCCAGAGTCTATCCGCTGTGCTCCGGCTTTCACTTAGTTTTGCGATTTGCGATTTCAACAAATTCGTACGAATTGAATTTTAAGTGCTCCAAAATTCGCAACCTTTTGTTATCGATTGTGTTTCATTCCCAAATCGTTTTGCAACACTTCGCGTGGCAGAAGCAGCAGTATCGATCAATATATCGGTTATCGCTCCAGCCAAATCGCAACTTGTTGTTGTCAAAGGCTGTTTTGCTGCATGCGCAAATTTGGGAGGGTTAGGAAAAAAATTGTTTAAGACAATAGTTTCATCCAAATTGTATAAGGCAGTCCACAAAAACAATTTCAAGTAGTAACAGAATATTAAAAAATTAATTAGTAGGAAGGCAGTTCTTCTCTCTAGTGACATTTCTCATTTACTTTTCATTTCACGGACTCATACGTCGCCGGTTTTAAATAGGCGAAATCTTGCGATTTGAGAATTTCGGAGCACCTATTTCTGGGATCTAGAGACCAAATCGTAAAATTTTTGCGAAAGCGAAAATGGGAGCATGGCTGTATAAGAATCTCGACAGCATTGGAAGAAGTTATTTTAATGACAACTATAATAGTACCTAGATAATGTGGATTTTAAAGTCAAGATGCACTGTTATCTACCTAAATTGAATGAAACTAAAAACATTTCACATTTTATAAGAATAGTTTCCGACGTATTGATTGGAGTACATGAAGAAAATTGGAAAAACTCGATTTTGTTCGTTACTGATGCTCCTTAATATAGAAATCTTATTGTAGATAAATTTATGTTATCAACTCATAACCCCACAGACGGCAAAGTGGTAATTTTCGTAATTCAGTGCTTTTGTAACAACGCCTTGTAAAATTGTCCACTGCTCAGACAAGGGCTCTTTAAAGACTACAAAGTTATGTACGTGTCGAGTAGAGCAAGCCTTAGCGTCGAGAACGAACCACGGTATACAGTCCAACGGATTCAGGTCTGGGCTACCAACAGGCCAATCATCAGTAGAAATTAAGTCTTGCCTTGTGAGTTGAAGCAAAGTCTTTTAAGAGTGTTAAGAGGCTTCTCAACCATTTCCAATAGAAAACCGCGGATTGATAAACTTTCGCCTAAGTTTTGACTTTCTTATTTTTACAAATTTGGAGCTTGGTGACCCCATAACGCATTAACAAATCATCACATACACCGAATGGTGACTTCTCTGAACTCTAGGAATGAGTTCGGACGCTTTTTTTAATGATACAGCATAGACTCCATCGTTCTGTTAATTCAACGATTCCTCCATGGTGAGCATATTGAGCTAACAGAATTCGTCTGTGGGCATTGTTCTTTAGTGTGTTTTTTAGAGTGTTTAGGAATACTGAACTCAAAAATCGAGTTTTTCTTACTTTTTAAGCAGTATCAATTTTCACAATTCAGAAACGTTAAATGGAGCCAAGCAAGATAGAAAACGAAAGGTTATTAAATTTCTTATTATCGCGTAAATCGTTGTTCTTAAAATCCATTTGAAAAATATTTAAAAACAAAATAAATAAATTTGTGTACCGTTTCTACTTTCTAGTTTTAAAATTTTAATCAATTTTTGAGTTCAGCATTCCAAACTTAAGCTAGGTACTGAGACACTCGAAATTTTTGCGGAGCGGAAATTGTTTGATAATTTCCTGAGCCGCTCAGACAATGTAGTGTGCCCAGACAACAGCAGAAAATTCAGCTGTTGTTTATTTAAGAAATTGGCGGGCTTATTCAAATGAAATTAAAGAGTTAGGAGAATTGATAAAGGAAGTCACTGGGAGAAATTCAAAGGTCATAGACAATGCAATGGTCAATTTCATGGATGCGTTTTATGTGTGGCTGGAGGTATAAGCAGTGTCCTTTGTTATTGTATTGGCCTGGGTGAGCAGAACTTATCTCCTAAGACATACTGCTATAGCGAAAACGAACGATTAGAATTAGCACATTAAGCCACAGCCAGCTCCATGGACCGGAGGATCATACTCGCCGGGCGTTTTAGTTGAATACCTAAAGGTGGAGCGGCTGGAGCAACTGAAACTACCACAGTAAGCCGGAGGAAACACTGCTATAATGAGCTATGGAGACTGCGAAGGTTCAGTGCTGTTTGGCCGTGAGCTGTAGAGGCTACGGAGGTTTGGACTCGGGTGGCGAATGGCTTACCAACCACATCAACGGGAAAAAGATTCTCAGCCACAAGTGATACAGCGGCCGGAGCTGAATCAAACCCCTTTTTATTGGCCAGATTCCATAAAAATGGTAACGACTTGCCCACTTTGATCAGCTCCACATGTTTGTCCAACTAGCAGCTCTCCAAATAATTGTAGCTTTGTTTTTTAAGTCTTCTTTGCTTCAACTTTTTTTATTGAATGCTCAATTTTCGTAGGTAACTCTGACAATTATCAAACAAGTTTTATAATTTCATGACCCCCTTCGACAATTTATCAGCTGTTTTCAAGAAAACGAGTTGGCAGGTCCATGTTTATTGTCGAAGCGAATTTCGAGTGTCTCAGGAAATGCGCTCTGACAATTTTCATGAGCGGATTTCCTGAGCTATGTAGTTAGATGGGCTCAGCAAAAATTTCGAGTGTCTCAGTACCTAGCTTAAACAACAAATTTTTTCTAAACTTAGACTGGTTCTATTCATACGTTTTAGATAAAATTGCTGCTAGATTTATAATGCCTGATAAGTAATTTGAACAAGTTAGGCAGCATATCAGTCAACAGACCTCTTTTTGTAGGAAAAACTACGGCAACATCAAAGCAATTAAATTTGGAAATGAAGTCGAAGTAGACACTTTCTTATTTGAAGGTAATACTTTTTGTATCGAGTAAACCTTGAATTTTATTATTGAGTGAATGCTTCTACCGAATGATGCATGCAATCCCTTTCTATTCAAGGTTTCAGTTAGTTATGAGATCCTGATTTAATATTTTGAAAATAATATATTCAGCTTATCTTCCGTGAGTTTTGACTTCAGTGTGATGGAAGGGCGAAATTCAAAACTCCAGAAGTCCAACTTAAAAAACTTTTCCATTTGACATGACTGTATTTCTCTAAGCTTCGCAAATTTCTTGTAAAAAGAAAATGGGATTAATGCTGAATTATTTGTAAATTACAAGAATATAGAAAATGTTCACATACCCAGATGTTAAGTTAACAGTGTTGAGCAATGCCACTAGTCGAAGAAGTTACCCGCCTTGATTTAAAAAACGAAGAAAACGATTTCACTTCCACATAATATTCTTCAACTATAATTAATAAGTTATGCGTGCAGGCATTTGCCACAAATTTGTGACACCTTGCACCACTGTACACTGTGACGACGTTGCCCTCGCGGGTGTAAACATTTTTGTTGTTTTTGATAGCGTACTCGATTACTTTGATAGGAATAATTACACAAAGCTGACGTACCAGGGGTAGCACCAGGGGAAGAACTACTTAAGCTCTGTTGACAACAACAAATAACAAAAAAAATTAATAACGCTTGTCATTGGCAGCAGCAGGCCATCAATTAAACACACTAATTACATTGGCTTGAAAGTGTCAACACACAGGTGAAACACCAGTTTCAAGTGAATTTTATTTCACCAAAACAACACGAGGCCTTCAGCCAGGCTGGATCAGCTGTTTCATATCGATAACAAATTCTCGATTAACTGCCGCCAAACAAGCTCTGTTGCTTCTTTTTGATACTGGACTGTATGCTTAATAGATATTTCATTTCAACTAATATAGCCTTAACTTCTGACAAATTCTGGGTCTCAAATTGCTGTTCCAACTTTTTTGCTAAAGCCTCCTGTTCGTTGACAATTTGTTTGTTTAGTTGATCAAGTGTGGCACTATCTTCAGCTTCTTCCACTTCTTCATTGCGTTCCATCATGACCATCAGAAATTTGGTATTCAAGGCACTATTATCTTGAGGCATTTGTTCACCCTGTAATTGAAGCATATATTGGCCACGTTCCAGAGGAGTGGACAGAGTTTTGTAGGCCTTGTTGATGAGGGAGCTCCAATCCGCAGAATTTGTTTGCTCACGCGAGGTTCTAAGAGAACACAAACATTTTATATATATTTTGTGGGAAACTCTTTTACTTACTTGTTACTAAATTTATCTGGATGTACCAAGGTCTGTAGCTGTCTGAAGCGCTGGGTTAACTGCTGTGATTGCAAATTGAATTTAGTGGGAAAGCTAAGCAAATCGAAGTAGTTCTGAAAATGGTAGTAAATAGCTATAACTTGTATGATTTAAAGGTGGCTGGGCTACCTACTATGTTGTCGTTTACATCCTGCAGGTGTCCACAGTCCTGACAGATCATGTTTGTAACTGACTTTTGGCAATTCCAACAAGCCGCTGGGGTGGGTGTGCCATATAGACGTACGCCCTGGCCATATATATTAAGGTTTCTTAATGTAGACCAAATGGATGCTCTAAGCATGTTTTAAAAGATTTAATTACACAATTGATAAGAAACACAACAAATAACAGCTGTGGCTGCAGTATACTTATCGATAACAATAAGTATCGTTTGAAACTAGAGATGTGCTTGGAGTTTTATATATTTTGACCGGTCCATCGAGGAAAAATTATTTCGGAATTTTTGGAGAGGAAGGACGTATAATAGACAATTACCAAATTTACCAGAACCAGTGCCTACTCACAGAACTTCTAAGTAATGTTGGAAAGTTGATAATTAACTTTACCATCCCTATGACTATCGGCTAACTAGCTTTCTCATCACTCCCATCCCTAAGACCTAGAAAAAAACCTGGTGTATACAAATACAATAGTAAATTTTAATTATCTGACTACAAACTAAACACACACTCTCTCTCTAGCTTAAATCGAGTCCTTTCTATACGCTCGATAGTTGTTCATTTCGGTGGGAAACGTTTTGTACAACTCCAATAGCAAATTCGATTTAAATTTCTTCAGACTCTCGATTTTGCCTTTAACCTCCTCATTCTTGGCTAGAGCCTTCTCCACACAATCCTTGGTATACAACTGGGGATTTTTGTCCTGGTCGATGTAATCAAAAAACACCTCAAAGGGCACGTACACATCCTGCACCTGGGGACGCAGTTTGTCTATCTCCTGCAGGCCAGTGACCAGGCTGTTTCTAAAGAACAAAATTTTTATATTTTGACAAATAGAAAAACAATTAAATGCTTACATCTTCTGGTTGAGTACATTTTGGCCCTGGGGCTGAAAATCGCTAACAATGATTCGTATTTGTCGTACATTCTCTATAAACATTTCCAGCTGAGTCTCCAGATTCTCCAGGGGGGCAGACATTTTTAAAATTAAATGTTTTAAAACTGTTTTAAAATAATTTATCAATTGCAGATGTTTTCTTGTTTTCACAACGCAAATTTGATGTCCATTAATTAGTGGTGAGCAATTGAGTAACAGTTACTTAAAGTAATCGAGTAGCCGTGACTAATGTGAAATCACTTTAATGCACAAGGGAAAGAAATATTTAATGAAAAATAATAATTTCTAGATGTTCTTTTACGGAAGTTTGACTGGGGGACAAAATCTAAAAAATGTTGTCTTTGCTACAGATTCTTGAACAAATTACAATTCCTTGGGATAGTTTTTTTTCAAGAAATAGTACTTTAAGATGTCAAAGCGAGTCAAAACATCCGGAATTCTGTCCCTTTTTAGATCCCTTATCCGGAAACCTGACCTCTTTTAGACGAAATTGTTTGAATGTGAATATTAAGTATAGTATTTTATACAAAATATTTGCTCAGTATGTCAACATCAAACAATTAAAATGGGAAAATGATGAAAATACTTAAAGATTTTAGACCGAAGTAAAAATATATCTGGACTGCGCAGGTAATAACCCCTTTTCGGATCTGGTAGCTTTCGCCCTGACTCTGCTTTCGTTGCCATGGTTCAATGGGGAAGTAGAGAGCCTAGCAAACCCAGAAATCGGCTACAGGTGTAGACGTTAAACGCTATTTTGAGAGTCAAGTACTTATTTATATATTTTTTTTTAGTTTAAATCAGTTGTTCATATATTGCGCCGGCATAAGTTGTTTTGCCATAATTACGATTTGCAGGATAAATATTTTTCATTATTTGGTTCCATTCCAAAAAAAAATCTGTGCCTATTAAAATCACTTCATACATCATCCTGAACAAATATATAAATTATAATTTCTCTGGGGTTTAAATAGCAGTAATTACAAATTTAACTCTAATTTGTTGTTATTTTACATTCATTTTTCATTTCTATTTTCTTTTAAAATTTAAGTCGAATAGTCACAGTGACTCGGTAGCAGTTACCCACCTGAACATGTCATCTCTAGTTTGGGGTGACCGTTTGCCATTTTCTACCTGCTTGGAATTTACTGTGCTATTTCTTATACAAATTAACAAATTGTTAAATTTACGTATAAATATAACAATTTAAACATGTCTGATGGTGATTTAGATGCCTTACGTGCCCAGCGCATGTCACAAATGCAATCGCAATATGTAAGTAAAGGACATGCAGTCAGGAGGAGGCTTTACTGAGCATGTGGGGGGGAACAAAATTCCATAAATGGCCAAAAATAAAAGCCAATTCCTTGAGTATAACTAAATCCATGACTCATTTTTGTGTTCGGGAACAGGCAAACACCTGTTTATAAATTTCCTTCCCCACCGCTAATTAGTCAAACTTTTCCCTATGCAGGGCGGAGCCGGTGGCAGCGATGCCGATAAACAACAGGCCCAACAGGAACAGATGCGTGCCCAGGAGGAAATGAAGCACTCTATATTATCTCAGGTGCTTGATCAGCAGGCACGTGCCCGCCGTAAGTAGGCCCTGATTTGGTTATTTGATTTTCCCCTCATTCCTCTGCTTGAAACAGTCAACACATTGAAAGTCAGCAAACCGGAGAAGGCGCAAATGTTTGAAAATATGGTTATACGCATGGCACAGATGGGTCAGGTGCGTGGGAAACTGGATGATGCACAATTTGTTAGTATACTGGAAAGTGTCAATGCCCAAATGCCTCAAAGCAAATCTACCGTCAAGTATGATCGACGTCGTGCGGCCATTGATAGCGATGATGATGATGATTATGGCTGCTGATTGATCCTGCCCACGCTTCCTATAGGTTAAACCTGTGGTTTCTCTTTCTGATGAATACTTTATATTTTTATTAAATTAAATGCAAAAACAATTAAAGAGTGTTATTTCGGTACAATTTAAAGTTTGATGCTGATCATGAATATATATAAGTCACAGATAGTGCCTTCACTTTTGTGAGTCACTGTTACTTTAAATTAAAGCTCATCACTAACAACTATTCGGGTCATAAAAAAGCTAAACAAGCCTTTGAAAAAAGCTAGAAATAGCTAGAAAGTTAGGTTGGTAGCTATAGTAGTAAAGCTGAACTTATATAGGTCTGTTTGGTCCCTTAGCATACTGCTGGCACTTCATAATTTTGACAGCAATTGTCTAGCACTGTCATCTAGAAATTTGGTTCCGCTTAACCATCCTAAATGGTCAATTGGGCTGATTCATATACTTTCGTAGTTAAGTACATACGTATTTAATGCTCTTTTGGCATATAGATGTCTTTTGGCATTCAAATGGAAAAACTACTTGATATTTTGAAAAAAAAATAAAATAACGCCAACTTTACTTGGGAAATAGCTACAATTCCCGCTAGATCTAGCTAAATTGGCCGCACTGCTGCTAACTGTTTGGTCCATCTCTAATTGGGGGGTGGTTTATACAAAAAAAAAACACAGAAATTGTGTGGGCAAATCTTCCTAATTAACTTAATTAAATTAAGTTTTTGATGCCAAAAACATGATATAGCCATTTACATCTTCATCAATAGTTACTAAAACAATATGCAATCAATATGGAGCTGGATCCTAGGGAGCGGTAAATAATTAATCACAAATTGAGTCACACAGACCCTTCACCCTTCCCTCCTTCCCCCTTTTGCAGTTTTGCTCTTAATCTTGGGCGGCCCAGTAATTTCCTCTTCCCGTGTGCTCGAGCTTAGCGATCGATTTATTGATGTTCGCCACGAGGGACAGTGGCTGGTGATGTTCTATGCTCCCTGGTGTGGCTATTGCAAGAAAACGGAGCCCATTTTTGCTTTGGTAGCTCAGGCTCTCCACGCCACGAATGTAAGGGTAGGCCGTTTGGATTGCACCAAGTATCCAGCAGCGGCCAGAGAGTTTAAGGTGCGCGTATATCCCACCATTATGTTCATCAAGGGCAACATGGAGTTTACCTACAGTGGAGATCGGGCCAAGGATGAGCTGGTGGACTATGCTCTAAGGATGTCGGGTCCGCCGGTGCAATTGGTTACACGCACCGAAAGTGTGGATATGTTAAAGGGATCGCATTCGATTTTCTTTATGTTTGTGGGCCAGCAGGAAGGCGTGGTCTGGGATACGTACTATGCGGCCGCTGAGGGTTACCAGGAGCATGGCTTCTTCTATGCCACCAGTGAGGATGTGGCGGCCCAGCATTTTGATTTCGAAAAACTACCCGCAGTTATCGTATACAAAGAGGAACAGCATCATTTCTATCCACATGGTCATTTGGCCCATGAAATGGATCCGCAGTTGGTGAATGAAACCATTTTCCAGTGGGTGAATGTGGAGCGGTTTTTGCTCTTTCCCAAAATCACCCGATTTAATATCCACCAATTGCTGAAAACCAAAAAGTATTTGGTTTTGGCTGTGGTCCAGGAGGATAAATTGCAGCAAATAGCCAGCCATGAGCTGGAGTTTCGTGATATGGTGGAGGGTGTCATCAGGAAGCATCGACCGCGTTATCACCAGAAGTTTCAATTCGGTTGGGTGAGTGTCCTTTTATCAATCAGTCAATTCAGTTTAGTTTCAATTTTCTCATCTTACAGATTGGCGAACCCTCCATAGCCCATTCCATCATCTTGGATCAATTACCCACCCCGCATCTCATAGCCATCAATTCCTCCACGCAACATCATTATATACCCGATGATGATCCCCTGCAAATGACTCCCCAGGCTTTGCATTTGTTTTTGGAGTCCATCATTAATGAGAGTGCCACCGCCTATGGCGGGGACACCTACTTTGTCCGCCTCAATCGTGCATTTTTCGAATTGCGCAAATCCTTGAAGGACATGTGGCTGGGCAATCCCGTTTTAACCACTGTCATCTTTGGTTTACCTTTCGGCTTCCTTTTACTCATCATGTATTCCATTTTCTGTGGTGATTGTCTGGTCACCGAGGAGGAATCGGAAGAGGATCACGAGAAGAAGGAGTAGACACAAATTCCATTCTTTTTCTATTAAGCATTTTTAAAAGCCAAGAATCTAGTCTTATGTTAACCAAACCCAAACAACCCTTGTTTAAATAGAAATGTCCCCAAAACAAATGAATCAATTGCAGAAAACAATAATTAAAACAAGTTCCATTAAGGAAATTGACTAAAACAAAACGGGGTTTTATTTGCTTTTAATGGTATTTCAGTTTTAGAATGTTTTTTCATAATAGTTGAAGTTCTTGTGTTCATTTAAACCTTCAATATATTTCGTTGTTTTCGCTATTCTTGTATTTCTTTAGCGTTTACCTTTTTGATCCCTATATGTTTTACTATTTTTCTAAGATCATCAAAAATTTGGAATTTATTAGTTGTGATTATTTAAAAAGAGCCAAATATAGCCTTAAAACGGCTAAATATGCAGCTTGTTTTGATTTTAATATTTCTTAGAGGTGCGTAAATTTGAACTACCATGCGTCACGACAAGATCGTGAGACTATACAAAAGCTTAGTGCGTGACCATCCGTGTTTGAGCGTCAAAATTGCGAATATATTTTTCTATATCGTCCTTTCGCTGAAAATTCTTTAAAAATAAATTAAGTAACAACAACATCATTGATATTTTGTGTTGTCGTTTTGTAGAGGTTTTCAGCCAACACATAGGTAGATAGATAGATAGATAGATACACACAAGAGAATGTTCAGATTGGGAAGCGAAGAGGTAGGAAAGATGCTGAATAGGGCCAACTGGAAGGTATCTGGGTGGCATTTAAGAAGGATTTGGGTGGGTTGGTAGCAGCATGGGATCTAAGTGGAATCTAAGTAGATTCTGCAAAGGATGTGGGTGGGAACTCGGCGGAATCTGGTTGGGATCTAGATAGGTTTTGGGCGCTATATAGGGTTCGATTTTTGTGGGATCTGGGTGGGATTTGGGAGGGATGTGAGCGGGATCTGGGTACCATCTAGATGTTTGGATATCTAGGTGGGTTCTGGGAGGGATCTGTGTGGGATCTAAGGAGGTCTGGGTAGGATCTGAGTGGGATCTGATTGGGATCTAGCTATGTTGGATCTGGGATCGCAGATCTAGGTGCGATCTGAGATCTCACCTTGGTGGTATCTGAGTGGGTGAAACATCATCATTTATCTAAGAAGTCAAAAAAAAATTCTTCCTGAAAAAGATAAAAACCCTATTAGTTTTCTTCCTTTGAAAGAGTGTTAAAGTCGATTTATTTACCTTTAATAGAGCTTGTGATATTGAAAATAAGCTCTTTAACTTAGCATCATGATTCATAATGAAAGAGTCGTGAGTGTTATGGCACTAACGCTTTTTTTCTAAGCAGCCCTTAAAGAAGGGTTGTCGAAGATTTAAAAAATATTGATATCGATGTTAATTTCGACATTGAATAAGTATCATTTCGATATTGATATTTTGTTGTAAAAACATCGATATTTTCAACATAAGGACACATTTTTATAAGCAGGTCTATTGAATTAATTAAGATTAAATAATTAATTGTATCATTTACCTATATTTTACATTTTACATTTTGATTGCGTTCAAAATCCAGATATCGGAGATGCGATAGATACTTGGGAAAAAAATTTTTTCCTCCAGATTGTTGCTATGTGACAGATAAACTTACTTTACAATTTACTTTAATATTTGTTAGTTTTTGTGATCTGCTCTGGATCAAACCGAAACCAGAACCGGAATCGTTTACCGAAAAAAAAACCGATTAAAACTCAGAACCAGAACCGGAACTGATATTTATAATTTTTTGTATAATTTCGGTTTTGAGAAACATCTAGACTGCAACTAGACTTAGTTTTGGGTACTTTTACGTAATTTGGTAAAGTGTTTGACTGTTGCATCCTGTATTCTCATTATCCATTCGCTTCAAGTGAAACTTATTGACGAAAGCAGCTCAGATCGGTGCTGCAAACATCTGAAATAATGAAGAAGGTTCGGTCCGTGGGTAAGGTTCGCTTCTCGAACCGGTTCCTTTACTTATCGAACTTAAGGTTTTGTTTTGAAGCTTGATTTATGAATGCTGATATCGTTAAGATATATTTTAGTAAAATATAACATATTTCTTAAAATGAAGAGCGCACTGCAACGGATTTGATTTGTAATTTAACAATTTGAATTTTAAAATAAAATATTGTGATCATTTTAGAATCTCAGAAAAGACTGTATAAAAAATATTCTTTGAACCGAAACTTTTTAAGCAAAAGGGGTCCGGTTCGGGCTCAGGTTCAGAAGGCAAAAAATTTTAAAGTTTCGGTTGTGGGTGGGTTTCTATCGAGCAAAACAGGTTGAAAGTGTAGGCCAATTGTTTTAATACATTGATTTGTATGAAAAGAAACAAAACAATTGAAATAAATAAGTATTTTCCCCAAACAATATAATGGCATCATCATAATATTTCCTGAGAAACGATCCCAAAGTGAAAAGATGAAAACTCGACAAAGTTTCCACATTTGCTTTTAAGAAGGGCATGCAACCTAGAACGTTTATTTTTTGGAGTGTAATTTTGATGTCACCGTTAAGGAATTGGCTGAACGTTACAAAACAGAACCTTTTACCGAAACCGACCCGGAACCGAAATACGATTCGGTTTGATTACCTGATTTGAGAATTATAAAAATCGCAAAAACAGTCACAATATGTATTTAATTTTATTTAGAAACTTATTTTTGATAACTTATTTACGAATTTATATTAATGCGGTTAGGGAAAGATGATTTACTTATGTTTTTTTAACTTTTTACCTATCAACACTTTTTTTTTAGATGTCATCTATGTTTCTTTTGGGGCTCTAAAGCGCTAAGGCTATCTTCATAAGATTCTAACAGTATGTTCAAGACGTTCAGGAAAGAGTTCTGGGTTAAATCCCAAGACTGTGACCCGGTTCATAAGCTCCTATACCCGCTTCAAAAGAAGTAAAAAGTTAAGATTTTATGTTGGAAATAGAGAGTTGATTGCTTTCCCGGTCAAAAACTCCGATTCAACCGGTTTTAAAGTGATTTACAGCCTGATATCAGAAACTATGAAAGCTATGAACTTGAAAAGCGCTTTTGGATTGCACTCTAGTAGCACTTTATTTAGTGTACAAATTGGAAGTTGTAGACAGTAAGGTCCCATGATATAGATAAACTAAAAGACATACGCAACCAGGCGCGGATCTAGGAAAAAATTATCTTCGAACGAAAATTTATTATTTATTTTTGCAATATAAGCAGAAATTAAAACAGTATCCAAAACCACAACCTTTAACCGTTATAAACAGTTATAAATTTGATAACGACCCAGTAACCGGAACCTTTTTTTGTATATAACCGTATCCCCTTTACCTTCATTATCATTACCGGTTAAGAGTTAAGAAACCGATACAAAAATCTATAGAAATTTTTTTTTCGGTTTTAAAGTGCCACTTTTAAAGGCCTCAGGGAAACTTAGACTGAAATTTATTCCAGAAATGAGCAGTTAATACTGGCATTATGTATTTAGTGATGACAAAATTCTAACGACTAGTTATCAAGAAATTTTCGATCCCGAACATTTTGAATAAGCCATCCGCTGGGCCGGAAAACTTTCATGATATCAAAAAAAATCAAGTTTTTTGATTGGCAGAAAAGGTAATTTGAGAAAAAAGTGTAACCGTAAGGGTTGTGAATTTTAAACAATTGTTCTTGAAAGGTAATTGAAAGTCTATTTTTTCTTCATAAAACACTATTTTATCCCATGGCTTACTTTACGGGTTATTAATACTTATTTATCTTTCACATTGCATTAAATATATAAGTTTTTGGAAAATGTCTACATTTTAAGTGCAACTTTCATCAAGAATAATATTGTTTTTTTACTTTTTTACTGGTCATCAAATATTTTATCTCTGTCAATGTGAACCCAGCATAAATGTAAGTTCACACAGGCAAATAATTTGAAAAATTTTTAGGAAATTTTGATAAATATTTGGCTAAATAACCATGATTGCAGATTTTGCAGGACTTAAATCATTAACTATGGTTCTATTCACTAATAATTTGATCAAATATGGCCGAAAAGTTCGCCAATTTGGATAATTTAACCAAATTTTCGTAAAAATTTGTCAAATTATTTGCATGTGTGAACCCAGCATAAGCGAAGCGTATAAAAATAAATTCACGCGCACACCTCTAATATATTTCTTCACTACGGTCACACTTTAACACTGTTCATTCGCGCCTTTTTTCCCACAGCACATTTTTTTGGCTTTCGTTTTTCTTCCTCTAACAATTTCCATTTAAAATGTTTATAAATTGTTTATAAAGTTCCAACCAAAAGCTAATTAAGACTTTCTTAAGCTAATTGCCGCTCAAAGAGCTGAGGCCACGCGATCCACCAAGCGAGGGGAGGAGTTGTGCAAGTTTGTGTGTGCGTGCGTGTGTGAGAAAATTCCTCAAGGTACACCAAATGACAACAACAACAGTTATTTACAAGCAAATGTAGAAGTATTATAAAGGCTTTTTTAGTTTAACAATTATTTAATATTATAATTGTGGCAATTTTTTAAGTTTGGCTTTTGTAGACACATACCCACTCACACACACACACACACACACACACACATAGACATGTTTTAAGCAAAAACAAATAGAAGAGACTGACCAGAAAATGACTGATGTCAATTGTTTTGCAAGTGACCCCCCACAAATTTCCACAACCCCCACCAAAAATGTGTCCAGGGAGCAATTGGAACCCACTTCACCATTTGTATTAAGAGCCCCCAGCAGCCGTGCCAAATCCAAGTTGATTTTACAAAATATGGAGGAGGTGCTCAATACGGTGAAGCAGCAACATCGCGAGAAGCACAAACGTAAGCGTGAGGAGAAACGTAGAGCGGCAGCAGCGGCGGCCAAATTGGAGGAGAAACCACAACCCCTTAAGGAGAATGGAGAAAAGACCAAACCGGCCACAAATGTGTTTGAGTTAATGATGAAGGCCCGAAATCGTTCATTGGGAGTAAATGAGGGTGGCAAGGAGGTGTCGCCCGATGCAACCAAAGAGGCAAACACTCCGCTGAGTAAACGCAAGCAAATGCTAGAGGAATGGAATGAACGCAAAGGAGGTGCCAAACGAAGATTAGCGGATGAGCAAAGGGGGGAGGTGATAGAGCAACAAATGGAGCAAAGAGCCAAAAGGTGAGCTTGAAAGAAAACAAATTCTTCTCATTTAAATGTATTCCCTTACAGATTAAAGAAAATGCTGACCCAGGAGGCCAGTTCGGCACCCACACTGCCCCTTAAACGTGGACGTGGTAGACCCAGTAGAATACGTCGTCTCAGCTCTACTGATCAATTGCCCGACACGCCTAAAACCGATAAGGAAACTGAGGAATTCCTGTCCAAATTGTCTTCACCCACCAAAAAAAAGGATAGCCTGTTGGGATACTTTAACAAAGTGGTAACACCCACACAGGATACGCCCAAGCGTAGACCCCGACGTAGAAAAGACTCCACGGAAACGCCCAAAGTGGAAACGCCCGCCTCGGGACGTCCCAGACGTTCTTGTGCAGGCAAAGCACGCTATGATTATGATTTGGAGTCGGCCAGTCCATCCAAGGAAACCAAGAAGGACCTGGATAACTCTATAGAGATTATAGATTTGGATTTGGATAGTCAGCCCCTGGCTACACCCAAAAAGTTGGCTCCTTTATTTGTTAAACAAGTGCCCAAACCCAGTCCAGATCCCAATGTACTCAAGGCTCGTAAGGAATTCTTACAGTCTGGGGTGCCTGAAAGGATTAGACTAGAGCAGAGTAAGCAAAAGCTAATGGAACAGCAATATGAAGAGAGCTATGAAATGTTTCCCAAAGTAACACATGTGGGTTGCCTGCCCTTTGAATCCCAGGCTATAATTCCATCACCGAAATGGTCTTGGCGTCAAAAGGAGAACGAGCTAGAGCCGTCACCGCCTACTCCTTTTATCTGGCCCTTTACTAAACCCTTGAAAACGCACCGAAATCCCTTAACCTTGACCATTTTGCCGCAATTGCAAAACAAACGAGAATTTGTCAAATTATGGAAAAATGAATTTGAACGTTTTCCCACCTTCAAGTGTTACAATCAAATGCGTGAGAAATATCGTCATTTTAGTGCCCTCGATTCGGGCCAGGATACCCAACAATTGGGTGAATCATTTGTGGTCACACGCAGCTCTCACAGATCTCTGCAGAAATTGGATTTGGCGGGCCTGGAAGAGGCTCAGCCTCCGGCCTCGGCTCTAAATGGTGAGCTACTCTTCACGGAGAAGTATAAACCTTTACTCTTCGAGCAAGTTTTGGTTAATTTGTCGCCTGTTCAAGAGCTCAAAGATTTTCTCTCCAGCTGGAGTCAAAATGGTAGTCAAAGGAATTCGCAAACTCTGGATGATTCCAATTTTGAAATGGACTCCAGCTCTATGTCTAGCGCCAATAGCAATACCATGGTTCTGGTGGGTCCCTGTTCCAGTGGCAAGACCAGCGCCGTCTTTGCCTTGGCCAACGATTTGAACTTTAATGTTTTGGAAATAAATGCGGGCATGAAAAGAACTGGGAAAAAACTAATGCAAGAACTGCAAGAGGCCACCCAATCGCATCAAATACGCAAGGATAGCAAAGCCTTAGCTGGAGGTTCCTCCCAACAATTGCTCAGTAAATTACAAAAGAGCTCAGATCTCACCCAAGAAGTACGCAAATCTTTAATACTCATCGAGGATGCGGATATTTTATTTGATCACCATGATTCTGGTTTCACCGATGCCATTTACTCTCTGGCCGCCAGTTCAAAGCGTCCCGTCATTGTGGTGGCCTCCAATCCCAATTGTTCACATCTGCAGCGTCTCATGCAACAGAATTGTATTTATTTTCAATCGCCCAACGCTTTGAACATTTCTCGCTTTCTGGCCGTGCTCTCGCTCATGGAAAACTGTCCCATTGAATTGGACGAACTAATTTCGTTGTATCTCTTTAATTCACAAAATTTGCGCAAAACTTTAATGGAACTTCAATTCTACATACAAAGTGGTGGCGATTCCAAATCCGAGGTATCTCCACAAACAATGAAAAAATCTCCCACAAAATCACCAAGTTTACCCACTTTGGATAACTCGCACATACATCGCCGTTTGTTTGAGTTCTACACCTGCCCACAGAATGTTACCCATCGCATTCCATTTCCAGTGAACTTTAACCTATTGCGTCTTAATCTCTCAGCATGTTGGCTTAACTCCAGTTTGTTGTTGGAAGACCAGGCCAAGGGCCGCGTCCAATTGAAGCGCAAATCTCGTTCACCCAAAAAGGCCTGGCTGGAAAACCAAGAGGGTGTGCGAGCAACATCTCCTTTGGATACTTTAGCTTTGTTTTATGAAAACATTTCCATAGCCTCTCAGATGGATGCCGCCTTGCATGATGAGGATCAACGTGATCGCCTGCAGCCACTTCTCACCGAGGAGATTTCACATTTACTGGTGGAGCAGGCTCTACTTACAGGCCTAAAGGTCAAGGAGTTTGCCTATAATCTGTTCGATAAGCCCAGTCAAAGGTAAGTCAGCTTAAATGTTTATAGATAAAGACTTAGTGGAATTGCTCAGATTGAATGAATTGAATAAAAGGCTTTATAATATGGTATTGTCTAGCAGTTAGGGCCTCAATCAACAAGTATGTAATAGTAAAAATCAAACCAAATCATCCTAGATACAATGCAAGAGCACGAGGCTACGTAAAACGTTTTTCATGGTCAAAGAACCGCAAAAAACTTCAGAGACTATTATATTAATTATAAACGAGATAGAGAGGATGTCGAATCTCCAGGGTCTAGTCCTAGTACTCGATGGGGTGCTACCATAGGTCTTCAGGAGTCTGATTAGAGGTAGGATTGGGGCAGTCGAATAGTTGGCGTGTATCGTGCGAGATTCCTTTACAGTCAGAGCAATTAGCTGCTAACTCAGGGTTTATTCTGGCAAGCTAGCTGTTGAGGAAGCATGAGTACCCTGATCTGAGCTGGGCAAGAGCCCTGCGAGAAGTTCTGGGCAGCTGATGTATGGTGGGCGAACACCAAGCACGACTTCGATCTTGAGTTCGTTTTTGGTAGCTTCAACTGTCTGTCTGTGGATTTCTTCCCTCACATTCAGAGCTTTGGAGGTATATAGGTTGACGGCGTGATTTGTCATTTGTCGAATTTTAGGTGAGGGAAGGGAGACTTGGAGCGAACGGTATGATTCCACAGGAAGGTGGGATCGTGGAGGAGGGGTGATAGGCCACCACCCTGTGGGACCCCTTGTTTTAATTTCCAGTATCTAGATAGGTGATTGGTCTGTAGGAAGTGCCTAGCTGAGATGGCTTGCCAAGCTTGGGCACTGAAATGATCTTGCCAAACTTCCACATGTCAGGGATGACAAGAGAGGAAAGGCAGAGGTCAAAGAGAATTGTGAGGTAACCTATTCCCAGTGGGCCAAGTTTCTTGAGCAAGATGGTAGTAGATATACCATACTTCATCATAGTCAAAATCAAGACTTTCGCGTCCATGGCTCAGTTTGCGCAATCTACGACGCAATCTGGACTTTTTCAGTATTTTTCGAGTGTTCGACCATTGCCTGTTGAACCCTTTGGCACATGGTTTTGGACTCTGGCCTCCTCGGGCCTTCAGTCAAACTTTCTTATAGATTTCCATAGTTTTTGCAGAGCCCATATCGCATTCTTTAAGATGCGCAGAAACTATCAGAAATTAGTTGTTTTTTTTTAGTTGTTCAAAGTTTAACTATCGGTACGTGGACCGGTTCCAAAGCTTTAAGAGCCATTTATGTAGAGCTGGAGAAACATCGATGCATCGATGTTTTCGAGACGCTACAAGAACAAGGCCACACTGTTTTCTTATAAAATTTACTTGGCGGTATTACCAAAAGTAAGATGTCCAAAAAAATGTAATTGGACCCTTTTATTTATGAATGTGGCTGATGCTCAACCATTTAGATCTACGATAAAAAAAACGTGCGATTTATTGAAACTCACAAATTTTCATGATTTGAACACACACAATCCCTTTTAGTTCAAGAATTCATTCGACTTTCCTGTGACCAATTTTTATGAAATTTGTTGAGAAGTCACTACTCGATGGAATTGACCATTTATCCAAGATTTTACTTAAAAATCTTAGCAGCTTCAAAAGCCACCAAATAGAAACTCTACCAGAAATGTCAGAAATCACTTTCACTTTTTGACGATACCACTTTGCCCATTTATGGGAAAAAATACTCCACTAGTTCACTAGTTATTCCACTAATATGGAAGATGCAGCGAAACACACACATCAAATCCGAACAGACCCTTTCTAACGCTGATCCTTAAGGGGGTATTCCTCATGTGCAAAATTTTTTTTCGATTTTTTTATAGCTTGAATATTTGAGAATGTCGCCCCCCAAAAGGGTTTTTTGAAATTCGAAATACTTCAGAAGATAAAGCCTTTTTAGTGGAGCAATGTCTTCACAAATACAAGTAATTTTTATATTACTTCAAACTTTAAACGCATTTATCTCGAAACCACGTTTTTCGAGCTGGCGGCCATGATATCTCCAGTTACACTGAACCGATTTGGATGATCAAAACTGAAATCGACGCAAAATTGTCACCATTCTGGTCTGAACCTCAATCATAATTCTAATAAAAAATTTTCCTTTTTTTTTTTAACTAAACTACAAAAAAAAGGGCCAAAAATAGATTTTTCATATTTTAATGGCCGCCATTTTGTCAAAAAAAAAAAAATCACAAAATTTTTTTGGAGGTTCAGACCAGAATTACATCTATTCTGATTATAACCCCATTTTCACTTTTCATTTCTGACATCCTGGAGACCTTGAATCATGGCCGCCAGCACCATACCTTTTTTTTTTGGACACCCACATTGACGGCCGATAACTTTTGGAACAGCCCTCACATCGAAGCTGTAAACATTTTTTTTTACTTTTATCTGTTTGTAACAAAATAAAAAAAACAGAATTGGAAAATCGCGTTTTCAAATAAGATTTTTTTTAAAAAAGGTCCAAAAAACAGCCTTGACATGAGGAATACTCCCTTAAAACCAATGTTCCCTTATAAAAATTTTAATAATTTTAAAAAGACTTAAAAAGAAATCTTTAATCTAGAGCCCTAGTAGAAACATTGGTTTTAATAGTTTATCAAATTTATTTATATAACATACATTCTTTCTTTATTTTCTATTTAAACTCAAGCAGGACTCTCAATACTTAAAGTAATCATCGATGTTTCATCGATGTTTTACTGCTAACTACTACTCCTACGTAGACATCGATGTTTCTCCAGCTCTAATTTTCTGTCTTATGTTCGTTAAGAAATTCTCGTATTATTTATCATTGCAATTTGGTGGACGCATTGCGGAGATAGCCCCTTACACACACATTTTTTTATACAAAATAGTATAGATAATCATTTAAAAATGTTGTTGAAGATAATAGTGTATGTTTCTGTAAGTTCCATTTGATATCTGGCATATATTGTTAGCATTAAAAGATAAAGCGAGCAGTCAGCCCGACAGCAGTATTCGAAACCGAGTTGTTAGCTAATCTTAAGTTCTTCCTTCAGAACTCGTCAGCATCAGCCGGTGTAGTGTGATCATGCGCTAAGCGTGAAGATTACTTAAGCGTCGGACGTTCCCGTTTTTAAGCATTTAGATTTAAATTATAAATAGACTTAAATATATTAAAAACAGTTTGAAATTGCCATCGGCAAAGTGTCCATTGCAGCTTCCAGAAAGCTGGAGTTAAGCTTTACTAGCAATATGTTCTCTAACACTTTATGACTTAATCGACTACGATAGTCGGTTAGCACCATCTTTAAAGAGGAAAACTCACGCTCCATAGTCACCAAAAAGTATGCAACATTTTTTTAGGGTGGGTAGCGGGGGGGGCTTTGTTGACTTTTTTGCTCATAACTTGAGAACCGCTCATCCGATCCTTATCATTTCTTCGGCAAATTTATTCGTTTTGCTGATTACTAACTAGAAGGTACGAGTCGTCTATCTTTAAAACTGTAGGAGATATAACGTTCTTTCCGAATTGCGGGGGCGGGAGGGGGCGTGGCTAAAATTTGAAATAAACTTGATCTGCCTGCAAGTATAAGAAGCATTTGTCTCATACATGTCAAACCTCTATCTCTTACCATCTCTGAGATCTAATTGTTCATACAGATGGACGGACAGACGGACGGACGGACAGACGGACATGTCTATATCGACTCGGCTGTTGATGCTGATCAAGAATATATATACTTTATACTGTATAGGCAATTTTACATTACATACTCTTATTAACTCACCTGATTGGATTATATTGTGAAGCATTCTCTACTTAGTTCGTACACCTCTCTTTCCAAAATTTTAGCAAGTCTATATTCCTTTTTAGATTAGGAAGCTGCAGGTTTTGAATTTTTGTGCACACGTCAATTGAGTAACCAGCGTTCGATGAGTTCCTTTCGATAAAAATTCATTTAATAATATTTCCTCATTTTCGGAAATTTCCATACTATTTGGAATTGTATAATTGCATGAGCAGCTAGGACTTGGATCATTGATTCTGTCCCACATCGTTTTAAAATAACATTTTGCTTAAATTTTTTGAAGCTCTCTCAAGGTGTTATGGAACCGGGGGTCCAGTTAAAAGTATGCAATTTACAAAGTATATGTAGACTATAAACTCATTTTCATAGGAACTGTGCATTTTAATAAAACGAACTATATAGTACCAGCTTAGCGGGCACTTGTTAGTCCCCTCGAATGTAGAGTGAGATACTATCGTACTTAATTGCAATGGGGGGCTGTATAATAAGTTGTAAAGAATCGTAAACCGCCTTCAAGTGATCGCGGTGAAGCTATCTCAGAGTAATAATAATTAATTGTAAGCATAAGCCCATTTATTTGACCAATTATATTTATTTTTTACATAATAAAATAAAACTTATTCCCCATTTGTTTGTTAATTAATCGCTTTTATTTATTAAATTTTTTGCCATTTCTTTTCCATTCCCAGACACTCAATCTGCGACCATATGGGCAACTATCAGTTGCGTTCGTCATCCGTTCGTTCGTTGGACTATGAGCCGGCCCTGCGTTCGATATGCCGCAGTGAAAAGGAACGTTCCACCCAAGAACGTCGCTCCAGTCGGTTCTATCATTATCTACGTAATTATATGGTAAATGTTACAAGTTTTTCGCTGGATTCGCTTGAGGAAGCTAGCCAAGTATTCCAAGAGGCAAGGCCAGAAACGAACTCGGATGCTGCAGTTTGTGAATAGAAAAACAAATTTAGAATAACTTTTGTTCTTGCAATTTATTCTAGTTGGATCTTCTTAGGACTTAGTTATACACAAAGTAGACATATTTTCCTAGATTGTTTATAAAGCCTAAAGCGGGTTATGAGTTGAAGAAAAATGTTTCTACTTAAGCTGGAAGTTAAAACTAATTCTAATTACTAACGACCTGAAACTAATGTTAAATAAATCAATTATTGACTTGTAAATTAAAGGAGGCTTCTTCAACAGCAACAGAAGCCAGAGCTGCTTTTCTGGGCCTCCTTAACAGCAGGCAGTGGCGGTGGATTCACGACGACAGTGGGAACCTGAGCCTTGGGCTGTACTTGTATGGGAGACACTTCACCTATTTTATATTGCTTGAGATCCTTTTCCGCATCTGAAGAGTGTCCGGCCTGTTTGAAAGCCTTGGTGGCATCCTTGCCACCATATTCCAGCAGCAGTTCACCGCCACCAGGATGTTCACTTAGAAAACTGGTGACATCATAGACATTGCCTTTGATGATTAGCCAGCAGGGTTTGCCATTTTTTCCATTTTGTTGAGCAATTTCCGCTTGTTCGTACAACTGTGACATAATTTAATGTTTAATTTATGGTCGGCTATAAATTCCTTGATAATTTAGTTCCTCTCGCTGGGACTGTTAATTATGGACTGGACGCGTGTCTAGCCTCAACCTCCAACTCTATACGTTTGTTGATTTCATTGATAACCAAACAAAACGTTTATCAGTTAGTCATCATTCGCCAAATTAAAAGTACCAGGCGCTCTGCAAATAACAAGTTTACTCGAGCCACACGTTTGACGGTTTGTCTGGCTTTTGTATGATAAGAAATACGTGAGAATTTCACGTCGTCCAAGTGACTTTAGGTATTATTATGGGGTTCGTTATAATTTCCATAATTGATTAATTCTATATTGAGGAAGCATGCTTAAAGTGTAATCCTGGAGTGATTAGACAATAATGTGAACTTCATCAACGGAGCTACGGATTTTCGAAAGATGCCTTATAATCTTCAGAGCAGGTACTTTACAGATACTTAATGAACTTATATGCTTTTCCGTCGAACAAGTAGTTAACCACGATCTTTGGACAGAGAAACTTTTTTACCACAAGTCAGATACGTTTTAATCTTCATGACACGAGGCAAGCTTTTATGACTAAACTTAATGCCGAATATAACGCGAACCGTTTCAAGGCAGGCAAAACTGAAGACTTGATTCACTTTATCGGAAAATGCCCAATACTACGGTAGCATGGTACAACGCTGTGTTAGGCAAGGAATATTTATGGAATCACGAGGTCGTAAGTACGCTTAAGTATGCGAACGACAATAAGCAAATTTCTGAAGTTTAGCCATCATAAATTTGCCTTGGGAGCATCCTTGACATTTCTGGTGTATTTAACAGCGTTACCACAGAAGAAACTATGCGAAGCCTAAGAGCGCAAGCAATTCACACGGCACTAAACTCCTGGAGAAGAGTACAAGCCGAGGGGTGTACCACAATCACGATAAAAAACGCATCAGGGCGGAGCTCTGATGTCATGGGAAAATGTTCATCAGCTCAATCATGAACTCTACTCTCGAAGAGATACTAAAGTGGGCCACAGAATCCGGACTTAGCATCAATGCGGAGAAGACGAACAAGCACCCGGCCCCACTATGGACCGTAACATGGGGCCAGCCGAAATTACCTACCTACCTAACTCTAGCCCTACTCTGCAGATATATAATTTAAGTCTTGCCACAATTTCCTTAACTCAAAAGCATGTCAGTATTTACAGTAGGTACGACATTTGATAAATGCAAAAATGTAATGACCTTATTAAGTAAATATTATTTATTACGGCAAAATTCTACTATCCTGCGCTGTTCACTACTAGATGAAAGCATATTTTAGCCCTAAATTAAGAGACTATCTGGATATCTTTGTAGCAAGGACCCACATA
The DNA here is from genome assembly GCA_018904275.1 of Lordiphosa clarofinis. Classification (NCBI taxonomy): domain Eukaryota; kingdom Metazoa; phylum Arthropoda; class Insecta; order Diptera; family Drosophilidae; genus Lordiphosa; species Lordiphosa clarofinis. The sequence goes on from JAEIGQ010000026.1 coordinate 864,113, forward strand.
AACTGAACTGAAGTGCTGCGCATCACGGTTGCAGCCGTTCCTGCGCATAGACTATGCGCTTAAAAAAGACTATCGACCATTTATTGATTACCACACATTTGATTACATTGGACTCCTGCTCCATGTTTGTACGTTGCTCGATTCAAATTCAAATTTGACAACTTTTAAAATGATACGGACAATTCGTTGAGGAAATTTCGATTAGGTGAACGTGTCGTATACGTAATATATGTGGAAACTTTAAAGGCTTTTCGCAGAGGTTAAAAAATTAACTACAATTTTTGGATTTTTAAATTTATTGTGTACACCCTTAAAGCAATCATTTAAGATGGTATCATTACAGTTAATAAAAATTGTTAACATAAGGCTTTAATGATGCCGCCTCTAGAGAAGTAGCGATGCCACCGAGAACATAGAGATTGACCCGCCCAACCAGCAGGAAATCTGTTTAGCTAAACAAAGGCTAAAAAACAACAGATCAGCTGGTGCTGATGTGCTGCCCGCTGAATTGTAAAAGGCTGAAGGAGAAGAATTGGTAAGGTGCATGCAACAACTGACGAAACCATGCCTAACAATTGGAATGTAAGTTTTCTCAGCTTAATCTTTCAAAATGGAGACCCAGCTGACTGGACCTTACCAGTGTGGCTCTCCATCTTTTTGTCGAGTAAAAAGCCGCCTTCGACACACCGATAAGATATAGGTTTTTTTGAATCCCTGTCTACCTTTGGTATACTAGCAAGGTAATTTCGACTTTGCATGATGACGTTGAAAAGCACTGGAAACTCCGTCAAAATGGGAACGAACCTCTCCGAGCCTTTAGATACCAAAAGAGGAAAGAGAAAATGGCATCATCTTCAATAAAAATGTAAAGATACTCGCATATGCAGGACATGTTTCCCGAATGGACGAACAAGCTCCAGCAAAAATGGTCTACTAGAGGAATGCGAAAGAACTGGAACAAGGCAAAGTGGGACGACCACTTTCCAGGTGCGCAAAGACATCTCCAAGCTTGGTGTGAAAAACTGGTGCCCGCTCGCACTGAGCATTAGCGTCTGGCGGGCATTAGTAGCAGCGGCCTAGACCGTGCGCTATGCAGCAATTTTTTTTTGGTGCGACGAAAATCGCGCTCTATCCGCTCACATAAAGTTTAGAGCGTAAAAATCTTAAAATAGAATGCACTTGCTTGAGTGAGTAATGCTTTAGAATATACTTATAGTCCAGAGCGCGCACAAAATTTCAAGAGAGCCTGGAGCCAGCTCAAAAGCCAGCACGAAAAAATCGTGAGCAAAAAAATGGTATGGCGTTACACATCTTCATATTCTTATTTCTTTGCTCAAACGGTTGTGATGGCCATTAAAGAAGAAGAAGATTGGAGCCTATTATTCAACTCCTGCTGGTCATGCAGGCCCCCTTCAGGTTTTAATGAGTCAACCCATCCTCATTTAGTCGATATGTCAGACTATACATATAAAATGTTCTCTTATAGTCGGCAAAAAGAAAGTTAGGACATTGTTTTACTGCTGTACTACCACATATGAGATTCTAACTTAACTTTTTTATCCCATTCTCATATGCTTCACCATTAGCCCATTGTCATACCCTATCATCTTTGGGTACTCGGGTATTCGTGGGAGGAACTTGGTGCGGAATACCACTACTTGGAAGGACTGTCAGTACAACCTTCTGTTTAACGAGCACGTGCAATATACTTTTGGCACACTTACAAGACTCTTAATTATGTGGTAGAAGAATATATACGTATTTTAAGGAACAATACCTTAACCATGTCTTATATTTTCAGAGCTAGATCTAAGGGATTGTCCCTATATAAAATACCATCAAAGCCATCTGGCCCGAAGGAGCTTAGAATTTATCTGCAAGGAAAGGAAGAGTTAAAGGCTCTGCTGAGCAAAAAAATCTTCAAGTTGTTTGGGAAAATACTAAATTCAGGCTTTAAAATGCAGAATCTCAAGAATCTATATAAAATCGAAATAAAATATAATTTCTTTGCAGCTCCTCTTACTAGACCTGATATTTTTCAATTTTTTAGGTGATTTAAGGTGATCAAGTCAATTAGAGTCTATAGTTCTTACGGAGAAATTGTAACCAAAATGGAGGTGTAACTTTTGCTTTGTATTTCCCGGAGAATGTTTAAGCTTGAACATGAGACTCGACCACAATCGTTCTTCTTCTTTATTGGCTCGACGCTTACATCAGAACCGCTTGACGGTCTCGTTCTGCTATAAATGCCTTCCAGTCGCTTTTGCTCCGCTGGTGCGAGCTGGCACGAGTTGTTCACACCATGCTTGGAAATGTCTTCCCGCACCTGGTCGTCCCATCTTGACCAGACAGGTATCCCCATATAGCTTATTCGAATTCGAAAATTATCGCCGTATTGCAGGACTGGAATAATAAGCGACTTGTATAACGCTATTTTCGTTCTTCGAGAGAAGGCTCTGCTCTTAAACTCCCAACGTAGTAGCATCGGTTTGCAAGAGTGATTCTTCGTCGGATTTTTAGACCGATTGTCCGAGGTAAACAAAGTCCTGTACAACTTTACTTTAAAGTCCCCTCCAAGCCCGCTCAGCTACTTTAAAAAAACTTCAGATTTTTGGCTTTCAAAGTTATATTCTATATATATTTTGGAAATATATTTAAATTTGCTTTCGATTTTTGTTTTTCGTTTTCTGGTTTGTTTTTTATATGAGACAACAACAATAATTGGTATTCATTTAATATAAGTATTTTTCCGATATATATATAGTACTATATATATATATATATATGCGTTTTTAGATGTTTTCGCTTAAAAATTTCGCTAGTTTTTAGTGCAACTCGGCTTGCGGTATATATGTAAGTATTGTGGTATCTGTTGTGTGTGTTTTGCATTTGGAAAAGGGAGCTGGAGATGGTTACTCGAAAGTGTTATTATTACATACTTTTTTTATTATTAAGATTTAAACACGATTTTTGTGTATTTACATTATAAATATCAGTCGACGGCTTCGCATTTTGAAAACGCAGCTCGTGTGCGTTTCAATTTATTTGTAATTCCCTCAAATACATTTACTCATACACATAAATATATCTTTATATATAAAATGTAATGATTGTAGACACTTTTTGTCGAATTTAAAATGTAATTGAAATTAATTTGTAATATTTAAATTAGTGTTTTTTAAATTTACTTTCATTTGATTTGCATTATTTTAGTTTAGTTGCTAAACATAATTCGTTTTATTCTTTTGTTTTCTTTTTTTTATATTTTTTTAGAATTTAAAAAACAGTTTGGAGGTAGTTTTAAATTAGGCCTGTACGTAAAATTATAGAGCAGTTGCTACTTAATTTTTTGCTGCTGCTGGACTGGCGCAGTTAATTATTAATTATTAATTAATTACTAGAGAATTTGTTTAAAATTAGTAATTCATTGTCGGCAAAATTTATTTGTGGAGCTTTTAAATTGGGTTTATTTTTTTTTTTAGAGATTTATCCATAGACATAGAGGATGATGTTAATTTATTCTTTTTTTAATGCGCTTTTGTTCTAGTTTTCGGCTAAATTTTGGTTTAAATTTCATTAAATGGATCGTAAGTTTTTGAAACCATTTTGTGTGTGTGTGTGTATTTTCGAAAAAAAAACTAAGCTAAATACTTGTATATTGCAAATGGCCTTTGATTAATTATTTGGTACTTACTTAGCTTTAGCTGAAAAATTCTTCTTTTAAATTTAGCTAAAAAGAAAAATAGACCAGAACTTGTCATTAATGTCGGCGGTGTCCGACTTTGAATGTATAACCGTTACTTTAAGAGCAATTGGAAAAATGAAAATTTTTCGTTTAGGTTTTAACAAAAATTAAATAGTTATAGGGATCCCATTTTAAGGAATGCTATATAAGCACTGATAAATTTATAGATTCTGAGTAGAATCAAGAAATATGTTGAATAGAAAACGAGCTTAGGTAGAGCATAATTGATACCATTAGCTGGTGAAGAGGATGTTTCAAGAAAGGGAATAAAGTAGTAGACGCAATACTCTACCCCTAAGCCATAGTCGTCACATACATATCTTCCACGATACATACCAGAAATCTTTGGTTCTTATAAAAAGCTAAAGTTTAAATTTCAAGAGAGCAATAACACCAGGTAGACCAATAATTTTGATTAAAAAACGGAAGCAATTGAAATTTTTTTAGAAAAATACCTCAAATTAAATTTTAATCGATTTCGTACTAAAAAGGGAATATAACCTATATAATAATAACGATAATAAAACCGAATATCTATGTATTGTTTGAAATTTTCAAATCTAAGCTACTATTGAGAAGCGTCATTCGATAACATTTGTAAAAGTCAGGTTTCTTCGGCCAATTCCGTCTTTAGGTTAAAGAGGCATTATACACTGGCCAATCATTAGATGCTGAGGACAATAATAGAAAGACAAGGAGATGCTTAACCTATCCCAAAAACTGTAGGAAACCAACTAAAAAAACTTGAGTACAAAAAAACCAAGCTCAACACTTGGTACTGCATGATTTTAAAAAGATTTAACAATCTGCGATTTATTGATAAACTATAACGAAAACCGACGTTTTTATTAAGAATCAGAACAGGGGATGAACAATTAAGTTTGTACAATAACGTTAAGCGAAAGTGGTTTTAAGGTAAGATAGGTGTGGTCCTATATTCACCAGAGAAGGGTAATGTTAAAATTGCAAAGGTATCGCCAACTTTCACGGAATAAAACCATTAATTCGGATGGTTAAAAATGTGATAGGTTAATCGTCTATAATGATCAGAACTATGGCTTATCCACAGCATTACCTGCGTTAGCTTCTTATAAAATATGTTTCAAGCTGTGAAAAACTACTTGAGCCAGTTTTACAAATACTGAATGCAGCTTCCCAATAGATGTTCCAAAATGGTCGGACGGAAAGTCTCTAATTAAACCATGATGAAGATCCGATTAAAAAAGATTTTGAAAGAATTTATTTTCCAGGTACTGAATATTTCGTAAACATAATAGGCTTTGGAAGCTTAAAACTTTTCTTAATTTCCACACACAGAAAAAATGATCCATTTGCGATGGATAAAACTATTTTTTTTTTTCCAAATTTCATATTCTTTGGACTATTTTTAAGCTCAAATTGATGATCAATTTAACATAAATTCGAATGTTTACTGTCCTCAGCCATCCGAATTAATTTAAAAATAAACGCAAAGGTGTCACTCCATTGTCACTAGTCCAAAATGATTGGATCTGAATTGGCAAGTGATGGATTATCAACAGCTTAGATCCGATATTGCAATTACAGATATTAAGTTAGTGCAAGTCCTACCATATATAGAATATATATATATATATTCACAATACGCCAAATCCTGGAAAGGACCTATAAGAGAAACATCGAAAATCACCATCTTTTTACAAAGCCGCTTTCGACACACCGATAAGGTTAAGGTTTTCGTATACCTTTGGTATACCTGCAAAGTACGTTCGACTTTGCATGATGACGTTGAGAAGCAATCAAAGCTCCGTCAAAATAGGAACGAACCTCTACGAGCCTTTTGATACCAAAAGAGGTTTTAGGCAGTGTGACTTCTTTAATCTGCTGATGAAGTATACACTGCGCCAGTGCCCAAATGCCCACAGATCGGGCACCATCTTTAATAAAGATGTAATGCTACTCGCATACGCCGATGATATTGACATTATCGGCAATACCGAACGGGCGGTAAGCGGGGCGTTTTCAAAAATTGAGAATCAGTCTGAACTAATGGGTTTAGTGGTAAACGAGGACAAGACGAAGTACCTAGTAGGCAGTTCAAGAGCAGAGACCTTAAGCGAAGAACAAAACGAGAGCGTAAGTTAAAGTCGGCTCTAACCGACTTCGATATACCCGTTACTCATGAAAAAACAGGTGACAATCCGAAAAGTAAGCAACATTTTTTTATTTTTCTCATAACTTGAGAACCGTTCATCCGATCTTTATCATTTCTTCGGCAAATCGATTCATTTTGCTAAGTACTAACTAACTCTAAAAGGATCATCTATCTACAAAACTGTAGGAGATATAACGTTTTTTCCGAATTGCGGAGGCGGGAGGGGGCGTGGCCAAAATTTGAAATAAACTTGATCTGCGTGCAGATAAAAGAAGCATTTGTCCCATACAATTCAAACCTCTATCTCTTACCATCTCTGAGATCTAGGTGTTCATACAGACAGACGGACATGGCTAAATCGACTCGGCTGTTGATGCTGATTAAGAATATATATACTTTATAGGGTCGGCAATGATTCCTTCTGCCTGTTACATACATTTGCACGACTTTAGTATACCCTTTTTACTCTACGAGGAACGGGTATAAATAGCGCTATATAAGTCGCTTATCATCCCAGTCCTGCAATACGGCGCAGAAGCATGGGAAATATCATCAGCGGATGAGGCGGTGATTGGCGTTTTCGAGCGAAAGATTCTTCGCGGGATTTATGGACCTTTGAAAGTTGGCGAGGTATTTCGCATCCGAAGGAATAACGAATCGTATGAGCTATATGGGAAGGACCGAATTTCTTATAGCTTTTTTTTATTTTTGCTAAAAACGAGGTACAGCTTACGAACATGCCCAAATTTGTTTAAAAGTGGTCGAACGGTACTGCACTTCCAAGATACTGAGTGTTTCTTAAGTCTCTTCATTTCCACAGCTAGGAATAAACTCACGATTATCAGCATTTCCTCTTCTTGATAGATGTTTGGGTTGGGATAGGAAGGAGATCGGGAGATGTGACTGCCAGTTGCAGATTGCAATTGGTTTTTTTGGACTACAGAGCTTTAATTTGTAGTTTGACTGTTGATATTTTATATGTTTCTTGGTATTATATTTTTGATGCTTGACAAACTGCATAAACCTCTGCTAGACGCAATACCTGTTCGGTTAAAGGAATGACAGCTGTTTCGCTAGCTTCATTCGAACGGGTTTAAATTGTGTTCTCACAGGAAATTGTAAATACTGATTATTCAATGCAACCCTTTGTTCTTTGCTCTTAGCTGAAAGCACTGACATTCTTAATCTAATAATTAAGAAAAGAAAGCCTTACCAGTTCAGAATCTACTAATACCGTTGTTACACCTGGACATTCTAAAGGTCATTCTCTAGATGATCTGCAATTACCTCATTTGTTTGTCCAGGGGGAGTAAGAGTTTTAGCTCAATACAGTCTGTTCCGAGAGCTGGCTATATTGTGGAGGGACTAACAGGCAAAGCAACAAAATCAGATGTTCTTTGCTTACATTAGTATGACCATAAACAACGTTTGCCAGTGGATGTTAAATGTTTGCCAGTGGAGAATGGGTATTTCACTTGTCTGAGTTCTGATTTGAGTTGACAAAACTCATAAGAAAAATCATTTTCTGATAAAAACCTTTTTGAAGTGAGTATTTCGACAGCTAACTGAGCTTTATCATCTAACTTTTCGTCATGCGAAAAACACGAAAAATCCAATTAATGCAAATTTGCCTAAAAACCCTTAATAAAGCTGTCAATCAATTGTTAAGTCTTTGAGTAACGGTTGTACAAATTAGCTTTCAATATATCCACATTTGCCCATTGTCTTGACCATCGTTATCGAAGTGTCATAGCAAGCAGCTTTCTAGCTGACAATTGCTGAAGGCTTTTTGATCTACACACAATAATTTGAGTTTAAAAAAAAAAAACGGAACACAAAAAATAAATGAAAACAAATAATTTCTCTACAATTTGGTTTACATAGATTTCATTTTCATACTTTTTTTTTTTTTGTTGCCTTGTTTATACATTAGAATTCCATTAGCAAATATACAAATACAAATTTCAATTGAACTAAAAATTGTGTGTGTGTGTGTTTGTGTTGTTTACAATAATATATCATATAAGGGGAGGGGGTGGGGGTTGCTTACTTGTGTTTTTGTTTTTGGGTAGAGTATAGTTAAGAGTTTGTGTGTTGTTGTTGTTGTTGTTTAAACTAGAGTTATTCAAATAATCATAAAAATTACAAATTACATATGTTCTCTGTGTGTGTGTGTGTTTTTCATTTTTTACAAGCGACAAATGGAAATGATGATACAAGAAAAAAAATATATGTGTATATATATATAGATTATGTATGTCTGTATATTATGTATATATGTCGGCAGCGCAGCAGAAAAATTTACAAATTAAATTCTGACTAATAAACAGTCTTTTCGTACCAGAAACGCCTTCCCCCGTCTTTGGGGGAGAAACGCCTTGGCGCACAGACCTACACAAAATAAATCTGTTAAACTTTAACATAAACTAAGAATTAAAGAATTATGTTTAAGGGACCGGGAGGTCGGTCCCTGGACTACTGATTAAACTGTAAACTTAACATGAGCTCAGTTATGAGTTAGTCCCACCACAGTGGCTGCAGGTCCGACTATTGCAGCTGCAATGACAGCTCATCATGCTCGAGTTGGAATTATTGCGGCTCATTGTGGTTACAATTGCTAGTGGAGTGGGCGGTTCAGCTGCTCCGGAAGACATTGTGGACTCGCAGGTTGGCTTTAGTAACTGCAGGCCAGCGCCAATGGGCACGGACACCGACAGGGGTGGTGTGGGTATCCGTTCTGGTTCACTGATTCCCGCTAAACTGGGCCCCGCCGGACCCGTATTGCAAGCGGTGCTCTTTAAACTGGCCGCATTGGAGATGGGCAACGAGGGTAGGGGTGCAGCGGCCAGCGATGAGGCTGACGACGAGTTGGACACACAGGACGATGCCAACGAGGAGGCCGACGAAGACATGGAGGCGGAAGAGGCTAATGTACAGGTGCTCGAATTGCTGGCGGCCATTGAAGTGGGTGATTTGGGTGAACTGATGCGTGAGAAGAATTTGCTTATGGCATTGGGTTTGGATTTGCTGGAGGTGGCCGCCAATGAGGAGCCGCCGGTGGAGGCCGCCTGCAAAGTGGCTGAGCTGGTGGCGGTGAGGCGGTAACTGCTACTGCTGCTGTTGCTGGAGGAGATTTGTTCGGGCACATCGCGTACTGTCTTATTGGGTGGTGGCTTGGTATAGGAGCGAGTGATCTCCGATTGCTGTAAAGAGATTTTGATTAACAATTGACTTGGCAGACAAAAAAATGAATCCCACCTGGTAGCTGCTTCTGATCTGCAAATGCCTATCCTGTCCGTACTCGCTGTCCGGCAGTGGTACATGATGTGGACAACGTGGCGTTTGCTGTTGCTGCAATTGATATTGGTAATGTTGATGATGATCATTGCTGTGACTCTGCAAGGATGAGGTGGAGAAGGTGGAATTTGCTGCTGCTGCTGCTGCTAAGTTCGCCTTTAAGGCTCCCGCTGCCCGTGTTGCCATACTTGAGTGTGGTGGCTTCAATGCCACCTCTGGCCACATTACTAATACTATTGTTGTTGTGGTTATGGTGACCTGCTGATGTGCTGCTGCTGCCGTTCCGCTCGAGCTATGCTGCGTTGTGGATGCTGATGATAATAATGATGGAGTTGTCATGCGTGGTTGTTGCTGGTGGGAGGAATGTTGTTGCTTGTTGTGTTGTTGTTGTTGTTGCTGCTGTTGCTGCAGAAGCTCGACGCGCATTCTACATCTAAATTGATCCCTGTGGAAGATCAAGAAATAGAAGAGAAAGTTTTTAGTAAGTTGGATTTACCTTCGGGTTTCTGACTGAAAATATAACAGGCGTAAGTCCTAATTTTGCGTTCGAAGCTTAAAACATCACTAAAATTTTTACACCCAAGTCTTATTTGCACTCGAAAGGTAAGACACTTTTGTGATGTGATAAACTTTTGGTTTTTATGAATGGATCTCGAACCGGATTTGAGTACAGAAATAATCTAATGGAAACTCAGAAATATATTCTATAGTTTGAATTATTTGAAATTCGGTATTTGAAATATATTATGGAACCATCAAGACGGAATTTGTACCGTTTGTTGTTGTTTGTAACAATTTTCCACTCAACCTCAGCTGGAATTGCTGACGCCATCTTGACAAAAATAAATGGGATTAGATGAAAGTTTGACATTTTTTTCTTGGACACAAAACTTGGAAAACGAAAACTCTCGAAGTTCTGTGAAGTTCTCTCAATATGCAAAATCAAATTTGTTCCTGTTTACGCATCTGTTGTAAATTCACAAAATGATCATAACATAAACTTATGAAAAAACATAAGATCTGGCAACACTCACGCACGCTAAGTTGGCTGCGTTTTTTCATTTCATGAATTGACGGCGAGTTCATAGTCAACGTGATAAGTCGAATTCATGAAATGTTGTTTATGCACGCACTTTCGGATCATGGGTGTTATTTGTTATTCCAAAAAGAGATCAAAAGTTTGTCTTGCTCTATCAGCTACAGAAGTAAAAAGCTAAGAGCCGGTTTATTAACTCCTCAAACAGATCTTTGAAATTAACCTTAAAGATTTCTAATCTTCCGAACCTGACACCCAAAACGGTAGTCCATCATATTTCAAGAAATTAACGCAAAAAATTCAACTTTTTTTTTCTCAGTTTGGCGGGAAAAATGGAAATATCCTCGAGTTTTGATCAGATGAGCTTATGTAAGTGAAATCTAATTTTTATCCTATTTTCGACCGAAAACAAACAATAAAAGGTCTGTTTCCGTTTTCAATTTCCATCAGATCATGTGGATTCGAAATTGGAATCTGTTTCCGTTTTCGAAAAACGATTAAGTTATTCGGTTTCAGTGGAATGAAAGGTCCGGTGTGTTTCAATAGTAATACTTATCGTCTCTAAAATATTTTTGTTCTTTTAAGTTAAATGGTGTGAAGATTTTTAAGTATCCATTGATATCTTGAGCATACAAATTGATTTAAAATTAATTTTTTCTAAGTTCCATCTCAGAATTTGCATGTAAACGAAAGCAAAAACGATCGAAATGAAACAGAGCTGTTCTTAATTATGCATCAGGTCTGAATTATAATTCAAAAACGATTCGAACATTCGAAAAAGATTTCAAAATAATTGTTTTCTATTTTACTCGTTACTTACAAAAATAGTCGGGGGTGTCACAGATTTCCCCACGACTAGCGGTGCGCACGAAAATTGCTGCGCCGGCAGAATTTCGTTGTTTTCACACAATTCGAAGAGACTTAGTTGCATTTGTTTCACCGTATGGTTTTGTGGGCTGACGCCGATTCGCATGTATATTGTTGATAGACTTGTAGTGCGAGTCTGCACAGTATTTTATTGCTTTTGCTTGGAGTACCTAGCGAGATATGCGATGCCCATCATTGCTTAAGAGCAGCCGTAGAGCTAAAGGTGCCCAAGCCCATTCCGCAATAGGTTTGCTTTTACGCAAGTGGTTAGCTGGCGCGTATACGAGCCAAGTGAACCATAAGGTTGAATACAGAAACAAAAATATCATATGCGTTCTCTCCTTTCATTCTTTACGATCAGAGATTTTGATGTTGGCAAGTGTTAACCTTCACCAACAACTTCATATGTGACACTCCCAGAAATCTGTAGACGTTTTCGTATAAACGTTAGCAGTTCATATTAAAGTTGTTTAAATTTATATGTTAAGGGCTCAAATATGCCAGGCTACTAAATTAGATGACAAAGGTTGAGCGATTTGAAATCGCCTGCTCAAAGCCAAGTAGATTTGAAGCGTACGGTTTTCCTTCCACATAATCTAGTAGGCGGTCTGATTCTTGACACTTTTCAAATAAAGTAGTCCTAGTTTAGTTCGAAGTTCATTCGTTTATACGAAAATCTCTAGAGATTTCTAGAACATCCCTGTATAAGATCGATGTTCTCTTAAACACTTTGAAGGCTGACAGCCTAAGTATCGATTTACTACTCTGTATACCTTACTGTATTTAAATCAGAGTTCTATGTAATCGGAAAAGTGGGCGTATAACAAAACACTTTTCGGCTTTAGATTACAACTCAATATACCATTTGAGAAACTGTTGACGAGGAAGTATATGTTTAGTTTACAAGACGATACACCATTTTGAAACTTTTTGCGTTAGCTCACTTGACTATTAGGCATATGGGAGAACTGGCGACAAAATCATAATTAAGAATGTAAGCAATAAGCCCAACAACAAAGTTGCTTATGCGTAGTCAGTGCTCGCCTCTCACGCGGTAGCCAAACGCCTTTCGCTATTGACGGCACCATCGTATTTCTTGTAGTTGTTCTTGCTTAAAATATATTTTCTGCATTTGTATTTGTTTTCACGCGACTGTAAGCTCAATCTGGGCATCCCTGCACTAGAGATATAAAAATGTTTTAAAACAGATATGCCCGTTTATTAGATTTGATGGGGAAAATTGAGCGATTTGAAACTCACTGCTTAATAGTTCAATTCGTTTATATGAAAATCACTAGTGATATTCAGGAATCCACAGTATGATATGCTATGGGCTAAGGTACAATAAGTTTAAAATCCGGATTGTGAACCGAACCTGAGACTTTAACAAAGAATTGAACCTTTGGTACGAATCTTCCGTATAATTTTTGAGGATTCTTCTTTGTATCTACTTTCTGTTAAATAAATTTGAAATTCTGTATTAAATTAAATGCCAGCACGGAACAGAATACCGCAATTAACTAGAAAGAGTTAAGGTATAGTTCCCTGATATTTTGTCATGGAAAATTTGGTGAAAATTAGTAAGTTTTTAAAATGAAAACTTGTTCGTACACTCTAAGAATCGATTTAGGGTTTAGTTTAAAGGACGAAGTATTTCATAAAGAAAATAATGAATGTTGATTTGGACAAGTCCTAAAAAGTCATGAAGTCGAAACGGAGAAACTTATCGACTTTTTTTTTCAAAACTTCGAATGAAGCATCTTTAATTAAAAGGTTTACATATCTTACTAGTGGATATATCTGTTATATCATTCTTTCTTTAAATAGCAAAAATATCAGGCCTTTTACCAGTTCCAAATTCGATTAATCGGAACTGGTTAAAATTGTGATTTCTAAGATATAACTAAAGAATTCGGGAGAATCTTTATGTTCTCAAGAGGGAGATTTGATCGGAATCGAAAACGGGATCAGGGCAGTATATGTGTATCCTTTATGTCTTTTAATACAACTTGTCTATAAGTACCTTAAGAAAGTCGAATTTCCTACTAAATTACGATATTAAGACCTACCTATCATCGGGTGAGGTGCGGGTCGGAACGCCGAGCCGCTCCATTCCCGCGCAGCCGGCCGTCTGTACCGATAGCATCTGGAATAGAAACAGAAAAGAGGTTTAAGTTAAGTAACGAATGCTTCTTTGTTTTCAAGTAAGAAATTTACAATTTCCTAATCCACCACCTGCTCATCCTGACAACTGGCCACCTCTTTAAAGGTTTGAAAACGTTCCATCATTAGCCAACGTTTGCGAATTAAACGATTAACATGGCCATAGTTTAAATCCATATCAAAGTCGGTCGACTCATAGAATTCTATTTGAATTTCCATTTGGTTTAGATCAAAGCATTTCAAAGGCTTGAACCTGAAATGGCCCACATAATTCAGTTTGGCACGCAGGACCACCGGCTGCTCTATGAATAGCAGCGTTTGAAACCATAGAGATTTCAGGGGTAAATTCAGACAAGGATTGCAACTTAGTTTTAGTGGGACATGTGCACGACTAAACTCCACATCGAAATACAAAAGGAAACACTCCAAGTAGCCCTCTTTTTGGACTCTCAAGCGTATGGTCTTATCAATATGCAGCTGCTCCCGTGTGACCTTCCTTAGATCCAAAGCCAAAACACGATGAGCCAATGTGAGGAGTTTGTCACCTTTGGTGCGGGCATATCGTGGCTCGGCTAGAGCATAACGTCGCATGGCATTCATATTGAAGCCATAGACACCCAGCCACCAATTGCAGCGATCATTCTTCAACATCTGCTCCGCGGCTCCCAATATGTAAAGAGAGCCAATATCGGGCAGTATGAAGCCTCCTTTCTTCAGCCATTTGTCGCGGGCCTGTATTACTTCCAGAATCTCTGATTCATAGAGCAAACAATGACCCATCCAATTGCAAACAATGCCATCCACCTTCTCCGGCAACTGTAGGCTTTCCATGCGTCCCTTAAGCACTCTTATGATATGTTCATAGTGATTCTCACGCACCACCAACTGGGCATAGCAACTGACATTGGAATAATCCACGGCATACACCCGCTTGGCTCCCACCTCAGCCGCCATCAAAGCCAAAGTGCCAGGACCACAGCGCAGGACAAGAATGATGCGATTCTTGAACAAATGTTGATTCTGTTGGATGCTTGTCTGAAAGTACTCCATATGCTGCTGATCCTTTTGACGTTTACGCATATATTCCAAATGGGCATCATAATCGTGCCGGAATTCAGCCGAAGTCATGCGATCGACTAGTTCCAGTTCTTTGGGCACATTTCGTGGAGGAGTGGACAAAGGACTGCGGGAACCGACACCAGAGGGGCTGTCCCGCGTGGGTTGTGTTGGAGGTTCGGGTGCAGTTGCTTTAATAATTCTGGGCATTTCCTCCCGCTCAATCCGTATACCGCGTCCACGTACTGATCCATTTTCACAAATAACCGGTAGGGGATTTGGTTTGCTCCAACAATTTTCTGACTCCTTTGGCATTTGTGCCTGCTCCTGATCGACGATTTTGTAAAAATCGGTCAGACTCATCTTCTCCATCTTGTGCTTTCGACGTTGGCTGGCTGAGCTGGGGTTTTTGTTATTGTTGCCATGCATTGTTGTAAACAAAATAGCCGTAAAAATATTTTATGAAAAGCTTGTCGGGAAGGTAAACATAAGAAAGAGAAGGGAGAACAACGCTTTGTTATCGATATTAAGTTATCGATAGGTGACTGCGCAAATGGCTCGCCCCTTCTCTAGTATTCGTTACTCCATGATGAGCTTGTAACGGTCACAGCCACTTGGTGACTATTTTGTGGGTCTTTTTTTGGAGCCCGATACGGAACACAGGAATTAGGAGTTTCAAGAATTTTGAGAGAAAGAACCACACATTTTGGGTATAAGCCATGACCAGATGGTTGTTTTTAGAAAATTTATTGGGAAAATACTTGAGCAGTTTGATGCTTCCCTACTACAAGTCAACTAATAATAAGCTAAAATTAGAAATCACACTCTTAATTGAAGAATTGAGTGTTCCGTTTAATATAAGCGAGTTATATCCTTGTTCCACTCGCATATTCTAGATGCTGGATGATCTAAATGACCTTATTCTTGTAGTGTATTTCCTCACAAAAGATAATTAAGTTAATGTCATGGATGATCTAGCTAGTGTCATCCTATTAAATATTATAATAAATTTATTTAGAAAATTTTATAAATTACATTTTGGCACCGTTGCAATATGTAAGGTTCGGTTTGTGGACCAGTTCCTGTACTCCAGTTTGTTCTGAATCTCATTATTGTTCAGGGGTACGCGTCTAGATAACCAAGGTATGTATTCTTTATAGTTATCATTTATAGGTGCTCTAAAGTCTTTCAACAGTGCCTGGTCTTTGAATTTTGCAAGCTGCACCGGCTGCGTTCTCACTCAGCCTGCATTTTTATAAATTTTCTGATCACATTCGAGTCTCTATCGAGTCAGATGAAAATAGTCATAAATGATACTTTGATCGGGAGATGGTTACCTCGGACTCATTTGTATTTTATTGTATTTAATTCGACTTATATTGATTGTGCTAATCTCTACAAGTCCTTCTTTCATGTCTTCTAAAAATCGGACCAGAACTTAATGTCTTATCAAGGCGATTCATATTCAAATAGTTTTCCAAATGAAATGATCACTCAGATGATTAATTCAGTTTCGCTTGCAGAACCATTGGTTCATCGGAACCACCTGGTTCATATGAACATTGTGACGGTTTGCTGACATAGAAGAAGAAGACAAGCAAAATAAAATGCAACACAAATAAAAAAGCATTACAAATTATAATTGCCGTCCTAGCAAGTGAAATCCAAGATGAAAAAAAAAATGTACAAAAAAATAAGCCAAAGAAAGTATACAAAGCGAGTAATGTGGAGCCGTGATGGGCTTTGACGCCGAAATGTGGTCCAGTTTGTGCTGTGTGAACTGCAATACAAGGATCCGGAAATTTCAGCGAATTTTAATTTAAAATTCAATAACAATTGTATATCGTTAGACAAAAAATGGCAACGCCAGCACACTGTAATTAGGTCACACTGTAATTCGATAGATGCCACTCAGATGAGTGCTCAGGGCAAATAGAGCTGATTCTATTTCGTCTGATTGTTCATCTAAGAAAAGGAAACTGCGTTAGTTTAGCGCTGTGACTATGACCGAGGGGGTACTAAGGGTCGTTTTTTGTGGTTTCCCAGATAGCTGCTATGTGTCAGATAGTCATAGATTTTACACTGTTATTTGTTAGTTTATGTGACAAATAGCTTTATGTAGAAGATGTGAAATCGGCCCTAAATCTCAATAAATTTCTAGCAAAAAGACCCGATTTGATGCTACTAACTAAAACCTGTTGAAATCAACTATTAATATTGCTTTTACCATATTGGGAGATACTTAATCAGAGTTCCCGAGCCTTGTCCCCTGGGGGTCGAACACACTCGGTCATTCACACCGAATTCTTGCCGAAGACATGCCTCTCTGTGTGTGTCAGAGTGAGACGGTAACATTTTTTGTCCCCTTTTCTTGGAAAACCCTGCTCTTAATGTAGTGATTGTCCCCGGATGCCCCCAAGGACCGAAGACAATTCGCTATTTACACATTCACGAGCCGAACGCATGCCAAAGCTGAAGCTAAGAGAATAAACAGGCGATCAGTCGCTTTTTGGTCTCGCAACAGGCACAATAACGAGAGAGAGAGAGCAAGGAAGTAATGGGATCTTCTTCTCATTTGGCTCTTGATACAACAGAACAAGGAATGGCAGTGCTCTCAGTGTGCCTTCAGCATAGTCTACAAAACTTCAATGTGCTGCTGAGAATTGAAGCGAAAGGCAAAAATTGGAACTGAACCTAAAAGTCCTAACATAACATGCAACCAACCAAATTTTGAAGCATCATCATTAGGATGTCTTTTTTAGTACATGTCGTTCGTAGTACATGGGCTCCAAATCTGTTCACTTTTGTGCCAAAAAACACACAATTTTCGAAAAGTTTAGAATGAAAATGGGTTAAACTATCACAGGACAAATCTACCGAACTCAATTCAAGCGTTTGAGCCGAGCATTGAAGAAAAACCGGTCAGAATACAAACAAAGTAACGACAAGAAAATTTTGCAACATGACAACGCTCGGCCACAAGTTGCGCAGCCGGTCAAATCATACCTTAAAACTTTTAAATGGGAAGTCCTTAACCACCCGCTGTATAGCCCACATAGTGCTCCTTCCGACTACTAATCGTTTTCGATCATGACGCATGCTCTAGAGAATCAGCACTGTCGTTCTATTGAAGGACTCCAAAATGGATTGATTCGCGGGTCGCATCAAAAGACGCATTATTTTTGATCGAAATGTGCCAAAAAGATCGGATTGGAAAAAATACTTTAAGACTTTTTTATAATGTAAAATTGGCTTTACAGCAGCGTTGGCCATCGGTTCCATCCCGGGGCCGAAAACATTTTGGTATTCACACGTACATTACCCGAACGCTTGCCGAAGCTGACACCGAGAGAGTAAGAAAGCGTCAGTCGCTTGACAGAGTTCGAAGCGATTAGGTCGAAGCAAATTCACGGAGGTGCCAAGCCAAGCCTCTCTCAACTTATTACCTATACTTCAGAAATTTTTTACTCAAATATGGTAAAATTACCATAAAAATTATTAACAATATAATTAACTTTTTAAATCTAGGGTGGGAATTCCAGGGTATCCAAATTTCGGTACCATTTATATATTTTCACTTATAATTTGCCCCCCAGAAATGCTCCACATTCCGTTTTTATCTGGTTCCCCTCCCCCATTGGCCCGCACCACACCTGGCGATTGATGTGTTCAAGCAAGCATGACAAGAATGACAAATCTCTGCCTCAACAACAAACAGAAAAGTATTTTCGTTGGT
The DNA here is from genome assembly GCA_018904275.1 of Lordiphosa clarofinis. Classification (NCBI taxonomy): domain Eukaryota; kingdom Metazoa; phylum Arthropoda; class Insecta; order Diptera; family Drosophilidae; genus Lordiphosa; species Lordiphosa clarofinis. The sequence goes on from JAEIGQ010000026.1 coordinate 882,147, forward strand.
CGCAAGACTTTGTAAAATTATACAAAATATGCAAAATGCAATTTAGAACATAAATTGCAATAGCCAGAAAAATTAGACACACACACACACAGAGAGAAAGAGGAAAGAAAATTAAAAATTCTGCAGAAAAATGCATAACAAATAAATCGCAGTATGTGTACATAAGCTTGGCGAACGGACAAAGTTTATGCTTGTTTTTAAGGTTTTTTTTTTTTGGTAATTCGAGCGCAGTAAGTGATACATTGAGAGCATCATAAAAAAAAAACAAAAAATTGGGTTAAAATGTTTACTGAATTGGCAATAACCTCATTTTGGGGACCCAGACTCTGACGTAAGAGAAATTTGTTGTTGTTGTTTGTTGTTGTTGTTGTCCACTAACTGGCTTTCTCCATCTGTTGGGTGACATAATATGCGTAGGCTATGCACAGCTGTTGCTCTACTTACATACAAACATACCTTTCTCCTTCCCTCTCCTTGTAATTGTAATTAATTTTTGCACGTCTCTGGTTGTCTGGTGCGTGCGTCTGGCATAGATAACGGTTATTATGAAAGCTTCTCTCCTAGTTGAAGCTAACGCCTACCCCGTCTACACACACGCACATTTTAATAATCAAATTGAATTATTCATTGGCTAACGGCGGCAAATAAAATTCGATTAAACACACACACCGCTGCTGCCGCCGCTGCCGCTGCCGCCGCAGCTACCGCTGCCATTAAAGAACGCCCTGGGTTATTAGCGGCAATTGTGTTTCCCCATTGCGTTGGCAACCGCCCACCTAATATTATGTCTCTCCTTCATCTTTTCCATCTTTGTTCTAAATGGTTGCGCCGACAAGGCTGAGGCAAAGACGCAGCAGGGGCTCGCGCACTTACTTACTCCGGTACCACAAAAACCAAAGAAAATGTACTTTTTATAATGAATACAAGTGGGGTACAGTGAAGACTCTTATATGAAAATTGCTTAAAAATTTTCAGCACACTATTGGATACAAATATATATGGGCATTTCCATTCTGTCGAACGTGACCGTCGCAGAGTGGCCGGTTTCGCTGATTTAGCATGAAACTTTGCACTTTGAGAGCCGATCCCAAGTCACCCTGTCAAGCTTATTTTAAAGGTAAATTCTCTGTCACAATTCCTTTAAAAATTTTTCAAATATCTCTTTCCGTTACGATTTTTGCAACGCGAATCCGGCGCGCCGCTAGACTTCATCTCAATACTTAGAGTATTCATGCATATTAATATGTTCAAGTCGCTCATACTCAGCAAGACGCAGATAAGCGCAAGACCACTTTAAATTATTTTTATTTAGAAATATGTATTTAAAAAAATGTTCACTCTAGAAGCGTGAACTAACCTGGACGCACTTTTCGCAGTTCATCAAAGTGGGAAAATAAGGTAAAAAAGTAGTACTTCAGAAAAACAACAACAACCAAAAATAAAATAAAATTTTATTATACATTTTTCTTTAGAATTGATGCATCTTTAAAAAGCAAAAAACCAAATTGCAATCGGAATTTCCGTTTGGTTTTTATGCGTTCCCAAAAAACCAAAAAAATTTTAAAAGTTTGAACAATTTTTCAAACTTGAACCATTGTAAAATCCAAAATAATTGACCAAATTCAATAAACCAAACATTTTCAGGCTATTTGGGAATCCCTTTATTGAATTAAAGCGGTCAAAAAAATCAATCATCAATTATTGATTTTTGCAACGCGGAACTCGACGAACCTACCACTATGCGTCGTACATATTGAAAATGAAAAAAAGTTAAAATCAAACGAATTTTTGATTCGTTTTTTACTTTATAATGCAGCTCTTTAATTAGTGCAAAAGTGTAAGCCAAGTGAAATTCGGTTTCCATATTAATGGCAAAATTGGAAGCGATTCGAATGTGGCACAAACAGCAGTCGTTCGTTTTCGGGAGCAGCTATATAAAGACAAAGTTCAGCGAAACCCAACAGAAATAGTTTTAATATCTTATGAATGAATAGTTCTTTGAAATGTATATTATTTGATTTAAAAATCTTGAGCACTTTTATTGTAAAAAAATATTTATATCTGTCGTGACATTTTTTCCCAGTATAAATCAAGTGGTAAAATGTTATGTATATATCAGGGAATCAAACCGGAACCGGAACCGGAACCTTATACCGAAAAGAACCGATTGAAACTCAGAACCGGAACCGGAACCGATATTCTTAATTTTTTGTATACCAGTATCCGAGAACTGATATTTTTAGAACCGAAAAGAATCTAAACGTTGTACCGGTACGGTTTCGGTTCTGAGTGCAACCGATTTTTTAGATTTGACGGATTTTTACGCAATTTGGCTGAATTGTTATTTTCAAATAAAAAAAGATTCTGGCTTAGCAAAACTTTTGTTCAGTGAAATACAAAATCTTGAGACCAGTCTTTTCGAAAATAATGCATTCCTATGTGATATTTTCTTAGACCCTCGTTATAATCTGAACAGAAAAGTACATGTGTAACTGCTTCGACTGATATGTGTATTTTCAAGAGTTTTATCCACTTCTGTTCAATTGAAACTAAATGAGGAAAGCTGCTCTGACCCAACTAATTTGTATGAAAGTAGAGATGAAGTTGATTTATATTTGAATTTCTAAGAAAAGAATCAGGACCAATAGTTTGGTATTTTCACAATACAGTTTAACGTATGATGCCTGATCAAGGTTTTTCTGAGCTTACAACTTTTACAAAATAAAGATAATGTAGGGGAGAGTGGGGGGTTGTGATCATAGTTTTGTTTTTCGAACATAACTTAGCCAAAAATCAATATATTTTCATTCTGTAAATTTTGTATTTTAGGTAAAAGATGCACGAATCTTTCCTCATCACTAGTTTATTTGATATTGAAAAAAAAAGTGACTTTTTGAAATTTCAAAAATTTGTGGGGGGTTGTGAGCCACCCATCTTAAAGTTCAAAATTCGTGTTTTTAAGCAAATATTCTTTATTAAATGAAAAAAATAAAATTTTTTCTCATATTCTGAATTAAGAAATATCAATGAAGAGTGAAAATTGATTGACGGAATCAGGCTTGTTTTCTTTATATAGGAGCACTTTTTGCTGGTGGCTGTTCTTTTGTTTGCCTTTTTTAATGGGTTTTTAACTTCTTTGGAGAGTTTTTCCTCTGTTTTATTGCGTATCATTGCAATATCCTCTTTGGAAGTCAAAACCAACATTTTTCCAAAGTGGCTCACAACCCCCCATATCTCACTTTTTTTTGGTGACGTCACATAACAAAAAAAAAAAATTATTTAAAAAAAAAACATAATTCTATTAAAAAGGCAAATGACCAAAGATATTTCCCTCATACTTACTTTTGGCATTACGAAAGAAATTTTGTATAATATGAAAAAAAAACTTTTTTTTTTGAAAAAAAAGTCGAGTTCTGGTTCTCAAACTTAAAGAACGTGTTGACTGATCGGTTGCTAGCCAAAAGTTAGATAATAAGAAGGGAAACACTTGACATAAACAAAAAGTTTAAATTTATTTTTTTTTGTGGCCAATATTCGAGTGGCTCACAACCCCCAGCGGCTCAGAACCCCCCATTCTCCCCTACTTAAATGGTGATCAGAAAATTCGACAAAGTTTCCGGAATTGTATGAACTATCAAAAGTTATTTTTGCTGCGTAGAACATTTATTTTCCGGCGTGAAGGTACGATACCGAAATAAAAGGGTACCGAAACCGGAACCGAACACCGAAACAGTAGCAGAACCAAAACAGAACCTTTTACCGAAACGTTAGTATCGGTACGTACCGGAACCGAAATTCGTTTCGGTTTGATTCCCTGGTATATATTCATGTAATTGAAGTTTATTAAATAATAAGCTATATACCATTGAATTCTGTTTATATGTTAGTTTCACAAAATTCCAAAAATTTTCGATTTTGTCTTACCTTAATTAATCTGGTTCAAATTGGCTTGAAACTGTTCTTGAAACTGAAAACGGAAGCTTATAGCTTACATAATTTCTGAGATCAGTCTCTAAATCACTTTTAAACCAGTTGAATCGGGTTTTGAACCGGAAAAACAATTAACTATCTATTTCCAACATAAAATCATAGTTTTAAGTGCAAAGCCTAAATAATTAATTAGATATGACTTTTAGCTTCTTTTCAACCGGGCTTAGGAGCTTATGAACCGGTTCACAGATTTGGGAAATAACCCATAAATCTTTCCAGAACGACTTTAACATAATGTAAGAATCTTGTGAAGATTGCCTTAGCGCTTTAGACGCCCATAAGAAACATTGATATGTAAAAACTATTATAAGTCTGAAAATTTTACACATACGATGCGAACGTGACCAATTTTGAACGGCTTAAAAACATAAAAAAGAATTTTTATTCCAATTGGGCTTTTCTTAAATAAATTTCGGACTTTAAGCTCTGTTTGTGCTAAATTTTCGGAGCACTTAGTTCTTTGATTTGCGACAATGTGCCTATGATGGGTAATTATTATGTGTCTAAATGACTTAAATTAGTAGAATTTGAATGTTTCTGAACGATTAAATGTTAATGTACCGATTTTTCAAGAGCTTTTAATTGGTTGGTCTCGATGGACCTCTTTTTGGTTATGCCCATATTTTTCAAAAAATTTTAAACCTTAGGACTGAAATGCCCACAGCCTGCTTACGGCAGGGCCAACATTAATACATACAAAAAATATATTTGTCGAGGCAAATTAAGTAAATTATTAAATTTTCAAAACATTATAAAACCTCCTTCGCCCATTAAGCAGAGTTTACTGTACTGCAATATGTTATGTTCATTCATAATGTTCATGATTTGTCGTGGGCAAATGAAAAATGAGCCATGTTGATGTACGTGTGTGTGCGAGTACTGGAGATGTCAGCACAGTCAAGTCAACAATTTGTCAAAGTCTTCATTCTACTTACTCGTGTACCTTACTTTGCCGTCAACTTGAACGCCTCTTCGTCTTTGGTTTCCCCACCCTCCCCCTCCGCCACCCTCCCTTCAAAGCTAGCTAAAATCTTGAGGCCACAATCTAAAGCCGCCTTAAAATCTTTGGCTGCGCGCCGGCGGTTGGCCTAATGAGCTTTTTGGGCCAAAGCCAAAGAATCCACCAAAATTCCATATATGTGGGTGAAGCGCGCGCGCACACAAAAGACCACAAAAACCGCAAAAACATTAAGAAGGTAAATCCCGCCTTCAAGGCTAAGTGCAAACTCAATACGTAAATTCAAAGATAAATACGAGAGTATGAATGGAAAACATTTAAACGCTCAGGGCAACAACAAAGATGATGGAGAAATTGAATTTGTCTGGGTCCCATTATAATAAAGACATCATAAAAATTTGGCTAGTGATAAAAGTTGAATGCCAAATGAGAATGAGACAAAATTCTATGTAGACGTGCTGTGCATTCAGACATTGCATAATAGAAGAGGTGATGGGTGGGGAGGAGGAGGGGGGGGCGGACTGGCAGGCTTAGTTACATAAGAGTAGACACAATATGGCTGTCTGCCGCTGCCGCTGTGTGTGTACTACGAGCTGTTGCTTCAAGGACTTTTGCCAAGTAGCAAGTTGTCTGTCTCCAGAGTCCAAAAAAAAAAAGAATACCAAGAATTTCTGGCAAAAGGAAGGAAAAATGCTGAAAGCGTTAGGAAAAACTTTCGACACGTTTCTGCCTTACAATGGACAAAAAGAAATAATGATACGGTACACTGACAGAAAAAAATGTAAGGGTTTTGTTTTGTTTAAGTAGATTCCAAGGAATTTGGTCTAAAATCCGGGATTAAATCGCAATATTTTTGTGAAAGTGAAATAGGGAGAATTGATTAAAAATAGAGTAGTATTTCAAAGGCAACAGGAACTTGCTCTATCGCCACAGGCCGAGCCAAAAAATAAATAAAAAATAAAAGCACTTTCAAATCTCTCTCAGTTGCCAGTGGCGATTTCTCGTCTGACATTGCCGACCCCAGTATTTAGCCCATTATAATCCTAAACTAAGAGAGAACTGCTAAGAACTCCTGAGGATTCACTTATTTCATTGAATACTAGAGCCCTGCATGAATTAAAGTTTCCCCTGACTTTGTTTCTAACTTGATCTATCTATGACATTCTACTCATAGCTCAAAATTGTTGATTCATTGAATGATAGCTCCTGACATGAGCCATAAGCTATTTCATCTGTTTGAAATGATTTAGCTCAGATCAGCTCAACAGCAACTACACAGAGAAAAAATAATCAAATTCATGCTGATATTAACCTGATTAAAATGAACTTTACAAAAATAACAATACTTTCATTTCATTTTGACAAGAAAATAATATCTTTCTGATCCAAAAATTAATATTAAATACTTTCAGAATAATACTAAAAATGTTATTATGATATGTTAAAAAATATCGATTGGAAATTGTTAACATATTAATTTGATATTTTTCATACCGGCTTAAAATTTATGTGGAAAAGTATCATTATACCCGTTACTCGTAGAGTAAAAAGGGTATACTAAAGTCGTTCAAATGTATGTAACAGGCAGAAGGAATCATTTCCGACCATATAAAGTATATATATTCTTGATCAGCTTCAACAGCCGAGTCGATATAGCCATGTCCGTCTGTCCGTCGGTCCGTCCGTCTGTATGAACACCTAGATCTCAGAGATGGTAAGAGATAGAGGTTTGACATGTATGGAACAAATGCTTCTTATACTTGCAGGCAGATCAAGTTTATTCCAAATTTTGGCCACGCCCCCTCCCGCCCCCGCAATTCGGAAAAAACGTTATATCTCCTACAGTTTTAAAGATAGACGATTCGTACCTTCTAGAGATAGTTAGTAATTAGCGAAATGAATAAATTTGCCATAGAAATGATAAAGATAGGATGAGCGGTTCTCAAGTTATGAGCAAAAATGTGAAAAATAGCTGAGTTAAAAAAGTGTTGCATACTTTTCAGATGTTCACCCTAAGGAACGCAGGAACACTGTTAAACATGTTTTTTCATGAGTAACGAGTATATCGAAGTCGGTTAGAGCCGACTTTAACTTGCGCTCTCGTTTTTTTCTGTGTTGATCAATCATGCTCAACTCAAGTAGTTCATAGGGTTCGTTGTGGTACGAGCATACAATATTTGAAGTGGTTCGAAATCGTCAAAAACATGATGGAAAATTTTATAATAAGTTCGGATTATAATAAAGATTTAATAGTTGGAAATTGTTGATGGGTTAACAGGAGATGTAGGCCAACCGGTTCAAAAAATTAAGAAAATTTGCAAAATTTTATAATATGACATGTGCTTGAAATGTTTGAACCTGGATTTATTTGAGCTTGATTTGTTTGGAGATTGATCTGTTTGAAGCTTGATCTGTTTGGAGTCACTGGGAATTTGAGTTGACTAACTTAAACCAAAACAATTTCTGATTTGATTTACTTGAGCCTTTTTTTTAAAACATAAATCAAAGGGCACTTTGACTCCATTCATGCAGGGCTCTATTTGCAACCCAGAAGTTTGCGTCGCTTAAAAATATTAATGGCCAAGTCGGCCATTTTTTATTTATTCTTGGTCAGGGCGACGAACTAAGACTAAGATGTCGAAACCGAGCGGATCGTATGACAATATCTTATAGCTCGTCCATTTTTTATGTTATACGCTTTCAAACTGATTTACAAAATTTGGTAAAAAACGGATGACTTTATCATATGGCTGTTATCATACTGATAGGTAAGAAAAATTTTTTGGTTTTCAATGTTAGCGGTTTGAATCTCTTTCGTTAATATTATTAAATGCTTTCGAACAAAATTTAATCAAAGTCGGATGACTCTGATGGCTACCATCAAGGCCTTTTATTTCAAAACCCAGCATTTGCAAGGGTATAAACACTTCGACAGAGCCTTCTCGTTAGGATTGGCATTGTAAGTCTGAATTGTAAGTAAGAACAGAGAGGGGGAAAATACTCGGTTTTTGCTCTTAAGATGAGCACAAATTAGCTATCGAAAACAGTTTAACAATGGTGTTTCCCATTTGTAGTGCAATGATTTCATTTTAAAACAAGTGAGAAAGTCGGTCAAGCCCGACTATAATATACTCTGTACCTACAGAAAGAGCTGAATGCAGTGCTGATGCTGAGCTCATGTCTAAGTATCTCTTTTTTCTCTCTCTCTCTCTCTCCATGATTGTGCGGCGATGATTGTGAAAGGGTGGGTGGGGGGCGGCGGGTGTGATTTACTTATTTGCTCATAACTTGAGAACCGCTTTTCCGATCTTTATCATTTCTTCGGCAAATCGATACATATTGCTTATTACTAAATATCGCTTGAAAGTACGAATCATCTATCTACAAAACTGTGGGAGATATGACGTTTTTTCGAAATTCCGGGGGCGGGAGGGGGCGTGGCAAAATTTGAAAATAAACTTGATCTGCCTGCAAGTATAAGAAGCATTTGTCCCATACATATCAAACCTCTACCCCTTACCATCTCTGAGATCTGTTTGTTCATACGGACGGACGGACAAACAGACAGACGGACATGGCTATATCGGCTCGGCTGTTGATGCTGATCACGAATATATATACTTTATAGGGTCGGAAATGGTTCCTTCTCATTGTTACATACTTTTGAACAAACTTAATATACTCTATGTACCTATGGTACAGAGTATATAGAGTTAGGCTTACAAGAAAATTTTAAACCCAACTGGGAAAAAGTTTTTTGATTTTGGATAAGTTTATAAGCGGATTCGAAAAAGTTTTGTTACTCATTTGAGTTGAGTTGTCTTTAGGCAACTTAAAAGAAATAAACAAAATGTACACTCTTCCGATTTAGGAATTTGGTAGTTTTTTTTTAGAGTTTGTTTTTTGGGTTTTAATTAGTCCCCTCTTTTTTTCGAAGTGTATCCTACTTACGGGTACAGAATGTTCCGGCTCGGTTGGCAAAAGTGTGTTTGTGCCTACTGTTGTTGCTGTTGCTCCTGCTGCTGCTGTTTGCTGCTGCTGCTCCTCTGCTGCTGCTGTTGTTGTTGCTGCTGTTGATGTTAGTGGTAGGGCCAGAGCAGAAGGAGCTAGGTTACCCGTTACCAAACCAATTCCAATTCCAGTGGGCAACACCTCGTTGTTCTGGTTGCGCCGTCGTTGCGACGACCGTCGTTTGTGCCGTATGCGTCGCGTCGTCGTTAATGTGGCTGCTGCTGGTGGTAATGGTAAAGAGCTGGAGGAGTTGGAGCGTCGTAGTGCAATTAGGGTGATCAATATACCGCCACAGGCCAAACAGACAGTTGCACCAAGGGCAATAAGCACGAGGCGACCTGCAAATAAAAGCAATGAAATTTTAAATGTTTGTCCAAAAAAAAAATACGACAAATACCCCTTAGATTGTGCGGCAATCAAATGAACAATGAAAGTGCCAAACGTATCTACAAGGTGCGCTCGAGGCGTTTCGCCCTATAGACACTCACCAACACACACACACACACATACCATTCATACACATGTGTCTAGACTAGATAGCAGACGACTTAAGTGATACAAGCACACATGCGCACTTTGCCGGGCCACAACGTCAATGTACATACGAGTGGGTGTGCGTGTGTGTGTGTGGGCAAAAACCCGATAAACAAATAAGCAAAATAAGGTCTAGCAGAGTAGAGATGTGTTTTTGTTTTTTTTTATTGTACTTTTGTACTTTGACTGTATACCCTAGAAATTGAGAGTTTAACAATAATTACCAGGAATTTAGAAACAATTTTAAATTAATGTTGTCTGTGGCGATAACCGATAAGTATCTGCCAGGTGATGAAACAGAATCGATAACAAAAAGTGGCGAATTTTAGAGCACTAAAAATATAATTCGTAAAAAATTGTAATTATTCAGATTAAATATAAAATAAGTAAACAAATTAGATAAATAGTCTATAAAGATGCAATCAAATTTGTTCTGAATTATGCAAAATTCCTACCGAAATATCAAAGAAATTGCCGAATGATTAAACATATATTTGCCAGCAAATAGACAAGATCAAAGTTTATTACCCAAAACTACATACCTCTACGCTAAACAAATATATACACGGGGTATTGCATGATACACTACACAACAGACCCGAGAGTATAAGCAACAAAATTCCACCAGACAGTGGCTGATAGAATGGCAGACAAACGGAGGCCGCCTGTCGCGGTCGCAGACCCTGTAACACACTCACAGTCACATACATACATAGATATACACACAGATATGCGAAAGCTTGCGCAACAAGATTTTTACAATTATCAACGACAGCGGACGGCGGCGCTCATTCGTCTGATATACAGTTACAAACAGAAATGGGCGCGCAATTTCATCAAGGCAAAAAATGACGCAGCATTGTAAAATTGTATCCCCCCTCCTTGCACAGCTTATCTACGTAAGTCTCTCTCTCTCTCTCTCCCCCCCTCTCTCTCTCTTTGACGATCACTGAATGAAAATGAAATTTCTAGTAATTTATGATTAAAAGAGAAATGTGGCCAGACAGAGACATGAACAAATTATACGTTGTACAGGTTTCGAATGCCAGACGGCAATAACAAAAAAAAAAAAAAACGTTAATCAACTAAAATTAAAATGTACATAGTAGGACAACAACAACAACAACAAATGTCAACATTGTCTGACTCTGACACGTATTTGTTGTATTTGCTGTCTGGCTCCAACTTTTACAACAACAACAAGTGGGACTTTTGCGCATTCCCAGCCGACTGTCACTCCATTTTTTTAACACTCTCTCCCTCTCACTCACTCCTATATGGTTGCTTCAGGTGAGTCAACCAACTTAACTTGGTTAGCTTTTTTGTAGATAATTTTGTTTTAATTTCCAAATACTTTGAAGTAATGAGGTGAAACAGCTAAAGCACAAAAAACCAAGTAAGAAAGTCGGTCAGGAACGACTGTTATATACCCTGTACCAGAACCAGCTTGGAACTGGTCTAGACCCTCCAAACCTGATCCAAAATTTAACTGAAATTACTTTTTAAAATTTTAACCCAAAATTGGAATGAAAATGGAAAACTAAATTGAAAACTGCCAACGCGCAACAATAAGAGAACGTGCTATTGAAAAGAGAGAGAGGTTTCCCAGCCATAGCCCCCGGGGGCCGAACGTATTCGCCAATTAACCCTGAATGCTTGCCGAAGTCATGCCTCACTGTGTGTTAGAGAGAGACACAGCCACATTTTCGCTCTCTCCTTTTTTGGGAACCCCGTTTTAAAATTGAACGCAAAGTTCAGAAGAGATCAACTAAGCTTACGAGAGGAAGACAAATTCGTGATGAAGCAAGATTACAACATGTGACTATTGAACTGCAACGACCATGGTGGAATTAAAAAGGGGAAGCCAAGTGAGACAGCGCTCTTTCTGTTTTTAGGGTCAAAGGGCCAGTGCGTCGTAAATGCTAGAAGCGAACGGCAATACACATGCAGAGACTTCCTCTGGCCCTTCGCAGAGGCTGACGGCTTCACCTTGTTTATTCCAGCATGAGAAAGACGGCAGCAACAAATTCTTCTACTGAACATTGAAGGTGCGGTCATTCGATATAAGCCAAAAACTGAACTGATCCGATCCGTCCTCACTGTATTGCTGGGATAGTGTTGCGAGAGCGGCTAGTTTGGTATCTAAATGGATCGACAATTAGTTTTAAATGATGTTATTTGGTGTCCAGAAGTCAAAATCCAACATTCTAGGTGTTTGAATCAACAAACACCACAAAATCAAATCATGCCTAAGCTCATTCCGTAAGCCCTGCATTCGTTGTTGTTTTTTCGCAAAGAAATAGCTGTTGCGTATACGCATGCCATTTGGTCATGAAATACTAGAACGAATAATTTGAGTACAAACGCTCTTGAAAAAATATTCAGTCGTTCTTGAATTTTCAAGAATTTCGCTCTTAGAACCGAGCTAAAATCGTTCTCAATGTGGTTCTATAGGCAAGGGGAGTAAGGGAACTAAAACTTTGAGAGAATAACGTTGGACGCCTCTTAGAGAGCGACGAGCAGTTTGTCGTTGTCATATGAGAGTGGCCGGCCGTTAAATTAGTTAATGTTGAACATTATCCACTCGGCCACCCGGATAAGCTCTTGCGACCGCGTTGATTCACTTGTAGATTGACTTGTAGCTTATGGAGAATGATCGAGTGAGCAAAACTGCCCTTCACAATGTGTATGATTCAGTCTTCGAGGTACTGAGTTCAAGTTCTCCCAGTAAAGTAAGTAAAAAAAAAATTATATCTGTTATGTGGCTAACTTCAAATCAATCACGGCTTAGAAAAAAGTGGGTGGGTTGGCTGACGGTGAGTGGCGAGTGGCGGTCGTGTTTCTCACACCCTACCTTCAATTATTTTTTAAGTCTTTTATTTTGAGAGTTATTCGTACTTGAATCAAGAATCTCCAGATAAAAAAATCACTCTGGGATCAAGAATTTCGCTCTTGGATCAAGAATTATTGCTCTTACCGTACTTTTGAGAACGAATGCTTTTGATTCAAGAGTGAAAATCCCTATTTTTTTTCTGAGTGGAAGTCTTGATAAAGCAACATTAAATTTAAATACGTTTTATTTCTCTTTTTTCCGAGCGAAGGTTTTGTTGTTTCCGGTAAGTACAGACCGAATACAATTCACCTAAAAATCAATGCTTTCTCTTGAACCGTGAACAGCGGTGGGTAATTGAACTAATTCTCAGGCTAAACTTAATTTCAGTCGTTAATTTACTTAAGTCAACGGCACGTCAAAAAAAAAATGTGACAAGAGCTCATAAAAAAAGGCAAAATTTACATAAGAAAACGTGTCAAAATGTAAAAGCTTTAACTATCAAACTAAACTCTCAATTTAAACTCAACGCTAACAGGGGACTTTAGGATCCATTAAATTATATTTTACGATTACAACTACTCGTTATATTTTTTTAAATGTCTTAGTTGTTGTGCATAAGACAGAGAGAGAGGGCTACTTGGCAACCCAAACATATATGGACGCACGTGCAACAGCACAAAAAAATACACTTTCAAACTTTGTTTGCCCCAGCAAATAAAAAAAAAAAAAAAAAATGCCAAGATAATGCTCTCATCAAATAAACGCTCAATTTTCGTACAATTGCAATTGATTAAGTTACTTTTGTTGTTGTATATTATTAATTCAATGATTATGATGGCCATGCTAATGACAGTCAAGTGCATTTTGGCAAAAATGTGTGTTCTCCGGAGGAAGGCATTGACACCTTAATTGGATGTCAAGGTTGAACTCAACTAAAGGCACATTCTACTCGTGTATTTATTAACCAACAGAATGATAATACTCGCACCATTTGAGAGGCTGACATTGAACTTGAAAGGCCGCCAGCAGATGCTTAAGCAGAGTTGAAATTGTAGAAGTTTGCGCAATACGGCAAGACAGCTGAGCTGACGTCAGCTAGCTGAAAAACTTGGCAAGCAGAAAGGAACAAAAATTGCAATAATTACAACAACGACAGAGACCAGACAACCCTTTTTATAAGCAGACTGCACTCGGCAACAGATATATAGTGTATATATACAGGCAAAGAGAGAGAGAGAGGGGGAGAGAGAGCTTGGAATGCAAATGAATGAAACAAAATCAAAGACCGCAGACAGCAACGACCTCGCCCAGTCCCAGGCAGCGTCAGGCAACGACTAATGATGAGTTGCTCGTGCCTGCCCGCCTCTCGTTTGACCTTTAAGCATGGCGAGTGCAAAAAAAAAAAAAAAAAACAGCAGATTTGATTTTTTTTTTATAATCGTCGGCGATTCGGGTGTCTGACTTTTCATAATTGCCAACGCCATAATTAATGGAAATCACGTGGAGAATTGTGTAAACTCGTTGTCGTATGAGCAATAATTAAATAACGCATACGCGGTGTTGGCTTTTAAAGTTGTCATCAAATTTCTAAAAAACTGTTGTTAATGCAAATCGTGTGAAATTTGATCAAGCGAGGGTTGGTTTGTAAGTTATAGCTTGCCCAACTTTTGGGGTTTTGTGATGGTTTCCAAGGATGCTTTGACCTTTTTAAATGTAGTTTTGCCCCCGTTGTATTTGGAATTACATTTGAAATCTGGCTCGGATAAAATTTTGAAAAATATTACTCATACGTCACGTATACCAGTAACAAAAAGGACATAGGATAACCTAAGAAAGCAAGCACACATTTCATGGGTAAACTTATTGAGCTCCAAAGGTCAACAAGTCAACACTGCGCATGAGTAATGAGAACCTTCGAGGGACAGTGTTTAAACTTAAGCATGAGACTGAACCACGATCCTGACGTTGAGTTAGTAGACATATAATGGATGAAAGGCTGTCGCATTTAAGGCCCCTCGGAGAATGTTCAAACTTGAACTTGGTATTCAACTTGGCCCACACGTAGTCTAAGTCTCATATAAAGTTAACTCTGACTATGTCATAATCATGTCACTTTTTGTAGTAGCATTAGATAGCCAACCTACCAAGACAACCCACCTACTATATGTGTGAATAAAAAGTGGTGTGTGGTTCCCTTTTCAAAAACTCAATGCCTTACCGTTTTTCGAAATGAGTTGGAGATTTTCCCTATTTTAGTTATAGTTAAAGCCTAAAAATCCCTCAACTCAGAAGAAAAACCAAGCGGATCGTGCTTGATATCAAGCAGTTTTACTATCAAAATTACGGTAAGACGGCATATTCTTTGATCCAAGCTCAAAATACTAAAGTCAAGTCTGAATTTTTGGGATTGAATTTCTTGTGTTTGAACTAAGCTTAGGAAAAAACGATTTCAAGCCTAGATCGTCTTGGATTTAAGCAGAGTATCTTAATATGAAAGTAAGAGTTGACACGACCGACAAGCTGTAATTAATTTCAAGATGGATCATGAGCTCGTGACGTCAAAGACTAAACACACACGAGCGATTGCATCTTAGCCCACTCGACGCAAGAACTGGCATCAGCAACAAGGGCAGTGGTTAAGTGGACAAGAAAAAATCGAAAAGAAAAAAATCTAAATTGAAGCCGATTTCAGTCTGTTCCATGCGTGCTAGAGTATGCAGGCAGGTACTGAAATCATGGCTGCCATGACAGGGCCTACAACGTCATGAACTTCTCATCTCTCAGGCTTGATTTCAGGCATGATTTCAGTACTGAAAAGTCATGGGTAGTACTCAAAACAGTACTAAAATCAGTCAGGAGTTGGAGCAATTCCTACTTCTCAGGTCTGATTCAGTACTGAGACGTTGAACTGGAGGGTAGTTCACCAGAAATGCTGACTTAACAGAACTCTGTTATTACAGCAGCTGTTAAAGTCAGCTCATGTTAAAGAATGTTAAAAATTAAGAGCATACTTTTCTGCTGCTAATTCCAATTGTTAAAAATTTATTAAAACAATAGGTTTGAACAAATATTTTAAATTGATTTTAGCACTTTTTAGAACTTTTAGTTCTTGTAAATGCAGGAGTTCGCGAATTCTTACCAAAATTTTACTAAGATTTGCTACTTTTCGCATCTCAATTTCGTTTCTGCTTCAATTTATTTCAACCTCAATTTGGGCAATGTTGACTTGAATGCAATGTGGTGGGATAACTGAGAACAATCAGATTGTGATGTTTAGTGTTTTGGATGTTACAAAGGTTCTATTAATAAATAAATTGCCTGTTTAAAAACCCCCGATAATTTCTCAGACAACAAAACTATATGGGCCTGAAGTCGAACTCCTATGACCTTTAGATACGTAGCTTAGATTATTATCTAGACCCAACATGCCTGGAAATTGGGAAAATTTACAAAACCAATCCATTCCTTCCACCTTACCCTGATAAGCTGTAGCATTCATAAAATTGTTAAAATTCCAATTCTTCTTTAGACCATTTCATTAAGACTTCCAGTCAAGTATTTTCCATGAAAAATGATTTCCATAATTAAGTTCAGCTATTTGTCTAGACTCTAGACTCTTCCTTTTTCCACTCAGTCATTTTGCCGCTTTTGTCAACAATGGAAGACAATAAGTCTGCTCTGCTCTCCCCCCTTTCCACACCCCTCCCGCCCCATTGGCGTGGCTTTCATAGACTGCTGCAACATTGTGTCATACTTTGTTGATTTTTGCTTTGTTTGTTTGTCGATTTGTTTTTTTCCATTTGCCATTTGGACTTCTGGTTCGCTTCCTTCTTCCTCCGCCTACACAATTTCTGAGCTTCTGTTCTGTTTGTTTTTTTGGCTTGCAAATATTGATAGAGGCTTCGAAATATTACGCAAAAATGAAACTAAAAAAAAAGGCAGATTCACATATCTTTAGTTGGTCAAACGGCCAATGACTCATTGACCTGGTTTAGGGTTTGTGTCTATGGCAACGCCATGTGTTGTGTATAACACTTATGCACATACATATGTGGGTCAGTCGGTGGGCGTGTCTAGAAGAGGGCTTGGAAAAAAAAATGAAGAAAACTAGTTCAAAAATACAATGGAGGGGAAAACTATGTCAACTGCGCGTTCGCCCCAACTGTTACATTTGACTTAGTCTGGCGTCTGGGCGTATACGCAATGCCCCTTGATTACTCATACGCTAAAAAGAAATGGCGCACTTATCAATTTTGATAAGAATTTTTCTTTCTTCAAATTTCTTTGTATGTACTCTGACTCCCTGTGATGACGGCGGGCTTTATCTTAAAAACGATCCTATCAGAAAGGTGAGGCGTGCAAAATTGATTTTCAATAGAAACTGAAACCCCATTTGGAAGTTTAACAGATTGATTGGCAAGTGCGAAATATTGGTGCACAATTATAAAATAAATACAAATGTAGAAAAACAAAATATGCAATGCTAATTGAAATTGTGGAAAATTTTAATTTTTGTGTTTAAGGGGAATTTCACATTTTTATTAAAGTATGTAGAAATATATATTGGCCCCCATAAATTAATAAACTAGCTGGGGCCCTAATAAGGAGCAGCTAGCTTAGGCCTAAGACGCATCTTTCACAATGTTCCAGAGTCGTGTTCCTGGTCTTTGAAGAATCTGTACCAAAAGTACAAAGACTGCAAATAAATAACACAGCTAGAAGAGTAGAACTTTAAACCGAAGCAAGTTTAAAAAATAATAGAACCTAAACCTGTTCCGAACCGAAGATTTCGTTTCAGTTCAACAAAAACTATATATTAAAAACGTTTACATTTTTATTGACCAGTGAATTTTTTTGTTATCAAGTGCAAAAGAGTCTTAAAATCGACGGGTTTTATCTTTAGTCTCGTTATATAAACCCATGGTTTTCGATTCTCGAGTTCAATGTTAAAAAGAAGCTAAGGGAAAACTTCGTAATATATTTATTCAATATGCTTTCAACATCACTTTTAAGGGCGCGCGCACACATGCGGCTGAAAGATGAACTGACGGCAGACTTTAGACTGATCTCGACATACAACCAAGTTCAACAAGCACTGATTTGATCTTAAAAGTTCAGTTCTAAGTTCAGATTTACAAAATAAATCATGCAAGTTTGCTTATTTTGGGGGGGTTTTCTATGCCCTTAATTGGCTTCCTTTTTCAATTGGAAAAAACGTGAATAGAACCGAGGTTCGAACCAAAACCATTACCCAAAAACCTCGAACCTAAAATTTTCAATTATCAACAAATGGTAAATTTTTTCAAATTTGTTAGGTTTAGACAAAACCCATATTTAAAAGCAGGGATTAAAACTGAATGATTATCGGTAACAGTTTCGGTTATGCGGGTATAGCACAGATTTTTTTTTCCCGTTTCAGGGCAATATTAACGACTTGACTTTTGATTAGAAGGCCAGAATTTGAAGAAGAGGAGAAAATAACTTTGAGAAAAAATTAATCTAAGACCAAGATTATAGTCGGCAAAAACGAGATAAGTTTAACCTAAGAATGTATTTACAATTTAAATCTTGGATAAAGAAAGATTATACACGACTTTAAGATTAACAATTTTTGGAAATGAAAAGATCAAGTTATAATCAGAATATTTATTTTTCATAATTTTTTTTTGAACAATTGAGTTTTGGCGACCTTTTTAAATTTGTTTAGTTTTAGTTTCCTTTCTGGAAAACTAATAAAAATGTTCATTCTTAATCCACCCCTACTGAACCTCTCGGAAATGAACATACGGCATGACATTTTAGCTCCCTGCCTCATCGTTCTTTACTTTTTAGGCACCATTAGTGGCAGTATAACAACTCAACCGGCAAAATTCCTGACGGTTCAAATGCTTCAACTGTGTCTTAGAAAGACGAAGATGTGGTTCGAATTGCAACCGAAAATTATTTTTTTGTTTGTTGTATACAAAATAAATCTTTATGATATCATAAGATTTACCAACTGATGCTTTACACAAAACAGTAGGAGGGTTGATAAGTTGCGTGATGTTAAGTCTGGGTTTTTAAATATCTAAGCTCTCTTTAAGGTTTTTCAATCTTGTTTTTCATATTTATAAAATGTACAAGATTCTCGAAAGAAACATTTTCAATCTAGATTTAAAATTGATTTGTTTTTCTCCGTATATTGATAAATTAAAGATATATTTATTTTGGTTTGAAAACATATCGCGAGGCCAGTTTTCCCTATCTGAGTTGACATTGCTTTAAATAAACCTTAGACCCTGTTTAAACACAAATAAAATACCATGATAAATGCCCTTCAAAGTATGCTGCATTAATCCGACAATTCGAATGAATGTACAGTGTGGATTATGAATGAACCGATTATCAATTATCCCGTTGGAAAACCTAAATTGTGAAGGAAGCAAATTTTGCTTACTTTAAAGGGCATTTAACATGATATTTTTTGTGTATTTAAACAGGGTATTATTAGAAGTCCTCTGTTCAAATTAAAGCAAGCCATCCACACACGAATTTGTTTGTACAATTAAAATGAAAATATGTCAGCGAAAACTAAGACAATCATGGCCTAAAAGGCGATACAAATTAGCTTAAAGCTAATTTGGAAGTATTTAATAAATTCCATCAACAATTCTTTGCTCATTTGTGCACTTGTTCACTCTACACTACATTTTTGTAGTCGTCCTCCAACAACAACATTACATTGAAGACGACGCAAATACAAATTTGTTGTTATATTCTAATTTATAAGAATCATTGAAGAGAAACAGTAGAGGCAACACAAAATTAACTACTCTGAGCCATAAGCTATGCGTGAAGGCTATACGCGCAGCTATCCCTATGTGGAAACCAACAACGACGCACCCTGTTCTATGGTAAGGAAAACAAAGAAAAAAAATCAACTAAAACGTCTTGACTTTTGAATGAACCATAACAGTTTCTCCAGTTTCTGTCACCAAATTATTTTCGCTGATGACTCAATTTTGAGTTTATTAAACCTGCCATAAATTCGATACTTCAACACAAAGTTCAATAAAGAAACAAAAGAAATAAAAATAAAATAAAATCCCGCTTCAATTCTATAAAAATTTTGCATAAAATCATATATACCCACACTTCCCTTTGTTAACATGTAATATAGGGTATGTGGGGCGGGGCGAGGGGGCAAGGCAATCGATTTTGCAAGTAAATAAAATACGAGCTTTTGGCGGCTTCCTTTGAAGTCTACCCTGTCGCTGTCAATGTTGTTGTTAATGTTGTTGTTGATATTTTGTAATCCAAGTCGATGCCCAAACTGGGACGTTCGTGTGTCGGGTACATGAAAAAATTATCAAAGGGAGGAGGAGGAGGAGGAGGGGAGGAAACGGTAAAAAAAAAATAAAAAACAAAAAACCAACACTATGCTAATTGTCGTTTGTTAAATTTATGTGAATTCAAGACGAACCGCGTCGGGTTAAGCCATTTATATGGCTGGCCCGGCGGTGTCGACAGTTATTCTATCTCGAGGAGAAACACATTCATCTCTCGTGTTGGTGAAAACAATAAATTTTGTTTGCAATCTGCTGTCTCGCTCTATTGTTAAGCTAAAAATATATAAAACAAAAAAAAAAGGAGAGGCAGACAATGTAAAAAGCCAGACGCCGAGTATGCAATTTTTTGTTGAGCATTGCACAAATCCAAACAACAACAATAACATATGACTATGTTTTTATTTTTATTTCGGTTTCTTTTGTTGTTGTTGTTCTTTTTCGCATGACGCGACAATTTGTCTATCTATTTTTAACTAGCTTTGTCTCGCTTGCACGCGGTGTCCGACATTTCTTCTCTGTGTATGTACAGCCGCCCTCCCACCCCAACCCCCTGCCGGTTCGTCCATTCAGTTTTTCAACAATTTATTTTCGAGGCCTATATGAGACATGTCTCCCCCCCTGCCCATCCCACCCGAACTTTTCGCGTAGACTTTGCAGACATTCAATGTTCAGGAATTTTATTTTGATTTCTATGTGTGTGTGTGTGTGTGTGTGTGTGTGTTATTTTTTGTGTTTCGTTGTTTTCGCATTTGAATTTCTAATTTCTATTACACAGAAAAACACGTGGAGTTAACCTCTCACTGGCTCGTCTCCCTCTTAACCATATTGTTGTAATCAGCAAACGAATTTTAATTCATAACTTCGCTGGGATTTCTAGTGGCTATTTCACACGTGTTTGGGTCGATAACCAGACAAAACACCTGCGATATGAATTGGACTTTTGGTATCAATAGGGATTTCCCTGGAAAAAAGTTTTACCTACTACAGTGTTGCTTAACTGAATAGGTTTATACAATGCTGTTCATATATTTGTTTTTCTCTCTGTTTCAATTGCCAATATATGAATTTTTGTTACAGGCTGAAGAGCTTCATTATTATAAAATAAAGTGATTTATGAAACGGTCGGCAAATTCGCAAAAAGTTTAAGCATTTTCTTATCTCATCAGATTATATATGAAAGAAGGAATTTAGTACGTCCAGAAGACTTATTCGGCTGCCACCACCACATCTCAATCAGTATTGACAATAAAATACTTGCGACTAAACTCTTAAAGGAATTTTGCAAATATATCATTTTCTTTCAACCTATTGACTGACACCTCCTACCTACCCGTCTTAAAGTGCCAACTATAACGTCTTCAGGATAATTTGAACAAATCATAAAATTTTGCTTATTTCTTGATTTTTTTGACACGTCAGTTCACCCGTCTACATAACAGTCTACACCTCTTTAATTCCCATCTATCCAATCTTCATAACTTTCTTAGTTCCTTAGAAAATTTTGCAATATTTTATGTTTTTTCTGATTATTTGAAATAGTCCCCCGATTTACCATTCTTTATGATACTCTAAACTAAGGGTGCCCAAGACCATTGCGCACGCAGAGCAGTCGTTTTTGTATAAGGCAAAGGAAGACCCTCATGTATAGCTTATGGCTAATCGTAGAGCAACAACAGTTCTATTTTATTCCAGTATGTGCTCTTCTTCCGAATGGAACGGATGGCTTTAATTACTATTTATATTCATAAACGACCTTCCTTCTGTCACTGTAAATTCTCATGTGTTGATGTATGCAGACTATGTGAAAAGTTTTGAGCAGCTAACAAACCCCGATATTCATTGTCTGTTAAAAAATTACATTAACTTGCTGCACCTGAAGTATCTTTCTACCACTCTGTCCCATTTATGGGTTACTATTCCCTTGGCCCGCACAACCTCGAGCTTATACACGCGGTAACAGACATTTTCGTATTATTTAGCCATAATATGAACTTTTTTGATCACATTGGGATTTTCGTTGGCAAAGCTTTTGCTTCTGTTAAACGTTGGTCTAAGGAGTTAAAGCTTCTTTACGTCTCACTTGTCCGACCTTTTCTTAAGTACTGCTCACTCTTCTCACAGAGTTATGCTTCTTCATAAACTAATAAAAGGCCGTATTGACTCTTGTCAAATTAATTTTTCGATCCCACCTAGATCTACAAGACAGTTCCGGCCAAGTTTCTTACATATAAGTTGATATAATTTTGAATCTCTTGACCCCTTTCGAATCATATGCATGTTAAATAACAAATTGTACCATTTGTTTAATTTTGAGAATTCGATGTCTGTAAATGTATTTAATATTTTGCCTCCGTCCTCTTGATGTAAGTAGAAGCAATCATAATAAAGTTTTCCTTATTTGGGTGGAGGCGAGATTAGGTTTAACTGTTTTCGCTTTTTCTCGTAATTATAATGTTGACAACCTAATTAGTCAACTCTATTAAATAAATAAATACTAATAAAAATTCTACTACTTTCATGCGAAAGGAGATATATTTTTATACCCGCTACTCGTAGAGTAAAAAGGGTAAACTAAAGTCTTGCAAATGTATGTAACAGGCAGAAGAAATCATTTACGACCATATTTCCATATATATATTCTTGATCAGCATCAACAGCCGAGTCGATATAGACTTGTCCGTCCTTCCGTCTGTCCGTCCGTCTGTATGAACACCTAGATCTCAGAGATGGTAAGAGATAGAGGTTTGACATGTATGGGATAAATGCTTCTTTAATCTGCACGCAGATCAAGTTTGTTTTAAATTTTGGCCACGCCTCCTCCCGCCCCCGCAATTTGAAATAAACGTTATATCTCCTACAGCTTTGAAGATAGTCGATTCGTACCCTCTAGAGATATTTAATAATTAGCATCGATTCGCTGTAGAAATGATAAGGATCGGATGAGCGGTTCTCAAGTTATGAGCAAAAATGTGAAAAATAGCCGAGTTAAAAAAGTGTTGCATACTTTTCAGATGTTCACCCTAAGGAACGCAGGAACCCTGTTAAACATGTTTTTTCGTGATTAACGGGTATATCGAAGTCGGTTAAAGCCGACTTTAACTTGCGCTCTCGTTTGTTGGTGCAGGGGGCGTAAGTGTGTTGTGAGAATATATATACAGGGTGGTCCATTTGAAAATTGGAGTTTAATTTTGCTATAAAGAAAAAATAGCGGCAAGCTAACTTCGGCTCAACCGAAGTTTGTATACCCTTGGAGCTTGATATGTGCTTGACAGCTTGTACGGCAGCTATACTATATAGTGGTCCGATTTCAACAAATCTTGTTGAAATTATGTAAAACCATTGAAAACTTATAAATACGAGCGTTGGGAGCGATAGCACTAAAACAAAAAAGTTTTTCTCACTAAGACTTTTTTTCAAACCTAACTTTTGTATGGCAGCTATACTATATAGTAGTCCGATTTCGACAAGTTTATGTGAAATAATGTTAAATCTCTAAAAACTTATAAATACGAGCGTTGCGAGCGATCACATTGAAAACACAAAAATTGTTCTCTCTAAGACTTTTTTTGAGACCTATATCCCAGACCCAGAGTATATATATATGTGGTCGGAGATGCTTCCTTCCCTGCGTTACAAACATCCGGACAATTTCAATATACCCTTTCCAAGGGTATAAAAACGGCTCGATATTTTGCAAAGGTTGAACATTTATTGGAA
The DNA here is from genome assembly GCA_018904275.1 of Lordiphosa clarofinis. Lineage (NCBI taxonomy): Eukaryota > Metazoa > Arthropoda > Insecta > Diptera > Drosophilidae > Lordiphosa > Lordiphosa clarofinis. The sequence continues at coordinate 905,518 of JAEIGQ010000026.1, forward strand.
AGGTTGGTATGAAAAACAATATGACCACCACGGCTGACTTGGCCGTAGCCTATTCGATCCACACAATTTTTGAAACCATTTTCAATAGATAGCCTCTAAAGTTTTTGTATATAACTCATACGCAGTGTTGCCTATTATCATATAGTTTTTTCATTTATAAATAGTCGGCGTTGATTTTAACAAAAAACTATTCGAATGAAAAATAATAAAAGACTACTACCATATTTTATTTCAAAAGATGACAGCAATTGAAAGGAACAAATAATTTCGTTCTAAAAATTTGTATTTAATGAACGAGTTGTATGAGATATATTTTATCAAAACTTTAAGGTGTTGCTTATTTTCAAAAATATTAATTATAAGCCAAATATTAGCTGAGACCTGTTTTTTTCTATTTTGGCGTTTTGGGGTCCGGCATACACTTCCCAGACCTTAATATTATCAAGAATATTTTGGAATAGCTGTCTTGATGCATATCAGGGGGAGACAACTTTACAATTCTGCAACCCTGACAAAGTCTGGTCAATATTTCAGCTTTAAGTAATTGAGAAAAAATCAAGTTCTTTGTGAAATCATATGTATGAATACTAAAATATTCATAAATATTTAAATTATAAGTTAGAATAAACCACAACTGTGAATTATTACATTATATAATTTTTTTAAATTTTGGCTTATGAACCTATTTAGATAAGTTAAAAAAAAATAAGAATTTACGGAGATGTTTTTAAAAAAAAGATGTATAAAAATTTACTAGTATGCGAGACTGGAAACTTTCATGTTGCATAAACAAGTTACGATAAGGACAAATTGATAGAAGAGATATATTTTTTTTACGTTTTGTGCTGTGTTGAACCTATTCAGTTGAGCGGAAGTGTCCAAGGTTAATTTTTGTGGGTCATTCACCAACGCAAACTTATTCTAATGGTATGATAACTCATAATTTGTCTTATTTCTTTGCTCAACTGAAGTTTGTTAACTTCCTTCCCACCCTTAACTGTTTCCTGTCAAATACAACACGGTGCGCCGTGACCATACCCTTAATTATAAATTTTTTAGAGCTTGTGCCCAAAGCTCTTTCTTGTGAAAGACAGAAACAACTTTTCAATTAACGTTAACGGGCGACATCGTCAACAAAGCAACCACGCACGAGTCTCAGACCCTGGATATGGTTACGACCCTGACTTGCCACATCAGGCCACTTGCTGTTTGCTGGCTGTCTGCACACACTGTGTGTGGTCTAAAAGAAAAAAAAATAAGCCAGACAAAGTCAACGGATGCCAAACAGAAGGGTAGAAACAACAGCAGAGCAGCAGCAGCAGCAGCAGCAGCAGCAGCAGCTGATAAGCATTCAGTTGGGGCCTAGAAACGGAAGCCAGAACGCTAATGCTTGATAGACGACAGATCAGAGCAGACACTTGACTATGGACTCAACTCGACTTGACACGACTCTCAGTCTATATCAAATATTCCGGCATTCCTGTCAGTCATTGTGGGCAAGTTGTTATTCTTGGAATTATGTCTCGAGCAGACCCAAAGGAAGTTACCTTTATGTGTGTATGTGTGTGTGTTTTTTTGCAAAGGTGGCCACGCCTCTGGCCTACATACACACACGCATACATGTGAGTGTCTCCTCCCCAAAAACGGTCTGGGGTTATAGGTGCCTTCATCAATGATTTATTTGCCTTTCGCGTGTAGACAGTATATGCATGTATCTGTGTGTGTGTATGGAATCCTTTTTTTTTTTTTTGAAGCAACTTCCTGCTTTTATGGCTTGGCTTTTGGGGCTTTCATTCGTACTTTATTAAATGTAGGTCAATAGGAATTTTGTTTGTTGTTTTTTGATTGTTTGATATTGCGTAATATTAGTTCTTTTGATGTGTGGAAAGGAATGTGTGTGTTTGTGTTTTGTTTTTGTGTATCTTTGAGATACTTTGGGCTCTTTTTTCCGAGTTGTTGAATACCAATTCTTGTTAAAATTGTGACTCACTTTCATCATGATTAGGCGGATTTAAATATATGTATAGCAGGTATATTAGGTAATCTTTCGGTTGGCAGAATAATATGCTGCTTTCAAATCTCTTATTTGTAGCAAGTTTGTCATATTTACGACCAATTATCTTAATATTGAGCTATTTTGGAAAGAAGGCCTAAAATAAAGAAGATCATTTACCTCATTGTCTGTATCATTTAAACACTCCAGTGGGATATAATCAAACACATAAGTGATGAATTGTTGCAAAAATCATCTAGAACAGTGTTGCCCAAAAGCCAAAAAGCCTATCCCATGTGATAGGAACTTATAATTCTGACGGCGTAGCAGCCGACACACGCATAAATAGCACGCTCGGCAGCTTGCTTGTGTGCTTTTGGACACCACTGATGTAGTATCATCAGCAATAATCCTTTAAAATACTCAAAAAGTCTAAATTTGTTGCCTTGTGTTATTTAATAAACTTTGGACTCGAGCATCTGATTAAGATAACTGCAAAAATCACTTTTTTCTTGATTGCGTCATGCACAAAAATTCTTACTCACATTTATTCATCTCACAAAACTCAAAACTCAACTCAACTCAAACCGCAATCGCATCGAGCGATTGTGCCAGAGTTTTTTGATCCAATATTTTTGTTCATACTTATTCACCGAACAATCTCAACTCATACCGCAATCGCATCAAGCAGTTGAACTAGAATTTTTGTTCGATCGAACAAAACTCTGCCAACTCAGGCCAACGCATTACGAGAGACATAGGAGAGAGTGATAGCGATCAAATCACCCGAGCTGAGTGGAATGAAGCGAGCTTGATTATACTCAGAGTGCCAACAATTGAGTTGAATTAAACTCAAGGGCGAGCATGTTGCGTATGCAAGTTCGATGCATTGATCGCAAAGCGATGTGAGTGATTTGCGATTTGATCTGATTCAGTCGTACAACATCGACCAGTAAATAACATAGTCTCTATTTAATACCATTTTTAGCTACTCTTAAACAAAATGGCATCATTTGAAGCTTTTAAGCGAAAGTTTAAGACAATTAAGTCGTACTAAAAAACTAGTTGGCATCACCTTAAAAAGTTAAAACCTTCTTGGCAGTACTATTAGGCAAATCGGGAGCTCTATTTGCCAATAAATTTATAAAACCCACAGTGGAAACAGTTGTAAAAGCCTAAGCATAGTCTAAGGCCATTTTAGATAATTTCTTAGCAAGTTGGCAGCACTTACAATGGCTACGTTTAGCATATATATATTATAGGTTGGCGATTTCTGTTTTGTGATGACCAATTTTATTTAGCACTTCCAAAGAACTCACGACCAAGAAAGTTTGAGGGGAAATTAGCAATATGGATCTACGATGTTATACAAAGTTTCTTTTGGCAGATTTCGCACATTGGAAATTCCCCTTGTCATTCACTTGTATGTCCGTTACTCATCTGTGTTATTTCTAGAGCTGGGTTCCTCAATAAGAGAGGACAGAAAATCGTTAAACAGAATTATCTGCTGAGTGAGCCCAATTAGCTCACATAGGTCGGGCTTCCAGCAAAATGTACTGTTTTTTTTTGCTCTGCCATAAGCATTGTGCGGGCACTCTTAAATAAATGTTTTGAACAACTAAAATAAAATGTTTGAACAACTGGCAATTCCCAACATAAATTTTATAAACAATAACTCACTTATTTTTAATCAATTCCCGGTGACCGAAACATAATTTCAGATGTTGAATCTTACCTGGAAGAAGAAGAAACCAAAAAAGATATATTAATTAAACTATTTTGCATTCAAAAATAAGAATTTGTATAAGTTGAGTTTTAAATTCATTTCTTATTTTTTCATTTCATTTTTACACTTGTACTTTACACCTTGTCTATGTACGTCTATCCCCCCCTGAGCTTAGCTTTACTGGTCACTTTTGGTGGGCAAAAGTCCAAAAATAAGAAAAAGGAATAAATAAAAATTCATCTGGTTTATCCAGACACAACATTCCACCAAAGTTGTTTGTCGCTGGCGGCTTCTCTCTGCCTTACGTCTGGTCTGTTTCGTAGATTTGCTAATCATTGTGACGCCCACACGCGCACACATACACACGCACAGTCGTAAAAGCAGAAGAAGCAGCAACTGTGAGAGAAGGCAGACAGTCGGACGTTTTTGATTTACATACCGGAGAAAAGACTGAGACGACGTGGACGGCCTTATTTTTATTACATAATCAACGGCAGCCACAGCATCAGCCGACTGACTTTTGTCAATGAATCTGCTTGCCTTCTAATTCTTCCTCTCTCTCTCCGTCTGGTATCGTTAGACTGTCTAAGTAAGTGAATTTCACTTTTGATTGCATTTATAATGACTAATGCGCTCTCTCCTAGTCTCGAGGTCTCGAGATCGCACTCCTCCCCCGTGGCTGCTCTTGAGACGTCATCGCCTCAAGTCAAATCAAAATCACACAAAGGCCGCATGTCACTCGATTAGCGTTTGAATCGATGCTCCGTCGTCCGTCTGTCCGGCTTGAGTTGTGATAAGGGATTTCGCATTAGCATTATGAGATTTCAGAAGAAGGCCCAAAGCCTAGTAAGTAGTCAGTCAGATAGCCAAAAGGCAAAGACGCAGATCGTAAAAATAAAAGCACAAAAAAATATATTCTCCTTATTTATACAAAACGAAAACAATGGAAAAAACGACAAATACAAATGGCAAGAATGAAAAAAACAGCAAATGAAACGAAATTCAGACTTCGACCCAGACATCAGGCCCGATTTCGATTGTAGTAAGTGTGTGCGTGTGTGTGTGAACGAGCACTGCGGGTGTGTGAGTAAACTTGATTACGGATTGTGCTGTTTTGTTATTATAGCTAAGGTATGGGAGGGGGGGGCAAATACACTTTGATCATCATGTTGGTAACACGGCAATACATAGAGAAATTGCAATTATCTTTGATTTATATAAACAAGATAGAAATCCGCCTGACATTCTGACGGATATTGTAGACTTATTGGACCCCTTGAAACTCTAACGGCAATATATTATCGACAAATGACTGAATATAGCTAAAAAAAGCTGCGAACCGAACTTTGAACCGAACCAATTGGGGAAAAATAACTGAATCTTCACCTGTTCCGAACCAAACTGTTGCCTACAAGAGTTTTTCGAAAATAAAAATTAAAACCAATCAAACCAAAAACTTCGAACCTGATATTTTGGATTATAAATCATTGGAACGTTTTGTTTTGAACTGGATCTTTTCAAAAATAATTTAGGATTGCCCTGAAAATAAGCAAATCTACATGTAGATTTGGCCTTAATTTTCTTGGGTTGAAAATTTTTTTAAAAAATTGAATACATTGAATATTGACAAAGTAGAATATTGATTATATATGATATGACTAACATTTAGAAAAAATAATTTAGTTTCTTAAAACTGTTAAGCCAACAGCATTGGGTCTTAAGAACTTAACAAAAATTCTAATCAATTTCGATTACGCTTTTAGAGAGAAATTATAATCAATTTCTGAACGCAATATCTAACTCCATATTTCCAGCCTACACTCAAATAGTTTAGAGTCATAGCTTAAATAATTTCTAAAACATGTCTCTGAACCACTTTTGAATCTATTTTTAAGCGCTGTCGGACCAATACACAGTCTTGGTACATAGCCTATGAATATTCTCTGATCAACATTAACATTATATTGGACCTTCTAAGTATGCAATTTTTAAGGTCATATCTAATGCTTTTTGCTCTTTGGTCATATATTTGTTTCATTAATATATAGTCTGCGTTGATTTTTTAAAAAAATTATTTTAAATATGTCTTTGGGAATGCTAGGACCTCCTTTTTTTTCATTTTGCCGTTTTCGGGTACGACCTTTAGAACATATTTTATAATGTTAAAAGGAATCGTTCCAGCGGAAGTATACATCACGTTAGTATATGTATATCTATACGTGTGCTTCATTTTATATTTTAAGCCTTGGAATATAATAAGTAAAATTTACTTACTGAAAACGTGAAAACATGGTTTTTCACGACCATTTTTGTTCGACGATTTACTAAGATAAAGACAAGAGTTAAATTTCCCTTGACTTTTAATGATATTCATTGTCGAAATTTGCCACAGCGGCGAAATTAATCGTGTCCATCCTTGGCTGTGATCGTAAGATCGTAATTGGTTAAGAATAATGAATCTATATTTATTAACAATTAGACGTTTGGGTGTAACAAAGCAAGACCAAGTTCTTGGAACCATTCATACGTGGCATGTTTTTGCTACCTCACATAGAAGACTGCAAAACAGTTCAGAATCGAACACCGCGTTACCGTTCCGAAAAGTGTTTTTTGAGTCTATTGAACATAATCATGAACCAAATCATTGACATTTATGAAATCTCCAAACTGAACCACAACCAGGTCCCCTCGGATTGCAATAGGTTCTGTTCAAAAACACTTTTTATAAAACATTTTTTAATTTTCCCAAAAATATTGCCTGGAACTAGATCAATGAAAAGTTAAGTTTATTTTCTCTATAACCTGCCTTTGGAATTCTCAAATGTTTATAGCAATGCTGGTATGTCATACACCAACTTGCAGAAGACAAGCCAAGACTGCTGATGATTGAATCAGGAGATTCATGAAACAGCCGTACAGTCGACCAGCCTTTTTTGTGATCTGTGTGTGTGTTTTGTTTTTGGTAAAGTTATGAATATATTTATGCTAAAAGTTTAATGATTGATCGATTCTTAAAGTACATATACCTTCAGCTCAAAAATTTATAAAAAGTTTCTGTCTTTAATTTGAAATTGCGCTGGAAATGAATTTTTTCTATTTTATTTTTGGGTTGAATTGCCTTAGGACGGACTTTAGAGAAGAATTTCTTTTTAGGATTCGTTGTGTTTTTATTGTACTGTTTAAAAGACCTTCCGACAAAGACTTCATTAAATGTAACTGATGAGACAGTTAGATCCGAAACTTTAAGTTTGATGTTTTTTTGTTGTTGCATAATTATTCCTGGTGTAAGAATCAAATTTAAATTTTAATCAAAACGATTTGAACTGTTTCTGAGATTTATTATGGCAAGTAAACATTTCCTTAAATAAATAATTTTAGAGTATTCATTGCTCGGTATTCCCTTAAACAATAATCTAGCTCTAATAGCTTATTTAATAGTTTTTTTTTCGCTTGAATATGTGTAGAACCTCTCATAGATTATATATTTTGATAGTTAATCGTAGTTGGTTGGTTCATTCAATGACTACACTTGAAGTGGACACGTGATTATCTATTGGAATCTCGGCATTAAATGTCTTATCACCTTTTTTAACAGCTTCCTGCAATTCGCATGCAATTTCAGTTTCATAACCTTGGCTTTTTTTTTTTCTTTTGGTCATGTGGATGATGCGGGACAATGTTACGTCGACAGGTGCTTAGTCCAAACAAGATTGATAAGACTTTTGATGTTGTGCCAGAAGCAGACACAGAAGCAATTCGAGTCAGACGGTTGATAAAAAGAGACCTTGGTTTTTGGTTGGCGTCAGCTGTTTAATTAGCTTTCGAAAAGTTGATTTTGGCTCATACGCAACACAATTTTCCGCATTTTTTCCTGCCACAAATTAAAGACCATCAAGTAATAAACTTTCATTGGAGCATTCACATTTTTGGCGTATGCGTAACATTCTTATGCTATGAGCTCAACTCTTAATGGGGGAAAAGCCCATTTTTCTATGAGCAAATGACAAAAGGAGAGTGGAGAGTTTTGAGAAGAGGGGGCCGGCGGGTGGCGTTGGGCCAGGTAGATGGCAAAAAAGCAAGACGACAACGCATATGTATGAGTACGTACACATATGTAAGAGTGAGTATCTATGTGAAAGGCAAAAAAAAAACGAGTAGAAGAAGTAGAAAAACTGAGACGTGTGTCTGTGGAGCGTAGCATAGCCAAGAGGCAAAAAGAGCTAGCTCTGATGGAGCTGGCTTACGCACGGGTTCATTGAACGGAAGTGATTTGCCTACTCCTCCAGAGAGAAAGAGAGATAGTTAGGCAGAGTGAGAGACAGAGAGGGAGAGAGAAGTAAAGAGTTTCAAGCGACTTTGACTTGGTCTTTGGTGTTTTGTATGCTGGGTTTTTTGTTCGTTCTCTTTGGAAGCCTTTGTTTTCTTTTAAAGATGAACGATTTTAGTTGGCTATAACCAATCAACCTTAATTAAACTTGAGTTTAGTTCTGACTTTAATCCAGGTTAAAGTATTTCATTTGTTACTTGTTTAATCCAAATTCAATTTAATTTTCGAAATTAAAAGATTCTGTGCCTTTTTCAGAAGAGAGGAGTGTGCTGATGTGTACCTTAAGATACCTGTGGCAAAGTTCCTGTGTGCATGATTTAATAAAAGCTACATTAATTTCGCTTCTCATCATTTTCGTTATGAACTTATTTATACAAAACTCGTTTGACTGGGTCCTTGTTCCTCTTTTACCTAGATCTAACGTATAGACTGGCTCTAAGTCATAATTCTGTACACTCTGATTTGATCTCTAATTTAGGGTTCACTAAGAAGAGAGGACGGAAAATGTGTCTGTCTCTCTCTGATACACAGTAATGCATATTTTCGGAGTGAAGATTAGGTACTTCCTAATAAGCCTTTAAGAATAATAGCCTTTGTCTAGTTCTACCATTAGACGATTATTATACTTTTGGAGTAACAAAACAATATAGTATAACGCTAAAATGAAAATTTAGATTGAATGAAAATCATTTAAAACCTTTATTTTTATAAAGCTTGACGCTGATTCCATTAAAGAGGAGCGCTGCCCACACCAGCCTGTCAAAGTAATATTAGCTACGTTTCCCTGGTTTTTCTTAAATTCAATTTGAAAACTTGAACTTATTCCACCATTTTTTCTTACTAACACGGGCTCTTGTCAATGACTTGCAACTGTTTCCTTATCAAAAAAAATACTCTAGTTCTGTAGCTGCATGATAGATGGAGGAAATCACGATGGACAGTACCTTGAGTAATTCTCAGATAACGACCATATAATATCAAGACAGCACGTTTGCTCGGTCGAACCCAGTTTAGTTATAGACAGCAACCGTCTTCGTCACGAACTCGAACCGATGTTTCATACAAAAATTGTACAGTCAAAGTTAATATTCAGCTAACTTTTGACTGTCATGTTAAAACCACTTTTATATTTATTGGTAGCATGAAGGAAAAATTCAAAATTACTTTTAAAAATCAAATATTACCGAGTAAGAACCAAGAACTTCACATTTTCGGCTTAATTTGTTAATAAGCTGCCTTCACACTCTTTGACACATGACAAATTATAGTCTAGTAGTCCTGCTTTTTGTTCTGTTTTAAATTTTAATAGCTTGTCAAATTCATAGAGTTTCATGGGGAAATGCGGGCCTACTAGATGTCATGGGTTATGTGTCGAACAGGGTGAAGGCAGCCTAATTCTAGTCCTAATAGGCTTAAGTTTCATGTTGAAGAAAATGACAAAATAAACGAAAACTGAACTTACGTTTTCAAAAGTAAAAAATCGGAAAAAGAGTTATGTTTTCTATTTTAAGGTAACCCTTCACCGCCATCAAACATGTCGATGTGATAACATCACTTCAAGAATAGTTTTTGTGAGAACTACAAAAACTCAAAATGAGTTGATATTGTTCAATTTTTATGAACTTGATTTGAGTAAATATTGTTCCATTTTCAAGAAAGCTTTAAACTCTACTAGGACAAAAATTTGATTGAACCTGGGACCAGGTGTGAGCGGATTCCTCGCAATTGGGTGGAATAGGGAACGGGGACATAACTCTCATGATTGGAAGTGGCAAACCTCCTGGATATGTGCGCTGCTGCTTATCTTACACCCACATATTCCATAGGAATTGGAAACGTCGCTACAACGACCCTGTCGCGTTTCATTTAAGTTTGTCAGAAAAAACACAAACAAATTAGTTCGGGCTTGTCTTTGAATTGAACCCGGTACCATATGCAATTGACGTATGGAATGACGCGCCAGCACATTCAGAAGTTGTACACTTTTGCAGATTCACATCTAGAGGGCTACTTATGCTTGGTTGAGCTCAAGGTGAATTTACTTACAAGGTAACGTATTCCGTTGTGGGGAGGGGTCTTAATTTTTTCAACTCGCTCTCTCGGCTCTCTGAGATAGATGACAGTTGCTCTGAGAGGCAGATGTTAGGCATCGTAAGGCCCCTCGAAAGATAGCAGCTGTGGGTAACATGATGGAATTATACCAGGTGAAGTCATTAGAGTAGGCTGCCTCTATTTTGGGGTACCAGTTGAATGGTGAAAAACACTCAGTAGCAAAGGGGCTGGGGTCATATCAACTGGTACCTCTCTCGCATGGTGAATTCCTGACGACACTACCTTGTTAATTATACCATGGTGGAAATACGTCACCTTGTAAGAAAATTCACCCTGGTTGAGCTGACAAGAGGGAGATCAAATAGAGAGACAGCTTCTCTCTCTCTCTCTCTTGTTTATCTTTCTATTAAAAACCTGGTTTTGTTGTTGCTTAAAGCAAATATTACTCATTCCAGAAACATTTCGAACATTAGCTTTCAAAAATTTTGACAACATTTTGTTTTTATTTTAAGTTAAAGGAAACTTTTTTTTAAACAGGTTTTTTCTCTCTGTGTACCATATTGGTTCCTGGGATAATAAAAGCTATAAGCAAGGACCAGGGTTTATGGTTTATAGTAGCATCTAAAATTAGTTTTATTTCTTCATTGAAGCGTTTTTTCATGCTATTTTCTGTAAATTTATGTTTTTATCGATAATGATTTATTATTATGTTTTGAACCGAACCTATATCATTCATTAGTTTCAAGGGCTTTAAAACCCTGAACCATAACAGTTCATAGCATTTCGGTACTGCAGCCTTTAGTAGCTTGTAATAAATGTCCTTTTTTCTTTAAAGAATATTTTTGAAACTTATGCGGATAAGTTCATCCAGATCGGGTAATAATCGATTAATTTTTATGACATATCTTGGGGTTTGGGCAAACATTTAGTACAGAGATTTGTTTTGAAAGCCTTATACTCTGATGAGATAAAAATATAGTTCGGTTAAATAGTTTTGAAATCTGAATAATTTTAGGTAATGGTCTTATTTAAATGAAGTTTTGTGCCGAAATAAGTTTTGATTCCATCTGAGTAAAGGCCTTAAGTCTTTTTACAAACATTCTGTTGGTTTGGTGATATCTTTGATATCGACATTCTCCAAATACCACTCGAAATGCTACAAATTTTCCTTCAAAATTGGATCTTTAAAATTGATCATGCTAGCCGCAGTTATGATCAGTTATGATTTTTAAGATAATAACAATTACCCAATCTATTATCTTTTTCATAACTAAATAAATACTTAATAAAGTTTACCTCATATATTTGAGTTTTGGAATAAACTATTAAACGTTTTAAGTATCGAAATTACGTCCATTTTTCAGCAAGATTTGTAATTTTTTTAATATTGGCCAATAATAGTATATGAGTGAGTACCAAAGGGTCATACCATACTGAGAAGCACTTTATATTTACTAAAAATATTTCCTCTTTTATAAAATCTTCAATCCTAACCGGCTAAATAAAGGTTATACATGATCAAAAAGCAACTAATCAGAACCCCAGAAGCCCCTTCACACATTGTACACAGAACCTGCAGGTGTGTAAAATTTAATATCCTCTCAATTGATTTTCACTAATTTGGAATTCTGACTATGACGTCCAGAGTCGTTGTCCAAAACACATTTAGTTATAAAGAATTTAAATATAATATTTTTTTTTTCTTTGGATTCCCGCATCTAATTTATTACAAAAGTTTTTATGACAGCCGAGCAAAAAATATATTAAAGGGTTTTAAAAGCATTCAAGAATGCTTTAAAACAAATGTTTTTTGTTTTTGTTCATATCTATAGATCATGTTATGTGGCTATATCTTTGCTGGTCTGTTTGAGACTGATTTGAAAATTTATTGCATTTATGTGGAAAGTGGACAGTTTTGACTGGATTTGTTTTTCAACAAAAATTTGTGTTGTGTGTTTGTGTGTGTGTGTGTTGACAGGAAGTCGCTAGAATTTCGATTTATGTGTGTTGTGTGAGCTCACCTGTTTTGTTTTTGTTTTGGTTTGAATTGAATTTTACAAAATTTTTTAACTAAATTATTTTTAGAATTTATTTAGGATTTAGGCTAAATTTATCCTAAATTTCTTAAACACTTTCTTGACACTTTATCATAATTTAGCTAAGCGACACTGGTTATTTATTTGAATTATTTTTTATGTGGTATATTTACAGCTTTTGTTGTTATTATATTTCTTTTATTTTCTGCGGCGATTAGGAATGCTTTGAGTACAGGAACGCTGGCTATGTGTGTTGTGTGTGAGAGTAGATGTATCTATAGCTGTATCTTCTGTTTATATATATTGTAGTTGTTGTTGTTGCTGTTTGTGCTTTTGGTTTTGTTTTTCACATTTCGATGCTTCTTTTTGCGTAGTTAAATATTGTTTTTTAAACCGAAAAAACTAGGGAAAAATGGTGGCTTGTTGTTTCTTTTTTTTTTCTTTTTGTTTTTAAACATTTGTTGTGTCGCGACAAACGAAACGAACTGAAACGCACGCAAAGTTACACTGCGAACAGCAGACACGGCAAAGATAGCGGCAACAACTTGGCTGGCCAGATACAATAAAAAAAAAAGCGGTTCTCTCTCTTAGTCTCGCTCTTTGGAGAGTGAGTCTCTCTCGCGCTCTGTCTGTCTCTCTCGGAGAGGAACGTGTGGCAAACGAAACGCCAAGCTTTTTGCGTTCGTTCGTTGAATTTTGTGGGTTGTTTTTGTCTGTCTGGTTTTATTTTAATAATTACTTGCTGAATGCCCGGCGACGCTCGGGTGCGATTATATTCAAGTTTGAATCGATATTGGCATTTTTAAGTTTTGAAATAATTTCTGAGATATGGTTTTTAACCACTTTCGATTATACTGCAGTCTATAATTGTTTGCCACATACATTCATTTTTAGATATGTATGTCTAGATCGGTTTGGCTCCTCTGGTTGTTGTAGTTGCTTTTTGTTGTTGTGGCGAAAAGCGCAAAACAATTGTTGTCTGAGTGAAGTATGCCACCACCACAACAACAACAACAACAACAGCAAAGCAAAGACAAAGCTGCTGCCATGACGTAACGGCAACCATAAGCGATGCTACGTTGTTTATTTATTTTGATTTTTTTGTTTTGCGTTTGTTTTTTGTTGTTGGCTTAACATTTTTGATAAGGCACCCGGACACTCTTTAATTGTTTTATATTTGAGAGATTCAATTGTTATGGGGTTATAAAATTTGATTTTGTTGTGTTTTTTTTTTAGAAGTATTCTTCTGTTTTTTTTTTTGTCAACCGCGCACAACACACAACACACACGTCCGAAACGTTTGAAAGTTTCTTGCGTTTTGCGAGCTTCAATCTGAAAAGCCCAAGAGCCAAGAGTAGGCAAGAGAGCATGCGCAAGGCAAAGAGAGACCAGAAAGAGAGTCCAACTGTTATTAGACTGTTAACACAGCTGTGGTTAACAGCCCAGTTACTATGCATCCAAAGGAAATGCATTTAGAGGGTGAAGAGTGGGGAAAAAGAGGGGGTGTAAAATTTGCAATTTATTTAAATATTTATTTCAACATTTAGCTAAGCAAAACCAAAATGAATTTCACTGTCAAGCTGTCTGGAGCGCCGCCGTCTAAAGTTCAAGAAATTGAATTGTAAACAGTATACACTGCAGGTCACTTGAATAAGTTCTGCATAATTACATTAGTTATTGGTATTTTTTAAAAATCCGGTGGATTCAGTTAATTGTTTTATTATTTTTATACTCTGTACCGAAGGTACATAGAGTATAGTAAGTTTGTGCAAAAAAAAAAGTATATATATTCTTGATCAGCATCAACAGGCCATGTCCGTCTGTCCGTCCGTCCGTCCGTATGAATAAAACAGATCTCAGAGATGGTAAGAGATAGAGGTTTGACATGTATGGGACAAATGCTTCTTATAGTTGCAGGCAGATCAAGTTTATTTTCAATTTTTTCCACGCCCCCTATCGCCCTGAAATTTTGAAAAAACGTCATATCTCCCGCAGTTTTAGAGATAGATGATTCGTTTTTTCTAGAGATAGTTAGTCATTCGTAATATGTATCGATTTGCCGAAGAAATGATAAAGATCGGATGAGCGGTTCTCAAGTTATGACCAAAAAATAAAATCACCCCTCCCCCACCCCCTCCCACGCACTCACAACCAACATTGAATTTCATTCAACAACATGCGAGTGAAAGAGAGAGGGGGAGAGAGAGAAACTTAAAGATGAGCGCAGCAGAAGCGTTGCATTCAGCTCCTACTCTTGATACAGAGTATGATATAGTCGGGCCTGACCGACTTTCTCACTTGTTTTTAAAGAGAATTTTAATTTATGGTTTATGTCTAAGTTTGCTTCGATTTTGTTCGTCTAGAAATTTGTACCTTTTTTTTGTTAAATCGTTTGAAAAGGTTCAAGCGATACAGTCTAAGTTATCTTCAAATGATCAGTCGGAATCGATCGCAATCGATTAGTTCACAAATAATTTGGTAAGTTAGCAGAATAATTTGTAAATTGTGAAGGGGCAAGTGCCTGGCAGAAATGAAAAAGGGTCAGAAAATTTCTTTCAATGAATGTCATTTGATCCAAAAAAACAAAATCCGTCCAGAGTTGGAAGAAGTCAATATGTATTGGGCATATTGGTATTGAAAGTAGTTTTGTATTTTGGTACATGTGAATGGCATTTTCTCACTTCAAAAATGAATGCAACGAACTATAATTAAAGTCCTTAAGTCAGACCAATTTGAGACGAATTTCTTGGACCAATCAACAAGACACCAATAAATACCGCAAGAGAAATCAAAGTACGGACTCGACTCGGAATATAAAAACTCATTGATTGCTTAAATTTGGAAAAATTGGAAAACCTCTAAAACTCATTAGATAGCAACATTTCCACAAATATATAGAGTACTTTTATTAAAAAAACAACAAAAAATATAAAAATATTTAATAAACTTGTTAATTTTAAGTGATTTTAACCCCTTAAAAACTGTCCATAGATCGGCTCGTAAGAATTTCATAAAGACTTAAAAGGTGTGCCTGGGAGACCAAAAAAGCAAATAGAAAAACAAATTTAAAAATTAAAAAATTTAAAAGTTAAAAATTTTTTAAAAGTAAGAAATAATAAAAATTAAAAATAACCTTTGTGATTTCCAAACAATCCGAAAAAAAGTTCAGCAATAAAATTGTATTTTAGGATGAACTCAAAATTTTCAAAAAGTAAGTAAGTTTTATTATTGTGATCGGTAATAGGAAAGACACTACATATGGGCATTTCCATGACGCCGAACGGGACAATCGTACGCATTTCAACATTCAAAAAAGTCAGAATAAAACGGATTTTTATTTTTACCATAGGCTTAACTTATAGCTCTTCAACAGCCCTACAATTGATGCAAAGATAGATTTTGGAAAATTTTTTGGTTTCAAGATAATCGCAAAAAAACATGACATTCGCACGGGACAAAAATAGAAGTGGTTTTCGCGGGAAACCATTCAAACGCTGAATTCAGCGAATCCTGGGGCAATATATTAATGCGATAAATATTAGAATGTAGTGCAGTGATGTCTCTTTAAAATGTTTTTTATTTCACCCAAAAATAACTTACAGTTTGTTCAAAATGTAAGCTTAAGCATTTTCGCACGGGACAGTTTTTTCCATCATTATATTTATGTGGTTTCTGCTATAATGCGACGCAAAAACTTACAGGTAATTGCATTAAAATAGTTTCTCATGGTCTCTTATGCATTCATGTATATCCCTTTCTACCATCAGAAATATTCTAGATAGCGAAAGTACATGTAATCTAAAGTCACTTTTTTCCAAAAAATTAAGCAATTTTAATGTCAAAATGAGAAAAATCGCTCTAGCACGGCCGTGAAACCGAATATATCCAATTGGGTTATTAGTAAATGTAAGATTAGCTTACATTAGCTTAATTTGGTTGTTTCCCTATAAAAATTCGATAAAATATAGTTTTTTTTAACCACTTTTTACTTTTTGGCCCAGGTTGACCTTTTGGTGGAAATGCCCATATCTATTACCGCATTTTCCAATGTCAGATCCCAAGGCAAGACTTTTTCTATCAAATTTGGCTCTCGGCCGTATAGCTAATTTAGAAAACGTATAGCTAAGTTTCAATAAATGTATCCTCGTAAAGGCGGCGAGAACCAAAAATTGGGATCCAATGTCAGTTTCCAAAAACGGTAGTTTTTTTTCACGTGCGTCATCTATAATATCTATAAGTCTTTGGTGATAGTTTAGGATCTCTCAGAGAAACAGCGAATTAATTTCTTAATTTAATTATTTTATTTATTAATTTTAAATTATTTCAAGAACGTTGCGGTTGTCATCCATAATTTCTTTTTAAACGAATTTTAACACAAATGAAATAAATAATTAAATTTAACAAATCAAATTTTTCAAAGACCTTACCATGACTTCCCCCTAGCTCGAAAAAGTTCTCATGGACCGTCAAATTCTGGACCGTCAAAATTTTTAAATTTTATTTTGAGCACAAACGCTTTTTACCTTATAAAAATGATTTAAATGCGTTTTTGATTTTTCAAATAATTTTCGGTGACAAAGGGTGTTTCAAAAACTCTCACACACACATAAATCATAAAAAGTTAATGGTAATTTAATTTTAAAATTTTATTATTTATTTGACATAAATATGTAAATACATATTATGATATAAAACCTGCATTTAAAAAAATGCTTTTAAAACGAAACCGGATGACCACGCGATTTTACGCAAAAAGACTCTTTTTAATTTGTATGAGTAGAAATTTTCTTTTAGTTTTCTAAGAAAAAGATGGAAATTTAAACAATTGCCTTGAACGTTTTTTTAATTCTTTAAAAGTCATCAGAAACCCGTTTTTTTTTTTGGTACACCCTACTGTTTAGATACTGATCCACCTCTTTCCAACTCTTTCTCCCTCCACTCATCACTCTTCATCGCCTCTTCATCGCCTCTTTTCCCCTCTTTCATCACCACTTATAACCAGGGCTTAATCCCAAAACGAATTTCGGTTCCGGTTCCGGTACGTCCCGAAATGAATGTTTCGTTTAAAGGTTCTATTTCGGTTTTCAATTAATTTCGGTTTTTGGTTTCGATACGGTACCAGAATTATTATTTCTGTATACCGGTACGTACCGGTATAAGTACTGCTTCATTTATATTGGAAAAAATTAATTCTGAGATAAATCTGAATTATTTTATTTCAGTGTAATAAAACCAATAAAAATGCAACACAAAATGTATGGTTTCACCGTCAAAGTAAAATTAGAAAAACTATTTTATATTTCTTATTACTATACTTTACTATACTCGCATATAATATTAATTTTAGGGTTTTCACGATATTTGGTTATTAAGAAATCTGTTTAAAAATAACTTCCAAAAAATTTGACATCACCCAGGTCATGAGATTAACGTAATCTGCGTAGCTGGAAAAAAGCCTTTTACTTTTAAAATCTCATACAACACTGGGAATTTTGTGAAAGATTTGACCACAAGTTAAGAACTCTTTCATTGTTTCGAACAAGTTTTTTTTCCTGTCATATCAACTTCGTCGGCGCTTTAAGATAAAATAGTATGAAAACTGCATTCATCATAAAGCAATGATTGCTCAGCTACCGACTCAGTACTTAGCGTTACGTTTTATCTAGGGTCCAAAAATATGTCACATATTCAGTCGAACTTCCTTATAGCGAAGTTCAAGAGGACACAAAAAGGTTTGTCAGAAGGATATAAAGAAAGAAATACTTAGTACAAAACTGCAGTGTTCAGAAACCAATTCCTTATATAGAGAACTTCTTTGTACAAGCATTGTTTTCAAAAAGGGTTTTTTCTCGCTATTCTACCTCCTGAACAAATAATTTCACTAGATGACAAGATGTTGGAATAAAAATTACCCGAAACTAAATTTTCCGATTGAAATGTGCCACCTCAGCTGGTGTTAATATGCACATAATTTTGCAAACTGAGTCCCATAATTTCTGATGCCTAAGAAAGCTGTTATTTGGAGCCGCGAAATTGGAGCAGATGATGCGAAAAAAACCGAAACTGTACCGGTATCAACGTTTCGGTTTAGTTCCGGTTAGATCGGTTCCAATAATAACGGTAAACGGTATTCGGTTCTCAAAAAAATTTGTATCGGTTTCGGTTCCGGTTCCGGTACGTGACTTGAAACGGTTTATTTCGGTTAACGGTTCCGGTTTCGGTTCTGGTATTGA
The DNA here is from genome assembly GCA_018904275.1 of Lordiphosa clarofinis. NCBI lineage: Eukaryota > Metazoa > Arthropoda > Insecta > Diptera > Drosophilidae > Lordiphosa > Lordiphosa clarofinis. Next base: position 923,885 of record JAEIGQ010000026.1, read on the forward strand.
GCCCTGCTTATAACCCTTTTCATCACTTGTTTCATCACCTTTTTTATAACCACATTTATAAGCTCTGTCATCACCTCTTTCATACCATCTTTTCCCCCTCTTTTCCACGGGACACTCCACAAAACAACAACACAATATATGTATAAAGTTGCGTCACGTGACGCTGAAATAAAGTTTTACTCCTTCTAAATTCTTCAGTGCCGAGATTAAGGATATTTCACTTGAAAAATTTTTCTGGCTAAGATTTTTCTTTGGCAGCTTTACTATATTGTTGTCCGATTTTCATCAAGCTTGATGGAAAAAACTTATAAATTCGAGGTTGAAATGTGTTCTGAGATGCTTCCTTCAAGGCGTTACAAACATCTGGACATAATTAAAATACCCTATTCAAGGTTATAAAAAGGTTTATTTTGTTTTTTTTGCATGAAGTTAATCACTTAAAAACCTATTCACATTGCCACTTTTAAATGGTAGAATTAATGAACCTATTTAAGTGACATGCTGTGTAAATGAAGGGGGTGAGGGGTTGAGCGGGGGTATGTCTGGCAACCGCAAGTTAATTAAATTTATTTATGCCACTTTTTTTTTGTGGTTTTATTTATAATCAAATGAATCACATGTGATAATCGCTGTTTTTTAGTACCCGCCCCCCACGGCTACCCCCTTTGGCCGAGACTTATCTGTTTGTGCTAATTAACATTGTCTGGGATCTTCAAGCTAAACTCTAAAACGTATGCCAAATGTCTGGCCAGACGACCTACCTGCGGTTAGCCAACCCCCTCTCCCCTCCCCCCACCACCCATTAACCCAAACTGGCAGTTGGTCTCGTCTCTGTCTGTGTTTGCTTTTGGCACACAATGAAATAGCAACAAAAATTAAGAAAAACACCAACAAATATTCGCACACATTGTGGCTACAATTTTGTTTATGTTGATAATTTAATAAGTGCACAGAAACCTGACGTATGTCTCGAATCGGAAATTGTGTCTGTGGTGGCCGAGGCACTTGTTGGGCCGGGGGCTGTTTGCGCACCTGGGGACCCAATCACTATCACTCGATGGATCGATTCTGGGTGGTGATCTGTCGGCTTGCCAAGGCTGTGAGCTGTCTGTCTGTATTTATAAATAAATTGTTGCAAATAAATAAAATACATATGTAGATATATACCACACATTAGTCTCGTACCTGCAATGCAATTTATCGTCGTCAGGCGGTAAGCAGTTTTGTAATTAAAAGCGCACGTGTCGTATACGTAATGTCCGATCATTGCTTTAGTCACGAATCTATACTATTTAGTTATGTACTAGCTAAGCGAAGAAGACAAATAAAAAGGTGCGCATTGTGTTACGCAAGTCAATTGGGCAATACCCCTATAAATAGGAATTAGAAATCGAGAGTTGCCTGCTGTTTGATCATGCAATAAACTGGGGAATCATGCAATAAAAGCCGAAATAATCGATGGTAACAAAATCTATATGTATTTATAAATAGGCAACGATAAAACAGTTTGGTTACATTTTAAAGGCTTGAGTATGTTGCAAATGTGGCGACAAGAAGCATTTGCTTTCATTTTACAGGCAAAAGATTTCGACAAAATACTGTCAATATTGGTAAAAGAAATTTTAAGTAGCCTATATTAAAAGTTGGTGCAGTCGGACTTGGATGCATGACAGAAGTCCATATTTCATGCCAACTTCTCACGTCAGAAGGCTTGTCAAAACCCGAAGGTTCCGTTTCGTTTGTCTTAAGAAACGCCGAGAAACTCAGGGGTTGTTGTTGTAACCGTTAACCGTTTAGGTGACGTCACACGGCAGCCTTCGGGTTCCGCGTTTCTCCTTACGAACTCAGTACTTCAGTTGCACTGACTTTGTATATCGTAGGGATTAAGACCTGAGTCGTAAGCTTACGAACCCCTGATTTTTCATGCCTTTGGTATAAAATGTCACCCCATAATCATCTTTTCATTTGTAAAATTGACATTGTATTATTGACATTTAATTTAATATACAAAACAAAAACTATTTTTGTTTATTTCTATTATTATTATTGATGTTCGCCATAATGCCTTTGGTTGCTAATGGTAGGCATGATTGTAAGTGAATTGGTCAACGTTCGCCAAGCGTTCGGAGCTGACTTCGTTTTCCTACTTCGAGCTCAATCCCACGACTAAGAGAGACTGAACAGTTTCACGATAGGCCGACTTTTAGCCTTATGAATACCTGAGTTGTAAGTTTTATGTAAGTTTTTCATGATGATAAATGGGCTAATGTCATGCCAAAAAATTATGTAGTGACTATTTTCCTGAAATTTCATGCCACCAAATGTAGTTATTTTGGGAAGCACATGCTGCAAAGTCCAAAACAGTGCGCAAAATTTGTTTCGTGAATAACTTCGGTGATTTTGCTCAGATCTCATTTTGTTTCATTTCAGAATAGATAGATTAAGGGCCTAAGATAAAATATAGATTAAGCGACGATGTTGTAACTTTAAAATTGTGGCTCTAGCAGTTTTTTTGCGGTGTAAGGGGGGAGGGGGGGGAGAATTTCGCAAACCTGAAACAAACTTTATCTGCGTACGGTATACACCTATGCTCATTAGGTCGGACATTTTATATATGGAAAAATGTAACGTCATACTGATACCCGGTTAAACTACATTTTTAATTTTTTAGTAGTTGGCGTAGACTTGGTTCGAAGTCATAACATTTGACCATACCATGAGCAATAAAAAATGTTTTTTATATAACAGACACAATGTGTTGGTAAATATATTTGGTACTTAATATATTTGGTAAAAATTTTATATTACGGCAAAATTTCTACTATTTTGCGCGGTTTACTTCTATATAAAAGCAAGTTTTAGCCGTTCATTAAGAGGCTATTAAGATATCTTTGAAGTCAGGTCGCACACTGAACTGAAGTGCTGCGCATCACGGTTGCAGCCGTTTCTGCGAATAGTCTTCTTTTACTGGGCTGCTTATAAATAAGCTTCTTCAAGATCGAAAAATAATGCGAATTACTATACTACTATGGGCAAAAAATACAGGGAAATTATTCATAAATCAAAAACTCTTTATTTAATATTGTCAATTCATTTCAATCCCTTGAAAGTAACCTCCCCCTACTGCATTACACTTGTGCCAACGTTTTTTACAATTTTGTTTGTGTTTGTAGGACAATTTTAAGAACATGCTGTAAAGTCTTCTTCTGGTATAGTCTTTAATTTCTTCTTCGAATGGGGCTCTGTCTCTTTATCGATTCAAAACGGTGTCCAGGGAGCGATCTCTTGAGCTTAGCGATTTGCCCATAGTAGCCAAAATGAACACTCAAAATGGTTTTCACTGTTATGTCTGTAGTATGTGACTAGAAGGACAGTGCGTTCATGCGTACATGGCCCTTTGCTGACTTTTACTTGCGAGCCACACTAGTCGCACTTTCTGAAATGGGCAGTCTTAAGAATTTGTTCCCATATAAAAGCGTGGAAAAACGCATCTCTTCGTTGGAAATGGGCTCGCTTCGTCAAAATTTGGTCCTAGTCTACCAACCAAAAATACATTCGATTCCTGCTCCATTTTTATTTGCTGTTCGATTAAATTCAAATTTGACAACTTTTAAAATGATACGAAGAATTCGATGACAGAATTTTGATTCGGTGAACGGGTCGTATACGTAATATTTGTGGAAACTTTGAAGGCTTTTCGCAGATTCGATTTTTTAATTCATTATGCACACCCTAAAAGTAATCGTTTAAGATGGTATCAGTTATATTTTTTATCGGCGTCCACCCTAATGTACATGCAAAAATTTGTCTCTCTATCTCTTATAGTCTCTGAGATCGACGCGTTCATACAGACAGACGGACATGGCTGAACCGACTCGGCTGTTGATGCTGATCCAGAATATATATACTTAACAGGGTCAGAAATGCTTTCTTCTCCCTGTTACATACATTTGCACATCTTTCTGATCCCCTTTTACCCATTTTTTAAAGGAATAAATTGTATGGAGAATGAAAGTCAGAGTTTTAAAAATATTTTTTAATCTTATTCAGACCCCACCTTGTACAATTTCTGTACACGGTTAAAGCATAAGGTTTTCAAGTTCATTAGATTGCTTTAGCATTATAATTTATAATTATAATTGATAAGAATGAAAGTAAACGTTTTAGGTTCTATAAAATTTTGGAAGATATTAGAGTTGACAATTTGGAATCACCCGTCACCTTGTTGGTAACAATAATACCTTACCTTACAAACGTTCTTGATCCTTTTGTTACCCCTCGTAGACATTCGAGGTAGAGATCCCAGCTCTACTTTTGCTTATTCTATCCACACTATGGTTCAGTATTCAGGACCCCCCAGAGATGGTTAACAGGGAATATATGGCTTCACATGGGCCCCTTGTGGCTAAATGGGAGAGGGACCTGCAATTCTCAACCATCGCTACCTCTTACCTAATTTATTTTTATTTTAGTCGTGGCTTTCAGACTTTTATGTACACTCTATTTATACGGGTTTGTATATACACACAGGTTTTTATTTACAATATCGATGTTGTTTTTCTGTCCATTTATATACAGCGGCTCTTCGTTCGTTGCTCTGTCTCTTCTGTCTGTCTCCCTGTTTATTAACTACTACTATATACAGTGTGACCATCGATTCTGTCTTAAAATACCTTAACCTATTTCCATTCTCCAATATTTAAAAAAAGTGTGACCTTGCTGTTAAATTTTTGGTATTTTCAATTTTAAGTGAAACTAATTTTTAATCTTCTACCTTCACCTTGGTATATCCATTATAGGCAGGCTATTTAGTTCTTTTCCCATTCTTTTTTTCGATTCGCCAAGGAGGAGACAATGCAGTGCATCTTCCCATTCTAGCATATGTTAGACATTTATGTGTGGGCTTTCGACACCCGCCAATGGCTTGCGGCGACTATTATGACCACATTTACGAGTTAGCCCGACTGCTGTCAGCGCTGGACAACGACGACCACAACGTCAACGATTGATGCCGCCGCTCCCGGGCTCGCTGGCCATAAAAATGGCTTTGTAATGGACAATGTCCCATTCTCGGCCCCCAAAAGTCACTGATTGACACTTTTTATGGTTTTGCCGGCAAAGTTCAATGAGTTATGATTCGGAGGAGGCGGCTCCATTGTTCCAGCTGTGCCCATTCAATGGTTTTAATGAGCTGCATTCAACATTCAAAACTGCATTGTACCTGTTGCATGTCCAATTGATTGATTGCCCATTCTTGGTCTCTTTTGCCTGCAAGTGAATTGTCTTCTAATGGAAGTTGGGACGTCCATTCATCATGCGATGTGGATGTGCATCATTGAGTGCAATGGATTTTAAATGAAAGCGGAGAGCGGACAAGGAGAAGGAGAAGGAGAATCATCGTTGCCGTTGCCCGACTAGACTCATTGTCTGGCCAGGCTGATTGTGAATGTGGTGCCAACGCCATTTGCCTTTTTTCGGTGTCACGAAGATGGAGACGGTGGAGGGGGGGGGGTGGAGAAGGCTGCCAGTCTAAAAATACTTGTATCAAAGTACCAACAACCACAACAACAACAACAACAACTGAGTACGTTTAACTAAGTAAGTGTAAATGCAAGTTTGTCTGCCTTGTCTTTTGTTGTCTCGCCACAGTCTGCTTATCATTGTCGCCAAACAACAACAACAACAACAACCAATAATGCCGAACATCTAAATGTCAATAGAATTTCTCTACATTGTATCATTGTATCTCATGGATGAGGAATTTGATATACTTTCATAGAAAATCATTCAATTGAGTCAATTCAGATGAACTTTTCGGGAAGAAACTTTTTTGTTAGAGATTTCCTTCAACAAGTCTTTCTCTTTTTGCAAATCCTGGCCAAGAAGTCCGTAGATAGTCATCGTCGTTTCATATCAAATTTTGTTGAACCCAGCAGATACGGTTGGGTTCGGGTTTTGTTGACCGAAATTTAACTCAAACCCGATCTGGACTTAGTCAATTTTTATACTCTGTACCAAAGGTACATAGAGTATAATAAGTTTGTGCAAAAGTATGTAACAGGGAGAAGGAATCATTTCCGACTATATAAAGTATATATATTCTTGATCAGCATCAACAGCCAAGTCGATATAGCCATGTCAGTCTGTCCGTCCGTATGAACAAGCAGATCTTAGAGATAGAGGTTTGACATGTATGGGACATATGCTTCTTATACTTGCATGCAGATCAAGTTTATTTTCAATTTTTGCCACGCCCCCTCCCGCCCCCGAAATTTGGAGAAAACTTTATATCTCCTACAGTTTTGAAGATAAACGATTCGTACCTTCTAGAGAGAGTTAGTAATTAGCAAAATTTATCGATGCCGAAGAAATGATAAAGATCGGATGAACGGTTCTCAAGTTATGAGCAAAAAAGACATCATCCTTCCCCCACCCCCTCCCACCCTATTACAACTAACACTGCACAATCTTAAAGAGAGAGAGAGAGAGAGAGAGTGAGAGAGAGATGAGCGCAGCACCAGCATTCAGCTTCTACTCCAGGTACAGAGTATGTTATAGTCGGGCTTGACCGACTTTCTTACATGTTAAAACTGATTTCCGTCATTATTATAGGAACTTCAATAGTTTTCGGTGAATTTTTTAATTTGTATCGAAGTTCGGTATATTCCGAGGTCGAAGATGAAATTAAAGCAAAAGTTGAGTTGTGAAATTTTAGTACTAAAGTCGTATTTTGAAGTAGGATAATAGGTAGAGTCTACTTTCTAATATCAAAGACCAGTCCCTAGTGGACCCAGTGGAAGAGGTCGGCGTTCGACTTCAACCAAATTACAGCCAAGCATTATTACCGGATTTATTAAAATTCACTGAAAATGATGCGGAGGAGCCAGCTTAGAAAACCAAACTAGGCCTGGTAAGCCACCGGAGGCTTGCGTTATCAGTCACAATTTAAATGCGTGCCCCTCAACATACATTCGAAACTTTTTATTGCCAGAACTACGGCTAAGCATTCGAGCTCCGTAACAGTTTATTGACGTTGAGCCTTATTTAGCTTCTTGGACATGTATGCTATTGGGCGCTCGCAGCCTGTGTCATCACATTGGGATAAGACGGCCTATACACCATGTAAAGAAGCATCACATTGCACAACGAAGGGTTTATCGTACTTGGGATGAGCTAAGAATGGGGCGGAACACAATTTTCTTTTCACTACTTCAAAAGCGATTTGCGCCTGCTCATTCCACTCAAATGATTTACCACGCAGTAACTCTGTAAGAGAAAATACGACTGTGGAATAGTTAGAAATAAAGCGCTGGTACCACCCAGTCATTCCCAAAAACCTTCAGAGCTGCTTTTGAGTCCTTGGTATCGGAAACTCCTCAACCGCTCTAACCTTATCACGAAGTGTTCCTTCGCCTACTAAATATCCTAGATAATCCACCCTTTTCAGACAAAACTGGCTCTTTTGTACATTTATTGTTAGTCCAGCCTTAAGAAGTTGGGTGGCGACTTCCAATAAATGTGACAGATGGTCCTCAAAATTTTGAGAGAGCACCAATAAATCGTCTAGGTAAACTAGCACATGAGACTTTAGTTGGTAAGGGATCACCAAGTCCATTAACCGTCTCATTGTTTGGGGGGCGTTTGTCAATCCGAAAGGCATCCTTTTGAATTGGTAAAGTGGCCCTCCATAATCGAAATCGGATAGGCATCTCTAACGGTAACCCCATTTAGCTTGCGTGCGTCCAAACAAAACCTTACTTTGGCCGGTTTTATATGCAGCGTGACTGGAGATGACCATAATGAGCTAGGGGCTTCTTCAATAACGTCCATCTCGAGCATACGGTCAATCTCGCCACATAAAAGCTTTTCCTTTGCAGGAGATATTGGGTAAAACCTTTGCTTTATGGGTTTGGCGTTGGCAGTGTCAATAGTATGAGTTATTAATGTGGTTAGGCCAAGACCATTTTTTTCAAAAGACGAAAAAACATCAATTACCGATTGCAATTGTGACTTTTGAGAGTCGGACAATGTTATATTAAGTGGATCTTCGTTTGATGCAACCGATATCTCATTAACAGAACCGGATGGAATGATGGAAATTCCAAATATTTGCCAAAAATCCATCCCACAGATTACCTGCTGCTCTATAGATGAAACTACTAGAAATTCAGAGTCAGAGTGAACCGAATTGTAATTCAAGGGAACAGTCATCATTCCCGCCACCGACTGCCGCTGGCCATCGGCGGTACGAACTACCCCTGTCATTTTATTCGATAAAAGATTCATAGAGAGAATTTGTTTAGCGAGATTTCCTCCAATAACGCTCTTATTGGCTCCACTGTCTAAGAGACCTAAATAATCCTGACCGAGGAATTCTATCTTAATAAAAGGACGAATATCGCCGGCTTTGTGAATGATCGACGATATTGTGAAACGACTTAAACTGCGTCTGCGTTTCCAAAATTCACACATACGCGCTGTGGAACGGGATAAAGCAAGAACGGAATCGTTAGTATCAAAAATCTCTGCACTACGCTATTGGTACTCTCGCAGTCGGACGTGGTATGGTTAGAAATGCTGGGGAACTGGTACAAGAGGTAGGGGAGAAGACAAGTCTGGTAAATTTTCAAATCTGGTGGTCGAATGTGCAATTTTGGCATCCGAGACTAATGTCGGATATCCCCTCTCGGAACACGGCGTACATCCTGTACCGAGTTTTCCGAGGCCGATTTACATTTAGCATGTTTCAAACAAATGTGCAAAATTTGATCGAAGTCGGATTACGTTGCCCCTACGTTGTTTCCCTTTACTGTACAACTGAATCTAATTCACATTTGATTCAAAAAGTGAAAGTCTATTTCGTGCTTATGTCGTGCCGTTTAGAATCTTCTGTTCGTGTACAATTTTTTCTTTTTTTATCTATAAATTCCAAATAAATAAATTAACGAAATGGCAATCAATCTTAAGTCTTCTCTAAACTGATTGGTTGCCAAATGAATTATCTACTAAAAGGTTTGTCGTCAAAGTCTTAAACTTTCCCCCTTTTTCTTATTCATTATCGCAAGATGCCGAAAAAAAAAACGAGAACAAAATGACACATTGTGCAGCTCAAATTAATAACTCAAAAGAAGTCTCGTCGTAGCCGGAAAAGGCGGCCAGACCAAACCCAACCGTCAAGACAGGCGGAGACATACCCACAATAAGGTGCTGAAAGTCAAAGACTTCTGTGTGCTGTGTGCTAAAAACCATAATAGACATCGTGCTCATTATACAAATTGCTCGGGAGACAGTTCCAGGAGACAGCAAAACCAACAAAAAGCCAAGCAAAAGGTGAACCCCTTCCGCAGGCATTGATGGACTGACAGGCAGACGGACAGAAGCAAATCCTTCATCTGCGTTTCCAACTCTGACTTTGGTCGGCGGTTGAATTCAAATTCAAATGAGGCTGAAGCTAAAGCCGTAGCTGAAGCAAAAGAATCTATTAAGATATTATCAGTTGGGACCAAGAAACTGCACTGGGTACAAAAATCAGTGCATGGCGCGTCGTTCCATGCAATTGTTGCAGACAATTTGGGTCGGGGCAACAGACGGCGACAGCCCACAATTGCGGCCATTAGTGTGGACGACGACGGCGGCGACAGACGTTGTCGAGAGAACTGCAAGGTGGAGTGTGCAGGGAGAGGCAGGGGCAGGGGTAGGGGTACATACTAAAGCAACCCTTTTTGTAGACATTTTCGTATGACAACGACAAATATTTGCCGGATAATATGAATAACAAAAGCAGCTACGTAGACATCGCCAGCCTAAGCGGACGACCGGTGGATGGTGGATGGGTGGGCGTTGCAGGACGGGGTGGTTTAGTTCAGTCAGGCCAACCTACTTAAGCTCCACGAGACCAGACCCAGGCCAGACCAGCCCAGACCAGACCAGACTCAGACTCAGTCGCCAGACGACTACAACTTACACTAAAAGGCCGTACAGCGGCTGCGGCAGCGACGAAGCCGTTGTCTGAGATGCAGACAACTTCAAAATGGAGCTGGTTGTTGGGTTGGTTGGAGTTTTGGTTTGGCCTGACTGACACAAAAGTGCTTTTGTTGCTAAGTTTAATGAAGAAGAAGAAAAGGAAGATGAGCAGCAGACGAAAGGTATACCCATACCAGAGAGAAAAAGAGAGAGAGCGAGATTGGGAGAGAAATGGGAATGAATGAAGTTAAATTACAAGAATAATACCAAATACCAAAAATTTATTAGCAAGGTCACACTTTGAGCTTAATATGCAGAATAGAACAAAAGGACTTCAAGAGGGACTAAGATGAAAGCTCATACAGTTCATCTTAGAGGCGGTCTGGTTCAGGTTTTGTGCGTTTCTTAAACCGGATAAATACCAAAACTTATAAATAAATGACGTACCGATCCTGAACCCGAACTTAATAAATTATTTTACAATTTTTTAACATCAATTCCATGTTGGAGTTGAAAATGAAGTTTGGGGCACATGGTTGTTTTTTTTAGTTTTTCTCTTCCAACACATCTCAATGTTGTGTTTTTAACTTCAATCTTGCACTACATTCATACTTTATTTAACTGAGGAACAACTGAGTTACCTGAGTTCGGAACCCACATAGCGACTTGAATAGTTCCTGTAATATTTATAAACTACTATACATAGCAAGCATTCGGAAGACAGTTTTCATTTCTTGGTATTTAACGTAGGCGGGTACCAAGCCCCATAAAACCAACCTTATTTATCCTATATTATGGCGGGTTCGCCGTTCACGTCAGCCAGCATCTTTGCGCTCAGACACCGAAGGTGGCTACGCGGATTGAATCAACTTAAGACGCAGTAGGCCAGAGCCGCGCTGGGCACATAAAGTTAAGACTTGACTCACTCCATCGCTACAATTAAGCTATGATAGATGTAGCAAAGCATGTTACCCTTAAGAATGATGAAAGTCCACTAAAATGGTACACAAAATTGGAGTGTGATATCGATTTCCGTCCCATACAATTTTATTGTCTGTAGAATCATCGCTAGTTTTTATTTGTAAAGGAAACAATCATAAAAACAATTCTTACAATCAGATCGAAGTAAATGCCCATGTGGTACTTTCCACTATGATTATATAACATCAATAATATTTGATAAAAAATTTGAATTTAATTTTGAACAATTGTAAATCGCAGCAGAAGAGTACAGGATTCTGTTAAAATTTTTTGAAAGATTACTAGAACTCATGCCGTTTTGTACTTGATATTGCAAGTATGTTTTGTTCTTGAATGTATTTAAATTAAGTATGAAACATACTAGAATAGAAAAACGACTGTTGAAATTATTCTTTTAAGAAAGATCGTACTTAGTTCAAGTACAAAATTTCTTGCATTAAGTACAGAATACACTTACTATGCAAGCTCCAAATTTGTACGTTGAATCTGTTCTTGAAATTCCCTCCTGGTACTAACTCTTTGGTAATGTAGTATGGGTAATTTTGCGACCTACAGTATAAACATCTTGGTATTTGGTTAATTAATTTCCTTTGAATTTCGATATTATATAGAGACCTTTATAGGCTTAGACCAAAAACATTTTCATATTTTTTGAAGTATTTTACTTATTTTTTGAAGTATTATTTTGAATTATTTTACTTTGATGAAAAACCTTTTTGCACTTATTTCGAGACCTTAGGACCATAACAAATTAATAATATGACCAAAAAGATATAATAAAACTGTGGAACACTCAAAATTGCCTGGGACTTGGACCAATAAATGCTCCAGAAAAACTGGGTATGAGGTGTTGCTACCTAATGCTTCTAGTTTGACAATTTATTGGTCCCAGTCCCAGGCAAAAAAAAAAGTTGAACTTTGTTCCTCTGTGTTTTACTTTGATGAAGAACCTTTTTGCACTTATTTCGAGAGTAAATCGGGCTGCACCTAGGACCATAACAAATTAATAATATGACTAAAAAGATATAATAATAGGTCGAAATGTACTTAAAATCTCCAGGAACAGTCTTCAAAAAAGTATTTGGGGATTGAAAAAATCGTACTTAAAATAAGTATTTTCACTGTGAGGCATGTGAAACATAAAACGATTGTTTTTAGGAGCTGAAATTGGATCCCAATTTTTGCTTCTCGCCACCCTTTTGAGGAATCTTATATGAAAATATAGCTGTAAGTCTTATATATTTTAAAAATACTGCTGAGAGCAAAGATTTATATATATCAAAGATGACGCATGTGATGCAAAAAATGATTGTTGTTGGGAACTGACATTGGATCCCAAAAAAAAGTTTGTTTGAGATGCGGTGTCAATATTTCGTTCCCTTACTTCTATAACTCAAAAGTTGTTGTTGTTGTGCTTTTCAGAATTGATAGATTTAAGACCTAAGATAAAGTTATTTTTCAAAACTGAAACAAACTTGATCTGCGTACGGTATATACATACATGCAAAAATTTGTATCTCTATCTCTTATAGACTCTTATAGACGGACTTTGCTAAATCGACTCGGCTGTTGATGCTGATCAAGAATGTACAAAAAAGTCTTGCGGTATTTCCGCAAGCTTGTCTTTGCAAGCGCGTAGTTCTAGTTGTATTCGTCGCATCGGTTCACGCTAGAGTTTTTGGAAAGCTCTTTTCACGCGCTAACACGTGTTTGATTTATTGTTGTTTGTTTTTAGTCGTTCGTGAGTTATAGCGTCGCAAACATGGAGCAAAATAAAGAGAAAATACGGCATATTTTACAGTACTACTACGATAAAGGCAAAAATGCATCTCATGCTGCCAATAAAATTTGTGCAGTTTATGGACCCGACACAGTTTCCATTTCCACCGCACAACGATGGTTTCAACGTTTTCGTTCTGGTGCAGAAGTGATCGAAGATGCGCCACGGTCCTGAAGGCCTGTCGTCGAAAATTGCGATAAATTGCTGAATTGATCGAAAGAGACCGGCATAGTAGCAGCCGTAGCATCGGCCAAGAGCTGGGCATGAGTCATCAAACCGTTATAAACCATTTGAAAAAGCTTGGATTCAAAAAGAAGCTCGATGTATGGGTGCCACACGATATGACTCAAAAAAACATTTTTGCCCGTATGGATGCATGCGAATCGCTTCTGAATCACAACAAAATCGACCCGTTTTTGAAGCGGATGGTGACTGGCGATGAAAAGTGGGTCACTTACGTGTTAATGGCGAACGAGCTTGGTAGTCGGAAGTTGGCCACAAGAGAGTCCTGTGAAAATTGGCTCTCCGAGTTTTTGCCAATAGGGAAGCGAGCTTCTATAAGAGGGGCATTATGAAGTTGGCATCTCGTTGGGAACTCGTCAGCGAACAAAACGGCGCATATTTGACTTAAATCGCATTATTATAACCAATTTTATGAACAATTGAAAATTTAATAAAAAAATAACGCAAGACTTTTTTGACAACCTTATATATGGTAAAAATAACCAATAGTTGATCCCGACTCAGAAATATATAGTAAGTGGAAAAGTGGGGCAAAAAATATGAGTACGATGATAAATCAATAAATTTATCATTGAGAACTGTCATCGCATAAAATTTACTGAACACAATATAATTTAATTCAGTTGCTGACTGGCGGTCAAAGAAGCAGAATAGAGCTGTTTTACGTCACTTTATTTTAGCCCACCAATAATTTTACGAACACTTTTATGACCGAACCAAACCAAACCTTCTTCTTCTTTTCTGAAAATGCTGAGCCGAAAAGAAAACAACGTATTAAATCGGTACGGTTCGGTTCAGCTCAAGACGAAAAGCCCTTCACTTCACACAACGATACTTGTGAATTTGGGCCTGTAAATCGATTCTCCAACTTAAGTATTTCTCCGAATTTCCAATAAATTACATTTTGCCACATTTACCCTCTACAAGGGAGAACACTCAAAGACCGAATAGATCCTTTAGGGATGACATGTAAGCCGTTCTAAAACATGTGATCCTTTTAATATATTTGTAATCAGACTAGAGTATATTTCTTCTTTAGCCTCACATTTCGATTTTTTCTACTGGACGACATTCTCAATGTTCAGTACAATATGGCGCACTTATATAAGGGGTCTTAAGCTATTAACATGTTTTCCAGAAATCGGAAAAAATTCCATGAAATCCCTGGTTTCTAATTAAAAAGCACTGACTGATGCTTAAAAGTTGGGATCGTTTTGGAAATCATTGAATCAGTGGATGATACATACACGCTTATCGGCAAAACCAACTAACAGAGGCCTTACGATTGTTACTCGGAGAGACCATAAACAAGGTCAACCTTAAAAAGCTATCGACGCGATGGGTGCCTCGCCTGCCTCGCAGTAGACAACCGAGGAAAAGTCGGTTCTTAGGAGTTTCAGGTGCTTTTTGTTTCGCAAGTTAATGGCTTACATTCAGATCTTAAGATTTCTAATTTGATTCCTTTTGATTTACATACTTCAAACAACACGATGATCCAATTTGTGGGATTAAAAAGCTACGTTTCCTTTCATTTTTGTCTCGAAGTTGGTGGTTTAATGACGCTGTCAGACAGTCATCAAACAAAACTCCGTATGCACTCCAGGGAAGCTGATTTCGGAAGCAGTGGGAGTGTGGTACCTCTTACCCTGGCTGTCTGGTAAATCAAAGGACCTTTTTCGCCCCCCAAATGGTTTGGCCAAGTCAATAATGCCGATCTTTGAGCAAAGGGCAACTTAAGCTCTGTGTTTCCCTCTCTCTCTCTCTCTCTGTCTCCCTAGTTGAAAAAAAAACCGAAGCGAGAGTGCAGCGCACAAAAACGCACCATGCTGTGCTCTACCTCTCCTCTCTCCTTGCCGGTTCGTACTGCACTTCAGACGGCGACGACGCTTTTGTTGCAGCCCAACACACAATCGACACACAGACAGGGACGGGGAGCGGGTTGTGCAGTCGGAGGAAAAACTGCAGACCGTGGCAGACAAAACAATATGTTTGTTTGGATTATATCGTACACACACACTCACACACACACACATAAGCGACACGGACGCGCCACGGCGACGCTTCTTTGTATGCACAAACAATTGGAGCAGGCGGAAGTTGCATGGCGGCGACGAAAACGTCGACGACGTCGGTTGCCCCGGACAACCATCGCAGCCTGAGAGAGGGAGGATGCGAAAGGGCACGCACTTCGCGTAGAGTCACGACTGAACACCCCATGGTGTTGTTGTGTGTGTGTGTGTGTGTGTGCACCTTGAAAGTTTTGCGCCCTCTCCTTGATTAACTGTCAGTGGCTGAAAAGTGATTTAATCAGAGGAATGTCCAAAGGCGGGATGACCATATGGACGCAGACCCCAAACTAAAGTCGGACCAGACATCAATCAACTTGAGACGACGACCACGACGAAGTAAGCATCCTTCAAGGCGCGCACAAAACTTTTAGTCGAAATCCACTTGCATCTTGTGGTCCTCTTGGAGTGGCCCTCGTCGTCAACGTCGCCGTCGCCCATATTTGACATGGCCATAATTACAGTCAGTTCGGCTGTAGACTGCAGCTGGACATGGGATTGGGGAAGTGCAGCTTGTTTCACAGCGCGCATTTTTTTTTTCGCCTTAGTAAATACCGCACAGTGGGTTGAATTAAGAGTAAAAGTGTAAGCGACTTAAACCAGCTGTGACCTGCTTCATCGACCGTTGGTCAGCTACTGAAAAACTGTTTGCTCACTTGTGGCTGGTGTCGGTGGAAAAATCTTAGCTAAACAAGTTTTAAAGTTATTTGGCCGAAAAGCACTCTTGGAATTATCGTCCATTTTTTTACAGCCCTCCAACCACTGTACCAATGACGCCTGAACACATCTGCAAAACAGCCTATCAATTTTTGACATGACAATCTCAGAGCAGGGGCAATGCATACAACAAAAAAAAATAAGGGAAAATAAGTAAGAATGCAGTCAGCAATTGGCCAGGGGTCGCATCGTCTCCGTCGAAGTGCAGACGTCTGCGGTCTGTGCATAAAATTACGATAAGCATAAGTGAGGCGAGGCCAAACAGTCCAAAAGGGGCTCCCCCTGAGATGAACTGTTGACTCTGCCGACTCTCTATGGGAACGCTATACCTAGGACTTGGCATTGTCAATGTCTGGTGTCCTCTGTTATGTAAGCCTATTTGCTTATTATCCTATTAAGCAAAGTTGCCAAAAAAAAAAGGGAACAAAAGCCTAAGAAAGGACACTTGTGCCTGGCAAAGGATACACGAGTGTCTCATTAAAAGAAATAAAGAAGCGACCAAGTCCTTTCTGCCTTCAAGGACAACTACAACAAGTGCCAAAAAAAATCAACGAAAATGCTCTATTAAGGCAATTCTTTTGGACCGCCCACAGCCCCCCGCCCCCCATCATTACAGCCATCTTTAGTCTCCAGACAGGCGACGCGACGCGTCGCAAAGTGGCTCAATGTCAGGCACAGACTGAGACACCAGACGCCTCAAAGTGATTCAAATGCTCATATACACACACACACACACATGGATATATTGGGACACTTTTATTCTCATCGATGCATTACACATACACAAAAGAGAAGCATTGCACGGTGGAGAATGAGCCAGGCGAAAAAGGGTAGTACAATCTGATACCTGGTAAAATATATAAAATGTTGATTATTTTCTCTTCTTTTAGAGTTTTCATTTGTCTCAGATTACTTGCCTATATACTAGAAACAAGTAAGTATGTTTTGTTCTTGGACATACTTAAATTAAGTACGAAACGTTCTAGAAAAGGAAAGTGATTGTTAATATTATTAAAAATGAATACAAACGTTCTTGAATCCAGAACATTTTGTACTTAAAAAAGCCGAATGGAAAAATTGAGTGTTCTTAGTTTAAGTACAAATATTCCTGAAAGTTTCAAAAACTGTGCTACGGAAAAGGCGATTTAATTTAAGTTAAATATCTTCTTAAAATTTCCTCCAGTTTCTCACACTTGATTATGGAGTGTGGGCAGAGTTCCGACCGACACTGAGAGAATAATCAAGAATTTTCGTACTTAAATCAAGAATTTTAAGTTTTAATACTTCAATAAGCCAGAAAATTCTTGATATAAGTACTAAATTCCTTGATTCAAGAGCGTTTTTAAAAATCCTTTAATTCTTGATTCGAAGAACGTTATAGATATATTAGCACAATTCGGGATTTTTATATGAACTCAAAAAAGCACACTCAGAAGAAAAAGTAGAAAATTTAACTCTTGAATCAAGAGCATTCGATCTCAATAGTACGAGTGTTGTTTAGAGACACGACCGACCCGATTGAGCGATGCGTGGTGTTGATCTATGCTGATTGGATTTGAGGTAGCCAAATAGAAGATAACATGTTTACTATACTGGGACTTGAACTCGAGACCTCCAAGACTGAACACACGGACGACGGCGCGCTAGCGAATCCTCCCGTCTAAGTCTTACTTAAGAATATACGCTGTTTGCATTTGTACGCCTCTAACTACGACAAACTGCTCACGCGCCTTCTCTATCTCAGTGAGAGCGCGTCGAACGCTATTCTCTCTTAGTTTGTTGCGCTTTCTCGCCTTACTTCTAAGAACCAAATTGAGAACAAATTGATCTCGATTCTACACAGAGGGAAAAAACGTGTTCAGAAAATAAGTTGCCGTCAACTTAAAATGAGAACAGAACGTTCTCAAAATTTTTGAGAACAAATGTTCTAAATGTTCTTGGAACGAGTAAAGTTGTTCTCAAACGAATGATATTTACTTTAAACAACAACAACACCGGTTTTCAGCAGAGAGATACACAAGAGAGACAGCGAGTTGGTTCTCTTTTTGCTCCCTCTCTCTCTTGTCTGCTCAGCAAAGCATAAATAGCCCTCTTGACGTGCATCTGCAAAACTGTTCAACGGCTGAATTGTCAAGCCCGTCATTCCATACGTTGAGTGCATAAAAGGTACCGGGCTCAAATCCCAGTCAAGCCCGGAAAAATTTTTCTGTGTTTTTCTGGAAACTTAAATGAAACGAGTGTGAGAAAACCCGTTCAAGCATACTTTTTGATAACGTTTGTGCTCGTTTTGAGTCCAATGTTCTCGGTTTTTCCCTCTGTGTAAGAGCAAAATTCTTGAAATTCTATTTTTGAATTTTTAACGGTCAATTTCGAATTGAAGAACGAAATTATCTTAAATGAAAACTTTTTTTTTCCTAAATCAAAGAATTTTAGAAACTTTGCTCAGTCAACATCGCATACGCTCTCTAAATACTTTTGGGGCACGGGAAGCTGTGGCCGACTAAAGGATAATTGTTCAGTATATTTGACACAACTTTTGTTTCACAAAAAATTTCCAAAGCATACTAAGTTTCTTTCACTTGGAAGTTCTTGATAGGAAGAATCAGAATAAAATAGCAGAAAATAAGCAATCCCCAATGTCTTTGTTAACGTTAAACACAAGGTCTAAAAGCTGATGCTTTTTTTACTTCGTCCATTGTAGACCACTGAACTTTCATCCCTTTAAACACACTCGTAAGCTGTCAAAATCGCATTCAATTAATAATTATTTTATTACTAGCTCTCAAAGTGCAGATTTCCGCATTATTCTCCATGTTGATATGACAGCAGAGTCTAAATCACTTTAAAAAATACCAATAATAATTTAAGAGAATAATCAATACATATTTTGTCAGTAAATGCCTCCCCGGAAATTTGACGCCCGTGGCGGTAAGTATTTTTGTACTTACCGTAGAAACGTCAATTCTAAACAAAACGAATTGCACACGCTACGTGTAGAATTTAAAAAGCCACACGCGGCGTGCGGAAAAGCTACACAAAAGTAATGGGTTGGAAATCCCGGTCAAACCGTGTAGAAATTCTACATTTTGACATTGTTTGTACTTGATTCAAGTTAGTTCTGAGTGTATGAAAGAGCCGTGAAGCGATACCACTACACTTTTCCCTATAAGCCAGAATTGTTTGAAAATCTTTATAAAGTTGCCTTTTTACTGTAAGACACGACTAAGTCGAAATCTTCGCTATTTAAGGTTCAATATAAAGAATTCCATTCTCATAAATCCTTACTCTATCTTTTACTTTTACAAAATTTTTGAATTTTTTTCATTCTCGCAGAACAATTCCCAGTCCTATAAGCTCCCTTACCCTTATTATTATCTCTAGGGTATTTAAAAAGCTCTCAGCCAAAAACCCAAAAGGGATAGCCGCCGCAATTGCTGCTTCAATCTGTCTGCCTCGGTATAAGTGTGTGCATTAGTGTGTGTGTGTGTGTGTGCAGCAGACGCAATGAAACGAAATACCGAAATTCTATGCGTGACCTTGAAAAGTATTCCTCGTTGGCTGCTGCTGTTGCTGGCTGCGTCTGCAGCAGACCGACAACAGCAACAACAACAACACAACGTCTGCTGCTGTCGGTGGTTGTTTATGCTGCTGTGGTCCTGCGTTGACGTCGTCGTCGTCTGGTGTTTGTCGTCATCGTCGTTGGTGAATTTGGTTGTTGCCGTCTGCATTTTCCTTGTTGTCTGAGCTGAGCACAATTTTAGGTTGATTTTAATACACTTGCTGGCAAAAAGGGTTTTGGGATTGATAATGGAGCCGGAGAATCATTGCATTCAAGTCAGATATTTTATCTACTTAATAGAGTTTAGGAGGAATTTAACACAGGGGTCGGCTATGTGAGCAGAGATTGCTGACTGCATTTGTAAGTCAAGAAAGAAAAGTTGTAGATATTGAGCAATTCAATAGGCTAGTTTTGAAAAGAAGCCAAAGAAGCTTTCAGTGCCGGCCACCCATAGCTACCAGGAGCCGAAGTCAGTCGTGTTTTTATGCAAGCGCGAACCGAACTCTTGATTGTATGAATCGGTGAGCAAGTAAGACGACTGCGGTCAGGAGAGAGCTCAAGCACACTTTTCTGTCCTCTCCATTTGGTCGGCCCTGCTTCAGTTGCCAGTTGCAGCTCCCTGATTTTACACCTTAAATAAAAACTGAGTCTTACTCCATTGGGGGGGCAACCCCTCTTCTAAAAAGGTTTCCCCAAGGGTATCAAATCTTCGTCTTTCTTTTAACAATATGTACACACTCTTTTCTGTAATTTTTGAGGTGGTTTTTTTTTCCAAAATAAATTTTGTTTTTTTTTTCATTGAACGCGCCACAAAATTGCAAAAGGCAAAAGTGACGGCGACCCCAACTTGGTTTCGTTTTTTTTTTTCATCTGCTGGCCGTCGTGGTCGTCTGTACTGCGTCCGCCTCTCACGATGACTGTCTGGCTTGCATTTTGACGTCAGACGCCTATTTTTGGGGGGGAACAATAACCAAGCAGACTGAGCCAGACATGAAAAGGAAAAAACAAAAAAAAGGAAAATGAAAAAGCCAAATGAATTGAAAGGCAAAAAGGGCCAACAGATGAAACCTGTGCTATCAATTGGATATCTTGGCGTTACGTTCCATTATGTTTAATAAATTTTCGTGAAGGTAGTTGTTATTCTAATTGGTCCAACCATTAACCAAACCGGGTCCAAACTCTTGGCTGATGGTGGAAAAATTATGAATTAAATACCGAAAGGGGCCGCAACCTGTTTCAGTTTTTGTTGTTGCTGTTGTTGTTGCTGTTTCCATTCTGGTTGCGCATGCCCAGTAGCTGCTTCCAGACGCGTCTCTGTCTCGGATCGAGGGCGCATCTTGTTTATAATTAGCATTTTGCGATTGCCAACGAGTTGATAAGGGAGAGAGACAAAATGCAAGATTTATAGCGACAGGATATTGAGAGATTCTTTTCCTGCTGCGGCGGCTGCTGTTGTTGGCTGCAACATCCTGTCCATAACTTTTAAATTGCATTTGGACTGGTCAACTGCGTCTGGGACTGTGGCTGCTGCTTTTGCTCCACATGTTGCACGTTTTTTTCTTGTGTTTTCTGCCTCCGCAAAAGAAGTTACAAATGCACATAAATTTTAATGTAATCACATTGGCAGTCCTCGTATTCCCTTTCAGATTTTCTGCCACATTTCATTCAATTTAATGCGAACTGAATGCAACGACACACAGACAACCCAGCTTGCCTCTGCTGGGCAATCCCACTAAATTAAAATATATCAGAAAAGAATATATGTAAGGTTTTTTGTTTTATTTAGATTTTATCAAACCTATAAGCAATTTAGCTTTTGGAACCAAAGAAGATAAGATACAAGTTAGACAGAAATGTGTAATAAATTTTTTTATACTCTTGACACGCCCCCGTAATTTTCGTCATATCTCCCACAGTTTTAAAGATTGATGGTTCGTTCCTTTTAGATATAGATAGATATCGATTTGATAAAGAAATAATAAAGAACGGATGAGCGATTCCTAAGTTATGACCAAAAGAAAGTTAATCCCTCCCTTTTAAATCCCTCATTGTTCAATGCGAATAGTGCCGCCATCTATTGTTCAGCAGCGCTCTTTTTAGCTGCTACTGCCGGTACAGAGTATATTACAGTCAGTGCTGCAAACTGGTTCGGAGTTGAACCGCTCCGGAGTCGGAGACTCCAGAATTTTTGGGAAGTCCGAACCGAACCTGAACCGGAGCAGAACATTTTTTTTCTTTCCGAACCCGAACCTGAACCGGAGCAAAAAAAAAGTAGAAAAGGGTTCGGTTCAAACACTTGTTATATTAAAATTTTGTTGTTTGTTTTGCAAAAATTTTTATTGTAAAGAACTTAAAGATGCCGCATTTGTTGTATCAGCTGTCAGATGAAGACACACTATAATTAACCTATACCAATTGTGTTAACTGGGGCGGTAGAATTTCCTCCACTAATACCGAAGGGTCGAAATGGGGGCACACATATACAAAAAGACTACTTCTGTCACTTCTTACACTTTTGTAACCTTTGCAATTCCAAAACAGTTATTGCAATGGGCTCCCCCGATTTGCAGAAGTTTCCTGCCTAAAATAAAACCGGGAGGTTCTTATAGCAGTGGTACAGTCGACCATCCTTCTTGGTCTGTGTCTCGTTTTAAAAGTTATAATCTATATATATAAAACTGTTCAACCTGACTAATTGACTGACTGGTGACCGTCGCACAGCCTAATCCATAAAAGATAGGAAGATGAGATTTTCATAGTAGTTATATCTTATGCTGAAAGTGAGTACTAAGAATGGATTTTGGAAAATTCTGTCTGCAAATGTGGAAAATTCGCGGAAAACTGTTGTATGCAACTTTTTTGTTTTTCATCCGATCAAGTTCAAACTCATTTTCAAAGATCTATATGAAAATTCAATAACAACTGCATACCAATCTTCCGGAAAATTCACACCCGTGGGTGGAAAGTGGGTGGTCAAGGTTGTATGGGCGAAACTTTTGTTGCCAGCGATTAGCGGCAAATTCATTTTCAAAATTACACATAACAAAACATAAGTTGTAAGCATAGTACGCGAAATAATTTGACACGTGTTTTCCCGATTTTGGAAAATCCGCACACGAGGAAAATGGCCGGAAAATTCTGAATCCAAAAAAGTATTTATCATACGATTGGCTTGAAACTCGGTTTGTAAGTATAGAATACGAAAGAGTTTAAAATGTTATATTCCGAAGTTGGAAATTTTGACCTGACGGTCGACAAATTCCCGGAAAATTCTGCATGAAAAAACTATTTTTCATCCGATTGCCTTGAAACTCGGTTTGTAAGGACAAAATACGAAATAATTTGAAATGTGATTTTTCAATGTCGGAAAAGTCGCCCACGAGGAAAATGTCCGGAAAATTCTGCATGCAAAAACTATTTTTCATACGATTGGCTTGAAACTCTGATTGTTAGGTCAAAATGAGAATTTATTTTGTTTTTAATTTTCCGATGTTGGAAATACCGCCGGGATGCTCACTGTGAAGTGAATGGGATGTGGGTGGGATTTGGGTGGAAAGTTGTTTTGGAAGTGGGTGGTAAGTGGATGTAAAGTGGGTGAAATGTGGCAGGAAGTGGGTGGGATGTGGGCGGGAAGTTGGATGTGGGCAAGTGGTGGGATGTAGGTGGGAAGTAAGTGGGATGTAAATGGGAAGTGGGTGGGATGTGGATGGAATGTGGCGGTAAGTGGGAGGGATGTCGGACGGATGTGGGTGGGATGTTGGTGTGATGTAGGTGGGATGTATGTGGGAAGTGGGTGGGATGGAAATGGGAAGTGGATGGGATGTGGGTGGAGTGTGGCGGTAAGTGGGAGGGATGTGGGTGGGATGTAAATGGGAAGTGGGTGGGATTTGGGCGGGAAGAGGGCGGGAAGTGTGCGATATGTTGGTGGCAAGTGGGTGGAATGTGGGTGGGATGGAGGTGCGAAGTGAGCGGAAAGTGGGTGGGATGTGGGTGGGAAATGTGCGGGAAATGTGCGGGAAGTAGGTGGGATGTGGGCCTGAAGTGGGTGGTAAGTGGGTGTGCGTTCGTTATATACTGTTGAAGGCGCAGCGAAGCGTGACGGGCTATTTGCTAGTCAAAAATAAATATACAGGACTGTTCCCGTTTGTAGATTTCGATCAAATCACGCAGAATCGGAATTGTTAAGTGCTCTCACTTCCAAAAACCGATCATTCGATCCTCTTGATAGCCAACTTATACGATCAATCGGATTCAGAAACGGGAACAGGCCTGATATAGATGTGACGGTTTCGCAGTCGAAATTAGAATATTACATTTTATTTATAGGTAGATGTTTAGAGGCTTGATATGTCATATATCCTTGCAGAATAAATTGTGAGCTGATCTGACACATAGCAGCTATCTGGAAAAAGAGAATTCGGCACTAAGTTTGTTTCTCAATTAGCGAAGAACAAAATTATACCTAACCCCGGTTCGAACCCGAACCAAGCTTCAGCGACCTTCTGAACCCGAACCCAAAAAGTTGTGCGGTTTCGAACCCCGGAGGGAACCCCTCCCGATTTTTAGGAGGCTTGCAGCCCTGATTAGAAGTGTAGGTCAAAGACCGCGAAATTTTCCATATTGTTATTTAATTATTTACTAAAACGCAGTTAATAAGAGGTGTATATTGGACAGTACAAAATAAACAGCAAAACTTGCAAATTACAATTTCTTATTAGAGTTTTGAATATCATAAGGACGGATAAACCGGCGGATAAATAGGAAGAGTTGTAGATCAAACAGTCAAACAAACCGCAATAATTCCAAAAATAATTTTTATAGGTGCTAATTATACTCTGTACCAAAGGTACAAAGAGTATATTAAGATTGTGCAAAAGTATGTAACAGGGAGAAGGAATCATTTCCGACCATATAAAGTAAATATATTCTTGATCAGCATCAACAGCCGAGTCGATATAGCCATGTCCATCTGTCCGTCCGTCCCGTGGAATTTGACCCGTTTTCGTGGCCAAAATTAAAATTTTTGAAATTAACAAGATTTTTCACTGCAGCTTTCTTGTATAATGATGGTTATGACAATAGGAAGGCATTTTAAAAAAGTGGGCGTGTCAACGCCCCCCTCAACCCACAGAAATCGGAAAAAAACGAAAATTTAAAGCAATTATAAAGTTAGAGACCCCAATTTTGGAACACAAGATGAATGTCCTATTTCAAATGTGGCCTGCAAATTTGGTCCAGATCGCATAATAAATATAGAAGTTATTCAATAAGAAAAAATTTGGATATATATCAGCTTTCCTCCATTTTGCATCCTCTCGAATTGCGCAATATTGTTCAGTTGTGAAACCTTGATCCACAATCAAAGCCAACGCCTCTTCAGCGAAAGATCGCACCACGGGCTTGTTTATCATTTTGCGAATAGTGACGGCTTTTGCAGGGTTTAATGCAAGTAATCTTAATAGGACAGCAAGATCAACTAGCCCGCGCCTACGAGCAGCTATGCTTGCCGCTTGAGTCAGTAATCTTGTGTTATGTTTTTGTCCCGCGGAGAGGTCGGCTGCTTGCCTTCTTTGAGCTCTTCTACCTTTTATATTGAATGTCATTTTTTGACGTCCAACTGGTTTTTCTATTTCCTCTCCTTTGGCTTCTTCTCTAGTTAAATTAAGGCTCATATACGGGGGTGTCACAGAAATCTCTAGAGATTTTGGCCTTGGTTGGTTTGCAAATCGCTCGAAAAATCCGTCGGTGTCCCAGAACTTCAAGAGATTTCATTTTCTTATTTGAAAGTCGAGTTGGAAGGTTTGTGTGGTATTTTTCTCTCAAATCTATAAACAGGGTTGTCATTTCTTGCAAAAAAAATTTCCCTTCTTTTAGTTTTAAGTTAATTTGATGTTTAAATGGAATTTTTTGATTGTGTAACATGTTTTACGATGCATTTTTAAATTACAATTCAAATTTAAGTCATATTCCTCAAAAATACAATGCAAAATTTAAAAACATTTTTTGCGCCAATCATTAAATGTAACTAGGCAACCCTCAGCGCTTGTTGGTACTCAGAGAGAGCCACCATGTGTAGAGAGCGCCCGCTGACGTTGAGAGCGAGTTGATTTGTCACCGTTCGGTTGGTTTTGCGAACAATTATTGAAACACAAATTTTAATATTAAAACAATTGAAATATTTAATTCATTTGATGCAACCTATGTAGAAAAATAACGTTGTTTACATTTCCAATACCAATTTTACTTATCAAAATTGTTTAAGTGGTGAATTTCGCCAAATCTCCCAACAAAACGCAAGAGATTTAAAACCAACCCAAAGAGATTCCTGTGACACCGAGAATTGGTTTTGGGTTGGAATTTGGTTGGAAGAGATTTCTGTGACACCGCTGATAACCTTCCATCCAATTGAATATGTCTTTTTGAACCTTTCCACCTTCCTACAGCATTTTTGCCACTTATCTTTTAAATAACGATGATTTTCTTCCAAAACGCTGCCATCAATTTTGTCACTAATAAAAGTGTATATAGCATTTTGTTTCTCACAAGGGGACACCACTTGCTAAATATACAAATTGTTAGAAAAATACGAACGAAACACACAACATATTAGTATCAACTTTTAGTACTAACCTGAAGAATTAATATTCATTTTGAATTTGATTGTTTAATGATTTTTTGTCAGAGATATGCCAATTTGAAATTGCACCGCAAAGTTAACCTTTAAGACAGCACGTGTTGTTCGCTCGCAACAGCTGACTTTAACAGCTGTTATTTTAACACTAAACTGTTAAGTTAACATTTAAGGTATGTAACATAGCATTTTGATCATTTCTTAACATGGTAACATTCAAAAAACGGAAATTTGAATACTCGCGAAAAAAGAGATTTGGCCACGGAAACGGGTCAAATTCAACATAGTGCGTCCGTATGAACAAACAGATCTCAGAGATGGTAAGAGATAGAGGTTTGACATGTATGTGACAAATGCTTCTTATACTTTCAGGCAGATCAAGTTTATTTTCAATTTTTGCCACGCCCCCTCCCGCCCCCGCAATTTGGAAAAAACGTTATATATCCTACAGTTTTGAAGATAGACGAGATAGTTAGTATTAGCTAAATGTATCGATTTGCTAAAGAAATGATAAAGATCGGATGAGCGGTTCTCAAGTTATGAGCAAATAAGTAAACAAAAAATTTTCATTGAAAGATTGAACAGTCCCAAATATTGCAAAGTTTGATAACTGCAATGTAGACGGGTAAATAGGAGGTGTAGATCATACAATTTCAGAACAAAAAAAAATCAATTAAACAATTCAATAAAATTGCGAAATTTGCAAAATTTTCTTATTCCTAAAATTATTATGAAAATTTGATGGACTGCAATATCTACTATTGTTGTGGTGTTGTCGCGAAATTTACAAAATTGTAAAATAAGCTCAGACTATCGCAAAGAATTGATAGGCTCCGGTCCATCGCTTTAAAAATATTGGAAATTGGGAAAAAACATTCTTATATGAGTTAATGAGAGGTGAGGAACAAACAGAACAAAAAATCGCAAAATTTGCCTAATTTAATAATGATTTTAGATAATCGTGAAGACGGGTAAATGGACGAACGAAAGATCAAAATATCGCGAATTTTGCTAGTAGAAGATTTGATAGAGAGTAATTTTAAAGTAAGCTTCAATTCTTCGATTTGTGTTTAAAGTTCTAAAGAAGATGCAACGCAAGCTGGGTACCTGCTAGTCTGCTTATACTTAAATGTACGGTTTAAGTTCTTCGCTTTCTCTACTTTGTTATTTGAAGGTATTTTTGATATATAGCAGCTTCTGTCCTTCTTATTTTGTCTTCTAACTTAGCTTTTTGCGCTTAATTAAGTGTTGAAAAGGCATCCTCTTTGGTCAATCTTCCACACAAATTAAACTTTTCCGAGTGTGCTAAAAGGCTAAAGCAAACTTTCTAGACACATTTCTTACAGGCCACTGGTTGGTCATCAGCTCGCCTGAAAGAAGACACACAAATCCTTCACCAAAGTTTTCCCTCCCACTTTGAAATAAGTTGCATTTCATGCCTCAATAGTAGATTTTTTTATGATTTTTTTTTTTGGTTTGCAGTCTAAGTACCTATGGCTAAGCCCTGTGGGGGTTGCTAGCCGTCTAGCCATTTAAAAGGTGGGAAATTTGATTTAGAAAATGTGTCTGGCTGGCAGGCTGCCATTGGGTCGAAGGTCGTACAACAAATTAATCATGATATTAAATAACTTTGAATGTGAGAAATGTGATATTAATTTTTAATTGCCCACCTGTTGAGAAGTGGGCGTGTTATTTGTAATGAGCAGTTAATTAGAGTGAAAGCACAAACCTTTTTGTGTTGTTGATTGGACGCACAGACGCACAATCAAAGCTGTTGATTATACAATAATGCACAAAAAAATGGAAAGGCAGACGAAGCCAGACAAACCCATGCTCCTTTCTAACCAAACCCAAAATGTCTGGCGGCGGCTGCTGCTGTCGAACTGCAAGCGAATTGAGTCTACAAAACGCATGAAATGTTTCACCCACTCAAGGACCGAGTCGCATGTGCAACAATATTCTCTCTCTTTTTAACCGTGCGCCTTTGTGCAGGCAACAGAAAATAAAGTTTATGACTTTGACTGCCGAAGGGCGACGATGAAAATGTCTGCACCGGCGACGACGACGGCGTCTATTATTGCCGATTTGGCATTGTTGTGCTGGAGGTACTTGAAGGCCCCAAACATGGCACACACTAAAAATACAGTGGGACAATGCAAATAATGTTTATAAGAGTTTGTCTTTTATTTAATTCGCACTGTGGTTCACTGATTTACTGTAAACAATGGTAAAATGAACTATTTTGTGGGTTGGAGCATTTTCAAAAGTGATTTCTGGTTGAAATATGCTGTGATTTCGTTATTATTACATCATAAGTCAGCAAATTTTCGACCAGAGAGGAAAACTATTTTTCCCAATGTACTTTTAGGCTCTAAACTTTTTCTAGAATC
Organism: Lordiphosa clarofinis; assembly: GCA_018904275.1. Classification (NCBI taxonomy): domain Eukaryota; kingdom Metazoa; phylum Arthropoda; class Insecta; order Diptera; family Drosophilidae; genus Lordiphosa; species Lordiphosa clarofinis. The sequence goes on from JAEIGQ010000026.1 coordinate 952,215, forward strand.
TGTAATAGTGTGTTTTTTTGAGGTTTGGTTGAATTTTTTTTTATTTTTTGATAAAGAAATTTGAATTCTAAATATTACTAAACAAATGAAATGCAAACACAAATATAATCAAAACTCAAATGAAGTTGTTGTTGCACTACGCATAGCCATAAGCTATGCATTAGGGCTATACGCGCGGCTGTGGGCCCCATTCACCCAGCACAGTGGCGCACTCTGGCGTCAACTTGGGCAAACAAGAGACCGAGACCGAGACGCGACAAATGCCGCAGGCCACTCAAAACAGACGACACGACACAGCTACGACTAGCAAACAAAGCCAAAAGGCGTTGCGAAACTTTGGCGCGTCATTCAGCCTCATCCACAGTCCAAAAAAAATATTGCACCCTCGAGCTACTGCACACACACACACACAAAGAGAGCGAGACATAGACACACACAAACACACACAGTCGCACAGACATTAGCAAAGTCGCACATTTATAGCCCGAAAATGAAGTGAAGCGTAAGCTGAAATGCACTCCCACTCAACATCGTCTCTCTCTCTCTCTCTCTCTGTCAGTCGCATATACCGGCCTGCGCGCCCCCGACGCACTCTGTCTGGCTTGTCGTCTGGCACTTGTATGTGTGTGTGTGTGCTTAACCTTGAAAAACGAACGAGTCCAGTCGGGCCTGTGCACCCCCATACCCAGTCGCTGTGTGCTTCCCCCTTTTTATTTTTTGACAGGCCGGCGACGATTTTCGTCCTCGGAGTTTTGGTAAAATGAAATTTACTTTATGCCTTCACAGAAGAGGCAGCAGCAGCCGAGAATTGAATTCAATTCTTTTTTTTATTTTTTGTGGTGGGCGAGAACTGACTTTTGCACTCACACCCAACTGCTTGCCCCGAAAGTCTGAGCAGACAGACAGAAAGGGTTATTATTGGGAATAATTTGGCAAAAGTCTTGCAGAGTAGCAGGACACGAAGGACCCCTGGGCCAACTTAAAATGAATTACAAACACTTTTTGTTTGTCGTTTTCTTTTGGGACTCAGGCAAAATGAAAATGTCAAAGTTAAAATGAAGAGCCAAAAATTCTTGCGAAATTTTCTGAGCGGAAGCTCAATTTTTTTTTTTTATTGTTCTTAGGATGAAAATATTTGTATTAGAAATGAAATTTGATGAAGAAATATAAAATAATCAATAGAATCCCTAAAGGGTTAATGATAGAAACTGGAGAAGTGATTGATTAAGTGGTTGGTTTTAGTTTATTTTTGACTTAACTCTTGTTAAGAATCTCATCCGGCAATCAAAGTATCAAGGGCATAAAGTCAGCTTTTTTACATCAAAAATAAAAATGTTAGCAGAAGAAATCTCACACATAGACAGCCACATTTAATAGCAAAAATAGCTCTTTCCCGTAGCTTAGATTAGATTATTTAGTTCTTCTTCCTAGTGCTTCAAGGAGTTCCTTAACTTAATGCACTAGTCACAACAGCAAATTAAGTGAAATTTATTTTACAGATGCCCAATTTTTTGACAGAACAATAGACTGACTTAAAATTAATTGCCTACTTTTAACATAAATTATTTTTATTTTATATTCCTTTTACATATTTTTATTTTGACAAGTTAGTTAGTACGACTGTGTTTATAAATGATCAAGTATAAGTATAATATTTAATTTTTGTAAGCATTTAGTTAAAATTTCAGTTAAAATCTTTTTAAAGTCGAAAGGGGATTGCTCTGTGGCTGAAACTTCCGCTCAAATTGGCAGGACGGTTTTTTATTTTCAATTTTCAGAGTATTATAATAAAACCTGGGATGTGGTGAAAATTTGTTGACTTTTTAGAATTTTTTGGCTCGACCATTTGATTGTCATTTCATACATGGATGCTTGACGCTTCTAAGCCAAAACGAACCAAATCAAAGTCTAGACATTATAATTTCAGTCGATGAAGCGAACCGACCTCCTTTTTGGCAATACTAAACCGAATTGAAAACCACAAAGCTAAACGGTTCAATTTGGTTCATTTGCAAGTTTTGAGACGTAAAGGGCTTACTTTTGGACTTGTAAATTTGTAAGTTTCAATCGATACTCTGAGATAATTTTATCAGACTTAAGGGTGCCCTTCAACCTTCCACAAGCGAGATCAATCATACTCTATATTGAACCTTAAAAATGACTTTTGAACCATTTGACAACATGTCATCCCGTATACCTATCAACAGACTGAGTTTTTCCTTAAAAATATGCCGAAACTAAATCCGAATATTTGGAACATGTATAAAAGAATTTAAATGATATGGGTTTTTCTTGTAGAAATCATTTTTGATTTAAAAAAAAAATAATATGAAATTATAATAAGCCCACCAAAACGTTAAACAAAAATTTTTCTTCAGATTTAGGAATCATTTTTAAATATATGAAAAAAGTTAGTCTCGGATTGACCCATGACATCTAGTAGGCCCGCATTTCCCCATGAAATTCTAAGAATTTGACAAGCTTTTAGAATTTAAAACAGAACAAAAAGCAGGACTACTAGACTATCATGTGTCATGAGTCGAACAGTGTGAACGCAGCCTAATGAAGGGCGATTTTTTTAAAGCTATAGGAAAGTTTTTCAAAAAAAAAAAACACATAAAATTCAGAAAAATGCATGAAATCTTTATTTGAGTCGATAGTACGGTCCATATAATTGAATGTTTAAAGATTATTTCATGCAAATGCTGACCGTGACTGCGCCTCAAATGGTCCATCCGCTTAGTCCAATTTTGGCATACTCTTTCGAACATTTCGGCCGGTATCTCGCGAATAAATGCTTCAATGTTGTGTTCCAATGCGTCAATTGAAGCGGGCTTGTCTGTATAGACATGAGCTTTAACATAGCCCCACAAAAAAATGGTCTAAAGGCGTTAAATCGCATGATCTAGTCGGCCAATTGACCGGTTGTTGAGTAACAGACGCCCAATTGCTGCGAACGGCGACGAATCGATAATTGATGGTCATCATTAACACTGGCCGATACAGCTGCGATATTTTCTTCAGTTCGCACTCTACGTAAATTTGGTGTGAAATTTAGTCACAATAGTTCGAATAGCCGCTTCAGTGGGTCGATTAAACTGATCATAAAATGGAAGAAGCGCGCGATGAACTTTCTTAACAGAGCACGCATTTTGATAATAAAATTCAATAACTTGCTTATAGACCAAACTGAAGATGTTTGACAGTAAATTAAAACACGAAACGTGCGTCAGCTGTTTAAACCAGTGTTGCCAAAAAGATAATAGCTAAAAAATCACCCTTTACATACCATACCATTGTGAATTATTTGATAATATTAAAATTTTTGTTACTTAAGTTTATATATAATTTTGTGGTATTATTAATAGCATATATTTTTAAAAAATATTTATCACCCTGGAAAAGTTTGAAGACGTTAATAGTTTAAAAAGTAGGTATTCATAATTGAAGGTAAAACGAAACTTGGCAAGTGTGTTTTTTAAATATGTCAACATCAGGCAGATTGGACGTCTATATCATTTAGTTGCCACAGCAATATTTCAATTGGCGCGAAGAGGCTCCAAAGTTTTTCATATGTGGGTCATTCTTTTATAAACCGAACAGCGAAAAAATTTTTTATTTTTAATTTTAATAAAAAAAATCCGAAATTAGATCTCGAAATGCCCACCAAAACGTAATTTGCGGTTTTGCACAAAATTTTTTTTTTCAATTTTATAAACAATTTCAAAAATCGTCAAAATCGAAAAAATGGAAAAAAAGGGTTTTTTAAAAACGTGATATCTCAGGTTTGGTTTATTGGACAGGTCTCAAGTTGATATCGATGGAAAGAATTTCACTGTATCTACTCAAATTATAACTTTGTAGATTTTTAAATAATTTAATAATATTAAGTAATTGTTGCTAAAAATTACATATTACTTTTTCTCAGTGTTAACCACCATGTTATAGCTTCTGAGGATGTACAATCAAATGTTCTAAACATAACTTAAATTTTGGTGTTTTCAAAAAGATGGAGACTTTTATAGTTTAAAAGTTATGAATTTTTGAAGTTATAAACAAATTAAAAGATGCCCTTGAAAAAAGCTTCGCCATGCAGTCAGTTTCAAAGCTTTTTGATTGAAACTTGGCACGTGTGCTTTATATTTATCAAGCTTTTCAAAAATGTCAACATAGCGCGGATCGGATGACTATATCATATAGCTGCCATACGAATGTTATGATTAATTGAATTTTGTTGGGAATTTGGGTTACCAGAGCTTGCAAAGTAATTTATAACACTACTAAATTCAGCATTTGTATGGCAGCTATATGATATACTCATCCGATCCGCCTGATGTTAACATTTTTGAAAAGATTGATAAATATAAAACACGATTGCCAAGTTTCAATCACATGACTTTAAAACTGACTGCGTGAGAAATTTTTATTTAAGGGCATCTTTTTAATTGTTTATAACTTCAAAAATTCATAACTTTTCAACTATAAAAGTCTCCATCTTTTTGAAAACACCAAAATTTAAGTTATATTTAGGAAAATAAACTGTTTAACCTTCGAAGCTATATCATGGTGGTTAACACTTTGAAAAAATTATAAATAATTTTTCGCAACATTTACTTAATATTATTAAATAATTTAAAAATCTATAAAATTATAATTTGAGTAGATACAGTAAAAATCTTTCCATCGATATCAACTTGAGACCTATCCGATAAACAAATCCTGAGATATCACGTTTTTAAAAAACCCTTTTTTTACATTTTTTCGTTTTTGACGATTTTTGAAATTGTTTATAAAATTAACAAAAAATTATTGTGCAAAACCGCAAATTACGTTTTGGTGGGCATGTCGAGATCTAATTTCGGATTTTTTTTTATTGAAATGAAAAATAAAAATTTTTTAGCTGTTCGGTTTATAAAAGAATGACCCATGTCTAAAACTTAACTTTGGATAAACGTGTGTTTAGCAAGATTTCTCTACATTTGGTGGTCTATTGTTAATGTCTTGGCGGAAAAAGTGTCAACTCAAGAAAACCAGACCAGCTGATAGTAGTCGAAGGTATATAATAGTCGATATAGTCGACCTATGGCGGAGCACAGATGGCAGTGCCGAACAGGAAGATCTATGCCTAGGTTTTGGGTGGCCATTTACAGTCACTGACTTGATGGTTATTCTACTTAGCTCGCAAATCAATTGGTATTATAGTTGCACCATGGCTGCACTGATTCTAAAATCCCTGCGTCGCTATGAACGACAGCGCAATTTGGTGTCAACCGCTAGATAAGAATCTAGTGGAGGACTTCGTGCCATCCGAAGTAATACCTAGCGGTATTTCCGCAAGCGGGAAACGGAGAGTAGGCGTAGTTTTAGTGGGTGAGGAACTCCAAGTCCAACAGTTTAAGGCTTTCTTTTCTTTGTCTTTTGTCTCCTCTAATTTATTTTGTTTTCAGTTTTTCGATATCATCTTACTTTTGAAAGGGTACTTGAATGTGCTAATTATATAATATAAATATTTGTGCTAATTTTTTTCTCCGTTGGTGGACTTTGCATCAAATTGATGTGTTAAAAAAAACAGCTAGATTTTATGTGCAATTTTCTCCAAGAATAAAATTGTACAAAATTTATTTTTTTGGCTGGATTGCAAAGGCCCATCTATATCAAGTATAATTTATTTAAATCTATTGAATAATACAAAAGTTATTGTCATTTACAAAAATTAAAAATGTTTAATAGTTTAATCGTAGAATGCATTTTCTGTCAATCTTATTCTACTCCTTGAAAATTAACAGACAGATATATGATTCAAGCAAATCATTCAATCAGTTTTTTTATACTCTAGAAATTTAGTAAACAATTCGTTCAGTCTTTGAATCTTTATACAATTCAATTCACAAAAAATATACTTATATAGCATCATTATTACAAGAATTGTGATAGACTTATTGGATTTCAACTGCTTCATTGTAATTTTGTTGCCTTTTCGGTTCCATCATCATCTTCATTCTTATCATCATCATGTCATGTCTCTTGGTTGAAACTTCAGCTGCTTTTTCGTAAAGTTACGCCGCTTATTTATGAGTTTGTCTGCTCTCTGACAGCAAATGCAGCTGCAGGGCTGGCTGAGGGCACCCAAAGGCGAACCATTCTCGACTGTCCAGGTCGCTGTCGCCGTGGCTGGGCGAATGCATCAATAATGCTCCAGCGCATCAAATTGTAGCCTTGTGTTGCCTTTGCAATTGTCTGGCTTGGACCGAGTCGGGGTCCAGCTGCTTGGTTCATTTGCTGCTGCCGCTGCTCAAATTAATGAAAACTAATGCGACACTGAGAAATTGATGATTGCCGCCGTCGTCTGCAGAGCTGCTCCCTCTGCCCCCTTCCGCCCTCGTGACTCCCCTTTGGGTGGGTCGAGGCATTAAAAATGACTGCGTCTGTGTTTTGCGTCTGCGTCTGTTATTCATCCATGCAATTTTTGATCGCTTTAAAAGGGTGAGTCAAGGGAGGAAGGGGAGCAGAAGACTGATTGATGCTGCCAATAACATTTATTGCAGATCGCGGGACTGTACCTGGAATTTATTTTAAAATTCTCCTTTGAATATTGCATTCGGTTTCTACCAAAAAGTTGCAATTTCAACTGACACACAAAGCCAGACTCCTCATCTAATGTTAACATAACTCAACTTCCGCTTGCCTGACCAACTTCTAACGACCTGTCTGCCTCTTACCATATTCTAAGCCTACCCACCTACCCTTGCTTATCTGCCAACGGGAAATTGTGTAAGCCTATTCATGAAATGACTCCGACTCTACTAGTCTCCGCTGCGCTTTTTTATTTGACTTTTGCCGGTACGCTTTTTTTTGCTGCTTTTTTTTTTGTTTTTTTATTTGTCTCGCTTAACTTTTCCATTGCCAGACGATGCGCAAACATTTGCGAGTATTAATTAACGCTTTGTTGAAGTTTGTGCTTCGATGTCGCCGCCGCCGCTGACATAGACGTCCACCTCAACCATCTCATTCGGGAACGAGGGGAAAGAGACATTGTCAAACGTCATGCGGAGCACAAAATATTACGTAGCCGCTGTGTATAACCGACCGTTGGTTATAATGTATTCATACCCAGATTATTATGTTGGTTGGGATTCATTTTCTTGCCGCTGTCGACATTGTTGCTCACTCAATTATTCAGGCATAATAAGCAAATTGTTTTAATATGCATAAATATCTTGTACGCCATTTGGCAAACAAGTCAAAAACTGCCAGACAACCTGGCAGGGCAGGCGAGACAGTGATGAAAGGGGGAGGCGGTCGGGCGGGCGGGCAGGGCCGAGATGACTGCATAATGCCCATGGGATACACAAAGGTGTGTTTACATATATTTAACCTTCAAGTTTCACAGACACACACACACACACACTCACAAATGTGCCAACAAACATTTATGCCACACAAAAAGGATTAGCCAATACGACACTTAAAATACCCTGCAAAACAAATTTTTTTTACAGGGCCCTTTTCTTAGCAGAATCTTAGTTAAACTTTTTTGTGTCACACCACTTAAAGCCCCTAAAGAAAATTCCATTCGTCACAGTATTTCATATAATTAGAACGAACGGCCATTCCGCAGGCTTATTGATATTCGGTATATAAAGTGAACCACACCAAGCTAATTTTATTTCTGGGAACACTAAATTATGAGAAAATTTTCCGATTGCTTTAAATAACATTTTTTACAAATGAATTAGGGTGTTCACTTTGTTGAGCACTTAGGCACTTGGGGAAAAGTGTAAGCATTTTAAACAACAATTTACTCCGAGCAAATTGTGCACAGCTTGCTCGACCCAGACCCTGACTACGAAAAGTCGGGCATTTGTACCTAAGTGCTATAAGTGTTATATGTACAAGCTAAAATCAAATGTGTGATCAAACATTCATATAAATTGTATGGAAAAGGCGCCAACTATGAATGAACCATGGATTACTGCCAAATCATATCTCAAACGTAGTTGTGCACAAATTTCATGCACAGAGGGCAGCTCACAATACAAGTCAGGCAAAACTGCTCAAGTGCTCAACAAAGTGAATACCCCAAATATAATTTCCTAAACTATGAAAAAAAAGTGAACTTGTTGCACAGAATAAGATATTCGAGATCAATCCCGAACGATGTCAAAAGTCGATTAGTCCCGAATTTTATCAAACCAAGTTCGAGAGGATTAACTTGTGTAGGTATTTTTTAATCCCGGAGTTCTTGTCTTGTTCCCGATGTTAGCCCAGGAGAGCTTAAATTTATTTCGAGCTCCATTTGATCCCTCAGTCGGAGTCCGTACTTGATTTGATCTTGAAATCGGCTTGGTGGAGAACATCCCAAGGAATACTCTATACTTAACTATATTTACTGCGAAAATTCTTGGGATTGACTTAACCCCAAAAAAAGTCATCGCACAAACATAAGTATGCTAAATTTTTTAAACGAGGTTTATGATTTTCAAACTAGCAAGTTTAAGACGGCTCCAGATTATTAGTTGTTTGCATACAAATGTACAATGTCTACCTTCTCATGTCGAAAGTGCTATATATAAAAGGGAACTTCATGGCAAAACACTCACCGCAATAGACCCTTAAGTTGTCAGAAAAATTTGTGTGGGTGTGTGTACCGGGTACACTGTACCCATTTAGCCTGACTGTATTGTAGACATTTTCTCTCTCAGTTTGAAACTTGTACAACTTGTACTCGAAATTTCGTTCCGAATTTCGAGATCGAATCTTAATTTATTTGCTTGATGTTTGCTCGCTTTTCTTTCGAGTAGATCTCTGCTCTACATTCGCGAAAAAAACTCTAACATTTATTCAATCAACAAAAACTCAGCGTTGAATATATTCAGCTCAAAGCGGAAAACTCGCCCTATAAGTTGAGCCCAAGAATGGGGCCGGGGGTTCGCAGCCGTTGTAAAGTCTAAGGTTCGGTTCGCGGACCGGTTTTCATAACCTCGTTTGAACCTCGGTTCTTTTTAAAAATATTTATTATACTCTTGAAAAGGGTATTATAATTTTGCCCAGAAGTTTGCAACGCATAGAAATATTCATTTCCGACCCTATAAACTATATATATTCTTGATCAGGGCGACGAGCTGAGTCGATTGAGCTTTGTCCGTCTGTCTGTCCGTCTGTCTGTCTGTCTGTCTGTTTCTACGCAAACTAGTCTCTCAGTTTTAAAGCTATCGGGCTGAAACTTTGCACAGAGTCTTCTTTTTACTGCACACTGATAATATGTCGGAACCGACCGAATCGGATGACTATATCTTATAGCTGCCATAGGAATTATCAGTCGAAAAGTGGGTTTTTGTAAGAAAACTTTTTTGTTTTTAATGTAAACGCCTTCCGCTTCGGCAATTATTAGTTTTATACGCTTTTACACTGATTTGGAAGTTTTTGTCAAAATCGGATGACTATATCTTATAGCTGCCATAGAAACTATCGGTCGAAAAGTGGCTTTTATCAGAAAAATGGTTTGTTTTAATGCTGACGTTCGTAAACTCTGTTGTATTAAAACATTTGCAAGGGTATTAAAACTTCGGCAAAGACGAAGTTAGCTTGGCCTTCTCGTTTTTCAAATAATTTTGTTTATTTCAATGATGAAATTTTAGAAGAATTGACGATGAATGTTCTCTTCCACAATTTTTGTAAGAATCTATATTTGTTAAACTTCTCTTCTTTGCAATCACAAGTTTAATCATTTAAAGGTGAATTTTGAAAACTCTCATTAATAATTTCTTTTTGGAGCTTTTGCATGTCTGTAATGTGCTACTTCGCACTTTTTTTTTTGTCAGAAGTTAATATGTAAAGTTAGTACTCAGCTTATAACAGAAGAACGTTTATCGAACGATTATAGTAAGAAACAAAAGATTTTAGAACCATTGCTCGAAATGAAAAGCAAGAGAAATAAAAATCACTTGGTAGTAATGGTAAATCCTGGACTTTTTAAGAAGTTTAATAAATTGTCTGCAGCAACAAATAGATGCTTGGACTACGTTCCATTCAAATGTTTTTAGTTGAAGCTCCTTTAAAGAACTCTGAATGCATAAATCCCTAAGAGTCCACCGCGTCACACAGTCTAGCACTAGTTTTTTCAATTTTTCTAAAAGCAAAAGAATTTTCAGAGTCCTCCAGGGAATCTTTTGAGGTAACATGGTCATCTCGTCCAAATCAAGAAATGCTTTTGATGCACATGAGTAATTTTCATCAACATTACATTCTTCATAATTGCAATTCTTTGCAAAGTTCTCTACCTCGATCCATATTCACTCCATAATCGACGATGATAGTATAAACCTGACCTAAGGAAATGACGTAGGATTGGAGAACTTCTTGAATGATAGCAGTCAGATACCAAGTAATTCTCTGTATATGTCGTTGGAAAAACTACTTAATTTGTTGAACCGAACCTAATTTCTCGAAAAAGTGGTCCGGTTCGGGTTCAGGTTCGAGGAGTCAAAAATATTAGAGGTTCGGTTCATGGTCCGGTTCGTCGCACCCAAAATACCCGAACCGAACCGGTTCTATGGGGTTCGGTTCAGGACCGGTTTGCAGCCTAGGTTGAGCCAGAGTTTATTGATCGAACTTTTATTCTTCTTACAAAACTACAGCGCCATCTCAGCCGATGCGTCTTTGCAAGAGTTTATTCATACGAATAATATACGGATATTCATAAGAAAATACTAGGTGATTTTCGCGCACTCTAATCAATCGTTGTTCAGCCAAACGAACAAAACACTCGAACTGATTGGAATAAAGACGAACATGATTGTAATGTATAAAACGGCGAACATGTTGTGTATGTAAGTTTGATGCAAAGAGGGCAAAGCCAGTTTATTCGTGTGTTAATTAATGTATGAGCGTTTTGCAAACTCTCGAAGCCGTTCTGAGGTGTAGAGACAACGTTCTAGTGGGGACAAAGACAATCTAATATCTAGACAGAACGTTTGCTCAGTCCCTCTTCGCTGTCAGCTGCGCTACTATGGCGCTCAGGTTCGATACTCGCCCTGTCTTACTCTATCGCGGTTTCACTTTGCTTGCGCCTAATGCATGCCTAATGGGTTGGAGTGAGACAGCGTTCGGACGGTTCGAGTTCGTGGCGTGGACGATTGCAGTCTGAAACTAAACTTGGGATCTCAACCAAGCGGGTACATATGAGTAGTTACACGTATCGATGCTTACTAAGTCACATATGTACATTGTACACTTACGCCTCTACTTGCTAGGTCAGCTGGATATTCCTCTGAACGGACATGGTTCCACAGGTTATGGTTATTTTCACAAAGGTGATACATGGAGGCTTGCTTAACCAAGCAAGCACAATCGTCGAATCTGTCCAGAAGAAGATATCTTTCAATTTAAGTGGCAGCTGTGGAACAAAAGAATAACTCCAGAGAGGCAAGGAGATCGTTTTGACTGAAGCCACTCGTGAGATGAGTGCAGCAAATGTCATATGCCTTCAAGTTTAATTCTTGAACCAACTCAACGTTAAGAGTGCTGCGGCTCAGTATTTAGTAATTTAAAAACGAATTCATAGTCAACTTTGGTGTGAAAGTCGAACTCATTAAATGGTTTTAATGAAAGTCCTTTCGAACCAATTTTAAGAAATGATTTTGCCTTACAGACACCTCTACGGCCGTTCTTCTTTGTGATTCTAAGGCCAACATTTTTTTTTGAAAATTTTGTTAAAAGTTTTTCCAAGCAGGTAGAGTGACTGAAATCAACCTTATATTCCACCAATTTCACAAAAATGTCTTTCTCACTCTCGGGCAGCCTGTTTGCGTCTGTGTTTGTGTTGTAACATTGGCATTTAGGCAGGTCCTCCAGACGCCGCGGGTATGGGTGGATTAACAAACAGCCAGCAGCCAGCCAAGCGGGAGGGAGTACAATAAAATAAAAGCTTAGGCCACAAAAGTAGCAGACTACTAACTACGCATAAGCGAAGGATGACGACGCAGGATATGCGCTGCAAAGGAGACGAAGGTTTAGTCGCAGCTGATAAACTCTTGAAGTGCCCACAATGCCAGGCACTTGTGTTGTTGTAGGAGCAGTAAAGTAGGCGTCTGTATCCTGTATACAAAATACGCAACGCAATGCCGGCTCAAGGACAAGGCCCACCTTCGTACATATATATACAAACACGAGAGCGAAAATAAAGCCTACGCATATTTCGTTATATAAAAAAAAAAAAAACATACACATCCGTACAGACGACAGCAGTCTGGTATGTAGGTGGCGGCGTATACGTAATGCCGGCCAAAATAAAGCATACGCAACGTGTTCGTTGATGACGTTGAAGTAGGACTTGGTCGTAACGGAAGCAGCCACATCGAAAGTTATGCTCCAAATGCGTTTGCCGGAATTTTTATGTGTGCGTGTGCGTGTGCGCCTTCTAAGCAAATATCACGTGGCCCACTTGAGAGTGGGGGATCTAGATTCCTGTCTGTGTGAGCTGTGCTATTTACTTAATATACCGAATATGACAAAAGAAATGTGTTTGACGACAGCTTAGAAATTTATGCCCGTTTATGCTTAAATTATTTGATTTCAATTTTGGGAGTTGAAATTATGATGATGCTGAGGGTTGGATATGATTGAAATCGAAATGGAAAATTCTTGAGAAATCTTTTTAATAGAATTTGACAATTAATTGTGGAGCCAAGCTGGTGATGAAATATAATATGATTTAATATGCACAATTTCAATTGATTATGCTGAAATCGTTTGGTTAACTTTCTGAGTTTTACTTGAGAAATTGGGTGCACAAGTAAAGAGAATTTTTTTTATATACAAAATGAGATTTCTTTTATGTATTTTTTGGGGTACTCTTTTAAAACTTTTTGATGAAGTGTTGGCAAATTCGAAATTTTTCATTGGTAATTTCAGCTATTCCATTTTTGATTTTTACCCAAAAGTTTTTCCATTTAATATCAAAATGTCCGCACTTTTGAGTTTTGCTTATTTATTTTGTTATGTCGAAAATCAACGATAGATTTAAATTTATATTTATAATAAGTGAGTTTATTTAGGAATAAATAAAATTTTTTTAAGAGGGAATAATCATAAAGATTTAATAGTTGAAAATTGTCGACGGGTAAATAGAATGTGTAGGCGTAACGGTCAAAAAAATCGAGAAATTTGTCATGAAGATAATTAAATAACAGGGATTATTCCCTGTTCCTGAATCGAGTTTCGGTTCCGATACGTCCGCAAATAAATGCTTAAAACTACCATTATTACTATTTCGGTTTTTAGTTAACTTCGGCTTTCGGTTTTGATATGATACCCGAATTTTCATTTATTTTTATGTAGTATTTGTTTTTGAATTAAACTTAGAAATTTATACGTCCACGTCCTATTTAACTAATATACCATTCTTGTGATTTGCTCGCTTTGAGTCCATACGGCTTCTTAGCGGCTTTAACATAAATTTTATATCAGAGAATAGGCGTTTCACGCTAACTTACGTAGCTGGAACAGAAAGCGCGACTTTTCAAATCTGAGAACTTTGTGAAGGATTCTGACCTCCAATTAAAAATGTTTTGATGGTTTCAAACACGCATAAGTGCGAGAAAAGTCCTAATGAACAGAATGTAGCTATGATAATATAAAAATTCATTTTGGATATTTCCAAATATAAAATTGTTGATCTGAAAAATATCGCTTTGACATGTTCGAACGTAAAAGGGATAAACTCGAACATGTCATCTGGGTGTTATTCAGATAATGGACGATTTAATACTGAACGAGAGCGTAAGTTAAAGTCGGCTCTAGCCGACCTCGATATACCCGTTACTCATGAAAAACCATGTTTAACAGTGTTCCTGCGTTCCTTAGTGTGACCATCCGAAGGTTATAAAACATTTTTGTAACTCGGCTATTTATCACTTTTTTGCTCATAACTAAACGTCTGTCCGTCCGTCCGTCTGTCTGTATGAACATCTAGATCTCAGAGATGGTAAAAGACATGTATGGAACAAATGCTTCTTTTATCTGCACGCAGATCAAGTTTATTTCAAATTTTGACCACGCCCCCTCCCGCCCCCGCAATTTGTAAAAAACGCTATATCTCCTACAGTTTTGAAGATAGACGGTTCGTACATTCTACAGATAGTTAGTAATTAGCAAAATGAATCAATTGGCCAAAGAAATAATAAAGATCGGATGAACTGTTCTGAAGTTATGAGCAAAAAAGACATTTTTTGACCTTTTTAAAATGATATTTTTAAGATCAAATTGATATTTTAAAATTTCCTTATGAAAACATTAATTACTAATAGATGGTAGGAAATACAATACTTCTACTAAGCTCTTATTCTATTTAGCTAAGTACTATGACCTCGCCTTGACTGGGGATGAAACTCGGGACCAATTGCACTTCAGAAATTGGGATGGCATCTTACCGCACTGAGCTATTGGGCATATATGTGAGCACATGGCCAGGATCCTACTAATTTATTACATTTATATTTGTTGAGTTAAGTTTTGATTTGCAACTCTATTTGTCTCTTTCCTCTTCGCATTTTCTATACATCCCTTCCATCTTGTGAGAATTTCGAAAACTAAAATTATACCCTTTAAATCTTTTCTAATATCATTTATGTAAAAATGAAAGTTTCTTAGAAATAAATGAATCAGCCCAATCAAATTGATATGGACCTTATTTTTTTCTGCGTGAGCTTAGATTGTTATGAAAACGTTTGAATAGATGGGTAAGGCTGCCTTAACACTGTTCGACACATGATAGTCTATAGAAATAGTTTGTCAAATTCATAGAGTTTGCGGGCCTACTAAATATCATGGGTCATGTGTCGAGCAGAGTGAAGGCAGCCTAACTAGACGGTGTAGATCAAATAGTCCAGGGAATTCGCGAAATTTGCGAAGTTTTATTGTGAGTTAAGATTATTGTGAAGATTTAATAGTTGGTAATTGTCGACGGGTAAATAGGAGGTGTAGATTAAATGGTCCAAAAAAATAAATAGCGAAATATGAATCTTTTCACAATGAGTCCAACGGTACAAAAAATCTTAAAATTTCAAAAAATCATATATGAGCTCGAATTGGGGCTGTTAAATATACGGGTAAACAGACGGGTAAATAGGAGGTGTGTGAGTTTTCATTATTATAAAGTCGGGTAAATTAACGGATGAAAAACGAAAGTTCTACAAAATGGCTATAACTACTTAATTTAGGTATGAGCTTAGATTATTATGAATACACTGAGAAAAAAAAGGATAGTTTTTGATGATCCTTACGATATTTAACTATCCATTTTGACTGGATAGTTAACTATCCATTTTTGGGATCCATTGGATATTTTCGAAGTCGATTTATTTTCGCTTAAAAAGGATATATCAGGAATAAAATTTTTCATTGATCTTAATTCTTCATCCAAAGGAGCTGAAAAATGTGAAAAGGATATTTAAAAAAATGGATCTTAAAGTGGATATTTAAATATCCATTCTACGGGGATCTTTTTTTTTCTCTGTGTACAAATCTGCTTTATTTTAAATTCCGCTTAGATTATCATAAATAGTTAATAGATGGCTTCGCGTTGTCGCTTTGTATTAAATACTAAGAGGCGCAGCAACCGCGCACTAGTTTTGTATATTACAAGAAGGTTTACTTACTCTGTGGGGATGGGAATTTACGGCCCTTGGACAGAACACTATTAGAATGACGTCTTAAGGCAGCACATCTAAGATGTTACTTGTATTGAATTTGCCTAAAAACAAACACCTAAAATTTCTTGATTGTAATTCTCAAGTTCGAATTCCTATCTCGATTAATATAAGAGGGGCAACTCAAATAAGACCAGCAGAAGTCAAAAGTGTTAGCAGTTTTAAACCAAAGGCAACCACAATTGATCCTAAACGACTTTTGTCTTGTTTATAAGTTTAAATTGATAAAATCCACTAGAAAAATTTGTATATCATTAAAATTTAGACAAACACGGAAAATTTGGACTTACAATTTGTATTTTATTGTAAGTATTTTGACGAAGCGAATAGATTTTATTCTAAAACAGAGGATATTCAAGTAGTACATACAAATGAAACAATATTTAATTTAGTGTCAGTATTCCAAACAGAGATAATTGCGGTTAAACTAACTTCAATTTTTTTTTATTTGTCTGTCTGCTAATTTCATATGACATTTAGATAAAATCTGCTTCCCGATGTGTACAAATACGGTGAGTATTTATTATATGACACCAGACCCATTGTAGCAGGCGGCAAAAAAATTTCACAAAAAAAAAGAACAAACAATAAAACAAACACGCAACGTTTCAGACATCCCAGACATGCCACATACAAACATTCATCCGTACGTACACGTAGACAGGCGCTGGCCAGACCTGCATTAAATAAATAAATATGTGCGTAATAAAAGGCAAATAAAGCATGAGCAAACCAATTGGAGTGTGTCGCCAGTCGACGAGGCGCACTCACATCAATTGCAATTTGTATTAATTTTATTGGTTTCTTATTATCAACGTTCGTTGGGGGACGACGACAGGCCATAGAATACACTCGTCTATGGGAATGCGCAAACGCGGGCTAAAATCAGTCACGGCCCGAGAGAGAGAGCCCATTCATTCATTGATTACTTCAGTGTGTGGTGTTTGGAATGTGCAATCACTATCACCCAGTGGACGATGAACTGCACCCTATTATTGTTATTGTTGCTATTGCTAACACAGCTGCCCACTCAGGGGCGGACTGTCTGTGCTGGGAATCCAATTTGTGGCGCACGTGTCGCTAGTCATACACACACCCAAGCACACCTACCATTAGTGCAGAGTCCAAAGTTGGAGGTATTGTCATTAGGTATACCCTGGCAAATGATGTGTTGGGCAATAATAAAGAAGTAAAAATCACTCATTTACTTGAAGACTGGCATAACTTTTGACTTGGTGATGCAGAAATATTTGCTGTTTACATTCAGCCTATTAATTATAGGAGATAATAAAGAATTTAAGCACAATTTGGGATCAAATAGAATTCCAAGATCAGAAATCAACATAAGTCAAACAAATGTTTTTTGGAAACCAAACGCTCTCAAGCAAAATATAGGAACATCAAACCCTCAACGGATAGAAAGTCTGAAAACCGATCTTGAACTCAAACCAACACCAATGGAAAATCATACGAGTTTATACTTAAGGGCTTTTATTTTTATACTTTCCTGATTTACATATTTATGCACAATCCTATGCCCCGCAGACCTGTAAAATTAATGGGCCCGAGGCCTGGATATATAAAAATCTGGCCAGGCTGCTGAAGCAACAGCAACAGGCAGAGCCACTAAAATAAAAAATAAAAAAAACAAGTCCAGACAAAAAGAATTTTATTGGCCTTCACTTAACGCTCATAAATTTGTCTGGCTGTGCAAAAATCTTCGAGACGCAACGAAGGAAAAAGGGAATATTGTTTATACGCCACGCTTCCGCAGGGTAACTGGTTCGCCTGAGTGGGCGTGGGAGTGCAGAGTTCCACCCTTTTCTTGTTTGTCCACAGCACCTGAGAACTTCGGGCATAAATCTGACAAAATAAGTTGGTTCAGTTAATGAACCTCAACTTGGAAAACTGGACCTTGTCTACTTCCACTTGAAGTTGCACAGCACCAGACGGTCTAAAAATAGACATGGGCCACATGTTGGTCAAGTTGTTGGGTTACCCACAAGCTCCGGAGTGCAGCAACCAGCCGACTTTTAATAAATGCAAACGTGATCGCGTTTCGTGCGTCATTGCATGCCCAGACATCTCACAAATACTTGCACAGCGAATCAGCAACAACAACAACAACGCAGGCGGCAGGCATTGCACCTTGGGCAAAAGGTGCATTGATCGGGGATTGGGATCGTTGATGTCTGTGTCGCGGAGAGGCCATTGGCTGCAAAAATTATTATTGTATTATGCACGGGTATCTGGAAAGACAGAGCTTTTTTTTTTTGCTTACAACAATTTGTATTTTTTGTACGCGCGTGCGTCGAGTGCCGAAAAAATAAGAGAAGAAAAAAACGCATAAAATGAAAAGTGCGTTCAATGAACGCAAAATGCGGAGCAATGATCGATGAATGCGACGAAGATGATAACAGCCAAACTGCATGGCGAATTAAAGAAAAAAAAAATATTTGGTATGAAGGCAACAACGAAGTTGAGTCAGTACGAAGGTATTTCAGGAGAGATTGAGCAATGCATATGGGACAGGGTGTGCCAAGCAAACAGGAAAATATTAAATCACACTTTATGTTGGAGCTAGTTTCACTTTTTAATCTATCAACATTGCCCATTTAATAGATATTCATAGCAAGTTTTTCGAACTTTCTGTCAAAAAGTAGAATGAAAAGGAATTGAAACTAAATCATCTAAAGCTCAGTGACTCTGTTTAAAAGTTTTTTCTGATAGATATCCCCAATTCGAGGATTATTTATCTTCAGATTCTTCAAAATTCATGGCCTACTAAGCACTAGTGTTATCTTGGTCTCTTTTACACCTTTCTGGCTACGGAAAAGTATGTAATTATAGCAAGCCCACTACATTTTTTCCGAGCTCCGATTCGTGGGTTCCAACCAATTTTAAATGTTCGGAAATCCTAAAGATAATGATTTTTAAATTATGGTTTTGGTTTGAACCTTGGTTTGGCTCATGTTTTACCGAATTTAAATCGAAGAATAATTCATGATATAAATATTCTAATTAATATTCAGAATTTCTGATGTCTTATGCTAGATAGCCTTCGTCCGTGTGTTTCAGTCTTAGAGGTCATTTGAGTTCAAGTCCCAGTAAAGTGAGTAAAAATAAAAAAAATTTTGAATTTCATTCAAAGCTTACAAAATAGTGGGTGGTGGTTTGGTCAGTCGTGTCTATCCCCTCTTCCTTCTAACATCTTTGTCAAGTCTTTTAAAGTTGTATGCCTTTCCGGCGTCTAACTATTTAAAATACCCTTTTGGCATGAACTGATCCCGGAAATTCCGGAATGAAATGATTTTTTTTTTTCAGTGTAAAAACAACCCCTATCTGTTTGTGCGCTGTGACACTGGTACACTTGTGCGACTAAGAGGCGCCAGTATGACGCCATTGCAAAGGCACGCCGCTTATCTAAACCATTTTGTTATTCTGTCATTAACTGAATCAGGGATCTAGAGAACAAAGGTCTATTTTACTTTCTATAAAATTTTAAAAAAAATCCATTATAGTTTCGAAATATTGAACACATGACTACAAAAATTTGTTTAAAATTTAGTTAAGCCGATCCTTTAGTTTAGCTTCGAAACAGACTTAAGTTCAGCAATTTTCTCACCTTTAGTTTGAGTTAAAGTTTGTTAAAGGGTTATATAAAGTCGGAATTACGGTTTCAAGCCGGTTTGCCTTTTAACCGTTAATCCAAGCAACAATTACAATAATTAAAAAATAATTATTAGGTATTCAAGTTTATTACCTAATAATCAAAGCTAACAGCTCTGATAGATAATTATCATTGTGACTAATCATCATGGGTAAATGCAATTTAAAAAAAAACGAATAAGACTGCCCTTTAAGCAAGATTTAAATCGTTAAAAATAATTTTTAAAAGCTAAGCTTGGATTCCAGATTTTGAGAAACGCGTTTATAGTTTTCTAAGGATTAAACCCAGAGAGAAGAGTTCTTGCTAGTAAAAAATTATAAATTTAAAATTCTGATTAAAAAAATTCGAAAATATGATGTTTTAACCGAAAGCCGAAGGTTTTTTTTTCGCAATTTCGACTGCAGGAAATAGCGACATATTCTAACATGAAAAGCAATTGCTATTTTTACTGATAACTTCTGACAGTGTTTCTCATTGTCTACTGATTTTGAAATTGCGTCTGTTGGGATTTTCTCTGGGGCTTTTTAATTGGATAAAATCCAGTCTTTAGTCTAGAACTCAGAAAGAAGTCTTTAAAATTTGCATTTCTTATCCGGTATTTGTCAATTTTCTAATGTAATTAAGCATTTTCGTGCACTGCTGTACGCAGATGACTAAAACCGAATCAATCAACTTTAGCATTTACTATTGAAAATTGCACTATTGTACCAGACGAGCTTCGTAAATCATATCAATTCATTGCTGGGTGCATCCGCTTTATGTGATCATTCAAATTCGATGTATTGCCATTTCTGTGATGTGTCTGATCGCCAAATCGTTGCCTTTTGTTGAATTTGTGTCCAAATTGCCGCCAACACCAGTGATTCCTCATCTAAGCACAATGTTACACCCAGGGAAATGAGAGCGATTCCGAAACCTCGACGTTTTTTAAGCGAATGTCATGTCTACTCGACCACGGCCCTAGTTGCTTGTTGAGGGGCAAAGAGCAATCTGCTTATGCGAGGTTTTGCTAATAGCTGATAGTCGAATGGGCTAAGGCGCTGTTCGTGTGTTCGGTCTACTACGATGTCCCGAGTTCAAGTCCCAAAAAAGTATGTAAAAACGAGAGCGTAAGTTAAAGTCGGCTCTAACCGACTTCGATATACCAGTTACTCTTGAAAAACATGTTTAACAGGGTTCCTGCATTCCGTAACCATCCGAAAAGTATGCAACATTTTTTTTTAGGGTGGGAGGGTGGTGTAGGGGGGGGGCTTGGTTCACTTTTTTGCTCATAACTTGAGATCCGATCATCCGATCTTTATCATTTCAAAATTTGAAACAAACTTGATCTGCGTGCAGATAAAAGAAGCATTATTCCCATACATGTCAAACCTCTATCTCTTACCATCTCTGAGATCTAGGTGTTCATACAGACGGACGGACGGACGGACAGACGGACATGTCTATATCGACTCGGCTGTTGATGCTGATCAAGAATATATATACTTTATATGGTCGGAAATGATTCCTTCTGCCTGTTACATACATTTGCACGACTTCAGTATACTCTTTTTAAACTACGAGTAACGGGTAGAAAAAGGGTGTGTGTCATGAGACGCCCGGAACAAGCGAAGCTATTTACGTCGACGAATCCGATTTAAGTAATGTCAAAAGACACATTAGGATGCTGTATAAATAATTGTTAAATTATCAAAAATTAGGTCACTGTCAAGTCACTGTTAATTCTCTGTAAATTTGCTGTTGGGTCACTGTTAATTCACTGTTAAGGCTCTGTCAAGTCACTGTCAAGCCACTGTTAAGGCACTGTTGAGGCACTGTCAAACAAAGAAAATTATAGTTTTTAGCACAGAATTCACAACTTAACCTTAATGCAGCCTCTCTTTGCACCCTCACTCCCCGCATACCCACCATATCCCAACCCGACCAAACCCAGATCCCCATCAGATCCTCTCACGATCCCCACTAGATCCCCTTCAGATCCCAACTAGTGCCTACCAAATCCCCACCAGCTTCCCATTAGCTCCCCACCAAACCCCTACCAGATCCTCACTTGATCTTCCGCAGATCCGTACCAGATCTCCACCTGGTTCCCATCAGATTCCCATCAGATCTCCACCAGATCCCCCAGATCGCTACCCAATCCCCAACAGATCCCCACTCGATCCCCACCAGATCCAATCCAGAGCTCTCCAGGTCTCTACCTGATAACCGCCAGATCCCCACCACATCAGCACCAGAACCCCATCAGATCAGCACCAAGTTCACGCCGGATCCTCACCAAATCTTCACCCGATCCCCACCAGTTACCCATCACCTCACACACAACCCACCTGCTACTACGCGGTAATGGTAAATGCAGCTGATTTTGCAAATGTAAAAATGTAAATGTTGGCTATACAGCTCCTACAACGGGGCCAAGCAAAGTTTGAGAATTTGCTTTTTCATGGCTAGTTACTTCACAGCTGGCGCCAATAGCTGGTGAAGGTGACCGTATGTGTAAAAGCTATTTTCTAAAGAAAGAAAAAAACTTTTATTATTAGATGTTCAGAGGCTGGATCGAACCCACGACCTCCCGCCCAGTAGTCCAGCATACTAACCACTGGGCCACATACGGCCACATCGGCAACTTTATCAAACTGCCCTCGGGACTAGCTTATTTACCCAAGCGAAACAATGTCATTTCATAAACTTATCGCAATCAGCTTAATGGCAAAATAAACAATGTTAGAAAAACTCATAAACTTTTGACTAATAGTCAGAACGATCTAGATTTTAAATATTTAATTGTTTTCTGTTTCACTAGGTAAGCCGCCGCATTTGAAAGCTACAAATTGATGAAATATTCAATAAATCGCCTTTCATTTGTTCAAAACATAAAATGCTCAAATTCGTACTATTTTGGCTGGCAATAATCTGTTTAAAGGTAATTTTTGTTAAGTATTTATTTCTTTTCTAATTTCAAATTCAGTTCAGTTACTCCCACGTGACCTTTACCAATTTGAAGTGTCATTCCTTTGACAAAAAATACATAGAATTTGACAAATGTTATATCAAGGCAGTGAATCGTACACACAAGTATATAAACATCTATGCCAGGATGTATCAGTTGCCTATTGATAATATAACGGTAAGTTCTTTATTATATTTTGGCTATACCTAAAACCATATTTTCTTTAGATCAAGTTTAAAATAATGCGCTATGATCATGGCTACAAGCCGTTCTTCGTTGATCTGACCACAGATGCTTGCAAATTCCTCCGGCAGCCCCAAAATTTATTTACAAAAATTATTTATGGCATGTTTAGGGATAGCTCCAATATGAATCACACTTGTCCCTATGACGTAAGTGTTTAATTTGCAATAGATTGAAAATGTGAAACTAATTCAAGTGTTACAGCATGATTTAGTTGTAAATGAACTTTATACGGGCAATCTGGAGAGCAGCTTGACGCGTTATCTGCCCATGCCGAAAGGAGAATACGCCCTTTTTTCAAATTGGTATTCATATAATGTCGAACGATCCCAAGTGAATATATATACAAAATTAACTTGATAATCGATTAAATGTTATGCATTATTAAAACAGTTAAGTACCATGGAAAATGCAAAGCGATAAGTGTCGACGTTGTATTTGATTTATAGAAAAGTATTAAACATTTATTGGTCACAATATGTGGAAGTTAATGGTGTTTTGTTGCATTTTAAAGGTATTTTGTATCAAAATATATTTTTACGATTTTTATTTACAACTTAATTTAGTCTTTTGAGGCTCATGTGACTTTTACGAATTTGAAGTGCAAAAGTTATGATGCCAACTATTTGGGATTTCAGACCTGTGTTATTAAGGCAGTAAATAGAAGTCACAAGTATATTGATGTATATGCCAAACTATTTGAACTACCGATTGATAATGTGACCGTAAGTACAGTCCAATTAATGCCCGCCCAACTCTGATGTATAGAAATATTTTCTCAGTTGCCATTGGCAATTTCTCTGCTTCTATTGTCGACCCCTTTCTTAATCCACTTTTTTTATAGGTCAACTTAAAATTTATGCGTTATGATCATGGTTATAAGCCCTTCTTTGTTGACATCACCTATGATGCCTGTAAGTTCATGAAAGAGCGCAAGAATCGTATTGTAAATATGTTTTATGACACTTGGAGACAATATTCAAATTTAAATCACACTTGTCCCTATGATGTAAGTACACAAGCATTAATATTTAATCGAATAAACTATCATTCTTTTGTCCAACAGCACGATGCCATTGTGGACAAAATGTGGACTGGCAATTTGGAGACAAATATAATAAAATACATTCCATTTGTCAATGGAGACTATGCCGTCTATACGGAATGGTATATCAACAGTATAGCCAGGGCCAATGTTAACATATATGTACGTATATCTTAAACGAAAGCCTGAAAGCCTTCTTGACCTATAAAAGCCACCTCCACTTACCATTCTATCGCTCGATTTTGAAATTTATGCTCTGTTCGTTGAATAAATGTATAAATTGAGAATTGAATTTTACGCCCTAATTCATCAAAATCACAAACAGCTCAAGGACAAAAGTCCAAAAATGTTAGGAAGGAAGCCAAGGAGATGGGACAGGTCCATTAATAATAAATTAAGCATATTCCTTGGCATGCTTTTTGCCAGCGCTTCGTCTTCGTCTGAAGGTCTTAAATGTTGAATTCGCCTTCCCCTAATGACCTACAGAATAACAAATGTTGTCTCCAGCTCTCGATAAGGTGAAATCCCTAAGCATGTTTCAAGGCTGCCAAGTCATTCCAGTCACTCAGCAGTGAAGCAACTGAAACGGAAGCTAATCGCTTGACTAAACAGTATCTGCTCTCTCTCTCTCTTTTATTCCCTCTGTTTGCCCCACGGCTACCTGGCCAGGTGAAGCTTTGTGGCTTTGTTTGTCTTGCCTGTCGGATTATAAATGATTTGTCATTAATTCTACACAAATGCCGCATTAACTTTGACCAGTTCTAGTGGAGCCAGACCATATCATTTGGATATCAATAATTTTAAACGATAAGCTTTTCGCTTTTGTTATCGTTAAGATATGGCCTGACCAGCTCTTTCATCTTTTTCGCAAACATTGTAGCCGTCGTCGTCGTTGTCTACGCAAGTGTCTAGACGAACGAACCATTAAATCGAATTGCCTTATTTTGGGCTTTTATTTAAAAATATAATAAACATGGTCACCATTTTGTGTACTGATTCATTCAAAGGAGATATGAATATTAGGGGGGGTCGATTTTTTTTCGACCAAAGCGTATAGCAAAAACGAAATCTACGGTCAATTCTAAGAAAATTTCAACAAGAAACCATGGGTCTAAAATGAATTCCTAGTCCGCGCAAATCGACTTCAAATATTTATGTTACATTTTCCCAAAAATCGAGTTAGAAAGTCGGTGAAGTCCGACTATAACAAGTTCTGTATACCCCAGAGCTTGCATTTATCTGATAAATTTTATAAAGAAGCCACACAAAGTGATTGAGGTGTCAAAAAGTGAGCCCAGTGCTGCCCATCAACGTTGAACCGGTGCTACCCATCAAAATATTTTGTTTTCCGTATAACTCCGCTATCTTTCATCCGATCTTCATAGTTCCTTTGGCAACTCGATAAATAATCATGATTACAAAATATCTTCAGAAGAAACAAACCATCTATCTGCAAAACTGTGGGAGATATGATGTTTTTTCTGAATTGCGGGGGCGGAAGGGGGCGTGGCAACCTGTGACATAAAAATTTGTCTGCCGGCAACTACAAGAAGTATTTGTCCCATACAAGTCAAACCTCTATCTCTTACCATGTCAGAGATCTGTACTTTTGCAGGTATATCGACAGACAGACGGACATGACTATCTCTGGTATTACTGGTGTTTCTGGTATTACATTTTATTAGCTTGTGACTTTTAGACCTAACAAAAAGGTGGTTTGCCGGTAGATACTAGCAACAAAAATCGTTTACAGTAAAATACCTGCAGAAATCAGCTGGCTTTTGTTTGGCAACTAAATATAATAACAACAGAGAGAAAAAAAAATTCAAAAGCTACACGGAAATGTAGAATTTCTACACGTTTCGACCGGGTTTTTCAACCCACTATTTTTGTGTAGCTTTTCTAAACGCCGCGTGTGGCTTTTTGAATTCTACACGGCGCGTTTAGGTTTTCCACACGCGCGTGTGGCTTTGTCATTTCAACACGCGGCGTGCAAAAAAGCTATACGAAAGTAATGGGTTGAAAATCCCGGTCGAAACGTGTAGAAATCCTACATTTTCGTGTAGCTTTTTAATTTTTTTTTTTTTTTAACAAATTTATATTTTTTTACTTACTCTGGTAGATTTGAAATCCCGGCCCCTGAAACACGATTGGAGTGATGGCTTAGACGTCTCCGCCACGTCACGCGTGTAAGGCAAGGCCTCTAAGACATTACTTGTATTGAATCTGCTAAAGGCACAATCCAATATTTGCTTGCTAGTAATTCTCAAGTTCTAGTTCAACGCTATCGCTATTTATATGCAGGCAACAGAAATTTGCGCACGACTCGTGTAAAATTTTAACACGCAGCGTTAAGATTTTGTAAATCTAAACGTTCATTTAGAAATCTCACACGCCACGTGTGGCAACCAGTTTGCTAAACGAAAAATATAAGAATTCAGAACTGATTTAGAGCTACATTTTTCGTTTAGAATTTCCACACGCGCGTGTAGCATTTCAATATCTAAACGTCAATGTTGAAAACCTAAACGTCCGTGTGGTAATTAGATTGCTGCATAGAAAATGTAGAAATATTAAGGGAAACAAGCTGATTTTCAAATGTCGTGAAGACTTTGCTTTTGCACACGCAGCATTTAACTTTTCTACATTTGCATTTAGATTTTTAATTCCTACACGTCGCGTGTAGCTTTTCCACACGTCCGTGTGGCTTTCTAAATTCTACACGCAGCGTGTGCAATTTAACAGGGCGAAATACGTTGCGTTTAGGTTTGACGTTTCTACACGCGCCGTGTTGCCAATTTTGTTTTCTCTGTGTATGTAAATATGTCCATAAACCTGTAAAAGTACAGATCTCTGACATGGTAAGAGATAGTGGTTTGACTTGTATGGGACAAATACTTCTTGTAGTTGCCGGCAGACAAATTTTTATGTCACAGGTTGCCACGCCCCCTTCCGCCCCCGCAATTCAGAAAAAACATCATATCTCCCACAGTTTTGCAGATAGATGGTTTGTTTTTTCTGAAGATATTTTGTAATCATGATTATTTATCGAGTTGCCAAAGGAACTATGAAGATCGGATGAAAGATAGCGAAGTTATACGGAAAACAAAATATTTTGATGGGTAGCACCGGTTCAACGTTGATGGGCAGCACTGGGCTCACTTTTTGACACCTCAATCACTTTGTGTGGCTTCTTTATAAAATTTATCAGATAAATGCAAGCTCTGGGGTATACAGAACTTGTTATAGTCGGACTTCACCGACTTTCTAACTCGATTTTTGGGAAAATGTAACATAAATATTTGAAGTCGATTTGCGCGGACTAGGAATTCATTTTAGACCCATGGTTTCTTGGTGAAATTTTCTTAGAACTGACCGTGGATTTCGTTTTTGCTATACGCTTTGAACGTTTTTTTCGGCCCATACAAATTACTACTAAATAAACTGCTTCGATAGTGCTATAATTTAAAGTAGCAGAAAAATAAAATAATATTTTAATTTGACTTTTATTTTGCTTTAAAGCGTACGACGGTCACGTTCTGATATTTTTCGTCTGTCTGTCTATATGAATGCGTCGATCTCAGAGACTATAACAGATAGATCCATAAAATTTTGCATGTATTCAGTTTGAATTTCGCATTCAGATCAAATTTGTTTAAAATTTGAAAAAAATTCCCCTCTTCCTCCTTTTAACCACAAGAAACTGTCAGAGCCACAATTTGTAAGTTCATACCTTAGCCAATTCTATTCTGAAAACCACAATAGGATCCGAGAAAAAACACCGCCGCGTTTATTAAAAATATATTTATATTATTTTAAATTAAAAAGCAAGCAAAAATTCAAAATTATGTGAAGCAGGCCAAGCCACACGAAAATATATAACTCAATATTAGCTTAGGAAATCAAAGCCATAGAAACAACATTACTTGGTACAGAGTATTTTGCAGTCGGGACACTCGACTGCAGCACTCTTACTTGTTTTAGTTTAGTTTTTGTTGTTTTTAATAAAAAATAGTATATATAAAATGTAGGATTCTTTTTTTGTAGGGAGTAAGTCAAGCACGAACAAGCACGAAATAGAAAAGCAGCCCTCGAAATAACTCGGTCCTAGCTCAAGTGTTCAATGCAAGTTTACTTTATGCCTGACTGACGATGCCACGTCAAAGAGTGCTCCCATCCAAGACAATGCACAACTGTCTCAACATTCCCCGTCTGAAGATCAGAGGACACAAATGCCGCTGGCGACAGTTGCAACCAGGTTTGGTCCTGCCCAGAAGTACGTGTAGCGCAGCCTTCGCGAACGATAATAAAGACAAACAATTTTTTTCTCTTTTGCTTATATTTTTTTTTCCTTTGCATATTAAACCGATGAAATGAAGCGCAAACTGATTGTGCTCAAGGGACGATTTGCTGGACATGGCATTAAGAAGGAGTAAGTATGACCAAGTGTGCAGCACTGCAAGCTGTCGATGCGGCAACTACAAAGCCTGCGAAAATGCTGGACGACAACGTATATCTCTGGGCACTGATAGCAACTGGAGCGGCAAACCTCAGAGAGAAGGTGGCGGCGGTGGAGAAAGAGAGAGATTGGCACACGCACTGAATGTCGCCATTTGGCTTTTGATGTCTCAAAAGTCTCGAGCCAGGCAAATGAGCTTTTTCGCCTCCTCCTGCTGCCGCTGCTGCTGTTGCACCGTCTCTTCAGGTGTGTTAATTGCATTAAAATGTTTGTAATTGCAATGCAACGGCTGGCAGCGTTCTCTTATCTACGAATCTCGGCAAGAAACTGGCAAAGGCATGCCAAGCTGTCGTCGGGCCAAAAATGCCATAGATGCCGCCAAAGTCGTGTAACTATAATTGCCATAATAACATAATATCTTCAGGCAAGCAACGCGGTTCGGCTAGTCCCATCAAAGAACATGAAAAAATACGAAACAAAAAAAAAAGAGTAAAGGAAAAGGTGTCGAGACATATTCTCCTCTTGGCCAAATATGGCGACAATGCCGACGAGTTGCACCAGACAGACAATTGTCTGAGGCTGTGCTGGATGGAGGTGCCATTTTTCTCATGCCCAACGAAGCGCGAGCAAAACTGTTGTTGAATTGAAGGGGATATATAATAGTACAAGTAGTTGAGGTATAGTTACAGCACAGTGGAGAGAGAGAGCTAGAAAGCGAGCTTAGGTCAAGTCTTGGATTGTTCCTAAGCTCAAATTTTTAAAAAATATTCTCACTTGAATGAGTATTCAACAACGCTACGAGCTTATACTGCTCTCTTTTGCAACAACAAGTAAATGTATAAGCGCGTTCTCTCATGGCTTAACACACACACGCAACGCCAAAATGAGCATGTGTGTTATGCCGGCCCCTGATCTAGACTGAAGGGTTGCGCAGTCGACTCCGCCTCTGTCAGAAATTAGTCAGCTGTTTGCTCTCACTTACGCTACCTGCATAACTTCGGTAATATGTCTGTCTCGCTCTAAATACTGTGATTTCCTATGTGGCACAATAAGTATCTCGTTGGGTACAATCGCTCACCAACACTCTCTTGACAAACCCTTCAGCCTATGGCAAAACGATCCCACATTTGCTCTCGGAGATTTTCAGAGTCCTTGCTTAAACGACTCCAGGATAAAGTTCTTATGAGTCCCAAATAAATCAATTTAGTTTACACATTTTGTAACACTGTGCAGCAACGTCTGCTTGTCTTTGGCTGGGTGACTTTTCCGCATGTTTGGCTCACTCCCCTTTAGTCTTCCAGTCTTGATTGTGTCTCTCCTCTGTCCTCTGTCCATTTGTTGTGCGGCATTTAGTTTGGAGTCTGTCATGACTCGCTCACGTTCACTATCTGACTGCAGTTGTCGTCTCGTCTCGCCTTTCCCACTGCGCACCACCTCCATTCCCCGCCCCCAACCCCCCCGGCAGTCCGTCTGCCTTGTTTGTCAAACAGCAACAGAAAAACAGTTAAATGCCAGTTTACCAGTTAAAATCGGAATCAAAGCGAAAACAATGACACAGTAGCTTTAACCGGGGGAATGGAGCTGGAGGTGAAAGGAGGGCAGTCCCAGGTCGGCAAGTGAAGTAAGCGGCAGCGGCAGCAGCGGCACTAACAACAACAAAAAATCGTCTAGACACAGACTAGACTCCATAAAAATAATTATTATCGGTTGCAATTTCTGCTGCTGCTGCTCACAGCTCGTTCCTCGGCTGACGAATCGTCCGAAGTCCAACGTCCGTTTCATCTGCCTCACATTACAACAGAGTTCGAGGTTTTGAGTTTTGCAGTTGGAGCTGGAGCTGGAATTCTACTATGTGCATTTTTCTCTGCTTTTTTTCGTCTGTCTGTCTGTTTGTTTGTTTGTTAGAAGCGCCCCAGCCAAAGCCAACAGGCCGTCGTCCAGCAGCATCATGAGAAACGGAAACGCGTTGCAAGCAAACCCCACCAGACGTCCGTTGCAGACATCCAATATTTAACACCAAATCTCAAAATGTGGCAATTGGTTGGGCCTTTCTGATATCCAATTGCTTAATGTTAATGTTGAGTGGAGTATTGGGAATTGAGCGGAACTCTTAGGACAGTGCCACTGCAGAGCACTGCAAAGTGTTGTCTGGGCGAGGATAAATCCGTCTTAAATGGTACTTGTGTTTGATAAACTAGTGCTTGTTATTTCTCGGTTAATTCATTTTTCCTTAAATTCATGTTTTAAAAATTTGAGTACCACGCAGAAGAAAGGTAAAAATTTAACTTAATTGAAAAACTGTTGACTATGAGAATGTCACTGAACATCTTATATCCTGAAAGAGTCCTGCTGCAGAATGGTCTATTATTTATTCAAGTCCCTTAATCCGACTGATTTATAGTTTTAGTTTCCAAATCGGGATAGAACTAATTACAGAATCCCAAAATTTTGGGATATTTCTTAATTTACTGGCGAAGTTAAGGCAAGTTTTTATAAATGAACTTAGATTTTCCATAATTAAAACAATTAAGTAGATATTTTAAAAATACTTGAATTCGAGGCTGCAAACTTCTATCCTTTGGAAAATCAAAGAAATCGAGAATAGCGCTATTGAGTATGTTGCTCAGGCGAGTAATCTAGGTTTTACCTTTAATAAGACAATGACCTGGGGTGATCACATAAAAAGGGCAGTGGGCAAAACGTACGGATTACTCAGAGTTCTCTATATGACACAAAATCTTCTACCAGTAAATTTACGGCTCTTAATAGCGAAAACATATTTGACCTCTGGTCTCTTCTATGGGGTTGAAGTCTTTGGAAACAGTGACGCCAGTTCAAGACAAAAGCTTAATGTTGTTTTTAATAACATTGCCAGATATGTACACAATCTAAAGCCAACGGACCACATCTCAACCGCCGCATGCCAAATTTTTGGACTGCCCTTGAATAGATGGATAGACATGAGAGCCCTAATATTATTACACAAGATTATAAATACGAAGACTCCACAGTACCTGTACGATAAATTAGTATTTACCTCTTCAAGAAGGACTAAAAACATTATTTGCCCAAGATTCTCACTATCTAGTTCAAAGAAACATTTCTTCATAAACGCTGTTCGTCTCTGGAATCAGTTACCTCATAGGATAAAAAATATTAGTAGCGCACACTTATTTAAAACCCAATTATTAATGCACCTCAAATAAGAACTAAAACAGTAAATCAAGAAAATTATAATAAGTCAATAAGTAATAAGTAAATAAAATCTCAATGTTAATGCTAATTTAAATACATACACCATTGTTAGTTTAAGTAGTAGTATAAGTTTATGTTTTATATATCGAGTTGTTATCTGTCGTGACTAGTGAATTAAAAATATGCTTTGCATGTACCACTAGGAATACTGGAATAAATACAAATACAAATACAAATACAAATCACAGACCAGTTGCTATACTTATCGAAACTAAGGTTTTGGCTGAAATCTTGGTTTATAGATTGTCGAAAAATTTTGTATAAAATTTCATCAAAAAGATCGTTGAAGAATTAAGGCATATTTTTGTAAAGATGGAAGCAGAAAGCAATCATTCTTCGAAAAGGAAGGTACAAAAATTTAAGTGGCGACAGTGTTAGTTTTGACAAGTGCAGAACCTTGAGTTCATTCAGTATGGTACACCGGGTCAGAAAGTATTCAGTATCCTCTCTCTCTCTCCGGTATTGCAGAGGGTGCATTGGCTGTACGGGGTACTGTTGGGATCGCAAATAAGAGTTATGGACTTTAAAAAAGACCCTTTTGCAGACACTCCATATACGAATTTTGAGTGAGCAATCCAAACTCAGGATAAACTTTTATTTTCAATTTTTAAATAAAAATCGAAAAATAACTCTTATTTTTATTATATAAATTGAATAAAAAATTGTTTTTGAATATCTTTTAAACTAAAAGGCCCATTACAAAAGTGGACATATATCTATAATCTATGATTCAATACCTTTCCAATAATACATCACATGTCCTTCAAGGATCAAGGAAAAGGATTAAGGATACCAATTTTTTTTATTGATTCAATGCCACTGTTTATACATTTCGCTCACTTATTTCAAGTCTGCCATAACTCAAACACGTTCGAAAGTCGGTCAAGCCCTGCAAAGTGAAATAGTAGATCAATGTTTTAGTCCCAGTTTAGGTAAGCACTAGAACTACTTTTTGTTCCTATGGCAGCTATATGCTATAGTCATCCGACCCGGACGGTTCCGAAAAATGTGCAGCGTATTTGTACCAAAAGACTTCGTGCAAAGTTTGGTTGAGATAGTTTAAAAACTGACGGAGGAGATAGCATAGAAACAGACGGACAGACAGACATGGCTGTATCAACTCAGTTCGTCATGCTTCCTCCTGTGCGTTACAAACATCCTGACAATTTTAATATACCCTCTCCAAGGGCATAGAAATATCTTTCGACTTTAACTCGGAAATCATATCACCTTTTAAACCGCATATCGATTTGTTTTTTTTTTTTTTAGATGATCCAATGACGAGCTATGATCAACACGTTTCACTTTTGAACTGGTTTAGCCAGCTGGTTCGGCTTGCTTCATAGTACCAGCCTACACATCAAGTTTTCAGTTCAAAGCTTAAGTCATTTCTAAGAAATGACTCTTAACCAAGGCTGAAAACCTCTGAAATTCTGTAAAAGGTTCGGCTTTTAAACTTAAATTCTATAGAAACAGCCCTTTCAATAATATCAATGCCGGACTCTCTTCTTATTTACAAGCAAAAATTGTAAAACTGATACGTTTTTTATGCTCTATCTATGTTCTTCATTGTTGGTCATCCATGGTTCGGGGTTCAGTATTGTCAAAACCATGGCAATTTAGTTATTTTCCTTACGATCTTGACAAGGTTCTTTACCTTTGGTCATCCGTGGTATTAATCGCGGTTCGGAATTATCATAAACAGGGCAATGAAGTTATGTGTGATAGTTTGTGACTTTGAAAATCAATTTCTTAAGCATTTCGCGGTTTTATTATTATATGATTTTTCACTTGGTTGACAATTTCGTCTTTCATAATTACTATTTTTATCCTCCTTGGTTTTTTTTCGCGATTTAATAAGTCTTCAGTCAGTGTAAATGGTTTAAATGCCTCGACTATCACAAAGTACACTCCGTGTACTCAACTAAAAACCATTTCGTACTTAACTAAAATTGTTTAGTACGCACGAGTGCTTAACACAAAAAAGTTCGGTACTTGCTTTTTTCAGTCGGTGCGTTACAAATTATTTACCGTTCTTGTGGTTTCGTACAGTAAAACGTAAAATTGGCTATACAGCTCCTCCAACGGGGGCAAGCCATATTCTCATCTCACATGGACAGTATAACATATAAATATCAGTTTGAAAATTTTACACAAATCAGTGGTACACAACACAGCAAATATTTCTGCATCATTAAGTCAAAAATAGTCATTTTTGAGTTATGACAGACTTGAAGTAATTGAGCGAAATGTATAAGCAGCGGCATTGAATCAATAAAAAAAATTGGTATCCTTAATCCTTATCCTTGATCCTTCGAGGACATATGAGGTATCATTGGAAAGGTATTGAATCATTGATCATAGATATATGTCCACTTTTGTAAAGCGCCTTTTAGTTTAAAAGATATTCAAAATCAAATAAGTCTTATTTTCAATTTTTATAATAAAAATAATTCTTAAAAGTAATTTTTATTTTAAAAATTATAATCGTTACGATCCCTGGTTGAGACTCATTAGTTCTGTTCTTACTCGGAAAACAACCGATATGGATGCGGCTTTCGGGTCATCTTAAAAGTAGTTCCGAGTCGACAGAAGCCTAAAAAATAAAACATAGTGTTCCTACACAAACTTACTCCAAACTTTGACGCAAAGGAATATGAGGTCACGGAGAGGGACGGGAACTACGTGAAGTGGTCGCGCACAGTGACGCGAAACGTGAGCCATTTTAAAAAGATACCGACAAGGACCCCAGCTGCTGGAACGGGAGACCGGGACAAGTAAGAGGAATAATAAATATAGCTTGGTTGGGTTTTATCTGGGTTTCCCCAATCCATGCCAAAAAAGTTTGAGCTAAAGACTGGTCCCAGAACAGTAGCAAAGGGTAAGAAGAAATAACAATGCATGGCAAGGGCAAGGTTCTCGACCTAACAATGCGAGAGGGATGTAGGAGCCTGTGCCTTGGATGTCATACCAATCGACAAGGCGGTCGATTGTGTATAAGTTGGATTGGAGTTGATTCGTAGACTTCGAGCGAGCGTAGACTGGGCGTGTACGGGTCGTTACACTGATATTGTGTTCTAGTGCCATGAATTCCTAAGTGCGGATAAACTGCGTTTGGGTCTCTAGCAAATAAGTTGTAACAACTCTTGAAAGACGAGTAGGTGGCATTCACATGGTATAGTCGAAATGTACTTGCATGCACAGAAAAAAAAAAAGAGCAAAGATCAGCCCTATCTTTAATAATATCGAAAAAATATCAATTTTTCATATCGATGTGATACTATTTCCACCAAAACATATGGACGCTTTAATATCATCTTGATATTTATTTCAGATGAAGGCCGATTTGATACTCAAAATACCCGTATGATACTAAATATCGTGATCTTTTTTTTCTGTGTGGTATACTGTGACATGGTGTGAAGCCCTATTTCTAAGTCTACTGCATAGTTGTTTGACAAAAAAAGCAAAATATCACATAATTTTTTTTTTGATTTTATGCGTGGGGTAAGAGTTACTCCCAGGTATCGATATTCGCTGACCACTGCAAGATTCGTTCCGTTTATTTCCCATGCATCTGCTATAGTTCTGCGGCCTCTACTATCACGACTCTGGTTAACGTAGATTTGTGAATATATAATAACTCGAAATTCATTTAGAACTGTGCAACGTCCTATTAAATGCTGAATTGATTCGTCCTCTTTAATGTTGCTTTGATGTTGTTTGTTGATTGCTGCTTATTTACATGACAAATCACCTCTTGCTTTTAGAATCCATGTTATGTATCTTTGAGTGGGTTCCACGTCTATTCAACACAAAACAATTTCAACACGTCAATTCAACTCACGTCAATTCAACACAAAACAAAGTCAACACACGTCTTTAAGTCATTATAAATTTAAATTTAATAATAAATTAATTATTTTGTTTTGTGTTGAATTGACGTGTTGAAATTGTTTTGTGTTCAATTAACGTGTGTTGAATTGTTGTGTTTGGTGAAATGACTTAGTGTTGTATTGACGTGTGCTGAAATTGTTTTGTGAAGACTTTGTTTTGTGTTGAATTTGTTTGTGTTGAATTGACGGATTGTTAAATTGTGTTGTTGGGTGAAATGACTGTGTGTTTTATAGCGCTTTTCGTATATTTTACTATCGTTAGCTCTTGCTTTTACAGTGTATTTGGATATTTGTACTTGTCTAAGCTTTTCTAAAAGATTTCCGCATATTCTTCACCAGTTCTGTGCCAAAAAAGGCAAAGAGATTTAAGTAAGGATCGACAAGCAACTTCATAAGAGCAGTTTTGAGGGTTGCTTCAAGTGGAAGTCAATAAGCAAGTTCGTTCTTGCAGGGGTAAGAAGGCCTCGCGTCGAGGACTTTGTGGTGCCTTACACTTAGAACTTGTATGGTTCCTCGCATTGAGGTTTTTCCTGAATACAAATAAGTGTTGCAAATTTCTCTAACATGTCAAATTTTGGTTAAAGTGGTTAAAAGTGTAAGACCTTCAAATGAAAAAAGATACGCATATTTGTTTGATTATGGTTACGGAAGCCTTGGGTCGAGGACTTTGTGGTGCCTCTCGCTTAGGAGTTTCGTAGTGCCTCCTTATCAGTTTGGAATGGTATACAATTTTTGTGCTTGTTGTTTATATTCCGCTTCCAGGCACCGAAAAGACCCGAACCATCCCGGTTAAGGAAGGACGGGACAAAATTATGTCCCAGTTAAATAGATGCTCATGACGGTATGAAATATGTAAACGAAAATTAATAATTACTTTGAAGGTTGAACAAAATAAACATTTTTCTAAGCTTATAAAACTCGGGAATGGTTGGAACTATCGCGGAACACAAAATGAACAGTAGGCTTGGAGAGTGATTGAAAATATTGAATTCTGTTTTAGGGGTGATTCTAAAGTCTGAAGTCGTGACCCGTGACCGCCACCGGATGGGATCTTAAAGGTAAGATCAAGATAAGAACAAGACAAACTGGGATTCAGGATGGGATCGAATTTTTGACTCCAATCCAAATAGCGGACACAAAAATTATAATCAGTAACTAAACATAAAGAAATTTAACTATTCAAAACAGAAAATCTCAAAAGCGAAGAATGCATAATAAAGAATTGAAAAGGAGTAACCCTGTCGATAGACACTTCTTCTCTTAATATGAATTCCTTCTCCTACCCTAAGGTATTATTTAGATAATCAC
Source organism: Lordiphosa clarofinis (assembly GCA_018904275.1). NCBI lineage: Eukaryota > Metazoa > Arthropoda > Insecta > Diptera > Drosophilidae > Lordiphosa > Lordiphosa clarofinis. Next base: position 988,748 of record JAEIGQ010000026.1, read on the forward strand.
CCACCATTTGTATTATTGTTTGCTGTGTTGTCTGGCCTGTTCAAAAAGCAAAGCGAACGAAAACGATGAAAGATATTATTGACAGCTGAGAATTGTCCGCACATTTGGACACGTTTTGGACCCGAATCCAAAGTAGAACCCTCAACCCTAACTCCAATCGAGTGCACTGTTGCAGTTTTGCAGTTGTTGTCGGCTCGTTTCAGTTGCGAGCTGTCAAAGGGGTCTGTGTCTCAGTGTCTGGGTTGTCTGTTGTTTCCTTTTTACCCGAAACGACATTGAAGACAGACGTCTGGAGTCTAGACACAATTCGAAGTCAGAGACGGAGTACCAAAAGCTCAGGTGTATTTGCTGGACCTGGAAGGTGATGTGTGTGTGTGTGTGTGTGTGTGCATGTGAAACATGCCGACCCAGACAGACATCGACATCCACATCAACGACAACGTTGTCGTCTGGAAAGTTATGGGCAAAAGTTGTCGCTATCTGGCACTGGGACTGGGTCTGGGTCTGGGCTGTCTGACAGCCTTAGATCAGAATGCAGTTGATTTATGGCGGCGTTGAGTGGCTTTATGCTCACCTCAAATATGACAGAAGGCGGACAACAGGAAAAAAACGTCGGAAGTCCTGCTTTGCACCCTTTTCAACGGTCCCCTGTGTCCATTCACGCAACAAGCAAATTGTGGCAATTACCTTCGCCTTGCTCCACATCCACATCCACATCGACATCGACACATTCACATTTGCTGACGAGCCGTCGTCTGCATGCACTGGGCCCAGCGATGCGTGTCGACAGCATATCAACCAACATATCCGCCATGTCCACTCCGGCAGTGGTCCTTCCTCCAGGCTGCGCTTTTTGTGTGGCAATAAATGTAATTATGGTTTCGAATTGTATTCAAAAATACTCAACCTACGGTACCAAAGTGCAATTGGAGGGGTAATAATGAACGCTATGCCACATTCGGGTGGGAGTGACAACATAAAGTGGCTATTAATGGCAAAACCTGCCACCAGGGGTGGATGAATACATTTAGAAACGATCAAGGTTCATTGGTTGACAAAATTATAAAATAATAGAGATAGGAATTTGTATTGAGAAATGGCTTTGTGTTATCAATAGCTTTCGATCAATCACAGAGCGTGTAATCACCATAATGGCTTCATTGGTGAGCAATTAATTGGAGTGCTCCAACTCAACCCATTCACATATATTCATTGCGTGAAAGTAGTTCCATTTGTTTAAAATAAAATGCGGAAGTTTCCTTTGATTTGTTTAATACTAGTTGGCTTTATAAGAGCAAGTAGGACCAACTGATATACCCACAATCCTAACTCATCTTCTAATTGTAGGTTACTAAGGCCGATGCTATGTTTACCAATCTCAAGTGCAATGTTCTCGATAAAACATTGGTGGAATTTCAGACGTGTCACATCAAGCCCGTAAATCGTACCCACAAGTATATGGACATCTATATCAAGTTGCTGCAAAAATCTTTAGATAATATCAAGGTGAAAAAACTGATTGGTTAAAATTTTTCATTTATTCCGATATAATAATGCAATGCCAGGGTCGAGTACGATGCATGCGTTTCGATAATGGCTACAAAGTGTATTATGTGGATGTGAGGTACGATACCTGCCAGTTTCTAAAGAATCGTAAAAATCCGCTTCTCAATGCATTATTTAAAGCATTTAAAGATCGCACAAATTTCAATCACACTTGTCCCTTTGATGTGAGTATTTCAGGACAATGGCAGAAAGTTGAAATTAATTCTTTTTATATGAATAGCACGATTTAATAATCGATAAACTGTATACGGGTAATCTGGAGAAGGACTTGGCTAAGCTCTTACCAATTCCCAATGGAGATTATGCAGTTTTTAATGATTGGTATATAAATAATAAACCTGTGGCCACTATCAACATCTATTATAAAGTGACTAAAAAATAAAGAAAAAATTAAATGATAAAAATAAATATCATGTTTTTCTGTAGTGAAGCCCGACTATAATATACTCTCTACCCCCAAAATATGACTAATGCCTCTTCTGGTCTGGAAGAATTTTTTTTCGATAGCTCTATATTTATATATTATCTATATTTGTTTTCAATATCATGTTTTATTTGTTTTTATTACAAAAAAAGTTAAAAAATGTTCGTAGTATCGTTCGTACATATATATAAAAGTGAAAGTATGCTTGTATGTAATTGTATGTCTGTATACGCCCAACCGATCTTCACGAAATTTTCACAGTATGTACATGACGATCAGAAAGAAATCATAGCCTATATCTCAAGTCTATGAATAGTCCAAAAAAGCGCTGACAATGCAGGAGTTGGTAAATAAAAGGTGTAGATCCAATAGTAACAAGTAAGACCGTGGCAGTCAAGGAGCTCGACTTTGAAACACCCTGTACAATTGACAAACACACCATACACAAACAAACACGCACGCACACATAAACGCATAACAGGACAAGGCGCCAGGCCCAGATGGTGTGCCTAATAACGCACTAAGAGCCGTCATTACTGCTGATCCCAATGCTTTTGTAGAACTCTACAACAAATGCATCACAGAGCGGACTGTCCCACGGATATGGAAGCGTCAGCGCCTAGTCCTCATCCCCAAACCATCGAAGGAGCTTGAGAACTCCTCATCGTACAGACCCTTATGCATGCTCGACACCACTGGCAAGATATTCGAAAGAATAATTTGCAACCGTCTGGAGAGCGAATTGGAATATCAAAGCGGCCTTTCTGATCAGCAATACGGCTTCCGAAAGCACCGAAGCACAACAGACGCCAACAATGTCATAGAAGGAACTAGATGGGCGGGAGGAGCCAAGCAGTACTGCCTAATCTGCACAATCGACGTGAAAAACGCTTTTAATTCTGCAAACTGGACCAAGGTATAGTTCCGAAACAGGACAGCACCAATACACTGTCTCAGGAGGAGTACCCCAAGGCTCTGTGCTAGGTCCTACACTTTGGAACGTCATGTACGACGGAGTTCTGAGGCTAGATCTTCCCAATGGATGCACTTTGGTAGGCTTCGCAGATGACATAGCCCTTGTGACTGTGGCAAAACAATTGGATGCAGTCACAGAGAGATGCAGCCTCGCGATTGACAAGATCATGGAGTGGCTAACCTCGAATGGGCTCTCTCTAGCCGAACACAAAACAGAGGCCGTCCTAGTAAGCAGTAGGAAAAAAGTTGAAGTGGCAACGATTCGGGTTGGCTCCATCACAATCGAGTCACAGCCAGCCGTCAAATATTTAGGAGTCTTGCTCGACCATAGGATGACGTTTAAACAACACCTTGAGCACGTGAGCGCCAAAGCTGCAAAGGCGACAACCGCAGTAACAAGGATGATGGCAAACACACGAGGGCCAAAACAGCGTAGCAGGCAGCTCATAGCGAGCGTGGTCACCTCCATTATCCTCTAAGGGGCGACGATTTGGGCACCCGCTATGAACATAGCGTCCTATAGCCGCCAATGCAAGTCGGTATACAGACTCAGCGCGCTCAGGATCACCTGCTGTTTCTGCACCGTATCAGAGGAGGCTGCTCTAGTCGTTGCTGGAACAGTCCCCATAGACCTGCTAGCAGCAGAAAGGCGAAGCGGACGCACAGGAAGCAGGACACAACGTGACTCAACAGTTTCACAATGGCAGAGCAGATGGGATCGCGGAATAAGCGGTAGGTGAACTCACCGGCTGATACCGAACCTGGAGCCCTGGCTGAAGAGAAGACACGGCCAGGTAGATTTTTACCTGTCCCAAATGCTGACGGGACACGGATGCTTCAAGTCCTACCTGCACCGCTTTAAACACGAGGAGGATCCCTACTGTGACCACTGTGGTGGCGAAACTCGCGAGGACGTGGACCATGCCTTCTTTAGTTGTCCACTGTACGGGATTGAGCACACAAGAGCCTCACGCGCACTGAGCATGCAGCTGACAGCCGACAACATCGTTCAATGCATGTTGTCCAGCCAGGGCGGGTGGCAGACAATAGCCAACATGGCGGCCGCCATTATGAAGGATCTGCGGCGCAGAGAGAAGACCCGGCGTGCAGCCATATCAGTTTGAGCGGATAATCTGACCGCCATCCGCCCCGCAAAGTAATGCTTTGCTTTTATGTACCAGATAGGGCTATGTAATAGCTATCGGTTGCTGGCTTACAGTAGATCCAAAGATCCAAAGACCGCTAAAGATTGAACAGGAATGTTCATGAAACATCTGTACGGTCGTCCAGTCTGTGCGTTCCTGTTTAAAGTTATGGGCAAACATAACTTGACCCCAAGACGGCTAAAACTTGATAATTTGATTATCATAAAAGTCGTATAAACAGTTACAGTTGTTACTTTGTAAGATCACATGTTCATTAATGAGTGAGCGGCAGCGGAAAAAAGGGAGATCAAATTAATTTTTTATATTTAAATTTAAAGCAGAATTGCCCAGAGAACAGCAACCACAAGAAATAAAAAGAAAACAAGAATACAAAAAGTTAAGTTTCAATGGGCGCTTAAAGGCTTAAAAGTTTTTTGTGATAACAGCATTGCCCATTACCATATATTTGTTAAATTTATAAATAGTCAGCGTTGATTTTATTTAAAAACCTTTCGAACTGCGAAAATTATAAAAGACTACTGCCCTATTTTATTTCAAAAGATGACAACCATCTATTTTATTTTTTTCACTTTGCCATTTTGAGGTTTGACCAATTATACAGTCTGATTCCAACGAAATCATTCGTCGCGAACAAGAAAATAAATTGTAAAGACCACCAATTCTATCTGTTGTTGCGTTCGATTTTCTTTGAGAATCATAGGAGAAAAAGAGAGGAGAGAAAAAGCATACGAAGTGGTTTTTGCAAACATATGAGCGCTGTGCGCATAGGCCATGAGCACCTTACTTTAAACTATCTCTCCCCTTTATCTTCCACAAGGCCTAGTTTCAAATTATTTGGCAAAGGAAAATAAGATCCGACAAAAAACCACAAAGTAATAATATGAAACTAACCCAATTGTTTTTAGCAATCTTCAACTCACATCAAATCAAAAGGATAAATCGATTTTCGGTAAAAAAAAAACCTATGTTAAATATTTAAAATTTTACCATCTATTTTAAGCAATGGCCAAATTAAAGCGATTATTCAAGGTCCGCTAGACTTTATAATTCAAAATTATGGCGTTTCCTTCTCTTGTTTTAACCAATCTCGATTCAAATGATGCAATAATCTTTTGTTATCAATAGTATTTGATCAATCACAGAGCGTGTAATTACCCTATAATAACTTTATAAGTAAACATTTAATTGCGTTCGATTTTGCGTGGTAACTTTGCCTGTACAGTACATTCATTGTGTGAAAGTAGTTTGATTAGAAACAAGCAAAATGCGGAAATTTCCTTTGATTTGTTTAATACTAGTTGGCTTTATAAGGGCAAGTCAGTTCACTATAATGCCAAAGCTTCTAACTGTAAGCCTCATCCTTCGATTATAGGTAATTGTGGCCGAGGCGATGTTTACCAATCTCAAGTGCAATGTTGTAGATAAGACATTGGTGGAAGTGACAACTTGTCATATTAAGGCCGTAAATCGTACACACAAGTATATGGACATCTATATCAAGTTGCTGAAAACACCTTTAGATAATGTTAAGGTGAGAGAAAAAAATTATGCAACCGTGCTTCCCTTTTCAGTTATAATATTCTTTAGGGCCGATTGCGGATCATGCGTTGGGATCATGGCTATAAACTGCATCATTTGGATGTGCGGTACGATCTCTGTCAGTTTCTGAAAGAACGTAAAAATCTCTTTATCAATGCATTTTATGAAATAATTAAGAATCGGTCAAATCTCAATCACCCTTGTCCTATTAATGTGAGTATTTCAAAACGATGGAAAGCTGATGAAATTAATTAGTTTGTTTTACTTAAACAGCACGATCTTATAGTAGATAAGCAATATACGGGCAATTTGGAGATGGGATTCAGAAAGTTTTTTCCAATTCCCAATGGAGACTATGCCATTTATAATGATTGGAATTTGAATAACAAAGCTGTGGGCACTGTCAAAGCCTATTTCAGGGTGACAAGCAAATAAAACCGATTTATACCATTTCACTGCCAAAATATTTCAAATTTGAACCTGTGTACTGCTGTGGCTTAGGCCCAAGTCGACTTTGTCTCGTTGGGTGTATTTAATTATTCAAAACCATGTCATGTCTCTGTATAATTTTATGCATTGGCCAATTGCGAGCACCCTGCCTCATGATGATGATGACGATGACGCCTACACACACTCCGCAGGCAGCTGACAGCCAACTACAACTGCACAACTATCATTCAAGTGGAGGACGCCCGCCACATGTGGCCAGGCAGCACAACCGCAAAAAACAGTGCGACACACAAATGCACAGTTACACAGACAGAGACGGAGCGACAGGGAGCGAAAGAGAGGGGTAAACATACCAGACAGTCTGACGCTGTTGGAGCCCACGAGTGGCCCACACTCTCCATAACCCCCCTCCGCTGTCTGTTTGGCCAGGTCTTGGCTGTCTGGACGACGACGCGACGTCGACGACGACCACTGTCTGTGGCAGACCGAGACTATCGAAAACTCGAAATTTATTCGTTGGAAAAAGTTGATTCCCATTTTTTGTGTTTTTTTTTCAGTCTGTTGTTTTTTCATCGCTGTTCTCTTCATTTTCTTCTTTTTTTTCTGAGTTGAATTGCAAAAATGCCCACGAAAATTATGTTAACCAGCCAGCTGTGTTAAAAATCCCACTCTCTCCATCTCCCTTCCTCTCTGTGCCCCTCTGTGTCGCTGGCGACATTCACTGCAAATATCGCATAAGGCATAAAATGTACGAGATATGATGGCCTGGAACATTGTATGACAATTGGCTGGGATGTGCCTGTCTGTGGATATAATCGTTACATTTTGTGTGTTTGAAAGACAGACAACTGATTTCTGATAATTTTATGTGTTCAAATTGTATGTGACAAGTGGGGGAATGGGTTGGAAATACTGTTTAAATCAATCGGTTTAAAGGTGAAGATTGAAGGTTTTTGAATATAAATAAACACAGCAAACGCAAAATTGTTTGAATTAGCACCAAAATTTAACAACTACAGATTTTGCTAACAATTTTAAATATTTTTTAAGAAATAACAGACTCGGAAAATGTGGTCAACAAATTTTTTTTTACAAATTTAACAGACCCTCACACTCTCTTAAGAGAACACTGGATTTTTCGCGTTTTTTCTGTCGATGAGAGAAACACACAAAGCTGTCCAAAAGGGTACATATATACACTTGCAGTTTACTAAGACACACGCGGAACACACATACATGCGCAAAAGACACTTTCGTCAGATTCCGCCCAGTAAAGCGTCTTATGGAAACAAATGTACGAAGTAGGAAAAAAATTCTCATTAATTGAGAGTATCTTATGTTGACTGCTTTTCTTTGGATATCCTGTAGTAGTAGTAATAGTAGTGGAATGGTATTAATTTATATAAATTGTGGCTTGGTTCCTGTTTAGGATAAAAAAACTAGAGCGCAAGTTAAAGACGTCTCTAACCGACTTCGATATACCCGTTACTCATGAAAAAACATGTTTAACAGTGTTCCTGCATTCCTTAGGGTGAACATCTGAAAAGTATGCAACACTTTTTTAACTCGGTTATTTTTCACATTTTTGCTCATAACTTGAGAACCGTTCATCCGATATTTATCATTTCTTCTGCGAATCGACTCATTTTGCTAATAACTAACTATCTCTAAAAGGTACAAATCGTCTATCTTGAAAACTGTAAGAGATATAATGTTTTTTCCAAATTGCGGGGGCGGGAGGGGGCGTGGCCAAAATTTGAAACAAACTTGATCTGCGTGCAGATAAAAGAAGCATTTGTCCCATACATGTGAAACCTCTATATCTTACCATCTCTGAGATCTAGGTGTTTATACAGACGGACGGACGGACGGACAGACGGACATGTCTATATCGACTCGGCTGTTGATGCTGATCAAGAATATATATACTTTATATGGTCGGAAATGATTCCTTCTGCCTGTTACATACATTTGCACGACTTTAGTATACCCTTTTTACTCTGCGAGTTACGGGTATAATAAACAAAAGTTTATTATCAATTGTAGCATTGATCTAAACAAAATAAGGAGAAAATATATATAATTCAAGAGAAATTCAAAAAAGTTACAAATATTCTTTTATAATAGCGGCTCAATATTTCAGCACCTGTTGTAGAAAGAAGAATAGATTTGTTCAGTTCTTGATGTCTGCTTCCGATAGGAAACGGCTTCCCAGAAGGAGGCGCTTCTTATCTTAGATGCGTGAAAATAACAGAGACAACAAACTGTGTTAACAGAGCTCCAGAGTGGCTTGAAGTTGAGGCTAAGCATCTCACAGCAAGCCTGACAGTCATATCAGTCATGCATATAGTACAGCGTTTCTAGCTTAAGCTCCAGTTTTTTGTAGGTGTCCTAGCTTGGCTTAGAAATGAGTCTCTTTCTCTGCTAACAACTTTCTCCAACAACAATTGGTGGGATCTTTCCCATGATCCCACGCATTGAAGGTCTATTGGTATATCATTATCCTCAAATAAGGACAGCCAATTGTCAAAAACTTGGGTGTTCTTCTACTTCGCATGAAAGCATCATAACAGTGACTATTTTGACTAATATACAATTTGGCATATCCAAGACTTTCCTTTGTATGTGAAGTGGTTTTGCAAACAGAACAAGAATAAGCTGGGCACGAAAGTGTATAAATGGATTGCATAGTTTGGAGTTGTGTGGAGCAGTACCTATAAATATGCGTTTAATAAATAGTCTTTGCACTCGCTCCACCTCCTCATATCGGTAGTGTCCCCAGATTTGAAATGCATAGCACATTACTGATCTAACCGTAACTTCAAACATTCAAAATTTACTACTCGGCAAAATGTGTCGATTTCCGAAAAAGTTTTTCCAAGTTCTATTAATTTCTTTCTTAGAGTGTTGCAGTGTTTCCTCTACGTGAGATTAGAAGCTAAAATTTTCAGTAAAAGTTTTTACAGTTTCCATCTTAACGCCATTTAAGACCCATCTGTCGATCCTAGCTTCACATTTGTAGTTTCCATTGATAGCCTGTAAAAAGGAACCACTTTTGGCGAGCTCTACGGACCTGACGACGTCTGCCCTGTTATGCTTAAGACAGAGATCTTAGGCGTAAATTTAATTATTGCCGTCTTAGGAAGTACTTGGGAAGAAGTAAAGCTCTATTTACACGACTGAGTTACTTAGCTGAGTTTTTCTCTGATATGCTGTCAGACTGTGTAAAAAGGCGTATGAATAGACCTGCTACTCAGATGAGCGACCAGACGAAATAGAATAGGAATTGCAGTGTGACCTAATTACAGTGTGCTGGCGTTGCCATTTTTGTCCGAAGATATACAATTGTTATCGAACGTTAAATTAAAATTTCGCTCCGCTTTCGCTTTTCGTCTATCGAAAACACATCTAAGTGATCAGGTTGTGTAAATGCAGCTTTAACAAAGCATAGACAAATTCATTTCCTACCCCATATAGAATGCAATACTCATATCAGTAGCGGTAGAAGTTTTTTAAATTTTTTTCAATACTATCTCTCTTCCGTACGGAATATTTATTCTAGATTAGAACGAAGAGCTGAGCATACAAAAATTTGTCCGATTGTATGGTCTCAGTTCAAAATATAATGAACTAAAATTTTGGAAATAATCCTACTTCCTACGAATCGAGACATTAGATTCGAAAACTTCTCTAACAAATTCTGTAGAAATAAAAATCTGTTCTGTACCTACCTGATGCCCCTCCAAAATTCTTATTTTATTACCATCACGTTCCGATGTCGACCCTAACTCGCTTGCAACCTTAAACAATTTTGAGAGTCTCGCTATATTTCTCCTGCCAGAATTTATTTTATGATAATATTATATTGAATTTATTTCATGATAATATGAACTTCCTAAAAAAAGTGCTAACACTGGATATATGAAGTTTTCTGAGTAGGCGTGACATTCAAGTGTAATTCTATGCATTTTGTATAACAAATCTAGTAGAATTCCCTTCATTTTCCAGCCTACTATGGAAACTTTATTCATCGTTTAAGTCCCGTGTTGGATATACAAAAATCTTCGTATAAATTTTTATTTTGGATTAAAATCATAACAAAATCAGTTTGACTTCAGTTTGAAATCATGACTACAATTCAACGATTTAATAACTCATGACTTGAGGCAAGTTTTCTACATTTTGATTGATTCAGTTCAACTCATGTAAGCTCAACTGATTTGGACATGAAATGATCAAACAAATCAAATATCAGACAGCGAATTCTTCAATTGAAGATGATCAACATTGCCTTCCCATTAAATTAATTAAACCGCAATTTCTTCAGTTGAATTTGCTAGAAAAATTATTTACTTGAAATAAAACAGACTTCAAAATTTTCATTTCGTTGATCGTATCGTTATATTGAAAAAAGCTGTTTTTTTTTAACCAACCCAAAATATAGAAAAATACAAAATTATATGTGCAGAACTCACCGTATTTCTGCCAAAATGTTTGATTCTTGTCAATAGTTGAGACTGTTTGGTTATCCTCTTCGTATACTTCGGTATATAGTATGAACTCAAGTCGAGCGGCTCTTGTAGTGGTTGTTGTGGTTGTTGGCGAAGGTGTCTGTTCCTGCTGCAGTGTCAAAGGTGATGCAGTGGTCGCTGTTTGGGTTGTATCACGTTTAAAAATACGTTGTGAGACATGCAGAGTTGCCCTGGGCACATGTGGTGGCAATGTAGATGCTGCAGTTGCTGCTGTTGTTGCTTGCAACAATGTAGCACGTTGATTAATTTGATACGGCAAGAACATAGACGCGGGCGATGCGGATGCGAACGTATGCGACGCGTCGCGACGATGAAAATGATGATGATGACGCTGAGTATGGGAATGGGGAGGCTGACTATGTTGCTGATGATGACGGAGGTTGGGTACGCGAATTTTTGTCTCGGCACTTGGATTTAAGTGGCGATCCGCACTCGATGCTGGTAATTTATTTTGCAAATTTGTGCCAACAACAAATTGTTGTTCCTTTGGCTTGGGCAACAACAACACTTTTGCTTTTTCTTTTGCTTTTCCTTTGCTTACAACTAAATTTAACTCACTCGCATTATTATTATTTGCACTATTTACACTGTAAAAAATATTTACACTCAACTCACGATCACGATTGCCATTGTCGTCGACGACGGCGACGCTTCCAGTTTGTGGACACGGATACGATGAATGCGAACTGCGGTTTTGATTTGGATTTGCCCATAAGTAGGCAATACTCTGCTCCGTTTGAATCGGATGTGGGTGACCCGAGTGTCGATGTCTATGCATTGGCACCGCGAGGGCTGGCGCTGGCAGTAGAAGCTTTAATAGAAACAACACCAACAATACGATGGATGTGCAGCGGGCCCCCGCGGCGCCACTGGCTGCATGCGTGGGGGCCACAGCGTCGTCTTCGGCTAGCGATTGGATTGTTTAGTCGTCCAGCCGGGTCTCAATGCCCTGCCACATGCCGTTAGATTGGAAACGGTATTAAAAATTAATTTTCACCAAGTGTTGCAGCTGAAAGGGAACAAGAAAATAATATTGGTTAAAAAAAAAACTAAGAAAGCTTAATTTTACACTCAGCGAAGAGACTGTGGATTGAGGGTGACAGGTGCAACAAAAAAATTGTCTCAACGATTCAGTTTCAGTCATTTTTCAGTTACGGTGTCTTAATAAATGTCTTTGTTAATAGAGAACTTTGTTCTTAGATTTACGAGAGATTTCTCATCTGCTAGAAAATACCACATTGTTACCGAACAAAGTAATATGGTAAGTTTTCAGACTTAGCAGCTACCTAGAATATGTTAAATTTGGCCCTTTCAATATTTAAGCAAAGACATATGAAATGCACACGATTTTTTGGTCCTGGCTTTTCAACTGGCTTTTGGCTCTCTTCAAAAGCCAGAGAGAGAGAGCGCTCTAGAGCCAGCCGCCTTTTTGTACGCATACAGCGCCAGCCAACGACTGTAAGTGTGAACACGTATTCTCAAGCATAACTCACACAAGCAAGCGTATTCTATTTTTAGATTTTTACGCTCTCAACTTTGTGTGAGCGAAGAGATCGCGATTTCCGTCGCCACCAAAAAAATAGCTCCATATTGCAAAACCATTGAATGAGCGTTAGGCATTTTAGAGAATTTATTGGTCTTTGATTTAAGTAAGTCGATAAGTCAAATGAAAAACTTTCATTTGAACTGAGTGTCGACTGTCGAAGTAGTCAACGACTGTTTTCTTGGACTTACAATAATTCGAAAAGTCGCAGTCAAACAAATGGAAAAATTTCAAGGCACCGACTCTTGATCTGATTTCATGCGTTACACATTTGGTTTTTATTGTATTTTTTTCTGATTTTGGGTATTAATTTGACATTTTCGTGTACATTTTTGGACACGTTAAACATTTCACCTTGAAAAGACTTGCAAAGGAACAGAGCATGCAAATTCAAATTCGTGCTCTGTAAGATATCTTCAAATTCGAAAAATTGTCTTTAGCAACGAAGCTCATTTTTCGCTCAGCTCAAGAGCTACCAATGCACCCTGAAAAATGGGCGAACTCATTAGACAGTTCATTTTTTAAAAATAAAGAAAATCACAACGTTACTGTCAATAAAGAAAAGTACCGTGCAATAAAAACCCCTTTTTTTTCTCCAAAATGGAAGAATTGGACTTGGTTGACATGTGATTCAACATGACGGTGCCACACAGCACTTGAAACCAAGACTGCAAACCGGTCCGAGCCCGGTACCGGTTCGGTTCGGGTTTTTTGGTTCGCCGAACCGGACCATGAAACGAACCCCTAATTATTTTTTAGGGAAGTTCAGTTCGACACTAGTAGAGTTTTGTAAGAAACTCTCTACTCACACAATATGAAATCTATTGCTTATAGAAATGTTGAAAAAACTAGTGCTGTGTGGCTCGATGGAACTCTATCTAAAAAAATGTGCAAACGCAAACTACCTTCTAAAGGTTTTTGCATTCAGAGTTTCTTAAACGAGTTCCATCTAAGATATTTGATTGAACCGTAGTTCCAATTTATAGAACTTCTTTAGAGCTGAACGATTCGCAACCAATTGATTTTTATTACGCTTGCTTTTCATGTCGAGAAAATGTTCTAAAATCTTCAACAAATCATGGTTTATTACTACGTGTTCTCAGTATTCTTAACACAGATTCCCTTCAAGAATACCTGAATAAGTTTAGCAACTGGGCCGCTAGATGGAACATTGCCATAACACGGACAAGTGTGCTTCGGTGACTTATTCCAGCCGTCGTGTCACCTGCCCAGGACTACATGTTGTTGCACGGTCAGCTTATGGAGCATGAAGCAGTCCATTAATACCTTGGGATAAAACTGCAGAGAAGCCTGACTGATCTTAAGGCAATAGCTTAGGCAGTGGCTGCCAAAGCAAGTCTCATGGGGTGGCTCCTGAACTCCCAGAACAAGCTGTCATTCAGAAATAAAGTCTTTATTTGCAAGGCGATTCTGTCTCCATTATGGAGACACGGCCGATAAATTTATGGAATCGCCGCGAAGATTCACCTGACAAGGATTAGAGAGGTCCAGGCAAAAATCCTTAGGCGCATTACGGGAGCTGAATGGTACCTGAAAACCAGGGATATTGAAATTCTCAGTGCCTTTTCAACACTCAAGTTTGATTTTTCTAATCATTAAGCTAGTATAGATGAACAGGTCTTAAAAGATATACAGCCATGCTCCCATTTTCACTTTCGTAAATCTTTTGTTATTTCAAACTGGTTTTTAGAGCAAATTTGGACTTGGAATCGGAAAATTTTTGCGAAAGCGAAAATGGGAGCATGGCTGATAATGCTAATTAACTTAAACTAAGCAGCTCTCTAACTTTGTCAGTGCTAGCTAATGAATTTAAAAACTATTTTATCTAGTTAATAAAAAATGAGCATTAATGAATGGAACTTAGCTTTTATGTTCAAGCGAACCGAGGTTCGAACCGGAACCTTGGGTTCAGGGGTTTCAGGAACCGGTCCGCGAACCGAACCCCAGACTTTACCACGGGTTCGAACCCCCGTGCAAAATTTTAGAGGTTTGCAGCCTTGCTTGAAACCATGGACTAATTGAGAGGCGAGTTTGATCAGCAATTAATCTCGCTAGATCAATTGATTTGACCCAAATCGACGAATGTTTGAGGTTCTACGTGAAGTCTCTCGTGTACAGGGACAAGCCAGGCACATTTGTAGCCCTGGAAAATAACATTTCAGCTGCCATATGTGAGGTACCGGCCGAAATGTTAGAGATGGTATGCCAATAGTAGTATCAAAATGATACTTAAAATAAAGCTAAACTTAAATAAAGAAAGCAATAAAGCAGCAGTCTGGGATGTCACAAAGCTATCCGAATGGTTTCCTACGGAGCCTGTTCTGTTTTCAATAAAGGACTCGCAATAAACGGCTTGAAAATAAACACCTTATTATAGGCAGATGATATAGTGGTCTTCGTTGAAACACTCAAAGCTATGGAAGACAATATCAACGCTTTGGAGGAGTACCGCAAGAAGTGGGGCCTCCAAGTTCACTGCGAAAAATCAAAGAAGCTAATTTTTAAGAAATATTGAAGAAAGCTTGCGTCTGCTAAAAGATATCAACTGGGCGACATTGATTTGGAGGTGTTCAAATCATACAATTACCTAGGAGTCTGGATCCATCACAATGCCGAAATCAACTTTCACCACCAATAAATAGTACTTCGAGAACGATACTTGGTAAAAAAAAAGTTCCTACCAGCACAAAGTACAAGCTGTTTAATTCCGCAGTATGTGGAATAGACGATACGAGAAAGTGGAAAGATACCTTCTTAAGAAAATTTTTCGAACAGAATGCTATATCTGCAGACCGGACTATCGCTTCTTCATTGATATACAGCATGGAAGAAAAAAGGGTACCTACGCCCAAAAAAAAGAGAAACCTAGAATTGAGGTTAAGCAGGTCCTTAATTTAAAAATTACCTAAAAATCAAGTTTCAAGGTAATTTTTAGCCTAACAGGCCAGAATGTGACCTTAAAGGCAAATTTTCAGGCAATTTGGTTGGGGAAATATGTAGCCTATATATGAGGTTACTTTTCCTAAGCATTCTAAATGACAGTTTAAGCTTAAATATGCCAAGTACTACAGGGTTGCTTCGTGCTATCGGCGCCTCGATAGTTCGATAGGTATACAAATACACGCAAGAACTTTATCGGAACTTTTGACATTTCTTTGTACACACACACATATTTGAGAAGTGCACTTCCCGCTTGTTGTGATTTTGCGAATTAAAATATAAAATTTAATTATTGCCGGTGCTTTCTGCAAATGTTGGTAAGTTTTACATAACCTAAAATATATATCCTGCTGCAAATAAAGATGTGAACGGACCTCAAGTAAAAAACAATGTGAATATGTAAATAAGTGCAAGTATATGTATGTATGTGTGGCCGGTTTCGCTTTCTTGTGGTTTAGGAAGAAGAAGATCGGGATTGTGACAATTTATTACAATTACATTTCAGACAAGAAGTCAAATCGCCATCATTTTTAGGTCATTTTCGGAGGTTTAAGGCAATTTATTTTTTTGTGTGTAGGATTTTGGCAGATCAACTTTTAAAAGAACGACTACAATGTTTCAGATAGTGCGACAATCTATACACGGATCACCCAGTTCGACTGAATCTTGAACATTGGAAACTTGGGCTTGGATTGTTTTTGATGATCCTTAGGATATTTTCGGTATCATTTGGACTGGATAGTTAACTATCCTTTTTTGGGATCCATTGGACATTTTTAAAGTTTTAATTTTTTTTCCGTTTTAAAAGGATATATCAGAAAAAAGGATAGTTCTTGATCTATATTATTTTTATGGCCAGAGGTGAAAATGTCAAAGGAGTGACACGAAACAGTATTAGAAAAATTTACCCTTGTTCCGCTCGAAAAGTGAAGTAATCATCCTTAACGGCGCGGAATGGTCAAAGCTATAGAGTTATGTGATTAAAGCCTTAGCATATAGAAATAGAATCATAAAGGCATTTTTAGTTTTTTTTGTATACCATCCTCAGATTTATATAAAAAGTTATTCTACTTACAAAAAAAAGAAGAAGTAAAAACCAACTACTACTGCTTACAAATGAATACTAAAAAATGTCAATCTGATACAATTTAGTATCAATTTGATATTCTCGAACTACTTCCACTTCTACTTTTGAAAATGTCCATTTGAGACTTTAATTTTGATTTTTGATAAACACACTATTAAAAAGGTGCGTTTTTTCTTTAAGTGCATTTTAGTTTGTGTGGTCGTTCGCCCACTTGGCCGTTGTTGTTTTCGGTTGTTTCTGTGGCTGTCTTTGCTTTTGTTTTATCGTCTGTCCTTGTTACAAAGTTTCGACTTCTGTCCCAGAATAATTCCCCCTCAACATAGGTATGCGTGCGTCTGTGTGTATGGATGTGGCTGGTGGGCATAAATAACCCCAACTATACTGGTACATGGCATGTTTTGTGCGTATGCGTAATATTTTGCACAAATTTATGTTGCACTTCTTTCTGACTTCGTTTTTATTATCATCAACAGCAACGTTTTGTGGTTCTAAATTTATCAACAAAATGTACAAAAGTGAGATGGAGAGAGAGAGAGAGGGCAAACATTTCTTGGCTGCCACGCCTGTTGCATGCACTTTTGTTGCAAGAAAATGACGAAAGATTACAAGCGTCTAAAATTAAGAAGAACAACAAAATTAATGATATAAGTTGAAAGACGACAGGCAGCCAAAGGCAAGCGAAAGGTGGAATGACTTATTTTGTTGTTGTTGTTTTGCCCACTAATTGTCTTTTGGAAAAACTATGCACAGATGACATTTTGGCTGGGGCCCAAGCAGGGAGTTGAAGTTGGAGTTGCTTCGTTTAATATGCGGCATGATGATGAGCAGATCGCTGGTCGGTTTGGTTTGATAAACCAACAACAACAACAACGCTGTGGCACCCCAACAACGTGTCAGAGACAGATTGATGCCACAGACAGACAACAACAACAACGACAACAAGAACTGATTTTGATCGTCCCTGGAAATGCATCTCATTGTGGGGACGGATCATCGTCATCATCATCATCATCATCATCATTGTCGTTGTCTGCTCCTCTTGTTTACTTTACTTTATATTCTTTTTTTTTTTTTTGTATTTCTCATATTGAAATTCCTTTCAAGTGCAGGCAGAGGCAGCCAGCCTTCCACTCGTATTCAGTTATTGTCTTCAAAATCCTCATACCCAGACAGTCACTCAACTCAACTCCAATTCCAAGCTACTGTTTCCCCTTATGATCAGCTTCTTTGGGTTGTTTTCTTGGGCAATTTATTTGATTGCCTCTTCAGAGAGATCAGACTTTAAGTCGAAATTTATGTTTGCCATAAAAAAACACACGCTCCGACTTCAAGTCATAATTAATAAAAAGGCAAACAACAACAGCACAGACAAAAAAAAAAAAAAAAAAAAGCTGGCTAAAAAAATGCGGCCATAAAGTGCTGACAAGTGTGCGCCTTGTGGCGTAAGTAATTATTATTTTTTAAATCCAAATAAAATCAGAAATCTGATAAAATATCCTGAAAGATTTTAATAATTATGACTGAAAGGGAGACATATCTACGGGAAAAGATTCTCTGGAATCAGTAGAGAAATTCTGGGCACCAGGACTTCACAAAATTTCCAACTTCAATTTTCGATGTTTGTATTTTGAATTCAAATATAAATTAATATATAAGTCACAAGCTAATCTGTGCTTTCCAAATTTCGCCGTCCTTTTTTTCTAGAACTGAATTCACTTAGGATTGAGCAATCCGTCTCAGCTGCTCAATCATTCCCTCCACTAGCAACCGCAGGAATTTTGAACACCATCTACTCAACGTTATTCCATTTGTATGCAAAAAGACAACGATTACACGGAAATCGACTCGAAATTCGGAACAGGATCGATTTATGTAAATTGGAACTTACTTTAACATAATGTTCTTTAATGGAAGTTTCGATACTAAAATATTTTCTATATAATACTCGAGCTAAAATAACGGACGACTCCTTAGCGCTTAACACGACTATCAGACCTTGCGTCAAAATCTTACTTAGTAAGGCTTCTAGAAACTGAATGAATCTTTATTTGATATCTGATCTCCTTTTAAACATTTTTAGAGCAAAGCTCCTTTTCGGACTTTTGACTGGGGGACTAAAATTAGAAAAAATTTTCTTTCTGTGATTTGAAAGTAACTACACAGTGACTTGACAGTGACTTAACAGTGATTTGACAGTGACTTGACAGTGACTAGACAGAGAAGTAATAGTGAGTAGATAGTGACTAGACAGTGACTTAACAGTGACTTAACAGTGATTTGACAGTGACTTGATTCAGTGCGATAAATTATTATGTTTAATTCATTTTCATTATCCGTTCCTGACTTTAATAGCGAAACTGCTTGTGGATGCAAATAAGAGGCAGAATCTGAATTTCATCCCCATAGTTGATGAAACGCTACTAGAACCGCAAACTGTCATCTCCGTTTCTATACTTAACTACAAATCTGCTTGATTCCTTAACGAAAATTATTTTCCTTTATGGTTCAGAACCACATATATTTATTACCATACATCTATTTATACATTCAAAAATATACATCTTATATTTCGGAAATCATAGTTCAATATATGTCAAAAATACTTTTATTCTTTGCTATGTCAAGATTGAGTTTATCCAAACGAATTGGAAAAGTGTCTTTTTGCCAGTATTTAAATTTACAGTCGGATTTTTCGTCGTAAAGAGCTTCGCTTCGCCCACCCTTTTTTAATGAGATGATGCAAAGTATTACACAATCAAAAACGAAATACAAACAAATAGCGAAAAGCCTCATCCAATTAAATTAAATCTTATGCAATATACTAAACACAACGATAGCTTTTAAAATATGTTGACTGTTTTCAAAATAAATAAGTTGAAATTTTACAAAGCTAGCAGCCAAAAAATGTTAAAACATCTGTAGCCAAAGAAAAGTAACGGAAAAGTGGCGCTCAGATAATATTTTGGACTTAACTGTATTTCTAAGAGCGCAAGAGAGAATGAGCATGAGAAGGATCACACTCACACAAATAAGGTATGCCATTCATCTCTTGGCTCTCTGAGACAGATGATAGCTGCTACATGTGTTAGAATAAGGCAGGGAGGGGAAAGAGTGGAGAGCGGTATGAGATGGAAAGGAGGGTGGGGAAAGAGTGGTAAGCGGGTGAAGAATGGGTGGGGAAAAAACGGGAAAGCCAATTTGAATTGAATTATAATTGAAGAGTGCTGATGCTGCTCTGAAATGCACAGTCTTTATATAATATCGCAAGATCCGAAATTCACTATGAGGTCGTGCGGCAGATGTATGTTTTCAGTATCCACTTGACTGGCAGGGACTTACATATACAGGCATGTTCTGAATTCCACTTCCACGGCAACCTTTCGAAAGTGGTCGAAAGAGTTTTTCGTTTTGAAAGAAATGCTTGTTAGTCGGTGGAATGAAAAGTAATCGCCAAATTACGCACTCTTACAGTTTCTAGATTTACATAAAGTTAATTTTTCTTAATTCTGTGATCAATTTAGAAGTTGTTAGTGAAATTTAGTTTTCATTCTAGTCTTTAATTGACTTATAAAAATTTTTTGTTTAATGTGTCCAGAAATTGGCATTGCCCAGCCAAACCGAAAAGTGAAACCTAAAAGTCAGCCTCTCACAATTACGACTGTTCCATTTTCGATCATTTCGCTAGGAATACTGGTTTCTCTCTGGTGTATCTAGTGCCATTCTCGCTTGGTTCAGCGGATTGTGAAAAGTAAAAATAGAGCAATTTCATTCGAAATTGAGAACACAAAAACAAAACCAAAGCGGAATTGCTAATTTTCGAGCGCCTAGAAAATTTGGTTTGGTCCTTCGGGACGGGATTAGGGTTGTCGATATTTTTCTAAATATCAAAACGAAGATTTTCAATATCGATATTTTATATATCGTGTCCAAAAAACATAGATATATCAATATTATCGGTATTTTCTAAAAAAAGAAAAGTTTTTCAAGAACGTCTTCACTAGTGGCCGTTATATCTTATCTTTCTAATGGGATAAATTTAAATGATTTAAGTTTCTGAAACTAGATTAAGCGAAAAAAAATCAAAAAAATCAATCAAACAAAAACGAAATCAAGGGAAAACTCTAAGAAAATTTCTCCGAAAACCCATGGGTCTTAAAAGAATTCCTAGCCGCATCAAATTGATCTGAAATATTAATAAAGATATTTCAAGATTTTTCTTTTCGAACAGTACCAAAGAGAAGAATTTTGATTTATTCTACTTAGAAATCGCAATTCTATGAAGAAATAACTTTCAGAAGAAGAAAATCTGTGTCGAAATACCGTACCTGAATAAAGTTAAATGGAGGAATTCATTTTAGACCCATGATTTCTGTTCGAAGTTTTCTGGAGACTTCGTTTTTTCTATACTTTTAGACTTGTTGTGACAATTTGATCCTGGAATTACTATAGTAATTTTTTCTGATACATCGTTTATGAAAATATCGATAATCGCCTATATCGGCACAAAAAATATCATATCGAAATAACCCTTATCGTCCATCAAAAATATGGATATATTGATATATCGATAAAATATTGACAACCCTAGACGAGATGACGGGGAACTCAAAACTGTCTACAAGATAAAACAACACAATTTCTTCACGGCGAGTTCAGCTAGTATATAATAAATTCAAATCTAATTTAAGTCAATTAATTGATTTTTATCTCCAACAGCAAAAAATTGTGTTTTCTTTGATCATTTTAAAACAAACAACCTTGTACTAAAAACTGTCAAAATCATAAGCGGAACTCCTGCTTATGATCAGCCCTCATCCACCCGATCTAAAAAATAATGCCAGAAATCAAATCGGAGCATCCGGACACCTGTGGAATAAATTCCAACTGGATTTTTTTTACATTTTACCTTCTTTCCTCGCCCTTTGTCAGTCCATAAGTCAACCCTCTTCCAAAGACAACAACATTATTAATTTCTGCCGGTCATATTTCGATTCTGCCCCGTGTACTATGGTAGCTATGTATATGCTAGAGTCATCCGATGTCCGGTTCCGACAATGTGTTTGTACGTGGAAGCTTCGTTTGGTCAAGATAGCTTTAAAAGTAAGAGAGAGGACAGACTGGCTCAAAGAATATTAAACTATTATTATGAGTGTGAGAGAGACATAGATATGATGAAAATTAATACGCATTAAGTGTGGTTGTAAAGTTCTTAATTTTTTTTTTAATTTGTTCTCTGTACCAACTAATAAAAAATGTTTGGACCACCCACCAAACATTGGTCGTTCTTTAATCCGTAATTTCTTAGAAAACCATAAAATTAATTACCCATACTCAGCAAATAAATCCAACCATAACCAACAACAACAACGCCTTAACATAAGCATTTTCAATCTAATTCCAACACATTCCACTTTATTTTTAAACAAAACGCTAAATTCCTTTATTTATTTTTGTACAAAATTGTTGAAACAAAATAAAAAATGTGCAAAAACAAAGTCAAAAAAAGAAAGGAAAACACTTTGTTGGTTTTGGGAGAGGAAGAGCGCCCAGGAATGTGGAAAGTAATCGAATGCCGGCAAACAGTGCGGCCACCGGTTATCGATAACAGAAAGCGAACATTGGCATTTGCAGGGGATTTCGAAGTCTGTGCGAGTGTGTGTGTGTGTGTGTGCATACCAGAAAATCGGCCAAGCTCAATTTGACATTGAGCTAATGTAAGTTCAACAGATCACTCCACTCCACTCACGATCAATGAAAAAAAACTTTTTGTAATTTGAATAGCATTAATAAATCCACGATTTTCCGTTTCTTTTCTCTTAGTTAAAACACTCCGTTCGCTCGCGTTCTATGCGCCAAAACCTGCGTTGTACTGAACTAAAATTGCTAACATAAAAATTGCCCGTTTGTCTCCAATATTTCACACATTTCACACTGAACGTCGGGCGACGACGGCGTCTATATGCGATATAAACTTACATATATCCCCACAAAGACTAGAGAACGGTTGACGGAGGGACTAACGGGGAACTCCGACGCGACGCATAGCGTGGCGACGTTGTCGTAGTCGTGCCTTTATTTTTACAAAAAAAAACAAAAAAAATATTTTTGTACTTAAAAATAAATTGAAAAGCATTTTCTTCATCTGTTTTTCTGCCGGCAAGCAAACAACAACGGGCGCATGAAAATCAAGCGTGAAGCGTGCCTCCCCGCCATACTTAGGTTACTCCTCTTGTCCCTGGTGGAGGGTAAGGGCCAGCATAATGTTGTTGTTCTTTGGTTTTCTCTCGGGGATCGGGCCACATTGTCGTCGTTGTCTTGTCTGGTCTGCTCATTATGGCTATCAGCGTTTTAAAAGTCTCCGAAAAGAGGCCCAAGTCCAAAAATACACAGAGAGAGGTATTAGTGAGAGAGAAAGAGAGAAAGACAGCATAATTTTTATGCAAATAGAGTAGAAGAATGTGGCTAAAGCATAAGTAGGGATCAACGATTTTTGAATGCCCTTTAAATTGATGTACAGTAGAATATTAGGACAAAGCTGATACTATTTTGTTTTTATTTATATTTGGAAGCTGTATATAAGACGCTTGTTATTGGATGTCAAATCTTTGGCGTTTATAATTATAGAAAAACTCAAAGTCAGAATCGAAAAAAAGAAAAATCAAACTTACCTCACTAAAGAAAGTCTCATCATCTTCTCAAGACTTAGTTTCAAAGATGTGTTACTATTTCGTGCTATGATACTAGCCTCTGTAACTGAAACGCCGGTTAATCGATTATTCGACTCGAAGGACCAATGAAATGCTGGTGTTTGGATTCTTTTAAAAGCTGCTGCGAATTGAACATAAACTATAAACTTCCCAAATTTATCGATGACCACAAGCGCAAGTTCATTTTCTCATGGGTTATAAAAAATCTAAATATGAAAGCACACAATCAGGAAATCTGAAGACATTTTCTAATAAACAATGGCATATCAACCTAAACTTTGATGAGTATACATGTATATGAAAGCTAAACTCTACGATTGAAAACTACTTGGATATAAACAGTCGATCTGATCTACTAACCGAGAAAGTATTTAAGTGACTCCTCATATTGATCGATTCTGACAACTTTTTCCATTTTTTGCCTTCTCAATAGAGTGTACTCAAAATTATGCTTCAAATCGAAGAGCGTACGCAAACAATAGCTCGAGAAGACATGTTCACTGAAACACTTGCCAAAAATCGGCAGAGTAAAGATAAGGACGTAATCCCAATGTAGAACCATAGGTGTTAGCCTTAATAAAAACTAAAACGATGTGGATTCAAGATTTTACAAAAAAAACGGGCACAATCTTGTCCACGATACTAAGGGTGAAGTAAAGGAATAACCTAAAGACATACAACAAAAAAAAAAGTTTAAAAAAGAAGTTGGGAAATGATGCAGTCGAATGATTTGCGATGGACGAGGAAACATATGTGCACAGAAAAAAAAGTTCACAATATTTCGTATCATACGGGTATTTCGAGTATCAAATCGGCTTATGTTTAAGGTAGAAGTAGTATCACATTGATATGAAAAATTATTTCGATATTATTAAAGATAGGGTTGATATTCAATCTTTTTTACTGAGTGAAATTAGACTCAACAACTTTACCCGGCCCACAATTTAACACTAAAGTGAGAGGATCATCGACGTCAAATTTTCTGCTTTATCTGTGTTGCTTTTTATCAGTGACCAGCACACTTTCGACCTTCCCCTTTCATAGTCCCCCTGGAAGTACTCGAACCGGAATGTTTTGATGGAATGATTTTCCGGCTAGGCAAACCATTGTGTCCATCAGCTTTTCATCTCGTTTCGACTTTTCGCTATCTCCTTAATTGAGAGTGACTATGGAATAGCACCTGACCAATATGTAGCACATAGTGTTCGCCCAAGGCCTTGACAGGGAGTCCGAAATATCCCTCTTTCCACTTCGATAATGGCTTGACATTGAAAACAAAGAAGAAAACAATCAGTTGAAAACAATTATGTCAATTCCCGTTTCCTGCGCATACTCTGCATTCGTTCTCCAATAATTTCCTGTTCTGGTGGACGCTAAGGAATTTAGTTTAGCTGAAATTAAAATTTTTAACATGCCCTCGAAGTCGAAGAACAAATGGATGAAATGATTATTTTTTTTCGAATAGTCCAGTCGTCAAGTCTTCTGAACTAAACCTTTGTGTATTGTGTCCCCTCTACTGCGTGGCACAGTTAATGCATGCACGGTGTAAATAACCTTCCACGGCAGGGCTTAGGTCCAGTAACCGACCTCCGCAAGGCGCAGATCTTGGTGCAAGTCCCAGTCTTATCTTTGCTGTTCTCCCATCTAGCATAAATAGTTTTCTTCAAACGTACACCTCTCCTTTCATTGCGAGGACTAGCTTTTATAACAAATAGGGCGTGTTTAGCAGCATACACCAATCATCTAACAAAAATCATCAATCAAAAATAAAGAGTTAGTCTGCAGGTGAACGAAATTGTTAGAATTTTTGGGCAACAAAGTCGATATATTTTTGTTAGCGGTTTGAATTTTCAACAAAAAAAAACAGCTTAATATAATTAAAAACTGACTACTAAATAATTATGACCGTCGTTACTAGCACCAACTGCTCCTAGAATTCCCCTTGAATTTTCCTTAAGACTTTGTTAGCCGTTTATTGTTTGTTGTAAGCCCAGCCCCGGCGGGACCTTTCAAAAGGTCTCCTGACCACACAAAGAAGGGTCTAAAAATGCTAATTTTAACAAAGTGGCAATGGGCTAAGAGTAGAGATGGGCGAATAAGGACAATTCGTTCCCGTTCTGTCCCGATCCCGACCAACAAATTTTATTTCAATGTCGTCGCGCCTGATCACCTACTTCTCTCGGTTCCCGCTGGAATCCCGTCGCGAGTCCTTAACGATGCACGGAACATCTTAAAATAATAATTAAATTTGTCCATTCTATATTTTTGTACTTCCCAACTAGTGGTGTGACCAAAAGTTTTGAGTTTCCTTCTACTTAGAGCTGGGGAATGGCAAAAAATATGAAGTTATGTCTCCACCTGTTCTTCTAAAGAACTTGGGCGACACCCAAGCGTGCAGCATGCCTGCCAATAAAACAGTGACCCGTTAGGGCCAAGACCACAAGTAGGATGTTTTCGGTTTCAGGTTAAACGAGGACCACGTGACCCTAGCTACAGCGCAAGCCGGAACCATTCTTCCGTAACCAGGCGCCGGGTTTCATAATAATCTTTGCGTATCGTTCTTTGTTTTTTAGGCAATTCGTTTATTTATTTACACCAGTTTCTTGATCCTTGTGCCTCTGTCATCACAGTCCTACACACCAAATCACTTCCCCAATATAAGAGGATTTTCGATAAGATTTTTGATTCTTGTGCCGATGTCACAGCTCTACTGACCAAATCAGGATAATCAACTCACAGAACAAAAAAAAAATCATTTTCTACCTATTATTATTTTTCCGAAAATGAATCCTCGTCGTCAATGTAAGAACTCGTTGCAATGTAAAAATTTCGCTCCGCTCGAGATGTACAAATCCACTGGATACACTAGTTTACAAAAATAAAAAAAAAATATGACCCATTTCAGCTGAAAATTTTTCTTAGTATAGTTTGGAATGGTGATCTAAAAAATCGATTTCCAAAATTTTTTCATGGCTTCGTTTTTGAAATATTAATTTTTTACATTTTTTTGGTAGATACTCTTACATTTAAAGCCATATCTCAGTTCATAATTGTCAGATAGAGTCAAGTAAGAAATAAATCGAAAGGTAATGGAGCTGCCAATAATTGCGTGGAGCATTGTTTTTAAATCGGTTCAGTAGCTTGAACTCAACAACCAAGAATATTTAAAAAAAATCGATTTTTTGCTCGAAAATCCAAGAAATTTCATTTTTAAACGACTAGAAAAAATATAAAAAAATACAAAAAATTTTTTTTTTATTTTTTCTACTTAAGAATCGCACTTTTACGAAGAAAATAAGGTATTTGTGAGGAAAATCGTGTAACACGTACCATAGATGGATCAAATTTAGTAGAGGAACTAACAGTCAAATTTGAGTATATTGTGTGTTTCCAAAAATTAACATTGTACTTTTCTTCGTTTTTTGGTCAAATTAGAAGTGAACGAAAAGCCAGAACAAAAATAAAAATTAAATACGGAACAAAAGTCGAAGCAAACGAAAATTTATTTTAAAATATTCACTAAAATATCACATTTTTTTGCACTAAATTGCTTACAGCTCCTGTGTTTGTTCACAGATTTTGATCATCGATATCTGTTTTTCTTTGTAGAAGTGCGGTTCTTATGTAGAAAAAATAAAAATAATTTTTTTGGATTTTTTATATTTTTTCCAGGCGACCAAAAATGAATTTTCGAGCAAAAAATCGATTTTTTCGAAATATTTTTGGATATTGTAGTCAAACTAATGAACCGATTTAAAAACAATGTTCTACTCGATTACCGGCAGCGAAATAACCTTTCGATTCTTATCTTGCTTGACTCTATCTGACAATTATAAAGTGAAATATGGCTTAAAATGTAAGTGCCCCTACCAAAAAATAAAAAAAAATTATATTTCAAAAACGGAGCCATGAAAAATTTTTTGAAATTGATTTTTGAGATCACCATTCCAAACTACACTAAAAAAAATTTTCAGTAGAAATGGGTCTTTTTGGCTGTAAACTAGTGATATTATTAAGAGGTAATCGCGAATGGCTCGTTGATTGCTACGTCAATTGAGGTACACGTTTCCACTTCGACCCATTAGCGATATTTGGCTATTGTTCATCGAAAATTAAGAAAGGACCTCAGATGAGATGAGCAAAAAACTGGATAAGTCAACCAAAGCAAAAATCAAACAAAAATTTCGTACAAAAATAAGATTATTGACTTTATTTTAAAAATATTTCGTTTATTCTGTTTTTATGCCCGTTACTCGTAGAGTAAAAAGGGTATACTAAAGTCGTGCAAATGTATGTAACAGGCAGAAGGAATCATTTCCGACCATATAAAGTATATATATTCTTGATCAGCATCAACAGCCGAGTCGATATAGACATGTCCGTCTGTCCGTCTGTCTGTATGAACACCTTGATCTCAGAGATGGTAAGAGATAGAGGTTTGACATGTATGGGACAAATGCTTCTTTTATCTGCACGGAGATCAAGTTTATTTCGAATTTCGGCCACGCCCCCTCCCGCCCCCGCAATTTGAAAAAACCTTATATCTCCTACAGTTTTGAAGATAGACGATTCGTACCTTCTAAAGATAGTTAGTAATTGGCAACGGGTATATCGAAGTCGGTTAGAGCCGACTTTAACTAACGCTCTCGTTGAATCTACGATTGAGGGAGATAAAGACTTCATCGACTGGCAAAGATGGTTTTGGTACCCTTGCAGAAATTGTGAAATTGTCCAGATGTTTGAAACGCACAATAAGGCAGCATCTCCGAAAACATATAAAATGTATATATTCTTGATCATATATCTTGAGCCACGACTCTTTTTTAACGTATTTTTTAGATTTAATGTCCCCGAGATAAGTTGAAGCCCTTTGTTAAGTGGATTGCCTTTAAGATTTGAGAATTTTACAGTCTCCACCAAAAGCTTACTTACAACGTTTTGCCATTTTAATTTTTCAGTCATACAGGAATAGAGTCTCAAGACTCTATACTCTGCTTAGGGAAGTTGGAGGGATGTGGGTGGGATGCGGGCGGAAAATTGGCGGGAAATTGCCCGCTGATAATGTTCAGTACAAGCTAGCTCCTATTGCTCACACCAAGCTTGGCAATGTCATAATGCACCTGATCTTCAAATCTTAGTATCGGGCGTCTTTCTCAAAGCTTTTTGATTTACTTGAGTTGGTTAGCATTCCCCTGAAGCACTTACAGTTCAGACTTTTCCCATAGCCCATTTTAATGAAGTTTCTGCGGATACCTCGTATGCCACACTTTAATAAAATAACTTAAGATTTGATCTAGCGTAAGCGCTTATACTCTGCTCACTATACGGGCATTGTTAGCTTACAATAATAATACAATATTCGCACTGCTAGAGATTAACCAAAGCCCAACTGAGGCGGGGGAGAGTACATACTTCTCTACGTGGAATACCTTCGAGCAAATTGTGGTATTTTTAGGCTATTTTAAGGTCTATTCATCGCACTGAATCACACTTACCAGCGATCTTTGCATCTGAACAATAAGCAAATTATACGTTGTACACTCTAACAGTGACGCCTGCTCCAAATTTGCAATGTGAAAATGGCATGAAAATACTGAAAAACGACAACAAAAACTGGGTGGGAAAAATCCACTCAGACGAAAGTCCTTAGACTTTGCATTTTGGCAAAAATAATGCACATAGGGAGCGCAAGTAGGGGAGAAGTAGGTGGCGCAGTAACAGAGGAAGACGGCAAAATCAGGAAGTTGGCACTGCAAAATGTAGAAGGAAGAAGCCAGACGTTGACTAAGAACAATGCCCAGGCAGCAGGGGAAAAATGAGAGAAAACTAAGCAGAGTTGATGACGACGACGACGATGGAGAGAACAACAACAATAATACATAATTACAATAAAGGCTGCACTTTATGCAACGGCAGCAGCAACTACCACGAATGCAATCAGCGCTGGCTCACTGAACACATTTGGCAGCCCAAAACTCTGGCTCGACATTTTTGTATAGTGCCTACACTCATACATACATACAAACATACTTACATATAATAATATACCCCAATTGTTTTGTTTTGCTGTCTGGAGCGGATGCAGTCCGGGGCTTCAATTGCGGCTATTCCTTGTAGACTTATTTTCTGCCTTTCCGTTTTGGGTATGGCGGCGTATACGTAATGCGGTTGCCCAAAAATTCTCACTGACAGACGAATTGAATTATTATGGCGGCGATAGCCTTGAATAGAACTGGAATTCCGTATCAATGATAAATAGGCAGGCTGATTTCTTAGCTAAATAAAAAACAGGAAGTGGAGAGGATATGCTAAGTATACGTAAAATTAACTTTTTTTTATTTTAACTAAAAATTTTAAATTTACTTAACCTTCACCTTAAACCGTAAATCTTTAGCTTTTATGTTTTCCACTTACATGAGTCACAGCCCTTAACTCCTTCAGGCGAAGGCGACAAAATACATTCTCTTAATTACCAAAACGTAATGCAATTGAGCAGTGGGCGTACCAGCATCCTTCCGGCACATGCACATGGCCACTTTTCCCAAACAAAACTGGAAAAACATTGAAATGAATTCAAAATTAAAGGAGGGCAATGTCCAGTTTGTGAGTCTGGGTAAACGGTTTATGGTTTCCGTCCAAGCAAAGTGAGCAATTTCGCTTGATGTTTTCTACATCATTAGAGAACAGAGAGAGCTTCTCGTGTGGCGCCAGAGACTGACTTCCTATGTACTTGTCCAGGCTGATGCACTTGCATCCGCTACATATTGATTGAAATTTAAAATGCAAATCACTTAAAGCGTTCAATTTAATCAAATTATTACAATAACAAGCCACCAGAATGGCAGCCACGGCGAGCGACAAGTCATTTTCCACATTTTCTGTTTGCGGTCAACCCGAAAGAAGGAGGCGGCGCCACAGTGGGGGCAGGGAACGTGTCTATTAAAGCGTTGGTCACTTCGGCAGACAAAAGGAGAGCAAACACATCGTCAGGGCAGTCACAATGTTAGCCAGGCCTTCTTCTACTCCAACCCGTTAACTCTTTCTCTATGGTTTCTGTTGGCTTAATTAAATTGCGGTTGCAACTTGCAAACGAAGCGTGTACACAAAATCACACAAAACAAATGCGGTTTGGCTGGAGTGGGGAGGGCAGTTGTCGTTATTGTTTTTAAATTGCTGTTTTGAGATTTAGAAAAAAAAATGAAGCTACAGATGGATACTAAAAGTATGCTATGGTAAAGTCTGGAAAATTTTTAACGAAATTGGAACTGAAATAATAACACAAGCAGAACAGCAAAGCGTCTAACCAGATTATCATCATCATCATTACGCACACATAATTTTTTTAAAAATTTAACAAACGTTGACAACGATGAAGCTTGTATACCCTTACTATTGCAGAAACCAAATCTGTGTGATTCTCTTTTTGAATACCAAAAATTGGGAACCTTTCACGGATCAGACTTGTTTAGAGCGAGCGGCCAAAAATACTTCCAGTGGAGATATTATAGTGAATCTTTTTTCATAGTTCTATAATATTATAACAAGTAATCAATCACACAGTGGGTGTGCCTAAGTCCCTGCAAATCACAACAAACCACCCCCAACATAAACCAAAAAATGTTCACACAAATAACACTAGTTTACAAAAATAAAAAAAAAAAATGACCCATTTCAGCTGAAAATTTTTCTTAGTATAGTTTGGAATGGTGATCTAAAAAATCGATTTCAAAAATTTTTTCATGGCTCCGTTTTTGAAATATTAATTTTTTAAATTTTTTTGGTAGGTACTCTTACATTTTAAGCCATATCTCAGTTCATAATTGTCAGATAGAGTCAAGTAAGAAATAAATCGCAAGGTAATGGAGCTGCCAATAATTGCGTGACGCATTGTTTGTAAATCGGTTCAGTAGTTTGAATTCAACAAGCAAGAATATTTCAAAAAAATCGATTTTTTGCTCGAAAATCCAAGAAATTTTATTTTTAAACGACTAGAAAAAATATAAAAAAATACAAAAAAATTATTTTTATTTTTTCTACTTAAGAATCGCACTTTTACGAAGAAAATACGGTATTTGTGAGGAAAATCGTGTAACACGTACCATAGATGGATCAAATTGAGTAGAGGAACTAACAGTCGAATTTGAGTATATTGGGTGTTTCCAAAAATTAACATTGTACTTTTCTTCGTTTTTTGGTCAAATTATGAAGTGAACGAAAAGCCAGAACAAAAATAAAAATTAAAAACGGAACAAAAGTCGAAGCGAACAAAAATTTATTTTAAAATATTCAGGAAAATATCACATTTTTTTGCACTAAATTGCTTACAGCTCCTGTGTTTGTTCACAGATTTTGATCATCGATATCTGTTTTTTTTTTCGTAGAAGTGCGGTTCTTTTGTAGAAAAAATAAAAATAGTTTTTTGGATTTTTTATATTTTTTCCAGGCGACCAAAAATTAATTTTCGAGCAAAAATCGATTTTTTTCCAAATATTTTTGGATATTGTAGTCAAACTAATGAACCGATTTAAAAAACAATGTTTTACTCGATTACCGGCAGCGAAATAACCTTTCGATTCTTATCTTGTTTGACTCTATCTGACATTTATAAAGTGAGATATGGCTTAAAATGTAAGTGCCCCTACCAAAAAATAAAAAACAATTATATTTCAAAAAACGGAGCCATGAATTAATGTTTTGAGATCACCATTCCAAACTACACTAAAAAAAAAATTTTCGAGTAGAAATGGGTTTTTCTGTAAACTAGTGTAATCAGTAGCTTTTTGTTTGATTTTTTTCATCGATTTCCCTCGAGCTCATCTTGAACACACGGACAAACTTGCCTGGAAAAAAACGATACAGATAACAGAGTAATCTGCAAAAATCCGCTGCTGAAACTTTAAGCCATTTCATCTGTAAATATTGACGATTATTTTAAAATTAATTTTATCATTAGCTTCGATTAGCTTCACAACTAAAAACTTAAATGAAATTTTACTTTTCACACGAATTTATAAGTAAACAGATACCACCTATGTTACATTCATTATTTAATATTAACCCAAAACGTTAACTACCCGCAAATTGTCACAAAACATAGTCATTGGACGAGCACTCCGTTTTAAACACGATTTTTTATTTTATTTGCGATCGTAACTTGAATGTTGTTCATGCTGTCAAACACTAATAACACTAGTTTACAAAAAAAAAAAAAATGACGCATTTCTACTGAAACTACTTTTTGGTGTAGTTTGGAATGGTGATCTTGAAAATCAATTTCAAAAAATTTTTCATGGCTCCGTTTTTGAAATATGATTTTTTTTCATTTTTTTTGGCAGGCCCACTTAAATTATAAGCCATATCTTACTTCATGACTGCCAAACAAGATATGATTCGAAAGGTAATTGAGTTGCCAATAATCATGTAGAACAATGTTTTTCAATCGGTTTAATAGTTTGAACACAATAGCCAAAAACTTTTCAAAAAAATCTATTTTTTGCTTGAAAATTCAAGAAATTCAATTTTCAAATGCCTAGGAAATATATAAAAAAAAATCGAAAAAATTTGTTTTTATTTTTTATATCTAAGAATCGCACTTGTACGAAGAAAATAAGGTATTGGTGAGGAAAATCGTGTCACACGCACCGTAGATGTATCAAATTAAGTAAAGGAACTAACTGTGAAATTTGAGTAGTTTGTGAGTTTAGAAAAATTAAATTTGTATTTTTCATTGTTTTTTGGTTGGAGCGATAAACCAAAACAAAAATAAGAATCAAGAACCGAACAAAAGTGAAAGCGAACGAAATGTTTTTTTTTAATTATCACGAAAATACTACTTTTTTTGCACTAAGTTGATCACAACTCCTATGTTTGTTCATAGATTTTGATAATCTTTATCCGGTTTTCTTCATAGAAGTGCGATCTTAAGAAGAAAAAATAATAATAATTTTTTTGAATTTTATTATATTTTTTCAAGGCGTTCAAAAATGATATTTCGAGCAAAAATTTTTTTTGAAGAATTTTTGGGTGTTGTGTTCAAACTACTAAACCCATTGAAAAACAGTGTTCTACACATTATTGGCAATTCAATTGCCTTTTGAATCATATCTTGCTTGACTCTATCTGACAATTATGAAGTGAGATATGGCTTAAAATGTAAGAGCACTTGCCAAAAAATTAAAAAATATCATATTTCAAAAACGGAGCCATGAAAAAATTTTTTAAATTGATTTTTGAGATCACCATTCCAAAATACACAAGAAAAAAATTTTTGTAGAAATGGGTCTTTTTGACTGTAAACTAGTGTAATTTTATGCTCTCTCTTTTTATGATATTCTTTGACAGGACGGTTCGTGAAAAACAAAAACCATAATGCACTTTAATCAGGGCATAATCGCATAATGTTTCGGTTAAAGGTTCTATTTAAATGTAAATGTTGGCTATACAGCTCCTCCAACGGGACCAGCCAAG
Organism: Lordiphosa clarofinis; assembly: GCA_018904275.1. Classification (NCBI taxonomy): domain Eukaryota; kingdom Metazoa; phylum Arthropoda; class Insecta; order Diptera; family Drosophilidae; genus Lordiphosa; species Lordiphosa clarofinis. Next base: position 1,022,165 of record JAEIGQ010000026.1, read on the forward strand.
CTTCTCTCTCGGTTTTTCATAAATTTCGGTTTTCGGTTTCGATACGGTACCCAAATTATTATTTCGGTATACCGGTTCGTTCCGATATAAGTACTACTTATTCTTAATACTGAAAAAACTAAATTCTGAAATGAATCTAAATCATTTTATTCTTGTTGAATAATTAATCAAATCAAAACTCTACGCAAATAGAATGGTTTTAAATTTAAAATAAAAGCTTACAAAGTTTTTTTGCTATGTGCGTGGCAGTGGCTAAAGCCGTCAGTATTAAATATTATATTATGTATTATTTGTTTTCAAATTTAGCTTCGAATTTTATACGTCCACTCTATAGCATTCTTGTGATTTGCTCGCGGAATTATAGTTGCGTGCAATGTGGTTGAGTCCAGGCAACTTTTTAGCAGATTCATTATAAATTTTACGACTGAGAAGAGGAACTGAAATGAAAAGCGCGACTTTTGAAATCAAATATAATTGTGGGAACTTTGTGGAGGATTCTGACCACCAGTGTTTAAGTGTCTAAGTGTTTAAGTGTGATTTTACTAGAGAGGATAAGATTTGCAGTGCATCCAAATGCACAAATTTACTATATTCTCTGTGTACTACCTCTCTGTGTATATTCTACTTGTACCTTCCATCAATGGGCTGATCAAGAATTTAAATACTTAATAAGATCGAAACTGATTTCTCTCTGTTACATACTTTTGCACGGTCTTAATTTAATTAGGTGCAGCGTATAAAATAAACCGAAACTGTACTGGTACTAAAGGTATTCAGTTCTCAAATAAAAATGTATATCGGTTCCGGTTCCGGTACCCGATTCGAATCGGTTTATTTCGGTTAACGGTTGCGGTTTCGGTTCCGGTATTAAGCCCTGATTTTAATAGCTAAATCTATTATGAGATAGTGGACACATTTCAAGCCAAAATGTTGACTTTGATTTTTTTAATTTTGGCCTATGGAAGCGATCACTGTGAGTTGGTCCGTTTGCTATTTTACCGTGAATGACGAATCATTCATTTTTGAAAATAAATTCCAAAGAGTATGAAAAGTAGTAAAAATTCAAACAATCCCTTATCCAAGGCAAAAAGCGCTTAGAAACATATACTTAAGGGGGTATTCCTTATTTGGAAAAATTTTTTTTTATTTTTTTTTTGCTTAGTTTGCTATATAATATCGCCCCAAAAGGATTTTTTTTAAATTCGAAATACTTTTGAAGGTATAGCCTTTTTTGTCGAACCATGTCTTTTCTAATACAAGTAATTTCCACATTACTTCTTATCTCGAAACCGATTTCAAAATGGCGGCCATGATATCTCCAGTTACACTGAACCGATTTTGATGATTCGAAGTTGAATCGACGCAACAATAATTAAAAAAAAAAAATTACTATTTTTTTACACTAAACTACAAGTACAATAAAATGGTCCCAAAATTTAATTTTAATTTTTCGATTTTCGTAATTTTGTCAAAAAAAAATCACAAAATTTTTTTCGAGGGGCAGACTAGAATGACAAATATACTGATTATAATCGCGTTTTTAGTTTTCATTTCACACAACCTGGAGAAGAGAAATCGTGATCGACAGCACTATTCCTTTTTTAGAATCCACCACTTTGAGGGCCGAGAACTTTTTGAACAGAACTCGTATCTTTTTGTAGCATAATAAGAAACATAATTGGAAATACTCTTTGCGTTTTCAAATCAGATCCCCGATTTGGAGAAAATCTCTAAATTTTTATTTTGAATTCTACTTTGATTAAACAAAAAACTACCATAACACAATTTTTTACCCTTACGACAAACCGAATTGGAACTTCCTCTTCTTTAGCCACTTTTCGCACCCCTAAAAGTATGCAGTAAAATCTGATTGCGAGGCAACGCCGGCAACTAGAAGCTGCAAAATACTCGTAAATTTTAGTTGGCTGACAAGTTGACTGGATGACGTTGCACCCGTAGAGTGCAATGAAACTGCAAAACTTCCTCTTGAGTGTGTTCCAACGCCAGACAGTCGACGAGGCAGGAAGCGTTGTGTGCGTGGTCCTTACCCTTCTCTAGCTTTTTTCCCTTTTTTTTTTTTTCGTGCGCTTCTTCAACTTCCTGTGTAAGTGCCGCTGTTTATTGTGCATTTGTCCTTTGGCCACAAGCCGAAGGACAAAATTCAATGAACGCCAAAACTGTTGGGCTAGAGCTGGGGTGTCAATTGGTTGCAGAATGACTTCAACTTCTTCGTTTGGGCCACCAAAGTCAACACAAATGCAACCAAATCCTGGAAATTGTTCGCTTATCGTTATGGTCTGAGAGTTTCACAAAAAATAATAAAAAAAAAAGAAATAAAAATGTTGCTCATAAAATGCATTTTATGAACTTAGCTCTGGGCCAAGTTGGCTAGTGATGACAAAGGGGAGTCACGATGGGATTGCAATATTTGACCTGATTTGGGATTAAACAGCACAAATTCTCTCTCTATCTCTAGGGCGGGTCGATGAAGTAGGTCAGAGCTGCTTTGCGTCGCTATATTTAAACACTCTCATATTTTGATTTCCTAAAGAACCTAAGCTTCATTTTACAGAAATCCCAAAAAGTATGCTACATTTTTTGTATACTCTGCTTAGAGTGACTCTGAGTTGAATTTGGCTGCTGGGAGACTAGAATTACAGAACAAGATCCAATCGACACACAGCAACAGTTTAAAATCTTCCCATCCTTTCCATTTTGCGCATCTCTAGCCCCCTCCAACCACTATTCGTTTGTGTTAATGGTTGGACCCTTTTCTTTTTTTTTGTGTGTGGTTTGATGGTCATTACCTGCAGCTGCAATTTTTTGATTAATTTGTGGCTGAATGGGAAGAAAAAGAGTTTCCATTTTGTTCCTTTGTTATTGGCCCTTAAAGGTTGAGTTTCGTTTCTTTTTGTTAAGAGCATAAAATTCAATCAACTTTGGCTTGAGTTGAAAGTTACGACAGTCAGCAGTCTGTCCCTGCCCCCTTAGCCCATTCACCAACCAGACAGGACACGTTTGTCCTTACATTGTCCTCTGCAGTCTAGACCGAGTTGGTTGTACTTGCACCATGACAACCGCATGCGATTTATGCTGATGCTGCTGCTCCTGCTCCAACTTCAGTTGTCACTCCTCCTCGAAGAAGCGTTAATATTATTAAATGCAAATTAAGCTTTATCCCATTTCATTCATTAGCGTGGCAATTTGCATGCACCTTCAACCGCTGGCCAATACATATATTCCGCACTCTCTTGGCTAATTTGCACACCAATTAAATGTCAATTTGAGGCATTGTTCCTTTCACTGCCCCCCAAGTTGTAACACAAAAGTTTTCCGCCGTCTGTCTGAAGTCTAGACTCCTTTCGCAGACTTGCAACTTCCACATTTTCCTCGTACTTTTGCATAAGTTTCCTCAACGGCTAAATGCATTTTAATACCCAACAAAGCGAAGCTGTAAAATGTGTGTGTGCTGAAAAAGCTAAAACAATTTCCATCACTCATTATTCATGTCTATTCGCCACTTTGGTTTTCGCTGTAAATACCAGTACCAGGGGCAAGCAGTGGGTGGGGGGGGTGGGGTGGTATTTCAATGGTATTCAAAAATTTTTATGCAAACACTCGAAAAAAAAGGTTTGAACGAAATAAAACAACAAATAAAATTCTACATTGGCATTGCATGTCATGGTGCAAAAAGGTTTTAGAAAATGTTTGATGATGGCCGTGAAATACCCTTAAAAAAATCATTTCAGCTTGCAGAGGCGTAGACACTAACACAAATGAAGAAGAAGAGAAAGAGAAACCCGGTTATTGTGTGTGTGTGTGGCTGTCTGATGCACACTGAAGCTGACGCATACATATTTGTGGTTGCGTCCGTAAAAGAGAAAGAGAAATCTTACGAATTTGTTCTTACAATATTTACACTCATCGAAATTGAAATAAAGCCACCTATATTTTGTTCAGAAAAAAATGTTGAAAACATGATCCAAAATATTTTTTGACGAAAATTGTTATAACGTGCTTGATTTAAGGTAAACCAACTATATCAATTATTTTTATTAAAGTAAAAGCATGATTTCTGCAATTTTTATAAAATGGTTCAATTTTTACTGCAAAATTTAATTAATGCCAGTCTTGAAAATGAAACTTGATGAAGTCAAAGTAGACTTTTTGGACCAAGGGTCGGAGCCGGATACAATCTTTTAGCAAGATAATGCAGCCCTACACGTGTCAAGGGCCAGTCGTGAGTGGTTGAGTGAAAATAAAATCAAGCTTCTTGAATGGCCAGCATGTGCTCCACACATGAATCCAATTTAGAACATGTGGCGTAAGCTTGCACGTATTGTTTATGCTTTCGGACGAAAGATCAACTCGACTGAAGAGTTTCGGAAAGCTGCTGCTGGGGAATGGGCCAACATACCGGATTCAAAATTAGAACCATCCGTTTAGGTATTGATCTTATATATAAGTCTGCAGGTTAAATTCATGTTGCATTGATTTCCTATTATCCTTATTCTATATCCTTTTTATTTTTTTCAAGACAGGCTTTATTAAATATCGCAGTGAAAATTGAATTTTTTTATAAAAGAAGAAGAAGCATGATATTATTTAATAAATATATTCGATATTGTTGATTAAACTTAAATCAAGCACGTTTAAACAGTTTTTGTCAAAAAAAAATTTTAGAACATGTTTCAAACATTTTTTCTGAACAAAACATTTGTGGCTTTAATTCAACTTCGATGATTGTATATTATAAGTATTTATATATGTATACGTGCATCTAACGCAGTGCCGACAACAACAATGAATGCACAGTGTGTCATCGAGTTTCAGTCAGATTCCGCTTTGTGGCTGTTTGAATTACTAATCGGCTTCTAGCTTTCAGTTCCTTAGCTTCAGGGTTTAATATTACAATGCTTATGATAGAGTGGACCAGTTTTGTTCCCCTTTAAGTCTTTATCAGTGCTGTGTATTCTTGAGCGAGCTTAAGTCTTCCTTTTCACTGCTTGTCTGTTTAGGGCCAACGATTTGAACAGTTTATAAAAGAGATTTAGATTTTTTTAAAAATATCTAAATCGACATTCTCAAATATCCAACTTTACACTATTGATATAATAATAAATGTATAAAGAACAAAATTTCCAGACCTTTTTATTTTATCAAAAGTTCTGATACGTAGCAGTACTTAAATCTAATCTATTTAAATCTAATTACAATCTCAATAAAGATTTAATGATATCTTATACTGAGAACCGTAACCGAAATCGGAAACAGAATAAGTTTAACAACCAAAACCGAACAGTAAACCATATCCCACAACCGTACGGTTATAGTACGATAATAGTACCCGTAAAAAAGCGGTTGGCCAAAACTGTAGCTGTAACAATCTCTGTCTCTGTTTTCTTCCAACCCTGACAACGTTAATGAAATTATGTTTTTTCATTCCAACATTAATTTATAAAAGCAATAAAAAAAATTAAAACTTAAATTTAATTTTTGCTACAGAATAAATTTATTGTCTCGCTTTGGTAATTTACTCCTCTTCATTTTAATTCTCTTTTAGAATGAGGATTTATTTTCTGAATAATATCGACCCTACTCGATTGAATCTAGTAAATTTCTCACTCTTTCAGCATTTATATTTATTGAAGTGAGTGTCAAAACTGAATCAAATATATTCAGTGGCGTAGCGTGATGTTCTGCTGCCCGGAGATCGAATTTGTTGAAATTCGACTAATGTAAGTACTAGCAGGTACCAGGTTTGCGTTGGTACGACTCTTATATAATCTTCCTGATAAACAAAGCTCATAAAAAATTAATAGAATTTTGTAATTTGGTGGACCTTTCGATCTTCATCATATATATATTTACCCGTGTTCATGACTATCTGAACTCATATGAAAATGTAGTAATTTTCATTCAATTTTAGGAACTTTCGATCTTTACCATCCGTCTTTTTACATGTCTTCATCATTATATAAGCTCAATATACAATTTTTAAAGTTTCACGATATTTTGAATCGATTGATCTAAGCCAGTGGTGCCCAAACTCACACAATTAAGCTTTGCGCTTGTGTGCGTAGCATCGAAGCACGAAGTAAACATCATGACTTCAGACATGAGTAACAAGCAAACATACAAATGCCTCATGAGAGCGTCGTAAGAGAGCAAGCCGCCGAGCGAGCTATTTTTAGAACACACGTATTCTCTCTCTATGCGTGTGTCTGCTGCGACGCCAGCAGAATTATGAGCCACTATTCCAAGGGATAGGCTTTTTGGCATTTTGGGCACCACTGAACTAAACTTATTATAAAATTTTTGCAATTTTTTTAACCGTGTACAATTGATATAAATTCCTTTTAATAATATTCATATATTAATTCGGGGTCTTTTTGATCACTTAAATATATTTTAATAATCATTCTGCTATTCGGTGCGAAGACGAGTCCTTTAAATCAGAGATCATTAAAACCTATCCAACCGTTCTTGAGTTATAAATGGTAGACTATCCCGCATTGGTTTTTTATATATTTATAGATAATAAGATGGACGGCTAATTCGACTTCTCACTTCTACGAATAAAATATTATATTTGCATCTTTAGATTTTATTCAGGAGATAGGTAAGCAAGTTTGGGTCCATTAACTGCTATCTTCAATGATTTTATCCATCGACTCGAACAGCTTTCACATTATTTCGTTTTCGTAGGGCATGTTAACGATCAGTTTTATACTTCGCCTGAGAGATTTTAGGATATCAACGCCTTCAGGCACATCTCTTGCATAGTTAAGAGCGCCGTCTGATTATTCCTTTCGCTTTCCAATAATGTCGTCTACAAAGCTCTTATTTTCTGAGCTAAGGTCCTTGTCTAAGGCCTAAGGAACGAAGAGAGAAAAATAACTGCATCACAATCACCAAAGTTCTAGCGTTTGTTCTAAATACATTTTTCTGTTCCGAGTAAACTTTTCTGAAAGGTTCGCTTGATAAACCGTCAGCCGTATTGTTATAGAGTCCAAAACAGAACGCTTTTCTAAAATTTAGGAATTTGCCGCCCGGGGCGGAAATATATCATTAAAATTATATTTTATTTGACAGTCTTGTTGGCTAAATTCTCTGGGCGACTTCTGCAATCATTTCTTGAAAACATAAGAAATTCTATAAATTTCGACTTATTAGACTCGGTTTCCCCAGATGCAGATGAGGACTTTAAACAGCCCACAGACACTGATCTATTTATTTTCATTTGCAATTCCCAATTGCTTTTAGCTGCGACTAAAATAAAGCCTAGCCAACGTGATCACCTCACTGAAATACCCTCTATGCAAATATGTATGCCAAAAACTCGTAGCATTTGAATATGGCTGCAGGATCATTTTTTGCCTGCCAGAGCAGACACCCACACACTCGACGACAACGACGAAACCGGCCGGGCAATGAGTTTTCAAGCTAAAAGTTGAATTGTGCATCGGCGTTGCCCCTCCCGCTGTGTGCGTGTGCTTTCGACTGTCTGTGTGAGTGTGTGTGTGTGGTATGCACTTGTCTAGACATTGGCTAGACAGTGTAAAACCAAAAAACAGCAACAACAACGGCAGCAACAATTACAGTAAATGCCGGCGACACAAAACGAAATGTTGCACAATCCACGTAAAACACACAATTGGGAACAGGAGACCAACGGACGACGTCGTTGACAGAGACAAATTTTTGGCAATACTTTTGACAAATTTCCCCCCAAAAAAGCCTGGGTAAGATTAGGAAGACGAGCCAAGTTAACAAAAAGAAATAGAAAAAAAAACTCAATTTATAAAATGTTTTGTATTTTAAGTTGTATTTTTTTACTAGCTCGACATTGTACAGGTACTCCTTTCTTAAGAGGCAGCGAATTTCTTTCGTTCGAATGGAGGCGGCAGAGAGGCCATCAGATTGGTCGGCTGTACGCTGACATTGACAAGTTCGTTGGAGCTGAGACGTGAGACGTGGATCAGGTGCTGAAAGAAAGAAAAAGAGAAATTTTGAAATTCGTTACAGAAGCAGGCAGCAATGTTGGGAACCCCTTTATTAAAGGTGGGCTCGTGGGGCCACCTTTTTTAACCTACTTAGGCAATGAGTAAGCCGGTAGGTGAGAAGTTTTATCGTATTTTGTTACCTTTTATTAATATTTTAAATCATATTGAATTGATTACGGTTACTACGGTTTGTTTTCATTCAATAACCATGTTATAGGCCAAACCTATTTTATGGTTTTGCATAAATTAATTTTATTTGAGCTCAGATCTCACTGGCCGTCTTATAGTTGAGTCTCCTGTCTGTTAGTATGTTTAAAATGTGCAGCATTTCTAGTTGTAATGTACAAAACGAGTCGAAAATGAATCATATCGCTTAATCTTTGCAATGAAAGTGTTGATGTTTGCTATTTATTTTCTCTCATTTTTAACGCTTTTTCAAACGGTAATCGCAAAGTTTTTCTAGCTATACTGTTTCTATGCGTACACTAAAAAACAAGGGGCGGCTATAGTGGTGCTCTAGCGTTTATTAGAAAAACAACCTCTAAAATGCCCACGAACCGCTGGATATCAATTCACACCTGTGAAATCTCTGGGCTTACTTGGTCCACTCATAGTTTTAAAAGAGCTTTGAAGCTCTTCCGTCTAAGCAGGCTAAACGCTCCTTTAATTGTAGGAATTCTCACATGACACTGTCCTATAGGCAGACATACCACAAGATTTTTTGTAGAATCTGTAGTTCAGTTGAAAACGCTTAGTATGAGTCCTCGATCAGCTTTTTCTAACTGACATTTAAGCAATTCTTGAAATAAATTGATTTGTTGCTCAAGTTAGGTTTAAGAGAAGACCCAGTCTTGTCTGTCTTAAAGTAAAATATGGTATAATAACTGGCTTACGCGAAGAAGCTTCACCGGATCTACCAACACAACTTAACCCAACCTTTACCGCGGACCAAATCCATGCATGTGACCTTTTCATCAGAGAGATGAAATTACATCTGTCCTCTTCAAGTGTATGCATTTCCACCGTAGAGAATTCCCTAAAATAACTAGCTAGCCATATTAAAATCCTTTTAATTGCTTAAGGTTAGTGTATACCTTCATTACGTTCTATTATGGTCTTATAAACATACTGTAAAACTTTCAATCAGATACGAAAACATGTTTTAGAGAACCAAAAAACAAAAAAAAAACAATTTTTATTCCCGTCTCTCTTACACTGCTCGACAGCATTTTTCCCCAAAGCGCAAAAAGTTACCCCCACTTAAACTCTCATGTTAATGATCTAAAAAAATTTAAAAAGACAAAACTTGACCAAACAGTTTGATCTCGGCCAAAAAAGAGGTGGGTCATGTGCTTTTAACGCTATGGGCTCAAATGGAGAAAAAAAATGTGTTTTTTTTTGCCAAATTTGGAAATTTATCGAAATATACAAAATTGTTATGTTTTTTTTAATTGGACAGTAAAAACTATTCAATTTACTTTTAAATAAGCCCTCAAATACAGAAATCGGACATAAAGTGGAGTTTTCAAGAATTTTTTTTTGTGAAAATAGGCAAAAATGTAGTTTTCTGAAGTGGGCAATTAATTTTTTTCATAGTCTCAAAAAAATTTAATTTTTTTGTCAGGATGATACCGCAGTTTTCAAAGATTTTTAATAGATTTTTCAGAATTTTACCACTGTGGGATGCAAAGATACAGCGACTGTTCATGTTTTGTTAAAGTTGGTTATAACTAGACAGCGGATTATATGCAACTTTTTAAATGAAGACGGATTGAGGTGAAAATTTGGATTTGGACTAATTAAATAACCCACTTTTCATTTAAAACTGCATATTCAATATATGCAAATTTTTCATATTTTGCATATGCAAATTAAGTAAAAAAATATGCAAAATATGCAAAATATGTAAAATGTATATAAAGTAAAAATCTCTATAAAAAATAGATAAAAAAATCTCGAAAGATGAAAATTTTTTATACAAGCTTATAATGGTCCAACACCTCAAAATTTGCCAAAATTTCATTTGAGTGTTTAAAAAAACGCAGACGTTGGCAAATGCAAGGTGTACGGTAAACGTTCTAAAATATTGAGAAATTTTTAAATTTTTCATATAACCTAAGATTATTATGAAGTTTTAATAGACGCCAATAGTACACGAGTAAATACTGTAAAGAAACAAATGATAAAAATTGCGAAATAACATAAATTCACATTTGAGTTTAGGTTTTCATAAAAAAGGGTAAGCCGGTAAGTTAAAAGGAGGAGTAGATCAAAGGGTCAAAAAAATCAAAGGACCTAAGATAATCATGAAGATTGGATAAATAGCAATTAAAGACGCGTATACAAAAGGTTTAGTACAAAATCCGCGAAATTTTGCATTTGAGCATCTCCGAAAGAGCAGGCTTTTACAAATAAGAAGCGTAGATTGAATGGTCCAAAATTTGCCAATTTTTCCTAAGATTATGACCTAAGATTATTATGAAGATTCAATGGATGGCAAGGTAGACAGGTAAATAGGAGGTGTAGATGGAACGGCTCAAGGAATCGCAACATTTGCGAATTTTTCATTCGACCAAAGATAATTTTGAAGTCTAAATAGACAACTAAATATAGAAAGTGTTAGACGTACTGCTAAAAATTGATATTTTAGGTTGGATTTTTCGCTAAATTTGCAAAATCTTATGAGTTTCGGGAATTATCAAGATTTGATAGATGCCGATTGTACCCGCGTAAATGGATCGATACTACGGTACAAAAAGTCGCGAAATTTTATTTATAATGTGGATCAAGATCGATAGACTGTCAAAAAGATTTAATAGTTCGCAACTAAAGACGGCTATAAAGAAAGTGATTGTCGATCGCCCTATAGAACATTTGTTTAATTTTAATATGAGTTTAGAATGACACGAAGACATGAAAGCCGACTGCTAATAGAAGAAAGATCATACAGACCAAAAAATCGCGTGGTTTCGGAAAAAAATTTTATAAGCTTCGTTTTGTGTTTAAAATTCTTAAGGGTGTGTACCTCATATGGAAATATGTATTTCAAAACAGTTTGATGGCAAATCTTTTAGCCGTTTTTAAATCAAACGTGATTTTTATCACTGGTTTTCTGTTGTTGACTTTTAATAACCATGGCCTAGTAGGATAATAACACTAGTTTACAGCCAAAAAGACCCATTTCTACTGAAAATTTTTTTTAGTGTAGTTTGGAATGGTGATCTCAAAAATCAATTTCAAAAATTTTTTCATGGCTCCGTTTTTAAAATATAATTTTTTTTTATTTTTTGGTAGGGGCACTTACATTTTAAGCCATATCTCACTTTATAATTGTCAGATAGAGTCAAGCAAGATAAGAATCGAAAGGTTATTTCGCTGCCGGTAATCGAGTAAAACATTGTTTTTAAATCGGTTCATTAGTTTGACTACAATATCCAAAAATATTTCGAAAAAATCGATTTTTTGCTCGAAAATTAATTTTTGGTCGCCTGGAAAAAATATAAAAAAATCCAAAAAAAATATTTTTATTTTTTCTACATAAGAACCGCACTTCTACGAAGAAAAACATATATCGATAATCAAAATCTGTGAACAAACACAGGAGCTGTAAGCAATTTAGTGCAAAAAAATGTGATATTTTCCTGAATATTTTAAAATAAATTTTTGTTCGCTTCGACTTTTGTTCCGTTTTTAATTTTTATTTTTGTTCTGGCTTTTCGTTCACTTCATAATTTGACCAAAAAACGAAGAAAAGTTCAATGTTAATTTTTGGAAACACACAATATACTCAAGTTTGACTGTTAGTTCCTCTACTCAATTTGATCCATCTATGGTACGTGTTACACGATTTTCCTCACAAATACCGTATTTTCTTCGTAAAAGTGCGATTCTTAAGTAGAAAAAATAAAAATAATTTTTTTGTATTTTTTTATATTTTTTCTAGTCGTTTAAAAATGAAATTTCTTGGATTTTCGAGCAAAAAATCGATTTTTTTGAAATATACTTGGTTGTTGAATTCAAACTACTGAACCGATTTAAAAACAATGCTCCACGCAATTATTGGCAGCTCCATTACCTTTCGATTTATTTCTTACTTGACTCTATCTGACAATTATGAACTGAGATATGGCTTAAAATGTAAGAGTACCTACCAAAAAAATTTAAAAAATTAATATTTCAAAAACGGAGCCATGAAAAAATTTTTGAAATCGGTTTTTAAGATCACCATTCCAAACTATACTAAGAAAAAATTTCAGCTGAAATGGGTCATTTTTTTTTTTTATTTTTGTAAACTAGTGTAATTGATCTGAAATATGTAATTTCATATAAAATATAACTGAATATTTCATAGGCCTAAAAATAAATAAAAATTTTAAAAATGTATTGTTTTTCTTTTACTTTGTGGTAAAAATATTTGTGATGGTTGAACTGGAGGAAGAAACCGCCGAAACTTAAGAAAAAAAATATAAGTCGCGGTTTGTGAAAAAACAGCCATTTTGAGATTTTTCTAAAAATGATACTCTGAAAAAGGCTTTATGATGGAACGGACAGCCATAAGTTTCCGGGAAAATTTAAAATCCGCCAAATGAAGTATCATTTTGGTTGAAATTATACATACTGTAGGGCCCTTAACTATATGAAGGACCAATCGAATGAAGTTGGTATGTTCCAACCGATTGTTTACTTTAATCTAAGCTACTTTTTCGTGCTTTATCGCTTAGTCAAATTCGTTGTAGTTTTCAAGAAAAAGTTGAAAAACAGTACAAAATGAGGGGAAAACATGATAATTATCCGACATTCTTGCAATTCTGAGTTTAAAGATGCGACTATTTTGACTTGTTACTTAGAAATGTTTTGTAAACCAAGTCAAGAGCAAAAACTTCCTTTAAGATGTCAAAGCGAAATTCCAAATAGTTTACGAGATGTGGAGTTTTACAAGTCCCAATCATATGCTTAAAGCTTCAAAGTGCTTTAAAATGAATTCGTCAGCTAACCAGACCAAACCCAGCGAAGGTTTTTGTACTATTATCATATTCTTTCGAAATTTTTTGGTCTCGACCATATTAACTTTTTAGTGTAATTTTTCATCGAAACTAGTATTTTTAGTAATTTCAAGTTTTTTCTTTTTTTAGTCAAAAAACTTCCAAAAAGTTATTACTAAAAAAAATTGAATGAAAAACTTTATTGGAAATTTTTTGAGATTTTGTTTTTTGACCATGTCCTGACGCACTGTGACCCAAATTTCTGGAGAACTATTGAACAGATTTTGATCATTTTTTGCGGTGAAAGCTAAAAACCAAATGCATTAAATCCATATTTGAAATCGATCAAAAATGGTTTTTATTTCATCGAAAACAGTTTGATGAAACGCTTTGCGATTCTATTCTGGTGTGAACTAGGATATTTTTGATCGGTGACAAATTTTACTCATAGATTAGTTGTTTAATTTTTCGGAAATTTTAAGCGAATTTCTGCTACAAAATTTGCTATAAATCCGCGAAGCAAAAGTTCAAAGAAAAAAATATTTTAGTTCAAAGTACAAATCCGATGCATAACTCAAACATCTTTTAATATTTAATAGGAAAATCCCGATTTTGGGTGAAACACCCTAGTGAGCATGTTTCCGTCGCAAAAGGCGGTACAGAAGAACTTACTCATGCGTAAGGTCATTTCCTAGGTGTAACTTGAAGCTTTTATGAATTCATAACCTCATGACAATTTTTTAACAACTAGAATATCTTCGTGTCAAAAAAGTCTTCATAATAAATTTGTCTTTAAAAAGAAAAAATGAAGGGTTAAGTTTTTGCTTGACTTACCTCTCGCAAAATACTGCTCCTTATTCTCAATCCTTTCGGTTTGACAGCCTTTTCTTTCTTTCTCTGTTTTATCTCTTTAGCTAACTCTTTGGTCATTGTAACCTTCTTAACCTTGGCCCTTACTATATAGTCATCAGTTTTTAGCGGGTTAATTCTCCAAAACAACGCCTTTGATACAATATGACTTAGTGTGGGGTATTACATATTCCTCCGTTTCGCAGGTAAAACATCTCTCAACTAAATCGTATTCCACTATTCTGCCATCAGCATAGGCGACCACTAGCCAAGGTTTGTCCTCATGCATGGCCATAGCTGTGGTGGCAACCAGATGACGAGGCAGGCTAAGCAAATGCTTATGCTTATGGCCATTTAGCTCCCATACGGTTATCAAATGATCGTCAGTAGCCACCACCAAGTATTGGCCATTGGGTGAGAGCAGCAAATGGGTAATGGTGGAGGAGACTTTATCTTTTAGATTAATGTAGTAGAGGAGTTTGATGTGATTCTCCTGCAGGTCAAAGACGTTCACTCGGTAGGACTCCGGGTCGAGAAGGAAAAGTTGTTGGCTGTTTGCGGAGAATATAATGTGGCTTGAAGGTTTGAGCTGTTCAGGTAAGTTCTCGGTTAGGCGCTCGATTTGCACGGGATTTTTATTCAAACGATTTATTCTCAGCTCCTGGCAGGTGGAGTAACACAGCCAATTGCCATCCGGGGACAAAGCACTGGCTTGTATGAATTTCTGTTCGCTTACATTCAACTGCAAAAGCTTCTTTGGAGGCTGATCCAGAAGTAAATCCTCTGTATGGCCTACCGGAAGTGACAGGAACCCTTGTTTGTCATTGTCTCCAGACTTGGCCGTACCCAATTGCCATAGATGCAGGCTGTTGGGATAACGCAGTAAAACAAGTTTCGTTTCCACAGCTACTGACACCACAGATCCTTGCAAAAAGGGACCAAAATGCAACATACGTCCACGTATGCGTTCACTCGACGAAATGACTAGCATTCCATCTTGGCCCGCCGACAATATACGTTCCTGGGGCAACATGACCAATGCTTTTACATAATGTTTATGTGCATCGCGCTGCAAAAATTTGATCCAACGCTCGCACTCTGACTCCTCGCGTTTGATTTGTATCTTATTCAAAACTCGGAGTAAAGGTGGCTCCATGCCACTGCAAATCAAACGATCCTCTTGCTCATTCAATGCCAAAGCAAACACATTTTTGTCCAAAACTTTTTGCTGATCAATCTGTGTGGCATCGTTGCCATCCCAAACCGTAACAAATCCTACCGAATCGCCAGCAATGATGGTATTGTCGGACAAAACCTGCAAGGACCACACAATCACCTCCTTGCTGGACAAAGTCATGGTGTGCCTCACAGTTCCTCTGGCCACATTCCAAATCCTTACACATCCCTTGGATCCGGTGATCAAATTTGAGCCACTTGCATTAAATTTACAGCACAGAACGCGTCCTTTTTTCCTCTGGAAGAGGGTTTTATAGGTAATCTCATCATTCTCTATGCTCAAGATGTTAATATGTCCCTCCTCCGAACCGACAGCAATACGCGTGTTGCTTTTATTTACATCCAGGCACCACAGAGCATTGCCTGTGGGTGCCACTTCTTGTTTTAGCTTCAATCTGTTCACATCCCATTCGATGAGTTTGCCAATCAAGTTGACCGAAAACAAACGTGCTCCGGCCCAGGCCAAGGCCTCAGCCTGTTCATCGGGTGGCATGTAAATAACACGCTCCAAGTAAGGAGCATATTGCATATTCCATAGTTCTATGGAGGCACCCTCTCTAGAAAAGAAGCCCACATATTGAGACATCAGAAGAAACTGCAGTCCATCTACTTACCGACTCACGGCCAGGCATTTGGTGTATTTGTTGTAGGCCATATTGGCTACACTGCGTGGTTTGATGGTATAAAAGCGCACATTATGTATTTGCTTGCTGCTGCTGCTTTGTAGGGCCACCACTGGGTTAGCTTTCATGGTCCAAATTATTTATTAAATGACAATTAAGTGGAGAAAATCAACATTTGAGAAAGGCGCACGTGTATGAAGTGTATCGATAACAAAGTTATCGTTGAGTAGAGTGTGGTCGACAGTGAGAACCTTAGCACCTCATTGAGCTATCGAACTGGTATCGAACTTAACTGAAATTTAGAAGGAACTTGCTTTGACTTTATTATCAAAAATAAATAAATTCCACCCACCCTGGTTGAAGATAGTGTAGCCCACCCTCAAATATTTACCGCTTGGACCGATAGGTATGACATATCTCATGCGATATGCTGCCACCTCAATAGGACTTTTAAATTCAGCGCGCCAAATGCCAACACGACGACCCTTCTGCTCTCGTCAGAATAGTATAGTTCGCTCAATTTGGTCCAAAATGTTTGGCAAATATTTGGCCCTTACCAATACCCTCGGTTCGGCTATACTTATTGTAATTGGCGATCATGTGACCCAACAAGTGGAGTATTGGACACATAAAGATCCCTTTGATTATCGTCGCAGTGGCTATATGTTTGTCACAGGCTTAATTCTGGGTCCCATTCAACATACATTCTATAAAACCCTGGACCGCCTGTTGCCCGAGACCACCCGCTTGGTGGCACTGTCGAAAATATTTTGGGATCAACTGATCATGTCACCCACCTATCTATTCGTGTTTTTCTATGTAACCACCCTGCTGGAGAGTAAGAGTACCAAAGAAGCGAATGCCGAGATTAGAGAGAAATTCCTATACACCTGGTTAATGGATTGCATCATTTGGCCGGGAATTCAGTATTTGAATTTTCGCTTTTTGAAACCCAATTATCGTGTGGCCTTTATAAATTTTACCAATTGCTTGTACATTGTGCTGCTGTCCTATATACATCACGATATGGGTAAGACCAACCAACGGCAAAAACATTTAAGGAAAATTCAAAGAACGAAAAGGGATTGAGTTGAGAACAGGTCTCAAAGTGTTATTGGTGGTTAAAATTTTGTTAATGATTTTAATTTAATTAAATGAAAATTATGTGATTACATTTTAATCGATGTTCAATGGACAATGGCAAAGAAGTTGCGCGCGCTCTTTTGAAATCGATAACTTCAGATGCGACCAGCAAACAAGTCAACCCTGTGAGTTGATGAAAGCAAAAACAAAAAAAAAAAAACAAAACACAAAACACACGAAAAAAGTAAGCCTGTAGGAGTTCGTTATTTTTAAAATAGGCAACCGCAGGCGGCATGATGTTGGCCTGGCGAGGTGGTGTTCGCTTGCTTCTAGTCCGCCCGCGTCAGTCCCTGCCGTTGGTAAACCAACGTCAGTTTGTGGCCTTAGCCAGGACTGATGTAATAGCTGGAAGAACTGGAAATTTGCAGTATCCGGCTAAACGTTTTATCCAAGGCAAGAATGAGACCAAGACCCGAGATGCATTTGCTTTGGTCCTGCTGCGTTGGACCAAACTGGGCTGGAATAAAATGTTTGGCAAATACTTGCTGGCCACCAATGTCTTGGGCTCGGGTGTGCTAATGGTGGTGGGTGATGCCGTCGCCCAGGAGTATGAATATCGGCGTGGATTGCGTTCACAGGATCGTTACGATACCGATCGCATGTTTCGCATGTTTGTAGCTGGTGCTCTACAAGGACCACTGCACCATTATGTGTATGCATGGATGGATCGCATAATGCCACAGCGAACTTTTCGAAATATTTGTAAGAAAATACTTATAGATCAATTGTTCATGTCGCCCGTTTGCATTATTATATTCTTCTACTCGGTGTGCTATCTGGAGCGCCAAACGCTGGAGCAAACTAATCATGAGCTGGTGGAGAAATTCCCCTATATCTATTTGCTGGACTGGATGACCTGGCCGGCGGCACAGTATGTTAACTTTCGCTACCTGGACACCAAATATCGTGTGGCATTTGTTAATCTGTGCACGGCGGTCTATAATGTGCTCATTTCCTACATGAAGCATGATTTCAAATTGCATTTGCCTCTGGAGACGGCTTCACCAAGCAAGCAGCAGCAACCACAGCAAATCCACACCGGGGCGGAATTAATCTCTCATAATGTACCCACAGTCGGAAGCCCCGCCACCCACACCTCAACGCCTACGACAACGACACCTCGCTAATTGATGGCTCTTACTTAACTTAATCCTACCTATTGTGATAACCACATGGACACCTGCATCAAAATTTTTGTATGTGCCTACGACACACAATTATTTAGAATTTTTCACGCACATATTATGTATATAGAAAAAAAAAAGAGGCTAATTTAGTACAATCTATACATATATATCAAAAAAATAAAGTATGTTCATAGGCTATGATTCAAGTGTGCGGTTCAAGAGGGGTTTAGAGACATAAATGTGTACGCACTAGAGTTGGAAATTTTAGTTCATTTTAATGACCTAGTTCATTAGTTCATTTTTTCATGAACTATAGTTCATTTGAACTATAGTTCATTTTTTGAACTATAGTTCATTTTTTGAACTATAGTTCATATTTTGAACTATAGTTCATTTTTTGAACTATAGTTCAATTGAACTATAGTTCATTTTTTCAACTATAGTTCATTTGAACTATAGTTCATTTTTTGAACTATAGTTCATTTTTTGAACTGTAGTTCATTTTTTGAACTATAGTTCATTTTTTGAACTATAGTTCATTTTTTGAACTATAGTTCATTTGAACTATAGCTCATTTTTTGAACTATAGTTCATTTTTTGAACTATAGTTCATTTGAACTATAGTTCATTTGAACTATAGTTCATTTTTTCAACTATAGTTCATTTTTTGAACTATAGTTCATTTGAACTATAGTTAAATTTTTTAACTATTGCTCGTTTTCTTAACTATTGTTCATTATTTTAACTACTGAGAAAAATTTTAATACTGTTTGATACATGATACACAGTCGGCTTGGTTTCGATGGATTTGTTGAGTTTGCGTGCGCGTAAAATCAGTGCTTCGGTGCTTGCTCGCGCAGTTGCTCGGTCAGTTTGTTGAGATTAAACTGTTTTACTATCTACATAAAAGTTAGCAGCAATTTCTTAATGTTGTTATAGGCAAAATGAAAAGCTACATCTTCATAGATGTCGCAGCCATGGATCACACATGTCGCGCTTGGGGAATCTTTACACAATCAGCGAGTCACCCTTAACCCGTGCCTCTTAGTAAATTCAAGTTAACATGTCAGCCAGTTGGGAAGCCGGCTCATTAATACCAATAGCGTTGGCACGCTTTACCGAAATTTTCTCCTCTAAACAAGAGAGTGTTACCATTTGGTTGGACCACTTTAGGCAAGTTCTTCAATCGTTCACCATTAATGATGGGCAGCAGTGAGAGGACTACACGAGTGGCACCATAGATCACTGGATATACGGAAGAGCCACGAATGATGTGGCTTAAGCTGGGCATATAAGTCCATCAACTGCAAATCATTATTAAATGCAGGCCCACTAGATTTTCATATCTCATGTATCAGACAATGAGTAAACGCCTCTAAATTTGCTTCAGTGGTAAAAATAAATGAACTATAGTTCAAATTATGAACTATAGTTCAATTGAACTATAGTTCAAAAAATGAACTATAGTTCAAAAAATGAACTATAGTTCAAATTATAAACTATAGTTCAATTGAACTATAGTTCAAAAAATGAACTATAGTTCAAATTATAAACTATAGTTCAATTGAACTATAGTTCAAAAAATGAACTATAGTTCAAAAAATGAACTAAAGTTCAAATGAACTATAGTTCAAAATATGAACTATAGTTCAAAATATGAACTATAGTTCAAAATATGAACTATAGTTCAAATGAACTATAGTTCAAAATATGAACTATAGTTCAAAATATGAACTATAGTTCAAAAAATGAACTATAGTTCAAGATATGAACTATAGTTCAAAAAATGAACTATAGTTCAAAAACTGAGAAATACATAGTTCAAAATATGAACTATAGTTCAAAACCAAGACCTAGTTCATTAGTTCATTTTAAAGACTAGTTCAATTGAACTAGTTCATCAAAATCGGCACAACTCTAGTACGCACGACTGATATGGTGACAGACTGATATATTAGCCAAGCCACAGCTTAAACGGCTTATCGTACAGATCGGATTTTTGGCATAGACTAAAGCTAAGGTCCCACAGGCAAATAATTTGCCCACATTTTTATGAAAATTTGGCTAAATAGCTATGTTTGCAGATTTTGCAGGACTTCAAACTAAAACTATGGCTTCATATTCAAATACTAAGATAAAATATGACCGAAAAGTTGCCTAATTTCGTCGATTTATCCAGATTTTCATGAAAATTTGGGCAAATTATTTACCTGTGGGACCTTAGCTTAAGAAAGAAAATTTGGAAAAAAAATTCACCAATCTTCTGAAAAGGCCAATTAAAGGTTTGTATGGGGTCATAACGGTTGTTCCGCTCAGGCAATATTGTGGAAAAGTTGTTTCGCTGAGAACGCGAGAGAGAGAATGAGAGCGTGTTGTGTGCGTGTACATTAGACTGAACTAATCGTATGGGAATTTTTTTTAAACCCACAGCGCCAGCACTAAACCTAAAAGTTTCGAAGTTTTGTTTTTTATTACGTTAACTAGATAATAGTGGAATTCCTGAAAGTTGATTTGCTTTTGATTTGCTTTCGTGAAAGCAAAAGCAAAGCAGTTGGTGGAACGACCCTGATTTCCCTTTAATGATGCAATAGTTGCAGCAATATCTTTATGTGATTTGTAAGAAGCTTTAGTGAAGGCACCTAGGGTTCGGCAGTGTTTGTTTAATCCTTACTTCCTGTGAAGATCCTTGTGAAGGCAGTTGTAAAACGTAAGTAAATCGAAAAAAAATAAATAATTTGTAGGTTTATCGTGACCTTTATTTGAAACTTTTCAATCATTTGCTCCAACTGGCAATCGGTGCACTTTGGACACGACTAGGGAGATGGCAGAATCGACTGTTGTGGACATTTCATCTCGACGTTATGTACATATAATGCAATATCATAGATTAGAAGATGTTGTCCACGACTTGCGGCGACAAAGAAGTCCCAAGTCTGACCATTGAATAGTTCTGCGGCTTATCCGGTCGACATACGGAATCGCCGTCGTTCACAATTGAATCACTTTGTGCTGCACCAAGTTCCTTATCATCACCAATTTCACTCGAGGAGCAAAGGTTCTTGAAAAGAGAATGAGCACTTATTTGTTCATATGCATGGCACACATACGACACAAGTGGAGCTAACTCCCTCTTCACATCGTTGCGATGTGTACTCCACCACCGCTTTAACTCTTGGCGTGCTTAGGACGCCGCCAGCGAACGGTGGCGCTGTTCTTTAACGAAGCGCAAGCCGCGTTGCAATGATCTCCTAGCAAAAACAATCAATTGTGAATAGCATAATTAAACTCAATAAATTTCTATACTTTTACAGTGATTTTTGTCAAGCCGCTATCAAAATGCTGTTTATGGATGAGCTAGGGCCACCTTTTCCTTCAATGAAAAGATGTTCAGCCTTTTTAATGTTTTTGTATAGTTGTCCTACTCATTTAAAAACTCCGCGCCACAACACTTGTATGTATATGAGTGTCTACCGCCATGTGGAGTACGAAAAATATGTTTTACATATATTTTACACCTTCGAAATCATCTCTCATCACTTACCTATCGGGTGACTATCGCGTGACACGTTGACGTCGGGTGGCAACGCTGTGATATCGATATGCCAATTTCGCGCGTGAACTCCATACCAACTCACGAAAAAGCAACTTGCGAAATCCGTGCGAAATCATTTTTTTATATGGACTTTTTCATTTCGCGGGTATTTCGCGGGTATCTCCATACCAAGCTTAAGGGACGTTCAGTCTGGTGTACATGTGTGTTTTTTTTTCACAAAAACAAGCAATAAATCAAATTGAGAATAGACTCATCCAATTGCATTGAATCTTATGGCACTTACAAAATCATCGATAGCTTTAACAAAATGTTGATCGATTTTTAAGAAAAGTTTTTTTTTCATTTTTGAATAAAAAAAAAAAAGCCTGATGCCGTCAATAGATTTTCCTTTTCCTCCGGTTGAGGACACGCTCCGGTTGTGGACACCCCAGTCTATTTTTTGACAGGTAACAGATACCGCCAAACTGAGTAATGTCAAACTTGTAGTTTGACAGTGCACATAATCTGAGGCAATACCGAAGTGTAAACAAGCATTTGGTTTCTTGCAGTGAGCAAATAAAAAAAAATCGTTAAAATTTTTCCAAGTTTCTATTTTGTTCAATTTCCATATTGCGTTAAATCGAAGTAAAACATTGAAAAGAGGTGAGTATTATACTTTTTTATTTAGTGCATTAAATGTACTCTGTGATGTGATATCAAGTTTCAGTGAAATGTTTGTGTCGTGTAAATTTGCTGAACAAAACTAAAATGGCTAATATTTCCAAGAATGAACACACTTTTGCACCGGTTGTGGACACCCTCGTTTTTTGTGTTTAAAGCGTGTGTTTGGCCATAAATCTGTTAAATATCATTGTTTATGTTAGTGTAACAAATTTTTACATAATTTTTGTGCATTTTTAGCCATGTCAACACCAAACAAATCGTCCGATTTAACAAAAATGAATTTTAATGGGCTGGTCGATGACAATAAGCAATGCCTTATCGATAAAAAGACCGTCAAAGCTACAGCCAAGGAATATGGGCATCCTCGAACCACTATGATCCGGTATTTGGAGAAAGTCAGAGCTAATTTTGCAAATGTTTCGTACGTTGTTGATTCGGTTTTGTTGAAATTCGTTCGTGATTGCAACAAACGAACTCCATCAAACATGGTGTGTTTTTTTACCTATCTCACAAGAAGCGTAAATTATTTTTCCGGTATTGTTCCGTTTGACCCTGAAGCTTTCTCCGAAGCTGACTTCATTGAGGCTGTCGAACGAAGTGCAGTAGAAGTCGCCACAGAAGCTGATCTTGATGTAGACAATCAGCGTCGTATCATCATTTCCGCCGATCCCAATATTGGGCGAGAAGAAGAGGTGTAACCGTCCCCCGAACCATCCACTTCACGAGCGTCTTCGGCTAGCCGCTTATCACTCATGGATGAAATTGGGCCAGTGCAAGGAACTTCTCTGAAAATGCCATCGCGGTCGCAAGCCAATGCAAACCACTTTGATAACTTCTCCGGAAAGCGTCGAGGCGCAGCCAAGCGTGATTCTGTGTCGCACCAGAAGAAGACCCCCCAGAAACGTAGCCGGCCTGGAAAACGACAGGCAACACCACCAGCCGAGCCGTCGGCCAAACGCGGTGCCAAGAAGAAGGCGTCTTCGTCATCGGAAGAAGACGAAACTCGGAATAATTTTTTTCATTTTGCAACTGAAGGCCATCATTTTTTGACTTTTTGGCCACTGAAGGCCATTATTTTTTGTACTGTTTGCCACTGAAGGCTTCTTAAAAAAAAATAAACGTTCTTTTTTCATCAATTTATGGCCATTTTACTTCATATTTTTCCATTTCTAGCGATTTTACAAGGGTGTCCACAACCGGGTACAAAAAAAGTTTTGGCCAAAAATCATCACTTCATATACATGGCTGCAAATTTTTTTCCATTTGTCTAAAACAATAGGTTACGTGAGAGGAAAGTTAGCTAGAGTCTCTAGCTTTACAATGATGTTCATATCACCGCATAACGTTGACGTCGAAAAAAGGAGACTCTCCCCTACTTGTTTAAAATCACGAATTTTAAAGATTTGAATGGGTGGCTCCCAACTGCCCAAAAATTTTCGAAATGTCAAAAATCACTTTTTTTTTTTAATATGAGATAAAACGAGAAACGCAAGGCTGACTTCGTCCGTGCCGAAGTTTTTATACACTTGAAATCGCTTGTCTCAACGGTTAGCGACTTCGACCAAACTTCGCACATCAGCTTAAAAACATTTAATATTACCCACGACCGTGATTGAGAGCGGTAATATTGAGGTAAAAACAGTTTTTCTCATTAAAATCCATTTTTCGACCGATCATTTGTATGGTAGCTACAAGAAGTAGTTATCCGATCCGGTCGGTTCCAACATATTAGCAGCGTGCAGAGAAAAGAAGACTCTGTGCAAAATTTCAGCTCGATAGCTTTAAAACTGAGGGACTATTTCGCGTAGGAACAGACAGACGGACGGACGGACGCTGATCAAGAATATATATACTTTGTGTGGTCGGAGATGATTCCTTCTATCACAACTAAAAAGGTTTTCGGCGGTGACCACGTTAACTCCCGTATAGTGCAAAAAATCAGAAAGTTTCTTTTAATAAAACTAGGTATTAATCGAAGGAATACTCAAAATTAAGATATTTGACAAAAACGCGGCTTCGTAAAATAAAATCAAATTTTCGACCAAAATCGCCATTTAAATTAAACAAAAGTTATAGAAATAATTATTAGAAATCTTATTCCTTTGATTAATACCTGAGGAATATAGATATCTGAGAAGGTTGTGTTCGTGATGAGAACCAATCGGTTCATCAATTTTTGAGAAATCGTGATCACTGACTTTGAAAACACAGAAATAGTTTTTACAATTTAATTCGTTGTTTCATTTGTTACCACGAAATTCAAATCGAAAACAAATTGCTTTCTGGAGTACCCCTTATAAAAGTCACTCTTATGTTGTCGAGTACCACATACGCAAACTATCGATAACTTATAAATAGGCCACCCTGACATCGATAGATCCAGACAACCGATAAGCAACTTCTGTCGAGAATGCCGAGACACGGTGTCATTGCTCTACGAGAGCTTGGCCAGTGCGCACGTCGGTCGGCTCTGCACTTCAGCCATAGTTATATTTATTTTTTTATTTATTGAAAAGAAATACAAATAAAACATATTTTTAATTAATTTGTTATTTTAATTTATTTATTAATCGATTTACAATTTGATTAGAGTTCAATTGGGTGCCACATAGACCTGCTTGCAGTACGTACTCGAGTCGTAGGTAGTCGAGCATCTGGAGAGCTCAAGAATATTTATATTCGCATATTGTTTCCTAGTCTTCTTTTCATTCCAATAATAAGCTTTTTGATTTCTTGCTGCTCAACGATGCACATGCTTTTTCTCCTTTTTGCCTCCTTTTTTTTCCTGCGGAGTCTACATAGTACTGGGAATATTTTTGTATGTCTTAAAATCTTCCAAGCATCCCTGTTACTGCTAATGAAACCGCAATGAAAATGATTACGAATATGAAATGTGACTGGCTTACTCCCTCTGAAGGTCTGTTCACAATGGTATTTGCTTCTAAATTCTTTTTCTTATTTATTTCATTTTATTTCTGCCTTTTTTTTTGGAGTGTCTCCAAACTCTTTTATACTGTCATTACATATATTTTTAATATTTTCCTTAGCTATTTACTTAGATTTTAAAAAAATATTTTTTCTGTCATATTTGCAATGGATTCTTGGTTTTGTAAGATGTTCAAGAATCTCACTGGCTTCTGGAAATATTGTTCCACATAGGCAAAAACGTTTTTTTTTTTTCACACGAATTTTGAAACCATCAATACTATTTTCTTCCCTTGTTTTCCTTCAAATTATTTAATATACTTATTTCGGACTTGGTATCGCTACACAATTCCGAAATTCGTCGGATTTTGGTCCTCGCTCTACTATTTAAGTGATTCCACCGTTTCAAGTTCTTTGATGGCTACGATCTTTCCTTTAGAGATACGGTTTGAAGATGCCAGCCTCCAAGTTCTGCCTGATCTTATCTGTTATCTCAGGCTATGGCTCTGATATATGGTCATCCACAGGAGAAATGGTAAAGATCGGATTCTCTGGTTGGAAACTTCTTTAAAATGGCGACTCTGGCAAATCCTTTAAATTTATTTTTGTCTGCGAAGCAACTTGTCCTAAAACATAATTAAATTAGCTTGAATTAAAAAATAGAGAAACTCTTACAATGCATTCAACACACGTTCCTATAGAGAAAATGGTGGGTTGTGAAGTGAATCAACGTGAATATGAAGAGAGTAACTATAAAGGCCACGGCGAAGAAAATGACAACGAAAATAAAATGTGATTGTCTTACTCCGCCTAAAGGTCTGTCCACAATTTCTTCTTTTTTTCCAGTGTC
This sequence comes from Lordiphosa clarofinis, assembly GCA_018904275.1. Lineage (NCBI taxonomy): Eukaryota > Metazoa > Arthropoda > Insecta > Diptera > Drosophilidae > Lordiphosa > Lordiphosa clarofinis. The sequence continues at coordinate 1,048,122 of JAEIGQ010000026.1, forward strand.
TTTACAATATCCTTTGTACCTGTTAGCTAGTCAGCCAAGCAATTTGTCTTTGATCTAAACCAGCGGTGGGCACCAAAAATAACAGAAAGGTCTGTTCTATGGTGTAATTATAAGGTGACACCGTCAGCATCTGTTGAGGGCCAGTATCAAAAAGAAAGGAATAGCAGATGGCTTGCTTTGTTTTGTGTTTGTTAATTTTTGTTGGTTGTGTTAAGAAAGTTAGGGAGCTATCGTTTAGACAACAGTTTTCAGGAAGACTAACTCAAATTTTAAAAATACAAATGCCGTAAGACTCTTCCCAAATGGATTTTCTTCCCACGTCTTTTGAAAACCGTATGAGCTTTACGTTGCTTCGCCCAAACGATTTGCGGCAAATTACACAGTAACTAAACATAAACAAGACACATACATACAAAAACACAGAAAAATTTTTCCGCACCCAACCTGTCGCTTCAAGCTTTCACAACGAACTGACTCACTGGCCCTACAAACAGAGAGACCTTTCACTCGCTCGGTGTCACCTCATAGTATTCCACCATGGTCTGTGCTGCTACAAAAATTTGTAGTTCATTTGTAGGCATTTGTAGTTCTACCGTGACGTTGATGTCGGCCTATGCACTAAAATTGCAAATTCTCATCATAACCGTAAAAAATTCGGTCGAATCTTTTTTTTTTATCTAGAGAAGTGGTGCCCAAACACACACCATCAAGTTTTGCGATTGTGTGTGTAGCAGAGCAACACGAAGTAAACGTCGTTATCGGGGGTGCCACAGAAACCTCTTCCAACCAAATTCCAAACCAATTCCAATTCTTAGGTACCACAGAAATTTCATTTGATTGGTTTCAAACCTCCCGTGTGTTGTATCGCTTTTTAAGTGGCTCCACCTATCAAAGTTAAGCGCCATCTCCTTGACAAACAGCGAATTAAGGGCTGCAATTCATACCTGATGTTTGGCGCGAACAAATTTTTAAATATTGCTTTATATTAATGAAGAATATGAATTAAATTTGAATTATATTTTCAAAATGCAACACCTATATACATATAGTGATATAAGACATTTCACCTGATCATCGATCTGCAGACGAAACCATAATAGTTAGAAACTTTAAAATTTCACAATAGCTTCCCACAGTGATCGGACATTGTACTAAGAAAGCATTTCCTCAACGCAGCTCCCATTGCTCTCCAAAACGAAAAAAATGTTTAAGTGCTGAAAATATTTACTAGAAGTGTGTTTTCTTGATATCGAAAAATAACAAAATATTATATTTGCTTAAAAATAGAATAAAAATACAATTTGGAAGAAAAAAATCATTGCTCGCGTCAGGCCATGATTCGAACCCACAGCTGCTGACATGGGCGGCTGACTCTCTACCCTCGCGCTACGTTGGCCTTTTTCAATTCGGTGGCAGACCACTTATAATTATGAAGCGCTCAGTCCGCAGTTCTTTTGTTTTCTTATAAGGTGTCATCTATTATAAAGATAAAGATGCTGAAATAAAAGCCAAATTGTTTGAATGGAATTTTAATATCCCTATACTATCGATACTTAGTCCTTGGTTCCTCCCAGGGGGGCGAAACATTTCGTTATTACGTGCAGTACACGACCCGAACGCTTTCCGAAGTTGAGACCAAAAGAGCAGGTTTTTGAACCACAATACTCTCTCACTTTTTGGCCTCGCTCTAATCTATAAAAAAAAAGTGTACTGACGGGCTGACTGACTGATTCACTGATCAGCCTAAACGGTAAGAGATATATGGCTGTAATTTGGAGCGGAGTTCTGTTAGTGGGGAAGGTGCGTACCAGAGAACGGCTTCATTCGATTGCAAATCGCTCACACATTAATCAACACCCGAATAAACTGGCGTTGCGATCAATACTCCGAACTTGCATGCGCAACATGCTCGCCCCTGAGTTTTATTCAATTCAATTGTTGGCACTCTGATTAATAATCAAGTTCGCTTCATACCATTCAGTTCGGGTGTTTTGATCGCTTGCTCGTCGACGATTATTCTGAGCGAACGAAAATCATCACGTATGAATAAAATCATGCAAAGACGCATATGTTGAAGCAGTGGCGCCCATGACCATTGCGCCAGCTGTGTTTTGTTGTTGTTGCGCTCTGACCTGCAACAACAACTTCATATGTGTCTCTCTTCTCTCTCTCTCTCTCTCCCTCTCTCTCCTATGTCTCTCGCAATGCGTTGGCCTGAGTTGGCTGAATTTCGAACACACAAACAAGTGTCGCATCAAAAAGTTCTAGTTCAACCGTTTGATGCGAACGCGGTATGAGTTGAATCTCTTTGATTAAAAATATTTGTTGCGTGAATAAATGTGATTAAAAATGTTGCATCAGAAAACTCTGACACAACCGTTCGATGCCATTGCGGTTTGAATTGAGTTGAGTTGAGTCTAGAGTTTCGTGACATGATTAAATGTGAGTAAGAATTTTTGTGCATGACGCAATCAAAAAAAAAGTGATTTTTGCAGTTCTCTGGTGCGTACTAAGACGGAGCCTACGAGGAAAATGGCCGGAAAATTCTGCACTCAAAAAACTATTTTTCTTCCGATTGGCTTCAACCTCGGTTTGTAAGGATGGAATACGAAATAGTTTGAAATGTGATTTTCTGATGTTGGAAAATATTACCCAAAGGTCGGAAAATTCTGCATAAAAACGTATTTTCCATCCGATTTTCTTGAAACTCGGTTTGTAAGGACAGAATACGAAATGATTTAAAATGTGATTTTTCATATCCAAACAACCGCCCCCAGGTTGGCTTAAAACTCGGTTTGTAAAGATGTAATACGAATTAATTTAAAAAGCTTCTTTCCAAAGTCGGAAAATTTTACCCGACTGTCGTACAATTTCCGGCAAATTCTGCGAGAAGAAAACTAGTTATCATCCGATTGGCTTGAAGATCGGTTTTAATTGATGAAATAGAAAAATGTGATTTTCCAATGTCGGAAAATCTGATCCCCGCGAGTGAAAATGCGCAGAAAATTCTGCATGCAAAAAAACTTTTATTCATCCGATTGGCTTAAACGATAGAATACGAATTAATTTGAAGCATGATTTTCCAATGACGGAAATTCCGCCCCAGGCGCGAAATTCCAGGAAAATTCTACTTGGAAAATAACTACTTTTCATCCGATTGATTTGAGACTCTGTTTGTAAGGATAAAATTCGCAATAATTTTAATTGTGATTTCCCAATGATGGAAAATCCGACCACGGTCTGATATTGGTTCTGTACTGTCAAAGGCGCAGCGAAGCGCGACGGGTTATGTACTAGTAAAACATATTACACAATCAAAAAATTTCAGTTAAACATCAAATTAGACCATAACTAAAACAAGGGAAATTTTTTGGCGAGATATTCAGCCCTGTTTTTAGAGATGGAACTTCAATTGGAACATCTGCTGTTCTAACTAGATTTTCTAATAGGAAAATGAAATCTCTCGAAGTTCTGTGGCACCGACGAATTTTTTGAGAGATTTACAAATCAACCGTCGGCAAAATCTCTAGAGATTTCTGTGGCACCCCCGTATGTCAAATATGGGCTACAAACAAACACACATATATGTGCGTGCGTGCATTTTATAGAGCACACGAATTCTCTCTCTCTCTATGCGTATGTCGGCTGCGACGCTGGCAGCATTATGACTTCGTATCACACGGGATAGGAAAAATGACATTTGGACAACACTGATCTAGAGGATCAATTGAAGGTTATTGGGATTTTTAAGTTAAAAGTCGTATAACATAGTCGGTTTTTGGAAGCGAGAACTTTTTACAATTCCGATTCCGCATGATGTGATCAAAATCGGGAACAGACCGGAATATCATTTAAATACTTCTTAGCGAATCGCGGTTTAATCACTTTATTTTTATAAATTCTTAGTGGACTTGACGAATGTTAGGTGTAGATTAATTGCCTAATTTTGGCGAAGATCTTGATACCCAAATATTATATTCGAAATATTATTCTAAGGCATCGCTAGTGAATCTAAGAACGCTGTTCGGATTATTTTTATCTCCAGTTTATGGCCTATATGAACTAAATAATGGGTGCTGTCAAATGTGGTGCATGCAACCATCTCTTAAGGACTCACTTTATTGGTTATAATTGTTTAAAATTAAAACGCCAAATAAAATTTGGCGCGAGCAGGCCAGAAAAAGGCCAAAAAATAAGAATAAAGAAGACGGCCAGGCAATTATTGTTACCGCCCTTGAGTGGGCGTGCCCGGATTTCACGACTTTGGGAGGATGAGTATGTTTTGGCCGCCTTTTTCTGGAACCTTCCTGGTTTCAACTTCTTTTGTGGTACTCCGCCACGAAAAGGTGTCGCCCTAGTTTGGTATGGAGGCGTCAGGTCTGCCTGCATTTGCATTTGGTCCCAAATGCTCGTCACCACTCCCAAACGAAATAGGAGCAAAACTTCCCGAAAACAATATTTTCTTGGATATTTGTTTAAAAATTTTCAAGTTTGGATTTTCTTTTAATTATACTTATACCCCCTGATCCTCAAACTTCATTCTTCCCTTATTCCAGACTACTTCTTTCTCCGCCATCAGTACTGTCTCCTTGGGTCATTTTCGAACAATTTTCCCCTCTACCTATCTATACCTGCCCTGACTATTCTAATTATCTATAAGTATTTTATTGGCCATAATACAGTCCAATAAAGCTCACTATAGTCCAAGATATAGATTAATTCCAAATATTTAATTGTCTTATTTGAGCAAATCTTAAGCCTAAACTATATACTAACTCCTCTCACTTAATCACAATGGTCTCAACTGGCTGACGTATGCCAAAAATGTGCTGTCCCAAGGTCAAATGCTCTTGGCTAATAAAGTTGGCCAACAATGTGATGATATTCTCATTACATCTGGCAATTTGTTGTCTGGTCAAAGCCTTAAATTCATCCCTGGCTCCTTTATCCGCACCGCGTGTGCCAATGCGACGTGGCTGGGCGGGTCCACCTATAGCTGATGAGTTGCCGCCCATTGCCAAACCTCCTCCTGCTGCAGTTCCGCTACCACTACCAGTGGGTGAGCCTGTCAACTCAAAATTGGCTTCATCTAGCTGAGAGTTCCATATCCAGGAGAGTTCTTCAATCAAATCAACCGCAATGATGTAGGTGGAGAGTGTGCGCAAATTAAAGGATTTCCGTTGTTTAATCAGATTAAAGATTTGCTGTGTTAGAGCCACATCATGAATCAAATTGAGTTGCAGCAGAACCAAAAGATCCCCCAAAAGACGATCCGAGCAATTGGGTTCAAACAATTTGCGGCTCAGGCGACTGATGAGGGCACGAGTGCAGTATTGAACCAAAGCGCTGCGTGTTAAGGGGAGAAACACCATATGACGATGTCCCTTGAGGGTCATATTGTCCAAAAGTTGACCCTGGGTAGTGGGCAGCTCGGCCAGAATCTTGAGAATGCACTGGAAGCCCTGAAGCTAAAAAAGCAAGGAGAGTAAGAGACCGCTTTAAGGAGTGTAGGGATAACACTTACCGTCATGCTGCCCTGCATAAGATTAAGACTTAGGATCTGTAGGCTTTGCACCAGCGAACTTTGTGTGGTCATTTCCGTCATTAGCTTGTTGGCCTCATCCCGATGTCCAAAATAAATGGCCAAGTCGAACAGAAATCGTGAAATCCAGGGAGCCAAAGGTAGAGCCAACATCAATTGACTAAAATCACGCTGGAACTGATCCGTGTTCAGCAATTGCCAGCATTGGGCTGCATGCAGAAAAGCCTTGGATAACTCGGGACTGATAGAGGTGGTCAAAGAAAATTTGGGTGGATCCATGCTTTGCACTTCCTTGCCACCTGCCTCACTCTCCAGAGCCGACCATTCACGGAAACCCTCTACCAAAACATGACTGATCTCCGCTTCCTCTATTCTCAAACGACAATTGCGTATGTAGCCATGTAAGGAATATATAAACAAAGTGGTGGCATAGAACAACACCTGGGAACTGCCCGCAGGACTGGCTGACAAAATGTCCACCAGTTTCTCCCAATAAACATTCTGATTGACATGTTTACTAAACGGCAAGAACGGTTCCCAGCCCATCATTTGTCCACACAGCATTAAAACTTTAAAGATATTCTTCCAGGCTTCACTGGAGTCACTAGACTCATCCATTATCTGCCTCAAATAATACTCCAAGGAGTTGGTATACAAACGACAGGCCAACACTGGCGACAATTCGGGTGGTTTATGTTGAATCATGGGTAAAACCTCCTCCACCAAAATGCGTTGATATAAATCCGCATCCGTTTTCATGCCCTCTACGAGCATTTCGAGCAAGCGGGGCGCTTGGGAAGCTGCCGTTTTGGGAAACTTGTTAAACATCAAAATATATATATAGATGCATTGCTCCAGATTATCCCCACTGTGATTGATGGTGTGCATAAATATATTATGTTGAACCTCGGGCGTCAAATGTTTATACATTTTCACATAGAACTCCTGCTCCGGAGTGCTTTCGCTTTCGTTTCTTAAAGCATTTGTCAAGGCATTAATCTCTTGCCACAATTCAGCATGCTCGTGGGGAAATTTGGTGGCTCTAAGGATGAATTAATTTAATAAGGAAATAGGTTAATTAAAGTATTTAAATTACATGACACTAAAACACTTGGCCGCCTCCTCGTAGTGTTTGCCATCCCTTTCCAGGATATAAGCTTCGTATTGTATGGCAAAGGCATTGGGAAACAAAGTCTGGGCGGTGAGAATCCAAGCTTTGGCTGCACATGGATCACTTTTGCGCAAACTTTGAGCTTGTCTAACCATATAAAATTCATTTTCCTCGTTTGTCATAATGATAAACAATAACAATGACCGGCTAGAATAGTGTGACCAGCTGACAAAAGAAGAAAATAACGATTAGAGAGGAGCAATTAGTCACTGCGACACTGTGACTGAGTCACAACTTCGTTTTAAAGAAATATTTATTAATCATAGTTTTTGAATTCAAGACATTTTATTGTAAAAATATAGCAAATTAACAACAGCAAATAAGACAATTTTCAAAATGGAATGAAAACTGTTTTAGCTCCTAATGTTAGGAGAAATTTCCTATCAAAGTGACTTAAGATTCTTGTACTGCTGCGAAGGCTTCTTCCCAAACTTTTTAAAGGTCCCACCCAGTATTTGGAAGTTCATTTTAAGAAGAATGACCTTAGCGATTCTTATTCGAGCCCTCTTGATGATTAAAAAAAAATTCGTCTTATACGCGATTAAAGAAGACTGGAAATTGACTTGTAAATTTGCTCAAAAAGTGACTCATTAAAAAACCACTCTAAAGAACCCCCCAAAATGGCTCGAAGATGAGTCGAAACTGATCTGAAAACAAGCGTATAAACGACTTCTCATGAAGAGTCGCGGCTAGGGTCCTATTTTCTCGAAATATTATCATTTATAATCAGAAAACGTGCGCATTTATGTCCATTTTAATCAGACAGAGAAGTCGGAAAATACTTGAATCTGATTAGATAACCGATTCTGCGAATAAAAGTTCTCGAAAAGTATCTTGTTTTACATGCGTCATCTAAAATATCTATAAATCTTTGCTTAAACTTTGAAGAGTCTTTTGAGTTTTTATGGTTGAGGGGCGAGATTTATAAAGGACACAAAGGATCACCACGCACTCTAAATAGGAAGTTTAATTTCAATTTTAAAAAATAATTTTTCTTAAAATGTTGAAAGCAAAAATCAAAATAAATAATAAAATGAATGTACAGCTTTTCTTTTCTTACGAAATTGCTTATTCTGAAGATAGTCCATTGAATGTTAGCTTTTCATAATATTAAAGCTTATAGAAGCAAAACTAATTTAAATAAATAAATGTGATTCCACTAAATGAAAAGCTGCATTATTTCCCTTCATTTAAAAGTTACACGCTTCAAAATTTTTATTAAACTTTCGCAGATTTATGAATTTTTTTAGATGCAGTCGAAAACGACTTCCATTTTTGCCGCGTGAGAAATTCCATGATTTTTTTTAGGTATTACTACCAAAGTACTTCAAAAACTAGAAACAAAATTAAAAACTTTTTTGGTTTTCTAAAATTCTCTGCTCTTTAAAGGCGTACGAATGTCGCGTTTGCTGACTGTGGAAATGCCCATATAAAAATAAATTCCTTAGTTATTTTTAAAAATCACGTTCGCAGCTTCTCATCACAACTTTGCCCCATCTCTAATACCGCCTTACTTACAACACTTAAGTTATTAATCGATAACTTCCAATCAACTAGTGCTGTAAAATCCTCAGGCATCTTACAGCTGTTTACTTTTTTTGTTGCCAAAATTGTGATTTTAGCAAAGTTAATTATTAACTTTTAAGCCTAGAAAGCTATTTCGTAGTTCGGCGAAATATATATTTCCCACTTAAATGTGATAAACCTAATCGTTACCGTTTGTTTTGTTTCGCTCTTCGTGCATCGTGTTAGTGACTCAACGTTTATGCGTTAACTTGCGTTATCAGTGCAAATCGTAAAGACCTTAAATTTGCAAATAGCAAAAATTAAAGCCATTTTCTTTTAATACAACCACCGAAATTGTGCCATTATAAGTTTAAATATGATAGTGAATTTTTAGATAAACATAAATCACAAACTTTTGCTGTTGTTTAAAATAACTTGAAATGATATCACCAATTTAGCTACCGTGTAAACTTTGTGCTTGTGTCAAACCCAATTGTCATCGTACAATGCCACTGAAATGACTTTCATTTCTACATTTTCATCATTTTATTTAATATACAAAAAACAAAATTAGTACGTAAATATAAAAATGTCCGAAGCGAAATCACAGACACCGCCAACAGAAGCCGGTAGCGAGGCAGCTGCTGCAGAGTCGGCAACAAAAACAGCAACGACGGCAGCCGCAAAACCACAACAACAGCAACAACAACAAGAGCAACAAGTGGCTGAGGTTGAGGGCGGCAAACAGCTTGACCAAGGTGGGTAATCATTAAATTGACAAGTTCTGAATAGTGCAATTCATTCTAGTTGCTTGCAAGCGTATTTTTGTTTATTTATTACAACTTTCTCGAATGTCTGTTTCTCGATTTGATGCAACTTTAGAGATGACGAGATGCGATTTTTATTTCAATTTGACTAATTGATCTTTAGTATAGAAACGTAATTAATATTATTGTGTTATATTTACTTATAATTTTTTTTAAAACATGCATGTAAATAATATGCAAAAAAGTGAGACAGATCAGATTTCTGTTCTCAGTGGGACCATAAACTTCTTCTGGCAACGCCATTGTTGCCACTTGGTATTTCGATAGCGTATCGATAGAAAATCTAGCCTTTTAGCGGAAAATGGCTAGATATTTATCTTTTATGAGAAAATACACAGAAAGAATGAAGTTTTTAAGATCATCTAGAGAATAACCTCAAAAATGCACAATTGGAACCCTGGATATGGTTCTTAGAGTTAGAAGGCGAAAGTAAGAAGCGAAATTCATCTACACCCATCGAAATTTAATTAAAGCCAACTATATTTTGTATCAGTAAATGAAGTTTTAAACGTGTACTGACAATTTTTTTCTTCAAATTAAGTTAAATCTTATTCGATTTGAGTTAAATCAACAATATCGAATACATATACTAAAAATAAAATTTGTACTGCGAAAATCATTTAAAGCCAGTTCGAAAAAATATTAAAAGAGATTAAAATATGGATAACAAAAAATTAATAAGCATTTGATTTAGCCTCCAGACTTATATATGAGTTTGAAAATGACTAACCGCATTGCGCTAGTTATGATATCGAACTCTGAAACCATTCTTCGGTAAACTCTATTCGAAATATCTCAGTCGAGTTCAACTTTTGTCCGCCAAAATAAACACGACGTACAAGGTTACCCCACATGGTTTCAATGGGAGGACGCATTGGCCATTGTAAGAGCTTAAATTTGTTAATGCAGAACCGCTTACAACTGGCCGTTGACACGTGAATGGTGGCATTATCTTGCTGAAAGATGGTGTCCGGGTACGGGTCTTGCTCCAAAAAGTCCAATTAGTTTAAATAACCTTCTAAATTCGGTTAGATGGTTATTAAAACTTATGGGATAAAGCCTTAGTAGACTTTATGTAGCACTTAACCCTCTGCCATTGTGTTACATTCATTCTTACCGGCAGCACGTCGCCTACAATAAACCAACAAGAAACCCAACTTATTAATGTTTAGATGACGATGTAGGAGTGGGTAAAGAAAAGGTGTAGAGCCAAAATTCAAAAAATCGCGATTTTTGAAAATTTTTCATCGGATCTAAAATTATTATGAATGTTGGATAAATCTTAATTGAAGACGCACATACTAGAAGTGAAGACCAAAAACCGTGAAATTTGCCAAATGATGGCAAATGAGAGCTGTAGAAAGAAATTTATTTAAAAATGGCAAATTACAGTCAAAAAATAGTGAAATTTCACAAATTCTCACTTTGAATTTAGAATATCAAAAAGTCGGGAAAGCCGAGGGGTCATTTTTAATACTTGAGAATTATAAAAATTTGATAGAAGGCATTGTAGACCAAGAACCACGAGCATTGACAAATTTCCAATGAGTGTTAACGAAAGCGCAGGCAGTATGGGCGTTTCCACCAAAAGGTCCACCAAGAGCAATATCTTAAAAGTGCTAAAAAACCAGAGCTCGCCAATAACTGTTGACCGTACTTCCCTTTGCGGTTCGCGCATTAACATAACCGAAAAATACATGCACGCTTGCTCTCTCTATGAGCAAAACACCTCGTTCCGATTTGTTTTGGTTTTCAGTTGACTGTTCTCAGTTGAGCTTGTTATGCTCATTCAATGACCACTTATAGAGAGCGATCCGACTGAGCGCAGATGAACGAACGCCACACACGCACACAAATGCAAATGACTTTTATTTTCTTCGCTCGCGTTCAAACGGTCTGCGATTGAGCAGAGCAAAAGGGAAACAATTAAATGGTTTGTTCTCTGAGCGCAGACCGATATATTCAAGAGATGACCTGAACGGTTCATCTCTGACACTTTGCTCAAAGGGTCCGTTTATAACAGTTATTTTTGGACAACAAAAAACGGTCAACAGTTATTTGCGAGCTCTGTAAAATACACTATGTTTGTCCCATTTCAAAATATTCGGTTTAACGACCTCGCTAGAGCAATTTTTCTCATTTGGACAATTATATTGGTCTTTTTTTTGTGATAAAAATGCCTTTTGATTGCCTTTAATTTTGCTTTCTAAAATCTTTCTGAGGCAACAAAGGGTTAAAAAAGAATGCATGAGAAATCAAGACAAACGATGTAACTGCTATTAACTGTAAGTTTTTGGTTCGCATTATAACAAAAACAACCTAAATATAATAATGGAAAAAAGTGTCGCGTATCCAATCGTATTTCATTTTGAAGTAAAAAATATAAAGAAAATTTTTTAATCAAATAAGTTCTTATATACAGTAAAATAATTCACCAACATTCTAAAATTAGTCGCACTAAAAAAATTTTTTTCTATAACAAATCACTTAAAAATAAAATTTAGAACTATGGCTTTGACATTGAAACATTAATTGGGTACAAATTTAATTTCCGCATTTACCTGGAGCCGATGTTCTCGTAATAATTGTTATAAATGTCAACGCTTCTTGGTTAATGCAAAGCAATTGGTCCATTTAAATCAGCTATTATTCAAATCAGCCAAATAGTGAGAGTGAATTAGTGTGCGAAAATAAAGCTCCTAATCGCTTCGAACTCTGGCGAGCGAATGACGGCTTTCCGCTCTCTTGGTCGCTGCTTCGGCATGCTTTCGGGTTGTGTACGTATGAATAGCGAAATGCTTTCGCCAGAAAGTCCTTAAAGTTAATTAATTATTACCCTCCCATCCAAAATACTCTCCTGATAAAATACTTCAGCTCTTTCAATACATTGTTCACACTTAAATATCGGAAGCAGCGTTGCCACCCGTTGCAAAACGAGAACAAAAATGTACATTTCTTACGTGATTCACGAAACATGCACACTTCTAAGACAAAATACGTCGTTGTTACAATAAATATCTATTGATGATGCATCCATTTGTGAGCAGTGTGAATCCCATCTTTTAGTTAAAAGCATTTGCCTATAAATAAAGTAGTTTTATTATGGTTTGCTGCCATTTCTGTTGACTTTTGATTTGCCAAACGGTTCATTTTGTGTATTCTTATTTACGTAGTGTAATTTGAGTTTCCCTGCACGCAGTTTGATTTCTCCTCCACACCACACACACTTGACTAATCTTTGTGTTTCCCCACCGTAATGCACCCAACTAAAAAATCTCGACACGGCAGCCAAAACTGTGTTCTCATTGCCCAAAACAACTTGCCTCATTGCAGCAGCGACATCCTCTACGAAGAAACGAAAACCCTTAAACAGCAGCAGCATGAATAAAGTCCAGGAGAAACCCCTGATCCTTGAGCAGGCCACACTCGACTCGGTGCCGCTGCATTTGCAACAGTTGATGGCTCAGTATGAACAGCGGCGTAAACTGTCCTCGGCCGAAACCCTCATGCTGCTCATCTATTTGGTGGCCCTTGAGAGTGGATTTGTGGAGGAGGAGGTCTATGCGGAGAAGCGGCATCTCTTGAAGCCTGTGCCTTCTTTTAGTAGTTTTCATGCTGCCAATGTGCGTCTGCTTAGCCTACAACCGGCCATCTATTCAATTGAATTCGACGACACGGTATTCCTCATGAAGTTGCGTACATTGCAGGACAAGAATGCCTCTCAAGAAGCCGCCATAGTGGCCACCTTACGCTCCCGCCTCATGGTAGTGGTTCTCGGTGATCAATTAATGGTCACCCTAAGTCCCCTTCCACCCTCGAAAGAGCCTGGTTATAGTATAAGCCTATCCATAGGACGTTATGTACTCAATGTTCAATTGAAGAATAAACCGATCTTTCATCGGTTTCGCAAACTGGATGAACTATCCTTCCAGTTGAAGCAACAGGTATTCCAGCCCATGCGATCGCAACAGTTGATGCAAATGGAACAGCATCTACAGCCCTCGCTGGTGGGATTACCCGATGAAATGTATGCGGAAATATTTCGTCATTTAAATCGAAATCAATTGAATATTGTGGCCAATGTGAATCGAAAATTAAGTTATTATAGTAAACAACACAAAGAGCATCGCAAAAAGCAGGAAAACAGAAGCTAAGATTTGGCTGGTGAAATGGGTGTTAAATGAGAATTGTCTTGAAATTGCTCAACTTGTAAAATGTTGTGTTAAATTGTTTTGGTTTTCATAAAATCTAGAAAAAGAAATACTTTTAGCTTAAGTTATGAAAAGGGGGAAATGTAAATAGAATGAAATAAAATTGAATGAATAAGCCGAGTTGGAGTTCGTTTTTTTTAATTGCAATGGAAATACCGAATAACAGGTTCTCTGATTCACTAACTGGTTTATGAAATCTCTGATATTTCATAACTAGGCGGAAGAAATATTATCCAAAATGTTTGAATCGAGCGAAGGAAATCAAGGAGAATTTAACAAAGAAGCACAATTTGAAACGCCTCTCTTTTTCGACTGATGTTAACTTCATTGCGACAATAAGATACAGTTGTCAAAAATATTGTCGACATAGGAAAACACAGTGGTTAGAGGGAGACGGGCATAGTCAAATAAATAACTCGGAGAGCCGAAAAAACAGCGAACAGCTGACTAATATCTGAGCAAACAGTTGCCGACTCAGAAAAGTATGTTACTATATTGGATATTCTTTGAGCAAATCCTGTTATAAACGAAAATAATAAAGATGATGAGTAAAAAATAAAAGTAAATATTTTCAAAAATTTCTTTATAAAGCGATCTTCAATTTTTTTTAAACTTTTAAAAAATTGGCTTTAAGGTTTGTACTTGTTTTTAATTGTTTTCTATTGCAAAATAAAAACAGATTGTGTGACCGCATGTGGTCGTCGGTTTGGTGAAGAAACTGCAGGCTCATCTTATCATAATTCATAGAGGAGAAAGTGGGTCAAGCCCGACTATAATACTCGGTATCCCAAAATGAGAATGTCGCGCAAAGTGACAAAGAAGCCATAGTTCGCCAGGCGGCATTCCTTCCCTTATCGGTCCAGACAAGGAATGCCCAGAATGAGCTTACGGCCGCATGAACACTAATACAAATGCACAAAATATATCTGAAGCAAAAATAACTACAAGAAATAGAAAGAGAAACCCGATTTTTGTTTGTTGATGCACAACAACAAAGCCTTCGCTCGGAGAGGACGAGAAGAGAATTTTTTGTTGCTTCATGTAGGCTTACGGCGCTCGTGGCCCGTATACGCGCCAGCACTTTTTTTGCGTTTGACAACAACGATTGCCTGTCCTAAGGAATAAACTTGGGCTTTCCTGGCCTAGACCCTTTTCTAATTTACACGAAACTCAACGAAATATGTTACCAAGTTCGTTTCGAGTAATATAAACATTTGGCTTATTCATGTTACATGATTCATTGGATGGAATGACTAGTACATAAATGCATCATTTCTGACTAATGCCACATTTTTTCCCTCGACAAATGTTAAATATATTTGTATAAGATATGCAAAATCTCTAGAAAAATCCTTCGGTGCTACAGGAATTTAAAAGATTTCATCTTTACTTTGATGTTTCCATATTATGTCGGCTCGATGTTCAATATACTTTGAATTTGGATGATATTTTCCAATGGTTTGTCTGTATCGTACTGTTTCAAGGGTCCCGGTTTAAAAATCTGATGAAATTTACATAATTTCAAAAAATAAAAAAATGAGTAAACACAATGAGTTGGAAAAGAGATAAATGTTTCTACTATTTGAGAACCTGCAAACTTTCTTAAAAACAGTATGGGTTTATTTGTATGGTTTAGGTTCACGGAGTGTATTAAAAAGTATAGTGATTTAAGGTTCAGTTCCAAACCCAGAATCAGACAATCGTGGTGTTCAAATTACAACATTCTGCACTTGCATTGTTCTTCGTTTATATCATGATACAGTAACTACAAATTTGCGCACTGCGCAGGTGCAATATTCTCCGTCGGCCATGGTTCGATGTTGTTCAAGTTGTATTCTGTTTTTGTTTCTTCTATCAAAAGCTGTCAAAAAATGTAAGTAACAACTTAGTGGCCTTGGATTTTTTGCCTGTTTTTTGCCATATGGTTCGATAAAAGTACGCTCATGCGAAGAGCCTCTACCTTGTAGTTATGGTTTCATGGTTGTACAACTCGTGCTCAGTATGAAGGAGGTAGAAAAAAACTAAGGCTGGAATAATTGGCTGGAGTAGAATAGGTGATTTGGGCGTCCCTCTGCAACTCATTATTTTGAATTGACCAGGCAGCAGGCTGCTCATATTCTAGAAATAGTTTCCCAACAATCGTTTCAATTTGGTCTATCTGTGTGTGTGTAAACAATGCCAGCAACACGTAGAGGTGGCTATTTGGGCCGTCGAACGAATGTAGCAAATGTAAGGGCAGCAAGAAGAGATCAACAATTAGCCTTCCGAAGTCAACAACAACAACTAGCGCAACGGACTGATGTTGACACACGCAGAACAATTGACCGACAACGTCAACAAGTACATCGATCACTTACATCTGCTTCGATCCATCGTATCGCATTCGAGTGTGAGCCAGATCATGATCGGTGCTATGAACAATAGACTGTCCCAATTGTCATTCGCTCAATTTCATTTATGATTCCACCGGGATGTGTTGCGCATCAAGAAAAGTGCAACTACCAGAAATTGAGACGCCACCAGAAACATTGAACGACTTGTTCATCGTCTCGGATCCAGACTCAATCCTGTTTCTGAAGTCCATTCATAGACTTAGTTCTTTCTTTCAAATGACTTTGTTCGAAGCAACAGAAATAAAGCACAATACAATTTTGTGAATGCACGTTGCGGCTACAATAACCTCCAACCGTTTAAGTACGAAAAATATTTCGATTTCTCTTTTAAGTTTAAGCTTTAGGAGTATTCCTTAGATCGATCCTGCATGATTAATATAACAAATCCTTAAAATTTCCCTCATAACAGTTTTACCGTCACCTACCACACCCTCAGCGGAATCCTGTGATTCTTATAACATCTTTGAGCCACCATCCACGCCATTGGATTGCATCAGCATCAAGAGCAGTGTCAGCAGTTATTTCAGCGATCGTGATACATTAGGTAAGTGCATGTTCATATACATGTATTCCCCCCCTAAAAGCCCCTGCAATGCATTGGGGAACACGCCCCTAAACTAGTCGGCCCTTAACCACAGCAGTGCAGAATTTGAAACAAGCGGACACCGAAAACACACACAGATTGCTTTTAGCCTCCCCCCTCCCCAAACCCCTCTCGTTGTCTTCCCCTTCGATTTTTTTATGCGCACGCAAAATCAACAGAAACCCACGCAAATCCCTCTGCCCCGTCGCCCAAAAACCAACCCTGCCCCTGCACCCCACCCAACTAAACTTACTTCCCGTTTTGGGTAGCATCAACTTTTTGGTTTTCCCTGTGCCAATTTTTTCTGTTCGTTCACTTGCTGCATTTTGCTGGGCGCCTATTTCATGTTTGTATTACGATATCGACTTTCTCTGGCTCTGTTGTTATCAAGGACCTGAACCTTCCTTTACCTTTGGGGACTTATCAAAAATTAACGAAAAACCAGAACCAAATGCATACACACAAAAAAAAAACAAAACAAAAACGAAAGCAAAGTCGCAATTCCTTGGGGTTATTTCCAATTTTGTTTTTAAATGTATATAGATAAAAAATTTATTTAAATTTCTGTCTTGTTAAAAGCTTTGGAGAGCGCAAAAGCTTTAGCTTGTCCTGCTCTTGAACACTTTTGTTGGCCCCCAGGAACAGCTGGTAATAGTTGGTTGGGTGAATGAACTGCCAAGAGATGACATGGGCGATGGGCGTAAGGAAGGATGTGAGCCGCATGCAATCCAAGGGCTTATACAGTGGTTAAAATAATCATAATAAAAATGCACAGAGAATAGAGCAACTTAAATATTTCAAAATATGTTTCACCTTCCTGTATCAAAATATTTAGTACATTATCTAACCAATTATTTATTCTGTAAGTTTCTAGTAAACCAAGATTCTTGTCCATTTAAAATTGCCTAACTGAATTATAGCAAATATTATATAATTTGACTCGTCTTGTCTCTTTGAATTTCAATGACATTATTCTGTTACTAAGTCACAGTCGGTGACTTCTTTCTTAATAAACTATTTAAAAATGCTAAACATAAAGTCAACAATTTACTTATGTTTATACTCACTTTTTCTTTCAACATTCATTATTGATTGCATTCTTATCTAATCTTATTGCATGACGACATATATTATTGTTGTGATTATTAAGCAAATTATCAACAATGATAAAATACACTTGCTTTTATTTAATTAATTAAAATAACTTTTAAAAACTCATAATTACAAATAGAAAGAGGTACATACTCTGAAAGCGAAAACTTTTTAATAAGAAAATGGGTTCTTATTTGCTTTGAGGATAACACTAGCTGATTCTAGATAATTTTCTTGTGCTGAACACGAATCTTTTTTGGGAAATGGACCATCACGTCTGTTTTTTTGCTAATATGAGCTTAAAATTGTTAAAAATTCACTTTTTATTAGCGTTTTGTGGGGAACTCATATCTGTGATCGAATTTGTTTTTGAAATCATCGCTTCGTACCATTTCTTAGTTTATTGATAGTTATTCCAAACAGTTTTACGATTTTTTTAGGCGAAGATATAACATTTTAAATACATGTTGTTGAAATGGCATTTTTTTCCTCTGCCCAAAGATATGCAAGTAAAATTTTTGTTGCCTATTTTTGGGCTGTATAAAATGTTGTCATTTTGAACACATCTATCCTCGAAATGTTATATCTTTGGTAAAAAAATGGTAGAATTATTTGGGATAGTTTGCTTTATAGTTTAAAAATGATACTTTAAGGGCGGTATCCACGTCTTGCGAAATGGCCGCGAAATGGAAAACTCCATATAAAAGAAACAGTTGCGCAATTTGTTCGTGTGGTCGTTTCATATTCGGTTTTCACTTATCGCGACAAATTGCTAACGTTTGCCACTACGTTATGTTAAAAAAATAACGTAACTTTAAGTGCTGTTAACGAGTTCTTTTGTGGCTACGCAACGAAATTAGGATTTGATTCTAGATTGTGCGGGCAAGAGGGAAAACAACAACAACAACAAATCGAAAATGAGCGCAACAAAAAAAAATTCTGGCAGAAAACGTCGCCTAATGGCATTTTCAAGACTTGACAAGCTGAAATTAATAAACGCCGTAAAAGTTAAGAGCGAGTTGTGGGACTTGGCGAAGAAGAAACACTCAGTCAACGCGGCATGGTTGTGCATTAGTGAAGAGCTTGGCAAAAGCGGTAAGTAATGCCGCTAAATATTGAACTATTCATATTAATGAAATATATTTATTAAAATTGATTGAATGCAAGGATGCATGGGTGGCGCTGAAGGACAGCAACTGGTACCACACCAAAATGTCGGCTACGAAGCTCTTCAAGACGGGTAGCGCAGGTGGTTTTCCATTGGAGTCTCCTTCACTAATGGAACCAGGTGCCGTTGATTGGGAGTTTGCTGGCGCAATGTCTTAAGTTATCTAAACAGCACCAATCCTTACACCAAAACCACTGCCAATTTCAATTGAGGTGGTATGCAATCCGGGCGAGACATGCTTTTGGTCATCAAGTGTGCTTCTAATAAATATTTGGAAAAGCTTTCCGAAGCATGTGTAGCTCATATGGAAGTTCTCGTGGAAGACATCAGAATTTTGAATCATGTTCTCAAACTATCAAAAATACTTCATAAATTACACTAGTTTACAGCCAAAAAGACCCATTTCTACTGAAATTTTTTTTTAGTGTAGTTTGGAATGGTGATCTCAAAAATCAATTTCAAAAATTTTTTCATGGCTCCGTTTTTGAAATATAATTTTTTTTTATTTTTTGGTAGGGGCACTTACATTTTAAGCCATATCTCACTTTATAATTGTCAGATAGAGTCAAGCAAGATAAGAATCGAAAGGTTATTTTGCTGCCGGTAATCGAGTAGAACATTGTTCTTAAATCGGTTCATTAGTTTGACTACAATATCCAAAAATATTTCGAAAAAATCGATTTTTTGCTCGAAAATTAATTTTTGGTCGCCTGGAAAAAATATAAAAAAATCCAAAAAAATTATTTTTATTTTTTCTACATAAGAACCGCACTTCTACGAAGAAAAATAGACATCGACGATCAAAATCTGTGAACAAACACAGGAGCTGTAAGCAATTTAGCTCAAAAAAATGTGATATTTTCCTGAATATTTTAAAATAAATTTTCGTTTGCTTCGACTTTTGTTCCGTTTTTAATTTTTATTTTTGTTCTGGCTCTTCGATCACTTCATAAATTGACCAAAAAACGAAGAAAAATGCAATGTTAACTTTTGAAAACACACAAAATACTCAAATTTGACTGTTAGTTCCTCTACTCAATTTGATCCATCTACGGTACGTGTTATACGATTTTCCTCACCAATACCTTATTTTCTTCGTAAAAGTGCGATTCTTAAGTAGAAAAAATAAAAATAATTTTTTTGTATTTTTTTATATTTTTTCTAGTCGTTTAAAAATGAAATTTCTTGGATTTTCGAGCAAAAAATCGATTTTTTTGAAATATTCTTGGTTGTTGAATTCAAACTACTGAACCGATTTAAAAACAATGCTCCACGCAATTATTGGCAGCTCCATTACCTTTCGATTTATTTCTTACTTGACCCTATCTGACAATTATGAACTGAGATATGGCTTAAAATGTAAGAGTACCTACCAAAAAAATGTAAAAAATTAATATTTCAAAAACGGAGCCATGAAAAAATTTTTGAAATCGATTTTTTAGATCACCATTCCAAACTATACTAAGAAAAAATTTGAGCTGAAATGGGTCATTTTTTTTTTTTATTTTTGTAAACTAGTGTTATCTATTCAAGGCATTATCCAAGGCATTACTACTCACATCTTTGAAATAGTGCCCCGTTTCACTTCTCTCGCGCAGATATGGGTTAACCCAGTATCTGTGCTTCCTCTTCTCTTTCTGTTGCTCCTCTTCCAGCCACTCTAAAAAGGTGGCGGCCAGATTTTCCAAACTAAGTTGCAAAAGTTCGCTTCAATAGTGATATTAATTAAAAATACTTCTGTACTCACCGTGTAACCATCATAAATATATATTTTTTTTACTTTTATTAAATTATTTTGGATTTGCTTACGAAACGTTTTTTTTTTTAACAGCGCTAAAGCAGCGCAAGGTTGCTTTGAAACGTTTATCGATAGAAAAAAATATGTTATCGTGTTAATAGCAGCGGCTTAGCAGACTCTGTAAAGCAGTGTCCGGCAAAACACACATGCTTATTTTGCCTTTGCATGTGTGCGTTCAGACACGCGAGAGGGCTCTCAGTTAGCACATGTTTGTTAGTGCAAAAGAGAGCAGTGTACGCTCGTTTAGTGTCTGTGTATCGATGCCGCTGCTACAGAGGATGTACGTCGCTACTTGTATACACAGAACATTGAACGGTGCCGGACACTGCTGTAAAGTATCTGCGGAATATCAACTTTTTCACGAAAGATTTTTCGCGAGTCGTGGATACTGCCCTTTACGATAAAATCAAACAAAGTCAAAACTTCCTTATAGGTTACCGTTAAAATGAGGTAAAAAAAGTTATTTTAGGCAACTTAACACTCAAATAACCAAAAATCCCAGCGTGATGGACCATTTCCCAAAACAAATTCGTGCTTCCCAAACGTATTTCGTATAGCCAGCAGTAGTGTAATTTATGAGTGAGTGAATAAAATTGAGTTGTCCACTTCACTGAACAAGTGAACATATTCTTATTCAGTTGTTAATTTTTGTTCAGTGACTTTTGTTCAGTGAGAGTTGTTTAGTGATTCTTGTTCAGTGAGAGTTGTTCAGTGATATGTACAGTAGAGACCTACACGACTGATTTCAGAATCGTATGATTACAAGTAAAATTAACACAGTGTTACAGCGAAAAAATACTTTCGAAATGACCTAGCACACGCTGTAAAGCAGGTCGAGTATAGCATTTCCTCATACTTGGCAAAAACCGCTTTTTGCTTTTTTAATTCACTTAAATAGATATAACTCGCGAATGGACCGTCTGATTGCTCATAACCTTATCAATTTCAATAGCGACGAGAATTAAAGTTATTTTGATGAAACAATAAGCGAGTAATAGCCCATTTCCACTATAATCACATATTTCGAAATGTACATATATTTTTTTAGCGTTTCCATATGATATGTACATATTTTGCAGTGTCGTGAACATGTGAATGTCAAGTTGATAATTTGAATTTAAATTAATTGTGTATTACATCTTTGAACAAAGTTCTACAGAGCTTAGATCAATTAAATCAACTTACATATTGCGAGACATTATTATTATTATGACACAATAAATACTTCTCAAATTGACAAAACACAATTTCAAGCTTGACATTGTTTCACGCATTTTTTGTTTTGCATTTATTTGTGTTTGCTAAATAAAGATAAGGACAAGTTTATTAAATTCTTGGCTTTCTCTATGCGCACCATGATTCCCATAAAAGTTGTCGATTGTAGATCTAGCTTATCCGATCGCTCTCGCGGACACCAACACCAAAAAATGTCATCTATGCCATGCCTTGCCCAGAATTCTCGTTTAAGGTTGAAATTTATGAGTGTTTCGCTGGGCGTACCTTACCGCGACCAAGTTTTCCTTCCGCATGTCTGAGCTCGAACTCATATTAGTCCTGCCAAGTCACAGATTTGCTTTTAAGGAACTTCTTAAAAAATGCTTTATTTTAAAAGAAAACCATACACATTTAAAAATAGCGCCTACCTGCGATCGCATCAGGGTTGATGTTTTGTGTTATCGATATCAAAATAGCTAGTACTGATTTTCACAACACTGAAAACATTCCGGGTGAATGGACACATATTTAAAATATGTACATATATTTCCTATGGGAAATATATTACATATTTTTAGATATGTGATAATATGTGAAAATATGTACATATTTGCTATAGTGGAAATAGGCTATTAGTTATCACAGTCCAAAATTGATCCATGCTTGCGATTCACCTTTCTCATATTTATTGGCACAAAAATCGTGAAACATGGAAGTTTATATTTCTATAAGTAATTATAAATATTTTTGAATCTGGCGCCAAGTCATACATCACTGAGGGTCAAAGAGAGAGATGAGAGAGAGAAAGAAACACGGTGAAATTTACCTCTCTTCTTAAGAAACCCCTGTATATGGCAACAGCAATGCTTGTAAAATCGAACGCAACAACAAATATGTATGAGTCGTTCTTAGCGTAGATTTTACGTTGGTGACGAATGATCTCAAACGCATCAGGCAGCCACGAACACGCACATACATCATCTTTGATGTGATATCAATTATACTTTAATTTCGCCATACATCCCTAGTCTCACAACTCTTTTTTAAGCTACCTCTTTTGTCGCTTATCAGAAAACACAGCGGAATTGGGTACCATTTCCCCGAAATGGATAATATAAAGGAGAATTGTGGTCGATAAAGTAGGTCAGAGCTGCCTTGCGTCGCTTTATTTTCGTTGCATATTGAGCAAATGACGTTTGTCGTTGACAATTTACAATTCAGTTTGCAATTGCATTTATTCATGAGTGCACAGAATGAACTTACAGCCGCGTAAAAACAAATACAAATGCACAAAATATTTCAAAAACAAAAACCACTACAAGAAATGGAAAGAAAACTCCGATTATTGATGTGTGTGTGCTACAGCTGTCTGATGTGCAAATAGCCATCAACTGAGCCTTCGCTCGGAGAGACATTTAAAGTTGATATTGCTCTACAAAGCCAGTTGCTTTGAACCTCAAATCTAAAAGAAAGAGAGAAGAGCACGCATTTGAATTTGAGTGGCCCGTATACGCGCCAGCAGACATACAAAAACCGCTCGCCATGCTTTAAAAAAATTTTTGATTTCTTATTGTACAGTGCAAATCACATATGTACATACCCTCCTGTTTTGGCTGTTTAAAGCCTTTCTTAAGGTTGTTTTAGTTAAGCCACGAAGAAATTCACACAAAAACTAATATTGTTAGCTAACTCTCTGCACTCGCCCTGAATAATTAATACAAACTTCGTGCTCTTTTTTCTCATACTCGTCCCACTGTGCTTACGTTTGCTCTGAAAAGTGTGCCACATATTTTTCATAACTGTCGTTTGTCGGCTGCTGCTTGTGTTTTTTTGTAGTGCCAAAACGGTAAACAGAGAGCAAGGCAAAAAGGAAAAAAACAACAACAAGCGAAAGAGTTGGCAAAACATACGCTTTTAGCAAAGAACTTTTATAAACACAGAAGGAATCGACATGAAAACTGGTCCAACTTGGGATGTTGTCTGTGCTTTTTGCTCTCTCTCTCTCTCTCGGCTGTTCGGTTGCGCTTTTGGACAGCAGAGTAGCTTTTTCACAGGATAACAAAGCTTCGTACAATCAGTTGTCGTCCTTTAGCCCAGCGTATCTGGTCGCCGTTTTGGGGATTTAACGGGCAAAATTCGCGTTTTAACTGAATTGAAACGTTTCGGTACGTTTCGCGTTGATTAAGTAGGTCCTTGTGTGTGTGTGTGAGTGAGCGTGTGTGTGTGACATACATACGAGTGAGAGCTATAAATAAGTAAGCGAATCCTGGCGGCAGCATCAGCTGTTTTAAATCTTAATTAGCCTCGTCGCGTCCTTGGCACACGGCATGACCAAAAATTGAACTTTTTTTTTTTTGATTTTGGAAACCCTTGAGAAACTCTCGACAGTCGGCAAGCTGGATTACAGCGGCGATAGCGGTAATGGACCCTGGGAGAAACAGTCCCAGAATCCCCCTACCAATTCCAGCAATGATAAGACCAAACATGAGCAGCTGCAGCATGATCTGTTGCAGCAGTTGCAGCAACAATTCCAAATGGTGCAGCAACGACAATTGCTGCAGCACCAGCACTCCCATCCGCCCTTCCAGCAGCAGCAGCAACAACAGCAACTACAGCAGCAGCAGCAGCCTCCACATGCCCGTCATCATCCGCCACTGCAACATCACCTATCGCTAGGTGGCGCACCCGTGGCCTATCAACAATTGCAACTGCAACAACTCATTCAACAGCAACAATCCCCCACAGTCGTCCCTCCGCCCACCGTTGCCTCATACCATTGTCAGTACTCAACGCCCCAGCATCATTATCGCGCCTCCAGTGGCTCTGGCACCAATGCAGCCACCATACGACGTCGCACCCTCAGTCATGTGGCTCGTTCCTATTCGGTGGGTGCACCCACCACTGGCGCTGGAGCAACAACCGCTACAAGCGCATCATCAGCAGCAGCCACCTCCTCGTCCACTTCCGGAAACCAACTAAGCATCGCTGGCCACCACAAGACGGGCATCCTGGTGGCCGCAACGCGATGTCGCTCACCGATTATGCTTTGTCACAGTCACAGCGATGGCGAATTTCCCTTGTATCGAGGTAAGTGAGAGCTGGCGTTTGGCTGTTGGATGGACTGACCGCAGGACATTTTGATAGCTTAATTAGCTGCTGATGATGAAAAGGCAATCTATTCGTCAGAGGGTTAACTTTTAAGTTTTGGCAATAGAGTTTTGTTGGACTCGCACTAGCAAATGTCCCTCCCATTTGTTCCTATCACCCAAATTCAGGTCGAGGTCGAAATCGGGATTTACAAGCGAGCCGGCTAAGATTCAATGGATACTTAAATTCGAATTTAACTGATAAACAAAGCTATCCTGCCCAGGTCATAAATCCAAAATTACCATTAAAATTTTTTTTGGTAATTTAAAGTTTATTTACAATTACAATAATTCCGTAATTAAAAATATCATTGATGATTAGTTTTAATTAAAAATAATTCAATTGTACGTTTTAATTCCTAAATAATTGTAATTGTAGTGGTAATTTACTTTTTTAATTACAAAAAATTGGTAATGGTAATTATAATGGAAATTTCGATTTAGGTGCTGCGAAAACCCAGGATTCAGGTTAATTTACCCAAAACGTAATGTATTGTCTCAATCAAGTCTTCTGGTCGTTGACAAACCCAATCAATCTGGAAGAAAACTTACACCGAGAGAAAATCAAGTATTTTCGTCCTTAAATCAAGAATTTTTAGTTTCAAAACTTTAATAAGCCATGAAATTATTGATTTAAGTATGGAATTTTTTCATTCAAGAGCGTTTTTAAAAATCCTTAAATTTTTGGTATCAAGAACGTTTTTGATATGTTCATCACGACTCTGGATTTTGCTTAAGAACTTTGAGAGTTTAGAATAAGCAAGACCTGTACTTATTTATTTAAGCTAAGAGCGATTTGTACTTAAAGTTAGAGCTCGTTTTTACATCAATAACGAAATGATCCGAAATTCAATCTTTTTATTGTGAGAATTTAGAAAACTTTAACGATCAATTTAGAGTATAAGAACGAAATGGTTTTAAATTAAATGTTTTTATTTTTGTGAACCAAGAATTTTATTTCTATTTTGAAATTTTTAACGGTCAATTTCGAATTGCAAGAGCAAATCGTTCCTACCAAATTCTAGAATGAAACTGGATAAAATCAAGAGCGAGTTTTTAAAATCAAATTGTTCTGCCTTTTTATACCCTTGCACAGTGGGTCGAATTCCCAAATAATTGGCATAAAGTCGTGTGTTGCAGATATCGAGTTGAAACTTGGTACTTTTAATAGATATAACACCTATAATATTTAAACGAAATGTTAAGTTAATTTGACCACGCCTTCCTCGACCGCCCTTATATGGCAACACTGCGTATACGTAATCTGAAAGCAAAGTTTTGAGAACTGTGAATAAAATGTTAGAGTTTAAATTAAAAATGAATTTCCAGTAATTTATAGTCAAATTTGAAGCGTACATTCCTTTAGTTGGCCAAATATCTGGTTTTTAAAAGCGGTAGAGTTGCCGTCCATACGTCCAGCAGCGTTGCATGACAGAGTTTAAGCTCATTTTCAAGTTTAAAGCACCGCAAAAGCCGCAAAAAGCCGCAGACAGGATAATTATAATCTTTTAATACACACTTTCTACTTTATTTTGACATATATTACAAAACACACAAACACGCACAAGGTTAGTTTTGCTCCACAGAAGAATTGCACTTTTCTTAAGTTTTCTCTGTTTAGGGACCACACGAAACAACACAATTTAAAGCAACATATTGAATATTATCAAGAAATGCTTCCATTTATTTATTCTACATACCCTGGCCTTTATTATCCATATTTTGGCAAAAATTTTTGTGCAACTTTACACGACGTGCAAGTCCTCAAAGTTAACAAATAGTTGTCGCCAATTTTATCGCAACAATCACTGCACTCATCACCTGACTTCGATAATCGATAACAATTTCAGGGTTGCAAAACTATCGAAAATATTACTCGATTCTTTGTACATAGACTATGTATTTTTAAGGTGTATTATTAAAAATGAGTTTTGTTTCCATGAAATTTTCGACTTTATGCCAATTATTTGGGAATTCGACCCACAGTGCCTTGCAAAGGGTATTATAATTTTGCCCAGAAGTTTGCAACGCATAGAAATATTCATTTCCGACCCCATAAACTATATATATTCTTGATCAGGGCGACGAGCTGAGTCGATTGAGCTTTGTCCGTCCGTCTGTCTGTCTGTCTGTTTCTACGCAAACTAGTCTCTCAGTTTTAAAGCTATCGAGCTGAAACTTTGCACAGAGTTTTCTTTTTACTGCACACTGATAATATGTCGGAACCGACCGGATCGGATGACTATATCTTATAGCTGCCATAGGAACTATCGGTCGAAAGGAGGGTTTTTCTGAGAAAACTTTTTTGTTTTTAATGTAAACGCCTTCCGCTTCGACAATTATTAGTTTTATACGCTTTTGCACAGATTTGGAAGTTTTTGTCAAAATCGGATGACTATATCTTATAGCTGCCATAGGAACTATCAGTCGAAAAGTGGGTTTTATTTAGAAAAATTGTTTGTTTTAATGCTGACGTTCGTAAACTATGATGTATTAAAACATTTGCAAGGGTATAAAAACTTCGGCGAAGACGAAGTTAGCTTGGCCTTCTCGTTTTTTAATGTAATTACTGAATGAACGAGGTGGTCAACAGTCCCAATACGCCTCTTTTTACGATTTTCAGAAAAAAAAACTTACAAAGGGAAACCTTCGAAAGATGACTCTTCTTCAAATCGCAGCAAAAAGTTTAAAAATTCTAGAATTTGATGCTTGCTGGCTCGAAGTTAAGAAAAAAAACTCAGTTTTTGTTTGTTTCCAATATATTTCGGATGCTCATCGGCATCCGTCTTCAGGGACACTACAAAGAAAAATTCACCAATTATAACAAAACATTTGTAACAAAATCTTGGACATTTTACAGTATAGCCTAACGTAGAGTTCAATACTAAGCTAATGTCTGTTGAGTAGATGTCTGTATATGTGCGCGCAGTTATCGGTGTCTGCTTTAAAGTTAATTTTTTTATCTATTGTTGTATCTATGATATTTAACATTACAAGAGTGAAGCGCTTCCAGTAGTTGCTCTCTTGTTGTAAGATTATGGTCTCTTCCAGTGCAGTTTTCTGTATGGTCGTTTGGTGTCGGAGTTTGTAATCGGATTTATGTTGCGATATCCTTGTTTTCAGTTTTGACTTTGTTGTTCCTATGTATATTTTATTGCACGCGTTTATTGGATTCCCTTACATAGTATTTTATATAGTACTTTACTTTTGTCTGCGTTGTCAATTTTCGACTTCGTCTTGTTGAATACATGTCCCATTGTAATTGTTGGTTTATGAGCTATTTGTATGGTATTTTTGTTAAAGCAGTCGGATTTTGCAAAACGTTGTGAAAGGTCAGAAACATAAGTCAAGGATCTATACGACTTGGGCTGTCCAGTCTCTTTTGGTTTTGCCGTTTTGCTTCTATCTATAATACTCCTTGGAAAGTCATTATTCGTCAGTATAATTTTGATCTCCGAAATTATGGCATTGTACAGTTTATCGCTGTATTTATATTCTTCGGGTGTTTGGAGTAAAAATTAATTATTCGTCCTGATGCTGTGGGTTTTTTGTACCATTTAAGTTTTAATTTATTTCCTTGTCTATTGATAGTCGTATCCAACTAGGGAAGAGTTTCATCTATTTCTAATTCTATGGTAAATTTTAAATTCCGATGAAAGGAGTTGAGTGCGTCAAGTGTATTTTGGACTTCGGCTTCCTTAATTATTGCAAACAGATCGTCAAAATATTTGTTGTCAAGTAGTTCTTCTATTACAATGTCTGCTTTCATTGGCATGCCTTTCAATTGGGTGTAGATCTGATCCTCGAACTTAAAATATCTGTTTTCAACGATATTTTCCTGTATTTCTGTCCATTTCTTCCTTATGATATCCACTGTTTAATAATTCTTATCAAAACAATGAAAACAGCAGCTGCCTGGCTTTTGAAAATTATTTATATCTACAGATTAAATTTCAGATCTAAATTCAGATCAGTTTTGCTTAGATTTTTACAATCATCATGATCATAGACTGCTTTATTGTTGGTATGAAAAATTTAAGTTCATACGGGCGCCCCTTGATTCGTAAATTTATAGTGAAAGAAAAATAAGATGTGAAGGTTAGCTTTTAAAGGGCGCAAAGAGGCAAGTTGAAGTTTTCTTTTAGCTCACGGGGCGTATGTGTAATTTGTTGTGAATCGATAAAAGTGAAGACTATACCGAAAGAGGACTTTGCAGAAGATTTTCTTGCAGTAGTATAGTAATCCGCATTGTTTTTGGATCCTCAAAGTTTGAAATTTATGAGCAGCATCGTTAAAATTGATTTTGCACAGGAACGGCCGCAACCGTGATGTGCAGCACTTCAAACCAAGTATTCGCCAACAACTTAGAAAATGTAGTCAAGGGAAACAGTACGTATGAGTGATCAACTTTGAATCCAATTCGCAGACACTAAAACCAAACGCCTATTTTACTAAAAAACGCATCGTATAAGTGGGTATCAGTATGGTCCTCATTATTCCATACATCAAATGTCCCCCCTAATGCACATTGGCTCTTTGAATCAATTAATAAGAACTGAAGATCAAAACAAAAAAAAAGGTAGTAGAGGTTTCAATTTTATTACAGCATGTCACACATGGTGTTCAGTTTAGAAAATTCGAAGTATCAGGGACTTAAGAACATATTTAAAAAGAAATTTGAAGCACCCTCTCCTCCATTTAACAAATTATTTTTTAATATTTCCTATGAAAAACTCATTTTCTATAAATATCCATGATTTTTTTTGTGATGACTGAAAAAGTTTTAGTTCTTTCCCCGTCATCTCCTCTCTAATTTGATTTCGCATCGACACCCGCATCCTTAGCAGTCCTTAGAAGCTGGGCAAAGCAGCAGAGAAACAAACTCATCAAATGTTTCCAAATCGATTCCACCATTTAAAGCATATTAGCCCAGTCGACACTTGTGTGTGCATTTGTGTGTGCGTGTGTGTCTCGACAGGATGTGCGACACATTGCGCTTTGAACTTGTCAGCAAGTAGGATGAGAAGGGGATGCTTGAAGTTGTAATTTAATTAAGCGCCGCACCAAATGACAAGAAAAACAAAAAAAAAAAAAACTGAAATGAGACAAAAGAAACGAAATCCCTAGACGGCGCCAAAAGGCAGGGAGAGACCAGCTAATGGGGCCAAGAACACACACATACACGGGACAGCATGCTATAATCGAATGCTTAATGAGCTAAGCGACGCAGTGGGTTGAGAGTGTTCAGTTTAATGTTTTACAATTTGTAGCGAAAATTGCAGCTAATTATGAATTTTAAGTGCGATTGGCAAAATGGCCAAAAACGCTATTAGGTGATACAAATGAATATTAAATGTTATTGTTGTTTAAAAATGACGAGGAAATTGGCTTAACAAGCGATTATGAATATTTTGATTATTTCCGTTGCTCAGCGGAAGAAATGTTGAAGAGCCTTCTTTAATGTTAACTTATTAACTTGACTAACGCAATAATATATAAGTTTTTTTAACTTGTACCATTAAGATGATATTCCAAAATAAATAAATAAATAAAAAAGTATGTCGCCCCCAAATAAATACCAAAATTTGTGACCTTTATTGAAAAGCCGAAAAGTAGGCAACATAATTTCATTAACAGGCACCAAGCCCACATATATGACAAAAGTTTACATTCTTATTAAATGTTTTTATTTGTGGGAGCGGGAGGGAAAGATCCAAAAATGTTATACAAACTTGATTGCGACAATTGTGACTAAAATTATTGCGAAGAAAATTTTGTAAGTCTATTAATCAGCTTAATAATTAAAGATCTAAACTTTTTCTACAAAAATGTATACTTCGAGAAACAGAAAAAGTCGGTAGGGTTTTTGAAGGTACATCTTTTTTGTTGAACCAAACGGAATATTTAGGTTAGGAACAGGTTTCGGCTAAGATATTATTTAAAAAATGATTCGGTTTAAGGTTCGGTTTACTATAACTTGGAATTCCGGGTTCGAGTAGAACATTGAACACTCTATAAAATGTTCCCAAACAGTTCCCATGGCGAATTCGATCCAGTAACCTTGATGGCACTTTAAATTTTTGTCGCACTATGTAGTAGTAGTAGTATAGCTTTATTTTGGCTCATTATAGGCATGGCGATTTGCCGTTAGCCTAAAGCCATTTTGCTTCTTAGATAGTTACATGTATTCTTTTTCTCTTAATATTAGTAGTACATACAATTACACAAAATTTATTTAAAATTAATATCCTAAAGGCAACAAGATCAAAGATAAAAAAAAGATAGCTTAATTTCATTTATAAATACTCGCATAAAATTTGGTCACTATATTTTAGCGCGTCTCTAATGTATAGAGCCAAACTCATCCAGTTCCTTCCGTTAAGCACCGTATAGCATTCCTCCTTAGTCAGTCTTGGTATTCTCATGTAGGCCATCCTCAGTTCTTGCAGTATTGGGCATCTTCCAACAAAGTGCAGAGTGTCTTCCCGTTCTCTCAGATTGCACAATGTGCAAAGACTGTCTTCAGTTTGATGATGCGGTCTGTAGTTAAGGTGCTTTGCAATTACTTTCGGATATCTTTGTGCAGGCATGTCGAATATTTTTTTGAAGTAACAGAAATGTAATTGCAGAGTGTAGGTGAATAAGAGAGGCAAACCAGTCTCTAAATGTATCGCATAGTTTGGTGTGTTTTGCGGTAGATGGAAAATCCGTTGTATGAAAAACCGTAGACTGCGCTCAACGTCTTCGTATTGAAAACATCCCCATACTTGTGATGAGTAGCACGTTATCGCCTTGGCAGTCGCCTGGTACATCCTGTATTTGGTGCTGGGATTGACATTATTTCGGCTCAGAAGAGTATTCCATGTGCTTCCTATCCCTGCTCGGGTGTCTTTCAGCTTCAGTTCAGCGTGTCTGTCAAACTGCATATTGCCAGTGAGAGTCACTCCTAAGTATTTAAAAGACTTAACAATTTCCAGCGGTGATCCATTTAGGGTCCATGATTCGCTGCTTGCTTGTCTCCCTTTGTTATCACGTACCACCAGTACCTTGGACTTCTCGATGTTGATCTTTAAGTTCCAAGTGTTGCAATATTCCTGTGTGGCATTTATGATGTTTTGCAATTGCGTGGGACTTTCTGCCAGCATGACCATGTCATCAGCATACATTAGGTCTTTAAAGGTGTGTCCACCCATTTTGACTTCTCCTGGGAGGCCCTCAGCAATGTCGTCTACAAAGAGTGCAAAGAGCAGTGGGCTGAGTAGGCAACCTTGTTTAACACTGTTTATTTATTGTATCGAATGCTGCTCGAAGATCTATGTACAAAAGCATGTACATTTTCTTTTTGTTCTTGTTTGTATGAAGTTGTATAATCTTTCATAATCTGCTATCCAGTTATTGCAATTCAGGTAACACGGTATAATATACAGCTTTTCACTTAAGAATGTCGCACTATGTTTTTAGATTTTTTTAAAGTCCATGCAACGGTCCAGCGAGACACTTTTATCCTCCACATTCAGCCGATAACGCATTAGC
Source organism: Lordiphosa clarofinis (assembly GCA_018904275.1). NCBI lineage: Eukaryota > Metazoa > Arthropoda > Insecta > Diptera > Drosophilidae > Lordiphosa > Lordiphosa clarofinis. The sequence continues at coordinate 1,080,307 of JAEIGQ010000026.1, forward strand.
AGTCTTTAATGAATTACTTGCAGCAATCACTAATCGGCGCTAATCGCTAGGTTTACGTCCTCCATGTTCTCCTCCGTTTTTTCCATATTAATTTGGGTTTTTCCAAAAATTTCACACAATTTTGTCGGAGCGGCCATTTATTCAGACAATTTCACGTAATTAGCAATTCTCATTTTTAAGCGCCAGAATTTGGCCTTTCTCGACATCTGACAGCACTGGCCCACTTGACCTATTTACAAATTTATTACAAATAAATTCTCAACCAAGTGTATGCAAATAACATCGCCGCCAGCAAACACAATAAAAAATTAACAAAAAACACAAACATTTGGCAAAGGTATAAAAATATTTTCCATATTTCCAAATATTTTTCTTTTTAATGGATAAGCCACAGTAACCGTGCAAAGTCTATAGAATCAATTGATGAAACTGTAAAAAGGAGTTTTTCCAACGCTGATCAGTGATCAAATGTTTCTGTTGGGCAATAGTTTTCGTCTTACTTCATACATTTTGACCACAAATTTCGTTATACAAACCAATTTGTGGAAAATATTAGCAAAAAACCTTATCCTAGCTAATAAATAGCCTTGTCATGTGTACAACTCATTGATACCATTTTCTATTTTTCTGTTTGCCTGCAGGTCATCACTTAGTCAACTTTTGCCGGTCGTTTTGTTTTTCCTTTCTGTTTCCCTTTTTTTTTTTGCTGTCAATATGGCGCCATTTATGACAAACAGTGTGCAATGATGGCAACGACAGCAACCACCTCGTCATCCCACAGCTTCCCACGCTTTAATCAAGCGAATTCACACACACACACACACACACACACACACATGAGCCCCTCTTTAAGTGTTTGTGTAGGGTCCCTGCTGTGTCTGGGCCTGTTGGAGGAGGAAGCAATCTAATGACTCCATGGCGTGTCTTTAGCGCTTGAGTTAATGTTTCGCGTATTGATTTCGCTTTTTCACTCACTTGGCAGGCTGCCAAGAGGACTTCTTTTTAGACTGCAACCAACAAGATGTTGGCAAGGTAATTAAGGGGATTGTGTGGTGGCGTTTGGTTACGTGCATGAAATGTAAATTTAATTTGGCAACTTGGTGCCAAAAAAAAAAACAAAAATTTGTTAGAAAAATAACATTTCAAGGGGGGGCCTATTGATTGAATTGGGGGAAAACTAATGGGAAAGTTTATGGATGTGGTCTCTGGTGGAAAGTTATGTTTGCCAAAATATGGAATGAGGCTTTGAAATAAACAGACAACCATTTGGAAGTCAGTTTAGCTTTAATTCATAGATTTATAAGGATTCGGAATCGTGAGATAACCGTATATTGGTCAACTGTGAGCAACTGCGGCTCCCATTAAGAGGATAATTAAGTCATTGAGTCAGTTTGGCCTTAAGAATTTGGTGTGGGTTGCCAGATAACCTGGTCTTTGTCAACTGTGAGAAAATGCGGCACCCATATGGAAGCGTTTTTAGTCATTCAGTCTAGTTTTAAATTTTAATTTAAATTTTTTTAGTCGACTGTAAGCAATTGCCACACCCATATGGAGTTTATTTTACTCATTTAGGAAGCTTGGCCTTAATAAATTGGACAATGTAGTCAGATAACCGTTTCTTTGTAAACTGTGAGCAAATGCGGCACCCATTTGAAGGTGATTTTAGTCATTCAGTCAGTTTTTTTTTTAATTTTTGCTTATAATTGCCCTTTGAAGGTCACACAAGATTGTTTTTAGTCCACTGTGAGAAAAGAGGCACCCATCTAGTAATAAATTTATTCATTCGGGCGACTTCCTTTCGAATTATAAATTTAGCCCCCATGAGGCTGTGACTTTGAATTATTTAAGAAAAAGAAATCTTTAATTCATATTAAATTAATCTTATTTTTTGTGGCATCTTTTAGGCGTAAATGTTAATTTCTCAATTTGCAATTCTGCGGCAATTGTTTGTTTCTTTTTGCCTGGCATTGAATTAGAAATAGTCTCCTCTCCCTCCTCTCCTCTCCTCCCCTGACCACATTCCGAGTGCCAATTCATTTTTGCTTTTATGGCGTTTGGTTTTGCTTTCTTGCGGCTGCTCAACAAGGCAAATTTACCATAAAAATGCGCACCACAAGAAAAAAGATTATCTTTATTTGCCATGAGACAGACACAACCAAATCAAATATGTGAGTCCTTGAACCTTAAGGACTTTTGTGTGGGCGGCTTAACGGTGCTGCTCTGTTTCCCCAATTGCCTCATCAGACTAACAAAACACAAAAACAAAAGTCAAAAAGCGCGACAAAAGGTAACAAAAAAAAATAAATGGCCAACTTAAGCCGCAACAACAAGGACGACAAGGACCAACTTGGGCGTAGAAATTGTTCGACTTTAAATTTTAATGCCCTGAGCTTGTTTAAAACAATCAAAGCACCATTTTCTTTTATTTATTTATATGTGATTGCGCTGTCCCACTTACCTGACACAGTCATCATCTGGTCATTCCTGCTTAGCAAATGACAATCAAAGTGGTTTTCCCTTACAATTTTTACTGTAATTACTTGTATTGGGTATAGTAAAAAAGTTGTCTCTTCCCCTTTGTAAGCGTATATGCTAATGGACACACAGAAGTTTGACTTAGTTTTTGCAATATGCATGGCCAGGCGTCACTCATAACTTTGGTAAAAGTTGAACACAGAGGTTTTTTTTTTTTTTTTTTCGAGTGAAAAAATTGGATTAGGGTAGCTAAGCAAAGTAATTGGAAGGTGGCTGGGTGGCTAAGGAAGTAGAAGGGGTATTGAAAGAGGTAGGAAAGTTTGGTATTACATTTCTATGTTCTAATGATTTGATGTATGGTTCTTTAAATCTTTGATAATATGGGCTTATATAATTCTTTGATTAAAGAATATCATTTCTATGATTTTCTGGTTCCATGATTCAACGATTCTTTGTTTTTATGGCTTGATGATTATACAATTCTATTATTTAATAATTGATTTTTAACTTTGCCATCTTAACTTCGAAAAAAACCTCAAATCTTCCACAGTTTTGTAAATAAATAGTTCGTAGCTTCTAAAAATATTTAGGAATCAAAATGATAAAGATCGGATGAACTAGTCAAGTTATAAAGAAAACGAACAATTTTGATGGGTAGCACTGGCCGCAACGGCACTTTATGGCTTCTTTGCCACCTTGTGTGGCTCTAATCAAATTGATCAGATATATACTACATTTTTGGGTGTACAGAGTATATTATCTTCGAGTTTGACTCGTTCTATAACTCGCAAGAATTATGCGATTTGAATACGGTTTTTCGACCATTTTTGATTTTCGAATCGAAAAACTTTTCGAAAGTAAAAATGGGAGCATGGCTATATGAGTTTATATTATTTTATGTGTTTATTAATTCTTTGAGTCTATTAAATATAATTCTATGAATATGTAATTCTTTGATTTAGATTTTATGATTCTATAATTTTATCGCTCTACGATTCATTTTTTATGATTAATGTATGTCTATTATATTTGGATTCTACCATTTTAAGATTCTATGCGCTTATAGTATTGATTGTTTATAGTAAGACTATTGTAAAACATGGGTCCTCAAAATAAATACACAAAAATTAAAGATTCTTGTTTTCAAAAAACACTGGATGAGACTTAATCTTGAAGAGAAATGGTACTTGGGAGAGACCGAGCTTGAAGTGATGAAAATCTATAAATACCTGGAAGTGTGGATCTACCATAACGCGCAATTCAAATACCATTTGCAGGAAAAGTTGAAAGACGCGAAAGAGGCGGTAAATTACACCTGGAAATCTCTCCCAAGCATAAAAGATGTACCAACGAGCAACAAATACAAACTTTTTGAAGCAGCTGTGAGGTTCGTTATGTGCTACGGCGCACAAGTCTGGGGGAATATGCAGTACGATGAGGATGAGAACCTGCTCATATGCTTCCTGAAAAAGCTATTCCGACTGCCCAGAAACACACCAAACAGAATGCTATATTTGGAAACAGGATTGTCACCGCTTCACATATTTACTGCGTACATGCGCTTTTTATACCCGTTACTCGTAAAGTAAAAAGGGTATACTAAAGTCGTGCAAATGTATGTAACAGGCAGAAGGAATCATTTCCGACCATTTAAAGTATATATATTCTTGATCTGCATCAACAGCCGAGTCGATATAGCCATGTCCGGCTGTCCGTCCGTCCGTCCGTCTGTCTGTAAGAACACCTAGATCTCAGAGATGGTAAGATATAGAGGTTTGACACGTTTGGGACAAATGCTTCTTTTATCTGCACGCAGATCAAGTTTATTTCAAATTTTGGCCACGCCCACTCCCGCCCCCGCAATTCGGAAAAAACGTTATATCTCCTACAGTTTTAAAGATAGACGATTCGTACCTTCTAGAGATAGTTAGTAATTAGCAAAATGAATAAATTTGCCGAAGCAAAAATGTGAAAAATAGCCGAGTTAAAAAAGTGTTGCATACTTTTCAGATGTTCACCGTAAGGAACGCAGGAACACTGTTAAACATGTTTTTTAATGAGTAACGGGTATATCGAAGTCGGTTGGAGCCGACTTTAACTTGCGCTTTCGTTCTATATGCAGCAGGTTTTTCGCATGCCCGAAAATAGACTGCCAAAAATATTCAGGCCTGTTCCGAATTCCGAACGTTTTCAAAAAGTAAAAACGAAACGAAAACGAACGTTTTACTATTTGCTGTTCCCAATTCCGAATGATTTGGCTACGTTTTGACTTTTCGAACTCGGTTTCGAAGTCGCTTTCATAAACAGCTGGCTGACTGGCCTGCGCGCGTGTTTGTGTATATCGACTGCAGCCAGAGTTGGCATCATCGCTATAATTTTAATTTACAAAGCTCTTATTTACACTTTAAGTCAATTTATTTTTATTTAAAACAGTTTTTAATTCTTTCATTTGAATATGTGATGTCAAATTTGGTTAAATATAGCTAAATAAAATAGAAAAAGTGCTGACCGAATAAATTAATTTAAATAAAGCAACCCTAGCAGCTATCGATCGACGATTGAATTCGACTAAAACGTAAAGTGGAATTCAGAACAGCTCGGTTTGAAAACGACCGCTCGGTTTTGCTTTTCACGCAATATTTTATAGATGTTTATAAAAAAATGATTTTAAAATACACTTAAACTGTAAACATTTTTAGTAGTGATGCTAATCGATTTTAAAAATGTTCAACATTATTAAATTGATAAGTTTATAATTTTTGCCATTTATTTTAATGCTTTTATTAGCAATTACTTTTCATTCTGCTGACTCTGCAGCACAACTTTTGAAAACGACAATTCTGGTCGATTTGCGGAATTCGGAACAGCAATCAACTCGATTTGCGACAATTCCACTCGTTTTCGGAATTCGGAACAGGCCTGATTGGCTTGGTTTCTGCTAAGTCGACGTCGTCAGTTCTTTCGGGAATGGGAACTTCTATCAGCCAATCATTGCGAAAATCTTAACCTGGAAGAAAGCTCAGAGTGGGGATCATGGGCCAAGCAGAACAAAAGGCGCGTGACCCATTTCGCTAAAGAAACATGCGACCATTTGCTTTGCAGTGATTCGTGCGCAAACAACTTTTGTGGCATTTGGCTCGTTTTGGAACACTCACACGGTCAATTGCTGTTCCGTATCCAGCTCATTCGCAAATATCTATGATTCGTTACCGATGACGATCTTATAAACGTATTTTGAAGCACTGCGATCGTATCTTTTTCGTACTTCTTTGCACCAATCCATTATGCAGAGTCGTGCACGTTCTTATCTACTGTGTATACAACACCGCTCTGCAGCAACGACACACCGACAGTATTCTATCTCAAACCGCTCTCTTTAGCAACAACAAAGAAGTGTTAAATAAGAGCGCTCTACACAAAAACGCAAGGCCTAAATGAGCTCTGTGAACAGCTGTTTCGTGAAATTAAATCGAAAGAAAATTTAAAACAAATCACTTTCAGATATATTACTGATGATTCTGTGTCAATATAATTCTAGGATTTAAATTTTTTACGATCTTACAATTTATTGATTTTACGATTTTTAGATTCTGAGATGAGATTCTGAGATGTCTTTACTTTGACTATGACTTTATGATTCTATGAAGTTGTCCTGTTAAGAATTTCAAATTCTATGATTTGATGATTTTACAGTTCTATGATCTATTTGTCTATATTATTCTACGATTCTATGACTTTAATCATAAATCATATTAGTCAAGAAATAAACATACATAATTATGATTCTATAATTATATGGTTCATTCGATAAAACCCTTCCTGCATATGGTATTTAATAAAAGATGAGTTTATTCTCCTTGCTCTAGTTATTTTCCCTTACAAAATCCAATTCTGCTGACCCACAATTAAATTGCCTTACCTTGCTTTGTCCACCTACCTATTGATTCAGTTGGTCTTATGCCTTTGTTCTCTTCAACCTTCGCGGCTTCTTTGCGTACATTGACCAGCTGACAGCACACAGACCGAAGAGAATATGAGGCACCTACCTATCTGTTCATCCCCCTCGTCAGTTGAATGCAACACACAATGACCAAAAATGTGACAGTTTTTCTTTTTTTTTTTGCAATTGATTTTAGTCAAACGACGAACGTACAAAGTGCAACCCACGCGACGGTATTCGGAAATATATGTATATAAATTGAATAAAAATCGATTATACGCCACGTTGAGCGTAGAATAAAAGTGTTGCCTTATCTCAAGAGATTTGTTGAACGTTTGACGATGCCTCCTCGCGTTTCAATTTAACGCCAGACTTGGCTCCGGGGCCCGGTTTTTCTGAGTGGCAGTTCGGTGTCGTTAATAGGCCAAACATTTATCACCCAAACACCAACAACATGTTTCGCAAGCGAAAGCAACAACAATTGAAGCTAAAACGTTATTCAGGCGAACGGAAACGGAAATTGTTGCTGTGCATTTTTAACAGAGGTTGGTTTTGTACCTTTCTTTGTCTTCAAATGAATTTTTAATAAGTAGAAATGGTGGCCACAATGAGAGAAAAGGATAAATGAGTTTTATGTTGTTTTTTTTTTCTCCTTTCTCCTCACTTGTTGAGCCGGCTAAAAGTCAGGCAATTAATTAGTTTTATTTAACCATCATTAATCAAGTTGAGGGAAATTTGATAAGCCCTTTTAATAATGTTTAAGCATCTCTGTTTAAATCCTCAACAAGCATCAATTTTAATTTGATTTTGAGTGTCATTTTCTATGTCCCATAAATATACAAAAACTGCGAGCATTTACTTAACTTGATTGCCAAACAAGACTCCAAAAATAAACAACATTAAAATGTATGAAGAAAATGGTGACTAAAGACAACCACTAAAAGAGCAATGAAGTGGCAATTGGATATACTCTTCTAGACAGGATTTGGGGTACTGTTGGCTTTAAGAGGATTCAAAGGATCCAAAAAGGTTCAATAAGTGGATTGTTGTTATTTGACAAATAAGTTTGTTCATATATAATAGTAACTGTTTATGATATCTTTCATAGCCCACAGATTTTGTGTAATTTAACATCCTCTTCTACATTTTCCCTCTCATACATAGGCTTGTCTTTTGCTTTAAGAATGATTTATACTTAATTTAAGAACAAAACTCTTAAATAAAAGTGTATAAATTCTGAGTTTACTTACGTCTTAAGAGTATTTCCTATTCGCCTTCAATTTCCACTTTTATTCTATCTTATTATTTACACACACACACACAGAGAAGGCGCCACACACAAACACTTCACTTTATTCAACCCGCGTTATTCTTTCATTTCTTACTCTAACGTTTGCTCACTTTTCTTCTCTTTACAGGTAAGGTTTCTGACATTGATGGACTACCCCCGGCGCAGATGAAGCCAAATTTCTGTCTTTGCTTCAAAAAAATATGCAACGGTATTTTGACATTTTCTGTTTTTGGCACCTACGCGCCGCATGTATTAGTATAGGGGGAATCAAAGACCCCACTGTGCGTGGGTTATTTATGCTTTGGTGGCTCCTTAGGGAGCTTCACCCACGTACGCACGACTTTTGGTATTCAATTTCCACAACGCAAATTAGATTTCGATATTGCATTTGCCTCTAGGTCGGTCGCCGGTTTTCTTGAAACTGACAACTTAAATTTTTTGTTCAAAAATGTGTGTTTGTCATTAAACTTTTTTTAAAGTTTTGTTTGGCTTTACAGAAAAAATAAAAACACACACCGTGGTTTGAGTGCCGTTGAACGGTGAAAGTTGTAGAAAGTTTTTATCAGAGGTGTAGATAATGTGGGGAATAAGATTAAAAACTTTTGCTTTTAAGCCTAAATTGCCTAACTTTTAGTTTGACAGCTTTCAAATAAAGTTAATGACATATTTGTCGTGGCATTTGGTCTATTCACTTTAAATATTTTGTGCACGCTTACAGTAGAAAGCTTAAGTTTTGGTAAGAGTTCGAATTTTTGCTTTTAAAAATTTTTTAAGGAAACCTTTAATTTTATGCCGGCTTGAGATCTCGTTATGATTGTACCTAACTTTAAAAACATGAACACAACCCACCATAAAGGAGACCAATTGATCAAACAAATCGTCAGCAATCTATGCCCGTTTGTACTGCAGCCAACAGTTACCTCTTTATGACCGAGCTGTCATAACCGTTTGGGAATTCCTAAACGATTTGACAGCACAAAGCGGCAACATGAGAACTGCGCTAAGCTACCAATACCCTTTGTACATTGTGTGTGTCCCCAAGTCTGAACTCAAACTTATTGGTCACTGTTTTAGAAATAGGAAAATAATCTCTTTACTACTTCTTTTTTATGTATAATTAATATTTAAAAAAGTCAAGTTTTAACGGAGGCGAATAGCCTTTAAAGGTTTTGTATATAGCTCATACGCAGTGTTGACTTTTATCATAGTTTTTCTATATATATAAATAGTCGGCGTTGATTTTAATTAAAAACTATTCAAATGAAAAATAGTGAAAGACTACTTCTATGTGCTGTTTTAAAAGATGACAGCTATTGGAATTAATAAATAATTTTGTTCTAAAAGTTTGTACTCAATGAACGAAATGTATGAGTAATTTTTTTTTTTAAACTTTAAGGCTTTGTTGCGCCCATTTTAAATTAAAATAAAATTTTTTGATTTTCACAATTATTAATTAAAAAAATATATTTGCTTACTACTTACTACTTCTAAAATAAGATGGAGATATTCAAAATGTATTACCGAGCTAGGTTCTCATTTTGATCATTTATAAATTTTGTAGCGCAAGCTTGAAATTTTTTTTCTGGTGCAAAGAGTTTTCTTGAAAAACTTTAAGTTGTTTTTAAGGGAGAAAAATGCATTGCAAATTGCAGGTTTTTTTTTAAAGTACAAAAAAGCAAATAATTAAATGGATTGGTTGGTGGAATCTTTATTCTGGGCTGAAAGAACTATCTCACTCTTTTTGAAGACAATTGTATATTGCTATGTGGCTTTGCTTTATTTAGGTCACGTATGAGCGCAAGCTTAGGTCAACACCAGGAGTCTTTCGGCTAGGACAAGTCGGATGGGGAGGACGTAACTGGATATCTATCTAACCAGAAGATACTAATGGGTTTGATGGTATCCCAATTGCCCACCCTTTCATATTAACAATGGTTCCTTAGTTGCATGTTAACCCTAATTTATCATAGATGCTGTCTCATTTCGATACCCCCATTATTTTGCTCTAGTTCGACTTGTTCAAATTCATAATTCATTTAATACTTCGGAAATTCACAATCTTATAGTATTTCTAGGATAAGAATAATATCAAAACACCAAAAAAAATTACATTTTTTTTTATATCAATGAAATAATAACAAATTGATATATTAAAAACGTGAAATCGATATTTTTAACATATAATAATAATATTTTTAGTATCATTTTAAACTTATTACATTTCTAAATGATTATTTTGGATCAGAAAAGTGATATTTTCTTGTCAAAATGAAACGAAAAAAAACACTCGAGGCTTTGATGTGAAACCTGATGCAAGTCACTATTTAAACACTCGTTAGTCACCGTTTGATCACTTTTTAGTAAATCTTTAGTCACTGATCCACCTCTTTTCCTATCTTTACCCCCTGTTATATCACCTTTATCCACCCTCTGTTATCACCTCTTCTAAGTCACTAGTTAATCACTCTTTAGTCACTCTTTAGTCCCTCTTTAGTCACTGTTTAGACACAGATTCAGAAGGTAAAAGTTCTTTCCCCCTCTTTCATCACCTTTTTCATCCCCTCTTTCTACCCTTCAAATCCCCTTCTCCACCTTTTCTTTGCCCATTTGTGTGCGTGCTGGCACACTCCACAAAACAACATCACAAAATAAGTTAACCGTCAGCGTCACGTGACGCTGAAATCAAATTTGACTCCTAAAATCTTTCGTGCCGAAATTAAAGATGTTTTTCATCAAAAATGGGTATTTTTCATGAATTTGATTTTTTTTTGTGTGGATGAATTTGGAATATAGATAATAACAAAAACAATTTATCACAACAGACAAGCTGGACTTTATAATGTCCCTATAGGGTTGGTAACAGAGAACGGCTTCATTTGATTGCAAATCGCTCACACATTAATCAATACACGAATAAACTGGCTTTGCGATCAATGCATCGAACTTGTATACGCAACATGCTCGCCCTAGAGTTTAATTCAACTCAATTGCTGGCACTCTGAGTATAATCAAGCTCGCTTCATTCCACTCAGCTCGGGTGATTTGATCGCTTAGCTCGACGACGATTATTCTGAGCGAACGAAAATCATCTCGTATGAATAAACCAGTGTCCGGCACGCCCGTATGTTTTGTGTATTCAATACTGCTTAGCGACAGCGACGTTAAGACATAGACCAGTGTCCGCCACACACAAGCTTATTCTGGTCTGAATGCAACAACAAAATAGTGCTAACTGAGAGCGCTCTCGCGTGAGAAAACACACACATGCAAAGGCAAAATGAGCATGTGTGTTTTGCCGGCCACTGGAATAAACTCATGCAAAGACGCATATGCTAAAACCGTACCGCCAGCTGTGTTTTGTTGTTGTCGCGCTCTGACCTGCAACAACAATATTATATGTGTCTGTCTTCACTCTCTCCTATGTCTCTCGCAATGCGATGGCCTGAGTTGGCTGGGTTTTGTTCGATCGAACACACAAGTGTCGCATCAAAAAGTTCTAGTTCGACCGTTCGATGCGATTGCGGTATGAGTTGAGTTTGTTCGATTGAAAATATTTGTTCGATGAATAAATATGAACAAAAATGTTGGATCAAAAAACTCTGGCACAACCGCTCGATGCGATTGCGGTTTGAGTTGAGTTAATTTAGAGTTGTCAATGAAGAAAAAAAGTGATTTTCACAGTTCTCTGGTTGGTAATATGTCTTCATACCCCGTGGATCAACTACACTTTTAATCTTCTTGGTCTGATAGCGAACGGAAAAAGGTCTGAACCACGACGAGATTCACATATTTATACATATAATCGAACGCTTGCGATTAAGACAGCTACAGTGATTGATCAACTAGAGACATGGGTTTTCATGCCACTGTTTCGTTTCGTTTCGTTCAGCATAATTTCAATCAAATGTTGACCGCGTTTATGCCGTTAAGTAGCAGTGATGTGGCTATCTCGCTAAATAACGTGTGCAATGTTGGCTTCCAAGACTTGAATCGAAGCAGAATTAACGACGTATTCACTAAGTCAGAATTATAAAAAAAATTGGAGCGAAAACACTTGTGGCAGAGCCCTTTGGAGACTTTGTTGCGGATCTTGAAGATTTGTCAAAGATACAATATTTGGATTAAATTTCTTACAAATAATAACTCCTCAATTTGGAAAAAGGATAAACAATTTTGAATCATTTTTTCAAGAATGTAAATATTTTTCTTAACAATTTTATCGACTAAATAATTATTGTTTTTTAAAATGAGATTTCACATCATTTTACATTTTTCTTTTAAATCGTAACGGTCCATCAATGAGTTAACATTCAAGGTTCGTTGAGAGTTTCAAACTTCAGGCGCCAGCCTCAGCAAATTTTTTACTTTCCCTTACATCGCCCACAAATTTATGCAATCTATTTTTTTTACTTCTTGTACTCCAACCAGCTTGTTCCAATTTGTACACTTTACCATAAATAATAAAAATATGCAGAAACAAAAACAAAAACAACTTGTTATCTGAGTGCATTATTTGAAATTTGCATATTTATCAATGTTTTGTTACTTTTACTCGAAGATGTGGACCACGGTGCACAATGCGCCTGAAAGCATGCCACACAAAATATGCAAATGGCGTGGGTGATGCTGAAGAAGAACTTGGCGACCAGAACATAGTTGCATGTGTGTCCTGCCCACCTACCCCCATCTTCCCCGCCAATACAGCCGTACAGTGCGTGCTCAGGACAACATCAAGCAACTAAGTTGCCATAATTTAGCAAATTTTAGAAGCAAACGCATGGAAGCGACAGTTGGTCTTCTCCCCCTCCTCCTTCAGTAGCATGCATGATATACGAGGCAAAAGCGAATGTTTTTGATGGCAAACGGAAATTGCACTAAACATTCAACTGAGAAATTCGTAAATATTTTATAAATTTTCCACAACGACACACAGCCAGCAAACTAAAAATCCCCCTCCCTCCCCCCTCACTCCATCCCTCTGACAAAGCAAAAGTTTTCGTTTATCGGGTTTTATTTGTTCATTAGGTCGTCAACAAATTCTACCAACTACAGTAGACACTCTCGCACATCACTAGCTACCATTTTTACACTCTTAACGTCTCAGGTAGAGCGAACTGTAGGGATAGGCGCTGTAGGCATAGGGTGAGGCATAAACTCCATTGGTATAGGCTGCTGTATAGGGCGATGCATAAAGGCCGCTGGTGTAGGCATAGGGAGAGGCAGCCACAACAGGAGCAGCAGCACTGTAGGTGGTCAGAAATTGGGGTTTAGCCGAGGCTAAGGCAACAATGGCGAACAGGCAGAGAGCGAACTGAAAGAAAAGAAATGGAACGAAACGAAACGAAGGGGGTTAGCCAGATGATGAGAAATGTAGTAAATATTTTAGTAAAGTAATTAGTTTATTACTTTTTGTACTGAAATAAGTCACTCGGTCGGAGGGAACGAGGAAAGAGAATTATCTTAAGGCTGTGATTGCACCACGACTATACGAGGCTGCTATTCGAAGTCAACAACAAAGCCTTCGTTCAGATAGGAATACATAGAAGACAGAACACATTTGAAGCTGTTGTTGCTCTACGTATAGCCATAAGCATGCGCTGCTTGCGTAATAGGCTTGGGCACCCCCGATTTAAATGATTTAATTTTATCTTATTTTTGCATGAATGGAATGCATTCCGTAAAGCCTTTTTAGTGAAATGAAATCTGAAGTATATATAACTGAAAAAACTTCAAAAAGTGAACCAGTTTTTACTAGATCTTTTATAATAAATCTTTCTTATTTACTAGAATTTTTTATTGAGATTAGATAGTCCCTTAAAAGAAAAAGTTTCTAAAGATTCACTGTCTATGAACTAGTTTTACGAAATAGCCTTAAATTAATACTTAGCTGGAAATCAACAGCTTTTCTTTTCAAACCCAGATACGCAATTGATTACCAGTTCGAGAACTAATTTTAAAAAATAAACTAAAATTCGGATAAGTCTAAAAAAGGATTTGTACAAAACTTTCAAGTCAATTTTTTAATGCCAGATTAGGAAGGCTCGGCTACTTCAGGGAGCGATTTTTAATAGTTATAAACTCTGTTAAGCTGGTGAACTAGTTCCGAAACTTGTTCGAGTCGAGATCTTGTTCATTTGTATTAAAAGTTAAACTCTGTAAGGTTTATTTGTATCACTGTTCTTAAGTAGTTTACTTTTTATTAAAGGAACTGGTTCATGAAACTTGACCAACTTAAAGAACTAGTTCAAAAACATATATGTCTGACCTAGAAAACTTTGATATGTTAAAATCCCAATTCTTTTAGGTATAACAAAAACCTTAAAAAGAGCCAACTAGTTCGATAATATATTTTAGTTGCGAACTAGTTCATTTATATAGAATGTTTTACTTTTGAAAGTTTCACAGAAAGTTCCCTTCCTTATAACAGATTCCAAGTTTTACTCTGATAGTTAAGAAAACTAAATCAATACACTCGAACTAGTTCATTAAAGCCATCAAACTTAAGAAATAAATTAGATTGGCAACATTTACTATTTAAATTTTTTTTTACCAAATCAAGAAATCAACAATCATCTTCAATTACTACCATAAAAATGATATCTACTCTTACTCTTCTATTTAAGTGAACTGTTTTTCTTAAGGAAGTTTTTAATTAGTTCGTTAACCTTATGAGCACATGAGCGCACGGAACTAGTTCGCAAAATATATTTAAATCGCGAACTAGTTCATAGTACAAAGTGTTACACTTGTAGCCAAGCGAACTAGTTCTCCAAATATCGCGACCTAGTGCAGATTACGAAGTTGTACTCAAGTGAGCCAAGTGAACTAGTTCGAAAAATAGATTTAATCCGCAAACTAGTTTGCAAAAATCATTTGACTCGCGCACCAGTTCATAGCATTAAGTTTTACACTTGTAGCCAAGATAATTAGTTTGCAAAAAATATTTAATCCGCGAACTAGTTCATAGTTAAAGTTTTACACTGATTCATAGTACCAAGTTTTAAACTTGTAGCCTAGAGAAGTAGTTCTCCATATGTCGCGAACTAGTGCAAAGTACAAAATTGTACACTTGAGCCAACCGAACTAGTTCGCAAAATAAATTTAGTTGGCGAACTAGTTCATAACTTCAAGTTTTACACTTGAAGTCAAGCGAACTAATTCGAAAAATTTATTTAACTCGGGAACCAGTTCATAGTATAAAGTTTTACACTTGTATCTAAGCGAACTAGTCTTCAAAAATATGTTCAACTCACGAACTAGTTCATAAAAACTCTAAAATTCAATTTCAAGAACTTTAACAGAGTTTCCATTTAACACTTACTTTTGACTTGAACTAAAGTGTCTGCTCAACATTTCGACTTCAACTATTTTCCATTTTATTAACCGATCACCGGAAGTGTTATTACCCGACAGGATACTCACAAACTTGAACATCTTGGATTGATTTTTTGTTGTTGGAAGGATTGCTGTTGCTTGCAAAGAGAACACAAACTGATTTGATTTACCAACTCAAACAGTTGTGGCTTTTATACTAAGAAAACCAAACAAAAAACAATAAACAATCGCAAGTATATAGTTAAGGAAGACTTGACCATGGCACGTTTTTATTTGTTTGTTGTTTTTGCTCGTCTCTACGTTTCTATGTTTCGTTTTAGCCCGTTTTAATTTTGCTTTGGCCAAAAAGTCTTTATGGCCGTTTTGGGTCGTGCGTTGCATTCGTAATAAAGGGCGTTACCTTGTAGGCGGGGGCGGCGGGGAGGCGGTCAAACAAAAACGGAAGCAATCAAAATTCCCCAGCAAATGCAATTTGACCTTTGGCAATGTTAATTTGAATAATTATAACATTTTGCTTAACTGCATCTGTATCTTGAGAATCCTTCTTCATCCTCTGTTTTTTTTTTATTCAGGCATTCTACAATGTTCCTTACTGCCTTTTGTTTAGCTTCTCGTCTTTCAGTTTCTTCGTTATATCTTTTTTTCTCCCCTCATTCAATTTGTCAAGTTGTAAAATTAAAGCAGTTTCCATTGTTGTTGCTGTGCATTCTGCATTTTAAATGCAATATAAATTAAGTTGGCAGCCCCCAACATATTTCAGAGATAACTCAGTGTCCATAAAATGGATGAAGGTACTTTATCAAGATTGTCTTGGTTAATTTTATTTGAAGAGATGTAAGGAAATGTTTCAACTTATTGGTGGGGGAGTGGAGAACAAGATGCAGTTGAGAATAATTGCTGGATTATGCAAGATACAAAATAAGACTTTAAATTGTTAAGTTAATCCCAAGCAAGGGGCTGACTGTTTCGGCCATGGCATCTCGGTATTATGTACTTATAATGCAACGGCATAGATAGAAGGTGTCGTCTAAGATTTGCGGCGACAAAGAAGTCTTACGTCCGACCATTGAAAAGTAGTGCAGCCCATCCGTTCGACATACGGAATCGTCGTCGTCCACAATTGAATCGCTTAGTGCTGCCGACAAGATGACGAAAACGACATGACTACCGCTTCACATGGCTGCCTCCTTAAGATGCCTTGGGAACGCCACCATTGCTTCCACTCTTGGTATGCTTAGCACTGCCGGCAGCGTAAGCTGTCCCTAAACGAAGCCCAAGCCGCGCTGCAATCGTCTCCTAGAACCTGTGCGAACAATTGTGATTAACATAAATCAATTCAATAATTGCTCTAGTTACCTTCCTTTCCAAGGGCAGCACCTATCATAATGCTGTTTATGGGCGAGCTTCCACATCACAGGTTTCTTAACTAGTTTGATACCCGGCGTTGCCCGGGTCCTAAAAATGCTAAGTTTTTCTTGAAAACTTTCATCCTGTGCGAACCGGCTTCACACCAAGTTTCAACGGAGAAATAAATGTTCACACCTGAGACTCCAACAAAATTGGTAAGGTTCCCAAATCGAATAATTCGCACTTGAAAACAGTTCTTTTTAACGCATGAGACGTTCTTCTCGCTCCTCGGTTGCTTCAGCTGCTCTAACACTGGAAGCTCGAGTTTAAACTCTACTAAGACGAACCTCTCGCTACTCGGATGTTTCAGTTGCTCTGACATTAAAAGCTCTAGTTCTGAGTCCATGGACACGTTCTTTTCGCTCCTCGGCTGTTTGTGTTGCTCTAACAGTGGACGCTTGAGTACGAACTCCACTTAGGCGGTTTTCACGCTCTTCAGAAGTTTCTTTTGCTCTTCGTGATTGACGTCTCAAAGATTTTTAAGCACGTTGCCCAATAAAAGATTTTTTTTGGAAGCATCTTAATAAATATTTGCCAAAGTTTTAAAGTTGTATATATAAACCACTTTTTCAAATAATATAATTGTATGTTTAAATTTATGGCAACACGTTTTAGCCACTTTACAATCGTCAACGGCTCGATACTGGTCCTGGTCCTGATTCAATTTCCAATTTCATTTTTCTAAATGACTTTTGAGATATGGCTCTTCACCATTTTTGAACCGTCTTTATCCCGTTTCAGAGACTTGATATCATAGCCTATGACTTTCGTGATTTTTGATACAGTTCGGTCAACACCACATATAACTACCCTCTTTTTATTAAAGTTTATCAAATCTTCATAATAATTTTAGGTAATTTTTTTACACATTTCGCTATTTTTATAATCTTTTGCAAGGTTCATAATATTTTAGTGTGTTCCATCTTCACCTTTATTTGCCGGCACCTGATCTTTCGTAAATAATCAAATGAAAACTTTTTAAATTTCGCGATTTTTTTAACCATTTAAATAAAAGCTATATAGGCTACAGTTCAGCTCCAGGTTATCATCCTAATCTTTTCAGCCATTGTGCGCGAAAGCGCTTTCATAAATACTTTTGGAATAATTTTTATAATTTCGCGGGTTTTTGGACCATTTACAGACTTGATATAAAGCATATGACTCTTTCCTGATCGCCATGAAATTTTTGTGAAGATCGGTTCAGCGGTTTAAAGGCCCATTAGGACAAAATATACATTGTATTATATATACATATGTATAGATTAGGATCAACTTCTTCTCCGATGAAAAGTTGTATGGATGTGCACTCACACCGACGCACACTTCTGTGTGTGATTTTGGGTAATTGCGAAAAAAATGCTTACATATATTTCAAACTTTCGATATAATCACTCATCGCGTGACTATCGTGTGACACGTTGACGTCGGGTGGCAGCGCTGTCATATGGATATGACAACTTCGCGACTGAACTCCTACTTGCGAAATCTGTGCAAAATCAAATTTGCCGTCTGTCGGTATGAACATCGAGATCTCAGAGACTAGAATGATCCCACTCAGGAACACAGGAACGCTATTAAACATTTGTTTTCATTACTAACGGGTATATCAAAGTCGGCTAGTGCCGTTTTTAACTTACGCTCTCGATTTATATGTTTAAATGTTTGATTTCGCGAGTATTTTGCAAGTATCTTCGTACCTTGATTCCGACGACTTATTATTAAAAAGGTAAACAAATTTATTTGTGATGACAGAAAGTTTTCAGGACTAATAACAACGTCTTATGATTTGTATACAATTGAAAAATTCATTATTTAATTCATTATTTATAATTCCGACCACTTATATTATATATATTCTTGATCAGCATGGCGAGTAGATTGAGCTTTGCCTGTCTGTCTATCTTTCTGTTCTGTTCGTCTATCTGTTTTTACTAGTCCCTCTATTGTAAAAAACTAAAAACTTTAACCTCAATGTTACGTCGAAAAGTTTTTTGTTGGGTAATGAAAATGACTAGAAATGAAGCCAGTGGAAATAGCCTATAGGAAATGTCAAAAAACCAACATCATTTACACTAAGAAACGACCAGCTGATGTTTACAATTGTACATCAAAGTTTTACAGATTACAAGAATTCATAAACTTCTCCCACTGTTCTAAAACAGTCCCAACGCGATTGACAGAGCAGCTGTTCCTATTGGTGACACTTGGGGAATTCGATAGCATATCGATAGATAATCTAGCTTTTTAGCCTGAAAAGGCTAAATATTTTGACAGTGACTTGATCCTCGCTTTTGATAAGGAAATACACAGAAAGAATAAGCTTATTCATATTAGAAAAATGTCGACCCATCAAAACAAAGGCTATTGTCCACCTTAACAGTTTTAAAGGCATTTGCTGCTCCTCACACTTCTCGCATGCTACAAAAATTGTAACACAGTGCTACTAAAACCTTCTAGGGCCTCCCAAACTGTTTGTTGTTTTGCTCTCCCACGACGCTTGCGCCTTACATTTGCCGGCATTTAGTTGGACTCCCGCAAATCAACAAAATTCCTGCGCCAACGCCTCGTCCCCTTGCTGCCTTCCTCCCGTATGTACACATCCTCCCCTCCACCCACCCCCAACCGCTAATACAGCTTCCGTTTCCTGTTATACATTTTCATTTGTCCATATTAAAAGAGAGAATCCCATACGTCTGTCTGCCTGTCTGTTCCACACTAAATGAAAACCAAAATAAATATGTAAATTCTATAAATAGGAAAATGTTCGTGCCACTCATGGAATTTCCACAGCGAAGTAGTTTGGAAATTCTTCTCTAGTCGTGAGTTATGGCCAAAAGAGGAGATTTCTTTTGTTTATATTTGTGGAAAAACAAGGTAAATTAGTTTTGAAGTGCTTTTGCGCCTGCAACAACAAAAACATTTCGTTTTCCGATTGCCTCATTTGGTTTTGAAATATACAGAACGGGGGGCTGGGAGCGGGGGGTTTTGGTCATTTGCTGACCTCTGAAATAGTGCGTGCCAGGCACAAAATATTATAATTTTGTTAAAAGAAACACGTAAATGGGTTTTAAATGATTTTTTCCATATAGTCCAGAGGCCCCTCTAATGTCTGTGCGTGTGTGTGGGAATT
This sequence comes from Lordiphosa clarofinis, assembly GCA_018904275.1. NCBI lineage: Eukaryota > Metazoa > Arthropoda > Insecta > Diptera > Drosophilidae > Lordiphosa > Lordiphosa clarofinis. The sequence goes on from JAEIGQ010000026.1 coordinate 1,099,885, forward strand.
TTTCGTTTAAATTAGCAATTTTTGGGAAATAAACAATGCAGCCTGTTTGGTGTATGAACTTTGGCAGAAACACCGTTTATCGTACCAACGGAAAATGCTTCTTAATGGGTTTCACTCAACAATTTGTAGACCAAAGTTTTTCATACATTCTTAAAGTCATCTTGAGTGTTTCTGCAAGGATCATCCTTATTGGATTGGCTAATTAAGCTGAGAAAAAAAGATGTGAACCGAATGTAATTGGCTTAAGTACTTTGAAATGACTTCTAGCGCTGCCAACTTGTTGGAAAAAAGTCTTTAAATGCTGCCAATTTGCTTTAAAATTATATTTAACACTGAAAAACGCCACAAAATTAGTTGAAAATGTCGTTTTGTGCCAAAAATTGGCCATTGAAAGACTTTGGGCGCTGCCAACTTGTTTAAAAAAGCACTTTTAGCACAATAATCTTGCTTTAAAAGCTCCTTTAAAAATGCATTTTTATTAAAAAGTAATTTATACGCTGAAAACAAATTTTGAACTTGGCTTAAAGTGCTGCCAACTTGTTTTAAAAAGTCTCCAAATGCTGCCAACTTGCTTTAAAATGACTTTTAACACATAAAAACCCTGCCAAATTAGTTGAACATGTGTTTTGGTATCAGAAAACGACTTAAAGTGCTGCCAACTTGTTCAAAAAATGCCTCACGCGCCTCCAATATGCTTTAAAAAGGCTTCGAGCACCTAAAAGTGTCATTGTTCCATTAAAAAGTGTTTATACGCAAACAACATATCAGAAACTGGGTTTTAGCACTACCAACTTGTTGGAAAATGTCTTTAAATGCTGCCAACTTGCTTCGAAATGGCTTTCAACATTATAAAGTGCTAATAAATTATTAAAAAATATAATAAAAATAAAATATATTTAAAAAGAATATCTTGGTAGTAATCAAATTTCCATTGAAACACTTAAGGAGCTGCCAATTTATTTAAAGAAGTTATTAAGCGTTGTCATCTTGCTTTAAAAGTCCCTACAAGTTTCCCAGTTGATTTATACGCTGAAAAAAAGGTTTTAAACTGTCCTTAAGCTCTGCCAACTTGTTGAAAAAGTCTTAAAATTGGTAAAATCACTGAATATGGTTATCTTACATGCAAAAGTCTTAGCGCGCTAACGTTCACTTACTTTAAAAGGGCTTTAGAGCTGCCAACTTGTTAAAAAAAATGGATTAAAGTAGTTTAATGTTGCTTTAAAATGGCATTTAGGACTAAAATATTCACTTTAAACCCTAAAAAATGACTTTATTTTAAGAACGACTTTATTTTAACAACTTGCTTTAAACTGGCTTTAACTGACCCCCAGCGCTGCCAACTCAATGTTAAAAGTCTTACAACACTGTAAACTTGTTTTGAAATTAATTTTCAAGTGCTCTAAACTTGCAATAGAGCTGCCAACTGGTTAAAAAAAGGTTTAAAATACTATTATAGTGCTTTTACATGTTTGTTAGCATTAGATTACATACTAATTACTTGCTTTTAAAAATTTTCAAGCGCTAACAACTTGCTTTTAGCAATCTTTTAGCTCTGCCAACTTGGACACAGTCATCAAATGCTTTCAACATGTTTTAAAATAGCCATTAGCAACTTGCTTGGAACAGTTTTTAAGTGCCAACCGGCGGCCTTAAACTGGTTTTAAGGGCTGCCAACTTGTTTGAAAAAAAGTCTTAAAACGCTGTAAACTGGATTATAACTATTTATTAGCACTTTAAAGTTTGGTAACTTGATGGAAAAATAATTCAAATGCTAAAGAGTAACATTAAGCGCTGTCAACTTGCTTTAAAATAGCTTTGACCACACATAAAAAGTCACAATTTTAAAGAAAGTTCTTCAAATGCTAACTAAAATGGCTTAACAAAAATCCCAGTTTCAATGAAAAGATTTTACATGCTAAAAATGTGCCTTAAACTGCCTTTAAGGGCTGCCAACTTAATCAAAAATGGCTTTAGCCGCTATAAACTTGTTTTAAAATGGTTATTAGCACTTGAAAATTGTTTAACTGTAATGGCAAAGAATTCAACTGCTTACACCAAGCTTTAAACTTGCTTTAGAGCTGCCAACTGGTTGAAAAAGGTTTTTAAAATATGTTTAGAGTGTCTTTAAAAGTGTTAAAGCATTCAATGACATATTAATTACTTACTTGAAAAAAATTTTCGAATTGAACAATTTTAAAGTGCTCTAAGCTGTCTTCCAGGGCTGCCAACTTGCTACAAAAAGTCTTTAAAACGCTGTAAATTTGTTTTAAAATGTTTTTGAGCACTTTAAAATTTGTTTACTTGCTGGAAAAAGATTCAAGGGCTAACAACGTGCTTTAAAATGGCTTTAAGCGCTGCCAACTTGTTAGATAAAAGTTTCAAAATGCTGATAACTTGCTTTAAAATGGGTTTTAGCTCAAAGAAAATGGAAAATGAGCATTTTTATTGGATTAGGACTGAAAGTGAGCCGGTATCGAACCGATTTTAACCTGCAAAAGTTGGTTCAATTAATCAAACTTCTTTTTAAAGCCTAGTACGGAGGGCGTTCGAATTTTCCTTCAGCTGTCAAACTCCATATAAAAAAAATTGCTTAAGGAATTTTTCCTTGCGTCATTCTGTTGTTTGGTACGCAGAAAGCCAAGGAATACACACAAGGAATTTTGAGAGTTGCCATATCGATGAAGCGTGTGGACTGTATCGAACAGCTGATATTCCTTCCAGAGATATTGTGCAGTCATTTATTCCTTGTGTCAATTGTCAAAAGGCAAGGCAAAAGTACAAAAATTTTAGTTATGACGACAAAAATGCATTAATTGATGCAGTAAAAAACAATGCATGATTGTGGGACATCACGAATGACAAGCAACTGGACACCGCACTTACAAGAAGTGTTTGGGAAGCAGTTGCGCCATGTTGGAATTTTGTCATGTTGGAGGGCCAATTGAGCCATCTTTCGTTGCAGCGATACATATGTGCAGCTGAGTGGGGTCCTTGCCCGGAATGATGTTCCAAATGGAAATAAAACAATTGTAATTTGACTTATCCGGCCTCGTGCAGACCATTAGATTTTTGACAACAGGCGAATCCAATTCTGATGTCTTGCTCACATTCATCAATTTGACAGCTGCCACTGCAATTGCAACTTCATCCATGTTGTGCATAGTGCCTCATTTGATTTAAATCTTATAATTAAGTCAAAACACAAATCAGCTGGCCAATTTATTTATTTTCCGTTTTCGGTATATTTTTTCAATGTTATCTGGTCACACTGACTCTTACATTCCACAAAAAGGAATATCAGGCAAATTTCTGGAAGGAAAATTCGAACGCCCTCCGTACTAGGCTTAAGGCGATTGGATATTGAATTTGGGATGTGAGGTGATTCTTAGAAATAGTGTATGTTTATTTACACATTTGTGTACATAGAATTTAAAAATACTTAATTTATTCAGTTTTGTAACTGTGAGTCAGCCTGGCGTGACAATTTGTGGGTCATTTGTAGTTAATAAATAATATCCTCAATACAAAAATCAATAAGCCCATGCTTTTAGTTCGTAATCTGTAACTATTTCTTTTAGATCCAATTCAATATTTCCTAATAATTCGCAACTTCCCACCCCCTCCCACCATTTACCTGGCTAATTAAGATACAAAAATTCCCTTGTGCCAGACTCATATAAATTTTCATTTTTTTTTGTGTGTTTATTTACATGCCGGCGCTCGCGCTCGCATGCAATAAATTTCTATACAAACGCTCTCTCTTTCTCTGACTCTCTTTTAAGCTGCTGCTCTGCCGCAGAGCGTTGCCAGGTAGTTAAAAAAACATCAGTTAAAAAAATAATTATTAAAATACAGTGTATAAATTATTAAAAATGTTATTATTAAATCTTTTAAATAAATTGTAAAATTATAAATTTCAAAAAAAAATGTTTCAACTTGCTGGCAGCTCTGTGCAGTTAACTTCCACTTGGGTTCCACAATCAAATGCGTTCTCTCTCCATTTCTCTCGCTCTCTCAGTCCAATTTTAAAAGTCAAAGCGAAAACATGTCGCGTTCGGTTATCGGCTAAAAACATTTGTTGTTAACAACATCAACACTGGAAATTTGTTGTAATAAACTAAAGTTTATAACAATTTTAGTTTAATTAAGCTATAAAGCAGCCAAAACGTCTCTCAGCGACGTTTTGTGTTTGCTAGCTGTGTGTTAGCGCGTGTAATTGTGTGTGTGTGTGTATGTGTTGGCGTTTGCTTTAATAAATTATTATCTCATTCGAAAAACAACCATCATAAATTTAAATATGCCATCAACAAATCACCAACAAGTGTAAGTGTCAAAGTAAACAAAGAAAGAATAAGCAAAAGCAAATGCAAACGCAAATTCAAACAAAGTAAATAGCAAAAAAAAAAAAGATGCTTGGAAGAAGAAGAAGCAGAAAATCAAATTTGTTACGGTTTTAGTTTTTCATTTAATTTTTTTAAAACAAAAACAAAGTGCAAAAGGCAACAGCAACAACGACAACAACAACAAATAACTACAAAAGAGCGCCCAAAAGGAAAATCCGGTTTTACAACTTCTGAGACCAACTGTATAATAATGCCTCAGCCTCAGTTGCTGCCGCTGCCAACGTCAGCCGCAGCGCATTCTCAACCGCTGATAAATTCCACAACAAAATTTGTTGTTTTCTTTTCCTCCCCCTCCCCTCTCCCCTACATAACTTCAAATGCACAAAAACAGGTGCTCATCACATAAAAAAACAGAAAAGTGAAATCAATCATAACAATAAACAAATGCCATAAAAAAATACAATTCTGCCCCTCTCTCTTTCTCTCTCTCCCTGTTAAACAAATATGTGGTATTTACTTTTGTTAAACATATTTTCCCCGTGTTGTAAATTGATTTTCAACATGCCAATATTTTTTACTTCGTGCCTTATCTTATCCATAACATGAATTTAACGATGGGGCAATCCCCCACAACAATTGCCGCTTCCTTATCGCAGAAATTACGTTTAGAGTCGAAAGAGGAAGATTAATTCCATTAAATGGAAAAGTTACATATTTCCACGTTATTTCCTTTTCTCTTTCAAGCCAAAATATTTTGATCAACTTCAAACATTGTCTAGACGAATTTTTGGGATTTTCCCCTTTTGTTTTCCTTTTCTCAAATACGAAATTGCATTTACTGGGCGATACAGTCGCTGACAAAAGTTTATAGAATGTTGTTTATTTTCTAGTTCTATAAATGGAAGTTAATTAATAAGTTAGACTCATTAGAAATTTATCATGCGAGAGCCAGTGTTTTCCATTTAGCTATTTTGCCACCAGATCTGGCTATTTTGTAAGATCGAAAGCTGGAAACAATTTTGTTTTTTTTTTTTTTTGTCGGAACCTGCAATTCTAGCTATTTCGAACGTTGACCAACGAAAAACCCCATTTTCTAGTTATTTTGGAAGTGCATTTTAAAAATGACTTTTCCGTTTTTTAGCTATTTCAAACGAGTTACAATATTGAGCTAATAAGACTGATAAAAATACTTATTCAAAAATAAACCATCTGAAATTCTTCAAAAATTAAATGAAATTTTGACATTATCAGGCATGTTCTCAAGTTTTCAAAATCAATTCCACGATTCATGTTCTCTCAACACAGAAGAAAAAGAATTTCGTTTTGAAAAATAATGCTTGTTAGTCTCTGGAATGCCAAAAAATAGCCAAATGATGCACTCTTACTGTTGCTATATGTCCATAAAGTGAGTTTTGCTTAATTCTGTGATCAATTTGAAAATTGTTATTCAAATATAGTTTGTATTCTAGTCTTTAATTTGATTTCTCAGCAGAGACATAATAAACTTCACACCGAAAAATAAACGTTCTTCGTTCCGTACTGATTGCTTTGATTGATAATTAAATTCACAACTCCGTTGAATTTGGCGAAATCCAAGGTTGAATTGGTTTAATTTCTTCTGAGTAGTATACGGTTCCGATTCCTTGTAGATCTTAAATTATTCAGACCGTTTTTCGAATTCTAGCTTTCTGAATTGTTTAAAACAAATCAGCACAACACTGTCCAGTCCGACATGTAGATCACCTGACCAATCCCTTCTGTAGGAATCAATCAATATTAATGTATACATTTTTCAGCTATTTTTTAGCTATTTCAAATTACACTTTGCCATATTTAGCTATATTTAACAGTCCATAATTGAACTGGTATCCGAAACCCCTGGTACACCATGGTTCAAATTGAATCTTAGCACTCAGACAAACTAAACCGTCCGCTAGCGGAATCGACTACTAATTCCGATGGTGGGTAGCTTACGGTATATTGTGATTGTTCGAAGCCAAAGCACCAACCCTCATCAAAATACCACCAAATGCGAAACGGTCACATTATGCGTTATATTTATTATCGGTTTGGTGGGCAATGCAAAATCTTAACGTCAATTATTTTGGTCATACTTTTTCTGCTGAGATTTTGACAGGTGGGTGTCAAAAAAATTACAAACCATCAGAACTGTTCCCGTTTTTCAATCAAAAACATCGATATTATCGATACTTTCGAAATTTTTCAATGGAACCAGGATCTTAACTACGACCAGGTCTTTTGAAGTAATGAAGGAGACAATTGACGCCTAATAAGAACGATAAGAACAATCTGACAGCAGTTAAAAAATCTAGACCTAAGATATAATTATTAAATTAACAAACGATATTTATTTTTTATTTAATTTTTAAATCTCCCAAAAAGAACTGTTACCGTCAGATAGGCCCTGTTAAAATTGGTAATGGTAATGGCATCTCAGGTGAATGCAAAACTATAGACTTGCTGAAACGTCAGTTACATTTTATCCTTACAAATATTATACTTTTCTTCAATCAATTCTTTTACCTGTAAACAAAGACGAGATCATAAATTGTAATGATTTTACATATCCATGTCGTTTGCAATTGGAGGTGGGTATGAATAGAGTATACTTATTAAAAATGCACACCATTCAGCGACTTGATATTTTATACAAGGACACGCATTTGCTCATAAGGTAAATAAAACCTAAACTTTCCCCAGAGCGGACAGGAAAATTGTTCTTGGATTTAATACGTATCACAGCTTCCGATATTTCATTTGATTTACCTCCATTATCTGCAAATAGACTCAAGTATGTACATACATTGTTGTTAAAAAATTCAATTATTTAGTTTCCATATTTAGTTTTGAAGGCTCCCAAATTCTTTATAGCATCAACTAATATTGTCTGCTTGATTTGTGTTGTCTTAGTTGATTTTTCGTTTAAAATATATAACATAACAAGCAAATAGCCCGTCACGCTTCGCTGCGCCTTCAACAGTATATAACCAACGCACACCCACTTACCACCCACTTCAGGCCCACATCCCACCCACTTCCCGCACATTTCCCGCCCACATCCCACCCACTTTCCGCCCACTTCGCACCGACATACTGCACACTTCCCGGCCAAATCCCACTCACTTCACATTTACGTCCCACACACATCCCTCCCATTTACCACCACATTCCACCCACTTCCCATTTCCATCCCACCCACTTCCCACCCACATCCCACCCACTTCCCGCCCACATCCCATCCACTTTCCGCCCACTTCCCACCTACATCCCACCCACATCCCTCCCACTTACCGCCCTATTCCACCCACATCCCACCCACTTCCCATTTACATCCCACCACTTGCCCACATCCCACTTCCCGCCCACTTTCCACCTACATTCCACCCACTTGCCACACACTTCCCGCCCAGTTTCCATTAACATCCCACCCACATCCCTCCCACTTCCTGCCACATTTCACCCACTTTACATCCTTCCAAAACAACTTTCCACCCACATCCCATTCACTTCACAGTGAGCATCCCGGCGATATTTCCAACATCGGAAAATTAAAAACAAAATAAATTCTCATTTTGACCTTAAAATCCGAGTTTCAAGCCAATCGTATAAAAAATAGTTAGTGCGAGAAAAATAGTTTTTTCATGCAGAATTTTCCGGGAATTTTTCGACCGTCAGGTCAAATTTTCCAACTTCGGAATATAACATTTCAAATTATTTCGTATTTTGTCCTTACAAACCGAGTTTCAAGCCAATCGTATGATAAATACTTTTCTGGATTCAGAATTTTCCGGCCATTTTCCTTGTGTGCGGATTTTCCAAAATCGGGAGAACACGTGTCAAATTATTATGCTTACTTATGTTTTGTTATGTGTAATTTTGAAAATGAATTTGGCGCTTATCGCTGGCAACAAAAGTTTCGCCCATACAACCTAGACCACCCACTTTCCACCCAGCGGGGTGAATTTTCCGGAAGGTTGGTATGCAGTTGTTGTTGAATTTTGATATAGATCTTTGAAAATGAGTTTGAACTTGATCGGATGAAAAACAAAAAAGTTTCATACAACAGTTTTCCGCGAATTTTCCACATTTGCAGACAGAATTTTTCAAAATCCGTTCTTAGTACTCACTTTCAGCATAAGATAAAACTATTGTAAAAATCTCATCTTCCTATCTTTTATGGTTTAGGCTGTGCGACGGTCACCAGTCAGTCAGTCAGTCAGGTTGAACAGTTTTATATATGGGCGATTCCATGAAAAATCGCCCACTGGAATTTTTTTTGGATCGAAATAATTTTTTTCGTATTTCTTGTAGTAAAATAGTATATACGTATTTTCAGCATTTTGGCGAAATACACTTTATTCGCGGGTAAAGTCGATTTGAAAATTGACATATTTGAAAAATTTAATTATTTTCAATTGCTTGCTATCCAAAGTAATTGGTAATAAAAATTTTTAAAAAATCTGAAAATTAACATTTGAATCCAAGCTTTCAAATAACTCACACTAAATAATTTTTAAATTTTTCTTTGGTCTTCAAATCGCGAAAATAAGTAAACAAAAATTAATTGCCGCGAAAGGGATTTTTTTTTTGTCTTCATTTTTTTCTCAAAATTTGGTCTTGTATGCAGTAATTTACTGTATTAAGCTGTAAATGGGCAATCCAATAGTTCCGGAGTTATGGCCATTTTTCATTTATTTAAATTCACTTTTTTAGGAACTAACAATATCAGATGTTTCAGAATGTGAAAATGTTTTGGTTTTAAGAAGATAATTATTTTGTGGTTGAATAGAGTGTCCCTTGTATAGTTTGGCATTTCGAAAATCGTAATTTTAATAATTCTGTGGCCCTACTTTAGTAATTTGTGTTTCTGTATCTTACTGTGATATTTGGTAAAAATTAGTTGACCCATTTATAGAGTTCCAGGGCAGGGGTAATCTGTTTATCGGTAATCATTTGAATGCTTGCCCTTCTAGCCCTTCTTTTTAGTGTATATCCAGCTCCATCGCAAGGCCCTTTGGGCTGTTGCATGGAAATGCCACTCCGCCGATCTGTTAAAATAATTTTTATGATGATATACTTCACTATACTCGACCACAAAAATATTACCCTCTTAAAATTAAACATACTAAGTCTGATATTGTTACAGAAAATTAATTTAAATAAATGAAAAATGGCCATAACTCCGGAACTATTGGATTGCCCATTTACAGCTTAATACAGTAAATTACTGCATACAAGACCAAGTTTTGAGAAAAAAATGAAGACAAAAAAAAAATCCCTTTCGCGGCAATTAATTTTTGTTTACTTATTTTCGCGATTTGAAGACCAAAGAAAAATTTAAAAATTATTTAGTGTGAGTTATTTGAAAGCTTGGATTCAAATGTTAATTTTCAGATTTTTTAAAAATTTTTATTACCAATTACTTTGGATAGCAAGCAATTGAAAATAATTAAATTTTTCAAATATGTCATTTTTCAAATCGACTTTACCCGCGAATTAAGTGTATTTCGCCAAAATGCTGAAAATACGTATATACTATTTTACTACAAGAAATACGAAAAAAATTATTTCGATCCAAAAAAAATCCCAGTGGGCGATTTTTCATGGAATCACCCATATATAGATTATAATCGATTTACATTAGAACTTTCGGATATTGAACAAGTCCGAGCCTGTCTATGCCCTTTTTATAGACTTAAAAAAATATGTATATACGAGTACATTTAATGTTATAACGATATAAATATCCACAATATAAAAAATATGTGTGTAAAGGGCTATCTCCGCAAATAGTCGTCTACGCAGGGCAAGGTTCCGTTCAGATCAACGGAACAATGATGCAACAACAACTGCAAATGGATGTCAAGAAATACAAAAACTTCAAGGTGTTGCGTTCACGTACAATACCTTCAATAGTAGGTAGATAATATTATATTTGGTCAGATGACCGAACGTTGTCGCCATTGTCAGGCAGATGGGATGTGCTGTGCGAGTGTGGTAAAATGAAATTGCCTGAATTGGAGAGTCCACCACAACCAATAATATCATTATTTAAGGGATTGACGCCTGAGTCTAATCATTTTTTGAACAATATACAAAAGTACTTAATTCATTCAGCAAGCAGCGACGCTAGTCGTCTATATTTCTAAAATTTACCTAGGTATTTATTGCTAGTTTTAGAATCTAAAGCTGTTATTTAACATTTGCGAAGATTAAAGAGATTCGCTTCTTTTAATTTATGGATATTTGTCCTTGTAACTCAGAGTCATTTTATTTAAAGGGTAATATATGATTCTTGAGTAAAACGGCTTTAAACTCTGAGCTCAATTGGCCTTCTTCTACATGTACAAATACTTATGTCTAGCACTGTGTAGCCAAAACTCAACAGAGTTGAGGGAGATTTTCGCACCCTCTTCTTTGACTATTTTTACTACATTTTGTTAGCTCCATTCCCATGCATCTTCAGTCAACGACTTTCGACCTCCAACCAAAAAAAAACACAAAATACAACCCCGCGTCAAACAAACACAGCATCCCCAACCCCCCCAAAGATGCTAAATGGGGCCTTCTAAAACCACCCTCAAAAACAACGCCTTATTGCTGATGTTTTGCGCGCAAATTTAAATTTATACGAAACATTTTCCAACGCACTAAAACTTTGTCCCCTTGTCACCCCCGCAACAACCAACCAACTTGTGGCGAATAAAACTTTTTTTGTAGCTGTCTGTGGACTTTGGGTTCCCAACTACAACAACTACAACAACAATGCTGATGACGATGCTTTGGCTTGTTTTTGCTGTCTGCTGCTGCTTCTCCTGTTGTTGCTGTTGTGCATTGCAGACAGAGATACAGACACGACTTAGTACAATGCTTCCATTTGCAGCAGCAGCAGCCCCGTCCGTCCGCCCTGTGAATTGTGTTCCATTAGCAACAACCCCAACAACACTTGTACTTATGGAATTGTGTATATATATTGTATAGTTCAGCTCAGCACAGTGGATTAAGTAGAGGAATTTAAGTAGGAAAATTTATTTAAATCTTAAAAATTACTTTTTTATAAATTTTTATCGATATTAATTGTCTCAAGTCTGCAAAAGTTTAGAAACAAAGTAAATGCTCTTAATATGTTGTTAAATTTCCAAGGGTTTTTTAACCACTGTGCAACAGCTGCTGGTCAAAGAGATGTATGCTAGTTGTTGTTATTGTGCTGCGGCGGCTGCTGTTTGCGGCAGAGTTTTGTGTTCGCTCTCTCTCTCTCTGTGAGTGTTTTTTTTATATCTCCCTCTCCGGAATATACACCAAAGTCGCGTGTGCAAAATATTTTACATAAGGCGGAGGCAGACGATCAAAAAAAATGAAACCAAGTTCTGCTCTTAATTGGATTTGATTGCTTTTAAAGCTGGCGGCGCCACAAAATACTTACATATATCTGCTATATATATATGTATGTAAATATGTGTGTGAATAAATCTCAAACAAATCGCATTAATGCTTCTTTGGTTTCCCAACGCTTTCCATTTTCCATTGTTTTGGTTTGGAGTTGCCCCAAAAAAATAAGAAAAAAAAGTGAAAAATCACTAAACTACTGAACTGTTACTAAGGTTCAACGAACTTGCCACAAATGAAGTTGCAAACCAAAGCCTACTTGTCTGTCTGTGCCACATGTGCAATATGCCTGCCAAGTCAATCGTCTCTCTTCTCCTTTATTTTTTAGTTTGCATTGTGTTTGCCTCAATGGAGTTGTTCCTCTCTCTCCCTCTAACTTGAATTGCTCTACATTTTGATGCTCTCTTTTTATTATTTCTCTAAAATTCTCGCCTGGCCGCGTTTTTAATTCGCACCGCGCGCCAAAAAAAAATGAAGCTTTAAAAACCAACGAGCCCAAAAGTCAGTGCACTGGAACCATAGACAGACCATAGACAGCTAAACCACAAGCCCCCCTTTCACTTGGGTTACAGTTAGCCCAAAAGTGTGCTGATTCTTTTTAACGACTTATTGGCCCAGTGGCCGGAAAATTCATAATTTCGGAAAAAGGTTCAAATCTTTGGACAAACTTTAAGAGCATTTTTCTAGTTCCCTCAGAAAAAACGCGCATTGAAATTCAATTCGCGGCAGTTCTGACGGCTTCTCCCCTCCGTTTTTATCTGTCTGGGCCAGCTGTTGGCGCAGGTTTCAGGCTCTTTTTTTTTTTTTGTAGGTTTTTTATGGTATTAACACGAGGGCTTATTTAAAAGTTTGTGAATTTAAGAAGAAAAACTGTTGCTCTCAGATTCTTCCAATTATTTTACCTCCCGAACCTGAACACGAATCGGCAATTCTGTGTTTAGAAACATTTTGGTTCATAAAACTATTTAAGTATAATTTTTTTAATTTTTATAAATTTTTGTTGTGAAATGTTGTTAATCGTATTTGAACTCGGTACATAACGACTTCAAGAAACGAATTAAATCAAGATTTGGGTTCAAACTAGCGCGTACATACTTCTCATATTAAGGAAGGAACTGTGATATGTTTTTGATACCATTTTTAATTGTGGTCGACTCGTCTTAGTCATTAGCTAATCAAATCCAATAACAAAACAAAAAATCGTATTAAGATGCTCTGAACCAAAGCTCGAATCAAAACCTTAGTTGCTCAGTTAGTTAAGTAACCTGTCCGCGAATAGAACCTTATGCTTCACGTCTGGTTCGAGCATCCGTACCCAACCTTCTGCAGAGTTTTAGAGTATTGCAGCCCTGCTCAAAATTAAATTTCGCACTTAAAGAATATTTTTAATATATAAAATTTATTAGCTTCATCTTCCGTCTGTTTGTCAATATTTTTCAAAGTAATATTAATAATATCAAAAAAAAAATTTAATGTCGATATTTGATATATCGGGTCTAAAAATCGAAAAACATCGATAAATCGTTATCATCTAAAGCTTAAGAAAACTGAAGAGTTTTTAAAGAACGTCCTCACCAAATGACCATTTCTTGTGGCCGTTATATCTTATCTTTCTAAGAAAATTTGACCAAAAACCCTGGATCTAAAATAAATTCCTAGCCGACGCAAATCGATTTTAAATATTAAGGATATTTAACGATTTTCCTTTTCGAACAGAACTGAAAAAATCCATTTCTTTTTAATCTATTTAGATATCGCACTTCTACTAAGAAAATAAGGTATAAGTGAAGAAAATGTCACCAAGAAACCGTGGGTCTAAGATAAATTCCTTGCCCGCGAAATTGACCTCAAAGAATAAAGACATTTATAGACTTTGTCTTTTCGAACAGGACCGAAAACCCCATTTTTGTTTATTCTACTTAGAAGAATCGCACCTTCACGAAGAAACATCGTATAAGAAAAGAAAATCTATCACGAAATACCGTACCTGGATTAAGTTAAATAAAAGAATTCATTGTAGACTCATGGTTTCTGCGCAAAATTTCCCGAAGAGTTCGTTTTATCTATACGTTTTGTGCAGAACAAAATCGAGAGTCTTGTTCGGGGGTGCCACAGAAATCTCTAGAGATTTTGCAGACGGTTGGTTTGTAAATCTCTTAAAAAATTCGTTGGTGCCACAGAACTTCGAGAGATTTCATTTTCTAATTAGAAAATCTAGTTAGAGCACCAGTTGATCCAATTGATGTTCCATCTCTAAAAACAGGGCTGAATTTCTCGCAAAAAAATTTCCCTTATTTTAGTTGTGGGTTAATTTGATGATTAACTGAAATTTTTTGATTGTGTTATATGTTTTATGATGCGTTTTAAAATAATAATTCATATTGAAGTCATATTCTCCATAATTATAATGGAAAATTTAAAAATTTTTTGCCGCCAAACATGAGAAATAGTTCTCCATCCCTCAATCCGCTAGCTGTCATGTAGAGGGCGACACGCCGTCAGAGGGAGCTAGGGTGAAAAGAGGATTTTAAAATCTCCCAACAAAACATAAGAGGTTTGAAACCAACCAAATGAAATTTCTGTGGCACCTAAGAATTGGAATTCGGTTGGAATGTGGTTGGAAGAGGTTTCTGTGGCACCCCCGGTTATGACAATTTATTTCTGCAATTACCATAAAAATGTTTTATTATATATCGTTAATAAAAATGCCGAAAATCGTCCAACAAAAATATCGATATTTCGACATATAGATCAACTATTATCCGGATTATATCGAAATGACGATAAAATATTGAGAACCTACTAGTCTTTACCTGTCTTTATGTACATCATTTATTTACGCAAATAATTGGCTGTCGTCATGACAATCTAAACTCATTATAAAGTTTTTCAAAATTCTCGATGTTTTTTCTCTCATTTACTTGTAGACAATTATCAACTATTACATTTTTGCGATAATCCAAGTAAGAGATTAAAACCGAAACCGAAACAGTAATATTTAACCGCTAAAAACACTTTAAAATAATTGTAAATTGAAAACCGTAACCCGTATAACCTTTATTCAAATACCCGGACAACAAAAAAAAGTAAAAGTGTTGTTTTCGCTTTTTCCCTTTACTTAAACGGTAAAGATTTTAGTTAGCTGCGTTCTCTTTCTCATTCCACATATTTCTCTATATAACATTTGTTTGTGTGAAAACGTAAGCATTTACTCATATTGTTGTTGTTTGCGCGATCGCCTTTTTCAAGTTACCCTCTTCCTTGAAATCTGAATTAGAAAGAAAGCCTTAAACATTCTAATATATTATACGTTATACATTATAATCTTAATAGAACCTAATCTCTTAACGCCAAGACAGGTTTTTTAGGTTTGGTTACAGAAGTTAGTTGCGGGAGGAAAATTGCCATACACAAACTAAATGAAACAGCTTGCTCATTATATAAAATTCAAAAAGTCAGTGACCCACCAAACTGCCCTCGAAGTATCCTGCCATCATTATTATCATCATCATTTTGTTCCTTTTATTTCGCTTACCTGTTCACTTTGCGTGCTCCCTTTGTGTGTATGTCTGTCTGTTTGTACTTTTATCTTTGGGCCTTCCAACTCAACGAAGTTCTTTTACCTGCTACCTGCATCTGCATTCTAATCAGATGTGCCCTACCTCGTTACATCTCTTACCTGTCTCTGGTGCTGCCAACTTGTTGCCATTTTGACCCTTAAGGAGGGGCAATTGGAAATCCTCTTTGTCTGTTTTTGGAAAGAGAAACTTTGGGAATGCATTTGATATGCAAAGCAAGTTGGCTGAGGTGTGGAAATGTAGATGCTTTTCACTTAGAAAAGTCTTAAAGTGTGTGTGTGTGTCTCTGTGCTAAGTGGATTTCACTCATGCTTGTGGGGCAAGAAGATTTGGGTTTCAATTTTATTTAATGTCACAAAAATAACTAAAATTTGGCAAAGCTTTAATGTGGATTCGACTTAAGCTAGGTAGGTTCTAAAGAAAAGTGTGTAAAACCGTAGAGTGAAAACCTGTTAAAAAATAAGATGCCGCCAACTTAAAACACGAACGAAATTTTCCAAATGTTTTAAGTGTTCTTTTGAGATGAAGAAAGTTAAATCAAAAAATTCTTCATGAAGTGAAATCATTGTAAAAATTTTGAATTTTTCCACGCACGCCAAATTTGTTTGTCGTAACTTCGAAAGTTTGCATTGAATTTGACTTCACACTCGGAAATTTGGTTAGCGACAAATTTATGCATTCCACCATCCTTGTGGTTTGTCTTTAGTAACTGACAAATTATCAACTTGTTGCGGTAGATAAATTCTGATAAATAAAAAACATTGTCTTGCAAGAGCAAACTTTGTAGTTTGCGATAGAGTGTACACAGTGTGAAGACAGTACGCAAACTTTTCGAAAAGTTGCCCTAGGATCTGTTTTTTCAAGAGTTTACCCGTACATAAATATAGCCTTCACACACAAATCAAACTAATTTTGACGAGTTTTTTTGTTTTTGATCAATTTAGTTTGCAATGTGTTGGTTCTATCGACCTGATCTTAACTCCAAATTTTTGTTTTTGCTGGCTCAAGTTCATCCGTACCATCTAGGTTATGAAAAAAGCAGGAGCTTTTTGATTTATGTTTCCCAAAATGTTTCGGACCCACATCAGGGTCTGTATTCAGGGGGCTAACAAAAAACATTAAACAGATTAAATTAACAAGATTCATACATACATATTTACGGGGCAAGTACGACTGCTCGCCACGGAGTTTTGATATGAAACCAATTTCCTTAAATGTTTGTGTCAAATAGGTTCCTGAATATATGAGCACAATTTTTTGTGTCAGTCTTGAAGTTTAGCCTAATGTCTTTTGGTATGTTAATAATGTTCAACATATCCAGAGTAAAGCGTTTGTGGTAAAATGCTCGTTGCTTCAAAATGTAGATAATAACCGCTCTCAGTACAATAAGCCGCAAACGCTGTTTTTGGTGTATTGATGATGCTGCGTTTTTTTATGTCCGACTTTGGTCCAGATAGTCTTGTCTTCAGTCGTCCCAACATATAATTTCTTACATATATTGGACCCGTCTACAGCGCATGGTATTTTGTTTTTAATAAGTTGTTTCTGTCAAACGTTGATGTTATTGAACAATGACTTGAATTAAGTTGGTTTGTGAGCAATTGTGATCTGTTATCGGTCGTTAAAGTCTGCTTTTGCGAGTCTTTCTGAGTACCACATGTGGGACTGACTTGTATGTTTTGGTCTGTTCTTTGATGATCGTCTTAATAATGCTCTGAGGGAAATCATACTTTGGCAAAAGTTTTTTGATTATACTGTCTCTGTGAAAAATTGGATCACTAGTGTCAATTCTCTACTTGGCTAGATTTTTCGATGTGTTGTAGGTTTTTGATACCAGTTTACCTTTAAATTGTTGTTTATTTTGTGCACTGCTGAGTCAAGATTAGGTAATTTGTTGTCTTTTTCTACATCAAAGGTAAATTGTATGTTCTTAGAGATCTGTAAGAGTCATAAATTCAATCAATACTCGCTTAAAATACGTATGCGGTGTGACTGATACTCAAAATTTCACTGTCGAGTCAGACACCCACTCTTTCTGTTATTGGTATTTTTGCGACGGTGTCTCCCGGTTGATCATCTATCAAAGTGGAGGCACCGCATACCGCAGTCACACATAAGTAAAAACATAAGTATGCATAACTTATATTGCTCTCGCTCTCATCTCTTTTCTCTCTTCTTTGAAAAAGTAACGGCAAATACCGTTTAGTTGTTGTTGTTATCTTAACAGAGAGAGATAGAGATACAAGTGAGAGAGAGTGAGAGATAGGAATTGAAAGAGTGTTTTTGGGGTGATTCCATCAACACTCGCTCTCTTCTTGTGGAAATAAACAAATTTTGCCGCACCAACGAGACACTTAACTTGCTTAAGGACTTCTTCCACGGGACGGATGAGCTTGAGCCGCAAACCCAAATATTTCAAATAATTTGCTTTAGAATTGTTCATGTTAAAAGTTTTGAGTGCTGATTTTCTAGTAATTTTTCTTTTATTAATCATCGCCATGAACTAAAAGGGAAATCTTATCATGATTTTTGAAAATCTTTAAGAAAATTACCTTGACGCTTACATATCCTTTTTCCACCGTCTCAAAAGATTAAATTGGTTACACTCGATTTGCTGACAGCCACTTCAATTTTTAACCCCACCATCTACCCACTCACACCTGCTGGGCGATATTTCATTTTGTTGTTGCCTTTGGGGCAATCCTTTAAATAAGATTTTTGCACAGCCATTGTTGCCAATTCTCCATTCCCCCAATACTTTGGGCCATTCCTTTTGTTTCACTCAAGTGGCCGTCGGGTATTGCACATGATGATGCTCCATTTCCTTGCTTTGTTGGCTTCCATCTCCTTCCTTCACCAGCTGTCGGCAATTGCAACGTTTTTTGATGATGACGACAAGTGGCCAACTTTTGTTTTGTGATTTGCTGTGAAAGAGCTGTTGGTTTTACGGTGGTTAAAGCCGGGTGGTTGGTTGGTTTGCTTGCAATTCGAGTTAATTTTCATAAAATTGAAAACATTTTACTGAATGACACTTCAAGTGGCTGAGCTGACTGTTGAGAGAATTAATTTGAGATTTGGGGAGAAAGTTTAATATAAAATCAGGCTCAATCTACATAGATTGCTGACAAAGTCAGGCCTCAGCGCTTGTCAAAGTAAAGTTTTGAACTTATGTTGCTTTCCGCGCATCAAGGCTAGGAGGTCAATGTCAGTATGCTACCGAAATGGCAGAATAAATGCTTTAAAGTTTCTAATAAAAACTAAAACCGAAAACAATTGTCTTTGTTGCTTGTCGTCTGTTGTTGTTGTTGCTAATTGCTATTGCATGTGGAGCAACAAAAAATATAGATGTACATTATTTAATTGCAGTAATTAACCAAAAGTGAAACCACTCAAAAGTGACACAGAAAGTCGAGTGCAAAAATAACAATAAAAAGCAAAAGGTAAACATAAACAAAAGTGTGACAAAAACTTAATGAGCAACCCACGCCGGCGCCTGTGGATAGATAATTAGGCAACCAAAAACCCAACACCAACACCAAACACGTGACGACCATGGCTCTGGGCTAGAACCGCCTTGTGCGTGACACACACACATTTCGGAACCACACCCACCCGAAAAGCCAACCCAGAACCACCATGTCGCTACGCAGCAACAAGTTGCAAAGCCAACAATCAACGGGCAGCAACAACAGCAGCAGCCACAATAGTGGGAATAACGTTTTAGGCACCCCACAAATGCAGCATCTCTCAGCCACTGCACCACCGCCCATGGTCTATCAGCAGCAGCAGCAACAGCTTTTGGCCCAGCTGCAGCAACAGCACAAGTTTCAGGCCCAACAGCTGCATTTAGCCGCTTCAGCCTCCCAGTCGCCCAATGGCAATGCCAAGTACGGACCCTCGAGCAACACCAGTCGCAATAATCTGGCCACTTTAGTGGCGGCCATCAATGGCCATGAGACATCTAACCCGGGTGTAGGATCTGCTGGTGTCTATCAACTATCCCCAGCTGCCGCCTCTCGGGTGGCTCATCCACCACCCCATTCGCCTTTGGGTCCGCCTTCATACAGCGCTGCCACTGCTCAACCAGCCTTCTCCTACTTTGCGGCGCAACAGTTGCATCATCCCTCGTATCATCAAACACATCAACAACATCATCATCATCAGCAGCAGCAGCAACTACAACAGCAGCAGCAGTTACCACCACCCGATCTCACCGATGGCATTGATCGACCCTCCATGGGTCCACCACCAGATTCACCCAGTGCGGCTCAAACTGCGGCCGATTTGGAGCAACAACTTTGTGTGGTGGCCAAAATGCAAAAATCAGTGACCATTACCGTAACACCGCAGCGTAGCAATTCTATGGATTTTCTTAATTTCGAGGAGAAACGTCAACTTATAGCTTCATCGTTGTCTTTATCCGATATTTTGCAAAGCAATAATCAGCAGGCCAAGGAGGCGGCTGTTAATGGCAGTCAAAGTGGTGAGTGGCAACGTAATTCATAATGAATTATCGATATAAATTTAATTTCTTTAAATTTACGAAACATCGATAAAGTATTATTTAATAAGATATCAATCGATTAATGTATCAATGTATCGATATAAGACAAATTAATTTTGATCCTTAAACATTGATCGTTCAATACTTAATATTGATACTCTTTAGGGCCGATTTCACATATTCAGAATAAATTCTAAGTTTAACTAATACATACTAGCTATCTAGAAGAAGTGAAATAGGAACTTAATAGAATAAAAGTTATTCATCGATTAAATAATATTAACTGTGCAAAAATTGTAGATTGCATACGAATCGAATAAGTCGAATAGTTCAAGATATAGTGTAAAAAATTGGGATAGGACAAGAATACTATAAGCTTAGTCGGTCTGCTTGCGAATGAATCCAAAATGTAACGTCCCAATTGAAACTGAACGGAATATGTTTAAGAATGATTCATATGGGGGATATATCGCTTCAAGACTGCCACAACTCAAGATTATCCATTTTTGAATAAAACGCGCTTTTAGTTCTCAATAAATTTTACCTAGAAAAATTATGCGTTCAATTCTGAGTTAATTTAGTAAAATATAACAAACTACCTAAACCCGCAGCGACTTTGTCAGCGTCCAGGATTTTAAGAAATTATATAAATTTTGTTACTTGATCTTGTAAACAGTAGAAATATCAAAATGTTGCGTGGTAAATGCAGTGGCCTGTACACATGTAAAATTGTTTCCCATTCCGTCCTAAAGGACCCAACCAAATTTTCTAAAATCCGGAATTATATGTGAATGGGAATGTCGGGTGTAGCGATATTACCGTACAGCGCCCGTATTAAGATTATGTATTTCACAGCAGCATCAGCATTGCTTGCCCATATTAAGAAACGTAAAGATTCCTTAGTCTTTCCCAAAAATGAAAGAGACAATACTTTTGGATAAAACTTCAACGTAAGTCCCGTTTTGTTGAACCAATATTTACGAACTAAATATGAATACAAATTGACCTCTTGGCAGCCAACCTTCAACCGTAATTCAATTCAAAATGGCTTTCCCCTAGTCCCCTCTCTCTTCATGCGCTCTCCACTCTTTCCCGTGTCCCTCATTCCTCCCCCCATGAAATTAGTATAAGGTGGTCGCGTCGTGTCAGCGGCTCTCTCGTTTAGTATTTTATTATCAGTGCTTAGCTGGCTGTCAACAGAGAAGGGACATGTTGGCGTTTTACTCATACTAACGATTTCAATATTGCCACAAAAGCTTTTTAAAAACTTTCACTTCTCAATTGCACTTATTTGACAGATTTTGCGAGCGGGACCGCCTCATACTTAGTAGCCATACTTATTGCTTCATGCATTCAACACATACCTTAATTGTGTGAGTGCAATTCGTTCCCTTACTCACTCTCTCTCGTGATGGAAAACAGCTTAGCACAATGTTGCCTGAACGCAATAGCTCATTTATTTGCCCCATACAAACTTTTCTTTGGTGTTTTCCCACACTTCGCGGTCAAATCTTCAAAATGTTCTTTCTTAGTGCGCCTCTGCATAACTTAGGTCCATTCCAGTTTGGATGTGGAATAGTCTCATCTCACATGGAAAGTAAGAGATATCAGTATGAAAATTTTACACAAAATAATATACAATACAGCGTATATTTCTGCATCATTAAGGGCCGATTTCACATTTTCTACATACAGCTATCTTTCACATAAACTAACACATAACAGTGTAAAATCGCCAGAAATAGGTACTAAGTCAAAAAATCTTATATTTTTAGTTATGACAGTCTTGAAGTAATTGAGCGAAGTAATTGAGGGGGTCAATTTGTTTGGATGAGAAGAAGTAACCACATTTAAAAGCAAAAACGAAATAAACGAAAAATTCTAAAAACAAAAATCAAGACAAAATCCTTAAATGTCTTCAAAATAAGAGATCGATTTGCGCTACCTAAGAATTCATGTTAAGCCCATGTCTTCTTGTTAAAATTTTCCTAGAACTTTTCGTAGATTTCATTTTTTGCTAAACGCTTTGTGCCCCACATAATATTCAGATTTATTGAATATCGATTTGGTTATCGATTTATAAAATAAGGATATTTTGTATGTATATTAAGGGTTAAGAAATTTTATGTAAGACCGAGACCCTCAAGTTTAATAACAACTCCTCGTTGGTTGCCTGGTATTATAGCGATGCTGCTGGCCAACGTGAGCGTTCCATATCATAATGGAACTATTAATGCGAGGTATGTTAGCACAAGGCCCGGGTTTCTTTGTCAAATCATTCCAAAAAAAAGAGAACCTTTTTGAAATTTTTAATCATTTACCAAAGTCCGAAAAGAATTTATTATAAAATATTCAGGCCGGTTCCCGTTTTCGATTTCAATGAAATCATGCCGAATTGGAATCGATAAGTGGTCCCGGTTTCAAAAACCGATCAGTTTATTATGCTTACGTCTTCAAAGATCAATGTATCTTTATTCGACTGTAAACCTAAATTTAGAATCATTTCCTGGGAATCCAGGAAGAGATTATAAGATCATTCCTAATGGTGTTTCGAATTCAATTTAACAACATTATATGGAAAGCTACAAGCTTAGATGAGTTTTTAAGAAAATCCAAGGTCACACAGTTCTTCAATTGGCTGTACAGGCATTTTCTTGCTTTTAGTAGTCGAAGGCTTACAATAAAAATTTCCTTAACCTCCTTTCGTAAAACAAAATTCTCATCGCAATATTTGATCGATTTTTGCACTGTTTTCGAAATTCAGTAATCTGTGAGATCTATAGTTACAGATTGTTCATTGAAGAATGGCCGAAAATACTTTTTACACTGTGGAGCACCAGATTAAAAAGGGAATGGTTTTACTTTTAATCTTGTGGAGCTCTTAATTCAAGAATGAGTTATCTTGGTTATGAGTTTGTCAAGCTCTTAATTCAAGAATAGTTGATCTTGGATTTGATTCTGTCTAAATTTTATTTGATTTTAAAACTGTTGATGCTTAGTAGTTCTGAAACTCTTGAATCAAGAAATACGAGATCAACATTTTCTAATTGGATTAAGAATTTTCGTTCTTACCCTAATTCTCATTCTTACCCTACTACGGAAATCGACACTTGAACCAGGTATGAATTTCTCTTTTTTTTTTCTTTTCACAAGAAAAACAGTCCTGGCCATATTTCCGACTTGAGCCAACTATGATGTGCTTGAAATATCTCCAAAATATTAAATCATTTACATTTCTTAAACCACACAAAATGCAACTTGAGCAAAAAGCAATTCAGTCAGACATTGTAAGCATTGCCAACATTACTTTCAGCATTGAAATCCAAGTGTAGCTTAAATGTTTCTTAAGAAGAAACCCTCTAATTGGGAACGTGTCCTCCTGTTCCTTTTTAATTGTCTAGAGTTCAATTGAATACTTAATTGGTTACGGAAGTTGAAACTTATACTACATATTTTCAAATATGTATCTCTGCATTTTCATCACAACAAACAAAGGTTTTTTCAATTTGAAATCTACCAAAGTTGGTTGTGTTTTTTGTTGATTCGTTTGTTTTCTGGTGAACAGTTTTCATTTGTTTTTATTTTTTTTTTACACATGGACGCAGAACGGAAATGTTATTTGCCGTCGACGTGCCCCAAAATGGTTGACTGCACTTGAATGTTGGAGTAGTATTGATAAAAGTCAGAGCCAGAGGAGGATGAGAGAGTTGGTGGAAAACGTGAGGGGAATGTATGGAGAGGTAGGTAGGGTGTGTGTCCACAAAGTTGTCAACTTTTTATCTGTTGTCTATGGCAAACAATATGGTGCTTGGTGTCAGGTAAACTGAAGAGCATGAGGCTTAGTTTAGCACTTGTGGTTGCATATCAGGTGTGGCTTTGTGGAATGTTGAATAACTTTAAAATTGATTAAGTTTCTGATATGTTGGGCTGGGAACAGTCTAACGCTTTTATGTTATTAAAACAAGAGCGAAAACTTTTTACATTTTATAGAAATTTAGATAGAATAGATTTTCATATATTTACTTGCTATTAGCAGTATGAAAATAATATTGTCAGAGTGACCGTATAAAAAACATTTTTGAGTAAATTTGTGTTAAATTTTGAATAGAAGTGAATTTTACATCATATTAAATTTATATGTACATTCATCCTCACACAAAATCATTTGACTCCCACTGCTCTCAACTGACTCATAATCAGGCGTCATCAATCAAAATATACAACCTCCTAACACACAATAAATTTAACAACAAATTGAAACTAAGCGACAACAAAATCTAAAGAAGAAAAGAGAAGACAAGCTTGACGCATTGTAATTTCAGACACACAACCTCATTATCGTGTTCATTCCAAGCACACCAAAAAAAAAACCGCAAACAGCGTGTTTATTTTTAGTAAATTAACTAAACTTGGTTTATTGGTTGCAATTAAAAAGGTTTGGTGCTTCGCATTTTATTGTTTCTCTGAGGAGGTTTCTGAGGAATTTTCAAGTTCAACAAATAAAATTCCTTTTTTATTTGCTGGGGAGAATGGACATTGGCACGTGTCTCTCTGTCAGGTATTATAATTCAGTGTGTCAAAGCCAACTGATGAATCAGATTTGTTATTTGCTGTTCAAGTTGGTGTCGATGTCTCCAGATTGAATTTGCTGTTTGACTGCTTTTGTTTTGGTTGTTTTTGTTTTTGCCAACCGCATTCCTTGAATTATTTGTTGGTTTTGCCTGCAATTTGTTACGAATGGCTTAAAGGAATGTTATTTTTTTTATCAACTTGTTAAAGTGAATTAAGATATATACACGAACTTTGGAAAGATGATATATACACATATTTGTTAACAAAAAGTAACTAAAAGCAATAATTTTTTATTGCTTGCAAATAAAAGTTTAAAGCATTCTCATCAGGCACTATAATATACTACAGATTTTGTTTGCATTTGTTTCGCTACTTTTTTCTATCTCAAGTTGCTGTAGCCGCTATGTTGTTACTTATAGTTATACTATACTAAATATGTGTAGTTTGGTATTAAAGTTTTCCATATTTATTCAAACTCAGATTAATCAAATTGGTGACCCCGACGAAATCTTTTTTTTGATTTTATTTGCAAGTCCTACAAAGTTAAAAAATTTACTCTGATAAGGCTTAGGATACAAATAAATTACTCTAGTCATGAAAATAATTCTATATATCGAAGTATCGATATTTTTGTTTATCGAATATTTTTCTAAGGCGATATATTGGATATCGAATAAATTTGGTGATATTTTCTTCGATATTTATCTCTCTACGTTTTATACATAAATATTATTATTCTATTCAAATTAATTATCTGGGGAAAGATCCCATTAATATAAAATCATATAAAACTTTGCACAATCAGTTTCTGAATAAAATAAAATACGCATCGGGACTGTTTTTACGAACTTCATAATAATCAAACAAGCATGTCATGTTATGTTAACCAACACTACAAGCAGCTTCCCTCGATGCTCCGACTGTACGGATGTTTCAAAAACTTCCTGGTTTTATGGATAACCGAAGTAATTTGGCTTATTTCGTCATATGTTTCGTCACCATACTTAAGATAAAATTAAGCCGAGAATTTGAGTTGATTTTAATTTAATTTGTGGTGGGTCATACTGCTCCATCATCATGTAAGTCTTATAAAGATAAATAGAAATTTAAAGACAAAAGCCGAAAGAAATAGATTACTTGAGTACTTGTTAATAAAGATAACAAGCCAAAGCTTTTGTTGGATGAATCTATAGACCGCATCAAACGACATAATTGAATAATTGATGATCCTCCAGAGGTATGCATTTTCATTCGAATATGCTAACCAGACAATTAACTATAGGGATTTTAAATCTATGTAAGCAGACTAAATATATCAAATGTAAATGGGCTTCTATTTATTACTTGTCGACTGCGCAAAGTCAACTTATGATTCTCAACTCTTATATCTCGTACCTATTTGATATATGTGTACCAGCAGTCAAGGTTTAGCACACAAAAAAAAAACACAAACACGGATGAGAGATACTACATTTGAACGATGGAAGCGGTATAGAACCCTTAAAAAATTTGTACCTAAACTCTATACCCCTCTGTGATAATAGTTTAAGTTTTGTCTGTGTTATTCCATGTGATGTACTTAAATGTATATTACAATTTAAGTCTAATGCTGAAGACCTAAGTCTAATGCTATTAGACCTATTTTAATTTTGTCATTCCTTTCCAAAGTTTTTGAGATATTAATGGTAACACAGATGCAAAGATTTCTAAAAGAAAATTCAAAGCTCAGTGACAAACAATCGGGCTTTAAGAAAAGTAAAATTTTCAAATGGTGGAGGACATTCGTAATAAGGTAAATGGTAGCAATGTTAGTTGCTTTAATATTATTAGATTACAGCAAAGCGTTTGATACTGTAACCATAGGATATGTCTGAATATTCCAACCCTCTGAAATTCTGTAAATAGTTCTGTTCTGTAGTTTTAACCCTTTGCAAAGAGAAACTTCGGTTCTGGGATTTTCTTTAAAGAGAATGGAGCACAAGGTTTTGGATTGAAACTTCTTCTTCTTTTAATTTATTAATTTCGCATGTAATATATATGATTTCAAATAAAAAAGTTTCACTTAATATATGTAAAAAAGTAAAATAAACTTGGTCTGACATTAGAAAATGGTGACCCCGACGCTAGTTATCTTTTAAGTAAGATGTAACAATTTTGTGAATAATTTCATCTTAGTTTTCAGTAAAAAAAAGGTTTCGGTGTCACTCGTGGATACTCATTTACTTAATTTATGAAAGTGTAGTAGTAAAATAAATTGGATCTTTCTTTAGACAATGGTGACCCCGACGTCTGAAATATTTTAAAGCTGCCTGTACACTTATCATATTACTGTAAAGAAAAACTTCCATCCAATAGAACTATTCCAAATTCACGAAAGAAGGCTACATTTTTGAAAAACTTAGAGGTATTGGCTTTGCTTCTTTATAAATCAGAAGAAGGTGACCCCGACGCTAGCTTTTTTTAAGGTAAAATGTATCAAGTTCGCTAATCCTATAAATGTAAAGGGCAGGATTCGAAAGTACTTATTTACTTACCTTATAAATGAATCATTTTCATGCATCAAAAAGTGGTTATTTTCCTTTTTATTTTACTTAGCTTTTAGCATTTTAAATGTTAAAATTATCGTACCGCAATTTCGTACATCAAACTTGTGGGAACTTTTTCCTTTCCGCCTTTTCAATCTTGGCTTTCCAATATTTGTTATTGTCATTTCCGTTGATAAACAAAAGAAGACAATCTCCCTTCCCTCTTATCTATCTACCTTTTTCCCATGACTTTGCTTAAATAAATTGATTGCTCACAAGTAAAACAACAATAACAAATGGTTAAATCAATAGAAATCAATTTACGACTAGCAATTATTTTTGCCACAAATTGCCTTCAATAAAGCATAAATCGAACTTCTATATTTGTACGTATGGACCCCAAAGCGTTTTCCAATTTCAAAAGTTCATTTCCCATGTCAAATAACTCTTCGCCCCAAAAACGATTTGGATTGCCAGCTGTGAATTTCCCCTTTTACCCCTTTTCCGGACTTTAAACGTTTTGCTTTTGCCCAGCTGGGTAATATCTTTCCCTCTCTTTTTCTCTATTGATAAGAAGTGCATAAAAAAAACAAGTCTTTTCAATGTCAGCGAACTAAAATTTCATTGAAGTCGTTTCACTTTTTTTTTTTTTCAATTTGCACGCCAATTTTTCTGTCAGTTCTACAGTTGTTGCCTATTAGCTGTAAAAATACAGTAGCAATGAAATTCAAGTGGAGAGGAATAGAAAGGTGAAGATGGGGGCATGGGTATGTCAGATTGAGAGACAGCTCGGAAGCACAGTAGATGGAGTAAGAGATGCGTGCGTGAGAAAATCGATTTAGTTGTTTTAGTTTAAATGTACACAACAAACCAATGCTGCTGAACTGCTGCTGCTTTGTTTTGGTAGTGTGTGAAAACTTAGCTTTGCACAATAAGTTTCCACTTATCACGCTCTCATCTCTAAAATGAAGAGAAAGAAAATGGCTTTAACATGATTTCCAAACCTGGCATGTGAATACTTCGCATAGCCTTTGTTTTGTCAGTTGTGGATAACATACAGAGCGGTGGCAACTGACTGGCTATTTTTATATCATAAAAGCTGGCCTGGAAGCTGCGTGTTATTTTCTGTCATATCCACTTTTTTTCTACCAAATTTAATTTCGATTGCTTTTGTTTCACTCTTCGAGCTTCGATGATGTTGATGATGATGATGGTTCGATTGACAGCCATTGAAACCAAATTTGGACACACTCACACATCGACCCATTCTGCTAATCGAATGGCATTAATCAATAAAGTGGCGTCGAAGTTTTTTGCTGATTAACTTTGCTATTTTTGACGCGGGAGAGGCTTTGGCTTACCTAACAAAACTTGTTAAGTTTGCACATTTGTTTACATTTAACAATTTGTTAGACTTTTTTCCATGTTCATTGTGGGAGTTGAAGGTGTTAATGAAGCTTAGGCAGTTCTAATCATCATTTGTGTATTCTCATCATTGTTTACCATAATAACAAGAGTTGTATAATACAATTTTGCAGTCACGATTTGAAATTTATGCGCAAATTTCTCAAGAAATTTGTTAAATCTGTTTAGTTAACATGTGTGCCTTAAGGTGTTGAAAATGTGCGATAAGAGTTGTGTTTGCTCACAAAGTGATTGATACATTTTGTACTTAAAAATGGCTTAAGTGAATAAATAAATAAATTTGTGGGTTAGATATGAAATTTTCGTTTGGGTTGAGTATTATATCCCTAGTGTGAAATTGGAAGTCAAATTGATGTCTTAATCTTAATCTTTCAATTTTAAATCAAGATACACTCACACACCACAAAGGAGGCTGGTCTACTGTACAGCTGTTTCATGAATCTCCCGATACAATCTTCAGCAGTCTTTGCCTGTCTTCAGCGAGACGTTTATTTTGGTTGTTTTTTATGTTTGTTCATTAATTTTTAAATCTTGACTCACACCACAGAAGAGGCTGATCAACTGTACAGCTGTTTCATGATCTCTCGATATAATTATCAGCAGTCTTTGCCTAATTTCAAGAGTTCACTAAAACAGTCTCATATTAATCTCTATACATATCAATTAATCTACCTTGAGAGTAAATTTTTCCAAATGAAAATTACTGTCAAAAATATATTATTATTAAGCTACCTTATTATGTATTAAGCTATCATTTGCAGCTAATCCCATAACAAAAACTTAAGTTAAATACTTAAGAAAAACATTTTTCAACTAAGTTTTCAGCTTCTTTTCTCTATGTGAACTTTTAAATCCAAAAATAAACTTCAACTACGGTTAATTAATTTTACTTTATGCTGCCTAAGAGAGACAGAGCGAGATGGAGAAAGCAGTGCTTAAAAGTCATCTTCCAAAAACTTTGTCCTGTTAAACTTTTGACAGACAAATTGGCCTGCAGCCAGACAAATAGCAAATAAGAAAAGTGGAAGGAAAAGTAAAGAGCAATTTGAAACTCAAATGGCTATAGACACCTGGACAGTAGAAACGTCTGAGCAAAGAAATACAAAATTATGACTCTAAAATAAATACAGCAGTAGTTAATTATTTTTCTGCATTATGAGAATTTCATTTTAAAATTGACCTCTACCTATTGACCGATTACCATTATTGTGATTAATGACTGAAGTTTGCATTTGCTTTTGGGTGCGGTTCCGTTTTGTCTGATCGATCATTGTTCGATTTATGTCTAGACATTTTACCCAAATGTGACAAGTTTAGTGTTCAAGCTACAACTGGTTTGAGGGTTATTAAGAGCATTAGGCACATTAATCATCTTGAGATGAAATTGACTTAAGATCCATCCATCGAGAGGTCATGGCTATGACAAGCCTACTTTAGATAAAAATGCTAAATGGCTTTTCAAAAGCTTGTTAAATGAAGTTTAACGCTTTTTTGTATGAATGAATGGAGCCTCAGGGCATTTGATGTGAAATGATAAGTTTAGACACAGAAGAGTTTGAAGAGCAAAGTTAAAAGTGATTTATTTGACATGAATGTCTTAAAACTTTTAGTTGCTGAACATTTACGTCAAATAAATCATTTTTAACTCTTTACAAAAAAAACTTCTTTGCACAAACAGACAAACAATTTGCAAACAAACATTTGCAGATAACAAAAAAAATAGTTTTATTCAACAATTTTATTTTGTATGTGAGAATTTGTCAAATCGATTGCGAGGAAATTAGTTCATAAACAATTCTAAAAAATTCTTACTTAAAAAAAAAAAAAGCAACAAATTATTTGCACACATAATTTTTTACACAAACTCTCAAATTAATTCCAAAAATATTATTTTTGTATTAATATTCATTTAGCTTGGCATCTTTTACACATTTCACATTTACATTAGATGTCGACATGTTTGAACACAAAATGGTATACAAACTGGCAAAAAGTTTGCACAACAAATTCATAGTTTTTATGCTTTGTAGAGAGCTTTGACCATTAGATCCGCAAATGGCATAGAACACATCATTTAGTTATATTTCCACACATGAAGTTGGTCGAAATAGACAAATTATTTGCCTGTTATAAATGGAACACAATAATAATTCAACACATATCCAAGTCCTTTGTCCAAACTCCTAAATTGGACAAACTATTTGCCAAAGTTTTTTACATAATGAGGTGGACGTTCTGTTAATATTTTTCCGAATTAAGCAAAAGTCAATTAAGCAATTAATTTGCCCAAATTTTTATTAAAACTTTGCAAGTCTTAAAACTAAAACTATGGTTCCATAGGCATTTTATTTGATCGGATGTATCCGAAAAGTTTTTTTATTTGGCTTAATAAGACAAATTTTCAAATCAAAAAAAAATTTTCAATATATTTAAAGTTTGCACAAACTATTTGAACAAATAATTTGTACAAAAGCAGCTTTGTTGGAGCCAAATTTGTTTGTCTCTTTCTAGCAAACTTTTAACCAAACCGTTAAGTGATCCAAAATGTCAAATAATTTATCCTACTTTAATGTTCTTTGTAAAAAATTTATTTGTTACAAATTAATTTGCCAAATTAAATCAACCATACTTAATTTTTACTATATTTTCAAGGATTTTGATTACAAAAAAGTATATTTAATTTTGTTCATTTATAAGATTTATTGCCCGAATGTTTAATTATTTTTGCCTAAGCTAGGGCTTAGCTAACTATTTGTATACGTTATTCACCCTCTTTGGTTGATTTACACAAGTTTTATGTTAATTGAAATTGCGTCGTGTCTCGTTGTTTTCTTATTTTGCATTTGAGTACAAGTTTTGTGCAAATATTTGAACAGAAGATGCTCATCCGCTTGAATATTTGGGCGCCCGAGCTTTCATGTCTGGCCAATGAACCACGAACTTGGCCTTTAAATACTAAGGCAATGTGCCTGAGGTTAAAAACCATTGTGGAAACTTGAACCAAGAGCTTCTCACTTTTCCTTGTGCCTTTCAATTAAGACAAGGTTCATTTCTATTTTTAAAAAAATGTCAAATGCCAAAGCAATTATCTTGAGTTGCAACTTGCATTAAATATGCATTTTCATTTAACTTTGTTAACGACAGACGACACACACTCATACACGTGTCTTTGTACCTTACGAACGGCAAACTAGTTGATTTATAGCCCAAGCAATTAATATGCAATTCGTTGCCTTCTCGATCGATGATTCATTTTGGCATTCATTATTCATGGGATATTCAGAAGTGTCGTCTCCTCTGCCCCCGGTGTGTGTGTGTGTGTCTCTGGTTTTCGCGATTTCCGTTTTCATTTTGATGATTGTTATCGCCGCAAATTTTGGGGTAATTACAAGAGACACACGTTCGTGAGCGAGTAAATTTTGTTGTATTTCGTATCAGATTCGTAATTAATTTTGACATGCTATGTCGTGAATTATTGTTGAGTGAATTGAAGAAGAAATATGTGGGATTTTGTGGGTGAGCAAAGCTTTTTATAATAACACTTGATGGCCTTTGCCGACTTGCAGAAGAAGGGCAAAGCCTGCTGATGATTGAATCGGGAGGTTCATGAAACAGCTGTACAGTCGACCAGCTTTCTTTGTGATAACAATTCTTATTGATCACGAGTCTGCAAAACACACCGAAAAATATCTTTTTCTACCCATAACCTACTCCATCACAAGTCCATTCTACCCGTTCTACTGACAATTACAAATCAACAGAAAAATCACAGCACGAGACCATTTCTTCTCAGCCCATAAAAGAAAAAGAGAAATAAAAATTTGTGACTTAAAAGCAAAGCGCAAAATATATGCAAAATAAAAATAAACACATCGGGCGTTGGCGTCGCTGCCATTCCGCTGCTGTTGTCGTCATATAATAATTTTATTTTTATTTTTTTTTGCGATGTAGTGAACAAAACCTGTTTTGGAGTCGACAATGTTTGAATGAATGCGAATGCAGCCTCAAAGATTTGGCTTCTAAAACTAAGCGACAACAAAAGCGAGTGAAGGGCGCGGCAGCAAAAAAAGGCAAAGTAATGTTATGCGAACGCGTGGAAAACGGGTTTTCGCGAAAGTTGTTGTTGTTGTCTGTGTGTGTGTATTTTGTGGATTTTTTTTGGGGCGCCTCCCCAGACAGCAAAATTTTCTTGTAAAAACAAGTCATAAAATGTTGGCAATGGAAAGTATGAAAAATTATTCCCCCATTTGATATGCAGATAAAATTGTTAGACCAAAAAGTGAGAATTTAATTTGATTGCCAAGTTCACAAACTGCGAGTGTAAATATACAAAATAAACAATATCGTTTGTTGATAACTAAAACACGCAGACACGAAAAGTTGACAACGTGATGTGGTTAACAAAATGGTTAAACAACAAATTATACAGTGAATAGACCAGATTTTGATCAAGGGGTGTTCCAAAAAACTCGCTGAAACCAAAAGTGAAACAAATAGAAAGAAAAAGTGTGGCAAATTTTTTTGCACCTCATGCAAATTAAAGAATTGCTTTTGTTTTGTTTTCCATTTCTGCTTTCAAATTCCAAATTGAAGCCGAAGGTCACTGAGCTAATTGATGCCAACCCAACCAACACACAACAATTGCATGAGCTAATTTGCCGTGTCTTTTTTTTTTGCCTCCACTGATGTCGATTTGATTGCAATATGAAACCTGAAATTAATTTTAATTACAATTGCTTTCAATGTGCCAAAGTGGGGAAAGAGGTAACGGCACGTAGTTTTTGTTTTTATTTTCATTTTCGGAAATGAACAAGCCCCCCACACACACACAAAGCGTACACAAATCAAACTGCACATGCATAAAATCAAAGCATATTACGTATACGCAATGTTGCATAGCAAATAGAAAACGTGAAACGAAAAGTGTGAGTGCAAGTGGGATGGGAAGGTGTGTATATGTTCGCTAGTATGAATGAATATTGCATTGAAGCATAACACTCATGTATTGGGTAGCCAATGCCAAAAACATGATACGATCATTGGAAATTGTTGTTCACTTTGGGAGTACATGAAAATTGTGATTGAATATATGCGATTGAGCTGATGATCAATTAAGATAAATATTAGAAGTAGAGAGACTCTCTAGACGTTTATAAAAATTAGAACTAGTAATTTTAAGAAGGTATTTTATGGAATAAGCTTAGTACCTGAACGGCAAGAGAGCAAGAAAAATTTTAGGGATCCAAAAATTTGGTTTAAAATATGCTTGATTTAATGAAGAAATTTGTTCTTTATTCCAGAACTGTCATTCTTTTTGTGATTTATCCACAAAATTCTTGTTCAATTTTTTTTCTTAACCGAATTGAATTTATATTCGCTACCTTTTGGAAAGGGCTTAAGACAGTGGTGCCCAAAAATCCTATTCCGTGGTATAGGCATTTGTTTGTTTGCTTGTTGCTCATGTTTGACATCAAGACGTTTACTTCGCGTTTCGCTACTGCTGGGTTTGATCACCACTGGCTTATAATAAATTTTAAACCAATTGAACCGGGAAAATGTAGAACTCTATGTTAATAAGCTGGACATAAATTTTTAACTTTGAAGCTTCAACAAATGTCTAAGACGGGACTTATAGCCTATTTCCACTGAACAAATGAAGCTTCATTTCATGAAATGATAAGAAATGAAGAAAATGATATCATTTCTTCCATAAAAATTGTCACTTCATTTTGCCTTTCATTTCTGAAAAATGATGAAAAATGATGACATTCCCCACGAAGGAATCTGGTATTTTTTTTTTAAATACTAGCTACTCTCTGGAAACGGAAAGTGTCATCACCAATAATTTGTTAATTTGAATTTAAATAGTAGGCGCAATTTTGTTTAAAATATAAATTAGTCAATAAAAGTTGTGTATTTAGCTTTGTGTTCATAATTCAGGATGATAACAATGCGTTTGCCCCTGAAAATTGCTGTCATGACGGGTATGTTTTTTTTTTGCTAAATATTCCACGTGAGCTTGAAAGTGGCGCCTGTTATTTAAATCAACCTTTTCAGCTGTTTTTCACAACGTATCGTTGTGAATGTTAAACAAATGACAATTTGTCAATGGAAACGGCAAAATTTTTAGAAATGAAAATGACAAGAAATGAAGCCAGTGGAAATAGGCTATTAGTCGGGATTTACACGATGAAGCAAACTTCATGAAGTTTTCTTAGTAGGCTTGAAAATCAAAGGAATTCTACTAGATTTGTTGCTCAAAATGTATAGAACCACAAGTGTATGTCTCGCCTACTGAGATAACTTCATGAAGTTTGCTTCATCGTGTAAGTGCCGTCTAAGATATGGCCTGGAACCAATTTTGAAGGGGTTCAAACTGGTTCGGAAACAAATTGAGTATTTTAATTTAATACAAAAGCCTGTCTTTCGGATTCTCAAGCAATCATATTTAGCAGCTCTGTCGCGAGGTAGTTTCTGCCAGCTATTAGAAGACAGGCAAAGATTGCTGATGATTAAATTGGGAAAATTCATAAAATAGCTATTTGATCAACCAGACTTCTTTGTGGTGTTGTGATTTATAAATTTTATGAACCAAATTTCAACATATTTACCTAATTGGCATCCTAAAAATCCTATCAAAAGTTCACTAAAACAGTCACATTATAAAACTTGAAATTAAAGTTGTGCGGGTTAGTGAATATTCTTTCAGTCCACGAACATTTCATGATATAAAAATCTCTTTACGTACGATTCAAGCACATCATTTTTAGAATGTTTTGTGTCAAGCACGATTCATGCAAGATTTAAGGAGGCGTCCCAATTGAGTGCCTGTTTTCGTGACTACAAATACACTTGCTGTAAAAGCGTTATGGTGTTTCAGGAACCCAAAACTTGCAGTCAAATCAAAGACACACTCGTTGTAGCATTGGTATTTTGTGACTGAATACCTTGTGTGCCCGTCTGTCAAAGTGTTACGCCATATGTTGTTTACGAAACCATGTTTGTGTGACGGTCGTACGCTCACAGCACACTCACTAGTGATACATGTCTATGTATAACTTTTATTGCTCTCTCTCTCTCTCCCTCTCCCTTGCTTTCGAAGAAGCAACGGTAAACACCGTTAAGTTGTTATTGTAATTTTAACGGAGAAAGAGAAGATATTTTGCCGGAACGCATGCGAAAGCTGAGAGTGTAAACAGGCCATTAGTCGCTGTCTCGCCTTCTTTGTTGATTTTGGTTTTTTAATTAAGTTGAACTAACATTAAAATGTGCTTTACAGATAATTAAATTTTGAAATGCGTGGCTCTCCCTACGCTCTTAATATAACTGTCTGAAAAAAAAAATTTTTCAAAAGAGGCGGCTTTTACCGGTATGCAAACTATGTTGTTTTGCGTTGAGTTACCTTGTGTGAGTTGTGGCTTATGAGAATACAATTTTTTATCTATTTCCCATTTTTCTCCTAAGCGTTTCGACGTTTTTACCGTCTTCTTCAGGGAGACTGCATATAGTTTTACTTCTCCTATTTTTTACTTTCCAAATGAAAATATCGCTTACCAAGATCTAGGTACTAAGAAACGACCCTTAGAGGGTTGTTAAAATCCGTTGCAAAGTTTTTGAGGTTCAGTAAGCTCCAAACACTGTCCGACCATGACAATATAATAATGGTCATATCAATTGAAAGTTTACTTATAAAGTCTCTCATCAAGTCAAATTCATCAAATTCGCACATCTTGCAATTATAACAAATAGAATATAATCACATTTAAATTCAATAAAATATTTTCCTAACTGTATCTGTAAAAATTCGGAAAATAAATTAAAATTTTTTTTTTTAGTTTAAATTTATTTCGAGAAATAATTTTAAAATATGGATTCTGGCCAGTAAGTTCTAAAGTCTACAATTTTCATTAAAATCTAGATAATGAAATTTCTTTGGAAGCATAAATCTTACTAGAATCTTACTAGATACACAATTACTGAGTAATTACGTCTGCCTCCTTATTAACAATATATCTACGGTCTATCTCTATGGTTTGTCTATACGGAGACTACTCCACGCTCTCGCCGTGGTCCATTTTTAGACAGTGTGACCATTATATGATTTCTTAAAAAATACCTTAACTCTAAAATATCGGTTAACCTGTACACATCTACACCAGGGCGGTCATTTTGAATTAATTCCACACAAAGATTTTTGTTTTTGCTGAAACATGCTTTAATTTGTTGACTTGAGAATGGTTTCGTTCGGGTCAGAATAAGAGGGTTTCGAATACTTGACTATTATAGGTTCGACACTTAAAAGTTTTACAGCTTTTAGCACTATCCTACTCAGAACATTTTGTCTTGCGGTCCATCTGTTTCTGAGGGACTAGGTATCTTTTAGTCTACAACTCCCAAATGATATTCATATAGTATCCGTATATATTCCCCCCATTATTTTACATCCACTTTTTGTTTTTCTCCGTCTCCATGCTGGCGCCATTAGAATTGAGGCAAGCGATTTGCTTGTTATTCTTGTCTGTCCTGGGAGTGTTTACGAAAATATTTTTTCCCTCTTTAAAGCGAACATTTGACATACTTATCGAAATGTGCAGTACAAATAAGTATTTAGGTTGTGGCTCCCCCTTTTTTCCATTATGCAACTGCAAAACCAACAGTCGACATTTTGTTGTTGACCAACAATTGACCACAATTGGAGCAGCTTCCGACATAGAACCAGAAGTAAAGAGTGAGTTAAGTACAAGCAAGTAGAAAAGATGAAGCCAAATAGTTGCTGTTATTTTTTACAGTTTTTGCTCTATTCCTATTCCTATTCGTAGGTAGCCTAATTTCAACGCTTGAATGAAGACCGCAACTAAACATATGTGTGTGCCTCTGAGTCTGTGTGTGTGTGTACGTATGTAAGTCAAAGCTTATCTGGAGGCAGCATCAACGTCACCCACATAGTTTTTGTGTAACTTGTGCTTCCCTGCAAACTCAACTGATATGAACTGTAAAGATAAGAAATTATTCAAAAATGCCACAAAAAAAATGAAGTTTATTTCCTTAGAGAAATCCTTTACTTTCCGCTTGACTTTATTTAGGAATTCAGGTGGAATTATTTGAATTATCTTAACCCAACAAATTGTATGCCACTTTGACTTGATGTGAATTTCTAATGGCATATAAAAACCACATTGCCAAGCAATTTTGGTTTTTAAATTTTTCACTTTCCACACACATGCCACTCATTCCGGCCACATGGGCTTGGTATGCTGCGGAAAGCCTTTTTTTCTCCCACTTCCGTAGAAGATGAAGCAGCTAATTACTTATACTTCTCTCCCTCTTTTTGTCTAATTGCAGCTAAGAAACAAAATGGCGCAGCCATACGCACAAATAGTTTGGGTTCCGGTACACGTACTCCACCCCTGGAACGTAAAAGCAAATTCAGTGCTTTGGGTCGTTTCTTTAAACCCTGGAAATGGCGACGGAAAAAGAAGAGCGAGAAATTTGAAGCAGCCTCCAAATGTGAGTTTCATTCATTTTTATGGATTTTATGTAATTCGTAAATATATTTTACAGCCCTGGAGCGAAAGATTTCTGTACGTGCCAATCGCGATGAGTTAGTGCAAAAGGGTATTCTGCTGCCAGAGAGTCCGCTGGGCAATATACCAGAGCCGGGTAAGTAATTTAATGATAAAGGAGGGGATTCAAGCGAAGGGAACTGGATTCGTTGTCCTATATTAAACTGGGGCTTATATGTAGATAGACTCTTCTGTTTAAATCTAGTTTGAAATTTTAATACAGAATAATGAAATACTATTTTTCATCGAACACCTAAAAAGTCGAAAGATATGATTAACAAATACTGCGAAATTACACAGAATCCCTGTTCGGCCGCTTACGCTAAAAAAGTTTCGGTCTAGAATTTGGTAATAACGATTCGCTCTTGAAAATTCTTACTTTGAGTATCAATAATTCTTAAATTTGAAATCGACCGTTAAAAATTCAAAAATAGAAATACAATTCTTGATTCAAGAAAAAAAAGTTTCAATTAAACACCATTTCGTTCTAAAATTCAAAAGTTGACCGTTAAAAATTCAAAAAAAAAATAAAATTCTTGATTCAAGAATAAGAGTTTTAATTAAGGATCATTTGGTTCTTGATGTAAAAACAAATCGCTCTTAGCTTACCTAAATAAGTCCACATCATGCTTAAAAGTTTTAAAAAAAATCCCAAATCGTAATTAATATATAATATCAAAAACGTTTTTGAAATCAATAATTTAGGGATTTTTAAAAACGCCCTTGAATCAAGAAATTCGGCACATAAATTAAGAATTTTCGAACTTTTTGAAGTTTTGAAACTGAAGAACTTAAATATCCATGAAAAAGTAACTAAATTTTCAGGCGTTATTTGAAAAGTTTTGAAACTGAAAATTCTTGATTTAGAGTACAGCCAAAATTTCATTTACAATCAATTTTGGCTTAATGTTTTGAAACTGAAGAGTTTACACTTAAATAATTCTGGCTTTTGGGAAATAATTCTTTTAGATCGACCAGGATTTTTAAGTATTTCACCAGGTATTTTTATGTTTTGTTTTTGGGCATATTTGAAATAAGTACGAAATGTTCTAGAATCGAAAATCTTTATGTTAATAAAATTACTTCTTGAGTCAAGAACTAATCTTACTAACAGTAACCCGAAAAATTAAAAAAAAGTGCGTTCTTCCTTCAAGTACAAAATTTCTTGGATTGAGCACAAAATAGAACAGAATAGATAAAGTGAGCTACGAAATATGCGAATTATTTTAACCGAATCTGTTCTTAAAATTCGCCACCTGGTTCCAACACTTGGCAGTGAGGGTAGATTTCTGAGTTACAGTATATCCATTTTGGTCTTTGGTTAAATCATTTCCTTTGGATTTTCCAGCCATATTTGATTTGAGGAACAATTTGGGAATAGATTTAAAATTTAATGGGTTTAAGTCAAGATCATTTGGTACTTATTTTAAAAAAATTTTAATTTGCTTAAAGAATTTATTGGGATTGACTTAAGAACTTCTTAGATTTCAATCAAGAATATTATGCCTTTATTTTGACAGTAAATTGGGTTTTTAAATATGTAGTTCGAAATGTACTTAATATATCCCTAAACAAAAAATCTTACTTGAAATAAGAATTTTGTACTTGAGTCAAGTATTTTCTTATTGACACCGATTGTTCTAAATTTAAGTATCAAGTTCTTGGTTTTTTTTCTGAGTGTAGAATTGATCATCAAATATTTGAGCTGTCTGATACACCTTAATACATTCGCCGGCAACAACAAAACCTTGGCTCGTAGACTAAGAGAAGAGCGATCACATACGAATTTGTTGCTTCGTTGTAGCTTTGCGTGAAGGCTATACGTACGGAAACACTGACCTATGACTTAGAACTGTCTTACAAAAACAAATGGTCTCCTCAAGCAGATTTGTTATCTATTTGTGTCAATATGTCACTCAACCATTAGTAATAAACTTTTGGCCTGAGCGAATCCTCTTATACGCAACAAAAACTTGTTAACTTTTGCATTTTCCGTTAACCACATTTGCCATATGCCACATGCATGACTGTCAAGAGGGCAACAACGAACGGAAATTGGCCAATAAGCCAGGCCACGCACGATTTAGTCAACTCTCTATATACGTTGGCTTAGTCAAGGCACTCTAACAGAAGGTTCAGTTGTTTTTTCCTCCTTGTCACTTTACTAAATTGTTTGCCTAAAGCGTCATGCAGATGGTGTCGTTTGACAGGAGACAGGAGGGACAACGTCAATTGGTCAGATTGAAGAAGGCGCCTGGGTCTGGTTGTCGCGACTTTTACTTAAAGGCCAATTAATCAGTCGGCTAATTGTCGATGCTCGGACGTCACTGCTGAAGCCTTTCTATAAACATACGTGAAATGCATTTAAATCTGAGAGAGAAAAATAAAAAGGGGAAAGAGAACCATGAACCTACCTCAAGCCGAAGAGACTTGGGTAAGGCCGGAGTACAAAGCTTTTACTTGGGTAGCTCAAAAAGTAAGCAGGCCTTACTTAAATGTTAAGGCTTAATGATGATGACAAAAGCTTATGAGAAATAGAAAATAAGCAAGAAATTATTTTCAAAATTTTTAATAACTGGATTTTTATAGAGACTTATTAAAATAAGCTTTGATGTCAATACCACTTCTGCAAAAAGTTCATTATTTAAAAACTGTTTTAGGATTTGATCTCAAAATCACAAAACCTTTGCGGAAGTGGAACTAAGAACAAGGCATTTTATCTGGAAGATGGCTTAGTAGTTGGTTTTTTATGTAGCTTTCGTCACTAGCTTAATTTTACCTCTTGAACGTCCCCACTTGCAGCCATTGTCCCACAGATGTCGCTGTAAAACAAAAGCTCGCTACAAAGCTGAATGAATGAAAGCTTTTCTTAAAGCTTTTTCCAATTTATGAATGACTTTTAACTCGTACTCTACCCTCCCTCCCTTTCTCTATCCGCAGGCGAGGAGTCGTATTATCACAGCAATAGTGGAGCCACAGCCAATGGTTCCCTACTCTCAGCCGTCCATAATAATTCCATAAATCAAGCCAACAATTCCATTAATGCCACAACCTATGGCACTGCCGGCAATCCGCTCATCTCCTCCTCCCAGCAGCAGCAGCAGCAAGGACTTGCCAACTCCATTTCTGTGCAACAGTTCAATGCAAATTCCATTCTCAATGGCGGATCCCAGAACCAACAAAATTCCATGGCCAATGGCTGCATTGTTGGTGGCACCACCGGAGCCGGAGGTGGTGGTGACGGCTCCTCGGACACATCCTCATTGAGTGGCGGTGTGCCACACTCACAGTCAGCCCCGCAGCAATTGGGTGTGGGACAACCCCCACCACCTTTAACACCATTGGCCCAGCATCATCAGGCTTTGGCCCAGCAACTGCAACAGCGATTCGCCATCAGCAATAACAATGGTGAGTAAAGAAAATGCATTTTTCAATTAGTTGGGTAAACCTTATAAATGGGGAATTATGTACAAATGGCTCTGAAATCTAGCATATGGTACTTAAATG
Source organism: Lordiphosa clarofinis (assembly GCA_018904275.1). NCBI lineage: Eukaryota > Metazoa > Arthropoda > Insecta > Diptera > Drosophilidae > Lordiphosa > Lordiphosa clarofinis. The sequence goes on from JAEIGQ010000026.1 coordinate 1,141,309, forward strand.
GAATATTGTTTGGCCCACAAAACACTTTTATTTGGATTCTATTAATTAGTTTACAAAGCAAAGATTTTTAAATCAATGAACAGTTTGATTGAAAGGTAGAAATACTTACTTGCAAGATGCCTCCTCTCAGGAACACAGAAAATCTATTAAACATTTCTTTCCATTAGTTACGGGTATATCGAAGTCGGATAACGGATTTTTATACCCTTGCAAATGCAAAGGGTATTATAATTTTGCTCAGAAGTTTGCAACGCATAGAAATATTCATTTCTGACCCTATAAACTATATATATTCTTGATCAGTGCGACGAGCTGAGTCGATTGAGCTTTGTCCGTCCGTCTGTCTGTCCGTCTGTCTGTTTCTACGCAAATTAGTCTCTCAATTTTAAAGCTATCGAGCTGAAACTTTGCACAGAGTCTTCTTTTTACTGCACACTGCTAATATGTCGGAACCGACCGGATCGGATGACTATATCTTATAGCTGCCATAGGAACTATCGGTCGAAAAGTAGGTTTTTGTGAGAAAACTTTTTTGTTTTTTATGTAAACGCCTTGCGCTTCGGCAATTATTAGTTTTATACGCTTTTACACAGATTTGGAAGTTTTTGTCAAAATCGGATGACTATATCTTATAGCTGCCATAAGAACAATAGGTCGAGAAGTGGGTTTTATTTAGAAAAATTTTTTATATTATTGCTGGCGATCTTAAACTCTGGTATAATAAAACATTTGCAAAGGTATTAAAACTTCGGCAAAGACGAAGTTAGCTTGGCCTTCTCGTATTACTTTGCAATTCTCAACTGCATATAGATTGTAAGAAGAGGCAACAAACCGGAGGTTCTTGAAACAGTACTGTACAGACAAACATCACTTTAAGTTGCTTTTAGCATCAATCAAACATTACCTCGATTTAGCAAAACTCGCAAGTAGACAAAAAATTTAATGAAAAATCTAACATCTATATATCCATATCTAGTTTCCGTAAGATCGTTTAAGAAAACGACATTTTGTTGGAATTGAAATATTAAAGTTCTTAATTAAACGAAAACAACAAGCTTATGATACAAGCCGCTTAAAAAGGCGCTTTCGTTAAACATCTAAATAATCGGGAAAAGTATGAAAATTTTGTGGATGAGCTTTCTTCCAAAAAGAAAAAAGGTCAACAATACATGTATTATTGCAAAGAAGAACTATATCAACATTGTCGCTATCAGATCTGTAAATACTTCTATCTCGAATCAGATGAAAATAACAAGGCAACATAATAGGACTTGTTTCAGGTAATTGAAGAGGTGTTGGTCATTCTCGCTGATTTTAGTGTGCACAAAAAAAATCTGTTTTGGAAAATGGTCTATCACGGTTCAGTTTTTGGTAATTTAAGCTTGAATACGTATTTTTTACAATTTTTTTAGAGGAGACTTCTTGTACATGTGCTCCAAATGATCAAAAGAATGCAGTACTGTGGAGAAAAAATGCCGGAGAATTTAAATTAAAATTTTTTTTTTCTAGATTTCAATAGCTAGAAATGTGTTTAATTTTAAGTTGGCAACACTGTCCTGTCCTGAGATACGCGTCATTTTGTAAACAGCTAAAAGTTTATTTCTTGTTTTCCATTGAAAATGTTGCCCAAGGCCTTTAGACAGCAAGCTCTATCGAAAGCAAGATTTTATGAGTGATATTTAATGTACAAAAGAAGCAATACAATTTTGAATACAATTTATCTTCTTCTTCTATATTGGCCATCACAACCATTAAAAGGCTCGGAAAAGTTCGTTTCTATTTTGACGGATCTTTGAGTGCTTCTCAACGTCATCATGCAAAGTCGAACGTTCTTTGCTGTCGAAAACGGCTTTGTAATCGACACAATGATGGTAGTTTTCGATGTTTCTCTCTAAGGTCTTCTCCAGGACTTGAATATTTGGTAGACCTTCATAAGTAATACGCGACAGAACCTTACATGCAATGGAAAGAAAACTGATCCCGCGGTAGTTGGCGCAAACTGCAGGGCCTCCTTTTTTAAAGATTTGGCAAAAGAACACTTAAATTCCAATCGTAGGGCATGCTTTTGTCAGGTCTTATACGGCAAAGAAGTTGGTGCATGCACTTTAGAAATTCTTCGCCTCCAGCCTTTAACAATTCAGCGGTCGGCTCATCAGCGCCTGGTGATTTGTTGTTCTTTAGCCCTTGAATGGCCAAACAAACTCGTCTTTGCAATGTGCGACCCTGGGCTTAAAATCTCCAGTTGATTGATAAAGTTTTCGAGTCCCAGTTATGACGAATAGCAGTTCGAGTTTCTCATGGATGCGCTTTTCCTGCCCAATTCTAAAACAGGACAGGAGTTTTGAGTTTTAATGAATTTTTGAGTTTTGGAAGATTTGATTTTCTTAAAGAAAATTTTCTGAAAAACCCTCCCTCCAACCAATTTTTGCTATTATATTATATTCCATGAATTTGCTTCTTATAAGCATTGCATATCCTTAGGCTGATTTCTTGTCTCAAAATTGTTGCCCACTTTTCAGCTTCTGCATTGCTAAATAATTTTCCTTCCCCTCTCTAAAATCAATTACAAACTCATCAGCATTAGCCATAAATTAGACTCACTTAAAGCCTGTTTAAGTTCGCTTAACGCCCAGTTAAGTCCCCCAAATTCCGCATTTAAACAGGCGACAGTTTGCTTAATCTATCCAAAAACAAAATAGTCGAGTCAACTCAAAGCAATATAAAATGTATAAAACAAACAAAATTAAGCTGGACGACGGGAGCGTGTGTGTGTGTGTGTAGTTAGTTAATAATAATAAACAAACAAACAAATCTACAAACCCATTTGCCTACACATGCCGTTTGCTGAATTCTTGGGTCATAATTAGCCCCCCCCCCCAAAAAAAATTGTCTGTTGATGACTCTAAAATTTTCACGCCTTTGTTTACTTCACTTGAAGCTTTTATATTATTTATCTTTTTGTTTTTATGTTTTTTGTTTTTCCACAAGAAGCTGCAGCCGGCATTCTCAATTTGTTTCTCTCGACCAAAAACGTTGCGCACGTTTTGGTCTTGCGAGAGACACCGACTGAGAGAGAGAGAGAGAGCGCTTTTTATCATTTCGCTTTGGCTGATTCTTATTGTGGTTTTCGCTGGCGCATTTTTATAGGAAACCTCCGACAACTCTCGTCTGGCATTTCCATGTTCAGTTAACATTAAAACGCAGTCGGCAAGCAGCGCGTGTTTTTGTGTGTCTCGCTTCAGAATATTACAAATAGAAAAAAAAATATAGAAAATAGAAATACAAATTTACTCAAAAATATTGCACAAATACAAATTACAAGCCATTCTCTGTGTGTGTGTGTGTCTGTGTCCAAGTGCTTTATAATTTATACGTAATTTACAAATAGTGAAATACAAATCAAGTTTTTTTAATTTAAATAAAAGTAATACTACAAAATTTGCATATTTAAAAACGCTTACGCTTTTTGTGCTTAAAACTAAAAAAAAAAAAAAAACAACTTTATAACCATTTCAAGTCACATGGCCCATAACAACGGGGTTGGAGGGGGAGTCTGGGAATATATAACAAGGCAAATTTTTGTTTTCTATTTTGTTTCATGGGAAGTAAACAAATTTTCTGTGAGGAAGTAATTGTTAGATTTTTTTTTTGCAAGCGGTTAAACTGTCAATCATCATAATATTTAGAATGCAAATAGTTGTTTTCAATGATTTATACATATTTAAAATAATTAAGCAAAATGTTGGGCAAGATATGAAACTAATTACTATTCGACCTGCTCTTAATTTCAATTTTAGATATCGGGTTTTATAAAAGATGTTGTTGTGGCAAGGTAGAGCATTATCATTTGATAGAAAGAATAATTTATAACTAAATTTTTGTAAGGAATGAGTAGTTTCTAGCTTCTTATCCTAAAACTTAACTCTAAACTCTAGTTCAGCATTGGGCAGGTGGTGGACCGTTTCGCCTTTTTCCCGGTTCAGTATCCAACACTGGTCAATTTGAAAATAGTGTATAAGAGTTCAAATAAGAATGGAGTGAAATTGTTTGGTCTCTTAGCCTGTCATTTCTTACGCAGAACGTGACAAATCCACAAGGGAGTGCGGTACATGATATAAAATTTAAACAGCATTTATTTTATCTGCTATCTTTATCTATTTTATATTTATTCCAAAAATTTAAGTATTAGAGCTTACGTCAATATTAATTGCTTGTAAATTCTCTATAGCCCCTTCTTCCTTTAGTAATGGAAGCAATTCTGGTGCAGAATCGAACCCCGCAGATCCAGTTTGGTTTGGGATTTTTGAGTTTTCAAACTCAAGAGCTCACCGAAAGAATTCAGCTTGGAAAGATTTCATTTATAAGAACTGAAATAGTTTTCTGTGTATTTTTTTTTTTTAAAAGGAAAATGTTTTTCAATTACAATTTTGAAGAGAAATGAAAGCCAAAGTCAAGTTTCAGTACTAACCTCGCATTTTCATTAAAGGAACAATTGGTTCGAGAAAGTGGGTTTGAGAGAGTTGAAAGGTTATCATGCCTAACAAGATGGTACAGTCAATGCACCCTAAATCAAGGTCGTTTAAAAATAGTACTGACTCTATAGTTCGCCTATCTGGAAGACGACAAACGAAAGAAAGAAAACAACAATTAAGCAGGAGAAGCGCAAATTTTAGAAATTTTTTGTGCATCTTTTTAAGCATCTTAGTATGAACTATGTACACTAGACAGATTCCAAATAAATACTCCAACTTGGAACGCAAAAAAGCAGAGTAAAGTCCTTAAATTGGTTGAAATTGCGCCTGACATGGAATAGGCCCAGGGTAAAATATTATTAATATGATCATTGAACAGATTTCATTCCCTAGTCAATGGCCCTAGAATTAGAAATCGAATAAGAGCCGTAATATTGTAGAAATATGTATTTGCTATATCTAACAACAAAGCAAAGATTAAAAGGTAGTAAATTGATAGCACACCATGAACTTACTCCATCCAAATCAGATTGCAACAAGTGACTATCACTCAAGGTTTGACAAGCTTAGCAAATGGTTCATGAGGGGTTTGAAACTCGGAACCCAACCTTAAACAGAGTCTTAGAAATGTGTAGCCATAAATGTTACCATTTAAGAACATCAAAATGTGGAAATGCCATTAAAAAGTAAAAACTTAGTGTATCCGGCTCCAAGGACCAATTTTAGAGAAATGCTTAAACCCATGTGTACGCTCTAAACTCTCAACTTACTCAAAAAATATAAATTTAGTGGCTTCTTATTTTTAGTCTTGTATGAAATGATTGCCAAGAATGTGCAGCCATATAATATAGTGGAAAGTGAAGGCTTTATAAACTACACTCAGGTTATATATCCCAGATATACTTATGCATCCCGGCAAAATCTGTCGAGTCAGAAGGTTTATTTAGCAACGCGAGACAAATATAAAAAATAGCAATATACTTCCATTTATAAAACAAAAACTTTTGGATAAAATAAACATTATTATTGTTCAAAAAATATAATATACAAAAACAAACCAAATATGTGTAATTTACTTGGTGAACGATACTATCGTCGACTATCAAGGGTTCTGAAAAAACTATCGTCTACTATCAATGGCGCCGACTATCAATATTATTCCACCTCTACTAGGCAGGGTTTGTTTAGGGATTGTCGTAATTTTGAGACCTTTCAAATTACTAAACCATAAGATGTAAAGTTGTACCGAATTATTTTAATACTTAATTTTTTAAGAAGCATCTAAAAACAAGATCACCCTATCCAGGGCCTACCGATCCCATTATTAACAGGCTTGGCACCATCCTGAGCGAAAACATAGAAGTATTCTACCAGACGATAGACGATCTTTATTTTGTTGCATACGCAAAACAGGTACTAATAGATTAGATTAGAGGTGCACATGGCCCATGCGCACACCCTGGTAAAAGCCGAGCACGCATAACACAAACTAAAGTATATTGCAAGAGCATCTTCGTATGTTTTCTGTCCTTTTTGCGCTTCTATGCCTCTGGAAGAATCGAATGCAGCAGGAAAAACGTATGCGTCGCCATTAGCGTAGATTTTGTTGTTGTCGGGGTTCTCTTTCTATTTCAGAATAGTTTTCTTTATTTTTTTTTATTGGTATCTACGCAGCCGTAAGCTGGCTGGCCCTAATTTAGATTCTGAATTTATAGCTTGTTGTATTTTTGCTGCAAACAAAATGTTCAAGTTTTCTTGTGCCGGGCACGTACGAACACGTTAAAAATTATTGTTGGACAAATCCAAATGTTCTTTTATAAAACTTGAGCTGTTAGGTATAGTTCATAGAAAAGATGGAACCGATACTAGAGGGGTTTCGTGTGCTATACACGGATATGTTTTATAAAGCTCATTCGGGTTATGTTTTTTTAGATTTAGATTAAAGTAGCAAAGAGATCTATACATCAAAATCATCTTCCACAATCTGTATTTGCTAGATCTAGTTAGAGGCTATGACAGAGATCTAATTTACCTGCGCACTTAAGAGCAAACAACTGATCAATTGAACCATTTAGTCAAATTTACACGCAAATAAAAGTACAAAGTGAACAAGTTCAATGAAAAGTATCGATTGTTCAAGCCTCGAAAATTGGAAAAAAAAATTCCATTCTCTTTTATTTGTGAAAAACTCTTGACTGTGTTCACCAGCACAAATCGATCACAAAAAAATCGATGGATCTGGATCGATTGTTGTGGTGAACGAATGTGATGTGCAATCATGTGATTGATGAAAAAGAGGACAATTTTAAGAACTAAAACCATCAGGCCTGTTCCCGTTTCCGAATCCGATTAATCGAAAGAATTCCGTCGAATCTTTTTGCCATACAGAGGATCGAATGAAGGTAATTGGGACTATAAAGTTAAAGTTCGAATATATAAAACGGGAACAGGCCAAAAATTTCTTCAAAGCCTTTAATATATCCCAATCAACTTTTTTTGAGGGATGATGTTTGATGCACGATTTTTGTCGTTTTAATTTAAATTTTTCATTACAAATCAAAAATTTGTACAATTTTATAAGCAACTCTCACATATCTCGTGTTCTTATCACCAATTTAAGTTCTCTAGTTCCAACTGCTGCTTCCATATGAGGAATTTCTTTAAGTGAATATCAAATTGCAAACAAAATGTGTTTTTATCATTTCTAGCCGCAAAGTCAACGTCAACGAAATTTAAATAAATGCAATTTAAATTGAGTGCGCACCCAAAGCAACAACAACAACAACAACTGCGCCACCCACAAAAACAAAAACAAACAAAGCGCAGTGAAAACATTTTGTGTAAAAAAGGAAATTTTTGTGTAAATGCAACCAGCGAGAGAGAGAGAGCGAAAGAGGGCAGGCAAATTAAACACACTTGCCCCGTATCCCTTGGCAAAAGCATTTTTTAATTTATGTATGTCCATCGTAGGGTTGTTCCGTCTACCCCTCTCTCTCGCTTTCGCTCTGTGTACGCAGGGCCATGCCATAAATTGCGCTCGCCTGCAAGTCAGGAAGTCGCCGGAGTAGAAGAAACAGCACCGCGAGGGGGTTTAAGGGGGATAAGGGAATGTGTGTTTTGTTTGTAAGGGAAACGAAACTTTAATTTTCCTGCTTTCCACTTTTCACTAGAGTTTCGTTACACATTACGCATACGCAGCGTTGAACATACCAAAATGTGTTGCCTAACATTGAGAGTCGCTCTCGCGTTTTTCCTGTCTCTCTCTCTCTGTGTGTCCTTTTCCTCTCTCATTGTTTTGCTTGCTCTTATAAGCTATTCGTAGGAAAATGCACCAGACTGTGGCTAATTTTTTCATAAGTGCAAAATATTTATTAAAAATTAAAACAAAAATATGCTAAAAATTTATAAATGAAATAAAAAAGGAATTAAATAGATGATGGTGTTTCTGAGGGATTATAAGAGGTCGTCTACCTTTTTACCTAAGGTTGCTTCAGTGTGTGTGTGTGTGTGAGTGAGTGCTTATGTCTGTGATTTGAGTATAAATTGCATTCAAATTCATTTTACCTTCACTTTTATCATTTTTCTTTTCTTGAAGTTGATTCATCAACCCTCTTCTTTTTCTTTCGTCTTGCACTTTTTGCCTTGCTTGTTTATTTATGGCCTCCAAAGTTTCTTGACTTTCTGTTTGATATGGTGCAATCAACTTGATAGTTCCCGGTATTTTGTGTTGTTTTTATTACAACAACAGCAAGAACCTTCAACAACAGCTTAGTTGTTGTTGTAGGTCAGAAATCACCCCGTCGACACCCATTCCCTAAGTGAATTCAATGAGCGTAAACCATGGGGAGTAATTTCTACAGGTTTTATTTTTATATTTTTTATTTTTACAGTATCAATTTGAAATATTTCGCTGTCATGTGCTGATGAGCTACCGCTTAAGGGGATTACCAAACTGAGCTAGGGCCATTAGTTTCATTTTATGGGCCATCAAATGGTAAACGGTATACAAAATAGTTAAGAAATTGAGGTAAATTTAATTTCGCAATAAAGAAACCGTGGATTATCCTCAACTAGAGGTAAAATTTGAGAAACTTTTTAAAATGCAACATTTTTTGTCTAAAGTAAACTTTTACAGTGTATTTGAGGGTAATTACAATTTTACGATTTTCTATTTACATCGTCTCGATAAGGTTTCTTTTTTCTGCCCTTCTGTCATTTTATTTACAGCGTCTGTCTTCTTCCATCATTTATCAATATACTGCGTTCCTTTCTCGATATGTACTGCTGTTTCATGTACATCCCTGTTCAATCTTCAGCAGTCTTTGCCTGCCTACTTCCAGCCAGTAGCTGCCTCTTCATGGCAGCTCTGTTAAAAACGCTTGGGAATTCCAAAGCGACTTAACAGCAAAAAAACCGCATTACGAGCTTCCAATAGCCTTTGTGTGTAGAGATTTCCTTCTCATATCGAACACCTTGGCCAATAAGTGCAGAATTGCATTCAAACCGGGGTTTTTGGTGACTATTTGCCTATCGTCTTTGTACACATCTTTACAAAATTACCTAATCTGAAAATTATTAAGGCAACTCCCGTACCTTTATCATTCCATTTATTTATTTACTACACATATTTCCTCAGAGTCTCCGCATTCTAATCTAATAACAAATTTTTCTATTTGTGTTTAGCAATTTCTTTCACTTTTTCTCCCACCCCTAGAATAATGCTATTGAAAGATAAGCGGTATATCCAATTTATATCTTACTTTTTGCTCTTGCTATACATAAATATCTACGTATATATACAAGCATATAGTGCACACATTGGCTAATTAACTCAGCCTGATAATGCAATTAGATGAGACAAGCAATGTCAGAATTGTTGTTGTTTTTATGATTACTTCAGAGCTGAAGCAGCTCTTCTTTTCCACTCACGCAATCTCTAAGAATGTTTAATAATATTTCATTTTTATCTCAGTACAAAGTGTAGTAGAAGTGCTGCTTACTCATTGGTTTAATCAACAGAGTATGATTTGTTCTTGATTGGTTTCAAGAAGCAAACAAAACGCTACACATTTACCTTGATTATGGTTATCTTATTTGTACTTAAGAAAGTGAAATACAGAAAACTATATTACTTACAGGTATTTTTGCCCTTGGCTTCCGGCTGGCTGATAATGAATAAATAGTGTGACCAAGTTCAATTCTATTTTCTTCAGATTTTAAACCAGCTATGAGACCGTGTAAACCGAAAGTAGTACAGATCCATATCTCAAGAATGATTAAAGCCTTGAACTAAAAATTTAACGCGTAGGCTTTAAACACAAAGATATATAGATTTTTGGTTGACATCGAGGTCATAAATACTACTAATCGTGATATCGTTATGAAATTTTAACCGAAATTCTACGTAAATGATATAAAAATAACAAAATGCAATAAATCCACAAAAACCTAAAATTTCAGTCATCTAATTGCTGATATGCATGCGACTTTTTTGCACATTAGAGCATTTTTTGGCTAGGAATAAATGGATCTGAGTTCAGAAGCAATCTATTTATTAAATCCGTATTTGTTGCAATCCGTATGATCTTCCGTAGGTGTTGCTTTCTAAACATTTTAATTTCCTTATTTCTCGACTCTGGAGAAGAAGAAGTTCAGGCAACTGAATTGAATCCAATTGGCACAAGTGCATAACTTATAACCTCTGCAGCATGAACTAAAATGTGGTTTTTGTACTGTGGATGGAAGATAGTTTCAGAATACAAATCAATAAGCTCTAAAATTTGGTCACACTGATTTTGTATCCTTTAACGCCGGACTATAATATTTTCATCAAGACATGTAATTTCAGCTGCCAATTTCGGGATGTTGAAGAACGCTCTGGCCGTACTGCCATAATTTGAATTTGTCCACCTATTCTGTGTTAGATTTTTTGATTTTTTGCCTGTGGACGCAACGATTCAAAAGTATCAATGAACCCTAACCAAGAAATGTTTTAAGCTATGAATTCGAAATTTTGGATATGTATTTTTGATTTTGATTAGGCCAATATTAAAATCGGTTGCTTTGCGGTTGTGGTTAGACTACGCTAAGATAGGTTAAATTTGGCTGGGTTAGGTTAATCCTGCCTAGGTTGGATTAGGCTAGGGTAGGTTAGATAAGGCCAGGTTGGGTTAGGATAGGTTAGGAGAGGTTTGGATAGACTAGGATAAGGTAAGGTTAGGATAGGTTAGGATATGTTAAGATATGTTAAGATAGGTTAGGATAGGTTAGGACAGGTTAGGTTAGGTTAGGATAGGTTAGGATAGGTTAGGACAGGTTAGGTTAGGTTAGGTTAGGTTAGGTTAGGTTAGGTTAGGTTAGGTTAGGTTAGGTTAGGTTAGGTTAGGTTAGGATAGGTTAGGATAGGTTAGGATAGGATAGGATAGGATAGGTTAGGATAGGTTAGGATAGGCTGGGATAGGCTAGGATAGGTTAGAATAGTTTAGGATAGGTTAGGATAAGTTAGGAGTGGTTAGGATAGGTTAGGATAGGTAAGGACAGATTAGGTTTGGTTAGGTTAGGATAGGATAGGTTAGGATAGGTTAGGATAGGTTAGGTTAGGTTAGGTTAGGATAAGTTAGATTAGGTTAGGATGGGCTAGTTTAGGTTTAAGTATGTTAGGCATCACTTGGTTAGCTTAATCAAAGAATGAACCCCTTAACAAAATTTGATCTTTTTTTTTGGCAGACCTCTCCAAAAGTGGTTTCTTTATACAAGCTGTCAGAAAAACAGTGATCTTCGCAAACGACGAAAAAGCAAATCGAAATTACATTTTACCCCTTTCTCTTCTCCGTATATTTATTTCCACGAAACAGAATTTGCCGAAAGTGTTTTTTGCTCATGAATGCGTGCCTCTGTAAACTGCAAGTGTGTATGTGTGCTTTGTGTGGTATTTTGTTCCTATTCCTCTTTTACACTTTTCCTGCAATGAAATGACTCCCGCAGCAACTAAAAAGGGAATTCGTGCCGGCATTTGGCTCGGCTGTAGTTGCTTCTGCTCAGCTGCTGATAGCCAAACGGAATTGTCCCCTTCAAGTTGATATCGTAAGACAGCCTTGTGTGTTACCCTCACCGAGAACAATAAAACAGAAAACACGAGAAATTTGTAATCTGTCGGTGAGCAGACAGCATAGAATAAATTGTTTGCCCAAAGGCAAATTATTCGATTATCTAATAATCAACAGTTAGATATTATTGGTTTGACTGTATAGTATTATTTCGAGGGCCTCCCGGTCCTCTCATCAGCAGACTTTTTGCCGTCCATCGTTCAAACACGATGGGCAAAAGAACACAAAAAGAACATAAGGACTTTGTTTTTAGGGCCGCTGAAAGTTAAGCAATATAGCTCTGTTTGCTTTGGAAATATTAAAACTTTTTTGTATATGAACTCGAACTAAAGTCGTTCTCAATTTGCCGTGAGCTGAAGTAGACACTAACTAAAACATCAAACAAAGTTTAACATTTTTGTGTTTGAACCTCTTAAATTAATTTCCAAAATTCGTACTTGGACCAAGAATTTCGCTCTTGAATCAAGATCTTTTCGACGTGCCAAACCTGCTTCTTTAAATTTCATACAATGAGAAAAAAAGAAAAGTTTTTAATGATCCTCAGGATATTTTCGGTATCCATTTGGACTGGATAGTTAACTAACCTTTATTGGGATCCATTGGATATTTTCGAATTTGACTTATTTTCGCTTGGAAAGGATATATCAGAAAAAAAATATTTCATTAATCTTTATAATTCATCCAAAAGAGCTGAAAAATGTGAAAAGTATATTTAAAAAAAAAGGGATCCTAAAGTAGATATTTCGCACAATCATTCTACATGGATTTGTATCAAATTAGAAACTTGTTCCACATGCCGTGTCGCTGCTTAAGTGGCTCTAGTTATTCCATCTACTCATTTTGTTGATCTCACATGATGAATAAGTTTATTTCAATTGTTTACCCAGACTACCTACACCCACTGGACTGCCATTTTGTGTATTACAAAAAACAACAATTTATTGTTGTTGTTGGCTTGTGGATCGATTTTCCAAAGTTTAGTTAGCCAACTGCATGCGCTCGCTGTGTGAAATTAATTTGCCTAATTAAAATCCAAAAGCAACCCCCAGGGAGGTGGTGTTGGTCGGTTGGGTGAATGATGGTCATCAAAGTCAATAGCCTAATCGAGAGACAGCCACAACAGAACCGCTCCCCACAATTCGGTGGTTTAGATTGCATGTTGTGGACTCATAACACGAGACATTTTCACATTTTGGGCATATCCGCACTCTGGACTGACTAATTTGTTTAACAAATTTCTCATTAATTAGAAATTCTTTTCTTTTGACTTGTGATAAAAATCATTTCGCAATCTTCTCCAGCAAGAGAGAGATATATATTTTTCAGACGCCATAAAAGTCGAAAAGATGACAATGTCAATGTCTTGCCTCGTGCCGCCTTGTGCTACTGACCTCCAGCCGGGGCTATAAAGCACACACATATCAGGCAAAATGTGGGCGCCATCAATTATATTTCTCACTTTTATGGTGGCGTATACTTGATGCGGTCGTTTGTTGCCTGACTGCCTGCCTGCCTGGCTGTTTGTGTTTCTCTGCTCTTCTTGATTTTAATTATAAACAATTGAAGCGAAATTTGTTGTCGCACTGCTACTTCCGGTATTTGGCATTTCTTTTGTCATTCCATTCACAAAATACGCTCAATGCCTGAATGAATATTCACGTTTCCCCAATTCCCCATTCAATGGATTAAATTTAAATTGAAGCTTCAGCTTTTCCTCTTTTCTCAGTATTTTGCGCCGTTGGCGCCGACAACTCGTGTCGCGTTCCATGGCGTGCCTGTCGCATTGGATTTTGGATAATCTTTATCAATTTGGGGCCAGTGACAGTATTTTGTTGTTGTTGAGACGACACTGCAAGTGGACAATGGGCGGTTTTTATTCCATTTTATATATATATTAATTGTATGCGAACTTTAAGCGTTACAAATAACACAAATTTTTTACTCTTGTGGTTAATGAAATGGTATTTTTTTAGGACAAGAGACGATGTTCACACTGTAAATTAGAGGGAGAAAGAAAAACCGTTTGAATAGAAACAAAACACATTTTTATACTTTATTTTTTAATTCGCAGAAAATGATAAATGTCTTGAGACAATCTCAGGGTTAATTGATGACAAATTTTCCAAAGCCTTCTCCAACCTTTCATTCTTAAACCCATCCATCTCACTTCCTAACAATATATTAAACATTCTATAAATTTATCTTAAACACAAAAAGCGTTTTCCCAGTCTTCCTCAATTGTAAATTTTCTTTGATTAATTTTTGCATATTAATTCAAATTTTTTAATTGAATCTCTCTGATGTCAGTGATTCTTTTGTGATATTGTAAATAAAATAATGCCCCACAACAACAACAAAAAAACACTGCACAATCATATAAAAAAAAAATGTAATAAATTATAAAAATAAATTATGAACAAGCCACAAAATTTAACGCACAAATAAAATACATGCAACAACAATCACAATCACAACAAATGCGGCAACGAGTGAAATCAACGAAACGAGCAAATTTTCCACCATTTGCTTCAAACAACCGAACAACCCAGCATGTGTGTGAGCCAAACAGAAACCAAAGTGATAATCAATAAATATAACGTAAAGTGAAATCAAATTGAAAATGCTTTATTAATATATATAGAAAACTCTTAAGCACAAAAAACTAAACTAGAAAATGTAAAAAAGCAAAAAGCCATAAATACTTAAATGTTTCATGGGCTTATTGCATAAACTGCCGTTAACTGTTTGCACTGTTAACCGTTAAGTGTGATAAGCTTGACGCTAAGGTGTCATAAAACCAGATTGTGTATTAAATAATAAATACGAAAAGAGGTGTTCCCACCTCACATAACTGCCACACACAACACCAACTACAGCAACCAAACTCAAAACTTTACCCCATGTCGCCGAGTGCTTAGCCCAGACCAGAACCACGACTCCTGCACCTTTCGATAAAGAGATAACAATAAAAGAAATCAACGGCAGCTTGGAGGTGACATCAAAGCCACGCTGATGATGGGCTACATCATGGGTTGTGCTTGTTTCAAAGGTATGAGTTGTGAATGAACCAAAAACTAAACACACAAGACGCAAAAGCCTATGCAAGTACGCAGAAGGGAAATTTGAAACGCACATCGTTAACATTTTTGAATACAGGGTATATGGGGGTATATGACTAAAAAGTTTTTTTAGTCGATTTTACTGTATAGTCCCAAAGGCAGCTTCATTTACAATATTTGAAAGTAGAGCAGCCGTAAAGTAAATGGAAAGATCTCTCGAAAAGTGAGAGTGAAAACGTTAATACTTGTCTTTTGCCCAGTCGCAAAACCTTCTTACTATATCACTTGCAAATCTGTCCCGTATTAGTTCACTGCACGAAGCAGATTTCTTTTATGATTGGAATTAAACTTTTGATATATTTGTATATATTTTTTATTTCTTGGGTGTACTAAGTATAAATCATTCAAAAAGTGATCTAAATTTCTTGAATCAAGAGTTTTTCATATTAAAAGGCCACAAATTCAATCACAAATTTCTTAGTTTCTAAGTTTGAAAAGGATACGGAGGGTGTCCGGGAAATGTCTAGAGAATTTGGCATCAATTGCTTTGCAAACGCTCAAAAAAAAAAAATCCCGACGTCCCAGAACCTCAAGAGATTTAATTTTCTTATTTGAAAATTTAGTTAGAACACAAATTGTTCCAATTGAAGTTCCATCTCTTAAAATAGGGCTGCATCTCTCGCCAAATAATTTCCATTTTCCATGGGATAATTCGATGTTGAACCAACATTTTTTGATCTTGTTATATGTTTGGCATTTGTAAATTAAAATTCATATACCAATGTTTTCGTGACACTCATGAAGTATAACCTGCCAGCCCTTAGTCAGCTGGCTGTATCATAGATGGCGACACAATCGGTAGATTGTGCAACCTGAGGTGGTTTAACGAACTATAAATTTAACAAACTTATGTCGATAAATCAGCAGTTTAATAAAATAGTATTTAATAGATTAATTCAATAAAGATTAGAAAAAACCTTAAGATAAATTATATCGGCGAGAATTTCAAACTACGAAATGGTAGACAAACTGTCAGCGGTGACTGTTAACTTTACTTTTTACATTTATTTTGATCTTTTAAAATTAAAGGATGATGGAAACATAGAACGCCGGAGGTAAATACAGTAATTTCATATGGAAAAGCAGTCGCAAATCGTGGCAGAAATGTAGCTTACGCTTCATCAAAAATCAAATAAGGATTGCATAATTTTTGAAAATCTTTTACTCAGCAATTTCCAAAGCAATTAATGCAACCGTGGAATATTTTTGCATTCAATGCAATTACTACTAGTCAGCTGTTTTTTTTTGCTGGCGACTATTCCGAAAAATGAAATCGCCGACTTTTGTTTTCAAAAACAACTGACCCCTTAGTCTCTAGAGCAGCGTTGGCCCTTGGTTTCATCCCGGCGGCGACAACATTTCGCTATTACACAACTGACCCGAACGCTGCCGAGCGAGATTGAAGAGCAAACGTCACGCTTGACAGAGTTCGAAGCGATTAGGTCGAAGCAAATTCACGGAGGTTTGTTTTTGCACTCTAATATACTCTCTCTTTTTGGCCTCGCTTAAGCTGGCCATCACTGCTCTAGAGATTTCTGGAACACCTCAGATAAACACATTTCAAGCTACGTAGGTGAGAAAATCATTTTAAACAAACATTAAAGCATAGTAAAAGATGGTAGAGTATATTAATTTGATCTGTCGAACTCGAACTCATCTAAAAACCATCAACCGAGTCACTACAAAGCCCTCATCCGAGACACTATAAAGTTCTCAATCGAGGTACCACAAAGACCTTAACCGAGGCTCCACAAAGCCCTCATCCCAGGTACCACAAAGCCCTTGACCGAGGCAACACAAAGCCCTCAACCGAGGCACCGCAAAGCCCCCAACCAAGATACCACAAAGCCCTTAACCCAGGTACCACAAAGCCCTTGACCGAGGCAACACAAAGCCGAGTTACACAAGTCAAAGGATCCGTTTTTCATAGGCGTCTTTTGATGATTGCACATAACTTGAATAAGAAACACAAAACACAAACGAGACTTTTCGACTACCAAATAAAATCACGTATCAAGATTTTAGGTTTTTTTTTCGTGCCGGCTTAGCTGAACTCAAGTGTCTACGTATATTCACGAATTTTAATATCGACACAAGAGCCCGAATAACCAGCGTTAGAAGTATGACAGATCAAAACCCACACTGAACCAAAAAATTAATACATACGGGAACAACTGAATCCAATACGAGACTAATAATGGGTTGTTCCCAGAATGGCATAAATTGAGCCCGTCAGGGATCAACATTTTGGTTCTTGCCTTGACGAGCTTAAACTGATTCTTCCTTTCGAACTAAATCGGGGGTGTCACAGAAATCTCTAGAGATTTTGGCCTCGGTTGGTTTGTCCCAGAACTTCAAGAGATTTCATTTTCTTATTTGAAAATCGAGTTGGAAGGTTTGTATCCATGCTAAAGGTATTTTTCTCACAAATCTATAAACAGGGTTGTCCTTTCTTGCAAAAAAAAATTTCCCATCTTCTAGTTATGAGTTAATTTGATGTTTAAATGGAATATTTTGATTGTGTTCCATGTTTTACGATGCATATTTGATTATATTTCAAATTAAAATCATATTCTTCAAAATTCAAATGCGAAACTTTAAAATTGTTTGCGCCAATCATTAAATGTAACTTGGCAACCCTTAGAGAGCGCTTGTTAGTACTCAGAGAGCGTCACCATATGTAGAGGGCGCCAGCTGAGGTTGAGTAGCGAGTTTATTTGACAACATTTGGTTGGTTTTGCGAACAATTATTGAAACGCAATTTTTAAGATTAAAACAATAAAAATATTTAATTCATTTGATGCAGAAAAATAATGTTGATTACATTTCCAATACCAATTTTACTTATCAAAATTGTTTTAGTTATGAATTTCGCCAAAACTTCCCACAAAACACGAGAGATTTAAAACCAACCGAAAGAGATTTCTGTGACACCGAGAATTGGTTTTGGGTTGGAAGAGATTTCTGTGACATTGCTGAATGTGCTTATTTTGAACATAAGTTTTTCCGTTATATTGGATACAAATGGAAACTAACTAAATGTGAAAAATTATTTAAAAGCCGCCGCGGCTTTGTGCAGACATGCATACATACACGCCAGTCGGCAGCCAGAACACTTTTACTTTGTATCGCTTGGATATCTTGGTTACCTGTAAAATTCCCAACTTCACTCGGAGAATTAAAAATTTCTTAAAAACAGAAATTATTTCGTAATTTTAGGCCGATTTCAACCCTTTACTGAATTTTCTTAAATTTAGAAAAAATAATTTTTCATTGTCTTCACAAGTTTCACTTTAAACTACAAATATTATCCGGCATAAAGCAACCCCAATTCGGATTGCTTTAGGCTCACTCGTGCTTAAAATTTTATTCCCACTGCTGGGATCAAATCATTCTATTTAGGCTTAAAATTTGCCCGCCATTTTTTTTCTTCGGTTTGCATTGCTTTAGTTTTGCATACTCTTAAGGGCATTTATTATGAAAATGTATAAACAGAGGGTAATATTCATTTAAACTCATTTGAGTTATGTTTCACCAAATATAAGGTCAATACCACACAAATTTCCATTTCGCATCCTTAAATCTAGCCGGTATCTGCAAGTCAATCACTCTGACACTTGTACTCATCTTTTATCTGTCAAAGTGTCCACCTTAAATGCACACTCACACACAAATTGTGCACAAACGCCGTCTTCGCTGTCGTTTGCTTCCTTCCGCTCATTAGGTGGTCTCAGAGCAGCAACAGAAAGCGCCTTTAGGCGCTCTCCTTTACTCATGTTTCACAATTTGTTTATTCGTCTCTCTCTCTCTCTCTGTTTCACTCTCTCTCTTTACACGCAATTTCGCATTTTTCTATGCAACGTCATAAACGACGTCACAAATTTTGAGTTTGAGAGCATGCGCAGTATGTAGACGCTCTCCTACTCAGTCTCAAGTGTTTTCCCTTTTATGGCAATTAACATTTTTATGGCAAACGTTTTTTTTTTTGGAAGTGTATCTCTGTTAAGAAATTGGTTGCTTCATGCATTTTGCATGGGATTTACTTTTTGTATTTGTGTGTGTGTGTCTTTGATTTGGTTGTGGGCTTTTTTTCCGGTTGTCGTCGCGTTTTGTGTGTGTGTAAATTATTCGATAGCCTTTTGAGTGCAATGTGATTTTAAGTTGGCTTTTGAAAGGGTATGATGGGATGGTCCTTGTGGTTTTTTATTTTTTGTAAGTAGAAGGAATACAAATCGGAATTTGTGTATGACGAATTTATTAATTAAAATCACGACAAGAGATGAACATGAAATGCACATACTTAAAATTTCGAAAAACGAATAAAGATAATATACAAAATTAAAAAACTTTCAGTGTCTTTTTTGGTACAAACCAAGGATTGGCGCACCGCTATCCACTGTGCATAAAAAAGTGCTCAGCAGCGCAGTCGACACTGTAGTCGCATAAGCTCAATGCTGCTTTGTTTCGCCAAAATGTGGTGCGATCACTGGTTTAGACTAATTAGGTCTCTTGAACCAAACCTTATCTAAGATACGATTAAGATACTTAAAATTACTCTTAATTATCTTCTTCAATAAAGTAAAAATTTTCACAATTATTTTACACTCAAATAGGAAACTAGAAACTAGGAAACTAATATTTTTGATTTTATCAAAATTTCTTTAAGGCCACAAATGCTTGCTTTAGCACAGAAGCGTATACGCATACGTAATATACCACCCCTCTGTCTTCCGGAACCCCATCCTTCCACAAACAGAAACGGGCAAACAAGTTGAAGAGCCAAAATAAACTGAACACAGAACCGAACAGCAAATTCCAATAAGAAACTCACACGGACAAACATGCGATACACATGCAAGTTGCTCTCTAGCAGCCACCGACACCCACCCACACACACACACACAATAATTTCCGGTTCAATTAAACGCTTGTTTATTTATTTATTTATTTATTCATCCACAAAAGGCGATTGAGAAGGGAAAGACGTGTTTTAATATCTAATTGTGGGCAGACTGGAATGACACTAATTTGTTTATGAATGAACAACGAAATGTTCAAATTTTTTTTGCACGAAAAATGCACTCCCAAAGACATTAGCTTACCACCCAGGAACAGCAAGGAGCAGACACGTCCTAACCGCAAAATGATTGCATACTTTAATGGGCCAAGCACTTAGGCAACGAGTGCCCAGTGCATGCTGTAAAAATAGCTTAAAAATTGAATAAAACTAACTAAGCACTGAGACTGGGCAACATAGGCAAACGCATAAATGTGAAAGGTTAGAAACTGCACACAGACTGAGTGCCACCTAGTACAACAGAGAGATATACAGAGGCAGGGCGAAAGGGTTAAGTGTAGAGGTTACTTGTACTTTGTGGTTTATGGAATGCCCAGGATTCTGTGTGCTGGGCACAGAAAATGACTAAAAGGTTAAGAATGCAGCAAAGAATTTCAAATTCCATGACATATTTTGTTGGTGTAGAAAGATAAGCTCTTTTAAATATATTTAAAGCTTAAATCTGTAAGAATTGGCATTGTATGGCATCAGAGGCTTAAAAATTCTAGAGCATAATTTTGGAAATACAATTAAATTAAAACCATTCCAACGGAAAATCTTGGGGATCTATAAAAAAGCGTGTGATTTTCTCTTTACTTGAGAATAGAGAGCAGGCCAGCCCAGAGCCACCGGTGGCCGATGTCACTCATACCTTTCTTACAGACTCGAGACAAACTTAACTGAACTAAACTGGTCCTCTTAGCCTCGGTTCTGTTACGGTTTGCAGTCGTCGTATTGCTATCGAAGAACTTATGAGCTGAGACTTCGCACTTATTTTGCCAGTATCTCAAATGTGTGTGTGAATCGGTAAGCATAGAAAAGCCAGCAAAACGGCTTAAGTCATTTGTGCTAGCCAACACCAGAAAATTTTTCTGTCCAGTCCATTTTCCCGGACCTGGTCTCAATTCATTTATGCAGAAAATGCCACCGAAAACAAAGAAAATCTAACATAGAAGCACACTCTGCTGCGTCGTCAACATTTCACTCAGAAATGAATCAGCTGTTTGCTGTCATTTTGGCTCTTTGAGTCATTTTTTGACACTTTGAGTTATTTTTGTGACTATGTGCGTCTCCCTCTAACAAACATGGTTTCCTATGTCGACGCACATTTTGAGTAAAATTTTGAGTTGTTACAATGAATGTTCTCTTTGTCAGGATTGAGTTAACATCACTCAAAAAAGAGAGGCGTTTCAAAGTGTGCTTCTATGTTAGATTTTCTTTGCCGAAAAACAAGTTTTAAAGTTTGTTTATACATCAAAATGAGTCTTTCGGATTAAAGAAAATCTAACATAGAAGCACGCTGCGTTATCAACATTTCACTCAGATATTAGTCAGCTGTTTGCTGTCATTTTGGATCTCTATGTAATCTTTTGACTCATTGAGTAATTTTTATGACTATGTCCGTCTCCCTCTAACCAACTTGTTTTCCTATGTCGATAAAAATATTGAGTAAAATTCTGAGTTGTCGGGATTGGTCAGGATGGAGTTAACATCACTCAAAAATAAAATAGAGGAAGTCTCAAATTTTCTTTGATCGGACTACGTAGAGTTAACAATCATATAACCATAACCCATAAACATGTTAGCGTTAGAAAATTATTTAATATAAATATTGACAGGCACAAAGATCCGACTGTACTTTACACCACACTTGAAGACGCCCAGCTGGAGGGAATCACTTAAGATTAGTTGTTGCATTACACTAAGTTAGATTTAAGAAATGAAAGATCGTGAATTAAAAGAGAATCGTGAGTATAATCAAGGGATGCAAAAATCATTTCTGAACCGAACCAAACCGGACCGCAACTTTGTTATTGTAAGCCAAATTGCAAACCGAACCGAACAACTTCTAAAAACCTCAAAGCAAAATCCTTAGATGTGCCGGATCTATAATGCTTTTATGACATTAATTGGCGTTCGATTCATAAATACTTCTAACCATGATACAATTATATAAGGTATGGCATTCAGAGTTTATCGAGGACCGACAGCTTTTGCTAATATCGAGAGAGAGAATAAAACAATAAGCAAAGCTTCCTCAGAATTACAAACACATAGTATATACATGACTAAATTTTATTAGTATTCGCTTGGCACTTTTCAAATGGCAGCTGATAAAGCCAAATCGCTGCTTGGGAGCGTTGCCAGTAGGAACACTTTAGCATGCTAATGGCGCTGCTTCTTCGTTTGAGATTTGTTCTGAATTTTAATTGTTTGGCCAATAACTGTTTGCTTTTTTGAATTTGTAGTGATTGCTCGCGATGCGGTCTGGGGTTAAGATCCCGCCCTGAAATGACTTGCTAGCCGGTGTCAGCCCAAAATGCAGTGCCGTAACAATATGGCTAGAGAAAAACACAGCCATAAATTCGCGCACTCTTCATGGGGAACCCTGTTTTACTTCATTACCGGCCATGAGAGCTCTCTTCAGACCAGAGGCGGCAATCCACAGCTCACACGAGCCGATGATAGTCGTGTTTTTAAACAAATCGCAAGCCGAACTTATGGTTGTGTGAATCGGTGAAGATTTCATTGCAAGTTAAACTACTGTGTTAATTTTTTTGTTTAGCCGTTTTCGTTGTTTATTTGTGGTGTAGATTGGGGCTGTTGTTCGGCCGTCTTTCTTTCCTTTAGTCAAAACATACTACTGTAGTCTGGAAGGAGTTTTCTTGTTCACCAACACTAGCGCACTTTTCCGTCCTCTCCATATGGCCGCCTCTACTCCAGACCACAGGCGTTTTACTTGCAATTCAGTGTTCACCGATTCACACAATCAAGAGTTCTTCTCGCGTTTGCATAAATCCAGGACTGACATCAATTCCGGGCTTGTCTTACCATAGGTGGGACGGCACTGCTTTACATCGACATACGCAACAGTATTGGCTCGACATTTTCACAAATTATAAATAAATCCAGTCGGCAAATGACAAAAAATTCGTGCGCACACAACCTTTTCAATGAAATGACAGCAACACAATGAAAATTTGGAGTCCCGAAAAGAGAGCTCTCTCAGAGAGCACCTTACCTTATATAGTTGTATCATGCTTCTAACCAAACAAACATCTACATCTCTTTCACTGTCCTCTTACATTCCGATGTTCTATATACCTGCCTTATGAGCTTTAGAACGCCTTTGCTCTCATTGCGCCAAGAGTTGTTTTCTGGCGCATTTGCACAAACTTACCGGCACCGGTGCGCACAGGCAGAACAAGTGCATTTGCTTCACTTGAAACTGAGTTAAATTTA
This sequence comes from Lordiphosa clarofinis, assembly GCA_018904275.1. Classification (NCBI taxonomy): domain Eukaryota; kingdom Metazoa; phylum Arthropoda; class Insecta; order Diptera; family Drosophilidae; genus Lordiphosa; species Lordiphosa clarofinis. The sequence continues at coordinate 1,164,305 of JAEIGQ010000026.1, forward strand.
AAAAAAATTCATGAGTTCCGGAGCCAGCGTGCACAAACCGAAGGCGCTACAAGTGCACTGTGTGCGATCGAGATAGATAAGGGTTGTTTTTCTGTTGTAGTTGTAGGACTGCACCTAAACTCAAATTTCGTGACATATAGAACTATCGGCCCTGTTCCGAATTTCGTTACATGGAAGTTGACTATCATATCTATGGCTACTAGATCTGGCTTAAGAAAAATCGGAATTGCTTTGGTAGTTGAAACCGATTGCATAATGTAAAGTGGATTGAATTCGTCAAAAAGCGACAGCCCAATCTAGTAACCACAGATATTCTTCGCACCTTTTATATTTATTTATTGATTTCAAATAAGAAAAAAGCACGTTTACTCGGAAATCGACTCGAAATTAGGAACAGAGCCGTGTATTTTATGTTCGGAAAATCCAAAACTCCGAACCTAGACTGGGGTTTGGCTAGCTTATAAAATCATACTGTGGCTTAAAAGCTAAGCTAACCACTTTGGCAAACCCATCTAGACCAAATTCAGGATCAGTTTGCACCCCTGGTATTGTCTTAATATTATTGGTCCTTCGAGCCGGACGTTTGATATCCACAAAATTATTATTATACCCTTGCAAAGGGTATTATAATTTAGCCCAGAAGTTTGCAACGCATAGAAATATTCATTTCCGACCCTATAAACTATATATATTCTTGATCAGGACGACGAGCTGAGTCGATTGAGCTTTGTCTGTCCGTCCGTCTGTTTCTACGCAAACTAGTCTCTCAGTTTTAAAGCTATCGAGCTGAAACCTTGCACAGAGTCTTCTTTTTACTGCACACTGCTAATATGTCGGAACCAACCGGATCGCATGACTATATCTTATAGCTGCCATAGGAACTATCGGTCGAAAAGTGGGTCTTTGTGAGAAAAATGGTTGGTTTTAATGCTGACGTTCGTAAACTCTAATGTATTAAAACATTTGCAAGGGTATAAAAACTTCGGCAAAGACGACGTTAGCTTGGCCTTCTCGTTAATCAAGCCCTTGCCCAGAAGGAGAGTTCTGGTTCGGGTTGCTTCCGCAAACTGAGTCGCTTCTCATGAATGGGGGATATGGTTCGGATTTAGTTTCAGTTTATAAGGTTGATTTCAATACGAACTGGTGCTCAAAGAATCAGTTCTGGTTAGATTGGCAGCTTCAATATTGCTTTGAAGAAATGAAATGCTAAAAGTGAACAACAATGTCAAACTGAACTAAATAAAGTGTAAATGTAAGTTTATTTTACATATTATAAAGCATTCAATATTCATCATTGCACTTGCACTATATTTACATATATTTTCTCATTTTCTATTAATATGTCAACGTCATATTAGAGCGATTCTTTCGTAGTATGTGTTGGCAGCAAATTGCTGTTGACATTCGCTGGTTTGCATGTCGCCTCCATGTCTCTCTCTGTGTGTGTGTGTGTGACGTGGCTATCCTTCGTCTACTACTACTTTTTTTTTCTGCCAATTAGGTTTGCATGAGTTGCTCGACAACTTTGCCTAGCGAAACACAAGAAAAAAAAACACATCCGAGTTGTCAACGACGCCCACTTGTTGAATAAAATGTAATTTAAGTAAAGTTTTCCACGCTATCTTTTACATTGAAATCTTTTGCCTTGAACACAGTAATAATCAAATCAATTGTGGCTTGTCGTTCTTATCTTTTCCCATTAGCTGCTTCAGCTGCTGCTGCTGCCGTTGAGCCATTAAGTATAATGTCCTTTTCTCAGTATCATTTCAAATGTCTCGCCTTGTTGTTGCCCTTCAGCGCACATTTGTGGAGTATTTTCGCAAAACTAGTCTCAATGGCTTTGGCTTACTTTACTTTATACGCAAACGTCGCATACAGCGCATATTTTGGTTTCTTTTTATAACGTTTGGTCTGCTCTTTGCCAGCATTACGGTATTTGCCATGATCTGGCAATATCTGGATCATCCCATTGTGACCGCCTTATCCGTGCAGAATTTGGAGCTGGAAGAGCAAAAGTTTCCGGCCTTAAGTGTTTGTAGTGGTTACAAGTTGAGTAAAGTTAAGGTTCGAGAATTTGCCCAAAAACTGAGTAATTCAAGTCAGAAATCGGTTAGTTATTGGCTAAAAAAGTTAAGCTTATTGATAGGATACTTTGATCCTTTGGCTTTAACAGCAGAGGAAGTTAAGGAACTGCCAGATAGTTTGGCTTTTAATAATGTGGTAACAAGGCTTGGTGATTTGGCCCCCACCTGTCAAACTCTTTTACTGCGCTGTGTATTGAATGGTTTGAATCAAAATTGTTCAGAGTTATTTGTATCAAAACCTTTTATAAAACGCGGTTATTGCTGTCAACTGAGGCATCAAAACTTGAGCGGAGAACTTACCCTCTCTTTAGATTCCTCTCAGGCAGACGCTTTTAGTTTATCACAAAATTTTCAAGGTTTTAGTTTGCATTTACCCAACTGGTTAGGCAGATTGAGCTTACAACCAGGTGAAATGGCAGATATAGAAATAATTCTAGATGAATTTCAAGCAAATATTCAACTAAGCAATTTTGCTGTAGAAGAAAGAAAGTGTTATTTTCCCCAAGAGGGTATCAGTCAGACGGCTTGTCAAGCTGAATGCTATTTAAAGGCCTCTCTAATAAATTGTCAATGTGTGCCATTTCCTTTTGATGCACTAAACAACTCAAGTCAGAGACTATGCAACTTGGCAGATGTGACCTGTTTACAAATGGTGGAAAGTAAGTTTAAGCATTGAAGATAGCCTTTTTCACTTTCTCATTAAACACTAAGAATTTTATAGCCAATTGGTCTCCAGCTCAGTGTGAAAACTGTTTACCACTTTGTCAGGATTTGCTGCACAGCATGAGCAAAAGTGTCGTTGGACAAATGCATCCTTGGAGGAGTCAACTAACATTTTACTACAAAAACAAACATAAACAAGTTTATCGTCTGAAAGAACTTTCTAATTGGTATCAAATGTTGTGTAAGTTAAAACTTTGGTATACATTTTCTTTATAAATTTGCTACATAACTCAACTGAAGCGGAAATTATAAATTTTTTGTAGGGTTGTCTGAAAATACATATTAAATTTGTGCAATTGTAGGTAACAACCAGAAGGAAGCACCTCCGAGCTTATAAAGTATATATATTGGTGATCAGCCAAGTCCGTCTGTCTATCTGTCTATCTACACCTCCTATTTACCCGTAGAGAATTGTCAACTTATAAATCTTCATGATTATCTAGTCCAAACTTATAAAACTTTTAGGAATTTCGTAATTTTTTTTTGGATCGATTTCTAGACCGATTGGCTTTTTCCGAGTTTTTATTGCTATTCTGCTATTCGGGGCGAAAAAAAGATGTGAGGTGATTTGAAACCGAATCTTCAGAGCCCAGAAGATTTAGTTTGGAAGGTGTTTCCTTAATCTAGGATCTAGTTACTGAACCTTTTCCTGGCACTTCACAAATCAAGTAATTTATGTTTAGCTCGTAAAGCAATAGTTCATACGCGAATCTCTTGATATTTTAAGTACGCACCTGAATAACATTAAGTCTATGAAAGTTCGAGACAGCATGCCTCTAAAGAAACCGTCTGATAGCCTAAAAAATATGTAATAAAAGGTTGAAAAAAGGGGAAAACTATTATTAGCTCAGAAAAATGTAAAAATATAAAACGAACTGCTAAATTTTTTGGTGTCAGTTCGGTTCAGCATAATCGAAAGAACTTCGGAACTTCGCTTGGTTCAGAAACGGCCTGCATTTTTGTGAATAAGATTTTATCAGCAGAAGTATGTAAATGAAAAATTTTAACTGAAGAGGAAGAAGTTAACCAGTGTTCCGTATCGAACCCTTTTTACATTTACGAAAAAAGAAACCCTAAAAAAATACGATTTCCATGAGGAAACGATTTTAATAATGATAAAAATATGTTTAAATCTGGAGCAGCAGAAGACGGCGAAAATCACTTTTTAAGAAAAAAAAAGCCGCATACACCCCTGCTAGCAGGTTATTCCAGGGGTCGGCAAAACACACATGCACATTTTGGCATTGCGTGTGTGTGATCAGCCACGCGCAGAGCGAGCTTATCTAGCTCTTTTTATACCCGTTACTCGTAGAGTAAAAAGGGTATACTAAAGTCGTGCAAATGTATGTAACAGGCAGAAGGAATCATTTCAGACCATATAAAGTATATATATTCTTGATCAGCATCAACAGCCGAGTCGATATAGCCATGTCCGTCTGTCCGTCCGTCCGTCTGTCCGTCTGTCTGTATGAACACCTAGATCTCAGAGATGGTAAGAGATAGAGGTTTGACATGTATGGGACAAATGCTTCTTTTTTCTGCACGCAGATCAAGTTTGTTTCAAATTTTGGCCACGCCCCCTCCCGCCCCCGCAATTTGGAAAAAACGTTATATCTCCTACATTTTTAAAGATAGACGATTTGTTTCTTCTAGAGATAGTTAGTAATTAGCAAAATGAATCAGAAATGATGAAGATCGGATGAACGGTTCTCAAGTTATAAGCAAAAAAGTGAACCGAGCCCCCCCGCTACCCACCCTAAAAAAATGTTGCATACTTTTCTGATGGTTACCCTAAGGAACGCAGGAACACTGTTAAACATGTTTTTCATGAGTAACGGGTATATCGAAGTCGGTTAGAGCCGACTTTAACTTATGCTCTCGTTTTTGTTGCAAAAGATAACAGTAGATGCTCAAGTACTGTCGGTGTATCGACGTCGCTGCCGCAGAGCGGTGTTGTATACACAGTAGATAAGAACGTGCGGGACTCTGGTAGGTAGGGACGCATCGGACTCTGGTTTTTTCATACGAGATGATTATCGCTCATTCTAATCAATCGTCGTTGAGCCAAACGAACAAATATCCGAATTGTTTGGAAAGAAAACGAAAATGAAGACGAGTTGATTGAAGAAAAAGCGCAGCGATCATTTTGTGTATGCAAGTTTGATCAAATGAAACCAAAGTCAGCTTGTTCGGGTGTTGATTAATGTATGAACGGTTTGCTATCGAACGAAGTCGTTCTTTGATCTGGAGATACAATATTTTGAATTAAAGAATCTAAATTGGTATATTTATATGTATTTACATTTTTTAAGATTCAAATTTATTAGAATCAAAGTAAGAGTCGAGATGGTAAAAATTAACAAGCTGGAAAAAAACTTTTATTGCCCAAAATTATTTGGAATATTTGGCTTAAAAGCTATAAGCTGTGAATCTTTAATAAGGACATACCTTTTCGTCTATAAAATTTGAAAAAATCAAGATCCTAATATGGAATATGTTTGTTAGGTTGGGTTTCCACTATTCGACGCCAGCGATAGTCAAGTGGGGTATCAATGTGACTAGCTTGCCAATTATATTGACAAACTTTGTTCCATGTGTTGAACAGTATAGTTGGAAAACTATCGTTGGTGACTTTTGAATGGGTATTTTTTCGATACTTTTTTCGATGTTTCCAAATTTTTTTAAGGCTTCCGAGCATAAGTCTTACAACCGATCTGCTTCCTCAACGCTAGCAAAGACTGGAGTGGCGGGACCCTTTCGATTCTAATAAAAATACCATCGATAGTTTGACACAAAACCAACTGTTCGATAAATCGATAGTACTATCGATGTTTTTCCAGCTGTATCGAACAGTGTAAACTCTGCCTTTCAGTTTGTTGGGACACAGCTTATATCTCATATCACTCAAGCCGGTATTCTGAACAAGAGATTTGAGAAAATAAATCAAAAGCTTAAACATACAAGAGAATATCCTAAAAACCATTTGTTCCATCTACTCAACTCGGTAAGAGTATCATCGATTTTTGTAACGCTTGTCACGCTTATCCAGCAGGGACCGAACACTGCTGTTCACACCGACTCAAGCCAAACGCTTACCGATGCTTATGTCAAGAGAGCAAACAGTTTTTCGGTCACTGGCTAGTGTTCGAGGGAGTAGGTCAGTGCTGTTTCCGGGCGCATAATGTTTGTGTACATCGACCGAAAAAGTTCGGTGAAATGTCGAGGACAATTTATGATTGCAAGTTTCTAGGTGCAAGTTATAACTTTTTAGTTTTAATCGATTCGAAAGATTTTTACTCATATAACCAGAAAAGTTGAAAATAAGTGCAGGAAATCCCTCTTCTTCCCTCTTCTAAAATGTGGAATATTAATTCGCCTACGTTTCGCTTGATTTGTGTACTAAATATAAAACATTTCAAATATCAATCCAATATTTCTGTTTCTTTCCACAGCCAACATTGGCGGCGTCTTAAGCGTATGCATTGGTTGCTCTGTCATCAGTGGCTTTGAGTTTCTATATTTTTTCTCTTACCGTTTATGGTTCAATTTTCAATATGTCGCAAATGGAAACTAGTATAAATGTCAACCATATGTGTCGTCAAATGAAATTTATTTAGGCTTTAGTCGTCATAGACCAAACAAACATTAATCTTGCCACGCCCCCCTAGAATGGCCACGGGCTACTTCAAAGTGAATAAAGAAATGGAAATGCGTATAAGATGTTTGTTTTTTTGTTTACTTTTGGATTGGGTTGGGTTGGGGGAGGGGGCGTTGTCGATCATCAAGGTTAAGTAGTCTCTGTCTCTGAGCCGCTTGTGCACCGTAGTTGCCGCCTGGGGGCCACTTGATGACTCTGTGACACTGAGAACGACCCACATATGAGTGACAAATTTATATGTTTTCTCCGTATTCCTTGAAGTGCACTTTCAGTGTGCGCGTTGTTATATTGATTTTTCTTCAGACTTTTGTGTAAACTTTTAAATAATCAAATACAAAAATCTCTTTCTTTCGTTGCAGGTGAGTTTTCTAAGGACTTTGCCACTCGGTGTAAGTTTTAGCGTTAAGAATTTAAATGGCATAACATAAAAATGTCCACGAAAGCTTTTAGTTAACATTTAAGCTTTACCAAAGCTTACCTACAGGGTGCTTCCAGCGAAGCTCCTCACCTCAAGCTTTTGTAAAAGCTTTGGCCATTGAATTGAATGTCATTATAAATCATTTTCAATCAATTTCGTTAAAAGAAAAACAAAGAAAATCTCTCAATTTTTATGCAACCGTAAAAAGTTCAATATAAGCGGCTTATATTAAGCGCCCTCTGCCGCCGCCACGCCCAACGCTTCCATTAATTTTAAAACCAGCAACTTATCAGGAGAACCACCGCGTCATGCTCTTAAGTGATTTTGTTGCGTTGCTTTTCCGTTGATTTATTCTCCTACCATTTGTGGGATAACACACACTCCTGCCTGGCAAGGACATGCGTTGCCACCCAACAAAATACTTACATACATATTACCTAAATATCTCAGAAAAACAGCCTTCGGACATGCCAGTTGAAAGTATTTCGTATGTATTTGGTCTGGCATTATTTCTCGCTCCATGGCGGCTTTAATCAAAGGCATTCCCCAGCATAATGTATGACAACAACAACAACAAAGAGCAGAGCAAAAGTAATTCGCCTGGCAACCAGTCGAGACAAATTGAGCAGCGAATTATTAGGGGCTAATGGTAAAAGTCTGGTAGGAACTTAAACAGCGAACAGCTCTAGCTTATTTTTGGAGGAGAATATTTTCGTGCTTGGGTTAGCTATAAAAAAAAAATATATAAGATGGTTTCAAAATTTTAATTCTGAGATTTCATCTGAATTGCTCCATTTTCCAAAATAGGAACTACCCTTATTCTATTATTTCGAATTTTAAGAAAAAAAAAAAGAATTTGAAGTCGGATGAAAAAAATCGATTTTCACATAAAAACTTTTTCGGGAAAACTACCGTCCAGCTTTTACCGTTTAGGCTGCGCGTTAATGATCAATAATTCTTTAGAAAATAATTTTTATATAGTATACATATAGAAGACTAAAATAAGACACGCCGCTATACGTCCAGCAGTTTATCCACTTAATCAGTTTGAAGTGAATAATTTCCGACCCACATGCTATTTCGAGAATTTTAAGTTGAAACTAACGTGTATCAGGTTGACACTTTTTGTAAAAATATTTTTGTAACAAATTGGCACTAGGTCTTATTAATTTGATATTTCAATTATCAATCTTTTAGTATCATTTTGATTCTAGATTTTATTAATTTAATATTATTTCTTATTTAGTTTCTGGTATAAATTCAGTTCCTTAAAAAATGCCATTTAAATTAAAACATAACATTTAAATTTATTTATTTATTTAAACTCTTTTAAAATGTATTTTATTTACACTAATAATTTGAATTATTCAAATGTGGACACCTTACTAAGGGGAAACATCTCACTGCATGCCTCGAGTGTCTTGTTTAACCAGAAGCCACTGTGTGGGTGTGCCTTTTGCTGGAACCCATACATGTAGCGCTTTAAGCCCTAAGAGACCCCGAGTAAAAAACGCGATAAACGCCTCTTCTGCTGTTGTTTTGGTTTCGAACCTCTCGCATTGTGCGTTATCTTGCAAAGCGCTGAAACAGCCACAGCGGCATTGTGTTCTGTTCTAAGTCCTGTCTGAGGAGTTACATATTATATTTAAATATGTTTGCAAAAAATAACCATAACAACATGAAGCAACATTGCTTCTCTGCTTGCCGGAACATTTTGGAAGTTAATGGCGTGTCTCTGCATCGCTTTGATGGCCGCTTGGGGTAGGGATTTAAAGATTGAAAGAAATAGAAAAAAAACTTTGCTCCCCCGAGGACTTGATCCCACGACCTCGACTTTTTCTAACCAAATGTCAGGTCCACTTGACCAAGGCCCTTGTCGCTTACATTCTTAAGTATGATGTTGACGCGAGGTTTTGTTGGTGGCTAATAGTCGAGTGAGCTAAAGAGTCGTCCCATCAAGGCTTGTTTTCTAATCATACATGATAATTTGTCGGATGAAAATGGTACCCTAGCCGCGACTCCTCATGAAGAATCGTTTGTAACCCGTTTGTCTGATCAGTTTCGACTCATATTCTGGTCATTTGCGAGTATTTTTTGAGTCTGAATCTTTTTAGCATCAAACGTGGTCGGAAAAGACTTGCCAAGATGATTTTTGATAAAATGATGTTCTGATGATGGAAGCGATTTGATCGTTGGGAATCAAGTTGATGTTCTTTCGTTTTAAAAATTTAATTTGAGCAGAAATGGTTATGTTTTGAAGAAAGCTTTTCACTCAACTGAAAATAATAAGTATAAATATTGGATAAGGTTATAAGTAGATTCCTTACCTTTTGGGGCTTCGAAGTAATAGGAATCTGGGAACATACCTCTTTGAATTGGAAGGGATGGGAGGGAGGCGCGGCGACTATTATTTTTCAAGCCCTTGGATATGGTGCTCGCTCCTCCGTATATGCCATATGTCATAGAATCAGAGATTAAACGATAATAAATCCTATCCTACTTTTTCAGAAAATCACACAAAAAAGTGTTGACTGGCAGTTGAAACTGCTACCCTTCTGCTTTTAACGACCAAAGTGTGGAATGGCGCGCTAGCACATTGAGCTATTGCGCACTTTTTTTAAGGTCACATCAATGGGGCTTCTTTTACTTTCTGTGCGGCGCTTAAGCTGACAAAAAGTTGGTTTGAAAAAAAAGACCAAAAGGGAGATCAAAATGAATGTCGGCTCTCTCTCTCTCTCTCTCTCTCTGCTGAAAGCTAATGTTTTCCGTTGTAGTACTCATTTCATAAACTTTTGGAATATTTGTGGTCCAAAATTTTGACCACATCTTGTTCTTGTTTTATGCTGTTCCCTCTATGTGTGGGACTCGACAGATATCAAATTAAGAAATTTTTATTTTATGGTCCGGCTCGATGGACCTAAAATACACGAAACAAAAAACAAACTTGTTCTGCGGAATTCCGTTCAGGACTAAATTCAAAATCGAAAATATTTATTATTTTGTGATGACTAACGTTTCGATAACGAAAGCTCTCAAAATATATTAAAATCACCCAAGATTATTATATATTTCACATATATAAAATGAACCTAAAACATTTTTAAACATGAATACTATGTAACTGCCATAAGTAACAAGGCACACACAATAGTTTTTATGCCTGCTCTAGGGCCCATGTAAAATAAACTCCCACACGACTTGAACAGATTATCTCAAATAATACACAATTATGCCCAACACTTTAAAAACTACTAAACCAATTAATTAACATTTGCCTTAGGTCTCTTATTCAGCATGGAATCGTTTGTTATTACTTTCCCTGTGGACGTGAGAGCGTAGCTCACCCGGATATATGTATATACTCTTGTGAAGTAATCTAGTAGTGTGCTCACGTAATTCATTTTTATGAGATGCCACAACTTGTTGGCTTCTTTGGACATTTGGATTTTGGTCCGAAACGAAAACAAATGATAAACATTTTCCAACTGTGGGGAATGCAAATGAAAATGGAATCCGGAAACTCTAACCTTGAATCGCAAGACTTTTTTTTTTGTTTTTGGAAGCCAACTCAAGTTTTGGCCAAGGTTGTCTACCTGGCAAGCAGAATGCACAACCTTCGCCTAGACACAAAAGACGACGATGTCATAAACAGGCGACAGACAAAAGGGAAAAAGGAAGTCAGACAGACAAGAGCCTTAAGATATGCAACAAAATACAATAAAAATACATACAATATATGACGGCAATGCAGACAAGTTCCAAGGCTTAGCTAATAATTAACTTTGAGCTGCCAATGTTTGAAACGAAATTGAAATGGCCAAGGCAAACTATAAATCAAACAGAGGACGTAAAAAATTGTTGCACAAAAATGCGTTGTAATTGCCAAAATCAAATGGCCGTAATTTACATTGTCAGGACAACGACAACGACAACAGCAACAGACTACAATTTTATTTATGCAAATCTTTGTGCTGGTCCTGCTTCTGTAGGTGGACAGGGACGGATAGATGGCCATATTAGAATTATGCAAATGAGACACAAAGGCAGGAAAGAACACTAATACGTGGTTGCTCATATGTTGCGTGTGGGTGTCTGTCCCTTCCTTTGGGGTCGAAAGGGCAAGGGAAAACTATATGTAGCCAAATTGTTTGTGCTTTAAAGATGGCTTGAGTGTAGGTTTATTTAAGTGGTGTGTGCGTAGGTTTAATATTTAAAAATGTAGCTTTGCCCTCTCAATAATTATTCTCTTAATTTAAAATTAATTTAACCACATCTAATTTAAAAAGTAGAAATCTAAGCAGTTTAATTAGCGCAGGGGTCGGCAATGTGGGCAGAGATGTTGCCCCTGGCAACTGAGAACAATTTGCATGTACAGAAGTGTGTCGGCCTGCTGCGCGAAAGGGGGTGGTTCAATCCTGCCTCCGGACCATCTAATAAAATTTTTTATTCAAAGAAAATAGATTTTACACATTCTGTCACCTTTTCAGCAGCTATTGGCTCCAGCTGTGAAGTAACTAGACATGGAAAAGCTTCTCAAAGTTTGCCGTTCGGATTCGGCGTTTAACTGTAGGTCTGTTTCTCTTGTGCGAAAAATCATAAGCCTTGTGAGAAGCTTGGCTTGACCCTTTGGAAGCTGTAAAGCCTATTTCAGATGCACTGAAAACTTCCAAAAGCTTTGCTTAAGTTTATCTGTTTTGCTCGGTAGCTGCCGGTTTAAGTAAAGAGCTTTGAGGCTTGTTAATTGAAAGCTTTTCTGCCGACGTCTCTGTTACCATTGCCGATCACTGAACAAGAGGTTTCACTCCACAATTTCAATAATTTCGATCAAAGATGTTAAATTTACTTAGGGGTCGGCAATGCAGGCAGCAAAGTTGCCACTGGCAACTGAGAAAAAATTCGTAAAAATTTCTTTGGTTTGCTGATAGAGCGTAAAACTGTTCTGCCAACATCTCTGCTGCCCATGCCGACCACTAACAAATACGATTCATTCATAATGCCACAACAATAGATTTCAAGCTTTGACAACTTCCCAAAACCGTTTTTTCTTCTATGCAAATCAAAGTCCAAAGTGGATTTTAGCTGCTTTAGTTTGTCATCTCGGCTAGAACGAGCATCTGCCGTTGAATAAACCCTTATTGATTTACATGATTGACCATTGTGTGAGTCTTTGAGTCTTATGCAAATGCGTCCACACACAACTGGGATATTCAATCAAAGTCAATGCCACCCGAGCCTTGCAGCATATTCAGCTCATCAGGAGCAGCAGTAGCTCCACCTCATCATCTCCATCTCCATTGTCATTGTCAAGGCATTGTATTTTAAAATGGTTTTATTTATGCAACGGCATGTTTCAGTGAGCGCCTTCAAGCTGTGTGTTCTTAACCGAATTTGGCATGCAAATTTCCACGTGCCACAGTTTCCGGTGTACGCGCGTGTGTGTGTGTGTGTTAGTTGGTGGGAAACTTGGCACTTGACGTTTGCCTTTTTCTTGGCTTAGTGTGGGCGCACCTGCATTTAATTATTAAAATTTAATTTGGCCAATTTGCCCTGCTTTGTTGTAAGTTAACTTTTCTCTTTATGTAAGGGCACAGGCCCGCACTATCAGATTTCCTTTGTCCTGCAAGGAATAAAAAAAAACAACCTGTTTGCTTTGCAAAGATGAGAAAAGGGAGGAGCAAAACGCACCATTTCAAACGAATTTAAAAAGTTGGTCAAGAACGATTGTAATATACTCTAAATGTTTTTTAAAGTTTAAATAGATGAATGCTTTGGGTATAATTTCATGCTGAGATGGAGAGATTTATGATCGATGGTTCCTTTGAGTTTTGGGAGCTCACACTGCACTTATTGCGCCGTCTGCTTTTGCATTTTAGCGCCTTTACGCCTGGTCTTTGTTGTTGTAAACCACTCTTCGAAGCTGAGCAATTTCTTCTGCGTCTGAGTGACGCCACTTGGAGCAATGGTAATCATTTTTTTTATGGAACTATGTAAATTTCTTACCCCTCTTCTCCTCTGAAATCGTTGCTTACTTTTGCAATTTCAATCAATTTTAATTTGAATAGATTTGTATATTAAATCTTAGGAAATTGCTTACTCCTTTTCTCTACTGAAATCTTTTTCCACTTTATACAGGGTATCAAACTGAACAACAAATAGTTTACAGCAAAGTCTCCCTTTCTCTTCTCTCCCCATAAATATTTCATCACTTGCGTCACAAGCAGGTAATTTAAGAGCTTATTTTAAGAGCGTACGAGAACCAAAAAGAGAGCCTGTGTTTGTATGGGGGAAAAGAGCTTTTCCAGCACGTGCTTGGACAGCAGTCAATGTTCAAGTTCAAGTCGAAAACATTGAAAACCAAGTTCAGGCTTCAAGGTTTTCGCTCTCTCATTCTCTCTTTCTCACTCTTTGGCAGTTTCACTTTACTCTCCAAGTATTTTTGTGATTATGTAAGCAGTTTTTCTTTTTTTGGTTTTTTGTTGTTGAGCTATTTGTCCTTTGTTTGTTTGTTTTTTAAAATTTTTTTTTTGTTGTGTGTCAAAATTTTCAATTGCATTTCAACAGATTTTGTTTGTTGCTTTTTCTGGTATTTATTTTTCATTTTCCTGTGGAATTTTTAGCTTGCCATAGCTGGCGGCCATCCCTTTTTTTTGCTGCGGCCTTTTCCCCTGCCTCTTGACCAGATTGGTAGCATGACTGGCTCACATATTTTAGTCGTGTGCTGCGCCCATCTTCCCATAAACTGTAGAAACTTGTGTAGCCAACGAATGGCCTTGGTTTTGTGTGGTTCTTATTGGTATCGCCTGCCAAGGCAAGGCTTCCGTCTTCGACTTTTCGTTACACATTTGTTGCGCATTTAGTTACAGTTTGGTCCCATTAGGGAATTCGATATATGGGAATCTTTGACATTGATTAGCTTTGCGTTGGGTTGAATGTTTTTGACATGATTTTACATTTTGGACATTGGAAATGAAGAACATTTTGGGGTTGGAATAAGAAATCAAGAAAATTGACAACACCTGAAGGCATTGGTTAATCATTCGGTATTCCTTAGAGCTGCTGGTTCTTCAAAAAAAATGTTTCTCGAAGAAAAAGAGCTAGTTCAGCCAAGCGGCTGTCGCTGGTCCTCCAAAAGGCTGAGCTACCTCAGGGCGCTTGAAAGTAGATCTAGATTATTTGCAATTTAAGCTAACCGATAAAAAAAAAACTTTTTTTTATATTACCGTTCCGAAACATAAAAGTATTCGGGTTTTCCTATATTTATTATTTCTATATACGTAAATTTATTTAATGATCACATTTAATTGATAAACACATTAAAGAAAACATCAATAAAGTAAAGATTTTGGTTAGCTGCCTCTGTCCCTTTATTTATAACTTGCTGAACCCGCCGCGACTTTGCCCGCGTTCAAGATTTTAAGAAATTGTGTTATTTCCCGTCCATCCCTTCCTAAAAAACCCAACCAATTTTTCTAGGCGCTGGAAAATTTGGGAATTAGTCCCTGCAACAGTCAAGTGGATGCTGAAAACATACCTCTCCCGCACGACCACATGGTGAATTCTGGGTCTTGCAATAATTTATGAAGAATTATAGTTCAATTCAAATTGTCTTTCCCGGTTTTCTCCACCGCCTCTTCACCCGCTCACCACTCTTTTCCATCTTCCACCGCTCTTTGCTCTTTCCCCTCCCCCATCATTCTAACAAATGTAGCAGAGGTCATTTATCTCAAAGAGCCATAGCACATTTGAAATACACTTAAACCTAATTTGTGTCAGTGTGATCCCTCTGATGCTCACTCTGTCTCCCGCTTTTAGAAAAACAGTTTAGTACAAAATATGACTTGAGCGCCACATTTACGTTACTTTTCCTTTGCCATTTTTTCTGTCCGTCTGTCCGTCCGTCCGTCCGTTTATATGAACACCTAGATCTCAGAGATGGTAAGAGATAGAGGTTTGACATGTGAGGAACAAATGCTTCTTTTATCAGCACGCAGATCAAGTTTGTTTCAAATTTTGCCCACGCCAGTTTTGAAGATAGGCGATTTGTACCTTCTAGAGACAGTTAGTAATTAGCAAAATAAATCGATTTGCTGAAGAAATGATAAGCATCGGATGAACGGTTCTAAAGTTATGATCAAAAAGTGAACCAAGTCCCCCCGCTACCCACCCTAAAAAATGTTGCATACTTTTCGGATGGTCACCCTAAGGAACGCAGGAACACTGTTAATCATGTTTTTTCATGAGTAACGGGTATATCGAAGTCGGTTAGAGCCGACTTTAACTTACGCTCTCGTTTTAAACTATCGATGAGGCTATTCGCTTTTTGTTTTAATGTTGTTCTGGTAAAAAAAAATAAAATAAAAGAACACAACACACATAAACGCACACAGCTTAACTTTTCTGTGGTGATTTTACCCACTTCGCGGTGAAATTTTTCCAAATTTCTTAGTGCGCGCCTGCATAACTAAACGAAGGTCTATGCCAAAATTTAGATCTGTAGGATAAGCAGTTTTGGCTGTGGGTTGAGAATATATAATTTCTACACTTGGACGCGAACGAAGTGGCGGTGGGTTCAGCTAGTGTACGTATATTTGTGAGAGAAAAAAGTTTCTGGCGCATTCTTTTCTTTTTCTGTGTTTAGTTCAGCGATGTTAGAGCACCGCAGGGTGCTAATTTA
Organism: Lordiphosa clarofinis; assembly: GCA_018904275.1. NCBI lineage: Eukaryota > Metazoa > Arthropoda > Insecta > Diptera > Drosophilidae > Lordiphosa > Lordiphosa clarofinis. The sequence continues at coordinate 1,179,862 of JAEIGQ010000026.1, forward strand.
TGTTTAGAAGACTTCTCCTTTGGTGTTATTACCAACTTGTACAGATGGCTCCACAGTCTTCACTGACCCGTGTAGAGCCCTGTTCTGCATCCTAAGGTCATTCCTACCTTTTTGAATCCTTTTGAGGTTTGGGTTTACTAATGCGTTTGCTTGCCTTATCCTTCTGTTGTTTAATAAAAGGGTTGTTCTTTGTTATGGTGGCTCTTTTCCATATTAAGGTCTGTACATCGCAAGATGGTACATACTTCTGCTTGAAGTATGCCTGACTCAGACCAATTCGTTCCCGGTTCTGTTACCCCAATGCAAAAAAAAACATGTTTATGGGTTTGGTTGTGTCTATTGAAAATGACATTTAACGCTATGTGTGGAAGGGGTTAGTCTCATGTTCAAGTTTGAACAGCCAGCATTTCGTGTCTGAAGGATTCTAGTGTTTCCTTCTCTAGCTTCCTAGAGACCCTTTGGATTAATATGTGGTCTCAACTTACTCCTTCTGATGTCAGTCTAGACCGTTTTTCTTTTTTCTTCAGTGAGGAGATTGGCTTTATCCAGTTTTCAAAGAAGACACCAATATATTTGTCCCCATTTCTTAACCTTATTCAATGGCGTGTTCTTAGACAGAAATTTTTATGGTTGAATTGATTAACTAATGATAATTAATTTTTCAAAACTTGAAACATTTTTCTTTGCTTTGCTGCTCAAAATGTTATATGCAAGTCCTTTGCCTAACCTAAGCAAATAAGTTCCCTGCAAAGTTACCATCAAAGTCAAGGAAAATCACAGTCAGAGTCGCTTCATTCTTCTCAGTTATTTTTAGTTCCCTGCCAGATTGACCTTGATGCTGCTGCGTTGTTCTTGCTTGTCATGATATTTTCCTGACTTGTGGTTGATTGCAAATGAAAAGCGTTTACCCACACACGCGCACACCTAAAGCACAAAAAAATGAACCGCAAATGAAGTGTTGACAATGGCGGAACTTGTCATTGAAAGCAACATCAGCCATTCGCAAGGACATTGTTGAGCAGTGACAAAGCAGGATATGGATAGCGCAAACACCAGTTATGACTTTGAAGTATCCGAGCACATGAAAAGTTTTTCGTTTCAAGCAGCCGCAGCAGCAGCAGCGACAAGACATTGAATTACGCCAAGAAGCGGGCACAAAAACTATAGCATACTTACAGGCGTCGCTAATGACTTGGCTCTTGCTTTCCTCCTCTTTCTCCATTTGTGGACTAATTTGCTGCTTGTCTGCTTCATGCTGTTTGGTATTAATTTGCTACAACATTCCTTTTCTTTTGTTTTCCCTTTGTTTTGGATTCGCTTTGCTTTTATTTAATTACAATAATTAATCAACTTGTACTCCAGAATTGAATTCATGTTGTTTACTTCCACGCAAAATACGAAAAGTTATTTAATACTTGATTATTATTTGAGTTGCTGCAAGTGGCCCCATATGTGCAACAGGCAAACATGAACGCACATTGACCATGACCATGGCAATGGCATCGTCATCAGCGTTGCATTGACGCACACAACACTACATTCGAAACGGTCCTCAGCCACCCACTCCCAGCTTCCCAAAAAAACTTGCCTTGATGATTTCAATCAGACCCTGCAGTATGCATAAACACAGCGCAGGAGGACAGGACTCTAACCACAACAGCAATCAGCTAGAGCCGGGGACAACAAACAACAAGCCATGGCATAAACAAAACGCCCACGCAAACACACAGACACTCACACACTTGCCAAGTCAGAGAGCGCCAGAGAGAGAAAATAGAAAAGTGAAAGCTTTGCTTAAAAGTGTTTTAAGAGTATAAAGTTCAAGCTTTTACTTTTCTCTTTTGACTTAAACGTAGCGTAGATTTTCCACTTTGATACTTAACTTGGGCCTATCAAGATGAACAAAAAAAGCCTACTAAGCAGAACTAAAGGAACTGGGAGAAAAACTGTCTATGGAGAACTCAAAACAACTGCAAACAATGGAGTTCTTAGAAGAGGAGGAGAACTTGATGCTCATAAAGAAACGTATTGAAACCTGCAAGACACGCTTTTCACATCATTTATTTTTTAGGGCGCATAAATTTAATAAATTAGTCAAACAGATCTGATGTGATTGTATTGATTCATAAAAAGCTAATTTTAAGATCTTTTGATCCCTGATATTTTCAACCATTTTAAAAATTAAATCATTGGTTCAAGTATACCCAGCTTGAAGGACCCTTTGGGATTCTATGTCCGGACTTTGAATTTCTATGCCCCCTAATGATTTCAATGTCCCCCCTATAAATTATTGTTTACAGAACATCCGGATCGAAGGACCATTGGAGATTCTATGTGCGTTTGTTAGATTTCTTTTTCCACCTATAATACATTGATTCCAGAATATCCGGCTCGAAGGACCTTTTGGTATTCATTTGATCTGTGCTATCGTCAGCCTATCAACAAGTGTTTATAACAGGAAACAGACTTTTTTCGTTTTGGCATTTTTCGACCTACGTTTTTGTATTAGAAAATCCGGCTCGAAGATCCTTTGGAAATTCTATGTGTCCCTATAAAGCATTGTTTCCAGAATGACCGACCAGAAAGAACTTTTGGAATTCTATGTCCTCCTACAAACATTGTTGATATTGCACTTGTGAATTTACAAGTTTGTATAGGATAGTGATAGTACCATTTTGAAGTTCTATTGGTTGGACAAAGCATGCAAAAGCTATTGTAACCATTCATAGCAATGTCGTTACTGGCAAATCTATATATCGGAATGAGAAAGCCTTACCAAGACCAACCTGAACAATGCTCGCATAGCTACATTCAGTAAAAAACAGTCAACTCCACAGCTATCTTGCCAGACTCAAAGCTAAGATCCACAACACATGCCCATTGCCCTCCAATAAACCCTGTTCTTCTAAAAACTATCTCACTTTGAACTCAAACTGTTGAGGCTTACTGCCTTTACAACAAAACAACTTAAACATGCCAATTTAACCCACGTCAATTTAACACAAAACAAATTAAAAAAAAAAAAGGTTCCACGTCTATTCAACAAAAAACTATTTCAACACGTCAATTCAACACACGATCTGTTGTTAATTTAACACAAACCAAATTAAACAAATAAAAGATTAAATCAACAAATTCAACACAGCACAATTAAAACACAAGATATTTTTAACACACATTCAATATCAACATAATCTATTTCATCACAAAGCAATTGAAGCAACACAGTACAATTTTAACCCTAGAATTTAAATCACCACAACCATTTTAACAAAAATTATGTTAGCAATCCGACAAGTAGGAAAGTCTGTCGAACCCGACTTTAGTATACTCCGAAAGTGTATTTGAAAGCAGCAGAGCTAACATTTAATAACTTTCATTCAAATGCAGGCGCTGTAAATATCGTAAAATTTTTGAATGCCTCTTGTGGCACCCTTTCCAGGATGAATTGGTTTTACTTTGTTGAATTGACGTGTTTTCAAATTGTTTTGTGTCGATTATACCTGGAATTTTTTTTTTTGAATCGTATGCAGGGGACGAATGTTGTAAAATCTCACGACTTATATGATAAATGGTTGTTTTATTTGATTATTGTGGTTTTGTATTATTGCATTATGCCTTTAAGGTCGTAGTCTCTGCTTATATATATCTTCTGATTTTTCAGGTCAATATCACAGTTGGCTGATTATACATATATATTTGTGTGTTTATTTTGTGTTGAATTTGTTCGTGTTGAATTTGTTTTATGTTGAATTAATGTGTGTTAAATTGTTGTGATGGGTAAAATGATTTTGTGATATATTGACGTGTGTTGAAATTGTTGTGTGATGACTTTGTTTTGTATTAAACTTGTTTGTGTTGAAATGACGAATTGCTAAATTGCTGTGTTGGGTAAAAAGACTGTATGTTTTATAGACGTATCACCGAGGCAGCCATTTTTCTTGATATGAATTTGGGTAGCTAAACCAACTTGAACTATATTTTTAAATCAGCTTCTTTTTATATGCTAGAGTACAAACTAGTGGACAAATGATCCGTCCGAAACGTCGTATGAAGATAAATAATGCTTTGAAATTAAAAGCCGAATAACATCAACTATTTTTAGAATCGGGATCTTTTAACATTCCCAATTCCGCAATATGTAAACAAAATCGGGAACGGAAACTGGCCTGAAAGTGAAATTGAGTAAATCCTGAATTTACTTTCTAAAAATTACTTGCCTGAAATTTACCCTACAAATATTGTTGTATACAAAATATAAATTTCTGTACACTTTTTTCAATTCCTCTTTATCCTTGATGCTATTTCATAGCACTTTATGAGCAAATTCAAGTACCCTTCGAACTGATTTATTAGAATATTATGACTTTGCTTTATAGCAACATTGTGCAGCATTTGTCCATTATGTGTCTAGTTGATTCACTCCACATTATTTTTGCTAATGCTATCCCCATTTTCTCTCTCTTCACACCCCAAAAAAAAATATATAAAGAGAATTTTCCTCTTTTCCTCTCATCTTCAATTGTGCGATGAGAAAGCTCTCGCGCGGCATTGCTTATCAGCCGTTTCTGCTGCTGCTGCTGTCGCTGTGGCTGACTGGCCTGGCTGCTGTGTGGTTGGCCCAGAGTGTCATAAAAAGCATTTTCACGGCTTCCGTTTGGCATCAGTTTGTTGGCAACCCTCGAACGTGTCGGCCGCACAGCACAAGAACCAAACACACAACAGCCCAAAAACCAAAATTATTTAACAACAACAAAACGCGCAGCAAACAAAAACAACAACAACATAACGAAAAGCAAACAAAAGACAAATATTTAGGAAATTATAATCCTTAAATAAACAAAAACTCTAAATGTGATGTGATACGAAAGACAATTTAACGTGTTGTTCTTTTCATTTTGATTGAGTTTCCCCTCTCCCTTTTTCTGTTCGCTGGTTTTTTGGTAAATTTTCTGATTTTGATTTTTTTTACGAGCTGTTAAATATTACTCGGTTTTTTATGTGTATTTTTCTACGACGCCCCCGCGCAAAAAAAAATATCAAAAAATCCACAAATTTTGCTGGCCGTGAATGAAATGAGAAAATTGATTATTGTCCACATAATACACTGTGCTCTCGGTGAAAAAACATAAATTTGAACAACATTTTTGAAAAGTGCATTGACCATTGACCCGAAGGGGGGGAAAAAGCAAATATCCCAAAGTCAAGGCGATTGTCATTGTTCAAGAATTTTACATAAATCTGCAACAAATGCGTTTTTATTTTTCGAGAATTTATTTGAAATGACAAAATGTCTTGAGAGACAAAAATACACATTTGTAATTTAACTAAGTGGTTTTTGTGTGTGTTCAATTGATTGGTGAACAACATTAAGTAAGTGAATGATTTGATAGGATTTTTTGGGAAATAGAATGATAATCTGGCAGTAAATTGAATGGAATTAAGAAGATTAGCATTTCCTGAGAACAGCACTCCTGCGTTTGATAGCAGATAGGTAGAGTGATTTACGAAGAAATGTGTGGTTCAAGCTTACCACTTTGTAAGGATAAAATCTACCACAAAATGAGATCTTAATTAACGAAAACGTTTTTGCAATTGGCATCTATTTACCCGAATCTAAGCAGAAATATGGGATTTAAGAAGTAGAACAATTTTCAGCGAATTGCAAGTTTTATAAAGTAGAAGGTGTGTTCCACTGAAAACGAAACCTTTTCATTACACAGTTAGACAAAACCCCACATTTTTTTAAAAGCCCTTTTTATTGTGATAAAAGGGACCTCTGTGAGCATCACCTCATACAGAGCTTTTCAAATAAAGCCTGGGGTATCTATAGAGATACTTTAGAAGTAGCAGCAGACAGCGACAACAGTTTAAACTAATATTTTTTAATGGCTTAAGGTAAAAATCTCTACAAAATTCAGCAAATACGGACAGGGTCACTGGGAATGCAATATAATAAATGCTAACCTTCATTCTTGAATATCTTTTAAAGCTCTCGATAGATGTTTATCAAAATCGATAATTATGATTGTATAATAGACTATTGCATGTGCCTGGGACATAGTCCTCGACTGCCAAAAAACCGATATATGCAGTACTATTTGTAGACTCACCCACTTTCCAATTCATCTAGGCCTTAAACCCGACCTAAAAATAGACAGAACTGCGTTTTCAGTTATAGCAATGAAGCCTTGGTTCGCGGTTTATCTATAACAACATTTAAATGATTTTAATGTTTTGAGAAACTCAGTAAAAAAATTAAAAGTTATAAAAAAAAAACAAATAAGATTGACTCTGTATCTGCAGTAGCTGCGCTGAGGCAGCGAACTTTCTTTTGGACGCAACTTGACCAATAGATAACGCCACTAATTGATTTTTAAAACCGATCAATAAATGGGGCCACTACTATGACCATTTCAAACCAACTATTGTTACTATTCAGCTCCTATCCAAGATCCAAATCATTTGACTAGTTCACACATCACTAACAACTATCGATGCTCGATACTCCCGACTTTGTATGTATCTTATTTCTCTAACTCATACACACAAAGAGTTACACTCATTCTTACTGGCAACACGCCGTCTCCAATAATCCGAACTTACGCCTAATCTATGTTTTAGAATAAAATAATTTCAAAACTGATCGTTGATTGCAACTGACTTTTGGTCATAGCTTGAGTATCGTTATCATTTCTTCTGCAATTAAAAAAATAATGCTGATTTCTACTTTCTAGACATACATAGACATAGTTATTAGCATTAGTTGTCGGATTGCAAAAGAATTGCTTAAGATGGAATGAATCAAGTTATGAGCAGATAAAAGTTTGCTGCAGCTGCTCTGCTTTCTGCTACTACTGCAGCAGCAAAATGCATACTAAGCATTCACTTTTGCAGGAACAGAGTATTATTAAACAGAAGATCTTGATCGACTTTCTCACTTGCTTATATCTGCTGTCAAAATTAGTTCTTCCATTGCTCTATGTTGCCCCCAAAATGTTCCTTATCGTATATTATAATACAAACCTTAATATAATAATTTTTTCGGACAAGTTCGTCAGCTGTTTCCTTCTGTCTTCGGTCTTCCTAGTTTGTTTAGTTTTCTCAGGCCTTCTTGAACCACTTTTGACAATATCTTTGAACTTCTTTGATAGATGGCAATTTCCCTTCTTTCATAGTCACAAAAAGTCTCAAAATGGGGGGGTGCCACAGAAAGCTCTAGAGATTTTGCCGATGGTTGGTTTGTAAATCTCTCGAAAAATTCGTCGTTGCCACAGAACATCGCGAAATTTAATTTTCTTATTAGAAAATCTAGTTAGAACACCAGATGTACCAATTGAAAATAGGGCTGAATCTTTCGCCAAAAAATTTTGAGTTATAATTCAAATTTAAATTATAAAATGCCAAATTTTAAATATTTTTGGCGCCAAACATGAGGTATAACTTGCAGCCCTTAATGCCCTGACTGTAAAGTAGATGGCGGCACCATTGACAGAGGGAGCCACTGAGCTGGTAGCTTTGTTAAATCTCTTAACATAGCATGGGAGGTTTGAAATGGTCAATAGAAATTTCTATAGCACCTAAGAAGTGGAATTCGGTTGTAATTTGGTTGGAAGAGGTTTCTGAGGCAACCCCGAATAAAGAAGAACACATTATTCGCTGCACTCGGGAGCAAGTAAAGGGGCTCTGGTAGAGCGAAATGGTGGTATCTTTCTATCAGCACACTTTTCGTCGAGCACACAAAATATTTGGAAGAGTGAAATGAAAAAAGTGAAGGGCGTAAGAATTTTCAGCAGATGGATTTGAAAACATGAAGAAACAAAACGAGAACATTTTAAAAGCGCCGCTCTGAAACAGAGAGATAACTGAAAGTGTTTTGTTTCTGCCCCATAAAAAAATTTATTTACTAGTGCTTTCACTCCGAGGCCAGAGCCTTCATGAGACTTTCATCCGTCCGCTAAAGGATTGTATTCAGTGTTGTTCTTGTCAGTTTAGTTAAAGCTCCTTTTTTTTATGCTCCGTTCAAAGGGTCTTTTATTGATCCAAGTTATAGTTTAAGAAAACTTTGACCACTAAACTGATTATTTAGCTATCCAAAAAAAATTTCTTTTCCTCTCTGTTTGATTTTTAAAAATTTATCGCTTTGTATACGTACTTCTTGGCAAACCCCTTTAATAAAACCAATTTCAAATGCTCCCAAAAGTTGTTTTAATTGAAAAATTCCCTCCCAGCACAAAAGCAAAATGCCCCAACTGGTTTACCAATCTAACAAATTTCACAAAATCCTTCAAAATCAACTAAATACCAACTCAAATATGGCGAAAACTGCAAACTTAAGCATGTATCAGCTATCCTCATTCCTTCACCCCCCCGCTCAAAATCCCATTACAAAACTTGAAAACTTTTGGCCAGAAAACAAATATTTAAGCTGGTAATACATTCAAATTACACCAAATTATGCAAAGAACTGATGAAAGAGAGAAAGGGAGAGAAAGTCAGCTTGTTTCCTTAATTTGTTTTAATGTGCAAACACTTACACACAACTGCCACGCCCACTGAGGTTTAAATAGTTATACAATTAAAACAAATTTTTAGCTTAGTTTCTATTTCATTTCTATTTGATTTGGGGCCAAAACTTTGGCAATTAGCGAAATTCAAATAATGGAAAAATTCTTTATGCTTTAAGTCAACACCTGAGAAAAAAGGCAAGTAGGCATATTTTTTTCCCTCTCTTAAACTTACGTGACTTTTTCCACGAAGTTTCCTCATAATTCCTTTCCGGCCGTGTGCAAGTGAAATTAATGAAGCTCTTCATCTGACACCGAATTGATTGGCTTATTATGTAGTAAAAGGCAACTTGATAGCCAGTAACAGCAGCAGCTGCTGAAGTAGAAAAGAAAATGAATTTAATTCCCATTTTTGCCCAGACAATTGATGGGTGTTTGACAGTGGGCGGTTAGACATTTCCACGCTTGATTGGACAGGAATCCATAACATATGGTTTACTTAACATAATACAATTTAAGCCAGAGAAAAACGCCACACAAAATACATTACATTGCAAAGAAGGAAGCCTCTGTCTTCTTTTTGTTCTACTTCTTCTAATTATGCTCCCATCAAATATGTATGTATTTTAGTCACGTCTCAATGCTATCCATGTATCAATTTGTGCTAACAAATAAGTGGGGTGTATGAGAAGTTTTTTAGATGAATGAAAGTTTAAAATATTGGGTATTAGGTGGGGTAAGTCATATTAAGCAGAGCTCGCCAAAAAGTTTAGCTTTAAAAAAAATAAGTCAACCTCAGACACGATGAAGAAGTAAAACGAAATGACATTTCACCTCTGTCTTGTGTGACTTAGGAAAAAATCTTTTCGTCTTTTTTTTAACTTGCCTAATTAGGATCTTTTGAAAAATCATGTAAAACTTTCAAGCAGATCCCACCATACAAAATGAAACCGTAAGGTATTAGTGTTGGTCTTAGGTTGTTCATTTCACTGAACATGTTCACTTGTTCTTTTTTTTTTCGAAGTGAGTCAATTTTTCTCAAATGCTCACTGTTCAGTTGTTCTTATTCACTTGTTCTCGATCACTTCACAGAGAGAGAGAAAGCGAGAGAGTTCTTGAAATTGATTTCCGAGTTGGCAACTTATAGCCTGGGCACTTTGAGACATCTTCTATCAGCTTTCTAAAATCAAACTCGTCCATAATCCTTAAGGCGTGGAGCCCTTTAGCTATCATTCAAGCCAATTGACGGTCTGGCTTATATCCAAAGCTTGTAATTGTTTGCTGGCTTATCACACCTAAAGGTTGCTTAATACAGAGTTGCCATAACAAACATTTCTCTATTCACATGTACACAACGAACGCATGCCGAAGCTGAGGCCGTCATTCGCTCGCCAAAGCTCAAAGCGATTGGGTCTAAGCAAATTCACGGTCTTTTATTTTCTCATTTGAGCATCGCTGGTTTACAAAGCAAGGCAGAACAACTTTCTGACCAAATGGAAAACAGAGCCAGAATAGAGCAATTGAGCAACTCAGGGTAAGACAGAACAAAAATGAACAATTGAAGAAGAACATGTTCACTTGTTCAGTTTAAGGAACAACTCCATTTTGTTCACCCACTTGTGAACAACCAAACACTATAAGGTATACCCCAGCCATAATATTGCAATTTATCTGATCACTTTCGAGTCTTTTACGAGTTCTCAGTTTGTTTAAAATAGGCATAAATACGCTCGTTTTGTGATCATAAATGAAACTTTTGTCGGTAGAAAATAAAATGGAATCCTAGCCGCGATTCTTTATAAAAAGTGTTTCTGATCAGTTTCGACTCCTTTTCGAGTCATTTGCTAGTCTTTTTCGAGTCGCTTCAATGTATCACAATTTGAGCATTTGCATGAGCCATTTTCAAGTCCTTCTAGTCGACCATGAAATAAATTTTTTTTTTATCATCTTAAGGGCATGAAAAAGACACATCAAAGTGATTCTTGTTAAAATGATCTTTCAAATGCTAGGTGGGTTATACCAGGTTTTTCAGATCAGTTTTGACTCATTGTTTAGTCACTTGGAAGTATTTTTGCAAATGCATGAGTCAATTCAAAATCTTCCCTAAATCGCAATTGTAACTAATCCTTATTAAATCATCAAAAGACTCGAATTACGTAAGACAATTTGCTGGGCAGAAGTGTCTTTTGCTTATGTATGTGTGTTGCGCGTGTACCCTAGTAAACTGCAAGTGTGTATGCGTGCTTGGTGCTCGATATAACGTAACAACAACAAACAAGACACTTTGCACTGACACTTGGCTTGTTTTGCTCAGTTTCTTATGCTTAGCGATTGAGAGCCAAACGAAAATCAAGCTATTATTGTAAGACAGCTTCGTAAGTTTCTCTCTTCACAAAGTATGAATCAGAAAGCACAAGAAAAACAAAATCAATGGGCGAATCTGTTAAATTTGTTCTTGTAATTTCCGTGAGCAGACAGCATAGAAAATATTTCTAACAAAACATTTTCAGCAACTTTTAGTTGCCTGCCTTCACCAAATACGTACATATCTTAAAACTTAAATGACAACCCACTTCCTCAACCTTAAGGCCTGCCTTAAAATGTTCTTTTTAAGTCATTAATTTTAGATGTAGAAAAATCAACAAACAACAACAAAAAAAAAGGAAAGCGAATTCAAATAGCAAGAGGAGGAAATGAAATAATCTTTTGTGACATTTGTTTGATTAGCAAACGGACATTTTCAAATAGCAGCGGGGGACTGGCCGTTATTTGCACTGATGTAAATTGAAATCTATTTTACAGATACAAGTTACTAATACCAAAAACAAGAAAAAAAAAAACCAAAAAAAAACTAATTGTGTTTCCTGCTCTACAAATTACAAGGATTTTAAACATTTTAAATAAAAATAAATTAAAACTACGGGTTAACTTTATATATATAAATGTATACCTAACTCTATATAAATGACAAGCATTAAAGAGGCTTTCATTATAAAACCAAATAAATATTTAATCCAAAACCTATTTAACCGCCAATGTTAATTACAATAACAAAACAAAGACACAAAGCTATAAACTGATAGAAAGAGAGAGAGAAGAAGAGAGAGCAAAACCAAACAAAACAAAGTTACAAAACGCCGCAATTGAAAGCTTCCATTTTAAATAAATATAAAACAAATATCCAGTGAAACATATATAAAATATATATACACACACAAATATTACATACATACAAACAAAAGTTACTATTTTCTATATAAATATATATATCGAAACAATACAAAGAGTACTATTTTCACAAATGCTGCAATACGAAAGCCCGCAACAACAACCACGTAAACAAACCTACAAAGAGTATCTACAGCAACATCAACAACAGAAACAACAACAACAACAGCAAACACTAAACAAACAACCCGTACGCATCTTTCGCGTACACTACATACGTCTCAATTCCAAAGACGGCGTTCCTTCTATCAATCGCACGGCGGCTTCATCCGCCGTAGCCAGCACCAGCAAAATGAAGACCATAGCTCCAAATATACGCAGAAGGCGACGCTGTGATAAACACCATTTGGAACTGTATGGCAATGAAAGTCACAATGCCGCCACCACCAGCTCGTCCTCTGCTTCCGTGGCCGGACATCAGTTGAAACCCATGTGCGGAGGTTTGCGTCTGCGCGAATGCATTACCGCTCCCAGCACTGCGGCCAGTTCTCCCGTGGATGAACAAATGTGTATACCCGCACCACCCATTACACCGCCGCCCGCCTTTCTTACGGAAGGCTACAAGCGCTCGAGCACCTCGGTATCCACATCGGCTCTACCCAGTTCAAGTGCCACCACGGAGAAGACACCATCATTGCTAAGCAGACAACAGAAACCATTTCCTTTGGTCAACCCGAATGCCAAACCCAGCAACAAGCCACGGACAACGGCCACCATAGCGGTTACCTTGAATAGCGGCAGCAATAAGCCACGTGTCACGGTCAAGAGAAGTTTAGGTAAGATGAGAGCTGGGATGCTGGGAAGGAGGTGGGGGAGAAACATATTTTATGAGGCGGTAATAAACAGTGTGTATGTGGTTGGGGGGGGCGGAAACCATAAAAGCCACCAAATGGCAAACTGACCATGAATAAACTGGCGGTATATGAGAATATGGGGGATGGGGTGATTAGGCTTAAGCTGGCTCACTTGATTGAAAATTTTATGAAAGCAGTTGTGCTCTGTAAGCATTTATGTAAACTTTTCAAACTAACTTGTGGCAGATGTAAGAAAATGTAATAAAAGAAAAGAATCAACAATTTTTTAATAATTTTTTTTTGACTGTTTTAAGTTTTTACTCACAATGTTTGCTCAAAACTGAATGAATGAAGGAAATCATTTGTTAAACAAAAAGAAATAAAGTAATCCCGGTAATTTCCTGACCTATATTTTGGCGGCACAAAAACACTTGTGCTGCTAGGGCAAAAACAAATCTATAAAAATAGAGGGAAGCTTACTTCGGCTTGACCGATGTTTATATACGCTTGAAGCATAATATATGCCTGTCAGTTTATTATTTGGCATATTCAGACATGTTTTTCTTTATCAGAACGACTTTTTCGACTGATCGTTCCTATAGCAGCTATATGCCATAGTCATCCGTAATAAATTTGGGAGAGATAGCGTTGAAAACAAAAAAGTTTTTCTTACTAAAACTTTTTCCAGAACTATCTTTTGTATGGCAGCTATTCTATATAGTTGTCTGATTTTTTTAAGACAAAAAAAATTTTCTCCTGAAAACTTTTTTTTTCGACCGTAACCATAATTCCAAACTGAGCCCCAATTTTCGATATAAATTTTATGATCTAATAACAAGCCAAACGAAGCACAAGTGCCAAATACTTGTCCTGATAAGTCGTCTTTCTTAAACTCAAAAAAAAAAAAAAACAAAACGATTCGGTTTTAATAAAAATTCTTGATTTTATTCTGTTTCGGTCTAAAATTTGGTCGAAAGATTCACTCTTTAAAATGCTTACGTAACTTCGAATTCAAAAATAGAAATAAAGTTTTTTATTCTTGAAAACAAAAAGATTTTTATTTAAGATTTAAGCTCTTACTTTAAGTACAAATTGCTTTCAGCCAACAAAAATTGGTCTAGATCATTCTTATTTTAAGCTCTAAAAGTTCTTTTAAAAATCCCGAATTGATTTTAACATATTTAAAACATTCCAGAAATCAAGAATTTAGGGATTCTTAAAGAACTTAAAGCGAGAGCTTATTATAGTTTTGAAATAGAAAATTCTTGATTTAAGTACAAAAATTCTTGTTTTTTCTTTCCGTGTATAGTTTCATTCTGTTGGAAAACTTTAGCGCTTTTTCGCTTAAAATGGCTTAAATCAAAGGCATAAACTTCAATTTAAATGAATCCACTATAACAAATATTTTTCTCTTGAAATCGGAGCCGATAAATAATCATCAAAACATAATTATACCCGTTACTCGTAGAGTAAAAAGGGTATACTAAATTCGTACAAATGTATGTAACAGGCAGAAGGAATCATATCCGACCATATAAAGTATATATATTCTTGATCAGCATCAACAGCCGAGTCGATATAGACATGTCCGTCTGTCCGTCCGTCCGTCCGTCTGTATGAACACCTAGATCTCAGAAATGGTAAGAGATAGAGGATTGACATGTATGGGCCAAATGCTTCTTTTATCTGCACGCAGATCAAGATAGTTTCAAATTTTGGCCACGCCCCCTCCCGCCCCTGCAATTCGGAAACAACGGTGTTTCTCCAACAGTTTTGAAGATAGACGATTCGTACCCTCTAGAGATATTTAGTAATTAGCAAAATTAATCGAACTGCCAAAGAAATGATAAAGATCGGATGAACGGTTCTGAAGTTATAAGCAAAAAAGTGAACCAAGCACCCGCCAACCACCCCTAACACCCTACAAAAATGTTGCATACTTTTCGGATAGTCACCCTTAGGAACGCGGGAACACTGTTAAACATGTTTTTTCATGAGTAACGGGTATATCGAAGTCGGTTAGAGCCGACTTTAACTTACGCTCTCGTTTTATTAAGCTCAGCTCACTGTTAAGTGACTCTCATTAACCCATCAACGCTAGGTACAGGATCCTTTGTATCAATCGGCGAGATTTTATTTGTATCTGATGACTAGAATATAGAACGGATCGGTCAGAAAATGTGTTTTAGTGAGAAAACTTCTTTTGATTTAAATTTTTACGTTCCCAAACTCGGTGATTATTATAGTTAAATGCTTTCAAATAGATTTGCGAAATTTCCTCAAAATCGGATAATTATAGCTTATAACTGTCGATCATCATGACCGATCATTTGAAAAGTAGATCTTAGTGATTGTTTGGTTTTCAATTAAAATCAATGCTTTGAAACAAAGTAAAACTTCGTAAAAATTATTTGACTATATCTTAAGGAAGGACCGATCGGTCGGAAAATGGTTCTTAGTGAGAAAACTCTTTTGTCTTAAATTTGGCCGCTCTTAATCTCGGGGATTGTTAATTTTATGTTGTTTTTTAACAAATTGGCGAGAGCTTGTCAAAATCGGAAGGTCGGAAAATGAATTTTAGTATCATTAGTAGACAGATTTAGTATGCATGCGAAAGAGTATTAAAGCATCGGTACAAAAGAAGTTTGCTTAGTCTTTTCGTTTTTAAAATGTTTAATTTTATTTTAGCAGACAACGCGAATGTGTTGTGCTAATGTTTGGGAAAACTGCTTTGGTTATACGAATTTTTGTACGTTAGAAATTTTTGTACCAAGAAAAAAAGGAACGAAATGACCTTTACTTCCATTTATAGGGAACTCACTCGGTTTTAGGGGGGATGAATTTTGATCAATACACAATTTTTTAAATTTGAATACGAAAATAGGTCGGATAATATACTTTTAATAGCCGTTGGTTTTAAGCCTATGTGAACCGAACCTTTCCCAGTGCCCGATTATGACTGAATAGTCTTACAGCTGACAGATGTCATAATTTCGGCAAGCGTGTGTGTGAAAACACGAGTAGAATAGACAATGGCGTGGCCACAGCTGACCAACTATCGACAACATACTTTACTACCATTCTGATTTACTCATCAGCTTAGCGTACACTTTCGTACGTGCCTGAACTTTCCGCCTTTACGCCTCTTATAACTAAGTAATTAAATGTTAATCAACACAATTTAAGTAATTAATTTAATCCTTTGGCGTAAATATGTATATGTTCAGAATTTTCGCTTATTTTGTGATTAAAAGCTTAACACACGACGACGCCCTCCTCCCTTCCAACAGAACCACATAATTTGGTCGGTTCATTTAATCGACTTATAGCCGCAAAATTCGAGGGAAAAGTGCCAGCGTGGTAAATCACAAAAAGTTTCAACAAGTCACGCATTCAATTAAAAGACCGCGACTTGGACTTGGTGGATCGTTAACGGCAAGAAGGACCCATATAACTGTCTTCCAGCTGGGTTATAAAAACTGGCATTTGCATTTAATTATTAAGCGGCGTGTGTGTGTGTGTTTGGGTGGAGAGTGTGAGTGAAGGCTTTTCCATCTTCGTTATGTAATATGCTTCAAAGTTTTGCTGTGCGCCGCCACATTAGCAATTGCCTCGAGTGGTGCAAGCTACTTTTCACCCCTCTCTGTTCCACTACTTTGCGCGTGGCAGCGTTTAATGCAATTTGTAGTTAGCCCTTTTCTTCGCTCAACACTGCTGCTTATGGCTGTAAGTGCACTCCAAAAAGTTTATCAAACTTAAAACGTAAACTTTTCAATTAATTGCCAATTAATTTGGCAAATGCAAACTTGGCTTAGTTTGTGTTATGTTGAAAGTTGGTCAAAAGAGTGCAAAGAAATTCCCTGTGGATTGATATTGAAATTCAATGAAAGAATGCAAAATTGAGTGAAATTTTTGTGCAAGTTTTCAGTGATGTACTCTAGACAGCGAAGGGAAGGAACGTGTCTTGAGAGTTCACTTTGACGAGGGATGATTTTAAATATAGTAAAAATTTTTACATTACAAAATTTCCGTTTCGTTTAGTCATAGCTTTTCTATACACTTATATCAAAGCGTATGTTCGTATTGGTCCTTCGAGCCGGACCAATACCAAAAGCTACCCTCGTAGAAAACTCATATTTCCACCCTTGAAAAGAGTTTAGCAATTGTGTTACAGAATTTCTTTTACATTCAAATTCATGTGCAGAGCACAAGGAATTTATGCCTTATACACATACAAACACACACCTCATATAGTAGTATATAATTTCTCCTCCCCAACTTTGGTATGCAACACAAATTGCAAAAGTTCTACTGCCCTGTCCCCTTTGGTTCCTTTTGCCTGTCGCCACTCTCTACTTGGAAAATTTGCTTAGCCAAGAAAATAGTTTTTGCCAGGTAAAATATTTTAATAATAAAATGAATGCCGACCCCTCCGCCCCCTCCTAAACTGACCTGAATGCTAGTCGGATTTATGACTTTGGAAAATGGTGTAATTTGATTGAATATTTCATAACATGCTTCTGTGTGCTTGCCATTCATGCCTGACTTATTGAACCTTGGCAGCAAACACAAAGAGAACAAGAGACAATTATCAAATTGAATTGCACAACAAATTTTTTAAAGACCAAGTTTTCAACATGAAATTGATAGAAATTGTATTACAACAAAAATTCTTTGCAACTTTGTTCCCCATCAATATGCAATTCTCGCCCGCCAGCAAATGCAATCAACTAGCGAAAGACGAGACTAGACTTGAGGCAGAGGCGGCAATTGCATTGAAACTTATTTTTATTGACATTTTGCTGGAAATTGTGGGTGCGCGCATGTATGTGATGGGTTTTTCCACTTTCTTTTTGCTCTACTCCTCTTTTCTTCGTATACAATGTTAAAGATTTGCATACCAACCTCAATGGCATTATCAAGAATGGGACCGCTTTACGCGTTGAATTGTTGCTTTGATGGCCCAAAGACATTTATATGAAATATACGAGTTGTGCAGCGAGTGTCTAGAATTCTGTACTTAAAGTGATTTAAGTAAAATATTTCTTATTTAAAGCTTCGAATTCTTAGTTTAAGAACGTTTTTATATATATTGTACTCGGTATTAATTTTTGGTATTTCATTTTTGCTTTATTTTCAGGTGAGTTTACAAGGATCAGTGTGAAAACTATTCAATTGGCGCACTTATACAGCTAAGTATGAATAGTAGAATCAGTTTCTACTGAGTGAAAATACAGAATCAAAACAACCGTTTAGTGAAAATTTTACTCATTGATTCGAACAAAGAAAAATTTATTATTCGAGTGTGATAAGGGAAAAATTAAGAATTCCGTAATTAGTAAACAAATGGTTCAAACTCTCGCACCATTAATTATTAAAGCTATTCATAATAACTCTAAGAATGCAGGATCAATTTACGTAGACTGACAGAGAGCATGCAGTCCAACAAAAATAACAACGGAATGGGCAACTTCTATCAGCGAGGCTAAGTAGAGCAGCGATCATGTTTGGTTTTTAGCTATCCACTTGTGCACCTAGCTGGCGCCGGTACTGCATGCATTTTATTTTTTGTAAGTCACTTCGAATGGCTTGTGCAACTTAGTGGCGGCAGTTGCCGAAAAATAACTCTCGGAGTAATGGAAGCAAGACTAGAACAAGGTATACTAAACAAGGTAGGCGCACTCGTTCTCTCACTCTCTTGACAACTTGTTAAATTTCAGTCAGTAAGCAACTGTTGTAAGCGAAGCATCTTCGCTGACGAATTTTCTGTGTTTTGCTTAGTAGCTTAGTAGGCTTTGTATTAAAATATATTACTCTCGCTCTATTTGTCACAAATATAAGGAGTTGTGAGAGAGCGAGTGCGCCTAGAATAAATGTTTTTTTCTTGCTCTTCAAATTGATAATTTATTTGATTTATTTTTGTGACGTGTAGGTCGTCACAATCACAATCCTATATTTCTTAAAAATCGATGTTTTATAAAGTCTGTCTATTACTGACATATTTTTTCTGCAGGCTCTGTACATTTCTTTGAAATTATCTTAGTTTGGGAAGAATCATATATTATTCCAATTCACAAAAAATAATCTAGTTTGCATGTTGAAAATCATCGAGTGCAAAAAATAATTAGACATGGCAACCAACTAAAAATAAAGTGGTACAAAAAGCCATCAGCAATAGGCAGAATAATCAACTATTATTCCAAACATTCTAAAAACATGGTGATAAATACAGCAAAGTGTTCTATTCAACGGATGCTGAACATAAGTGACGAAATTAAACAAATTTTGACAGACAATGACTTCCCAAGGAACATTATAAAATCTCTGATTGACAAGAACGGAAAAAACAACCCAAAACTTTCAAGTCGCTCACATATGTTCCACAGCTTTCAGAACGTTTCGCCCATTCTAATTGCTACAATAGGCAAGATATTAAGGTAGCCCACAAACCAAATAACACAATGAAGAACTTTTTCAATAACACTAAGTCCACAGTAGCCACATTCGATAGGAGCAATGTGATATACAAGATTCCAGATGCAGAAAACAGCTGCAACAAATTGTACATTGGTGCAACAAAATCGAAACTTAGAACTAGGATATCTCAACACAAATCAGACTACAATTTCATACATCAAACTACCATTCAAAAAACGGCGCTTGCGACACACTGTACGGAGAGCGGACACTCGGCGATTTTTGAAGCAACAACAATCCTACAGCAAACGCTTCCCTTGAGATGTTGTATATTATAGACACACACACTGTCAAAAGGCTTAACTACAAATCGGACACGGAAAACTGTGCGCATCAATACAAACACTTTTGAAAAAAAACTGCCGAACGGAACAGGCGTATAAAACAATGGGTGTAAACAAGTTTGTGTTTTTTGTATTAAATCAATGTTACATTGTAATTGGAAATAGTTTTGTAGTGTCACTGAAGATGATTGTCGAGGAGCAACCGAACCATCTGTGTGTTTTACTTGACCTCGAGCCTGCAATACTCAAATTCTACGATTTAGAAAGGTCGCTAACTATAATCGCTTTTTTGGAATGTTTGACTTTTTTCTGCGGCGTGCAGAAAAGCTACACGCGGCGTGTAGAAATTAGGTAGTCCCCAAATAGTGTAGCAATCTGAATCGCTTAGGTTTTCTACATTAACATTTGGATATTGAAATCCCACACGCGCATGTGTAAGTTCTAAACGAAATATGTAGTTCTACAGTACTGCATTCTTATATTTTTCGTTTAGCAAACTGGTCGCCACACGTAGCGTGTGGGATCTCCAAATGAACGCTTAGATTTACCAAGTCCAAATGCTGCGTGTTGAAAACCTACATGGATAGTGCGCCAATTTCTGTTGGCCGTATATAAATAACGAGAGCGAGGAACTAGAGCTTGAGAACTACAAGCAAGCAAATATTGGATGTTGCCTTTAGGCAGATTCAATACAAGTAATGTCTAAGTAATGTTTAATCTAAAGTCTATGTTAGATCACGTAGTCTTTTAATACTTATTATACAGTGTATAATATACACCTTTCATGTATCAATCTAATCAATGTATCAAAAATTTAAATTTATTTTGTAGGGATTAAACGCCTGTACCTTTGTCCATCAAGCTGATATAAATGCAACAAAATTTATGAAAATAGAAGGGCCTTTAAACGCTTAAGCGACTAAAATAAAAATTCAACCCCCTCGAATTTTCATAAAGATCGGATACTAAATAGCCTAGTTAAAAAAATGTTGCATATTTTTTTGCTTTTCTTCCCTTATGAACACAGAAGAGATATTAAACATTTTTTAAGATTAGTAATGGGTATGTCGAAATCGGTTAGAGCCGATTTAAGCTTTCCCTCGATCTTTATGGATTTTGACACCTGACCTCACTTTGCACCAGCTCAGCCTTTTCAAAAACGTTGTGCAGAGATTTCAAGCAAACTCTGACAATTTTTAAAGACGAAAAAATTTCCACTAAAATTGTCCTAAAAATTTGAAGTGTCTCATTCCAGCTTTACTAGTTTACTGAACCCACTTTATTTGCTTTCATTTCAACATTTCAGTTTAGTTTGTTAAAATTTGCACTTTTTCGTACCGAACATAATCAATCAGCAAGTGTTCGAAACAAGTATTGAATGCTATCTCAACTTGTCTGCCAGGGTGTAATCAATTATTGTGTCACAACAAACCGACAACACACGCGGGGGAAAATGAAAAAGTAAAAAGCAATTTCTAGCATAAAATGCAGTTGTGAGTGGATTTTGGGTTATGACAAGTAAAACAAAAGCAATGTGCTTGTTTTTATGATTTGCGGGGCCAATTTCAGGCACAGACGCGCAGCTGCAACTGGAATGCAGCAAAGCAATTTATATTGCATTATTTTGCCACAAAAATGTTGCTTGCTTTTTTGGGGCAGCAAAAAACTGCATAAAACTATGCAATTAAAAATCAACTCAATACGACGACACGTGGGCGCAGTCATGTGTTGGGTCGTTCTGTTTATCAGCTCTTGCCGCGTCCTTGCACATTCGCACAGACAAAGAGGAAAAACGCAACCATGAAAATCAACATCCGGCGCGTGCAATGGCAGGAAGCTGGCTGCGACAGTGGCGGCCGAAGCAGCAGCAGCAGCAAGTGGCAAGTGCAAGGTCAACTGTGTTGAAGGACAACGCCCATGGTAAAGCGTCCACAACACAACACAATTGTCGCGTTTTGGTTTTGTTGCTTTCACTTTATTTACGCTCCGACGTTTTATTTCGTTTCGTTAAACATTTTGCGGTTTTATGCGCTTTTGCGCTTAGACAAATTCAATCTCTCAATTCAAAAAATCTTCAGCAAATTTTTTAACCTTACCTACAAAATTTTGTGTATTTCCCTAAGTTCAAGGCTGCAACAAGTGAGCCCATACCACACGGACGCCATATTTAACTAATTTTATGCTCATTTATCAATGCTCAGCCTCTTTTGGGCTACCTCTCCCCCCCCTGGTCCTTTCAACTCTGCATAATTTTCTCCGCCACATAATTCAAATTGTTTGCTCGCTTTGGTCCGTTAAATAATTCAATGCTAATCTTTAAATTAAAATCAACTCTCTCCATTAGGAAGTTGGGCAAAAATGTTTGCACTTGTCTAAAAAATTTCAATTGTTGTTGTGGCAGTACAAATTTTATTTACTAAAATTTCACTGTGTGGCGCGCTCGGTGGCTTTTTATCCATGAAATTTTTAGCTAACGAAAAATTCATGACGCGTGGCGGCTTTTGCCTTGGCTCCCTTTTTCCCGCACTTTATATAAAATATGCAGAGTGACTGAAGTTGCTGCTGCTGCTGCTGCCTGTTGGCTTCAACAATTTTCGTTGAAAATTTTGCACAATGTCTGTGTGTGTGTGTGTGTGTGCGTTATATAATGTAAGGCACAAACTTTTTACTCATTTAAATAGATGCCAGAGAACCATATCCTGCCTAGAATCCGGCTACCTACTGCTTGGTGTGTCAAACTAATGCAAAAAGTGTCACGAGAGTATGGCAAAAGGAGACTAGAAATTAAAAATTCAAATGAAAATGCGACCTAGAGACAGAGCGGACTACTGTTGCCTGACTGAAAACAAATTAAGGACTTCCTCTGCCCACGCCGCCTTCTATTTTCTCGACGACTTTGTTCCATTAGAGATGCAAGCGTGAGGTTGCAATTAAATTGATAATTTTTCTTTTAAAGTCTAGATCTGGAAAAATGTTTCAAAAAAAGCCTATGAGTTCTTAAAATATAGCACTATAGCAATCTCAAAAATATCACTTTAAACTCCAAACCATTAAACCGTGTTCAAATTAGTTCACTTCCCAAAAACTTTCACCCCCCTGAGCTAACAGAAGTTGAAATTCAACACAGCTCAAACATTAAACGACTATCAAATACAAGCCACACAATCCCGCTTATGCCAATTACTAAAACTTCCGCAACCAACAATTGCTTAATTTACAAAAAGAACTCAAATAGCACGCTTGCCTAGTTCTTCGGTTTAATTCCGGCTCGAAGGACCAAAAAGTAAAACACAAATATTTATGAGTGACTTCGGCGCTAAAGATCAATTAGTAAAATACAAAAACTAGGTTGCGAATCCGACTCGAAGGACCACAAATACTTGAGAGCTCGAAAGAGCAACGAGTAAGACACAAATACGTGTATTGTCTTTTTATCGACAGAGTTTTTAATCAATTACTCGGCTTATTGGACCAATACCCACTACTTAAATATTGGCTGAATTATTCTTTGAAAGAGTTTCTTATTAATAAAATTTAAATACTTGTTTCATCTTTCGTCGGAAGAGTTTCAAATCAATAATCCGGCTCAAAAGACCAATAATTTAAACTCGAATACTTGTTGACTCTTAGTTTGAAAGAGTTTCTAATTAATAATCCGGCATAATCCGACATAAATATGTGATAAGTCTTTCTTCAAAAAAGTTTCTAAACAAAAATCCGGCTTGAAGGACCAATTAAACTAAAAAATTCGTTGAGTTGTTCTGTAAACAGCTTATAATCAATAATTCGGATCGAAGGACCAATAAATTAAACACAAATACTCTTTTCGTTTTTCTTCAAATGACTTTCTAATCAATAATTCGGCTCGAGAGAGCAATTAGTTAAACTCAAATACTCGTTTAATCTTTCTTCGGAAGATTTTCTAAATCAATAATCCGGCTCGAAAAACCAATATATAAACTGAAATGCTGGTTGAGTTTCACTTCGAAAAAGTTAATAATCAATAATCCGGTGTGAAAGAGCAATAAATAAAACACGAATACTTTTTTCGTCTCTCTTCGAAAGAGTTTCTTATCAATAATGCGGCTCGAAGGACCACGACAAGACTAAAACATCTGCACTCCCCAAGTTTCACCTCTCTGGAAGAGGCGGCCAAGAGTTCCCCCAAACAACTATTGGCATTTGTCAAAACGTCAAAGATCCTCCACCAGGATTTCTAAAGGAAATAGTACCCCCCAAAAAAAAAACACCCGGCCTCACTAAGGACCGTAAGGTTGATGTGTATTAAAACATAACATGGGAACAAATTATACACCCAAATCATCCACTTTATGGATTCGTTACACTTTATGGAATCGTTCCAATCATATAATCAATGTCATATGGTTGATTACGAGTAAAAGTCTTGCTGAGATTAAGAGTAGAGAAGAAGAGATATAAAACGAGCCCCAGGTGTAAAGAGAGTTTAAATCGGATTACAACAAACGAAGTTTGAGGCCATCGGCATACATCAATGCCCACGATAATGGCCTAAAATCTGTGGGATATCATTTATGAAAAGGTTAAATAGTAAGGGGCCTAAATGACAACCTTGGGAAACCGGAACCCCAGATTAATAAATCTGGATAGTACTGATTTGAAACGAACTCGTTGAGATCGATCACTTAAATATGACTTTCCAGTTGAGGAGAACTGCTTAATGTCTGCGTCTTCAGTCTTATTTTTGTCAGAGTTGGGTATTTGCTCAGGTATTAAATGAGGGATAACAATACGTGCTTTAATGATCCTAAGGTGCCTTTCTTTGACGAGTTAGAATAAGAATAAGCTTATGGCCTAAAGACCAATACAAATGTACAAAATATATGTCAAATAAGAACAACCATAAGAAACAGAAAAAAACCCCCCCCCCTTTTTTTTTTTTCCCCCCTTTTTTTTCCAAAAAAAAAGGGGGGAGAAAAAAAAATTTTTTTTTTTGTTGTGGTCGAACAAAAAAACCAACAAAAAAAAAAACCAAAAAAAAAAAAAAAAAACGCGCATTTGCTTGCTGTTGCTTAAAGTAGGCTTATGGCGCGCGCGGCATGAATACGCGCCAGCTATTCCTTTGAGTCAAACAACAACGTATACGTGGCTTGCGGAATGGGCTTAGGCACACCTGGCTTACACCATTTCAATAATGAGCATGAGAATGGCTACATTTTTTCGATGGAAAAGGACAATGTTCCATTTTATCGGAGTGACCATCTTTGTGCTCGAAATTCACAACATGGGACGCAACGCTAATTCAGCGTTAGTAAAGTAAAACGAGTACAAAAAGTGAGAGTATCTTGGCTCTGACCTATAAAATGGACCGCTTTTCAGCGACTAAAAAGCTATTTGCTCTATGGGCACATCACTCGGCATGCGTTCGGCTCGTGTCGGTGCCAGCTTCAAATTCGCTGCTCTAAATTGTAAGTTTCCCAAATTTTGCAAAGAACTTAAATTGTTTTCCAATTAATTAAAGTCACACAAATCTCTATTCGGTTGAGCAACCTTTTTTAAAGGTCAACTTTATGCTCCAAGTTACCCATCTCTAAATGGGTACTTTTTCACTTTCTCTTTCTCTCTGCATCTGCTTTTCATGCTCTGTCACTCTGTAATTCATTTTAATGCCATGCCCTCCCAGGCTGTGTTTTGGGTTAAATTTTAATTTCCTGCTTCTCAATGTCCCACTTCCTAGTGGTTCTACTCAACTGGACTACAATGAAGCGCATCCTGTAAGTTGTCTGTCGGACTCAATTATATTCACATTTTGTTTGCTTTTGCAATTTTCTTAAAAGTCACAAGAAAAGCAGCTGGCCGAAAAGCTTTTCCACTTTGGCCCTAAGCAGCTTATAGTTGAAATAAATAACTATTGAAAAGTAGACGAAGAAAAACTACTTTTTTTTTATCTTTTCAGGGGAGAGGAGACCATAAAATAATTTATTGCATTTAAGCTTACCTTGAGCCCAGGGCCCACGCTTCCTATTTCTCTCGAGTTTAATTAGCCCTTTTTCTTGATATTTTATTTTCTTAAAAAAGGCAAAAGGAAACCAGATAAATGCCTACACAGAAAAAGGCCAAGCAGAATCTTTTAGGGATTCATATTTTATCTGGGGTCTGTGTTTGGCCTTGTTTGGTTTTGCTTTCTTGATGCGGTTTTTCTTTATTTCATTTATAAAGTTTGCTGTATTTTGGCTTTTATGTCCTTGATCTACAGAAAACCTTGACCATGTGACCAGGGCCAGGCGCCTGTCATCATTATCATAATCAGAGCCACACTTTTTTGTAATGACAAATGAATGTCAAGCGTTTCCAAAAAAAAAAATAAAAAAAAGGAGACAACTATTTCCATCCCGATAGACTTTTCACATGTGTCAGAAACTGTGATGACTGATGTTAACTTTTTGTTGGATTTATCATAATTTATGTATGGCCTTGCTCTGTCGGTGTACAGAGTCCTACATCCCTTTTTCCCTAATCATGTAATTAAGTCTGTTATCCAACAGAAATTCAATTAAATGTGCAAAAGGGAAAAGTGTTGTGGGATAAGTTTCTAAGGTAATTTTCTGATTGATTGTGGTTTAATTACACTTGAGGTAATTATGTTAAGGTTAGAGAGAAAATGTATTGGCATAACAAATGAGAAAATAAATTGCTACAAGGAATCTAATCAAATTGAGGATAATTTTCATAAAGGATTAACACTTGTGTGCGTTAGGTAACAATTACAGAGGATGTTTGTTAAGACTTACGCGTTAAGAGCCAGGACAAATAGTGAAAATAAAGCGACACAAACCAGCTCTGACCTACTTAATCGACCGCTGGCCAGCTAACGAAAATGTGAATATCGAAATGGGTTCAGCCTTAAACGGACCTCAGCATTCCAGTTTAAACTTACATTTCTTTTAAATCAATTCAATTCATTAAAAGAAACGTAAAGAATCTGAAGAATTCGTTTGAATTCAAAACCCCTGAAAAAGTTCAACTTAATATATCGAGCCTAACCGAAACTATTTTAAGAAATAAAACATTCTTGTGGCAAAAAAAAAAATAATCTTTTAAATATTTTTATTTTGCAAAAATTCAAGACAAACAAATAAAGCAAATGAATTATGTCTGCACATAAATGAGAAAACAACATGAATATAAGTATAACTATATAATATGTGTTCTTTTTTTTTCAAATAACGTCACAAGCTCCTAAGATATGCGAAAGATTTGTTTGAGAATAAAAATGAATCACAAAATCGTCGAGAGAAAATGCTCTTTCAATGAGTCAATCAGTGTCACATGCAATTTTTAAGTTGTATAAAAATAGATTTAGCTAGGCCCAAAAATAGACATCAACAATATTAAGCCAAAAAGTTCATTAAACATGTAAAATGTCTACAAAATATTTTGCCTTGTCCAAGGTGAAGTTCATTTGAATTCCGCGTCGCTCAAAGATATATGAAAACAACTATACATATAGAGAACATCTAAGCGATTGGGTGAAGGTCATTATCATCATCATCATCATTAGCAAGTTGCTACGCCTGGAAATTTGTTTGTTTGTTTGTTTGTCTTGGCATCGAATTGAAGGCGTCTTTCTGTGACGCTGCAAATGTGCGGAAATGCGTCCACAAACATTTTGGGATTTAACCGACTGGCTAATTTGGATTGGCATATTCAATTTGAAATTAAATGCTGACAAATTTGCAGCATCATGAGTTTGTTAAATGCACATATGTGGCAAATCGATATCAGTTGAAAATAAACGGATTAAGGCATTTAATTGTGGGATACTAATCAATTGATTAGAGAACATAATCAATGACTGGAAATAATAGGAATTTATGTTGGGGACATATTTTGAGATAGGCTGCATGAATGCGTCGATTTTAATTTTTTATTAGTAAGCCTTGTAAGAGCTATATTTTCAATAATGTGACTGTTTAAGGGACCTCTTATAGAAATAATCATAAAGCTTTGAGCAGACTCCAGATCAATAAGTTATGTTTGTTAATGAAGTTTTTAAAATTAGACACGCACACTTTACAAAGCAGACTGGTCGACTGTACAGCTGTTTCAAAGATCTCCCGATTTAGTCATCAGCAGTCTTTGCTTGACTTATACAAGCCGGCAGAGTTTCTATAACCGCTTGGGAATTCCAAAGGCAGGATTATATCATTATTATATTTTATTTAAAGGGGATAAACGTCATGGTAATTTTTATGTTTCGTCTTAGAATTAAAATGGATTGATTAATATTCAATAAATATTGAAGAAAATACTCAGGATTGCTTAGACCCAAAGCTTTATAATAACAGCACTGTGCTAGTCAATGAAAATGTAGTTTGGAGATTAAAGTTCTATGGGAATCTAGGTTGCTTTCTTCACTTAATTGTTGGGTTATTCTACGGAGCAACCGAGTGCTCAAGTCTTTTGAAGAGTGGAATGATATGCCTTTACGGCAGGGGTCGTCAAAAAATACAATCAAATTTGGATATTGTACATGTTAGAGATTGACACGAATATAATTAGGGGACCGCTCTGAATCATAGGAACTTATCCTGTTCACAGTTGGATTGCCAACCCAATTAATAGAGCCCACGGCGAGAAACCTTTCCGTTAAGAAATAACCACTTATCTTAAGATATTCCTACAATCAAATAGATCTTAAAAAAAATAAAGTAGCCGGATGTGGAATATTCACTGGAAGGAAAGATAATACCAAAGTACAAACGGACGTTGGACGCGACGCCTCATTTCGAACGACAAAACAGACGACGTAGACGGTTGACTTTCTATCCGACGCAACTGCTGACAGGACGCGGGTGCTTTAAACACTGCATTTGGAGGTTTAAGCACAAGGACGACCCAGTATGCAATGGCTGTTAACAAAATGTTATATTTTTGATTTAAAAAATTATGGAAATTCTTGGGAAAATTTAATTTTATAATACGAAGATTATTGAGTAAAAATAACAAATATGCCAACGCGTTATCTTCTTTGAACTAAAAGAAGCATTGGAGAAAATAGTCGAAATTGTTCAAAAACATGAATTCGAAGACGACATAGAAAGGGTTAGAAAGAGCGCGCGTGTAGGCCCAAGTCTTCAGCGATTAAATCCCTTCATCCATGAATGTCGGGGAACTTGGTGTGCCTCTTCGTTGTTGCGAGTTGGGGGGCGACTAGTAAATGCTCCCATTTCTTACGATGCCAAGTTTCCGCTTTTGTTGACTAAGCGGTCGCAGTTTGTGCAGAGCTATGTCCGTCATCTTCACCAGACCAACTTCCAATCAGGCCCTAGAGCACTCGTAAGCCAACTCAGAGAGAGACTGTGGCTAGTTAATGCTCAAGAGGTCTGTCGTCAGACAGTGCGATCATGCATCCATTGCTCAACTGCTGACGCAAATTATGAAAAATTTGCCTGCAGATTGGCTTCGTGCTCTCCGCCCATTTTCTACATGTGGCGTTGATTTTTGTGGCCCTGTTAATACGTCTCTTAAGATTCGTGGAAAGCAACCGTATAAGTCTTATATAGCCCTTTTTGTGTGTTTTGCATCCAAGACGGTACATCTAGAACTTGTATGAGACTTATTTTTTTATTGGCTTTACAAAGGTTCGTTGGTCGCCGCGTCCCCAAGTCGTCCATTGCGACAATGCGACGAACTTCGTGTAAGTTTGGTATCCGTAATCAAGCAGTTTGGTCTAAGCGTTAATGACTCAGTCAGTCAGACAATGGCTTCAGCATCGAATTTTCCATGTGTTTTCAAAAAAAATTAATATCCCTTAGTTCCAATCATAGATCTGGGTACAATTTCAAACCTCAGCCCTTGCCGTTTGGTCTGTGCGTTAATGATTCAATCAATCAGTGGTCTATTCTTACTAAGAATATCCAAATAATCAGGTGACCTATATAAAAATACGCATTTCAAATGTATAAATAGTTATCAAATGAAATAAAAATCTTCACAATGTTTTTTAAGCTCATAAACGCTGACAACTTGATGATTTTTTTTTATTAAAATTCCCAAAAATAAATTTTACGCCTCACTTAATCCTTTAGCAACAGCATTTATATAAACTGTTCTTAAATATTTATTGCAATATTTTTCAGCTCAACAGTTTGTCTTCTCTCTAAGCAGACATCAATCATTTGTCCTCTCAGTTCTTCATTAATTTTCCCGCATACCTAGTAAATAGCAGCAGCTGATGACATTTAATGCCAAAACATACCAAAAATATATACTTATAACTCTCTGCCTTGAGCTTTACTTGTACCATCAATCATGCAGAAGTAAGCAGTGAGTCAACTTTGCCCTAGAGACAATTTTTTGGCTACATTTTGGATATAATTTATGTTTATTACTTTCGCAGTATTTAGTAAGGAGGAGAACGTAAATTATTTCATTTTAATTATGTCAATTTTCAAAAGGCAAAACAAATAACAAATCAACATGATTTGGTTGACCTTGCTTGCTTCCGTTCAAGGCAAAGAAAAAAAAAAACACGCCTAAAAGAAAGCAGAAATTATGGCTAATTTATGGACAGACTTTTTGAGCCTGAAAATGTTGTGTGTGTTGTGCCACTTCCACTGTCAATTAAAGCAATTTACTGCCCAAGCTGTGCGATCCTCTTCAGATGAGACTGCTGCTGCTGCTTATGGCATATTCATAATTCAAGTCCTAAAATGCCGAAACTAATTGCTGTGCGACAACATCAATGACAACAACACCACCAAGAGCACATGGCGTATGATTAATGTGTCAAATGGAGAAGAAGGCGCTCGTTCTCTTATCAGTGTGTGTGTGTGTGTGTGTGTGTGTGTGACCTTCAGATATTGATTGAAGCCACAAGCCAACGCCCTTAGCCAGGAGAAATGTACACATAAAAAACAGCCAGCTGTTAGAACACAGAACAGATTTTGAGCCAAGAAATTTTAGGCAAAAGTTTAAAAGAAATTGTGATTTGACTGCTATTTAATAGTATTCGATATAAAAAGTAACTGTTTAAAAATTAGTTGTGGTAGCAGAATTTTATTGGTCTGTTAAGATCAAAGAATAATACTGAAACCGAAACTAAAATTGCTTAAAATAATATCTCATTTTACCTAATTATGCAGAATTTGATCAAAATCGGATAAGAATATTTTAAAATTGTTTGAACTAAGGACTTATATATATATATATATATAAGGATATAGATATAGATCGGAAACATTTAAAAAAGATCCGATAAAAATCCAGAAAACAAAATAAAAACGAAAAGTTGTTTGCTATAAACGAAAGGTGCCAAATGAAATTGAATTTTTCCTTATTTGTCCTTAAATTGAAAAAATTTTACACCGAAATTTTGAAAAAAGAGTATTTTACAAAAAAAATATTTTTAGGGCGGCCAAGTATTACTTTTACTATCAGAAAAATATATTTTCGTTCTTGCAGCTAGTATTGATCACACAGAACATATGCTTTGTATATCAAAAATAATTTTTTGGATCTTTTGGACTGTTCAAGGTACCTGCTGGTTCTGTAATTGACAAAAAATTGCTACAGGTTCTCGAAACTAAACGTACAAGTTACAATAAGAAGCCAGGAAAAGCATTAAATGCTTAGTTCCGACAAAATTCAAATCAACCGAGGCACCACAAAGCCCTCAACTGAGGCATAGCAAAACCCACGACACGAAACAAAATTCAAGTCAACCGAAGCACCACAAGGCCCTCGACCGAGGCACCATTAAGCCCTCAACCGAGGCACCACAAAGCCCTCAACCAAGGCACCACAAAGCCCTCAACCGAGGCATAGCAACGCCCTCGACGCAAAATAAAATTCAAGTCAACCGAGGCACCACAAAGCCTACAACCGAGGCTCCACAAAGCCCCCAACCGAAGCATAGCAAAGCCCTCAACGCGAAATAAAATTCATGTCAACCGAGGCACCATAAAGCCCTCAAACAAGGCAACACAAAGCCCTCAACGCGAAACAACTTGGTATCAAGTCACAATTCGAACGCTCACTCGCCACTCTCAATTATGAACGAGCTAAGACCATCAGCCAACTGGGCCGATTTCTCGGCGATCAAAAATCCTTTAAAGGAATTTCCTCTAAATCAAAAGATTCCTTTGTTTCTAGATCAAAGTTAATTAGTACTCAAGTGGCAGAGCTCTTGGAAAAATCAACCAATCTGTATAGCTCTATTATAAAGCTTCCGGCCTTCTTATTAGTAGACTTTCTGCCAAAATTATAGCAAAATTCATACTTCAGAATTTTGTTGTACCTTGTTTCTCATACATTGATTGGGCACCACCTGACTGACAAGAAAACCATGGCATACGCCCAGGCGCAGCTGTGAATTTTATGGTCCAAGCAAACACACACACATGTACACCTACACCTACATTGTTATTTTTTGGTATGCCAGTCCAGGCCCAAATTGTAATCATAATTCGAGCTACGCGTTAAACATAACAAAAAAATAGCTCAAAGCACGTAGCAAAAACTCTTCAACGCACACACACACACACACATATGCGTAGACCAGGCCACACATGTGTGTGTTTGTATGGCAAAACCATTGTTGTTGTTTTTTTTTTTGGTGGGCTTCGGCTATGGCTACAAAAGTTTGATGCCTGAAAAGCATTTAACTCGTGATGCTCTTATACTGTGCGTGTATGTGTGTGTACGTGCACACAATTGGGTGTGAAAAGCACTTTTGGCCTGTTTGCCTACCATTCTGTGTGCGTGTGTTTGTGCGTATGCTCAAGTGTTGCCCACGGCCGCAGCGCAGAAAAACTCGTCAGCTCGAAAGTGACGTTTACTGTTAAAACCTAAAAACGAGGCCAGGCGTTTAAGCCTTTAGGCAATTTTCGCCAGCTCGTTAATGTTTTTTTTTTTCCCCCTTTTTCTCTTGCTTTCCAGCTTAACGCACATTAGAGACTTTCATTAAATTTAAACTTGAGAATGAGACTGCAATCGTCTAGAAACAAGTGCCGCTTACTCTACTTTGGGATGGGATTGGCTGGATTTGGCCAAAATACTCTCGTTAACCATGTTGTCTAGGATACAAATCCAATTTGATGAGTTTCTCTTTGGTCCTTTATACTTGTTATAAGTTTTCGAATATTGTCTGTGCAAAAGAGGCACAAGAGGCACTGGGCTTAACAGTGAAAGGGGGAGAACGTGTGTGTGTGTTTGTGTGTAATCTTCTATGTTGTGATTTCATTTGCTGGGGGAGATTAAATCCCTGTAAAAGTTTACAACTGTAGACGGTGTGTTTATGGTGATTAAAAAATAAATATTTTCTTCCTTCTGAAATTGAAATAAAATAAAATTGAAAAACAAGATTGAAACGAAAATTAAATGTTCTAAATGTGAGGTGAAAATGGAAACAACTCATTTAAGCCTCATTTAAATGGACTTTTATTTCAATTAGGTACCAAAAAAAAATCATATTTTCACACACAAAATAAAAAATAATCATAATTTTTACAGCAAATTTTGTAAATTTACAGTCCCTGAATCATCATTTGGTGTTAATTTGGCAACTCTAGGACCTACGTGCAGTTTTATGCTTTGAGCAATTTGTGTTGCCTACTTTCCAGCGCACATCTATAAATTTTACACCGCAGCTTCACGCGTGTGTGCCTAAAATACTAGAGGGTCTGTGTGTGTGTCTCGAGTGTGCGGCTCGTAAAGTTTTTGTTTTTTTGTTGCTGTTGTTGCTGTAGCCTTTGATTATGCTCGAAAGCCGCAGTTGAAGTTGGCCAACTTCCCATTTTCAGTTTCAAACTTTGGCACAACTTTTCTCTTTCCTATTTTTGTGCTTTTACTTTTTCGACCACTGTCAGTCAGTGTTGATTTTTATGGCATTATTTTGTTCGACCAATTTTATGGGGGCGGGCGACGCACATTGAAACGGTTTTTCATCAACTTTTTAGGCCTTGCTCAGAGTTCAAGCAAAATTAAATGTTATTTATGCCACAGCCTTGTTGTTGTTGTTGTTCTTTTTACGATATGCAACAATTTTGTTGGCCATAAATCAGCAAAGCGAAAGATTTACGCACCTTCCATTGGCGACCTTTAAACTGAATTTATTTAATGTGCTACTCATTCTCAATTTGTTTTTGTTCGTTCTTTCCTTCTTGCTTGCTTTCTTCTTATTTTCTCTCGCCCGCATAGCTGGTCGCTGATTTCATCTATCAAATTAAGAAAGTAAGAGGCTAAAAATTGTTGCTCGTAAATCTGTGGCGTTGTGTGAGAGTATGCTTCTTCATTATTTTGTTTTTAAATACTGCCAAATGTATAGAAAATCCGAATTCTCAGCACAAAATAAATGCGAAAATATTCATGTCTTATGGCAAGAGATGAGACAAGTTTTTGGTATGGCGTCGGCTTTGTCGTCAAAGTGTCAAGCGCCATTAAATATTAATTTTAACGACCATATTTAGCATCGCTTTTGACACTTTTTCCGTTAATGAATAATTGTTTTTGTCAGTGAGCAAGTCAAAACATTTAAATTGTGTACCGAAAAAGTGCAAAAGCGAAAGAAGAGAAAATGGTCTTTTTTTTCTGTGTATAATTACTTGGTAATTGAGTTATTCAAAGTTGATTGGGGATTGAGCAAAGGTAAGGGTCAAGTATAAGAAATGTTTGTTAAGAACTAAGAGGGTGGGTCTATAAGTTGAAATATATATGAACTACACAGTAAAAAAGATCCCCGTAGAATGGATATTCAACTATCCACTTTAAGATCCCTTTGTTTTAAATATCCTTTTCACATTTTTCTCCTTTAAAAAGATCATAAAATTTTATTCCTGATATATCCTTTTTAACAAAAATAAATCGCTTTAAAAATATCCTAATCCCAAAATATTAACTATCAGTCCAAATGGTCGTTAAATATCATCTATCAAAAATATTTTTTTTTTCTCAGTGTATCTATAAAATCCACCTACTATTTTTAAAATGTTGTTCTCATTCGGAAATATTTGAAATATTTTTGCGCGCACTAAAAAAATTTGAAAAATATCGCGAAGTGGATGATAACGCCAAAGAAAAGTATGTATGGGGCAAATAATTGAGCTATTGCGTTTAGACAATATTGTGCTAAGCTGTTTGGCGAAGAGCACGAGAGAGAGAGAGAGAGTGAGAGATCGAACGACTGACGCTCCCGTCCGCAAAAGCTGTTTGTATTGTAAGCTGTCACATAAGTGCGAATGAGAATTGAAAGCTTTTCAAAAGCTTTTGTTAAAAATTTTGAAGACGTTAGGGTGTTAGTGAAGAGCGCAGGAGTGGGAGAGGAATGAGGGGGCACGGTAAAGAGTGGAGGGTGCAGGAAGAGGGATGGAGGGCTAAGAGTCTAGAGAGATGGGGGTAGTGAGCAAGGGGAAGAGTGGCTACCAATTATTGGTTCCTCGAAATGGGACTTATGTCAAAGTTTGATCCAGAAATATTGGATCTTTAATATTTGGGGAAGACTTATCAATACGTTCCCAATTATGGGCAAGGAGCTGAGAAACCCACTGAATATGTAGCGGTGCGAAGTATCCAATGGAGTTACTTATGTGGTTTAAAGGGGTTGCAACTGCGCATAAAAACTTGAGAGTTAGGAAAAAATGGGGTACAAGAGGAAGCGCAATATATATATTTCATATAAAACTCCAGGTTGCTTTTCGATAACTAATTTAGGCTACTTATCGAACTTATAATGCAGTTACAACTAAGATTATGGAAATTTTGGGCCGACGGAATGAAACACATCTTAACACCCACAATCTTTATATATTTACTAGATAAGGGCGCGGGATTAAAATATCTGTAGACCCGAAATTCACAAAACCTTGGCGGAAGAGATTAATATACAAATTAAAACGAGAGCGCAAGTTAAAGTCGACTCTAACCGACTTCGATATACCCGTTACTCATGAAAACACATGTTTAAGAGTGTTCCTGCGTTCCTTAGGGTGAACATCTGAAAAGTATGCAACACTTTTTAAACTCGGCTATTTATCACATTTTTACCCATAACTTGAGAACCGCTCATCCGATCTTTATCGTTTCTTCGGCAAATCGATTCATTTTGCTAATTACTATCTCTCGAATCGATAAAAAGCAATGGACCCGAGTGACTAACTTAACTGGAGTTCCCAGAGGTAACGTGGCTTAGTTTAGAATATGAATTACAAAATAAAACTTTTTGTGTTGTTGAACTTAGGTAATCAGATATCTTTGGTGACTCCAAAGACAGTTCAAATTATTTTTGAATAGGCTTACAACGTGTAATAGACAATATCAGTTTTGAAATATACTTTCCACGCAATCGGTCAGAATATTCGAGCATGATGACAACCAAAGATTACCAAAAACCTCAACAAATCACAAATATTAATAGAAACCAACATAAAAACTTTGTTTCTTCGATCGATGAGGGGTCAGAGTGAATTCGGCTTTTCTGAAAGGCACAAGGGGGCCATTTCGAATAAGTTGCGCCGAGTTTTAAATAATATTCATTCATTTTTATTTGAAAATATATACCAAAAAATTTCGAATACAATACAATATAAGTAAGAAGCCACACAAAGTGCTGCCTATTGACGTTGTGAACAGTGCTACCCATCATAATTGATGATTTTCTTTATATCTCGACTATAGTTCATCCCATGGTGGAATAAACAAGGTGCCTTAAAAAAGTAGGCAGAACATTTGGCTCTACACACAGAAAGAGCGCTCTCTTGCTCGGCTTCACCTTATTAACTCCACCATGGTTCATCCAATCTTCACCATTCTCTTGGTAAATCAATAAATAATACTGATTGATAAACATGCGTTGAGGAAAAATTCGGTTTTTTCCAAATCGCGGGGGCGCGGCATTGCAAAAGTCACTTTCTATGTTCCTTTGGTACAGAGTATAAAAATAAAATTTGTAACAAAATCTTTTTTCTGCCGGCGTACGCTTAAGGCAGTCGTGGATTGATCCAAGAAATTTATATTAAGTAGTTTTCTGTGGGCTTGGTGCAACACTTTCTGATCTTCGCCCAAAAAAGGCTTGCCCAAATCGCACAACTTGTCGGCTCTCGTTTGGACCACACATCTCCTGGCTGATAGCGCTATGTTTCGACTGACTTAAGGCTTCCCGTCCGGGTTCACTGGTCCAAACGACATAGTCTAAACATATAATTATTCTTTGCGAACCTCAGCTGCTGCCCTCGTCTAAAATTCCATATATAATATATATTCCCCAGGCTCAGCAAACAAATTGATCAAATTTGCTTATACACCCACCCACTCTGGGGCCCATCAATCGTCACCTTCGTTTGCTGGCGTTGAAAATTAATTTAATTTCATTTCCATTTCTCATTTCTTATGTTTGTAACATATTAGTCTCTCGGCCTTTCTTGATGCCAATTCAAATTTCAGTTGCTAAGACCGACGACAAATCTCTGGCTAATCGCAACAAAAATGCGGCAGTGTTGAATGAAATATGTGCTCTATGTTTATTTATAGTCTCCCCTCTAGTAGTTTATGTGACCTTCACCTTTGTATTATTTTCCAGTTGGCCATTTGGTTTATAAACAAATTGTGTAAACTTAATTTATTTTTAATCATCTTTTAATTTGCCTGCATTGTTTGATTTGTTTACTTTTGTGGCCCGTTAAAAGTTTTAATTGTTCGTGAAGATTTTCTGCCTGTGGTTGTCTGTCTGCCTGCTGTTTGATGTGTTTATTTTTGCATTTACCTGCTAAATGCCAAACGCATTTTGTGGTGTTTTCTTCTCTCGGTTGACCGAAGCCAACTTGTAAATTGTGGGCCAATGTGTCGTCGACATTGTCTGACGCACTGACAGCGCCCAAAGGGAATTCTTTTTATATCACTTAATGCTGAAAACAGTCGAGCATAAAATATTGAGCAGGTAAACATTGTAGGGGGGCAATGCGTAAAAAGCCAAAGTTCATATACTTTTATGCTAACTGAAGTTCAGCGAAGTTCGTTTAGGCGTCTGAAATGTGGCTTGTCTGAGTGTTGGCGGCAGGCAGTTAATGATGTTAAGGATTTTTATGCTCCCTGGGTAGGTTAAGCTGTCAAATGAGAGAAACTCTCATTGAATGCACACAAATCAAACCTCTTGTTACTTCAAAGTTAGCTGAAATTACTTCTTCAGCACAACTTGAAGCTCCTTCAGTTAAAATGTTTTCCATTCAATAAAGTTTTGTAGCTTATTTGGTTTGTTCATTGGCAAGTGTTTGTTTGCCTGGCCATGTAGAAATCGTAAAATGATGGAAATAAATGTAAACAGTGTGTGAGTGCCCCCAAATGCTATTTGACTTTACCCGAAGAGCCACTCAGTGAAATGTCAAATCGAAACATATGCAAATTGAGTTTCAAGACAAAGTTGATCACAATTTTTCATTTGTTAAATGAATCATGTATAAGGGGACTGTCTCAGAAATGTATGATGCTGCTTGCGCATTAATTAAATTTAATGAATTGTGACAGAGCGTTGATTTAACGTCTGCACAGCCGGTTGCCAGCCAACGAGAGAAACAAAATTCACCTCTAATTTCCAAGTGCAAGAATTAACAACACGGCGTATACGTGATGTACATACCTGAATCTCAAGAGGGGATGCATCGTGTGGGTGTACCACGTTTTGGCACTATGTCTAGTGCAAAGTTAAATGCACGTGTGCCCGTCTACATGAGTAATGTCATTTTGTTGAGAGCTTGCTCCGACTGACTGACGTCAGACGTCAATGTATCAAAACCCCAGCGTTGCGTACAAACATTTATGTTTATCTTTCCCCCAAAATTTGACCTGCAGCCACCAAATCTCATTGCTTATTTATCAAATATCCACACACATCCAAACCGCAGCTTCAGGTCTCTCAAACCAAAAATAACAATATATTTTCGGTTGAGGGGTTGCAAAAACATTTGCAGGTCGCACACACAATTAGTTTGCTTGGGAATGCTGTTTATTCTGTTTGTTTGTATTTTGTTTTATTTTGGGAGGAATTTGAATTATAAATAAATCGTTGCAACATAAATTCACTTCCCCACTGACGTCACAAATTGTAGGAACAAGACTTTTTATTTCCTTTGCGGTTGGCGATCATTGGTGAGACGTGATGCTCATGGGAATCATGATTATTGATCAGCTCTAAAATGATGTTAATAGTTGGAAAATATATTTAATTTCGCGATTTTTGGAAAAGTTGGTTATTTGAAATGTAATACACAAGCACCACTCACAGAAACACGTCGAGCGAAAATGCCTGTCCTGACTCTACAGGTGCTCAGAGACAACTAACCAGTCGCTCGTTCGTTAGCTAGGAACGCCCTCAGCACTCACCATTTACATATTTCCATGCTTCTTTTAAGTCAAACTCTTTTTGAAGCTGCATTAGACTCTGTTGTTTGTCCTTTGGATTATTTGCACATATTCGCTATCTTTGGATGTACTCTTCATTCGACGCAGAGAGTGAGACCGAGAGTTGTTCTCATTTTTTTGGCTCCCGCTCTACGATTATGGCTACCCGCACTTACCTCGTCCACAAGTTCGAAGTCGAGATCAAATGTCTTCTCAAAAAGCAAAAATTAGAAATTGAAGCCGATTTCAGTCTCGCCAATTTGTGCTAGACTTCTCGGGGCTTACTGATTTTTGGAGAAGTTTATCTAAAACAGGATTCCAACACATAAAGAAATCTGTGAGTAAAATTAACCGATATTGCGGGTTAGAAATGCGCCAACCCACAAAATTGGTAAAATGAACCAAATTATACAGTAACTTTCCCGTGAACGTTACTACGTACCTTTCGTTTGTATCAGACAGCCACCACACGAGCATAAATCGGGTTTCTCTTTCTATTTCTAGTTTCACAAATATTTACTTCTTTTCTATTGGTGTCTACGCGGCCGTTAGCTGATTCTGGGCACCTCTGATTTGAATCAATCAATTTTATTTGAAGTTTAAAGAATTTTATAAACAAAAATAGAGGCAAGCTAACTTCGGCTCGACCGAAGTTTATATACCCTTGGAGCTTGATATATGCCTGACAGTAGATATGGCAGCTATACTATATAGTGCTCCGATTTCGACAAATATTGTAGAAATTATATAAAATCATTGAAAACTTATAAATACGAACGTTGGGAGCGATAACATTGAAAACAAAAAAGTTTTTCTCACTAAGACTTTTTTCAGACCTAACTTTTGTATGGCAGCTTTACTATATAGTTGTCCGATTTTGACAAGTCTTGGTGAAATTATGTGAAATCATTAAAAACTTATAAATACGAGCGTTGGGATCGATAGCACTGAAAACAAGAAAGTTTTTCTCACTAAAACTAGTTTTTCAACCGATCGTTCCTATGGATCATCCGCTCCGGCCGGTTCCGACAAATGTGCAGTGTATTTGTACCAAAAGACTTCGTGCAAAGTTTGGTTAAGATAGCTTTAAAACGGACGGACGGACAAACGGACAGACGGACGGACGGACGGACGGACAGACGGACATGGCTATATCAACTCAGCTCGTCATGCTGATCAAGAATATATACTTTATGTGGTCGGAGATACTTCCTTCCCTGCGTTACAAACATCCGGACAATTTTAATAAGTAAGTAAGTGACTAAACAGTGACTGAACAGTGACTTAATTGGTACTAAATAGTGAATTTGCTGTGACTTAAGAGTGACTAGACAATGATTTAGCAGTGTCTTGACAACGACTAAACAGTGACTAAACTGTAACTTGAGAGTGACTAAACAGTGACTACACAGCGACTTGACAGTGACCAAACAGTGACATGTCAGTAAATATACAGTGAATATACTGTGACTTAACGGTGACTTGACAGTGTCAAAACACTGAATTGACGTGACTTAACAGTGTATTAACAATGTTTAAACACTGACTTGACATGACTTAAGACTGACTTGACAGTGACTAAACATTGTCTTAACAGTGACTTAAGGGGGGGTAGGGTTTAATTTTTTTTTCATTTTTTTTTAATTGTTTTTCTGAATGCAAAATATGTCGAGAATATTGCCAAATTTGAAGTCAATCCGAGTAAAACTAACGGAGTTACAGCGTTTCAAAC
Source organism: Lordiphosa clarofinis (assembly GCA_018904275.1). Classification (NCBI taxonomy): domain Eukaryota; kingdom Metazoa; phylum Arthropoda; class Insecta; order Diptera; family Drosophilidae; genus Lordiphosa; species Lordiphosa clarofinis. The sequence goes on from JAEIGQ010000026.1 coordinate 1,220,252, forward strand.
ACGCTCAAAATGAGCAATAGTGACGTTGAAAACTTTAAACGCGTTTTTCTCAAAACTACTTTTCGAAGTCCGTGTTCACTACCATTTGAAAACTACTTGACCGATTCATTTCAAACTTTGCACACATTTTCTTCATATAAAATACCTCCCCCCTACGTTTAGTAAAAATTTTTTTTTAACATTAAGGGTGTTTCCCACCCACAAAATGGCGGAATTTTTAGTCGAAAATAACGGTTCACACTTAAGAAGGCCACCAAAAATTTTTAAATTAAAAAAATAATAACACTAGTTTACAGCATTTCCGATCCCGACCATCTGGCAGTCATTTCGTATGTAAATCCATTTGCTGAGTCCAAAAATCCAATCCGCAAATTTTTTTATGGGGCCGTTTTCGAGAAATCGCGGAGAAGCTAGTTTTTTGGTTTGTAAAAAAAGTACCTTCAGAAAAATGGGTATATCTTCAGTATCGTGTCTTTCATTATAAAAAGCTAATGCTCTCTTCGAAGGTAATTGAACGCCCTATCATTCATTCATACAACCCTTCTTAATCCGGTGCTCGACTTTGGCGTAATAAAGGCTCTTAACTGAAACTTTGCATTAAATTTATCACTTTTTTAAAAAAAGCTAGATTTTAAATGCGATTTTCACAACGAAAAAAATTTTGTAATATTTATTTTATTGCTGTTCACTAAAGACTTATCTATTAAAAGTACAACGCCACATAACTCATTAAAATCTGATGAAGAATAAAGAAGTTATTGGCATTTTAGTAAAAAATGGAAGGTTTCAACTTCAACCAAATTGACTTAGTTTGACTGTTTTATGTTCGTCACAGGAGGCATAGTTAAAATTCAAACAATTCTATTTAAGAGCTACTATGACCTAACAAATTTATTTTGTACCTGGTTTAGTTATTTGTGATTGACTTAGGTTGAAAAATGAGTGCAAGACGTCAAATTGAATGCAAGAATGATCTTGGTATGCTTGCGGGCATTACTTATTTTCGATTCCGCTAACAATTTCAACGACATTTGTGTAAATTATATGAGCTTTACCACCGCCCGAAAATAACTTTTTTGGTTTTAGTTTTCTATGATAAAGTTCTTTTTAATAATGAAATTTTTTATCCTATCGTAATATTAACAAGTGAGAAAGTCGGTCAAGCCCGACTATAACATACTCTGTACCTGGAGTAGAAGCTGAATGCAATGCTGGTGGTGCGCTCATCTCAAAGTTTCTCTCTCTTTCTCTCCTCTCACTCTCACTTCCGCTCTCTCTCTCTCTCTCTCTTTAAGATTGTGTGGTGTTAGTTGTGAATGGGTGGGAGGGGGTGGGGCGAGGGCGATATACTTTTTTGCTCATAACTTGAGAACCGCTGATCCGATCTTTATCATTTCTTCGGCAAATCGATATATTTTGCTAATTACTAACTATCTCTAGAAGGTATGAAACGTCTATCTTCAAAACTGTAGGAGATATAACGTTTTTTCCGAATTGCGGGGGCGGGATGGGGCGTGGCAAAAATTGAAAATAAACTTGATCTGCCTGCAGCTATAAGAAACATTTGTCCCATACAAGTCAAACCTCTATCTCTTACCATCTCCGAGATCTGTTTGTTCATACGGACGGACGGACGGACGGACGGACAGACAGACGGACAGACGGACAGACGGACATGGCTATATCGACTCGGCTGTTGATGCTGATCAAGAATATATATACTTTATAGGGTCGGAAATGACTCCTTCTCCCTGTTACATACTTTTGCACAAACTTAATATACTCTATGTACCTTCGGTACAGAGTATAAAAATTCTATCGAGTGGTTTTCCATAGATTTTTTTTCTAAATCAGACTTCTGAGGGCGGGGTACTAACCGCTTGTCCATTGGAGTTAAGAATTTGGTATAACAAATGTGTTGAATCCCTTCACCATTAATCGCGTTGAAGGGTATGTGGTGTTCCTATCTAAGGCCTCTTGTTTCACAATTTATTGGTCCCGTTCTCAGGCTATTTTGAGTGTTAACTGTGTTATAAAATATGCACAATCAAAACTTATAAACATTTTCAGATCATTGAAATTGTTAGCGAAATCGAAAATATGTAATGCCCGCAAGCAATCCAAGATCATTCTTGCATTCAATTTGACGTCTTGCACTCATTTTTAAAACTTAACCAGGTACAAAATAAATTTGCTAGGTCATAGTAGCTCTTAAATAGAATTGTTTGAATTTTAACTATGCCTCCTGTGACGAACATAAAACAGTCAAACTAAGTCAATTTGGTTGAAGTTGAAACCTTCCATTTTTTACTAAAATGCCAATAACTTCTTTATTCTTCATCGGATTTTAATAAGTTATGTGGCGTTGTACTTTTAATAGATAAGTCTTTAGTGAACAGCAATAAAATAAATTTTACACAATTCTTTTCGTTGTGAAAATCGCACTTAAAATCTAGCTTTTTTAAAAAAGTGATCAATTTAATGCAAAGTTGCCGACAAAAGTCTTTATAACGCCGAAGTCCAGCACCGGATTAAAAAGTGGTGTATCAACGAATGATAGGGCGTTCAATTACCTTCCAAGTAAGCATTGTCTGTTAATAATGAAAGAACCGGTACCAAAGATATACGCATTTTTCTAAAGGTACTTTTTTTACAAATCAAAAAACTAGCTTTTCCGCGATTTCTCGAAAACGGCCCCATAAAAAAATTTGCGGATTGGATTTTTGGGCTCAGCGGAAGGACTTACACAAGAAATTGCTACCAAATGTTCGGGATCGCGAAATTTTTATTATTTTGTAAACTAGTGTAATCAGAGAACGTTGGGCCACCAGGCGGTTATTGTATCTGCTGGTGTGGCGGTTGATCTGGAAGAATGCCGAGGTCTTTGCAGATGGTGGTGGGGTGATGGGGTTCTGCGCAAGATCTTGTTCTGCATCGTCTCGACCTTTTTAATGGAGGTGTCACAGGCAGCACCCCAGAGGCAGATACCCCAGGTCCAAGGCGGTATGATATATATTTTCACATATATTACTTATTTCCCATAGGAATAAAAGTGCACATTAGATTAGATCTGTTAAGGCTTTTACTCTCAAAAATTGGTAGCAATTTATTTACTCTATTTTGTCTCTTAAAACTTTTCATTGTCATTTGAAAACTTGGTATTTTTTGTATAATATTTCAATCACTTCTGTTTATAAACTAACAGCCCAACGGAAATTGCATAAAATTCCCACACATTTCACTTGTGTGAGTGTGTAAATTTAGTTCATTCCCCAAAATCAACATGTGCCTTCAACCAAAATTCAAATCGTTTTCTTCCCACACGCAATTAAAATTCTTCCCACAAAATTGTTTCCTTCTACATCCATCACAAAGCTAAACGGCAGGCAGACAACACACACACACACAGAACATGTATCGTTTACACAAAACTTGACCACAAAAAAAAAACAATTAAAAAATAAATTCCACAACAATTTCCGCACTTAACTTCTTAGTGTTGAAGTCATTAAAAGTTTCACTTGACAGACAAGAAAATCCTCAGCAAATGAAAATATTTATGGCAAATCAAAGCAAAAGCAAAACAATTAATAAAATAAACAAATCTGAAAGACTTTATGAAAAATGTGCAAAACTTTTGAAATGTTTGCAAATTGCATACCAATTTTTGTTAATCGCTTGTAAATAAATATCAAAGCGCGTTTAAATACGCAGCACAAATTGCCCAAAGGGTAGTGCTGGAAGAGAAGGAGGAGGGGGTGAACTATTTGCAGCAGATATACAAAATTCCGTTGGCTCTGGGCCAAATTGAGGTTAGGTAAGAATTGAACAAGAGGGCGGAAGAGTGGCCAGAAGGGATGCTTCAGGTCTTGACGTGTTTGCTTAAATATTTGCGCTTTTTGTTGTTATTTTGTTTGACAAACGAGTGTTGAAGTAATGAAAGAAAAATCAAAATTCTAAAAAAAAAAATTTTTGGGAAAAATTAATTTATGTGCCTGTCAAATTAGGGCGACAAAGAGAGCAAAGCCTTGACTTTGACATGGGGCAGAGAAAGTTATCTCAAAACTGCTTTCATCTCAATCTCTCAAATGTTTTCACTTCGTTGAACAATGCGCTGCCTAATGACATTAATTAACCAGAAAGTTTAGCCTCTAATTAGCAAGCGAACACACAGAGGAACAAGACACATACAACCACAAACATGACTGAAATCATTAACGCGTCACGGTTTCTCCATCTGCTTTGGCCCACGCTTAAAACAAAACTCTAATCAATTATCGTTAGTGTCATGACAAAGGAGAGACAGGTGCGTATGTTCAGCCTATAAGTAGGCTATGGAATGATAAGGTAAGCATGGCTTGAAATAACGTCAGCTGTAAAGTACCTTTTCTGGACTTTGAGAGGATTTAGAAAATTTAAAACTGCTTTTTAAACCGACAGATTTTGATCTGGGTTTATATTACCAGGTGTTATGGATTCTATTTATTTAAGCCGACTTTCCTCCAAAGTCGAGATTAATTGATTAGTCACTGTCAAGTCACTGTTGGGTCATTGTTTAGTCAATTTCAAGTCATTGATTAGTCACTGTCAAGACACTGTTTAGTACCTTTGAAGTCACTGGTAAGGCTCATCAAGTCAGTGTTCGATCACTATCAAGTCACTAACTTGTCATTTTCGAGACATTGTAAAATCACTTTTAGTCACTGTTAAGTCACTGTCAAGACACTGTTTAGTAACTTTCAAGTTACTTAAGTCACTGTCTAGTCACTTACCAGATACTGTAATGTCACTTTTTAGTCACTGTTAAGTAGCTGTCAAGATACTGTGTAGTAACTTTCAAGTCACTGTCTAGTCACTTTCCAGACACTGTAAAGTTACTGTTTAGTCACTGTTAAGTCACTGTCAAGACACGTCAAGTCAGTGCTTAGTCACTGTGTAATCTCTGTTTAGTCACTGTCAAGTCATTGATTAGTCACTGTTTAGTCACTTTCAAGTCACTGTTTAGTCACTGTTAAGTCATTGTTAAAGTCACCCGCACTTTCTCTCCACGTTCCTCCCACTTCCCATCACTTTCCACCCCATTCCCCCTGGGACACTCCACTAAAACTGTTGCGTCACGTGACGCTCTCCTAAGAAAATCTAATAAAAATTACAGATGATTAAAATTAATTAAAATTCCAAAAAGTGTTGTCTTCTAAACTAAGACAATCAGCTACATTTTCTTACCACCAACTTAAGTAAATTTACAAGACATTTCTCATACAAATGTCAGAAACATAACCTTCTGGGAATTAAAGTAAAAACTAAATATTACACATACGCCCTGTCAGTTGCTGGTAATTTTTTTGTTTTTTCAACCGCAGCTGGCCTAAATGTGAACAGTCCCTTAGAAACAATGCTTAACCCTTAAACAACAATTAAAAATATTACACTTGACCACTAAGGACTGACAGGACAGACTGACGACGGACTGAAAACCGACCCCCAGGCGCAGTGGCCCGAACAAAAGCGAACAAAGACCGAGAGAGAGGGAGTGAATGAGAAACATGTGAATGTGTGTGTGAGTGCTTTGTGGCCACTCAAGTGGCTGGCTGCCTGGCAGGGCAATTTCCAGCTGCCCAAAAGGACTCAAGAACCAACAAAACCGAACAAACCGCCAACCAGCACACGACAATTAAAGTAAAAGCACGTCAAGTGGGACCCACATGAACCGCCAGTTGGTTAGTTGGATAGTTGGGAAGTTTTGAAATATAAATTAGGTGGCTACAGTTTTTTTTTACTTACTTATTTACCAATTCTTGTTTCCTCTCTTCTTTTCACAGAACCAAGAAAAGACAAGACTGATGCACAACAACAACACGGTGGCAATGGCACAATATCAACGCCCAATATTGAGCAGCCCACATGTCAGGGCTCGATGCTACCGCCACCTGGTGGCGGCGGAGGCGATGGAAACAATAAAATGGAGAGACCCAATACCCTGGGCGGTGGCACCAATAAGCTGACGCGGCGTGGCGTTAACATTTGCTACCACAATGAGCATTGTACGTATATCACAAAGGATATTATTTTTTTGAACCATTAATTCGAGGAAATTATGCTAGAACCTTACTAATAAGTAGTTGCAAGTTGTGGAGGGGAAACGGAAACTGAGCAAAAAATTATTGAGGGGGAAATCGAAGCTAAAGTCAATAATTTAAATCTTAAAATTACCTTGAAGCAAAAATAGTTTCTTTTATACCACAAAATCACCGGTTTGAATGAAATTCTGCACTCAGACTTATTAGCAGTGGGGAAATCTCTCTCACTAATACAGTAAGGTCATTTGGGGACACAAACTCACACACAAAGGCTACTGGCAACTCAGCGTTGTCTTGTAGTGCCGATTTGGCTGGAGACAGCAGCTGACTTGCAGTAGCAGTGCAAAGACTGCTGATGATGGGACTGGGAGGTTCCTAAAACAGCTGTACAGTCGTCTAGCCTTCTTTGTGTTGTTATGTGTTCCTCTTTTTCAAGTTATGTACCTCGAGCCGGCTAAAACTTGCTAGTTTGATTTTTTTTACTAATATTTTTCGTTTAAAGAACGAAAGGAAGCTAGAAATATCAAAGAGAGGCAAAAAGTTTGCCTACAAACGCACAACCTTTCGAAGCATTTGTTAGCTGATAAAATTTCTGTTTGCAGTCTCAGTTTCCATTCCTCCTTACAAAGTCACAACCCACAGACATATACACACACTTACCCCAAACCCACACACACCCACATAATCACAATCACACACACACACACACGCCACTCACTGAGTCTTTCGTCACCATTTCTTCCTCTCCACCCCACACCCAAATATCAACTTTCTATTTTCTGCCCAAACCTTCTTCCAGATGGCGATGATAACAAAATGGTTGCTGGTCCACCGGGTAGCACACCTCCACCCTATCCGGGTGGTAAATTGCCACCAGGCGTTATGCTCAGCGAGCTGCCAGAGCCACCCATACCCGTTTCCGAAATTGGACCCATCCCACCGCCGCCAATGTTCTCCACGCCGAGCCCAACGCTCATCGCTGGACGACCGCACGGGCCAGGCGCCATGAACGATCAGGACTATCAGCAGGACTATGATTACGATGGTAAATTTAGTTACAACTAGCTTCAGCTCATCAACCAAAGCGCACTTCATATTTATGCTAGTGCCCGTTTCTGGAGAGTATTCAGCTATTAGATCCTTCTGATTGGTTTCCTGTTTTCGATTCCTTTTTTCAAAACAGATCACGATCCCGATCAGGATGAGCTTGATTCAGATGATGATTATGCCCCATATGGTGGCAATCATGTACGTCTTATGGACACACAGCGCGTTGAGGAAATTCCAGCCAAAGAGCCCAAACCAAATGCAGTTCCCCTCAAGTCGGCGCTCAAGAAGAAGGGTGGCATGCCAACTTCCGCCTCCACACCAGTCACGCCCACCCAAGACCAGCATCACAATAGTGGAGGACAGAGTGCCGCCACAGCGGCTGCCATTTCCAATAGCAATGGTGGCATTGGTTCCATGGCAGCTGCAGCTGCCGCTGCGGCTCAACAATCGGCCAGTCAGCGTCCGCTGGTGGTGCGACAGGATGCCACAGGGAATAACTATTCGCTCAAGTAAGTATGCTAGGAAGCTAAGAATGTTAACTGAAACTGTTCCGGTTGAGAAAGTGTTTAGGAAATAACTTAATAAAAGTGACCAGGGATGAAAGGCAAGGCTTTAAACGTTCTATTGGATGTTATGTTTTGACGACCTTCAGTTCCTTAATTAACTCTAAAGTTTTTTTATGAAATCCGTCCGCCTTCTTAAAAGTTAACCTAAATCTTATGGACGTAAAATTCTAACGAAATTTGATGTGCTTCCATTCTCTGTTAAAATACTTAGCGGCTGCCTTATATATTTAAGAACCAGGCGTGCCCACAGCCAGCTTACGGCCGCGTAGACAGCAAAACATATGAAGTAAATAATTCTTGAGAAACAACAACCACAAGAAATTGAAAGAGAAACCCAATGACAAAAATAATCTTAATTAAAAACGACGTAGAAGCAACTTTGTTGTTGCCTTCGAATTTGCAAGAGAGAGTAAGTAAAGAAAGAACACTTTTAAAGTTGTTGTTAGGCTTGTGCTATTGGCTTGTGATGGGTTTATAAATAGGCTGGGTATCCAGTGGAGAATCAACTAAAACTAATCAACTAAAGTTATCTGGACTATGCGGACGACCTCTGCTTTTTGACTCATAGCTTAAGCTTAACGCTTTGGAACGAAATACCCGTGGTCCCAAAATCAATATCCTTAGACTAAGCAGATGCGGATGCAAACCCCCAATACCGACCCCCTAAGCGTGGCAGTTAATGGCAGTCTCGTTTACATTGAGGATGTTGATAAATTCTGCTAGTTGGAAAGTGTCATTACGAAAGATGGCGGTGAAGTGATAAATATGGAAGCACGCGTTTCCAAAGCTAGAAATGCCTGTCGAAAGCTATAAAGCTATACGCTCCATTCCTCTGAAAACGTAACTGCGTATCTTTAATACCAGCGTAAAGTCGGTGTTAGTAAAGTTAGTAAACCTTGCTGGTCTCTGATTTGAGAATAGTTTGCCGCATATTTTGGCCTCTCACTATCACAAATGAAAATTTCCTGGATTATTCTGAAAACAAGCTCATTGCAACTGAGATAAAGAGGCGAAAATGGAATTGAATGGGGCACACTTTACGAAGGAAAGATGAAAACATCGAGAAGATGGCTGTACAATAGAACCCACAAGGCAGCCGGCAGAGTGGTTGACCCATGCAGAAACCAGATTAAGTTGGAACAAACTAAGGCACCTGGCAGCAGACACAAATCGTTAGAGGAATTGGCCACAAATGCGCTGTCTGTGTATGCGTCTATACGCGCGGCTATCTCAATGCCCAAGACTACGAATGCGTGGTGCGCGCATAGCCTGTGGGCACCATGTTTTAAACCCTCATTTCGGTTTGCGAAGCTTACCGCGGTTTTGGTACGATTCAGTAGAATTGCTGTCTCCACAGTGGTCGCAATATGGATCTTCTTCATGCTTGAAACGGGAAAGATATGCCTTAAAACAGAAAGATCTATCTGACCATGCTGTCGACTAAGCCAAGGCTCCAGCGTTATTAATAATCGGTGGTTTAGTCTTCCGTTTCTTACTTGGACTGCCACTTGGCTATTGTGGAGTCTCGCTGAGCCCTGCTTCCAATAAATCCACTTCTCCGTTCGGCTGCCAAAAGGTCTATGGGAATTGTGCCGACTATAACCAAAGCAGCGTTTTCGGACACTGCATTTGAGCTATACAGAATCATACGGTCCCCGAAGTAGCTCACTATAAAATGGATCAGATACTATTAATCTCGACGGTTGCTGAGAGCTTGAACGACCTTGCTACAGTTGGCTGAGTTGAAAGACAATATAATTTGAACCCTCCTGCCCATCTCGTTCCTTCTATGGTGGACAGTGGACAGTTTCGTGACTGCCCCTAAAGCTCTCCAGTCGACTACATATAATACTCTCAAAACTTTCCTGTAGTATCCAGCAAGCATAGGGGCCGATCGCTTTGAAATGAAGACAAGTTTCTGCTGATTTCGCCATCGACGCATCGCAAGCTATCGGTATGGCCTTTGATATGTTTTCAGCGCAGCGAATAGCATCCCTAGTTGGCATTAGTTCTACCACACTTGAGAGAGGAACATGCTCACGATTAGGAACTGCGATTTATAGCTCACGCGCTGCACTGTGTAGTTACGAATGCAGGGCGCGCGCATAGCCTGTGCGCACCCCTGTTTTAAACCTTTAATTCGGTTTACAACATGGATTGTGTAGCTTATCGAACCGCGATTTCGGTTACGATTCAGTGGAGTTTCCAGAAAACATTCAAAATTCTTTTTCTCCTGTTATTAAAAGACGACATTCTTAACTTCAAATAGTCATCTACTGATAAAAATATTCCCCAATCGCTTTTGACTCGTTTTTGAGTTGAAAGAGCTAAGCTATATTAATTCTTGAGGGAAGAAGTGTCAATACCAATATTTCTACAAACTTTTTCAATAGAAGTAATAAAAACAAAGTCGAAAAAAAAGTCGAAAATTAACCTATTTGGTTTGCGGTTCAGTTGTCAAACCAAAATTTTCGGTTCAGAATCGTTTCGCTCGCTTTTGTAGTAACTCACTTCGAAGCGAGAATATTGTACTTGCTACGCTGGGTGCTTGTGCGAGTCGGCGCCTCGAATCGGCGCAACTTCTCTATAAATCTCGCAGCAATTTCGGGAGCCAGGACTGCCCACCGCTTATATATACGTTCAGGTTACCCAGATTTGGAAACCTCTGTGTTCTGTAATCAAGTCATACATGGTCACTTTAGAACAGAGCAGCTGGAGAATCTTTCCAATCCCAAAGCAGACTTTCCAAACAAACTCAAAACCGGAACAGTTTTCTTTAGGTTAGCATAAACTTTTGTCTTGTTTTACTTTTGCCCCATTTTGCAAATTTTTGACTTTGTAGTTTTAAAAAATTGCTTGATTTTTTCGATACTTTACTGACACTTGGTTTATTTTCCTTTGATTGCTGCCACTTGACCAAGTTCTAATATTACTTGTTGTTCCTTTTTCCTTGAGTTGATTTTTTCAATATTAATTACTATTTTTCTACTACAATTTAAACTTCTTCTCTTCCCTCCCCCCCCACCACCACCCGAAATCAAATATCAAATATGTTTGTACTTTCGTTTCGTTGTACGTCTTCTTTTGTGTGTGTGCGTGTCGAACACCACGTGTATGCCTTCACTACTCTCTTCTACTACTCTACAAAATACTCTACAAATAAACCAACCCGTTAACCCGAATAAACGAAATCAGGCCCATACTACGACCACGGATTAGAATATGGTAAACATTTTTTAGCTAATTTATTTCTTACAAAAAAAAAAACGTATGCAAAATGCTTTTAGTGCACCCAAAATCAAATACAAATCTCCTTCATTGTTGTTAAGTGTAACATTTCCCCCCTTAACCCCCTCTCCAGGCACCAGGCTGCACTTATAATACTCCTGTCATCTCTCTCCCTCTCGTTTAATGTATTTTTGTTTAAGTTTCCTAGAAACTTTGACAACACTGAAAACAACAAAACACTCCACACACTTACTTATGAAATTACTAACTTTTTGTTGTTTGCTGTTAAGTTTCATTTGTTCATCAGCCTTCCATACCAGATCCAGTCCCTGTATGTGTGAGTGTTTGTGTGTGTGTGTGTGAAAATTTTTTATCATAAAAGTTTTTTTCTTTTGTCTTCCTTTTCTCCATGTATCTATCTCTCTCTGGCTCTGTAGTGCATGTTTCATTTCAAACAAGAAAATTTGTTTCAAATTACATTTCCTCCCTTGAAAGAAGAAAAAAACAGCAAAATAACAAGAGGCATTGGTGCTTCTTTTAATTTACAGAAATAAAATGAGTTTATTTTCTTTTTTTCATATTTAGTCACTTTTCCCCTTGGGGTACTCTAAGCAAAACTGGGATTTTAAAGCACGAACCACAGTCCAAACACATTATTTTCTATAAAGTTTACAAAAAAAAAATAAAAGTAAGCAAAAAATGTAAAAGAGCTGCAACAAAGCGTGAAGCAGAAACTGGGCAAACGTGCTCGGAAAATTTGCTACATATTTATCATAAATTGAGCAAAATGCAAAAAAAAAATGAAAAAGAGAAACCCCAACGATAGTGTAGTTTATGGATATTCCTGTGTGTGTGTCAGGCCTTGAAGTGGAAACAAATGTGATGGTTGAAAGTAGATTTATTTGAATGAGCGAACCACATGGGAAAGGGTGTTTCAACGTTATGTATCTAAATTGAAGTTGTTTGTGTATTTTACTTAAGATGATGAAAAGTTTTTCAGTTCATAGTATACTGATTCACTTAGCAGCTAAATAACAATTAGTAAGTTACCCCTGGTTGATGTTGTTAATTTCTCTGTGATATTTGAGCCAATAAAAATGGTTTAACCACTGCTCTTTGTTCCAAAAGTCTTCAAGAAAGCGCTCTGCTCTTAAACTCTCTACTGAGACCGTTGTAGCATCGGTTTTCAAAAGTAATTCTTCTTGGGACTTCCACCTAACTTCTTTTGGTATCAAAGATCAGTTCCTTCTATTTTGCGAGCTTTGAGTTCTCACGTCTCTTGTGTTCAACGTACTTTGCTGTTACTCCACATTCAATTTTATCGTTTCAGCACCCTACGTTTATTGACTCTTAATACAATAAAAATTACTCATCGCCAATACTAAAATATAAAAAACCTTTTGTTTTTTTCACCGTCTATTTTTTACCTGTGTTTCCGGTCTCAATCTGGACACCTGCACAACTAAGACCCTATAGGAGAAAACGACAGCCAACTAACACAAATAACTGTCTTGAGACGACTTCAGCTATTATTGCAGTCACAGTTGCCCACCCTTCATTATCACTTGATTTCACACTCAACCTTTACGGTCGAAGTCGATGTGATTTCCTTTCAGACATGACATCTTGTCTGTTCTGTCCTGCCTCATTTTTAAAGTGGCAATTTTGTGGATGCAACGGAAGTTCAAGAGTCCCTTCCTGTAACTCACGAAAACAGAGGATCTTCACAACTGTGCTTCTCTGTACTAAATCCGAAATCGGCCCTAAATCACATCATTTCCAAATTTAGTCATATCCCTAATGTACATATTTGCTATAGTGGAAATAGGAAATTAGAACAAACAAACACAACACTAACAGCAGAAGGGCTGATACGGGGCATGCACCTACTCAAAGCCTTAGATATTTTGGCGTTTGCTGCTGATGTCGGATTTTGCTACAAGCCTGCCTTTGGGATTCCCAAGCGGTCATAGCAGTTCTGTCATGAGGTACCTTCGGCCAACACATTGAGGATAGGCGTAGACTGCTGAAGATTGAATTGGTATTCATGAAATAGCGCTATACAGTCAACCTGACTAATTTGTGGTGTTGTGCGTGACTTGTTTTAGAACAGTTATAAACAAAGTCCTAGAGCATACTATAAAGTTCTACGATTTTTAATCAAAAAGGTCACTTTGAGAACAAATAAACTTTATTCGATTACTGCTTTACCTAGTTATAGCAACTAAAATATTCATAATAACTCGCAAAAAGTCAAAAATTGAACCAAAAAATGGATTATTGAGCAAATAACAACCAACAATTTGAATATTTACAAGTTTTGGTGAAAAATCTACATGCTTTTAATCCTAAAACCAAGAATGCAAACCAAATCTGCGAACCGGCCTCCACTCGAAAACGAAGAACCTAACCGAAAACCACCAACATAACACGGTTCGGTTCAGTTCAGTTCTTTATCGAATTTTCCGCTCTTAGCGCTTAAGCCTACGGACAATGGTTCTTGTAAAGTTGGGAATTTTAATCGGTTCCCTAATATAAGTTTTTTACAAATTTGGGGAGCACACCCACATGCGGCTGAAAGAAGACCAGAAGGCTGACCATGATATTTTAGGTATCAAGCTGAAATAAACCGAAAAGTTTGATTGATTACGCAAAGCTGAACTTGCGACAGTGTTTCTTGTGCCTGCACGGGACGTGGTTATTTGTCAAGATCAGCCTTAAGTTCTGCCGTCAGTTCATCTTTGTGGCCGTATGTGGCCCAGTGGTTAGTGTGCTGAACTGCTGGGCGGGAGGTCGTGGGTTCGATCCCGCCTCTGAACATCTATAATAAAAGTTTTTTTCTGTCTTTAGAAAATAGCTTTTACACATACGGTCACCTTCACCAGCTATTGGCGCCAGCTGTGAAGTAACTAGCCATGAAAAAGCAAATTCTCAAACTTTGCCGTTCGGATCCAGCGTTAAACTGTAGGTCCCTTTTCTCTTGTGCGAAAAATTTAAGGCACACACGCCAAGAGATTGAGAGAAGCTTGGCTGGCCCCGTTGGAGGAGCTGTATAGCCAACATTTACATTTTACAGTTCATCTTTTAACCTCATGTGTGCGCGCGACCTTTGATTTGATTAAATTTAGCTTATCCTTAAAGATGCGGCAGCAAAGTAGCTCCCTTTGTTTGCCAATTGATTTGTGTGAGTTTTCTCTAGGATTTTTAGCGTTTGTAGGGAGCACTTACATAAGGACTTAAAAGAATTCAATTTCCAAAGTGTGCAAGATGTAACTTATTTACTTAAGAAATCATAATAATATTCCGAACTTGAAACGGTAAACGGGTCTTTATCAAATCTATATATATATCGCGAACCGTTGCGACAGTTCAAAAACGGTGTCAAACACTGAATCGAACCAGTTCTTATTTTAGAATGGATTGAAAGAAGAAGAGCCTGTAGGAGAAAAAACTGTTTCCCTTTTTTTTGTGAAAAAATTTGTGGAATACACAAACACTTGTCCGCCAACATTGGAGCAATTTTTCAAGTCAAGCGCCTAATTAAATTGTTCTTAAGTTGTTTCTAGATTGGTGTATGTAAAAGTTTAATTATGAAGCATTAAAGGAAAATTTTTTCATATTGAATGTGTCCGTCGCTTTACCATATCACACAAGCAACGATCATTTCGTTCGTGGGTGCCCAAACCCATTCCGCAAGCCAAGCATCCGTTGTTCTTTTACGCAAAAGTAAAGCAGGAACGTACGCCTGAGTAAAGCACCCTCAAATTTATAAGGGTTCTCTTCTCTTTTTCTTTCCGAGCGAAGATTTTGTGCCTGCAGACAAGCAACAACAATTTCATATGTATCTCTCTTATTATATTTGCGCTCTCAGCACTTACTCTGCACTTTGAATCCAAATAAAGTATCACCGAATTTGAATTACTCCTTCAAACGCTCCTTTAAACTCTTAAATATATAAAACAGTGGTGCCCAAACACACACTATAAAGCTTTGCGATTGTGTGTGTAGCAGCGAAACCCGGAGTAAACGTCATTATGTCAAATATGGGCTACAAACAAACACTCAAATGTGTGTGAGTGCTATTTATAGAGCACACGTATTCTATCTCTCTATGCGTGTGTCGGCTGCGACGCATGCAGAATTATGACTTCCTATCACACGGGATAGAGCAATTGACATTTGGGCACCACTGATATAGAAGATTTAATTTTTGTGCACATATAAATCTCTGAAACTAAACAAGCTTAGTTGAGCAGTTCTCTAAAATATTTTTGAAAGCTTATGCAATTTGCAGCACTTGAGCGATGTATCATGGTATTATCCTCTACCCCTTTTTATATTTTTTGCATTAACCTCCGAGAAAAAAAAAAGTAAAGGAAGTGTTTAGCCATACAGGATATGGAATTCAAGGCAAGATTGCTTTCAGGCACTTCAGCTTTAAGTACAAAGTCAAGCACTTTCACACACACATGCACATGCATATATACATATACATACATACATATGTACATTTTGCATGCGAATGGGTTACCAGATGTGCGCTTCACGTGTCGTTTTAAAAACAACAAAAAAAAAATTGCCGCAACAGCAACAAAAAAAGAACAAAAAGAGAAAGGAAAATACATTTTTGGTTGGTGACAAAACTTTAAGGACAACCGCCAAAAGAGTTAGAGAGAGAGAGGTAGAGCTTATGCAGGAACATGAATAAATTTAACAAACTCAGGGATATACTACCATGGTGTGGCTGGGAAATCTGGCAGATTGCCCTGGCCAGATTGCAGAGATTATTTTTTCCTTTCACCTCCAACCTTCCTCCCCCCCACCCCCCACCCCCCGTGTGTACTTTGTGTCTACTAATGGTGCCTAGCATAACCTTCCTTGTTTTAAGTATTCTCAACTAATTTCACTTTTCTCTTTTTCCGACCCCAAACAGCAGGCAGCAAATGTTTAATATCCAATTGCCTTGCACTGTGGAGAACAAGGAGAACGCACGACCCTTTGTGATACGGGAGAGCAGCAGCGATAGTGATGAGAGCGATGGACACATTGTCTATCGGGACGATGACAATGATAACACACGTCTGGCCAAATTGGCACGCAAGGAGTCGCTGTCGCTCAAGCTGCAGCTGCGACCCGATAAACAGGATCTGATCAATCGAAATATCTTGCATCAGGTCAACGATAATGAGCTCAAGGAGTCGAAGGAAGCCATTGGGGCACGACTTATACGCCGGCTCTCCATGAGGCCCACAGCCGAGGAGCTGGTGGAGCGCAACATCTTGAAAAGTAAGTCCATTACCTTAACCATTTCCCTTACCTTTAACCCTGTCAACTCTCTCCACCAGCTCAATCACCCGCCGAGGAGAAGAAGCAAAAGGAGGAGAAGAAATCGTATTTGCTGCGTAAGCTTAGCTTTCGACCCACTGTCGAGGAGCTCAAGGAAAAGAAGATCATACGCTTCAATGACTACATTGAGGTGACGCAGGCCCACGATTACGATCGCCGTGCGGACAAGCCATGGACAAGACTGACGCCAAAGGATAAGGCTGCCATACGCAAGGAGCTGAACGAATTCAAATCCTCGGAAATGGCAGTCCACGAGGGTAGTCGGCATTTGACGAGGTAAATTGCACTCCATAAATTATGTAGACATTGCTGGACAGACGTGTCCTTGCGGGCGTACCCAAATCGAAGGGCCAAAAAGTGAGCGAAGCAAAAAAAAAAAAAAAAAAATAGTGGCCATTGCCAATGCCCAATGATGTGTCACGTGCAGTGTCCACTGCAGGCGAAAGCCCCCTTCCTTTCATTCACATTGCCAGGCCACGCGATATGTAACCACAAAGGACTTTTGTGTGGTGGTGGCTATGTTATTTCTGCTTTTTTTTTTTTTTGGAGCGCGCGTGTGCACGGTCGCCAACATTTCTATTTCCAACAAGATGGGGGGGGGGGGGTGGACAGGAGGTAGAAGGCGAGGCAAGGCAACTTTTGTGTAATGGCTTTCGGATTTTGTAAGCTTTGGCATTGCCCGGTTGGCTGCATTTTAGTTTCTCCTTAAAGTGTGCAATGGGCTGAGGCAAACTTTTGCATTTAATTTGTAATGCAGTTTGTTGATAAATTTTTCTAAAAACTAATCGAAAAACTTAGAGATTGGAAGAATCAACGTAACTGGGATTTTTAATTTATTACTCGAGTGATTAGTAGGGGTTCCTAATAGAGGAAAAGCGGCACAAAATACCAAAAAAAGTAAGATCATATATGCAAACTTGGTTGGAACGAATGGTTTGCAGAGTTTGGACTTTGATCGGCGAAAATGATTGGTTACGATTCATGCGAAATCCATTGTCCACAATGCAAATTCCAGCTTCTCTTCTGAGGAAAATATCACAAAAACTTGCCTAGTTTAAAATATGTTTTTGTCAGACAAAAACCTGGTATTTCCAATGGTCAACAAGTATGAAATGCTTGTTGAGGCATTTTCAACACTGACCAATAGATGGCGCCACTACTGTGACTATGAGGCCACGTTGATTATTTAGCTTAAAACACAGTTTGGGCTTAAGTTCGGTTTATTGAAGACGGCGTGTTGCCGGTTAGAATGTGTGTAAAACAATGGTGGAGCGTTAAGATGTGTGTGTAAAAAGAGATGTAGGATACATAAGAAGGCGGGAGTATCGAGCATTGATACTTGTTAGTGATGTGTGAGCTTGTTAGATAAACTGGATCTGTAATTGGAGCTAGATGAACTGGAACCGCAAATCCATTTGCCACCAAACTTTCTGTTGGTCATTACTTGAGTACAGTTTAATTGTAATTAGGGTTTTCACTAGCCCTCGTAAAATGGTAATTGTGATTCACCGTAATAATTATTGTGGTAAACCTGCTGATTTTGATATTCTGCGTAATTTACTGATATTTGAGATTGAAAACTATATACTTGAATATAAAGCCCCATACGGAGTACGACGAAAAATTCATTTTTTTACAGTATTTCATATAAATAGAAACACCTTGGCTTTGCTTTGATGTTCATGTGCTGTTAGAAAGTGTTTCTATTTATGTGAAATACTGTATCGAAACGAATTTTTCGTCGTACTCCGTATGGGGCTTAAACTAAAATAAAAATGTCAAGCCAAAGTGTACAACAAGCATTGATTAAGCGAAATATAGACTTGGCTCTTCATGAAATAGAATGAACTTGTATATCGGTTCATTATATTTCATGAAGAGCCAAGTCTATCTATTCAAGCTAAATAATCTTGAAGAACTAAGACATCATAAAAAATCATGATCATAAAATCATGAGCCAGTCGATAAACTGATGAACGACCATAAGTTGTATCTAACTACAATTTCATTCTTATTTTCTTCTTTGAAGCACACCATGGCGTAGATTAGCGATGGCCAGCGAAAGCGTGGCCAAAAAGTGAGAGTGTATTAGTGTGCAAAAATAAAGTTTCGTGAATTTGCTTCGACCTAATCGCTTCGAACTCTGTCGAGCGAATGATGCTTTTTTGCTCTTTAGGTCTCAGCTTCGGCAAGCGTTCCGTTCATATACGTGTAAATGTTTCCGCCCCCAAGATAGAACCAAGGGCCAACGCTGGCGTAGATATATTTAATTTTAACACGCTGCCTAAAGGCCCATACGGACATCAGAAGTAACAAGAAGTTTCACACAATCATTGACGAAAGAAGAAGCAGAAGTTACAATTTCGTCTCTTGAACTTTTTGCATGTGCGGAGGAGTGAAGTTGAATCTTACACTTAACAGTCAATGTCGCACTTAACAGCACATTTGTGGAGACTATGTAAATTGGTTGTGGGCCTTATTGCTCTTTGATCAGCTGACGCAGCATTAAGAATGCACCATGTTAAGCCACTCTGCTTCTATTCGCGTCGATCAGCTAGACTGCTTTTAGCTAAAGTGATTTTAAAAAATTAATAGAAAACAACTTGGCGTTTGGAAATGTTTACGCATCAATAAAAAATGAATTTAATTTGGCGGGGAATAACCGGGGTTCTAGATCTATCCCAGAAGGAGAAGTGGTCGAGTTTGTACAAAAAAAAAATCTACTTGGCACATCATTGAGCAGAGTGACTTACCGTCAGTGAAACTAAAAATACCTCAAGCTTCGATTTGCGGCGCAATTTGTTCTTAAGTCTGGTTATACTACCAATCTTACGTTCAACGGTGGCGGAACGTATGAAGATGTTAGCTAAATTACGTACTTTAAGGTTAGCTACATACCTTCAAAATTTAGGGAATGGGTATTTATACCCAGGGCTGGTAAAGCCTCACATCCTAGATTCAGCGACCATAGGCCAATAAGCCTATGCTCTTTTCTTTTAAAAACCCCTTGATAGACTAATTGACGCCTACCTAAGGCAGACTTTTAACCCTTCTCTTGCAGCACCTACGCAACACGCATGCTGTAAGGCAGTGGTGCCCAAAATGGCAATTGCCTATACCGTGTGATAGGAAGTCATAATTCTGCCGGCGTCGCTGCCGCACAACAAGAGAGAGAGTTCGTGTGCTCTTTAAATAGAACGCATTTTGTTTGTTTGCTTGTAGCCCATATTTGACATAATGACGTTTACTTCGTGTTTCGCTGTCATAAACACACACTGAAAGCAATTCTGGACATACAGGGCGCCTTTAAAATGTCTTACCTGGTACCATTACCATTGCTTTGAAGGATGTGATGCACCTGATGCTCTCAAGTAGAGCAGTGAATTCAAGTGGTGGTGATGCAACCGCTCACAGAATTGTATCCCGAGGCACGCCGCAAGGGCGTGTTCTTTCCCCGCTTCTCTGGGTCGCTCCTAATGGAGGCAGCGGGACATGTGGTGGTGGCTTATGCAAACGATATTGCTATATTCAAGAGAGGAAGTTTTCCACAAAACTTATGTGCTCTCGTTCTGAGTGGGCGTCTTCTTGTGGTCTGGCTGTAAATCCGACAAAGACAAAACTAGTTCTTTTCGCACGGATGTACAAAGTTCCAGATCACATACCTCCCAAACTGAACAATATAAGTCTGGAACTCAAAAACAATGCCAGGGACCTGGGCGTCGTACTTGACAGGAAACTACTCTGCCATGACAATATTACTGAGCGAGTGATGAAGGTATCCATTGCCCTCTTCTCTTCTAAGCAGGCGATAGGTCGTAAATGAGGACTTTCCCCAGCAATTGTTCATAGACTTTACACAGGTTTAGTACGTCCCATACTACTCTCTGGAGTTCTAGTACGTCATACAAATAATTATATGTGCATTATTGCTTTTGCTTTTACTTACTGTTATAAGTTCGATTTTCGAAGTTTAAAGAGTGCAGAATAATTTTGCTTCACTTTGTGTTTGTCAGCATCGAATTTCTGCCATTCTAATCTCTTTCGTGGTACCGTTACTTCGAAAATGCTTTCGAGCATTGGGTATTGCGTAGTAAATAATTATATGTGCAAAACACTTCCAGCTGAACTTTCTTGATGATAGTGTTGCGATTCAACCTAAATTCGTAGAAATTTGTTTAAATCTCTATTGTAAGTATATAAATTAATAAAATGGAGCTTGATTTGTTTATCATATTTTTTGTTATTAGGCCAAAATGCCACGTGGTACTAGTTTGTCTGATCGCGAACAGGGAATTATCATGGGCATGCATGAAAGCGGCTCCAATATCTCCGATATAGCAATCAGACTTAACCGGCATAGAAACTGTATATCCAGGTTTCTGAAAAACCCCACAAAATATGGTACAGCTCAACTCAGCGGACGAAAGACCCATATCGATGAACGATGCAAACGCCAGATTCGACGTCTTGCAGTGGAGGATTCGATGAGCAGTGGTCAAATAAGGGCTCAAATGGGACTCCAAATCACAAGAAGTAGAATCGTTCAAATTCTACATGAAAATCGATTCCTTAAACATACCTCAATGGTACCTAAACCAAAGCTTTTGGAGCGGCATATTAAGGATCGTTTAGACTTTGCCAATAGATACCGATTCTGGGAGGAAGAGTGGCACAGCACCGTCTTTAGTGATGAAAAAAAATTTAACCTAGATGGCCCAGACAACTGCAAACAATATTGGCGAGATTTGCGCCAGGATCGGCTATCCTGTTACAAGCGAGGTTTTGGCGGTGGCACCGTTATGGTATGGGCCGCGTTCAGCTATAAGGGAAAGACCCCTATATGCTTCATATCCACTCGAATGAATGCCAGGATGTATGTAGAGCTTCTGGACAGTGAGCTTGTAGAATTTGCTGGCAATTTGTACGGCGATGATTGGACCTACCAGCAGGATAATGCTTCCATCCACACAGCAATGGTCACCAAAGACTTTTTTAAGACCAGGAAAACTCCTTTATTGAAGTGGCCCGCATTAAGTCCGGACCTTAATCCCATCGAAAATCTTTGGGGGATTCTGTCCGCTCGTGTTTTTAAAAACGGACGACAGTTTGAGACGGTTCGACACCTTAAATTGGCAATAGAGCATGAATGGGCTAATATTGACATATCTACCTTACAGTCATTAGTCAATTCAATGCCGAATCGTCTTAATTTAGTTATAAATAATAAAGGAAAAAGTATTAATTACTAACATAAAAATAGCTTAAAAAAAACCAACGTTACTTAGCTTAAGAGACCAAAGTCTAAGAATGCACATATAATTGTTTACTATGAATATATTCTTAAATATCGTTTATTGCTTATAAGTTGAATACAAATTTGTTACTTTTTTTGTTTTCTTATCTTAAACCATGCTTTAAATACAACCACATACTTAGAAACGACTGAAAAATAAATTTCATGTTTTTATTCACAAAAAAAACGATGCACATATAATTATTTGTATGACGTATGAGGGCATTATAGCCCTGAGATGAAGAGAGTCGGAAGCCTGGAACACGGGTAACTCATGATACTCAACAATACTAATACATCAAAACGCGGTTCCCGCCGTTACAGACTATTGTTTACGTCATTTCATAAACTTTATGACTTCAATATCCTGGTAGACTCGTCTGGGATAACTTGCAAATTCCATCAATATCTACACAGATGGATCACAGCCCAATGACAAAGTAGGAGGGAAAGTTTCTCCACACACCTAAATACGGAAATCTCATTCCGGCTGCCTGATCATTTCAGTGTATACCAAGCAGAATTGGTGGCCATCTAGGAGGCCGTCAAATAACTAAGTCATGCAGCTCTAAGAGCTCTCGACAGACCCGTTTTCGTGTGTTTCGCCTGGTCTTTTGGTTTTTCTCTTTTAGTTTTAGTGCCATTCTTGGTTGGACCAATTTTCATTCGTAATTGAAAACACGAGAACGAAATCGTTACCTGATGACCATAATTCTTTTTAATTTTTTCTTCTTTCAAAAGGACTTTTTTGTTGTCATATACAAACTTTAAAAGCTTTAATTCCACCTAGCTGCCAACTTACTTTTCTAATTCAAACTAAACAAAAATAACTAGCAACACATTTTTACACCCTTAAACTTTTTCAACTTAAACTTTAACAGAAACTAATCACAACTTTTGCCATTTTTTTCCTTCTTTGCAGATTCCATAGGCCATGACGATTGCAATGGCAGCAAGTTTCCAACAAATTACAACAACAACAACCCAAACAACAAATGTATTTTATGCAACATCAAATTGTCAACAAATATTTAAAGGCAAAACATTAAGAGACAAACAGAGAGAGAGAGAGAGAGCGAGAGTCAAATGAAAAAAGTTTATGAGCGAATCAGAAATTGAAAATAAAAAAAAATCATTAAAAAAAAACAATTATAATACGAAAATGGCCACATTCAATTCATGATATTTCAACGTTTCTTTTTTGTTACCTTATATTAATTTCTTAACCTTAAGTTTATTTTTGTGTTTCTTACTTTTTCCTTACGTTTTGTTAAGTGTGTGTAAATAAATTTCGTTTCCACAATCAAAAATTATATAAAAATATATCAATTTGTCACGGCAATTTATGTATTATATTCTAATTATATATAACCACAAAAATGATTTGAAATTCTTAAGGTTTAAGCTTAAATTTACTGTTTACTGTTTGCTTTCCATACATTATTAAATTTTACAATTATACAATTTCTTATATTTTAAATTTATATGATTATTGTAAAAAGCCCATAAAAACGTAAAAACAACAACACATTAAACAAAATAGAGCAAAAAATAAATTATTATAGTTTCTTCCATCTTCATGTGCATACATATCGATAAAACTTAAATATGTGGCAAGCGATAAAACGGCAACAAAATATCAGGAACTACTGAAAACTGAAGCAAGTTGGACCCAGAATGATGATTTTTTAAGACAGCAAATTTAACACATAAGTCAAACGTAATATTTTAGAAACAGAATTTGGAAACCGATGGAACAAGCCGACATCAGCATTTGATGAAGAAGAAATATTTATTTTGTAAATCAAGTTGCAAACAGCCCCAAAAAAAAAAAAGAAGAAAAACCGAAACTTTTACTCAAGTAGACATAAACACAAAAAAAAAAAAAAACAAACGGAAAACATTAATTGTACATTTAAACCAAAATGCAAATCGAAATGCTCGCGCGTGCTCGTGAATATTTAAACTTAAAGAACGTAACATTTAAAGCGTAAAACCGTTTCAATGGACACTTAGTCGCATACAACAAATATTAATATTAAAACTACCAAACCACATGAATAAAATTAGAGGAACAACAAAAACAAAAAAGGAGAAATACTAGTTTAAACAATAAAGCGGCGCTTCCTGTGCAAAGTTTCATATTTCTAAAGAACAAAAAATAACTAAGTGCAACTTGATGTGAAACATTTTCTAATTGGTTTAATTTAGTTTGATTTGGTGCCATATTCTAAAGATACAGGGATGGACAATGGGAGCAGATATAATTGTAAGTCAGCAAAGAACAGTTGTCAATGTGTTGAGCACATTCAATATCTCAAGCTCTTAAAAGCTTCCTTTCAGGGCCGAGCAAATGGAGAGGAAAGAATAATGAGACTGCGTTCGAGAGCGCGTAGGCATATTCATGAGTTTGGCTTACGTCTGTGTGAAAATCAAGAGTGACTTCAGCCAACGTTGGCTATGGGCTATAGCCGGCCCTGATGTATTTTCTCTGCTCGCATAGTTCGATCTGTAATCTATTTACTGTTAAGTTCATAAAGCGTTACTAAAGTATTGCAAGTGCATAATATAAGAAACAAAACACCAATGCATTAAGTCAACTGACGCATCCCCTAAAATTCATCTGCTGAAATTTGTCATTGATTCAGCCAGAATATTGAATCATGCTTCAGTCTGTAACTAAAAGGTGCCAAAACCTTGTGCACTGACTGCACAATTGTTTTTGTAAAGCACTTAATCAAACACACAGCACTTAGCATTAAACCACTCGAAATACTACAGCAATTTTTTGTTCTGATTCTCATCGTAAAAAATACGAGATTGAAGGCCAACAACGTATACGATATTAAAAGGGGGTATTGCTGATTTTGAATTTCTGTTTAGTAATTTTTAGGCGGCACTTGCAAAACAAACCAAGTTTATTCTCAATTTTCAAGTATTTTATCTCGAAAACTACTAAATAAAATTGATTCAATATTCGGCCATGTTCTCAATTCCACTTCCACAAAAACTCTGTGATTTAAAACCGGTTTTAGTACTAAATTTGCACTCCAAATCACAAAACTTTTGTGGAAGCGGAATTGAGAACATGGCCGATTATATATATTTGATAAATTATTGTTATTTCTTCAATTTGAGTTTAATATAAACAGTGAAAAACGGGTTTCCAGGTGCGATTTGTTTTAAAAAATGTATGAGAATCTAAAAGCATCAACAAAAAAAATTCAGAATATATAATACGGATAGCCAGGGGGTAGCTCTCGTGTTAAGAAGAGAAGAAAGTCCGTAATGATGTCCCTCGTCCTCATGCCTTTTTCGGGACTTACTTTTTCTCAATAATTCGAGAATAAACTCTTCAAACTACCATATGACACCCTCTCCAATAGCCAAACGAATTTGGTGGCGTGCAAGATCAATCAAAAGTAATAAATTTTCTTATAAAAAATAATATTATTAATTTGTTTTCTTTTTTTCAAAAAACTTAGTATTACTGCTGTTGCTTTTGACCCGGACATGCTTGTTGCAGATCTTTCTGGACTGCTGCTGAAGGCTCTTCATGTCAACTGCATCAAAATTATTTTTATTGGCGATTTCCAATTACTTACTATTGCCTCTACGGTATTAATCAGCGCTATTTATTCTTCCTCATGAAAGCTCTTCAAAAGATTTTTACGCTCACCTTTCTTCATCTTCAGAAGCTTGGCTTGGCCTCTTTGGAGCTGTATATAGCCAATTTTACATTTACATTTCTTTTCGCACATTTTAAATAAATAAATTTAATTACTTTGGGCGCCCAAACAAAGCTCGAACAGCTGCTCATACCATCCACAAATTACGAGTTCGATGTTCGTCTGCGTACACACCGTAAAACGTTTGATGTCAAACCTTTTGTGAGTGGTTTTAAAACGATTTATTTTTTATGGTGTATTTCGGTTTCGAGCGCATTTTGAGTACGTACCGTGCTTAAGCCATAAAGCAGAGTTCACCAGTTTCAGCCCCTATATGCCAAACACATTTAGCAATTTATATGCATACGAGGCAAATGCTTGCCGAAGTCATTGCTTACTGAGTGTCACGCTCATCGCTCAGGAACACTGCTAAAAAAAAATTGACCATGTGATATATCATGAGTTTGGATTTATTTTGCATTGTAAAGCAGACAATACAATTTTCGGTCCTCTCTTCTTGGGAAACCCTACTAAAAGGCAAAGACATTTACAGAAGCACTGTGCTGAGACAACTTTTACTCAGGTTTAGCTTCGATGTCATTTAGCTCTCTTAGCTGTTTTACAATTTTGTCATTCTCAACATGCGTTTTCTATGTAGACCAGTTCCGCAAACACCTGTTATTTTGCCTTCAATGTTTGCATTTAAACCCTCTTCGACATTTTGTTAGGCAATGACGTTTTCTATGTACGATGACTCTATACGTCCGACCTGATGTAGACTATAATTTTGAGAACAAAGCCGACTATCGCTGAGCTTCACTCATAATAGAGTTTTATTCATTAGATACCCAGCTGCGCAACTTGCCCATTACACAACGGATTACTCCTAGGTTGCTTTGTCATCAGTATGCAGGATATAATCCCATGCAATCTGCTTTACTTTGCCGTATGCAAGTCCGCTCTTTGTATGGCCGATGTCCTGCATTTCAAGTAATAAAACAAGTATGCCAGAGCCGAACACACAATTTAGCAATCGTTTGTATGTATTACAATTCAATATACCAAAGATGGTAAAGCAAAAGGGCTGGAAATGACACTTGTTATACGATGCAATGTACTACTTATAGAGCAGTCTATGGATTGCAGTAATTTTTATTCTATTTTATTTCAACGATTTTATTTGTTACTAGTAGACCCGCTGCTTCCTAGCTGAATTAAGTGTTCGTTCATTGGACCAATTAAAATATGCCTATGAGAAACGTAATCGGTGACACTATTGTACGTGAACGCAACACCTTGTAGATTTGATATATTTCACAACGTTCATTTGCAGTTGTTGTTGCATCATTGTTCCGTTAACCACAAGTGATCTCGCATTTCGCGTTCGCCGGCCAAAATTTGAAAGCCTCGACATTTAACATTTAAAACCACACAGGTTGTGTGTTCCGCCGTATTCTTCAAATTTTGCAAACTACAATTGGGAAATAAGTTGTCATCAGGGGGAATGTCCTCTGTTAATTGACCATTTACTACAAAACAGGGATGTAAATCGCTCCAGAATAGGAATTGATTCTTTCGACTTGGAGGAGTGGTGCACAAACTCACATTATCATGACCAACGGCTCTGCTGTAGTGGTGCACCACTGATTGGGATTCGATATTATAAACCAACGGCTTCCTGTTTCCGATTTTCCGAATATTTTAGGATGAGTGTTAGTCCCAGAAAACAACTAAATAGTTTCGAACCTTAAATATGCTCGCTTCGCTTATGCAAAAGGAACTTCAAACGGTGCGTAACTAACTAAAGTTATATTGAAGGAGAAGCACTACCACTAACCTATAAAAATTTGTAAATTCTCAAGTTCTTTATTTTCGTCCTTAAGCCATTTAATTTAGAAAAGGGGGAAGAATCCCGAATGGTCCTTCGAGTCGAATATTATGAGGAGTACCGAAAAAAGAATGTTTACTTCTAGAAATAAAAACTTGATTTAGCACAGTTGTAAAGCTCTCCCTGTGTGGTTTCCCGCGTCGGTACAAGCAATTTTATTCACTTTCACTTTTTATTAAGTTTATTTCTTAGAATTTGCTTAAGATCAATGGGTTTGACCTTAGTGTGGTGAAATTTTGAAGCTTCTCGCTTAATCAACTTTGAACTCGTCGTCGAATTGAGCCGAACCAAACGACTTGGCATTTCTGTAACAACTCTGATATGATACGCGGTTCGCTTAACGAGCAGTTCAGAATCAAATTATATCTCTCTTATGATTAAAAAAAACCATTTTGTAGTTTACGAGATAAATACTTTTAAATTAAGAAAGTGACTTTCCACATTTATGCTTAAGTTACGTCCCCTCCAAGCTGTTTCACATCAACTTAAAATAGACTTGAAGCCTAAGAATTGAGGAGTTAATTTGGGTTTGGAATTTGCATCACAACCACAACAGAAACCTTTGTCTGTCTGCCCCCTCTATCTAAGTATCTCACTCTTTCTCTTGCTTCAAAGCGTTGCATTGTCAAAAAGTTAAGCAATATAAATTGCATATATATAAATAACAACAAAAATATACATACATACGAGTATTTAATAACTATACAAGAAAATATATACATGCATATATATATATGTGTATATGTGTATACAACTATTTATATGAGAAAGCAGCTGAAGCTATACAACAACTCTTATCAATATGGGATAGCATAATTTACACTTTTTCTAAGGAGCGATTTATAGTGTACCATACGAGAAAACAAGAAGCACAAGAGCAAGGCGTCGTCGGTTTCGACCCCTCCTACTCCTCCTATACTCCCTCTGTCCCCCCCGCCCGACCCCCTACCAATCATCCTCCGCTGCGAGCTATCTCTAGAAATGATTTTACTTTGTGTACAGCAATTTCTTCGCCAACTCTGCCCTTCCTCCCCCCCCCTCTGAATACCAGCTCAGTTTTTAGTCCTGATTTAAGTTTTCGAACTCTTTGCCAATTTTTGCAGTTTGCCGTTGCAATTAAGTATAAACAATATTCTTAGCTATAACTAAGAAACAAAAGAAAGCCAAAAAAATGGAGAAAGAAAAAGTATTGTAAGATGTTTTGAGAGCTGGGCTGCTCAATGACAATTTGTAAGCGTTTAAAAGTTGTGAACAAAATTTGCAAAATAAACAAGTTAATGCAAGTAGCTAATTAAGCTTATTGACAGATCTTGGCTAACACTAACACAGACACAAACACATACAACAATGATAAACAGAATGAATAATAATCACCGACAAATTGAGATTTAATAAAGATTTAATTACTTACAAACAAAAAATTGAATTTTGTTATTTATTTGGAGCTTATCTTTGCTGAGACAGCACATATTTGACAGATTCCATTTGTTTGGCCCCTTGGGAAGTGATGTGGTACGTGAAGCTGTCGTTGGTTTCAATTTTAATGCTCGATTGTGAGGGCGGAGAAAAACTTGGAATAGTTAAGAGTGACGAAGACTCTCCTGGAGAATTGGTGGTGGGCATTCAGTCATCACTAGCCAAGAAGCAGCTTTCCAAAAGGCCAAAAGCACGGCATATAAACACAAAAAGATTTGACGTAATTAATTTACATACTTATCTACATAGTATTTACATAGCAGTTAGCTCCTAAAAGTATGCTTTTTTCTGCGATTTTACTACTTAAGCTGTCACTCGGGTTAGCATGGTCTTCATTTTGGATAAGTTCATGGTTGAGAATTAATTTATATTCTTCTTCAGTATGCAGCAACGACGTAATTCAAGCACTGTTTAATACATTTAACTACGCTATACTTTTGAACCGATTTCGCAAAATTCTACAGGAGAAGATTTTAAAAAGCGGAGCGCTTAAGACTTACTTTTATTGGAATAAGATGACTTTGAAATGGAAGCAAGACGGCCATACAACTAAAAGGGAAAGGGAAGATGAAATATTTGAAGTGGACCTACAATATAACAAGACCTCCAACTTGCCATTCGCTTGTTTGGCCGTCACTCGTTTTAGTAAGTTCTATAGTATTTGGTTCATTATTTTTCACAGGGATGTTACAAATACATTTGGGATAACACTCACGCAATTCCTTGCTAATAGCAACATAAACCAAAAAACTGATGGTTGTGGTAGCGTTTTTTTTGTGAGATTTTGATACTCTATTTGAAACAAACTGAAAATATAAAATATAAAGAGAAGGGAAACAGAAGTAGACAAAGCAAATTAAAGAGCAGAAAAGCTCAGATACATTTAGAAATTTTTATTTTTTTTATTTAAGAAAATCAGATAAGCGGCCATGTTCTCAATTCCACTTCCACAAAAGTTTTGTGATTTGGAGTGCAAATTTAGAACTAAAACCGGTTTTAAATCAAAGAATTTTTGTGGAAGTGGAATGGAGAACATGGCCGAAGAATTGAAATCGCCCAAATATCTTCTATATTTAACACACTTTTCTTCTAATAAATTTATTTTATGGGCAATTTTACTAAAATTCCAAAAAAAATATCTTCAAAATTTTCAAATCCTGTGTAACGAACGCTTCATTCGTACGCCTTTTCGAACGAAAATACAAAAAATGTTGGTCTTTTAAAAGAGATACCTTTAACTTATATATAATATTTAGTAGGACTTAAGTGTGCTTTCGAATGTCATAAACCATAACCGAATATTTTCAAACGGGTTACGAATACATGTATAATTGGCTTACATTAGTTGAATTAATTGTTGCCCTTTGAAAATATAAGAAAATAACAGCAGATGACTAAGGCACCTCCCATACGTACATCGAAGAAGTCTTTATGAAAATTATTTGAATTTAGTTAAAAAAGTTAACTAAAATGCGTGACTAAAATCACTCTAGCTCCAGTTGGCGGGTTCGATCCAAAATTTTTCAATAATTAATGTAAGTAAATGTTAGGTTTAAGGTCTCGGATCACGCTTTCTTATGAATTTATATAGAACATCAATTCATTTGTTAAGTTATACTTACAATCTTACAGCGAGGTAAAAAATTATATTTTTCAAAGTTTTTGATATGAAAATATATCAAAATTGATATGATAAAAATTGTAAATCGTTATTTTTGAAAATATCATTATTTCATTCTTAGTATTATTTAGAAACTATTTAAAATCAATTTAAGTGATACCACAGTGGAACACTCAAAATAGCCTGGAATTGGGACCAATAAATTGTGAAACTAGAGGCATCTTGTAGCAACTTCTCATACCCAGTTTTTCTTGATCACGTCAAGTTCGCGTTTAACTAGCAACACACAGTTACAAAATCTGTTGCTGGTCAAATAAAGATGAGAGCTAAAATTTTGGAAAATTCACCAAAGATGAAGGGAGTCACCACAATTGTTATACCGAATTCCCGCCAGATAAGCGGATAGTACACCGCCCATAGAGGACTAACTTAGAAAATGGAATACCACTCGATTGAATTTTTTAAGATGGTAGAATGGTATAGAAGGTGTAGATTGAAGAGTCCAAAATATTGCGAAATTTTTGAATGGCAACGTAGTAGGGTAAATATAATATGAGGTGTAGATTGAACGATAAAAAAAATCTCGAAATTACCCAATTTTTATATGACCTAAAATTATTATGAATTTTTCATAAACGGCAATAATAGAGAGTGAAGTAAAGGAGGTGTGCATGCAACTGTCAAATAATCGCAAAATTCTCATTTAAGTTTAGATTATTATGAAGACGCGAAAATTTACGAGTAAATAGAAGGTGTAATTTAATCGATTCAAAAATCTCTAAACATGCAAAATAGAATAATGAGTTCAGATTATCTTTAAGTTTTGATATTTAGCTTCCGCTAAGGTTTAAGAAATTCCTGCAATTTGGCAAAATTTGTAAATGAGTTTAGATTGTAATAAAGACGAGTAAGTAGACGGGTTAATAGGAAGTGTGGATTAAACGATCCAACAAAGAAGAAAATTTGCGAAAGAAGATTCAATATTTGGCGATTGAAGACGGAAAAATATGGGGGTGAAATTCGCAAAAAAAATTTTCAGTTTGGAATATCATAAAAGAAAAAAATAGAGGCAAGCTTACTTCGGCTCGATCGAAGTGTATATACCCTTGGAGCATGATATCTGCCGGCAAGTTTGTAATATGGCAACACAATTTTGACAAAATTTTGAAAACAAAAAAGTTTTTCTCACTAGAACTAGTTTTTCGACCGATCGTTTCTATGGCAGCTATACGCTATTGTCATCCGATTTGAATCAAACTTGGCAGAATTGTGTGTTAGCATATTATATTGACCAGTAACAAGTTTGGGAGCGATTGCATTGAAAACAAAAAAGTTTTTCCTACTAAGACGTTTTTTCAAAACTATCCTTTGTATGGCAGATATACTTTATAGATGTCCGATTTTCATAAAACTTGGTGAAATTATGTGAAGGCATAGAAAACTTATAAATACGAGGTTTGGGGACGATTGCGTCGAAGACAAATAAGTTTTTCTCACTAGAACTACTTTTTCGACCGATCGTTTCTATGGCAGCTATACGATATAGTCACCCGATCCGGCCTATTCCGACAAATGTACTGCGCATTTTTACCAAAAGACTTCGTGCAAAGTTTGGTAAGGATAGCTTTTAAACTGACGGAGGAGATAGCATAGAAACAGACGGACATGGCTAAATCAACTCAGCTCTACATGCTGATCAAGAATATATATACTTTATGTGGTCGGAGATGCTTCCTTCTATGCGTTACAAACATCTGAACAATTTTAATATACCCTCTCCTAGGGTGTAAAAAGTTTTTCTCACAAAGACCCACTTTTTGTCCGATAGTTTCTATAGCAGCTGTAAGATATAGTCATCCGATCCGGTCAATTTTGACATACTAGCAGTGTGCTCGATTCAGCTCGATAACTTTAAAACTGAGAAACTAATTTGCGTAAAAACAGAGAGACGTACTGACAGACAGACGGACGCCAAAATTTGCTAAAACTTATGAGTCTTGATTAAAATCAAGATTTGATTTTTGTCCTTAAAATACTAAAGAGGGCGTAGCAATGCTGACCGTTACCTGACAAATTCTTCATATTTGGAAAAGCGTGATAAACTGAAACTAAGGTCGAAGTTCATTTAGCAGATTAAAAGTCTCATGATTCATATAGTCATATATTCAATACTCAGGCCAAAGACTGCAAGGGAATTATAGATTAAGAAAATCCCAGAGATATTCATATCGATAATTAAAGTAAAGTGATTCAGCCAAAAGTAGGACTCATTTTAGATTGAAAGAAAGCAAAAATGTCTTTAAGTTGGTTTAAAGAACGATTTAATCTCATCTAGGCTTAATTCCGACATAGTAAAGTTACTTATTTATTTATATTTTTATTTAAACCGGAACCTAAGACCTTATGCTGAACCGGAGTGCCAGCAATTAGAGCAACCATCGCGTGATAAGCTTGTTATCTGATGACATGGGCTGTCAAACTCAAACTAGGTGATGCAGCTGGATTAAATTTGGACAGTAGGCTTTGCACTGATGACATTTGACAGGAGCAAGTTTCCTCAGCGGGCAAGTTACAATTTCATTTATTGAAATTCCTATGCTTAAGACGTACAATATATTTTTACTGCCTCCCACAAAACCCCTTCCTACATTTCCCATTCATTCATAAATTCCACTCCGCACACTCACAAACACACACACACACTTATAGTTCACATGCCACGTACCAGAGCAAGTGCCTCTCTTTCGCGATATCTTGGCAAATGTATCTGACTGTTGCTTAGGGTCGAAGGCGGCCGCTG
The DNA here is from genome assembly GCA_018904275.1 of Lordiphosa clarofinis. Lineage (NCBI taxonomy): Eukaryota > Metazoa > Arthropoda > Insecta > Diptera > Drosophilidae > Lordiphosa > Lordiphosa clarofinis. Next base: position 1,253,268 of record JAEIGQ010000026.1, read on the forward strand.
GATGCGTACGTGCCAGACAGTTGGACAGTCCCGAAACCTGGTTAGCAGCAGCCTCAGGTGAGGCGACACCAATCACAATCATCATAAGACGGTCGCAGTTGATTATGATGAGCTCTTGGAGTGGAGTCTTGTGGCTTTCCTCGCGAAAGTTTATCGCCGCGGCAAGATTCTAACATTTTTGTGTGCATTCCACTTTGGTGCGTTTTGGGATTTCTCAAGAGTCGTTTGCTCATAAAACGTACTCGAACTCATTAAAACGCGCACTCTGATAACTGAAATGGCCGCTGAAGATGTTGAAGACGAGGCGACGTGTTTGCATGTGCGTTTATTTTTCGCTGTTTTGCCTGATTTATTTGATGGCCAGTTGTTGTTGTTGTTGGTAGAACGATATGGTTTCTGGGAGGTGAGGTTTTCGGGTCTGGAAATGGGTTAACTCCGGGCAAATAAAACGAGTTGAAAATGTGGTCGGTTAATTAGGCAAGTTCATGTGGGAAAAGCTGAGAGAGACTCCTCCTGGCAGCCTGTTTCCATTTGACAGCCTTCGTTTTGACTCACGATTCCACTTCTCCGTTTAACAATGACTTCGATTTTTTTTTTCGTTTGTTGGCAGTTTTTTTAGCCATAAATCAAACGCCACAAACGAAAGTAAAATGTGCAATGTAATTACAAATTAAAAAGGCATTTGGCAGCTAGAAATGAAAAGCGGGCCAGGGAAATGGTGGAGCAGCAACAAAATGGACCATTGGCGACATTGCGCAGCCTCTTTTGCCCCACAGTGCGGTGGAAATAAATTTGAACATTATATAAAAACGAGACAAGCGGCCAAAGAGGAAAAACAAATCAAAAAACGAAAAGCAAAAAAAAAAAAAGCTGTAGGGGGAGGCTGAGGAGAGAAAGAAAATTAAAGTCACGGTTTCTAGCGTGTAAAGTGTGCTGGCTGCAATGTTGCTGCTGCTGCTGCTGCTGCTGCAGTTGCATGTGGCAGCGACACTTGCAACAACAATCAGTAAACAGTAGAATGTAAATGTCTTTTTGGTCAGGTTCGTTGTTGCTGCTTGCCGCGAAATCCAAATTGCTTGGCAGCCATCGACAACAACAATAAATGCAACGGGGCTTAGCCATTTGCAACCTGCAACCTGCTGCCTACCTCATCAATTGATTAAATTTGCTGCACACTAACAGATACTTTGGCTCTCCTCTAGATCGTCGTCGATGCCTTTCACTTAACAGTGCACGATTTTTATTTATTTAGATTTAGATTTAATTTTTGTTTTCCTTCGCGCAATTTGTAATTTGTTTCCCTCAGCCCCAACCAAGCGGAAAACGCATCCTCGCCATAGAAATTGAAATGTTTAGTTTAGCGAAAATCTACAAACAATAAGCATGTTTGTTGCGTTTTTTTTTTAGCATCTACCATTTTTGGCCATGATAAGATCGGGCCACCAACAAAGTCGTCGCCATTGTTGCCGGAAAACGGCAGTCAGGTGTTGCTTTTATTGTTTTACAATCACCACCAGACCAAGACCAAGACCAAGACCAGGCCAGGCAAACGCTGGAAAAACTTTCACAAACAAATCTCGGCTCTAAGCCATAAAAGCCAAACACAATTCAAATAAAATGAAAATAGAATCAAATAAACTTTGCCAGCCGGCAAACAAAAGCCAAACTGCAACCGAGGTCATAAAGAAAGCCCAGGGACAACCGATCCTCGCGAGTCACAACTCGCAACTAGCGACTCGCTAACCTGCCGATCAGGCCAAATGCAAATATTTCTACGGACGAGATTTGTGGACAAAGACCCAACAGTTGACCCAAAACAATGGTCTTCCGTGTGAGTGTGTGTGTGTGTGTGGTATATCAGCTGTCAGAGGACTGCAAAATTGGACGAGAGCTGTTAATGTTCATGGAAAAGTGCGAGAATGGAGAATCAGAACCAAATAAAAAAAAATATCATAAAAATAAACCTATTTAGTCATCAATTTGAAACTATTGTGTATCAAATTCTGTATAATACTTTAAGTATAAAGTTGCATCAGGTTAACAATTTGCTGAATTCGGAAAAAACGTTATATCTCCTACAGGTTTAAAGATAGACGATTCTAGAGATAGTTAGTAATTAGCAAAACGAATAAATTTGCCGAAGAAATGATAAGGATCGGATGAGCGGTTCTCAAGTTATGAGCAAATATGTGAAAAATAGCCGAGTTAAAAAACTGTTGCATCCTTTTCAGATGTTCACCCTAAGGAAGGTTCTCAAGTTAGGAGCAAAAAAGTGAACCAAGCCCCCCCTCTCTACCCAAACTCCCACCCTAAAAAAATTGTTGCATACTTCTCGGATGGTCACAGTAAGGAACGCAGGAACACTGTTGAACATGTTTTTTCATGAGTAACGGGTATGTCGATGTCGGTTAGAGCCGACTTTAACTTGCGCTCTCGTTTCATATCAGTTTTAAGCCGATATGAAATAATATCAAATTGATACATCATAATATCATTTTCAGTATCAATCTGAAACTATTAAATATCAATTTACGTAATTGATGTTATTTTGGATCAGATTGATATTTTTTTCTTGCCAAAATGAAATGAAAGTATTGATATTTTTGTACAGTTTATTTTAATCACGTTAATATCGGCATGAATTTCATCTTTTTTTCTCTGTGTATACATACGTAAGCTAAGCTGCCTAAACTTAGCTAGTAAATATTGTGAGGGTGTGATTAAATTTGAATTTTGTTCACTGCTTGAAATGATCGATATTCGATCATTCCCATTAGGCGCTATCCTACATTAGGCGCTATCTCTCTTTAAGGCGCTATCATTTGCCATCATTCGTCTGCAAATGAGTTGGCAGCCCTAGTCACGCCGCCATGCTAGTTAAGCAGCCATTTCTGTCTTCCGTTTTCACTTTTGCTGCATCCGAGCACTTGTACTTACGCTTAAAATTTGGCTGATCAAAAATATCGTCATAGTTAGTGACTAGAACCATAAAGAGTGGCTATTAATCATCCGAGATCCGGATACGATCATCGTTTGCCAACGAATATATGGTTGGTCCACAATTTCCTGGCCAGCAACCCATTAGTACTTTTGTCGCCCGACTTAACCTTAACTTCAGGTATGGAAAAAGTGAACAAACAGTTTTATGTCATTGCGAGGTTGTAATTTCGTGTTTTATACAGTGTTGCCTTGAGGTGGTTTTCTCTCGCTTGTGCCCCAGCACTTAATCCGGCGGTGCGTTGTGTATTTATTGCAATTAGCACATGCCCGTACATAACCTATCGACGAGCAGGTGTCGCCAGAGCAACCAGAGAGCATCTTAATCAAGGTCTTATGCTGGTGTTCCCTCCTTGTACTTGGATTTTCTCAATTCGGACGTGGCCCTAACTAAATAGTGGAATAGGCGCAGACTCACGCTTGCACGTGGCGTGTCACGCCGCTGCCATACCTTGGTGGCGCTACTCCAGTGTACATCTGTAGTCCCTGGCCCTTGTGTTACGCTTCTCTTACGCCCGCAGCAGTACAAATCTTCGCGTCTGCTCCTGTATGTGGTAGCCGAGCGGCCCAAAGAGTGCTCACCATCAAAGAACAGCAGCCTCCGTGCATACAAGACACTTTGGGGTCTTGGCTGGCCACGCGTCGCAAGTTCCCTATCCGGATTCTGCCTCAGGGTTAGGTGGAGGATCACCATATCACCGTATCGAGAATCGTTTGTTGAATTTTGTGCATTTTGATATCTCTGCTAGAAGAGTAATTGCGTTTTGAATTTATATTTTGCTAGGTCAAACATACTGCTTGTGAGAGTTTTGTTTTTGCACTCTTTTCCCCCACGACAGCTTCATCGATCAACAGGCCTGCTGACACCGACGGATCCTGCAGTAAGTACGGCATAGCCGACACATATAAGAGTGAAATAAACCCGCAAAAGCAGTGCTAAAGACCATGGCCAATTAGGATTGCCACTTAACGGCTTAAATGCTCGAGTTTTGAGTATAACCTACTTGGCAGAATGTCAGAATGCACCCGTATAGGATTACAATAGGCTTTCTGCTTATTTCCACCCAATTTAACTCCCTAGCGGAGGTTTTATTAAGTATTTTTAATCAAAATGTGTATGAACTCGTAAAGAAATGACGAAAATTATGAAATAAATAATGTTTGAAGGGCATCCATAGCAAGTGTACTCGCGTCATAAATTGGGCACAGCCATATTATCTCACAAGGGCGTGCAAGGTAGGGCGGGTATATAGGAGGACAACACCATCTTAGTTCTCCACTTAATCGTAATGTTTCCACGTTAGATTCTGTATTAGGTGGTTTAGCCATTCCTTTAGGCTCTGTCTCCTTTTATTCTGTAGCGCATGATTGGGAGAGCACCAAGAACCCGCCACTTTCCCTGAGCCAAGCGGGCCAAACATTTAGACAGAGCGTGCTCTCGACATTCCGCGTGTCCGTTACAATATAAAAGTTAGTGCTCCATATTGCTATTACTTTAATTACATGCTGTCGTTTGGGAAAGTGTTTTCCATTAAATAAACACTGAAGTGTTTGTACTAAATTCAAAATACTTAATGTGACACGTCAAACATCGCTTGACGTGACACGTTTCACATAAGATCATGACTTTTCGAATTTTTTATTGGAAATTGTTTAGTTCCTTATTAATACTTTTTTTGGCGTATCAAATTAATACTCTAAATATTAAATTTACACAAACATATCAGAAAGTGGGTCAAGCCCGACTGTAATATATTTTGTACATGCAGTAACAGCGCTGCGGCAGCGAACTATTTTTGCTCGTAACTTGACTAATAGATGGCGTCACGACTTGCTTTGAACAATGCGTCACGTGACGCTGGCGTCATTCATGTTTTAAGTTCTTGTTTTGTGGAGTTTCACGGCAAACACACACAAGAAGATGGGCAGAGGGGGGAAGAGGTAAGAAAGATGCTGAAAAGGGACAACTTCACTGAGAGATAAAAGGATAGTTTTGATGATCTTTAGGATATTTTCGGTATCCATAGTTAACTATACTTTTTTGGGATCCATTGGATATTTTCGAAATCGATTTATTTTCGCTTAAAAAGGATATATTAGCAATAAAATATTTCATTGATCTTTATTCTTCATCCAAAGGAGCTGAAAAATGTGAAGAGGATATTTAAAAAAATTGGATCTTAATATGGATATTCGAATATCCATTCGACGGGGATTCTTTTTTTCTCTGTGTGGGTGGGATCTGGGTGGCTTCTGGAAAGATCTGAGTGGGATCTGGGAGGTATTTAGGAGGAATTTGGGTGGGATGTAGGAGGGATCTGGGCGGGATCTGGGGGGTAGCTAGGTTGCATCTGGGCAAGATCTAAGTGTGATCTTTGTAATATTGGGGGTGGAATGTAGTTGGGATGTGGGTGCGATTTGGGATCTCACTTTGGTGGTATCTGAATGGGTGAAGTATCATCATTTATTCATGGATCAGCTCAATAAACAATACTTCCTGAAAAAATGAATTAACACTGCTGCATGTGATCTTGTTGCCAGTCTTGTTACTCCCTGCTAGTTTTCTTCTTTCATACCATTCAGAGAGCTTGGGATTGTGGAAATAACCTCTTAAACTCAGCATCGTGTTTCACATCAAAGCCTCTTAAGTGTTAGCGACACTCACACCTTTTTTCTTTCCTTAGAATATAGCTTTTTACACATGCGGTCACCTTCACCAGCTATTGGCGCCAGCTGTGAAGTAACTAGCCCTTGCTTTTACATTTTACAACAAAAATGTAATGAATTGTTCAAGTATTAGGTGATTGGGACACGAAAAGTTCAATATTTTATGGCCTAAGGACTAAATGATTAACTCGCCTGATAGACAGAAATGCTACCACATCGCAATAGCTGTCAACAAGAGTGCTTTGGGCGCTGAGTTTCTCTAGTACAAGTATGTCATCAGGAGAGTTCATATTGTAATTATAATTCACAAATGTCGTAGTAGGCTTTGTCCAGAACCTCACAACTCTAGTTCGTCACGACAAATTGTATTTATACAGTTGACTGCTGGCTGTACGCGAATGCGGTTGACTATTATTTTTTGTTTATTTTTTTTATCTATAACCAATTTTAAATTTTTCATATTATAACTCGTAGCGCAGCGCAGCCTCTGCTTCTAATTTATATTGCTCTTGAGTAAATCTATTTTAACTTTGAGCAATTTTCTTTTCTACTTATATTTTATTTCTGAATGAATGGTCTTGACATTAGCTTGAATCGTATTAAGTCCCAAGATTTCTATTTTTTTAACTTTTCTCCAAACAATCCGAAAGTTTATTTGCCCTTGAAATTTCTTTTATTTATACATATAAACATTAGTCCTTACCTTTGATAATTTTCCCTTTCCTGAGATTACCGCCTTCTTTCGATGAATATTTATGACTTGTTAGGGTGAATTTATGCTTAACGATAAATGCGTTTCAAAATAATTTTTTTTGAAATTCTAGTGAGTGATGATGTTGTAGTGAGAGAGCAAACTGTGCATCAAGTCTTATTATTTATGGCTGTGGTGTAGCTGGAGCGAAGAGAGTTGGTTTGAAAGGGAGAAAGAAAAGAAGCATGTCTTTATCTGCATATTATCTGCTTTTTTGTTAGGTTTTGTATTCAATTAGTTAAAACGGCAACTAAGACTTGGTGGATTTCATGTCATGCCATTGGAGCCTTATATTATATATTGGGGAAGAGAAAAGTCCAGACATTTTGTCGGAAAAAAAAGTTTTTAAATAAGAACTAGGCTTGGCTAGGCAAGTGCTTATTTTCTTCAACTAGGATGGCCGCAAAAGGTATTTATTTTTCCTTACCACAATCATTTCCTCTTTATCTAAACAATAAAATAAGTTTTATTCCAATTAAACAGTTCGGGCATTATCATCATCATCATCATCGTCCAATAAATAAGCTCATTAACTCATTGCAATGTTGCCATCGTAGCGCACTTGACACTTGCCGTTGACATGCTGTTGCCGTAGCAACAAAAAACACGCAATAACAGCACCAACAATTGCAACTCAGCAACACCCACTCACTAGTTGGAGGAGGCAAAGTCAGAGTGGCACTTGCACTACCAAGGCGCACGTCGCTTGACAGACGGAAAATGTGCAACCATTTCAAATCGCTTCTATTAACAGCAGCTGCAGCGGCAGCAACATGTTGCTGCAGCCAACAGCAACAGCAGTCAGCAACATCCGAGACCCATTGATTAGGTGACCCTTGTAGCGGTCTGCTGACTGTCAACTCTGGCTCCTACTCCTGGCCCCAATTGTCATTGACTGTTGCTGCTGCTGCTGCTGCTCGTTCAATTGATTGAATTACACACGTACATGCTGTGGTCCCTAGCAGACCTTAACTTGGCTTACCTACACCCCCACAAACACAAAATGTACCCAACTGACTTTTGAGCTCAGGTTGCCAAACAACGCTTGAAGCGACTCTGGGCCATGTTACCAAGAGACAGAGTCAGAGTCAGGCTGGTTAGCCAGTTAATTAGCAGCTAGTGGCTAGAGCTACAACTGATGCTGTCCTTGTGCCAGTTGTGAGTAGGTGGCAAATGATGTGGAAGATCAAAGATGAAAAGATGAGGGTGATCAAAGGTTCAAGGATGCTGGGGGGATTGAAGTTGATGATGAAACTTCATCTAAAGAGAAAGAGGATTTCAGCTTGACTCTGTTTGAACACTTTTGTCATTTGCCGGAGTAATCCTTGACTTCTGAAAATTCCTTCAATCAGCTACCATTTGACATGGAGTACGCTATATCAACATTAGTTTTACCTGTGTTCAAATCACTCAATGTCCAATTGCATAAGCCATCAACCTCAGTACCAGTCCACACTCCCTCCCTCCCTCCAACCACACAGACAGAGAAACCACAAGCGAACTTGTCCTTAAAATGTCAGCCAAAGTGTTCATTAATTTGTGTCTCCCGTTCGGTTGGTGGCGCTGTTGTAGTAGCTGTTGTTGTTCTATGATTGCGGCTTGTCTCCTACACATACATGTGTGAGTGTGTGTGTGTGCCGAGTCATTGATCATGAATTCCATGAGCTTGGCACTCGCCGTTTGCCGTCAACGTGGCATGCGTCATGACCAGTTACTCCCCCCTACCCCTCTTCTCAGGCAATTGGCGACACAATTTTGTGTTGTCTCTTGGCATGTGGCAAGCCCCCCCGCCTCCTCAACCTACGCAAAAAAAGACAAAAAAAAATAAAATCAAAATCTTTTGCCTGTTGCCAGTAGTTTGTAATTTTCATGTAAAAGTCGCGCCAAATGCAAAATGGCCCTGCAACAGCTACAGCCCCCCGTCCCGCAGCCCAGAGCCTGGCCAGCCATCAATCTCAATTGCTTCGCATTTTCATATGCGACTCTTCGATCATTTTTTAGCTTGACAACAACAACGGTAATAAAAATTGCAGATTTGTCACAGCATTTGTTGTAGTTGTTGTAGTTGTTGTTGTTGTTGTTGCTGGCCTGATTCTGGCTGGTTCTTTAGCCTACGTCGTGTGCCCGTAATTACTTTTTATTATGTGGATTTTTGTTCTCCTTTTTTCTTGAATTTATTTTTGGGTCTTTTTTTTGTTGGAGTTTATCTGGCCCGAATGTCTACGCGTGATTAAACGTTTAAACTGCCTGATATGATATATCTCCGTCAACGTTTTTTCGTCTTGACTTGACAGTATATGTTTGTTGTTGGCATAAACGAATGGTTAAGGAATATCCAGCTAATTCGCTGGGAATCTTTTTTCAAACATCGAAACATAAAATATAAATTAAAAAAAAAAATGTTATTGGTCACTTGGAAAGAAAAAAACCCTGTCACAGTGAGAGTTTGTGCATATTGATGAAGCAATTGTGTATGCGTTGCATCGTTCGAATTCGAACTTTTTTTCAAGAATAATCTTACTAATATTATAAATGTGTAAGTTTGTCCGTTTGTTACTAAATCACGCACATATGCCTTAACGGACTCGAAAAAATTTAGCAATCAAATAGTTGATAAGTTGGACTTGAACATGGGTTATATGTATAACTTTTATTTAAATGGTACAAAAATCCACGAAATTAACAAAATTATTTTATGAGTATTTATTAAGGCGCTTGATGATTAGATGGCAATGCAGGAGTTGGTAAATAGAAGATGTAAAAAAAATCGCTAAATTTGCCAAATTTTCATAGGACCTAAAATTATTATATAAATTTGCCAAATTTTTATTTGACAATTTAAGAAAGCGCAGGCGTTCGTATATTAGAGGCGTAGATTGAATTGGAGTGTGAACTGGAGATATTGCAATTTTTTCAACTATGACCTAATATTATATTATTATAAAGTTTTGACGGATGGCAAATTTTAAAAATTTTCATTTAAGCTTAAATTTTTCGCAAAATTTGCCAAACTATTTTTTGTTTGAGTTAGACTTTAACAAGGACGGGTAAATTTAGGGGTCAAAAGCAAGCGTTGGAATAAGTCCGGAAATACACAACATTTCATAGTTAGTTCAGCATATCATGAAAATTTAATAGTTGGGTCAATCGGCTTAAAGAAATTGTAGCAATTGCAATACACTTATGAATTTAGATTGACATGAAAACAGACAAATCGATGGGTTGATTTTACTGACCAAAATTTCGAAAAATTGTCAAACTTTTATAAAGAGTTAAGACCAGGAAAAAGCCGATTAAAACTCAGAACCGGTACCGGAACCCGAACCGATATATTAATTTTGTTGTATTTGAGAACCGATATTTTAAAAATCAAAAAGACAGAAATGAACCTAAGCAAAACGCAACGAAAGTATGTATTTATTTGGCGCTATCTCACTAAAGTTCTGATTTTGCATGTTCGCTTCAGTAATAAAGTCACACTCGGCAAACGTTTAATCGTTGTAAAATTTATGTTCGTATATGTACTACGAAACTGCAATAAGGAATTAATTAATTTTTGATTTGCAAGCTAACCTGAACGATCGCCCAAAATGCCATGGCCAAAATCAAATCTGTATAGGCACTAATAATAATAATAATAATAATAATAATAATAATAATAATAAATTTATTTAAAACCAATAATGCAGATATTATGAACATTATGAACATTACAAAGTGTTAAATAACTTAAGGTTTTAAATATTACTCGACTATGACTTTAAGTCGTCAGTCGGAGAATTTGTTTCTATGTTTCGTTGATTTTTGATAATTTTTTTATTGTATTTGGGGATCCCCTAGGTGCCATACAAAAGGTCTTAATACACCCTGCTTCCCCGCTCGTCGCGAGATACAGGATCGTTGGGACCCAGTGTAGGATTAGGAGCCCACCAAATTTTTAGAGTTTATGTGCATGATATTATTTAAATTTAAAAAGATTCTCCCAAAATTCGTTTCCTATACTGAGTGGCCTGTTGCAAAAACTGCACTAAACCATTTTGCCAACAGTATGGTCGAGTTCTTTGTAGATTCTCCCTTCGCTTCTTAGTTTTTGCTGCACGAGTTCCGTATGGAATGCGATTGGCATTCCATAGGTTATCGTTGTTCCAGTCCCATTCTATGTTATGCAGTGTGCACAATGTACCTAGCTCTTTTGCCCAGAAAAAATTTTTCTCCAGCACCATCTGAGAAAGGCGTCGTGGCAGCCTATGACTGTCGTATGTAAATAGAGTCTTGTATATGTAACGGAGGTGCTGGTCCAACATGTAGAATCTACTGCCGTATTTATCCGTTTCCAGTGCAAAAGCATAGTGTGGCGTTGTCTGTGGCAAATTATAAATACGTTTGATGAAAAAGGCTTCCAGCTTATCCACTTCATCGTGTTGCCCAAAGCCCCAGACTTGCGCTCCGTAAGCTTGTATTGCCCTACACACGGCATCATAGATTTTCCACTTCATTTCGGTGGAGACATTGTTTTTGCCAAGGAGGCTCTTCCAAGTAATGTTGATGGTTTGCTTTGCAGCCGCAGTTCTAGCTGTAACATGCTTCTTGAAATTTTAGTATAGGCACTATTTCGTCTTGGAAATTGAAGAAAATGTAAACAGTTCTTTAATAAAAGAGTGTGAACAAATAATTAAGTTGAGTTTGATGTTAATGAATTTACTTTTCAAAATTTTTACGAATTCATCAGTACATAAAATGTAAAATGATGCTCAGTCTAATACACATATTGCTCACTTACTTCCATACTGGCATAACTCAATAACAACGATTTTTGACTTAATGATGCAGATATACACGCTGTATTGTGCATTATTTTGTGTAAAGTTTTCATATAGATATCTATTTTACTTTTCACGTGAGTTCAAAATTTGTCGAAATATTATTTTACAGTTTCATTTTCATATCATTTTCATAGCATTTTAAATTTATAATATTTTACTAGATTAACTTGAAACTAAAAGAACCATTTTTTTCTGTAGATTGAGATCTTCAAGAGCGGTTTTCTCAAAATGGATTATTTTGAGTTATGTCATATGTTACCTTCTTATTTCGTATGTAAGTGCTTAGAAAGTTAAATAACCTAAAAAGCACATTGCCCGCTCTCAAGCTTCACAGTTAAATGGATTAGCAAAACACGAATCAAGCCCAGGAAAAGAAAACTGTTGGTTACAGGTGCATTGATGAGTTGTTTAAGCCCAGCATTCGGATGGCAATTAGGCCGTTTGCCCTGTTAAACGATCTCGAACCTACAATCAGTACGGAAAGTAGAACGTTTATTCTCCAGTGTGAAGTTTATAAGAAATCAGACAAATGGAAATAATAAATTTTCAGCTATTATGCTTTTAAGAAGTAATTATCAATTTACCTTTTTTTATGGGTCCTTTTTCTTTAGATTGAGTAACGTTAAGTTTGGCGAAGACTTTGTTAATTAAATATTATTTTAATCATCCTTTGAATAAAGTTGATCATTTATGCACACAAACCAGTGTATAGCTTGCTTACCCACTTTGTTTGGAATAACGTTTACAATTTTCCGTTAATTTTACTGTTCATACCGGTACGTACGGTTATACCGAAATAAAAATCTAGGTACTGGTACGGAATACCGAAATAATACAGAACCAAAACAGAATTTTTTTACCTAAACGAAAGTTTTGTTATGTACCAGAACCGGATCCGAAAATTGATTCGGTTTGATTCCATGGCTTAGACTATTGCGAAGAGTTGATATTTGCGCGGTCATACATGCTTTTCGAATCCTTTTGGTTATTGCAATAATTTAACTAATTCTTTTTTCTCTTCTTTCTTTCTTTTATTTCTCTTCTCAACTATTCCATAAACTTTTCACACGCTCATTTAACTTCTATTCAAATGGCACTTTACAATATTTATTTTAAGTCTCTCCCACTCAACTGACGCCCTTTTTAAGACTTTAACTTCACGCTTAATTAGTCGCATTGAGATATTTATAGCTTCATCTGAGAAATGTTTAATACCGAACAACAACTGGCCACGCTTTAACAGCGGACGACAAGGTTTTGTCACCCAGCCGAAAATGGTCAAAACATGAAATCCTATTAGACAAATTGAAATTACAAATGAGACAACAACGAAATTAATTTATTAATTAGTCACACTCCATTATGGTCAGACAGAGAGCGGGGCGAACGGTAGCCAATGGGAAAACGAGTGGGAAATCAAAAGTGGCCCCAACCAGGTCGGGTGTGAAAATGGTAAGAGATCAGCAGCACGCAACGAATGTGTGGGCTGACATAATCAGTGATAAGTGATCGCTAATTAAAATTATTAAATAAGAAACAGAGGACATTCTGCAGTCCCTCTCTCTATCTCTCTCTCTCTCTCCCTCTCGCTTCTTTTCTATCGATATCTTTCTGCAATCTGGGGTTCCATTTTGGCCAACAGTCGGACAGGTTGTTGGCAAGACAATTGCCAGAGTTATCATGGGAAACAACAAACGCCACTGCCCCCGCTTTATTATGCCAGTCCAGGCCTCCTTCCTATTTCTAGGCATTATTTTTCGTTTCTATTTCAGCCTGCATCATTATCAAGTCAGCGCCCAGATAGCCTTAAAAGGCCACTCTGCTTGCGGCCAAAAGAAGTGAACGTTATGTTGTGGCGTTTCTAGTTTTCCCACTAAGGCTAATTAAGGCGTCAACTGTACCTGCTGAGCATAATTCATAACTAGGCCTCATAATTTGTATCTCTCGGTGGTGGGCCAAGAGTTATACAATCAGAGGCGGCTGAAGAGAAAGTTGCTGGAGCATTTTTAGCACCATAAATAAACGTTTTTATTAATAGCAGCCCATTAACCTCGACTAATTAATTAACAATATAAAAAAAAAAAAGAAAAACAAATACGCCTGCGGGGCTGAAAACATTTAAACCTAATGTCGAACTGACTTGATGGCCTGTTGTTTGACTGGCTTGTCCGCTGGCGAAGATGGTGATGAGTTTTCAAATGATGCGTATCAATTTTATTTGAATTTTTTTCATATCAAATATTTATGAGCGCATGTTAAATCATTCACAGTTGGGCACGAAATGGAAGTTGAAACTGAAAATACGTTGAGTTTAATAACGGAAAAATGGAAATTTTGTGGACTAGAAAAATGTATTTAGTAAAATTAAGGGATTAAGCCCGTGCACGTATTTGCAGAAATTATTATGATTTTCGAAATCCTCGGTTTAAGCAACAGGATGTAAATAAAAATAAATATCCCTCTCTCTCTCTCCGCAGAGCAAAGAATAGCAAGTAAGTCGGCTGAAGTGCTAATTAACACTGGAAAACGCAAGCATTTGGAGATTTGAGCAGAATAGATTGATTCTTAACAAAGACGTTGAGGGAGGATCAAGCAAGAAAGAGTTCACTTAACAAACAACTTGAATGAAAACATTTACTTTCTGGACGATATCGGCTCCTACAGAATAATAGAAATTTTGCTCAACCTAAACTACCCACTACACCTGAATAATCATAGTATTGTATGCTCACTGTGCAACTTGATGGAACGCGAGAATATAGAGAGATCAGGGACACCGCATTTGAATGTGGAGGAATGCATTAACTTGTTGAACGGAAGTAACTTGACAAGACTAACCGCATATGTCGGCCGTGCTCTAAAATACAGGCAGCAAATAATGGAAGAAAGTTTCTAGATAGATGAAGTCGCCATCAATGTAATTGTCGCAATTAGTCCAGAAAATGTTTTGTTAATATATCCAAAAATTTGAATTGGAATTTTATAATGTTTATATTTTTTTATAGAAAAATTGTACGAAAAAAACAAGAGAAGGAATCGGCATTGGGCTCACTGCAAACAAAAAGCCATGCCTACAATATGCCAAAATATATGTACTCCCATCTCCACTCCCTCTTTTGTGCTCCCCAACAAATGCATATTTTTTTTGTACTCTTCAATTGTCCGGCCCTGCTTGAAATGCTCAAGTAGCTTGCAGAGTTATTGCTGAGAGCAATGTTACAATTTCAGCTGTTTAGTTGCTAGATCTAGCATTTTTAAAAGTGGAATCGCAATTTAATTTTTGAAAATGCTATTCGTTACAAATCTGGAAATTTTTTATCGTAGTGCGGAATAATGCCTAAAAATATTTGAGCTAACTAAAGAACTTCACCTAAGTATACTCACAAAACTATTTTTCTATATTTGCGAACATTGGACTAAAATCGTAAGATGTATGAAAAAAAATTCATTTTGGTGTGAGGGGGTGTGTCGGGGGGATGGTTCACTTATTTGCTCATAACTTGAGAACAGCTCGTCCGACCTTAATCATTTCTTTGGCAAATCGATTGATAATTACTAACTATCTCCAGAAGGTACGAATCATCTATCTTCAAAACTGTATAACGTTTTTTTCCAAATTGCTGAGGCGGGAGGGGGCGTGGCAAAAATTGAAAATAAACTTCATCTGCCTGCAAGTATAAGAAGCATTTGTCCCATGCATGTTAAATATCCATCTCTTACCATCTCTTAGATCTGTTTGTTCATACGGACGGACGGACGGACGGACAGACGGACATGGCTATATTGACTTGGCTGTTGATGCTGATCAAGAATATATATAGGGGAGAGTCTCCGGTTGTGGACACGCTCCGGTTGTGGACACCCCAGTCCATTTTTTGACAGGTTACAGATGCCGCCAAACTGAATAATGTCAAACTTGTAGTTTGACAGTACATATAATCTGAGCCAATACCGAAGTGTAAACGCGGATTTGGTTTCTTGTTGTGAGCAAATAAAAAAAAATCGTGAAAATTTTTCCGAGTTTCTATTTTTTCCAATTTCCACATTGCGTTAAATCGAAGCAAATCATTGAAAAGAGGTGAGTATTATACCTTTTTATTAAGTGCATTAAGTGTACTTTGTGATGTGATATCAAGTTTCAGTGAAATGTTTGTGTCGTGTAAATTTGCTGAGCAAAAGTAAAATGGCTACCATTTCCAAGAATGGACACACTTTTGCACCGGTTGTGGACACCCTCGTTTTTTGTGTTTAAAGCGTGTGTTTGGCCATAAGACTGTCCAATATCGTTGTTTATGTTAGTGTAACACATTTTTACAGCATTTTTGTGCATTTTTAGCCATGTCAACACCAAAAAATCGTCCGATTCAACAAAAATCAATTTTAATGGGCTGGTCGATGCCAATAAGCAATGCCTCATCGATAAGAAGGCCGTCAAAGCTACAGCCAAGGAATATGGGCTTCCTCGAACCACTTTGATCCGGAGTTTGGAGAAAGTCAGAGCCAATTTTGCAGATGTTTCGTCAGTTGTTGATTCCGTTTTGTTGGACTTTCGTTCGTGATTGCTCCCAACGAACTTCATCAAACATGGTGTGTTTTTTTACCTCTCTCACAAGAAGCGTAAAATATTTTTCCGGTATTTTTCCGTTTGACCCTGATGCTTTCTCCGAAGCTGACTTCATTGAGGCTGTCGAACGAAGTGCAGAAGAAGTCGCCACAGAAGCTGATCTTGATGAAGACAATCAGCGCCGTATCATCGTTTCCGCCGATCCCAATATTGGGCGAGAAGAAGAGGTGTTTTCCTCCCCCGAGCCATCCACTACACTAGCGTCTTCGGCTAGCCGCTTATCACTGTTGGATGAAATTGCGCCGGTCCAAGGAACTTCCCAGAAAAAGCCATCGAATCGCGGTCGCAAGCCAATGCAATCCGCTGTGATAACTTCTCCGAGCGCGCAGCCAAGCGTGATTCTGTGTCGCACCAGAAAAAGACCCCTCAGAAACGAAGCCGGCCAGGAAAACGACAGAGAAGAGGCGTCTTCGTCATCGGAAGAAGACGAAGATGTCGACTCTGTTTGATTTGTTTGACGCTCTTGCCAAAAAAACTGACCGCTGCAAATTCGATCCATTGCGATGTTTGCGATCGTCCTGCGCATTTGAAGTGCGCTGGCGGCATTTCGGAATAATTTTTTTCATTTTGCCACTGAAGCCCATTATTTTTTGTTCTTTTTGCCATTGAAGGCATCTTAAATAAATATAAGTTATTTTTTCATCAATTCATGGCCATTTCACTTCATATTTTTCCATTTCAAGCGATTTTACAAGGGTGTCCACAACCGGGTAAAAAAAAAATTTTGGCCAAAAATCATCACTTCATATACATATACATAGCTGAAAATTTTTATCCATTTGTCTAAGACAATAGGTTACTTCAGAGGAAAGTTAGCTAGAGTCTCTAGCTTTACAATGATGTTCATATCACCGCATAATGTTGACTTGGAAAAAAGTTATTAGTGAAAAACGCAACTATGTCCACTAACTTAATATACTCTATGTACCTTTGGTTCAGAGTATAAAAATACCTATGCTCCCACGGGAACTTGATCCACGGCCTTCCGTTTTGAATGCGAGTCCCAAGTCAACTCTACCACAGCCCTTGCTACTCTCAAAGCGGCAAAATGCCATAAAAATACGCCCTGCGTACAGTCTTAAATATCATTTCATCACCAAGTATTTCATTCGGCAAACAGTCGAAATTATTTATAGCTGAGAAAATAGTCTATTGATGGATGGGTGGTGAGTTGGGTGGGGTGGGGCGGCGGTTTGTACCCAACAGTCAACTTAGGTCTGGAGTCTCAGTCGAACTCCTCTAACTCAAGCACCCAAATCTCGATTTTCCTATAAATCAAAGTAAATTTTTAGGAATTTTAGTTTTAAGTGGCTTTAATGCATTTATACAAATTATCTGTAATAATTGCCCTTTTATTTACTTACTCTTAATTGACAACCAGATGACTGACACACAAGAAATCTGGCAAGTTGCCAGTTTGTGTGTAAGCGTACCCTTAATATTCTTTCCAAGAATCGAAATAAGCAGATATAACAGATTTTGCCCCAACTAAGAATTGTCAACAAAATATTTGAGGTTTATTTTCAAAGTCAAAATTAGGCTGAGGATGCATTTGCTAGCTTGGATAAAGTTACAACTTTCCCTTCAGTTTAGTCCAGCACTTAAATCAACAAATGATTGCTTAGAGCCGATCCATTCACAGTTTCTTTGTGCTCTGGATCAGGCTCGACTCGCAATCTCCAATACTCGAAAAAGGCAGCAGCCAATGGAAACAATGAGATTTGTGTACATCAATTGGTGAACAGAAACCTTTAAAAAACAAAAGCACAATTTCGGGCAGGAATTTTACACCATTGGAATCCCCAAGCGTTTATACTTTAATACAAGTTGCATAAAAACGAAGTTCTCAAGTTGTTGAAGCGTGAAGAGCAACAAGTCCACTGATGAGAAAGTTGTGGTGATTCTTGAAACTGCGCTGTACAAACAACATTGCTGTTCCAAAAATGCTGTAATTTATTTCTGTTGATTTGTGTTAATTAAACTTGTTGAACTCGAGCCAGCATAAAAAAATTCTTATTATTGTCTAGCTATTTCTAGAATTTTATTTTAATATGTTTGCCACTTTTTGAACTCATGTTCTGGCAACACTGGCGAGTCGAACAATTTATGAATGATAACCTTTGGCCGGTCAGGTCCAAACTCTTCCAACAGCTTTCATATATTTTCTGTGTTTTAATTTTTTGTTCACAACTTCTTTTCCAACATAAATCTACCAAACGCCCACATTTGTCTAAATTCAAAGATATTTCTATGTTTTTGTTTCTCGATCTCCAAGCAACTAATTTGCGGTGCGTGGAATTTCTTTTGGGTTTTTTTCCACAACCGCAGTGAAAAGCGCTTTATAAACGTTGTAATAAATATTTAAACACTGACGCGCTGCGACGCTTAATCAAATTCAGCTACAGAAACAATGGGCCACAAATTTTGTATTTATTCAAGTTTTTCTTCTTGGTGGTTTATAAAAAATTCATTGAGGCAATTGTCTGCGTTGCAGATTATCTGCAATATGTTCACTCCCACAGGTCAAGCGTGCACATCAATTACTTTGGCACAGGCCCAAGATTCAGCAAAAGCAGCACGCAGACATGTAGACAGGAAATGCACACACACACACAGACACCAGCGTAAAGCTGGGTTGACCTCTCAATTTAACGCTTATAATGCCAGGAAATGCCAACATCATGCCGAAGAGGAGACTGAGTCGCAGTCCCAGACTAAGCTTGTCTATGGAGAGTCACTTGATCTTGGCGTTGATTGTGCGTTGATTGTTTTATTATGAAGATGTTGATAGAGCCGGCAAGTTGTGGCTGTTGTTATGGCTATATTATTAAGGCAATTGTGGGCATTAATTTGAAATTGATCAACTGCTTGGCTTGTCAACGCCAAATTAGAAAGCTGAGCAAATTTGTGGGTGATCCCGTCGTACACTTTAAACTTTTAGTTCAGGCAGGGAATTCCAGGCCCATCCATTTTCCCACCCCAGCCCCATGCAGCTAATTAGCCAATCCATTAACGTGGCTTATGCCGTGTTGACACCACAGCGCCAACAGACGGCCATTAGGCGACTGTCAATGCTTTTATTATAACTTTTTATAATTTCTGTTGCAGTTTTCCTCTCTCGCTTTCAGGCTGGCAGTGCAACATTTCATTAATCGAGTCACGACATTAGACATTCAACTAAGACCCGACTCCGGTGCAGGCTGTTTGCCACGGCAAAAGGCGTACATACAAAATTTTTGTAAGCTAGCCAAAAATTGCTTTGACAACTTTATCGCTGCACAGCATCGACAACAGCAACAACGACGACGACTTCGACGACGACGGCAGCAGCAACAGCCGCTGACAACACAAAAACAAAAAACACAAACATTTCCTAGCCCTCAGAAAGAATCTAAATTAAATCAAATAATCGTATGACTGATTGTCTCAGCGATTTGCTGATTTGCCGTTGCCCAAAAACAAAAGACTTAAGCAACGAACTTACAAAAAGGGGCCACACACATGGTTTTTGGCATAGCATAGAGCTTAGGGTAATGGTACACGATATGGAATTCTCTTATATGGTTGCATATTAATTGCCATATCAATGGCTGACTACCGTTACCAATTGCTGGCGCTGTTGTTGTTGTTGTTGTTGTCGTTTGCTCGTTTTTGTTTGGTTTGTTGGCTTATGTAGTTATAGTTTCTGCCTCGTTAGCGCTTGACTTTAGTTCAAATGTTGCCACAACGAAGTGGAAATGTACTATAATAAAATAAATATAAAACTTTTATGATTTAAATGCGATTCAGGAGATGGTTGATGCAGCAAATAACTGCAAGAGTTGAACGAATTAGACAAACATTTGCATATTAAAGTGGACTGTTAAGTTGTTGACCCAATTAGAACTGGATGGTGAGGTTCTTTGTTGTCTGGTGTGCAATGATGGATTCAAGTTGCATTTTCAATAGTATAACATTGCAATGGGTATATAAATATTAGTCTGATGATGATTCATTGGAATCATCTGGTTCATATGAACATTGCGACGTTGCTTTGCTTACACAAAAGAAAAAGACAGGAAGAATGAAAAGAAAAATGAATAAAGAAGCAATAAAAATTATAGTTGCTATTCTAGCAAGTGAAATTGAAGATGAAAAAACTATGGAAGCGAAAAAGATTGTACAAAAAACAAAAGAAAGTATGCAAAGGAAGCAATGTGGAGCCGTGACTGGCATCGACGCCGCGTAGAAGGCCGAGATGTGGCCCAGCTGGTGTTGTGTGAACTGCAATACGAGGATCCAAAACTTTCGATCCGGAAACTTTTCATCACTCAGACGGTATCTGTATTTTTATTTCGATTTATTAAGCCTAGTACGGAGGGCGTTTCAATTTGACTTTAGCTGTCAGTTGTCAAATTTAAATGGAGGGCAAAACTAAAAAAATGGAGTCCAAGACTTAAAATAGTTTTAGTTGCGGCGACAAAAAAGCATTAATTGATGCTGTGAAAAACAATTGCCTCTTTGTGGGCAACTGGACACCGCATTTACAAAAAGTGATTGGGAAGCAGTTGGTGTCCAGTTGGGAAAAGGATTGCCTGTCTTTTGGCTGTCTCATACTCGTGCTGAAGACAATCAGGATGGAATCTTCCGCCACGCTTACGCAAAACATGGTATGAATTGAGCCATCTCGCGTTGCAGCTATATGGGCAACTAAATGGGATCCTTCTTGCCCTGAAAGATCTTCAAAATGGAGAAAAAACAATGATGATTGGACTTATGCGGCCCCGTGCAGATCATTATATTGTTGGCAACACGCTAATCCAATTCGTTAGACCTACTCATATTTTTCACTATGAAAGTTGCCACTGCAACTTCCATTGCAACGGCCTCTATATTGTGTATTGTGCCTCAATATATTTAATACACATAGTTAACTCAAAATACAAATCAGTTGGCCAATTTATTTATATTTCGTTTTCGGTATTTTTTTGGGTTATCTGGTGACATTTCACAAAAAGCAATATCAGGCGAATTTTTTGATAGAAAAGTCGAACACCCTCCGTGCTAGGCTATAGTGAGGACATAATAATAGCCCGGAAAATAAAAGTTTAAAGTTTGTCGAGTTTTCTGTCAATTATTTAAGTACATGTTCTTTATCTTAAAATCGTTTGAATCCTCATTAAATTTTACTTGAACATAAATGGAGAACACAAGTAAAGGGTGATTTTTATGCTATTTGTTTTTTCAGTAAATTTTTTGATGTGAAACATCTTTAAATTCGGTACGGACGATTTTAGTAGGAGTAAAATTTGATTTCAACGTCACGTGACGCTGACGACATTTATATTTTGTGTAGTTTTGATTTGTGGAGTTTCCCGGCAAACACACACAGAAGACGATGGGCTTATGGGGGAAGCAAAGAGGTAGCAAAGATGCTGAAGAGGGGCAACTGGGTGGGTTCTGGGAAAGATCTAAGTGTGATCTTGGTGGTATGTGGGAGGGATTTAGGTGAAATCTTATCTGGGCGGGATCTGGGAGCGATATGGGTGGGATCTAGATGAGGATCTGGGTGGAAGCTGGGCGGGATCTGGATGGGATCTGGGGGTATCTGGGCGGGATCTGGGCGGGATCTGGGTGGGATCTGGAGGACATCTGGAAGGGATCAGGAAGGGATCTGGAAGGGATCTGGGCGGGATCTCGGCGGATCTGGTTAGCGTTTGGCTGCGAAATGCGTGGGATCTGGTTGGGATCTGGATGGGATCTGGATGGGATCTAGTGTGGATCTGGAGTGGGATCTGGGAGGGATATGAGTGGGATCTTGGATCTCACTTGGGTGGTATCTTGGGGAGTGAAACACCATCATTTATCTATGGATAATCACAATAAACTTCCTGAAAAAGTTAAAGAACACTGCAGCGAGTGATCTTGTTTCTGGTATTACTACTCCCCGTTAAACTTCTTCTTTCGAAAGAGTGCCCTTTGCTGATTTCGCACTTATTGAAATAAAATTTTCAAAAATGGGCCTTAAAAAGTTGAATGAAGATCCAAGTTTTTAATAAAATGTCAGAGACGAGCAGCCAAAGGCAACTCAAAAGCTGCCAATGCACCCCGGTTCTTGGGCCGGCGACATCATTGGATCGTACCCTTTCAAATGTTATATAATAAAGGCCGCAACGTTACAGTTCATCTTACGTTTGGACAAGTCGACTTGCCACCAAGATCATGTGACTTAACTCCACTAGACTATTTTTTGTGGGGCTACATCCAAGTCTCTCGTGAACAGAGACAAGCCATCCACAACTGCAGCCCTGGAAGAAAACTTTAATAAAATGTTTGTAAGCAAACGAATGAACCAAATTGCTTAAAAGTGCTAGCCTTACAGTCTAGTTGTTGTTCAGTTGTTCGGCTAACTCAGAAACGAAATGGTACCGGTACAATGTTTAGGTTCTTTTCGGTTCCCAGAATATTAAATTTAAAATTCGCAATATATTAAATATATCGGCTCTGCTTTTGGTTCTGGTTCCGGGTTCGATTCCTTGCATTGGAGTTTAAGTATTATTATATTAAACTTTTTAAACTTTAGATTAAATTAGGTTAATACGCTTTCCTCAATGTTCGTTTTTTCTTTGTAGTGACTAGTGCAATAATTTATAAGGTTATCCTTGTCGCACTAGGATGTAAGAATAATAATAAATAAATAAATTAAGTACTAAATAAACGACAATTTATTAAATTACGAATACAACTACGAGACGCTCACTATACCAACTCTCGTCCTACCTTTCATAGTGCATTATTGTAATATGCTGCCTTTTTTGTTCTCAGCTCTCTGGCCTTTCAACTACTTTACTATTGTCCTATGTTTCGTAGCTATATACGCCAACGGGTTTACAAACGAGCGTTTAGATTCGTATATTTTTGTGAAAGTTACGAAATTTTTACCACCATGAGATGATTCATTTTAGATATTTTGTCCAAATTTTTAAAAAGTTCCAAGTTCTTTCGACATCATTTAAATAGGTTTGGACAGCAAACGAAACTAACACTTTTCTTCTTTGCACACATTGCTTTAAAAAAGGAGCTGTACAAGTTATACATATGTGGGTCCTTAAGTCAACCAAATCAAAGTATTGAATTGTGCAACATTTTTTAAAGTTCCAAGTTACTAAAGCGAAGGACATTATCGGTTGTTCTTCTAAATAGTTCGAAAGTGCGAAACTAAACTCCTCCCCATTGTGCATGTACTCGTTGTAGAGCATAACAATAGAAATTGAATTGCCTGAAAACTGTGCTGTGGAGGCGTTGCAAATGAACTTTCCCACACACTTCGCAGCACATTGATTCAATTACGCGAGACGAATGTGTGTGTTTGTGTGTGTGTGTCGGCCATTGCATGTCAGCTAACATTTAGTTGGAACAACGTTTGGCTTCCTGTTGGCTGCTGCACTCGCATAATGAACCGATTCGACTTGCAATTGAAATGAATGCGCCGACTGCCCCCAATATCATTATTATTATTATTCCCATTACAGATTTCGCACTTTAATTTATGCACCTGCAGCTCATTCGCCATTTAGATTCGCAGTTGCATAGATTGGAGTCTCAGTCTAAGTCTCCCATGGCCGCCGCTGGTTAGGCTGCCGTTTTGCCATTTTGCCTCCCTGGCCACACCCACCTAACAACTAATCGATTTTGTCTAGCTATTTACGACCAATAAATTTCACTTTCAGTTGCATTGTGTGTTGGCAAATGAATGAAAGAAACACATACACCAAAGTGGCGCCCGCTTTGCCTTCAGTTATAATTTTAAAATATTTGTAATAATTTATTTAAGTTTGCGGCTTTATTTCAAAGTTGGTTTTTTTTTATGGTTCGGTTTATTGGGTGGATTATTAGTCGACACTTTAAATGTTGGATGTTGTTGGATTTGGAATCTATTTGGATGGCAGAGTTGGAAAAATGACCAGCCCAAGCTGGAATGGACGAAACAAGAGCAGATGGAATCGGTTTGCTGGACTGAAATAATATGATCAATTTTAAGGAAAACTGAGCCTCACAGCTGAATATTAGAACTAATTAAATATAATCAAATCATGATATTTATCAAATATTGACCCTTTATAGAAACGAGAAGAAAGAAGCAGAAAAATAAGCAGTGTGGCCAGAGCAGATTTTTTATGGTTAAATTTGGTTTTTGGTCAGTCCAGAAGCGGTAAGAAGAAGAACATTTTAAAAAGTATTTATTGGTATAATGTGAGGTTTAGGTATGATTGATAAAACAAACTCCAAGTACAGAGCATGTTAAAGGGTGGCTGAACCGACTTACTCCCTTGTTTGGTTGGTAAATTTGAGAAATTCAAACATCTTTATTATGAAAATCGGTAAATACCATGTTATAGCTCGCGGTGTGTTTAGTAGGTGCCATAAGTTTCAAGTCAACTGAAAAAGCTCATGACACTGTCTATACATCTGTAAATAAATATCTTCTAAAGAATGGGTGGACGGACTTTGAAGATCTCTGATATTTAGGATTTGTTTCCGCCCCGAAAAACAGAATAGCAATTACACTCGCAAAGAGCACATCGCGAAATTGTAAAAGTTTTTTATTGTGTTTCGATTGCCAGATAAACT
Source organism: Lordiphosa clarofinis (assembly GCA_018904275.1). Lineage (NCBI taxonomy): Eukaryota > Metazoa > Arthropoda > Insecta > Diptera > Drosophilidae > Lordiphosa > Lordiphosa clarofinis. Next base: position 1,277,740 of record JAEIGQ010000026.1, read on the forward strand.
TGTAAACAGAAAGTGTGCATAAGAAATCTGCATAAGTTTTCCGCAACAACAATTGTTTCGCATTTGTACTAAATATTTTTTTACATACAGTGCCAAAAACACCCGCTGTCGCTCGTGCGACTTATATTGTTTACTTCCACAAGAAGAGCGTTGATGAAATCACCGCAAACACGAATTTTGTGTTTCCTCTCTCTTTTTCTTGAGATAACAATAACAACTATACGGGATTTAACGTTGCATTTTCAAAAAATAGAGTAAGAAAGGAGAGCGCGAGCAATACAAGTTATGCATACTTATGTTTTTACTTACATGTGGCTGTGGCATGCGGTGTCTTTCATACAAAAACAACCACTTTGATAGATGATTAACCGAGAGAATCAGTCGCAAAAATGTATGACTCGACAGTCAGCATACATCGATCGATAGAAAAACAAGTAAGCAAGTCCTGTACCTGGAGTAGAAGCTGAATGCAATGCTGGTGCTGCGTTCATCTCTAGTTCTCTCTCTCTCTCTCTTTAAGGGTGGGAGTGGGTGGGGGGAGGGTTGTTTACTTATTTGCTCATAACTTGAGAACCGCTGATCCGATCTTTATCATTTCTTCGAATCGTCTATCTTCAAAACTGTAGGAGATATAACGTTTTTTCCAAATTGCGGGGGCGGGAGGGGGCGTGTCAAAAATTGAAAATAAACTTGATCTGCCTGCAAGTATAAGAAGCATTTGTCCCATACATGTCAAACCTCTATCTCTTACCATCTCTGAGATCTGTTTGTTCATACGGACGGACGGACAGACGGACAGACAGACGGACATGGCTATTTCGACTCGGCTGTTGATGCTGATCAAGAATATATATACTTATATAGTCGGAAATAATTCCTTCTCCCTGTTACATACTTTTGCACAAACTTAATATACTCTATGTACCTTCGGTACAGAGTATAAAAACTCGAATTTCGCTTAATTTAAATGTGAGTTTAGATTTTCATAAAGTGTAAATAGACGGGTAAATAGGAGGTGTTGGCAAATCGGTTCAATAAATCGAGAAAGGACCCTTATAACTAGACTTCAAAAGCGATTAGAAGACAAAAAATTTAATTTAAATAAATGGCGTACATCGAACGAAACTCGTATGAGTTTAGATTGTCATAAATACCGTTAAACAGACGGTTAAAAAGACAGGTAAAGTCACATTTTCTCGCTCTCTGCAGCTTTCTAGGTTTAAAGCCTCTAACGTTGTATGTTTTCTTGCAAAGCGCTGAAACAGCCACAGCGGCATTGTGGCTTGTTATGTGTCCTGTCTAAAGAGTTACAAGTGTTATTTACATATGATTGCAAAAAACTACGACTACAACATTATTACTCAGCTGCTTATACTTACCTTGTAAATATGCTTGAAATCAATTTATTCATCTACATCACGTCATATGGAAGAGGGACCTCCATACCCTTTACTTTTAGATAAGAAAAGAATTGTTTGCACAAAAATTAAATCACCAAATGTGACTTGTCAAGCAGCGCCAGCTTTATAATTCATACATTCATCGAATCTTCGAATTAATAAAAAATTGATTAGTTTCAAATAATAATGATACAAAAAAATAGAGGCAAGCTAACTTCGGCTCGACCGAAGTTTATATACCCTTGGAGCTTGATATGTGCCCGACAGTTTGTATGGCAGCTATACTATATAGTGGTCCGATTTCGACAAAGCTTGTTGAAATTATGTAAAATCATTGAAAACTTATAAATACGAGCGTTGGGAGCAATAACATTGAAAACAAAAAAGTTTTTCTTACTAAGTCTGTTTTTCAGACCTAACTTTTGTATGGCAGCTATACTATATAGTTGTCCGATTTTGACAAAGCTTGGTGAAATTATGTGAAATCATTAAAAACTTATAAATACGAGCGTTGGTAGCGATAACATTGAAAACAAACAAGTTTTTCTCACTAAAACTAGTTTTTCAACCGATAGTTCCTATGGCAGCTATATGCTATAGTCATCCGATCCGGCCGGTTCCGACAAATGTGCAGCGTATTTATACCAAAAGACTTGGTGCAAAGTTTGGTTACGATAGCTTTAAAACTGACGGAGGAGATAGCATAGAAACAGACGGACGGACAGACGGACGGACAGACGGACATGGCTATATCAACTCAGCTCGGCATGCTGATCAAGAATATATATACTTTATGTGGTCGGAGATGCTTCCTTCTATGCGTTACAAACATCCGGACAATTTTAATATACCCTCTCCAAGGGTATAAAAATGATACTAGTTTCGGTGATGAAAATTTTTTTGGGTGTACAGCTAAGAAATATATTAACAAGATAGAATGTTTGTATGTTTGTTTCCTTACACGCGTCTAAGCCGCTGATCCGATCTTCAAGATCACGTAGTTTGATATTTTACTATAGCCCCATACGGAGTACGACGAAAAATTCGTTTTTTTACAGTATTTCACATAAATAGAAACACTTTCTAACAGCACATGAACATCAAAGCAAAGCCAAGGTGTTTCTAATTATATGAAATACTGTAAAAAAACGATTTTTTCGTCGTACTCCGTATGGGGCTTATATCAGGAAAGGTTACGAACCGGCTTAAAAGTGATTCTCAGCTTTTTATAGAAATTATTTCAGCTATAAACTGGATACTTGTTGATTAGGCTGGTACTATGCCTAGCCGACTTACCCTGTTTATAACACATCTCAGAAGTTATTTATTATTATACCCTTGGAGAGGGTATATTAAAATTGTCCGGATGTTTGTAACGCATAGAAGGAAGCATCTCCGACCACATAAAGTATATATATTCTTGATCAGCATGACGAGCTGAGTTGATATAGCCATGTCCGTCTGTCCGTCCGTCTGTCCGTCTGTTTCTATGCTATCTCCTCCGTCAGTTTTAAAGCTATCTTAACCAAACTTTGCACGAAGTCTTTTGGTACAAATACGCTGCACATTTGTCGGAACCGGCCGGATCGGATGACTATAGCATATAGCTGCCATAGGAACTATCGGTTGAAAAACTAGTTTTAGTGAGAAAAACTTTTTTGTTTTTAGTGCTATCGCTCCCAACGCTCGTATTTAAAAGTTTTTAATGATTTCACATAATTTCACCAAGGCTTATCGAAATCGGACAACTATATAGTATAGCTGCCATACAAAAGTTAGGTCTGAAAAACAGACTTAGTAAGAAAAACTTTTTTGTTTTCAATGTTATTGCTCCCAACGCTCGTATTTATAAGTTTTCAATGATTTTACATAATTTCAACAAGCTTTGTCGAAATCGGACCACTATATAGTATAGCTGCCATACAAACTGTCGGGCACATATCAAGCTCCAAGGGTATATAAACTTCGGTCGAGCCGAAGTTAGCTTGCCTCTATTTTTGATATGAAAAATTAGTCTAAAAGTTCACATTGTGATTGTAAAGGCATTTAATATATCTCAGAAATTGAACTGAAAATATGACCGGGCGTCGCCGGGTGTTCGGCAAGTGTCTAAGGCTGCCTTCACACTGTTCGACACATGACAAATGATAGTCTAGTAGTCCAGCTTTTTGTTCTGTTTTAAATTTGAATAGGTTGTCAAATTCATAGAATTTCATGGGGAAATGCAGCCCTACTAGATGTCATGGGGCATGTGTCGAACAGTGTGAATACAAACTTTAAAAATTTTCGTAGTTTAATGTTGATAGAACCGAAACCGAATAAACTCTTTTCGTCATCAATATTAAACCCAACACCGCTGCCGTGGTAGTGACCCGTGCGTATTCGTGTTAAGTAACAATTTATAACTTACTAAACGGTCCAAACTAAATTCAAGAACTTTTCACGCTTATCCCAGGCTCAATTTCAAACATCAAAACCCAAATCTAAGTCTGACTCAACTCTACATAAAATTCAATTAGTTTTAATTGATCAGATTGCATTATTTGTGTTAAGTATTATGTGGTGACAGTTAACCAAGATTCAATCAAATTCAGTCACCAAGCCGAGCACCTGGTCAACATAACAGCGCACAAATTGACCCAACCTAACCAAGTTTATGAACTTTTGCAAAACGTAACCAAACATAAAAAAATAAACGAGAAATAACGAAAACCATTGCCAACCCGCAGTTTGTGGCAAAACGTTCTGTTGTTCAAATTTTTGGCTATCAGTTGCCCAAAATAAAAAAAAAACAACTCTGCAAAAGGTCATAAAATGTGTTTCGCTGGCTGGTCGTGTAAATTTTTACACGCCGCAAAAACAGAAAAAGGCCGCCAATTGTTCATTGGCCTGACATGCAACTCTCCACGACGAGCATTCAACTGTCAACAGTTACTACCGAAAAGACAAGACTCGCTAAATGCCGCCAAATAACTCAGAGCAAAACGGCTAAAGCCCGTACAACACGCTTTACCATTTCGGCAACTACAAATCACTTTTACTGGAAGTTGAGCGCCAGTCAGCCAGTCAGCTAGCTGACACCGCCGCTGCCTCCCAGCCAAAAATGGACAGCAAAAAATTATTTAAAGTATAAATAAAATTCTCTAAATATTTGCGCGTCGATTTTCCATTTAGCCACAGACAGCGTCGAGTCGGCCCGGGCAATTAAGGTGCAATAATTTCGGATCATTAGGTTAAATTTGTCACGACCCGCTGCACGATCCAAAACCCCCCCTTAAGGCAGCCAACTGACCGAACGAGCAAATGGAAAAGCTCAAGTCAGAGTCGGAGTCAGAGAAGCTGTCCATTTGGTTAGTCCATGTCCATGTCCATGTCCGTGGATTTGGCCGCTGGCAGGCGTAATTTCAGTTTTAGTCTCCGCTAGTCCTCTAGGTGGTGCTTTTTACAAATTATGACACAATTCGCTGACCAAATTTGGTAAGCAAGTTGACATTTGGTCATGTTTGTTGTCGCTATCATTGGCCGCGGAGAACGCGCGCGCTATCAACATGGCATGTTGACAACGACACAGAAAACACATGTGGCCCAAAAGTCTGGGAAAGTCGCGCGTGGGTGTTGCCCCGGCGCTGCAAAGCATGGTTTATATAACCGGGCAACAGTTTCAATGGTAACGCTATTAGCGTCAAAGCGTTGATGCAGCGGCAACTCTCTGGATTTGCAATTTGCATTCCACAAATCGATTTCGCTGCGCACACGCACTGACCGCAATTTTGTGGTCTAGCCAATGAATCATCGAACATCGTCTCGACTCACACTCAAGCGACGCACACACAGAGAAGAGTCGTACGCCTAGAGGTATAGTGATGGCAGCGTGAGGCAATGGGGCTCTACTCTGACAGTCAAACAATTGTCATTCTGGTCGCAAAAAGTAGTCGGTGTAGTCCAACATAGACCTTATTTGGGCTCCAGGGCAGAAGGACATCGAGAGATAGGTCTCCTTTTCGATAGGGAAATTGTATACTCAGAAAATAAAAACATCTGACAGAAGACAGACTTTATACCGTTTTGTACTTAAAGTTTCATGAACGCTTTGTTCTTAAATATGATTAAATAAGGTACGAAACATTTTAGAATGAGAAAATGGGAAATATCGTTCTTGAATTAATAACTTTTCGTACTTTCAGAAAGCGGAAACATTTTATAAGCAGCGCGTTCTTAATTCAATTTTTAATTATTTTATATTGAGTTCAATATGTAAGTCTATATTGATCCATGCTACAAAAAATTCCCACCTGGCTCTTTGCTTATGGAGTGAGTTTAGATTTTTGACCTAGAGCTATACCATCTTGTGCTTAATTCATTTCCTTTGGATTTTTCAGCCTTATTTGATTTAATACAGGGTTGTAGTTTTAAGAACAAATTGGCAAATAGCTTTAGAACAAGCAAAAATATTTTGTAACTATTTTGAGGTACTCTTAATTTGTCTCAAGTATTAGAATTTATTAGAATTTAATTCAGAATTTTCTGTACTTCTTTTAACAGTAAATCGAACTTTACTTAAGACCAATTCAACCTAAAGGTATGATCAAAAAGATTTTCATATAGTTTGAAATGTATTCAATATATAAATATATTGTATCAAGTATTTTCTTAAGCCCTGGGCTACAGCTAACACACTATGGGACAAATTAGCCAGCACCCCACAGTCAGACATTTGCTACATTTAAATGGAATTTATTCAAATTTGAAATGGCGGCAATATTTTTTTTTTAAATTACTAGTCCATACATGCCTAAGTCAAACGGTACTTAAAGCGTTTATTATCTATATATGCTAAACATAAGAAAAACTCATGTGCTAAAATATTTTGGAGCCTTTAAGTGGGCAGCAGCAAAGACATTAAAAAAAACATAAAATATAATTTATGTTTTTGTTAAAAGTTAAATGGTAAATATGCACGTAATAAAGTAGTTGTGAGTTGGAGTTGATTGAATATGTGTCCATTAGTTGAACAAAGTGATGTAATTGCAAGTGCATTGAGTTATGGAAAATATTTCACTTTTTAAGGTGCCGGGGCTTACAACATGTGAATGCAGCCAGCTGCAGTTGAGATTTGTGTTTTAATTTATGTGTGAGTCTATAGCAATTTGGTCCAAAATGCCAAGAGCCTATCAAGTATGCGTTAGAAACTCATAAATCTGCGGGCGTCGCTACTGATACACGTATAGAGAGAGAGAATATATAGAGCGCTTGGCGGCTTGTTCTCTCCCGAGGCATTTGTTCGTTTGCTTGTTGCTAATGGTCAGTCGTTTCCCTACTACGCTCAATGCGCAATGCTTAGCAATGCTTGATTTGTGTGAGTTTGGACACCACTGGCTTATAGTGATTTTAAGAAAAGTTGCTTAAACCTGCAATAACTTTTTAAAAATAAACATTTTAGGTATTTAAAAAATCTCGCGTCACATGTTAGTTAGCAAACTGCTCCAAAACGGCTTGACCGATTTTTCTTAAATTTATTTGGTTTTTAACTATACTTCGTAATGCTAGGTGATTTGGCTGTGCCACTGCAGAACATTCTTTTGAATTGACGACGCAGCACGCAGCTCATCTGTGTCACTCTGTTTTATTATTGTGAAAATATTGTAAATTTTGTAAATATCGGAATATTGTTTTGCATCAACCGTTTCTTTTTAGGTAGGTGTCGCTGTTGGTGCTATGGACGAAGAATGTCCCAATTGTCACGCTCAAATTAAGGGTCTAGAGGGCTAAATTTCACATGTTTTTCAAAAATTCATGGAAAGAAATCGGGAAAAGATTTTTTAATTCTGTTTTTTTTTGTATTTGGTTGCACAATTCATTATAAAATATACAAAATTAAAAATTTGTGAATGCGAGGGATGTTTAAAAAGTTCTCGGAATCCAAAGTAGGCTCTTCAAAAAAAAGACGTGTCGGTGGAACCCACGTTTGCGGGAGATAAAATTATCAGAAAGCAAAACGGAAGTTGGAAAGTTGGATAGTATGAATGCCTTTATTTTTCGTAGCAGAATTGTGATAATAAAATTTAATTTATAAAAAAGGCGACCAATTTTTTGCAGTCCAGTGTACAAAAAAAGAGTCATAAATTTTTTTCTCAAAGATTGAGGTAGGGACGATAGCCACGTTAATTCTGCATCCATTAAGCCCAACATCATCAAAATCGGTTTGGTAGAACTTGAGAAAACGTGGGGACTATTTTGAAAAACGTGGATTTGAGATAAATGCTTTTAAAGTTTCAAGTAATTTAAAAATTGCTTGAATTATCGAAGACATTGGTCGACAAAAAAGGCCTTAAAAAATTGAGTCCGCCGGGATGTGTTGCGCTTTAGAAAAAGATTAACTTTCGGAAATTGAGACGCCAGCAGAACCATTAAACGGCTTGCTCATCGGCACGTCTCTAGATTTAAACCTGTTTCTGAAGTCCATTCAGTCCGGATTAACAAAAAATATTGTACACTCTATTTGTCTTCAAAATTAGGTACATTTAATATAGAAAATAAATGGTTGGTGTTTTTTATAGATTCGATCCCCACACACTTCCATTAGATTCGTTATTTTTTATTTAAAAACCGAAATATATCAAAATATTTACTAGAAACAGTTAATATGGCGAAACAACGTTTGACTGATCAGCAAGTTTTTTATATATTTCTGATCTGATTATATTCAAACTAGTACACCGATTTAAAAACAATTAGGGTGTTCACTTTGTTGAGCACTTGAGCACTTGGGGAAAAGTGTAAACATTTCCAACAACAATTTACTCTGAACAAATTGTGCACAGCTTGCTCGACCCAGGCCCTGACTACGAAAAATCGGGCACTTGTACCTTAGTGCTATAAGTGTTATATGTACAAGCTAAAATCAAATGTGTGATCATTCATATAAATTGTATGGAAAAAGCGCCAACTTTGAATGAACCACCGTAGCACCGTAGCATCGTAGGAACCGCACCGTTTTAATCATTTTACTCATATTTACTTTTCAGGGTTCGGAATCGCCCTTTACCTGCAGCTTTCGAGACTGACGGCTTATTAAATCGCGAAATAATACCAAAGAGGATAAAAAATAGTAATAAAAAAAAAGACAGTGCAAATAAAGTGATAAAACATGGCGGGATCATTGCATAAGCGCAATTCGCAGCTAAGGGTTCTCCGAGGTAATAAAAACGCGAACTACTTAAGAAACTGCTTTCCATGGCCAAAAATGACCACACATAACAGCATTACCATGATTAAGACAATGCCGAACCGCGGTAAATACCATGGATGACCAATGGTTAAAAATACAGTTAAGATCATAAGGAATGTTTCAAACCATCGACTGACAACATCAAATCGCGGAAAAATACCGTTGAAGATCAAAAATAGTAATAATGTCAAACAAACAGGAAAAAAACCGTGTAAGGATCATTGCATACGCGCAGTTCGCAGCTAAGGGTTATCCGCGGAATTAAAACCGCTAAATACTTAAGAAACTGGTTTCAAGGCCACAAAAGATCTCATATAACTACATTACCATGATTATGACTAACCTCTAGTGACTAATCGCGATACATACCATGGATGACCATTAACAAAGAACTTAGAAGAAGAAATTTTCTTCAAAATTTCCGAAAATTTTTTCAAATTAATTGCCGGTGTGGTCATCCATGGATTGGACATCCATGGTATTTATCGTGGTTCAGTATTATCATAATCATGGTAATGTAGTGCTCATGTGTGCTCATTTTTAGCTTCGAAAATCAATTTCTTAAGCACTTAGCGGTTTTTGTTACCACGGCGATCCCTTAGATGTGAATTGCTTTTATGCATTAATCCTGGCTTGATTTTTTACTTGGTTGGGCATAAAGTTTTTTTGACATTATTAATATTTTTATCCTCTTTGGTATTATTTCGCGATTTAATAAGTCGTCAGCCGAGTGCTGGATGCTGGCTCCCAAACTGTGCCACCAAAATAAACCTTGCTCATATTTTTATTATTATTATTTTTAATTTTATTTTAATTTTTACGGTTTCTCGATTATAATCGTACGATGCCACGATGCCGACAACTACTCGGCACCGTAAAAATAAATCATATCTCAAACGTAGTTGTGCACAAATTTTGTGCACAGAGGGCTGCTCACAATACTAGTCAGGCAAAACTGCTCAAGTGCTCAAGTGCTCAACAAAGTGAATACCCCAAATGTTTAAGGCGATTATTGGAAATTCAATAACCATTTGATTGGTATCTTGCTCGACTTCAAGTTAAGTTACTAAATTGTAATATGCCTAAAAATGTGAGTATATAAAAGAAATTTTATTGTAATTGTAAAAATAGGGAGGCCATAAAAAGTTAAAATTTATTTTCGAGTTCTGCAGTTGAAGTAAAAAATAAATATTTTTTTTATTAAAAATTAAAATTTTCAATTGAATTACATTTTTGCTCTTAACTTGAGAACCGCTCATCCGATCTTTATCATTTCTTGGCAAATCGATTCATATTACGACTAACTATCTCTAAAAGGAACAAAGCATCTATCTACAAAACTGTAGGAGATATAACGTTTTTTCCAAATTGCGGGGGCGGGAGGGGGCGTGGCAAAAATTGAAAATAAACTTGATCTGCTTGCAAGTATAAGAAGCATTTGTCCCATACATGTCAAACCTCTATATCTTACCATCTCTGAGATCTGTTTGTTCATACGGACGGATGGACAGACGGACGGACGGACGGACCTACTACCTAAACTGACCTAATCTGACCCAAGCCGTAGCCAACCTTACCGAACTTTTCCTAACAGGCTTTTTACACTGAGCTCATCTAACATCAAACATCCAACATCCTGAGTCATAAATATTTCCCATGGCGGAATTTGCTCTCTTTGGAGCATTTACCTATTAGACATCGACCCACTTAACATTTTTGCAAAAAAAAAGGTTTAAGAATGTTGGCATAGCAAATGGTTATTAAGCATTTAAACTCAGAATGTTGGATGTTAGATGTTAGTTGTGCTCAGTGTAAAAAGCCTATAACCCTACCTAATCTTACATTAACGTTTCCTATCCCAACCTAAACTTTGAGTTTTGGATTCTCAATCCTAACCAACCCTAATTTAACCTAACCTTGCAGAATATGTTTAGCATACCAAAATTCCATCACTCTCATCTATTTATTCTCATTAGTAGAACCGTGCGAATCCCTCTTTAAAAAATATAGAAATAAAAACCAAGATATTAGATACTTCTCGCCATGGTTCTCTGGAAAAGTTTATAATTTCCCGTTCTTACAGATTCACTCAAGGCAAAATGAGAAAACAGGTACTTGAAGAGTCGTAAGCAAAGTATGCTGATGATTATACTGCGGACCCCTGAAACTGCTATACAGACAACTATTTTTTGATTGATTAAAGTGGTGTTTTCTAGTTGGGTGGTTGTTGGTTTCGGAATCAGTATTGAAAAAATAATAAATACTATATATGGCTCTACACTTAGGGCGTGTGTGCTTATAATTTTCGCACTCGGATTCGTATGAAACCTTTGAAAATTCAATTATTCTGATAAATATGCGGGGGAAAATTATATCAAGTTTACTTAACTTCGATAGTACCACTCTATCCAGCTTTTACCTGGCAAATTGAAAGCACATCAAAACGCCTTGGGAACCACTCACGCACACATTTCTATCCCTCGAAATGTACCACATCTCATACCCGTGTGTTTGTGCACCTCCATCTCCCTCTCCTTTCGACGGTCGCATGTGTGTGGCATTTCTGTCACTTGACGCTGAATTATTTTCACGCCTTTTTACAAATGTTTGGCTTGAAAAGCGCAACCATAGCGGGGGCGATATACCGCAGTGTGTTCCACTTATGGCTAACGCCATCATGGCCTCCACTTGGACTCGGACTCGGAGTCGTACTCGCGGCGGACTCACTGCGACTCGGTCAACGATGCAGATTTGCTCATAAATCTGACAAACTCAACGCTAATATTTGCAGACTTCGTTAGACACACTCAAATGAATTTGATATGCCTTAAACGGGCTGGCACTCGGCCTGGTCGGGGCCTGTAGGTGGCGGCGGTCTCTTGGAGCTAAAGTTTTCCTTGACAAGTGTAAAAGTTGACAAGGCAGTCAGCGAAAATGAAATGCAGCCAAAAGAAACCTCAAAGCTGTTATCAGATTATGTGTTTGTTACCAACTGACAGACTGACCAACTGAGCCGAAACTGACCAACTGGCGGAAAGCAAAAGTGATGAAAGATTGTTTAACTAATTGTTGCCTACTTTTTGGTGAACCAAAACTAAGTTGCTACTCATTAAATGTCTTAAGCAAACACTTACCGACTTATCCCACATAATCTTCATCAGTTGCCATTAAATAAATGAAATTCCATTATTCATGCCCAATTATGACATCCATTTTCATAATTTATTTGAAGCCCACCCCTTTGAGCTTCCTTCCATTCACTATTCAAGCACTTAAAGTGACCTTTAACTTCACTCAACAAAAACCGAAGACCAAAAAGTACAAGCAACTAATTTTATTTTCATTCATCATGGCAACTAATTAATTTCCCGCTGAGCCTTTTTGGTTCTGGTTTTGATTGTGCTCTCAAGTTGGACAATTTAATTATTTAAATGCAGGCCGAAGGCTAAAGTTTATGCAAGGCGCAGGCAAAACGCAAATCATAGCTCATAAATCCATCAACGGAGGCAAAACAAAAAAAAAAGCCAAGTGCCATGCAAATGTTGTACAACATTTAAACTTACAAGAACAATCAAAACATGCACAAGGCATATTGCAGTTGCTGTTGTTCTCTTTAAAAAGAACAATTGTTTTAGTAGCAATTGTTATGTACTCTGAAGTTGGCTGCCGTGGCAGCCGCCCAGACTCTGTATTCGAATCTGGCCTGGTCGTCACCCGGCTTGGACTCGGGGCTGCCGTTTTTCACGATCAGCATTGAAATGTTCTTGTGATTGGATTTTTTGTTATTTTTCTTCGCCGTGACCGTGAATTGTTTAGAATATTTATATGATTTATTAAACGCATTCTCGTGGCAGTTGCCAACCTGGCTAAGGGCACTTGACGCTGTCTCAAGCGGCAAGAAATGAAAAAAGTAATCAAGCAATTAAATTGTTTACTTTGGCTGGCAATTTATTAAAAATGCATTAAATAAATAAATCGCTTGTCGTTAAATATTTCATAAATATTTCAAGCAGCAGCAAATCGAAAGACTTAGGCCACGAACTTGCTTTGGGAAAATGGTCTGGGAGGGGAGGAGGGGAGCATAGTTTGAAATATGGTTGGCCCCCAAAAGTTATGTGTGTGTGTGTGTGTGTAAGCTTTGACAGTTTACAGTTTTTAATTAGCTGCACGCAAAGGCAAGTGACGAGCGTGACTTTAGCTGAGAAAATGGGGGGAATACAGTGGAGCAGGAGGGAAAGACTCTGCCAAGCGAGGTGTAATTTGTTCAACTGTTCATTAAGAGACTTGACTTTTAGCTGTTCGCCACTTCGCCACTTCTTTTCAAAAGTTTTATAATTTTTATTATATGTATAGTCACACTGTCTATAGTTAACTCTTGTAAATGTATATAACGAGGAGTTTTATGTGGCTACATGCCTATTTTAACTACTTTAGGGTATTTGGGGAACGTGCATTTTGTTTCGTATGTTCCTTGAAATCAATCATGAAATAAAAATCAAACATCATCCATCAAAAAAAGTTATTTATGCTGAACGTATTATGTGTTATGTAATTTTTAGTAAAAAAAAATAGTATCCAAGAAAGTTATCGTGTTAATTTTAAGTGACAGGCAGACTTTTTTATCATAAAGCTTAGTACTCAGACAAACTAAATCGCTTTAGCTGGGTGTCAACTCCATATAAAAAAAGGGTGTCGGAAAGCTTTCGTAAAATTCCGACAGGCCTCCTACGCTCGGTGGAACTCAGACAAACTAAAATTTCCGTGCCTCAGCGTCAGAAAGCTCGTAGTGCCGCTAACTTGACAAACACAAACAGCTGACACAATTCCGATGGGATGCTAGAAGAAAAAATAGCTTGTAATTTTTCCGACAACTACCCGTCGGAATGTCAGCAGCAAAGTTCGACAAAAATCATTGATTGCGCATATTTTGAAACCAACGGTAAGATTTTGAATTGCCCATGACTTCTACATTCCATATATCATCCAAAAATATCTAAATATTAGCAAAAACCATTAACTAAATTCAAATGCATGCAAATCAGCGCAGTGTGACCGTTTCACATTGGGTGGTATTTTGATGAGGGGTGGTATTTTGGCGTTGTACAGTCATACTGCATCGTCCGCTGGGTATCCCATCGGAAAAGTAGTCAATTTAGCTAGCGCACGATTTAGTATGTCTGAGTACTAAGCTTAATAACACAAATCAGCAATCATGGTTGTACATCGTTCACACCACTAAAATCAAACTGGATGTTTAAAAATCGTACGTTACCTCAAAAATTTCCCTATTAAAAAAAAAAACAAACTCAAATACCTTGCGTATTTGTCGTCTTAGCACCGCTTTAATGATCTTTGAGCAATGTTCAGAATCTGGGAACACCCAAAGATGTAAAAGTAGTTTCAACTTACAACATAAATTGAAAACACCCTCAAACCCATATCAAAATTTCAGACTGAAATTTTATATCATAAACTCAGAGCTAGATTTTTACACAAGTGAAATTCCCAAATCTTTACTCAGCAGTTGGCAAACATGCAAGTGCTTAAAGTGTGAAAAGCAACAAAGTCTGCTGATGAGTGAATTGGGTACAATTCCGAAACAGCCTTTCCAGACATAGCATTACTATTCCGATAAATATTAGGAGCTATCTTTGTTGAATTGTGATTATTGTATTGAGTTATAATTGACCATTGACCTTGACCCAGCGCAAGCAAGCAAAAATCGTTGACTTAATCTAGAAACTATATAAAAACCAGCCCCTATTTTGACCCTTTATTTCAGCCTTTGGGTTGGCAGGCCTTTTCTTCAGAGGAGAGATTGTGTTGCAGGATGGAAGATTAAGCAAGTTGATAATATGATTGTTTTATTTCAGCTTCGACCAACGGGATGCTCGTCGCACTCCAGTGAGGGCTTAAATAATTCTTGATTGCGTTCTTTGGAGAATACCATTTCCCCATAGCTGCAAGCCATACGTTCAGACAGGCCTTATGATGCTTTAGTACAGCAAGACTTTAGATTTAATTATTAGTGGCGAAAGGGAGTTTACTTTAATTTCCGATGTGTTCTCATTATGAAAAACGGCAAAACTTCATTTGCAGACATAACATTCTAAGAGTTTGTGTGTATTTCGGGGAAACAGTGTCCTAATATAAGGTTGTCAAAAAAGTCTTTCCGCAAGCTTGTCTTTGCAAGCGCATAGTTCTAGTTGTATTCGTCGCATCGGTTCACGCTAGAGCTTTTGGGAAAGCTCTTTTCACGCGCTAACACGTGTTTGATTTATTGTTGTTTGTTTTTAGTCGTTCGTGAGTTATAGCGTCGCAAACATGGACCAAAACAGTTTATGGACCCGATACAGTTTCCATTTCCACCGCACAACGATGGTTTCAACGTTTTCGTTCTGGTGCAGAGGTGATCGAAGATGCGCCACGGTCCGGAAGGCCTGTCGTCGAAAATTGCGATAAAATCGCTGAATTGATCGAAAGATACTGGCATAGTAGCAGCCGTAGCATCGGCCAAGAGCTGGGCATGAGTCATCAAACCGTTATAAACCATTTGAAGAAGCTTGGATTCAAAAAGAAGCTCGATGTATGGGTGCCACACGACTTGACGCAAAAAACATTTTTGCCCGTATGGATGCATGCGAATAGCTTCTGAATCGCAACAAAATCGACCCGTTTTTGAAGCGGATGGTGACTGGCGATGAAAAGCGGGTCACTTACGACAACGTGAAGCGCAAACGGTCGTGGTCGAAAAGCGGTGAAGCTGCCCAGACGGTGGCCAAGCCTGGATTGACGGCCAGGAAGGTTCTTCTGTGTGTTTGGTGGGATTGGCAGGGAATCATCCACTATGACCTGCTCCCCTATGGCCAAACGCTCAATTCGGACCTGTACTGCCAACAACTGGACCGCTTGAATGCAGCACTCATGCAGAAGAGGCCATCTTTGATCAACAGAGGCCAAATTGTCTTCCATCAGGACAACGCCAGGTCACACACATCTTTGGTGACGCGCTAGAAGCTCCGGGAGCTCGGATGGGAGGTTCTTTTGCATCCACCGTATAGTCCGGATCTCGCACCAAGTGATTACCACCTATTTCTGTCCATGGCGAACGAGCTTGGTAGTCGATAGTTGGCCACAAGAGAGTCCTGTGAAAATTGGCTCTCCGAGTTTTTTGCCAATAGGGAAGCGAGCTTCTATAAGAGGGGCATTGTGAAGTTGGCATCTCGTTGGGAACTCGTCATCGAACAAAACGACGCATATTTGACTTAAATCGCATTATTATAACCAATTTTATGAACAATTGAAAATTCAATAAAATACCGCAAGACTTTTTTGACATCCTTATATAAAATAGTGTTTTCGCCACATCCAGGAAACTTGTGGAGCAGTATTCATGGCACTCAAGTGCAGTTCGTTTATTTGATCTTAAGAGGTTGAATTGCTTAATGGTCCCGTGTTTCGCTAGGAACGCAATTATTTACCGTTAAATTATACACCTTCAAATGAGCAAGGTTGTTATTTTTGAATTTGTACTGAATCACTCTTTCTGGCAATGTTGGCATTATTTAAAATATTTCACTTGAGTCTAATTATATAAAAGTGGGAGAGTTTGGTTTGGGCCTCTTCACGTGCAAAAATTAAATTTAATGTTATTACAATCAGACATGATTTTGAGTTAGATTGTGTCCATAGAATATTATGTTTAAGGCTCTGTGGTAGAGTCTCAAGTGCGAGATCGAGCTAGGAATGATACTTTGTGCATGCGTATCCATTTGGTGGGGTAAGATCTTTTCAAATAATTTTGAAAATATGATGCCGCTTGTGCTTCTATCGTTTCGTGGTTTCTCCATCATTACGATTGTAGATTTCTTACACTAAGTTGAAAAGTTTCCACATCGTAGTAAAGCACTGAAAAGTCTTGAGTTATATGTAATGCCAAGATTTGGAAGTTTCTTAGATCATGTCCTGGTGTTCTTCTGGGATCAACAAAAAGATCTTTAATTAATGGAACAATAGAAGTCAAAGGAAGTAAAAATCCATTGGATTTGTCTGGAAAAGATTTTTAAGCTGAAGTGCAAAGAAAGTTGGCTGCAGCTCCTCTCTAGTCCCTAAAAGTCATGCCAACATTTATAAGTTGTTTTATGCTTGTGGGCATTAATTTTTCGATGGAACGGCTATGGGTTAGCTGCTCATAAGCTTCGAGAGCGTGGGGAAAACGTAATTTTAGTTTTCTAAGCTTTCAAAGGGTCTTTCTAAAAAGTCTGAGCAACACGTCCAAGTGTTATAAAAAATGTAATTTCCAAAATCAATGTTCACTAGGTCAGACCTCAAAACGGCAAAATGGAAAAAAGAGGTCTCAGCATTCCCAAAGCTAATATTTATTGCATAATTAATAATTGTGAAAATAAAAAAAATTTATTTTAATTTTAAACGGGCGCAGCGGAGCCTTAAAGTTTTGAAAAAAATACTCTTTTGACACGATCATCAAATAAAAATTTTTATAACAGGATTATTATTTCATTTCAATTGCTGTCATCTTTTGAAATTCCAAAAGCCAATTACATTTGTAGAAATATGGAAGAAGAGGCTGCTGTTTTTTGGGTCAGCTTATTGATCCCAATTTTTTATAACACGCGTTCTCTACCTCTCGGCTGTTGATGCTGATCAAGAATAAGCGATAAAAAAAAATAAAAGATTGGGTTAGTTGATATCTCCCTTTTTGGTTTTGAAATTCGAAATAAATTGGAATTCATATGAACGAAATATATGATAATAGGTAACGCTGCGTATGAATTATTCACAAAAACTTCAGAGCCGATACGCGCCCGTTAAAACTCGACTTTATTTTACTTTTTTTACGCCTGTTATACATTTTAAAGCATCAGATAGGAAGGTAAGACTATGACATTAAAAATTTCATACTCAGGAGTTCGAATCAAATTTTTACTTTACCACTGTACCAATGTTCCACTGTTCTGAGCTCCTGCATAAATGACTAATTACCAAATGGTGATGTCGGCACGCGATGTCAGAACCTGCGGGATGCTGCTGCTGCCCTCTTTTGTGCCTAACATGGTTCAATGTCTAGGCTCGGCCATATAAACGACAATTTGTACCATGGAGCTGGCAGCGGAGCCAAAGTGCAGCAGCCATCAGAAGCGACAACTCCCGGTGGCAGACTAATTAAAAAAGTGTCATCAAAGTGTGGCCAGCTGACCACTTTGTGTGGCGTGTCAAAGGCAGCGGCCTTAAACCGCTGACTTTACGAGAGACTCTTGTTGGCCCACTGGGTGGCATTTGGCTACTGCAACATTAGCCAAACAATATAAACAAACACATGTCGCCGTCCTCTCTTGGTCGCTCGCTGGTATGCAAAACTATATTCCCATGAACATGAAAACCACTTGCTACAAATTGTTGAACAAGAGCTCTAAGAAAAAAACACATAAGAAAAAAAAGCAGCGCAACATTTTTAAACGGATGCAGATAACGATCGTCGAACACAAATGGTGCAGAAATAAACACGAGTGTAGATGCAAATGATATGATAAGCGGGGAGGTGGGGAAGTGGGGAGCCAGAACTTAACCCATGCCTACCTCGTGTCCATCAAAGAGAGCCAGGCATAAATTGGCACTATGCAAATTAAATTATCAAGTGGCAGTTTGGAAACGGGTTTCGCCTTGGCTAGCAAATTACTGTCAACGACAAGTGGACTCAACTAAAATGCAATGAATGCGTCGCTTATTACCCCATTCCCCCCTTGCCGCCCTCCCTCTCTGCCGCACGACGCTGTGCCAATTATGTGTAAGACGGGCAGCTGGTTAAGCAAATGAACGATCCCGGCCCGGTCGCATCATTATAATCACGTGTTGATTGCTTTTTAAACTCTGCCGGTAAATGAGCAGTTGGCCAACTGGTCGACCAGCTAAAATACTGGGCCAGTAAGTGAGCGTTCGCCTTTAATTTTCATGAGAACCTGGCGCCAGCTCTGGGAAGGAAGAGCATAACATTTGTGTAGTTTTTATTCGCCTGGATAGGAGCTTGTTAAGCAAATGTTGATAATTAGATGTTAAGAAGGGGAAGACCGGGAGACGGGCCAAGAAATGTGGTTGACATAGAAAAACATGGAGGAAGAAGTAAGGTGAAAAATCATTGGCCACAACGACTGTAATCATCAGGAGATGGCGCTTGGCTTAACAGATAAATCAGATAAACCTGAAACTGACAAAATACTTCACCGATCCTAAGTCGAATTTTTCCCATTTTCCACAAAAATTGTGTACATTCACCACTCGCACTCCTTAACCCACTTCAACTGTGGCCAATTGCCGAAATGTCTAAATTTTTAAATAAATGAAGTGATAGGCAGGCCAATCTACAAAATTAAACAAAAAACACCGCCCCCATTGGAGTGCCCTTCATAGTGTTTTGTTTTTCGGGCTTAACCAATTTTCCAGCTCACAGCCCAAGCCCACGCAGCAGCCCAGGCAGCTGGCCAGTGAAATTGTTTTATAAAAACCAAGCCAAAAGACAAGCCAACTTTATTTATAAGTAAGTAAGCACGCTTGTATATGTATAACGTATGAGCTGCGCATATAGAAATTATAATGAAGACATCAACAACGGTGATGACAGGCAACAACAACAAATGAGCAAATCGCCAGCCAGCCCACTTTGATTTTTATGGCCAACACACATGCAGCGGCAGCAGCAGAAGATGGCAGGCAGGCAGGAGGTATGTACGACCTCTTACCGATAGTACTGAGTGGAGTATGGAGTAGTAGGTGGTGCCCAAAACAAATTGCAGGCAATCGCAAAGTCATAAGTATGCTAAATTATCAGGCGTCGTCTTCGTTGTTTGAAAAAAAAATACTCTTTCGCCAGAGATTGGGACTCTAAATTAATCAAGAAGACAGAACAATTGCAACTCCATCATGCTTAGAGTTTTACTTGAGTGAAGCGCTGATGTCTTGAAAGTACCAGAAGGGCGACGTGATATTGAGTGGAGTCAACCTAAGTTGAAATGTCAAAGTAAAATAAGGCCCACAGCACATAAAACATGTTAAGTTTGGCGAAGTTTTACTTCTGCTTTCTTTTCACTTAGCGTGTTTGTAGAGGCCTTAACTGCTTGGAATCGCCAAAGCAAACACATTCTCAAAACGCTAGAAAAAAATTTTTTTTCTAAATATCCTTTTCACATTTTTCAGCTCCTTTGGATGAAGAATAAAGATCAATGAAATATTTTATTTCTAATATATCCTTTTTAAGCGAAAATAAATCGAATTCGAAAATATCCAATGGATCCCAAAATAGAATAGTTAACTATCCATTTCAAATGGGTACCGAAAATATCCTAAGGATCATTAAAACTATCCTTTTTTTCTCAGTGTAGCCATGAAAAGGCAACTTTTCCGTTTGAGTTCGGCTTTACACCGTAGGTTCCTTTCTCTTGTGCGAAAAATTATAAGCACACATGCCAAAGCATTGAAAGATGGTGGGTCTGTCCCTTGGGGTATGTAAAGCCAATTTTACATTTTTACAAACAGATTATGATCTATTGTAAAATCCCAAAGAACTTCAAGCAACTTCATTACAGCCTTGGGAGAAAACTCAAATTTTTCCGAATACATTGAAGATTTCACTAGAGCTTTTTGTTTTCGCCAATAAATCTATTTCGATAGACCGTATAAATCCACCTCAATATATGTTAAACTTTCTGTTTCTATTCTGCATATCCTGAACTTTAAATTTGAAATGTAAACAAGTAAGAGTGCTGCGGTCGAGTGCCCCGTCAGCAAAATACCCTGTCCCAAGTAATGTGGTTCCTATAGCTTTCCTTCCTTTCATTCCATTTATTTTAAAATATATTTCAATAAATAGGCAGGCGCATTTGCGTATCTTCAGTGTGTTTGCTCGGATCTCATTGTGGTCCTAAGTCACTATGTTCAAACTGAAAAATTGTATCTCTGACAGTTTTTCGCGGTTAGTAGAACAAGAAAGAATTGCATGTTTCTTGGTATTTTAGTAAAGCAAAGTACTAAGTCTGTTTAGCCATACGATGACTGAAGAACAACAAGTCGCCAGGCGCTGATGAGCTGCCCGCTGAACTGCTCAAGGCTGGAGGCGAAGAATTAGTAAGGTGCATGCGCCAACTTCTGTGTCGTATATGGGTTGACGAAAGCATGCCCGATGATTGGAATCTAAGTGTTCTCTGTCCAATCTTTAAGAAAGGAGACCCTGCAGTTTGCGCCAACTACCGCGGGATCAGTCTCCTCCCCATCGCATATAAGGTTCTGTCCCGCATTATTTGTGAATGTCTAAAGCCGTTTATTGTTACACTGATTGGACCTTATCAGTGTGTTTAGACCTGGTAAATCCACCACAGACCAGGTTTTCACACTACTACAAATCCCGGAGAAGACCTATCAAAGAGGCATCCAAACACACCAACTTTTTGTTGATTATAAATCAGCCTTCGACACACCGATAAGGTCAAGCTTCTTCAAAGCCTTGTCTACTTTAGGTATTCCAGCAAAGTACGTTCGACTTTGCATGATGACGTTGAGAAGTACGCAAAGCTCCGTCAAAATAGGAAAGAACCTCTCCAAACCATTTGAAACCAAAAGATACCTTATCGTGTGACTTCTTTGATCTACTGATGGAATATATACTGCGTGAATGCCGACATGCCAACAGAACCGGCGGATTTATTCGTAAAGATCTAATGCTACTTGCATATGCCGATGATATTGACATTATCGGCAAAACCACACGCGCAGTAAGCAAGGCGTTTTCAGAGATTGTCAAGGAGTCTAAATTAATGGGTTTAGCGGTAAATGTGGACAAGATAAGGTACCTAGTATCCGCGGACAGAATGCCATTGTGACTTTGACAATCTGTTACAATGGAGGATTACAACTTTAATGTTGTATAGGATTTCGTCTACCTCGGAACGATGATAACCAGCAAGAACAACATCAGTCTGGAAATCCGACGAAGAATCACTCTTGCGAGCCGATGCTACTATGGCATAAGTAGGGAGCTTAGGAGCAAAGACGTACAACAAAAATAGCCCTGTACAAGTCGCTTATCATCCCAGTCCTGCAATATGGCGCAGAAGCATGAACAATGACAGCAGCGGATGAGCCGGCGATTGGCGTGTTTGAACGAAAAGTTCTTCGAAGGATTTATGGACCTTTAAAAGTTGTCTATGAGCTCTATGGGGACACCAGTCTGGTCAAGCGCATAAAGCAGCAGCGGCTGCGCTGGCTAGGACATGTCTCCAGAATGAAGGAAGAAGCTCCACCAAAAAAAAAGCGTATAAATCGATGGCGGTTGACCATGGAGGCGGTAAGCAGGGAAGACCACCACTAAGATGAGAAGCTTGGTGTGACCAACTGATGGCACCTCGCACAGAACAGAAGCGAGTGGAGAGCGTTAATCGCAGAGGCCCAGACCGTCGATAAAAAAGAAAAAGAAATAACTTCCTACCTAAAGTTATCAAACGAATTCTTAGTAGTATTTTTGTGTTTTAAATTAGAGTAAAGAATCGTCGTCTTAATGTTTTTGTGCCCATCTTCGTACATTTTTCTAGACTTTTTCTGGGACTTTCCAATAATGGCCTTATTTTCCAAAAATGCTGGCGGCCGAAATATTTATATATTTCTGGTCTATGATTATGATGAGAATTAACATTATTATTGGACGTTGGACAATTGCTGGCAATAAAAGACACAAATTGCTGCTAATAATGATGCAGAGTTGATGTCTCTTTCACCCTCGCCCGCGCGCGCTTGCCAAGTTTGTGGCCAAAGTCTTTTGTTTTGTCCTCTCCGCATGGACGTGGCCTGGCCGGGGCTGTTGCTGTTGTGTGTCTTTGTTATTATTTTACATATTTTTATTTAATGCTTGTCATGTTCTGCGCTAGAAATTGAACTTTTTGTGGCTGCTGCTGCTGCACTTTTTTTTTGGCCGCTGTGAAACATTTGTCATTTTTACCATTTTTAGGCGAGCGTGACAAGCGTTTGCAGTTGGTTGCCAGTTTCACCCACTGGCATGCAAATGCAACAACAATGGACAGTGGGATTCTGCACGTGTGTGTGTGTGGCTTTTCGATACGCGATAAAGATCTCAAATATTGTTAAAACAAACAAGAAATTTATTGAATATGCAATGTTTGTTTTTGCATTTGGCCAGGTGAACAGCAACAACTCTGGTTTATTGTTTTATTTATTGTAGGTGAGAAGTCAAATATTTGTGGGTGGCAGACACTTACAGCAGCGGCAGCAACCGATTCATAAATGGCACATCTCGCCAATCTTGGCAGTTCCATAGCCTCCAGTCTGCTTTTCTGCGGATATATGCTTGCCAGTGCCTTATAAGTCCGAGGCGTATAACGGAGTCGCATTAAAAAAATATAATATAAATTGTTTGGCACCCGAGGTTAATTTCAAACATTAAATTAAATGCAGACAAGCCTTTGCCTGGGAAGTTTATATGCAAAAAATAAAATAACATATAGATGGAGTGATGCAATCTCAATCAGAGATGAGAATGCCGATGAGCATATTGGTTGGGGTCAGGAGTAGTTAGGGGTTAAAAGGCTACGTAGATGTCAACATTTGCATAGGGCATACTTCTTCCTTAAGGTTTATCACAAATCTCTACACAGCATAACACCCTCAATTACTGCACAGAATTTCTACCCACGCAGCGAGACACTCTTCTCGATTTCCGGCCTCATCCCATTTTCAAAGTCTGGCACTTGTCTCCATATAATTTGCTGCACTTATTTAACGACCTACGCATCCCAACCGCAACAATAAGCAACGCAGACAAATTAGCCTGGCCGAAAATCGCCGCCAGAGCCTTTCACACATTTTCGGGCACTCCGCACACACTCACACACACACTCCCCCCAGAGGCGAGGTCAAGCTTTGGAGCATGGGAGCGGGACACAAGATTGCACAACCAAACTTGAATTTGCATACTGCGATTTAGTTATTTTTATTTTTCTTCTCTTATTAGTTAGTGTTGCTTTTTGTCGCCATGCCACCTGTTGACCAAACAGGCCAGAACGAGACAGCGAGAGAAAGATATAAACATTTTGCATATCAGCCAGCGCACATCAATGAAAATCGCGTCGCTTTATCGGCCAGCTAACGAAAATAAGCCCACAGGATTGAGGAACTCTAGTGGGCGTGGACCAAAAATCGTACGAAAAAGAAGAAAAAACAAAAAACCCAAACGCCAAGCGACGACGTGAGGCTCACCATTGTCTGGTGGAGATAATCTGTGATTCGTAAACTCCCACAGGTCAGGCGAGCACATCAATTACTTTGGCACAAGTCCAAGACAGGTCCACAGCGAAAAATGTTGATTCTGAAGCAAGTACACCGAAAATTGTTTCTGGCTAAGAAATGGATAATTCAGATACACATTCGTTGGTGGAATCATCCATTTCTGTAATCATTGGATTGTTCAAAAACGAGGCCGTTAGAAGCGGTTCGATTCTGGTCTTTTTTGAGGACATTTATATTACAAATTTACCTTTTTAAGATCAATTCATATCTATTTATGGATATATTAAGAGAATAAAAGTTCTTATTTAGCATGGTTGCCTACACACTGTTCGACACATGAGACTTGATAGTCAAGTAGTACTGATTTTTGTTATGTTTTAAATTTGAATAGCTTGTCCAATTCATACACAGAGGGAACTAACCTCTTCAGAAAATGAGTTGACCCCAACTTAAAATAACAACAAGATGGTGTCAAAAATCTTAAGAACAAATGGTTCTGAAATGAGTAAAGTTGGTTTTAATCGGATAATTTTTGCTTTAAACAACAACAAGCCCGGTTTTCAACAGAATGATATTTAAGAGAGAGAGAGAGAGAGAGCGAGTGAGAGCGAGTTGGCTCTCTTTTTGATCTCTCTCTTTTTAGCTTAACCAAGAATAAGTAGCCCTCTAGATATGAATCTGCAAATGTGTGGAACGGCTGAATTTGCTGGCGCGTCATTCAACACGGTAAGTGCATAAGGTAGCGGGTTCAATTCCCAGTCAAGCCCAAATAAAAACGTTTCCGTGTTTTTCTGAAAA
The DNA here is from genome assembly GCA_018904275.1 of Lordiphosa clarofinis. NCBI lineage: Eukaryota > Metazoa > Arthropoda > Insecta > Diptera > Drosophilidae > Lordiphosa > Lordiphosa clarofinis. The sequence goes on from JAEIGQ010000026.1 coordinate 1,302,469, forward strand.
ACTAAAAATAAAACGCGTAAGATGGAGTGTGTCATTGAAGTGATGTTTCCGATACAATGGAATATATGGGTGGAGGGAAAAGCAGCAGCCTTGCCTCCAATCAAAATAGTTAAGTCCCAGTTCCCTATTCGACCCAAATGTGAGATATCGTCTCAGACCTCGTCAAAAATCAATAAAAATTTTAAATGTTCTTGAAAACGGAACAATATAAATTCAAGTCAAGTTCTTAAAAATGGAACAATATCAATTCAGTTTGAGATTTTGCGTTCTCGTTCTTTTCCTTCTGTGTACAATTTCATGGGGAAGTACAGGCCTACTAGTCTGTTATGTCTCATATGTCGAACAGTTTGAAGGCAGCCTAATAGTGTATTGTATTTTGCCTGAATGAAACCGGTATTCTTTTTCAAACGCTTTGAAATAGTCCGAGGTACTTACATTTTAGGGGCGAGAAATATTTCATATGATCGCGCTTTTCTGTAAAAATATCAAAATGAATGAACTTAAACTAGTACCATTTTTGTATCAATATAATCCTAGAGAGTATCATTTTGATATTTTGGATATTAATTTAATATTTTGGATGTTAACTTGATGCGCAAAGGTATTCATTTGAAAAAAATAAGTTTCAATGTCAACGAATGTTAGTTGAAAAATTTGAAAAGTCATGATCTTTTGGGAGACAATGCGTGCCGCAGCTGGCGATACCTGACGTGTCAAATCGAGTGTTTTGATTTTAGTACGAAGACTTTAGTACTTAGTTTAAAGTAAATGTGTTGGAAGACACTTTCCCAGAAGACATGATGAAGAGAAATTGATGAATTACACAAACTTTGACGTTTTCCTTGAAAGATGAAAAATAACAAGTGTAACTCTTTAACCACATCATGAATGCAATCCTTCCAAATGTGGATATTTCCATGATGTCGCACGCGACAATTGTACGCATTAAAAATCAAATTAATATAAATATATTTTTCTTTTATTACTTTAACTTATAGCACTCTCGAAACACTTTATTTAAAGGTAAAGAAGAGAGCACACCTAGAGCTGGTTCCAAGATAAAGCCAATTTAAAAGCGATTCGCTCGGGACAAAAATTGAAAGTGGAGTTTTTGGCAATCAGTATAGCGAAATCCGTCGAAACTAAATAGTGCGACTAATTTTAAAATGTTGTTGAATAACTTTACTGTATTTAAGTATTTATTTGACCGAAAAGTATTCTTTAAAATTTTATTTTTTTAACAAAAAAAACGATTCGCTACGCGACATTGCGAACTCGACACTTTTTTCTATCATTTTATTTATGTTGTTATACCCGTTACTCGTAGAGTAAAAAGGGTATACTAAAGTCGTGCAAATGTATGTAACAGGAAGAAAGAATCATTTCCGACCATATAAAGTATATATATTCTTGATCAGCATCAACAGCCGAGTCGATATAGACATGTCCGTCTGACCGTATGTCCGTCTGTCCGTCCGTCTGTATGAATATCTAGATCTCAGAGATGGAAAGAGATAGAGGTTTGACATGTATGGGACAAATGCTTCTTTTATCTGCACGCAGATCAAGTTTATTTCAACCCCGCAATTTGGAAAAAACGTCATATCTCCTACAGTTTTGAAGATAGATGATTCGTACCTTCTAGAGATAGTTAGTAATTAGCAAATGATAAAGATCGGATGAACGGTTCTCAAGCTATGAACAAAAAACTGAACCAAGCTCCCCGCTACCCCCACTCCCACAAAAAAAAATTTTGCATACTTTTTGGATGGTCAAGGAACGCAGGAACACTGTTAAACATGTTTTTTCATGAGTAACGGGTATATCGAAGTCGGTTAGAGCCGACTTTAACTTACGCTCTCGTTTTTGTTTTAGTGCGAAGCAAGAACTTAGAGTTAATTACAATCACATAGTTTGTTCTGGTCTTATATGTATTCCTTTTTTTTTCTCAGAAAGATTTTAGATAGCAAAATTAAAGGCAATCGAAAGGCATTTTTATCAAAAAATCGTGCAATTTTTTTTGCAATCAAAATGAAAAAACTTGCTGTAGCGAGGATCAAATGGGCAATGAATAATTTAAGGATCACCTTACATTAGTTCAATTTTTTTGTTTCCTCCTGAAAATATGATAAACAGAGTATTTTTAAGCACCTTTAATATTTAGGTCTTGGTGGACCTTTCTGTGGAAATGTCCATATATAATATCACGAAGCTGAATTACTTATGTCATGTACCATGCTACAATGCACATTGGGCGGAATGGCCTTATTTTTGGCATAAAGTCCAAAATTATTTTTTAATATTTTTATAATTTTTTTATTATTTCCGTTAAATAAATGCCTACCCTTAATAAAAAGATAAAAAACCATTTTTTTTTGCCCATCCCTGGTTTTTGGCAGCGCGTTGAATCAGCTGTTTGCGCAAAGCTAGTTATGCCTTGTATGTGTTGGAAATTTTGTAAATGTTTGACTATTAGTCATTCTTACAAGATTATATACAACTGCATTTTGAAATATGCAAAATATTCATTAAGGTATGTAAAATATAGTGTAGAGTGGTTAAATTTGAGATGCTTTTGTTTCGTATTGTATTTAATGTATTGTTGGAACATATTTCATGGAGAACCTAGCCTCAATAATTGTGTTTCGTGGAGCAGATCTAGCAAGATTACGCCGTATTGCTGAAAGTGCTAATGTAGAAGTGTGTGTTATTGTGTTAACATTTATATAGAGCTGACAACTTAAGCGCATATTTGCGCAATTTCGAAATATTTTGACAGATTCAGACAAGGTCGATAACTTCCAAAAGAGGCTGTCGCGCTTTTGGAGTCACCCCCATTTGAGGTAGCAGACGGAACAGCAGATGATGACAACGAGTTTGAAGTTAAAGAACATTTTGCATTTGAGTTAGAAGTAGATAATGTATTAATATAAAATTAAAAAATAAAAAAAAAATAAAATAAAATAAAAAATAAATTAACGGTAAAAAATTAATTCGAAATTAACTAATAATATAAATAGCACATATATGAAGTTTCAACTTTCTGTCTCTAATTTTGGAGTTTATGCCAAAAAATCGGCATTTCCGCCCACTGTGCAATGCTGCCGTGGCAGTTTCAGCGCTTCGCAAGATGACGCGCAAAGCAAGTGAAGCGAAGACTGCTGCAGTAGAGGCGTTTTCGCTGTTTTCACTTAGGGTCTCTGATTAAGCGTAAAGATCTACATGTATGAGTTCTAGTGTTAGACACACCATTCCAGTGACATCTGATCAGAGATTAAAACTGAAACAAATAACGGTTAGAGTTGCGGTTACTGTATTGACCGATCGCTTTTTACCGGTTAAGCTTATTAGAATAAAATATCAGTTTGACTTCTTAATTAAGACTTAAATAGCATAAAAGCAGTTAGAAATAAGTGGTCTAAGCGACCCATGACGACGATTTATTATAAATTCTCCCATTATCTAATCTATCTATCTAATTTGGAACATCAAACATTAAACAGCGAATCGGTTCGATTTATCGGGTTGCAGCTTCAGGCAATTAACGGACACAATTTTCTCGCAGTGTAGTTGATTTCCCCTTGATGCTGTGGCCAGGAGGAAGTCAAATGGTGTCTTCAGTGCAACACTGGCGCTTCATTGTGGCACAGAATGACCTCTCAATTTATTGTGCAGCCTTTATCCTTTTGGCATATGCGATTTGTATCGACTTAAGCCCAAACACACACTCGCACACACACACACACTCACACGTGCAACAGCAGAGATTCCCGATACCCTCTAAAAATGCCTTACGTTGATTGTTTTATTATGATGATGTTAAATTATTGTAATCCAGACGCGCAATCGCAATCGTTGTCGACATCATCATCATCTTCCTCATCATCTCTGGGAATCTGGGGCCATCATTGCCATTATGCCGGCTTCCTCCCCCAATCTCTCTCTCTGTCTCTCTCTTTCTGTGGGCGTTACTCGGCATATCCTTTGCGTATGCGCAAAAACAAATAAATGCTTGGATAGTCGTCGATGGAGGAGTTCTACGTGTGCCGCTGCCAAAACACTTACAGATTACGATCGAGCCTTGGCTCCAGTGTTGGACTCCAATGGGGTCTGCTTGGGCTCTTTTGGGCTGCCTTGATGCCATGTCCGTGATAATTTTGGGTTGCACGCTTATTTAATATGCGAATTTTTACAGATAAATGGTGAGAAATAATTTGCGCTGCTTTTTGTTGTTGTTGTTGTTACTTTGTCTCGCTGGCTGCATTGGATGCTGGCGTGGGCGTACTGTTGCAGGGAGGGCGTGGTCAGCCGAACGCACATATGTGTATGTGCAATCATTGTGCCACATGTGATCATTTCATTTCCGTTTGACTTAAACTTTAGAGATGAGAGCAATATTTTACCTAAGCTAAGATTGTTCACTGAGAAATCACCTTTTAAGCTACCCATTTGCACTTCTTTCACTCCACCCCACCACCTCTATTAACTTGTCCACCTGGATTGGCCTTTGGCTTGACTTGTTACATTTCCAGTTGGTTGCCAATGGGCGCTACTGGTTTTTTAGTTTATTTTTCCAGATCAAACGCCAATTGATTGCCCGGTTGGTTGCCTTGTGGCATTTGCCATACTCTGACATTTATACGAGGCGACAATCAGCGACAAAGTCAAAGCTGCTGTAGCTACGCAACTCCCACGCCAGATTCTCTCAGATATCAGAGGGGGGGATGGGCTGGGACTCACCGGGTTGGCAGCCATGGCCCTGGCATTCCTAACAGATAGGAATTCATTTGGTGTGTGACAAGCAGGCATTTTAATTGTGAGAACTTTTTGCAGACAGCCATGACCAAATTATTTTGGGGTCTTATCAAGAGATTAGTTGTTGGTGAGTTCGTTGCATGCCACATAAGCAAATGTTGCTGCGCTAAGCAAATAGATTTGAGATATGAGTGAAGTGCACTGAGAGAAACTGCAAATTAAATGAAAGATCAGAGCTATATTTTTAATTTGGTTCCTAAGCAATTTAAGTAGGAAGTTAAGTGGGCGAAAATATTGTGGTATTGTGTGTGCCTTGTTATTTATAGTTATGAAGAACCTTTGAACAACTGAGTTTACTGAAAAGAAGTATGCAGTTGTGTTTTCATTCAATTCTGAATACATGTGGCGTAAGGAGGTAGAAACATTAGCGAAATACCACAAAATATTAAAAAAACAAGTGAGAAAGTCGGTCAAGCCCGACTATAACATACTCTGTACCTGGAGTAGAAGCTGAATGCAATGCAGGTGCTGCGCTCATCTCTAAGTCTCTCGCTTTTTTTCCCTCTCTCTCACTCTCTCTTTAAGATTGTGCGGTGTTAGTTGTAATAGGATGGGAGGGGGTGGGGGGAGGGTGATTTACTATTTTGCTCATAACTTGAGAACAGCTCATCCGATCTTTATCATTTCTTCGGCAAATCGATACATTTTGCTAATTACTAACTATCTCTAGAAGGTACAAATCACCTATCTTCAAAACTGTAGGAGATATACCGTTTTTTTAAATTTCGGGGGCGGGAGGGGGCGTGGCCAAAATTGAAAATAAACTTGATCTGCCTGCAGCTATAAGAAACATTTGTCCCATACATGTCAAACCTCTATCTCTTACCATCTCCGAGATCTGTTTGTTCATACGGACGGACGGACGGACGGACGGACGGACAGACAGACGGACAGACAGACGGACAGACGGACATGGCTATATCGACTCGGCTGTTGATGCTGATCAAGAATATATATACTTTATAGGGTCGGAAATGAATCCTTCTTCCTGTTACATACTTTTGCACAAACTTAATATACTCTATGTACCTTCGGTACAGAGTATAACAAGTGAGAAAGTCGGTCAAGCCCGACTATAACATACTCTGTACCTGGAGTAGAAGCTGAATGCAATGCAGGTGCTGTGCTCATCTCTAAGTCTGTCGCTTTTTCTCCCTCTCTCTCACTCTCTCTTTAAGATTGTGCGGTGTTAGTTGTAATAGGATGGGAGGGGGTGGGGGGAGGGTGATTTACTATTTTGCTCATAACTTGAGAACAGCTCATCCGATCTTTATCATTACTTCGGCAAATCAATACATTTTGCTAATTACTAACTATCTCTAGAAGGTACAAATCACCTATCTTCAAAACTGTAGGAGATATAAAGTTTTTTTCAAATTTCGGGGGCGGGAGGGGGCGTGGCCAAAATTGAAAATAAACTTGATCTGCCTGCAGCTATAAGAAACATTTGTCCGATACATGTCAAACCTCTCCTACCATCTCCGAGATCTGTTTGTTCATACGGACAGACGGACGGACAGACGGACATGGCCATATCGACTCGGCTCTTGATGCTGATCAAGAATATATATACTTTATATAGTCGGAAATGATTCCTTCTCCCTGTTACATACTTTTGCACAAACTTAATATACTCTGTGTACCTTTGGTACAGAGTATAAAAATAAAATGGGCCGACCTTCCACAGTATCTGAATGAGCGAAACGACACATTTTGCTGTTAAAACGCGACAATTTCACGGGATATTAATGGTAAACTATCTCTTAAGAAATACATAAAACGGCTCGTCTGCTATTTGCAGAAAAATACAGATTTTGAACAAGTGAATGGGAAAACGCAATTTTCAGTCAGGGAAAAAATTAAACTTGAATGGTCTTGTGGATATTTACTCCGTGAACGCTGGTCTTGCTATTAGTGAAATTTCGGAGGTTGCTCACTTATTTTATGGGCTACATTTGGAAACTGCGGAAGATCACCAATATGTTTCGATTGATATCGAATGAATTCTAAGGTATACATAATTCGGTTTCTTAAACCCCTGATTCCAAGGTTTTGGTTCAAGTCTTGGTTCGCTTGATCATAGAAGAATAGTTTCGATTTATTAATACATATTTTTCAAATAATATTCTTTATATCCCCTTTTCTGGCATCATTTCTTATTATTTCAATTTTTTTTTTAATTTTTGCCGTTTCCATTGACAAATCGTCATGTTTGTGTGTCTACTTCTAAAAATTAAATCAACAAATTATTGCGGATGACACTTTTTGCTTCCAGAAGGTAGTGGGTAGAAAGCCAGAAGAAAGCCATCATTGTTAAGAAATACCAGAAAAGAAAGGCATAATGAAAAATCATATCGTATGGAAGAAATGATATCATTTTCTTCATTTCTTTGGTGGAAATTGGCAATATGATGTAATCTTAATTATCAAATTCATTAGCTGACACTAAATATTTTTGAAATCATCTAAGTTTAAGTCAGGGGATCGCAAAACATACATGCTCATTTTGCGTTGAGTGTGTGTTAAGCCACTCGGGAGTGCGCTCACTTTGCACATGTTGTTGCAAAAGAGAGCAGTATGAGTGATGACGATGCTGCCGCAGAGCGGCGTTGTATACACAGTGAATAATAACGTGCCGGACTCTGCCTTAAGTTAATAAGCATTTTATCTTCTAGAAGCTGTTCATCTATACTAGCTCTTAGATCAGAAAGAACAAACTAACAGCAAGGTATTTTTTTAGGTCCTCGTTTTATTTCAAATTTTTAAAATATTTGTCAATGTATAGTATGATATGATATTTGTTTATTGCTTTCTATTGCTTTATTAAACTTCTCTTCTTCGCAATAAATAGTCATCCAAGCTATCTTCAATACTTCCCTATGTGTATCGTTGGAAAAAATACTTTATTTTCTGAACCAAACCTAATTTTTCCAAAATATTTCCAAAGAGTCGAAAATATTAGGGGTTCGATTCATGGTGCGGTTCGACGGACCAAAAATACCGAACCGAACCGGCTCTAAGGGGTTCGGAATTGCTTCTGACTATTCTGACTAAAATTAATTTCGTCGGCCTAATAGCTCCTTGCTATGCCAACAAATGTAAATTTTTGATTTGTCAAAATAATAAGTAGGCTGTTGCCTAAAAGTCCCACCCGATATAAATATAAAATTATGCCACCTCAAATGTTTATGACTCACGCCATGGATGTTTAGTTGGATTCTTTGCCTCCAAGAGGACAATCAAAATCAAAATCAAATAGAACTCACGAAAATCCTGACCTTTGTAAAAGGGTTGCTAGAAGGGTTGTAAGCTTAGTGGGGGGACACAATAGACCAGAATTGGTCGCGGTGCCCTTTCACCCCTTTCATGCCCTTTAATTTCATCAACAACAAATAATAGTAATATTAATCTTGAAATCCTTCTTTTCGTTCTTAATTTTTTAAGCTTTGAATGATTTGAGCAAAAGTAAGAGATTGATTTTTTTGTTTTATAATGAAACAAGCTGTTTTTATCATATTATTTTCTTGATTCAAGAATATTCAGCGAAGCTCCGATTTTTACTTCCGCAAAAGTTTTGCGATTGGGAGGCTAACATTGGTCCAAAAATTGGTTTTAAATCTCAAATATTTTGCTAAAGTGTCTATACGGCCAAGTATTTTTATTCTTACAATTAAGAACTTAATATTCAGTTTCACTTTTCTCATGCTAAAATTAATAACCGATTTTGATGTGATTGTTGTTATTGGACAAATGATTTTCTCAAAAATTTGTTAACTTCCTCTACCCATTTTTCATCAGTGTATACAATTTGGGGTTTCGTTTGGCGCCATTCCGCCAAAGAATCTTGCCACCCTACAGGCCAAACTCGATACCGATGCCAACTTCAACTTCGAATGCTAATCAAGATGCCGCCATGGACTGAGCGAAAAGTTTTTTTCTGTGTTTGGTTTTTTTTTTTTTTTGAAGCCGCTTCGATTATGCAAAATGTCCGTTCGATCGACCCCAGAGAGCTTCATGTGTGTCTTGAGTCTTGGCCAGCGCTGCGGGGGCTGGCTTTGTGTTGTTGTAGTTTTGTGTTTTTCTTTATGCCCAAATAATAGCACATAAAACTATAATAGTAATTTTCAAATGGAGAAAGAGCGATGCAATCGCTCCAGCCCCAGACATTGGCCCGGCCAGCTGTGCGGGTTTAGTCATAGAAAGGCTGACCACACAGCAAGCTGGATGAGCTGGAGCTAAGGCTGAAGCTTGGCGTCCAGTTGAGAGCCGGGCTGACTGAAATTTATGACCAGTCAATGCCACCAGCTACAGAAAACAACAAAAGTCACCCAAAAAAGAAACCAAACCAAACACTTTCATTTTTCAAAAGGCGCAAAATGTTTTAATTTTTCTGTTTTGCGAGGAGACCTCACCCCATGATGCTAATTTATATGGCTCTGAGGATCGCACCGATGTCAAGCCGTGAGTTCAGGTTCAAGTTCGGTTTTCGGTTTCAGGTGTAAATTAAATACACTCTTTTTTTTTGGGACTTCATTAGAGAGGCGCTGGCGGAGCCAAGAGCCTTGGAATGTTTGCCTTCCTCGCGATCATTTAAATAGCTATAAATTAATAAACATCCATTAATTTGCCCGCGGAGGGCGTTGTGCATAAATTTTGTGATTTTCAAATGTATCCAGTGACCGCGAGGATCGAGGTTCAAAGTCAGACAAATTATGTGGTTTGCCATGCACGCGCCATAAATTTGTCACTTATGCCGCAGGCAAAGGATGAGCTTTGGGGCTCAGATTTTATTTTTAACAAAATGAGGAATTTGCGTAAGAAAAAATAAACAGGAGAAAATGTCATAATTCTTGTGTTACAGATCAAGTTGAGGCTGAGTGTGCGTGAAGCAGTAAGTGAATATGAATTTTTAATATCGAGTAGGCCTTTTTATTTTATAAGGCCACAATTTGTCTTAGTGAAATCATTCTGGCTTGTTGATTCCGAGTGAACACATCGCAGACCTCTCTAAAGTAAAATTATTTTTATTTAATTTTGATTTATTATTTATTTTATTTATTTATTTATTTAATTTTCTGTTTTTGGACATTGGCATCCGTTGTCCAAATTGTTTACTCAAACCTTTTCTTTCGTCTTTTTTCGGCTTTGCTTTTTTTTTCTCATTCTTCTTCTTTTTATTCATTTAGATCAACGTGAAAAAAGTGTTTTGTTATTGGACTGCAGGCGTCCAATGTAATAGACAGAGGCACGCTTGCCAGACTTGACCTCCTCACCCTTGCCGGGAGCAAGATCAAGAGTTTAAGCCCCGCCGGAAATGGTGCGCTCCCCGCAAGTTTGCGGCTGTTTAGGCTTAGCCGGCTGGATTTGTAGACGGCAATGACCCCCTTGGCTTTGGCTGTTCGACCTCGCCGCTGTCTAAGTCATCATCGCCCTCGACCCCCTTTTCAGCCTCCTCCTCCTCCTCTTAATCATCATCATCTTCTTCGTCCTTGTCCTCATCCTCATCATACTCTTAGCCGTTTTCACTCAAAGCCTGATATTCTTTTAAAAGCTGAGAGTCATCGTCTTTGTCCTCCTCTTCGTCGTCCTCATTGTCCTTTGCCGGCTGCTGGCCATTTTGAGCCTCCTTGATCTTGCCCTTTACCAATTGCTCCAGATTGAAGTCATCATCATCTTCATCATCCGAGTCAATCTCATGCAAATAACCCAACGGGGAAACAGTGGCGTCTCCTGTGGTCTGGAAGATAATTTGATCACCCTTGCTGAAATTCAGGTCCAACTGCACTTGCGGTAGCTCCTTGGACACGGTGGCCACAATGTATTTCTGCTTGTCGGTAGTCAAATAGAGTTTGGCCTCGGTGCCCTTATCCAAGGCCACATTGGACACATGAAACGACTGGATAATCGTTTGAGTGTATTTGCGATTTGGTTTGATGCTGAGACTCCAAAACATGGACATGATGACAGTTTGTTTGCTTTTTATCAATAAAAAAGGAAAACGACGCCGTTCGGAAAAAGTGCCGTAGTTTTTGATGCTCAAGTGCTGTTAGAAAGTGTTTCTATCTATGTGAAATACTGTGACGAAAGGAATTTTCTGTCGCTCTGCGCTCTAGGCTTAAGGAAAGAATTTCTTATTTCCACTATCACAAATTTTACTGCACTGCAATTAGGTCACACTGTAATTCGATAAATGCCAGTCAGATGTGCGCTCAGGCCAAATAGAACCGGTTCGGTTTCGTCTGATCGCTTATCTGAGTAGATTCATGTCTACTCATACGCCTTTTTACACGGTCTGACAGCAAATCAGACGAAAACTCAGATGAGTGATCTGGTCGCGTAAATAGAGCATTACGAGTTTAAGGCCATAAGAACCACATTACTTGGTCATTATTTTGCTTCCGGGGGCACTCGACCGCAACACTCTTACTTGTTTTACTTATTTTATAGAGTATACTGTATACTCCAAGACTGAACTCACGGACGACAGCACCTAAGCCCTCTTGACTAAAAAAGCCCTCTAGACTTAAGAATTATACGCAGTTAGTGTTTGTACGCATATGACAACTACAACGCTCTCGCTCTCTCTCTCTGTGAGAGTATGTCCAGACTAACTAACTATCAACTTTCTAAAACTTTGCTTGCCCTCACTCCCCTTGACTATAAGAACCAAACTAAGAAAGAATTGAGCACCATTCCAAGAGCGAAAATTCTAGAAAATTCCAGAAAGAAGAGATTTTTATTCAAGTGCGTTCGTAATATAATTATTCGTTCTAATTTTTTCTAATTGTGGCACTTATAAAATGTGCCATTTTTAAAGAAATAAATAAAGTAACGGAAAACAGTTGTTTGAAAGGGAATCATGACTAGCGGTTGAAGTGTTCAAAGTGTCGAGGAAAAGCTTTTTTTTTTTTCATCTTTCAAACAATTTTCGAAAAATTTCTCGAATAACGATGCGTCATTTGATGCCATCTACAAGTCGATAACATTTTGGAGTTCTTCAAAATATCGATAGTGAAGATTCTCAAGGGCATGCTTAATCGACGAAAACAAATAGTGTTCGAACTAGGGTTGCCGAATATTTTTAAAATATCGTATCGATGATATTTTCTGATTTGAAAAAATATCTGATATTAAATATATTACTTTAAAATATCGTATTCGTATATTGATATTTATTTTTTTTCCTTTTTTCCCAAAAAGGATCAATTCTGCCCCAAAATAAAGATAGTCTATATGAGCGACATAACAATATTTCTAACTCGAGTTTTTAGTATTATACATATTAAATACTTTTAGTTCCGAAAGGCTTTAAAAAGACGGCTACGGAAGTCGCAAATGACGCATTGTATAGCAAAAGCAAGTCGCTCCAAGAGCTACCAGAAGTAATAAGATACCTTAGGGCCAGTCTGGATAGTCCCGGCATGGACAGCTTATACGAATTCCAGAAGATTAAAAGATTACTCTCCCATGATGTTTGCGGCCACCTAACTTCAGTTCACTATTTTGCGTTTCTTCCATTGACAGGCCTTTTAAAATCGACCATTTATGGGATCGACCTTTAGAAATGACGATTTCACTTATATCTTATTAAATTTAAGTGGCTTGAACCTTTTCCCCAATAGGTAACACAGCGACTCTTTAGTAAGGATGCCAGATTCAACTTTTACAATCTGTATTTTGTTGACTAATAGTGAAATTAATTGAACTACCAAGCTGACAGTGACATAATATTCACCGCTTATTTTCTCAGTTGCATCTTTAAATGGGCCGAGCTTTGTCATGTTGCAAAATTACCTGGTCATTAGGTCACTTTTTTAAAAACTGATATATGAGAAATTTCGATGGGCTACTTCTCATATAATCAGAACATGACATATCAGATTTTGATGACCTGGTGACATAAAACTAGAAAATAGCCCGAAGAAACAACAGACAACCACAACTCAAGGCTCGCAACATACTAAAGTACCCACAGCATCTTCTTTTGACTATTTCACCCAGCGGGTGCGCCTCTTTAGTCTAACTAATCTGACAAATTGAACGTATAAACCATAATTGCTTCTACCACCAAGATGAAGACTCTCCTATTAACTTGGTTGACATTTAAACACTGCACGGCGGGAAGTCCTCAATAAAACAAAAGGCCAGCCAATCAGGAACGAGTATTTAAAGCTAGTAAAAAGGTGACCAAGTCTTGGTCCAAAAAAAACGCAGGTGTCAAGCTGTGCGTGTGCCGCCAACTGAATCGAAATCAAATAAATCTCCAAACACGCATGTTTCCCCATTAAATGGTATGCTGAGAACTTGTACCAATGTAATTAGAACAATTACGTTCAACGTCATGGGCAAATGCAGTGCAATCGGTGTTAGAGATAAGCGAGACCGAAAACATCCAACTGGATGCCAACGTCATTTCATCATCATAGCCCCGGACAGCCGAGGCTCGAGTTCGCCCGTTTAGAGACTTGAACTTAATTTGCATAATTGCTGCGTAAATATTGATATTTGAATTTTGATATTGACCGCAGCTCAGTTCACATGCCAGCCGAGTGTGTCTGCGTCTCTGTTTGCATTGCCCAATCGACTGTCAATAATTTCACATATTTAATATTGGAATAAAACGAGGCGTTTAATCAAATCGACCAGCTGTGAGACAGACGATAGCATTTCAATTCCCACGCTCCAACCCTTTCCAAAGCTACTGCGAGTGAGTTCCATCAGCCGATATGAAGACATCAGTCAGTCAATAGTATGAAAATTGAACAAATAAAACAAAACATAAAAGAAAGGCGCTTAGTATTGACATTGTTCCAGTTGAAACAATGCCAAAGCAACTTTTATTCAAAGTGAGACATAAATCAAAGCATAGATTTACAGAAAGAAGCTCTTAATGGATTTGTATATTCAAAAGAAAATTTTGTGGTTTTAGCTGAAAGCCAGATTGCAGCACTGGCAACAAAATATTTCAAGTGGCTGCCGCTGCAGCTTTGTGGCACATGTCCAGCGCCTTGTTACGGGCAACCGAAAACACAACGTGTAAATTATGCTATAACACAATTAGCCACTTTAGAAGTGGACTGTACATAGTCTCTTGCCTGCTGGCCTCCTTGTTGTAGTGTCTCTTGCTCCCACTGTTTTTTGATCTCAACCATTTGCCACTTACATGAATCGCCAAACATTTTGCAACATGAAACTTTGCTAAAAAAATTTGTAGAGCTTGCCTAATTAAAAAAAAAAAAGCATAGAAAAAACTCAACTTATGGCCAAACTGAGGCTGACAAACAGGATGCTACCGCTATGCAGGGGGGAGGAGGAGCTGGCAGGGGGTGGGTTGTCTCGTGTGCTGCCGACTAAAATTAAATCAAGCAAATTACTTTTATCGCTGGCACGCATCTCAAAACGCAAAAGCTTAAGCCGCCAAGAGTGCGACAGCGGGTGCGAGGGGGAAAAGAAAACCGCGTCCGGGCCAAGTCTTGGAGTCGCAGAGCCTCGAGCGCACTGCATAAATTAAAGTCAACTGCCGGCTAAGTGGCGGGCTTTTATTATTAAGCCCGCTGAGCTTGCCTGAGCTGCCTGCCAACTGTGCAGCTGATCGATAGCTGTCTATCTTTTAGAGAAAGAGACAAAGAGAGACCAAAATACCCATAAGAGCTCATAGCTGGAGTTGCAACTGTCACATAGTGTGGCACAGTGGTACCATTTGAAGCCAAACAATGGAATTGCAATGACAATATCAATTTGAGATACCATCAACGGGGGGAGGGGCAAAGAAGGTGATGACAACTTTGCCAAAGACTGATCAGAGATCATTTGAAAGCCATTAAAATTATGGCAAATGTGGAATTAAGTTTCCGGGACAGGTGAGCAATGTAGATCAAACCTTTCAAGCGTGTATAATAAGATGAAGCTAAGATGAAGTGGAATAGATTGGAGAGTTACTGTTGATAGAATAATGGTCTTTAGCAAATTTGTATTAGTTAGCGCGCACACACATGCGGCTGAAAGATGAACAAACGGCAGATATTAAGGCTGATCTAGACAAAAATCACGCTCGGTGTGCAAGCACTGGTTTGATCTTTAAAATTAAATTGTAAAATCAGCTTTGCGGAATCTATCCAGCATGTTCGATTATTTCATCTTGCTGACGTACTGAAATATCATGGTCAGAAGTCAGTGCATCATTCAGACTTCGGGCACACTTACTGAATACCTGTTTTATAAGGACAATTGATGCAGATGTTAGAAACAGGGTAAAAAGTCAACAAAGAGTATTGGAAAATCGAAAACGAATTAAAAACAAAAACTATTGGTCTACAATGAATTCAAAGCCACTGCAAATCGATCTTAAATTTTAAAGTTTTTTAAGGAGTTTTTCTAAGGTAAGTACAAAAATACTTGAATCAAGTGCAAAATTCTTATATCAAGTACGGTTTTTCAATCCTTAATAACTTTATTTAAGATGGTTTCGGGATATATTTCTAACTATTTTAAAACCTTTTTGATGAAATTTTAGGTTGTAATGCTTAATCCGATTTACATTTCAAATAAATACATTCTGGAAACTGAAAAAAATTTTATAAAATAAGTACGAAATAGTCTTGGTTTAAGCCCAATTTGCAAAGACATATTGCATCAAGTCAAATAAGGCTGTAAAAAAAACCAAATGAATTAAAAAAACCACAGACCAAGATAAATTTACTGTACGTCCAAAATCTACACCCACTCCATAAACAAAGTGTTGGGGCCTGAAGGGAATTTTAAGAACAGATTCGATTTAAAATTATGCGCATTTTCTGTGGAACACATTTCTTGTCTATTTTGAGCTCAATCCAAGATATTTTGCACTTAAAGTCAGAACGCACTTATATTAAAATGGTACGGGTTACTGCAAGTACGAATCAAGACCTTATTCAAGAAAGTTTGTTCTCATTTTAATATCATAAAGAGTCGTTTTTCGATTCAAGAAGAAAAAAACATCCTGAAAATTGTAGGTACATAACGTAATAAATTCAATCCAGATCAATCAAGAACTCTTCCAGCCGTTTTTTTCTGAGTATACGGTATTTAGCCATAGATTTTCTTCATCAATACTTATTTTCTTCATACAAGCGTTTTCTAAGTAGTTAAATCAAATAATTTTCTGGCAGTCTTTAAATGTTTTTAAGACTTGAGGGAATTCATTATACCCATGGTCTCTTAGTGAAATTTTCTTAGTATTTCCTGTAAATTTCGTTTTAGCTATACCTTTGAGGGTTAAAAAAATTTAGACCTTTATTGTATATATACATTTTTTCGCGACGATTAAACGCAGTTGCCGTTATTCATTAAGATGCAAAGCAGCAAAGCTGGGATAACAACACAATAAAGAACTATTTGGTTCGTCTGAGAATGCGGACATTCTTTTAATACAACCTTATATTGAAATTTTAAAAGGTAAAATTTAGCCCCTATAAAAAAGCTCTTAGACCAAAATGTGTTCCTTAGCTAACGTACCTTCGAGGCAGAGGACGGTTAAAAATATATGCTCATTTTGGCATTGCGTGTGTTTGTTTAGCCATGGAGACGAACTTAATTTTGAACTGCTTTATTGTTGCCGAAGTAGCACAAACGCAAGTTTACAGTGTCGATGTCTCTGCCGCAGAGGGCTGATGTATACACAGAAGATAGGAACGTGCCGGACTCTGGGCCGCATAAAATGCACTATGCTGTTTTGCTAAGAGCGCGAGAGAGAGTAAGGGAAAGGGAACGACTCACACTCACACAAATTAAGCATGTGTTGTATGTATATGTCTATGTCTTGGCTCTCTGAGACAGATGATACCTGCTATGAGAGTCATGTTTTAAAAAGAAATAGCAATAAAATTAGAGAGAAGGGAAGGTAGTACATACAGAACGAAATGAAAGGGCTACGGGTGGAGAGGAATGAGGGGAGTGGAGAGCGCAGGAAGAGGGAAAGAGTGGAGAGCTGTGAAGGAGGGGGTGGGTAAACAGGAAGAAAGCCAATTTCAATTGAATTGTAATTGAAAAGTGGCTGCCATAAGGTCAATTTGCATTGATATTTTATATATTATGTCGAAGTTTTATCCAAAACTATTGTCTCTTGAATTTTTGGGCACGACTTAAGAATCTATGCGTCTTTAATGGGCAACCAGTGCTGATTGCTAGACCAAAAATCACAATTTGGTTGGTTGGTATGGCTTGCGGAATTTTCGAGCGCCCAGAAAAAATGGTTAATTGATCTTGCATTTAAAAGATCGAAAAATTGGATAAAGGTAAATACTGTATTAAAGGTTTCAAAGCTTTGAAGCGGTGGTCCTGGTCCCAGCCGAAATGTGCTGCCAAGCATGAAAAATTCTAATAATGTGACAGCACCTGATCAGAGATAGGTGCAATTTATCTACTAACTATTTAAGAGTAATACAAAAATACATAAAATACAGTAAGATTTTAATAGCAGAAGGGCAAATTGAAAGAAGTTTAGAGTTGCCACCCTTTCTCAATAAGGACTTCAGTAAGTTTTAGAAACGGCACTTTATTAATTAAAGAGGAAGTCAAGAGCAACTAGAGCTGTGTATAAAATAAAAATTTTGATTTGTTTATAATTATTCATCTGTGCAAATAAGATTCACTCCTCCCGTAAGCAAAGAAAGATCTATTAAGGCAACTTACAGGGTTGAGGTTAGTATCCCTTCTTAATACTAACTCAACACCACTGTTCTGCCTCTTCCATCTCTCTCTCTCTCTCTATTTAACCAAACCATTATCTCTGACTATATCAATATATGGCCATGCACGACACTTTGTCAGCCGTTCGACAGAGTCCGCGCGCACTCTGGAGTGATTGCCATTGCTCGCCCGCCTGTCAAATTAGTGGCATGGCTATTGAAAAGTGAAAAGCGTTTTCAGACCTGGCGAGCTGGTAATTGTATAGCTCTAGATCGTGCCCCGCCCTCCGCGCGGACGGGCAAGAGTTTTCAAGATTCGTCACAGCTGGGTCGACGATTTTGAAATGCAGGCGATACCCGGCGCGTCGATCGGCGACGTAATCGCATGCGGCAAACAAGTTTCAAGAATTTATTTTTATAATGTTTCGCTTTTTTTTTATACCCTGTACCCATTGAAAATGGGTAAAAGGGGATCATGAAGTTGTGCAAATGTATGTAACAGGGAGAAGGAAACATTTCCGACCCTATAAAGTATATATATTCTTGATCAGCATCAACAGCCGAGTCGATTTAGCCATGTCCGTCTGTCCGTCTGTCCGTCTGTCCGTCCGTCCGTCTGTCCGTCTGTCCGTCTGTCCGTCTGTCTGTATGAACGCGTAGATCTCCGAGACTATAAGAGATAGAGATACAAATTTTTGCATGTACATAGGTATAGGCCGTACGCAGATCAAGTTTGTTTCAGATTTGCAAAATTCCCCCCCTCCCCCTTAAACCGCAAAAAACTGTCAGAGCCACAATTTTAAAGTTACAACATCGTCGCTTAATATATATTATCTTAGGCCTATAATCTATCTATTCTGAAAAGCACATTGAAATCTGAGCAAAAACACAGAAGTTATTAACGAAACAATTTTTGCACCCCCCTCCCCCCACGCTCTGCTAATTACGCATTACGTTTGCTGCTTGCGCCCGCGTGTGTGAGGGCGCGTTTGTGTGTATGTGTGCGTGTGTGTTTGTTTGTGTATGTGTGTGTTTGTCAATTGTACAGGGTATTTTGAAGTCGAGCTAACTCGACTGCAATGGTCTTACTTGTTCCTGTTCGCAAAGTGTTGCAGCAGCAGCCGCCCCCTTGACGCAGTCCTTTGTTTTTTGTTGTTGTTTATATTTATGGCATATTGATTAAGTTATTAACATTTTATTAAGGCATTTCAGAGAGCCGACGGCTGTGGAGCAGCCAAAACTGATTTTTAATTGTCTTGATGGAAAAATGGTCGGAATGATTGTTGGGATTACATTGTGGCACAAATGCCGGGAATTTCTTTAATTAAACTCAATTTGTACAATTGCTAATTGTAACTATTTATTTATTTATTTTATTTGCAACCATGTCAGGCGTCTAATTATTTATTCCTTTTGTTTTTGCAGGCAAATTTTTAATTTATGTTGTGTGTAAAATGTCAAGCGCACCAAAAACAAAAAATAAAAAAAGTGACAACAAAAATGTCAAATTGTTGTTGACAAGCCAAAGCTCTGGACAATTCAGCAAAAATATATAAAAACAAACAGACATGGAAAACAATGCCAACAAATTATATAAATCATTTCAAATGCCATGATCTTAATAGGGCCGCAGACACTTTAGACACTTTGGACATGGTCAACATGTCGGGGAAGTCGATACACTCAAACGATTTACAGCTGCCAGGCTTACGCCAGGCGGAGGGAAATAGTAGGTGATATGGAAGGTATGGAAAGTGTATTGAAGGAATTCGATGTCAATGCCTGCCTCAAGTCATTGACATTTTCCATTTTCCATATCGAACAAATATCATAAGAGCAAAGCTAATTGGCCCCAAAAATAAATCCAAAGCCAAAGCCAAACCTAATGAACCCGCAAGCCTCAAAAACGCCAACACCAAACAAGCCAACCTACACAGAGGGAAAAAACGTGTTCAGAAAATAAGTTGCCGTCAACTTAAAATGAGAACAGAACGATCTCAAAATTTTTGAGAACAAATGTTCTAAATGTTCTTGGAATGAGTAAAGTTGTTCTCAAACAAATAATATTTACTTTAAACAACAACAACACCGGTTTTCAGCAGAGAGATATACAAGAGAGACAGCGAGTTGGTTCTCTTTGTGCTCTCTCTCTCTTGTCTGCTCAGCAAAGCATAAGTAGCCCTCTTGACGGGCATCTGCAAAACTGTTCAATGGCTGAATTGTCAAGTCAGTCATTCCATACGTTGAGTGCATAAGGTACCGGGATCAAATCCCAGTAAAGCCCGAACAAATTTTTCTGTGTTTTTCTGGAAACTTGAACCTGAAACGAGTCAGGTGAAGTGGGTCGTGGAAGCGATGTTTCTGATTCCAATGGCACAGTGGGTGGGTGGAGAAGCAGCAGCGCCCATATCCAGAGTTGCCTTGCCTCTCTTCACTTCCAATCAAAAGAGGTATGTCCTCGTCGTTCCCTATTCCACCCAAAAGTGAGAAATCCGCCCACATCTGGTCCCAAGTGCAATCAAATTTTTTTCCAGGTGAGCTTAAAATGTTCTTGAATACGGAACAATATAAACTCAAATCTTGTTCTCAAAAATGGAACAATGTCAACTCAATTTGAGCTTTTGCGTTCTCAATAAATTGTTCTCAAAGTGAGAACATTGCACTACATGTGAGAAATCCTGTTCATGCATACTTTTTGATAACGTTTGTGCTCGTTTTGAGTCCAATGTTCTCGGTTTTTTCCCTCTGTGTATGTAAATCGATTTGTCGATTTGTCATACGGGCCAGACAACTGGAAATCCGAAACTAACACACACACACAGACAGCTCGAAGCTGGCATCTTCAGCTGAGAGTGTGAGGAGCACTCTTTCTGGGGGTTTACTAGCGGTTCACCGACACGCTTGTAGGTCGTCAAAGGTCCTGCCGTGAATTGTCATTGTCGTGAGTTGCATAATGCCGCAACCAAATCAACAGCAACAACAACAACAATGCCACCGCCGGCTGCAACTTTAACCAGTGCCCAATTCTTGACTTTGCCCCATTCCTTATTTCTCGGTTGCCAATTTCAAAGCAATTTCCAAGCCATCAGCCGTAAATCAAACACATGCACACTCGCACACACAATAACGTCAGCCGCTAGCTTCAACATTTCAACACCTTCGCGAAGACCTTGACTCTTTTTGCATAGAAATCGAAATCCGAATCGGTAGCCACACAAAAAAGTGAGTCTGCCAATTTAGCTCATTTTGTTTTTAAGTAATTTGTACTTCTCGGTGGGTCTTAAAGTGCAAATTTTAATGCCTGCGCTCCGCCAAGATTCTATTTACGTGCCCAGCCACTCTGCAATATAATTAAGTTTAGACCTTGGCTTGTGTGCGATTCTGATAAAATTGCCCCAAAAAAACAACAAAAATACAGCCAAAAGGAATAAAACCGAAACAACAGAAACCGAAACCATGTTTGCCATTGACTGGTAGCTGATTTTGTCTGTCAGCCAGAGAGAGAGAAACCAAATTAAAATTCAAAACTCGTGACTTATTTAATTATAATGAGTTTAGATTAGAACGTTTTTAACGGGAGTCTTAGATGCCGGCAAATGGCACAAGGGAAAAAAAAGCATAAAAAGCTGGGCCTGGGTTGAGATTGCTATGGCTTATATGTGACTTGGACCATTTATGTTGTGCTTAATAAATAATTGATTTGAGCAAGCGGCCAACATAAAGTTTTTACACCTTTAGCCAAGAGTATCAAGAATACTAAACGTTTGTGCAAGTGTCTAAAAGCATCTACAAGGAGAAATGAAGAAGTAAGAGCACCACAGTCGAGTATCCCCTCTACAAATTTAAACTAACATTCACCTGCCGAATGTATACATGCACTCTAGGTTGGACTGCGATTAGCTAATATGAGAAAACTTAAAAGAAACTATCATAAATTTTAACTTGAATTTTTTGCTAGTCGAAAATGGTTCTCAATAAAATTTCGAAAAAATTTTTACCTCTGCGAAATGCCTTCAAAGTTTTTTTTACAAATATTACGTATACGACACGTTCACCGAATGGAAATTTTGTCAACCAACTCTCCGTATCATTTTAAAAGTTCTCAAATTTTAATTTAAATCGAGTAATAAACAAATATGGAGCAAGAATCGAATGTAAATTTAGACCTTATTTTGTCAAAGCGAGTCCATTTCCAACGAAGAGATGAGAGATTATATACGCTATTATATGGGACTAAATATTTAAGACTGTCACAAGATAGAGTCAGCATGGTCAACGAGCGAGGTTTCAACAAGGGCCATGTCCGCACTGCCCTTCTAGTCAGATACTACCGACATAACAGTGGAAACCATTTTAAATGACCATTTGGGCTACCGCTGAACCGTTTTAAATCGATAAAAGAGATCGAGCCCGAAACGAAGAAGGAATTGAAAACTTTACTAGAAGAAGACTTTGCAGCATGTTTTTAAAGTTGTCCTACAAACAAACACAATTGTAAAAATCGTTGGCACAAGTGTAGTGCAGTAGAAGGAGGTTACTTTAAAGGGAATAACATGAATTGGCAATAATAAATTAAGATATTTTGATTAATGAAAAAATTCCTTGTATTTTTTGCCCACAGTAGTATAGCAATCCTCATTATTTTTTGATACTGAAGAATGGGAATTATCAAATGGACGATAGTTTATTTATAAGCAGCACAGTAAAAATAGACTATTCGCAGGAACGGCTGCAACCGTGATGCGCATCACATTAGTTCAGTTCGTGTGGGACCTCACTTCAAAGATACAAGGATAGTCTCTTAATGTACGGAACAGCGCAAAATAGTAAAAATTTTCCCGTAATATACGGTTTTTACTAAATATATATTTAGTTATTATTTAGGGTTTACACCAGCCCTCGTAAAAACGTAATTGGTAAATTTACCACACATGAGCTAGTGAGCGACCCTTTGTGATTTACCCTAGTAATTGTTGTGGTAAACCAGCTGTTTTAAACAGGCATTTATTTTGCCCTTAATATTTACAAAGGAATTCAGACGCCTCAGTGGCGTAGAGCACTGTATGCATAACTCATAAACAGGAAGTCGTGTGTTCGAGCCATTAATCTCACTTTTATTTTTTTTCTCGTTCGTTATTGAACATCTTTTTAGACCTCGGCAATATTTTTGGCACTTTTAATAAAAATCCTTCCATACTTTACCGGGATTTGAACCAGAATATCAAAAATAAAAAATCTGTATCTAAATTTCTATATCAGATAAGCACGATACCAAGTATTTTAGCCGATACTTTGAACACTTCAAGTTTTTACAGGGCAACAAAGAGTTGGTAATTTTTTTGGTTCCACGTCTATTCAACATAAAACAATTTCAACACTTCAATTCAACACACGTCAATTCAATTTCACCCAACACAGCAATTTAACACTTTGTCAATTCAATTAAAACCAAATTTAAATTTAATAATAAATTAATTATTTTGTTTTGTGTTGAATTGACGTGTGTTGAATTTACGTGTGTTGAATTGTTGTGTTGGGTGAAATGACTTAGTGTTGTATTGACGTAAGTTGAAATTGTTTTGTAAAGACTTTGTTTTGTGTTAAATTGACGGACTGTTGAATTGTGTTGTTGGGTGAAATGACTGTGTGTTTTATAGACGTGTCACCATTTTTTTCCTATGAATTTTTTTGTTGTGTCGTAAACTTTAGGAGTTTACGCTTTTTGATTTACGCTTTTACGAGAGCTGGTGAACATCCTACTTATTTACATATGGGCTAATCCGAAAATTTTTAAACCAAGGGTTGAAATTTAAAGTTGTCCAAAATCCAAATGGTTGTTAATGGAATAATAGGGAACATATTCAAGCTTCAAAATATGTAAGCAATATGGTTCTACGGTGGTTTGTCTGCTCTTGGCAGAGGCATACCCACACCTTCCTCTTGCTTCCATTAATTCTTGAAAAAAAAAGGGTTTTTTTATTGGTCACAAAAATGGTAAAAACAGTCGTTATAGTATTTTCCGCTTAGCAAAACTTAAAGTGTGTTTCATTTCCTTTAATTTAAGGTACTTTGTAGGATATCTAATATATATTAAAAATTTAAACTAAAAATCGGTTTGCTGTGTGTAACGTTCGCAACGGAAAATTTGATTTTTTTAATTTAGCAGAATGAATTTTAATAATTCGGTTATCCAAACTTGCTTTATAAACAGAGTTTTTTATGCCCTTTAAACTAATAAAAAAAAATATACCTTTATTACACATATTTTTGAAAAAAGTTAATGCCAAAATGTGTAACGTCCGCAACGGCAAAAAAATACTCAAAATTTTTTTTTTTAATATGAGGTGGAAATAGGTGTTTATAATGGTTTATTGCCAGCTGAGTCAGAATCTGGGCTCTAAATTGCTCTAGGTTGTCGAGAATCCAAAAAACATAACCTCAAAGTAACAAAAAGTGTGTTTAAATAATATTAATATTAATAATTAATAAATATCGATAACAATCGGAATTTCCAACATCGGAAAATGAAAACCCAAATGAATTCGAGTTTTATCATTACAAACTGAATTTCAAGCCAATCGGATGAAAAATAATTTTTTTGCAAGCAGAATTTTACGGAAATTTTCCTCGTGGGCGGATTTTTCAAAATCTGGAAAACACGTGTCGAACTATTTCGCGTACTAAGCTTACAAACCCAGTTTCAAGTCAATCGGATGAAAAAAAAATTTTTTTTATACTATTTGGGTCAATGGAAAAAGTGTAACGTCCGCAACGTAACGTCCGCAACAGCACAAAAATTAAGATATTTTAATAACGGGACCACATATCTTTCTTTTAAAAGGTGGGTTGAATTGGTCATATATTCTACTAAATTTTTTGTTATTAGACTTATTTTTGTTTGCACATAAGCTTCAAAGTTGACTTCCATTTTTTGTAACGTCCGCAACGGAACTTTAAACAAGCATAACTTTTTTTCAAAAACAGATAACGTATTATCTTAAATTAGGTTTGAAAGTACTCCCAAAGAACTGCATTTTGCACCAAAAGTATTTTAAATATACCAAAGTGGACGCCAGCTGTGTCAATTTTAAGAAGCAAATTTGCGTACAAATGTAACGTCCGCAACGCAGGATTAGCCCATATTGTGTTAGTTATATAAAAAAACAATGTTTCAATGGTCATGGTACCTTTTTGTCAAATGTTATCACTTCAAACCAAGTCTACGCCAACTACTTAAATAATAAACACGTTGGCAAGGGCAACAGTACGTATGAGTGATAAACTTTGAATACAAGTCGCAGACCCTAAAACTAATTTGTTCCCAAAAATGTTTTCCTATGCCTACACAAATACGCATCGTTTAAGAAGGTATCAGTATGGTCTTACATTTTTCCATACATAAAATGTCCGACCTAATGAACATTGTTCACAATATTTATATTCTTTATTACCTTCAGACATATTTTAGTCCTGCCGATTAAAGGCACTTCCAAGGTAGTTCATTAATTTATCAAACCAATTCAAATGATAGCCCACCGTTTGGGCGGTGCTTTAATGAAGTCGGACAAAATAAAACCCTCCTTAAAAATTTCCTCCAGACAGCGTTCTAACGCCCTTTGGGGTTGTCTGTTAAGTGTCCCCAACAGAACGGTTCTTCTTCAAAGAATACAAAATTTGTTCAATGTGACATTTAATTTGTACAATTTAATGCAATTTGAGTTAATTCTGCGTCAGTGTTTTGTCATTTTGCTAGTGGTACCTGACACACACAGACACACACCTTACTCAGCGACATACAGCCATTTGGCACCCACTCGCTGGTCACAAATTCCCATGGCTTCTCAACACTGAATGACACTTCTGCAAATGTGCCTCTATGTGTGTGTCAGCTTCCGCTTCGAGGTCTGACCAAATTTGGCAATGGCAAAACTGATGGCAGTTGATGATGGCGCCCGCGCATGCGTGGAACTGTTGAGGCTGCATCATCGTCATCATCATCATTCATTTGGCTTTAATTGTGTGTCTGTGTGTGTGTTTGCGTCCGTTGGGGCAAATTGTGCATGTTGCTTTTAGAGATTACAACAATCAATTAAATAAAAACGGTTGCCCCTTGTTCTTTTTTTCTCTTCTTATTTATTTATGAATTTTGTTTTGTTGGCCAAAATCTTTAATGAATCTTTGTGCAATGTTTTTGTTACTGCGTGTGGGCCTCAAATCGTTTTTATTATTGTGCATGTCGTGTAATTTAATTTATGAATTTAAATGCACCGAACCACAGGCTGTGCTGGGGTTGTTGTTGCTCGCTCGTTTCTTGTACTTCTATGGGCTGCATAATTTTCTAATGCTGACAAATGGGATTTGGATTTATGACTTTTGTCGTTTGGCCACAAATAATACAATAAAAAACTACATGAAAATGAAAAACAGACTTATAAATGATTGCTGTGGCATGTAGGTGTTGCATTTTGTTATGTTGATTGAAGATGTTGCAAGATCTGACCTCGAAGTGAACACAACTACATGCACAATGGAGAACATTAAATTGCATCAGGCTTGTGCTTTGATTGTGGGGCAGTTGTAAGAAGGGAAAGTACGCTGGAGATTATGGGGTTTACCCAAGCCGACCAAAGAATTTCTTTTAATAAAACCTTTGGACCTATGGGGGCGGGTGTGGGGAACAAGGGGAAGCCAATTTAAATTAAATTATTATTCAAGAGTTGCTGCCTTAAAATGAGTTTGTTTTAAACTTAGAGCGTATAGAACGTATCCAATTATGGGCAAGCAATGCAGATTAGAGTTGGAAATTTTAGTTAATTTTAATGACCAAGTTCATTAGTTTATTTTTTCATTTAATTTGCCCATAAAGTCAGAGGTTTGCTATCGGCATAATTCCTGACAGGGATTTCTTAGTGTTGTTATAGTCTCCCTTTACCCTTTTAGGTTAACATGACAGCCCGTTTGGAAGCATGATGAATGCCAATATAGGCGATGCCACGCTTCGCCGAAATTTATCTTACTTTGTACGGCTAGGTATGGATAAGAGACGATGCTAACATCAGGTTGGACCACATAACACTCAACAGTAAACCTCTGGGCACAATGCTCGGAGAAGAAGCAGAAAATGGTTTGCAGTACCGCCTTGGCCTTGGTTAGATACGTGGCTGTGCACTCGATAAACAAGTTCTTAGTCTTAAGCGAGATCTTCGAATTTTCACCATCAATAAAGGAGGGTAGTGAGAAAACCACACGATTAACATCTTATATCACTGGATAGACAAATGGTCGCAATGATGGCATAGAAGTCAATCAACTGCAGGCCAGTCATCTCCCGAGTTTGGTTAAGCGGTTTGAATTTGATTCCCTCTGGCTTCAAATACTCGTAGTTGATGGTACCTGGAACTTGTCCCAGTCGTGGGGGCCAATAGTCACCAGGTCACGCTAACGACAAATGTTCTGATGCAGCTTATCCTGCCGGTCAATGAAACTGTAGTAGGAATCTTGGGTAAAAGACAAAGAAGCACAGCGACGAATCTGAGCCGTGGAGTACATAGTTGTTGCTAGATGAATGACAAAATGTTTATAATGAGTTTATCAAGTGAACACAATGAAAAATTTGAACAATCTAATCAATAATGCATTTTATTCAAAACCTTTCTTTAAGAAATATTTACTATAGCACATCCCAAATCATAATAAATAGGAAATATAATATTTCACGGTAGTTGTATCTTATGCTGAAAGTGGGTACTAAAAAAAATGGGCAGTTTTTCACACGATCAGCTCCAAACTCATTTTC
The DNA here is from genome assembly GCA_018904275.1 of Lordiphosa clarofinis. NCBI lineage: Eukaryota > Metazoa > Arthropoda > Insecta > Diptera > Drosophilidae > Lordiphosa > Lordiphosa clarofinis. Next base: position 1,329,745 of record JAEIGQ010000026.1, read on the forward strand.
AAAGCTTAAGCTCTATTTTTACGAACTGATCACTCATCGGAATTTTCGTCTAAGGTGATGTCAGCCCGTGTAAACAGGCGTCTGAGTAGATATCTCGCTGCTCAGTTGAGCGATCAACTGAAATTTGCGTTCGATTGTCGTATATTTCCGGCATTTCAGCAAACTAAAGTGTACACAATTTACATTTACGAATTCCATATTTAACGCTTAATCAATGGTAAAAATATTGAAATCAAAGGGTAAGTATTAAAAATTCAGAGCATTATTCCGTCAGTGTACATCGCGCGTCTGACATGCAGTTTTCTAAATGAAAAATGTACGAAGTCAGTCAAGACTTATATTTTCCGTTTAGTTTTTCCACATGCGCATTTAGGATTTTAATATCCAAACGTTAATGGAGAAAAACCTATAGCGTTCGTGTGATATTCAGATTGCTGCATGGAAAATGTTAAAGTTAATTGGAAATAAGATGATTGTTTTATGTTGGTTAGACTTTGACTTTGCCCACGCAGCATTTAACTTCTCAACATGCGACGCTTACTTGTCTCATTTTAACATGAAGCATGCAGTTTTCGGCACGCTATGTGCAGCTTCTACATTTTTTTCTACATTAAGCGTGTGCAACTTAGCAATTCGAAATACTTTTCGTTTAGGATTGTCAGTGGTATTCTCTGTGACTTGTGTCAAGCGCAAGAAGAACTTGTTAAAGCAATGGAACAAGCCATATCTGTTCGCTTAAAAGTCATGGAAATAATAGAAAATAAAATATTTTGGATGCCGTTTTTGGTGATACTAAAAGTTGGTAATTGAAGCAGAATGCGAGCAAAGGCACGACAAGGAAATTTTGGAATATGATAAACAAAACATACCATGAGACTCTGAATTGAAAAGACTCACTCGCCTTATAGCCCCAGACATTGGTCCATCCAATTATTATTTGTTTTCGGCGATGACGCATGCCCTTGAAAATCAGATATTTCGCTCTGTTAAAGAACTCCAAATTTGTATCGATTAGCGTATCTCATCAAATGGTATCCTAAAATTGCCACAAATATATAGAAAAACGTGTCTCGCGATGGACAAAATGAATTTGTAAAAAATTTTCTAATTCAACGATTCAAAGGCCAAAATTTAAATAAAAAATTTCTTTAAAAAATTTGCTACAAACTCAAAATTACACCATCAAATAAATGAATTTCGTGACTTTCAAATTTTGGATTAATGCCAGCTATACTCTAAGTAACGGTCTTTAGTCAAACCTGATTAACACTGAAATCAGAAAAATTCATACTTAAGAAATATACAAATTAATAAATTCTTAAGTATATTCCAAAACATTCTTGAAACCAAATAAGAGTACATAAAATGAGTACAGAATGTAAAATTCTGAACCTATTCTTAAATTGTTAACGGAACGTTCCTGAATTAAATAAGGCCAACAATGCCAGGAACGTCGGCTACAAGCAAAATTGTGTGTAAAAAAAGAAACAAGAAGTAGTTCAAGGAATTTTACTTATTTTTTTCAAAATTTCTTCATAAAGTTTCCTAAAATTGTTTATGCAACAAATTAAAATAAATTCCCATTCAGGTCAACAATTGTTGTGATTATATTTTTTTTGTTCCTCCTTCACTCCAATTCTTCGCACTTGGCTCTCAGCATGGCTTCCCAAAGCAAAATAAGCAATATTTTCAAGTATATATATTGTATATACAAATCAATTAAATGCAAAAATTTTGAACAAAAGGCTTCACAGAGGCGACGCTTTGCCAAATCGATCAATGTCAGGAAATGATGGCAAGGTTATGACAATTATCAACGGCAAAAAAAAGAGCACAGAAAAAACAAAGCGATATTAATTATTATCATCATCATTACGATTGTTGTTGCAATGGCTAATGACAACTGGAAGTTGCCCAAGTGTATTAATTATACGCCACGTTGACCCATAAAACTCCTAAGCAAAAGACTTTGACAATTGTTTTGCGCAGTTCTTTTTGCCAGGCGGCCCACAGTCGCTCACGGTTTGTCTCTGTTTTGTGACTCATTGACCGCAGCGCCCGCCCCTCCCCCTCCCTGGCATTGTGCGTTACCAAGTTGCAACTAAGGTGCGTTTTTTTTTTTCTTCACTTTAGAACCTGAATCCGGGCCCGGCTGCTGCTGCTGCTGCCATGCCATTTATTGCCTTCATGGCACTCAATTTGTTTGGCCGGCGGCTGGTTCAAGCTCTCGGTACGAGTACCAAACCTCAGCTGCCTCAATAATAAAATGTTTTTTATTATACAATTTAGTTGCTTTAACTTGCGTGTAAATCGCCTTTTGCATATTGACACATAATCATTGTCTTTGGCCACATTTCTGCTATTCTGTGTGAAATAACAATGAGAGGGGCAAACAAATCGACTTGGGTATACCCTTAAGAAGGAGAACATAGATTTACTGCAGAGGCAAAGTAATTCTATGAGCTAAGGAGCCAAGTCCCGCCATATGCCAAATTATTCACCGAGCAAATGATAGTATCGTCAAGGATACTTTGGAAACGCTTTAATGAATTGAATTGTCCAAATCACCAGAAATTAATTGGACGCGGTGTCCTAGTGCTGCTTAAAAAACGATTGTAGCCAATTTGTCAGAAACAAAAATATTCTGTGTTCTTCTTGCTTAATTCAAAAACTTTGTACTGAAAGTAAGGTGCTCTTGCGTCCAATATTTAAATTTCTCTGTGATACAGGTCATTTCAAGTGATCAAATCATTTTTTGAGCCATACGATATGATATATGATTCGCCAGTCACGAAAAGTGGACTCAAACATTATTTACGATCTTGTCTATGTTTATTACCTTTTGTTATTTTATCGGGGTTCAGCATGATCATTAGAAGTTTCTTAAGTACTTAGCCGATTTATTACCATGTAGAGCATTAAGCTAAGAGTTATGTTTATGCATTGCATTTGTCTTGACTTTCCACTTGTTTGCCAATTAGTTTTGTCTGCATAAATAATATTTTGTATCCCTTTCTGTATTTTAAATGTGATTTAATGATTCATCATTCGCGGTTCATTGGTTGGAATATATGCTTTGGTCCCATAGGCAAACAATTTGAACAAATATTAATGAAAATTTGGCTACATAGGTAAAATTAGGGAGCTTTTCGGCAATAATTGATCAAACTATTTGCGTACGGAAACATACTTTTAGTTTAGAGTCCTGAAAAATTTTGCAATTATTGCTATTCAGTCAAATTTTTATCAAAATTTGTCCAAATTATTTGCCTGTGGGACGTAAACCTAACAGAAACTTCTTAACATAAATAGTTTTGCTCTTCCCGGTGTTTACTGGAAAATACGTTATACACACAATATTTATTGTACTTAATGCCCTTTAAATTATGCAATGCTTTTGAAAAGGAATGATTCAGAATTACATTTATTTTATATTTGGCATAACACAATATTTTGTTGCATACCTCTACTTGGTTCGACAAATATTGCCTCCACCGAAATAAGGAGATCTTTTCTTTGATATGCTCCCACATACATCAAGTGAGCGGAGGCAAAGATTTACAATTACCGAGAAAATAAGTTTGACAAAATATTAAGTAAAATTTCCGACAAATCGGAATGTAACATGCATATGATTCGAAACGGGTCATGAGACTCGAAATTAGATCTACTTAAATGTAAGAAAATTGGGCGGAACTAAGAGGGATATAAAAAATTTATTTGGCTATATAGAAATTTATAAAATAACCCGTCGCGCTTCGCTGCGCCTTCAACAGTATAGAACCAACGCACACCCACTTCCCCCCCTCTTCCCGTCCACTTCCCTCCTACATCCCACTTCCAACCACTTCCCAGTGGGCATAAAAACAAAACTTAATTCTTATTTTGACTTTACAAACCGAGTTTCAAGTCAATCGGACGAAAAATAGTTATTTTGCAAGAAGAATTTTCCGGGAATTTTCACACCTGGGGGCGGATCACATTTTAAACTAAATCGTATTCTGTCCTTACAAACCTAGTTTCAAGCCAATCGGGTGAAAAATATTTTATTTTATGCAATATATCCGGAAATTTTCCGACTGTTGTGTCAGCTAAGCCAATCGAATGAAAAATAGTTTTTAACATGCCGAATTTTCCGGCCGTTTTCCTCGTGGGCAGATATTCCAAAATCAGGAATGCACGTGTCAAATTATTTCGCGTACTATGCTTACAAACCAAGTTTCAAGTCAATCGGATGAAAAATAACATTTTTCCCATACAAACTTTTCCCACGCTTTTCCGACTTTTTCGGTTGGAATTTTCCAAAACCTCGTCTTAGTACGCACTTTCACCACTAACAGAAACTTCTGTCGAAACTACAGCCCTCTATCTCTTACCGTTTAGGCTGTGCGATGATTGCCAATCAGTCAGTCAGTCAGTCAGTGAATCAGGACACTCTCTTTTATATATATAGAGACAAGAGTCAATATGGCAGTTTATTAGTTTATGAAGGAACATAACTCCGTGACAGATTCTACGATCTTGGCTTAATAGACAAAGTCTGTTCGATGGCAGGCTACGGTGTTGTTCCCAGTTAAATCCACGTAAGGCGAACAGAAGAAATTGCTTTTGCACCGACTCAATAAGGCCCTGGTATGTTTCATTCTGTGGTGACCATACGCATGAGCAGTACTCAAGTATAGGTCGGACAAGTGAGTCGTAAAGTAGGCCAAAGTTTTACAAAAGCAAACACCCCTTTGGCTTTGCTAACGATAATTTCAATGCGGTCGGAAAAGTTTAAATCGTGCAACGGTTCAAGGTGACTCCCTTGTGGAACTCCGGAAGTGACATAAGCCTGCTTGGAGAAGGTGTTGTTTAAAAAGGCTTTCTGTGTGCGGTTTGCCAAGTACATTGAAATCCAGTTGACCAAGAGGTTGGAAAACCTAAAAGTGATAATTTCTTTTTTCTTTCTTCAGCATGAATCCGTCCCTTTCTCGAGAAGATTTTTATAAGTAAACCGACGTTTCATAAATCCGTGCGGTGAATAAGAATACTTACAGTACTCTGAAAAATACTGAAAATCGGAGGACTTGTCATGGCATCTTATTCGCCAATGATCAATGCCAACATTGGGCGTGTTTAGCAGAATAATTGATTCCTAAGCAGTGATCAGAAAAATATTATGCATCTAATAGTATCTGCTAATGGAAGTATCAGGGAGCAGGTTGTTCCGCTGAAATCGGCCATTGATTCTTTTTGATTCGTAAAGTATTCCGTGTGAGCGGGCAACAACAACAAGTCCTTGGTTGTTGAACTTAAAATTCTAGAGTATATGTTGCCCTTCCCTTAGACATAAATTAGGGTTATACCGGCTGTGGCCCAGTAGTCACCTTCACAAAATACTAGAGTTAGTTGTAAAATTTTTGTTTAAAAAAATGATCTACATAGTCTACATTAAATAGGAGGTCCCACCCTTTTGCACTTGAGGTTTGATTTTTGTGTGCATCCACAGTTTCTACACGAAATAAAAAGATTTTATCGAAAAGCTGACTTGTTCTATGACTGATTACTGACGACTTTAATGTGCACAGCCTAACCAATAAGATCTAGATCCAAATTTTATTTTATTGTTAGCTTCAGAGTATAATGTTATTATTCACTTCAAACTTTATTCCTTCATTCTATTCATTCACTTTTTATAAAATTCAAATCATTTCCTTTTTCTTTGCCAAATCCTTTAGCATAGTCCTCATACCCTCTCCATCATACCTCCTCCTTATTACATGTAACATTAAAAACCGTTGCAAATCTAATGAACATTTTCATTTTCAACATTTGCATTGTGTGTGAGTGGGTGGACTGCAACTGGAGGGGACTGGCTTTTTGGTTTGGTTATAAGTATCCCAAGCCCAGCTCTGCACAAATGTCTGGCCATAATTTAACAATTTTAATAAGCAAAACGAAACACTTAGGCTATCTGCGGTCTGGATACTGGCCAATTGGACAAAATTCTTGGCTAATGAGCTTAATAAAGCGAAAAAGTAAATACTTGCAGTGAGGTGACAGGCACTTTACATGGTTTTCAAGAAGGAGATGCTAACCAGTTGGAGAAAATAAATGTGGGTCAGATGATGGCACTTAATTAGAAGCAAAAGAGGAAGTAGAGCATTAAAAGATAATGTGAGAAATAGATGGGATTTATGTTAAGTGAATTACAATTAAGAAAGTGGATATTTATGTTAATGACAACAAAATCCATCAAGGATCTTACAGACTCTCAGAGACGTAACCACCTTTCCCCACTCAAAAGATAAATCTATACAATTCCTTCAGCAACCTGTCTCTGTCTTCTCCACCTCCTTCCCATACAAACTGTCTACTGTAAATTGGAAGCTGACCTTATAAAGGTGAGCAACGTGCGTCGCTTAGACTCTCCTCACATGCAATGCAATCTCATGACTCCTCTTGGCTTCAAGTGTCGAGTATCGATTGTGTAAGCAGCTTCCATGTTCCAGGTCTCCAATGACTGGGCCCATAATAAAGCCTGCTCAATGATTGAATTACATTTTGCAGCAGCAGCAGCAGAGGCAAAAGCATGAGGAACATGCAGCAATGTTGCAAACAGTAGCTGCAACAGCAACCACAGCAACAGACTTTGACTCTCGACTCTGGCCGCATGTTGCACATGCACGTGTTGTTGCCTGAGTTTTGAGTTTGAGCCTGGCAGCATGTTGCTTGGGCTTAGTGCAACTAATTAGACGTCATTGTCTGGCTATCCAAACGCTTGTTTGGCATTTTCGGGACAATCCATGGTCCAGCTGTGTGTCTGTGTGACTCCATTGTTATCTTAGCCATGCGCTAAAAGGGGTCATTATGTCAAGGATTTCTATGCCAGGTAATGCAAAAAAGCACTGTGGGTCAAGATGTAAGGAAATATTGTACCTTTGTAAAGGGTACAGTTGGAAGTTGTGTGCTCCACAAGTAATTTGGAATTAGTCAGTGGTTTGTGGATCAATCACATCTGCGAATTACTTAGATGAGACTTTTTACAAGACAAATTAATGGTCTATGTCGCAGATTGTGTCAGGAGATGACAGAGCAATCCAACGACCCAGAACAAGTCAGCAGTCAAGGCTTTTGTCATTCTTTGCGAGCGATCCTGCAAGCAACAACAACATATATGAATGTATTTAAGTGTACATATTAGCAAAAATGGGAAATAAGTCACGTAATTTCAACAACAAAATCTGTGCTTGAAAAAATTTGTCACATTTTTTTCCGATTTCGATATAAATATTTCCCAAGTTTTAATAAAAATGGAAAAGGAACATTCCGAATTCTTGGTTGACCTCACACTGCGCATGAGTAATGTCAAAAATATTGGAACCTTATCGCGCCTTTTCAACTAATTTTTTTGACGTTACATAAGGTTTGTTGTTAAGGTTGGAATTTATAAGGCCATGCTTTCAACCCCCTATATGTTACTTTTTGATGTATAATTAGTGTAAGCAAAAAAACAAAAGATAAAAATGTCGAGTTTTAACGGGTGCGAAGAGCGTCCAAAGTTTTTGTATATAACTCATACGCAGTATTGCCTATCATAAATTTGTTTCATGATCGGCGATGATTTTTAATCAAATTTGAAAAATATTTGATGACTACTATGTTTGATTTGCTTAGTTTTTTTATACTCTGTACCGACCTCATGAAGTGTATACCTACCTACATATATCAGATCTCATAGGTGATAACAGATACTGGTTCGACGTTGCAACACAACAGTCAAATCAAGATTATTAATTTGTTCCCTCCTTATGAATATCTCCCGCTTTGTTAACATTCTTTTTTAGAACAACATATTCCTGGTAAAGGTCACTAATTTATTGACGCACATGATGTATGGGTCGTATGGGATTTTGAGCGATGTCAATTGACGAGCCACCTCGTTCGCACTTTCCATAACTGCAAGAGGTTTGCATCTTGTTCCATGCAAAAATGCAGATAACACACACCTTTTTGTTGGCAAGGTGTCCTTGATAGGCCGGAAAAAAACTACCTTCTGTTGCCATATCTCCACAAATGTAGTTACCTTTTTAAATTTCAAACAATGACAGCAATTGAAATGATCTAAAAATTTGAAAATTTCTTCATGGTGAGCATGTCGTATGATTAACATTTTTCAAAACTTTTAGACCCTGTCGCGCCCATTTAAAATTCAAATAAATTTGTTTGATTTTCACAATCATTAAATATACAACTAATATTAGCTTTGGGAATGCTGAGACCATTATTTTTTGCATTTCGACGCTTTTGGGGTCCGTTCTAAGGCACACAAGCCTAATTCCTACACAATACGTTCCGCTTTTCCAATAGCTTCACCTTTCCCATTACCTCCCTCTTTCCCGTCCCACAGCTGGACTAAGGTGTCATTCGGACCGTGCCAAGAGTCAGCCTAGCTGGAGGCCCGAGACAGCCACTCCTCGGCTTCGTTAGAGATACGAAAGTCACAGCAGTGCGCATTAAAAAAATCCATAAAAATGGAACAAACTCCTTTTTTCGATCTCTTTTGTTCCCTTTCAACTCACTCAAGGAACACTGTGATTCAGGCGCGCCCCCGCTTTGGACAAAACCTTAATTATTTTCTCAAAAATTAAACTATTTTTAAGCTAATTCGAAAGTTTAAATACACAAATTAAGGTAGCCTATTGCTTAGATATGTTTACGAATATAAATTATACAATTTCGTGAACTTTGTAAATTTTTCGCAAACCGAAAAATGCAATAAAGTTTGACTAATCATTTTTAAAACGATATTGAACAGGTTTATACTTATCTTTTTAGGCTGGAAAAGTTTTCTATAAAACTCTTCACTTGGTCCTTTAAACGAAAATTGGATAAGCCCCGATCGATAAATAGTAACTTATGTGTAAGTAGTCTAGGTTTGTTTGTGTACACCTTAAGCGAAAAAATTATTTTTTAGGTGAACTTTAGGCCTAGCACAGATTTTAAAGGTTTTAAAATACAGAAAAAATTATTAATATAATATTTAAAAAACGAATATCTTAATTTTTATATTTTTCTTTTATTTGAGAACGTATATGAAAACTTTATCCAAATGATGTCCGATTGGTTTAAACTTGGTAGAAATATGAAAAAAAAAAAATTATTCAAAACCTAATATACACAAATAAATATTATGATTTTCAAAATGCGAATTTTTCGATACTAAGTGTAAAAAATATTGATTTTGCTCGCTATCATCCCTATCCCTTGCTATATATTATATGTAAACGATTAAAATAAATACATAAGTTTGATAAAAATTTGACATCCTGCACCTATATTGTAAATTTTTGGTGCACTAAAAGTACAAAAAGATCGATTGACCGATTAAATTCTAATTTTGAAATAACAGAAAAAATTTTGTATTAAATATATTTTGACCAAAAATGCAATGCAGGTGCTTGATAGGAAACATTTTTGACGAATTTTTGACTTTAGCGTTCTATAACACCGGAACCACTCAATTAATTTTATTGAATCTGCACTTGATAACTTGAAAACAAAAGAAAAATGATTATTAAATTTTGAGCAGTTGAAAAGTTACAGAGTTTTGTTGAAGGCAAAACGATTCTGAACCACAGTGCGGCGGCTATCATCTGTTTGTCTTTTAGCTGCGTTGCTTGCAAAAGTTTGATACAAAATGCGACAGAGGGCACTCTTGATCGGCTGACTGATTTCAACTTTGAACTTAAATCTTCCCAACTGAGAATCCCAAATCCGCAAGTGTCGCCTAGATAGAAAACAAGCAAAATTAAAAAATGATAATGGGATACGTTCGGTATTTCAAATCTGAGTTGGGAGCGCGTCGAATATTTATAGCAGGACAAAAATGCAATAATTGGTGCAGGCCCGGACAAAAATTCCATTAAATCGATTCAAAACCAATTTTTACCTTAACCGGTAACAATTCTTGGTATCAATATAATTCTCGAGAGTATCAAGTTGATATATATATCTATTCATTTCGATGATCTTTATTGTACACTTGAAATGTGTATTATAATTTTGCCTAGAAGTTTGCAACGCATAGAAGGAATTATCTCCGACCACATAAACTATATATATTCTTGATCAGCATGACGAGCTGAGTCGATTAAGCTTTGTCCGTCCGTCTGTCTGTCTGTTTCTACGCGAACTAGTCCCTCAGTTTTGAAGCTAGCGAGCTGAAACTTATCACATTTCTTTTGTCTGCACGCTGCTAATATGTCGGATCCGACCGGATCAATTAGCTACTTCTTGTAGCTGCCATACAAATAATCGATCGAATAGCTTATGGCCTATATTGCCTCGATGAAGGGTGCTGTCACATGTGTTACCGACCATCGCGGTTTTTCGATGCATGTCTTAAGTACACATTTTATAAGTCCGTTTCCCATATAATTAAAATCTTAAAAAATTCTATCGAGTGGTTTTCCATTAATTCCATTTTCTAAGTTAGACCTCTAAGGGCGGTTAATACTTGTCCATTTGGTATAACAAAGGTGGGTACTGCCTCTAACTTTGGTGAATTTTCCAAAATTTTAGCTCTCATATTTTTTTAACCAGCAACAGAGGTTGTGGCTTTGTGTTGCTAGTATAAAAGTGCCCATTAAACGCGAACTTGACGTGCTGAAAAAAGCTGGGTATGAGGTGTTGCTACCTGATGCCTCTAGTTTCATATTTTATTGGTGCCAACCCGGGGCTATTTTAAGTGTTCCACAGTGCCATATTAATTTGATATCGAATACCACATTAATCTGATTCTCAAATAACTTATAGGGAAAAAAATATAAAGTTTGATCTTTTGTTGGATGTAGGATGAAATTAGTCAGAGCAAAGGCTGACTCGAGGTCAGAACCGAGGCCTTATTTGTATTTTTTGTTTTATTGTATTTTTATCCCAGCCCTTCAAGTACAAATCTGAATTATATTGATTGTGCTAGCCACTGCTGTCATGCAAGGAGTTTATCGAACGAAAATTTTGCAAAAATCATAAAAAAAATAAAATGTCTTTTTATTTTGGATACTTGAGAAAAAACGGCCTTTGGATAAACACACTTACAACAATCTTACAAATGGGTCTTCCCAAAGAAATAAGTTTCTGTCAATTTTTTGAACCATAAGTACGGAATAAGAACTTTTCGTACAGATTTGGGAGAAAGCCGGTACGTTTTCCTTAAAGAATTTCGGCTGATCGGGGGACAGAAATGTGTTTTTTAGAATTTTGTAGGGATTGCTGTACAATTAACAGATCAGAATAATAATTTTTCAAACAGATTAAGAGGAAAGCCGAGGCGTTACTTAATAAGTTTTTAACACTATTTCAGACTGCCGGGCAATCCTAGAACGGAATGCGATTCTTAATAATTTAGTACATTTCTAAGGATTTTTGGAAAACTTCCTGGAAAATGGAAATATAGTTTTCAAGCAGATTTTACTAATTTTCTTAATGTGATTTGCATTTACGGCTCCAGCATGGCGCACAAGCATACGGCTGCAAATACAAAATACACTCAATCTGTGAATCGCTGCTCAACTCGGGCCTCAACAATTAGTGCGTGTTTTTGTGAAAATGTTGTTGGACGGTTCTAAAACACTAAATAACACCACGTGCACTGATATCTCTTTTGCTTCATTCAAAAATGTGTCGGTCTCATAAATGTATTTCCATATCCCAAATCCTAACCCACTGTGTCTTGTTTACCATGGCCACCAACTAAATGGCGCTGCTGCTGCTGCTGTTGTCATGTTGCTGATAGGTTTCTTGGCTTCCTGAAATCAACTCTTAATGCCTGACTCATACCCTGCATATGGACGCCAAGCGGCGCATTTCAGTGTCATTGTTTGGCTTTGGCTACCAGTTGCCATTTCGAATTGCCAGCTGCAATTAAGCGCCTGACAAAATGACTGACAATTCAACTGTCTGTCTCCGTCTACGACTCCGTCTCCTTGGCTGCCTTTTGGGTAATTGCTAATCCCGCTAACGAGATGTCGACTGTCCGGTGGGCGTCGCATTAGATTTCAATATCGCAACTGGCGACCAAAAGTGCCGAGTTAATGTGGCCAATGATTGCGTCCAATGATTGATTGCCAAAGATATGCAAACTCTCCAAGCGAAGGAGTGAATGATCGAGAGTAAAATTGCAAATGAAACTGAAATTGGTGCGAGCCTCTGCAAAACGGGCAACAACAACAACTGGTTACCTGGCCAGAGTCTCAAAACGTGACGCTGCTGACCCACTGAACCCAGCAGCCCAGACAGCCATTGGTTACAGTGGGTGGTTCGGTTGGTGCTGGAGCTGGAGCTGGAGCTGGTGTTGTTGCTCCTTTGGTCTCGGGTGCAAATTGCACACAAAAATATTGAAATCCACCTAAAATACGAATAATGTTCGTGCATAAAAGTTTATTGATTTTAAGCGATATTAACTCAAGAGTTGCATAATTATTTAATGTTGCATATAAATTTCTATTATGGAATTGGGGTCGGTTTCCTTTATTTGCTGGGGATCAGAGTGGGTAAATTGAGTGGAGCATTTAATTGAGGAAGTGGAGCAGGTAAAATATTAAAATATCTCCGTCTTTTATTAACCTTGATAAAAATTCGTGCAGTCTTACATTTCCTGCATTCTTTCTTCTAACCAAACCATAAATCCCATCCAGAACTCAATTGCCCACTTCAAACATTGACAGAGCGTACAACTTCATAAACTTCAACGCCAACAGCTAACAACATATTGCAATTTGGCCAAATTGCGGCGACTAATTGGCACGTGTATACGAAGGAAATCCAAATACACATGAAGAGAATTCACTTAAAATGCAAATTTTGCACACACGTGCGATACAGCCAGTTACCTCCCCATAGAAGGTGGCTCTCGATCGTAATTTGTTGCCAACACAATTGCTCCGCAACATGTTTACGCAACATACAAACAAACATACCAGCGAGGCTGGCAGAGGCAGCAGCAGCAGCTCCAATTTAGATGAAGACATAAAATTGACTTTAGCACCCAAGTTTGCTGTAGTCTGTTTGGGTTTTAAGTGCATGTTTCCTTTTGCGGCATGTTAATGGCTTAATTTACAATTTGGGCGGCACAAATGAACCACATTGAAATGGCAGGGAAAGCCGGAGAGCCAACGCAATTTCTTCTTCGTCACAAAAAAGAAAAGAGTTTCCCACTAGATGAATGCAATTTATGTGCAATACGTGTAAATAAACCAAATTGGTCACGTTTTGGCCATTGAAATTAAATTATTCAGACAAACTAACATGTCGAATACCATAAATATGGGCAATTTATTTGGCAGCCGCAAAACAGGCTGAAATTTTGGCCGGAGAAGCCACTGTGCCAAGATCAAGGAGGTCAGTTGCAGTCATAATTCAATGAAATTTAATATAAAACATTATGACCAACTGCACTTTACAACATTTACAACGACACGCCACACACACAGAGACGGAGAGAAACGTGCACGTTAGAGCTGAAACTCTTTCGTTAAGAATCTGAAAAAAAACTTTGAAATAAACTTTTATTGATCAATGAAAAACTTTACCTGGAGATAAATGTGTTAACATCAAGAAACAGCTGCCTTACGAGTCGTATTTATAAGTTTTTATTATTAAATTTGAAATTAAACGATTTATCACAATAATTTAATTAAAATTTAAAAACGTTTTTAGGTCAAAAATTAAGATTTATTTGTTTAATTAAATGAAAATATCACAATACAAATTTTATTAATTTGTAAATTGTGTAATAATAATATCTTTTATAGTATTTGAAAGGAAAATTATAATTACGACTCAATTATTCTGTAAGGACCTTATAAATATTAGTGGGGACGGGACAGTTAGTTTCTTTACTTACGAGAGGTAAATATAAAGTAGACATTTACGCCGCCTATTTTTTTGACCCCCTACGCCGCCGCCGACGACCAAGCTATCGGCGTAAACCTCTAATATAAAGTTGGTCGTTTAGAATCACTTACCAAAGCAAATTGACCTATGTACTCGAACTAAAGCCAAACCAAATAACAAAAGAGTAAAAATTGTTACTATTCATGAAAATAATGTTAATTAATACCTCAGAAGTTATTTAAGCTTCTTGAACTTACAATTTAGAGTGTTGGTAATATGCAGTTGGATAAAGGAAGTGAACTTGGAAGTGGCTCTAAACCATATCTCAGAAGTTAATTAAGCTTTTAACTTGAAATCTGGTTTTAAGGCCAAACTTGGACAAAAGATCGCAAAATTATTGCGAAGCAAAAATAATTTCGAATTTTGAGCAATTAATTGTAACTTTCTATACTATAGAATCTATAGAGATCGACTCTAAGAAACACGGCAGTTAATGAAACGAAGTAGGACTGTGAAGGTACCACTACAGTTCCAACACACACGCAGGCAATTACAAGAATATCTCGCAGGAATGGCCGCAAACGTTGGCATCAGTGTTGTCTATTTGGCCTTTTTCCGGATAGATATATTTTGTTTTTAAATGCTTCAGTCGGAAAAAATGTCAAACATCCCTTATCCGGAATACTGTCCTTTTCTTTAGTTCCCTTATCTGGAAATCTGGTCTTTTAAGACTAAATTGTTAGATGATTTTACAAATCACGTTGAGAGAAAACCATTCGACATTACAGTACGGATTTTATGATTGAGGTTATCAATCAGCTAAAGCAGAGCACTATGGGGAATTTTCCCAAAAATCAGGCATTAATTAATAACTCAAAAACTAAGCAAGATATTGCGGTCTAGTTTTTTGCCTTATGTTATGTATACCGTTGGGCTATATGTGCAAAAAAGTGAGCGTGGTAGCACTTCAACCCGTCTTAAATAAAAAATTTTTTAAAAATTGTTTATCTTGTACAAGAAAAAATTGGTTTTTCTTGCTATATTACAGAAGCATGAATGTACCATTGTAAAATGTAAAATGTAAAATTGGCTTACAGCTCCTCGAACGGGGGGCCAAGCCAAGCTTCTCTCAGTCTCTTGGCGTGTGTGCTTTAAATTTTTCACACAAGAGAAAGGGACCTACAGTTTAACGCCGGATCCGAACGGCAAAGTTTGAGAATTTGCTTTTTCATGGCAAGTTACTTCACAGCTGGCGCCAATAGCTGGTGAAGGTGACCGTATGTGTAAAAGCTATTTTCTAAAGAAAGAAAAAAACTTTTATTATTAGATGTTCAGAGGCGGGATCGAACCCACGACCTCCCGCCTAGCAGTCCAACACACTAACCACTAAGCCACATACGGCCATTACTGACGCATAATAAGAAACAAACTTTTCGGCCGCAATCTTTATGGAATTTCGGGATTCCTGAAAAAGATGCGGCTCTTTTATTGCGATTTCTGTTCTGTTACTACTGTCATTTCTAGCTGGTCAGCTGGTCGATTTTTACTGTTTACGAGCAGCTGTGCTTGCTTCTTCTACTACGTTATCTCCAGCAGCTTGAGTCCTACGACCTCTAACACGCTTTAGCGTAAATGACCATAGAGAACTCCACTCTGGGTTCATGTGCTTCCCATTGGCTTAGAATGTAATTTCTGCGTTCAAATTGTTGCATTATTCTGTTCAATTACCGCGATTCATCTCCAGAATTGCACAAAATATGCTTCCTTTTTTCTTTTAAATATCTTTCATATGCGACTGAAAGACTTTGGCCTTACCCCTCTCAAAAGCAATCAAAAACGAGAAAGGCAAAGCTAACTTCGTCTGTGCCGAAGTTTTGATACACTTGAAAACGCTTGTCTCAACGGTTAGCGAATTCGACCAAACTTCGCAGATCAGCTTAAAAACATTTAATATTACCCATGACCGTGATTGAGAGCGGTAATATTGAGGAAAAACCAGTTTTTCTCATTAAAATCCATTTTTCGACCGATCATTTGTATGGCAGCTACAAGAAGTAGTCATCCGATCCGGTCGGTTCCGACATATTAGCTGTGTGCAGACAAATAAAGATTCTGTGCAAAATTTCAGCCCGATAGCTTCAAAACTGAGGGACTAGTTCGCGTAGAAACAGACAGAGGGACAGACGGACGGACAAAGCTTAATCGACTCAGCTCGTCACGCTGATCAATAATATATATACTTTATGTGGTCGGAGATGATTCCTTCTATGCGTTGCAAACTTCTGGGCAAAATTATAATACACTTTTCAAGTGTATAATAACATCTTCCCAACTCGTCACATTTTTTCATTTGGCATGCAAGTAGGCATTGGAAAAATTAAGGTTGTGTCCTAAAAAGTGAAATTTTGCAAAGAAATGCGCATAAATGCGGTTGAGCAAAAGTGAATCAGAAGCGGAATTGATAGCTCTAAAAGGTGGTAAAAGTTCCAGCTCTAACAAATCTAAACAAAATTTGGTAGGGCTTTCAAAGTTGAATTTTCATTCCCAATTTTTTTTTGTGAGATGAATCACGAATACCGTCAAATACAGGGACGCAACGATTAATTTTTACAGATCAAAGGCACTAAAACATAGCACATACCACAACAATTAGATTCATTCAAAAATATTCGACAAACCTTTCTGTTTTCATTAATATTTGGCAATTAAAAATTGCAGCAGAAAACAAACACTTAATATTGAACTGTCATTCGTTAGCATAACCTGACTTTACCAGCTGCTTACTTAACAGAGCTCTGTTAAATCAAAATTCGTGGTATGTAACATTCAAGACTGATGTATTTGGGGTCTAATGAGACACAAAAAATTTAAGTTTTGAGCACTTTTGGAAAAGGGGTTTATGCCTAATATTTGGCAAAATTCCCCATAGTGCAGAGGTAAGCTATTTAATATTATTAACTATTTTTAAACTACTAAACAATTTTGGATTTATTTTGGATTGCCGGAAAATTATGCTGTGGATCGAATTCTATGATCAAAAAAGGACGCAACTCTGCCGATTTTGGAATTACTTGAAAAAAACAGCAACAAATAAAGATAAATAGTTGCTTAATATGCCAACATCCACCAATTAAAATGGGAAAATTATGAAAATATTTTAAGATTTTGGTTCGAAGTAAGAAAGTATCGGCAAAGCGCAGGTAACAACTTTTCGGACCTGGTAGCTTTGGCCCTGACTCTGCGTTGCACTGGTCGAATGCGGAAGTAGAGAGGGTATTCAGCCAAGCCAATCGGCTATAAATGAAAAAATGCCTTACGATCATAGTAAAATATAAAATCTTTTTGTTCTTTTTCGGCCTGTTTGTTTAGTTTAACACAGGCCAACAAAATGACCATTTCGGTGAGGTCCAGCCTTTTTGAATTAAATTCTCAGTTCTTGTTTTAAAGACATCGCAGTACTTTTGGCTTTTAAAAAATTATGAAGGTTATACTATGCAAAAATATCTGTATTTTTGAGTTTTATGCGACGGTAATCATTAGGGGTGGGACGATTTTTTTTCGCACAAAGCGTATAGCAAAAACGAAATCTACGGTCAATTCTAAGAAAATTTCACCAAGAAACCATGGGTCTACAATGAATTCGCAGTCCGCGCAAATCGACTTCAAATATTTATGTTACATATTCCCAAAAAACAACTTAGAAAGTCCGTGAAGCACGTCTTAATTATACTCTTCAGAGATAAATTTTATATAGAAGCCACACAAAGTGATAAAGAAGTCATAAAAGGAGTCCAGTGCTGCCCATCAACGTTGATCCGGTGCTACCCATCAAAAATTGTTTGTTTTCCTTATAACTCGACTATCGTTCATCCGATCTTTATAATTTCTTTTGCGAATCGCTAAATAATCATGATTTCAAAATATCTTTAGAAGGTACAAACCATCCATCTGCAAAATTGTGGGAGATATGAGGTTTTTTCTGAATTGCGGAGGCGGGAGGGGGCGTGGCAACCGGTGACTTAAAAATCATTCTGCCTGAAAATGAAAGAAGTATTTGTCCTATACATGTCAAACCTCTATCTCTTACCATATCAAAGATCTGTAATTTTATATGGACTTACAGACGGACATGGCTAAACTCTGGAGCAACACTATAGCCGCACCTTGTTATTTCAATGAACGCATAGAAACAGTAGAGCTAGAAAATTTTTGCGACTACCGTTCGAAAGAGCGTTAAAAATCAGAGAATTCAAAGCGATTTGCTTGTTTCTTTAAAGACATCGTCAAAGGGTTGAGCATTCGTCGCGTTATCTGGTTCGTAAAATCGAGTTGGATATCAATAAGGAGTTGGGCATTTTATTTAAACAGGGTCGGTATTGAATTGGCTTAAAAGTAGTTTGATTCTACTCCGACTCCGAACTGGAAAGCTGATGGAATTACGAAGTTAGGAGAACCAGCCAGTTAAGACATTACCATTAATGAAAAATTTTAAAAAGAAATCTGAAAAGTTGATGTGTGTGCTCAAATATTAATATTAACTTGCTGCCAGTTCATTGCAAAGTGCCCAGGTAATGCAGGGTATACAGCTAGTTCTACATAATATAACTTATGTGAATTCATTCGGAGGCAAAAAGGCAAGTCGATTTGTTTCCAAGGAATCTGGTCACACTTTGTTATTTATTTAGTTAATTCTTAAACATTTTACAAATGAAATACAGATTAGATCAAGAATTCACCAAAATTAGAGGATTTTCTTCATAAAATAAAAACTTACTAGACCGAATAGAGTGACCCTGCAAATTTTGCATTTCACAGTCATCTGGGCACACTATTTTAATTTTATATTCCCCTACATAAATATGCAATTTGACTTTTTTTTCCAAATGGAGCAAAGTCGTTTTGATTATTCTGTTTAAAAACCCACCTACTTCTCATTCGCTTAACCCAAATTAGACAGGATGTTAGATATCAGTTTTTTTTGCTTCTCATGAACGAGAGACCGCAGAGCCATATTGATGGCTTATCTGGTGCATTTGGCACGCATGCGTTAATTGTTGGCTGTGGGGCCCCCAAAAAACGCAACACAACGACCGAACAACAACATCCTGCGCGTGCCCCCAAAACATATAATATATCAAATCTAACACTCGAGAGCTGGATATCGCGTTTGCCTGATTGCGGCTGCCTATAAATCACTCGGAACTGAGTTGGAGTCTGGTATTTGGATATTTGTTGTTGCTCGATTGCAATCATCCAGGCAGACAGCACGCACGCGCGTGTAAAGGATAAGTAGGAGTAGAAGTCGGCGGGTGGGTGAAGAACAACTTCATTAGAGGCTAGCGAAAAAAGTCAGTTAGATGGCGATATGAAAAGCGAAAAAATGATTTACGCCAGGCGGACAAGCGAACAAGTCTTTGCACTCATTTCAACAATTTGACAATTAATCAATTGCAGCAACAACAACAACAACAACAACAATTGAGCATTAGTCAGCAATCAGCCAGGCCAATGAAAAACGGCCAAAAAATCAAAGGAAAAATGAGTAGAAAAATGATTCCACTGGGACTAGACGAATCGCAGGTACTCTAGCAGAACTTTGACTAGAACGAAAGAAATATGACACAGTAGACTCGCATATAGCCCTTTGCCAGTAGAGTATGGCCAGTAAAATCTTTTCAGTTTCCAAGTTGGCAATTCTTTTGAGGTCAAACACTCGCTCGCTCGAGTTCAGAACGTGCGGGTGCTTTGCGCACATATAAATATACATACATATATATATAAAAAATCAATCTATCCATCGATTCGAATTGTGTTTTGTGTATGGCAATTGGCTGGGGCTAAGTGACATGTGACATATTGTCAACGCATTGCCTGACGATCATTTGCATAAATTCCAATTGGGAATTGCACGGCTCCACACAATTCTCTGCGTGTGTGTGTGTTTAAGTGTGTGCATGTGTTGACAAACATTGTTGCTACACATGCAAGCCAGCACGGTGACAAAAATGTTGCTGGCTAACAAAATGGCTAATTGTGTAAGCATGGCAAATGTGTTTTTGCATATGTCAATAGTGGGTTAAAACTAATCAGCAATTGTTGATTGTCAGTGGGGAGTGAGTGTGAGTGGGTGGCTGGGTAAGGGAATGGGGGAATTTTCAATCAAGGAAAATTAAATCAAAATCAGCTTCAAAGGTTTCACTTTCGCTTGCGGAAAACTGAAAAAATGGATAGAATATTAAAATTTAGGTACAGAGCCCTTTATGTGTTAAGTTTCAGTTTAGTCACTGTTTAGTCACTCTCTTCCCACCCTCCCACTTCACACACACACAACCCTACTACTGCTACAGCAAATGGTAAAAGCGGTTGACTTTGAGTGAATCTTCAGAATTGATGTCGCAATCGACCATCCAAAAATGTTAGGTGCGAACCGAAAAATATCCAGACGAATGGAATGGAACTATTTCTGCTCCTCACTCTGCGCAGTTTTCAAATAGAATTTATTTTGGTTTCCGAAAAAGCCAGATTGAAATAAAAAGTCTTCCGCAAACAAGTTCTTGTTGAAAAAAGTAGGTGAGTAATACTGTTGTTGTCTTTGACAGAATTAAATGAATCCTCTAGCTTGCAAGTGTCACACAGCTTGGAGAGAGTTTCCTTCAACACAGCGGCAAATCCAAATAGCACGCAGTATCTCAGCTACAACACCCAGTCCAACATTGAAAAGAAATATTGATGCATTTTATTTAAAATTTTCTATTTATCAGTAATTTTTGGTGTTTTGTTCAGGATTTTGCGAAAAATGCAGTATTTTCCAATCTATAAAAGGAACAACTAACAAACTTCTTAGAAAAATAAGTCGAACGCCCGTATCTGAGGCACAAAAATGTTTGGTCCTTCGAGCAGGATCACTTTGCATTACTGGAACTAAAGAATAGAACCCGGTCAAACAACGAAGAACGCAAGGTGCAACATTAGGACATAATGTGCGGTGCGCTGAATCTCCTTTGAAGGAAAAGGGTCCCAAAGCAGCATATCAGCCGAAGGAAATGGTCTTTTCAGGCGGAGTGTTTCAGAATTGCGCTCTTTGAGGTTTGGCCTTTACAAGAACGAATAGATGTTTGTTCAAGAGCGTCATGTAATCAAATTATTCGTTTTACTTATTTCTTAGTGTAGAATCCATTCCTAAGAAGCTGGTTATGTTGTTGATTCTCTTTCCAACTCACGCAAATTCTTGCCCAACTTCTCCTCCTATTTTATACATTTTGGGTCATATTCTCATTCCCCACGCTAACGAGTTCATTCATTCATATCATTAGCCCCCCCCTCCGAACACCAAAAACCTTGCGCCATTATAACACAAATATTTGCTAACAATAAATGCAAAGAAAACGCCATTAAAGCCAGGTCTTAGACTCCATCTGATCTGCGTCTCCGTCCACGTCCCTGTGCCTATTTGGCACACGAATTGGGTTTCCAGTGTTCACTGTGTGTTTGGCTTTGGCTCTGGCCTGAACTCTAACCCTCATTTGCGATCAATTCGTGGCGATTTTGCCAGCCCCGGCGTCTGAATATTTTTCAGTGCCTTCGTGTGTTTCGAACGTGCAAACCAAAATAGTTGCTCACTTTTATGTAATTTCCCTTTTCTTTCGTTTAGACAAAAGCCCAGCGGACTCTGCGGGGTATAAGCGAGCATGAAAGTGATTGGCCATAATTGCATAATCAGGCGCACCAGCAGAATCGCTTCAACAGGTTGAAGCAGAAAAAGAAGAAGAAATGGGGGAAAAAAAGTGAAATTTGACATTGAGCAGGAGCAGCAGCAGACAAGTCATTGACCAGTGTAAACATTGGCAACAACTTGAACAACAAAGAACACATTCAGCATTTTTTAAGGGGAAACAAACATTCTCACACGAAAGACAAATAAAAGTGAATTTATCACGCACCATGACTAATTCGTTGAACGAATTTACGACACTCGGTTAATACGCAGTCAAATGACCAACTTCAGTTGCAAACTCTTGCAATATTTGCCTGCTTTTTTATTTAAATTCAATAAATATTTTATATATTTTTATGAGCCGCCGCAAAATACTGAGAAATTATTGCTTAAGTCTCGGAGGAGAGAAGTGTTTATGTGGTGTTTGGTGGTGGGCTTTGAATGATGCAAGCTGAGCATGCGAACTGCTAGACATATGAAAAAGAGTCACTGAATAAATATCAAGGCTCCCTTTTAGAATCGAACCTCAAACAGTTCCCCAGGGCTGAAAGTTCAATTTAAAAACCATTAAAAAATTTTGGCAATAAATAATTTTAAGACCTTTATGATTTTGTAATAATTAAAACTGAAATCGTAATTTTTTTAATCACCCACGAATTAGAATTTTATATCAAAGCGCTTAAAGGCCTGTTCTTTATGTGATATAAGAACTCAGATGTCGATTTCACAATTTCTGACAAATCGGCCAAAAAACTAATTATGTACGAGTATCTCATACCATGAAGCAGAAAAAACAGCAGCAAATCGAGCCGAGAAATATGGCCCATTGCAATTTCAACAGAAAAACATAAAAAAAGAGCACAAAATATCTGTTCAAAATTGAACATGATAAATTCATAATTGTCCATTCAACGAACACGAACTATAATTCATGTTAGAATAATCGAATTGGACGCCATTCAGAGAGCGACTCACAGAGCCATGGCAATTGAGGACGGCGTCCGACCAAAGCCCAACAACAAATGGCCAACATAGGTCAGGCGTAACGAGTCATTCATGTTGCAAATGTTGTAGTCGGAGCTAGCAACTGGTATAATTTTTTTTCTTTTGCTTTGCGGCAGTTGCCCATTTTCATCTAACAAGCCTTGTGGCACCCGCATAAGTCACACTCCGTTTGCAGGGAAGGGGGAAACCTCTAAAGATTTTCCCCCAATGCGGATTCTAAGACAGTGAATATGCAAAAAAACTTTCAGTTTCACAGCTAGAGAGAGAGAGAGAGAGCGGGGGTTCGGGACGGCAGGTGGCGCCACCACGATTGGCGTCACGTTTCGATTTCGACTTGGCTGCTGTGTTGGCGATTAATACGCAAAACGCTTTGGCATCTTAAATATTATGGCGTGAGTTATTTCCAGCGGGGGGAAGAGGCAAAGGGGTAAGAGATTAATGTGAGTATTGCCAATCAACATTTATATTTGTGAGCTTGGCATTTGTTGAGTTATTTAGATAGAGGATTAAAAAAGGGGGGAGATATAAAAAACTAGAAATGCATGCAACTAAAATGTTGCTAAGACATGATCAGAAATCATTTGGAAAAGAAGATGTTATATGGGGGAATTTGGGAAACTTGAACTTAAATATGACAAGCTGTGAAAAAAAAATATGATGGTGGATTGCCTTAAAAGAGGTCTTAGAAAAAATTTCAGGCAATAACAAAGACCTTAACTACAAACAAATCGTCAAAAGAATGTTGAAAGCATTTCAAGCTTTAGGTTATCTAAAGAGTTTAAATGAAAACTTTTTTCCTTCCTACCTCGACAACACTCAGAAAAAAAAGAACTTTGTGCTTGAATCAAGTACGAACGGTGTCAATAGTACGGTAAGTAAGAAAATACTTGATTCAGGTACAAAATCCTTATTTCAAGTACGATTTTTTCAACCCCGAAATACTTGTTGTCTGTCTGTATGAACGCCTCGATCTTTAAATCTATAAGAAATAGAGACACAAATTTGTACATGTACATTTGTCCGTACCGTGATCAAGTTTGTTTCAGATTTCAAAATGTCCCCCTCCTCCCTTAAAACAGAAAAAACTGTCACAGCCACAATTTTAAAGTTACAGCCTCGTGTCTGAATATATATTATCATAGGCCTTATATTATTACTTATTTATTCTGAAAAGCGCTATAAGATTCAAGCAAAATCAACAATTTTTAAAACAACACATTAAAAAAAAAAAAATTAAAACTAAAAAAAAAGATAAAATTAAAAACGAAATGCTCCTACGGGGACTTGATCCAGGGTCGAGCTCTTGCGGCCGGCCAAATAAAAAACCGCGATGGTTCATAAATATGCTTTCGCCGCGACTTGTAGCTTATGGAGAATAGTCGAGTCGGTTAAACTGCTCGTCCAACTGTGTATGTTTCAGTCTTCGAGGTACCGAGTTCAAGTCCCAGCAAAGTAAATAAAATACAAAATAGTTATCTGTTATGTGACTAACTCAAAATAAATCACATCTTAGAAAAAAGTGGGTCGGGTGGCTGATGGTGAGTGAGGACGGGTTGTCCCGGAGTCTCGGTCGTGTGTCTTTCACAGCCAAACCTCCACCCCCTTCAATTATTATTTTTAGTCTTTTATTTTGAGAATTATTCGTACTTGGATCAAGTACTGAAACTCTTGAGTCAAGAATGTCAGGACAAAAAATTCACACTTGGATCAAGAACCTCGCTCTTGGATCAAGAATTATTGCTCTTACCGTACTTTTGAGAACGAATGCTCTTGATTCAAGAGTGAAATTCTCTATTTTTTCTCTGAGTGTAGTGGTTCCGGCAGAGGCCAAAAATAAAAAAAGGAAACTCATATACTACCCAGAAAAAATACGTCGAGATATTTTCAATATTTTAAATCTTGGAGTAAGACCGGCACGAGCCTGAAAATTCAATCTCGAGTTCCAGGATATTCTACACATTTCAATCTTTTAAAGATTGGTCCATGCCTTTCGAACCTGTATCATTCCAAATGTGCTTACTACAATCCCTTTCGAGATCACATACCCATAAAAAACTATTTCTAACATAAATTGGAGAGCGAAGAAATATAAGTAGCCTTTCAGACACCCTGGAACAACCGATGGATACGGTGGTGTGCGCTCAGATGCCGTTCCATTGATGTTTAGTGCGAATGGGCGTGTGTTCGAGTCCCAGTGGAGACAAACATGTTTATATTTATTTCTTTGTTTTTCAGAAGTCTTAAATTAACCGAAACTGGTGTGGGTGATCTTTGAAGTGTATGGGGATGTTCTATGGCAAGTTGCGTGGCGGAAGAAAGGAAGAATAGTTTTCAATCTTGAGATCAAACCAATATTACATATCGAGCTTAAGTTAATTTAGAATAGGCATAGAATTATCCAGATTTGGGATTAAATTGTGCTCGAATTTTTTGCACAATTCAATCTTTTATAGGTTTACCCCGGATTTATGTAATCCTTCTAAGGATTAAAAAAGTCGGATCAACTCAATCTTTATCCAGATCGGGTCAAGCATATCCGGGATTACGTTGTTTTCATTGCTGCTTCGGATGGATTTGATTCCATATGGATTGATTTTTTTTTTTTTGAGTGTATACAATGTTCTATCGAAAGTTGTTGGCAGGTATAAATTTAACCAAACTTCTGGGAAAAATTATAATACACTTTTCAAGTGTATAAAAAGTTATATTAAATAAAGTCTCATGTGTTAGCTTTCCGCAAACTCGGTTAAAATTCTGTAAAAAATTTTTAGGATGATCAGATCAGCTGTGAAGTCAAGACCAAATCCAATATCGAATATAAGAAACAGTTTTAACACTAATGAATACTTTAATTCAAAGAAAGACCTCCTACAACAACAACTTCATGCGCATATTGGCAATAATAATAACTTTAATCAAAACTGTTCCGGTTTCCCCAATAAGTGGGAGCGGAATTGGTAACTGTTGCCTTTTCTAACTAATGATTTTCATCATACGGCAAAAACAGTCTATAAACCACTTGGCGCCCAGTCGTTTTTCGTGAACACTCTGACATATTCGAAAGATAATCTGCCAACTGGTAGACCCTTAATTTTGATTCTAGAATCTAATCTAATGTTCAACACCTTGCACAACTCGACGGGTTTTTTTATCTGTGGCTGTATGTTAACACGCTTAAACTCTAAGTTTCTCATTAATTTTGCATTTTGGGTTTATTTTTTTGGCCAACATGATTTAGACTCAAGCTGTAACAGCAAACTCATAAATAATATAAACAACAGCACAAACCGCGCAAGTAAAGCGATAATAATTATTTATGAAATATGCACGCAAAGCAAATTTTTAATTAAATTCGTACATGCAAACGGAGTTGGAGCGGGTCAAATCGATGGAGTGGCTGACCAATTTGGTCGGTGGCCTTTTGAGCCTGCCGCACTCAGAATGTTTATTAATATTTTGTCATAATTTCCATTTGGGCAAACGTGAGAAATGGTTGCAGCAGCAATCTCGAGGTGTTGTTGTGACAAGCAACATTAAAAAATGCTCAGCATAAATCGCTGATAAATGCGATAGCGATGCGGGTCAAGTGCAGAAATTTAATTAAAACCCCCAAGAGGAGGCGGAGGAGGCGAACCTATCAGCGCTTTTATCGCAGTCAACTTTAGAGCAATTGCAAATTTATTGACACACTCACGCATTAAAATCATTTATGGAACGCATATCAATGGCCCACGATGCCGATAAAGAGACCCGCTCTGAATTTATTAAAATGCAATTTTCACATTGCTCTAGCAATAGTCTTTTTTTTTTTTTTGTCCATTCGTTTGATTTTCCATGTTGCCATTTGCCAAAACGTTCAACAAGTGGACCTGGGGACCTGGGCGAGCCTCGAGTTTGGAGCCAAAGTGTTGGTAGTTGCCTGTTTGCCTGGCGTGGCAATACAATCAATTTTTAATAAATTGTAAAAATCTTTTTGCGGATGGCTGTGGAGCGGTGGTGTGGTGGTGTGACGGTGTGGGCAATAGCGTTTTGCATTTTCATATGCATTTTGTTATGTTGTGCATTTATTGCGTGGCATTATTTAATGTCAGGTTGTTGATATTTTTACAAATGTCTTTCAGGGTGATCAAAGCACTAGGAAGTGGATCAAAAGGTGGGGGAATATTATGATGGTGTTCTGCCTAAATCTCTATTTGAAAAGCCGCTCCCCTCCCTGGTAAAAACAGAAACTAGTCTATAGTTGCTCCATTCCCACACTCATCAAGCACAATCTCCCCATTTCAAATCATTTTTAAATTCCGTCTTTATTATGCCACACATCTGATATCAATTTGCTGAGTAGACGATCCATCTATTTGCCACACACACGGTTTGCACTGAAAACACACAAAAAACTTTCATTCATTAGTCCCCCGCCCCCATCTCTACCCCCTCGTTGCATTTATGATGCTGTTTACACCAACCAAAACCATTTGCAAAAATCCATCAAAAATCCATAAAAATAATGCTTCATCTCCTTCGCACTAACAGTTAAAAAACCAAAAACAAAAATCAAAAAGCACAAAACTTGTCCATAAAACTTGCAATTAAGCCTCGTGAACGCATATCTAAAAATGTCGCTTTGGTTGGGGCTGGATACGTTGGAGACTCGACGTCTGCAACAATTCTGTTTGGCGGGTTTCAATTTCGGTTTCAGTTGCAGCTCGTTAAAATCGGGCTTATTAAAGGCGCGCGCTTCGTTTATGGCACATGAAAATCATTTAATCGATGGCCAAATACGGATTTCAGAGGAGACGCAGACGCAGCCGCAGCCGCCTACGCCTCTAATGACAGTCAGTTTGAGTTGAGTTGACAGTAGTCACAAATCTGCAGACAATTGCCATGAAGCGGTTATTAAATGCCATCATCATCATCATCCTAAAGTCTGGCTAATTATGAGCGTCTTGGAGGGGGGTAAGCTAATTGCTGAACAATTTCAATTTGTATTTTGTACGTAAGTCGAGTTCATAAATATGCAAGTGGCAGAATGCAACAAAGCCAAACGGAGAATTATTGAAAGCTAATTAGTTGAGAGCCAAAGTGAGTGAGAGCTGCTTTGGCTATGCATTTAATTTATAATATTATCGCAAGTGTTTAAAATCGATTTAAATTAATTACATGTTGGCTAATAATTTAATTGCTTTTCAATTTACGAGCGGATAATCTATGTGGAAAATGGGGGGCTGGTTGAATTGGGGTACTCAAAACGCGGGTGAACACAACATATTCAAAATGGTCATTATAAATGAGGAATTAATTGGCTTCTGGGTCATTCCGTTTTTAATCGATCGGTTTTTTAAATTCTCAATTTTGGATTACATTATGTTTTTGCCGACTTTTTAAAATGTTTATAAATTACCAAAAAAAAATTTTTTGCAGACCCGTAAATCACCTTTTTGTTGGGAGTGTTGAGATCTTTTTTTTATTAAAGTCAAAAATCGTGAATTTTTAAACCGTTTGGTTTAAAAAACAATGATTCTTATGAAAGCCGATTAAAGCCTTTTTTCCGACCATTGTCTTCGATTAAACAAGCAATTTTCAAATTACTTCAAACTTTAAACGCATTTATCTCGAAACCACGTTCTTCGAACTGGCAGCCATGATATCTCCAGTTCCACTTAAACGATTTTGATAATTCATCATGAAATTGATCCAGAATTGTCACGATTCTGATCTGACCCCCAATAATAAATTAAAAAAAAGCGTAAGTTAAAGTCGGCTCTAACCGACTTCGATATACCCGTTACTCATGAAAAAACATGTTTAACAGTGTTCCTGCGTTTCTTAGGGTGACCACCCGAAAAGTATGCAACATTACTTTTTAGGTTAAGTGGGGTGGTAGAGGAAGGGGCTTGGTTCACTTTTTTGCTCACAGCTTGAGAACCGTTCATCCGATCTTTATCATTTTTTCGGCAAATCTTCAAAACTGTAGGAGATA
This sequence comes from Lordiphosa clarofinis, assembly GCA_018904275.1. NCBI lineage: Eukaryota > Metazoa > Arthropoda > Insecta > Diptera > Drosophilidae > Lordiphosa > Lordiphosa clarofinis. Next base: position 1,358,319 of record JAEIGQ010000026.1, read on the forward strand.
TAACGTTTCGGTTGGTTTTCGCAGGGCTTAGGTTGAGCCCAACCTCCTTGCACCAATTAGACGTGGCTTTCAGACCCCTCTGGACTATGTCACATAGGGTTTCTTCGTATTTTCTTCTCGCAACGATGACAATGTCATCAGCATATCCTTGGCATGTTATGCCCAGGGCGGCGAGTTTTTCTAGGAGCTCATCCACTAGTAGGCTCCACAACAGTGGGGAGAGAACTCCCCGCTGAGGGCATCCTCTAGTTGTGGTGACTGTGATGGTTTCTTCACCTGCCATTGCAGAGGCTTCTCTGCATTGTAGGAGTGAATCTACCCATCTGCCTACTGTAGGGTTTATTCCTCTTCTGATCAGGGCATTCTTGACAGCACTATGGGATGTGTTGTCGAATGCTCCCTCAATGTCTAGGAAGGCGCATAGAGCCACTTCCTTGTCTACTATTGTTTTCTCGAGCATCTTCCCGAGTTGATACAATGCCGTGTCGGTCGAACGGCCTGCTCTGTACGCGTGCTGTGTTGGTTGGAGGGGTGCCTCCTTTAACAGCGTGCTTCGTATGCTATTGTCCACTAGCTTTTCAATCGTTTTCAGTAAAAACGATGTCAAACTAATGGGTCTGAAGGACTTTGGGTTAGTTATATCCTTCTTCCCTGCCTTGGGGATGAAGACTACCCTTGCTCTGCGCCAGGCACTATCCCACGTGCCCAGTTGCCAGACTGCTGGTGATGATCTTCCTGAGGACGGGTAGGAGTATGTCCTTTCCTTCCTGCAGGAATGCTGGATAAATGTTATCCGGTCCGGGGGATTTGAAGGGCTGGAATGTTCCAATTGCCCACTCAAGTCTGCCTGCGGACACCACTTTCTTGGCTTCTGCCCAGTCGGAGCTGCGAGGCTGGTAGCAGTGCTCTTGGTCGACACATTCTTCCGCGGGGATGTTTCCCGGGAAGTGGGTGTCCAACAAGAGACGTACTCTCTCCTCGCTGCTCACTGTATAGGCATCATTAGCCTTTTTGAGCGAGATGTTGCCATCCGGGCTTTTCTTGGCCAGGACTCAATGCAATCTCGCTCCTTCTTTCGTGTCTTCTATAGACTCGCAGAATTTCCTGTAATTCTTTCTTTTGGCTTTCCTAATCTCACTATTGTATAGTGTCAGGGCTTGCTTGTACTTATGCCAGTCCCCATTCTTTTTGGCTTCATTAAAAAGAATTCGGGTCTTCTTTCTGAGTTTCTCCAAGGTAGGATTCCACCAAGGGGCATAATTTTCTTTTCTCGATTCGCTAAGAGGGCAATTCTCTTCGTAAGCATCGATTATACTTTTATTTAGTTCGTCGACTAAGATTTCTAGTTCTAGGGGATGTTTCGGTGCCCGAATCCTAGGCATATTATTTCCTAGCGTGGAATAGAAGCCTCCCCAATCTGTCTTACGGGGATTCCTGCTAGGGATACTCTGCTGTGTGCTAGCTTCCAATCTAAATTGGATAATTCTATGGTCCGACATAGATTCCTCTAGTGAAACCTGCCAATCCTATATAAAAGGTTTAATTGACTTGCTGGAGAAGGTGAGGTCAAGAACTTCCTCCCTCACTCGAGTTACAAATGTCGGGACAGATCCTACATTACATATTTCCAGGTCGAGCCTGGATAGAAATTCTAGTAAGCACTCACCTCGATCGTTTACATCGGAGCTTCCCCATGCGACGTGGTGGGCGTTTGCGTCACATCCGACAACAAGCGGCAGGCTTTTGCTCCTGCAGTATTCTGCCAGGGCCGACACCTCTTGGGGGGGACACATTCTATCTCCAGCGAAGTAGGCAGAGGCTATGACCGTGGTCTTTCCCTGCTTTGCTTCGGTGGTCGCTATCGCGACGCAGTCCCTGGAGAGAAATTCTGAAAGGATAGTAAATTAATAGTAACTTAAAATAGTAAAAATAGTATTTAAATACTTATTAAATTAACAAAAGTTACTAAGTTTTTATTTAATTTTTAACTCTCACAAATTGAACTTGGTAATGGTAATGGCGTCGCAGGTGAATGCAAAACTTCAGATTTGATAAAAGTCCTGTTTCACTTTATCCTTACATGTATTCCTTTAACTTTTTTGCTTTTTTTCAATCAATTCTGACAAAGTCGCGATTTTAAATTTTAATATTTTTACATTTCCACTAAATTTCCATTTTAACCACTTGTCGTTGGCAGTAGAAATGGGAATGGATTGAGTGTACTGTTTAAAAATACACACACACAAAAATTCCATAACTTAGTTTCCATATTTACTTCAAAGGCTCCCAAATTCTAAAAATTTTCGAAGATTTTAAAAATAATTATAATTGAGTTACATTAAAGCTTCCGGAGATTGAACATGTACGAGCCTGTTTATGCCCCTTTTATAGACTTGGAAAAATATGTATAATGTGTCTCACGATATAAATATCCACAATATGAAAAAATTCATAAATAGCAGCACACAAAGGACCCAAATTCCCAGAATTCAAAATCATTTATAGTTAGATTTACCGTTGATGAGCTGCATTTCAGCCAAGCAATTCCATACTTTGCTTTTAAGTGCGCTTTTATATTTGTTGAGTTTCCACTGGTTCCTAAAACTTTGATGCACAGTTTGCACTGCGATTTCTGTGCATAAAATTTAATTAAATAGCTTTTAAAAAATTTTGTCCTAAATGTCCAGAGCACAAGTAACAGCCATTCGCAACAGTGCGACCGAGCGCTAAAACAAAAATATCGGCGAAAAATATCACCCAAAAATATTTGATTTCCGATATATCGCCTCTAAAAAATATTCGATAATGATATTCGTCATTTTGGGCAAAAATATCGATATTTCGATATATCGATAATATTTTCGACAGCCCTACTTTTTACTCTACGAGTAACGGGTATAAAAATAGAGGCAAGCTAGCTTCGGCTCGACCGAAGTGTACATACCCTTGGAGCATGACATATGCCTGCCAGTTTGTTATATGGCATTTATAAGATATATCAATCCAATTTTGAGAAAATTTTGAAAACAAAAAAGTTGTTCTCACTAGAACGTGTTTTTCGACCGATCTTAATCAAACTTAGCAGAATTCTGTGGTAGCTTATAATATTGATCAGTAACAAGTTTGGGAGCGATAGCATTGAAAACAAAAAAGTTTTTTCTACTAAGACGTTTTTTCAAAACCGTCTTTTGTACGGCAGCTATACTATACTAATTCAAAAAGTCTGAGCCTTTGCCTTGATTTTATCTCCCATTTATTAATATCTTTACTTACACCATTAATTTTTTTTAAGAACTTTTTACTCCTGTCTAGCCATCCTTTCCATAATAGTTTACTGATTTGAGTTGCAGTTCAGTTTCAGTTAATAAATTTCCCCTAGACTTCAGTTGGAATTCCTCGTGGCTTTGACATTTCATTGCATTGGCATAACTCTTTCAAGTTTATTTGCTTTTCACTCCTCGGCATGGAATTCATCAATTCCTCAAAGTCAAAGCAATTTCCAGGCAATTTAATTAGCCATCAAAAAATGTCTTCTGGTATTTGGTAATCTCAGCTTTTTTTCGCCATGGCAAATAAAAATGCCTCACTTGTTCAGTGCGGACGCCCGATTAATTATGAACAGCTGAAAGCGCGCCATTAACATGAAAAGTCAAATCTATCTAAATATTTGCTTTGGGCAACAAGTTCGCTTGGACGGTGCAATGTGGTTAAGGCTCCTCCGAGTTGGCCAAATGTGCCAGTTGGCAAGTCATTTTTATCGCCCCGCAGTAATCTGAGCTGCACGAATGTGCTTGGCCTGGGCAGACGGACGGCAAATATATAACATGGCATCATTTGCTGCCAGGCGCGCGTTTGCTTGTTGTACAATAGTTGGGGCACTTCCTCCTCCAACTAACTGCTTGGGAATGATGATGCAACTATATTTTTAGTGTTTTTTTTTGTGTCGGTTGGCAAGTGCTGACCCGACCAGTTTGTGCATAGAACATGTTTTGGGAAACAAGTCCTTTAACTGGGTCACTAAGGCAGTGAGGCTGGAGATGGAAGCAGACTAATTAAAACAAAAGACTTAGGCAACGAACTTGAAAAGTTTTATCATCATTTTAATGAAAATTCCATCTTCTCACATCTTTTACTACTGTTCATTTCTAGATATTCCCCTGCATCGATTTGCCCCCGTTCAAGCTGAGCTTATCCAATGTACATACATGTCGATCTACAAGTATGATTGTCATTTGCCGCCGGCACATCCTGCCCAGACTCTGGCTTGGTGGGTCTCGCGGCGGCTTGCAGCTTGTTGTCTTTATTAGCGCAGAGCTCATAAATCAAAGCGCCAGCTCTCAGCAACTCACATGTGGCCCTGGCTAGTCGTCCGTCCCACCCCACCTCCGCTTCCCAATGGTTTCGTTTACTTTACATGCGCATAAACGACGTTGACTGCCCCGGCAATATTTCAAAATTAATCCAACTGCCAACGATGACGAAGTGTGGCTCACTTTCCAAGCTTCAAGTATTTGTCTAGTTTTAGTTTTTCTTCATAGTTGCCAGGCAATTCAGTTCATAAAAAATAGAAAACAAAATAAATCAATTGCCCGGCTTTGTCTGTGTGTGTGTGTGTGTGGATTGTGGCTAGCCAGTTAAGTCAGGAGATATTACTCAATTTTATGCCCGTGGGGGTGCTCATCGCTGCTTGGCAAACTGGAGAGAAGGATCGTGGCTTGAACTGTCCCTATTTGGCAGAGCAAATTAATTGTTCAACTAATGAAGCACATATGCAGTTGTTGGGAAACTGAAGATTCAGCAAAAGAGATCTCAGATATGAGATATGTATCTAAGTGAAGGAGCTGTCAGTTAGATAAACAGGAGGGGAGACAGTACAGACTGCAATATCAATTATCTGTAATAGAGATCGGCTAATGAAGAGGACAGTTGTTGTTGTGGGCTTTAACATTTCTTAGAACCAATTGGTCTAAAAAGCTTGGACCGTCCCCACACCAAGTGCGAAAAACAGATAAATGAGGTTATCGATACGTTTATACGGACTCTTAGAAAAATGGACCGACTAGAGCGAAGAATCTTAAGTCTTCTGCTAAGCACTCGCTTTCCTAAATGCTCCCTTGACTTAACACTACAGGTTAGGCCAACCGAACTTTCATCGCAATGGGCCCAAAGTGGCCTAAGTGGGGCCCAGTGCTAATGGGAGAGCGACTCGTCGCCCTCAGCCATCACAACCTTACTTAACCTAGACTAAGAGTGAAGATATAATATCAAATATTTGTGTATGTTTATTCCCGTATGATCAGTATGTTGCCATCGACTCACACACAACTGATTGCTCCACTTTACCTCATCAGCATGAGCCTTTTTGCCTTCATCTATCAACATATTCCACATACTTCACATCAAATATCAAACTAATTGCAAGCTTAGCTTCAACGTCAGGCCTTAGTTAACTCAACGCAATGAAACCTTTCCAAAAGCCAGGCTGGAGGCTGGAGGAAGGGGAAGGCACCCAACTGTGTGTGTGTGTGCTGGCCATGTCAATGGCTCCGTTTGTCGTGTCTCAAGACAAGAAAAAACTCAACTTCAGACTCAAATCCGAAAAGCAAACGCACGTGCCGCACAAGCGAAACAACTTCATTTCGTTTGATCAAAGTCCGGAACGGTACGGAATAGACCAAGAGCAGGCTAGAGCAGAGCAGAGCAGAGCACAATTTTTGACATTTTTGTGGCGCCAGCTGAACAGCAACAACAGCATCGACAACCCAAGACCCAGGTGACATGCGTCAAACAACAATCAAAATACATTCGTTTGCCTCAGACCACAAAAACGTGAGTTTGCCTTGTTGGCCATTCATTATGAACTCGTTTCGTTTCGTTTTCTTAGTTTTTTCTTCTTTTTTTGGGGTTCGAGAAGCGCCCGCCAATTGACACAACACATGACAAAAATCTTTGGGATGTTGTTGGCTGCCAATTAACCGAGAAACCCGTAAATGAAACATCGTAGACAACTCCATAAGGCACTTTTGGGTTGGTTATCGCCCGTTCAAAGATCTCTTGTGAAATCTCCCAGAAATCATTAGCGCCCGCCGCCCGACTACGTGACAAAAAATTCAACGAAATGAAAACCAAGTTCGAATTTATTTTATTTATTTTTTTTTTTTTTGGTTTGGCAAATATGCTTATGAATTATTAAGTTGTTTTCTCTCTCCACCTCGCACACCGCTTCCTTTGGCGGGGCGGCAAAATTAATTAAAACATTTTTGCATTAAGTACGCGCCTGCCGACTGCAGTTTCGGTCTCTGCCCATTTTGGGCATTTAAGTCGATCGGCCTGTGGCAAACACTTTAGTGAAATAATTTTTTTGGCGAGTAATTTTCGTTGAAATCAACTTGAAAGAGCAAAAAAAAAAAAGCTACACAAAAATTGAATACTTAAATGCAAAGCAGGCAATTTTTCCCAAATGCTTTGTGGCACACTTAAGGAGAGGTATTTCCACTTGTGATTCAGGTTTGTAACATAGAGAGATTAAGATCTTATGGTCGTACAGAGGAGTTTCTCAGTATACGGTTGGTCATAGTAATCTAGGGTTATTTGAAGTAGAGTGTCCCATACCACGTTCTTGGGCGGTGTCTTCAGTTCAGTTCAATATTTTAAATCCAGTTAAGTCCCTATTGAACTATCCATATATGAACATATTCTTGAAATCGAGACATTTTCTACTAACTTTCAAGCAGAAAGTTGAGACTATGAGATTTATTCTTGAATTCGAGGCTTTCCATGCCAAGGAGTTCAAGAAGATAACTTTGTATAAGAAGCAAGCACAGCTACTTGTTAGAAGTAAAAAAAGACAATCTGACCTTGCGAATAAGGAAAAAATTTCCGCCTTGGTATTAATTTTGGATCACTAAAGAGCTATATCGTACAGTTAGAGATGACTGTAAAAACAGAATAGAATTTCCACAAAAAATAAATGAGCTGCTTTTTTTCAAGACTGCATGGGATACTTTTTAGCAACTGCATGGGATGTTTTGGTAGAAGGACATTCCGGAAAACAATAAACAGTTTTTAAAAAGAGAGTTTTCGTCAGACTGGGGGGGTAAATCTTGAAAAATTTTGTCTTTGCGACAGATTCATTTGGGGTATGTCGTGGGTTGTGTGTGGAGTGGGATAGAGTGAGGTGGAGGTGATAGGTATTTGGTAGAGACCTGGTGGGGATCAGTTGAAGATTTGGTGCTGATCTGGTGTGGTTCAGGTGGTGATGTAATGGGGATCTGGTGGTTATCTGGTGGGGACCTGGATTTTGGGGATCAGGTGGAGATCTGGTGGGGATCAGGTGGGGATCTGGTGGGGATAAGGAGGGGATCTGGTGGGGATCTAGTGGGGAACTTGAGGTGATCTGGTGTAGATCAGGAGGGAATCTGATGGTTATCAGGTTTGGATTTGGTGGGGATCTTGTGGGAATCTGGTGGGGATCAGGTGGGGATCTGGGGGTGGTCGGGTGGGGATCTGGTGGGTATGCAGGAAGTGGGGGTGGAAAGAGTGGCTGCATTGAGGGCGAGTTGTGAATTCTGTACTATAAACTATAATGTTCTTTGTTTCACAGTGCCTTAACAGTGCATTACAGAGACTTAACAGTGACTTAAAAGTGAAATAACAGTGACTAAACAGTGACATAACTGTTCCTTAATAGTGATTTAACGGGGACCCAACAGCCGAAAAGTCATCTCGAATTGCCATAACGCTTTATTCTTTAGGTTCAAAACCAGTTTGGTGTTTCACCCAGCAGTATAATTATACAAAATAAAATTATATATGAGTACCGATCCAAAAACCGGCAGCAACTGAATCTGCCGACTACAAAATCTGGTACTCTGACATTTTTATTGAGAATAATACAAAACAATATATATTTACCAATGCAGTATCCAAAGACAATAACTTCTTACTTTTATTTAAATGGTGGACCGAAAAGTAACGACTTCTTCAAGTGGGGCGATGTGAAATAGGAACATCCTACAAATATGTTGGAATGGCTGACAAATTTCGGCACGGCAAAACCTGATCTTGGAATCGAGCTAAATTCGTTCTCAATTTGGTTCTTCTAGGCCAGTAGAGTGAGTGTAAGCAACCTTTGGGAGAGTAGCGTTGGACACGCTCTCACAGAGAGCAAAAGTGCGCATGCGCAGTCTGTCATTGGCTAATGTGAAAAAGTTCCAACTGCGCTCATTCTTAACCATGGTTTTTTTATGTCTTTTATTTAGAGAATTATTCGTTCATGGATCAAGTACTGAAACTCTTGAATCAAGAATGTCGGAATCACAAATTCACTCTTGGATCACTCTTACCGCACTTTTGAGAGCGAACACTCTTGATTCAAAAGTGTAACTCTTGATTTCTTCTCTGAGTGTACCAAAAGCGAGATATTCTCTCTACTTTGATGCAGTATAATGCAGCGCACGAGGCTAAGGGCATCTTTATTGTTATATAGCCACTCTCTAGTCAGTTCATCTGCTGACTATACAAACAGGAGTAAAAACTCTATGGAGGCTTATATACCTGATCATGTATCTAATCAAGTCACATAATTGGAAAGGAAAAAATAATAGACGTGAATTAGAAAGATAGTAGTCTAAAAAAAATGAATAAGTAAAGCCTGCTTAAACAAAAAAGAGGGGACTGTAAGTCTGCGAAAATTTCCCTGGGTTTGATCTAAGAAAACACAACCGCTCCGCTCTGTAGAACATATTTTCATAAAAATGTCAAATATTTTTGTGTTCAAATCTTCCCAATGAAGCCTGTGATCACCTCTGCTCTACAACATTGTAACAAATCCTTGCGAATCCCCACGGTAGCCTTGTACCTTTCCCAAGTGTATGTTAAGCTTCGTCTTTTATAAGATTACTCAGTTCTTTCTTTATTTGGGTAATAGTTTTAGCTTTTTTTGTAACTTCGACCAAAGTTATTTGACTTTCAAATGAAGCACAAAGCGGGCGGCGGGTTGCAAGCTGCCGCAGTTGTTTTTTTTTGTTTTTCCTATTTTTTATGAGTTTTTCCGCAACATTTTCTACTGCTGCGATTTTTGCGGCAATTTGCAATGCAAAAATGCCGAAAACAAAGAAATGTTTCTGTTTTTTTCGGTCTAATGCCAAAGCGGACGACAATAAAAACCGACAGTTGACTCGTGTTGCAAGATATATTGTTGTTTGTGTTGTTGTCGTCTTTGACAATTTGATGTGGCACATAAAGCAGGCCCCAAAGAGTCAGCAGCCACAGATCTTTTGCATGGAGCTATGGAAGAATTGAGTGGGTCAAAACGCATCCCGGGCCGCGGCAACAAAAGCCGACCACAAAACTGAAATGAATAATTACGGGCAACGTCTAACTGAATAATGGGCATATTTATGGTTCGAACGGCTATGAAGTTGTCTCGGTAGCCAAACAGCGGCTGCCGCTGCGGCTGCCGCATCGCAAGTGGTAGCAAAAATATGTCCAGGTAATTTACCAAACATATTACCACAACAATGTTGCGGGCATTAACGGTGCTTTCCATATGCGACCACAAAGAGCCTGAAAAATGGTGCCCGAAACTGAAATCTTTTTGGCGACGTGAAGTCGTTAAATGAAATATTTGTAACACATTAGCGCAAAACGTTTTCTAATGGCCGGCACATTTATTACCCCGCGACGAAATCGGCTGAATTGGAGGGGATTTACTCGGTGGAGCTGGAACTGGTGTACATTATCGATATTTCATTTGTAGTTTCGGGGGGCTGTTGATCATAATTGGTGTAGTTGTTGGCGGAGACTTTTTTTTTCGTGGTAATAGAGATTTCATTTTCTGAGAAATGTCTAAATTAAATGATTCAAGTTTTTTTTTGTTCGGGAAATGTTGGAGTGTTGGTTGGGTAATCGAACCGAGGATTGGTTGTTAATGATGTGAGGGTTGGGAGTCCTCATTGAGAGTCCATTCATGCAATAACTTTTGCTTTCTCCAAAGGCTGGTTGTCTTCTTAAAGAGTTGCTGTAGTTCTTTAGGACACCATTGCTAAAGCTAAATCAAGTTTGAAATTGTTTTGATTTAAGTTAGATAGCTCCAATTTCCAGGGACTCCACACAGATCATGCTCCAAACAGATCAAACACAAATAGATAAAGGTTCAAACAGATCAAGCTCATGTGGTTTATTACATCAAGATAAGTCGGAAAATGAGTCTAACTAAAAAATCTTCAGTGAAAAATCGGTACCAAAAAACTTTACTTTTTACTTTATATACGTGTAAGTGTTCGCAAAAACACATTCTTTGTGAAACATGTTCTCTGTATTCCGCAAATATCAAAGTTTTTAGTCTGAGAGTCGGAGGAGAAGTAGAATTCTTAGATAAGGAGTTTGAATGGTTTAGACCAACTATTGTAGACTGGAAAATCATAATTCGTGAGGTTTACATAGAGTGGTCCATCACGAACTGCAGTCCAGTTAATGGAGGTCATAGAAAAACAGTGGAAATAGACGAAGCAAAGATTGGAAAGGGCAAATTTAACTCTGGCCGCATAGTCGAAGGGCAGTGGATCTTCGGGGGAATTGAGCGTAAGTCTGGAGATTTTTTTTATTGTACCAGTTGAAGATTGCAGCAAAGAGACACTTCTAGCAATAATAAAGGAACACATCGCCAAGGGAACAACTATTATGTCAGTTCGTTGGAAGGTGTACTATTGCCTGGAGGAAGAAATATTAAGACAGCAATCAGTAAATCACTCTAAACACTTTAATGATTCTGATACAAAAGCGCACACACAGAACCATAGAAAGACTAGTAGTAGTAGTAGTAGTTCTATTTATTATATTTTACAAGTAAATCTTAAACTATAGCTGGCTAACCTGATTACAATTGTTAAAGGTAGTTGATTAATAAACAAAAAGTATTTTTAAGACTTTTATGAAATGAAATCTGTAAGGGCTATCCAGTTTTCTCCGTTAAGTAAAGCGTTGAGTTCGTTTTCCGATAGGGATAGACGCTAAAAGTGCAACATACGTAACTCCTTTAGGATGAGGCAGATTACGACAAAGTGAACCACATCTTCCTTGGCGCACATATTGCAGAGGGTTGCAGAGTTTGAAAATTAAGGCTTAAAGTTTCACATCTCGTCCTGAAGATAGCGTTCATACTCTCCACACCTAGACTGTCATCTAAGTATTTGTTTTGGTCCGAGGTTGAGGTCCAGTGATTTATACAGATTTCTTACTGTGCTCCTTTTTGCTTGCGCAATAAACCCGTCCCTTTCTACTTCACAGATTTTGGCAATGATTTGTGCGTGGGATTGCTGCCACAGTAGATGGTTTTCAAAGTCGATACTGACGCAACACTCGTTTCAGATGTTGGACCATATTTCAAAGAACTGGGATCTCTTGCCTTGAAGTTGTCTAGCTATAATCTTCAGCAGTCTTGAACTCTCCATATTCATTATTTTGTTGAAGTGAGTATGCAGTGTGTACGTGCACAGAAAGGGCTGACCAGTATCAATTAATATTGCATAATTTGGAGGAGTGGAAGGGAGCCTAAATACTTTTTTGACGAAAAATGTTAGGAGACGCTCGACATGGCCCCATACTTGCGAACCATAGCACAGGATTGAGCGTACTGCCGCTTGAAAGACTGCGTATTTTGTGCTTGGTTTGACGTTTTTCCTACTAAGCAGAGTTTTCCATGACGCGCTTATGGCCACTTTTGCATCAGCTTCTCGCAGAGGTGAGCCTTATTTGACATATTTAGACTATGACATAGATAGACTATAGAGAGACATGCGGTCTCAGTTACCTAGATTTGGAAGAAAAAGAATAGTGGAAGTTTCCGTTTTTTAAAACATACTCGGAACACTCTACGGTGGATTAGGCCCTCTACATAAAAAATCGACTCTTTTGGGCTAACGTAGATTAGGCCTCCTTTAATTATAATTAATTATTATAATTATTAACTGTTCTTCTTTTTTAATTTTTTTTATTCACAGGATCCTGATGATGGTGACGAAGACGATAATGATGACGATGATAATGTTTAACCATTAACCCGCGATTATCGTCCTAAGGAGCAGTCAGTGCCACCTAATATATAATGTATCTTAGAAACACATTTATATATTTAAACAAAACCTGACAAAATATTTGCAAAATTTGAAGATACCATTTCAGTAAAGACAGTTAAGGCAAAGCAAAATATGTTTCTTAAACAATACAAGTGAGCAATTCGGTCAAGTCCTACTGTAACATACTCTGTACCCGGAGTAGAGGCTGAATACAGCGCTGCTGAATGAAACATAACTTCAAAATAATTTTTACCATTGAATCGCGGAAGTCGCAGGCAATCGGAAAACACCATAATTCTTGTAAATTCACGATTTATGGCAGACATTTTTTCCGAATTTTTTAGTGAGGGATAGATCCACTTCACACATAAAAGATCTCCATGGAAACAAACCCGTGCTTAAGAAACTGCTTTTCATCGCGTTTTTTGAACCTTTTAATCTTCACTATTTATCCATCTAATTATAAGCTTAACTCATCATATTTTAAAATTTTTCAAATTTTTCAAATATTTTGGACCGGTAGCAACCCGTCGACAATTTAAAACAAAATCTTCTCGTTAATCTGAACTCATTATAAAATTTTGAAAAATTTCGTGATTTAATTTTCCATTTACCCGTCTACAATTAATATATATCCAATCTCCTTAATATTGTAAGCTTATTTAAAAAATTCAAAAAGATCAATTTCGCGGTCTTTGGACCATTTAAATAATTATTCTACTATTACGGGCCACAACAACGAATACATTAATTCACAAATCATAAAAGTCGGTCAATGTTTTTGACGATTTCGACCTATCTCAGATATTTGTTCAGTAGTTAACGCCACATTGTTGCCACTTAGGGCCGATTTCTGTTCTCCCAATTGGCTGCTATGTGTCAGATAGTCATATATCTTACTCTGTTATTTGTTAGTTTATGTAACAGATAGCTCTAGAAGTTGAATTAAATTCATTGACTATTGGTGGGTTCCTTAAGAAAAAGCAAACTTATGTCATTCTCCTCTAAAAGCTTGATCGGTCTATTCTGCTTTGGATTTTGTCCTATTTAAAAAATAGAACAAATTTCAAAGCCTGTCTCTGTAACATCCTTTGTTTTTCACTCTTTTTATTATTCCCGCATACTTATGTATGCCGATGATGTAAAACTTATTTTATCTTTCAATGAGCCGATGCATTTTATTAGACTGTAAGATGATTTAATATTACAATTTTGCCAACGATTGCAACCAAATTCTTAACATATTCCTTTCCCCCCAAAAAACTTTCATTTAAATTCCAACTTATCTTGTTTGAGACTTGTCTCCAATTTGGTTGAGCGCGTTTGTGGCACATACCACATTCCGCATCCCAGCGATCTTTCAAACACTTTAAATGCTTTGCATAAACATCAGCATAATTAAACAAATATTTACACACTTTACTTACTTACTCGCATTTGGCTGCTGTTTATTTCCCATTTTCATGTGACACTTGTTGACCAGTTGACCAACTTGCGGCTAACGAAGTCAAAAGCGATTTTCCCTAAATGCCGTGGAAATATTAAACTATCAATATGCCACCGTGGTAAAAACAAACAAGATTCTTGTTCAATATTTGAGAGATTTTGTATGCAAACTTTTATCTAGTTTTATGGATTTACGAGCGGGTTTTATGGCCTTTTATGAGTGTCTCAATTAAATCGAGAAATTTGAAATAGCTTTGCGGTGAGTGATGGCAAATGTGTGGAGACATTCTCTCTCTCAATATTCATAACCGAAACAAAATTCCAGCACGCTTTATGACGTCGACTGATTTCTGTACAGATTATTCATGGCTCCCTTTTTGTTTATTTGGTTTTTTATTTTTTTGTGGTTGTCTCTCTTTGGAAATCAGCTTTCAGTTGATTTTCTTTATACAACTGTGCTGTGCGTTTTTTTATGGCTCAAAAAAATATTAAAACCATTTTTTTCTCGTTGATGAAATCTTTATTGTAACTCTATATGGGGAGAGGGGACTACCGTTCCAAGTGCTTGACATAATTTCACTTTTTGTCAATAATAATTCCTTATTGAATGATATAACCTGCAGTTACAATCGATCAATTTGGCATACATAAGTTTCCAGAGTCGAGATTTGTTTTGTTCGGCCTCACCAGATTCCGCACGATCGCTGGCCACGTCATGTACAGTTGCTGCTCAAATTGCTCACCGTGGACTTTAATTAGAGTGTGCGTTTTAAATGTCGACATTTGAAATTTATTGGCTTTTTATGCCACTGAGCTCGGGCGGTCATGCCGTCTCCGACAATTTGCATTGTCTGTGTTTATATATCATTAAGTTTGAGAAATGTAAATTGGAAACTTTTTTCTGTTTTTTGATGATTTCTGGGATTTTATGGGTTCACATTAAGCTGCTGCTGCTCCCGCTGCAGAAGTCTTTAACTGCAGGAAAATGTTTTGCCAATTTGCTGAGCAGAAATTAGTGTGTTGTCCAATTAGCAGAAGATTAAACTCCAAGGGGTCCCCGCCCAGTGGGAGGCCTATTAGTTTAGAGTTTGGCAACCAATTGGAGGCGGGTTGGCCGAATAATTACTTTGTGAGGGGTATTATGGCTTCTTATTGATCTTTAATTGTTATTGCTTTCTTTCTATTTGTTTTTTAGCTTTGCATTAAACGTTTTCTTTCATTTTTTTTACAGCTTTTGTTTGTTATTTTTGTTAAATCTTTGTACTTAAAGACCAAAATAAATAATCTTAAGAAAATCGCCAAAGGAATTTCACTCTGCCACAATGAAGACAGAGAGAAAACCCACCAACTCAATAGACTTGTTACTACCATCAAGCTCCTACCGGAAATGAGCACTTTACGACACGTAAACTTAAAACAAGAGAAACTAATGAGCAGCTGGAGATCAATTTACACTTGTGAAATCTCCAGGCATATTTGGTCCACTTTTGAAAGAGCTTCGGAGCAACTTTGTTTAGGCAGGAACTCTTGGTGGTTCTTAGGTATTGGTGTCACTGCTCTGCCATAGGCAGGCTAAATATTTAATCATTTACGATTCCCACTGACTCTTTACTTTTAAAGCAATGTTTTTTAGTCTTTTAAGTTCACCACATTATTATTAAGATCATTTACAAATCGCCTAAACACATAAAAATCTTTATTGCATATTTGAATTCCATATCTCGCATTTTTTAGCAATCAAATCTAAAAATTAGTTCCAGGGCTGTACATTGTACACTAACAAACAAGGAAGAGTGTTGCGGTCGAGTTCCCCGATAGCAAAATACCCTGTTCCAAGTAATGTGGTTCCTATAGCTTTGAATTCCATTTATTTTAAAATTTATTTCAATAAATGGGCAGGCGCACTTATGTACATATCTTCGGTGTTTTTGCTCGGATCTCATTGTGGTACACAGAATAGATAGATGTTGGGCCTCTCTGAATGTATATTAAGTCACTAGGTTCAAACTTTAAAATTTTAGCTCGGACAGTTTTTCGCGGTTAGAAGAAGATGGAGGAGGAATTTGCCAAACCTGGAGCAAACTTGATCTGGGTACGGTGTACACCTACATACATGCAAAACTTTGAGGCTCTACCTCTAATAGTCTGTGAGATCAACGCGTTTATACATACAAAAAGACAGATTTTCGCTGTTTAAAAATGGAGGAGGAGGATTTTTCGAAATCTGAAACAAACTCGATGTGCGTACAGTATACACCTATATAAATGCCAAAATTTGTGGCTCTATCTATTACAGTCTCTGAGATCGACGCGTTCATACAGACAGACAGACGGACATGGCTAAATCGACTCGGCTGTTGATGCTGATCAAGAATATATATACTTTATGGGGTCGCAGGTGCTTCCTTCTCCCTGTTACATACATTTGCACAAATTCTTGGATCCCCTTTTTCCCATTTTTAGCCCCATACGGAGTACGACGAAAAATTCGTTTCAATACAGTATTTCACATAAATAGAAACATTTTCTAACAGCACATGAACATCAAAGCAAAGCCAAGGTGTTTCTAATTATATGAAATACTGTAAAAAACGAATTTTTCGTCGTACTCCGTATGGGGCTTTTAATGGGAACAGGGTATAAAAAGAAGAACGAAAAAATGTATTTCTTCCTGAATCTGACTTTTTTTTTTAGCTATTTATTGTCTACGGAAACTTAAAGATAACACATGTTTATTATATCTAAGTTATGGTTCAGCCTTGGGCGACTACTCCAAGACCAGCTAAAATACTGAAAATTAATGTGGTCCAGGGCAATAAGTGCTTAATGAGGACTAAGGCAATAAGGGTGAATTACTAAGGAAAAGAAAATTTACATGTCAAATGTAAGCATACGCTACTGGAAAACCCACAATCCGAGTAAAAACCTGCATTACAATCAGGGCTACAAACCTCATAAAAATGGACTGGGGTTCACTCCTGGTTTGAACCTGCGAAAATTTTTGGGTTCAGGTTCGCGGAGCGGGTTCAGAAGGTCGCTGAACCTAGGTTCGGGTTCAAACCGGGGTTCAGTAACTTTGTTCAGAATACACGTACGTGGATTGAAACAAACAAAAAATTAAAGGCTTGATTATATACAAATTGAGCTTAAGTCATCGAATGTTTTAGCAGGCTCCAGGCATTAAGATTCCTTCTTGGGAAGACTCCGCATAGGAAACTTAGGACACTTAGAGTGCGTAAGTAAGAGCAAACAGATGACTAATTTCTAACAGAAACGTAGTTGAATGCGCAACCGTTCAGTCTATATCAGGGTTCCCCAAGAAAAGAGCGCTAAAATGTGACTGTGTCTCTCTCTAACACATAATGAAATATGACTTCGGCAAGTAAGTTCGTGCTTTTTATTATATCTAGGCTATCTCAAAGGCAGCGTAAATGCTTCACAGACGGCTTTGAATTGACAAAAGACGTTGTGTACGTGGGTACCCCATTTTGGCTTTCTGTATTAGTGAGGCAATTTTCTCCCCTTAGTTAAAGCACTGTATAATCATTAGTTTTAACAATGTTTCCATATTACCGACTCTGTCGCTGGATAAAACAAATGTATGAGTAGAAAAAGTGCACTAGACTTATACTTGTGTTGCAGAAACTGCTAATACAGCATATGCGACATTGTTAAGTTCTTTACAATGATAGGTTTTTCAAAAGTTTAAAGCGCAAAGATTGCTTATCATCTTCATCAGAAGATTAACAAGGTAAAGATTCATTAATTGTTTTATTTGCCACTCTTAAAGCTTTCACTTATTAATTTCTTTTTAATATTTATTATAAAATGTTTCTTTGCAAGCTGTATTTTTTCCAACGCTTAAAAATTGTGTGAAACCGGTTTACTGAAACGACAAACTTGCCATATATAGCAGCTTGGTAAAATGGAGTCTCCGACTCCGGAGCGGTTAAGTCCGAATCGGTTTGCAGCCCTGATTTCAATAAGGATTTTTGTTGTTTATAACTAAAACCTAATAACTGAAAAGAGGCAGAGAGAAAAGGGCTGAAAATAGAAGAAGAACTGAAAAGAAAAGAAAATATGGGACGTATTTACAGGGAAAGGAAGAGACGGGCAAGTTGAGCCAATCTATGGGGTCAATATTTACTGATTTATATTATAAACTAGAAATTGCCCTCCGAATCGTGCATAATTCCTAATTCTTTCAAATGTTCTATATTGTTCATCGTCAGATGGTGGACAGAGTGGTTGGCCGGCAGCCTTCTCTGAGCGACAGCATCTGCGATCAATGGATTTGGGCTATTGCTGTTGCTATCTACGAACTTTTCTAATATTTGGCATATAAGTGTATCCACACGTTTGGTTCTCGTGTTTTCGTACAGATTTTTATTTGAAATATAATGGAGCGTGAGAGGGTCTGTAGCTTCTCTGCCCAGGGCTCGACGGATGATCCGTCCCTCAAAGAGACGTAGATCTTCCATCTGCCTGGATTTTATATTAAACCATGCTATGTGTCCATGAACTAGTATTGGTTGAACTAGTTTTTTGTACACAAGGGAGCATGTCCTAATAAGTTCACGCCTTGGGACGGTCGGATTCGCCGCCAAAGGCCTGAATATATGGTAGATGTGGCTAAGTTGGATCTTAGCTCTTCTAAGGGTAATCTAAGACTTTTTCCTCAAAATCGTTCTCAGTGTGGGTTTTATAGTTGAAGAGAGCGGGGATAAGTAACTGAAAGCAGAGGGCAATCAAGCTGTTAAAAACTTAAGGATCTTGAATTGGGATCGGAATTAAATGATTCCTACAGCCTGTTACATACATTTGTACGACTTAAGTATACCCTTTTTACTCTACGAAAAAAATCTAGCAGCGCTAAATCTCAGCTGTGATGGCCCACTCACAGTACAACGATTCAATTTAATAATGAAATTTTGTGAGCAAGAAATCGTTCGGCTTGTACGGCAAGTGGCGTCATCCTGTTGAATCCATCAGGCTTCATGTGAAACATTGTGCCGAACTAAATTTTTATCTCATCTGCGTATATGCCTTAATAAAGCATTAGTTTTACTACTCCAACTATTTAATTTTACTTTTTTACTTTCCAAAACAATTCACCTCATTTTCCTTTTCATTTGTCTACGTTTCCTTCAAATGCAGTCACTCTCTCACATGATGCAATCAAAGTTGTCATCATTTGCCATGAACAAAATTCGGTCATACTTCTATCTTCGAGTCATTTCAACTTGTATGTCATATGTTTTCAATGGTTAACCATTTGCTTGATTCTCTGTCCGATATGTATAGTCACATTTATATATATTTCTGTTTTTCCTGTGCCACACTTTTTGATTTATTGTGTGTGTAAAGTGTCACGCGGGCGACAACAGCCACCGCTGTGACTGTGACTGCGACTTTGACATGTCACACAATGCGAAACAGACTCAGACGCCGAATGACAGCTGGAAATGTCGGATTGTAATGCATATTAAATGTTAACTAATAAGAATTTAGCGCGCCAACAGCAGAAATGACAACAATTATGACAAACGGATAAAGGTTGGCCAGACGCTCAGTTGAGCGTCTCTAAATCGGCAAACGCGATGGCAATCAGCTGAACAGATGAAGTCGGAACCAAAGTTGGAGCTGGAGCTGGAGTCGGCGTCTGCAGTGTTGGCGGTGCGGGTGTGTGTCAAAGTTTTCCACACAATGACAATGATTTCCCACGATTTGCAAGCAGAGCTAATCCCCAGAGTGACTCATTTTTCAAAGAAGAAAAACCAAAACAATAACTTGTAAAGTAAACCAAAAGTTTTTGGCCAAATATCCAGACGCAACAGTTTCTGTTTCGTAAACATAAACCACAGAAATCAATAAAAGAAGCGCGGCCAAAGAAGGGAGTTGCAATAACAACACCAAACATTGCGCAGGCGTCACGATGGGGGAGCTGAGTTGAGCTGAGCTGAGGCTCTTTACTCTAAAATTGAGCAATTGAATTCGCACGCTTGCGCGCCTTTTTTGCCAGCTGCTGCTGCTGCAACGGATGTCGCAGATACATCTCGGAAGTTTGTCCATGCTGTTGGCTTTGTGTTGAGAAAAGACAAATAAAAAGAGTGCCAGCAAAGATATTACAAAAATCAATTACCAACACCTCAAAAAGTTGTTGCCGTTGCTGATGTTGCTGGCAGGCAGAGACAGGCACAACAGCAACAACAGCAGCAGCAGCAACATTAACAACGACGACAACCGCACTAAGCCAATGAGCAAAACAGGGTAAAAGGTTTGGATGAATACGATGAAACTGGAATACCCTCAAGGATTTGGTAACTTAAATTGAATCAGAAAAACTAATTGTATTTTTCTAAGGCTGGAAATGGGAAACTGTAAGCACTGAAGAAAATGAAGGGTACCCGGAACTATCAAAGCTTGTAATATACATTTATAATTTCCAGTACTCTATACTCAGTATTAAATACTCAATACTCGATACTCAGTAATATACATACTCAGTATTTAATACCAGATCTTGATTCTTAGTATTTGATACCTGTTCTTGATACTCAGTATTAGATAATCAGTAATCACTCAATACTCTATATTCAGAACTCGATACTCAGTATTCAGAACTCAATACTCATAAATCTTTACTCAGTATTCGATACCAATTCATTATACTCAGTATTTGATACTCAGTAGTCGACACTTATTACGCGACATTACACACTCTATACTAAGTACACGATACTACACTCTGTACTCGATACGCATTACACTGTAATTAGTATTCGATACCTAGAACTTGAATTTCAGTTATCTGTACTAAGTACTCGATACTAAATATAGATACTCAGTATTCGATACTAAGTAATCGACATTTATTACACGATATTTAAAACTCGAAACTCAGTTTCGATACTCAGTACAGTAAACTCAATGATCTATACTAAGTACTCGATTCTTAGTATTCGAACTATGATCTTTATACTCTGTATTCGATATTCAACACTTAGTACACGATATAATACACAGTACTCGATACTCATAACACAATAAGCAGTATAAGATACTGAGAACAGTGCTCGATATTCAGTATTGTATATACCAGTTATTGATACTCATTACTTGATCCTTGATGTGGCACTCAGTCATCGAAACTTAATACTCGATATTCAGAACTCGATACTTAGTATTTCATACTTAGTGGTCGAAACTCTGCTATCTAAGCTCAGTACTCGATACTTGTTACACGTCTGTATTCCATACTAAGTAATTAGTACTTGATGTTCAGTTATTTTTACTTAGTACTCGATACTTAGTATTTTATACTCAGTATTTGATCCTTGATTTGACACTCAATTCTCTATATTCAGAACTCGATGCTAAGTATTCCATACTCAGTACTCAAAACTCAGTTATCTAAACTGTGTACTCGATACTTATTACAAGATCCATTCTTAGTACTTGATGTTTAGTTATCTATACTCAGTATTCGATACTTAGTATTTAATACCAGTTCTTGAAACTCAGTATTCGATACTCAGAAATAGGGCTCAATAGACACTCTTAATTCAGTTTCGATACTTAGTACTTGAAACTCAATTAACTTCACTCAGTACTCGATACTTAATATTCAAAAACAGATCTTTATACTCAGTATTCGATACTAAGTAATCGATACTCATATTCAATACTCAATACTCGTTACACGATAATCAGTACTTAGTACTTTATAATCTGTATTGGATACTCTGTACTTTACTTTATAGACTTTTTAAATACAAAGGAGAACCCAAAGGAATCTATCACAAAAGACAAAAATGTTATATGTTCAGTCAGTACCATTCCTCCTACCCAAGCCCGTATACCCACCTACAAAACTAAAGGGCATCCCAAAAAATAAGGCAAACGTGCGTGGTTGTTGGTAATAGACACAATCATAAAAATGAAATATATCTGAGAATCTCTCATGACGTTTGGGCTTTGGCTAGGCGAGACTTGCGCAATGCTGTGTGCCCTCTTGTCGTCTCCTCCAACTCTGGGACTGCCTCATCAGCAACAGCAGCAGCAGCCGCCACAGAAAAAGAAGCAGAAGCAGGAGTGGTTGTTGTTGGTCGTTGGTTGTGGTTCAGCTGGAGGCTGGCCGCCAGCGCGCTCGTCGATGTCGATAGCCAAAAATGGTAAATGGGATAAGCCGAAAGCCACGCGTGGGCTGTCAACTAGCTGGCAAAAGTTGCATAAGCCACGCTTGGGGGTGCTCACTGTAGACAACGGCAGGCTCCCGCTGTTGCCTACAAATATTTAAATTATTTCATCGCATAACCAAAATGGCCAATAGGCATGCAGAGACGAACCACCAGCCCGAACTGGAGTTCCTTGCTCTGGCAGGGAGATGCCCGCGTGAGAGACATAAGCCCACAGCCATACAACAACTAAATACGCAAATAACTAACTCCGTGATTCACGCTCTCATCTCTAACCCGGCTGCCTCATAACTCATGCAAACGCCATAAGCATTTGCCCGACTCTGACTTCCCACCAAGGAGTCGCCACGGCGCGCGATTTGCGTTTAACAATTATTATTGGTGATTAACACGGCATGTACAAAGCCACGAGGGGACTCCGGGGCGTGGGGGCAGAGACAACCTTCGACACCTGCAGCCAACAAAACCAAACGGCATGTGGAGCTCTCTATGACTTCCAAACATTGCACTCACGTTTGACTTTTAATTAAAATATTAAACGAAAATGCAACTGCAAAAAAAGAAAAAATAAGGAGAAAAATATTTGAGAAAATAAATTGTAACTGGAGCATTTCGTGTGCGCCTAAGGTGTCGGTGAGGTGGTTGTACATGATCTCAGAGTGGGGTTATCGTTTGATGGGGTCAATGTCTGTTGTTTGATTAGCCAAACCAAACAAGGAGGGGTGGAGAATGAAGATGGAGGAGCATAAATACGTGAAGAAATAAACAACCCAAACCAAATTTTATTAGCAACTTACAGGTACTTGGCGTGCGTTCCAACGCCCCTTTAAAATTTTAAACACAAAACGAAGAAATGCAGCTATCTTTACAATGCACATCTATCAAATCTCATCTAGCAGAATACGCGATTTTTGGACCTTTCGATTTTCGCCATTCGTCTACTTACCCGTTTCATGATAATTTAAACTCATTATATAATTTAGCAATCTTAGCGATTTTTTGGTACGTTATTCAACACCTCACATTTACCTGGGTTTATGTCTATCAAAAGTCGCCAATTTCTTATATTTTTAAGCCGATTGAAAGACACCTTTAATTAACCGTCTGGCCAGCCATTGAATCTTCGCTATGAGCTAAACTCAATTTATAACTTTGCAAATTTTGCGTGTTCTTGGTACCTTTGATCTACACATCATATTTAACCGTCTAATTACCCATCTTCATGACAATTTAAATACATTTTGGATTTTTTAAACCTAAACCAAAACCTTTTCCTTGCAGTTCTTCAATTGCCAATTAGTAAATCTTCTCGTCAATTTACTCATATTTTTGAACTGTTCGATGTAACCCATTTACTCGTCTGAAGATTTGAAAGATCGCAATTTCAAGTCTTCATGACACCCAAAAATTATAAAAATGTGAAAATTTCGCGAACTTTCGTGCCGCTGGTCTACAATCAGATAGACTTTTAGCATTTCGAGAGTTTATTGAAAACAATGGTTTTTTACACTTACAAGGAATTGAAGCTTTGATGTTTTTTTCTAGAATGCGTTCTGCACATGTTCTTGAAATATTGTTTTAAGTTCAAGTCAAAAATCAACACACAAAAATCACTAAACTCACAACATAAACGAACGACTACTCAGTCGATAGTCAAGTCAAATGAAACAACTAAATATTCAATAGTCAAATGTTACAAAGAGACTATTGACTATCTATAAAAGCATACTTGATGAAATAATATTTTATGTTAACTACTTAATTTTGAGTTTATCGGGTGTGTTCCAGAAATCTCTTGAGGTTTTCGTATAAACGTTAGCTTTTCATATTAAAGCTCTTTGAAATTATATATGTTGAGATGCTCGAATATGCCCGGCTACTAGATTAGATGACAAAAGTTAAGCGATTTGAAACCGCCTGCTCAAAGCCAAGTAGATTTGTTGCGTACGTTTTTCCTTCCTCATAATCTAGTAGGCGGTCTGATTCTTAGCACTTCGCAAATAAAGTAGTCCCAGTTTAGTTCGAAGAGCAATCCTTAATACGAAAATCTCTAGAGATTTCTAGAGCACCCCTGTATATGATTTATTTCTAAAATTGCTTCAATAGTCGTAGGTGATTTACAAAAATTGACTAAATCATGGAATCAATGGAATAACGTGCTTAAAATTAAGGCTGGAAACTGATCTTTAAAAAACTGCTCCAAAAGAAAAAGATCCATTAAGCTCCATTTGTAATGGATCAATATCCTTTCAACGATTTTCAGATACATTGGATAAAAATCTAAGATCAAACTAAACATTAAATGCGACTGTGAAACCGGTCCCTAAATCAAACTTAAACCCAAACCAGATATCTTCTTTTTATACCCTTGCAAAGGGTATTATAATTTTGCCCAGAAGTTCGCAACGCATAGAAATATTCATTTCCGACCCTATAAACTATATATATTCTTGATCAGGGCGACGAGCTGAGTCGATTGAGCTTTGTCCGTCCGTCTGTCTGTCCGTCTGTCCGTCTGTCTGTCTGTCCGTCTGTCCGTCTGTCTGTTTCTACGCAAACTAGTCTCTCAGTTTTAAAGCTATCGAGCTGAAACTTTGCACAGTGTCTTCTTTTTACTGCACACTGCTAATATGTCGGAACCGACCGGATCGGATGACTATATCTTATAGCTGCCATAGGAACTATCGGTTGAAAAGTGGGTTTTTGTAAGAAAACTTTTTTGTTTTTAATGTAAACGCCTTCCGCTTCGCCAATTATTAATTTTATACGCTTTTACTCAGTTTTGGAAGTTTTTGTCAAAATCGGATGACTATATCTTATAGCTGCCATAGGAACTATTGGTCGAAAAGTGTGTTTTTGTGAGAAAACTTTTTTGTTTTTAATGTAAACGCCTTCCGCTTCGCCAATTATTAATGTTATACGCTTTTACTCAGTTTTGGAAGTTTTTGTCAAAATCGGATGACTATATCTTATAGCTGCCATAGGAACTATCGGTCGAAAAGTGGGTTTTTGTGAGAAAACTTTTTTGTTTTTAATGTAAACGCCTTCCGCTACGACAACTATTAGTTTTATACGCTTTTACACAGATGTGGAAGTTTTGGTTAAAATCGGATGACTATATCTTGTAGCTGCCATAGAAACTATCGGTCAAAAAGTGGGTTTTATCAGACAAATGGTTTGTTTTAATTCTGACGTTCGTACACTCTGTCGTATTAAAACATTTGCAAGGGTATTAAAACTTCGGCAAAGACGAAGTTAGCTTGGCCTTCTCGTTATACTTTGTACCAAAGGTACACAGTGTATATTCAGATTGTGCAAAAGTATGTAACAGGGAGTAGGAATCATTTTCGACCCCATAAAGCAACATAAAGCAAGATTTGCCAAAAAAAAAAATTATAAAGATCGCAATCAATATAATTAAGCTATGCAGCGCAGCTTTTAGCTGCTACTGCAGGTGCATAGTATATTACAGTAGAGCTTGACCGACTTTCTTACTTAATTTATAAAAGGATAAACCTCAATTTCCTTCATGAAAAGACGAAAAGTATGCAAGGTTTTTTTATAACTCCGCTACATACATATTTTCCAATCAATCAATTGCATAAATAAATAAAAGCATGTGAAGCATGGCCAAACTTTAAGGCAAACTTGTTCTACGTCCGTGGGGAGTTGCCCTGTGATGGTTTCACCCGGTTTGAGCAATTCATAAAAAAGTAAACTTTCCCGCAAATAGTATTTTGTTGGCACAAAAGTTGACATATTCGGAGCACACAAAAACTATGTGGTTAACACTTCAATTCGAAATCAGCTAGTAAGTGTACACGGGTCAAAGAAAGGGTTTAGTTTAAACTAATCAACCTTGTTCTGGCTTAATTAATGGCAGTATTTCGTCAAGTTGTAAAAAAAATTACTTAAAAATGTATGTAAGAGGAAACTATGACTTAAAAACAATAAACCTCTCAAAATTTTTAGAGATACGTGTTACTTATACCTTATCCCTGGAAATTCAAATTTCTAAAGCCTAGATAGAACCCAATATAAACTTTATTTAAGTACACCACGAGACGTCGGTGCAAACACCATCCTGCACCATCTTCATGTCTCTCTCGAGGTCGTTGTTATTGGAAAAATAATTTTCTTCGTATGAATTCGTACGGTATTCGGTTTCGGCGTGAATTCTGGTTTAGAGTCTTACCTAATGTCTTAGTTAATCTGTCTTAGGTAGAAATGTTCTTTCATTAGATTTTCATTTAAACTTCATGAATTAATTCAAGCAATTCAAGTCTCCATGTACATGTTTTTATAGTCCACAAGTTTCGTAATATTTTATTATACGTATTTCATGCCTAGTGGTTGCGTTTTCCAGACTTGGGGTCAGCCTTTATCTTGACTTTTCCATCAACTTTCAATCCCCACATAATTTTAAATTTAATTGATTAACTTTCCGACCAGATCAAGTTCATCGATTAAAAGCATAACTTTAAACTGCCCAACGGACATCAACATTTTTGACACTCTCTCTGCCTAAGATCATCGTCATCTGCTCCAGGCATATCGATCTTTGATTAGGGCTTCACTTTAACCATTCGCCGACAACTTGACAACAAATTGAATCTCTCCATGAATTATGCAGTGATGTCAGAGCCCAGAAAAAGAAACACAAACACAAATCCCATTTTGGGCTGAAGATGGTGCCAGATACTGTTCACCTGTTCCAAAGACCTCCAGAAAGTATTATCTTAATTTCAATCATAATTTCGCTGCTTGCGGCAGACACTTGACAACGTTTTAACATGCATATTTAAATTTTAGTCAGTTGTTTTTTGAGCGATTAAAGCCCACGCACCGAGGTCTTTTGTCTGAGGTCTTCAACAAAATCTGTGCCAGAGCAAGAGCTGTCGAGCTGAGCATTATGCAAATGAAGCGTAGAAGTTGAAAGAACTTGCCACAGCGAGTTTCGATCAATAAAAATTATGTTAATTAAATGCCATTTCATTGATGGAACATAAAAATCCACACGCCACGCATGTTCCGGGCGAGAGAGGAGAAACTCTGGCGGGTCTTGAGTTCATTCACAAAAAAAATTGTGAAGAAACGCCCCGAGCTTCGCTTGCTAGTTCTTGTGAATCTCCAGCTGTGCCTGAACTTGGCCAACTTTTTGCGGTGACTCACTCAAGCCGTCCAGGAGGCAGCCAGCAAAAGTGTGTCAAGTGGTCAATCTGCAACGGAAGTTTAGTTGCCCGCATTTTTTCGATGTGAAGGCCAAGCGTTATTTTTTTGTAATTTTTTTGTATTTGCTCTTTTGGCCACCTCAATCAATCAGCTTATAAAGTGAAGAGAAGGAGCCAAGTTGTGGCTACTTAATTCAAGCGGCTTTGGAGGTTACCCAGGGATCAGCTAAAGAATGAGTGTAGAGAAAACGTTGATGGCTCTCGGTTTCTATCAATTGCAAAATTGGGTATTGAAATATTTGTTGTGGATTGATTTATGTTTTGCGTTGAACTCTATGGCTAAGGGTTATAAATCATCATTTGTGGGTAAGAAGCTGCTGAGGATTTCAATTAGTTGCGGGTGGGAGGGGAATGTAGAAATCAAAAGAGTACAAAAAGAATAGAAACAAGTTTGTTCTTATTCATTCACTAACTGACTGACTGACTACGCACAGGCCAAACGGTAGGAGCTAGAAAACTGGAACGTTTGTAGAGATTCCTTTTTTAGCCTCTCAGCTTACTTTACTTACCCTTAAGCTTAAGCTTAATCTAATCTACCACGCAGGCACCAATTACTTACATTTCTGTTCTGTAATGTGGTAGTAAGCTTTGATAACGGTCCTAATTCCGGAATAAGTCTGAGTTTAAACTTAAACTTAGTTTTATAAGATACACAAAACACCGCAATACCTCAGGTACCAATTTCACAGATTTCTATAGCAATGACGGTATGTACGATATTGTAATGCTGTAGTAGGCTTTGATAACGGTCTAAATTCCGTTATAAGTCGGAACTAAACCTTTAAAAAGCCGTTAACTATTTGTGTATATTTTTCGTCGTATAAAAGCAAACGAACCTTCATGGCGCCCGAGCAGGAACTTTGAATACTTTAATTTCACATATAAAAGAGAAACCAAGAAGGCGAAAAATGAAAATTTCAAGGTCGTCAAAAAGCGGTGTGTGATATACTTACACCAAACAACAAAGCACCGCAGAAACCAATTTCATTAATTTCTGTAGCAAGCTACGATGTCTTCGATATTGTAATGCGGTAAAAGGCTTCTATAAGGGTCTTACTTTCTAAATAAAAAGTTTGATATACTTATTCTACACCGCAAAAAAAAATTGAGGTATCAATGCGGAGTTGAATAGGCTTAGAATGGAATTGCGGTGTGTAGTAGTCTTTAATAACGATTTTGAAGTGGAGTCATTGTGGTACAGCGGTGCATGCAGTGCGGTGGTGTTAAGCAGTGTTTCTTGTTGTAAATCGGAAAGGAATCATGGTGAAAAAGCGGTGTGGCGGTGTTATGCGGCGTTCTGCAGTTTTTTGCGGTGAGAATTAGAAAGAAATCGCGCTGTGTAGTAGTTTAGTCACGATACTGAAGCAAGGTCATTGTGGTAAAGCGGTGTGTAATGTAAGGGATGGAGACGGACAAGGATTGAAAATGATACACAATTCGGTTTGAAAATTTGACCTAGTCAACAATGAACATCTCGCTCCAATTTACTTACAGAATTGGTAGGTGAGGTAGGTGGTCCTTAAATTACACTAGTTTACAAAAATAAAAAAAAAAAATGACCCATTTCAGCTGAAAATTTTTCTTAGTATAGTTTGGAATGGTGATCTAAAAAAATCGATTTCAAAAATTTTTTCATGGCTCCGTTTTTGAAATATTAATTTTTTAAATTTTTTTGGTAGGTACTCTTACATTTTAAGCCATATCTCAGTTCATAATTGTCAGATAGAGTCAAGTAAGAAATAAATCGAAAGGTAATGGAGCTGCCAATAATTGCGTGGAGCATTGTTTTTAAATTGGTTCAGTAGTTTGAATTTAACAACCAAGAATATTTCAAAAAAATCGATTTTTTGATCGAAAATCCAAGAAATTTCATTTTTAAACGACTAGAAAAAATATAAAAAAATACAAAAAAACTATTTTTATTTTTTCTACTTAAGAATCGCACTATTACGAAGAAAATAAGGTATTGGTGAGGAAAATCGTGTAACACGTACCATAGATGGATCAAATTGAGTAGAGGAACTAACAGTCAAATTTGAGTATATTGTGTGTTTTCAAAAATTAACATTGTACTTTTCTTCGTTTTTTGGTCAAAGTATAAAGTGAACGAAAAGCCAGAACAAAAATAAAAATTAAAAACGCAACAAAAGTCGAAGCAAACAAAAATTTATTTTAAAATATTCAGGAAAATATCACAATTTTTTGCACTAAATTGCTTACAGCTCCTGTGTTTGTTCACAGATTTTGATCATCGATATCTGTTTTTCTTCGTAGAAGTGCGGTTCTTATGTAGAAAAAATAAAAATAATTTTTTGGATTTTTTTATATTTTTTTCCAGGCGACCAAAAATAAATTTTCGAGCAAAAAATCGATTTTTTCGAAATATTTTTGGATATTGTAGTCAAACTAATGAACCGATTTAAAAACAATGTTCTACTCGATTACCGGCAGCAAAATAACCTTTCGATTTTTATCTTGCTTGACTCTATCTGACAATTATAAAGTGAGATATGGCTTAAAATGTAAGTGCCCCTACCAAAAAATAAAAAAAAAATTATATTTCAAAAACGGAGCCATGAAAAAATTTTTGAAATTGATTTTTTGAGATCACCATTCCAAACTACACTAAAAAAAAATTTTCAGTAGAAATGGGTCTTTTGGCTGTAAACTAGTGTTATTACACAACTTTTATTTTATTTCATTTTAATGGATCGCTCCCAGTTAGCCCCTGCTCATTAAATGCCTATCCATAATGTTCATTTCCAAGCCATACACTTGCCCTGTCACCAGATATTTATCTCTAATCCAAATGAAATCCATTTCCAACCCACACACTCTTTGCCGCCTTTTGGGGCCAAACAGACAAAAGCGCGTCAAGGCAACACTCCAAACTCCTTCTCCACCTCCTCCTCCTGTTGCCTGCACATTCGCCTCGTTAATGTGTCGCCTGTAAATTGTGTCTCTGCATTGGAAAAATCGGACGTGCACTAGTTTTCCTTCGTTTTTTTTCTCTCTTTTCGCTTTATCTGACTCTGTGTCAACGACAAACGGCCGCCGACTGCCAAGTCAAGCGGCTCCTGGCTACCCAGTAGTTGGTATGGTCGTATGGTAGTCGGCCGTCGTTGACCACTGTCCCACTGTCCATTTGCTTGGCCTGGCCGTGGCTTGGTGTTGATCAAACGTAAATGTCAAACCAACTGACAGTTTGACAAATATTGACGACGCTTCGCGCAAACCGAACTCACGACTTGCTGTTGCTCCAGTTAGTCGCAGGTTGGCCCAGTGGATGTGGAGTGGAGTGGAGCTCCCATGGTGAGCCAGGAGGAGACGCCGATAAGCTACCATAGTGCAGTGCTCCCCATAGGGTAATTAGTAGCTTTAACTTTGGCTCCACTTGCCACAAATATACTCGTATATCTTGAAAGAGCTTTGATCTCGAACTGATAGCCGACATTGCACAGTGTCTAAGGACGCAGACAAAAAGTGGTATTCACTAGGGGGAAATGTTAAAATGTTTGTCATATCAAAGTAAATCAGAGAAATTTGCAAGAGTTTAAGATTAATTCGTTTTTGATTAGAAGAAGACCGAGAAAATTAATACTACTGGCACGGGAAAATCCCTCATCATTATTAATATTTAAATCAAGTTAATGAAGATGTTTTTAGGGAATAACTTTGAGTTTTATCATCGATTCTAAAGTCTCACTCTTGGTATTGGTGTGCGAAAACAAAGCGCCTTAAACTAGCTTTGTGTTCGTCCTCTGCGGACCAGGCGTGTCAAACGCTGTTTATATAACATATCTATATATATAAATCTGTACGCCCGACTGACAGACTGACATATTATCAAGCCACAGCGAAAACGGCTTATCGTACAGGTCTGAATTTTGGCATAGACCTTCGTTTAGTTATGCAGGCGCTCACTAAGAAAGGAAATTGGAAAATTTTTCTCCAATCTATTGAAAAAGCCAAGTGCGTGTATATGTATGTGTGTGTTTTTTTTCACATAAACAAGCAATAAATCAAACTGAGAATGGCCTCATCCAATTGCATTGAATCTTATGGCTCATACAAAACACATCGATAGCTTTAACAAAATGTTGATCGCGTTTCAAAATACTTTAATTGAAATTTCACAAAACTAACAGCCAAAAAATGAGTGTTCGTGTTTTTGCTTTCACATGCACAAACAGCCATAAGCGACTGTCTTTTGTTAGAGATGGTACGTGACTTCAACGATTCTACACCAAAAGTGATGGAACACATGACGTGAGCAGTCGGCTAAAAATTAGTTGTCTCCTTATCTCATTTGCGAGTTTTTGTTAATTAACTAGGCTGTGAGCTGATAATGTAAGAGATTTATATCGATTGAAACACCTAAAATTTCATAACATTTTGCAATGAAAAATGTGTTTGACGGAAAAAACTAAACAGTGTTGCCAAAACAGCTTATTTTTCAATTTAGCTTTTTGCAGATAAAAATCAGAGGGCAGCGGGAACTGTGACCTTTATGAAAAATATATTTATTTTTTCCGCTTTTAAAAAAGAAAAGGTAAATTTGCTTCTAATTTTTCGAACTTATAAATAAAATGTCCTTTGACTGTTCAGCATTCACAAGACAGGAAGGGAATAATTTTTAATTCAGGAATTTTCACGCGACTTGAAATTTGGTTTTGTCCGGTACGACGGGACGAGATAGAATTTAATATGTGTACAGATCACTGCTTTTTCCGCGCCTTGCTTAATCCTCTATTCCCAGATTGATTTATTTTAATCAACCGTAAATTCGAAACTGTCTAAACACTAAGCTAATGAAGCCAATGATATTAAAAAAGAATTTGCTTTTTAACAAATAGATAATATACAAATACAGTGTTCAGAGAGCTATACAATTTTTTCTGCTTACTACGATTTTTTCAAAACTTGGACGCGGACGAAGTCGTGGCGGGTTTAGCTAGTATAATATAAAATAATCACGGGACCTTTAAGCCATATTTGTGTTGGTGAGCAAATATAGGCAAAACGCATATAAGCCCGTCACAGTAACCTTAATTAAAACGATAAAAAATTATATGAATGAAATATATCGAATAATCGTTACAATATGCAGAATTATCCAAGGTCGATCAACCGCAGCCAACTTAATTGTCCCTTCAATTGAACACGCTTAGGAAAAAAAGTCATAATATAAAAATGTTAAAGAAAAGTGTATAATTAAACTATTTTTGTATATTTTTTCTTCGGAAAATGCATGCAAACCTTCATGGCGCCCGAGCAGGCACTTTAAATAGTTTAATATTCGTTTGCAAAATATATATGTAATTTTAAATTTTAGGATAAAAAACGATTAAAATGAAAAATCTCAAATGAATCGATTGAATATGGAGAATAATCGAAAGTCAACTTAACACTTTTTTGAATTGAACACCCTTAAGAAAAGAAGTCATAATGAAATACAGTTAAAGAAAAGTGTAAAATTAAACTTTTTGAGTATATTTATTCGTCGTATAGAAGCAAAAGAAACTTCATGGCGTCCGAGCAGGGACTTAAATTATTTTAAATTCCACTTATAAAAGAGAAGCCGTGAAAGGGTCAGGTGAAAGGTTAAGGTGCGCACAACTATTTGAAGCACAAAGCGCCCAATCAACAAACTAGCGTTACTTCCTGTATACTAAATGCTAATCTTGAAGCCCATAATGCGTTCAACACTTTCTGTGTTAGCTGAGTTCATATTCTACAGTTAAAGAAAGCTTTCACCATTGCTGGTTTGCCAAGGCTCAAGAGCTCGTAAAATTTGTAAAACGAAGGAGTGCTATATGAGAGAATGCGTTGTTTCTGTTGGTTGGTCGATGAGTTCACAAATTCTAAACCTCGTCTGGGATTCAGGACATCGGGACTGAACACTAACAATATGACATCTCAATGATGTCGCCGTCATGAACCATTTGCATGACAATGCGTCAAATTAAGGGGGGACATCTAAGTAGCTCAAAAAAAAAAAGTGGATTTTCAGAATTTTTTTTTGGCCAAATGGAAGGTCCAATCGAAAATTTGTAAATAGGTATTATATTATACTTTACTCGAATGGTTTCGGGTTTTTGTATCAAAAACAAAATGGCGGTCTATCATTCCGTGACCTTATTTTTCCGTGGCCGGACACTAACTCAGCAAATCTTAACCGTCGATCTGAAATTTGAGTAAATCGGAAATACCTGGCTATCGATCCACGTAGGATTTTTCGATATTTTGATTTTTGGCAAATGAAAAATAAAATGCGTTTAAAAAAAAAATTCTTAAAAATTAAAAAAAAAAGTAAGCCAAATATCGACCGTGGATCGATACTAGGTATTTCCGATTTACTCTTAAAATTTCAGATCGATCGGTTAGATTTGCTTGAGTTATGTGTCCGCCAGCTGAAAAATAGGTCACGGAAAGAACACGACCGCCTGTTTTGATACTCATATGTACCCTTTTTTCGATTGCCCTTCCATTTGGCCATTGAATCCCTTTTTATTTGAGTATTAGATGTCCCCCCTTAAAGTATATAAGCTCTCAGCATGCAAAATCCAGGTGGTGCAGATGCTAAGACATTTCTTAGGTTCTTAGTACGAGTCCCCGAGCTATCGGAATTTTTTTCCCATTAAAAGCCATACAATGTGGCTTCCCAGTGTTTCTTACTTACTGAGTCCCTTCTCTCCCGTTGTATCCTACGAAACTACCCCTAAGTTTGTCGAAAGATTGAACTAGAACTCCGCTGTCTTTTTAGCATCTTAAGATCCATACAAATTGTCTTGTGAGCTTAGTAGACTGTGTATCGTCTGTGAATGGCGCCTCTTGCCGTTCGATTAAAGGTCTGTATCTGAAATCGCTGGGATATGTGCCTGGAAGACACTGCAGTGATTAGGAAAGCTAAATGAATGACTCAGAGCTCAAACCTACAAACTTTTGGTTTTCAAGCTTTAAGTCATCTGTGTAGGTTTTGACTGAAAGGTCTTTGAGTGACTGATACTGATAGCGCACCATTGCTTCGAGTCTCTCAAGCAGATAAAATTTCTATTTTTATCCCCAACTGTTCAATGGGGATTAGGTTGAGAATCGTGTCAAAAGCAAGGCTTGACGTTTGAAGAAACTCCACAAATTTGGTACCTTCTTCAGGGCTGCCGACACCCGACACCTACTAAAATATCTTTTAGGGCACAATTGTTTTTGTACAGCACTCAAATAAAGGCGTTGCATCTAAACAAAAATTTGATAAAATTAAACATCAGTGCCTGCTGAACCAAATATGTGTAAGCGAATCATTACTTGATTTAAGAAATTTTTTATATTAAAAAATTTACATTTCTATTCTTAGCTTCTTCTTTCTTTTCTATTACAGCGGAAAGGCAGGATCGTTTTTCCACTCCCTATTTTTCCCCATTTCCCACTGTGCGCCTGTTTTTGGCCCACATTAAAAGTCTGAACGAAATCCACTTTCTGTTGCCTGTTGATTTGTATCTGCTTGATATGGACATGCTTTTAGCAGCATTATAAACATTTTGTTTCTCAACATTTTTGCTACTATTTGTCATCGCTTTTGAGCATTCCACGAATCAGCATTTGTTTTTTTTTCCTTTTGGGGATCTTTAATTGCTTTTGATAAATCGCCGCATAATCCGCTTAAGTATTTTATTTTTTCATATTTTTGTATACTAATTTTTCAGTGCACTAATTAAACAAAGGACACACATTTTAAGCTCATATAAATTTAAATTTGTCTGATGATCAGCTAAGGCCAGGCTGCGCCTAATTAGCCTGGGCCCCTTTGGAGACTGTAATCCATCATGCACGTGCCCCAACACACAAAGTATCGCATCATCATTTCAACACATCAAAACAAATTTTTCTATTAATTCATTTACAATTGAATTGGAGCTCTCTGAATCGAACAAAAAAATTACATCGTTGTCCATTAAATTATTAACTTGGAAAACCTGCTGAGCCCCATGTGTGTCCAAAGCAGACCGACTTCAATTTCATAGCTAACTCATTAAAGCCAGCCAAACTGAGGCTGAGTCCGAGTCCGTCGCGCCTCCTTAGTTCAATTATAAAGCAATTGAATTAGTTTATGAATAGTTGAAGTGGCTTTGATCTTTTGCCAATCCATCAATCAGCCCATTTATGGATTATGTAATGTGGCAAAATTTCTTTTTACTTTTATTTCACTCTTGATTTTTTTGCATATAAATAAACATGGGGCTCGTGGGGGAACTCGTGAGCTAATTATATTGAAATACGCGGCATGATGTGCAATTTTTTTTTGTTTTTTTTTGGGGGGCTGGAACTAGGTAGGTAAATTAGGTTACGGGTTAACTGGGTTAAATGAGTGGGCACTTGTGGATGGGTTAGGTGGAGCATGTGGTGATAGATGATGAACCTGAAATTGGGAGGATGGATGCTTTACTGTGTAATTAATCGGAGGTGTAGGTAAGACATCCAAGCTTAATCAGTCCTTAAAGATAGCAGAAGAAGGTCGATCCCAAAGACGGAAAAAAAGACTTGAGTACGGACCGTTTAATAAGCAAATACAGATCCGTTCTTCAAATCGAAATCACATTAATTTCCTTATATTCCCGGCACCATTTCAGCACTCCTCCGGCTTCTTAACAAAACATTTCCATTGAAACTTATGACTGCGTGCATGGCTACAAATTATAAGGCAAACACCAACACCTCTCGACCACATTTCGGTTGACAATCTAACATTTAACTCTCTCGTTAAATTGCGCACATCCGCTGTTAAAAAAAATAGCAACGCAAAGGTACCGCAATAATTTACCTCAATATAGCTCAAATAAACGCAAACACCAAAGGTGTACCTTGGTTGGAAGGGGGAATTGGGGTTAGATGGGCCATAAACAAAGCCAAGAGCACGCGTAATTTGGCAAAAAAAAAAAAAACAGAAACATTTCCATGCAAATGGCTGGCAGCGGCAAATCAGTGCAAATGAAAGAAGCTAAACGACAATGGCGTGTTGCACAATCGTTGCCAACCTGCAGCCTACACAGCCGACAAGAAAACCCCAACAGAACATGACATCAAATGGCAAACAAAGACCAATTACATGGCAGAGAACTCTTTAAACAGATCGCACATGGGCGGG
Organism: Lordiphosa clarofinis; assembly: GCA_018904275.1. Lineage (NCBI taxonomy): Eukaryota > Metazoa > Arthropoda > Insecta > Diptera > Drosophilidae > Lordiphosa > Lordiphosa clarofinis. Next base: position 1,394,413 of record JAEIGQ010000026.1, read on the forward strand.
CAGCCGTATGCCCACGGACTGACTCACTGACTCGCTGCGAAGATGCGTTGGACGGAGTTGCCGCTGTTGCATGCCAAAAGTGGTTAAATTCATTTATCACTTGGGCCCCTAACCTGGTCACTAATTAATGATAATGTCAGGAACTAATATGCAGAAGGGGATCTCCGTCTGCCGTATCATCATCAGTTAACGTTTTCATTAACCATATGTCACACGCATGTTCCAACCACCCTCGACCCTTGAAAAGTTAAATTATGCGCTCGGTCGCGTGTCCTGCCACGATTTCTATTCGTTTTGGGACATAAAAATGCATAGTTTACGGAAGAGGCTTCGGTCAGTTTGCAGTCGAGCCGAAAAACGAAAAAGGTGTTAAAATTGGGCCACAACTGGGGTAGTTATTTTTTTTTTCATTTCGGACTTTTTCTTTTTATTACCGGCTGACTTTATTTTTTTTTTTGTTAGAATGATTACGCGCATTTTGTCGACACTGAAGTTTATGTTTTTTTATGAGGCGCGTGCCCGGACCACAAGAAAGGTGAACTAAGGTTTTGTAGTATTTTTTTTTAATATAACCGAAACACGCCATTCCTAAACCGGAGGGTGCACATTTATCTGGTTTAGCTGTTTTATAAACTATAAAGAGCTGAATGAATTAGAAGAGGAAGAAGAGGGTTTTATTTTGGTATACAAATTTTTAAGAAAAAGATTTAAGGTGATTAAAAATGCTATTGCAAAGGAAATTGTTCTTTAAAAGATAATTCAGTTTGAGTCCAAAAGCATATAAATAGAAATTAGCTATGAAATCAATGTCACAATCTTTTCTTCGTATACTTAATGCTATTTGGTTTTTAAGTGTAAGTTTTTTGACACCTCACGCGTGATCATAGAATTTCACTCTGAGAATTAAGACTATTCGTTCTCAAAAGTACGGTACGAGCAATATTCTTTGATCCAAGAGCGAAATTCTTAAGCCAATGGTGAACTTTTGATCCCGACATTCTTGATTCAAGAGTGTCAGTTCTTGATCGAAGTACGAAAAAAAAGAGTTGAAAAAATATTTGAAAGGGTTATGCGGGGCTACGGGGCGAGTGACCCCGACCCGACCCCACTCTCACCCTCATCAGTCACCCCACCCACTTTTTTCTAAGCTGTAATTGATTTTGATAGTTAGAAAAAAACATTTTGTTTTTACCGACTTAACTAGGACTTGAACTCGGTACCTCGAAGACTGAAAAATATAGAGTTGGACGGGCTGCTTAGCACACTCTTAGCACATTCTCCATAAGCTACAAATCGCGACGAAATCATATTTATGAATGAACGCAGTTGGTATTTTCCGGCCGCAAGAGCTTTTTTTTAATGATTTTTAAATGTTTTTTTTTTTCATTTTCTTTCTTAGGACCTTTAGTCGACGCAGGATATCTTAAAGTAGTTGTTATTTTAATTTTTAAAATAAAAATTTTTCATATCAGTTAATTTATTTATTATTTTATTATTATATATAAATTAATTGTGTTTTTTCGAAGTTTTTATTATAAAATAACTTTTATTTTCGGTCCCTGATTTAAATATACATAGAATTGACATCGGATGAAAAGCATATACATATTTTTGTGCGAAACCTGAATATTTCCAATTTCATTTAAAAAGAAAAAAATCCATGTACATATGTACCCACCATGTACCCTGAGATTTTTTTGAATTAAAATTCTTTATAATTCACAGTCTATCGAAGGACATTTTTTACAAAAGAAGGTGGGAATTATTATTAGTAATTATAATACCTTAATTTATTTATTTAATTATTTTTTTGACAATATTAAGACTAGATTTTAAATTTTTTGCTCTGTTCATTTTTAGTTCGTCCCTTGTAGTTCCGCTTTGTAATCTCATTGGGAGGGATCGATCCCCTTAATACCATTCTTTACTGAACATGTTTTTGTTTTTTAAGGGAGTCACTCAAATTGCTCACTGTTCAGTGGCTCTTGTCCAGATGTTCTTGTTAACTTTTATTTGTTAAGTTGCTCTAGTGTAGTTGTTACTTCTGTTGTTCACTTGTTCAGTTCAAAGAACAACTCAATTTTGTTCACTCACTCATAAACAACCCAACACTATTGTAGTCTGCACATCTAATCCTCATAATAATCTTACGTCATATAAAAATTTCGCAAAATTTTTGACTGTTCGATCGTTTATTTGCCAACGCCAGCTATTTTGTAAATACTCAATTAAAAATTTTCCAAATGCCGCAGTTTTTAGACCATAACAAGCAAGAAAGACGGTCCAGCCCGACTGTAATCTACTCTTACTGAGATAATACTCTCGCTGCTAACCAGTAGTCACCACTACTTGCTTTGATCAATGTTGAAGGATTTTTCAAACTGAGCAATAGTTGACGCCACTACTGTGACCTAGAAAGCGAACCCTGCTGAGTATAGTTCATTCGATCTTAATAATTCCTTTCCTGATTTCAGCTGAAAACAGAAAGGTTGTCGTATTTGAAGGAGCCAGTTGCTATTATACATGTGTGAGCACCTGCCAGAGGCATTGACTGTAGCCATATGTTCCATCCAATCTATATCCATCCATTTCCATTGTCAAACAATTATATACATGAACCCAATTAACTCTATTATAAATATAAATTGGAACAGCAATAATCCCATTCATCTCAGCTTCTGTCTCCTCCCACTTCAAGCCATCAAAACTCTAGCTAAAACTGTTCCATCAACCTTCTTCTTTTTGTGGTTGTAGTTGTGGTTTCATCTTCAGTTCCAGTAGCTATCAATTTAATTGAGATTGATTGTGGCCAACTTCCGTTTCATTACACATTACATTCCGAAGAAGAATTGTCCCGACTCTTTTGATAGTTGGCAGCTGATAAGAGGAGCGAGCTGTTACCTCTCCTGTGTGGGCACAAATGACAACTCTGAACTTGGAGTCCCTTAAAATGAAAAGATTTATGAGTCGGCGGGTCTCGCTGTGGCAGCCACTTGCTGCTGCTGTTGCTCACACATTGGCAGTGCATTGATTTTTGTCACTTGGACCCAGCGATTGGCATCGCCTCGTCGCGTGCCAGACAATTAATCAAGAGCTCCCAGAGCCCCCCATAAATGACAATCCCTGTGACATATGAAGAGTGATTGTAGCGAGGGCAGGAAATGTATGTATGGTTGACAATATTTCATAGTTTTTTTTTACAATGCTCTAAACAAATATGTAACAATTGCACGAACTCTCTTGCGGCGACGACCACGTGTACGTAAATTCATCATGATGTCGTCTGTCACGGCCAAATTCAAAAACCGGACCCTCAGATCGAAGGAATGCATTTGCACATGCCAAGGACGAGCAATTAAGACGATCCTGGGCGTTTGGTTATGGGGTGGTGCACTTGGTGGTGTTGTTGGACGCCTGGGCTGCTGTTGACGCAGACGCTCGCTGCGCCTGACCCTGACAGGACTTGTTTCCAGCTGACGGAGACGATCGCTGCGCCTGACACTGGAAGGGCTAGTTTGCTGCTGACGAAGACGCTCTCTGCGCCTGATCGGCATTTTTTTTTTTTCGTGTTTTTATGTGGCAGATTTTTCTTTTATCTTATACTTTTTGCTCCATGCCAAAATGACATAAGCATCAGGGTTGCCAGCCTTTGGAACAGTTTTACAACACTGATTAAGTATCCATGAGTGTTGTAACAATCGAAGAGTTATCGAAATTATTGACACCAACTTTAATTACTTTCGTCAATATAACGGCGTTAGTATAGCGTCGCCTCCGAACACTGAAGCTGGCTTTGTTTTTTTGATTATGTTGTAAATGTAATAATGTTAAGAATTTCTTTATGAGACGTTGAATAAGGCAAAGCAGATATATTAAAGGGTAATGAAAAATGTTATCCTTTTGTCGTCTAATTGCACTATCTGAGACCAAACGAAACGGGACGAAAATGCTCTTAAAGTTCTTGAAATGATGAAAGTTTAACTTGACTTTAGAAAATTTGTTCTTAAAGTTAGAACAGAGTAATACAAATGAGACTCGAGCTCTTAAAGCCCCTGAGACATATAAAAGAGTGATTGTAGCGAGCGCCGGATATTTTATATATGCTTCACAATGTTTCATACTTATTTTATTTAAGGCTACTTGTATAAATATTTTATAACTTCATCCTTGCGGCGATTACGTTCACGCTGATTCAAATTCATCTGATGTCCGTCAATCATGGCCATCTCTAGCCACTGTTGCCTCAGACCAAGGGAATCATGGATAACAATCCTAGGTGTTTGGTTATGGGGTGGTGTACTTGGCGGTGGTGTTATGAGAGGATGACCTATTTCCCTCATCATTGCAAAAAGCACGGCCATCTCCAGCCGCTCTTGCCTCATTTGAAAGGAACGCGAACGCACCAGCTGAGGACGATCATGGAGGACAATCCTCTGTGATTGGTTATGGGGTGGTGCACTTGATGGTGTTGTTGGACGCTGTTGCTGCTGACGACGCAGACGTTCGCTGCGCCTGACCCTGACCGGGCTTGTTTCCTGCTGACGGAGACGCTCTCTGCGCCTGCTGGATCGGCATTTTTTTTTTTTTTTTGCTATTTTTTTATGTTGTAGCCTTTTTTCTCCTCTTACCAAAATGACATAAACTAACAGGGTTGCCAATCTTTCAAATCAGTTTTACAACATTGATTAATTTTCCATGACTGAAGTAACAATCGAAGCGTTATGGAAATTATTGACACAAACTTTAATTACTTTCGTCAAAGTAGCGCCAGTAATGTAGCGTCGCATCGGAGGACTGAAGCTGTTTATGTTTTTTAAAATTTATAATACATTGAAAACTCGAATCTCATGAAAAAATTGCTATGTTAAGACTATATCTTTATACCCGTTACTCGTAGAGTAAAAAGGGTATACTAAACAAATGAGGGTATGACATCAACCTGTTATAGACATGTCCGTCTGTCCGTCCGTCTGTATGAACACCTAGATTTCAGAGATGGTAAGAGATAGAGGTTTGACATGTATGGGACAAATGCTTCTTTTATCTGCACGCAGATCAAGTTTATTTCAAATTTTGGCCACGCCCCCTTCCGCCCCAGCAATTTGGAAAAAACGTTATACCTCCTACAGTTTTAAAGATAGACGGTTCGTACCTTCTAGAGATAGTTTGTAATTATTAAAAATGAATCAATTTGCCGAAGAAATGACAAAGATCGGATGAACGGTTCTCAAGTTATGAGCAAAAAAGTGATCCAAGCAGCCAACCCCCTCCCACCCTAAAAAATGTTGCATACTTTTTGGATGGTCACCCTAGGGAACGCAGGAACACTGTTAAGCATGTTTTCTCATGAGTAACGGGTATATCGAAGTCGGTTAGAGCCGACTTTAAATTACGCTCTCGTTTTATTGTGGGGCAGAGTTTTACCTTTTTTGGGGAAAAATGGGAAATGGGAAATATAAAATATCAATTATATCAAATCGGTATATTCAAAGCTATATATCAAATATCAATAATTGTCGTCGATAGGACATGTTAAAAATATTCGACCACCCTAGTATCCTCAGTATATTGGCTAAGCCCCATTTATCGATAATATCTCTATACCTCTACTCTATAACTATTTGACCGATTTTTTCCATGTCAATTTGCTCAGAGGGCCAAAATACTTTAGAAAAAGTTGGTTTGGTGAATTGGGGTGGGTGCTGTCGAACAGTGTATATAATTATCGCAACAATTACAAAAAACACAAAATAATCACTGAGACTAAACCTGCAGCTATATGCATTTAATTTTTGGATATGTTTTGAAGAAGTGTTTGATAGGAGTTTAGACTTATGGCTTTTTCTAACACGATTTTTCAGAATGTGATTAAAAAACAATACACTATTTCATGCTTTGTTAATAATAATTTCGAGCAATACATTACTTTTTGGAATACACTACTTTAACCGCCAAAATTTAGTATGACCCTGCCAGCAATCGAAGCAATCATTTATTAATATTTGGCCGGACATAGCGAGTTAGGCCCGACCTGCAATGTAGATAAATAATACATTTATCCGTATTCCTGCAAAGTTCCCAGTAGTTTTTTTTGTGTCGGGTGCTGCCAAAAGCAAAGCATCCGGTGACCCTATTGGCACAGTACCCCCAGACGCTTATACCATGTTAGTCAACTATCCGGCAGTTTGCTAAGGGATAGCCGCCTGGCTGATCAGCACATAAATTGTCACCCAGCCCCCAGGCCGTTTTGGGACTGCCATCGGCCAGGCCACCCGGCATTCAGCTAAGGGTAACCATTGGACAGGCCGATCGGCACAACAATACCAGAGATTAGACATAAAATGCCAACCATCCGCCTGGCTGTTTCGGAACAGCCATCGGTCAGCACATTTTCGGATAACCATCCGGCAGCCAGCTAAGGGTAAACATCGGACTGACCGATCCGCACAACCATATCAGAGCTTATACTTGAAATGGCAGCCATACGCCAAGCGAAATGGGCTATCCATCGGGGTCCAGAATTGGGCATTTGCCTTAACCATCCGGGAGCAAGTTTGTCGAATATTCGGATCATAGCTAATGAAGATACTAGGTCGGTCAATAACGAATATTTCTTGAGGTTATGTGCATTTTGCGTTAAGCATTCGGCACATTGCGGTTTTTGTCTGCCGACGCGTCAGTCCGTCGAACGAAGTATAATTCTTTTTAAGTGCGAATGCGTAATCTTTACGTTTCCTGATTAAAGATAATTAAAAATATTTGCGCTGTATGCTCATCATACTTATGGTAAGGCTGGAATGACACAATTTTTGGAACCAATTATTGTCGCAATTCTTGTTAATAGGTCAAATTTGCTGTTGTGTATCATTACAGCCTCTTCTAAAGCATTCTGCAGAGAATTCAAGCATACTCAGACTCGCTTACACCAACGACTTTTGCCCATAGATGAAAATTTGTGACTAAAATTGTTCCTAAAAATTAAAAGTGTCATTCCAGCCTTACAGATATTTAAATGATAACCTTATAAAATATTTCAAATATATATAGCACATTTAGTTCGACTTTGCAGACGGAGCCAGAATAGTCGGCCGGCGACGTTCCGAACTACAGGGTTGTTACACAATCTGCACACAGCCTGCCCTTGGTAGTATGACCATTAAAATTGGTCGCTATTTATTTTTGAGTTGGGCCAGACTAGCATGGTATCCTCAGCTATTGCAAAGACTATAAGTCAGGATCCTGCAAAATTTTATCCAAATCTATTTCGAAGATATTAAGAAATTTGCATTTTTGCATACTAACTGCATCTCTTAAGGACGCTTTTGTTATGAACTTTTTTATGGTACACAAATAAAAATCTGTACACAAAAATAACCACACTGATTAAATATTCATTTCGTTTCAAAATGTTTTAAGGGGGGACATCTAAGTAGCTCAAAAAAAAGTGTATTTTCAAAATTTTTTTTTGGCCAAATGGAAGGGCCAATCGAAAATTTGTAAATGAGGTATTATAGTGTGATACATTTACTCGAAACGGTTTTCGGGTTTTTTATATCAAAACAAAATGGCGGTCGTGTATCATTTCTCCGTAGACCTTATTTTTCCGTGGCCGGACACATAACTCAAGCAAATATTAACCGATCGATCTGAAATTTTAAGAGTAAATCGGAAGTACCTATGGCTATCGATTCACGTAGGATTTTTTTCGATATTTTCCCCCTTCCCCCTTAAGTCTCTTGCCGTAAAGTTTCAATTTTTGCAGTTATTCGTCTAACTTACTTTATTTATCTATAATATTACGTGCTAAATATTATACAAAGAAAGAGCGTTCAGAGTCTTCTGGACAGCGATGGCACACGCCAGATCGTTAGCTTTAATAAATATCGATAGTTGGCTCCAGCTATCGCATGAGGGAATTGATCGGGGATGCCACATTTTAAGAATCAACAGCGCCCTCTGTTGCATTTTGTGTTCAGCTTTTGCATGCTGCGCAGAAAATAGCCCTCGCCGAGCGCATTGAGTGACTTGAAAAGGAAGAGAAGAGATCGCAGAAAAAATTCTATTTACATTAAAAGCAGATTTTTTATTGTTCTTAGTTAATTAGTGCAGTGTTGATTTTAATTAAGTAATTTTTTATATATTTGTTGAACCAGTGAAGAAGCGCCCCACGCTGGTAAGTTGCATACACACTCACATGCATACAGAGCCATACCAATCTGCTGACATGCATATTTGTTGTTGTTGTTGCTTCCAGGAAATTGCACAAATTTGGAGTCATTGGACAATTTTACCAGGTCAGTGATGTGAAGTTAATTTAAAAGCTGGAGTTGGGTTGATTATTCATTGGCCAAAAGATGTCCCATAATGCACCTAATTATTTACATACACACATACATATGTATGTATGGCCTAACTTGACTTCCTAGAACAAGAATTACAGCTTTTCTGCCAAATCGATGTGGCCTTAAAATATAAGCTTTAAGTCATAGAATTCCTCAAACCTTTAAAATTAACCACATTAAGTAGTACAAGGTTCTTTCATTTCATTCACCATGGCTCCCTGGTGTTTTTCTTATAATGAGATTCAGCCATAAGTTGGTCATTAGTTTTGTCCGGGCACGACTTAACGCTTTGACAAAGTAACTGTATTTGCCCGGCAGCCACTTGGCCTCTTGAGCCTTTTTGCGCCTGATCATTATTAAGCCTTATTATGTATTTTGTATTATTATTATGTATTATTATTGCCATTGTGCCCGTCCAGTCCAGCTGTGGCACATTTGTTGTTGTTGTAGGTGTTCAATTAAATATGCAAACAGTTTTCAAATGTGTCTCGACTTGACCGAGTTCAAAGTCATTCAGCCACGGATTTGGTTTCTCTCTTACCTACACACACACACACACACACACACTCATAGTTCGATTTCAAAAAGTTCATTGCCAAATGCAGCTCAGCCGTCGCCTTTGGATCGATTCTACCGGCCGATCGGTCGATCAACTGCAGCTGGGCGCACATTGAGTCACACGCCATAGCCCAGTGCAGACGGAATGGACAACAAATGGCAAGAGTTTCCAACCTCCAACTTCCCAAGTGCCGGCTGCTGTTGCTGCTGCTGACAGAGCTGCAAACTGTTTTTGTTTTGTTGTTTTTGTGGGCGGCCACTGTCCAATTGGTGGTTCTATACCCTTTTTTTTGACAGACTTAACTGTTTATGTTTCTGAAGCGTTTTGTGCATTCCAAATTTCACTTTCATTTAGCAAATTTTTGGGGTATTTATATCTAGAACGCATATAAAGTGTGATATTATTAGGGACTTCACTAACCCCTGCCTTTGTTCTAGCCATCCTTTGTTTGTTTTCTTTTTAAATCGCGCAGGCCAAGACCTTATAGTGTAGGGACGTTTCTTTAACATTTCATCATGATTACACCTCCTTGCATACTTCTTGAATGTTTAAAAAGGGTATGTGGCTCATACCAGAACTCGAACCAAAACCATACCCAAATTTTGATTTAAATATTTGAACATAAAAGATTGAAGAACTTTGGTTTGAACCTCCAATATCCGAAAAAATGTTATGATAATAACTCATGTTAAAAATGAACCAGTTTTGAAAGTCATTCAGTCACCAGTTTAAATTTAGGTACAGTAAGGAATGAGGTTCATTCGACTTGACGCTCTGTGTCAGGGGTGCCCAAGCCCATTCCGCAAAGCACGCATTCGTTGTTGTTTGATGCAAGGGAATAGCAAAACCAACAATAAAACAAATTCATAAGCGTGTTCTTTTTTCTTTCTAACTAAGGAACTAAGGTTTTGTTTTTGGCGCGTCCAGACCTGCAACAACAACATCAAAAGTGACTTTCTTCTCTCTCTCTCCTTTATCTTTGGCAAATTAAAAAGCAACAAACTCCTGTGGATAAGAGTACTTTAACGCAAATTTTGTTGGGATAATAGAACAAAAGTTAGAAGTAAAGAGTAGAGTATGGAATTAGAATGTGTTTGTGTCTGAGTCTTCCAGACCAAGGAATCTGGCTGGCGTCAAAAAGGTGTTTCGTGTCATGCGGTGATATGTTTCTATTTCTTGTAGTTGTTTTTGCTTAAAATTTATTTTGTGCATTTGTGTTTGACTTCACGCGTCCGTATGCTCATTCTGGGCACTCCTGCTCTTTGTACAAAGCTTAGTAATCTGGACTGCGTTCTCTTGAACGAATACATGTCTAAATTTTGACTAATGGTAGAGGCAACTATCTAACAATTTACAAACCCAAACACGAACCAAAACCTCATGTTCGGAAGTTGGTACAGGATAATTTATATCAGCGATGCATATCGCTGGAATATAAGGACTTTTCAGTTCAGTTCACACGATTTGGTGCTAAGAGAACTGTAGATTTGGAATATCCAAAAATTATGACTTTTAATTTCAATATGTGACTTTTCGCTTACTGTTGAAATCGAATGACTAGAAAAAATTTTAATACCTTAGAAAGCCTTATATTGTTGTCTCAAATATAAGATATCGGAAATGCAGACTTCGTCCATAAGTATTTTTTTTTCGAAAAATTCACAATAAAATACACTCTTGGGTTAAGATGGTTAAAGGTGAAGAAGCACTATAGAATATTGAGAATCCAAAAAAGGAAAGTTGTCTGATGACAGGTATTTTAAGAGGTCGGTGAGATGTTCGAGATCACATGTTTCATATGGTTGACAAGACATCCTTAAAGGATATATCAATCTGGCATTGCTTTTAATTAATTCGGTCTATGAGTGCCCTGAGCGTTAGATTTAATTTTACTAAGATAAAACTTCTTTTAGAGAATCGATAATAATTCTTCAAATTGCAATTATCATTATCTGAAGGAACGCGCTTTACATTTTAAAACTAGCCGGACTGATTTGCTTTGTAGTTTTCGGTTCGGTTTAGCTTCTTCCAAAGGACGTCGGTTTGCGGTATGCTGTTCGGTTTAACAGCTGGAATCAGCGGATCAGTTTAGAACAGGTTTGCATAACTGTAATACACATTTTAATTTTGTCAAATTTTATAAAAAACCTTGGCGTTTATTTGATTAATCGAGAATGTGTTTGATGTGAAACATCTTTAATTTCGGTACGAAGGATTTTAGTAGGAGTAAAATTTAATTTCAGCGTCACGTGACGCTACAGCGTTGCGCTGACGTCATGCATATTTTGTGTTGTTTTAGCAGAGCGTCACAAGTGGTGAGGGGGAAAGAGGAGTGAAAGAGGGGAGGAAAGTGGTGGAAAGAGGCGGAAAGTGGGGGTAACTAAACAGTGATTGAACAATGATTTGAAAGTGACTAAACAGTGACTTGACGTGACTTAACAGTGATTTGAGATTGACAAAACAGTGGCTTGAGTAAGTAAACAGTGACTTGACAATGACTAAACTGTGGCTGGACAGTGACTAAATAGTGAACAGTGAATATGACTGTGACTTAACTTTGGCTTGACAGTGGCTTAACAGTGACTTGACAGTGACTAAAGAGTGACTTGACAGTGATGTAACAGTGTATTGAATGTGACTTAGTGGTGACTTGTCAGTGACTAAACAGTGACTTAACTAAAAGTTACTAAACAGTGACTTGACAGTGCCTTAACAGCATTACAGAAAAGAAGGAAAAAAACAGCAACCAGTGAACTTGTTCCCAGCTCCCGATTAAAATATCGCTATAAATCGCTCGTTTTTGTCGTAAATAATCTCTAATCAGTCATTTGAGTCTTTTTTGTGATTAGAGTATTTTCTTCTTTTTAAATTACCTTTTATCTCATTTTAATCATTAAAAGATCTTGAATAAGACTCGCTTAGATTATTCCTGTTCAAATGATCTTCTTGAAAGAGAGCTTGCGCTTTTAAAAATAAGCCCTTAAATTAATAATCAAGTTTCACATCAAAGCCTCATGAGTGTTATCGACACTCACACCTTTTTTTTCATACTGTGTTTTGCAGCAGTCATAAAGTGATTGGTAATATGACAAGCTGTTTAACGAATTGGAACCAAACTCAGCTCTAAGTCCTCAGCCATCTTTGACAACGAGAATATTACAAAACTATGCAAATTCTTTAAATGTATAAAAAACCAAAACATTTTCAAAATACAGATGGTAAGGTTCTAGATTTTATTCTAAGAACTATAAAATAAACCTTTTAAATGATTTCAGAAAAATTTTAAATGATTTCAGCACTGTTTTCAGTTCTACCCAAAATTAGTGAATTCAGTACTTAAATCGATGCTTAAGTGAATTTATGACAGTACCATCCGTTCCAAATTATCATTTAGCTCTGATTTAATACTAAGCCAAATTGTAGGCTTCCTTAATTTTTCAACTTTCAATGTAAGCTGTAAGTAATTAATGAATTTTGTTGATATGCTTGTTCGAAAAACTGAGTGTGAGAAGATGCTTGCAAAAGTCCCAACAATCAGAATTTAGGGGTTTATTACCGTGTTCATTTCTAGTGTAATCTATTCTTAAAGCGAACCACATCACACATCATGTTTTGGATTACTTTAAATGCTTCTCAAACTTTGCCGTTTGGGTTCGGCGCTAAGCTGTAGGTCCCTTTCTCTTGTGCGAAAAATTATAAGCACATACCCCAAGAGATTGAGAGAAGCTTGCCTTGGCCCTTTGGGTCTTCTTATATTGGACTCGGCTTTGAGTCCCAAGGCCAAATCAAACACAAATTTGATCTCTATATCCTAACTTTTAATATTCTGTTCTTCACTTATTCTCCCATTTTTATGGTAAGGGTATTTACTCTTCCCCTATTCAAAATAAATCTAAATTCCGATTTTGTTTCTTCGTTGATTTCTATTCTCTGGGTTTGTTTTCGTTATAAATTCTAAGCATAGGACCATATCGTTTTCATTTTTTGATTTTGATTTAATTTACGGTTCTCGGCTCGCTTAGACACTTTGAGTAATGTTTGCCTATTTATAAATATGAATTATTTTCCAACAGATTAGAGAAACGTATCCATTGTTATAAATTATAACCATGGAAGCAGTTAGCCCCTGGCTTGGTGTGTTGCATTTTTAATTGCTAATTAATTTGCCCAGCACACGAAAAAACCATAATTCTCGCAGAGTTTCGGTTTAGTTTCGTTTCGTTTGGTTTTTTCAATTAAGCCAACACCTGGTTAAGTTTATTTATTATAAACTTAATTTAATTTATCGAACGATGCGTGGGGGTATGGAAAAGTTGTCCGGACTCACATTAAACAGCAATTAAGCTTAATTATAGTTGTCGCCCGTTTATGTCTGATATTGTTGTATGCAAAATCAGGCAGGCGCATGTCTGGTTAACCATAGTCAAAGGCTAGTTAGCATTTTGTACGCGGTTCCTGTTTTGCAGTTTTCGATTTCGGTGGTGGCCCGCCACCACCTCCACCCGCCTATCTGTCTGTCTGTCTGTCTCTCTGTCAGTCACACACATGCAAGGCGACACGACCACGACACGGGCACGAGTGATGGCGTCTGCAGTTGGTTGGGTCTCCTTACCCCCTCCGCGAAAACATTTGCTAATGGGTGCTTTTATGTTATGGCCCGGGCTTAAAATGGATGAGCCTGCTAAGGAGTTTGTCTGGTACTGTGTGTGGGTTAGTTGTTTGTTGTTGTTGTGGGTGTAGAGTTGCTGGAAACAGCTGGACGTTGTCTGAATGAAAGTAAAAGGTGTTGGCCAAAGTTAAAAAAAAAGTTTTAAGGAGGAATACAAAAATATTAATGGAAATTGTAGAGGATGCCGGTAATTGATTAAGGAAACTTAAACAAGTTGAAACTGGGGGGAAATGAAGCAACAAAGTTTGTAAATTGGTTCAGTTATACACTTTCTAGCTAATTTGCTCTTTTTGTTCAGTTGTTCACTTCCTAAGGAATTTTGTTTTCCAAACGCCTTTAGCCTTCAAAATGATTTATAACAATTTGGATTTTAAGAATTGTGTTTCAACTTAATTAGCTTCAAATTAAAACATATTCTTGATAAATAATTATGTGCTCCATTGTCACTTCCCTCCACTTGGCTCATGCACTTCTCCCTCCAAATCAATTTATCAAACTGAGCTTCAACAAAAGCACATAAATTAATTGAAATAAAAAGATATACATACAATCGCAATTGTGATCAGACCGATCTCTCTCTCCCTCCCTCTCTCTTGTATGCATAATATCAATTTGTGAGGTCCTCATACCTACACGTACTTAACCGATTGAATGAGTTTTGTATTAAAAAACTTTATCTAGCAATCTTAAGCCAATTTAATAAGCGGGTTGCCCCGTTGTGGCCGCAAAGTTGAGCTGTCAGTCGTAATATGATTAATCAGCGCACAACGCACAAACAATTGAAGACACAATGAGCCGAATGTGAACGATGGAACGATGGAGAGATGGAGTTGGAAGATGGCAGATGAAATGAATGGGGGCATGCCAATATGTCTGTCTTGACGCCCACATGAATGGGAATAAGTATGGAGGGATACCAAAGCATGGGTTAAGGCGTTGATGGGTAAAGGGTTAACGATTAGCACAAACAATTTTTAAACTCTTTTTCATACCCCGTCAAGAGGAAACTATAAGCTAAGGGCCACAAATCAGCTCAAGAAAATGACGAAATGTCGCATATCTGGGCATCCGTCAGGGCCGCATGATGCAGCATTATGTACTCCATTAACTGCTCTATCTGACCCACACTATAGGCCGATTAGCCAATCTCTTGTAAAAACTTCTCCAAACGGTTACACTGGCCCGAAAGGCATACATCCAAATAATCCTCTAAGCAGTAGCCCGACATCTCGAACAGATCGGCCTTGTTCTTACAGATGTGTGTGTGGCCGTTTCTCATATTATTTCGAGTTCTCGAGTCTTTGCAACTACTAATTCCCAGCACTTTTTGCACTTAGCTGTACATTGTACTCAACCCCACCGCAGTTCAGCTAAAGTGTTGTTATTAAGCATGCATTGTAAGTCTCTGAAAAGAAATTCCTCAACTTTTTATTTATTATACAAAATACAATTATTAACATTTCCAACTTACGTGCCTGGCAAACGAAAATATCTTCATATCTCTTCCCTCACTCTCTCTATGAATAAATATCACACAATCATTTCATTTAGATGAGAATGTCAAGTCGATAAGTGTGACCCTAGTTTGTTGTACGTCTACCCCTCAATTGCTTTTTGTTGTTACTCTTGCCTTACGATCGTTATCAAAATATTTTTTACACGAAACAAACATGTCAAGCAAATGTGGCTTGTTATTGTTGTTGTTGCTGCTTGAAAATTGTTCAAAAATAACAAAAATAATTTCAATTGTTTGACTGCATTTTGAATTTGAATGCGTCATGTTATTTTGATTAGAGCGATAAAATTATTATTATTTTTTTTTTATTGGTTCGCTTAGAAATGTAAATCATTATGAATTTTGATTTTATGAGACTCATTAATTTATGAGTTAGAAAAAAAATACTACGAAACAGAAAACCAGTTCAATTTGTCAAACATTTTATGAAACATGTTGGACAACAAAGAATAAAATTATTAGCTCACGTTCTAAGATCTTTGATATTTAACTGAGTTAACCGAAAGTTTTAAAAGGAACAAATTCTTATTATACGAGTTCAAGTGAAGTGAAGTAAGTAAAGAAAAAAATACCTAAAAGCAGAAAATATATTTCTCTTCATTTTCTTTAATACTAAATAATAAAAAAATTAGAACTTAGCCTGCAAAGTATAGCATTATCTCTATTCTCCCTCGCTCTTTGCCTTGTTTTACCTGCACCATTTTATTTTGCCACATTATTTCTTTGTATTCATGTGTTCATTAGGAGGAACGCCGATAAGGAAGAATGCAAAAACTTAACTGATACCATCATAAATGATTGCTGTTATAATTGATAAATCAAAAAATTTAATTTGATTTGCAACCTCTGCAAAAGCCTTCAAAGTTTCCACAAATATTACGTATACGATACGTTCACTATCATTTTACAAGTTGTCCTCGAATTTAATAGAGCAACAAACAAATATGCAGAAGGATTCGAATGTATTTTTGGTCGGTAAACTAAGAGTTAATTTTGACGAAGTGTTTTCATCTAGAAGGGAACAGCGCAGAATAGTAGACATTTTGCCGTAATACATATGCGATTTCGCATAAAGATAGAATTAGAAAAAATTATTTACATATTGTCTTGGGTATATTAAAAATTCCCAGACACTTAAACCCATTTAAAACTTTTATTTATTTTGCGTAAGCTTGGTACGTAGATACTTCCGACAAGTGTGCGAAATCTCTGCAAATTTCGTCGGGAAAATTTAAACTAATTAACAGCGGATAGTTTGGTGGCCTTTAATGATGCAGTAGTTCCTACAATAGCTTTAGATGTAAAACCTAAATAAATCGCATATAAATAAATCGTTTGTAGTATCGTCACCTTTATTTGTAATTTTTAAATAATTTACAAATTTGTAGGAAAAGGGCTGAATCGACTGTTTTGGATATGGCATCTCGATGTTATGTACTTATAATGCAGCGGCATAGATGATGTCCACGACTTGCAGCGACCAAGTCTACGTTGAAAAGTGCTGCGGCTCATCCGTTCGACATACGGAATCGTCGTCGTCCACAATTTAATCATTTTGTGCTGGGCTAAGATCCTCATTGATAATGATCGTATGAGCAGCTAAGGTTCTTGAAATGAGAATCAGCACTTATTTGTTTATATGCATGTCATACGCACACGTTCATTGTGTCGACAAATTGGTCCTCCTTGAGTTGCGATGGATACTCCACCGCTTTCACCCTCTTGTTGTGCCGCCAGCGAAGAGTGGCGCTGTCCTTTAACAAAGCCCAAGCCGCGTTGCAATGATCTCCTAGCAAAAACAATAAATTTTTAATAGCATAATTAACAGCGATTTCCTCCCGATATCTGTGGGATAGTCATCGATTTAATTAATGTTAGTTTAGTGAATACTTATGTAGAAGAGGTCCCCTAAGATATCTATACTTTTACAGATAATTTTTTTCAAGCCGCTATCACCTTTTCCTCCAATGAAGGGTTTGTTGTTGTATAGTTGTCCTACTTATTTTAAGACTTCGCGCCACAATACTTGTTTGTATATGAGTGTTTACCGCCATGTAGAGTACGAAAAATATGTTTTACATATATTTCACACCTTCGAAATCATCTCTCATCGCTTGACTATCGGGTGACTATCGCGTGACACGTTGACTTCGTGTGGCAACGCTGTGATATCGATATGTAAATTTCGCGCGTGAACTCCAAACCAACTCACGAAACAGCAACTTGCGAAATCATTATTTTTATATGGACTTTTTCATTTCGCGGGTATCTCCATACCAAGCTTTACAGGTGATAACTAAAAATCTGGTGTAATTTGATTTGGTTCCTGTTTCCATACGCTTTGTCTTGCAAAGTCTATACCTCGTAACTTAGTAGCTTATTGCATCCTCTTTTTATGATAAAACTCACTTCCATTTATCTGTAACTGTACTTTCAACAACAGCTTCGCGAGCGCATTGAACGCTTTTGCGCTTTTTACAAAAATATTCCCTTTGTGCCGAAAGAGCGTAACCCCACTAACTTACAATTGAGGATTTCT
This sequence comes from Lordiphosa clarofinis, assembly GCA_018904275.1. Lineage (NCBI taxonomy): Eukaryota > Metazoa > Arthropoda > Insecta > Diptera > Drosophilidae > Lordiphosa > Lordiphosa clarofinis. Next base: position 1,412,038 of record JAEIGQ010000026.1, read on the forward strand.
TCGGTTTGCAATAATGGATGGAGAGCTAAAAATATCAAGCAACTGACTGCCCGGATCAAAAAATGCCTCAAAGAATGATACAAATGGTGTAAAACTTGCTTGCGCAGATGCCGGATATTGTTGACCAAGTTCGTTGATTAGATATTAGAAATAATATAGTATTTAAGCAAAAGAACAGAGTTCCTTTATTATCGGTTAATTTTAAAGTTTTATATTTGTGTGGTGTCTGTGTTGATTGCTTCGGACAACTTCAAATCTTTGGGTTGGCTGTTTAATTGGCAAATCCTGAATGACAATCGTGCAAAAATCTTTGAAAATGGACTAGTTTCTAAGCTTGTTTCTAAAGTGGTTGTCTCTGATGCTGCTGCTTCCTTGCTTAGATAGAGCATTCGTCTTCATTAGTATCAATTTTCAAAAAAAAATTCCACTGCCTCAAGTCATTCTTTTACATGGAAACATTGCAAGATTTGTCTTCAAGGGTTTATAACAGCGTTTGTAAAGCAGAGCGATTCCAAACGGTGAAAGTGTTATGGTGTGCCAACTCTGACCTACTTCGTCGACCGTTGCTCAGCGACTGAAAAGCTGTTTGCTCGGCATGCGTTCGGCTCGTGTTCGGTCCCTGCTGGCCAGGCGTGACAATCGCTGGTCTGTAAACGCTGCATCCATCTGAAAGAAAGCTGCTGTCTCCAATTTAAATTTGTATGCAAAATGTTCTTCTTGGAATGAAGCTATCTCTGGCTCTTACCTGTTCAATTAATAAGCTAAAATAGCCTTTTGATAATGACTCAACGAGTAATATAAGAGATTTTGCACTATGAAAAAACTTACAGCTTCTCATCCTTGTGCCCTTAGTCAATGAGTACAGCAAATATTTTTCAAAAATGTTTATTTCATGATTTTGTGCCAGCACTTTTTGGTGTTTAGAAACGATATACATACATATATAAAGACACACACATACATACAATATAAACTAAAATTTATTTTCACTACAACTATATAGACAACTATATGGTGATCGGTACTTAAGCATCCACTTTTGATGACTTTACATCTAGATGTAGAGATATAGCATGGTAGATATATATATATATTTGTTTTTATACACAATTGGAGAATTTTAAGCGATTCTCTGGAATCAGTAGAAATTATGTTGTGCGAGCTAAATGAACTAACATATTTTTTGTGGTTTAAAATTGGGCAAGGCTTAGAAATAGGATTTTTTTTTTTGTAAGCAGGTGGTAATTTCTTTTTACTTAGATTTAGATTTGAGTTAGAAGCGATTTACTATAACTTCTGTTTTTTCATGTGGCGAAAATTGCAGTTTATGTTTAAGTTTTAGACGTAGTAGTAGTAGTTGTTGTTGTGGTAGTAGTTATCCTTTTAACTAAACACATTTGATTTTAAACTAAAGTCCTTTGGATTGTGGTATAGTTGATTTTGCTCTGTTGCCGCCTCATCATTTGTTCTTGGGCAAATGCCGTTTCATGTGCAAAGCCAAATGATCGCTACGCGCAAAACTTCGCTCACAAACGATGCACTTGAAGGGTTTGGCTCCCGTGTGTTTGCGATAATGTCGGGTCAATTCATCAGAACGTGCAAAACGCCACTCACATTCGGGCCACTGGCAAGTATAAGGGTTTTTCGCCTGTAAAACAATTGGAAAAGAAAAAAATTAATTACATGGAAATGATGTGTGGATTTCCCCTGGCAGAATTAACATTTTCATTGAGTTTTCATGTTTGGAGCACGACGACGACGACGACGATGACAACAGAAACAGCAGCTGTGCCAAATGGTAAGGCAATTTTTCTACAAGTATCTTTTGATTTGAATTTTTTATGTTGTACTCAGGCACACGACTTGTGCTTAACGAGGCACAGTGGCTTGTAAACTGCCAAAGATTGTTGAGAGACCTTAAGAGCTGGAAGCATCTTAACATATATTTATATCTAGCAATTCATTAAGTATCAATAAGAACTGACAAGAAAACCCTAGGGGTTGCGCAGGAAATAATTTATTTTTGCGCTACAATAACAATTCGGAAATAGACCTCATAGACCCAATTACTTCTCTATTTTCTCTATATTACCCCTATATCCAATTTACAATCTTTCTATGTACCACCAACTAAGCATTTCAGTTTAAAAAGTCCTAGAAATAAAATGTTTTACCACCATTTTGTATGCCCTCGTACCACTGTGCAAAATTGCTTCAGCTTAGAAAACCCAAAATACATGCCGCTGAGCGAGCACTATGACTAATTCTGACCGGGTACACAAACATATGCCACATAAACGTAATAAACATTCATGTTTAATTTGAAATTGAATGAAATAATTATTGCGGTTTGAAATTTTATTGAATGAACTTGACATTTTTTGCTTATTAGAGCTGAGCATTATGCAGACCTAGAGAGCTTCGTGGAGATTGTGAAGTATGGCAAATGAATTCGGTATTGTTGAACACTAATCGAATTGGATTTGGTTAAGGAAATTAAGTTGAAAATTCCAGTTTCTAAGGCGTTGATTCAACGTTGGCAAATTCTGTCATTCACCTTATTTGTTTCTGTCTTTTTTATTATTAACCAATATAAAGTAGGTTTTTGGTTTCAGGTATTATTTACTTGCCATACTTAGGGCCGTTTTCTCATGTTCCTGTTTTTGCTTAAATCGAAATCCATCCAGATTTCGCAACTAGGTGGATTTTGTGCAATCGGTTGTCTTATGTAGATTGATTTTAAATTTGGGCCTTTGCGTCACGGTCTAAAAGTAAGTTCGCAGCGCCTTGCCACTCGCCGAAATGTTGTTTTATTTATTGCGCGCCAATTTTAAAAAGTAAAGCATGCATTTCACAGAGTAGGAGAATGCTTTTTAATTACTTGTTTCCATGATCGGAGATTAAGCAATATGTAAATCTAAGTTCACTAAGGAAAATAATTTGGAAACATTTTGATGAAAATTTGGCCATACACACAATACTCATATACAATCCTAATTCTGGACATTTCCGGTCATATTTGATCAAATTATTTGCGAATGAAACTATCGGCCATGTTCTCAATTCCACTTCCACAAAAGTTTAGTGATTTGGAGTGCAAATTAAGTACTAAAACCGGTTTTAAGTCACAGAATTTTTGTGGAAGTGGAATTAAGAACATGGCCGATAGTTTTAGTTGTAAATCCTGTAAAATCTTCATTCTTGGCTATTTTAATCAAAATTTGGCCAAATTATTTGCCCCTGTAAACTATGCTTAAGCGATGAACTATTGGAATTAGTATGCGAATCTGTCTCTTCGGCAATGTCTTGCCTATTAAAGGCATATCCACCATTTTCCATTTTTGGTTTACTTATTAACAATTCAGACTTGACTGTTTTTAGCAGCAGTTGTTTTTTGATTTCAAATACTTTTCAGTGTGACCATATGCGCGCATATCTAATTTGGTTAAGCATGTACATTAGGGCGGGTCAATTTTTTAATGCGATAAGCGTATAGCAGATTCGGAATCTGCAATGAATTCTAAGAAAATTTCACGAAGAAACCTCATGTCTAAAATGAATTCCTAGCCCCCGCTGCAAAGTATGAATATTTCGGGTTCGGTGTATTTTGGTACATTGGTATATTTTCATGCTTCGTAGCGTGGGCTAGGAATTCATTTTAGACAAGGGGTTTCTACGTGAAATTTTCTTAGAATTCATCGCAGATTCCGAATCTGCTATACGCTTACCACGATTTTTTAGCTCCATACAAAATTGACCCGCCCTAATGTACATGGTTTTGAAATCAATGAGGATAAAGTCGATGGCTAACCTTGAACATGAGCGAAGCAAATACAGCAAATCCACCTAGATTTGCAAAATATGCAACATGAGAAAACGGCCCTTAAGCTAGGTTTAGGAAAAAAGTACTATTGCGTGACAAGAATTTCATCTGAGAGCAACTCTGGCATTAAGATTGTCGAGTATTTTATTATACAGAGGGGGGAAAAGTCGAAACCATTGGACTTAGGATGGACAAAAAAGTTTTCAAAAAGAGTGTAAAAACAACTTTTATCTTTATCATTTCTTCGGCAAATCGATACATTTTGCTAATTACTAACTATCTCTAGAAGTCTAACTTCAAAACTGTAGAAGATATACCGTTTTTTCCAAATTGCGGGGGCGAAAGGGGGCGTGGCAAAAATTGAAAATTAACTTGATCTGCCTGCAGCTATAAGAAACATTTGTCCCATACATGTCAAACCTCTATCTCTTACCATCTCCGAGATCTGTTTGTTCATACGGACGGACGGACAGACGGACAGACGGACATGGCTATATCGACTCGGCTGTTGATGCTAATCAAGAATATATATACTTTATAGGGTCGGAGATGATTCCTTCTCCCTGTTACATACTTTTGCACAAACTTAATATACTCTATGTACCTTCGGTACAGAGTATAAAAAGTTGTCGTTAAGATGGCCCTACGCACCCAGCTCCTGGCATACCCCATCATAGATGACCTAGGTCTCTGTGCCTATAATAACTGGCTCACCGTCAATTCATTCATTCACCCTCACCCGATGCGCATTCACCTTTGTTTATCACGGCCTCAGCCGAGCCGTCACCCTGTTAGAGCAGAGGTCGGCAAAACCCACATGCTCATTTTGGGTTTTGTGTGTGTGTTCAGCCACGAGAGAGAGCGCGTTCATTTACCGGTTTTTGTGGTTGCAAAAGAGAGCAGTGCGAGCTCGTAAACTGTCGGTGCCTCAACAGCTTCCCCTCTTTTCCCTCTTTGTAGTCAAGTCAAACCCAGAGCAGTAAAGTAATTACCTTTACAATTATTTCGTTACTAGAAATTTAATTACTATTACAACTACTTTCATAAAAAGAATGAAGAATTGCATCGGAAATTACTTGAATTATTACTAATTAAATTTTTACTTGAAATTATGGAAATAATTATAATGGTAATTACATTTTTAATTATAGAAAAATTTTATTTGTAAATGTAATCAATTTTTAATGTCCTTGGTCAAAACAAACTTCGCCCCGCAATCTAAAAAAAAAGTTATCTTCCTACAGTTTTTTAGATAGGTGGTTCGTACCTTCTAGAGATGTTTAAGAAGCGAGATTAGTCGATAAGTCGATTGTACTATACTCAAGTTATGACAATAGTGGCGCCATCTATCCCCCACACCCAGAAAATCAATCAAAAGTTAAAGTCGACCTAAAAGTTAGTTAGTGTTGAAATCTTTTGTTTAGTGTAACCATTCGAATAAAAGTCAAAAATACATTGTTTTGATCCATTTTCCGCTCGTAGATTTAGTTAAATCTAAAAAGAATTTCTTCACTTTACCTCAGATACAATCCTGCCATTACATTTTCCCGTATTTCCTTTACTTCATAGTGTTAAAAACTCGCCAATTCCCTAGACCCTTTTCTAAATTTCTTTTTCTTTAAAAAAATCCATCAAAATTTCTCTCATACCTTACCAAAAAAAAAAAAACACTAACAATTGTCGGCTAGGTACAAAAAAATATAAAATAACTCGTGTTTTTTTCAAGAGTTTTCAAGTGGCACTCAGCTGACACTTTTGTAGGATTTTCGTATAGAAACTTAACATGAACTCGACTCGTGGCGTGACTTATTGGTTTATTTAGATCTCTTTTAATGAACTTGAGTGTTTCGAGATGCCTGAACATAATCACAAAAAAAAATGTACCTAGCCAACGCATGTAAGAGTATGAGTGAGGTTTTTTATGGTGAGTCATGAGAGTCGGCACAGAATCTTGAACAAGAAATAGACCTCCCCGGCGCTGTCGTGGGAATAACATTTGGCAAAGCCAAAATAACAAACAAAAAAACCAAAACACAAAACAAAGTTATGTAAATGTTGTTTTGTAATGTGCGATGAACGCAATGCGATAAACCCCCAAAACAGAATTACTTCATAATTTTAGTTACAAACCCGATAAAAGCGCTCAACAAACAGCAATAAAAATAAATTCAAAAGCTACCCAAAACATGGAGGGAGAGAGACAGCCCCTCAAGGGGCCACAGGCAACTGGAGGAGGAGGTCTAGCCATTGCCTGGGCATAAAAATCAAACTAATTTATGGCAGTGCGAACATATTAGCAAACAAATCAGTACAAAATAAGCCAAACTGGACTGACTGGACACCAACGAGCCACACCAACCTAGGCTAGGGATGGCAGGCAAAGACTGAGACAGAGACTTGGGCTCTGGTCGTGAGGCTGAGATAAGTATAGAAAATTTATGCGTTCGCTGGTTGCATAAAGATTAGTTACCAAGTGATTTTCTAATCGGCGGCAGGCAAGATAAGAAACAAAAAGCCCAAATAAATACGACAAATTTATGAGGGAATGAGGTAAAGGAAAATGTGGGAGTTTTAGGATAGGCTTAATTTTGGAGAAGGTCGACGATAGAGAAGAGCCACGGAATTGATGTTTTGTTTAAAGCTTCGCTTCAAAAAGTTTTTGGAAATATTATATTATGTATCTAATTACTTAGAATTAAATAAATCCTTGGGTTCTATTTATAGTATGGCCTAGTTGATAGTATTTTTCCTCCACGTGAAAAACCATTTTCCGTTTTTTATGACCAACTCATCTTCTCCTGTTCAAACAACGAACTCAACTTCTATGACTCTGGCAAATATTTAAACTAAATATAAGCCCAAGTGTCCAACAACTTCGTCTCTCATGGTCGTTGCTAATCAGCAAAGACAACACTTAAATGGCGCCATAAGATGCCGCTGCTGCTGCTGCAAAAAATGGCTTGTATGGTGATGGGAAAATCATAAGGTCTGGGCCTGGAACCGGGGAACCATGTTAACTAACTCAAAAGCCAAACAAACGGACACCCATCAGACGGTAGCCCCACTTGAAGACAAAAAATCACTACTGCAAAATAAGTTGGAACCAAATGCTAAAAGACATTTACTATTTGGGCAGGTTGATTAGAAACGGTAGATCGTGTTGGCCTCGGGCCTAAGTAAAGTCAATTAAAGCACTTTAAACTGGAAAACCCTGGGTTTAGGTTTCACCTCCTATTTTGACCTGTCGGGAGCATCAAATGCTTTTTTCTGACGGGGCGTTAACTTTATCAGTTAAGTGAAAATCAGCTCAGCGCAAAATCATAATAATAAAAATGTTTTTAAAGTTGCGCATAAATCAGCTGGTCATGTGCGATTAATAAACCAAGCGAACCAAGGAGAAAGAGCAACAGCCACCGAGGCTGGGTCTGGGTCGATCGAGGGGCATAAAAACGTGTGGCCCATAAAACGAAGACAGGTGATCAACATCAGCGAAGTGAACGAACGAGCGAACGAAATATCCAGCGGAACGTCAAGTGTAATCTGAGCAAGAAGGAAATGCAGGCCAAACGTGCGCCCAGCTGATGGCGTTGGCGATTGGCGATTGTTGGATGTTGCAACTGACCACAAAACTACAGCAAAAACAAACCATAGAAATCACGATTTTTGTGGTTTGTTTTTTTTTGGAAATTGAAAAAAGAGGCAAAAGGCGCTCGAAGCTCTTGGCAAATTATGTGCTGGCAACTACAAATATGAGTCCGCGAATTAATCAAAAGCCTTTTTCCAACGGTTGCCCAACTGAACACAGCTGTGTGGTGTTTTTGCCGCCACTGGCTCATCGGTGTGGTAATCGGACAACCCACATGCTCAGAATTGACAGATTTTTACGAATAGTAGGCGGTTGGTTGATAACTTACCCGTGTGTATCCTTTGATGGGCCTTCAAATGTGAGCTCTTGGTGTAGACTTTTGAACAGCCTGAAATTCAAAGAAAAAGTCAGTGATTAGATTTGACACTTTGCTTAATAGATTGACGCTTCAGTATAACAGAAGAAAAAATTTTATTTAGACATTTTATTGAAAAGTGTTTTTTGGAAAAACTTTAACATTTTTTTTTGTTTTTCTTACTTAGAATCTCTATAAAAAGTCCCAAGAATAAAATTTTTTCAGAAACCCAAAGCTCTAAAATTGTGGGGAAAAAAATGCGTGGAAAGTCTTTCTAAGTGTTCCCAGAAAAAATTAAACTCGAAGACTACTAAAAAAATTCCTTAAAACCACTTACTTTAAAATGAATTTCCATTTGGCATACTTCTCAAAAAAAAAAGAGGAAAATTAAAATAATTGATTTAGCCTTTGAAAGTACTTTCCAATTTATCGAAAATCTATTGAACCTTCACCTTGTTTAAAATGAAACTAGTATTATTTTTTTATTGTATTGTAATTTGGACCTAGAGAGAATTAAATGGATATTTTGAGTATTAATATGATACTTAAAATATAAATTTGATACACGTAATCTTAAAAATACTTTAATGTCAACGAATGTAAGTTCAAGAATTCAAAGAAAATATAAATGTAAAACAAATCTTGCCAAATATGGCACCTGGCGATGCTTGAAGTTCCACAATGCATGTTCTTGTACTTAGTTAAAAGTAATGCTAAATATGCTTTGGATGCTATGGAAGACAGTTTGCCAGACGACGGGCTAAAAATATATTAATGTGTTTCAATTTGGAGCACGAACTTCTATATTTACAAGGAAGGCAGCTAAGCATAAATATCTAAATCGGGTGTGTTACAGAAATCTGTAGAGGTTTTTCGTATAAACATCAGCATTTCAAATTACAGCTGTTTGAATTTGTTTGTTAAGGGTCTTAAATATGCCCGGCTACTAGATTAGATGACAAAAATTGAGCGATTTGAAGCCGCCTGCTCAAACCCAATTATATTTGATGCATACGGGTTTCCTTCCACATAATCTAGTTGGCGGTCTGATTCTTGGTACTTCGCCATATATGTTGTTGTGGTCATTTTTGAAAACATATGTTAATATAAAATGTTATTCTTTAGACAGCACATTATCCAAGAGAGAAGCTTGGCTTGGCCCCGTTGTAGAAGCTGTATTGCCAACTTTATCCAAGCCATGAGTCTGTTATGGCTTTTTCAGCGCTTTTCAAAATGGCGCACAATGTGAGAAGTTCGGTACGAAGACAGCTGCAGGAGAGACTTTCACAGTTTTCACTCAGAGTCTCAGTGCCTTCTGATTAATCGATATCCGCGTGGACTCGGAGCATGCAGATTGAGACACCTGACGTTTTCTTTTCAGTAGTGTAAAAAAATATAATACATAAAAACAATAAATTAAGAAGATTTAAAAAAAAAAGTAATTGTTCAGTCACTGTTAAGTCGCTATTTAGTCACTGTTCTGTCACTGATTACTCACTGTTAAGTCACTTAGAAATTAAAGATGTTTCATATCAAAAAATATTAAATTGATAAAAGCTGGTATCAAAATGATACTAAAAGATTAAATTGATAAGACCTAGTAAATTGATACTTAAAACTTAATCCAAAAAAATGTTTTCCTTATACAAGTTAGTATTAATTTGATAACCTTGAAATATCATTTTAATACTTTTCAAAATATAAACAAGAGAATTTGATACTCAATTGTTATAAATTGATAACTAAATAGTGCCGTTTTAAAAACAACTTTTTTTGAGAGTAGGTTTTATCCGAACAAAGTATCCCGGCCAACTCTAAAAATAACTTTTTCAGCAGATTAGTCAAATGACGATTAGTTAGGGATGATTTCCTTAAGGTGACGAATATTTCGAGACTTATTAAATTCTGAATTATACAGATTTTAAATATTCCTTTGTAGAATCTTTATTGTAAAGCTAAGTAGGGAAATTTTATAAATCGCCCATTTGATAATTTGTTTTTATAAAACTCAAATTTCTTATTTCGGATGAGCAAATTTTCTAAGATTGTTTTGAAAAAGAACCTCAATTTAGTTATTTTTAAATGGTTTGTCAGTTTTATAAGTAAACATTTTCAAAAAAGTTACCAAGGTAAGCTCCGACAAAGTTGCTTGGGTAAACCTTGGTTCTTTTAGTTAGGAAAAGTGACAGACCAGAAGCGTCCAGAGCCAGCTTACGGCTACGTAACACCACACAACCACCAGAAATGTAAAGAAAATTCCGATTATTGTGTGTGTGTGCTAGTGGTAGTCTGAAATCATTCCTCACCAACAACAAAATCTATGCCTAAGTCGACGCATGCATATTTCTTGTAGCGTTCGATATAGTGTGAAGTATAGGAAAAAATCCAAGAAGAGAAAAAGCATACGAAGTTTTTGTCCCTGGACTAGAACAATACTTGAAATGAAAAATCATTTATTATTTGAATTAAGCATTTTGGTACTAAAAGCTGAATTGTTCTTGGAAAACAATTCAAGGCAACTTTTGGATCAGAAAAGCTGGCAAACTTTTTTTTTTATACATTTTTGTTAAACATTGAAAACTAAAGAAAAACCAGAACCATTTCAAGAATCGATGGAAGCTCACTCAAAATTTCATGTATAAATTAACCCTTCGATGCGATCACATATCCATTTCACCTTCAATATTTAAGCAAATCAATGTAAATTCTATGCTCTGTCTATCTATTTATCTACCTATTGATCTCCCCCAAAAAGCACTTAATTCTTCCTCCCCTTCCCCCCTCCCCTCTCAAACTGTATTCCGACATTGTCTAGACTTGACTGCGTACACACATACTTACATTCGGACGTGCGTTACCACTAATAAATAATTGACAATTGTCTGACACGTTTGCCATGGCCATTTTAAGACAAAATAAATACTGTGCGCATAAGACCACAAATTTATATTAGACAAAACTCAATGAATGCAACAGGCTGGCCAACAGAAATGCTGTCCAAATGAAGTTATTATGCCATAAACGCACGCATCAGACATCGGAGCTCAACTCTCGTTGCCAAAGACTGCAACTGTTTTGGCCAGCCAAGTGAGTTATGTCTGGCTGGAGTTCAGCAATCGTCCAATACCCAATATCAGCACAGCCAATCAAGCGTCTAACTGTCGTCGTCTCCACATTCTTGCCTCGCAGTTTAAACTCCTAGATATTTGCTTTTTCTGGGCACGTTGTGGGCTTGCAATTAGATCGTTCGGGGCATCCTTTTTGTTTTTAAGTGCCTCATAAATGTCACTGACTGTGCCAAGTGAATCTCGTGCAAACTTTCACCAAAATAGCTTCAATGCGGCATTAATTAAAAACAAAAGTGTTTCGCAACGCCCACTGACCCAGTCTAGGGGAATGGCTTCTCGTTTTTCGGTGTTATTGATGGCCTTTTAATCAAGATTTTGGGCAACATTCCTGTCGATATAAAATTAAGACTAAGAAAGGTGGTGGAAGGTGAAGACACCTGGAAATTCAGTGAAGTTTTAATGAGAGTTTTAGATAGATAAGAAATGAATTTGAAGTGGAAAACGAAAGGTTTGGAAAGCAAGAAATTTGGTCACTTGAATCATAATTTTCCCCGATTGAGTCGAAGGATGGCATAGAAGCTTTAGTTTACTCTTATTAAGAATGATTACGTTTAACGTTTTCTAAAGACAGTGAGTTATAGTTTGACTTTAAAATTGTTTTGCTAGGCTTTTTCTCCACATTAAGGAATATTTAAGAATCGTACATTAAGAACAAATGTGCGCGTTTATGTATGTGTGGTCTCAATTGTACCTGTACCCTGGTATTTCGGAGTCGGCCACTCGACTGCAACGCTCTTGTCTTGGATTATATTTGTGCAAGTTTGAGAAACATTTATAAAAGCTTATTTATTACCTTAGAATTTGGAAATGTATGAAAATAGCCGCCAAATGTGTACAAATGTATCGATGAGTATTTTAGCGTTAAGGTATTTTAAGACTGTGACGATGGTCACACTGTATAGAGAATTATAGAGAACGAGACTAACAAAGACTGAAATAGAACAGTCCATAGAATAGACAGAAGTAACCCGCATCGACATTGTAAATGGTAACCTGTGAGTATATAGAAACCCGTGTACATATTGTGTAAATAAAAGCTCAAAAACCGTTTATATACTTTAGGTTTTTTGATTCTAGAATTTTATTTCGATTTTTGAATTTTTAAGCATGGAAGAACGATTCGATCTCAAAGTAAGAATACGTAATAGTAAATAGTTGTTACAAAATTCTAAAGATTCAAGAAACCGAATAATTTTAAGATCGATCTATTTAAGAATGAAATGTGTATAAACTATTTTGATTATCCTTTTTCTTTCCATACACCAAAATCGTTGATTTTCTGAATCGTTTTCCAAATTGTATGGTCTCTTTTAAGCGATCATCACAATTTCTTGGCAATCTATTCTTAATTTTTTCGAACTCCTCATTGACCTTCCAATTAGTTATACTTCCTCATCTTTAATCTCTTCCACCTTAAATCATTCCCAATCAAGCCACTGATTTAGTCTGAGTCATTTCTATTCTCCATCTCTAGGCTGGCATTGAAAACGCACTTGGACATGCACACAACATGCAACTGTAACAATAGTCAGCCCACACTATAATACTTTATGCCAGATATCTGTCTTTCCCCTCTGACTTACATAAATATGGCAAATGCCTAATTAGAATTACAAAAAAGGTAATAGAAAAAGCGCCACAGCAACTACAACAACAACAACAACCAAACAGCGGGAACTGTCAATGGCTCAGCAAGAGATGCGGACAAAGTCAGAAAGATAATAAATAAATGTATAGATAAATAGAGAATAAATAAGTAAATGCCGATTGGAAAAACGCTTCACGCATGCGCAATGAGTCGCGCACGTGGAGCTGCAAAAGGGGGTAGACTTTGTTACGAAAAGTGTCGCAAAGTGCGCGAAATGATAAACGAGACGGTCATGCACCGACTGCAAAATCATACTCACCCACAAAATCACAGTGATGGATGCGACGCTTCTCTAGCTCTGGATTATTGCGTCGATTGTAGCGCACGGTTCGCACACTCATTAGGCTGGCGATATGCGCCGGTGTGCCCGGCTGATGATGCGAATGGCGACCACGTCGTCCCGTTGAGGTGACTGGCGTGGTTGGAGGTGGAGCCACAGTGGATGACTGCTGCTGTTGCTGCTGCTGCTGCTGCTGGTGCTGAGTTATTCCTAATCCTCCTACTGCATTGGCGGGTGTTAGTGTGGTGAGCGTGGTGGTGCTGGCACCACCAAGTAACTGCAACGTGGGCGCTGGGTTAACAAGACTGGGACAGAGTCCGGCCAAGCCATGACCTTGCTGATACGGAGGCGGTGGGGTACTGCGTCTTTGAGCCTGGGCCACAGCAGCAGCTGCTGCCACCATCGAGCTACCGGGACTACCGGGATCTGAGCTAGGCGGCGTCAGTGGTGGCACAAACATGTGACGTGTGGAGGAAGCGGACGATGATGAGGACGCAGATGTGGCGGAGGGAGTACTGGGTGCGGCTGGTGGGCAAAGTTGTTGCAGTTGCTGTTGAGCACCATGTTGAGCGGTGGGCGTGGCAGTTGTTGATGGTGTGGCTGTCGATGAAGCGCTAACGGCAGATGGCGGGTGTATTTGGTATTTGGTGTGGAAGGTCTACAAAGAAAGAGATCGAGTTGGGGAGGAAAAAGAAATAGAAAGAATAATGAATAAGTGTAGGTTGGGGAAGGATTTTTAAGTTAGAAAATTCAAAAGAATCATTCGAGTTCTCTTTTAAACTCATAGCTAGTTTAGAGCTCGTTAATATATTTCCTAATAAAAAGGGAAGTTTTTCTGTATAGCCATTTTAATGGTCTTCCGGTCAGTGGAATCCGCTCAGTACTAGAGAAAAATTAACTCAGTCGACCGCTGGTGTCAGAAATTAGTCAGCTGTTCGTTCTCACTTACGCTCTCTGAAAACATTTGGGTATATGGGCGTCTCGCTCTCACCACAGCGACTTCCTACTGGCACTATAAAGCAGTGGCCGGCAAAACACACATGCTCATTTGGCCTTTGCATGTGTGCGCTTAGACACGCGAGAGCGCTCTCAGTTAGCACATGTTTGATGTTGCAAAAGAGAGCAGTGAAAGCTCGAATATTGTCTGTGTATCGACGCCGCTGTTACAGTGGATGGACGTCACTGCTTGTATACACACAAAATTTAACGGTGCCGGACTCTGCTATAAAGTATTGCACCAGCAAAATTGTCCCGGTCTTACTATACTTAGAATTCTCTAAAGATTCCAGGGATTTTAAGTGTCAATTCAGCTTTATTCGTGCTTTTAACGACAATGCCCAAGACAGAGATTTTGTATATTATCATTAGAAGCAAAACAAGGAAACATCTGTTTTCTTTTATTTAGCCATATGACCAAAGCTGCGGTCTCCCAAGCGGCCAAAAGAACCTAAAAAGTTCTCGTTTTTGATACACTTTGATTCGGAACTCAACGCTAAACGGCGTTGGCTTACAGCGATAAGAAATCATTTTAAGTCTCTGGTCTGCCCATTGTAAGAATGAATTTCCGCATTCACAGATATCCGGCTCGAAGGACCAATGATAAAAGCGTTGACTATTCATTGCACGATCTTAAAATTTTCAATCTAGAGTTTTATTGGATTATATTATATTATAGGTGACAGCTCATTGCTTGGGACTGGGACCTTGAACACCTCATACCCTTTTTCTGAGCAGTCAATTCGCTTTAAGACTAACTGAACACATTAAACCTCTGTTGTGGTTAAAAGATAGTAATTAAAAAATTCACAGAACCGTATTCTAAATAAAATTAACGCCTTCAACGATAACGGTTAGAAACGGGTTGGCCAATATTTCGAGAAGTATAAACTTAGCTTAACGTAGAAAGTAGGTATTAGTGGAAAACCACTCGATAGAATTGTGTAGAGAGACTTTTTAACTATATTGAGATACCTGGACTAATTGAAAATGGGTACTTAAGAAAGGGTAGCATGCAGTCGAAAAACCCACGGTGTGTACTGTGACAGCACCCTTCTCGAGGCAATATGGCCATAAACTTCAAAATAGACTAATCGCGTTTTCAGTTTTACCAATAAAGGCTGCTTAGGCATTTATATACTAGCAATTGCCTTCGAACAACATTTCCGACCATTTAGGTGAAACCAGTTTCACCAAAATTATGGAATTAATCTTATGAGTAAAGGCATCAATACCAGCAGAAGATCGGATCATTTAGAATACATCAGTTCAATGCATCTGACCGTATGCGCGGTTTGTCCACCAAAGACATTTTGAAACTAAATTTTTGTTTTCTTAGTGGAAATGACGAATTTTATTCATTTGATTTATTTCATAATTTTGGAACGCTCTTTATGCAATGTTTTTTTGCTAAAGATAGTAGCGTTTGACTTAAGGGTCCGATGGTGAATCTATAAACGCAGTTCGGTCTGTTTTTATTTCTTTTAATAGCCTACATAGCCTCGATGCCCGTCCTCTCAAAATTTTAAACGTTACCATCTCTTAAGGACACATTTAACTGGCCAGTGTCTAATATGTTTAAAATTTAAAGAGTGGTTTTTCCATTAAATCCATATTCCAAGTTGGACTTTCATACTAACGTTTTATCCGTTAGGCAATTTTATATTAGAATACTGGTGATTTCTTTGCTGTGATTTTTCAAAATTTTAGCTTTCATCTTCTAATTGTGTTCTTATAATGCCCATTAAACTGAACTGAATGCCTCTAGTTTCACAATTTATTGGTCCCAGTCCCAGGCAAAAAAAAAAGTTCAATTTTGTTCCTCTGTGTTATATCATGAGTGACAGCTCTGCTTGTGTTTTCGAAACCATTAAATATTCTCTTTATAGAAAGTATGCGTAAAGTATGTAACTTAAGTGCCAAAAGGCAAAATTTTGCAGGAGAGACGTTTTTTCCATTTTTTTTTTCGAACATGCATGGCGGATTGTTTTTTAACAGTGAGAAAATTTAAGAGCGAAATTTATAATGAGCATTTGTATTCTTCTTCATCTGATGTGGCTCAGATTCCGAAGGATTAGAGACTTCGATATACTACAAACTTAAACGACCAACTACTAATCCACCCGACTTGGTACCTTCTGCTCTTAAACGAACAACGTTTGAAACCTTATAGCGTGCTAACACATTACGCTATTACCCACTTCAGAAGCTAGACTTCTTAACTGCTACTTGTACTTTTCTGTTCGGTGCTTCAGTTAAGTAGAGCTTTACTTTTTTTAAAAACACTTTTTAAACAAATTTGGTCATGTTCTTCTGAACCGGTTTTTGCCTCTGTGCAGAGTTATTTATTATGAAATAGGTTTGGAATACTGTTCTTATCGCAAAAAAGGTCAATTACCCCTAGCTAGCGAAAGGGTTAACCACCGGTGGTTAGACAATTCCCTAGTACTTTTTCAACTCACCTGACTGCTATGCCAGTTATAGTTATAGCCACTGTTGAGGGCTGTGGTGTTATTGCTGCTATTGCTACCGTTCAGATAGCCACCAGTTGTGGTGCTGGTCAATTGAGATGCGTATTGTTGCTGATAGGAGGTGGAGTTGCTGTCGCTGGGGGTTGCCTGCTTTGGGCTGTTGCTGCCACTGTGTTGATGTTGCTGATGCTGCTGCTGCTGTTGTTGTTGCTGTTGCAGTTGCAACTCAACCACTTCAGCAGCGGGTGGCAATCCAGACAGCGCCAGACTGGGATGATGCTGGTACAAGTGTTGCTGTTGTTGTTGATAATGTTGCTGATAGTGCTGTTGCTGCTGCTGGTATTGCTGCTGCTGCTGTTGCTGTTGTTGTTGTTGTTGCTGCTGTTGTTGTCGCTGCTGCTTTTCTGTTTTTATGTCCAACGGACTGAGCAATGGTGTTGAGAAAGTTTCAAGTAAAGTTTCATCTATTGCTTCCATTTTGACCTGTGGCAACTGTGCTGAGCCTGGATCCCCATTGTTGCTGCTGGTGTTGTTATTGTTGTTGTTGCTGCTATTGTTGTTGTTGTTGTTATTGCCGCTACTGCCATTGCTGGTGGCACTCAGCATGAGAGCATTCTCGGGATCAATATTTTGTATTGAGGTAGCAATATCATCCCATAAAACTGGCCGCTGATACGGATCGTCCAATGGATCGGCGTAGAGAGCCTCTTTGTTTTTGGTTTCTGTATGGATCAAATAGAGGAAATCGCTTTTTAATCATTGTGCTAATATGTTTGGCAAATGCTACATGAAGGGGAATTACTAAAATTATTAATGTACACAAAAGAAGTCTCGCATATGCATGAAATTTATAAACAGATATTGATTTGTTTCGACTGTCTTGAAGTACGAAGGCAGTTTGAAAAGTCAGTCAATATTTATTAACTTCGATTACCTTTTAAAAGGTCAAAACGATCGCTGTGACGAATATATTTCAATGCCTCGATAAGGATTTAAGCAAAAACGATCACGGTCGCTATATCAAAAATATATACACTTAGCCTCGATTCAGCATATTCAACTGATTTAGTCCGCCTGCAATTATTTCATATTTCATGTTTAGGGGACTTTCAAGCTAAAAGGAAAAATAAAGTGCTTTTGGGTCTGTTTTTAGCAAACCAAGGGTATACTGAAGTCGTATAAGACCCAAGTAAGGTGACACTTTTCACTATATTATTTACAAACTAGCCCCAAAAATTTGTGGAAATTAGTGCATTTTTAAAGAAGCCGGTCCTTCGAGCCCATAAAATATTAAAAAATGTTAAAGCCCAAAACACTGACTTATCAATTTACCCTCGTACTTTCAGAGAGAATAAAAGCTTTCGAATAAAGTATTTCTCAAATTATGACATACTTAAAATCGTGGCAAGCGTAGAAATCTCAACACCTAGCAACTAATCTTACATTTCCATCAGCCTCTAGCTCTCGTGGGCCTCGGGTTGATTGTCACTTGAATTTTTTTTTTTTGGTTAGGTCTCAAATTTCACATTTTGTATGTTGCCCCAACAGAAAATATACAAAACTAAAATTTTGCTATTGACTTGTGAGATTTCACCAAGCGTGTAATTTTGTAAGCTCTCCCTTCCCCTCGCCCCCTTCAATAAACTTACCATACAAATACTCCTTCTCGCCGCCGCTGGTGCTGCCCGTTGTAGTACCACCGCCGCCTCCTCCACCTCCTCCTCCTCCGCCATAACCCAATGCCACCTCATAGGGCGCTCCATCGTATAACGGAGTACAGGCATAGGCGGAATTTGAGTTTGAATTAGGCGAGCCGGCGGGTTGTTGCTGTTGTTGTTGCTGCTGAGGTTGATCGCTGGCATAACTCGCTGCTGGCAATTGCCATGAGTCTCCTCCACTCTCACCACTCTGTAAACTATGCGATTGCTGATGCAAATGCGCATGATGATGCTGATGATGTTGATGCGTATGATGATGCGGGTGATGATGATGGAACTGATGATGATGATGTTGATGGTGTTGCTGTTGTTGTTGGCCAGAGGCCACAGTATTGCTATTGGGTGTAGTACTAGAGGCAGCCGCCGCCGCAGCAGCCAGAACTTCCAGCTCAACATCGGCTGGCTCTATTTTGTGGAGACGTCCCATCAGCTCATGCCGATAGTCCAGTTCCGAGGACTGCAAAAAAAGATATGAGAACAGAAAGTGTTAGTAAATCGTGTGTTATATGGACCATCAGGTAATCAGAGACTTGTTCATAAATTTTGATTAAATTTTTATCGCTCTCCACACACAAACTTTTCAGCTGCTGCCCCATCCCCATTATCTTTATGTACGTTTATCTGTCTCTCTGGCTCTTTCGTTTTCTGTTTTCTGTTTTATTTTTATTGCATTCTTCGCTTCAATTTAATTTGGTTTTGCACCGAAATTTGTTTGTAGATTTGTTGTTTGATATTTGTGTGTTTTTATTTTTATTGTCTGAGCTGGATCTTAATGCTTATGCGCTTTTAGGGGGAATGCAAGTTCGTTGCCTAAGTTTTTTGTTTGTGTCTCTTTTTTTATAAAGAAACGCGCTTAAGTTAAAGCTTTTGTTATGCTAAAAGTCTGCTTATAGATTCTTGTTTCATTTTTTATGGGTTTTTATGTTTATATATTTGTTAAATGTAAAATGTTTGTTAAACGAAAGATCTATTAATTCAAACGTTTAAGGGTCTGGCCCTGTGGTCTGCAATGGCAGCAGAGACGTCGGCTGAATTACAAGAGAGTTGTCAATGCCAAACAACCGTTTTGTTCTCTGCCAGATTTAGTTAGTTTTGAAAGCTTGCAGCCCAGTTTCTGCTCCCAGTGCCGACCCCTGGAAAATGATTCTTTATGTTTTCTTTTTGGCCCCAATATTTCAAAAGTTCAGTTTAAAAACTCTTCTGACTTTGTTGCTCGAAATGACTTGAGATTATGCTTTTTGCCTTTTTCAACGACAGTTTCATTACTATCGTTGCAGTAGAGTAAACAGACACTGTTAATGAATCAGCCATGTTTGTCTTGCTGTTTCTAAATGATGTATAAAATTGCTTGCGATGTTTCAAAGCGAAAGAAGTCTTACGGATTAAGCACGAGTATTTAAAAAATAAAAACGCAATTTAAAAGCGGGTGACTTCTCACACCACGGCATAGCCAGCTCGAAAGTCTCTTTAATTTTCAAAAAAAAAAAAAAAAATGGTGGCATGCTTCCGATTTCAGCCAAGGATGGGAAAATGAGGTTGCTAATGATGGTATGTATTTACTTGACTTCCAACGAACAAATCAATCAATCAGTATATGTTTGAGATGGCCAGTCATGCAATAGCGTGGGACCCTTGTTTAACAGCACGACTAAATAAAGGAACGTGGATTCCACATAAGTTACTTGCAGTGACTAGAAGAATGCTGCCACTTTCATAAGAACGCAGCGCCACCAAAAGTTTGATCTCTGACAACAATGCATAATTCCTGAAGATAAGTACTTCGAGAAGACATTGAAATTCTATTCCTAGCAAGAACTATTTTACACTACGAAAAATAGAACGAATAATTTGTGTACGAACGCTCTTGCCAAAACAATTTTATTCTTTCTTGAATATTCCAGAAATTCGCTTTTGGAATCGAGCTAAATTCATTCGCAATTTGGTTGTTATAGGCAAGGGAAAGGTAACTTTGAAAGAATAGAGCCGAGTAAGCTGAGCTGCCCGTCCACTGTGTGTTTCAGTCTTCGAGAAATCGAGCTCAAATCCCAGTAAAGTGAGTAAAAATAAACAATTGTTAGGTATCTATCAGAAGTCATATTTTTTTGCTTTCTTCTTGGGGAACCCCTTTTTTACTCTCCTCCATGATGATTTAATTGCTGTGTCTTTTTCACTTCCAATTTCATTGTGTAGTCTTGAAAGTTATTTTTTGAAGAATTAAGAAATAGACGATGGTCACACTAAATGGATGGCGCTAGCAGAGGCGTTAGTAGATAGTAGAGCTCTGCATGAATTGAACAAAAGTTTTCTTTGACTTTGTTTCTGATTTGATCTATCTATCTATGAACTTCTACGCATAGCTCACAGAATTATTGATTCATTGAACTTGATATGTTTGAAATGATTCAGCTCAGATCAGCTCAACAAAGCAACTAGATCAATCATGCTCAACTAAAGTAGCTCAAAGGGTTCTGACGAAGTTAGCTTAGCCTTCTCGTTTATACTTTAATTTCAGCGCATTGAGTGGCAACAATGTTGCGTCAGCTGCTCAAAGCAAAATTAGGTCTAAAACCTCTTTACAGCGGTGTTCAAACCCTTCCACCCAAATTCCAACCCAAAAAAAATTTTGTTGTTTCGGATTTTTTTTTTGGTTGTTTTTTTTTTTTTTTTTTTTTTGTTGTGGTGGGGTTTTTTTTTTTTTTTTTTTTTTTTTTTTTTTTTTTTTTTTTAATAAAACAAACCGACAAAAAAAACCACCCCCCCCCCCCCCTCCGCTTGCGCTCTCTTCTTTTTTTCCTCTTTTCCATTTTTTTTTTTTTTTTTTTAAAAAAAAAAATTTTTTTTTTTTTTTTAAAAAAAAAAAAAAAAATATAAAAAAAAAAAAAAAAATTAATTTAATAAATATTTTTTTTTTTTTTTTCGGGCGGGTATTTTTACCTTTCAAAAAAAAAAAAAATAGATTTCACAAATGTGAAGTTAAGCGAAAAATGTATTGTTCGAGCAATAAATAGGTGAAGTGGGTCGAAATTGTCGAAAACATTAACCGATTTTAATGATCTCTGATTTTATGGATTCGTCTTTTACAACTTTTATTAAAATGGTCCAAAAACGGCGAAATTTAAAAATTTCTTATATAAATATTAAGGAGATTGGAAAAATATCAATTGTAGACGGTTAAATTTGAATAAAAGTTAATCGGCCCAAAGAAAATCGCGAAAATTTGCAAAATTTTATGAGTTCAGATTATCGTGAAGATTTAATTGTTGGAAATTGCCGACGGGTAAATCGTGAAGATTTAATTGTTGGAAATTGCCGACGGGTAAATAGGAGGTGTAGGAGCTTATGTTCAAATCACAGGCTCTCTCAATGGTATATAAATAAGCAACGGCACTCTTTCGAAAGAAAAAAATTAACGGGGAGTAGAAATACCAGAAACAAAATCACTTGCTGCAGAGTTTCAGAAAGTTTATTCTGCTAAGATACCACCAAGGTGAAATCGAAAATCCCAATCATTTCCCTCCCAGATCCCACCCTGATCTCTCCCGGATACTACCCAGATACCACACAAATCCCAGCTAGATCCCACACAGATTCCACCAAGATCCTACTCAGATCCATCCCAAAATTTATCTAGATCACACAAAGGTCTTACCCAGATCCAACCAAGATGCCATTCAGATACCGCCCAGAACCCACCCACATCCCACCCAATTCCCATCCAGACTCTACTCAAATCCCAACCAAATTTCACCCAGATACCACCCAGATCCCACCCCGATCTCACTCAGAACCCTCCCAGATCCCGTTGAGATCCCACTCAGAACCCAACCAGATCCCGTCCATAGTCCTTCCAGATCCCACCCAGATCCTACACAGACTCCACCCAGATCCTTTCCAGATCCCACCTAGATCCCGCCGAGATCCCACCCAGATCCCATTCAAATCCTTCCCAGATCCCACCCAGATCTCGCCCATATAAGACTCCACCCGAACCCCTCTCAAATACCACCAGATCCCACTAAGATCCCAATCCAAGTTCTCACCCAGAACTCACCCAGTTGCCCCTCTTCGGCATCTTTTCTACCTCTTCGCCTTCCCCTCCGACCATTCCTAAACGAGGTCACGTGACGCTGAAATCAAATTTTACTCCTACTAAAATCGTCCGTACCGAAATCGAACATGTTTTACATCAAAAATTTCGAACAATGGCAAAAATTTGCAAAATTTTATATGATGAGCTGATCATGAAGACGGGTAAGTAGATAGATAAGTAGTGAAAATTACAACTAGAAATTTTTGAAAAGCAGTTTGTTGGTATTAGATTTCTCGATTTTGGAAGTCTTAAGTCAAGGTAAATAGGTATTAATTACTCACCTACCATAAAGTTTGTAACTATTAAAATAAAGACGCGTTTCTTCTTCTATATGAAGCATTCTTTTTTCGCATAAAGGTCTTGGTCGCTGCTATAAGTGCTCTCCAATCCTTTCTGTTTTCCTCAAAGAGGCTTCAGTTAATCAATCCATGCTTGGCAATTTCTTGCCATATTGTCTTTCGGTCCCGATTTTTCACTGAAGATTTTTTACTTCTACTCATTTTCTGACTTGTCTTCATCTAATGAAGCACTGTCTGTTTGAACCTTGATCTGTTTGGAGCTGGCTAACTTGATAATATAAGTAGTAACCCTTATATGCATATTCAAAGTAAACCCGTGTGTCTAAAGAACGTGGTTAATAAAAGCCAAAACCGAAAAACACCCTTTTACACGATATGGGTGGATATAATAAACTCGTTGATTCATAAGAATTTTGTTTCAGCAATTTGCCAAATAATCAAAGCAAGTGTTGTCATCAGTTTTTTGTCCATTGATGAAAATAACGATAATTCTAACAGAACTGAACTAGAGATTGAAACAGATCAGCAACATTCATGTCATTATTGTATGAGTTACTTACTCTCCCCTTCCGGTTCTCCTCTATGAATAGTAGGAGTCGGAGTACTAAAACTTCTGCTTCGGTCAAGAAAGTTTTCTATTTACTTTTCTAAAAAGAAAATAATTTCGATTTGATTTCTTGTTAATTGTTATTATTCAGTTTCTATTCATTAATTCAGCTGGCGTTGAATTTGCCTACGCTCTTATGGCGTCGTTTACAAGCTTTTAAGTCTCTCAAGGCACATACTGGCCCTTTATGCCCTCTCCGCCCTGACCGTTATTCAGGGTAGTATTTAAATTTCTTTCTCTAGTTTGAATTGTTTCCCAACTTATGGCTTAAAAAATTGCGTTTTAAGATTCACTATTCGCTTTCTTCCAAAAGGTTTTTGATTGACATCTCTGCTCAGCTTAGATACTGCCAGTTTATTGTTTATCTCTCTCTGTCCCTGCCATTTGGAAATTGTCTTCTAAAAATAACTATTGTCTATAAAAATTTAAGAGCCCCAGACATTGTCTGTGTGTGTGTGTGTGTGTGTGTTACTAATTTATGACAACACTTAACGTTGTTTAGGCAAGCATAATAATCATTTGGCAAATTAGTGAAATTTTTGAATTTTGTTCCAAGCTCCAAAATGTGAACGAACCACAAAGCTTTTCACATGCAAATGATGTATGGGCAAGGGCCAATATATCAAAAAATGGTTAAAAAATTTACACACACAAATCTGAGTCAATTCAAGAAATGCTCAAAACTGACTCATGCCTCCTTTAACAACCAAAACCGAAACGACAACAACAACAACTCGTTTCGGTTTTATGAGCTGAAAATTTACGAGCATGGCAAATTATTTTAGCTGCAATATTTTGTGTGCCAGCATTTTTCATTTTATTTCGGTGGATTTTTTTGTTAGTAAGAAAAATGTTTGCTCAACTCGGGGAGGTCAACATGGCGTGTGATAATTTTAATAGATTTTTTCATATGAGTAATGATTTTCCATTTCCACGAACTGATTTTTCCCTGTGTTGGCAAAAAGGTTCTTTCGATGGACCCTGGGGCACATTTAGTGCGCTTCACACGCAAATGACCTCATAAAAATGCGTAACGCATCGCCTTGAAGCGTTGCGGAATCTTTAAGTGGCGGTCGCCCCCCACCAACTCCCCCTCCAATGGGCATTAGTTCGATTGGACTTTGAGGTAACTTCACTCGCAACGGTACACACACACTATTGTCTGGCTGACACATTGACAGCAACTACGAACATGAATTTCAATTATGAACCTGTTCTTTTGGACATTTTGTTACTCTTCAAGTTCTTGGGAGAAATTATGTTTTTTTTATTTTTTATTATTTAATGTTTTTATGGTACGCCAAGTTATTTATTTTTAACATTAAAATGCCGTTGTTCATAATCAGACAGAAGCAATAAATGGGCATTATGACACATATAACAATTTGCATATTTAAATGGTTAGAGGGGGAAGGGGAAAGATTGAGGGGAGGAGGAGGAGGAGGCTAACTCATTGTTTGTCCCGATTTCTTTGAGTTATTCGTTTTTGTGTGTGTCTGTGTTTTTTTTTATGTTATTGTTTATTGATTTGGCCTATTTGAGTGTTTATGAAGTGATTTGGTTAGTCGCATGTTATGACAAATTGGCTTTTTGTAGCCCTTCGTATCTGATTTATAGATAACGTGTGTTTAGTTTTGGTAATTTCCAAATTTTTGTGGTATTTTCGGCATAGTCTGAAAGGGTAAAGGCCACTTCAGTGTTCTGGAAAAAGGAAGCCTTTGTTCTCTTTTATATGGTAGATAAAGAGCATGAGTGTTGTGACTATTCCTTTTGATCAACATATAGCTAGCAATAAAGTAGCCCATTCGATCCAGCCAATTTTTGAGAACATATGTCAGCAATAGCAACTCGAATCTCGCTCTTCAACTCAGTATTTGTTTTAAGATTGTTTGCATAACATTTGTCCTCAACCGCTCCCCAAAGATAATAAGAGTCTAACGGTGTCCAATTCACATTTCCATATTTGCTGATTATTCGATTTTCGAAAATAGGGAACAGTAGGGCACGTAGCGACGTCTTGTTGAAACCAAATATCCTTCAAGTCTTCCGCTTCAATTTCCTCAAAAAAAACAATCACTTAACATTGCGTACCGAAACAATTGAAAATGTTCTCAAAAATTGGGTGGATCGAGTGAGCTACTTTTCATTAACTGAATGAAATGAACCAACCTTTCCAGTAAGTGTTCAACCTTTGAAAAATATCGAGCCGTTCTTTTTTTATAGCAAAATTGAATTCCAATTTTTAAACGGACCACCCTGTACTTGACAAGTCCAACTTTAAGGAAATGGGCGAGTCATTTCAATGAGCTCTGCGTAGATTTACAAATTTTATATTGATGAATATGACCAATTACTTCACAGCAGACGCTATTATCGCACAAATATCTTTTTTCCTATATAATCTTTTGTCCTATATAATTTTAGAATATTTTTCGAGATAGCTCTTTGGTCACACTTTTGTTTGAATTTTTATCCTTGGATACTTAATGTGTGCCCTATCTTACTCAAAACGTTTAGTAATACATTCACTCTGACTGTTTTCTAACCGTTTTCAAGTCGAAATGAAAAGTGCATAGCAACTAAAATTCTTAAATTTTTAAGTCCCCAAAGAACTTTATATTTAAAAAAAAAAAAGTATTATCACACCCAAAATTAAAAAGCAGAAAAAGTTTCGTATATAATTTTTTTTCTATTCCCATGGCAAAATCAAAGCGACAACAATGTTGGATAAGTGTTTGGCAATAGTGATCTGAAACGTAGATTTTGCTGTGACCGACAAATGAACACGATACTCTCAAAAAAAATTAATCCCTACGGGATCAAATCAGTCTTAAACGGTAATGAAAACAGTTTGTCCCGGATATTCTTAACCCAATCAGCATGTTAACAGGCAAAAAGCCATATAAAGTTATATTCTTGATCAGCATCAACGATATAACATGCCGTCTGTCGTCTGTCTGTTGAACACCTATCTCGATGTAAATAGGTTTGACTGAATCTTCTTTTATCTGCGCCACAAGTTTATTTCAAATTTTGACGCCCCCTCCCACCCCCAATTCGAAAACGGTACAGTTTTGAATATAGTGTACTTCCATAACTTTAGTAACGTCGAGCTCGATCTTTATCATTTTAAAGTCTTATATACCTTTGTTTTTCTGTACGGGTATTCGATCGGTTATAATTTTGTATTAGCTTTACGCTAAGCTTTAGTATCGTCGAGCCGATCTTTATCATTTTAAAGCTTATATTCCTTTGCACCACGTATAATTTTGTGTTAGCTTCGAACAAGTCTTTTTGAGGGATTTAAAAAAAGTAATAGCTGGCGCCACTATTTTTTTTTTTTTAACATTGTTTGTTAAGGAATTTTAAAACTGACACGAGTGTAGATCCACCAGTCACCGGTCACATTTTGACAAGGTGGATTGGACTGGACCAAGGGTTCTTGAAGTCTGAAGAAGTTCCTTTAACTCTGGATGAATGATCGTTTTGTTCGCTGCGAACAGGTTGAGACCGTTATTGATGAGTTTTGACTATGAATTGCAAAGCATTTAGTGGGACTGACACCAAGTAGTTTTAGTTAGCTGAAAACATTTTCTTTCGGTCTTTGTGGTTTTGTTGATTCTGGGTCTGCTTTCATGTGTGCATGTGTATGTATTTCATGTGCGCTGGTTTTTGTTCAATGTTTTGTGCACATTTCAGTTTGGTTGTGTTGTTGCTGTTGCATTGCGTTGGTATGTTTGTTTTTTGGGCTTTTGTTTAATGTTTTATGCACATTTCACTAATGTTGTATTGTTGCTGAGTTTTGTTTGTATGTTAGTTTCGGGGCGCTACCAATGCCAGCAGCTACTGTTTTTCGTCGCGAACTATAACCATTTAAATGATCAATTGTTAATTTTTCTTTCAGATCTTTCAGAAGGTCTCACCATATGTGACTCGCAACTTTTAATATTTAGTTAACGTTTTAGTTCGATTTATTGGAGACGGTGTACCTCTGTGTACCTTTGGTACAGATTATAAAAAGATTTTTTTATTCATTATTTTTGAATCAAGCTAAAAAAACAAACAGAACTTAATCCCAAATCAGAATCATTTGATACATGTTCGAGACCAATTTAAGCTCGATATGAAGTTTTGATTTGATCCCAGGTAAAATCCACCTTCTTCCTTTCTTACTCCATATTCCATACGACATCTATATATACTTCAACCCAAACCAGCTGTGGCTTTCTTCAAATGGATTGCTGCCTGCTTCGACGTAAGCTGGCTCTGAGCCCTTTTGGAGTTTGAATTCACTGTATTTTCTGGTATCTGAAGTTCAATAATTGCTTTGAGTGCAGGTTTGAGCGGATTTGTAACTTGGTCAACAAATAAAGTTGCAATGTAAATGTAAATTTTATTTTATGACAACTTACATCCTCAATTTATTAGAAATAATGACCGTAATTTCAATTTCAGTCACAAATTTATACCTGTGTGGGCGCCTACAACCTTCTGCTCTCCTCCTCTCCTCCCCACCAAGCATTTCATTCTTTGCTTAGCCATTTGGTCATTTAATTTATTATCTCCCGCAGTTTAAATGCTTTTGTTATTGATATTATACGGACTCATTTTTTATGGTTTTTTATTGAACTCTGAAACTCTCGGTCAACTGTAGAGCATCGTCAGCTGTTTGGACATTTATGGCCAACTTAATGCGCAGCTGTCAAAACTTGTAGACCAAATGCAAAATGGCAAATTTTATGGCTCAATATAACAAGACTCTTGGGTTAACGAAATTGGTAGAAATTAATAAAAAGACAGTTGGCAATTTGACATCTTTTTTTTGTACATTTTGGCATATTGATGGCTGTTAATAGACGAAGGGAATTGAATGGAAATGTCAAATGGAGGCGCTCACTCTTTAAAATGCAAAGCGGCAGCCGCTGTTGCCAGAGGGCAGCACAATAAAAGTAACAACAATAATGGAACATAAAATTTATTAATTTTTATAGGCATTATTTTCATGTTGTGTCTTGTGTTTCCCGGTTTTGGTATTGTGGTGGCAAATTTGGTCTGAGGTTCTTGACCAACGCACGTGTGTGTCTCACCGTTGGTATGTGTGTGTGTGTGTGTGTGTGTAGTTTGCTTTGCATATTTTGTTCGATTTTAAATGAAGTCACGTTGCAATCGTAAAGTTGATATTTATGTCTGTCATTATTTTTTATGCTTTTTGCTTGTTTTTCATATAAATATTTCTTTTATTCTTTTTTCTTACAATGTTTTTTGCGCCGTCTTGTGGCGTTAAACAATAGTTAACAACTTTATTTGTATGTTTATATGCACTTAACGCTCTGGGCCATTAACAATAACAACCTCAGGCTCAGGCAACAGGCTCACGTTTCTTTTATTTTTGCCATTCACCTGAGGGAAATGCCAAAGCAACATGCAACATGCAGCATGCAGCAGCAGAAGCTGCCACCATAACATCATCAGTTCGAAATGTCTATGAAGAATCACCAAAACGAATTGTTAAATAGCCGCAAAATGCACACAAAATCGGGCATGACAAATTGAGGAGCATCAAAAAAAAAAAATAAAATACATAAAAACGTACAAAATTTTAATTTTGGTATATGAAAATGGAAACTTTTTTGTTTGTTTTGAAAATTGCCAAAGTTTTTTGTTTTCAAATGATATATTAATATTTTAATGTAGTCCTTGGAATTATTTGAAATCATGAGGTATTTTTAAGGCATCGATTGATGGTCACACCACAGACACTGTAACTAAAATCAACAAGACAGACAGTCGGATAGAAAAAACCGTATCGACAAAGCTCTCTCTTTGTATTTCTCCCTCTCTCATTTGCATTTTCCTTGAGATTACAACAACTAAACGGCATTTTTCGTTGCCTTTTCGAAGAAGAGAGAATGCATGATTTACTTATGTATTACTGTGTCATGCTTAATACAGAAACAAGCAGTTTGACAGACGAGCACACAAGAGACTTATTCGCAAAAATAGCAATTACAGAACGACTGTGTAATTGACTCTACTGCAAAAATTAGGAGGGTCAGACACTCTTGCCGATCTCTGATGTAAATAGTGTCGAAATAGAAAACGGAAATATCGAAAAACCCTCCCTTACAATTGAAAGCCGAAATCTTTTAAAAATAAAGCAAATTTTATAAACTCTTTCGAAAATCTCGAACTTAAAGGAAGGAGTTGTAATGGTGTTTCTTGGCCTTTTACATCTTCTTCCTACAAACAAAAATGTTTTGAAAACTCCTATAAAGCTTCGTCGTGTAAATTCTGACTTCTATGCAAAATTGAAAATTCTCACTATCTTCTTTAGACATTGGATATATAAGCTTAGCCAAAATGTGTATCCGCAGAATTTGCTCACACTCTTAATACAACGAAAGCGCCCTCTGCTCAGTTCTCAATTCGTTAGTGTGCAGTTGTCATTTGATGCGAAACGTTGTATGCAAAAGCTTTAAGTTCTCAATTTTAGGCTTTGTATCATTGTCACACTTAATCCGCATTTACTCGGTGAAGCCAACTTCAAGAAGTTCTTAAAAAACTTTCGTTTGTAAGAAAGAACTGTAGAGGGGCAAGCGATGCCACTAGACTTCTAGGCCATAAGTTTAAACAAATTAAATTGATAGTACCCATTTCCGACCAGTATTGCCAACTGTTGCAGCCCAAAAATAGCTAAATTGATTGTTAAGTATAGGTAAAAATGGCCAAATATTATATAAAAGATAGAAACGGAGACTCGGAAGATTAAGCAGGCTCTGGGTCATGTTTTGTTTGCACATAGCTGTAAAACAGGAACACGTCACAATACAAACTAGGCTGTTAGACTGTACAGCTGCTTCAAGAACCTCCCGGCCCCATTATCAGCGGTCTGTGCCTATCCACTGCAAATCACCAGCTGCCTCCTTTATGTCATCACTGCTAAAATTACATGGGAATTCCATAGAAACTTTACAACAAAAACCGAACTATATCAATCGGAATTCCAAGAAAACGAAAAATCAAATATAAACGTTAAAACACGTTGAACGTTCCTGTTCCGAATTTTTAGTCGTTTTTCGTCTAAGCGTTAGAGCTTTGCAGAAGGTGACAGTTATACCTACGGTTACTAAGTCAGAAATTGTTAGAGATGCTGAAACCGACAGCGTAATCCCAAGTGGAATCAATTCTAGAAAAAATGACGCTGGAATCTAGTAACCAACACTTATCACTATTTTAGGGGTAGAGTTCTTAAAATAAAATCTCTGAAGAACTTAAAATTAAAATAATAAAGGCTTGGCCTGAAAGCCGCTTGCCTGACGTTTTCCACTGTTTCAAGCTCGAGTATTGGGCTAAGCTGTTCTCTGCCTTTGAGTCCTACACACAGCTTACCCGGTCTTTCCGAGATACTGATTCGTTCCTCAAGGCAAAGGACCACGCTGATGCTGCATGTCTTCTCAGAAGTCTAGTAAGATATCCCGTCGGTGCCGCATACATTCCCGGAAGAATGTCTGGACTGACTTTGACGTGCTTGGAACTCGAAAAGATCTCATTCGTTTTGATCTAGCTTTTGCAGAAGGTTAATATGAAGGTGATCCCATGTGTCTAAGTTAGTTTGGAGTGTTCCGTGAAAGGAAGAATAGTTCTTTCACGAAAGAGAAGAGAAGCTTCTCCACCTCCTCGTAACTGGCGTAGCCCATTAATGCTCTATCTGTGGCAAGGAACATTTTATATATATATATTTTTCCTGCCCATCAGATGTTTCCATGAACTGTTAGTCGCAATCTTACAGTCTTTAAACTTCTGTTGCAAAGGGCTTCTATAGCACCGATCCGCTTCCAATTCTTCTCCATTCAGGAACTACTTTTAATATCTTGATAGCTACAGTTGCAGGTTCCAGAAAAACTGAATGGTTTCCGACTATTGAACTTACAAAATAGCTAGATCTGTTAGGGAAAATAGCTAAATTGGCAACACTGCCTCTAACTAATCTGCTGTTACACATATTTCAGACGTCATAATGTTTTTTTGATTTCAGATCCAGTAACTCGCAAAGCTAATATATCTCTGCATATATCAGTGGTCGGCAACGCGAGCAGAAAAGTTGTCTATGGCAACTGCGTAAAATGGGGTACACACTGTAGGTAAGAAGAGACAGAGCAGAGCTTTCGAAAGCTTTCTTTACTGCTTCGAACTTTTTTACTCGGCCGCTGACTGAAAGCTATTAGAGAGCTTTAGAGCTTTCTCAGCTTTCTGCAATAAAGTATAACAGTGACTGAAGTTCTGACTACTCTTTTGCTGTATTTTATTATAATGCACTTAAATTAATCGAAAAAAGTTTCCGCATCCGTTCAATTAGGAAGAGAAGGTGGAAGATAAATTTAAGTAATAATTTTATTATTGTCGAACTAACGAAAGAACTGTTTTCTCTTAATTTATTAGGCATGAATTTAATTGTTAATTTTAATAAATAGAAAAGAGGTTTTCCAGTTCCTTAACTATGCATTTTCACTTAAATTCCTCAGTCTGAAAGACGCTATAACCTTTCAACATATTTACCCAACTCTTAACCTTACTCCGCCTAATCCGCAATCCCACATTACAGCACATAAAAAAAATAACAAAATAAAAAAAAAAAAACTAACGTCCAAAATGCAAAGTGGGGCCCCCATGTAATCTCCTCTTAACTCACAAATGGACACAAAATTCAATTCCAAGAAATTGACTGCAAATCGCCAACACAAGAAAACTTCAAACTCCAAACTCTAACTTTAAATGCAACTCCAACTCTGGCCAACAGCCAGGTGACATTTAAAGAGACGGCCGGGCGGTGAGAGAACCCCAGAGTTGACCATTTCACAATCCAAGCGATGCAAAACGCATGTTCAGCATGCGCTGCACTTGTTGGAGCTATTTCAGCTCTCTAAGCTGCAACTACTGTTCCAAATTTGATTTGCTATGCTGATTTGGCGACAATCCAGGGAGAGTTTTTTTTTTTTTTTTTGGGCGTATGCAAAAAGCAGAAAATGCGGAAAACATATTTGGCATAGTTTCTTTGGCTGTGTTTGGTTGTGGCCCAAACTCGTTGTGCCAAGATTTACGAGCAAGCTGGGTCCAATAAAATGATTGCCTGCTATTTTTTATGGAAATTTTCATTTCTTTTTTGGCATTTATGACGCATAGAATGTGTTTTGGGGAAAGGGTCAGCAATAAGTATAAAAATTTGACATACTGACACTTTGCCTTCAATCAAAAGACTTAGGAAACGAACTTGTTCTCTTATTTCCTGTCTCGTTTTGTTAACCTTAATGGGGAAACTTTCACTAACATTTCAGGAAATGTATGTATAAATTTGTTATTTACAAAGATTTTAATTTTTTTTTTTTGCACTCAAATCCCAATTGAAGTTTGCCCTCGGGCCAAGTTTATGAATGTTTCTTTCTTTCTCCACTTTTCGCCTAGCAATTACTTTTGATTCGATTTGATCGGCAGACGCGTGGCATTGAATGCCAGCGCGAATACATCCAAATATGTTTTGGCCATTGTGTTGGTCTATGAATTGGCGATTTAAGCGTAATTTTTTTCTCTTTCTTATCAGCAAAATTGTTTTGAAATTTGCTGCTGAAGATCTTTTTGTTTTTTTGTGCTAGGAGGGAGTGAATGGAAGGGGATGAACAATTGGCAATTGTGACGCGCATGATCAACCGATATTTGGCACGTGCCGTTAATGAAGTTGAGCAAGGGGGTTTTATTTTTAAATTTATTGGAAAGCGAGAAATTATTTTTTAATCAAAGATTTCCAAAAATAAAACTCTGACTGACTGATTGGCTATTAAAGCACAGCCTAAACGGTAAAAGAGAGAAGTCTAAAATTTGAATGAAAGTGGGTTCAGTGAAAAAATTCCGGAAAATTTTTCTTGCAAATAAATATTTCTCATCCGATAAAAAATATTCCGAAAAAACTCAAATTATATTTGTCTCTTGATCAACTTCAATCTGATTCTAAAATGGGTTTTATTGGCTATTTAAGGCCATACTAATGGCGCCTGTTAACTTCTCTCCTCCTCTTCAGTTCTTTCCCATACTTAAATCAAACCAAAACTCCATAAATGTTCACCTAATTTAGGGTATCGATGCAGTGTAACCACCTTATTCTTTTTTTTTCCTCTTCTTTGGCTACCAAACAGGCGTGTAGGTATTGACAAGCCAAGCAGCTACCTGTTGCATCTAGCCAACCTCACAAAGACGCAGACTCACAGCAGCAGGTCGAAAAGTGCTGTGCATGTTGCAACAGCAACAACCGCAACAACAAGAGACTCGACATGGACATGAAGAATCATTTACACGCGACTAGAGCAGGCACTGCCTTTTGCCGATTGAAAAGGGGGGTGAGAGAGAGGGAGAGAGGTGGCTAACATTGCTAAGTTGATTTTGTTTATTTGCTTGTCGCCAGTCTCATTTGTCGGCACAGCTGGATGTGCCTTTGGCACTTGGAAATCTGTTGCACTCAGAACAAACTCCAACTTCCCCCTCCCCCCTGCCATTCTAACACCTTTATCTTGAAGTGAACTCATCAATTAGGCAAAAGGCCGAAACCAGCTCATAAATATTTATCAAAGAATTGGAAAATTTTTTTGTTGTTGAGAGAGCAAAGGTGTCAATTTGACATAAATGGGTTTTTGGTTTTGGTCGTGTCGTTTACATAATTAAATGGGGCCCCCTCACTCCACCTCTCTCTCTCAGCTCTTTTCTAATCTTTCAGGCGCTAAGTGGCAGGGTAAACAAAACAAATCGCATGCACAAATCTCTCGAAAAGGTGTTAAAAGAAAACCATGAAACGTTTATCTCTTGGCTTTCTCAACAAAAGTCCATTAAGACCCAAAAAGGGCAGCTGCAACCAAGCAGCAATTCATCAACTGCTGCTTTTTGACCAGCTTAAATCATCATCATAAATTAGTTAGTTGTACGCCCACCTCATCAACAGCAACAACAACAACGGTAAGAGCCAGACCCTCAACCCTCTATCGGGTTCATTTGCTCGGCTTTGCTGCACCAATTTGACGTCATTCTCTCATTGTTGTTTTGCCCCTTGTCAGTGTCTTTTTCATTAGCGTTCGGGTTATTAACCACCTTTCCTCTCTGTCCTTTTGGGCTTGTTGTTGCCCTTTCGGGTTGAACATTTTAACACCTTGATGCCGCCTGCCTTGTTGTTGTTGATGACTTTGGCGTGTGCTCTGGGTCGACGCGTGCGCGTGTTTAAAAGTCAATGTGGAAACATTTTTCAGCATTTTAATGTGCGAACTCAAGGGAAGTCATAAAAAAAAAAAATATTCTGAGTATAAATGGTGGAGGTTTTTGTTGGAAAAACCGCAATGGACGGGTAAGGGAAGAGAGCGATTCTGTGTATATTGCAAAAGATATAGAAGTTCTAGAAGATATAGAAATTTTAGACACTCTTTTTGACGTCTCTAAAGAAATTAGAGAGAATTGATTAAGCCAATTTTACATTACAAAGAAACTAGAGATTCGGTTTTTAGAAGGAAGTGAGGTTAACAGCGACAGTGACTAAACAGTGACTTAACCGTGACTTGATAATTTCTTGAGTGACTTGGTAGTGACTTAATAGTAACTTGACAATAACTTGACAATGACTTAACAGTGACTTATCTGTGACTAAACAGTGTTTTGAGAGTGACTTAGTAGTGACTTGACAGTGACTTAACAGAGACAACAGTGATTTGACAGTGACTTCATAGAGACTTGACAGTGCCTTGACAGTGAATCGACAGTGACTTGACAGTGACTTAATACTGAGACTTAACAGTTACTTGACAATGACTTAAGTAGTGACTTGACAGTGACTTAACAGAGACTTAACAGTGTTTTGACAGTGACTTCATAGTGACTTAACAGTGACTTCATAGTGACTTAACAGTGACTTGACAGTGAATCGACAGTGACTTGACTTAACAGTGACTTGACAATGACTTAACAGTGATTTGACAGGGCTTTGACAGCGAATCGACAGTGACTTGACAGTGACTTAATAGTGACGGCAGTAACTTGACAATGACTCAACAGTGACTTGACAGTGACTTATCTGTGACTAAACAGTGTTTTGACAGTGCCTTGACAGTGACTTGGTAGTGACTTGACAGTGACTTAATAGAGACTTAACAGTGATTTGACAGTGTCTTCACAGTGACTTAACAGTGACTTAACAGTGATTTAGCAGTTGGCAGTGACTTGACAGGGACTTGACAATGACTTAACAGGAAAAGTCTGACAAAATATCACACAAGCACTCATACATGCTTGCAGTTTACTGAGTAACAGGGAATCACACATACATGCGCAAAAGACACTTTCGTCAGATACTGCCCAGCAAAGGCGAAAAGAGTGCGAAATAAATCGGTCGTTGATTGACCAAAGAGCACGACGTGAAAACATACAGGTGAAGAGTCACTTCATTTCCCCTTTTAATCGTGTCCGAGGGTAACTGTTTTCTTTCTGTCCACCTGGAAATATCCAATTACTCAAACCAGTTCCTGTTTCCGAATTCGACTGATTAAAATCGGGATTTTCAAAAAAATTTTTTTAAATATGTTCGAAATGTTTTGCCATCAGAAGCGTCGAAGGGAAATAAATGGAAATTTCAACTTAAAATCCGAATGTGGAAACATAAAAATTTCTAATCGAAAATGGCAATTTAGTACTATTTCCATTTTCGACTAGAATTTGTTACATTTAAGTGGACTTGGCTAATTCTTATTACAAAATCTTCAAAATTCATTTAATTTATCCGCAAATATGACCACAGTTATTCTCTTGAGCCCCCCAACCTGAAATATTTTTCTTATTTCGCAACTCCCCCCCCAAAAACAAAACCAAAACTATTCTCGTTTCAATGGGTCTTTTCAAATGCCATTCATTATGCCACTAAACTTATTAGCTACAAATGTGTCTCCTCAATGTGTCAGTTAAAATCCCCCAAAGGCGGCATAAATCACTTGCCAAAACGGCAGCCACAATTGTTCAGGCCAAAATAAAAACAACAATGCAAGCCAAAGCCAAAGAAATGCGTTAATCAATGCAAAAAAAAAAAAAATCAAAACAAAATAAAACCCAAAATGGTCAAAGACCAGCCCACAAAATAACAAACACCAAAACAAAATCGGGCGGCACGTGAGTTTTAAAAATCTCTATATGGCAGCACTTGCCGCTATCTTTTTTCCCCAACTTCCTCATTTAGCGTTTGGCTTAACAACGCAAAAATAAATTTAATACACTTTATTTGTGAATCTGAATCGCACTTCATTAAGGTGCAAAAAAAAAAAACACACACAAACACTCACAATTTATTTTTTCTTTACCGAATATTTGTTGTAAAAATAACCAGAAAAACAACAAATTTTAAGCTTAAAATATTTGCGCTTTTGTTAACGAGCTGCAAAAACAACAATAACAAAGTTTTTTTTTTGCGTTAATGATGCACATTGTTCAGTGAAAATGAAAGCGACTGCAACAGACGACACCTGTGTGTGATGCCAGGATCCAGGGCGGGAAACTGGATTGGATGGGACAAGCGAAGCGTTGTTCGTTACAAAAAAAAATATTGCATTTTAAAACTAGAGTAACACAATTAAATGGAATTGACTTTGAGACATACAGGTACATACCTCAACTGAACTTAAAGATATATGGCAAACAGAAAATCTAACTCCAACTAAAATTAATGCGTCAAACTATCTGAAGCTATGTTTTATAGCCTTCCTGTAGAATTACTGTGAAGCATAACTCTTAAATAGAACAAACACCTATTCTGACATGTTTTGACCGACTTCTTGATCAGCAATTGAAACCTTGTAAATCTACATACCTTTCTACACTGAGAAAAAATTCAAGAATTTTCGTACTTAAAACAAGAATTTCCAGAAAAATACGAAATTTCTTGATTCAAGAGTGTTTTTAAAAATACTTAAATTCTTGATTTCTAAAACGATTTGGATATGTTAAGCACGATTCGGGATTTTTTGAAGAACTTGTAGAGCTTAAAATAAGCACACTCAGAAGTAAAGAATTTTACTTTTGAATCAAGAGCATTAGTTCTCAAAAGTAAGTTAGAGACCCGACCGAGCATGGTGTTGGTCTAAGCTGATTGAAGTTGCGGTAGCCACGTAAAGGATAACATTTTTTTTCTTACTTTACTCGGACTTGAACTCGGGACCACCGAGAATGAACCCACGGACGACGTCGCGTTAGCTCACTCGGCTATTTGGTATCAGCGAAACCTCTCGTCCAAATCATACCTAAGAATAAAGGCTGTTTTATTTGTACGCATCTAACAACGACAGGGAGAGCGCGTTAAACGACCTGCTCTCTTAGTTTGCTTCCTTTCGCCTTGCCTCTAAAAACCAAATAAAGAACGAATTTATCTCGATTCCAAGAGCAAAATTTTTGAAATTCTATTTTTGAATTTTTAAAAGTCAATTTCAAATTGAAGAACGAAATGATGTTTAGTTAGATCTTGTTTTTCTAAGTCAAGAATTTTATTTCTGTTTTTGAATTGTTAACGGTCAATTTCGAAAATAAGAACG
Organism: Lordiphosa clarofinis; assembly: GCA_018904275.1. Classification (NCBI taxonomy): domain Eukaryota; kingdom Metazoa; phylum Arthropoda; class Insecta; order Diptera; family Drosophilidae; genus Lordiphosa; species Lordiphosa clarofinis. The sequence continues at coordinate 1,449,633 of JAEIGQ010000026.1, forward strand.
ATTCGTACTCAAAGTAACAATTTCCAAGAGCGTATCGTTCTTACAAAATTCTAGACCGAAACATGATAAAATCAAGGCGGTTTTTTAAGACCAAATCGTTCCGGTGTTTTTAGTGTCTTTAATCAAAATAGATCCAAAGAGTGAACAATCATTGAGTAAAGAGCCACTTAACTAAGTCAAAGAATAATTTTTTGAACAGTCACTGAATAAAGTAGATAAAGCTATAGAGTCGAGAGTAATTGATCAGAGTAAAAAATATAAGAAAATCCCTGAACTATGAGTCGATAAACGTCATTAATCATTAATCCATAAATCACTGAACAATCAAGAACAACAAAGTAAGCAGTCACTGAGTAAAGAGTGACTGAACTAAGTCTAAGAATAACTGTGTGAGCAATCAATGAGAAAGTGTCACGGAATAAAAAAGAAAAGCTAAGTGAACAGTCACTTCGAGTATTTAAACTAAGTCAAACCGCGAACAGTCACTGTAAAAGAGTCGCTAAACTAAAACGATCAACAGGATAAACAATCTCTGCGTAGAGAGTAACCGAACTGAGACAAAGAGTAATTGTGTAAACAGCCACTAAACCAGAGTCGTTGAACAAAAAGAGCCTCATAGTGAACAGTCACAGAGTGGAGAGTAACTGAACTTATTTAATGAAATTATATTATGAGTAACCTGAGGAATAAATCGTTGATAAAAAAAAAGCAATTCAAGAAAAATATTTGTACTTTTTATTAAGTGAGCAAATTCTTTTTGTTCACTTACTAATCAACAGTTTAACAAAAGGATTCTTTCCAAATGCTTTTCGCTATCCACGGCGGCACGAGACGTATTTCAAGAGACCAAACACATTTTCATTCGTTTTTTGGTGTTCAATGCAATAGGGTCGAGGCAGGACTGCATAACAACGTCCACACACATACACACATAAACAAAAATCGGGTTTCTTTTTCTACTTTCTATTGTTGTTTTTTCTTATATTTTGTGCATTTGTATTGGTTGGTGGCTCATTCTGGGCACCCCTGAACTAAACCAAAACAGTTGACTTGACCGAAGGCTTATAAGATTTCGAATAAGACGTCACACATTGTATGGCTTAGACTTAAGACTCATTCTATAAAATTCTAAAATTAATATTTTTCCCTTAGAAATCTTTCAAAAATATTTGGAACTATTTTTTCTTGCTCTAAAATTGACTACAAATTGTGGCATCCCTTAAATATGATTTGTCAAATATCAGTTAGCCTGTCAACCCAGCTTACAATCCTCTCTCAACTGTACCTACACACAGGTGGGCGTCAATTGGAGCAGCTGTGGCAAAACAATTCGAAATGATTGCCCGCTTCCTGTTCAAGCAACTTCAACCACACACACACACAACAACTTGGAGACGCGGCTGAGAATAACGAATTATGCACTAAGCGATTGTCATTACAATAAATTTCGCATATTGTGCGCATAAATTTTAAACAAACTTCAAAGGAGTTCGCAGCTGTTGTGGCTGCTGCTGCTGCTTGGTGGGACATCCAAAACTGGAGTTCAAAAACTGGAGTCTGAAATGAGTCATGGCTGTTATTGTTATTTTTTTTTGAGTCTCTCAAACTGGGTCACATTGCGGCACATTTGTTTGTGCTTAGAATGAGTCAACACATTTCGTATACGCAATGTGGGCCAGCTTCTTCGGCCTGACATTTTTCTCCCTGTCAAATTGTCAAAACTTTTCGGCCTTATCGACAATTCAATTAGCTTCAATTTGAGCCTTGAATGCCAACATTTTAAGATAACTGCCGGGGCAATGCTAACGATATACATAAACTGATAGTTGCAACTGTCAAAATCTTTTGGCATATATCTATTTGGCTCTCCCTGTATATACATGCAGATTGTGTTGTGGCAGGTTGGCAAGTTGAAATGCCAACTAACTGACGAAGACTTGGGCCAATGTAACGTTTATTCAGCTATTTTATATTCAAAAGTCTATCGCCTGTCCAATTAAGCATACTTTTTCACATTTAATTAGGCAAGATAAAACATTTAATGTGTGACAATATTTGATTGAATGGAATTGGAATGGAGCGAGCTTAAAGGCTTGCAAATATGAATAAAACTTAATCGAGATGGTGGGAAAATCAACAAAAAACAACCGCTTTTGATTTATTTTAATGATCTTGGCAAATGAGCTTAATTTTCTCCCCATTTATTTGTGTTTGTTTTGCTAATTCTCATGTTAAACGCATTTAATTTCATGAGTGACATATAAATTTGCTCAACAACCTTGAGCCATTCGAAATTCTATGTAATTAAATCAATTGCAAACAAATAAAAGTGGACACCAGTGGAGAAAACCTCGAGGCGTAAAATATATATTCGTACAATTAATAAACTAAAATCGGAGGCATATAAATTATAAAGCTAACATATGTCTGGATGTTACCCCCCTCGTCGTCGATTGCCTGCCAATTGCAATCACGACTCAAAATATAAAAAAAAATAAAGCTAAAGCTCAGACATGAAAACGGTTGTAAAAAAAACACATAGCTCTTGGTTGGGACAAATGCGGCATGATGGCCCAAGGGGACAGCAACAGCAATTACCCACCGACTGGAAATTAAATAAAAAAAAAATACATACTAAAAACTAACCAAATGCATTGAACAGGGAATGCGTGACCCCTTGAACTCCCCCTTTAGCTGGCAAATGAAAGATGTGACAGCTTTGACACCAAGAAACAAATAACCATGGCAGCCAAACAGACTCTTCCTTCCTTACCCACTTGTTCGTGTGTTGCTGTTGTGTGAACATCATGTTTAACCAGATTTTGGTTTAAAATGCGAACAGGTTTCGCTTTTTGTAGGCCGCCCAAAATAATCAAAATCAAATACACTGAGCTGCATAAAGTTTAAAAATTTCAACTAAATAAACCCTTTAGTTTTCATTTTGGTTGCCCAGTGTAAATGCTAATTTTTGGTATTTCATTGAGGAAGAGCATTTCATTCAGCTTGAGAGTTATGTATTTACCCAACCAGTTAACACAAATCCCAAATGTCCAGCCGGGAACACACACGCACAGACAAAAGTGAAACAAAAAACCCAAATAGATAAAAGTTAGAAATTAAATAAATCAATGGGCCGACGACGAGAGAATAAACAATAATTTGGTTAAATTAGAAAATTGGTAACAAAAATCAATGATGCTGAAAATTTTCATAATAATAGCGTTAATGGGCATAATAACAAACGAATGGGCCTACAACGAAGACTTGACTAAACAATGGTTTGTTAAAGAGACGAAAAAGGGGTTGAAAAGAAGTAAATAAATATAAAGTGTAAGTTGGCATCAACAGCAATAAACAAAATGATTAAGTGGAATTGTTAGGAATATGATTTGAAGAGTATCAAATGGAAATGTTTGGCTGGAAGATGTAGGCAAATCAAATAATTAAATAAATTAAATTCGAAATATCATTTAATTTATTTTTAACTAAAAAACTCACAGCTTTGAAAGTCACTTGATGCACTGCCACAAATGTAAGCGACTTCGTGATCTGCTCCTTGGCCGAGTCCTGAGGCTGACCAAATTAAAATATATAAAAACTAATCAAAAGTGGAGCTATTTTTGCTTTCAATATGTTGAAAACCTTCTGTTTGTCCTAAAAAACCTGCTGCAATTTAGTTCAGCAAATTGTCTGAGCTTGCAAACTACACAAAACTAACGATCTGGCAACGCTATGTTTATTTAGTTTTTTTTAAATCAACAGCTGTTCGTAGAGCCATTTAAAACGTTTTTCCTGCGAATCTAAATAGATTTAGTCAATTGCTATTATATTTAAAATAAATTGTTGATATTTATTCATTTATTTAAAATTTGAAATTATGTTTGTATGTTCTGTCCTTATATCCGTCTAAACCGCTGAACCGATCTTCACGAAATTTTCACATGGCAATCAGAAAAAAGTCTCAAGTTTGTAAATGGTCCAAAAAGCCGCGAAATTCGCCAGATTTATATAAGGGTTTTAAATGATACCGTTTTTAAGCACAAATGGTTAAAAAGTTGATTTCCTGGAGTTTAACATAAGCGGTATAGTTTTGATTTCAATGGTCCTAAAAACCGCTTATTATAAGATTTTTTATTAAAGCGATTAATGTTAGGATGACAATGCAGGAGTTGGTAAATGAAAATCCTAAAGACCAAAAATCCGCAAAATTTCAATAATTTTCATACAACCTAAGTTTGTTATGTAGACCCAAATACTCATAATTATACAAAATTGTTATTTAAGGTTGAACAGTTCAAAATATTGCCAATTTCTGTTTCAAGGCTCTACAGAGCGTATCTAAAACAAATTTGTACGTTTGGTTTCTTCACAGGTCTTGTGCCGAGTATGGCATGACATCAGTGGGTTGCCACAGCATAGTTATGTATAGTGAAGCTTACCTGAAATTAAATAAAGAAAAAAAACACACATATTAACTCATGATGAAAGAAAAAGTTGTAAAAGTATTATTAAAATATTAGTGACATTACATCTTAAGTAACGTCAGTGCGTTAATATTATAAAAAATGTTTCCACAAATCTATTGTGTTATTCGGCATTTAATTTTTAATTTCTATTGATCTTTATTTGACTCTGTTTTTCAAACAAATTTTTTCTAATGTTTATTAAAATTCAGGTATTTTAGCAGTTCTCATATATTGAATTTGGATACGAAAATATGTCTATTATACATACTTTCCAAATGACAACCACGACCTGAAACCAGATCCAATATTTCAACTATTTCTTAATTTGCAATTTTTTTTTTTAGAACAAAATCGTATACTTTTATAATTATTCTGAACTCTTGGTACCATTTAAACCAAAAAGTCCGAAAATTTTTAAATATTACGATAGTGCGAGGTGCATTATTATAGCCGCACGACTTAATTTCTTATTCTTCGTTTGCTGGCTGAGATTTTACTTGCCAAGAGGTTAGGTAACTTTTTGTAATAAACTTGTAAATATGTCAAGTGGGCCAGTGCTGTCAAATGTCGAGAAAGGCCTGAAAAACTGTTCGTTCCGACAAAGTTGTGAGAAATTTTTGGAAAAACTAAAATAAATTTAAGAAAAAAACACGGCGCAGGAAAGCCAAAGATAAGTCAGCGTGGCAGGAAAGATTACTAGACGACAATAAAGAACCCTGGATGAAATTCGCCAGAGATAACATGGCAACTGACTTGACAAAGATAAAATGACTTTATAGCGCAATGCAAATATGAATTTATCTGTCTAGATCATATTTTCGGAAAAGAAATAGTTTAATTTTGGACGGTCCTCATGGGTTTTTACACTATTTGAGGAATTTGATTAAGGAACCCTTGTACTTTTCAAAGAGAAATTTTAAAGGAGGATCGTTGATGGTTTGGGCTGCGTTCTGCTGGTGTGAATGCATGGAGCTGGCATTTCCGAACGTTCCGTGCTGCAGCGGTGTATTGCCAAATTGACACAGTAGTGGCGTTATCTATTGGTCAGTTTTGAAATTCCCTTAACGCGCATTGTTCAAAGCAAGTTGTGGCGCCATCTATTGGTCAAATTATGACCAATTGAAAGTTCGCAGCGGGTACAAAGTATATCAAAGTAGAGCTTAACCTACTTTCTAACTTGTTTTAAAATAAACATGAATTTTTTCATAATTCTAGAATGAACAAATAATTTCTATATTATTTTAGGGACATTCTTATTGTAAGGATGAAATTTTTATCTAATTCGATTCACATAAAAAACATAAAAACCTCAACGATATTAAAAATGTTTCCACTAGCCATTGTTGCTACGCCCCTTAAATTTCAGTACTCCCAGTGCATTAAAGCCGTTCATTATTAAATAAATTAAAGCCCCATTTATACTTACTTACAATAACATTTCTTGCTATTTTCCTACTGCTATTTAATGGTCATTTAATTAAGTGCTTTCAAATACTCTAACAAAAGCAAAAAAAAAACATTCTCAACATAAAATGGCGCCCCGAATGACAACAACAACAACTATAATGGTTTGAGTATCATTCAGTCTCGAGTGACTTGTCATTAGAATAAATAATCTCCTATATGTATGTATGTAAAAAACTACATTTAAAGTCAGCCAATAATGAAAATAGATACACACATAGACAATCGATAGATAGATAGATACATAGATAGATAGATAGATAGTCAACAACATCAGTCAGAGAGATATGTAAACTAAAGGTAGAAAAATAAAAATGAAATGAGAAAAAAAAACTGTCGCAAATTGCGGTCATTCGTCATGCGCACATGAGCGGAACGACGACGGCAACAGCAGCAGCAGCAACAAATGCTCGGCAAATGGCGTCGTGGCAAATGGGGGGAGGGTTTGGACTAGGCAATAGAGGGGGGGAAAAGGGGGGTCATTTAAAGTAGCAAATCGCTATGCTTTGGATTTCGTTTTAAACTTGGCTAAGAGGGGGCAGCCTTACTTAAAATGTGGCAGAAAAGATTTACGAACTTTTGAAATATACAAAAAATCGGACAATCAAAAACTTGCGCAAATAAAGTTAGAGGAAAATCAAAAAAATTCCGTAAACAAACATAAACTAAGAGAGTGTCTGGCGCTTTAGTACTAAAGGGCAATCAATGGCCTGTGTAAGGCAAATAAATATAAAAATCGAATACAAGCACCTCGACTCTGCGACCCTACAAATGGTGTTTAGAAGAGGAAGACGAAAGAAAAACCGATTGTTGTTCAATTTTCTGACATCTCAGGATAGTTTTTGATACGGTTTATCTTATCCCTTTTACACCCCCTTTCGATGGTCGCCCCTGCTTTTCCACATAAACTCACGTACTTCGTACACTCTCAAAGCTTTGACTGCTGCCGTTTTTTTTGTTTTCTTTCTTTCTAACTATGAAATGTGTTTTGATTTGCTGTGCTTGCCAAAGCTTTTGCTTTTGCTGCTGGCTGCTGGTTGGACGCTTACAGCGGGTGTTTATTGCCAGCGGAGTGGAGCGTGCAGGCGGTGGGGTGGACGCCGTTGTGTGTACAACATGGCGACGTTGACTTTTGCTGCTTAATGGTGCTTAACAGCCGCCGGGGGCGTCTAAGCGATGGACTGCGTGAAGTGCGCATGTCCCAAAGCGAAATAGTTTATTTGTATGTGGAGAGTGTGTGTGTGTGTGTTTGTGTGTATATAGGAAGAAAATATTGCGATAAAATACAGTTATGTGTGAAATATAAACAAGCGGAGAGGGGAAAAAAAAACGCCATTATTGTTTGATGTGTGAAATTTTAAAATAGAAATTTTTACGAAAGCAAAAGCGAACTTTCTGAGGCTCCTGAACGAATTTAACTTTTTGGCATTGCTATTTTAATTTTATTTGCATAAAATTGAGTATATATTGTGTGAACTACTTGTAAGAGTTTCTTTTAATTTTTGTAGGCTTAAGACTTTATAAAGTAAACGGTGTCATCTGAAAATACCCAAAATTATCATAAGGGAGCTCGGAAAGAACATTTAGTTTCTCTACAATTAATCTATTTTAGGGTTTGTCAAGTAGAGCGAGGCCAAAAAGTGAGAACGCGAAATAAAGCGACGCAAACCAGCTCTGTCCTACTTCATCGACCGCTAGCCAGCGACTGAAAAGTATCTTCGGCCCCTGCGGTGCATACCGAATACTGAGATCTAGCCTGCAAAAATGCAATGATATTTTGACATTTATCAATTAATCTTAGTATACACACTATAAAAATAACTTACAAAAGGCTCAAAAGTTGTGTGAGAGCTTTTTATATAAAATTTTTGGTTTTCATAGTTCCTTTTGTTGAAGTGTATACTAAATATACATCCAAAGAAATCTAAAATTTTTCAAATTTACTTTCTCTTCTTGAGCTTAAAGACGAGAAAACAATTGACTTCGTCTTCGAGGTTCTAGGCTAGGGACGTGAGGATAATTTTCGTTTTGCGGGCAATTTTAAAAGTTTCGCTCATAGTTCTCATAGAAATGTTGATGCTGGAGGGGCAAGTATTGTTCAAAATTCTGAGAATATGGAGCATTCCTACGTAAATCTATATACAGTGACTCGTCATTTAAAGATCAATGACATTGAGTTTGCCATTGAGTTGGATTCACCATTTGATTGTCGAAATATTATAAATAACACAAAAAACAAAGAAATCTTGGGGTCCACTCAGACTCAAACTCTGGATAAGCTGGTCTAGCGATATAAACCGTAAGCCAAAGCTCTTAGAAAAGCTTTCAGCAACCCAAGATTTGTCTTTATTACCGCCATTCGCCGCATAGTTTTGAGTGAGGCCGACAGTCGTGACGGTTGAGATGCCGATTCTAACGTGTTTAAAAGCAGCGCGAAATTTATGAGCTCGATCCCTACAGAAGGAAGATGTAGACAAATAATGAAAAGAATGGAAATTTAAAGAAGATATCAAAATATTTTATATATATCAAATTTAAAAAAAAATAATACAATTAATAACATTTTTTACATTTAGGGTGTTCACTTTGTTGAGCACTTAGGCACTTGGGGAAAAGAGTAAGCATTTCCAACAACAATTTACTCCGAACAAATTGTGCACAGCTTGCTCGACCCAGACCCTGACTACGAAAAGTCGGGCACTTGTACCTTAGTGCTATAAGTGTTATACAAGCTAAAATCGAATGTGTGATCAAACGTTCATATAAATTGTATGGAGAAAGCGCCAATTTTGAACGAACCATGGATTACTGCCGAATCATATCTCAAACGTAGGGAGGGCTGCTCACAATACTAGTTAGGCAAAACTGCTCAAGTGCCTATGTGCTCAACAAAGTGAATACCCTAATTATGTTCTTCAAAGATGCGCAAGCCGTTCATAAAGTATGTACAAAATAATCATAATATTTCTGCTGGATTACTCTACTTTTGTCAACGTCAGACTTAGAACGAATTTTTTTCTGAGTGTATGTTTGTGTATCCTTACCATTTTGGTAATGCCCTAGGTAGTTTCTTATATGCTGAAGACCATCTCTTTATTGATTACGGTTAATCGTTTTTTTTACCTCTTTTCTACTTTGCTTTTGGAGTCAAACGATTTTCGATTCTCCTTCTGCCTCTCTGCGTATTTGATCACGTACTCAGCAACCAAAGAGCTCTTTACTATCTTAGCGTCGGCTTGTGTATGTGTAAATAGCGAAATGTACTAGTCCTATGGGGCAAACAGTGACTATCCCTGGTCAATATATTTATGTTTGCTAATAACTTTTAAAACAAGACACACACAACACAAGGGAGGCACGTCAACCGTACGGCTGTTTTAGGAACTTCGTAATTTAATCATCAGCAGGCTTTGCCTATCTTCTGCAAGTCGGCTGAGGCCATTGCAATGACTGTTTGGGAATTCCAAAGGCAGCACAAGTGCAAAAACTAACAAAATTTGTGTATGTGTGCGCACTAGACTGAACATAATCGTATGGGAATTTTTTTTTTTTAAATGCTCTGTTCCTCAGGGCGCAAAAAATTCGGAAAAATTTCTAGTTACCGTAATAAAAAACCAAACTTCGAAATTTTAAGTTTTAATACTGGCGCCGTGGGTTTAAAGTTGCTAAATTAAATTTCAGTTTCCCCTTTTTAATTTTACTTTTTCGTAGAAGTAACCTTTGAGATGCCAAACATTTTTTGAACTAAAAATAAATTGTTAAAAATATTTTATTCAAAGCAAAATGCTGGATATAGAAGATTCGAGCATTTATTTGATTAGCGCGTTGCGGATAATACTGGATGCAGCAAGCTACCATCTAGAAAAGCGGTTCTTCTGCATAATATAAGAGGATTCAAATACACATTAAGGGACAGCCTAAACCGCACTTTCCTTCAAATTGATGGTGTGTTGAAATCACTTGGGCTTACCATGAAACTAGGAAAAGCTTGAGGAAACTTTATGATCAATATGTGTTCCTCAGAAAGAATGCTGGTTGCGATAAAGATTTGAACCGCAACAGAGAAAGGAGTTTTATGGACCATGTAGAAGGAATTTTTGATGCTGCTTTAAAAAGTTCGATTGAATTAAGTCCTGATGCTGCTTTTAAAAGACAGAGGTCCGATGACGAGGAGTCCCTATCTAGTGGAAGTAGTCGCCATCCATATCAAATGGATTTTGAAGAAGAGGAAAAACATACGCTTATCCAAATAGCAAAAAAATATTCTTATGAATAAATTTGAATAACAACTTTAAATTGTATTTTGCATTTTTGCTTTAAACCCTTACGAACATTAGAGTTTTTTCCTAGCAGCGAAATAATTTAAAACTGAATATTTATGTTTCATTTGTTATCTTTGTTGCCAGCCATTTTGTAAATTGTTAAGATGCATATGATGAAGCAACACAATGAGGACAGGAATCTGCATTTTCAAAAATGATCTTTTCAAAATTTGCTTCAGTGAGGAAGGCATTTTAGTTTTGGTTTGGTATTCGGCTCATATGCTTTTCCATGATTAGTACAAAACCTTTAAAACACAGCGCTTAAATTTGCTCAACACTTTATTTCATTCTTGGACAATGGTCAAATTATAAAGCATTTCACGCGAACAAAGCTAGCGGAACTTGGAATGTTTGGGTACAAAATGCCTACGCCCAAGGACCACTTCATCTCACGGTATGCCGATCCTGCAGTTTAAATTCAGGCACAGCATTGATTGTTTCTGGCACATCAACCGTTTTCAAGTTGAACCAAAACGTTTGGCATCCCAGGTTGCTTTAATGAAAACGTAAAATGAAAAAGGGGAAATCAAAATTTAATGTGGCAACTTTAAACCCACGGCGCCAGCACTAAACCAAAAAATTTCCAAGTTTTGTTTTTCATTACGTTAACTAGAAAATATTTCGAATTTTTTGCGCATTGAGGGACAGAACATTTTCAAAAAATTTTTTTTTCATATAAGGGACGTTCAGTCTAGTGCGCACCCATTTCGACCCTTCTGTATAAGTAGGGAATATTCTATCCCTTGGTGTAAGTTAATCATTAGTGTGCCTTCTGCCAATCTTTCATTGTTATTGACTCTGGATAAAGCAATTATATCAGTAGGAAAAGTGAGCTAGACTGATACATTTGTTTCAGGCACAGCTAATAAAACAACTACTTTATTTTTCTCCGGGAAGATAAAAATTGTTCTGCTTCGGTTCAGGTTCGGTTCGGACTTCCCAAAAATTGCGGAGTCTCTGATTCGAACCAGTTTTCAGCCCTGATTTAAAGAACATTTCAAATTTTTTTAGTACAATTTCTTAAACGTGTAACCTAAGGAGGTATAAAATGTGCTTGGCCCATAGAATTAACCAAAGACCAAGTTGCTTGTACCGTAGGTCAGAAATCTATTCTCACTCCATTACTAAAGTGTTAGAACCAGGAGGGAATTTTAAGAACCGAATCGACTTAAAATAATTCTGATTTGGAATTGGACTTACCATTTTGTCCTCAATCCAAGAAATTTGGTAGTTAAACTAAGAACGATATTTTCCTAAAGTTTTCGGCTTACTATAAGTACGAAATATTCTTGATTTAAGAACGTTTGTTGTCACTTTAATAACATTAACTGTCGTTTTTCGATTCTTAAATATTTCGTACTTTATTAAAGGACATCCTTGAAGAAAACATACTTGAAATATTAAGTAGAAATCGGTATACATACAGGACTGTGCCGTTCGTTTTTTCTAAGTGTTTTGTTGATGCTATAATCAATGCACATACACCACGATCTCCCACAACGCGATGTTGTCAAGCCCGTCATCATGCCCCTTGCTAGGCAAGAAATTGGACAGTCGGAACTGCAACTGCAGTGGGATCTAATTTCTGCTCTAATTGAACCCTTCTTCATTAATTTCATTTCTCACCTCAACTCTTTCCGACTATCAATTACTAACTTTTCCACCCCCTTGCGCATTCATTTGCATAAAATCATTCGCACAGCTATTGCATAACATCAGGATATTCAATATCCTTTGGCAAACAAACAAATAAAACATAAATTGATGTTGACGAAACGTTGTTAAAAGCGAACAAAAAAAATTCTCACAATTTCACGCTAGATAATCATAATATTAGGGTGTCCAGTCAAGCTATTAAACGCGGGGAGGGGGGGCGTGGTGACCCAGGAAATGCCTAGGCATATAAAACCAATTTCCGATCAAAAGGTGGCCACTGAAGCCTGACAGAAGAGGGTTACGCATGCGCAACATGTTGCAGAGGAGTCGCAAATGCAAATCAATATAAATTTGAAATGAAAACTGTTGAATATAATAATGTGTGTACAGGATTTGCGGGCAATTAATTTGTGTACAGGAAATGTGTTTGAGTAAGAAAAACCTGCTGAGGGTTAAGCCAAAAGGCAAGTTCAATGGCCAAACACGCGAAGAGTGCGAGACTGAGTCTGGTTGTATTGACAATGGCAATTAGTGGGTCAAAAAATTAACGAAATAAAAAATTGTTGTATGTATTTTTAGGCACAAATGTGTGAACCGTTGTGGCCTGATACCTGTGTGTGTGTGTTGTAGTTTTTGCCTGATTGATCAAATTTAATTGGTGATAAAAGTTAAATAAGCAAATAATCAGAGATTGGAAATAAATTCAGACTGAAAACAAGGCCATCATTTGATCGAAATTTGGAATTGAGTTTCATGGTTTCAATCAAGCGCAAATTCTTGATTAACTTTTCGTCTCAACTTACAAAACTTTCCTCGTTTTAAGTCCAATTATGCAAAAATCTAAAGCAAACTGGTAAGCCAGTTTTGCGAAATGCTCACATAAAACTAATTTACTTGCCATTAATCCGAGTTTAAATTCAATTTTGCAACTTGAATTGGGTTTTTATGAGGTGCTTTTATAATAGTTAAATGATGATTGACTTTATCATTGCCTTAGGTACGTTTCATTGTTTTTCCTCACCTTCGCCTTGTCGTTGCTGACCATGTTGGGTCACCACAATCTAAGCTAGACAGCTTTTTTATATTTTTTTTTTTTGAAGATTTCACGCAGATTTGGTTTCATAATCAAATAATTGATCTTAATGCGGCATCAAATGAGTGCTCCAAGAGCTTTATTTTACAATTTTTGTGCCAGCTGCTAAGCTTTTTTGATCCAATCAAACTTGAAACGAATTGCGCTTCAATGTTAAACATAAAATAAAAATATCAGAAAAAAATCTGCTTTTAGCACCTCAGTGAGCTTTAAACCATATTCCTTTTTATGTTGTCTTTTTGTATCCAAAAACTAGTTTCAACCAAAAAAAAAATTCTGCGAATTGCAGCATTTGAAGCGTTTCTTTCAAGCTTCAGCTTAGCAATCTATCAAAAATTTGTGAGGTATTTTCAACATTCTTTTTTTTTTTTTTTTGAGCTGAAGAAATGCGGATTAGTTGACATTTAAAGAGCCCTGCTCACGTGCCATTAAAGCACAAGCACAGTGGGACAGTGGGACAAAGAGCGTAGAAATCTTTGTGAAAAAGAGATTGTAGACAAATCGAATTATGTGTAGACTCCCAACGAAACAACGTAGAGAAAAAAATCAATGACTTATAAATATGTTAAGTTGTATGTCTAATTTGTATTTTTGTTTTTAAAATATTTTGACTCCCTGAAAAAGGCAGTATAATTGCCGAAACGCGTAGAAGAAAATTTGAACCAAAAAGGTTTTTTTGACTGCAGGAAGGGAAGTCGACCCAACAACAACCCCAATTTACACCACAATTCACATTTAGTTGCAATGTTTTTGGGTAGAGTTTTAAATCTTGAAAGGATTTTACATAGGAAAGCGACGGGTTTGTTTTTCAAACATGGTCCTTGGAGCTAAATAAGCGTCGGTCTTAGCTTTATTCTTTAGAAAATCTATTTTGTTTTTTGCTAGTTTCTTGAAAGAAATTTTATTTCAAATTTTGCAAAACCCATCGCAAAGTTTGATGTTTGGTTTGCAGATCAAGTTTTAAACATATCGATCCAAACAGTTTCGATTCCTTCATTTATTCACAGCTTCTAAGATCGTTGAATAGTTTTTTCCTCTAATTTCAATTTTTAATAAATCGTCCAAAATGTACATCTGCTTCGACTTAGTTTTGTTTGATACGTTAATAGAATTGTCGAATAAGTCACCTTGATTATTATTGTCATTTATATTTAGACAAGTCCTTTAAAAAATCTAAGATACTTAAGCGGCTTCAGAATTTTTTCCATTTATTTCCAAAATTGTTCTTCAATACATAACCAAATATCAAAATGTCTCTTGAGAATGGGTTTCCGACTATTTATGCCCGTGAGAAAAGCCAGCTGATTTTTTGACCACACTAGAAGTTATATTAAGAACCAGAGCTTTAAACAAGAAAAGTAGAAAATGCTATAAATCCCTTAGCCTGTGAGTCAATCCGTACTTTATGCGTTTGTTTTCGGAAGCGAAAGTTTTTATTGTCAAAGTTTTAGTCTCTTCGCAAACTTTGGTCCTTCGAGCCGGATGAACCAGCATTTTAAGAAAGAAAAGTTTAAAAAGTCAACACGTACTTAAGTACTTAAGCCTATTTGGATACGACAGTTGATTCTTATTAAAACTTTAGTCCTCTGACAAAATTTGGTCATTAAAGACAGATAAAAATTAATATGAAATGGCACTCTATTCGACATTTATTCATATCAATTTTACTCTGATATGACTCAGATTAAATTAATATGTTTGAAATTATCGTATTGATAACATCAAACATAAGCATGGAAAAAATAAATAAAACCGAGAGCGCAAGTTAAAGTCGATTTTAACCGACTTCGATATACCCGTTACTCATAAAAAAACATGTTTAACAGTGTTCCTGCGTTCCTTAGGGTGAACATCTGAAAAGTATGCAACACTTTTTTACTTGGCTATTTTTCACATTTTTGCTCATAACTTGAGAACCGCTCATCCGATCCTTATCGTTTTTTCGGCAAATTTATTCATTTCTAATTACTAACTATCTCTAGAAAGTACGAATCGTCTATCTTTAAAACTGTAGGAGATATAACGTTTTTTCCGAATTGCGGGGGCGGGAGGGGGCGTGGCCAAAATTTGAAACAAACTTGATCTGCGTGCAGATAAAAGAAGCATTTGTCCCATACATGTCAAACCTCTATCTCTTACCATCTCTGAGATCTAGGTGTTCATACAGACAGACGGACGGACGGACAGACGGACATGGCTATATCGACTCGACTGTTGATGCTGATCAGGAATATATATACTTTATATGGTCGGAAATGATTCCTTCTGCCTGTTACATACATTTGCACGACTTTATTATACCCTTTTTACTCTACGAGTAACGGGTATAAAAATGTAAAATGTTCCGGACAGAATTGAACCCACACCTCTCGCACATCTGTCTCACACACTAACCTCTGCACCACACCAGTCCATACCATATTACGCTCACAGCTCCACACTAGTAATACACAGCGAACTCTAGAATAGAATATGGATTACGAAACTTAACTATTAAGATTCAGGAAATTAGGTAATCAGAGATCCAACTAAGAAGATTAGTCAAAACTTCGAGACTTCGATCCACTCGTATTATTAATTATCATATTTAAATAGCACAACCTACATGATTCTTAGTACAAATTCAGAACTATAAACGTGCTCATTCAAGAGAGTATAACTCTTAAAATTTTTTTGGTCCTTCGAGCCCAATAGACGAATTGCCGAAACTATTGGTTTTACTTCAAAGTAAACTAGGTCAAGCTATTGATGAAGCTAGAAAACGCTTCAGGGAACTCGACAGTTACGAAATATTGGAGTCCAAATCAACCATTAAATACAGTTTGCATAAAATCCATATGAATCTAAATATGTATAATCACAACGCTATTACCGACAAGACTTTTAAACTGACAGTTGAAGGAATCAGGTGTATGGATAACTCTTGTTGCTCTCGCTCTATTTCGCAGAAGCAACCGTAAACCCCGTTAAACGGTGCTTATAATCTCAACACACAAAGAAAAATATTATCCTACGGTGAGGGACCAAACTCACACTATCAAGCCTTGCGTCATGACTTCAAAGATGAGCAGCAAGCAAAGAAACAAAATGAAAAGAAGCTGCCGAGTGTGCTATTTATAGAACAGACGTATTCTCTCATTCTACGTGTGTGTCTGGGATAGGCTTTTGGCATTTTAAGCTCCACTTCTTTATAGGGAAGCTGTGTCGTCAACATTTTCAATCATTTTTTATACTCTGTACCGAAGGTACATAGAGTATATTAAGTTTGTGCAAAAGTATGTAACAGAGAGAAGGAATCATTTCCGACCCTATAAAGTATATATATTCTTGATCAGCATCAACAGCCGAGTCGATATAGCCATGTCCGTCTGTCCGTCTGTCCGTCTGTCCGTCCGTCTGTCCGTCTGTCCGTCTGTCCGTCTGTCCGTCCGTCCGTCCGTATGAACAAACAGATCTCAGAGATGGTAAGAGATAGAGGTTTGACGTGTATGGGACAAATGTTTCTTATAGCTGCAGGCAGATCAAGTTTATTTTCAAATTTCGCCATGCCCCCTCCCGCCCCCGCAATTTGGAAAAAAACGTTATATCTCCTACAGTTTTGAAGATAGACGTTTGGTTCCTTCTAGAGATAGTTAATAATTAGCTAAATGTATCGAAGAAATGATAAAGATCGGATCAGCGGTTCTCAAGTTATAAGCAAAAAAGGATATCACCGTCCCCCACCCCCTCCCACTCTATTACAACTAGCACCGCACAATCTTAAAGAGAGAGAGAGAGAGAAAGAGAGAGAGAGAGAGAGTGAGAGAAAGAGAGAAAGACTTAGAGATGAGCGCAGCACCAGCATTGCATTCAGCTTCTATTCCAGGTACAGAGTATGTTATAGTCGGGCTTGACCGACTTTCTTACTTGTTTTTGCTTCATTTCGATTGATTCGATGGTGGGTTGACTAGATAACTGTCGTATGATGAATTTAAGTTAGGCTTTAAAATAACAAAAAGCTTTATGAAAATTGATCCAGGAAAGAAGGAGTTAAAATTACCCTATCGCGAAAATTTTATTCAAATGGTCATTTATACGACCCCTGAAAGTATGCCAAATATTGTATCAATATCAGTTATCATCGGAGCTTGCTTCTACAATGTCTCAAATTGATATTCCAATTGCTAAATTTCTACACTAAAAAAAATCAAAATCGCCCAAAAAAATTCACTTTTAAACCTTTTTTCGAAAAATTTACGCAAATGCAAAAATAGAAAAATGTTTTGTTTATGAAAAATATTTTGATCCTTACGCCATTCCAAGCATAAAAGAGTTTGTCCTGATACCCTGACTGACTGATTGTTAATCTACGCACAGCCTAAACGGTAAAATCTGAATTTGAAAGTATTTTGATCAAAGGGCGGTTAGTGTGAAATAGTTCTATCCGAAAGAGGTGGAATTTTGCTCTAAAGTTAGATTTAGGAATCAGTTTTTATGTATGAAAACGTCTAGAACTTGGTTAGTTGGATTTGGGCATTACTAAACCAAATATTCGCCCTTCAGATTTCGAATGTAGGTATAAAAAATATAAAAGTACAACTTGTTCTTAAAGATACCATGCCTTAGCAATTTTTTCTGAAGTTCAGTTTTTGAACTCCATGAGGAAAATAGGTAAAGAAATATGTTTCCAATTTTCAGAAATCCACTTTAAAGATAGTTAAACAAGGCTAGTGTTGCTTCCGCTTGCAATATTTTCCAATTTTGGAGAATTCTCCTACAAGTGCGAAAAATATGAAATATAGCGATCTTTTCAGTTCCTCTAAACTAGGTTTTTCTTTGTCCAAGTGTAAAAGTTAATAAAGCCATCAATTCTTGCCACTTTTTCTACCAATTTCCCCTCCTGTTTGAGTCACTGTGCTCTTTGAGTCCAACTTTGTACTTCCTCTACCTGTCCCGTCTGGCTCTTTCCATAACCAAATTCTATCAAAAAAGATTTCAAATCCCGTTGTTTGTGCATTCAATGAATTGTGAGTGATTGATTTTTCGTTTGGCAATTTTCGCCTGCCGCCTCACGCCGTCGATGTCAGATCCAAACTTGACCTCCAGTTTGAGCAGGCGGCGTATCAATCAAATCTGGCCAAAAGATTTCAAATTTTGTTTTCTAGTTAATGTGTTGTGTGTGCCATTTTTGTGCCAGTTTTCGTTTTCATTTGCATGAATTGGCAAAAAAAAATAATAAAAAATTGAGGAAATCGATGGAGGGATTTGCATAGAATTGAAGCCAGACGATGGACTCCAGTTGATATCCAACTGTGCACTGCGGCGATTTAATGAGATTTTCGAAATGGAAAGTCTGCAATTGACACTGAACTGAATTTCTTATAAATTATAATTATCTTATCGGGCCTCTCAATTCCGATTGTTTTTTGTTTTATGGCCAATTACTTCTTGTTAAGACTTTGAAGGCGGCCGCCAGCTCTGTGATTTGTGAATGCAAATATGTTTTATTATTTCTATATATATTTCTTGATAAATTACGCTTTGTGGCTTCAAGTGTCGTTTAAATGAAACACATCAGCATTAATCTAAGTAAGCTGATTTGTATCTAAGAGTTTCAGTTTAATTAGATTCCATTAATCACCTTTCCGCGTAGCAGATCATAAAATATGTGAGTCGTGGGAATTACCATTTGACGTTACAAATCAGTGAAAACGGAAGAAGCCGCCCGCGTCCCTCTTTTCCCCTGTTGACCTTATCTATCTGTCAGTCAGACAGCGCTTTGTACTTTTGCGACCGTGTGTAAATATTTGACAACACATGCCTAATTAGTGCAGCTATTGATGGTCGTGACAGGCGGAACACTTGTAGGGACAAGAGCTGTCAACACAGACCACCACCTTCGACGAAACTCTTTTACGATGTTGTTTCCAGAGAATTTCTGTGAGCGCTCTTCAACTTCTTATCTATATGGAAGTTGTGGAAGGAAGTGGAGGAGGGAAAGTACCGCAGAATGATTGTGTTGAGTAAGGCACTAGGGTAGAACTTATCAATAGGGGTAAGACCAGTAGTCTGGTACGTGAGCCCATGTTATCTGTGGAACACTGTGGCTGCAGTTTTTTAGAACAAATTATTAACAAAAGACGATGATCTTCAGATCATTGAAAAGATTTCAGCAAATAGTCCCAAGAAACAGTTTCAGAAACAGAATGTGAGCTTTATATTTACAATGTCTCTATACAATTTTCGATACAATTTTTTCTGTGTCTCTGTTTCGTCCATTAAATTTGCAGAGTTCCCAGTGTGACCATCATTCAAAGTCTTAAAAATATCTAAACACTAAAATATCTCTCTATATTTACATCATGTTGGTCATTTTTCTAATAATTCCAAACATTTCATTGAACCTGCTCACTGTCCTTATCTGCTAAATATTGATCTAGTATTAATTCTCCCAAAACCTTATTTATTACTCATGCCCACCCAGCTGGCTCAAGTATAATGTTGAAACTCAAAAGGCATTGGAACAACACTTGGCACATTGGCAAAGTGTTGTCCACAAATATTGACCCAGAGCTTCGCAAGTAAGCGCGAGTCAAACAATGCACAAACAAACGACCAAAGGGACCTCAACGCAACAAACAATTCCTTGCGTGAAAAGTGCGGCCAAAACGTTGATCATCAACGAAATCGACTCTTCAAAAGAGTTGACCGTCTTTTTCCGAGTTTGCCCACTCTGTTTAAGAACGGCTTAAAGAAGGAAATGCAGGTGATAACAAGATTTACAAATCGATTGCAGCTAATGCCGACGGCGACGGCGGCGCTTGGACAAATAAAACGAATGACGTTGATGAGAGAAAAGGTGTTAATCTTTGTGCACTGCACGATAATCAAGTTAATTTGTTGTTATTTTTATTTATAACAAAAATCAGAAAAAATACATTTGCATTTTGATAAGCGGAAGCATTTAAGTGTCCAGATTTTTTTATGTTCGAGTTTTGGCAAAAAAAAAATTCATTTGCAATAAAATATTTTTTTTTTGTGTTTGAATATGGATAGTAATTATTTAATGATCAGTTTTTATGATGCTTTCTTTGGTTGAGGCAAATAACTCAAGACAGGCCTTTGGGGGGAAAGTTAAAATTTTTTTATTAATGTGGAGAAGTAAACTTGAAGAATGTGATTCGTTAACTGCAAAAATACTTAAGCTGCCTTTTCACTTCTTCAGATGATGAAAATTCATTTCATCAAAGATGGTTACATTTCTGACAAGTGTAAAGGCAGCTTTAGTCCAAGTACAAGTCATATTAAGTACCATTTAAGACCTTGAAGTCTAACTGCTTCGATGTTCTCTTGAAGAAATTATGAAAAATTGTTTATTTAAGTCCATAAAATTCTAAAACTCACTCAAAAAAGAAATCCTTTCTCACTAGTACAATAAGGACATTCGGGTACACATACAGCCACAAAGGTTTCAGCAACTTACCCTTGTCTCTTGGTGTCGGTTTTTGAGGTTAAGCTGAATTGGATTTCCCAAGCAGCTACTGACTTGCAGTCAATGGGCGGAGACTACTGAAGATAGAAGGTTCTTTATGATTGACCAGCCTCCTTTTTGCTTTAAAGTTATGTAAGTGCAAACGTAGCATGACCTCGAGTAGGTTAATTCTTGGAATAAAGTTCCATTTATATATATTTGTGTGTCTAAAAATTGAGTAAATAAGGGTTGTCAATCAACTAATCGAAGATTTTGTTAGACGATATGCCATATTCCGATTTATATGCCGATAATCGATATTTCCCTAAAAGATGTGTTAGAAAGACAATTGCCCGTTCAGTTCATTTGTTTCGTATTTTTTTACGAATTTCATCGAACTAAATCATGTTTTATATGCTAAGCTATCGATAGATCCTAATATTTTTCTCCATCGTTCCTGCATGGTATTTTAAATGTGAACGAGTTTACTCAAGCGCTGTCTAATATCGGCATATTGTATTCTAGAGCTGGCAAAAACATCCATTCATCGATTCAGGAATCGATTCTTTCCATGTGCTAAGGGTATGAATTAAATACAGTGAATATCGCTTATATGCAAAAGCTATAATGCAGCAATATTTTTGCATATAAGCGATATTTGCATATAAGCGGTTATCGGTTGTATGCAAATTATTTGCATATAAGCAATCTATCGGTTGTAAGCAAAAACTTGCATATAAGCAATTCAGTAAATAATGTTGATTTTATTTAAATGACATAGTAAATGTTTTTAAATAAAAATAACATATTTTTTAAATATCGCATACGTATTTTATCCACTAAATATTGAAGAATTAGGGGCTGATTTCATATCTTCTACATAAAGCTATTTGTCACATAATCTAAAAAATAACAGAGTAAATTGTAAGTTTATTTGAAGCATAGCAGCAATTTGGAGAAGAATAGAAATCGGTCCTTAGTCATTTAAATTTATACGAGACTATTTGCACAAATTTACATTAAAAAAATATATTTGGTTAGGTAGTCAGGACCTCAATGACTTAAAACGCCTTAGAAACTGTTATATCATTATCAGAAAAGCAGTCTCGCAGTGAATCTAAATTTAGTAAGGCCTTTTTGATTGAAGGATGTTTTATATTGAAATCAGTTTGACCAAAATAACTACATATCTTAGACTAGATTTATTTTTCCAAAAATATTTTAATTCTTTCGAAATAATTTTAAAACAAGCTAAATCGTGTTGCGCTGAATGTTTTCGGACCTCTATTGGACCTTTCAATATTGGACTTTGCTATACCATATGCTCGTTTACTTTGCACGGAAACACCAATGAAAGGCATTGCTTCTGGGCTTTAAATACTTTTGGATATTTTTGCCTTTGTATCATCCGTTTGTTGGAGTCTTGTAGTACAATCTAGTTTCAACGGCATTAAATATGCATTCTGGAGTAAATTTGTCTGGAATATGCTGCAATTGATCTAAAATATTAATTTTACTGAATTATTGCACCAACTCTTAGCCCAGCTTCGATCTGGCGTATAGTGAATAGTTAGCTTTATGGTGAACTTCGGTGCCAAGACGGGTCCACTTACAGTTCAATGTCGGGAACGTATTTGGTAATAACAC
The DNA here is from genome assembly GCA_018904275.1 of Lordiphosa clarofinis. Classification (NCBI taxonomy): domain Eukaryota; kingdom Metazoa; phylum Arthropoda; class Insecta; order Diptera; family Drosophilidae; genus Lordiphosa; species Lordiphosa clarofinis. The sequence goes on from JAEIGQ010000026.1 coordinate 1,471,731, forward strand.
GAGAAAATTGCTGTTTCCAAGTGTACAAGTGTGATTTTTCAATTCCTTTTCTTATAAGGATTAATTAAAGTTGCAGACGTTTAATTTATCCTTTGCAGCCAGCATCTTCTGATTTTTGTTTGTTTTGCAGTTAGAATTTGTTAGTGATCTGACGAGCTCTCAGAAACAATATTGGAATATTTGCTTACAACCGATTTAATTTGTATGCAGAAATTTCAATTTTGGTGAAAAATGTTTGCTTACAAGCGATACTTGCATATAAGCAATTTGCATACAAGCAATTAAATTTTTATATAAATATTGCACACAATGCTCTAAAATTGTAAGTTTTTGCATATAACCGGTATTTGCTTACAAGCGGTTCGTCATATAACCGATATTTACTGTAATACAAATCTACAAAAATGGTTAATATACATGACGAGACCTAAAGGGAACAATTACAAATTATTATTACAAGACCGTAACTTGCCATTTCGTTAAATTTAAGAACTGCCGTTTTTTCCTCAAACAAAATGCATAATGACACTGATCGATGATCAAGGCGTGGAACTTGCCTTGTTTGGCACACACTCTCACATCAGATATGAGGAAGCAGCTTACTGACCATATCCCTAGTAACTCCAATGATCATTGAAACTCAGCATACAAACCCCGAAAGGCATCCAAACACTTACACATTTATTGAAAAAGTGTAACTCGTCGGCTTTCACCATACGATAAAATAGAAGAGAACAACAATGTTGCTGATATTTACCTAAGACCGAGCTCACCACGATTTTCCATCCAACTGAATCTACTAACTCCACACGTCCTTCAAGGGCAAACGTGTTAAAAGAATCTCATCTTATCGCATAAAGAGATATAATTTGAGAACCGTTAAAAAGAAAATAAATTTAATATATATTGTTACAACATTTTTATATTCTTATTCCTTTATGTAGCAGAAAAACTAAGAGCCTATACTGTTTCTTATTATGCCCTAAGTAATTCTACCAAACAAAATGAAAAAACGATTTTAATCGAATTTTTTCTTAAACATGTTGGACAAAAATCAATCGATATTTTGCCAGCTCTATTGTATTCAAAAATGGAGAGATACTTAGAATAAAGCTTAAGTAAAGACCAAGTATATATAACTACAAGCCAGTAATCTATCGTTCCTTTGTAAAATATGTCTTCGACAAATTTTTATTTTTTGTTTCATACTTTCAAGCCTTGATAAGTAGCCTATTTTGGTCTTAATGCATGATATTTTGTTTTTGACTTAAAATCTTGATAATTGCATTTTATTACAGAAACTTTTTAGGTCGTTTTTGATTGATTACATTAAAACTTCATTTCGACGCAATACTTCATATGAGTAAAATTTTTTCAAACAACTTTAATACTAAAGCCCACTACTAACGCCATTGTGAAGACACGAGAAGTAATGCTAAAATCTCATACAAAAAATGTTATAAATATGTTCTGTAAATATTCTGATATTCTGATGATAATTTTATTTTACTTCTCGTTACTTCAGAACTGCGTATTGGGTTTAAAGTCTTAACACTATAAAGTATTGCAGTAAATTTTTATTTTTTCGACCTTGAAGAATGGTTTAGGACTTAAAGAACTACTCCCGAATACAAATCGAAATAAATTCCTACCAGATAGTTTTAAAACTCTTTCCAATTTGTTTTTAGAGTTTAGAATAAATAATAGGAAATAATTTTCAAGCTTTACAAAAAAAGGGGGAGTGTGTCACGACCCAGCACGAGTCAACACGATGCATTAAACGTCGAAACGCGTAGGAGAAAATGAAAAGGAGAGATCTATAATAGCAATTTCCCTGTAGAAAACGTTACAAATATCGAAAGGCGTAGGAGAAAAATGGGAAATAAATAATGTTATTGTTCCACACAAGGTAACTCAAATCTCATAGAGTAGGAACTGCTTCGGATGAATCTATATCTAAGTAATTTCCATTGAATTAAACATCGATAAAGTTACACACATTTTTTATACTTTTAAATATGATCAAAACTTTTAGGAAGATAAGAAGCACTACTCCTGATCAACTTAAATATTAGAGCCTCTTCAGCAAGGCTAAGAACCCAATATATAAGCACCAGATCACACAATACTTAATCTAAATTCTCTCTATTGCCTTACTTAGAAAGGTTAAACTTCTCATCTAGTCTAAAAACCGATGATTCTAAACTCTTAAACCTTCCATTACAATCTTAAATATGATTAAAGCCCTCAATCAAGTGTTGAAAGACCTTATTGCTCACCTGCATCACCCAATAATTATTGTTGGCAGCAAATTGATCACCAATTATAATATCCGTATGCATTTAAGCAGAATTTTTAATTCGCATTTAACGAAAAATCACACGAAATGGTTTCAAAACCAGGTTGGTACACCACACAAAAGTGGTGTCTTCTGTTTGCTTTATAATTTTTCTGTAATTTCTTCTTTGGCCACAAGTCACGACATGTAACAAAAGTTCAAGGCACTACAATAATTTTACATGGCACATTTTTTATTTTTATTTTTTTTGTAAATTTTTCTTGATTGAATATTAATAATTATAATTAAATAATTTGCCAGGATATGCAAATTGAAGGCACTCAAAAACACTTTCTTCCGGCTTAGCACTTTTTTTCGTTAACACAAATTTTTAATTGAATTTATTACAAAAGCCGGCGGCTTTTGCACTTCCGCGTTGAGCTTTTATTTTGTTGTTGTTGGTGTTTTTTGATTTTTTTTTTGCTGTATGTATTTTAAGTATGTATGTGTGTTGAATAAAGAATTTTAATTAAATGACAATTTGGAAAAGAAGGCACTTCATTTTTGGTGTACTCCAAAAAACGATTCAATTTGATTTTGTATAAACTTCTGCTTCGCTAACCGAGCGCGTCTCTGCTAGTCGTATCTTCGCTGGCGGGTACCGAGTTCATACTGATTGGACGAGCGAAGGTTTTGCGCAGACGAACCTCGCCAGTCAGCTAGCCTGGTCAGTCCTCCCCTGCTCTCTTCCACACCTTTGCCGAATGCGAGCAGCGGTCGGCGTTTGTTGTCGTCGTCGTTGTCGCCGTCGTCATCGTCACTGACTCTTCTCATGCTCCCTGGCCCGGGCTTCATTCTGGCTTTTGTTTTGTTGTTTTTAACCCCCTCCCCCTCTCGGCCTAAACGTAAACCAGCCGACCAGGTGTTCTCCAAGTCAGCCGCATGTGGGTGAGAGCATAACTTTTAGTCCCCTGATCACTCTTATACCTGAGAGAGAGGGAGATCTCTCTCTCTCGAATTTGTTCAGGTGTGTGGAGCAGCTGATCTTATTGGACGGTATAAGAGTTGCTGTTAGATCAATTGTTTTGTTGTTGTTACCTTAATGAATTTGCTGTGTTTCGCCATTTTAGATTTGATCTTCTTTGAAGGCGGTTGTGGGTCAGCGGAAAGAGCCATCAAAAATGTTTGACTTTTTATGTTGAATCCATGTTTAGTGTTCAATGAATGGAAAAATATAGAAATTAAGCAATATTTTGTTAAAGAATTTTTGAGCTTATGGAACGTTTAAGAAATATCTAGGTTTTATATCAATTTACAGACACAATGTCAGCCAAGTTATCAATGTTTTTGATACCAACCGCAGATGTAGTGTATGGATACCGATCAAAATCGGTTTAAACTGATACTTTGAGTTTTTTTTAGAAACGTTGCTAAAGAACCGATATTTTTGAAACGGAAATGAAACTAAACATTGGTACTAAGGTATTTTCCTTTCAAGGCTTTGAACCTACAAAACATTTTACCGAAACATTATATTTGGTAAGTTCCAAAACCAGAACCAAAATACGATTTTTGTAATTCCTTGCTTTAAATGAATTCACGAATGCTTCTTTAGGATTACATGATATTAGGAATGTAAAAAGGGTTCTATCTTTCTTAGAAAAATTCTCTAAAGAAAATAGCTCTTATCGTCATAGTCAGTGTTGCCAACTTCTGCCGTAAAAAAATTGTGTCAGCTGGTCGGAGAGGAAAGAATTGCTGTATTTTTTGACAAAAATGCTGAAAAAAGGGCATGGTTTTTTTTTAGTCCTTAATTGAAAATTATGTAAAATATATGTTATATATCACCAGAGCGATGAAGTTCCTCGTCCTCATCCTTGTCGTCGGATTTAGTTGTACCTATTAGCATAAGGTAACTAGGGGGGACTTTATAATCGCACAGCATTTCGAATGTCAATGCCACACATATCTGTAGACACGCTCAACTTCAGCGTTGAACAATGGCAAGGACAAAATCAGAATCGAAAACGAGGCTAACTCAAAAAATTTTTGATTACCTCCAGAGCCCTTGAAAGCGATTGCTTCACTTTAAAACTTCTTCGTTGTTCTTCCATTTCACTTTCCCAATATCTTCTACGGAAAATTCTTCCAAAATGGGAACAAGCCTTGTTTTTTTTGGTCGGAAAATGTACTGAACCGAAAATATGTATGAGATTTTCAGGTAACCTTAATCCAATCAAATGTCTTAATACATTGAATTTTATGAAAATCCAAAAAGCAGATCAGTACTTCAGCTTCAATTCCTTAATAAGTTTAAATAAAAACTTTGTGCAGCATCCTCGAATAGATATCTTCAACTCCATATCCATTTGAAGCATTTTAGTTTGCTTCTCAAACTCATCTTTAATATGAATCTTTCACAACAAATTTCTCCCAATGGTTTACGTGTATTATATTAATATAAGTATCTGACGCAATCAGAATGAAATTTCATTAATTGAACGAATTGATAGTTCCATTTGCAATCAGAAGAGCTTTCTGCAAAAATAGCAAGCCAAGATATTCAGTATCATTAAATTGAAAAAAACAATTATAAGAATATTTCATTGTCATCAAGATTAAAACAAGCTGGAAATGACGGGAATAAAGCTGATTTAGCAACTCTGATCACGGCCGTTCCACAAGTAAAATTAACATATTTCTCATGAAAAACAGCTTCATGCGCTTTTATAATTCCCTGAAAATGTTATTGTTATCCCGCATTATCTTCAACCGTGTTTTTAAGTCCCATGTTCGATCTTCATTAATGTTTCGTTGATGTGGCTTTACCATTATGATTTCAATTTAGAACAATTCCTGTTTGGATTTTAAGCCGACATCTGTACATTTTTGAGACATTTCGAGCTGTTTTAAGAAACATTTGGACTCATTTTGGGACATTTTTCGTTTGAACCAACTCTCAAAACCTTGAACCTAAATTTTCCGAACATTACCATTGTTCGATTTCGGTTCGAACCCGCGAATCGGTGCTCCGAAATAGTGATAGGGTTCGCAGCCCTGATGGAACCTTCATGCTTAAACTTCAGACCTTTGTCAACCTTTACATGAGACTCAATAGTGCCCAACAGAATTCAGAATAGCCAACCTAAAACAATGAAGAGGAGATGTATTGTACATACTTCAAGGAAAAGTGCTACCCGAAAGTTCCTATTGGTAGAGCCGCAGGCACCCCTTATAAGACTTACAGATGGGCCGAAGATAAAATAGCTCAAGGATTAGAAATTACTTGGGGTGAAGTCCAAAACAGGGCTGCAAACCTTCTTAAAATCGGCAAGCGTTCGCGGAGGTTCGTAAGGTCGCTTATCAGAGCTTCGGGGTTCGATCCGGGTTTCAAAAAATAATTGTGTTCTTCGCTAATTCAGAAAGCATAGAAATACTTAAATTAAAACAAACTTTAATCGAGGCTTAAGATCAGGGGTGCCCAAGCGCAATCAGCAAGCCATGCATTCGTTGTTGTTTGACGGCTATGGGCCATACACGCCATAAGCTTATATATCGTAAGAAAAAATTCATATGCGTGCTCCGCTCTCTTTCTTTCCGAGCTAAGGTTTTGTTGACCCGGGACACAAACTAACACACACAAACAAAAATCTGCTTTCTTATTCTTAAGAAATATTGTGTGCATTTGTATTTGCTTTCACGCGGCCCTATGCTCATACTGGGCCCTCTTCCTTTAGAGGCTTGGTAATAACATATTCGAGCCTGGATTATCTAAAGTCTTGGCAAGCGCGGAGCGGAGCAATGGGTGCCATATTAGAGATACAATTCACTCTGTCTGTCAATTTTCAGATAAGCGATAGTCCGCATTGAGGTTCTTTAAGTCTGCATTGAGATTCTTATTGCCGGCATACGAAATCACAGTAGTAAGAGCAAGACGGACATATTCCCAACTGCGCTCAGAGAGCGTAAGTGAGAGCAAACATTTGTCTTAATTCTGACAGAGGCCGTGTCGACTGTACCATTGTTCAGACTATAAATTCTAGTCTGTAAATAATTTATGTTCGCTTAAAACTTAAAAAACAAGACACTCACCCACCACATAGGACGATGTTAGACTGTACAGCTGCTTCAAGAACCTCCCAGTTCAACATGCAACGCTTTTCGCGCTTTGTTAATGTAGCTTTTTTTATGTCCAATCGCACTCGCTTATAAGTATATGAATAACCTGTCCCGAATAAGTTCACACATAAATAAGTACATTTTCATTTGTAGCCTTACGCACACTATTAAACAATTGTCCACAGCTGTCTTACAATTAAATTCCTGTTCCTAAAAAGTTCATTAACTTGAACACAGATCAGATAAGTTTAACAGCAACAAAATATTCAACCCAATTCCCAAATCTTTTCAACACGCAAGACTTTAATCCTCCCCTCCCTCCTCTCACACACACTATCTTTCATGCTTTCATATAAAATAAGTTGAGTGATACGAAAAAAAGGAAAAATGAAAGCCAACTTATGACATCTTTTAGTTTCGAGCACAAGAAATCAATATTTGGACAATTAAAACATATAGAGCTTGTAGTTCCCTCCGTCATCCCTCCCCCCCCCTATTCAAAGTATAATTCCCTGAATCCAATGTTGGCCATAAAATTACCCCAATGCACGCCACACATAAAAGCCATTTTCATTTTGACAACCAACCCCCAAGATGCCATCTTAAAGCCATTAGGGAGCCCCACAGCTGGACGTAGGTTTATGCTGTCTAACCACCAAATGGGTGGACTGAGCGGGTGAGGCGGGGGGGACGGCACGCAAACGTCGCTTTGTCTGTGGGAACATCCATGGGATGTGGGGGAATAAATAGAGGTGTGGCTTCACTGACAGCAGCGCAGACGCCAAGAGGCCAGCCAATCCGCTGTTTAGATAGAGCGAGTGAGAGCTATGGGGTGAGTGAGAGAGAGAGAAAGAGAGCAGCAATGTTGCGGTTAGTTTTGCGTGTGCAGTGGCGGCAGCAACAACAAAATGAAATTAAAAGCAAACTGAAATACATGACACGCAGGTGAAGTAGCTGAAACAACAAATATGTCTATGTAGGAACTGTGTGTGTGTGTGTGTATCAGTTACTAACCCACACACTCACACACACAAAAGTAAGTCAGTCTATTGATAATTGACTGCCGTTTGTCTGTCTGACTTCGTTTGGTATTTACTTCGTGCAAATTTGCCATTAATGCCAAAGCAGACGCTTTGAGATACAAATGTATCTTACTTGGCTGATGTTTACTTTGTTGTTGCTTCAGACTTGTGTGTTTGCGCACTGGAGCTGCTTGTCTTACTTATGTTTAAAATATGCAATGATTATTGGAAGTCTGTACTTGACTTTATGTAGATTGGCAAATGACATCTATATAGGTATTGATATATGCATGCAACGTGTGCATATTCTTTGGGAAATTTATATAATATTGGCCTACAATTCATTGATTTCATTATTTGTTAGCATTTAGGATGAAAATACTTGTTGAAAGAAATTCTACTTTTACACATTTTTTCGTTCGAACTCTGTCAGTTTCAGTTTTAATAACATTTTTAGACTTATCAAGTTTAGCCGGTTAGAATTCATTGAAATTTTTTGTACTAAAAACATCTTAAGCTTTCTACACCAGAAAGAGATCTTTGCCTATACGGTACTGTTTCAAGAACCTTCCATTCCTATCATCAGTAATCTTTTGCTGAATACTACACGCTTGCCAACCGTTCATTCTTGCATTCAAAAATGATTAAATTGGTCTTTTTTGTCAATCGTTCTATTAAAACAAAGAGCAATATATGTATGTAGAATATAGAAAAAGAGGAGTAAGAAGCTGTGAGGATTGTATTAATCAAAAAGCCACATTTTCTTTACCAGAAAACCATATATTTTGCATTAGGACAGTGGTGCACATTACCTATGCGCACGCCACGCATTCGTTGTCGTTTCGCTTATAGCGGTAGGCGCGCGTATAGGCGTTCACGCATAGCACAAACCAAATTTTTTATCATTTGTATTGGTGTCTACGCCGCCTTAAGCTGGCTCAGAAACTATTAATATTTATATTTAGAGACTATTTGAAGTATTTCCAATTCATTGATGCGAATGATTTCAAAGATACCCGAATCGCGGAACCAGATTTTCTTAAAAACTATGTAGAAGTAAAAACCTGACTTAATAGGGAGTATCACAGAAATCTCTAAAGATTTTGGCGTCGGTTGGTTTCCAAAACGCTCGAAAAATTCGATGAAATTCAAGCGATTTCATTTTCTTATTTTAAAATCGAGTCGGAAGGTTTGTGTCCATGCTAATGGTATTTTTCAATCAAATCTATAAACAGGGTTGTCCTTTCTTGCAAAAAAAAAATTTTTCCATCTTCTAGTTATGAGTTAATTTGATATTTGAATGGAATAATTGGATTGTGTTACATTTTTAACGATGCATTTTTAAATTATAATTCAAAGTTAAGTCATATTCTTCAAAAATAAAATGCAAAATTGGAAAATTTTTTGCGCCAATCATTAAATGTAACTTGGCAACCCTTAGCACTTGTTGGTACTCAGTGAGCGTCAGCTGAGGTTGATTAGCGTGTTTGTTTGTCAACATTCGGTTGGTTTTGCAAAGAGTTATTGAAACGCAAATTTTAATATTAAAACAATTAAAATATTCAATTCATTTGATGCAAACTATGCAGAAAAATAATGTTGATTACATTTCCAATACCAATTTTACTTATCAAAATTGTTTTATTGGTGAATTTCGCCAAATCTCACAACAAAACACGAGAGATTTAAAACCAACCGAAAGAGATTTCTGTGACACCAAGAATAGGTTTTGGGTTAGAATTTGGTTGGAAGAGATTTCTGTGACACCGCTGAATATGTTCTATAGTTCTGTAGATTTATGAAGTTGTGTAGATGTATGTAACAGGGAGAAGGAAACATTTTTTTTGATCAGCATCAACAGCCGAGTCGATATTGCCATGACGTCCGCCTTTCTGTATGAACTCATCGATCTCAGAGACTATAAGAGATAAAACCACAAGCTTTTGCTTGTGGGTAGGAATTGTATGCTCCTTGTTGTTTGTTGGTCTGCTCCCCCTTTAAACGCCAAAAAAAACTGTCAGAGCCACAAATTTAAAGTTAGATCCTCGTGATTTTATATATTATCCTATATATATCTATCACAATAAGATCCGAGCAAAACCACCAAAGTTATACATGAAACAATTTCGCTTGTGGGAGCAGGGAGGTAAACCATCGGCAACAGCACTGCCTCACTGCGCCTACTGCAGGCAACTACACTTAAAAAAAAATTAAGAATTTTCGTACTTAAATCAAGAATTTTCATTTTGAAAACTTCAATAAGCCAGAAAACTCTGAATTTAAGTAGGGAGTTTCTTGATTGAAAAGCGTTTTAAAAAATTCCTAAATTTCAAGAACGATTTGCATATGTTAAGCACGATTCGGGATTCTTTTAATAACTTTTAGAGCCTAAAATAAGCATGATCTAGATTTATTTATTTTAGCTAAGAGCGATTTGTATTAAAAGCAAAAACTCGCTTTTACATCAAAAACGATATGATCTTAAACTAAAACTTTTTTTGTTAATAAAGAATTTTATTTCTATTTTAGAAATTGTCTTAAGCGTCGTGTCACTCGACTACAGAGATCTTACTTGTTAATACTAAAAAAATTAAAAATATCCATCTTATATATCTTAAAGCTTAAATACAGCCCTCATTTAATTCTAAGGCCGGAAGCATGTTCGAAAATAATTTTAGCTTAATGATCCCTGTTAATCTTTATTATTCTTTCCAAATCTAAAACGCCACAAGAAAATTTAAAACATTTTTATTAATATACTGTTTTTAGTGTTTCATAGCTTTTGGAGTCGTGCGTAAAAAGTGAAAATCCAGTACCGGGATATTTGAATTTGAAATTTTTGGGATTCCAATAGCGACAAATGTTTTTATTCTTACGTTGGCAACACTGTCACTGACATCTGTGCAAAATTACACGTCAAAATATTCATTAGAGTTGGAGATAATGTCTGAAACTATTCAACAGCGCGGTTCTATTAAATTTTATGTTGAAAATGTTGCATTAATTTAAAAATGATAAGAAGATTAAAAAAATATTTTGTTATTAATAAGCAAGTTCGCGGTATTTTTTACCCACAGTAGCGTTGAGTTTCGGACTTTTAAGCCTCTCTGTTGTCCCGCACACATTCGGTCACCTTAACCAGCTGTTGGCATCAGCTGTGAAGTAAGTGTCCATGAAAAAGCTTCTCAAACAAAATTGTTTTTGATTAAGTAACCTTGATTAGGAAAGTCTTTCACAGATTTATGTTTATCGGCACTTATTTTAGCACTTAACGAATGCGCATTTAAAATGATTTTCTTTTGATTTAAGCAGAACTCAACATCTTCCCTCAGTCCCTTAAAGCATGATCATCTTTTGCCATGTATCAAAAGTGACAACTCTTATGTCACAATTTTCAAAATTCTTCATAAATATTCAAATTTTGTTCATATCATGCCGAATCGAAACTCTTTGAAATATTGATTTTTCTCAAAAAGCATATCGTTTCGGATTTATTGTGGCTTCTGGCATCAATTACCTCACACAACGATCCCACATACGCACTACCTGTTGTTGCTGTACACACACACACACTCGGATCACCTCCTTATCGTACAAGTCAACGTGATTAATTACCAAATGTGGAAAACCCTTGGCCCCTGAGTGAGTGTCAGTTGCCTCAATCCCCTGGAGTTGGTTTCGTTTGAATCTGTGGCCAAAATATTGTCACGCTTCGAGACAAAATCCAAACAAACAAACATAACCGAGTAAACTCTCCAAGGAACTCACGACAATCTTCACTTGATTGATTCCATTTGGCGGCACTTGTTGATAAAAAAGAGAGAAAGGACAACATTTTTAAATTATTTCAATTTATTTTCAGACATCTCCAAGATTACGCGGCAATTTGTTTTGTCTGTGCAAGTTCTTGGAAAATATTTCACCAGAGGGAATTGGAGCAGGGCCACACCGAAAAGAGCAGCTTAAACCCAAATTGCCTAGCTTCAATGCGCATTCTATGCAAATTTCGGTCTGGCAAGATGCAACCAGCAAAATTTATGCGAATGCTAATCAAGTTAACACCGTCTGACAATTTTTAAGTGCGTATCTGTGTCGCGGCAGGCAACAATTATTAATGATTTTGCTAAATGTTACAGAAAATAATGACAGCTACAGCAGGCAGCAGAAACCAAAAGCAAAATAAACAATTACAAATGCACACAAAATGCTTGCACCAAAAAGTTTTCAACACCTTGAAGATCCGACCGAAACCCACATTTTGTTTGAATGAATGATTCGACATGTTCCAAGTGGGCGGCCGTGGTTAACTCGGTGACTTTTAGAATCAAAACTACATACATCTTCATAGACTATTCAAGCCACCCTCGCAGCTAGAAACAGCGGGCGGCAATTCATATTTTTATTCGTTGCCTTTTTTTGACATTTAGCGCGTGCGTAAATGAAGAAAGAAACAGTCATCATCATCATCATCCCCCCACCCACTTCAGGTGATCAGAAAAAAGATGAACCAACACTTACTCCTAACATCATTTCTATGATCGCGTTAATCACCTTTCAAGCCCACTCAAAAAACACAAAAAAAAATTATATGCCACTTCAAAGTGTCCAACTCGAGGATGGGGCCAACTTACAACCGATATCATTTTGCTTACTCAGCAGGTTTCATTTCTCTCCTCTTAATGATGCGGCTGCACAATTGAAACGAAATTAATTTTACTTGATAATTAATTAAAGCCCATAACTGTGGGCAGCTCCTCCTGGAGAAAGCCAATGCCACCTACGTATGCCACCTCGTCTTCTTCATAATTAATTAGCCGGATTGTGAAATCTGTTGCCTTGGCCCGAGCCGCATCATAAACTGATAGATCGTAAATGTGACTACGCACAGAATAATTGCACCAAAAAATATTATAAAATTATGTGTAATTAAATCGTAAAATCAATTTTGTTTTTTGTTATATTTTGCCAAACCCAAAACACAAACGAAAGGCAGACGCAACCCACATTATTGACACTGACACCAAAAGTAAATACGAAAAAAAACACACAAAAAATTTCCATAACAATTTCTATTGATTTTGTTTGGTTTTATTGTGATAAGTTGAAAATGTTGTTTAATTTTGCTTAGAACTTTGGCCATTTGTTTAGATAAATTGATAAGATTATGCGGTTTTTAAGTGGAAATTAGCCGGGGTTTTGTAAGGAAATGTTTGCCCCCTTTTTGAAATTTTCTTTATAAGCTGTTGCGATTCCTTAGAATTTTGACTCCAATGGTCTTGTTAAATAAGTTAACCCAGATTTGTAGTAATTATTTGCCGAATTGTGGAGATCTAAAAAGCTTAAATCTTTTGAAGTACTTATGCGTGTTAGTCGACAATGGTCTAGTTTAATTTGTAAATCCAAATTGTTGGATTTTTATAATATTTAAAAATCTGAACTACAAAAAAAATTAAAGTAAAGAAACTAAATAACATTTGACTCCAGATAAGCACAATCTTTGTCAAAAACAGCGTAAGTACTTACATTTGTAGTACAATGCCATCATTTCGGGATCGAAGAGATGCTGTTCATTGTAAGTAAACGCAGCACCCATCTTCTACCGTGAAATTTTTTGACGACTTCGTAGGTAAGCACGATTGTCGGGTATCCTAGACTTAAGGCGAAAGAATGTAGGAAGAGGTAGGAGGAGGCTTATAAAAAAGCGAAAAGGAGAGCGAACAAAATGTTAATATCAAATATATATTAAAATCGAAACCGTAATCTTTAACCGCTAAAAAAACGAGAGCGTAAGTTAAAGTCGGCTCTCACCGACTTCGATATACCCGTTACTCATGAAAAAACATGTTTAACAGTGTTCCTGTGTTCATTAGGTGACCATCCAAAAAAGTATGCAACATTTTTTTTATTTGCTCATAACTTGAGAACCGTTCATCCGATCTTTATCATTTCTTCGGCAAATCGATTCATTTGGCTAATTTCAAACTATTTCTAGAAGGTGCAAATCGTCTATCTTCAAAACTGTAGGAGATATAACGTTTTTTCCAAATTGCGGGGGCGGGAGGGGGCGTGGCCAAAATTTGAAACAAACTTGATCTGCGTGCAGATAAAAGAAGCATTTGTCCCATACATGTTAAACTTCTATCTCTTACCATCTCTGAGATCTAGGTGTTCATACAGACAGACGGACGGACGGACAGACGGACATGTCTATATCGACTCGGCTGTTGATGCTGATCAAGAATATATATACTTTATATGGTCGGAAATTCAAACCTGTCTATCTTTTAGTAGTTTGACAGTACCCATAATCTGAGCCAATACCGAATTGTAAAGAAGCATTTGGGTTCTTGCTTTGAGCAAACAAAAAAAAATCGTGAAAATTTTTCCGAGTTTCTATTTTTTTCAATTTCCACATTGCGTTAAATCGAAGCAAAACATTGAAAAGAGGTGAGTATTTTACTTTTTATTTAGTTTATTAAGTGTACTTTGTGATGTGATATCAAGTTTCAGTGAAATGTTTGTGTCGTGAAAATTTGCTGAACAAAATAAAAATGGCTACCATTTCCAAGAATGGACACACTTTTGCACCGGTTGTGGACACCCTCGTTTTATGTGTTTAAAGCGTGTGTTTGGCCATAAAACTGTCAAATATCGTCGTTTATGCTCGTTACAGCTAGTCTTACAGCATTTTTGAGAATTTTTGTGCATTTTTAGTTATGTAAACACCAAAAAAATCGTCCGATTCAAAGCTACAGCCAAGGAATATGGGCTTCCTCAAACCACTTTGATCAGGTATTTGGAGAAATTCAGAGCAAATTTTGCAAATGTTTCGTCCGTTGTTGATTCGGTTTTGTTGGAATTCGTTCGAGATTGCAACCAACGAACTCCATCAAACATGGTGTGTTTTTTTACCTCTCTCACATGAAGCGTAAAATATTTTTTCGGTATTGGTCCGTTTGACCCTGATGCTTTCTCCGAAGCTGACTTCATTGAGGCTGTCGACCGAAGAGCAGTAGAAGTCGCCACAGAAGCTGATCTGGATGAAGACAATCAGCGTCGTAACATCGTTTTCGCCGATCCCAATATTGGGCGATAAGAAGAGGTGTTATCCTCCCCCGAGCCATCCACTTCACGAGCGTCTTCGGCTAGCCGCTTATTAGTGTTGGATGAAATTGGGACGGTGCAAGGAACTTCTCCGAAAAAGCCATCGAATCGCGGTCGCAAGCCAATGCAAACCACTAAGCTAACTTCTCCGGAAAGCGTCGAGGTTTTGCGCGAGAAGGCAAAAAAACAGCTGAGCGCGCAGCCAAGCGTGATTCTGTGTCGCACTAGAGAAGACCCCCCGAAACGTAGCCGACCAGGAAAACGACAGGCAACACCACCAGCCAAGCCGTCGGCCAAACGCGGTGCCAAGAAGAAGGCGTCTTCGTCATAGGAAGAAGTCGAAGATGTCGACTTCTGTTTGATTTGTTTGGCGCTCCATTGCGTTTCGGAATCATTTTTTTCATTTTGCCACTGAAGGCTTCTTAAATAAATAAACGTTCTTTTTTCATCAATTCATGGCCATTTTACTTCATATTTTTCCATTTCTAGCGATTTTACAAGGGTGTCCACAACCGGGTACAAAAAAAATTTTGGCCAAAAATCATCACTTCATATACATGGTTGTAAATTTTTTTCCATTTGTCTAAAACAATAGGTTACTTCAGAGGAAAGTTAGCTATAGTCTCTAGCTTTACAATGATGTTCATATCACCGCATAATGTTGACTTGGAAAAAAGTTATTAGTGAAAATCGCAACTATGTCCTCAACCGGAGACTCTCCCCTACCCTTTTTACTCTACGAGTAACGGGTATAAAAATAGGTGACCTAAGCCGTAATCGTAATCGAAAAAAATTTCTTATAACCGTAACTCTATAACCATTATGGACTTAACCGGTTATCAGTAACGAGTCAATCGGTCTTAAAATGCATGCTGTTGACTGTTGAGAGCGCGAGAGTTAAGCATAATCAGATAGCTAGTCAGTGTCGCGTACATTCATATTGTTAGCCGAGCCTAGGCTGTAAGCTTACACACCGATGCATACATACAATTAAGACCTTTTGAATGCGGAAATAAAGTCCTGAGAGAAAAAAATAAAAATAAAAAAAAAAGCGTTCCCCTCATCTTACAACCAAAGAGAGGCAGAGAGCGTAGTTAAAGTCGTTTTTCTTTCTCATCTTTCTTCACTTTTTTTAATTACACTGACAATTTGTTTGGATGAATTTACACATTGTTGTTGTTTACGCGATTACGAATTTCCAGTTACGCTCTTCCTCTGAATGTAAATGAAAAAGCAAGCCTTAAAAATGCTTATGTATTTATGTGAAAGAGAAAAATGCTTCGGGCACGCCGTCATCTTGACAGCTTGGCGTCGGTAACTTGACAAGTTGGGTTGTGAGCTTGACAGTGGATGGAAGACAGGAATGAACAATTTTCATTAGCGTTTTGAAGTGCGCCATGCCTCAATCAAAAACAATATTTTCACAATTGATGTTGAGCAGAAATTGCATGAAAACTAATTAAATGATTATTTCCCTAAGTGGTGTATATCGAAGTCGGGCTTTTGTTCTGGTTTTTAAAGACAAAGAGAATGAGCAGAATAAGCTAAACGAAGAGAGTAAGCAAGGCTGAGAAAAATATCATTCAAAACTGTTGGATCAAGAAATTCCGTTTAAAAAATTCGTAGTTTGATCGAGATATTTACGTTTGGAACCAGAATTATCATTCTTCAGGTTCTTATGACCGACCTTAAATATTCTTGATTAAAGTATAACATTTTTTTCTTTCTTTAAGACGCTAAATTTACACAATAATAATTTTTATTATTATTACCTCTTCGCTTTATTTTTAAAATCATAAAAGTATGGTTTTGACTTTCCAATTCCTTTTTTTTTTTTGGGTGGGGTAAAAATTTTAAGCGATAAATTAAAGCTGTGTTTCTCAGCCACTCGACCTGAATGCTTCCCGAAGTCATGCATTACCGAGTGTCTGAAAGAGACAGTCATATTTTCCGTGCTCACTTCTTTTCACAGCTTAAAAAAAAAAACTCCATTTTATCTTGCTTAAAAAAGTACCCAAAACATGGAGAAAATTGTCTAGTTTGAAGTAAATTTCTTCTTTCATGCATCCTAAATATTTTAAGACAAAATTTCCATTTAACTTCATTCCAAAACAGTAAAAACATTTTATACAAAATTCCAAAATGAGTCCAAATTCGCGGCGTTATCTGATGGCACTGCTGGTGGTGCTCTCATACTTTGCCTATCGCATGATTGAAATACAAATGGATCGCAAAGCACGTAAGTTAACAAACGCTTCTGCTGGCAATCCAATAATCTAATTTCCCACCCTTCTCCATATCCCAAGCCTTTCTACCGCGCTGTCGACGTCATGAAATTCCTTCACTGGCCCAGGACTTTGAACATCAAGCTGAGAAAGTAATTACTTAAAAATTTCCTTCTTCTACCCATCACTTTCTTTTCTTATCTTCTTAGTGCACCATAGAAAACTTACAATTGGATACTCTAAAGCACGATCTCAAAATCAGTTGCCTGGTTGAGATTCTGCCGCCTGGCTATCAACATCGTCTGAATCCTCTTGACCATGGTCGAAGTATTTTATTGAATCAACGCCATCCCAAACCACTCAAAAGCCAATGGATAATCAGGGTGCCCAGAGAAGCCGTGAATGGACTCAATATTCTAACTTGATTGATTTCATTTGAACAACAAAAATTTTTTTCTCTCAAAATAAATTAGCGATAAGGAAAATGTCAAGGCAAGTGGCGGGGGCCACCAACAAATTTCAATTAAGGAATAGGTCGACTGGCTACCGATTGGTCAGCTAACCCTGGCTCCCACTTCTCCTGCATTTGTTTCTGCGGCTTCAGTTTAATGAGCTTATCCATCATCGCGGTCACAGCTCCCAGAGAGTCTTCGGAGATCTCTCATCTGTCACAGGGCTAATAGGTTTCATTAGTCATCTGCCAATCGGTTGTGCTGCTTCTTGCCCGCTCTTTATCAGCTGCTGCTGCTGGGTTTTTGGTCATTTTTCAAAGAGTCCAATAATATTTCTGTTTTGGTTGATTTTGTTTGTTACCTTTTTTTTTGGACTTTGCGTGTCGACAGCAATTTTCACCTTAATTATTTTTGTTTTTGGGTTTGAGGGAGGGTGGGGGGAAGGTAGGAGGTTGAATATGTTCAGCACGCGCTAATGTTTAATATCCGCCGCTGAATGGACAGGACGAAGAGCGGCGTCCCACGACCAGACAGTTATGCAAATTTCCAACATTATTTGTATATTAAAACGAAAACCCACTAAAAAGGAAGCAAAGTCCGAAGTGAAGCGTGTGCTCGTAAATTATGGAAGACACACAAACACACACGTGAGCACACAGGATACCAGTTTATGTGAATAAAGGAGCGTAGGCTAAGGGGGTGACCATGAGCCATAGTCTCTTATTTTGAAGGACCAGGCGTAATCGTAGTAGGGCGCCCCCTTCAAAAACAATACCTGCCTACGCTTCTGTTTCTGTTTGTCCATTTGGGCCAACGTCCTTTCGTGTCCTGGCCTGTCTAACTAAGTGGGCGGGGTCTTCTACTCTGTTGTGTTTGCCATTCAATATTGGCGCCATTGCCGTTGTCGTTCTTTGTTACTCTTTTGTCCTCGTCCTCGTCGTCGTCGTCTTCTCCTGTCCATAAAATGTTCAATTAGTTAATGAAAAATTTTCCAATTGGAAAACAACATTTGACTTCACATCTAAATGGACGAGGACGTGGGCAAAAATGCCTTTAGGTTGAAAATTTATGCATGTGATTTATGCGCAACAACGATTGCCAATTACAATATCATTTCTCTTCTTGTCTCCTTGGCTTTTGTGTATTCTGACTGGGACCTACAGCGATTGTGTGTGTGTGTGTGTGTTTGAGGTGCCATTAAGAAATGTGTCAAAACATGTGAGGAATTCTATATACTCACATAAGTTGCAAAACAACAACAGCAGGGGGTAAGAACCAGAGAACTTCTTGGCATATTAAAGGAAGTTAATTGATGTTATTTTCTTAAAAACTCTTACATCAAAAAGGAACGGATTATATTTAAAACAAATATGTTTTTTTAAAATATTATCATAATTTTACTGAAATCTAAAATTTTTTTGAAATATAATAATCGTGCAAGACATCTGTCTCATCATCTGATCCCCACAACTTGATGATTAAACTGAGCCAAACATTAAATTTTCCTCCTCTTGTTTTCTCTGTTGCGTATTTTTGTTTAAGCAAAATAGACTAGTCTGTTTGCCACAACTTTATAGTAGGGACACTTTTGAGCGAACGCTTACGAAGCTACCGTCTTCAAATGAGCTGTATCAGAGAACTGCAAAAATAACTTTTTTCTTGATTGCGTCATACATAAAAATTCTTTCTCACGTTTATTCATCTAACAAAACTCTAAACTCATTTAATTCAACTCAAACCGCAATCGCATCGAGAGGTTGTGCCAGAGTTTTTTGATCCAACATTTTTGTTCATATTTATTCATCGAACAAACTCAACTCATACCGCAATCGCATCGAACGGTTGAACTTTTTGATGCGACACTTGTGTATTCGATCGAAGAAAACTCAGGCCAACGCCTTGAGCGGTTGAGCGAGAGTCTATTAATATCGCGACTTGGAATTTTTTTGCATTTGACACGATGTTGCTTGTTTTCGTTCATTTCTCTCTTTCTATCTCTTTCTTCTTCCATCGCTGTAAGCAGCGCCATTTTAGCATATGCGTCTTTGCATGAGTTTATTCATACTCAGAATAATCGTCGTTGAGCTAAGCGAACAAATAACACGAGCTGAGTGGAATGAAGCGAGCACGATCATACTCAGAGTGCCAACAATTGAGTTGAATTAAACTAAAGGGCGAACATGTTGCGTATGCAAGTTCGATGCACTTATCGCAAAGCCAGTTTATTCGTGTGTTGATTAATGTGCGAAGCCGTTCTCTGATATGTATGTACTTTACACCCTAACTGCCTTTTATGAAAAGTAATATAATGGCTCCAAATATGTAGTTTATTTTATAGAAAATGTATCCAAAATCAAAAAATAGTATCATCAAATCGTATAGAGAAAAGTCCGGTCTAATGTACTGTACATAATTAAAAAGTAGTTAACCAAAGACAAATATTAATGTAGTTTGCATATTATTTATTAAGTTATGAATAATAATTGTAAATGTGAAGTTGGCTATGCAGCCCCAAAGGGCCAAGCCGAGCTTCCCCTAATCTATTGGCGTGTGTGCTTATCATTTTTCACACAAGAGAAACGGACCTGAAGCTTTAAGCTTTTAAGCTTATAAGCTTTTTCATGGCTACTCAGAGCTGGCGCCAACAGCTCGTGAAGGTGAAAGATATTTTCTGAAGAAAAGAACTCTTTTTATACTCTGTACCGAAGGTACATAGAGTAAATTAAGTTTGTGCAAAAGTATGTAACAGGGAGAAGGAGTCATTTCCGACCCTATAAGTATATATATTCTTGATCAGCATCAACAGCCGAGTCGATATAGCCATGTCCGTCTGTCCGTCTGTCTGTCCGTCCGTCCGTATGAACAAACAGATCTCAAAGATGGTAAGAGATAGAGGTTTGACTTGTATGGGACAAATGTTTCTTATAGCTGCAGGCAGATCAAGTTTATTTTCAATTTTTGCCACGCCCCCTCCCGCCCCCGCAATTCGGAAAAAACGTTATATCTCCTTCAGTTTTGAAGATAGACGTTTCGTACCTTCTAGAGATAGTTAGTAATTAGCAAAATATATAGAGAGAGAGAGAGAGAGCGAGAGAGAGAGAGCGAGAGAGAGAGAGTGAGAGCGAGAGAAAAAGAGAGAGAAACTTTGAAATGCATTCAGCTTCTACTCCAGGTACAGAAAGAGGCAAAAGAGTTTGTGAAAGACAGGTGCAAATAAGAAACGAATGAAGCGATCTTTCCTTGAACGCTTCGTCAATTAAGCAAAAACGGAATTGAATGTTCGAAAAACATTCTTTTTACCGGTTGAAGCAAAAAATAGTATATCTAACAGAAATTGACTCAGTATTGACAGCTGTATCATCAAGCTATCAACCTTATATAAATATAATAAAAAAATATAAAAAAGTCTTGGAGTATTTTTATTGAATTTTCAATTGTTCATAAAATTGGTTATAATAATGGAATTTAAGTCAAATATGCGCCGTTTTGTTCGATGACGGGTTCCCAACGAGATGCCAACTTCAAAATGCCCCTCTTATAGAAGCTCGCTTCCCTATTGGTACAAAACTCGGAGAGCCAATTTTCACAGGACTCTCTTGTGGCCAACTTCCGACTACTAAGCTCGTTCGCCATGGACAGAAATAGGTGGTAATCACTTGGTGCGAGATCCGGACTATACGGTGGATGCAAAAGAACCTCCCATCCGAGCTCCCGGAGCTTCTGGCGCGTCACCAAAGATGTGTGTGGCCTGGCGTTGTCCTGATGGAAGACAATTCGGCCTCTGTTGATCAAAGATGGCCTCTTCTGCATGAGTGCTGCATTCAAGCGGTCCAGTTTTTGGCAGTACAGGTCCGAATTGAGCGTTTGGCCATAGGGAAGCAGCTCATAGTGGATAATTCCCTGCCAATCCCACCAAACACACAGAAGAACCTTCCTGGCCGTCAATCCAGGCTTGGCCACCGTCTGGGCAGCTTCACCGCTTTTCGACCACGACCGTTTGCGCTTCACGTTGTCGTAAGTGACCCACTTTTCATTGCCAGTCACTATCCGCTTCAAAAACGGGTCGATTTTGTTGCGATTCAGAAGCGATTCGCATGCATCCATACGGGCAAAAGTTTTTTTTTGCGTCAAGTCGTGTGGCACCCATACATCGAGCTTCTTTTTGAATCCAAGCTTCTTCAAATGGTTTATAACGGTTTGATGACTCATGCCCAGCTCTTGGCCGATGCTACGGCTGCTACTATGCCGGTCTCTTTCGATCAATTCAGTGATTTTATCGCAATTTTCGACGACAGGACCGTGGCGCATCTTCGATCACCTCTGCACCAGAACGAAAACGTTGAAACCATCGTTGTGCGGTGGAAATGGAAACTGTATCGGGTCCATAAACTGCACAAATTTTATTGGCAGCATGAGATGCATTCTTGCCTTTATCGTAGTAGTACTGTAAAAAATGCCATATTTTCTCTTTATTTTGCTCCATGTTTGCGACGCTATAACTCACGAACGACAAAAAACAAACAACAATATATCAAACACGTGTTAACGCGTGAAAAGAGCTTTCCAAAAAGCTCTAGCGTGAACCGATGCGACGAATACAACTAGAACTACGCGCTTGCAAAGACAAGCTTGCGGAAATACCGCAAGACTTTTATATAATATATAATATAATATAATAATATATATAATATATAATATAATTTTTAACAATATCTAAACTAGATTACCGAATTCTAGAAATCGGGAGCATAACTTAGGTAAGTATGAAATAGATACTTTTCTTTCTGTAAGAAATAGGATTCGAATCTTTTCAGGTCTTTTAATTTATTTTAGCAACCGTATTTAAGGATCAAACTGGATTAAATTTAAAAAAAAATATTTTATGTTTTCAAAAATCTATTGAGATTTATTTGTGAAAGAAGATTCGTATGTACGTATTTCTTGTACGTAAGTCACTTTAATGTTTCAAAAGACAATTTTAATTGTTCTGAGAATTATTCTGTTAAGGCTGCAAACCGGCTCTGAACCGAACCCCTTAAAACAGGTTCGGTTAGGCTTTTTTGTGCTCGACGATCCGGATTATGAACCCAACCCCTAATATTTTTAACTCCTCAAATTTGAACCCGAACTGGACCACTTTTTTCCAAAAATTAGGTTCGATTGAACATATTATGCAGTTCTTTCAAAGACACGTAGAGGGAAATATAGAAATTCCTTGTAATCTGATTGATCTCATTCAAAAAGATCTCCGATTCTACGACTTTTCTGTAGCTTAAATTTATACTATCACCGTCAATGAAGGATCGAATATGGTTAGAGCAGGGAGAACTTTTAAGTGTCAACTACAGAGCAGAAAAGGAATGCAATTATTAGGAATGTAATGTTGACCTGGAGGATTCTATAGTTACAGTTTGTTGTGCTGCACACACTCTTAATTTAGTTGTTAACGATTTGTTGAAGGAGTAAGTTAAGCTTGACATTAGTAGGGTTCGCACTACTTGATATTACAGACATTCTGAAGCTCCAAAAACAAATTATTTAAAGTTTTCACAATTCAACTTTAAATACCTCAACTGCGGATTGCGCAGAAGAGAAGTTTATAAAAGCAATAGAAATAAATAAATATTACATTTAAAAAAGCGTCATAGATGTCTTCAAAAATTGTCCAAGAAAACATACATAGATAAATGTTTTCAAATTTTGAAAAGGTGAAAAAATGAGGGAATTTATTAATATTTCCCTGATTACACTTGCTATTTCAGCAACCCTTTCTACAAAGTTTGTACTTGATTAAGGTGAAATATTATTATTTTTTTTGTAAATATGCTCATGGCGCTGTCAAACTTCCCATTTAAATACTTTTCGAAGTCGAATCTATTATTTTGTCAAATTAGGGTCGCTAGGACATCTTTTAGATAAGCTTATCTGTCTCATAAACTTACAGGTTAATTTCTAAGTAAATCTAAATAGAAGATAATAAATGGGCCCTGAGTCATTATTAAAGCCTTCTTTTGAATTAACTTTAATTTATACCATTCAGAATTTTTTTTAAAAGCAAGTAAGATTGTAAGTTCTTCAAAAGATTTACCTTTCACTAAATTTTTGTGAAAAATTTTTTTAAAAATTGCCTCAAACTTGTCCGTCATTTTGAAACTTGAAGTTCCCATCGTTTGCTTTATTCACTCAATTTCCTCGACAATTATGTTTTGCTAAAGCAATAAACTCTCAATATCGAATTAGAGCAGAACCCACTTATAAAAACGAAAACCTCCCCAAGTAAGTAACAGCGATGCCAAAAATAAAAGTCAACAATTCTCTTTTTGTTTTACTTTCCCAGCAAATAGAAATTAAAGCCTAAAAAAAAAACTAAACAGGAAAAACCCAACGCATGACACAAATTTACAGAAAGGTTGTCAGAACAAAAAGCAGAAAACGACACAAAAAAAAAAATATTATACATGGAAATGAGGAAAAATGAGTAAAGGGAAATGAGGGAAAAAATTGAGAGCATCGCGAGACATCGAGACACATCGACGCGCGGCGTTCAGTAAACAAAATATTTAAGAGGGGCAAAAAAAAAAAAAAACTCGCTGGTTGACCGAGCATGGCACATCAATAGAGCAACTAACTTGGCTGATTTTAAGAGGGCTGCCTTGTTTTAATTCAATTCTCAAACCTGACTTGGTTAGACCTAGACTTAAAAAAAAGGAAACCCTCGTAACAGCATTTGGGAATGGGAATCAGCGTGCGCTAGTTTTACGCATTTGTGTTTGCTCTCAAAACAATACAAAAAGCCCAGAGCCCAGTGCGGGAGTTTCCTGTGTTTTGCGTGCTCTATGGTGGGCAGCTAATGAAGCCTGAAATCGAAAAGTCAATGCTGTCAAGTGATGCGATGAATTAGAACGCAACGAGCTAAGCTCCAAGCTAGCCCTGCCACCCACCCACCCGATCCCACTCGACAGCCAGCTGTTGCCATCTCCAAATCCTCAAATTTACAACACTCTCTGCCTTCCTTTTAATGGTTCGTAAATTTACGATCGCTGCCTTTATTTGTTATTGTTAGCTGCTCCTTCTCTCTCCTAACCCCATCCTCACGCATTCCGCCGTTGCCCGTAGGTTCCCCAAGGTGTCAAGTGTTGTGTTATCTTCTTCCTCTGCGGCTGCTTCGTTTTGTAGGCCACAGACCAGTTCCTAAAGGCATTCGACCGCCGGCGTTTCTGTTTCTCAAATTGCGTCAAAAATTATCGCCATTAAATGTAGATGAGCGTTTAGTTGTAAAGTTATTGGCCCATAAATAACTTTCAGTTCCAGTGGATGTACCTTGCACACGGAATGCCGATGCTCAGGATGGAGTAGAACACACACATAAGAGAATTCAGAATTCATTCATAAAATGCTTTTGATTTATGCCTTAATGTTCATTGCGGAACTTTTAGTGGCCGTCTAAGAGAATGGAGAGAAAAATGCTCAATAAAATTAACATTATTCACATTTATTAGAGAGGATTAATAAGAAATCGATTAGGATTGAATAGCCGTCAATATGGGCTAGTTTAAATTATGGTTAGCCAAACACCTGAGCCCATATCACATTCATTTCTCACAAACGCATCTGCGGTCCAGTTTGGTCTGGGAAATTATCTAACTCCAAGTCAAATTGCAAGTTTATAGATGCAATAACTGTTTTTTGATATAACTCTAATCGACTTTTGTACCGGTTGAATTTGTTTCGGGAAACTTTTTGTAGAGGAAAAATATTTAACTACATTTAATAAACTGGCTTGAATTAATCTGGACTAACAGGGTGGTGGCGATTCAAAATGATTTCCGTCTGCTGAACACGTATATAATTTGGGAAAGGCTGTTTATTAAAATGTCTCTTTCGACCTTATCGAATCTTTCAGGAAATCATCGTGTTGGTCGTTCATTTTTGCTTTAAAAGAACTTACCACAAAAACATGATTTCAAAATGTCCTAATTTTCAACTGCCCAAAGGTATGCTACGTTAAAAGAGTACAGAAGGCAATCCATTTGTTATAGCTAAACTAACAAAGTTTGAAATATTGCTATAATATAAAATCGAAGAGAGTCGAAGCATAAGTTTTGGTTCCCCCAAAATCTGATCCTAAAAAGTGTACAAAAGTACATTTTAAACGACTTTAAGATCGATTTACCAAATATGCAGACATAACGGATCAATTGCGGATCACAGTGAGAGTTCATCCTTTAAAAAATGATTAATTAAAAGTTAAAAGTGTTTATCTATGAGATTTGGTTCGGAACCATTAAGAAGAGTGCAATAATAATTGTTAAATTCTCTTACCGTCAGAATGTGTTACTTGAGAGAAGCATCGAGAATCACCATCTTCCAAGATTTTTTTATTTTTTTGGTATACCAGAGAAGTACGTTCAACTTTGCATGATGACGTTGAAAGCAATCTCAGAGCTTCGTCAAAATAGAAACGAATCTCTCCGAGCCTTTTGATAGCAAAAGAGGTTTTAGGTCGGGCACCATCAGTAAGCATGGCGTTTGCACAGACTGAGAGTCAGTCCGAACTGTTGGGCTTAGCGGTAAACGAGGACAAGACGAAGTACATAGGATCTTCGAAACTGAAGTCTACGCGTCTTGGGCAATCTATTACAATGGAAGTGTACGACTTTAAAGTTGTAGAGGACCTTGTCTATCTCGGAACGATTATAACCGGCGACAACATCATCAGACTGGAAATCTGAAGAAGAATCACGCTCGCAAAGCAATGCTACTACGGGCTCAGTGGGCAGTTCAAGAGCAGAGACCTCTCTCGAAGATCGAAAATCCCTTTATACAGCGGCATGGGCAATATCATCAGGGGATGAGAAGTCGATTGGCGCTTTCGAGCGAATGATGTTGAGGAGGATATATGGACCTTCCCTGGGGGAAGAGTGACTGCCATGAGGTCAATTTATGAACTCAGTGCGATAAATTATGTTTTTATTCCCTTGGAGAGGGTATATTAAAATTGTCCGGATGTTTGTAACGCATAGAAGGAAGCATCTCCGACCACATAAAGTATATATATTCTTGATCAGCATGACGAGCTGAGTTGATATAGCCATGTCCGTCTGTCCGTCCGTCTGTCCGTCTGTTTCTATGCTATCTCCTCCGTCAGTTTTAAAGCTATCTTAACCAAACTTTGCACGAATTTTTTTGGTACAAATACGCTGCACATTTGTCGGAGCCGGCCGGATCGGATGACTATAGCATATAGCTCCCATAGGAACGATCGGTTGAAAAACTAGTTTTAGTGAGAAAAACTTTTTTGTTTTCAATGCTATCGCTCCCAACGCTCGTATTTATAAGTTTTTAATGATTTCACATAATTTCACCAAGCCTTGTCAAAATCGGACAACTATAAAGTATAGCTTGCCGTACAAAAGTTAGGTCTGAAAAAAGTCTTAGTGGGAAAAACTTTTTTGTTTTTAATGTTATCGCTCCCAACGCTCGTATTTATAAGTTTTTAATAATTTTACATAATTTCATTAAGCCTTGTCGAAATCGGACCACTATATAGTATAGCTGCCATACAAACTGTCAAGCATATATCAAGCTCCAAGGGTATATAAACTTCGGTCGAGCCGAAGTTAGCTGGCCTCTATTTTTTGACAGTGACTCTTACTATATTTCAGAAATTTTTGGAAAATTATTTATATTATTTGGTATTTCAAGATTGAGTTTATAGCCGTAAAGAGTTTAGCTTGTAATGGGAGTCCCATGACAGCTATAAAACCCGCCTCCCTCACTCCTCAAAAGCTTCTTAATTTGATTGTTATAATTTATATACGTTTATAAAACCAAATATAAATTTTTTACTCTTTTAAAACAATTTTTCTTACACCTAAAACTGACTGAAAAAGTTTATTAATTTACGATTGAAATGAGAAATTAAAACCACTTCAGCTATTGCTATGAGTCGTTATAATTTTCTCTGTAATATTTAACCTTAACTTTCGAATAGGAAATGGAAACACTGCTTGTCGCTATTAACATTTCTCACGCATTCATTCGACTGCTTTGGGAGCAATGTTAAACTGACACTTATTAACTTTTTTCAGCGAAGTGGCAACTCTTATCAAAGCAGTAGTGTAAAGTTAACTTACCCGACACCATTTTCAGCGATCTGGCAGCTCTGGAAAAACGAAATCTGCCCCGGCTAATATGCTACACATTCTCTACCTTTTGACCAGGTTGACTATTGTGTACATAAGGTCGATATCTTATGAAGAAAATTGACTAGCTTTACAACCACTACAACCACTCTGTGTACACGACAAATGAAAACTAGACTGATTTCTAATTATGATGTAAGTGGAACTGATTGCCTTTGGGTCTAACACAAAATGCAACATTAGTTATAATAAAAGGAGTAAACAAAGTAATAAGAAACAGCATAAACTGTAACCTTACACAAAAAAGAAACGTCGATTTATTTTATCACAAATCGAGCTCTCATTTGGTCGCCAAACTTACGACAGTGGGATCGGAACTTTAATATAATTGTAATCTTTCTAAAAATTAAGATTTTGATAATAAATTTATGAAAAGGTCCGAGTGTTTCGGGCTTAGATTACGGTTATGGCTAGTTGTAAAAAATATAACTTTCACAAATCATGCAGATTAAAACTGCTTCATTTGGAATTTCATTTTCTCAGTGAAAGTACTAAGCTCAAATTTCTAGTCTACAAGCCAACTTTTCGATAAGCGGATAAAAATGGTTCATTCCTCTCCTCCATCCACTGTCAATATCACAGTCCAGCCGACAAGATGTCAAGATGAAGGTGTGCCAGAAAATATCTCATGGGTTTCAATATTATTAAATATTATTTATTTAGAAATAGGCTTTTTAACTTGCTCGATGTCGGATCGAAATATATTGGGAATGTAAAAAGAAACTTCCGCTTTCATTCCTTGAATGGGACGGATGATCTCGAGTCGGCTAAACCAAAACATTTTAATTTCCCTAATTTGAGCTGTCACTCTTTAGAACAGGTTGCGTTCAGGCTTTCTTAATTCTCTTGAACTGTCTCGTATTGATATATTTAACGGTTGCTGGCAAATGCTGGTAAAAAATATGCTCAAATCATTTTAAGCTATAGGTGAATCGATGACTCTGAAATAACCCTTTCTAAATAATCATCGTGGGGAATTTGCCTATTAGTTCATCAAAGGATCGATTTCACCAAGTTACCACCAGGTATTTAAAGGGCAAAAAACTATTGGGGAAGTGTGTTGGTGCAGCCAAAAGTCTTTCTTATCCAGCCAAAAGACCGATAAGGATAAAAGGAATGTAATAGAACGAGATAAAAGTTCTGATGATGAAAACCTAAATAAATCGGACAAAAATATATACATATATGCAAAAAAAACAAGAATATCAAAGACTATGGAAGACGACTAAAAGATTTGAATTCGGTATCCTGCTAAATATATATTGAGCACAAAGGTGTGGTTTCTTTTATTTTGATTAAAGGATTTCTTGTGGGCCAAGTCAAAGATTAAGATTTTTTGGTCTCAACGCTATCGCGTTATAGTGTTATCGAAAACCTTCAAGGTGCAGCAATAAAAGTAAAGTTGTAACATTGTGATATTTTCCTTAGCCTTGCTATGTTCTTACATAGTGAACCGAACGATTTTGAAGGGTTTCAACCTCCAAAACGAGCCTCATCAAAATTTTGGAGATTGGAATGGTAAATCGATTCTGATCGGAATTAAACCGCTTATTTGTACTCCGAACCGCTAAATGGACTCATCCGGTCAAGAATGACTATACTTTTCTCTCTGTTCCCCCAAAGACTGTTTATATCTGAATTATTTAACTAAAAAGTTACACCTTTGGCCTAACCAAGTTAAGGGTCTGAAAGATGGCTCAAAACCGAATTTATTGTGGTACAGCAACTTTTTCCAGTGGTTGTTGTTGTTTGACAAGCATCAGAGCTTCGGTACGATTCGTCTTACTTGATTCCCTTCTTTTCAGGCAACAAGACTTGTTTGGTTTTTAAGTCGAATAGCCGTTTTGGTTGTTGTTTATTATTGTTCAGATGTTTACACGTATTTCTATTAATTATAGTTCTTTTTTTGTGTGTGTTTGTTTGTTTTTAGTATACAATAGACACTTAACGATTTGCTTCAAATGTAAATCATTTGTTTTTTTTTTTGTTTATAATTTTTGAGTTAAATGAAAAAAAGGTTTAGCAATGCGTTGCAGTTGCCTCAGCTTTTCATTGGGGGCTTTTCTTTTGGCGCGCTAAACGTAAAGCTTAAAATGTAATCGTGTTTTGAAAACTTAAATGAAAATACTTAAACAAAAGAAAAGATCGCTTGAAAACCAAATAGGGGAGTCACATCCAAGGCAGCCAACACAAATGAACTGGAACGAAGGAGAGGGTATGCTCAATAGAGAGGGATGCTCAATAGAGTCCTTCGGTTCTACTCACCTGCTTTGCTCTGCAACTCTCTATTTGTTGTTTATGGACAAGCGCTCCACGCTGGCCAGCAGCTCATCGGCTGTCTGGGATACCACCTGCTCCTGATCATCGCTGGTACTCAGATTTTCCAGACGCTTCTCCAGCGCTGACAGATCCTCCAGCTCCCGCTGCTGCTTGACCATGTAGCGCAAAATCAAGGTGGTCAACATGCACATATCCTCCAAAATTTTAGCTGTCTCCGCCGTGGGATGATCATATCGATTGCGGAGCAGACGCAATTTGGCCTCGGCCAGCTCCAGCGGCGTTTTATTGCTGCGATCGTACATGTGTACACTGGCTCCGCCCTGCAGCAGGACACGCACAACCACATTGAAGTTATTCGAACTGGCCGAAATGACGGCCAGATGCAGCGGAGTATTCCCCAGCGAGTCGAACACATTGGGATTGGCTCCGTACTTCAGCAGCTGCTGGACTATGGGCACATAGCCCCTGCAGGCAGCCAGATGCAGGGGACTGCGATTGTACTCATCGGCGGCATTGGGATTGCTCCCCGTCTCCAGCATGCGGTTGAGCAGCTCGATATTGCAGGTGGAGGCGGCTGTGCGCAGTCGTCGGCCCTGGGACTCGGCCAGTTTGTTGCTAAACCGGACATACTGCTTGAGCCGAGTGACACGCGGACGCATCTTCAAGTTCTTGCTCGCCGAGGGCAGTGTGCTCGGGTGTATCAGACTCGGCGGCAGACAGTCCGCGGCACTGGCGGTGCCCGCTCCGGCGGAGGCATTAAGGGGCAGTGGGGGTAGGTGCGGCAGGGCAAAATGCTCGCCCCGATCTCTGCTCATCAGCTGGAATGCATTGGCGGCATTTGGATTCAGATTGGGCCACTCGCCATGTGTGTTGGGCGACGAGGTGGGCGTGGGCGGCATCAGCGGCGGCGGCGGCGTTATCATAATGCCCTTCGATTGTGTTACGCTGCCCATGGACAGGGGCATTATGTGATTGGGATGGGGCATTTCCATCAGTCCCTGCTGCGCCTCCCTGGCCGTCTCCACGCCGGTCGTCGCCTCATTGTTGCTGGCCGCGGCCATGTCGCTGCTTGTGTGCGCTTCCGTTGCGTGGCCTTGTGTGTGATGCAATTGTTGCGTTTCGTGTCCACCAAATGGTCAGGATTTGATATTTTTCGTCTGTGTATTGTTTGTGTTTTTCTCTATTTACATTTTGGAAGCTGTCGATAAGTGGCTCATGGAAGGTGGGCTATCGAACCAGTTCGCTGTGCATGGGCGAGGAACTGGTTTCGTGTTCGCCGTGGAGGCATTTCCACCAGTTGCATTTCTGTGGAAACGAATAAGTTTTATGGTCGTGCTTAATGAGCAGATTTTGTCAGTTGTTTGACATAATTTTGAGACTTATTTCTATAACTATGCTACAGGATGCCCAGAATGAGCTTACGGCCGCATGAAATCAAATACAAATGCATAAAATTTTTTTAAGCAAGAACAACTACAAGAAATATAAAGAGAAACCAGATTTTGGTTTGTGTAAGAGTAAGTGCCGGCCACTTAGCCCAGACGGCAGGCTTGCTCAGTCGAAAGAAGCTTTGTTTCAGACTGCAACCGCCTTCGTAACGAACTCGAACCGTCAGAGCCCTGTCTCACTCCAACCCATCAGCCAAGCATTTGTGCAAACAAAACACAACCGCGAAAGAGCAAGACAGGGCGAGGTTCCAACCTGAGCGCCATAGCAGCGCAGCTAGCAGCGAAGAGGCACCAAGCAAACATTTTATCTAGGTTTCCCTCATCTGTGATTTGATGTTGTTGCACCTCTGCACTCGTCAACAACAAAACCTTAGTTCTGATAGAAAGAGCGGATATCACGCAAATAAATGTGTTTTTTTTTTTTCAACCCTCTGCTACTTTGTCAGCGTCCAAGACTTTAAGGAATTATAATTGTCTTGTTAAATCTTATAGACAGTTTCGAAAATCGTGGCCTGAACACATGTTAAATTTTTTCCAATCCCGTCCCAAGAACCTAACCAAATTTTCTGGGATTTATTAATAACTTATTGTCAAGTGAACTTTAAGAGATAATATTTGTTCTTAAAACTGTCGAAGTTTTAAGGGAGTCTCGTTGAACCAATGAATAAAATTTAATATCAAAACGAATTGACCTCAAGCGGGATAAGCAGTTTTGTCAGTGGATTGATAATATGTCATTCAGTCAGTAAAGTACATATACAGATTTATTAGTCTAAATGAAAATTTTTCAAGTGAAGCTTAACAGAAAACTGTAGGATGGTTGATAAGTTGTGAGATAATAAAACTTATTTATAGGATTTCTAAGCTTATTTAAATGTTTTTTAATCTTGTTTTTATAAGATTGCAAGATTTTCAAATAAGAGATTTTTTATCTAGATTATATCTAGATTTCTTTAACAAAATTTTCGCTATCGGCTGAAAGTCGCTTTTCCTAATGGGTCTAATTCAAACTGGTTCGGAACTATTCTTGAACCAAAAAAATGAATAACTCAATATTTTCAACGAATTCCAAGTATAAAGCTATGAATCTTAAAATATCTCTGAGATCAGACTGGTTAAGCTGGTTTAATCGGTTTTTTAATTGAGAAAATGACTTTTTCTCTATTTTCAACATAAAATCCAGATTTTAAATTCAATATATAAATTATTTTTGGTATATGAATTTAAAGCTGTTTTGAATCGGGTTTAATCGCTTGCGAACCGGTTCACAGTCCATAACTCTTTCCTGAACGTCATAAAACATACATACATACATAGCTTTTTTCTTGGATTCGGCCGATATGGACTAATTTTTAAATATATAGCCCTGCATTAATATTAATTCGCGACTTTCCTTAAAATCTGTCTAAAAATATTATTTTTCGGAATTTCCGATCTTTTTGGGCAGTTGGAAAAATTTCAAAAAAAATTTGTTATTGTTCTTGGTCGCCCATAATTCCTACAAATTTTTATTATGTAAGTAAGGCTGCCTTCACACTGTTCGACACATGATAGTCTAGTAGTCCTGCCTTTTGTTTTGTTTTAAGTTTGAATAGCTTGTCTAATTTATAGAATTTCATGGGGAAATGCGGGCCTACTAGATGTCATTGGTCATCTGTCGAACAGTGTGAAGGCAGCCTAACTTTTGGCTCGTTCTTAATGATAACATAATAAAAGTAGCAGGAAAATTCACAAAACACAATAAAGGTAATCTTGCTAGATTTCCACAATTTCGCAAAAAAATCTATTTTTCACAAAGTCGTTGAACACTTGTGCTGTACCTACGCAGTGTTCCTCTTATTGCGTTTACCATTGTCCTTAAGTAGATTTCATTTTAAATTCGTGTGATCTGTGCTACTCAACTCGAGCCTCAAAAATTACAGAACTTGCTTTGTACATTTTTTTGTGTTGTTCTTCTTTGAAACACTGATTCAATAGATGACCAAGTCTCAGGAACTCATACAAGTTAAGCTTCTCTGTTCATTTTCATGGTATTTCTTTCCCCTTGACAACTTGACTTGTTTCATTAGATAATTTGCGGCTGCAATATAAAATCGCTTAAATGGAGTTCGTACTAGAGCCCTGCACGAGTGCACACTAAACAAAAAATTTTTCAATCTCGTTGAAATGAATTGTGTGTTACAGGCAACAGTATCAATGCTCACACTGTCAAAGCGAGACATTTTACTAAACTATCTAGTATCTGATTAGGAGTTGATGATCTACTTCGATTCGTTAACAAAGCCAGTGTGAGTGCTAGCATTAGCAAAGGAACTTAATCTATGTATATGATAGGAAAATCACATTGAGAACACTGTTAAAACTGTTAACACTATGAACATTATTAAAACTAGCAAACAGGGTTTGTATACAACACGAAAGTATTTCGTGCACTGATCAATGCATAAGCGCAGTTCACAGCTATGGGATCCCCATGGTATCAAAACCGCTAAGTGCTTAAGAAACTGTTTTTTTTAAGACCAAAATCGACCGCACATAACTACAAAACCATGATTAAGAAAATATTAAATTGCAATTAATAGCATGGATAACCAATGGTTATCCAATATATGTAGTAAAGGTTTTAAAGAATGTTTCAAACCACTTTCCGTGACCAAAATGTTCAAAAATAACAATAATGCCAAACAAACTTCACACCCAACCAAGAGGAAATTATAAAGATAAATGCAGAGCGGAATTAAAAGCTGAAAGAACTCCGTGGTAATAAAACCGCTAAGTGCTTAAGAAACAGACATGCAAGGCGACAAATGACCACAGATATCTTAATAATCATGTATGTATATGACAATACTGAACCGCGATAAATACCATGGATAACCAATGTCAAAGAATATAGTCGAGATCGTAAAGAATGTTTTGAATCACTTTTCGAGTCTGACTCTTTACTAAATCCCGAAAAAATACCAAGGAGGATAAAAAATAGTAATATTGCAATTTTTATTTATTTGTCCGTTTCAGCTATTATTCTTTTTTTTTTATTTCCCATATTTATATTTAAAAACATAATTTCGTTCACCATGTCATCATTTCCGGATATAGAGCTTCTTTTTTCGCATATTAAATAGTCCTGTAAATAAACATGATTAACAAGACCAAAAATGAAAATGAAAGTACTGTTTAGGCGTATCTGTTGCAGATTCTCCATTCATGCCTATCAATGCTAACAGCCTGTTCTTCATTGTACCTTCACATATATAATGTAAAGTTACGCATACGTAGGATTTTTTGGGAAAAACTATCCGCCCACGCGTCTGACGTGATTGCATATCCATTACCTTTTATTAATGATATTTCCTGCATTATTAAAGCAAATTCCTTTTTATAGAGATCCGTTATAGGCTTTGTACACTGAGCACATCTAACATCTAACATCTAACATCCTGAGTTTAAATGCTTAATAACCATTTGCTATGCCAACATTTTTAAACCTTTTATTTTGTAGAAATGCGAAGTGGGTCGATGTCTAATAGGTAAATGCTACAAAGATAGCAAATTTCGCCATGGTAAGTATTTATGACTCAGGATGTTGGATGTTAGATGTGCTCAGTGTGAATAGCCTATTACATTCCGTGATTGACGTTAACATTAGTTCCAAGGCGACTTCCTTTTTCAAGGGCAAGTGATATAAGGTATTTAATCCCAGAATCGCTTATTACACTGAATGGCCGACAATTTTGAACGACCCACTTCGTCACAGTCCTTGTGACCGATGATTTCGTTTCCGCATCTACGTGTATAGTAGGTTCATTCTCTTTTCCAAGCACGATTATTTTGCAGATCCTGTAGCATTTATGTCGAACTAAATTCGACATAGAGCCATTATATTTAAAAACACTTAAGCATGTTCGGCACGCAACCACATTTGGAATTTCATTTCTTGTCTCCCCAAGTACATGGCCAAACACGTCCCACACTTGCTTCTACCGTGTTTTCCGCTAATGCTATAGAAGCCACTACTTATATTGGCCCTTATTTCAGCTATTGTTCCAGATGGTGGCGGACTCTATGGAACATATTTATAAAACAAAAAATTTAATTCTTCTTTAATTCTTTTTCATTATTTTCGCGTACAATTTTAAACCTATATACTTACATTGCGAGAATTGTTCTCCATTTTTTTTTTTTTAAATAACAAACTGTTAACACTGTTAACACGAACTGAAGCTAGTGTGAGACCGAGACATACGAGATGACAAGAATCACATGGCAGGTTAACTTCGACTCAATGAATCTTTGAATTAAAATGAAATTCAATAATTCAATAAGAGCTGTTTCGTTTCGACATATGAATCGGTTTGATAGTGTTCACAGTGTGATTGCCTACTGTTAACAATGATTTAGTGTGAGCTCGTGCAGGGCTCTAGTTCGTACCTAGAAAATTTTATTATAATATTTGAACTTATATTTCTAATTTAAAATGTGACATCTTTTGTGAAAATTTAAAAAGTATTATGAAAATTGTCAAGTCTTATTATATTTTTCTGCGTATCCCTCTGTTGTTCTAAATCTAGAGAGTGAAAACACTGTGATTTAAGAACTAGTTCCAAAAAGTTTATCGACCAACCACTAGTCGACCAATTTCTATGCTCCGTTTCCGTTTCATTCAATGCGTTTTGACTACATTTGAACTAATAGCGCACTTATTTAAAAAATTGTAAATTATGACTGAAAGTAAAGAAGAGAATGCATGCAAAATGGAGATTTTAAGAGATTGTGCAACAAAATGACTTACTAAGGGGGCCTTTTTATTTGCTTTGGTCATGCTCAAAATGAAAACTGCTTAAAACCTTATAATTGGAGAACGACCCTTAGTTATATTTTGAACCAACATTCTGCATACTGAGTTGAAAACTTTATGCTTTCAGCAGCTAAGCTTTTAAGGTACAGAAATCCATATTTGACTTGCAAGAAACCTTCCCTTAAGATACATAAATACATACAAATCATATTTTTTAACTCATTTTATGTGATTTTTGTTAGTTCGTTTAAATCAATCCATTTGTTTTTACTATTAATTTAAATCTACATTAGACAAATAATGTTTACGAAAAATAAAATAAATAAAAAGTTTTAGCCATATTAGTTCAGAGTTTAATGTTAATACAATTCGTGAGTTGCCCCCCTCCCCCAAAAATTTAGGTGTATATGTGATTTACTCTCACAAATGCTCTCAACATCTCTCACACTCTCTCAGAATGCAATATGATTTTTGTATACAAACAAAAGTCAGCTGGGGAATTGAGAGACATAAAATAGAGGGAGAGAGAGAGAGAAACAAATTATATTGAGACGTGGAAGAAACAATGAATTTCGTATACCCTTTTCCGGTAAATAAAATTCCATTGAAATCGAATAGCAGCCATGTCAATACTTTTCTTTGAATTTAGTTACCAAAAGTTTATTTTTAACTTAATTTTCAAACTATAAAAACTGATATAAAATGAACTCTACATACCAGAATCGAAACCGTCACCATGAACCGAACCTTGTAGTCTAACGACCTCCATACCACATCTTAGCTATTTACAACGAAATTTGTTTCAAAATTGAGTTAAATTTTTTTAAAACTAAAACTTTTAATGTAATTTGGTGTATTGGGAGTTGAAAAAGCAAAAGTGAAATCACTAAAAGAAAGAACCCTCCAATCTTAAATGACAGGCCTTTTTGGCAACCTTAAAAGTGACCGAAGGAAAAGACCATTTAACTATTAATCCTTATTAGAAAATATAGTCGTAAAGTTAGAAAAGCTATGAACCCATATTTAAACCAAAACCTTTTTTTCGACAAGCTTTGGAACCTTAGAGTTATCGATGGATTTGAACATTAGAACCGAACCCTTTCTGAAATATTTCATCTAAGTATGTTTTGGCATACGTTACGAAAGTTGGCCCTTTCCAACTTCGATATACCCGATACTCGGGAGAAGAAATATTTAACAGTCCTGTATTCCGGAGAAAGGGGAGCAAAAGAGTATGAACATTTGTTAACTTGGATATTTGTTGTCCTACCTTAATGAAAATGTGAGGGATTAGAGATATTTCTAATATAAATGTAAGTTTTAAATACGATCAATATCTTCAAAATTGTGATATATGTTCAAATAAGCTTTACAGTGAGGACGGGAGTGGGTATGGCAAAAATGTAAAACAAACAAAATCTGCGTGCAGAAATTAGGAGCCTACATTTCAATATACATACAGACAGATGCTAATGAAGAATACAAATACATATATGTATGTACTTTATATGGTCGGAAATTTTTCCTTCTGCCCAATTTAGTATACCGGGTATAAACTTGTTGATATATTCTTAGTTCCTGTAGACCTTATTTTGTAAACTTTAAACGATCAGAAAAACCAAGCTTAAATTTTTGAGGCTTGGCATTGATTTTCATTTTGACTTCACTTTTGTTCAGTGGCGTAAGTCAAAGCTGCTGCAGAATAATTTGAGGGCAGCGCAAGCGCGACAGAAGTCACTCACATCTCTTTTTTGCTTTTGCATTTTGCACGGCGCGTTATTTCTCTTAACAATCACAAACTTACCGATACTCGTTTCGTCTCGGTTAAAGGTAACAAAGGCAAATGTTGCGACTGAGCTACCTTCGACTTGCAGAAGTGAACATATGATGCTGCTTCGACTTACGTCACTGAACAATAGCATTTAACCACTGATAAAAAGTGCTAAATAACAATTTTGACATGGGTCTGAGCGAAAAACTGAGGAATCAAAGTAAAATTTTATTTTTTGGAAAACACAAATGAAATTTTGATTATGTAAGTAGAATTCGTCTTGCAAGCAAAGCGACTGAAAAGCTGATTGCTCTCTTGGTACAAGTCTGGGTATGAGTTCGGCTCGTGTTGGTGCTCATAGAGAATTTGTTCGGCCCCTGCGGGTCACCAGGATGAAAACTCGTAGCCATTGGACCTAAATCGAATGTCTTACCTGCAACAAACTTAATAAGCTAAATTCAATAAATTCGAATTTAAACAGGCACTTCAGTGCATTACCTTTAGCTAGCGATTTTTTCAACGAAATGTATTCAAGAAAACAGATGCACTAAATATGGAAAGTAAAATTACTTTACAACTCCTCAAGTCGGCATACCTCATCTCCTGCCAAAGAGTATACAAATGAGCAAATCTCTCATGCACAGGCGCAGCAAAAGCAACAGCAGCAGCAAGGGGCACAAAAACAGGGTAAGTGTGTCGAGCTCAGCTGTAAACCCACCAACACCAACAGCCAGCCTACCGACCGTCCGACCAACTAACCAGCCAGGCAACCAACTGACACAGGCCTAGGCAGCCAGCACTTGGACCCTCAGCCATCATTCGCTCGCCGTCAGTCGCTGTTAGCATACGTCACGGAGTTTTGTGTTGTTGTTGTTGTTTGTTCGCCTTGCTGCTACTTTACACTCACACACCACACTCACCACCCCTCCTACAGGACACGCACTCTGCACAAAAATAGGAGAAGAAATAAACTCAAACAAAAAAACAATAAATAAAATTGTGTACAAAAAAATCCAAAACACTTTTGCTGGTCAAAGGAGTTACAATTTTTCAGTTTGGTGCTCAAAATCGATCAATAAAATCCTGCAGCAGGAAGCAAGCAAGTAAGTGCAATTTTAACCCCCAGAAGTTTTTGTGTGCGGAAGTTGGAGGAAAGAAAATGGCAAACATATGTATATATATATAGGATATACATACTATATGCTCAAGTGCAGCCAAGCGATACATACAAAAAAAAAAAATTAATGTGATTGCACCTTCACATTCACTCAGAGTTCACACTTTTGCCTCAGTGTGTGTGTGTGTGTGTGCACCTTTCCATAGAACCTGGGCCTAAACTTCTTTCGACTGCAAATCCATTGAGCCCATACTCGGATTGTTTGTTTGTTTCTTCTTTCATCTAATAGCCATAAATTTGACTTGCATCACGTTTTCAGCATTTTTAGCGATCGTTATCACAAACCATGCTCGAAGGCAAACTCGTAGCTACATTTTTGTGACCATTTAATAAAGTATTTTGTTTTCTTTTAATTAACCTTACCTTCATTTCCTGCTGCAAATTGATGGACATTTCATTTAGGCAAATTTTTCTGTGTGTCAACTTTGAATGCTTTCATTTGACACTCGATTTTGTGTTGGCTTCAAGCCAAAGCAACCATAACAAATTTTATGCATACCAACAATTTTTGTGTGCAAAACAACGACTCACAGTGGGACAAGACAATTGGAATGGAGGGTGAAAAGCAAATCATTTTCGAATTGATTAAAAAATTTGATTTAGAATGCCATCGAGCAATGTAGAACGAAGCCTGAAATTTTCTTTTCTTATACTCAAAATTTAGTTCTTTAATTAAGTATGCGTCATTCTTGAGTTCAATAAGAACGATACTTTCTGCTATTACTAAATAAACAATAAAAATTCATATAACATCAACTTTGTATTCTTCAAATGATATAACAAAACTGTTGAAAACGGAAAGAAAACGTAATCCTTTTAGTTTCGTGCTGTTTACTACTCAAATTTTCCAATTTAATATCTTTTCATAATAATTCCTCGAAGGCAAAACTTTCAAAACCAAATAACTAGATCGTTTTTTTGTTACGGGAATAGCTACCAGTTCCGATTCGGGAATAAGTATACCTGATTATTTAAGTCTTTTTTGAGACTATTTCAAAACGTATACCATTCATGTGAATTCTAAAAGATGAAGGAATTTCTTTTTAAGAAAGCCCAAAAACGATGAACAAATTGAAAGTTCAATTTTTAATTTAGACTTCCCGGGCTTTTCCAATCGATAACTTGGTTCTTTCTGTAACTTGGTAACACGGTGCCTGCAGTGCCTGCTAATTCACCTGATTTGGGTCCGTGTGACTTCTATTCAGCAAACTCATCAGACCACTCCGGAGACATTGGTTTGGCTCGATTATAATAATAAACGAAATATCGCCGAAGACTCTGAAGTCCATTCCGAAGGAAGACTTTGAAAAGGGCTATGATAATTGGAAAATTTGTTGCGAAAGAGAATTACTTTAAAGGTGATAGATTTATATGAATAAATAATGATTTTGAAAATATACGAAAATTCATCTTTCAATTTGATCACAGTAGTAGATGTTTACATTTAGCCTTGGAATAATTTTCAGAATTTTAAAAATTTTTTCAATGCCAAAATACCTACATAGAAAAAAAATCACGATATCACTATCGATACTATCGATGTTTGTGTATTGAAATGGCCTTCATCTGAAACCAAAATTTCAATTAATATGATCGAGTCCATATATTTAGTTGGAAATAGAAAACATTTAATATGAAAAAGGAGAGTTTGTTAAAGTCGGCCCAACCCGACTTAGATATACCCGATGTAGAATTGATTAATCATTTTAAACTCGGCTATTTATTACCCGATCTTTATGAAAATTTGAGGAATTATAGATATTATAGATATCGATATTTTAATAATTGTGAGAAGAATTCTGAGAAGGAGAATTGTGAGAAGGAAACAAACTTGATCTGCTTGCTGAAGCTCATCTAGTCTCTTAGATCTAGGTGTTCATATAGACGGACAGAGAAAATTACGTTCTTTATACGTTTCTCAAAAACATGTATTTTCGATCTCAATAGTAGAGTAAGTCCGTTTTTTCTCATTGCAACAACACTGGGCGTATTTAAAGAACTAATTTTTTATTTTAAGAACTCTCCCTTCTTGTTGTTGCAACTGATTAAATCGGTCTAGTAAATCCAGAAAAAATATACCAAATATTAACGACATTAAGGGAGCGTGATGCTGGAGAAGAGAGAAGAGGAAGACGTGGGCGTGTCTCCACACTTTATATTGGCCACCTAAATTTTTTTTATCTTACCTCTTACTGGGACTCGAAGTCGGGAGTTTGGAATAACTGAATACTCACGGACTACGAAAGCGCTTTAGCTTACACGGCTATGACTCACACGCGAAAATTACCTCCCATCGTTGAAGTCGTGGGTTTAAGTCCCAGTCGGGGCAGTTTTTTGTTAGCTTTTTATACCCTTGGAGAGGGTATATTACAATTGTCCAGATGTTTGTAACGCACAGAAGGAAGCATCTCCGACCACATAAAGTATATATATTCTTGATCAGCATGACGAGCTGAGTTGATATAGCCATGTTCGTCTGACCGTCCGTCCGTCTGTCCGTCTGTTTCTATGCTATATCCTCCGTCAGTTTTAAAGCAATCTTAACCAAACTTTGCACGAAGTCTTTTGGTACAAATACGCTGCACATTTGTCTGAACCGGCCGGATTGGATGACTATAGCATATAGCTGCCATAGGAACGATCGGTTGAAAAACTAGTTTTAGTGAGAAAAACTTTATTATTTTCAATGTTATCGCTCCCAACTCTCGTATTTATAAGTTTTCAATGATTTTGCGTAATTTCAACAAGATTTGTCGAAATCGGACCACTATATAGTTTTGTTCCCACAAAAATTTTAAGCATTTTTTAAGCCCCAAGGAAAAAAACAACGCGCCGAACCGAGCCAGCCTCCCTCTATATTTTAATTAATATATTTATATTAAATCTAAGTCAATTTTATGATAAAAGCAAAAAGATTAGCTGATAAAATCTCTCGCTGTTCTTATTAAATAATGGGTGCACTTTTTTGGTAGCAAATCTCCCACTGTGCGTGCGTTTGTTGTTTAGAAACCGCAAAAACAAAAAACCAAAAAAAATTATGGAAGAGCTACCTAACAGATACCTACTACTTTTTTTTTTTTGCTCTGCTCAAGAGGGTATAGGGTACACACACACACACACTCACACATTCACACACACACACACTCCAAAAGCAGGCCCAAAAACCCAAGTGAATCATACGGCAAAAGTGCAGAACAGGTCTTTCTGAACATCAGTGTGCAGTCCATTGTCTTTGTTCTAGGGTGATAGAGTTGAGAGGGGAGGATGGTTGGGAGGGGAGCCCCTACAATAAATCAAGTCTGGCCAGTTGCAATTGCAGGACAGACAAAAACATAAACAAAGCAAACAGCTGATGCTGCTTATAGTGTGTATCTGGCAGATACAGATTGTCGCAGATCAGTGTGCACGACTTGTACTAACTGGCAGACTTTAATTGGCCCAAAAGGCTAACAATTAAGTCATCATTAGACGGGTATTAACTGACGCGGCAGTTTGGCTATGGCCTACCTGCAGACCACATATGTACATAGGTACTCAAAATGGCAACGCGGTCAAACTATAATTAGAAAGTACGTCAGCCATTTGGGTTTTTCTTCTCTTTTTTTGTTTTGGGTAACTGTATTTTCAGTTTTCCTTGGAGTGGGTTTCCCTCTGATTTATGGCATAAACAAACGAAAGAAGAAATGAAGAAAGTGAATTTCGGATTTATTTTTGTATTCCTTTGAGTGGGAGTAACCAAACCAGTTCGAGGACAAACACACAAAAGTCAAGTTCAAGATAAATTATGCAATCGGTTTTTTTTCTTTTCGCAACGGTTTATTTTACGCATAAAAATGTCACAAATGACGTCATAATTTCATATTTGACTGCAGCTGCCAAGGGGGTGACTGCATACTGCGCAGTTCTCATTGAACACAGGGTGTGAGGGGGATTGCTTCCACCCATATCACTGACGTGGCCCTATTTAACTGGCAAATCGATTCGCAGCTAAAAACCAAATTTAGACACAGGCCCAAAAATATGTCAAAGGTGACCCCCATAGGAAAAACCAGCAGAAGCAGAAGCAGCTTCAATGCGGAAGTTGTGATTTTCAGATACATACACACATACATACATTTTATAGACAAACATAATTGCAGTGAAAAATCGTTTGAGAGAGCCTACCAAAACATTGGGCTCGAAACGGTTGCTAGCCAAGTACCCCTGCTCTGAAGGGGGCCAGAAGAGGGAGAGTTACCTACTGTCATCAACTGCGCAGGTCAAACAATTTGTTTGTAAACAACCAGAGAAACAGAGAGAGAGAGAGAGGAGAGAGGGGGAAAGTGGGAGGTTTTTTTTCTGTCTGAAAAGTAGGGGAAATTCAGTCAGAGTAACTATTTTTAAACGCACTTCCATTGGTAAGAGAAGGTTTGCTTTTGCTTAGTTTGGATCATAAATCTTGATTTTAATAGGTTTCCGTTTCGTTTTATTTCCATTTCAGCACTCTTGATTAATGGTGTCCCAATAAATGCATTCCGAACCCAAACTATCGATTGCTTTTTATGACTTTGGCCAAGAGTTCGCAATAAGCTAGTCAAATAAATGGCCACTAAATTGAACAAACATTCAATTAGCTGATAAATATTCTATTAGCACGTTGAGACCAATTAAATGGCGAGTGATTTAAAGGAGAAACTTTTGATACTTGAACGTAGATTATAGCCAAGTCGAATTGAGCACATTCTTTATTAACATTATTCATCGCCCCCCTATAAAGGCTCTCAAAAGTGCCAGGTCTTTGAGTTTTCAGAGGATAACAGCACAAACGTATTTTTCATATCAATTTTATTCCGGTATAAAAATATATCAAATTGAGATGTTACAAATTTTAAATCAAAATTTTGTAACATATAATTATAAAATGTTTAATATCATTTTATGTTAATTTAATATAAATTTAAGTAAATGATATTTTTTGAATCTGAAAGCTATTATTTTCTTGCCAAAAACCAAAAGAAAATATTGATATTTTTGAAAAGTTTGATTTAAGAAATTTACCCTCAAAAATTGTTATACCCGTTACTCGTAGAGTAAAAAGGGTATACTAAAGTCGTGCAAATGTATGTAACAGGCAGAAGGAATCATTTCCGACCATATAAAGTATATATATTCTTGATCAGCATCAACATCCGAGTCGATATAGACATATCCGTCTGTCCGTCCGTCTGTATGAACATCTGGATCTCAAAAATGGTAAGAAATAGAGGTTTGATTTGTATGGGACAAATGCTTCTTTTATCTGCACGCAGACCAAGTATGTTTCAAATTTTGGCCACGGCCCCTCTCGCCCCCGCAATTTGGAACTCCTACAGTTTTGAAGATAGACGATTCGTAGAGATAGTTAGTAATTAGCAAAAGGAATCGATTTGCCGAAGAAATGATAAAGATCGAATGAACGGTTCTCAAGTTATGAGCAAAAAAGTGAACCAAGACTACCCGCTTACTTTTCGGATGGCCACCCTAAGGAACGCAGGAACACAGTTAAACATGTTTTTCATGAGTAACGGGTATATCGAAGTCGGTTAGAGCCGACTTTAACTTAGCTCTCGTTTTTTTTTTTTTTGCTTTAAGGTTCTATTAGGGTCTTATAATCATTCTCTAAATCTTTCAAGCAGATCCGAAAATATGTTTTAGAGAAATAAACAAAAAAAATTTTGTTCCCGACTCTCTTATATGAAATTTTTTTTTCATAGACACTCGTGTTTTTAGTAATTCCAAGTTTTCTTGGTTTTTGAAAAATTTGACAAAAAAA
This sequence comes from Lordiphosa clarofinis, assembly GCA_018904275.1. Classification (NCBI taxonomy): domain Eukaryota; kingdom Metazoa; phylum Arthropoda; class Insecta; order Diptera; family Drosophilidae; genus Lordiphosa; species Lordiphosa clarofinis. The sequence goes on from JAEIGQ010000026.1 coordinate 1,516,401, forward strand.
TGTTACCTGGAAATTTTTGGGCCGATTTTATATTACTCGTAATACCCACCATTTTGGTGTGAACTAAGATATATTTTTGATCTGTCGAAAAATAACGGAGCTAGAACCAATAGAGTTAGAAAAAAAGTCGATTTTTGAAATTTTGACTTTGAAACCCCCCGCTATATATTGACCGTTCCAAAATGTCCTAGTTCACACCAGATTTACATCATTCCGTTCAAAAAAAAAATGCTTGCAACCATGGGACTATTTTTTAAATTTTTGCAGAACTTTGAACAAGAATTCAACAACAACAACAAAAATTTTCAAATTTAATTTATCCGATTACCTATCGAATGGAATGGATACCTTGTTAATAGGTATCACTTATAAAGTCGGTTTTGACTTCCGAACAGAATATTGCAATGATGCGCTATATATATATAAAACAGAGTAAAAACTCTCCAAAGAAGTAAAAAACATTGAAAAAGGCAAAAAAAAAAAGCCAAAAAAAGGAACAGCCACCAGCAAAAACTGCTCGTATATAAAAGAAAACAAGCCTGATGCCGTCAATCAACTTTCACTTTTCATTGATATTTCTTAATTCAGAATATTTTTTCATTTAATAAAAAATAATTGCTTAAAAACACGAATTTTAAACTTTTAAATAATAGGTGGCTCACAACCCCCCAAAAATTTTCGAAATGTCCAAAAATCACTTTTTATACCCTTGCAAAGGGTATTATAATTTTGCCGAGAAGTTTGCAACGCATAAAAATATTCATTTCCGACCCTATAAACTATATATATTCTTGATCAGGGCGACGAGCTGAGTCGATTGAGCTTTGTCCGTTCGTCTGTCCGTCTCTCTGTTTCTACGCTAGACTAGTTTCCCTCAGTTTTACAGCTATCGAGCTGAAACTTTGCACAGAGTTGTCTTTTTACTGCACAATACTAATATGTCGGAACCGACCGGATCGGATGACTATAGCTTATAGCTGCCATAGGAACCTATCGGTCGAAAAGTGGGTTTTATTTAAAAAATATCAATATGAATTAAAAAATCCCCAAACATTTATTATTTTTTTAAAAAATAATGATGAGGAAATTTTTTTGCATCTTTTAACTAAAATACATAATTTACAGATCGAAAATATATATTATTATTAATATTGATTTTTGGCGAAATTATGATTGAAAAACAAATCTATCGGCCATGTTCTAAATACCACTTCCACAAAAATTCTGTGATTTAAAACCGGTTTTAGTACTACAACTTTTGTGGAAGTGGAATTGAGAACATGGCCGTATGATCACAACCCCCCACTCTCCCCTACCTTTAATCTGCTGAATATCAAAATGAATTTGAATCATTTGCAGTCAAGAATTTTAAACACATTTTTTTTATATAGCGGCAACTTTTTTTCTGAATAAAAAAGTCTGAGATTTGCTTTTCCCTTTTCCAACTTGACTTATGTTTCATTTCCCATATCGAAATCTCAATATGGATTGGATTTTTAAAATATAAAATATAGTATTGGTATCTTGAGATCAGTATTAGCAGTCAAGTCGATATAGCCATTTTCGTCTGTCTAAAAGCGTCAATCTCTGAGACTATATGGGATAGAGCAACAAGCTTTTGCATGTAGGTAGGTATATACCGTACCTAGATAAAGTTTGTTTCAGATTTGGAAAATTTTCTGTTAGAGAAAAATATTGAAACTCGTGACTTAAGATTTAGGTATTTATTATCATTGGGCACAATATCTACCCATTTTAAAAAAACACAATAAGATCCGAGCAAAAACACCAAATTTATATACGAAAAAATTTACCTTGTGGGGAGCAGCGGTGGTGTACATTTTAGCCAACCATTACTAAGAGAAATTTGAAAGTCGCCATATTTTGACTTCGGATGTCATTTGGTGAACTGAACAGAATTATTCAAAATACAATTAGGGGTTTCTCGCCAAATTGGTTTTCAAGTAACCTGTTTAAAAATTAAATCTTTAACAACAAAGTGTACTGAGAAAAACAAATCTGACTTCACCAGTCCCAATTCATGAGATCAACTGGTTATATATAATTTTCAGTGTAGATAAAACATTGTTATCTTTAGAAAAAATAAAATCAAATTAGAAAAGATACTGTTGAGCTATAAAGCACATTTAGCTGTTTTCTCTATGTTGGTCAAATTTTGATATCACCATAAGCACACAAAAGTGTGTTTACTACAGTTGAAGATTAAATTTAAACCCCAAAATGTATGTATGGAAATGGATCTTAAGCATAGACCTAAAACCCTTACTTAAATTTTTCGAGTATTCATTTTAAAGTTAATATATATTTGCTTACAGTAAATCAATTTCAAAGTATTTTGTCTCCAAGCCGAATAGTGCACATAGGGCTTAAGCCCCGGATCAAACCTTCTGCAAAATTTTGCTGCCTTGGTTGATGACACTAAACCAGGGGTGACCACAGCCTATGCGCACGTATCTTACGTATTTTTTGACGACCCCTGGTTAAAAGGAACAATCAAAGAAGGAGTTGAAGAAGAATTCTTCAGAAGGCGAAAGGATTAAAATTAGTCGTAGGAGGTCGACCAGTTGCTCATTACCCAAATTATGAAATAGAAAAATTTGTATGTTAAGAATTTTCGGTTTCACTCACACGCATAAATGCCGAAATAATTTTTATTAAGCGAAATTTGCTTGACCCTGAATTGCTTTTCCCCACAATTTTCGGTTTACCTTAGTAAGTAAAACAATTTTTTAAATACTTGATAATGGTATTTTTTATTTCAAAAAGTGTGTGGTTAACCCTAATACAGGTGTACAATGTACATATATATGGCTAGGTATTACTGGCATTTAAGTACCTCTACTTATATTATTTGATTTCACAACTATTGTACATTGAGTGAGACACACTATTCTTTGTTCTAAAGATATTGTTGCTGAAAGCTTTCGCCCATATGACGCAAGCATTGCGCAAGTTAATGTCACAAACACAGACACTTGCGTCTCTACCTCTACCACGCTCCCCGAGGTGGGACGTTGGATTGGGCAAGTTCATTGCTGCGGTTGACGTTGCTTATCAAACGATCGATGATAAATATGGCACACAATGAAATCAATTAAAATTATATACGAGATTTTCAAGTTCGCATACAACGCTGCACTTTGTCGGTACATATAAATGGCATTTAGATGAGCTTTTTATTAAACGATGTTTTATGATGCGTAATTTTAATTGATGTTGTTTTTAAATACTTTTGGAAGGTAGATTTGTTGGGTCGCATTAAATTTATCACTTTGTTTATCAGTCCAAGCTCCAACTGGGTCAGCCGACAGTCTCGCTTAGTAGTAAACACTGCCAATCAATCAATCAGTTTACGCGCACCCTTTATCATCGATTACATCAGGGTGTGTAAGTGCCTCTAATGGCTGAAATACTCATCGCATTATTAGCCCATAATACAAAGCAATTATAAACACATTTGAAGCTGCGGAGTTGATTCATTTTGCAGGTTGTATATAAGATTTTTGTACTTTAGAGTATAGATGTTATTGGGAGGTAACTTAGGTAAATTCTGGGATTTTAAAAATCAAAATCAAAAACATGTTTAGCCAAGTACCAAGGCAGAGAAAGAGATGGTAGAGAATCGAGGTGACCCTCGACATTAAAATATAAATTTGATCTGCCGAACTCGAACTCATTACAAAAGCCCTCAACCGAGGCACCACAAAGCCCTCAACCGAAGGAACCGAAAAGATCTTAACCAAGGCACTACAAAGCCCTCAATCGAGGCCCTCAACCAAGGCCCCACAAAGCCCTTAACCGAGGCACCACAAAGCCCTCAAACGAGGCGCTACAAAGCCCTCAACCGAAGGTACCAAAAAGTTCTTAACCGAGGCACCACTAGGCCCTACAAAGCCCTCAACCGAGGCACTACAAAGGCCTCAACGGAAGGTACCAAAAAGTTTTTAACCGAGGCACCACTGGGCCCTCAACAGAGACCCTACAAAGCCTTCAACCGTGGCACTACAAAGCCCTCAACCGAAGATACCAAAAAGTTCTTAACTGAGGCACCACAAAGCCCTCAATCGATGCCCTACAAAGCCCTCAACCGAGGCACCACAAAGTTCTCCACCGAAGGAACCAAATAGTTCTTAACTGAGGCACCACAAAGCCCTCAATAGAGGCACTACAAAGTGCTCAATCGAGGCACCACAAAAACCCTCTACCGAGGCATCACAAAAGCCCTTAACCGAGGTACTTCAAAATCCTTACTCCGAGGCTCACAAGTCGAAGGATCGGTTCTTAAACAAAAAGTGGAACCGTGGAATCGCTTTCGTACCGCTTCTTCTCACACTTAATCCCAATCTCAACACATTTCAAAAAGTACTTCAACTTTAGCATTCACATTCAAAATGAATTTTTTTTGGATTCGCAAAAGTCTTATTTGGAACACTCCAAGCTTCATCCAAGCATGCATGCACACACACACACACAGAAGCAACTTCAAAAATGTTGCAATGCGTTGGCGTTTTGTCATTTCGCTTTGTTGTTGTTGCTTGCTCTTCTCTCAAACCCAACTGCGCAGTTAGCTTTAAGCTATGCTCTTGAGCTCTGGGACTGGAGCAGAAGAAATGACTTCACTTTTTTTTTATTTTGTTGGGGATGAGGAGAAGTTATGCGCAATAGCCTAGAAATGCGCAGCCCTTTGATGCTGGCCGCCCTCTCCCGATTCGTTTTGTTTAAATAAATGCCAACATTTGTTGTGGTCTCGTACATAAATGCATGCTCATTATGTATGTGGCTCCCTACGCTGCCCTATAATAAACATCAGTTGATTAGATAAGCAAAAAAAAATCAGCCCAAATTGAGATAGAAATGCTCGTGTTCCATGCTTTCTATTTGTTTATTTAAGTTTAAAGTGTTGTTGGCTGTCGTTGCGTATTTGTTTTTTTCCCAAATTTTTTCCATTTTTTTTTTATGCATTGACGCCAATATTGTTTACATTTTTCCCAACGCATTTTTTTATTGTTGTTGATAAACAAAATTTCAGCGCGTGCGGATAGAAATTTTGTTTTGAACAGTGATATATGTTGGCTTACATATACATAGCTAGTCTAGTGGACACTTTTTGTAGTTCACAGCTGTGAGCCACATTGAAAAGCTACGAAAACTTATCGCTTAACGCCATCAGCTGTTGCATGATAAAATATCTAAAAATATCAAAACAAACGTAAAAACAAAATGCATGAAGCAAAAATACGGTCTAACCTTGAACCTGGCCGCGAGGTTGTATTTGGCTTTTGTTAGATTGTTATTATAAGTATATTTAAATGTTCTAAATATTGAGAAATATATATTTGCATGGGCGGTCCAGTTTGTTTTTGCAAGCTTTTGTAAAGCAGAACAATGAGATACAATTGAAAAATTTGAAAGCTTTGTTAAAAAATTGTTGAGCTATAAGCCCTTAGGACTTATAAGTCATTTTTGTCGTTTTACAAGTGTCTAAACAAAGCAGTAGGGGTGCGCAGTTCATGCCTGATTCGACAGTATTCAAGGTTAAGGAAACTTCTTAAAAATTTTAATGTATCTGAAAGATATCCGAAATATTTTTAAGTGAAGCCTTTATAACAACATTTTCACTTAGCCTAAGCACTAAGGGCACAATTGTTTTAGTCAACTGTAGAGACAAAGGAGACGAAAATATGAAAGGGAGAATAGCAGAAATAAAGGTGGGAGGAAAGCAAAGTGGACTGAGAAAAGAAGATGAAAATAAAAAGAAAGGAAAGAAGATAAGAAAGAGGCTGGGAAGGATATTGGAAGAAATCAAGGATAAAGGAAAAAGGAAAAGGAAAAGGAAAAAGGAGGAAGAAAAAGGAAGGAAGGAAGGAAGGACGAAAAAGGGAGGATGAAAGGAAAGAAGTAATGGAGGAAGGATGGATGGAATAAGAAAGGATGGATGGAATTAGTAAGGAAAGGAAAAAGCCATGAAGAAAGTACGAAGCAAGAAGAAAAAAAAGGAAGAAAGGAGAATGTAAGGAAGACAGAAGAAAAACGAAGCAAGAAGATATGAAGAGGAAAGAAAAGAGAGGAAAATATGATGAAGAATGAAAGAAGGAAAGGATATAAGGAAAAATATAGGGGAAAGCAAAGAGGAATGAAGAAATAAGTAAGAACAAAAAACGCAGATCGGAAAGAGAAAGGAAGAATGGAGTAAGAAGTAATAAAAAGCAAAGTCAGGTGCAAAAAAATTAAGAATGAAGGAGGAAGGAAGTAAGGAATGAAAAGAGCAGGAACGAGGACGGAAATAAAGGAGCAGAGGAGCACGAAGGATGGATGAGAGGAAATAGGAGGAAATTAAGAAAGAATGAAAAGGACGCTTGAAGAAGAAATTAACGAAAACTATTGAAGGAAGTAATGAGAATTAAAGCAGGGATGGACAATGAATTAAGAAAGGAAGACAAAAAGAAGAATTGGTTAAGAAAAAAGGAAGGAAAAATTAAAAAAAAAGAATAAAGGAGAAATAAAGCAGGAAGGATGTATAAAAGGAAGGATGGATAAGAAAGGAAAGGAAGGAAAAAGATTGAGGAAGGAATGAAGAACGGATGAGGGGAGTAATAAAGAAGAAATGAAGAAAAGAAGCAGGTGGGAGAAGATAGAATCAGGGAAAAACGATACAAACAGTTTTAAGCAATTAAGGAAGTAAGAATGAAATGAAGGAAGCTAAGCAAGGTATGCTGGCAAATAACAGTTGTACCGGACTAAATAGGAGAAGAAAGTGCCGAAAAAAATAGAGGGGAGTAGAAAAGAAAGAGCAATGGAATTAAGGATTGCAAGAAGAAATGATAAGAAAGAACAAAATATTAAAAAAAGTAAGAAAAGAGGTTAGAAGGAAAAATAAGATTGAAGAAAAATATGTTAAGAAACTTTCTTAGGATGATTTCACACGCACACTGGCAGATTGTTAGATTTCTGATGTCAGTTATATGTCAGTCTGTTTAGACTGAGTAGCTTACATGGGGAATTAGGGCAAACTTTACTCCACATACATGGCAGGTGGCTTTGCCTCTGACAGGCATCCACTCATGTATGGCTGCAAATGACAACTAAAAACATGTCAGCCTCTTCTCGAATGTGTGAACGCTCCCTAAACTACAGCTGTCATAAAATGTTCTTCTATTTCGAAACATATAAACTTTTCCCTCATAATCAGTCGATACAAGAACACCCATTCATTTGCCTTCATTTATAATTATAATATAATTTTTTGGTTTCACTTAAAATAATTTTAATTGCATAATACTTAAATTCAACAGCTTAATCGCCGCCCACACGAATCCAATTCAATTGAAAATGTTTTTCGGATTAATAAATGCAAAATTCACAGCTTTTTATTTGCATTTTTATGCGTTCCGAAATGCTTGTCTAGTTCTAGACCCGTGACTTGGCATAAAAACTTCAAAGCTAATAATGAAATTTTGTGTTTTCCAATTGAACTTTGAGCAGACAGCTGCCAACTACTTTTAGAGAGGCCTCCCCCCACCCCCCACCATCCGCGCGTGCAGCTTAGTCAGCGAAGAGCCACTTGGTCTGGCAGCTATAGAAAAAAAAAAAACAGTATCTAACAGATACATAAAACAAACAAAACGGGGGGAAAAGTGTGTCAATGCTCAGCTGATGAGAGAGAGAGAGAGCCCGATCGTTAGAAATCGCGAGAGTATAACTTTTGTTGGTAAACAAAAATCACGAACTCAACGTATGATCGAGGCGTCGCTCACGATGCCAACGACTCTGCCGCTCAGCTGCTTGGGAGAGGAGCATAAATTTGGCTCACTTGGCTTTTGTTTACAGCTTTTTGCGTTTTAAAAAAATACATAATTATGCACTCTCCCGCTCAGCTAGTTGGTCTTAGTAGCCAGCAGCTACTTCTACGCTGGCATTCGCCTTTGATATTTGAAAGTAAACACAACGCGCGCGCGCTGACAAAAGTGCAGCCCCAGGAAAGTGAAAATCATACGAAAAGTTTTGGAGGTAAAAATCAACAAAGTGTGCAAAAATTGTGAAAAACTCTGAACTTATATATATATATAGAGTGAGAGAGAGGGAGAACGATGCAGGCAAGCATACTCTCGCCAAGTGCTTCTTACCTAGCAGCTTTTGTTCTTTTCGTGCGCTTTTGAAATTCAAATGCGCTTCCGTTCAAACGTTGGTTTTCAGTTGGCAATCGAGTGTCGACTTTGCAGTGTCTCCTCTGTCTGTGGCTGCTTTTCTCAATTCTGTTGATATTTTTTTATCCAAAAAACTGTTTTGTTTCCTTTGGTTCCGCCAGTTGGTCTATATGAAATAATTTTGAGGTAAGATTACAAGTGCAAAAAACGTCATTCTCATACGCTGGTCAGCTTGTGATATGGTACCACCCAAGGTTGTGGGTGACGTCAGTTTGGTCTCTTTGTGAAAGTATTGCATAATTTGTATTATGTTTGGCCACTTTTCCATATAAGAAAAATCCACAAAGCAGACAGCTATAAATGGCAAGTGTTGCGTTAGATTTTGGCCCAAAACAAAAACGGTATAATAAACAAACAAAGGAAGCTTTAAGCTAATCAGATACGCCAGCGAACTTGACTGATATGTGTAAGTGTGTGTGTGTTATAGATGTTTTACTTAGAAGCAACAATTCGATTTAGATATAGCTCTTTGTTTGCCCATGAAAGTGCAATTTTTTTAGCTGTTTTTTGTTTGTTTTTTAAAAAAAGTTTTTGAAAATTTTATTTTTTTTTTAAAAGTTTGATATAATTGTGATTTGAATTTGCAAATATTTTAAAGTTTTTGAAAATTAAAAATTTATATATTTTTGGATTTTCAATTTTTATATTATTTTTTGAGCTTTTTGAAATAATTGTCATTTGTTTTTGCAAATATTTTTGGGCTTAACAAATTGGAAAATTTAAAAATTATAATTTGGTAACCGTGGGTGAAATTTTTAATGTTTAAGTTTTACTTATTACTAGCAAACCTGTTCCGAAACGATTTTCAATACGATTCTGAGACCGCTAACCAAAAGTTTAATTTGACCCTAAATTCAATAATAAAGCCTTCGAAAATATTTGGAATTTATTTTTCAATACCTGTTCAGAAACAAACAACCTTAGAACATTATCGTCTTGCATCCTTCTCAATCTTTTTCTTTAACGATTTATGCTTGGAATATTTTTTGTTTACAATTGAAATTAAAAACGTAAGAGTTAAAGAGAGCTTTGATAGTTGAAAAAAAAATTTCCAATATCACAGCTTAAAATCACAATAACAGCTTTGTCTTTTATTCGGCGTAAAAAGGCAATAAAGCTCAATCACTTGCATAGGTAACGAAATATTTGTGCGAAACCTGGCAGCTATTTATCGATAACCATGTGATAACCTGCTAGCCATTTATCGATAACAATAGTAGCCTATAAACTATCATCTCTATCGAGAGTGACACAGAAATCTCTAGAGATTTTGCCGTTAGTTGGTGCCATAGAATTTCCAAAAATTTCATATTCCTGTTAGAAAATTTAGATAGAAGCTACTTCTAATAGCAATATATTCTTATCAGGGCTGCAAACTAGCTATGAACCGAACCAGATTGAGAAGATAAAAAAAGTCAAATGTTCGGAGTATCCTTAGAAAAACTCCGAGATTTTTTCTGTGATAGCTCATAAACCAAACCAAAGTAGAAAATTTTACTGAGCCTTAACCTGTTTTGAACCTAATTTTTTTTTTTTTTTGTTTCGGTTCTACAAAATTAAAGCCATTCTGTCTCGAAATCGTCACAAAAATACAATGGATTTTTATTTAAAAGTTTAAAAAGACGCAATTGAAGAGGCAATTGAACCGTCTAAGTAAATGGAGTCTTAAAAAAAATTTCTTTTCTGATTAAACTTGGAGAAATTCTTGATATTCTTCTATCATTTCGAATATTAATCACATTGCATTTCTATTAAATTTGGGTAAGGCTTGGGTCGATTCAAGGTTCGTATCTAATATTTCCAAACATGAACCATAGGAAAATTTTGGTTCGAGCCCGCAGATCAAGGTTCCGAAGTAATTTATTGGGTGAGCAACCCTGATTCTTATTAATGTAAAAGCGTAGCCGATAGTTTATCGATAACTTATGCGAGACTTCGCAAATTGGTCAATGGTCAATATTTAGCTTTAAGAAGAGTTGAAAGCTAAACAGTAAAAATTCAAAAAGAAGTATTATTGACCCTATAAAGTATATATATTTCTGATCAGCATCAACAGATGGGTTGAAAAAAAAAAGAACGGATGGGAGAAAAAATCATTTTAAAATCGTAAAACAAGATAATATTCTTAATTTAAATTTAAATTTATACAATCTGGGTTAAATATCGATTATACTCGACTATATGATGAATCAATCTCATTTTTAATAAGAAAAAAGAAAAAGAAACAATAAATTGTATTTAGCACTTATTTTAAAGTGGTAGACGGGAGGGGGTGGTTGTGTAGTTTTAGTTCTTCTTTCTGGAAAACTTTAAACAATATTTGTATATTTAACTTTACCGTCTAAGACTACAACTCAGCACCTCGGGGGACAATCTTGGTAAAAGCTCTCAGTAGGCAACAAGCTTGATGGAACAAATGCTTAGACCGAGAATTAGAACCTCGAGGTCGGGTGTTTAAATCCCATTGCAACCAAAATTTCTGTTTTCCTTTTTTTCTGAGACTACATACACTCTAAAAAGTCGCCCTGAAAATGTCCTAAAGCACTCAAAATTATAGAAAAATATTAATAGTTTTATTAACTTATAATTAAAACAAGTAAGAGTGTTGCTGTCGAGTGGATCGATTCCAAAACACGCTGTACAATTGAGACACATATGCAAACAAACACACATACACACATAAACGCGCGCACACTGACTCATACGCCTTAGCAGCCTGAAATAGCCAAAGCCCCGTTGCCATAAGAAAAATTGTTTCGTGTATAACCTTAGTGTTTTTGCTCAGATGCTTTTTAGAATAGATAGATTTGGGGCCTAAGAGGCTTCGAGGTTGTAGCTTAAAAATTGAAGATTAGTTTTTTGCAGTTTAAGGGGAGAGAGGGGGAATTTTTGCAAATCTGAAAACAAACTTAATCTGGGAACGGTATACTCCAATGTATATGCAAAAATTTGTGTCTCTCATAGTCTCTGAGATCGACGAGTTTATACAGACAGACGGATGAAGAATGTAAATACTTTGTAGGGTTGGAAATGTTTCCTATTCCCTATTTTCGAAATATCGATATTGAATTACTTTTGACGGTATTTTAAGGAATACTTTTTTCGATATTTCAACAGCTCTAATTATAATCTAACTTATTTCTACAGTACTACTTATTTCTATAAAAATCTTAAACAGAGATACTATTTCCAAATTTTAGGACGATTTCATAAGAGCATACGATTTGTTAGCTAAAGACTTACAGAGATAGGTTGACAGGTTGAGAGATGATAAATCTGAATTTTAAGATTTCAGAACTCATTTCAGGGTCTTTCAGATTGCAAAAGTCTTGAAAATAGAATTTTCTGTCTATGTGTTAGTTAGAATTCTTTTTCTCAGTGTATGAACGCACAGTTGGTAAAATTATTAAGAGTAGACTTCTCATATTTTAAGGGACATTAAATTATTTTCATTTTTTTGCCACGCCCCCTGTCTTGAGAAAACCTCATATCTCGCACAGTTCTATAAATAGACTGTTCATATTTTGAATAAAAATGCTTATTAGCATTGTTAATTAAACTGCCAAGTTTGGTAAAGATTAGAAAAAAATGAACGGAGATGTAAGCAATCGAAGATGCGCCAAGCCCAACTGACAAATGCTGGCAAGACGAGGTAGGGGGCTGGAACAGGGTATATCTCTATCGGTCTGGTTACTTGTTCAATTTTCTGATAACAAGTTGAAAAAGCGAACTCAAAAATACATTTTGTTGCTGTAGATGTTGTAGGCCCCCACCATGCCAAAACAATCGCTGAAGCGGAACTGCAATTGCCACAAGAGGCAGATAATTTTTTTTTTTGCCATTATTGCAATAAAGCGCGATAATTTCTTATTACTTTGAAAATATAACAATAGATTAATGAACTGGAAAATTTTCTCCATATAATTTTTTGACTATTGAGCAAAGAAGCGAGGACAGAAAATCTGTAAAGTGTTCGGCCTCCAGAGCCTAAGACTGAGAAAAACTATACTTAAGTAATAATATTAATCAAAAAGCTTGAGCTTAAAGATTTTAAATATAATTTGAGAGAGATAACACTTTATCAGTACAGCTGTTTTAAGGGCCTCCCGGTCCACTAATTGCTTGGATTTACATAATTCACGAAACAAATTTAAGCAAATATTTGATAAGCTTTGTTGAATTTGCCATAAAAAGCTAGATTAGAACTTATTTTCGTGCATCATCTACAGCTGTTTTCTCAGAGTAAATTATTTCAAGTTCGTTAGCCCAGCATCATCTTCTCTCAGCAAATTATAATAAATTTTAATCAATTTATGAACTTTTGACTGTCGGCTTGTTTATAAAAACACACGCCAGACTTTCGCTATAGTATAAATATGGCATGTATTCGCTTAGTAAAGAGGTTGTCTAGACCGATTGTCTAGCTGGCGGCTAATCAAACTAAAGTGAATTGGCAAAAAATATGATAAGCAAGAACCAGTTGAAAGACAATGGCGATTTCTTATATAATAGCTCAACGATCAAGGTCGTCACCAAGCCAAACTACATAATAGAAATTTTGTGCTAAAATTAAGCTCGTGGGCTTTACTTATGTACCTACTGAAAGTATATATAGATAGCTGCACACTGCTTACATGGTCCAAGGTCAGATTTATTTAAAGGTGACAAAAGTGAAAATAATTTAACAGTAAATCAAAATTTTTGTTCAAGCCAATGCCCAGGGGTTGCCTTTGTTATGAAAGAGGAGGGTTATCAGCTGTGTTCTATAAAAGTAAAAGCCAATGGCTTTTTGACGTACGAGTTGTTTGTTTGTGTGTGTGTTTTTTTTTTTGGAAGGGAGGGGATACGTGTTTAAAAATACACATGCCTGCACATTGCAATCGCAATTGTGCAATGCATAATTATTTTTAATATGCATTCATCGAATGCACACGTCAAAATATTAACAAAATATTTTTAAAAATAATTAAACACTAAAGAATCTGGACTGGACTACTGAACTGTGTCACGGCAAATTGATTTGTCAAATTACAACAAGCCACTAGAAAGGAATAAGTATAGTCCCAACGCTCTACAAAAAAAATGCTCCAGTGTCGTTAACACTCAGAAGGCTTTGATGTGAAACATTATACTAAGTTAAAGAGCTGTTTAGGAGCTTTTTACATCACTTTTTATCCACTGTTTAGTCAGTGTCAAGATATTGTGAAGTCACTGTTAAGTCACCGATTAGTCAATGTCAAGTTACCGTTTAGTCTCTGTTTACTGTTTGTCAAGTCACTATTTGGTCACTATTTAGTCTCTGTTTAGTCACTAGTAATACACTGTCAAGTCACTGTTTAGTCAGTGTCCAGTCACCGATTAGTCACTGTCTAGTCACCGATTAGTCACTGTCAAGTCAATGTTATGTTTCTATCAAGTCACTGTCATGTCACTGATTAGTCACTGTTAAGACACTGCGAAGTCACTGTCAAGTCACTGTTTACTGTTCGACAAGTCACTATTCAGTCACTATTAAGTCACTTTTTAGTCACTGTCCAGTCACCGATTAGTCACTATCAAGTCAATGTTCATTTTCTATCAAGTCAATGTCATGTCACCGATTAGTCACTATTAAGTCTCTATCAAGTCACTGCCAAGTCACTGTTTAGTCACTGTCCAGCCACCGATTAGTCAGTGTTAAGTCTCTATCAACTGACTGTCATGTCACTGATTAACTACCGTTAAGACACTGCCAAGTCACTGTTTAGTCAATGTTAAGTCACTCTTTACTGTTTGTCAACTAACTATTCAGTCACTATTAACTGTTTAGTCACTGCCAAGTCACTCTCCAGTCACCGATTAGTCACTGTCAAGTCATTGTTAAGTCTCTATCAAGTCACTGCTTACTCACCCTTTAGTCACTATCAAGTCACTGTTTAGTCACTGTCAAGTCACTGCTAAGTCGCCTCCACTTTCCGCCCAGTTTCCCTCGTCTTTCCACTCAATTTGACTCCTCTCCCCCTGGGACACTCCGCTTAAACAAGAACAGAAAATTTGCAGCGTCACGTGACGCTGAAATCAAATTTTACTTTTACTAAAATCTTCCGTTTCAAAATGAAAGATGCTTTATATCAACAATTAAGCAGCTAGGGCATAGACTGTGGGTACTTTTGTTTTAATTTAAAGATCAATAGTTCAACATGTGCGCAATCGTGTATCTAAACTACAACAATAAATTGATTTCTTTTCAACAAATTACGTTTCTAGTTTTATTTTTGTAAATTCTTAATTTGACCAACATCCAAAATAGTTGCAGAAAACATAAATTCTCGAAATTAACAGTTGTTAGTTGACAGAAAAAATCCCAACTATCTTTATTACTCTTATTATGCCAATCAAATTTCATAGTCAACTTTCGCTGACATTTGACTTGACTCAAGTCCATTTGAGAGTTTTGCTTTTAGTTTTTGTCTCTGCTGTGTGCAGATTTCACTTGCCTTTGAAGTAAGTTAGTTTTGGTTTTCTGTTATTGTTATTTATTTTCTGTTTTGTTTTCGTTTCTTTTTTTTTGCGGTCAAATTGCAAATTGCACTGCCTGCAATTGCTTTTGTGCAATTGGCCATGATTTTTTTTTGGTGAATTTTCAGGCCTCATCCACGTTTTGCATTTGCCCATTGGCACAATTTTGTTTGATTATCAGCTGGAAAATGGAAACGTTTTCTATTGTCATGACGTGCGCTCAATTTAAATTGCATATATATAACGACTGACTGTAGTTGCCATATAATAATTGACTTGATCATATGCTCGGCGCGTGCACTCAACGGCGGCAAGCTATCAACTTGGCAACTTAATGGGATCTGGCATATATGCTCTAGTATATAGTTGTCAGCACAATGCTTGTCAAACTAGCCACACAAATTTGCAGTTTTCCACTTTGAAATTGAAACTAATTAATGTAATCAAATTAATTGCCGCCTTTAGAAATGATTTTCAATTTCACTTTCGTTGGCGCATTTCAATTGAAATCGACTCAAAAAAGAAAAGAGAAAAAAAAACAGTTGTTCGATTGTTATTTTTCTAGGGAATCAATTAAATGGAATCGATGGGAAAATTGGGGAAAAGCAAATAGCAGAATTGAAATGTAATAAATTTAAGGGGACGCAGTTGGTAATACACTAAAAAAAAGCAGAACGTCTAAAAAGAACGCTCTTTATTTAATTGTGTTTCAGTCCAGAATTTTAAAAAATCTTAAAAACTCTTACTTTAAATACGAATCGTTGTTAAATACGAAATAGATAGAGCTCTAAAAGATCTTGAAAAATTTGGTGATTTTAAAAAGCACTCTTGAATCAAGAAATTCCGTACTTCAATCAAGATTTTTCTGGCTTATTACAGTTTTGAAACTGAAAATTCTGGATTCAAGTACAAAAATTCTTGATTTTTTTTTCAGTGTACCCTTACGAAAGTTTATTAATTCAAAAGAAAAATGTTATGGAAATTCAATTGCCCAGATTCATTTAGATCTTTTGAGCAGATGGTCGATGCTTCTGCTATGCTAATTTGTGTTTGGAGTTTTGTTTTTGTGTTCTTTAAATGTTTTTTTTTGGAAGCAATGATAAATTTTACTCATAAGATTACCAAACGGTAAATGTTGTTTAAAATGAATTGCTGATACAAAATTTCATTTAAAACGCGAAGCAAGGCTTCCGTGGTGAATCTGAAAACTCAGTTGGAAAAAAAACATCACGATTCAAAGTTTGAAGCAAATCCGTTGCAAACCAGGCAAAAAGCTCAGAATATTATTAGTTTCATGCAATGGGTACACAGCTTTAAAAGAGTATGACTCTGGAACGGTAAAGGCTAATTTCAACTTTGAAGTATGAGCTTTTTTAAAAATTTAACCATCTTTTAAACTGCATCACTAGTTTTTCAATTTTCATAGAAAATTTTAAAAATTATAGTGCGTTTTTTACAAAATTTATAAAATATTTCCAACAAAAATTTAATATGGTACCTAAACAAGCAAATGCAAAGCTAAAATCAACTGTTTTTGCTCATAAAAGTAAAATTTTGAAATTTTTCTTTAAAATTTTGATTTGTAAACGACGAAAATCGTGGTTATTAACCAAGTTATAATTAAAATTGGAAAACAATACGGAAAACCCGATTTTTGGGGAAAAATTCGATTTGTGCGACCTCTAAACGTCTTTCGAAAAATCTGAAAAAAATCTCAAAAATACTTTACTCCATTAGCTTTCAGAAAATGCCGGTGCACAAAATTTTTTTTGGGACACCCTAGTGTTCACAGGAAATTCATAAAGTATAAGCGGGAAAGTGATTTGTCGCTTCCATCACAACCTTCCCTTACATGTCGATATGGTGCGACGATCCATCGGATTTATGTGAAAACATCATATTATCGATGTCCTATAATGAGCACAGAAATTTTGCAAATCTGAAACACTTGATCTGAAAACATGATCTGCGTACGGTATACACCTATGTACATGCAAAAATTTGTATCTCTATATCTTAAAGTCTCTGAGATCGCCGTGTTTATACAGACAGACAGACGGCTAAATCGACTAGGCTATTGATGCTGACCAAGAAATATATACTTTATAGGGTCGGAAATGCTTCTTTCTCCCTGTTACATACATTTGCACAACTTCATGATTCCCTTTTACCCATTTTCAATGGGTACAGGGTATAAAAACGTTTCTCGGAAGAAAAAATATGTTGGTGAAGAAAGTCTATGGTTAAATACCGAAGCTGGGATCAATTAAGTACAGGTACAGGGTTTGTCCGGAAAGTAATTGGATTTAGGATTTTTTTCCGCCGCGACTGTAGTACGGAGCGTGCGCGCACCGATTGGATTCTGTGGAGGGCGTTCGTCTCCGTGCACCTGGAGAGTCAGGACAGGCATTTTCGCGCAGCGTGTTTCTGTGAGTGGTGCAAGCCGAAAATGCAGCGTTTGCCGGCGTGTGCCTTTTTGTCTCAAAGATCCATTTATACCAAACCAATAGTTCAATGTGATAAAGGAAGCAAACAATATTGTTAAACATTAATAATTTTTAAACTTTAATATTTTACAATATTTTATATTTAATTTATGATTAACTATGGACAATTGAACAATTGAAGACTTCAAACTTGGTTCATGTTTTTGCGATTCTAAAGACCAGTTTCATTAGTTTATTTTTCGGTCTTGAAACGTTCCAATGCCGTCTTTGAAAACAGCCAGGTGCAGCGCAACACCGGTTGTCCATTTTCCAGCTTAAGCGATTTACTTGGGCAATCCCAGTACCTGCTTAACCTGGCCCAGAAGTAGCTCCAACTCCGGGAACAGTTCCCATCCAAAGTCAGTGCCTGCCTTAGCAATGAACTCGAGAGCCTGCAGCTGCAATTCCAACTGGGTGAGTGCCAGTATAGTCTTCTCGCAATAAGTATTAACGCGCCTGTTCCCAAACGCTTCTCGGGCAGCCAGAGTCCCAGGGTCACGAGCATGTCCGGGCATTGACTCGTCTGCGCGAGTGACCAGGCATTCAATCTGATTGTCACAGGGAATGCTCCAGCCAAATGGTCCTGAGTATCCTGTTGTTCGGCCAGGTTAAGGGCTAAAAGAGCTTGCCGCTGTCGCATTCTTTGCCCACCCAAGTCCAGGTAAAACTGTCCCAAATGTAGAGCCTGGCGCTTGGAACACGGCTGAAGGTACGATCAGCGGGCATATTGGCAGCGACAATCTGTTGTGGTTGGAGCATGCACATCTGTGAATGCGGCAAACATTGTGGGTCGTTCCTACTCCTGCTCCTGAAAAGCCACTTCAAATCCTCAGTAGCTCCTGAAATTGTAGCACCTTTTCTGTTTGTTCATTTGTGAGTACGTCCGAGTCTAATGTCTAATGTGTGGGTATGTGGGTACGTGTTTGTGTTTAAAAATATTGTAACCGTGAATGGCGTACGGTAAAATACCGAGTAAATAGTGTGTAGTGTCCTCTGTGTCGTCTTTAGCTGTGTAACTGTAAGCATTTAATATGGCGTGTATCTGTCGGGCTTGCGTCTTGTACGTGTCGAGCGTCTAAGTGGTTCTGTGCGATCCACTGGCACCACCGGACGACGAGCTACATTAGAAAAGGAAGAAAGCAAAGTAAAGGATAAGAGTTAAGGATTAACTTAAACCTTGGGTGGGGACTCTAGTCTAGTCAAGCGCATGTCTAGGATACGTTACCCGAATGAACGATCAAGCTTCAGCAAAAATTGTCTACAAGAGGAATGTGAACGATGACCAAGCTTGGTGTGCCAGCTCGCACGGAGCAGAATCGACTGGCGGGCATTAGTAGCAGCGGCCGAGACCATCAAACGGTTGTGAGCTGGACTGAGGTTAGCTAGGGAGTACATTAAAAAAGTGATACGTACCCTTTGGGCGTCTTCCTCTGGGACGCGGTTCAGTTATTAGCTCTCGAACTTCCTCAACCGTGGCCGCAACATTTTGGACCTCGACAGTGTTCTCGTCTACAGATTCCTCCATTGTTAGATCTGCTTGTGTTTCAAGTTGGCTTTCTATATGTTGACCACAAAATATATATTTAATTTTTCGAAAAAGTCCAGACATAGTTCTTTCTATACAGTACACAACTTACAATGAACTTCAGTGAATGAAGTGAAAGTCTATAAAAAATGTGTACTTTAAAATCATAGATAGATGAGATCAAAGCTAAACTTGTGTCATCAACTATTTTTGGAATTTTGGTGCTTTTATTTAAATCTTGTGTGTTGTTGTCTTGTTTTACATTATCTTGTGTGTTTTCGTACGTCTCTCTGTCTTGTGTGTTACTTTCGCATACCGATTTATAATATATTTTGATTTGTTTCGTTCTGATCGTGAATTCCATTGTGGCCTTCAAGAGACTAAGAGTTAAGTTTATATGTAAACAGCAAGTTAAAAACTTTCACAGATATCAAATCCGAAACCATTTTCTCAAAAAGCATTTATTATACATTTTTTGCTTTTAAGATCTCCGGTTCCCCTGTTCGAAAATTTGATGTTGAAGCTTTTTATCCGCAGGTGATATTTTATATTTAATCTTTCAAAAAGTATTCACATTTTATTCGCGTAAAATTTACCAAAGGGCTTAGGTGTGTTTAATTCGCGTTAAAATATCTTTAGGAAACTATGGTTACTGAAAATTTGAGTGCCACAAACTGAGAGTCTCAAATTATCAAATTTATTTTTATCCGTTTAATTTCAAAATAAGCTTATTTTTGAAAGCCATTGGAAAAAATAAAATCGATATAGCGAAATTAAGTGCATTTGGATATTTAATACTTTCGATTTTATTATTTTGTGAAATACTTAAATGAATGAGAATGAGATCTAAATGATTTCGTGTGCTGAACATAAGTCTGTTTACGAAAATGGTCCATAACTTCTAGATTTTTAGTAGTTTGCGTTTAACGTTGCCAAAAATCTTTTATTTTGTTTTAACTTTCTTTAATATTATCGGAAAATACTGCTTCATAATTTTGAAATAAACTTTCCCAAACAATTTTACGATTTTTTCAAGCGAAGATATATAATTTTTAACATTGGTCGTGTTCACCAGCACAAATCGATGACGAAAAAACCGATTGATCTAGTTCAATTGTTGAGGGGAACGAATGTGAAGTGCATGTATGATGATTAAAATCAACACGATAGCATTCACTCATACCATTTTTACCTTAAAGCTTTTTCAAAAGCCCTTAACATAAGTCAATTCACTTTTTTTGATGGATGATGTTTGATTTTTGATGTATGCTGGTGAACAAGGCCATTGAGTTCTAATGAAAATTTTCAGCAACACAACATTGCATACTTTTGAGCTGTTCAAAATAATGTCATATCTAGCATATGTATTTAAAATGATATTTCTTTGCTTAGAAAAATCGTAGAATTTTTAATGACACATTATTTTAAAGCTAAGAAATAATACTATACGACATTATTATTGAGAGTCAAAACAAATATATATTTCTTTCACAAAACTCCCCTAAAAAGGTTTAAAAAAGGCATTTTAAGCAACTTAAAGGGCAAATTACCAATCAAAGGCCATACCCGAAAACAGATTGGTGTGGAGCGCACGAAGATCATATAGAATCACCACCAACATTTCAAAATACTGGACCTTGTTAGTGTTATCGACAACCCTATTCCGAATCACTTTTGAAAAGCTTTTATTTGCTTTTGAAGCGGTTAATAGCTTATGATTTTTTTGAACGACATAAAGTAAGAAAATTTTTAATAGATCGGTTCAGCGACTTAGACAAACTTATACTCAGTTTATAGACTGCAAAAATATTTCTTAACATTATTTATTAATATTATTTATTTATTAAATTATTCTGAGTGTGTGTATAATATCGAATATGAATGGCTGATCATTTATTTGCTTGATCAAATGAATTATTATAAAAAGGCACAAAAGTTGCATACTTTTAAGGGCATTTATCATGATATTTTGTTTTTTTGATATTTGTATAAACAAGATGATAAGAGAGAAACTTGGTGACCTGAATTGGTCTGGAAATAGAACTCAGAAGCATCGCACACGCATTTTGTCACACGTCTAAGATATATTAGACAAGTTACAGTATTTGACGGGAAAAAACTAGCAAGGCTTAAGTGTCAAACTATGATAGTAGAAATTACTTGGCTTCAAAGTCTTGGCACTTTATCCAGGGTCACTATTTTCCAGCTTTAAATACCAAACCATTCCTATTTATTCTTAAATGTTTCGTTTCCCAGCTTTTGTTTTCATTACTTTGCTATTTAAAGTCCCTTGGCGTAGTCAGTCGTATTCCCCTTTGCCTGAGGGTATTTGAAAATTCAATTAAATAAAATTAAGTAGCCGACCCATTGTACAGTATTTGTCCACCCACGCAAAAAAGCTGCTTAGAGTGAGACAGCCAGCTGGTAGCTGGTTTGGACGAGGACTGAGGGGGTGCCCGATTACGCAATGTGCGCACAATTAACTAAGCTCATTTCGCTTACGAACAATTTCACATTTCTTGTCTTTTTTTACAGCTTCAGAACAAAGACAAGACGCAGCGAAAAAAAAAAACGAAGCAGCAGCAGCGTACAAAAAATAAAGGAATAAATAAAAGACTGAGCAACGTGCAAGCAAATCCAAGGAACAAAACACCAACCACATAAGCAATCTCCCACACACACATCCGCTGTCTCTCTCTATCTACATCTCCTCTAGTTAACTAACTGAAATCTAGATTTGATCTCAACTCTATTGATAAGCAAATAAGAACGCCCTCTGAACGCCCAAAAGTCGCCCTAGACGTGGTATAATGTTTAGCAGTCTCGCATCGTTTCTATTTGGAGCCACGTCCGAATCTACGAATAGCGAAGCGAATCCCGACAACAACAGCGGCAACTCTATTACTACTAACGATACGGGCAACGATCAGGCCGCTGGAGATGTAATTGAGGTAACCTCATCCACGCCATCCGTAGCGGGTAATAATCGTAATACGGTGCGTTCGAATAACGGCAAACGCGGAGGCGGCAAGAATAGGCGTGGCAAGCAACGGCAGCAGCAACAGGACGGACAACGCAAGCAGGCTGCAAATCTCACGAAGCTACTTACCCCCAACGGGGAGGTGATTGACGAGGATATCGACGAGGACGAATGGTATATTGTGGAAAAGGAGGGTAAGTGGAGAACAAGAAATAAATGATGAATGAGGCAAAGCTAAGAAGCTCTTTTTGGAATATCATATCCTTTGGATGATTTTCAGCTCCAAGGCTCCAAGGGATCATTCTGCCTCGAGTAATCGTCCCTAAATTTCTTTTTCAATTCATTTTCTTCAATCTTTCCAGACGAAGAGGAGGACTCTTTGCCACGCAGCGATTCCGAGGAGGAGCTCTCTGTGGTTGTACCCAGGGCGCCATCCCAGACCAGTGGATCGGCCGCTGTGGCTGCTGTGGCCTCTCGTCGCCGCCAGCACATCAATTCGCATTCCCTTTACAGCGGGCCACGGCCGCAGCAGCAGCGCAATTATCTGCAACGCTCGCGTGTCACCCGCCCATTGAGTATCTCCACCCTAAGCCCGCCCAGAAGTGTGCCCGTATCACCGGTCGACAATGACAATCTCAGTCAATCGCTGTACGTGGCCTCGCCCAGCGGCAGTGATCAGGGTGGATTGGGTCATAGTGCTGGCGTGCTGATGGAGGAGTCCTGGTACGTAACACCGCCACCATGCTTCACCTCGATTGGGCCAATCAATATGGAAACATCACCATTTGAAAATCTATTGATTGAGCATCCAAGGTTGGTGATCTTTATTAAAACACACACACACACATACACACACACGCACGCACGCCTAGATTTAGTGTTCCTTTTAATGAAGGACTATTAAAATTGACTTTTCTTTTTATGAATTTGCAGCATGTCCGTTTATCGTAGTATTAGGTCCACTCAGGAGGGTACCGAAAGTTTTGTAAATCTTGATCTCGGAGCAGCAGCAGCGGAGCCAGAGGCAGAGCCTGAGCCAGAGCCGGCTGTGCCGGAAGCTGTGCAGGAGCAGCGTCCTCATAATGTGCGCTTTGATCGTCATGCGGCTGCTCAAATGAAACAGCAATCGCTGGCACGCCAAAGCCAAAAGGTGAGTCTCAGTGCTCAAGTGCTGTTTTTTGTTCAGCTTATCCTTCCCCTTCTTCCATTCTCAGAGCAACAACATGAAGCAGCATCAGCAGCTTTGCCGCAGCGCCATAAAACGAGCCAATAAGGTGCGCGATTACCAGGCCAAGTCCAATCGTCCACGTCGCTCGGACATGCAGCACTGCAAGCTGGTCAGCGGTGCCAACAATAACCGCAAATGTTGCTTCTAAGCTCGCTCCATCCTCCCCCAAAACAAACATAAAATCACCTCCTTTCTTCTTTCGAAAAAGGATTATAACATATTCAAACAATCATGGCAAGAAGCGTCAACGCGCCCCCCAAAACGCGTTCACTTTTAATTAGTATTTTAAATTTCTCCGCAAAAAATATCAAAAATAATAAATAATTGTGTAAAAAACATATAAAAACAAAAAAACAAACAAATAATAATAAATATTGATGTAAATGCGTAGAATTTAACGTTCACAGTTTCAATTTAAAACTACCAAAAAATGCAATAAAAATTTTCAAAATAATTATGCAAAAAAACTTGACAAAAAAAAAATGTATAAAAAACAAAACAAAAACAATTTATTAATATAGCTCTAACACGTACACACACCCTGTACTTTATTTATGTCAACCCACGATCTAATTTAATGAATTTTTAACACCTAATGTTTATGTTAATTCTGATTGAATTTAGTTTGTAATGCAAGGAAACGCTACAAAAGTTGATTGATTTGTGTAAAATGATTTGCATTGATTAATGTCTGGATATGAACGTACTTTCTATGTGAAATCTGTATTAAAAGGCAAGAGATATGAACATATAATATATAGAAATGAGTATGCCTGATTATGTTGAAAAAATTGCGCGTATGTATGAAAAAATGTGTGAAAAAATATACAAAAAAAAAGATGATATATATATATATAGAAAAAAAAACAATAAAAATGATTATGCTAAAACTTAAAGTTATGTCGTTTTGATTAGAATCGAACATCATTCTCCATCAATTGATTAGAATTAGGCAATTAAACTCAAACATGAAAAGATTTTATAAAATTAAGAACCCAATACAAAATCGATATATCGGAAAAAAACGAAGAATCGACCCAGTTTACCGGTCGAACCTTACTTCATCTCAAGCGGTTAAACCCGACCGCTGCTTGCATTGAAGCTTATTGCAATTTAAGGTTTTGAGCCTTGTGCTCCCACTTAAAGGATGATTGCTAATTCAATAACTTTATCCACTTTTCAAATTTTCATCCCCCAATGCGCTTTTTTTTTTTGCCATTGCAGAATTTTTTCTAACTTTTGACTAGACAGAGTGATACGTTTGATTTGAACTTTAAGGCAACATCCATTTGCGCCTTTTCATTTTCAATTTTTAGATTAGCTTTTAATTTGTCTTCAACGGTTAAGGTTTTACATTTTGTATTTCGTTTCGACATTTTGCGCTTTAAAATATCGAATTATTGACGTAATTTTGCAAAGTGATTGTTTTAGTGACCTTTTTGATTGAAAATCATAGAATTTTTGAGCAGGCTCTAGGTCTTAATTTTTGATATTTCCAAAACTTGTCAAACAAGCACGCACAACACCAATAGGAGTGTTTACGTATAACGCTATATATGAAAACCAAAGCAATAATCAGCTGTTTCCTAGCCTTAGTGTGTTGGAGAGTCACCTCATGACGAATTGCTATAACCGCTTGGGAATCCCAAAGGCAGGCTTGTAGCAAAACTCGTCATCTGCAACAAACGCCAAAAATAATTTTGTTTTAAATTTATTTTCACAATCACATCAAATTATGGAGGGCTCTACTTAACATAGTTATCGAATTAACCAAGTAATTTTACTTGAAATATTGAACGGACAGCAAAATAGTTCGAATTATGGGGTTAAATCGAATTATCGAGAGTTCGATTAAGTTTGCATTTTTCTTGGCCTTCTGAAAATAAATTGTTCAACCGTTAAGCATTCTTTTGGTCCAAAGTAGCTTCAACAAATGCCACTGCAATAATAAAACCTAAAATTCGCCATAGAATTATGTATAAAAGCATATGTATAAAGGAGGGACACAAAATGACTTTTGCTTGTGCTTGCTCTCTGTTGCCCCGATCTTTTAATTGATTTCATATTTCACCTACTTCGAAACGACCAAGGAAAAACCCATAAACCTTAATTTAAGCCAGTCTGTTAGACTGCAAACATTAAATTCTTAGGAACTTAAAATCAATTCTAAAAAGAATGACAAGAAAGCTCTTTGTGACAAGAATAGTATTTTAATTCTATCTCATAAAGGATAACTTTGCACTGTGGAAGAAACCTGTTCAGAAAATAAGTTGCCTTTAACAAGTATAAATAGCAGTTTCAAAGTCCCGCTTCATAAGTAGGAAATGGCGGGATGTGCCAGCTTGCTTTTTGATACGATTTTCGTTCAGCCCAAAAGGTCTGTGTTTTTCTGAATGATTCAAATGAATCAATTCCACCAATGTTTTCGGTTTCTGTAAGCATTAGATCTTCCTCAAATGTAAAGGACTCGCTAAATGAAACAGATGAAGCAGATTTCAAATGTTCAACTTAAATATTGTATGTACTTAAATTTCCAAGTATTCCCATTTTTAATATTGATTAATGTGATTTTAAATAATGTAAGCGCCACATTTCAATTTGAGCCCTATCGAAGAGTTACAGAGAAAATAACCAAAGAGCCATAAAAATGTGAATTTTGCCGAAAAACAGCTTAAAAATGTATTTATTTTTTATGAGATATAATGTGGACTACATTTCAAAACAAGTGAGAAAGTCGGTCAAGCCCGACTATAACATACTCTGTACCTGGAGTAGAAGCTGAATGCAATGCTGGTGCTGCGCTCATCTCTAAGTCTCTCTCGCTCTTTCTCTCTCTCTCACTCTCAATCTCTTTCTCTCTCTTTAAGATTGTGCGGTGTTTGTTGTAATAGGGTGGGAGGGAATGGGGGGAGGGTGATTTACTTTTTTGCTCATAACTTGAGAACCGCTCATCCGATCTTCATCATAATCGATGCCAACTGCTAATTACCAACTATTTTTAGAAGGTACAAAACATCTATCTTCAAAACTGTAGGAGATATAACGTTTTTTTTATAATTGCGGAGGCGGAAGGGGGCGTGGCAAAAATTGAAAATAAACTGGATCTGCCTGCAGCTACATGAAACATTTGTCCCATACATGTCAAACCTCTATCTCTTACCATCTTAGATCTGTTTGTTCATACGGACGGTCGGACGGACAGACGGACATGGCTATATCGACTCGGCTGTTAATGCTGATCAAGAATATATATGGGTGATTCCATGAAAAATCGCCCACTGGGATTTTTTTTGGATCGAAATAATTTTTTTCGTATTCTTGTTGTAAAAAAGTTATATATTTTTTTTTTTTTTGCGAAATACACTTAATTCGCGGACAAAGTCGATTTGAAAATTTACATATTTAAAAAATTTAATTATTTTCAATTGCTTGCTATCCAAAGCCATTGGTAATAAAAATATTTAAAAAATCTGAAAATTAACATCTGAATCCAAACTTTCAAAAAACGCACACTTAAAAATTTTTAAAATTTTCTTTGGTCTTTAAATCGCGGAAATAAGTAAACAAAAATTAATTGCCGCTAACGGGATTTTTTTTTTGTCTTCATTTTTTTCTCAAAATTTGGCCTTGTATCCAGTAATTTACTGTATTAAGCTGTAAATGGGCAATCAAATAGTTCCAGAGTTATGGCCATTTTTCATTTATTTAAATTAATTTTCTGTAACAATATCAGATTTAGTATGTTTAATTTTAAGAGGGTAATATTTTTGTGGTCGAATATAGTGAAGTCTATCATCATAAAAATTATTTTAACAGATCGGCGGAGTGGCTTTTCCATGCAACGGTAAAGGGCCTTGCGATGGAGCTGGATAAACACTAAAAAGAATGGCTAGAAGGGCAAGCCTTTAAATGATTACCGATAAACAGATTACCCCAGCCCTGGAACTTTATGAATGGGTCAACGAATTTTTACCAAACATCACAGTAAGATACAGAAACATAAATCTCTAAACTAGGGCCACAGAATTATTAAAATTACGATTTTCGAAATGCAAAACTATACATGGGACACTCTATTCAACCACAAAATAAATATCTTCTTATCTCTTCATCTGATATTGTTAGTTCCTAAATAAAGTGAATTTTAAAAAATGAAAAATGGCCGTAACTCCGGAACTATTGGATTGCCCATTTACAGCTTAATACAGTAAATTACTGGATACAAGACCAAATTTTGAGAAAAAAATGAAGACAAAAAAAAAATCCCGTTAGCGGCAATTAATTTTTGTTTACTTATTTTCGCGATTTAAAGACCAAAGAAAATTTTAAAAATTTTTAAGTGTGCGTTTTTTGAAAGTTTGGATTCAGATGTTAATTTTCAGATTTTTTAAATATTTTTATTACCAATGGCTTTGGATAGCAAGCAATTGAAAATAATTAAATTTTTTAAATATGTAAATTTTCAAATCGACTTTGTCCGCGAATTAAGTGTATTTCGCCAAAACGCTGAAAATACGTATATACTATTTTACCACAAGGAATACGAAAAAATTATTTCGATCCAAAAAATCCCAGTGGGCGATTTTTCATGGAATCACCCATATACTTGATTTCTTCTCCCTGTTACAAACTTTTGCACAAACTTAATTGTTCTATGTATCTTTGGTACAGAGTATAAAAAACGCCATGCTAGTTCGAAAAAAAAACTCTCCTGCAAAATTCGTTTTTGGCACTTACAATATTTCGCATTATCGGAACAGCTCGCTGATGTAACGTCCTATTATTTTCAAATTGTCCATCAATATCGCGTAAATTGAAAGATCGAAATAATTTTTGAACAAATCTCGTAATTTTGTTTAGAGCAACAGTGGATTGCAGCTAAAGAAGTAAGTACTTCTTCTACTCGATATTTCACAACCTAGAATGTTTGATTTTCGGGGTCAAGTTAATAATGTTAAATTATCTTCTTGTTGAACTAAGTTTGGAATGCAAAAGTACATATTTTATTGACTGAGTCGCATTTTCGCTTCGAAATTTTTGTTTATGAAGTACATATGCTTTGAAACAATTACGAAGAAAGCTTCAAGAAGCCGAATCAAATTTCAAACGGAACAGAACCTTTTACTAAAACAAAAGTCAGAGGCGGTGCCAGGACTGGAACCGATCCTGTTTCCAAGTGTATATTCATAAAGAATGCTTAAAATATGTTATTGCACGCATTTTGTAGCATTTTTTATGCTCGGTAGGTACACAGTAGAGCCCTGAGTAGAGAATTGAATCAAAGTTTGTTTCTGAATTTAACTATCTATTTACGAACTTCTACTCATAGCTCACAAATTATAGATTCATTGAATTATAGCTAATGGCTCCCAACACGCCACGTTTGAAATGATTCATCTCAGATTATGAAGCAAATAGTAATAGAAATAGTAATAAGTAAAGTAATAGTAATAAACGATAGTGCCCAAAAAGATACTATACGGGGGTGCCACAGAAATCTCTAGAGATTTTGCCGACGGTTGATTTATAAATCTCTCGAAAAATTCGTTGGTGCCACAGAACTTCTAGAAATTTCATTTTCTAATTAGAAAATCTAGTTAGAATACCTGATGTTCCAATTGATGTCCCATCTCTAAATACAGGGCTAAATCTCTCGCCAAAAAATTTCCCCTATTTTAGTTGTGGGTTAATTTGATTATTAACTGAAATTTTTTGATTGTGCTATATGTTTTATGATGCATTTTTAAATAATAATTCAAATTTAAGTCATTTCTCCATAAATATAATGCAAAATTTAAAAATTTGTTGGCACCAATCATGATGAATAAGTTTCCATCCCTTAATCCGCTAGCTGTCATGTAGTGGGCGCCACATCGACAGAGGGAGGTAATGAGAAAAGAGCTTTTCAAAATGTCCTAACAAAACATGAGAGGTTAAAAACCAACCAAAAGAAACTTCTGTGGCACCTAAGAATTGGAATTCGCTTGGAAGAGGTTTCTGTGGCACCCCCGATAGTGCCAAAAAGATACTTTACAGTGCCAGTAGGAAATCATTGTGGTTAGAGCGAGACGGCTATATTTCCAAATGTATCGTGGACTTTGGTCCGTTAAAATGGTGGGAAACCAATAAGGACCAGTTTTCACTACTATATATAGCAAGCTGCAAAACTAGAGCCCCTTGTGCATTTCACACACTTCACACACTTCTCACTTCAGAAAATAGGTCCGCAATAACCTCCTGGTCAAATATAATGTTTTTAAATGATAAGTTAAAAAATAAAATAATAAAACATCTTTAATTATTGTTGTGTGTATATTTATGCTAACGGAAATGTGATAACGGCCTGTTGGTCGCCTTCTTCTTATACGCCTTTCAAGCCGTCTCCGTGTCTTGTATGTCACCAGCTCTTTTTTGAGAAGATTTGTATGAGCCTGTAGTCGATCTCTATAAATAAATACTAGGAAAAAAAAAATTATGCGAAAGATGTTGTTCTGTATCGGACCGACAGCTTTAATGAAGATGTCGCAGGCAGTACCCCAGAGGTAGATAGTTGTGGTTTGAGTTAAGAATTTGATGCTGTGCCGAGAATTGGATTGATGTATAAATCGAATGGATAGATGAGAGCTCATGACGTTCTGACAAGATAAAACTTTCTTTCCCGCTCTCATATCTAATTTAGGAATTTTATTTAATAGAGATATAAATTGGAATTGTAATGTAAGGCTGGCCAAATGGAGAACTCCGAAAATGAGCTTTTGTTGGTGCGCACGACAAGTTAAACTTATTATTTAAGAAAAACGAATGTTTTACAACCGGCCAGCATTAAGTACCTCTAGAAAAAACTATTTCCACATTTGCCTGTTAATCTCATAAAGTCTCATGGACCATCAACTGGGTTATAAATTTGAAACTAAAACACTAAAAACGCCTTTGGCTACGCAATTTGATCTGGCATAATGTGGGTCAGTTTTTGGTGTTTTGAACTAGGAGTCGTCACAAGTGGCTGCGGTCGCTGCCCTTGCATGCCATGCCACCACAAGTGCTGCCCAGGGTCAATGAGGGGGCGCCTTTCACAGCAACAACCATACACACACACGTATTCATCTATTCTCGTTAAAAGTGCCGTTTAAGTGCAGGCCAACTAATTAGCAATTTATGGTTTAACGCAGACACGCTTGGCAAACGGTTGCGAAGTAATTAAAAGACGCCAGACAGTTAGGAGCCGTTGACCTTGGCCAAAGGTAAGGGGTTATTCTGCTCCTGTTGCTGCACTTCCGCAATGGAAATGGCAGCTAACGGCGCGGCGCAATGAAAGTAAATCAGCAAACGGACCGACTTCTTTCACAACAACAACTGAGAGTGTGTGGCTGGCTACCAGTTGGCTCTTCTTTGGCTCAACTTCTAGGCAACTGGATGGAAACTTTATAAAGATCCGCACCAGCCGCGCTTCGCTTCACACCTAAACGTAACGCGAAGCTCTGCAAACCAGCGTCCACAAAGGCGCAGCGGCACTCGGAACTCCCAACACTCGACACTCGAGAGGGGCTATTATGTAAGATTAGGCAATCTGCAGTACGGGCCACCTCTGCGGTTGATTCTATTTGGCAAGTTGCACTTGAGTGATTTTTCGGGCTTCCAAAAAACGGAAAACCAAACAAAACTTTAACAGACGTGTAACATGTAAAGCAAATGCAGATAAATGGCATAAATGGCGTAGAAAAATCGCGCAATATTCCAAATTCGTCAGCGTTTTTTTTCGCCTTTTTTCGGCACGGCTCGTCAACTTTTATGGCGGGGAGGATTTTTTTAAAAAATGGGCCAAGTTTTTTTTGATGTCAGTTGGTCAAAGTGCGTGAACATTTCTTTTAAGGTGTAATAACCAAACGAGCCACAGATTGGATTAGGTCAGTAATTTGGCTGAGCCCTTGAGTGACAGTGAAGTTATTTACAAATAGTTAACCATTAAAGGAAAAAGGTCACTTAAGGAATTTTACAAAGGGTGAGTACTTTTTTGATATCTTAACGTCGAGATGCCTTAGAAATAACTCTGTTATCTGATGTAAGAAAAATTTACTTTTGTACTTAAACTTTTATTAAACAATAGTTTCAAACAATAAAGCATTAAGGGCCGATCTGTTACATAAATTAACAAATAACAGTGTAAAATCGATGACTATCTGACACATAGCCGCTGTCTGGGAGAACAGAAATTGGCCCTTAATCATTTTCAGTTAAAAATTACCTGGATGAAGCTCATTTCTAGAAAACTTAACAGAGATTTGATTGTGTGTTGAATGTTTTAATCTGTGCGTGCATTTTGAACAAAGACTTGATTCCGATTTAGATTTGGAAAAGAATAAAGTTTAGAGTTTACCCCGAACACCAGTGGATTTGTTTTAAGTTCTAAGTTCCGAAATCGACATCAAAAGCTGTGCTGAAGAGTCACCAAAATAAATGCTAAAAATTATAAATTAAATATTATACCTACTAATACTAGCTATATCAGAGCGCTTTGCTACTCCCCATTAGTATTTTAAATGCAATCATCGAATCTATTAAATCTTCATGATATTCCAAAGTCAATTATTTGGACCGTTTGATCTACACCTCATATTTGTAACCGTCTTCTTGACAATATTACCGACAACACCACCACTCATTTCTTTTTAAACTGTAATAAATTTTAAGATACTGTAGCGAACTAGGGTCTGATTCCGGGAACCGGATTCGATACTCAGGAAAAACGTTACTGAGTTATCAATCAACGATGACAGGCGAGTTATATCGCTTTCTCTAGTTTTTTTTGTCCAGCAAGCAGACACGTTTTCTAACCTAATTGTCCAATTAATAAGCTAATAAATAAATGAATTGTCAACTGACATGACGCTACAGGCTTATTATTTCTTCCTTTCCTAAACAGTTTGCATTTTGCTACTTAGCAAGCAACTAGGGCCATCGTCGAGTGGACATGGATCAAATCATGCTTCTTACGATTAAAATCTTGAAAATTTCGCGTCTTTTTTATTTTATTAATACTATAGAGGTTTAAAATATATTTTACTATATATTACCATTCCTACCAAATATACACAAAAAGTTGTATAAAAATCGCTAAATCCGTTTCGGAAAAGCGCGAACACAAGCACCGTGACACGAGACATTTATATATTTGCTTGGACATTCTTAAAACCGAATTATGTCTTTTATTGAAAATGAATAAAATATAATTTCTACAAAAATTGTTTTTGTTCGACTTCAACCTTTAATAGTTCATATGAATTAAAGTATATTTAATTATGTTTAAAATAATATATTCGAATGAAATATTAAATAATTTAAATACTTTTTAAAGGGCTTTGTTAAATAAAATGATAGTGCTGGTGGCAACTCTCGTCGCTGTCGATATACATAAACAGGGCTTGCAGCTAAGTGTTCGGAACCAATTTCAAAAATTGGAAACGTTCAAAGTCGAAATCAGCCATAAGTATAAAGTTCGTTTTTGTTTTGTTTTTACTTTTTGAAAACGTTTGGAATTCGGAACAGGCCGCTATTATTATTCTCTGTCGTTCAGATTCCGCACATCCAAAAAACCATGCAAACCCCCAGACAACCTAGATTCATAGAAAAAGATTTATTTTATTTAAAATTGATTTTTAACACAAACTCATCCCGAAATTAATTTTTTCATTCAGAAAAATGATTTGGTAACTAGAGGGTTAAGATACAAGCTAAAGTTTTTGGAAGTCTATCCCACTCTTATGGGTAAGACTCGAAGATTCTTCTCGACTTAGAATTGAAAGGGTTTAAATTATATTTGGTTTATTTTTCCATCTTAGTGGTACAAGTAATTAAATACTTATTTTTATAACACTAATCACAACGATTCACAATTACAAAGCTTTAGTTTTAGTTATTAACAATGGTTGTACAAACAGTGAATTTTTTAATCAGTTCAGTTACTTAAGATAAAGACAGATTATGTTGTATGTTAGATTAAATACTATTAATACTATTAATTTAATTTTGTTTAGTTTGAAATATGTTGTTGTTGTTCTTGTAAGTGGTTTGTGAGTTTTTCCCTAAATGTCTGTGCATTCCTAATTGTCTTAAGGTCATGTGGAAGAAGATTCCAAATAAATTCCTCAAAAGGTTCGGTCCAAAAATTCAAACATATTTTATCGATCTTCGGTTCCATTGTGGAATTAAAAATAAAAAAATTTTAAAAAAATAATCCCAAATGGTAATGAAAACTCATAGTCGCGGATATTATAGACCCGATCAGAAATAGATTGATTTGATACGACTTTTTTTAGTCCTAAAAAGATTAAGTTTATTCCGTGTTAATCTTCTAACGATTGAACTAAGTAAACAAAATGAGAGCACACTTTAATCCCAAAGCAAAATCATTTTAGGGTTGTTCAAGATAATTCGAGCTCGATATGTGTTGATTTGATCCCAGGAAAGATCTCTGTCTTTTCTCCCCTGACATCTTTATACACTTAAAGACCTTCAGAAATGTTTTGTTTATTTAATACTTCTGATAAACTGGGTTTCAGACCCACGACTTCTTGGGCCACTTTTTAAAATCTTGATTTGTGTAGAATATCCTGTAAGTAGAGATTACATTTTCAAACTCAGGCCCAACATTTATTCCAGCAATTTATTTCGACGGTTTTATTCTGAGTATTATTATTGTTTTACTTCTTCCCCTCTTTCCTTCTTTCAAGCAAGCGATTTTTTAAAAACTTTAATAAATTTTGCTGTTTTGGAGAAACTATTTCACATAGGATAATATTTAAGTCGAATAGGAAAAGTATCCCATTAACCCTATGACTTAGGATGAGTTCGGGGTTCCTTACCTTATCAATTCTTTGGTTTTGGTTCGTATCTTAGTGCATCGCTTATTATATTGTTGATCTTTACATTTGGTTTTCGTTTTTTATACATAAGAACTATTACATTTCAGAAACGTAAGACCAACGTGTATTGGATTTTCCGTCCTTAGGACCTACAACTCTGACAATCTGACTGCCAAATCTTGATTTTTTTTTTAATTAAGGAATTTTAAAGTTGGATTTTGAGCCGAATCTCATTTCAAGCAGAGAGTTCCGATTCGGGATTTTGAGGTCATGCACTCAGAAGGTTCGGATCTTTAAATATACAAATAATATCATCAGATCTCCTTTTGATATCGAATATTGCATACTAAAAACTTATGCTCTTGCCTTGCACATGGGTTCAACTTCCCATATCAAGCACCCCCAACTGTCAACGACTACAAGCAGTTCATGTCAAACGCAAGTGCTGTAGCCCATAACCAAAATAAACCGTTAACATTTCCAATTAATGTTCAGCCGCAACATTGCAGGCCAAAGTGAGGCAAAGAAAACGGCTCAAGGTCAGTCATCTAACAATTAAATATAATTATAAAGCAAAGTGGAGGAGCAGCAAAAGGCAAAGCGTGGTAGCCGTTAAAGAACAACAACTAAAAAATGTAATGAAAGCCAAAAACCGAAACCAAAAAACCAAAGCCAAGCGCCTGCTATTGCATAATACACCACCGCACAAAACAAAACAAACAACAAGAAGTTGAAGAATAATTATAACAACAATTAAGCAAACGGCGTGCGTTTTTACAGCTAAGCGTTCAACCAGCCAGGCACTGCTGTGTGGCGTGGGCGGAGGAGCGGTGGGTGCGGTGGGTGTCAGTGCGGCTTGAAGACGCATCATTCATTAAAATGTAATCTAAGTCTGAGCCCAGACGAATCTGCTCGGCGGAGATCTGGCAGGTTTTATAATTAAAACATCGCAACAGCTGACAGTTTTATGCCTTTGACCTTAACGCCTGACTGACTGGCAGCAGCTGCAGCAGTAGCTTTGTCAAGCTGTCATGGTTCTAAGCTACCAATGCGACACTGCCGGTGTCTTCCATAAGTAGCTGATTATGATACTTATACACTGACGACAAAGCATATACGCATATTGCTGGAAATCAGCAGAGAGCAGGAAGGAAGGATTTTAATTTAATAAGCGAAATATATATTATTTTTAGCGTCCGAGAAGCGTTAGGAAGCGCAACAGTTGAGGAAAGAGGAACTGTTCGTAGACTAACTGATAGATCTCTGACATGGCGACGGTTATATAAAAGGAAAGCTAAGGCAAATGTATACGTTCCCCAAAAGTAAAGGCTAAGAAAGTTCAACCTCAATTTACTAAAACTGCAGACGACAAATCCAACCATTAGCCTGCCCTATTTAGTTAGATAAGATTAGGCTCAGAATTTATAATGAACGATTTAGTCTATAGATTCACCACAAAATGAATTATGTAATATAATTTTTAGGGTAACATTTTTTTTAAATTTTTTAAGATCAATATTTTGCTAAAGCTTTCCTAAAACTGTATAGAATTTTTAATGCAATATCAGGAAACAGAACTAATAAATAGAACTACAAAGCATTGGGCGTAATCAGCAGATAATTTCGTTTTACGATTTATGATTACCGATTTTACCTGCTGAATACAGTGATTGCTGATTTGGATTTGAAAATTTGACAATCATGTTTGCTGAATAGAAATCGAAAAACGAATGATTGCTTAACGATCAACCTTCCTTTGTTCAGACATTCATATGAAATTTCCAATTTAATAAATCCAGAAATATTGGAGATTTTGTGTTAGTGATTTTCATTGTTAAAAACCTAAAGTCTGCAATCAAATCTATTCAGCAGAGACTCATCAGTAATCGCAAATCCTAAATCGGTAATCGCTCTTCGGAATTATCTGCTGAAAACGCTGAAAACGCCACGTTGTCCGCGTCCAAGATTTTAAGACATTGTAGCTGGTAAAATATACTAAAATTCTGCGTGGTAAATGCAGTGGCCTGTACACTTGTTTAACTTTTTTCCATCCCGTCCTAAAGGACCCAACAACATTTTCAGGTATAGCGAAATTGCCTTCCCGCGATTATTTCTAATAAATATATGAAGATTGTGTATTTCACAGCAGCATCAGCGCTGCTCTCATCACTCTCTCCCATCGCCCTCTCTCTCTTCCACCGCTCTCCACTCTTTGCCCTTCCCCTAATTCCGTTTACTCTCAAGCTTAATCTCTCTCGCGCTTTTAGCAAAACACATAAACACTTTGTTACCCACAAAAAATATCATGATAAATGCCCTTCAAAGTATGCAAACTTTATTTATTAAACATTTATATACTTAAACCAAATAATAGATAGTAAAATATTGCAGCGTCATAAATATTCCAAATTTGTAATTTACGTAGACTTACAAAATAATAAGCGCAATGTCAAATATAAAATATAATTTTGATCAATTTTAAATATTACTTTTCATAGCAATTTTGCAGGGCAAATATCATGATATTTATTTTATGCATAAACAGGGCATGTGTGAGTGTGAGTCGTTCACTCTTATGCTCACTCTCTCTCACGCTCTTAGCAAAACAGCTTAGTCCACAATAATGCCTCACTCTTTAGGTTCGGGTTCACGGAGCGGGTTCACAATATGGCTTATCGGGCTCTGTCAACCCGAACTGGGGTTCAGGAATAAGATTGTAAACATGTACGTAAATTGAAACAAACAAAATAGAAAGAAAGCTTCTTGTGTCAGATAAGCTCACAATTTGCTCTGATTTTAAGTTTTAAGTTTTTGTAATCTGTGGCTTATATAAAATATGCGAAATCGGCCTTAAAACGTTTTATTCATATATATAAGTTAAGAGGCTTGATAAACCAGAAAGAAGGATGGTCTGTATAGCTGTTTCAAGAACCTCCCGGTTCTATTATAAGCAGGCTTTGCCTATCTTCTGCGAGTTGGAAGAGTCCATTGCTTTGACGGTTTGGGAATTCCAAAAGCAGCACAAGTCAAAACCTGACAACAACTTTCAACGCTAAATTGACAGACAAGACTTTGTGTATGTGTGTGCACCCATTTCGGCCCTTCTGAATTAGTAGGGGAAAATTTGATGCTCTTATCTCGAATAGAGAGAAATGGGGTTTTGAAGTTAAGAGCCAAAAAACGTAGTCGGTTAAACATTGAACATTTCCGACCCCGCATGATTTGATCAAAATCGAAAAAAGGCCTACTTAACTTCCTATTTTCCGTATTCGTTGTATAAATGGATAAGTTTGGTCAACTTGTGGAACTATCTTGATTTTTTCAAGCTAAACTCAAAAAATTTGTTTGTTGTTTAAAAAAAATTTAGGTATTTTGGGAGCTTAATTCTTAACTTTCTTTAAGCTCTTAGTTTAACTTCCCAAAAGTATTTTTAATCTTGATTTCGATAATCCGGCTCGAATGAACGGATTCCGTACTGGCCTGACTTATTGCGTATTTAAGATTAAGAGTCACCCTTATAACACCCTTAATAACAGTTCTAAATACCTTTTGAGTTAAGCGTATTCAAGCTTCGTTGCTTCCAGCTCATCACATGTTTTGTTTTCATATTGGCCACAATTAATTTATGAACCACAAACTTCCTTCCTGTCTTTGCGCATTTGGTGTAACTATTGCATATACCACAGCAACACACGTATCACACAACATATCACACAACATATCACACAACACTTGAGTGACCACTAGCAAGGTCATTCGCAGCCACGTAGTTGGTTAGCCCTGAGGTTGATTATGATTCTGATTATGTACAATATATTGACTGCTAACATATCATTCCAGTTGCCAGTTGTTCTCGGAACCTGAAGATGGCAGGGAGATTTGCCAGTTCAATGCTGCTGCTGCTGCCGCTGATGTTGCCGCTGCTGCTGGTAAGGAGGAACCTTTCACTGTTGCCCAAGCTCGAGTTTAATCATTGCCCAAGTCTGAGAACAAAGCAATCTAATCTATTAAACAGTTAAAATCGCATTCTTAACATGAACTTCCTGATTATGGCAAGCGAAACAAAAGCAAGGGGCACATGAACCGTAACCAATAGTTGGCCAATCTGTTTAGTCTAACGGATATGCGCTGCCATATTGCGTAGCATCCCAGAGAGGAAGAAGAAGTAGTTGTAGAAGAAGGGGCAAAATTATGCAGCAGTTTTGTTTGGTTCATAAAAGCGAACGACTTGAGCGATTTATCACACGCATTTTGTTGTCTTTCTAGCCCCACAGCCAATGTCTGGAGCTGAGCACCACAGATTATGCCATAGTGGCCACCACTACATCAGCGCCGCCTTCAATCAATCCCCCCTTAATGCGCAAGGGTCGAGTGCAAACCACCACGCCTACACCGCGCAACAGTCGACGTCCTTTGGCCCCCAGTAAGGCTGAGAGCGAGCAACAGGATCTGGTGGCTCTTTCCTCCAAGTCTTATATCTCAGGACCCACCACACAAACACCCTCCAAGCTGTCCAAGCGTGCCGGCCTGACGGGACCCAAAAAGTTTCCCAAAGATGTGCGCAATCGCAGCAGCTCGGCAGTGGATCGCAACAAATTGCAACATGATGTGGTAGATAGACTAAAGATGATCGAAAAGATCAGCTATAATTATATGTGTGGTATTTCCAGCCTGATCATGTGCCCGATTCCTCGGGATATATACCCCAACGCATAGGCCATCCTGTACACTTGGAGTATGGCTCAACGGGTGTGGATTCAAGTGGTGCTCCCAGTGGTAGTGGAGGCTATCATGTGGCACCCTATGATGGTAACAAATGGCATGAGGAATACTGGGATCAGGACTATGCCGGTCATCAATACTCACACAATAGCACCAGAGTGCAACGTGAGTAAAACAATGTGGAAAACTAATTTATTTTAAGACCAGCATCATCATCAGTATGGTTCAGTAATAGTTTGAGTTTAAAGAAGAGCCACAAATATTCTAGAACACATCCCCGCCCTCCATTTTCAGACTTTGCTAGTAAATTGAAGCATAGTTTTTCCATTTATTTGCCCTAAAGTGTTTCTAAACGGAATTTTATTCAGATCGGCTAGCCTTCAACCTTTCCCCCGCAACCCATTATCCCTTTTTGGGGATGAGTTTTTAAGACTAAAGAATTTGTGTTCCCTTTTATATGACGCATAGAGCTAACAAATCGACTTGCAAGTCAATAGGGTGAAAAATAGTTTTTTGCATGCTGAATTTTCCGGTTATTTTCACATATGGGCATTTCCAAAAAAAGGTCCTCCGAGACCCACAAAATAAATGTTCTTGAAAAATTTGTACCTTATCATTTTATTGTTCAGAATCATTTAAATTCAACTAACTTAAGTCATTTAAACATATATTAATTTCCCATGATTTAATAAGTTGCACAAGTGTTTTTTCTCCATCTGTGACATTTTTATTTGGTTGCCCTTTTTACTTTTACCTTCGGTAAGATAGTTTAAACATTATAAAGAGTGACAGAGAGACAAAAAACGATCTTAAAAAAATGCAAAGAGTACAATGCAATCTCGATTAACTGTTCATTTTTAGCTGGCTTTTGTTCACTTTACAATGTCACGTTCGACATTGAAAATTATCATTTGTTATCAGTGTGTCGCAAATCAAAGAAGTAAGTGCGCCGAAAATTTACCACAAACAGAGTTTAAAGTAATTACAATTGGAATATAAATTTTTTGTATGTTTTTAAGCCGTTCAAATTGGGTCACGTTCGACATAGTATGTGTGAAATTTTATAACTAAATATAGTTTTTTCTTATCAATGTTTTTTATGGGCATCAAAAGCGCTGAGACAATTCTTAGAGGATTCTTTCAGTAGGCTCAAGTCGTTCAGGGAAAGTTATGGATTATGTCCCAAGACTGTGAAGCTTTTTAACTCGGTTCAAAGGAAGTTTAAATTTATATGTAAATAATAATTTAGGCTTTTAACTTAAAATTAGAATTATATGTTGGAAATAGAAATTAATTGTTTTTCCGGTTTGAAGCCCGATACAACCGGTTTAAAAGGGATGAAGAGCCTGATATCGAAAATGATCTAAACTGTGAACTTGAAAAGTGGCTATTGAGCTATTGAGCTATACATTTTTCGGCTTAAATCCGAAATCGAACATTGTTTCAATATTGTGAAAGAAACATATACAGGGGTGTCACAGAAATCTCTAGAGATTTTCGTGTAAACGATTGCACTTCGAACAAATCAGGGACTAGTTTATTTGCGAAGTGCCAAGAATCAGACCGCCTACTAGATTACGTGGATGGAAAACCGTACGCTTCAAATCTACTTGACTTTGAGCAGGCGGTTTCAAATCTCTCAACTTTTGACATCTAATCTAGTAGCCGGGCATATTTTAGCCCCATAACATATTATATAAATTCAAACAATTTTGATATAAAATGTTGACGTTTATACGAAAACCTCTAGAGATTTCTGTGACACACCCGATAAACAGAATTCTAAGGACCCAAGCGACTCATGCAATTTTACCCCTTGATTCATACTGGGAACAAATGTCACGTTCGACATGTCATGTATCAAAAGAGATAAATATTTATTTTAAAACGAGAGCGTAAGTTAAAGTCGGCTCTAACCGACTTCGATATACCCGTTACTCATGAAAAAAACATGTTTAACAGTGTTCCTGCGTTCCCTAGGGTGAACATCCAAAAAGTATGCAACATTTTTTTTGGGTGGGTAGCGGGGGGGCTTGGTTTACTTTTTTGCTCATAACTTGAGAACCGTTCATCCGATCTTTATCATATTCGGCAAATCGATTCATTTTGCTAATTACTAACTATCTCTATAAGGTACGAATCACCTATCTTCAAAACTGTAGGAGATATGACGTTTTTTCAAAATTGCGGGGGCGGGAGGAAGCGTGGCCTAAATTTGAAATAAACTTGATCTGCGTGCAGATAAAAGAAGCATTTGTCCCATACATGTCAAACCTCTATCTCTTACCATCTCTGAGATCTAGGTGTTCATACAGACAGACGGACGGACGGACAGACGGACATGTCTATATCGACTCGGATGTTGATGCTGATCAAGAATATATATACTTTATATGGTCGGAAATGATTCCTTCTGCCTGTTACATACATTTGCACGACTTTAGTATACCCTTTTTACTCTACGAGTAACGGGTATAAAAACTATTTGAGGACAAGACCACATACAAGAAAGTACGTAAGGATCCAACACAGACTCTTATAAAGAAAAATAACATATAGTAAACCATCTATACAAGCAAAACCATATTGACGCTAAACTAAAAATGGGACTGTACTGTTCTGGAGGACACGCACCAAGAATTATCCCAAAATATTATTACAAAATATTGGACGATACAAAGGAAGAACTGGACAAACAAAATATACCTTTAAGACACCTATATAATTATGTGGATGATATATTTTGCGTAATAAAAAAGGAGGAACAAGAGAAGATATTGGAGACGTTAAACAAACAACATCCAAGAACACAATTCACAATAGAATTAGAGAAAAACCAGACAATACAATATTTAGACACCGAGATAAAAAGAGAAGAAGGGAAGCTATTATTTAAATGGTACACAAAGGACACAGCATCAGGACGCATAATGAATTTTCACTCGCATCAACCACTATCCCAAAAATTAAACACTGCCATAAATTTAATATCCAAAGCATACATGCTAAGCGACCAAAGATATAGACCGGAAATATACATTACATTAAGGAAAATACTTTTCAAAAATAACTTTCCAGGACATCTGGAACAACAAAGATACAATTTACATAAGCGTACCGTACGTGGACAAAATAACAAATTAACACTTAATTACTAAAATTATCCCAAACAAACATTCAAACATAACGTTCGCTTACAAAGCTCATACAAATACAAGGAGACTCTTCACAAACACTAATGAAAGCGCGACAAGCCGCTGAAACGCGTAGGAGAAGAAGAAGAGATAAAATATGAATTTTTATTTCTGATGGAGAACAACGGCCATTGCAACCCATATACCTAACACAACAATTATACAAATTGGCCTACCACAATTCACAAAAGAAAGTTACTTTCCACGCCCTGTCAGAAGTGACGTTATCTATTGGTCAGTTTTCAAATCTCTCGGTGTTCACTACAAGAAGTGGTACCATCTATTGTGTAGCAGCGCTGTTTTCAGTTGTAACTGCAGGTACAGAATATGTTGCAGTCGGGCTTGACCCCATTGCTTAGTTGATTATCTAAGAGATTTGACGACATAGTCCCGCCAGCGAAATACTGTCGCTAAGCCTTGACTTAAACTAAATTTATTTCCAAATATTTTCAGACATTGAAGCGGAATGTCAGGATGATTACATGAAGATACGCATTGGATTCAATGGCTCCTTTAGCGGTTTGCTGTACTCAGCGGGTTATGCCTATGATCCGGATTGCATGTATATCAATGGCTCAGGTCGTGATTATTATGAGTTCTACATTCAATTGAATCGTTGTGGTACTCTGGGCAAGAATTCATTACAGGAGGAAAATCGCAAGAATCCCACTGTAAGTTAACCTAAACTTGGTACCATTCTAAAACTAACTTCTTCTGTCTTCTTAGAACTTTATGTGGAACACGGTGACAGTGCAGTATAATCCTTTGATTGAAGAGGAATACGATGAACATTTTAAGGTCACCTGCGAGTATGGCTATGATTTTTGGAAAACTGTAACCTTTCCCTT
Organism: Lordiphosa clarofinis; assembly: GCA_018904275.1. Lineage (NCBI taxonomy): Eukaryota > Metazoa > Arthropoda > Insecta > Diptera > Drosophilidae > Lordiphosa > Lordiphosa clarofinis. Next base: position 1,558,966 of record JAEIGQ010000026.1, read on the forward strand.
TTTAGACGTGGAGTAAGTCTCAAATAATTTTGTATGTGATCTTAGACTGAATTTTTGCTTCTTCTCTTAGAGTGGCCACTGGCAATCCGGTGGTCTTTACCCTAAGTCCACCCGAGTGCTATATGGAAATCCAAAATGGTTATGGCATAGGTGGACCCAGAGTGACGGGGCCAGTGCGTGTGGGTGATCCCTTAACTTTAATCATTTACATGCGCAGCAAATATGGTTGGTTTTAACCTTGGATCTGATGATTTCCTACTGATTAGTGATCACTTTGTTCTATAGATGGCTTTGACATTGTGGTGAATGATTGCTATGCCCACAATGGTGCCAACAAGCGCATACAGCTCATCGATCAGCATGGTTGTCCGGTGGATGATAAGCTTATATCACGCTTCAGAGGTTCCTGGTCCGATTCGGGTATATATGAGACGCAGGTGTATGCCTATATGAAAACATTTCGATTCACGGGCTCACCTGCTTTGTACATTGAGTGCGATGTGCGCATGTGTCATGGACGTTGTCCTGTAAGTTAAACGTAATCCTTTTTATTTATATTGCTTAATATGGTCTTTCTTCTCCAGAGCCAGCCCTGCCACTGGCGCAATCTCAAGGCTGTGACCAAGCGTGACACCTCCAATATAACAGCCACCAATATTTCAGTACCACCTCTGGCGGATTCTCAGGAGGATACCTCAAGCACCACCGATAGCCCTGCTCAGGCTTCGCTTTCAGAGAATGTGAATCTCTTTCAATCGTTGCGTGTCCTACAGGAGGGCGAAACTGATGGAGATGATGTTTATGCTCATCGACAGTCTAAGCCACAGTCATCACACCAGACCTGCCTGAAGACCTCCACATTTTCCGCTTTAACAGCCAGTTGCTCCGCTTTGCTTTGTATACTAACTGTCACTTTATCTATTGCCTGTTCCCGTCTGAAACGACGACGCAAGGAATCCACGCTCTACGATTCCTACATAGCGCACAAGGGGCAAATCGATTGATGGGCAGTTGAAGGAGGAGGAGTAGGATTTGTGACGTGTTGTAAATAGCTTAAAATTTAGCTTTAGTTAGATTAGTCATAAGTTTCTGTGTAGTTGTATAGGTTCAGCGTTTATGTATAAGTTGGCCACATTCTTTTCTTGGGATTATTTATATTTATTTGTCCCATTCCAAAACGGATGAAGTAAACTAAAGTATTTCTCAAATTTTAATGAAGTGTCCCTTTTTTTGGAGAGTTTTCGAAAGAAAGAAACGACTAGAGTCCACAAGTGAGCGCCTGCAAGGTACACCCCAGTTAAGAAAACTTATAGGGAGATCATGCAGAAAAATTACTTTATTACTGATCCCAAGTTTGTTTTTGAATAGACAAGCTAAAAAGACTCAGACCAAGTTTCAATTCAATCGGATGAAAAATAAAATATTTCCCATACAAACTTTTCCGCGCTTTTCCGGGTGGAATTATCCTAAGCCCCATCTTAGTATAAACTTTCACCAGATGTTATATCAGGCTTGCCATATTATTTGCATCTATTTGTTGGCATACTATAAATATCATTTTGGAATAGCCCTTATCGTCCACCAAAAAATCGATTTATCGATTAAATATTGACAACCCTAACCTAAGTAGCAGCTGAAAGCAGCGCTGTTGACCAACAGATGGCACCACTATTTGCCTCTAACAATGCGGAAGGTCTTGAAAACTGGCCAATAGATGGCCCCACTATTGAGACCCAGAAAGCGGGCTCTGCGTCATAACTTGAGTATCGATGAACCGATACGGATCGGTTTCCTTCGCCAATTCGATAAATAATCATGATTACCAAATATCTTTAAAAGTTGTGAAACATCTATTAAATCTTTTTAACTGTGAGAGATATGACCTTTTGTCCAAATTGGTTAACAAAAATATATAACAAACTTGATCTGAATGCAATTTTAAGAAGTTTAGGTCCCATACATATCAAACATCTAGCTCTAACCATCTCTGAGATCTCTTCATTCATTCGGACATGGCTATATCGACTCGACAGTTGATACTTATATACCTTATAAAATCGGAAATAATTCCTTCTCCCTTTTACATCCGTAAAGCTAACTTTGTCTGTGGCAAACTTTTAATACACTTGAGATAGCTCGCTTCAACGGATCGCGATTTCGATCAAATATCGCATAGCTGTCTTGCAATAGAAATAATGACCGAGTTAAAGAACGCAAAGTTTTGAAAGCAAGAAAGGTTACAGCGAAAAGAAGACTCTGTGCAAAATTTGAGCTCGAATGCTTCAAAACTGCAGGACTTCTTCGCGTAGAAATAGACAGATGGACAGACGATCGGCCGGACTATAATGAACTATAATGATGGTTCATCGATTACGATGGTTATCGATAGATAACTGGTAAGTTGCGAAATTTTTATCGAAAAATGTCTGGCAGGCATCGTTATCACGCGTCAGCAACTTTGTTAAGCTTTATCCAGCGCTAGTCAGTCCTCTAAACTAGCACCTCGATTTAATTGCACAAGAATTGATAATATTCAAATTATATTAAATTAAGTGAGTTACAGCAAATAATAACGTCAACTAAAATGGTGACCCCAAACGATTTCAACAACGATTTCAGCCGATGAGGTGGTTTTAGCTAAGCCTGCTCCAATCACAGTCGCAGTTCATTTAGCTCCAATCACAAATCCAGTTCCTCTATCAAGTCAGTAACAACTATCGATGCTCGATACTCCCGCTTTTTTATGCACATCTCTAAATCACACACACACACACTCTTATATCTTCGCCATTGTGCTACAGTCATTCTTACCGGCAACGCGCCTTCAAATAAACTGAACTAAAACCTAATCTGTATATTAAACTAAATAGTTACCGTGGCTTTACTAGCCACACCGTCTCAGATCCTGGAGCCCCCTGAAGATTGTGTGGTTTTGAAGACGAGCGTTATATTGGCGCTTTTACCATGAGAGGCTAAGCACCAAGTTCAAATGATAGAATTTTCTGAATCTGGAATTTAAAATTAAGTCATTTTTGCATGAAGCACTCAAAAAAAGAACGTAATTCATATTGGTTTTATGCGGGTAGTCTTATTGGTTCGTACCTTATTAATACAGACTTTGGTGAGGGCATAACCGTCAACGGCTACAGATAGAGAACCCTACTAGCAGAATTCTGACAACTAATCCGATATAAAAGAGGACGAAAGAACGGTACTACCGACCATCAAGCTGGCGCCACGATAGAAATTATGCTTATGCGATCTCCGATTGACGGCCGGGCAATAGACACCGTATGTACCTCGGACTAAAAAGGGTAACTCCTCGTATTACTTGTGCGCTTTAGACCTGGGAAATGATAAAACTAGCTAAAACGATGGCCAACAATATCCAGTTAGCTATTTGTCAATAAGAATTGAGCCGAGGCCAAGGGTAAGATGGTGGTTCCCAAGAATAAAATGCAATTGACTATGAACCTATGAACCAAACTTGGGCTGGATTAACCTCTCAAAAGTCCCTATACAAAAGGAAAATCGGTAATGTCGATAGAGTTCACTTTCTTTTACCTTAAGTAATGTTCGCAAGGAGGTTTTTAGATATTTGCGGGACATCCATCAATGTCTAAGAGAGTCAAATTTACACAAAACAGACAACTAGTGAAAAAACAATCTTTAGAGCTGTTGGCGGGTTAATAGTAAGAGTGTTGCACATAGCCTATAATTTCCCCCCAGGGAACGAAGACATTTTGCTATTAACGCATGCCGAAGCTGTGGAAAATAGAGCACAAAGCCTTTCAGTCGCTGGCTTATCCTCCAGCCCTAGCTCTAAAAATGGTTAAGCATACTTTATAAAGAAGTAGGTTCAACTACCCAGAGCTCCTTTAACATTAAAGTGGACAAGACGTATCTTAGCAAGAGATAAAAAGTACCTCAATCTATTTCCCCAAAAGAAACCGCACCCTTTCAGTTCCATTTCAATAATTAAAAATTTTTGTTAAAATATCTAACAAAGCAGGTCGATTTCTTTTATTTCCACACAGTACTTGACTGGACTGAATCTGTAGCGCCACCTACCCAAGCGGAATGCTTCGAAACAAGTTTAAATTTAAAACGCTCACATACTTTTAGGCTGTCACCTTAGCGGGCCATTTAAAATGGCTACCAATTACCGTTACATTTGCATTTCCATTAACATTGCTTTTGTGTTTATGCTGCCACATGCCACCAGCATAAGGAAGTCTCACCATAGACACTTTGACACACATTTCGCACTTCCTCATTGGCCCCCAAGTCAGCGCCTGTCCCTTGAGCATCAGCTGTCAGCTCATCATAGATTTATGCATTGTGCATTTTGTTTTCATTTTGTTAGTTTTTACATTTTTTGGGTTTTTGGTCGTGCGCTTTGCCGCATGATTTTCGCTTGTTGCCGCTGCTGACACAAATTTTGAGCTGCGGCGCGCCGCAAAAAAACATTGCCCAAAGTGTTAATATGGTTGAGGACTTTTAATATTATTGCCCAACTAACTGGCGACTGGCACTGGCACCACAGCATGTTGGTGGCTGCTAATTGTGCAATTTTCGGTGAGTCTGCTCATTTTGGGATGGTGCTTCTGGTGTTGATTCTTGAGTGTAAAAATTAACACGGAATCATTAGTGTGTGATTTGGCTTGGCAAAGAGTTCAGCTCAAATTGCCTTGGCTAATTAATTTTGTTTGCCTAGAGAAAACAGACGGACAAAACAATCCAAATGTTTATGATAAAGCCATCACAATTCCAACTTTTCGCACACTCAAAATTTGCACACAATGGGTTGGATTTTACGTATTTATGATTAATTGCAGTTTAAGTAAGCCCAAAATTAAGGGGAAATTGTTTTTGGGGCAAACACCAAAATGGCAAATACCAAAACGTGCTTGAGTTTCTAACAGTACCGGGCCACGCCTTGTTTTTATAAGCCAAAGATTACTCCATCTCTAGCACGTACTTAGCCAACCTTGCGATTCACCCAAAAGTGTTTCAATCAAATGCAGTCATCATAATAATTATATAAATTTTTTAAGAAATTAATCTCATGTAATTTTTGCGTTGGCGTAGCCATTGATACGTTGACTCGTTGATTCATTGATTTTTATCCATGTTGGTGACACCAAAAAGGCAACCAAATTGAGTTGGAGTTTTTTGTGCACTCTCAGTGGCGACCTTAGAGTTTTTGTCCCAGCCATAACCAAGTACCTAGCCAAGGCACAGTGGGCTAAGAGATATATTAACTTTAATACTATTTTTAGCATAAATAAAATTTGTTCTTATTTTTTTGAATATTTAAAAAAAAAATTTTATATATTTTTTTTAAACGAAAATAAAACGACTTTAATAATATTCAATGCGTAAGTTAAAGTCGGCTCTAACCGACTTCGGTGTACCCGTAACTCGTGAAAAAAACATGTTTAACAGTGTTCCTGCGTTCCTTAGGGTGAACATCCGAAAAGTATGCAACATTTTTTTACTCGGCTATTTATTCTTTTTTTGCTTATAACTTGAGAACCGCTCATCCGATCTTTATCATTTCTTTGGCAAATCAATACATATTACGAATGACTAACTTTCTCTAGAAGATACGAATCATCTATCTTCAAAACTGCGGGAGATATGACGTTTTCTCCAAATTCCGAGTGCGGGAGGAGGAGTGGCGAAAATTGAAAATATACTTCATCTACCTGCAAGTATAATAAGCATTTGTCCCATACATGTCAAACCTCTATCTCTTACCATCTCTGAGATCTAGGTGTTTATATATAGTTAACTATCCAGTCCAAATTGGTACCGAAAATATCCTTAGGATCATCAAAAACAATCCTTTTTTCTCAGTGTATTTTTGGCTAGCTCAACTAATTTATAAAATGCTGACGTTGGCCTGCACTGGGGTTTATCCAGCGAAGCAGACCAGCACTGACCTAATTCATCGACCACTGGGCTGAGACTGATAAGCTGTTTGCTCTCTTGACACCAGCTTCGGCATGCGTTCGGTTAATGACGGTTTGAATACCGAAATGGGCCAGGCGTGCCAAGCGCTTGGAGACAAAATGGAGAATTTCAAACTGGGATTTAAAATTACCATTGTCAGAAGCACGGTTAGAATGAAAATGCTAGATCCAAAAGCGATTTTTTTTATCCAAGGAAGAAATTTTGGTCCGGAAGTTTTTCTTTCAGAGTTTTGAACGCAACAATTTCTTACCTCTTCTCTCTTCTGTAGCTTTTTGTCACTCCTCTCGCCTTTAAAACGCAGAACGAATTAGTTCTTTTTGGACACAGATAATTGATGCCTGCTGAGCTCACCTACAAGTTCTTGAACTCAGCATCACGTCGGGGTCACCACTTTAGTTACTGTGCTGTTTTTATGGGCTCTCTTGTTGGGCGGTGACTATTGAATATGACAATTAACACTACTTAAAGTCTCGAACTCAGCAGGAAGTTCTCAATGAGGGACACCACGAAAGTCCTTAACAAGAGGCAGCACGTCGGGGTCACCAGTTTAGCTTCTAAGGGATGTTTATGGACTACATATTTAGTAGTGGGGATGTGACTAATAAATTATAACATTTAACAGAACTTGAAGTTCGAGTTCTCACCTACCTATGTTTCAGTTTAAAAAAGAACGAATGTGGCTATGGCTGGATTTTTTATTTTGTCTAATGATTATATTATATTTATTATAATTGTTGGTGGAAATAAATTTCTGAACTTTCTTTGAAGTAAAGCCAAAGGGTTGTAAGCTTTTAGAAAAATCATGAGAAATAAAATAATATTATTTAATTATTCAATTAGTCTTTGCCTTTTTAAAGAAATTAATTTTTTTATATCTTCCAAAATAATCCAACTAATCTCTGTTGATTTATCTATATTATTGAACATAATTATTTGGATAATTACCCTTTGAAAAATCGAAAACCCATTTACCATTTCCACAAACCCATAACAATATTTTACTTTCAACAAGTATACGTAAAACGTGACACTGTGCGCCGCATTCATCTACAATATATGTATAAATTTTTTTTATACGGCTGCACGTTCGTGGCCTGAGTCTTTCAGTTTTGCGCTTGCATTGTATTGCGCTGTCATGCGCATATGAAAATCATCCAGCAGCATCAGCAACAGCATCAGCATCAACAATGCAAAAAAATGCTTTCATTACCAAACGAGGTTTTGCGCGCGCGACTTTTATACTATGTGGCATGCATTTATGTGTTTTTCAGCTCCACAGCTGATGTTTGCATTGCCATTGTCTGCTGACCGTTGGCCCAAAGCTAAACAAATTGCTCTACTATCAATCAATCGAGACTTACACGGAAGTCTCCTCCCCTGCCCTTAAAGTAATCATTTTTAATGTAATTAAAGGTCACTTGGTTTTTTTTGTTGATGGCACAATGAGTTTTGAAAATGAACAAAAATTTTAACAATTATTATTTCATTGAAATTTGATGAACAAAATGAACTTGGATTACAAGGAAAATTAATGAAATTGTCGACAACTAAATGGGCTATACTTAAGGGAAATTTTATCTTAGGTCTTAATTTGTAGACCTTCAGGACGGTTGAGCAATGTGTTTTGTTACTTTACTTGGTTTGGTAAGTGCATTGGAGGGCATGTGTGGCATTGAATCATTTGGAAAAGCTATAAATTAGAGGGGAAGCCCGGTACGAGCGAAGCCCTTTACTACCAAAAGACTGATTGTAGGTCAAGTCACAGCCAAGTCACTATCAAGTCGCGGTTAACCCCACTGCTAACCCTTTTTTCCACCCACGCACCCTCCCACTTCACAAACACTCAGCCCGCCTGCTGCTACGGCAAATTGTAAATGCGGTTGACTTTGGAAATGCCAAATTCTTTTAGTTTTAGTGCCCCAGTCGAAAGACCGTAAAAGAGGACCGTAGAATTTGGATGATATTCTCTCGTATCGGCTGGGCTCCTATCTTATAAGATTGACTCTTTGATGCATTCTTCATCCTATTTCATGAATTTTACTTTAAACTTAGAAACAGATTTATTTTCCTTCTCGAAGTCCTTAAAAAAAATATAACAAATTTCAAATATGGCTTTAGATTTACATCTTCCTCTAAGTATCCAATCTAATACTGTACAAAAAAGTCTTGATCCGTGCATCTATTTGAACTAAACTCTTTTACTCCATCACCCCTTATTAATTTGGTTTCAATAGACAAATATTTATTACGCATGGCATGTTTAATGGGCTGATCAAAATTTACAAATAGCGACAATTGCCTCAAAGCAATTATTAAATGAATGCAAGTTTTTTTGAATCATTTAAGCTTTATGAAGAATTGCGGCTTATTATTAATGATTGTTGCTGACAATGGCGATTAGGCGCCACAAATCATAAAAACAGAAAACAAAACAAAACGCCCACTTGACCTTTATGAGGCGTTGCCATTGTTAGCTTGCTGAATTTATAGGCGCAAATGTTGGATTATACCATAATTAAAAGATTATGTCATAATTAGGCAAATTAAGTTGGCGGAAATGGAAGCGGTAGCATGTGAGCTGGATTGAGTTATTACACTCCCGAAAAAGTATAAGGTGCTTCGTTTAGCATTCCAGCTTCCTAATTAGAGCCCTGATGTCGCTCTAAACAACTAATCCAATCTGTTAGCCTTGGCCTAAGTTACAGCCACAGGTCGCTTAATGTGGTTAGACCATGTAAATCCTCTTTCTAATGTTTAGAACAGGTATGTGGTATGATTAAGTGGCTCAGAGCAGAGCTGACTATTTTGATGATTGAGAACAACATTCAAAAAGTACGCCTAAGCACTAAAGCCGTCCAAAAAGAATTTTATTGTGGCTGAGCCCCTAAACTGATAAGCTTGGTGCCAGTGCTTTTATTGCGAGTTGCATCATAGCAAGCATTCTCCAGTAATCAAAACTTTGATTGTAATTTAAACATTACACAATTTATGTGAAAAACTGAATATTGTTAAGCTTACGAATAAGAATAAACTAATAAATACACAGAAATCTCATTATTATTAAAAGTTTTTACGTTCTTAAAAACAAATAAGAAATTCGGTCATGCCCGACTATAATATACTCTGTACCACCAAAAGCTTAACCGAAATGGCCATATGGATTCGGCTGTTGATGCTGACCAAGAATATTTATAAGTTAGGAGATTCTATATGTACCTTAAGTACATTAAAAACGAGAAATACCCTTGAAAATGTTTTAATACATCAGAGTTTACGAAGCGAGAGGCGTTTACATTAAAAAAAAAAGTTTTTCTCACAAAGCCCCACTTTTCGACCGATAGTTCCTATGGCAGCCATAAGATATAGTAGTCCGATTTTGACCACAACTTCCAAATCTGTGTAAATGCGTATAAAACTAATAATTGCTGAAGCGAGAGGCGTTTACATTAAAAGCAAAAAAGGTTTTCTCACAAAGACCCACTTTTCGACCGATAGTTCCTATGGCAGCCATAAGATATAGTAATCCGATTTTGACCACAACTTCCAAATCTGTGTAAATGCGTATAAAACTAATAATTGCTGAAGCGGGAGGCGTTTACATTAAAAACAAAAAAGTTTTTCTCAGATAGACCCACTTTTCGACCGATAGTTCCTATGGCAGCTATAAGATATAGTAATCCGATCCGGTCGGTTCCGACATATTATCAGTGTGCAGTAAAAAGAAGACTCTGTGCAAAGTTTCAGCTCGATAGCTTTAAAACTGAGATACTAGTTTGCGTAGAAACAGACAGACGGACGGACAAAGCTCAATCGACTCAGCTCGTCGCCCTGATCAAGAACATATATAGTTTATAGGGTCGGAAATGAATATTTCGATGCGTTGCAAACTTCTGGGCAAAATTATAATTCCCTTTGCAAGGGTATAAAAAAGCAGAACGATTCGGTCTAAAAAAAACGCTCTTGATTTTATCCGGATTCGGTCTAGAATTTTGTAAGAACTATTCGCTCTTGGGAATTCTTACTTTGAGTACGAATAGATAAAAATTTTAATACATTTTTCTATTTAAAAAAAAAAAAGTTTTAATTTAAGATCATTTTGTTCTTCAATTCAAAATTTCAAGAATTTCGCTCTTGGAATCGAGATAAATTCGTTCTTATTTTGGTTCTTAGAGACAAGGCGAGAGGGGGGAAGCAAACTAAGAGAGCGGTGCAAGCACACACCCTGCCCCAAAGAGAAACAGCGCGGCCGGCCCCTGTCGTAAAAGCTTGTTTCTAAGCCCCTCGACGAATACTTGGCGAACTTTTTTTTGAAGCTTCTGTTTTAGTCCGTCAATTACTCTATTTAAAAAGGCTTGCAAACATTTATTGATTGTTTCATTGAATCACGTTCTATGTGCTTGCATGCCCCTTTGGCATGAAGTGATCCCGAAAGTCCCGGAATGGAATGATTTTTTTTTCAGTGTACTGTCGGTTCTTAATATAATATTCTTACCTATTTAAAAAACTTCAAACTTCAATTAAAAGCGCTGACTACCAAGCTTTTAGATTGAATAAATACTTCTCCCACCCACTGTGGCGCAGGGTGTAGGCTGAGAAGGGTTGGGAAGTAAACAAAGACCTGTCAACAGCTGTTTTGTGTGTTACTTTGACTTTTGTTTACAAAATTCCACCCACCCCCAAAATCAATTTGCTCTCTGTGCAAGTTCTCCTTTATCCGTGAAATGAGTGTAAAAAACTAGCGCCTGCGCCGTACTCTTACACTCAGCTGCTGTGCGCATCCAAGCGACAATCCCATTGATTTTTATCCAGAATCCAGAAGTAGAGTACTTAATCCGCACCCAAACTGCCAAGACAAAAGTTGTAAAATTCGGACAATCTGTGCCAAAATTTTTTTAAAATTAAAATTAATAATAAAATACTCAAAAATCTCTAGGGAAAAGGGTGAGATAAAAAAATCGTGGCATTTAGAATAAACTTTGGAGACACACAAGTTTTTCCCTTTGTGCAGGGCGTGTACCATGCCTGAGCCTGATGTTTAACTGAAAGAGGAAAAATCGACATTCAGGGAGTGGACGGACCATTATGGAATTCACTAGCAAATCCTGGCTGCTGGTCAGCCTCCTGGCTTTACTAGCTGTGGGCACAGGTATGTTTAACCAGGGAGTCAGGTATTTGAGTTATATAATCCAAATCCAGAAACCAACTTTTGCTAACCATTTCTTAACAAATCCAACAAAAAAAAAACGAAAAACTCTCTTAGCTAGCCAATTTTCACAGCAATGATTTGATTTTTTTCTTAAATTTTATAAAACGCGCAAGCAGCGCCGCTTTGACAAATTCGCCAAGTTTCATGGACCAACCAACCGACCAACCAAAGCAACCAACCAACCACCAGCCAACTCAGCCCCCCAGCATCAGGCTTCTGCGTCTTTTGTGTACATAGCTTAGCACACTATTTCACACAGCAACCAACAAAAAAACTGAAAGAAAGAAAGAAAAGTAAATGAAAAACCGCGAAACATGAAACTTGGAATTTGAAGAATCTGCCAAAGCGTTCGCTGCTTCCAAAAAAAAAGAAAATTATAAACCCAACCACAACTGCGCTTTTCATTCCAATAATCTATATATATACCCAACTTCAGTAGAACTAGTCCAACATATAACTATCATATCTAGCACCCCGAAATATTCCAATATTCATAGAAGATCTACTCAACTACCTTTAAATAGCTTCTCTATAGCCTCTAGTGCTCGCTCGAAATTCTCAAACTTCTCTTTACTCTACTTAAAAACCCGAAACTACTACCTTTCAGTACACCGCCTACTCTTTGCTATCAACTCTCTGCTTTTGTAATTTAATTCTTACTTGCCCTTCCACCCCCTCTAACTGTGCTCTAGCAAAAGCTTAGCGAAATTCCCTAGGCGCCGCAGGATGGGTACACACGACGCAAAGTAAAAAAAAAAAAAGAAAAATGAATTAAACGAACCGAAAAATGTACTTATGTTGATGAAAGATTTCTGTATCAACTGCCGAATCTTAATTCATACTCCTTCTCCTGTTCTGAGCAGTCCAAATAGAATCCTAGTTAGCATTCATAAAAATATATATATAGAGAACATACACTCACACTCACGCACCCACCCCCATCATCGCCTAGAGCAACTGCAGTAGCTGTGCTCCATATAAACACTCGCATATAGACAAAGATAACCCGGTCATAGGTTACTCCCCCTGTGCCCTACAGAGGACAGGAACAGCATCCCAGCTTTTGCACAAAAAAAAAAAAAACTGGAGAGAAGGCCACCCTGTTTCTGCCGATTGCTCTCTCTCGCTCTCTGTCAATTTGTGGCGGATAAAGTTTTTACTCAGCTGTCAAAATATAGGCCCCTCTCTTTGTGGGAGAAGTGTCATTTAGTTGCCTTAGAACGTGTTCGCTAGGTACCTTATGCACCTTTGCACTTGTTATCAGGGTTATTTATTAGATGGTTTTATTTGAAATTTATTAAACTCTACTGAATTGATCGTTTATCTTAAAGTAGACGGCCGTTTTTGTTACAAAATTGTTTAAAATATTTAGACAATTGTTTTGAAAGTACACATTTTCGACAAAATCACAAATTCATCTTCAGATTTTTCCAACAAGAGATTTTGTATGGTTTAAAACTAGAAATTCCCCAGCGATATTCTTACTTGCCGAATTTGCCGAAAATACTTCAATGTTTTAGAGAGAGCTCTGCCCCAGCCTTGGGAACCCTGGAGAACTAGAAATCAGTCGTAAGCACAAAGAGACAGCAGGCCGAGAGAGCCAGTAGCTATAGCCAGCGGTGACCGAAGTTGTACACGAACGCGAACCGAAGTTATAGCTGTGTAAATCGGTGCTCTAATCTGTCTTCTTTGGCCGGCCCTGATCTAAGATGAAAGGTTCTGTCATTGCTCAGAAAACATAAAGCTTAAGTCGATGACTAAGACTTTTAACAGGAAGAAAACTGATTGATGAAGTTCGCTTAAACTGCTTTATCAACTCACAACTGATATCTCTTCTTCTACAAATAGCAGTAAATTCTAAATTTAACTTCCACAATATTTGAAATTTACCCCAATTAAACTTTTTCTAAACTTAAAATTTACAAGGCTTGGACACAGCAAATAAAACTTAACAACTGCAACTATTCAGTTATTGTAACTCAAATTCTACATTCAATACCATTCAAAAAACCATGAAAATATTTTTGTAGATCCAGAATCGAACATTAAAGCTGGTTTGGAAAAAGGTTCGTTTAAAAAATGTACACTAAATTTAAAAGAGCCCAGCCAGCATTTTTGGAAATTTGGACACATTCAAGTCTTAATCGAGTAGTCTGTCTGATTAAAACAGTCATAAATAATAATTTTGTTGGGAGAAAATGGTATCCTAGTCACTACTCTTCGTATTGAGTCATTTCTATCCCGTTTTTATGATTAGCTTTGAATCATTTGCGAGTCGTTTTTGAGTTGTTTTTAAATGAATCATAAATTGAGCATTTGTATGAATCATTTTCGTGTTTTCCTTAAGTGGCTTATGAAATAAATCTTTGATTAACTATAAAAAGGTTCCGAAATATACACATCATAGTGATTTTTTTTTAAATGATCTTTCAAATGCTAGGTGGGAACTTCAATAATTTTCAATGTATTATTTGTTGAAGATGTTGAAGATGAGAAAAAATGATTTAATAATCGAAATTCAAACTAGCCTACTGAACCTAAGACTAAACTATTAATTTGAACCTCAGGAATAAGAAACGTTAAATTTTAAAAATTTATAAATAAATATAAAAATATTAAATGATAAATATATACCTATTAAATATTTCACTGAATATTAAATGCTTGCATACTTGGGACATACTTGGGACATATATGGGACATCCTTGGGACATACTTGGGACATAGTTGGGACATAGTTGGGACATACTTGGGACATAGTTTTAAGCGACCTGTCTTGAGTGTTTAGTCAAAGTTTTTGTTTAGCCTGCTCAAGGTCATCTGTTGATTAATATTCAAAAAGCAAAGCTTTATAACATTTGGTTAGCAAATGGTTTTGTCAGTGCAGTATTGTTTCAAGGGACTCCCGGCTCTCTTGGGAACTAAATAAACAGTGATTTTCTAAGAGCTATAGAAAAGCTTTTCAAATAAAATCTCATAAAATTCAGAAAAATGCATGAAATCTTTATTTGAATCGATAGTACGGTCCATATAATTTATGGTTTGAAGATTATTTCATGCAAACGCTGACCGTGACTGCGCCTCAATTGGTCCATCCGCTTAGTCCAATTTCGGCATACTCTTTCCAATATTTTGGCCGGTATCTCACGAATAAATGCTTTAATGTTGTCTTCCAATGCATCAATTGAAGCGGGCTTGGCTGTATAGACATGAGGCTTAACATAGCCCCACAAAAAATAGTCTAGAGGCGTTAAATCGCACGATCTAGGAGGCCAATTGACCGGTTGTTGAGTAAAAAAGGCCCAATTGCTGCGAACGGCGACGAATCGATAATTGATGGTCATCATTAACACTGGCCGATACAGCTGCGATATTTTCTTCTGTTCGCTTTCTACGTAAGCGTGTTGGTGGTCCAACAATGTAAATTTGGTGCGAAATTTAGTCACAATTGCCCGAATAGCCGCTTCAGTGGGTCGATTAAACTGACCATTAAATGGAAGAAGCGCGCGTTAAACTTTCTTTGATAATAAAATTCAATAATTTGCAAGAGCTGTTCATTTGTAAGACAATTCATGGTTAAATTACAGACCAAACTGAAGATGTTTGACAGTGAAACAAAACACAAAACGTGCGTGAGCTGCTTAAACCAGTGTTGCCAAATAGGTAATAGCTAAAAAATCACCCTTTATAAGGAACGTCCCTTGAACTATCATTCATATTGAAACCAACTTAAGAGACCAATCTTTGGAGTAATTAATTGGCAATAATTTACTCTTAAAGATCTAGACTCAGATTTTGAAAATGAATCAAACTAAAATTTCTTAAAAAACCCTGACTGGGTCATTCAATTAATGTAATGTGTGAACTAAGATCAAACAAACACATTTTTAAGAATATGTAAGATTTCAAACTAACAGGAGACAAACATACAGACGACAGTCTAAAGAATAATTATAAAATAATCTCACGTTAACAGAATAGCTGAGCTCAAGGATTTTTAAAATTTGTATAAAATTAAGTTTCAAAACGATATTTTTGACTGGATCGGCATATTCGTCAAACTAATATAAAGGTATTATAAGCTAATCGCAATTGGGGCATTGACGCCAGTGTGACCCATCAACAGCAAAATTCCACTAATTATCCAGCGGCCACTCTTTTTTATCAGGTGCGCTTTGTTAAGATTTGAATTTAGTAAAAAAACATCAGCAAAATTTTCCGACTGTGGAATTGCCAGCATAAGGGTCTAGTGTGATCCCTCATTACCAAAATACGGTAACACTAAAATTTGAAATAGTTTTTTTTTTAAATTCTGTACCAAAGGTATATATTGTAGATTAAGTTTGTCTAACAGACAGAAGGAATTATTTCCGACTCTATGGGGGAATCAAAAAATATTTATCATTTCAGCAGTGTCCGATCGTTAATGTTCTTAAGAAGTCGACGTCCACCTCTGAGCACTATACAAGACACTCTCTCTGCATAACAGACAGTAACGAGAGCCTCGCGTTCTGACGCACACTTTTTAAGGCAAAATAAGCATGTTTTTTTGGTTTTACAGGGACAACAGGAACAAAATCTGTCTGTAACTTAAGTGTGCTGTCAGTTGTTTCGATAACCGATCAATTTTCGTTGTAGTTTGAAAGTTATGCTTAAGGCACCTTTTTTTTAGTATTTTAGTTCTTGTTATTGTACTAGGCTCTAGGACTGTAATCACAAAGAGTTATTTGGCTTAAAGCTGCAACCGGGCGTGCCAGTAGCTTGTCAAGCCTAGTTTCTTTTTAAGCCAACTACCTCCTAAATGCGGCGTATACCCCAAAAAACTCCCCTCTCAAAGTAGGCCTCACAACAGCCAGCACAACACCACAACAGACACCCACAAACAAATCTCGAGCGTCATTTTAATTTTCCCAAATCGAAATTTACATCAGGATAATTCGGTATAAAGTCCAATCAAAAAGTATCGAAAAGAAACTGCCTATCAGTCTGTCTCTCCTACACTATCCCTCTCTCTCTCTCACTCTGTCTCTCTGTCTTATTTGTGTGTCAGCTAATTACAATATCATTTGAATACAACAAGAAAAACTTATACCACAACTTTGCTCATCCGTTTTGTCTTATTGTTTCTTCCTTCTGTGTACTCTTTTTGGTTCTCCTTTGGGTTCTCTGGTCTTTCGTGTCTTTTGTTCGTTTTTTAGTCAGTGCATCCGAAGATGAAGAGCGCCTGGTGCGTGACCTCTTTCGAGGCTACAATAAACTCATACGACCCGTACAGAATATGACACAAAAAGTTGGAGTAAGATTTGGTTTGGCGTTCGTACAGCTAATCAATGTCGTAAGTGTTCAAAAATCCAAAAATCCACCAGCATCACAAAAAAAAAAAACAAAAACTAACTTTAGTAGCGTGTAACTGTACTTTCGAGTTCAAAATCTTGAGTTTCGTTGCTGCCGCACGCACCCGATGGACTGGGTACGGTCCGTCGGTTTTCAGTTTCGATTTTGCTTTGTAAATAATTACGTACTCGTTGTCTTGACTTGTCTTTCTTGTATGTTTGTAGTGTGAATCGAAATACTTAACTCTAACTCTAATCAATAATGACTTAACTACTTATGTGCCTTCCCACCCGACTTCTCTCTCTGAAATGCGTATGCAAAATTCGATTCGCCTCCGAATCACAAAACCATCCAACCAATCGCATACGTACCCGTACCGTACCGTTCTCTGAACTACCATCAAAACCACCACCACCACCAAACCACCAAAACCACCACCACCAACCATGATCACAACAACAATTCAAAAAAAAAAAACAATTCCAAACAAAGAATGAGAAAAATCAAATTATGAAATCAAACGTTTGGTTACGTTTGGTTTGGTACGACTATCAGCTGCAGTGGGATGAGGCTGATTACGGCGGCATCGGGGTTCTACGTCTGCCACCCGATAAGGTTTGGAAACCGGACATTGTGCTCTTCAATAAGTGAGTAAATGGCCTCTCTAAACTAACTCCAACTCTGTACACTAAGCCCAAGCTGTAGGCCTTAAGGAGGTTTTGTTCTGTCCCTTCGCTGGCACTAACCCCGCTCTCTCTCCCCACCCCCTTCCCGCCCCCATGCCGCAGTGCCGATGGCAACTATGAGGTGCGCTATAAATCCAACGTGCTGATCTATCCCACTGGCGAGGTGCTGTGGGTTCCCCCAGCCATCTATCAGAGCTCCTGCACCATCGATGTCACCTACTTCCCCTTCGATCAGCAGACCTGCATCATGAAGTTCGGCTCTTGGACCTTCAACGGGGATCAGGTGTCGCTGGCTCTGTACAACAACAAGAACTTTGTGGATCTGTCGGATTACTGGAAGTCGGGCACTTGGGATATTATAGAGGTGCCCGCCTATTTGAATGTGTACGAGGGTGACAGCAATCATCCCACAGAGACGGATATCACCTTCTACATCATCATAAGACGCAAGACCCTGTTCTACACGGTCAATTTGATATTGCCCACGGTGTTGATTTCATTCCTCTGCGTGTTGGTCTTCTACTTGCCCGCCGAGGCGGGTGAGAAGGTGAGTTTAAGGGGAGTCGCACACTTCTTCCAGCCACTTCCTGTTCACTTGCTTTGCTTTAGGTCACATTGGGCATTAGTATTTTGCTGTCACTGGTTGTGTTCCTGTTGCTGGTATCAAAGATTCTGCCGCCTACGTCGCTGGTGCTGCCGCTTATAGCCAAGTATCTACTGTTTACCTTCATTATGAATACAGTGTCCATTCTGGTCACGGTGATCATTATTAATTGGAATTTCCGTGGACCACGCACTCACCGTATGCCCATGTGGATACGATCCGTCTTCCTGCATTATTTGCCCGCCTTTTTGTTAATGAAACGTCCGCGCAAGACTCGCCTACGCTGGATGATGGAAATGCCCGGCATGAGCATGCCCGCCCATCCCCATCCCTCGTACGGCTCACCAGCCGAATTGCCCAAGCATATCAGCGCTATTGGCGGCAAACAGTCCAAAATGGAGGTAATGGAACTCTCGGACTTGCATCATCCCAATTGCAAAATCAATCGTAAGGTGAACAGCGGTGCTGATCTGGGACTGGGCGATGGTTGTGGTCGCCGTGAGAGCGAGTCATCGGATTCGATTTTACTCTCACCGGAGGCGAGTAAGGCAACCGAGGCGGTGGAGTTTATAGCCGAACATTTGCGTAACGAGGATCTATACATACAGGTGAGTTGGATGGGGTTTAGAGCTGCGTTCGAAAAGATTTAGCCCTCGCGAATACAGTAATATCTTTAATCAGCCTTGTAATATCTAATTTATGTTAAGAACTACTCTTGATGTCGCAATATGCCGATCTTGAACGACATTCTTATGGTCAGTCGTTCAAAGCAGAAAAAATTGACAAAAATATAGAAAACTTTCAGAAAAGTTGTCTGATATTTTTGGGCGTTCAAAAAGGAACCTAAGGATGTGTAACTTCCTTAATAATCTTCGAATGATCCCGAACTACATCCAGAGCGCTTAAAAAAAATTACTTAAAATTGATTTCTTCGAAAACAAAATTGGGTTTTCGTTTCCTTAAGCATTTTTTTTCACACGGGTTTTATTACACGCTCTCTAGTCTCCCTTTTACAATTGCCCCTTTTCTCTTGATGGTGTGACCTTCCAACGAATTCGTAAAAATATATTATTATTAGTTATCGATATATATGACATTATTTCAATTTGGCGATTGTTTTCAAATAATTGTCCAAATACTGCATTTTGGAGAATTTTCATTGCATTTCCAAATTAATTTTCATACTGATAAAGTGTGACCGTATTCTGTGACATTTCCAAGGCGGAAAGTACTTTTTCGGGAATTCATAATACGGCAGCCCGAAACACTATATTAGTTCTCGGAACGCGTGTGGAATCATCAAATTTTAGTTTAAGAATGAAAGTGCCGAAGTCTTTAAAGGTTCTACCCAAAGATTACTCGCCATCTTTCTTTCTGACCGAAAGACAATTTTTTCGGTATCTCTAAGCATAGGCCAAAAATATTGAAACACATTTCAGATCTTGGATCTACGCTAAAAATCAACAAAAGGTCAAAGTTTTGAACACGAAATTGCGGCATTTCATTAACTGTGAACGAAACCTTGAACCGAACCTCAAGAGCAAAACCCAGCCGAACCAAAATATGTTCGGAAACAAATTTGTAGGTATGCAAAACTATAGTTAACTATGTCGCCTCCCAGAGAGTTTCTCGGAATGAAAACCGCAACTATCGAAATAGATATCATCTAGTTCTGCTACGACAGTTTGCTCATAACCGGGTACGTCCCAGAAACCCCTAAGGATTTTGCCGACGTTTGATTTGTAAATCTCTTGAAAAAATCGTAGGTGCCACAGAACTTCTAGAGATTTAATTTTCTTATTAAAAGATCCAGTTAAAACACAAATTGCTGCAAATAACGGATTTCGCGCAAAGTCTTAGCGGGTTATCTAGTGAGCATTCTGGGACGAAGAAATCACTTAAGCTTTGGTCCCACAGGCAAATCATATGTTCCAATTTCGATAAACATTTTGTTAAATTGATCAAATTACACTGTTCTGCAGTGAAAAGTACCCCGAGCATCCTTAACAAATTCCTGCGCGCTTGCTCATGCTGATTACGAGCTAGTATGTCACAGCCATATCTTAGTTTCCGTTTCCAAGATATTTGCCAAAAACTTAACTTTCTAGAACGGTAAGAAGTCAGTTCTTACCGTTCTAGAATGTTAACGTTGCATTCCATGAATGTTGTTATTTTAAATTACAATAAATATTTTTAAAGCCAATACTAAATAGGATATTATCTTTATAAACAATTGATTTGTGAATCTAGTTCTCCTCCCATAAATTTTAATTTTGATTTTCGAATTTAGCAGGCTGTAACTTTGCCTGCGGTCCTGACAAAAATGCCACAAAATTTCTGTAATTAGTGCATGTGTTTAAATATAAGATAAGATTGCGCCCATTAATATCCGACAAAACTGCTATAAATCAAGTAAAGTCAAATTTGACCAATTTCGACCCCATTGGCTATACTTATATTGCGTGTTTGATTTTTCTCAGCTGCATTGATATGTGTACTATTCTAGAGGCTTCAAAAAATTAATTAATTATTAATTATTAATTATATTAATAATTATTATATTAACAATTAATTTTTAGTGTAAGTGTAAGAAATCAAAAATTTAGTTTTTCGCGAATATCTTGGAAACGGAAACTAAGGTATGGCTTTGGTATGTCAGTTATCAGCATGAAGAATTAGTTAAAGATGATCGGAATACTCACAAAAGGTCACAGTATTATGAAACTTTTCAAAACTATTTATTTTAGTTTTTGATTCAGTATTTAGTCCTGCCAAATCTGCAATCATGGCTATTTGGAACATTATCCTTAGTTTATTCATATTGTAGCAAAACTCGGATCAAATTGTGTAGTTCGCCTTGATGGTTTGGTCGATCGGAACTACAGAATAGAGACAAAGTGGCCTTACGGTTGGTCAGGCATGTACAGCGATAGGGAAAGGTTTTCCGCCAATTAGTAGTTGAACTGCATTTAAAAGATC
This sequence comes from Lordiphosa clarofinis, assembly GCA_018904275.1. Taxonomy (NCBI): domain Eukaryota; kingdom Metazoa; phylum Arthropoda; class Insecta; order Diptera; family Drosophilidae; genus Lordiphosa; species Lordiphosa clarofinis. Next base: position 1,579,754 of record JAEIGQ010000026.1, read on the forward strand.
AGAGTCCGATAGTCGATACATGACCTTAACACTAAGAATCGTGTGTAGGTCCTGGGGACTAGTTCTGGAGTAGGGACCAGGTTCGCTATAGTATATAGTTTCAAAAATTCTTGTTATTAGGAAAATTATCTTTTGGGGCGCTTTTTCGGAATCTGAACGCGGCACATGTAGTCCTTATATACTCCTTGCTGCATCCGCTGTTTGGCTGAGCTTTTTTATATCGCAGATTTCTTGCCGAAGGTGTGGTTGGAGGAATGAATACTATATTTAAACGAAACATTGCTGATTTTTCCTACAGTGGTGTAGATGGTGGGAAATGCTACAATGGAACCAATTACTTATAGTAGGTACGTGAATATAGAACACTTCTCGTGTGAGGTAATTTTTGGATAAAAGCTAAGTAAAGTTAATTAAAGCGTGGCATCAACCATTCAGTAGAGGCTTATAAGCAACCGCAAATCGAAATTATCTACTAAAAGGTTAAGGGAAATAACTATGTCAGTTCAAGATATCTTTAAACCTTACAAATTTTTGTAGTTAGATTATAATCCAATAATTATTGGAGTCTTTGTTAAAATCATAATCATTAATAATAATATTTATTAATTCACCAAATTCGGCAACTATTCGGAAAAATGGTACTCGGTTCTTGGCAATTTTTTCGGAGCAACAGCTTAAGGATGACGACAGCTTTAAAGTTAATAACAGTTATATATCCACTTTGGAAAGTACAGAGTATGTAGCAGTCTGGCCGGAAAAACGTTCTTACTGGTTTATTAAAATATTTATTATTTTTCTAAGATATAAAATTTTGAATATTAAATATTTGATGTCAGACGGTAAATTATTCTATATTTTAATGGCAGGCATAAAAAAGTGATTGTTAAGATCGAGATGGTTGGTCCTTGAACAGTATAAGTTAATTGTTCTAGCCAAAGCGTCGTGTTTTGGCTTGTTGTAGATGTAATCCGGTTTCTAATGTAAAAAGATATTAAAGTTCTAAGGTCAAGTGCTGGCTTTCTAATCAGCAAAAAGTTTTTAATTTTCTTTCTATTCCCCAGACTCGCGAGGATTGGAAATACGTGGCCATGGTCATTGATCGCTTGCAGCTGTATATTTTCTTTATTGTCACCACAGCGGGCACAGTTGGCATTCTCATGGATGCGCCACATATCTTTGAGTATGTTGATCAGGATCGCATTATAGAAATTTATCGCGGCAAGTAAGGAGATTACCCCCCACCCGATGGGAACAAAACGAAGCAAAAGGTTAAACATTGCAAAATGCAACAATAAATTTAAATCGATTTGTAGATTTTAATAAACGACAAATGCTTGCTAAATTCAAATAGAGAAACGACACACTTTTCGATAAACTAATTAACTAAAACTCACCAGCAGCCAATAATATGTTAAAAGAAATTAAAACTAGAGGAATTGTGTGAATTAATTTTAGTTTAAGTGCAATAAAACGTAGCCACAGTTTTCCAACTTGTTAAGTTTAAGTAAGACAATTTTATGCATAAGACGAATCAAAAAACAATTTGTAAATGCTTCACACCTATAGGCAGCCTAAAAACTAAACCAAAAAGCCAATAAAATAAAAAAGTTAATTAATAAATTTTGTGAGATTAAATGCAAGAATTTACACAGAGCTGTATAGTACAAGTCTCGAGGTCGGGGATAGCCTTTTATGTAAACAACATTCTTAGCACGATTCCCTCAAGCTTTGTGTGGAAATGTCTAAAAATATGCAAATCCTAACTGGCCAAAGAATTTCGCACATTAATCATGAACCTGCCCACACGGCTGGGCGCTTGATTAAACAAACATTGGCTGGCAGGCGGGGAGGGGCGATTTGGTTCCTGTTTTAGCCCTCGACTTGGTAACAAAAAAAAAAAAACAAAACCTAACTAGTACGCGCTGTTATTGACTTACAATCGCCGCTGATTACTCAGCAGCAAAAGGTTGCAGCATCACGACAACGATGAGTCTCGTCATCGTCAACGCCACCGCTCAAAAAGCTGGCTTAAAACTTCGGCTCTGCCAATGAGCGAACCGAGCTTAGGGGCTGCGTTTCGGCGGGTTTTTTTTTTGGTATAAATGCGCCAAGGGAGAACATTTGGGCATCATTCGATTTTCTGATTTTGCAACGAAGACGTCGCTGGCTTCGTCTGTCCAAAAATTTTGGAGGATAGATTTTTCGTGTGTGCAAACCGGTAAAAGCGCTTAAGTGTGTGTGTGAAAACTCGGAAAAGCCGCAAGAATGGTGAGCCCAAGTGAAAAAAAGTGTGGAAAGTGTCAAGTGTTTGATTGATCTCTGTCTCGTTCGTTATGTAGCGCCTTCTTCTGCCTTTGGTGGCTTTGGTCGCTGCCGTGGGTGTCTATGCGGATGTGTCGCATTTGGATACGGATTTAAGGGAGGATGGCTATCATTATAAGCAGCCAGCGGTGCCTTTCCCACCGCCACCCTCGGGTAATGGCATAGAGGATTCGGGTATAGCACCCGAACCGGCACCTACCCAACCAGGACCTTCTTATGGACCACCACAAACGCAGCCACCTCGCCCGGAGCCTATACCCACGGCACCAGCTCCCTCTTATGGACCTCCGCAAACGCAACCACCTCGCCCGCAACCCACGGCCCCGGCTCCTTCCTATGGACCACCGCAAACTCAACCACCACCTCGCCCGCAACCCACGGCTCCGGCTCCTTCCTATGGACCACCACAAACTCAACCACCTCGCCCGCAACCCACGGCTCCGGCTCCTTCCTATGGACCTCCTCAAACTCAGCCACCGCGCCCGCAGCCACCTTCGCCGCAGCCTGGCCCTGAGTACTTGCCACCCCCACAACCTCAACCCAGGCCCCGTCCTACACCCTCTCGTCCGCAACCCACTCCCGGCTATGGTCCACCCGAGCCGAAACCAACCGTACCAGCTCCAGAATATGGTCCACCACCTTCACGCCCTCAACCTCCACGCCCACAGCCCCCAAGCCCGCAACCTCCTCGTCCACAGCCACCAAGTCCTCAGCCCGGAGGCGAGTACTTGCCGCCAGCGGGAGAAAATGAGGTGACACCTCCGCAGCCGCAACCCACAGTTCCTCAGCCTGAATATGGACCGCCACCCTCTCCGCCAGGGCCACCCACTTATCAGCCCAGACCACAGACACCTCCCGCACCACCTGCACCCACCTATCAGCCCAGACCACAGACACCGCCGGCACCACCTGCACCCACCTATCAGCCCAGACCACCGGCACCTCCCGCACCACCTGCACCCACCTATCAGCCCAGACCACAGACACCACCTGCACCTCCAGCACCCACCTATCAACCCAGACCACCCGCACCACCGGCACCACCAGCACCCACCTATCAGCCACGTCCTCCAGCACCTACCCCAGAGTACGGACCTCCACCATCTAGTCCCCCCGCACCGCCCACTTACCAGCCCAGACCACCCGCACCTCCTGCACCACCAGCACCTACCCCCGAGTATGGACCTCCACCATCTAGTCCCACCGAAGCTGGCTCTCTGGGTCCCGATGGCTACAACTACAACAAGCCGGCCAAACCCTTCACCTTTTAGGCCAGGAGACACCAGCTCCCAGCACCGCCACATTTAGTATTCGTATGCTTAGCCTGTGTCCCCCCATCCCTTGCCACCCGCTGATTCTTTAGCTACTTTGTAAAGAAACCGTATCTTTTTCAAATAAAAACAAATATCAAAACCAAACACTTGTCTCTCGGTCAATGTCCAAGCGGTGCCACCGAAACGGCCTTCTGTGGCATCACCCGAGATCATCTGACAGCCCGTTGACGGTCATTAGAGTTGGCAGATGCCACCGCGAAATATCAACGGTTCAAGTGCAGTCCAGTCCAGTTGCACTTGGGTCAAGTCAATTATCGCCATAAATCATAGACGCAGGCGGAAACAACGACCGCAAAAATAAACGTTCTCAAGCCAGCGTGGCTAAATCCATAAACCAATCCATAATGACTATATAAACCCCACATCGATGGCATAAAAAATAAATCAACACACTCGCCATACTTGGATCCGTCAAGGTATGAACGATCAACGACTTAATTCCCACCAGTTGTCGTCACCCAGGCAGAGGCAGGCAGGCAGTCAGTCAATCGGCAGGTCCATCAGTCAGCCGCTTAGTCAATAAATTGAGCTTCGCCATGGCGACTTCATTAGGAGACTGCAGTTTGGCGCCCAAAAACTGCAGCGCATTTTGAGCTGGTTATGCAATATTATTTGGACTCTTGGGTCTTGGGGTACTCTAAACCAGCGGATAGATGGGTTGTCAACATGAGTTTGAGTTTCGTTAATAAAATCTAGCGAAAGGGCGTTGGGCAAGTTTTTTTTAACTCTTCAACATATTGATTTTGTGTCATTGCCAAATGCTTGATTACGTTTTACACATTTTTTTTTTCAAATTTATTTTGGAAAAGGTAAGCTTAAAAAAAATAATGTGAAAATCGGGATAGGCCATCTATATTTACAAATTTTTGCAACCTGCTGAATTGTTCAAGTCTAACGAAAAAAATTAGATTCATTTCATTTTATGGTAAAGAAAATCAAATTGTTAAATAATATTAGAAAAGAAGATTTTTTAATTTTCGAAACTCCTACAAAAGTGAAGTGTTCTATAGATAATGCGAAAAGGAAAAGGACTGATAGTGTTACAAATCAGAACTTCAAACAACATAACACGCATGCCCGATAGCGCAGTGCGTTGAGATGACCAAATTGTGATGTGCAAGTGGTCCCAAATAGGTAAGGCCCCGCCTTAAAAATTCTAAGTAAAAAAAGAAGAGCATAGTATTGAAATTGCTACCTGCCATTTGTAATTAATTTTTTTCATTTTGTTTTAATGAAATTATAAAATATCAATTTCATGTCAAAAATATCATTTTGATTTGGTGGAAAAGTTTACTTCGCTAATAAACTTGAGGAAGGTAGGTAGGTAGAGAGCCTATGCTGGATAGAACACATTATAGTAATGGCTCGAGTAAAAACTCAAAAGTGCGAGAAAACTTGGAAAACTGACAGGAATTGCCGACCATCTTCCATATGAGCTTCAAGCTCAGTTTTAAAGCAACAGGTTCACGATTGTGGAATAAATGACTTACAAATTTAGAAAAATCGACATATTTCAGTAATCAAATTGAAAGGTGTATTTTCTTATATTTTCCAAATCTTTATTTATTTATTTGTTTATTTATCTTTTCAAAGTAATTTCATCAAAGCATTTCACTCAGATAAAACTAGATCGAATAAATTGAGGCCGAACGCTTTTGAAAATAATGTTATTCCTTCAAAAACTTTCAATAATTTTGCTTTTGGCAAGGGGAGTAAGGGAAAGCAAACTTTGAAAGAAAAGCGCTGTACACGCTCTCACAGAGAGAGAGAGAGAGAGAGAGATAGCGCATGCGCAGTTAGATGCGTACGAATACAAACTGCATGAATTCTTAAGTATGGTTTCGACGCGACATGTTGCTTATGGACGATAGTCAAGAGTTCAGTCTTTCAATTGAAGTCACAGAAATCAGTTTACGGTCACACTATTTATTTTCTCTAGAATAGCTGTCACATACATATGGCTCACTTACTTCAAGACTAGCATAACTTAAAAACATCTGTTTTAAGAAAAAAGCGTTTTAAGTTCTCGATGAATAGCAGCCTAAAAATGCATGCCAAAAGGATGAGTGGGGGTGTCAGAGGTAGATCACAGAAATCTCAAGCAAGAAGGGAGATGTGCATTGGACGCGAATCACGGGTTGGAAAACTAATTTCTGAGTGCTGCTTTAGCCGGCGCTGTCCACTACATGGAAAGTATAAGAGATATCACATATCAGATATACACATTACTGCGAATTTCTCTGCCTCATTATGTCAATAATCGTATTGTTTGAGTTATGCCCGTGTTTGCAGATGATTATTGGATTTTTGTTTACTCATAGCTTCAGCATTCCATCTAAATAATTCCATTAAGTTCAATGTGGTAAAAACTTGGGCTCGCTTCCAGGGAAAGTCATGTAAAAGCTGTTTCCCAATTTTTAATCCCTTTTGATATAAAAAACACAAATTTAAAATAAAAACAATAGGTCATTATGGTAGAAATGGCATTATCAATCTTCCCCTCCAGAGAGGAGAAGTTGATGTTTTCATTCACTGGAGCTGCTGGTCTACTTTGCTCAACGAGCAGGCTAATCAACTGGTCAAGCTTTTGACCAATGTCTTTTTATTGGCTGATGATTGTAGCGCTGGTTGCTACTGCTGTGGCTTCGGTTAAATTGATAAGTGGCAGGCTCAAGATCTACACAGTAATGTAATTGGTCAGTATTGGCGTTATCATTTGGCTGCGTTCTAGAACAATTCTCGTTGTTGGGCTTCGCACAGAGGCTTTAATAAATTGATGCTGATGGAGGTAATCTTGGTAGCAAATTTTTTGTCGAAAATATTGTGGCTGCCTGGAGCCTTGTTGCTTTATCTGTTGAGGCATATTGGACCCTATCTGGATCTATTGTTGCGAGCGCTGTTGTGATGGTCCATCCCATTGTCTCACAGTCACTCTTTTTCTGCAATTTTTGCTCCCTGAAATTTAGTTCTTTCTTTTTGTTGCTGTGGTATATACTGACAATCAGGAACAGTTCTCTGCTGGTGCTCTTATAGCGCATGAGGAACGCATTATTGGAGCATTTCCTTGTATCTCTTTCTAATTCGACTATGCCTTACAGCAGGGGTGCCCAGAATGAGCTTACGGACGCGTGAAATGAAATACGAATGCACAAAATATAATTTAAATAGAAACAATTACAAGAAAATTTTAAATTTTAAAAGAGCGAAAAGCGCTCAGTCCAGTGCGAATTAAGTCACTTTGTTGTTGCGTTCAGAATTGCGAGAGACATAGGAGACATAAATGATGTAGTTTCATGTCTGCAATTGCCCACAACATTACCTTGGGCTAAGAAAAAAAGAGAGAAGAGCAGGCATATGACCTTTTGTAGCTTTATGTAGGCTTATGAGCCACGTCGACCGTATACGCGCCAGCTATTCTTTTGCGTCAACAACAACGAATGCGTGGCAATGGGCATGGGCACCCCTGCCTTACAGAAACAACTGGCTTCACAGCTATTTGCCTAGCTTCATCTTTAGAAAGGCAACGCAATCTTTTCCAATATCTTGAGCAGGCCTTCGTGTAGATATTTTCATTTAAATGAGAGCAAACAGCTTACAATTTTCTGACAGAAGCGGTGTCGACTGAGAAACGTTCCTCTCTAATACTTCTTGCTCCATGCTTACTGACTGAAATTTAACAAGTTGTCAAGAGAGCGAATGAGTGAGTAGGCCTACCTTGTTTAGTATACCTTAAGCCTGACCTTAAAAAAATGTTTGCATCGATCCATTGAAGTCAATTATTAGTGTTATCTTTACATCAGCAAGGTAGCGATTGAGTTATTTTGATTTTAGTTACGAGTCTCCGATGTACAGTGAGCAATCCAGCAAAAAATTTCCTGTTTGTTATGACTTACCTAGAACTTATAAAGTTTGCCCGCTTGTCCATACATAAATCTAAAATTAATGTCCGGGGGGGCGCCCCCCAAACCCCCCCCCCCCCCCCCCCGAAATTGAAAATATATTTATCTAAAGAAAATTTCTACATGTCAAACAACTAATTGTTACAATTGTCTGAACCGACGGTGGACATGGCATTATATCGAATTGGCTGTTGATTGAGCAACACTTACGCCAGGTGTCATTTGATATGTTTAATGACCATATAAGTTGGGTTGGTTTCGACTTTGATATTTACAGTGATAGTTCTTGGGAATGAGTGAAAGTTCTGAATAGAGAATCCACACCGTACTTAGGGGAGGACAATACCCAATATATATGAAGAAAGTTTTTTGTCAAACCACAACAATAACTCGAAAAAGCAACACACTAAAACTGCTAAAACGCATTCGTTCCAGCGTAAGATGACTTATAAAAAGTAAGTAACAATTTTGTTGAAATATTTTAAAATAACGACTACGATTTTCACTTGCTGTGTGTGTGTGCCTCAGTGCTTTAAACAAAGAATTAAGCTGCAAGGGAAAAGGCTGACACATTAATGACACATTAAACAGTTACAAAACAACATTTGTCCCAATTCTTTGAAATTTTGGTGTAAGGGCTCACCCTATCATTTTAATTCTTGGTCAAAACTGCCTCAAAAAGAGCATTCAAGTATCGACTCACAATCCCAACTCTTTAATTTTTTTGGTAACTTTCGCATTGGCACAGGGCCCAGGCCCGGGTGTCTGCCACTAATTACATAAGTACAACTAAGTATGAACATTTTGTGTATTTTCGTACGGCCTTCGATTGCGCTACGGTTGAAGCTGGACACATGCGCCCTAGCCCCTGCACCGGCGACCCAATGGGTTGGTTTTTGATCAACGGTCTTAACGAGTGTGTCTCTTGGGTGTGATTTATGCTGTGCCTCTTGCCTGATCTGCAGCTGCAGTTCATTGTGGTTGTAGTTGATTTATGATTACAGCACTTGAATTTGGCGGCATGTCAAACGATTCGCCACGCATTGTTTGCTTTGTGTGTAAGAACAGAAATTGTAAGTTCATTAGTTCATCCGTTCGAAAACGGCCGGATTCAGTCATCTGCTAACCTTAGCTAATTTTTGTTTAAACAAAAACAGATGACAGCGATTCATCCGGGTGTAATTTCCCAAACAAGTTATTAATGTTCCGGCACAGAGGCAAACACGCAAATGTAAATGCGAGTATAAATATTAAATAATATTTTGTTTTGTTTTCGTTTTTTTTTTTCTATTGATTATTAAATTCCCGGCGGGCGAAATCTTTTTCATCTCAAGTTCTTAAATCATTCTTTTGGCTAATCGAAATTATTAATTAACAAATTATAATTATGACTAAGGTAGACACTCAATAAAGTCAACGAATGATTTATGTCCCAGAAGAAGAGGCTACTGTCAGAAAACAAAAACACATTAAGCATACGCAGTGTGTGCCCGCAGCGAAATTCTGTACGCCAACGCCTCTTGTAAATCAATCACTGGCGAAATTGCCCTTGGCATACATTTTGCCACATGTTTGGCCAAATGGAAAAAAAACGCGTACACCAAGCACTGCAACAATAGCGTTGTTGTGGGCTCAACGGCAGCAGTCGCAACGCATTTAAACGTTTTTGAGCAAACATTGCGCATGATGATTTGTGTAGACGGCACAGGCCAATAAGATATATGAAACCCGGCGTAGACTATGTCGAAGTGGAAGCAAAAGAAACAAAAACAAAACACTGACAAAAAGGTAGCTTGAAAATCATTCACGCATGGAAGTTTATGAAGGGGAGGGGTGGAATGGAGCGATCGTTGGGCGCCAAGCTTGCTAGAGCGCTTAGATGATTGCGCAAGCCACAATTTTATACTCATCACAAAAGTATGCTAAATAAAAAGCCATTCAACTAGTTTGGCTAAAGTAAAACGACACTTTTTGGGTTTATGTTCTGGCTAAGATGAGCTTAGAGCTGAGCTTTATTGCTTGAGACTGACAACGGACTTACAGCTAAATTATCCATGAAGTTAACAGAGGAAAGCTTACAACTTATGTTTCTAATAAAAAGCTATTTGCGGGATCTTTCGTACCGAAATTATAGATTTTTAACCCCATATAAATTACATAAAATCATGTGTATAATGAAGAGTTTGTGAAAATAATGTACCAGATCATCTCTAATCAAACCTCCATAATTGGACGAATTCAGATTTTCCGGAAGAAAGCCTTCCGTCAAGCGAATGCTCCGCAATTGCAAGTGAATTGATTTCCAATTTAGAAATAACGATTGTCTGTAATGAATATGTAGTTGTTTTTTTATTTTATTGTTAACCCCTCCGGAGCACAGCCTATCCGCTTTTGAAATCAAACAAACTGAGTGCATAGATAACACACAAGTACAATTCGATTATTTACCAACACTGAAGACAAAATTAACAACAGAACGTCATATATGAAATAAAATGCGCAGGAAAAAAGGGAGAGGAGCTGCTCTGGCGTTTACGTCTGAACGACAAAGAGAGCACTCTTAAGCTAGGTATCGAGACACTCGAAATTTTTGCGCAGCGGAAATTGTTTGATAATTTCACGAGCCGCTCAGACAATGTAGTGTGACCAGGCAACAGCAAAAAATTCAGCTGTTGCTTATTTAAGAAATTGGCGGGCTAATTCAAATACAATTAAAGAGTTAAGATTATTGATAAAGGAAGTCACTGGGAGAAATTCAAAGGTCATAGACAATGCCATGGTCAATTTCATGGATGCATCTTTTGTGTAACTGAAGGTATAAGCAGTGTCCCTTGTTATTGTATTGGCCTGCTTGAGCAGAACTTATTCCATAAGACATACTGCTATAGCGACAACCCAAAACGCATCGACGATTAGAATTAGCACATTAAGCCACAGCCAGCTCCATGCATATTAGTTTAATACCTAAAGGTAGCCACAGGAGCGGCTAGAGCAACGGAAACTATCACAGTAAGCCGGAGAAAACACTGCTACAATGGGCTATGGAGGCTGCTAAGGTTCAGTGCTGCCTTAAAAAATTTTGTGATATAATAACATTTTTTTTAACAATATTAAGCCTTAAAATGTCTAAAAATTTTCAAAAATCGATCTTAAATAATTTCTTAATATCCATTCTTTGGTTTAAGCTACAATAAATTTTGGCGGTAAATGTTGTCCAAAAAAAGTCGAAAATTTGTATAGTTTTTGGGCTATAACTTTTCAAATCGCAATGAAATCGAAAAACTGAAAATAATTGAAACAAGAAGAAACAAAGGACTACCAACTATTTTTTTCTAAGATTTTTAATATTAGCAGAAAAATTTACAGAATTTCTTAAACTTGCAAAAAAAATCGATTTTTTCAAAAAAACCCACATTTTTAATGTTTAAATCCAAAAATTGGTACCTTATCAGCAAAATCAAAACTTCGTGTTTGGTTTTTCGTTAACTTCATTCAATGCAGCTTACATTAAAACAAAGTTGGTTCGAATAGGACACTTAATGTGGCCACACGACCAACAAATGTAAGGATACCTCTCTAATGCAAATATCTCGTGAACCTGACGAGCTGGAAGAAAACGGACAATTTATCTGATTTCAGCAGCCAAAAATACATAAGGAACGGTTGCAAAGTTCTCTGTTGCAAAAAATGGCCTTTTTTTGTAAACTTGTGTTATCGAAGCGAATTTCGAGTGTCTCGGTACTCGCTCAGGAAATGCGCTCTGACAATTTTCGCGAGCGGATTTCCTGAGCTATGTAATTAGATGGGCTCCGCAAAAATTTCGAGTGTCTCGATACCTAGCTTTAGCGAGGATAACAGAGCACAGACGAGACGCGGAAAAACAAAATACCACAGCAGCACCAGCACAACACTTAACAAAAACGAAACACACAGCTGATTTTAGCAATTTCAAAATACTTGACAGGGAGAAGAAATAGAGCGCACAAGAGACGTTATAAAGCCTAAGAATCCAACAAAGAGGCACAAACTCAATAAATTTTTACTTTTTAAACAACAGATGACGAGAAAATGTTTGACAAATTCATAAATAGGCGACCGATAACATCAGAAGGATATAAATCAGCAATATTAGGATTTAAATCCCTTGTGCCCTACAAAGTGAACAGCCTAAGTGCATGTATGTGTAAAAACATGTGTGTTATTAGGTGCATGTATGTGAGAGAGGATATGGTAGTAGTGGAGAGGCAGCGAGTAGAAGAAAAACGAGAAGCAGGAGAAACGAGCGAAGGAATGAAATCGTCGTAGCAGTGTCGTTACAGAATTGTTGAAGCATGGAGCAAAGAGTAGAAAATTGTCAGCTGCTCGCTCTCATTTACGCTCTCTAGATCAGAGTTCCCCAGCGATAGCCCCGGAAGCACGAACATACTTGCCGAATGCTTGCCGAAGTCATACTTCATTGTGTGTTAGAAAGAGACATAGTCACGTTTTAGCGCTCTCTTCTTGGGGAACACTGCTCTACATACTTTTTGCTCAGCTGTTCGCTCTCTCTGGATACATTTGGGTTATGGTCGTCTCGCTCTAACCACAGTGATTTCCTACTGGCACTTTGAAGTATCTTTTTGGGCACTAACGTTTAGCACCAGCAAAATTGAGAGGCAGCGCAAACGTTCTCCCTAATTCTAATTGCTCCATGGTGTCGTTACAGAATTGTTGAAGAGCGGACGTGTTGCTGAGTTGTCGGAGTTGCCAATTAAGTTGTTGTGTAAAATTCCATTTCAAAGCTGTTCAAATCCTGAGATCATATTTATATTCATCAAAATTATAAATGGCTTTGAAGTGCGTAGGAGAAAAATGGGAATAAAATTCTATTTTTACAACCCATACAAGGTAAATCCAGAATGCTTGTTAAATTCTGCTCTCCAGCTTAAAATTAGTATTTGCACAGCATTTCGAAAACTAATCTAGTTATTTAAAAATAAAATGTTTGTCTGTCTGTCCCTTATGACTGCCTCAACCGTTCATGCGATTGTGATGAAACTTTGGAGATTCGGAGGTTTCGAAATTGAAGAAATGGGTGGGAAATCGTTAGAAAACCCGTAATTTGCGATGAAACTTTTAATTGAACAGTCCAAAATATATTGCGAAATTGGCAGATTACGGGCCAAACAATCAGGACAATTTAAAATTTCTCATTTGTGTTTAGATTAATAAAGAAGACGGGTAAACTGGCCGGTGAAATGGCCCTGTGACTCAGGGTGCCCTCTAGTGTGTCCCCAGAGTGTCCCAGTGTGTTCCAGTGTCTCCCTATGTCCTCCTCGCCCCTCACCAAGGGGGACTGTCATGCCCGACAAGCAGACAATCAAATTGGTACCTAGAGGACTTCGGTCTTCTAGGGGCGCTAGTCTGGCGTCACCACTCCAGATTCATCGTGTCATTTGTAAAATTATGTGCATATCGGGGCACCGTGGTTGTAATCCTACCTCTTTGGAAAATGCCACGTTAAACAAAACCTGAGCGATCAGATTAGTTCTGTGTCCCAGGGTTTCCCAGAGTGTCCAAAGGTGTCCCAGAGTGTCTCTGTGCCTTAGTGTTTCCTAGGAAGCCCAGCGTGTCCCACTGTGTCCCAGTGTCCTCCTTAGAGTTCCCCCAGGAGTAGATAAATTGGTCAATAAAATCGCGAAGTTTTCAAGGGACCTAAGATAATTATGAAGATTTGATGGATGACAAAGTAGACGGACCAATACGTGATGTAGATTAAACTATGAAGAGAATCGAGAAATTTTCAAGTTTGGTCAGATTATTATGCAGACTTAATGGACGGCAGTTATAGACGGACAATTATTGGAAGTTTATATCTGTAGAACTGTCTAAGAAATTGCATAACTTTCAAAACATTTGAGCTTAGATTTTTTTGGTCTAATCGATCAATCGGTTAAAAACTGGCAAAATTTTCAACATTTTTGTATGAGTTTGATTCTAAAGCATGGTAAAATGAACGTATTCCGCTGTGGGGAGGGGTCTTATTTTTTTCAACTCGTTCTCTTGACTCTCTGAGACAGATGACAGCTGCTCTGACAGACATGAACTAGAAAGAGATAGAAATTAATAAGGCCCCCCGAAACACAGCAGTCGTGTTGAGTACGTCACCTTTAGTAATTAATTAGAAAATTTACCTAGTTCTAAAGAATCTGGAAATACACAACATGATTAGTTCAAATTATTATGAAGACTTAAGAGTTGGCAATTAAGGACGGGTAAATAGGAGGCGTCGGTCAATCGGCTTAACATTTGCCTGAAGGGTAAATGGAAAGTCTAAGTCAAAAAAGTATTTTTGAGAGATTGAATTAATACCTGCCCGGGAACCTGCAATTTGTAATAATATTACTGAAGGTCCGTAAAAGCAGCTTCATATCTAGCTCAAAGATAATCTCTTCAATTGACAGAAATCTTTTTACTGTTTAAATTTGAAGCTTCAAATGCATACAACTTAATCCTGGTCTTTCTGGGTGCAAAGTTTTGCCGGCAAGTGTTTGTTTTTATATATTTATTTTGATCATCTGCTCTGATGTCTTAATAAACAAACTCGAGCAAAATTCATTTAACGCCACAACTTCCTTATCCAATTGACCGATATATACGAGCATGTGTGCCCCTCCTTCAGCACCAGCCACCTAATCTACATTCAAATTAATCAAAAGTTTAATAGATGCTAAGCAACAGTTAACCTTCTGAGCGTTCAAGTGATGGCAAATAAATCAAATCGAATAACAACAGCGAAAATAGCAATTGGCAGCTGCGAATTATGATTAAACGAATCTCTTGAGCGTGAACAAAATCGTTTAGCAAGTTAAATTGGCAATTACCCGTGGCCGTTCCTGGTAATCAGATCGCAGATAGAGTTTTAAACGAAGTTCAAGAGGCTCATCAGCTTTATGACATAAGGTTTAAAAATAGCACAAGTTTGAGAGTTGCAAATGTGTAATCATACCAAGATAATTAGCATTAAATCAATGGAAACTAATCTAAAACGGTTATTAACTTTGCACTTATTTCAGTTATGGGAAAGTCTTTTAGTTAATATTTCCACTGCCGACTCCGCCTCCGGCACGTGAGCCGCTGGACTGCCCATCACTGATTTACTTTGTGCGACAAATATTAAGTAAATTGATTGAGTGGCAAATTTGTGAGCGTGAAGCAATTAACGGCATGTCCACCGTTTCTGTGTCTATGTGGGTCGTGCATTATGAGGCCTCAGCTGACAGCCGTAGCACTTGTCAAACACATCCACAATACTAAATGTCAAACACAAAAGTAGCCAAACACAATAGATCTTCAACACAAAAAATGCAAATCCAAAAATAACCGAAAAAACACACACACACACTCTGAAATACAAATCTGATAATCCAATGTTTACAATCTCTTTACAAATTTCAACCTTGGCCTTACACTCCAAAAACCAAAACTCATTTAAATACAAAAGCGCAGCAAACCGCACACACACAAGCAGGCACAGAGTTCAACCAATGTCACTGAAGCTCAATTTTTAATTGATTGACTCAGACCAAGAACTTACAGCTTAACAATTTGGCCAACTTGGCAGACAGAGCGGCGTGCCGCCCCAGAATCTCTGCCAGCTCAGCAATGGCCAAGAGAAAGAAACTGGTTCTGCTGGCCATTAGACATAATAAGCATTTGCATTTGTGCAAATTAACTCGGAATGGCGTATAAATATAGAAACATTTAAATCGACTCGTTCTTTTAGCTCCTCACAGAGTGAGCTACCACTTAAGTCTCACTACCAGTTAGGATGAGTCGATGATGCTCTTTAATTTGATTTAACACGATGGCAAACAGTGTCATGTGATGTTTTGGTATCTGAACTGGATTTGTCACCCGAAACATGAATGAATACTCGTATCATAAAAATGAATGACAGATAAATGTAAATATTTGTTGAGATGATAAGATTGTTGGTTTAAGGTTGTTCATTCGACTGAACATAATGGAGTTTAATTTTGTTTAATATTATTATTCTTAGTTTTAAGAGGCGCCATGAGGGTTTTAAAGAAGTGGAATAAAAAATTACTTATACGACACGTATTCCTTATCAACCATCTTTGGCTATCTTTTTAGATCAGAATCAGGTTTATTCGCTGGTGTCAAACTTGCACATTTATTATATTAGTAAAATAAATTAAATTTTAGATAGAACCCAATTATTTTTAAACAAACCATTGAAAACAATTACTCAATAATTACCCTTTACAGCACCAATTATCTAAGTAATTGTAAAAGTAATTACATTTTGTAATATTCATTGATAAAAGTAATTCCAAGTAACAATTACGATTATTAAAAAATGATGATTGGATGGACTTCAAGTTCAAGTTCACAGCTCTGATCATAAGATGGATGGAATATTATAAATGGGGATGGAAAAAATCGTAGTTTAAAAAGGAATTTTGTACTTGAATCAAGTATTTATGTACTTGCCGTACTATTGCACCGTTCTGGATTTAAGTACAAAGTTCTTGGATTTTTCATAAGCGCATAAACGCGATAAAAAAAAAATAGTGGAAATTGTTCATTTGTATACAACTACTAGGGCATCGCTTGAATCGCATTCCTCAATCGAGTGTGACTCCTGCTCTTCACTTTTTTAAAGTCACGAACTGAGCGGCACGAGCCGCTGACAAAAGGTGCAAAACTGTTTAAATTGTTGGCTTGGGGCCAGCGACGACGCGACGCGAGCGTCGTTGCCGTTGCTCAGCCCCCGCGGCATCAGTCATCGTCATGATGTTTTTTTTTCCACCTGTTTGTGCGAAACCAATTATGAGAAGCGCAATAAAAAACTAATTACTAAGTTAAATAATGATTAGATGGAGTTCTCTGTTTCGGCTGCTAATTTCAATAATTAATTTATGCCGATGCTAACGTTCTTTTGTTTGGCCGCTTTCACTGCGCGTGGCTTAAGCGAATGGTCGCCCCTGTGTCTGGAATACGAATTGTGTATTAATTTGGGAACTGGCATTTGGAAACAAGTTTGAGAACTTCTCCAATTTCAATATCAATCAAATGATGCTCAAGTTTGGGTCAAGTGTTGGATGGCGCAATAATTGGATTGTATGTGTTGTTCATTAGCAAAACAGGCGGAAATGTTGTTTATTCAGTGCGAATGGCTATTTAAAATACAATTTATTGAAGCGCTTATAAATCTTTCAAGTGTCAAAACAAAATATTGTTGCAATAAATATTTTCTAGATAACAAATTTTGGAATGTTTCCCGAAATGGTTTCAACACTTTGTCATGAGGTTTGCGGGCAGAGTTTCGCTTTTGTTTCCAAAAGCTTATGATAAGTGAGTACCAATTTCTGAGTTAATTCTAAGAAAATTTCTGCTATCGAAATTTACTATTAAATTAAGGCAATTCAACATTTACCGGTTTATTTGTACCAAGTGTCTTTTTTATTTTTGTTGTCTTATATTAATGAATTGTTTTAAATATGTAAGAGCCTAGAAACTGGTAGAAATCATTTAAACGCTTCTGGTTTTTGCTTTGTTTTTATTATTTTTGATGATAACTTTTCTGTGCTGGCTTCTGACAATTTATCTTGAGCACTTCCATTAATTTATAAAAGTAAAAATCATAATTTATCGAACCATAGGGCTCAAACAAACACCAAATCCAACATCACATTACGTTACTTACATTTTTTGACAGCTTTACATCAGAAAATCGAAGGCGACCATGTCAGTTCGATACACCAGACTACAACTTTCAAGACCGACTTAGAGTATCGAAGCTGCACAGTGTAAATGTTGAAATGAAAAAAAAAATAGAGGCAAGCTAACTTCGGTTCGACCGAAGTTTATATACCCTTGGAGCTTGATATATGCCTGACAGTTTGTATGACAGCTATACTATATAGTTGTCCGATTTTGACAAGTTTTGGTGAAATTATGTAAAATCGCTAAAAAACTTAGAAATACAAGCGTTGGGAGCAATAACATTGAAAACAAAAAAGTTCTTCTCACTAAAACTAGTTTTTCAACCGATCGTTCCTATGGCAGCTATGCTATAGTCATCCGATCCGGCCGGTTCCGACAAATCTGCAGCGGACAATTTCAAGGGTATAATACCTATGTGTTCCTTTGACTACAAACTGCTAACACTTGAATTTATATATATATTAAGCAAGGCTGCAAACCGGTCCTGAACCGAACCCCTTAGAACCGGTTCGGTTCGGGTTTTTGGGGTCCGACGAACCGGATTATGAACCGAACCCCTATTATTTTTGACTCTTCGAACCTGAACCCGAACCGGACCACTTTTTCTAAAAATTAGGTTCGGTTCAACAAATTAAGTAGTTTTTTCAGCGACACACACAATATGGAAATATAGAAATTCCTTGTAATCTGACTTGTATCATTCAAAAGTTCTCCAATCCTACGAAATTTCTCTAGGTGAAATTTATACTATCTGATTTGATAAGGGACGAATATGGACCAAGCAGGACAACTTTTAAATGACAAAACAGCACATTACAAATATGCTAAAGCTCCAAAACGAAATTCCATATGAGAGTTTTTAAAATTCACCTTTAAATGGATCAACTTCTGATTGCGAAGAAATTAAGTTTTTAAAAGCAATAATCAAATATTAAATATCAATTCTGTAAATGATGTTATAGATTTGTGGTGGTCCCAGTTCACCCTGCTCCAATCACGGATCCAGTTCCTCCATCTAGTTCAATGCTCGATACTCGCACATTTTTATGTACATCTCTAATTCACCCACACACTAATCTTAGTGCCAATGTGTCACATTCATTCTTACCGGCAGCACGCCCAACGTCAATAAACCGAACTAATGCCTAATCTGTGTATTATACTAAATATGTAGTTAACGTGGTTTAAATAGACCACAGATTCCGACTATTCTAACTAAATTCACATCGGCGAATGTTTTGGAAAAGTTAAACAAACGAGGACTTAAAAAATACTGCGTTAACTATACGTGCTGTTTCAGAAACTCCGGTATCAGTTTAAAGGGTTTTTCAACACTTTCCAATCTAAGAGCTAGTATAGATGATCAGCTCGTAACAGATAGATAGATGGCTTATTAACTCAAACTAAGCGGTTTCAAAAGTTCTAAATGTCACCTAATGAATTTGATAATTAAAAACTGCATTATTGACATGAAGAATATTATTTTAAATAATAAGTGTTTATAAATCGAAACTATTCTTCTATATTCAAGCGAACCGAGGTTCGAACCAAAACCTAGGGTTCAGGGGTTCCGTGAACCGGTCCGCGAACCGAACCTAAGACTTTACAACGGGTTCGAACCCCTGGACCGAACCTTCTTCAAAATTTTAGAGGTTTGCAGCCTTGATATTAAGTCACAAGGTTCAAACTTAAAAATTGGTGCTCGGACAGTTTTTCGCGATTTGAAGAAGATGGAGGAGGAATTTGCCAAACCTGGAGCAAACTTTATCTGGGTACATACATGCAAAAATTTGTGACTCTACCTCTTATAGTCTGTGAGATCTACGCGTTTATACAGAGAAAACGACAGATTTTCGCTGTTTAAAGATGGAGGAGGAGGAATTTTCGAAATCTGAAACAAACTCGATGTGCGTACAGTATACACCTATATACATGCCAAAATTTGTGGCTCTATCTATTACAGTCTCCGAGATCGACGCGTTCATACAGATAGACAGGCGGACATGGCTAAATCCACTCGGCTGTTGATGCTGATCAAGAATATATATACTTTATGGGGTCGGAGGTGCTTCCTTCTCCCTGTTACATACATTTGCACAACTTCATGATCCCCTTTTTCCCATTTTTAATGGGAACAGGGTATAAAAAGGTATTTCCGCAAGCTTGTCTTTGCAAGCGCTTAGTTCTAGTTGTATTCGTCGCATCGGTTCACGCTATAGCTAGAGCTTTGAAAAGCTCTTTTCACGCGCTAACACATGTTTGATTTTTGTTGTTTGTTTTTAGTCGTTCGTGAGTTTTAGCGTCGCAAACATGGAGCAAAATAAAGGGAAAATACGGCATATTTTACAGTACTACTACGATAAAGGCAAAAATGCATCTCATGCTGCCAATAAAATTTGTGCAGTTTATGGACCCGATACGGTTTCCATTTCCACCGCACAACGATGGTTTCAACGTTTTCGTTCTGGTGCAGAGGTGATCGAAGATGCGCCACGGTCCGGAAGGCCTGTCGTCGAAAATTGCGATAAAATCGCTGGATTGATCGAAAGAGACCGGCATAGTAGCAGGCGTAGCATCGGCCAAGAGCTGGACATGAGTCATCAAACCGTTATAAACCATTTGAAGAAGCTTGGATTCAAAAATAAGCTCGATGTATGGGTGCCACACGACTTGACGCAAAAAAACATTTTTGCCCCTAAATCGACCAGTTTTTGAAGCGGATAGTGATTGGCGATGAAAAGTGGGTCACTTACGACAACGTGAAGCGCAAACGGTCGTGGTCGAAAAGCGGTGAAGCTGCCCAGACGGTGGCCAAGCTCAATTCAGACCTGTACTGCCAACAACTGGACCGCTTAAATGCAGCACTCATGCAGAAGAGGCCATCTTTGATCAACAGAGGCCGAATTGTCTTCCATCAGGACAACGCCAGGCCACACACATCTTTGGTGTCGCGCCAGAAGCCCCGGGGAGATCCGAGTCCGGATCTCGCACCAAGTGATTACCACCTATTTCTGTCCATGGCGAACGAGCTTGGTAGTCGGAAGTTGGCCACAAGAGAGTCCTGTGAAAATTGGCTCTCCGAGTTTTTTGCCAATAGGGAAGCGAGCTTCTGTAAGAGGGGCATTATCAAGTTGGCATCTCGTTGGGAACTCGTCATCGAACAAAACGGCGCATATTTTACTTAAATCGCATTATTATAACCAATTTTATGAACAATTAAAAATTCAATAAAAATACCGCAAGACTTTTATAAAGTCTGAGTGCAGAATTAGTACTTGAGAACTACAAGCAAGCAATAATAGACTGATTTCATACACACTTAATACTCATTCACTACAAAAAAGCTTTAAGCTGCCTCGTCTCAGACACGCGGCGTGGTGCTGTCGTCTCAAACGTCAGTCATATTGAATTTTAGTACAAGGCACAATGGCTTATCAGCTGATTAATGGATAGGACGAGTATACAAGAGAGCATTCATTTAATCCTGCATATTGTTTCGCGTAATGTTTATCGGTCGCGCACACTGCACTTGCTGCAAGATCTGCTTGTGAGGGCTGACGCCAATACGCCTGAATTTTTTTGTTGTAAAATTTCTAAGCTAAGCGATTTCATATTTTGGCCGAGTATTTTATTGTGCATTGTTTATAAGGCAAAATAACGGGCTGGGCTTTAAGTTATAAGCGGTCTTTTCGTTGCCAATCGCTAGTCTAGAGTATTGCAGATTCTGTTTAAGGATACAAAAAAAGTTTATAAAAATTTTTGCGTAATTTATTAAATATTCATAATGTTGATGTTAATTGACACGCTGCTCTTGTTCTGACGGAGCCACTTGATGCCATTTGGCGAATGTGCGGAAGCATGTCCAACATTTACGAGGCATTGTGTAGGCACTTGACAAATAACTTTAGAGCGGCGGTTGTTTTTTTATTTTGGCGGGAGAATGCCTAATAAATATGATTTAGATAAGCTTGGGCTAATTTTCTGTGCAGAACCATGTCAAGGTGGGGTCCAAGAAACTTGAAATGGCACCAAATAGGAATCAAAACGACTTTGCATTGTGTATACGCCCCGTTTGTGTGCCACAATGGTTGATTGAAACGTCAACAAAACGGCAAATCAAAATATACACAATGGTTGACCGCTCGATGGAGGGTAAAACGGTTTGGTGTGTATTGTTATTCACACGCGATGGATTCGCATTCAAATGCTAAACAAACCGGCAACTAGACAACGAGGCGTGTCATTCAGTTATTGATGATACGAGGGCAGCTTGATAAAGTCGGAATTAATTTTTCCTGACAGCTTCTTGATTCATCAGAATCCTTTAAGGGTAAACTCCATTTCCCTTAATTAAACAAGAACATTTAAAATTCTCAAAATATTAATGCCAAATAGTTTAAAAGCTCATTTAGCCTCAAATTACCGTGTGTAAATACCCACTGTACCGTATCAGTCCAGGCACACACATCAAGTTCGTTGCCTAAGTCTTTTGTTCTGTATTGTCATTATTTTTTTTTTAGACATTTTGTGGCGTTAAGTGCCATCGTCTAATTATGCAAAGTTCTTTGAAATTTTAAATTTGTGGGCCATAAATCTATTAGAATTGCGTATAAGAAATAAAGCAAGTCAGATTTATGGAACACTCTTGTGGCACTCATAATTGCCTACTAAAACAATAACAAAAAATAAACTGAAGTCCACGGCACGGATTTAGTTGTTTGCGAACAGCTGCTAAACATTTTGATAAACAAAACTTGACAATCATGTCAATTTTGAGGAGATTGTCTGCCCATCTATTTGTCTATGTCTTCACTTGACCTCAGCGCAGCAACAAAAAGCAAATCTAACATCATTTCCGTTTACCAAAAAGTCTAGCGTGTGGGGAAATACATTCACCTGGCTAGAGTCAAGTGAAGCCACTTGCAGTGCCAATAAAATAACGACTTTAATAACGAATTCGATATCAAGGCTATAAACGATTAAGAGGCACACAGGAAATGCCAAGCCTTAGGTCTTACAGCACACCAGTCGGTTGAGTTCTGGACGATAACCAGATCAGTTAATTTGGCATCTTTTATAGTTCTCGATTATGTGACATCATCTAAATGCCTTTCACCTGTTTATTGATTAATTGTATGTTTGTCAACGCAGAAACATGAGAAGCATAAACAGCAGCAGCGACAGCAGCGAGCATTATTCATGTTTGTTTCTGCAATTTATTTTGTGTATTTTTACGGTTATTAGAAAATTTAAAATGTAATTAATAATGCTTTGTTTGGCAGTTCATAAATCTGTGGTTAAACGCACATTATTGTTAGTGTATGGCGTCAACCTGTGTCATTTGCTTTGAAAAGAAAACAAAAGTTGTTTGTCATAAATCAGTGGCAAGGGCGTGGCTGATTCATATGGTCAAACAGTTCATTGTGATAACATTTAAATTAGCTTGGCTTTTATTTATATATTAAATTAATATTTTTTGATGTTTTCATCTTTTGGTCAAACGACTTGCCACACCGGAACCCAAAATCAACTCCACACACACACAACTCGTCAAATTAGCATAGTCCAAAGCAGCGGCTCAGAGAGAAGTGAGAGATGTGAATCAAAAGCCATGAGCCGACACTGGCTATTAAATTAAATGCCGGCAATCGAAAATAGTGTTTATTTATGACTTAATGCTCTACGAGCCGTTTAGCTGGCCACCCCAATCGACTGATAAGAGCCAAGCCATTGACCGACCGGTCTTCACGCGCCTCCAAGCCAAGTAAAAAAAAAATAAACATTCTAAAAATTCCATTTCCAACTTATTATGCATACGACCTGTTGCTCCAACAAGGCTGACACATAAGTGATCCATCGTTAAGGACAACTGGCAGCTTCTAACAAAAAATTCCCATGTCTGGAATATGCTGGTCAAATTACGAGGGCAGCTTGATGAGATATTTTTTTCTTAGAGACAGGCAAAGCACACATGCTCACTGACACGAAGTTTATTTCGCTTCGCATTGTCGTTGCGAAAGAGCGCAAAGACGAGCTTATACTGTTGGTGTGTGGATTGAGCTGCCGCAGAGCACATTTGGTTGCCTAGAAGATAGTACCCCGCCGGATTCTGAAATAGAGACAAAAGGGTTGGAAGGTAAAATGGAAAAAATAGAGCTGGGGTCTACTTTTCACTGACTCTAACGCATAGAGCAATAGCTTGGCTTATGTTTAGTTTAAGGCAGAGCCCGGCACGATGCTATCTACTGTGTATACATCACACCTCTGCGGCAGCGATGAGAAAGCGCCCCATAACTGATTCTTTTTGTATGATAGATAATAAAGTTTCAATGAAATAAATATAATTTAGTTTTAATGGAAGCGACAAGACGCAACCCTTAAACTAAAATTTGCCATTCACTCTAAGCTACTTCAAAATGTTAACAATGAAATTTATGCTACATGCGCTGAGACCAATTTCAATTTTTAAAATTGTTTAAATTATTCCGATTATGATAACAAAATTCGCCAATATTTAACAAAAAGGGGAAAACTATCAAAAACTTTGGAGCCTCTTCGTGGCCTTTAAAACATAATTTTTTCCACCCTAAATATACACCATAAACTTCCAAAACAAGGTTCGCTCGTATGACCTTATATTTATCATCAAAAACAAAGCAGCCTAACGGAACGTACGCCACAATGATGCTTCCTTTGTTTCTAATTGACTGACGTTTTTGAAAAAAGAAAGAAATTTTGTGCTGGATTTCTTCATCGAACTTTGAAAATCGAAGAATTTTATCACACCATACTGCAACTTTTTTGAATAGTAAGGGACTTGCTATGGCCGTGTACAACCAGTGGACCATTGGCAGGGAAAAGTACGTTAGAAAGGTGAGTCCTTGATAAGAAGGGCTGCAAACCTGAATCATTTTCTAACCAATGCTTGAAATTTAAGTTTGGTGCTTTTTGGAATATGACTAGTTCGAAATTAGTTTTGGCACACATTTGTTTATATATAATTGGCTTAATATATTAAACAAAACTCGCAGTTTCTTCATATTTCGTAAGCCTGTTCAACTTAGACTTAAGTCCACGACCATTAGAAGAATTAAAGACTCATATAGTTTCGTTTTTGTTAGCGACAATATCGCTGTGATATCTTTCTAGATCGTCCTTGTCTAAAAGTGATGTTGAAAGCATATTTAAGAAACAAGACTATGACACTTAAACTAATTCCTTTATTTGCAGAGCAAGAACAAAGGTACTGGCGCTTAACTACACACCGCGAAGGCGCGTTGAAAATGAACTGTGCAGCCTTTGCAGCATGAGAGCACGCAAAGATGTGATTCACATCGCAGCAGTCTGTCAAATCGTGAACGAACTGATAATCCGCTCATGGGGCATATCTCACAGTTATGTAAACAGATAAATTATACCTTCTAGAGATAGTAAGTAATTAGCAATATATAATGATTTGCCGAAGAAATGATAAAGATCGGATGAGCGGTTCTCAAGTTATGAGCAAGAAAGATTACACATTTACGACATGTTATCGCACACCACCAAACCCATCTGTAGTTACAGCATGTCTAAAATGCTACTTATATTTCATCGCTCTCGCTCTCAAAATCCGAAAGGGTTCGAAGTTAGCACATTTGTAATGATACAAATTCGCAAGGCATGGGTCAATCCTTATAAGATTGAATTGTGTAGAACATCCTGGAAGTCGAGATTAAGTTTTCAAGCTCGTGACGGGCTTACTTCAACATTTAAAAGATTGAAATTCGACTTTGGTATCTGTGTACTAGTACCACTACTACTAGTACCAATGTGTCGCTCAGGTCTTTTGTTGTGCAAAACATTTAAATTAGAAATATAGTTTAACCAATTGGAATGTAATTTATATTTGAATAGTTTATAACAGAGATCTCTAAGAGTGCTTGTTTTTTTTTTGTGAAGGCATATGTAGTGTGACTTACACAAAACATTTGAAGATGAATCAAATACACTCTCCAGGACGAATTGGTATTTTTGTGTCTGATTGTCTGTTGTGGACCACCGTTTGTCTTAGTGGGTTATTCTGCTAATTGAGTTCAGCGTAATACTTGATTATGTATAACTTTCTGTTTCTGTTTGCGATGGCCAGCCCATATCTTAACACTAATATTATACCTAAAGACTTCTTAATTTAAATTATATGTTCCAACTTGGCTCGGTTTAAAAGTCGGCGAACCTATTTTTTTATAAAATGTCTTGGAACCCACTTATCTTTTGGGTTAGCTGGACATGATCTTGAATATGATATTGTGGGTGGTTTTACTGTCCGGAAATCCACATGGAAATTACAGCTGTTCGATTTGCTTAATGACATCCCTTTACCTGTACTGCGATTTCTTAGTCAAGCCGAGATGGATAGACCTAACGGACGCTGTGCGTCATGCCGTCGTGACGACACTTTGAAAGTGATTGTATGCTAAGGGACAGGGACGGCAGCTTCTTCTAGCAAATATCGTTTTATTTAATTTAAATTTTGATTTGAATTGGTTTGTGGTGGCTGCCGCTGCCGCTGCTGCTGCTGCTTCTGTTGTTTTTGTTACTTTATTTAAAACGCCGCCGCACACCGCGAGTGCGTCTCATCGGGTTTTTGGCTATTTTGGCGGTCGTCGCTGGCCGCTGCGCCTCTCTTTAGACCCACGTAGCGAACCGGACCGTCCAGATATAGTATAAATTTCATACAAACTGCCCAGCTCATCATCATTTGTGCTTTGAACTTCTTAAGTGTAAATTGCTCGTTCGCTGTTGGTCGAGAAAATTTCGTGAAATCAAAAAATTAAAAACCAAACTAATATTAAACAAAATGGTATGTGATCCTGTGGAATCCCGAAAGTGAATACCCAACAAGAGCCAAAATTAAGACAAAAAGCCAAAAATAAACATTAAAACTGGAGTGCTCCAACATTCAAGTGAACGACTTTATTAAGAGCTGTCTGGCTCGAGTGGCCCTCGGGCATTCCATTCACACCTAAAAATAAGTTCCTAACTCAAAGTGTTCTCTTCTCGCTTTCGACCAGAAATTCTTCGTGTTTATGGCCTTGGCTCTGTTGGGCTTTGCAGCTGGCGCCCAGTTGCCCGATTCGGCCACACAAGGACCTAACCCACAGGACATAGCCACCCCAGAACCGGAATATATTGATATTGAAGATCCTGCCCCAGCGGCTGCTGCTCCTGCTCCTGTGCCCGTGGCACGACCAATTGCACGGCCCGTGGCACGTCCTGTGGCCGTGTCTCAGCCTTTCGTTCAGCACTATCAACCGCAGCCCTTGGTTCAGCGTGCACAGTATGTGGCTCCAGTGGTATCCCAGCCCCAGGTATACCAGCAACAGCAGCTGCCCGGACACACGTTCAGCGGAAGGAGTGGCTACCAGTACCGTCGTCCAGTCTATGTAAGACGCTTCTATCGCCTGCGCCGCTACTAAGATGAGGGCGACATCTACTAGTTTACTTTGTCTATTTAATATATCCTAGAATTCCCATATGTTTTGCCGTTTTTTATTCACTTTTCCCAAATTTTCTCTCCTCCCCCCCTACCCGCTCCGCCACCGCTCCCGCATCTGCACCTACACCACACATGGAACCGCAAAATCAAGCATTAACCTATCCCACATCTCACGCACTATCTACCTCTCCCAGCACCCAACTATCCAACTATCCTAACCAAAAATCCTTATCCCAAGCGAAGTACAAAGAGACAAATGGTGTTCTAAAGACCCAGAACGCAAAAAGCCAAGTATTCAGTTAATTGTTGAATTTTGCCCCGTAAAGTAAATAAAACATAAATTATTTGTAAAAAAAAAACTTTAAAAAAAGGAAACAAAACTCGCATTTTATTAGTTTTTCATTCATCGATTCAAGGCCTTCAAATGATATGCGATATCTGGTTTTAATTATAATAATATTCACAGCTCATCAAAGCACAATAAATGTGTCGAAATTGTTTAACAAAAAAATAAAAAAAAAAATTCGTTCTCATTTTGAACGGGGAATGCGGCTGCTGACCAACGTAACAACACATCATTAATCACGAAATGGCGTGAAGTCCGTTGTGTGTGCGTGTAAGTGTGTGTGTGTGTATGAATGAATGTGCGTTTGGCATATATGAAATATGAAAACTACTTGCAATTTGCATACGGAAGCTGGACCCAAGATTCGGCGCACTTTAAAAATGATGAGCTGCTTCTGGCCTCGTGGAAGCTACTGATTACGCTTTCGTGGGAAAATGAAATGGTCACTTTTAGTTGGTTTGAATTGAGCTGAAGACTTGTGTTGATTTCACTCAAAAAATTTCATCAATGGCTGGGGTTTTCATACACAGATTTCAACAAACGAAAACTTGTTTAAGTATTATTTTTCCTTTAAATCCCTAAGTC
This sequence comes from Lordiphosa clarofinis, assembly GCA_018904275.1. NCBI lineage: Eukaryota > Metazoa > Arthropoda > Insecta > Diptera > Drosophilidae > Lordiphosa > Lordiphosa clarofinis. The sequence continues at coordinate 1,607,450 of JAEIGQ010000026.1, forward strand.
CTTAAAATAAAATTTTGAGCAAAATTAAAACTCTCTTTGGAAGTGTATAATAATTTTTAAATTAATCTTAGCAGTATCTATTTCTGTATGCAAATGTCACAAGCTTGCACATAAGCCTGCTTACAAAATCGCTCTTTAGAAGTACAAGGTACATGTACGGATACAGCCTGAAAGTATTTGGTATTTCACCTTCAACGTACCTACAAAAGATCCGTGTCCTCCACCAAAAGTGTGCCAAACTAATGTGCGGACTTCTGGGAGCGCCCTGGTACATGCATACGAGAAGCCCTGAGAACGATCCCTATTACACTGGGCAACGCTCAAAATGTGATCAAGTCGAGACTGAAAGTTAATGCTGGGTTTGGTATGGTAAGTCGCCGCTTTCTTTTTATTGCACTTTAAAGTTTTCATCCTCTGATGGGGATGTGCAACTCCGTATCTCGCATAAATTTTAAACTTTGCTCTGACGTCTTAAAGGAAGTTGTTACACTCGTCCTGGCCTTTAAAGCATTTTTAATTAGTCAAGTCAAAAAAGTTACATATTTATTTGAGTGTCCCAAAATATCAAAGTCGGTTTTAAAATAAAATTTTAAGAAGGTAGGACCATGATAACCCGTGCCGACTTACATTGGTACATTTCAGTATTTGCTCACTAAGGCTGACGCTAACGAGTCACATTCGATAAACATTGAGTTATAGCAAAATCAATATAATATGAAGGTGCACCACTTCACTTTAAATTCTGATCCATCTTAACCAATATTAAGTAATAAATTTTACGAATAAATTGCTTAATTAGCAGCAAGAAAAAAAAATATTTTAATTACTTCAGCTCAGGCCATCTTGTCTGTTTGTCCACCAAAGATAATTCAAATTTCTTGGTGGCAATGACAAATTTCACTCATAAGATTAAATTCACAATTTTTCGGAAGTACTACACCAAATGATCTATAAGGCAATTGCTGGTGCAAAAAAACTTTAAACCGCGAGCCAAGGCTTCGTTGGCCAAACTGAAAACGCTAATCTGTCTATTTTTTGGATTTGGCTTATGGCCCATATAAATAGATTTGTGCGTGAGTCTAAACATGTCACTCCATAACGCGATTTTTAGGTTGTGGCATACCATCTCTAAGGGACATGCAATAAGCCCATCATAAACCCGATTTTAATAAAAATCTTCTGTGCGCTTTTAAAGATTTTCAAGAACGAGGGCTTAATCCTTTCTGAAGGTACCTTAACCCATTGCACAATTGATGTGAATTTTTTATATAGCGTTCCCAATGACCCTTTCCACATTTTCTGAATTTTTGAGAATTTTATCTTAAACCATTAAAAACTAGTTTAAAATTTTTGTCGTTGTGTGTTGCAACTACAAAAGTACCCATAAAACGCCAACCGAGGCTTCATTTAAAAAACTGGGTATTAGGTGATGCTTACAGGTGACCCTTTCATCAAAATTTAAGTGTCTTATGCCGGGTTTTTTTTTAGTGTTGTACTGTGTAGTAAGTCCGTAAAAATTTTCATGAAAAAGTTTAGCATCAAGTCGGCTCGGGACCCTCTAATGCTTAAACCTTATATTATTAAAATTAAGTAAAATGGTCATACTTTTCCTACATTATTTACTGTTTTTTTTTCGGATATGTCTTGAAAACTGTTTTGAGTTCTACCAAAACAATGAAACATACCAACTTCATTCGATTGGTCCTTCATATAGTTGCGAGCCATTAAGCATGCAAAAATTCAACAAAAACTTGAAAAATTCAAAATTTTTTTAGTGTAAAGTGCAAGTTTTCTGTGGAGTAAAAACTAACATTGTGCGTGTTTGTGCGCTTTGTAATATATGTCAAAATAAGGAATAAAGTGTGTGTTAAAAGATAATAATTGTCCTCTTTTGTGGCTTTTCGTGGGGCTTTGAAGTTGAAGATGAGCTAGAACTCTGTCCTGCAACGCTGCTGTACGTATGGATGGCAAATCTAACGCTCCTACCAACTGGAAATTGGGCCAACTTAGGGAATGTACGCTTAAAATTTGACTATAAATAAACTTTTTATTTAAATTTCAACATTTTATTCACAGTTCTGAAAGCTTTGTTTTAATATCACGTATACGCACTGTTGCCATATAAGAGCGGTTGGGGTAGGCGTGATCAAATTAACTTAAACTTGGGTTTTAATATTTAGAATGTTATATTTATCGAATATACCAAGTTTAAGCTTGATATCTGCTACAGTAGACTTTTTGCGCCAATTATTTGGCGATTCATATATGGCAGCCTGTTTATTGATAATATCTCCAACCATAGAAACTCCAAGGACTTTTTCAATATCCCTGGTTCTCAGGTACCATTCAGCTCTCGTTATGCGTAATCTTTATGACTTCGCTGCGATTCCATAAATTTGTAGGCCGTAAGACTTTATTCCTGAGGAACAGCTTCTTCTTGGAGCTCAGAAGCCACCACATGCGACGTCCTTTGGCATCCACTGCCTGAGCTATTGCTTTGACATGGTGTCCAAAAGTCAGTTTTCTTCCCCCAAGGTGTTTATGGGCTGCTCTATGCTTCCGGACAGGTGTCACGACGGGTGGAAAAAGTCACCGAAGCACAGTTGTCCTTGTTTATGGCAATGTTCTATCTAGCGGCCCAGTTGCTAAACCTATTAAGGTTTTCTTGAAGGTCATCTGTGGCATTTGCCTTCGGGGTTTTCGAGTGGAATGCTACAGGCTTTGGGCATATCGTGAGTAAATAGGGAGTATGGAGTCGGGCCTAACACGCTATCCAGCGATACACCAGCTCCAATGGTTCTGCTCTGGGAGGTCGCTTCGTCCTGTGCTACCTCAAAGGTTGTGTCCGTCAAGGAGCTCTTGATTCGCAGATACATTTTGGGGCGGGAGGAGCATTTTAATCTTCGAAAGCTGACCTTTGTGGCACACTCTATCGAAGACCTGCTGGAAGTCAAGGTAAGCTGCTACTACATACCCTTCCCCGTCATACCCTTCAAGGAGGTAGTTGACCACTCGATGAAATTGTTCAGGAGTTCCAAGTCAAAAGCCGAACTGTAACTTTGGGATGACTTTTCAAATGTATCGTACGGAAAGCATTCTTCGAAAGATACAGCGCTCGAAGATCTTTTCAAGGGTGGATTGAAGGCAATTCAGCCAGCAGGAGGGTGGTTTTCCACTCTTGTGGAAGAGAACTATTCTGAGAGGGCTATCGTAGGCTTCTGAGACTATTTGGTTCCGGCGGGCGTGGAGCTTTCGGGCGGCTGGTACGACATTACGAAACATTCTAGAATAGATTAAAAAGGCTGTTCATATTACTAAAATGAAAACAAACGTTGTTGTATCAAGAACATTTCAAACTTATATTTAGCCGAAAACTTTAAGAAAATGTCGTTTTGATTCTACCCGTTATAACTAGATACCAATCACAGCCTCATTTATCACCATTTCGTTATGTAAGATCTAATTCTTAACGACTTTTTCTTTTCCCCAATATAAAATCAAATAACTATTTATGCAGGTTGATTTGCATCAGTCATGAGAACTCGTAAAATTCTAACGATTGACATAAATCTGCTAGAATACTTTCAAAAAACATTAAATCAACCGGTTTATTATCATGTTAGTTAGTTGTGTTTGCTTCTGCCAAAATCTCTGCCAAATCGTCTCCAAAAAGTGTAAACAAATCCATTTAAAAGCCAACACTTATGGCCTTTACCTGACCGGGTGGTCAGTAACAGAAGCAAACACAACAACAACAAATACAACAAGGGAGACAATAAACTATTGATTGATGAATTGATTGCTATTTTATTGATTCGCCTCGGCTGCGATTCAGGGGCAATTGTGTGTATGACACAAACCGGGTCTTTCTCTTCTTCATTGAAAGCCCTAGAAGAGAAGTTTAAAAGATAATTCACACCACATCAAGCCATACAAATGGCAATTATGTGCTGACCTTGCCATTGTGTTATTAATTATTCGTTTTACAACAAAGCGAATGTGTCAAAGTGTTGATTATGACAAATTAACGCATTATTGTGCGGCTTTAATCGATTAATAAATAAGTCTAATTAAATGTCCATGCTTTGAATGAATGGTAGGCTTTATGGGTCTGGAAAAATGATAAGTAACTGAAAAGTTGGTAATGAAATAAATGCAGTGAGAATTTATTAATTACGCACAAAAGCTTCTAATCACTCAGAAAAATAATTTCATGAGTTTCAGTTCCAATAGAAGGAAACTCATGCTACTTACTATTTACATTCAAAGGCAACGATAAAATATAAAAGTGTAATAAAATGAAAAATTTATTAAATTGTGAATATTTTATATATTTTGTATATAATTATCTTCTTGCGTTTAGAACGAATACACCAATGACTTTCGAACACACGAAAATTATTAACGCCCATCCAAGTGAATGGCAAGGGGAAATTTCTATGAGGACTTTCGATTTTACTGAGGATCATATTGATGTCATGCGATCATATTAAATCATGTTAGTGATTGACGAGGTTTTCGCTCCATTGCGGACATGATACAGATATTTCTACCCTCTACGCCGAGAACCCAATAATCATTTATTCAGAATTTCGATCTGCAAATGCATCGGTAATTGCCCATATACCAAATCATCCAAGATCTGATGCTGATTAATTTAGCAAGAATTCTCCTAATATGTTTCCCCCAGAAAAGAACTAAAAATAACTGCTTTTTAATAACCACCACAAGATTTTTAATTAAGAGATGAAAAGATGTCTCACGAAATTCTATCTCCATATAGGTTTATAATTGTTTCCATGTCCTTTGAGGTATGCAGTAAGTTCACCTTATTTTATGGAGATTTTATTTAAAGATATCATCATCCGAATACAAAACTGTTATATACACACTTCAATATAATTTTATTGCATAGTTTTTAGCGAAAATTTTCTAGTCTTTGGACCATTAAAAAGTCGCCTAAAAGAGGGCAGTGATTTTATAGCAGAAGAGCTAACAACAGTTCAACGCACTGAAAGAACGAGAGCAGATAAACAAGTTTGCTTCAAGCACTTAGCAGTCGTGTCCCTGATTTGTCTATCTATATTTAGGTGGGGTTAATAAATTTACAGTGGATGTATTTAATATTAGGGAATCGGGCCACTAAATGAACTATTACCTCGACAATTACATACATTACACAAAATGTCGCTATTCTGATTTCGACTTTCTATTCTTAAATGATCTATATTATTAAAGTCACAAATTAATATTGGAACTTATTCTCTCAGCCATAGGGAAGCTGTGTTTGGAGAAAGAGTTCTTTCTCTGTTTGCTTTATTTTGTGTTTTTAATGTAGATAAAGTGAAGTTGCAGCATATACGCGCTAGGAATAGTTGCCAAATAGTGAAGGCAGGCAACGACTTGGACGTATTCATCGGCTTCACAAAAAGAAAGATCCATGTGGGATAATTTATTTGACAGACCAGACACATTGGATGAAAATTTATGATCAATCTAACATAAAATGGATATTAATAATTTTCTTTTCACGATATTTTCACTATCCAGTCAAAAGGATTCCGAAATTATCAGATGGCTCATCAAAAAATACCCTATGATTTTTTAAGAAGCAACTTTTTGGAAATTATAGAACATTTTAAATTTTTTTTTAAATTTTTTGATTAAGTCCCTTTTCTGGTCTAGAAATTCTTTTTCGAATGCTTTTTATTTACTATATGGTTATTTTAAGGCTAAATTGAAGAATATTCGAAGAAACTCAGTTGGATAATATTTGATGAGGTAAATTGTAGCTCCTGAGTTGAAAAATGGCTTTAAAAAGTGAGTACTTTCAGTAGTTTCACCGCTGCAACGCACTATTTATATAAATTTGCATATATGCAACTAGATTTGGATAATACAAATATGTATAATTTTACCTGCAAGGACAAAAATTATTATTTAGCTGATTTCGTATTTATCTCACTTTTATTTATAAACCAAAAAATTACAAAACGAAACGGACCAAAATTTATGCGCGCGGAGCATAATGCTTACGAACAACAAAGAAAAGGCGCAGAGCGCGAAGACTTTTAAGCCTTCTACTCAACACTTAAAATGTTTATTGACAATTAAAATTCAAATGATTTAAAAGCCTCTCATCTTTTAGATAAAACAAATTATTATTAAGTGCCTTGAAGAACTTTTGGGTATTTATTCTGTTAGTATCTTAAAATCATGCTTTAAAACTTTTAAACAGATCCGACAATATTGGTTGGTTGTTGTCAAACACCAACAAAATCAAATGTTTTTTCCGAGCTCCATGTTTCAAATATTTTTCAAAAGACTTAAAAAAAGTTATCAAATGTTCGAAATTTTCCTTGTGGAAAAAGTAGCTTTTGAAAAACATGTATATTTGTTCATTGACCGAAATATGTTGAGAACTGTTAAACCTATTTTGATCAAATTTATCCATGTTTAAAAAATATTAAAACATATTTATATTTGATCGAAAACAGTTTTCGAAACTTAATAGGCGTTTTTCTCCAAATTTTCTTAATGCTTCGCAGCTTTCTTCACGTTCTACTGAATCGTTTTTTATGATGTAGGGCAACGTGGCTTTGGCCCGAACCTCAATCATTGGACTACTAATTTTTTATACTCTGTACCGAAGGTACATAGAGTATAATAAGTTTGTGCAAAAGTATGTAACAGGAAGATGGAATTATTTCCGACCCTATAAAGTATATATATTCTTGATCAGCATCAACAGCCGAGTCGATATCGCCATGTCCGTCTGTCCGTTTGTCTGTCCGTCCGTCCGTCCGCATGAACAAACAGATATCAGAGACTGTGAGAGATAGAGATTTGACATGTATGGGACAAATGCTTCTTATACTTGTAGGCAGATCAAATTTATTTTCAATTTTTGCCACGCCCCCTACCGCCCCCGCAATTTGGTAAAAACGTTATATCTCCTACAGGTTTTAATATAGAGGACTTACACTTTCTTAACATAGTTAAAAAATGATAAAGATCGGATGAGCGGTACTCAAGTTATGAGCAAAATGGTATCCCACCCCCTTCCACCCTTTTACAACTAACACCGAACAATCTTAGAGAGAGAGAGAGAGAAAGAGTGAAAGAATTAAAGATGAGCGCAGCACCAGCATTGCACTTAGCTTCTAAAGAATTTCAATATTTTTTTCCGTTTTGTTTCCACAAGTTTTGAAAAGAAAAACAAGTGAGAAAGTCGGTCAAGCCCGACTATAACATACTCTGTACCTGGAGTAGGAACTGAACGCAGTGCTGCCGCTGTGTCTCTCTCTATCTCTATCTCACTCTCTTTCTCTCTCTCTCTCTCTCTCTCTCTCTCTAAGATTGTGCGGTGTTGGTTGTGAAAGGGTGGGAGGCGGGGTGGCGGGGGAGCTTGATTCACTTTTTTGCTTATAACTTGAGAACCGCTCATCCGATCTTTATCATTTCTTCAGCAAATCGATACATTTTGACAATTACTAACTATCTCTAGAAGGAACAAATCATCTATCTATAAAACTGTGGAAGATATGACGTTTTTTCAAAATTGCGGGGGCGGGAGGGGGCGTGGCAAAAATTGAAAATAAACTTGATCTGCCTGCAGCTATAAGAAACATTTCTCCCATACATGTCAAAGCTCTATCTCTTACCATCTCTGAGATCTGTTTGTTCATACGGACGGACGGACGGACAGACGGACAGACGGACAGACGGACAGACGGACGGACAGACGGACAGACGGACAGACGGACATGGCTATATCGACTCGGCTGTTGATGCTGATCAAGAATATATATACTTTATAGGGTCGGAAATGATTCCTTCTCTCTGTTACATACTTTTGCACAAACTTAATATACTCTATGTACCTTCGGTACAGAGTATAAAAAAACAAGTAATATTTGGCCGCCAAGTCCAGAAGAGGGCCTTAAAGAAACAAAGCATGAACTTTTTCAAAATACGAAATTCGTTGAAAATTTTTTTTAATATGCGCGATTCGGAAATCAGTTGGGTTTTCTTTATTTTTGTAAACATATTGTCGGCTAAGCATGAAATTTTTAATAATAATAATAATAATAATAATGTTTATTTATTGTTTAACTGTTAACATACAAAATTTGATCTAGAATACATTAGCTTTATACTTTAAACCCCGTTATTAAACAATAAAATAAAAAGTTTTGTGTACCGACATGGACATCTCAATCCGTCTGTCGGCCATGAGCAGTTCGTCACACATTACACTGATCTACTACACCAGGCTGCCCGGGTCGTCCCCAGATACCTGATCGTTCCTCAGTGTAATGCTTAAACTCCGTCCGATAAGCTAGTGAGCTTTTTAAATAGTTGACTAGGTTCTCCCACAAGTTGTCGCTCCTGTCATCTAGTATGCTGATTACCTCTTCTCTGTTGAGTAGCTGCTTACTGAAATGCAGCATTTTTAATTCTTTAAGGATTGGGCATCTGCCCAGCAAATGCCATATGTCATCGTTTTCTTGGGTGTTACATAGGGGGCATGGTACATGTTCCGTTCGATTGTAGAAATTTTACGTTAATTTTATTAAGTCGAAGCGAGCTTTAATAATCCAGGGAATTTTGTGCGCTGCCAGAGACAGATATTTATTGGATACTGTGTGGTCGAGATACTTATATATCCTCGAGGTGCTAGAGCATTGTCGGTGGGTTCGTTCGCTTAAGGACCTATGTTTGAGTATATTCAGTACGGTCTCGCCAGTCTAGTCCCAAAGGCCTACATAGCTCCTCTAGTCCAGAAATCCAAAAAATGTTGCGATCCGATTCCAGAAGTTTGCCTGTTAGGTAATTAGGTAGGCGCTGATCATCGTACTTATGCAGAACTTTACCTATATAGCCAAGATGCAGATCCAGAGTATATAGGTGTGCATCGTCCAGGCCCGTTTCGAGTGCTAATGCATAGCTCGGTGTGCAAGTAGGTAAACGCAAGACCTTCCTAAGAAAAAGGGTTGAAAAGGGATGAAATTTTTATAGGATTAAGCAAATTAAAAATTATCGGAAAAATATTATTTATTTATTTTAAAGATTTTTGTATTACTCAAGTGGAATTCGGGTCGTCTTGAAAGACCCATTCAGTCGTCTGCCTTTTTATATAAAGCTCTTATGATTAAACACACAATTCGTCATCTGTCACAAGCTTCTTCACATCTTGTGAAGCACCGCCTTTGTATTTTTGATCAATCGATTTAAGCATCAATTTATGCTATTGTCAATTTATGTGAAATAGAGAACAAATCTTTTTCACGGCTATTTGTTCACGCAATATTTGATTTATGCTAGTGAGGCTTACTCAGTGCGTTATCAGTATTTTCTTATTGAAGGTCAATTGACTAACTAGTTAATCATTGGTAGCCGATAGCTTAGGTAGTTAACTTTCCTCCTCTCTCTCTCTCTCTCTTTAGTTCTAAGTTGCTTCTTATTTTAAATGCTTTGCTTATATCACAACAAGGAAACGAATCGTTTCATTTAAAGCACATCAGCATAAACAAGCAAAAAATCAAATTTCAAGCCTGGGGTCAGTTTGTTTATTTTCCAGTTGCTGGAGTCAAGTTGACTTTCGAATATCGATGAAACTATAATTTATGTCCAAATGCTTTATTAAACGGCGCTACTAGACAAACAAATAAGTGTTGCCGAAATTTTCAGTAAATCATTTGAGGCATTAAAACAAACAAACGTAATAGTCTAATTAATTTGCATCTTGATGATGAAGATGGAGTTGGAACGGGTGGTGGAGGTGGTGAAACTAGTTCCATAGCCATTAGATCATGCAATTGATTTGCATAACAGCAAACCACATTCTAAGCAAGTACCCAAATTGGTAGAACTTTGGTTTCCTCTTCACATTAATTTCACTTTCATTAAACGCGTGGGGGGCACCCAATTTCACACCTTCGAGTCGGAGAACAATGGCCCACGATTGTGTCTCAGTGATATCATAAATTATAAGCCGTTCATTTATTAACGGGCCATAAAATTAGTGTTTAAATATGAGCTTAAAGCCATTTGCCACAATTACTCATACCAATCAGACATAAATCAACTGGGAATTTGTCCAAAAATTTTGTATTTGGCCAGTGCTTCAGGGGCAAAGAACATAATATAAATAGATGGGGCATGAGGTACTAAATAATTTGTATTTATATTTATGGGTTTTTATGATGTGGGTTTCACACATTTTTATCTAATTTGATTCCAGAATTGATTTGTGTGCGTCTCTATAAGCTCCCTTTTTTTCTCTCTTCAACTGAGTTCCTACGCTCACGCCAAGCCATAACAATAAAAAATTCAACATTCCCTTATTTTACTCTTCAAAAAGTATTGTTACTTTTAATATCTCTCCCCATTTGTCATAGTTAGATATGCTTCGACTAAATTGTTGGTCTGAATTGTCCCATCTATATAATGTATAGTCTTTCCCATACCTTAACGTGATCCAATTGACCGCCACAATGTGGGCAGCAGCAGCAGCTTCAGTTGCGGATCATGAATGAAATAAGCTGACCACATTTGGTGGTATTTTTAGACCCCTCATTGAGCGTAATTATGTTGTCGTGGCACTCGAGTCTCTAGAGTTCGTGGTCATGATCGCTTTGGATTTTCCCCCTCCTCCGCGTGGTCAAGTTCAAGTTCAAAGCAGGATGTGGGCTGATTTTTGGGTTAAATTTGATTTATTTTTAGCTGCTTGGATTCCGTTAACAATAAATAACTAGACACATTACGAACAAATACATAGATATATACAAGTGATATAGCTGGGTCAACAAAATGGCTAAAACTTAGTAGAAGAAGGGCTGGGCGGGGGCATCGTAGTGATAGCCATCATCGCTGTGTGGCTCGTTGATCTCTTGGGGTGGCAGATAGTTATTACTGGGCTCCTCTAGGGGAGCAGCATACGAGGGTATGGGAATCTTGAAGCTGGGCTTAGCCGGAGGTAAATACTCGGCTTGAGGCTGTACAACCTTGACGGCTGGGGGTGGTAGATAGACTGGCTTGGGTGGAGCTGGTGGTGCTGGCCTGACCGTAGCTGGTGGTAGATAAACAGCTTTGGGTGCTGGTGGTGCGGGTTTTTTGGTGGCCGGGGGCAGATAGGATGTGGGCGGAGGAGGAGGCAAGGTCACCGGCTTGGGTGGCAGGTAAACAGGGGCAGGTGTGGTCACTGGCTCGGGTGGCAAATAAGTTGGTGCCGGTGTGGGCAAGTCAAAGGGTATACTAGGTGGTTCGTAGTTATAACCCGGATGCGGATGCTCCTCCTCGTGATGATGATGATGTTCATCGTGGCCAAACAAATGCGACACATCGGCGGCTACCAACGCCAGGCTGCACACAGCTATTACAAGGAATTTCTGTAAAAAGATTTCTTTAGCCTCAAATCTGTGGCAGTTCCTTTAGTTTCCAGTGTACTGACCATTTTGCTATGTTCTCGCTGCGACGACCGCTGCTCTCCAAATGATACAGTTTCCGTCAAGTGCTTCTTTATTTATACCGAGAACCGAGTCCGCTATAAAACGGTCTCGACCTGATGATATGTGCCAAACGCCGACGCTGCTGCGTCTGTCAGCTCAACGGCATTTAGTATTCGCATTCAAATTCTATTAAATCTCTCAATTTGAAAATCATCTTGTGCGTTGGCTTTTGTTTTTACTGTCAGCGCGAGCAGAGACCGAGCACTGGAAACCTCTTTATGGCCGTTTGCTTTAAACATGTTGGGTTTTATGAGCGTCCCCTCTAAATGGTTAAGCATATTTGAAATACTTAGTTTTTTTTTTGGAGCGCCCCGCCAGGTGATGAAATTAAATTTCAATTATGTAAAGATTGCCATATCCTAGGAAGGGGGTTAATTAGCTATTGCGTGTGTGCTTAAAGTCAGATGGGATAATTTAATATGCAAAAGTGTAGCCTACTTTTACCTCTTGGTATGTAATGCTTTCTGCATTTATCGAAAGAGTGACTGTTGATAAAGATGTCGAAGTTTTTTCACTTTACCTAGGCAGTTTTCCAAGTAATTGGAGGGAATCTTTGATACAATAATGAATTTCACATCATACATTTTCTTGAATTTTCAAGGATAATATTAGCTAGACAGGGCTTTTTTTAATTCTTGTAGTGCACTCTGTAGATATTTAACACCATTCCGTTCAGATGATTTATATCAGGAGTGCTCGCGGGCTATGCGCACAGGATGCATTCACAGTTGTCTCGTATCCTTCTCTCTTTTGCTTCTTTCCAAATTGAACGCAACAACAAATAGGTGTATATCATACCCAGATCAAGTTTGCTTTAGATTTGGCAAACTCCCCCTCCGAAGAAATTAACACAGTATTAACTTAGGAAATCAAAGCCGTAAGAACCACATTACTTGGTACTAGATATTTTGCAGTCGGGGTACTCCACTGCAACACTCTTACTTGTTTATTTCTTGTGGTAGTAGTTGCTTCAAAATACTTTATTAATGTTTATTGGTGTCTACGACGCCGTTTGCTGGCTCTATTCACTGCTGATCTTTGCTAGTGTAATCAGTTAAATAGGCCAATGTTTTTAAAGGAGTATTTTCTCTGTACTACCGTCTTGTACTAGCTGAAAATTGATTTCTATATTCTTGACCACGATCCTGACTCCCATTCCTTAACAAGTGCTCGTAGTGCTTTCCTTTGCACCTCCATTTTTATCGAACGGAGTTCTTTCTATTTATATCCCTTATTCCTAAAGTAAAAAGGGTGACTAAGGTCGTGCAAATGTATGTAACAGCAGAATAAATTATTTCCGACCAAAAACTGAAAGCATTAATTCAGCTAACTTATCTTATCAATAAAAGTTCCTGAATCGACATTTTTCATGTTTTTAATGATTACGAAAAAAGCTACATATAAAAATTTATGAAAAGCTTTATAGGCTTTTTACACTGAGCACATCTAACATCCAACATCCTGAGTTTAAATGCTTAATAACCATTTGCTATGCTAACATTTGTAAATTTTTGGTTAGTAAAATTGTTAAGTGGGTCGATGTCTAATAGGTAAATGCTTCAAAGATAGCGAATTCCGCCATGGGAAATATTTATGACTCATAATGTTAAATGTCAGTGTAAAAGCCTATTAGAAGTACGATGTTAGAGAATGGCTTGCCACGTAACTTATGTCACGTCGAGTATTATAATTAGTCAAATATAAAAATAGCACCATTTCTTTTTTGCCGAATCAGCTATAAATATAAAGTTACATCATTGCACATCATGTAAATATTAGCTGCATTAAAAAACTCGAACGCATTCCGCAGACATTTGCCTTTTTTGTGTTAGAAGATAAAACTCACTTCCGTATTCTGTTACATTACGTAAGTCTATTTCTCAGCCTGTATCTTGGAACCTTATATACCTGCATTTACATTAAATAAAGTGCTACTGAAGAGTTATCCAAAAACCAATATGCGGAAATTTATTATCATATTCTTTTGTTCTATTCTTCTTTGTTTTTCTTAACAATAAAGGTTAATAAATTCGTACGATTGTTACGTTCGTAGCTGTGGAAATGCCCCTATATTCTACCTCACATCCCCACTTTTATGCCTTGAACAACTTAACTCGCTTCCTTGATATATAATAAAATAAAGTCACAATTGAATTTCCCCTATTTCCACTATTTCTTAATAAGTTGGTAGACTTAATAATTATTAAAGGGACTCTACATGTTTCCTCAACTAAAAACAACTAAAAACTAACCTGCAACATTTTCTATGCTAAGTTGAAGTCACAGTCCAAGCTGAGAAGTAAGTTGACTTTGAATACTTTTTAATTTATTGGATTCATCTTTTAAAACTTTGAACCCAATATCATCTTTAACATATTTTCGATCCGCCTTTAGGTATTCAATGGATAAGAAAGACCAACCAGATTAATAATATTGCCCCAATGACTCATAAAAGAATCATCATTTAGCTAAAAATTTTCTTTAAGGTACTGGGTTCTCATAACTGTCTAAATTTCAAATTGACTTAATTGGCGGACTCCCTTTTACTGGTTGAATACATTAGTTTACAGCAAACTAATAACTTCAGTTTCTATTAGTATCTACTAAAACAAATATTAAGTTCTGATTGGTGATCTCGAAAATTGGTTTCAAAAATTTTATTCTGTTCCAACTTATTCATTTTTAGCCATATCACAATTCAGAAGTATTAGATCAAATCAGTTAAGTATTTTTATCACAAATACCCAAAATATTAAAAAAAATTTTAATTTATTCTAAATTCTCTAATTTGAATTTCTTCCCATTTCAAAGAAGACTAAATTTCGAAATATTTAGAGTTTTATTTTTGCTCAAAAATCGCTTTTTCTTAAAAAAAAAATTGAATATTGTTAAGCAATATTTTAAAATTAATACGGAAGCTCTGCGCAAGTAAGTGCCCAAAAGTGTGTTATTTTTGAATTTTTTTTTTAATAAATCAGGCGTTTCGCTCAGTTCTTATATTGACCAAATCTTATATACTATCCAAGGCGTTTAAAAAGGAATTTTTTTTCGTTTTTGAGAAAAAAGTCGAAACAATGTTTTAGTCCATTATTAATCATAAAATAACCCTTATTTTCAATCTTGCTTGATAGGTTCCCATAAAAAATTTTTGAAATCGATTTTTGAGTTTAGTTTGGAATGCAAGCTATACTAATTTCTGATAGAAATTTGTCATTTAATTTTATTATTTGGGAAGAACTGGCGCAACCAAAGGCTAACAAGATAACCCAAATTTGGCCACTGCACAATGGTCCCAAAGTCGATTTTTTTGGCATAAAGTCTAATTATAAAGATTTCTGCACGAAATTTGGTTTATACTCATATTTCGGGCCCCCAAGGCGACTTACAAGGATTCGTTCAATTTAGACCATTATTTTATAAAGCTGCCATATAAACGATCTGGCCGATTTTCACTAACTTTGTTGTTTTTTAAACTATTGAACTGAAATTCAGTTTATACACGTATTTTAGGCTCCCAAGGTGCCCTGCCAAATTTTGTTCAATTTAGAATGTTATTTTATATAGCTACCATATAACCGATCAGGCCGACTAGCATGAATTTAGCTGATTATGATGATGTAATTAATGCAATATTTGCAGAAGCAAATCTTTTGAAACAACTTTAATTATGTTTATATTTTTTATCATTAAGTTCAGAATCTAAATGGAAACAGTATTTATTCTCAATATCGGATCCATCCCAATCGGTGTCGTCAGTATTATCTTTATCACAGAGAGGTTCCATACAACAACTTAATGTAAAAGAGGAAACGGAAGAGCTATCTTTTTATTTTGAGCTTTCCTTTTATTTAAACATAAACTAGAGATCAGTGGATCGCTAGAGTCCATAGCTCTGTCTTGCAGGTTTCATCGATAGTAATTGATATTTTAGACGCCAACCATACAGTATGCTTAGATATGAACCGTTCAAGCATGTAGCTACATTTGGGAAGATATTTATGAATGTAACTATTAATATTACTTATTTTTTTTGTCTATTTCCCTTATTATCTTGGATTTCACAGTGTTTTTAATTATTTTGGTGTATATCCAATCCGATACACATTAAATTTTTCGATTGTTGCTGCGCCATATTTCGATAAGTTCGCTGTGACTAAACTCAAACGTTCCTATATATTACCAAAATGAGAGAAAAGGGGGACGAACGGGGATGAGTTTTTGGTTTGAGGCTAAAGACAACACTCACAAGTACTATCTGGACCAATTAGTTGCTTTCAGCATGGAACAGCTTATTAGTTATATTCCACAAAACACGGAGAACGAATGTTAGTTTTCTGAACAAATACACATAACTTGGACATTACACAACACTAAATCCCTAGAACTACACATAAAATAACAATATACATTAAATAGTGCATACCTTGAAGATTACTTTTCATAATTTAGTTTAATTTTCTGGACCAATTTAACGCGTGTGGCACAACACAAAGCAACTAAATTTTTTGGCGCAAATTTCTATTCGGAAGTCCGTACATAATAACACAGTTCAACAAAAATAGGGGTCATCGCGGGCCGGGGAATAAGGTTGATACCGTTCGACGGAGGCTTTCAAGCTGAATACAAGTCAATTTTCCAAATTTTTTTAGCACGTCAAGTTTTTAAGATATCAATGGTCAAAGTTGTTAAAAATGCCTAAAACGGCCACTTTCAAAAATATATTAAAAAGCCATCTTTAACGGAATAATGCGTGTGAAAATTTAGATAAATAGGTTGATCTTTCCTCTATCGAGGGCCATAAACCAAATTTTTCATTGATGGGCAAAAAACCGTAAATAAATTAAAAAGAAAGATGTATATTTTACATGTTTCGAGCAAACAAACAAACATAATTTTGTGTCAGTAGGCTCTTTTGAAAATCAGTTTTTAATTGTTTTTAAATGTTTAAAATGCCGCGAGAGTGCTTAAAATCACCGGACTCTCTGCTATTTTTGCGCAAGGTACACTCCAAAGTGTCAAAGAGAGTTCATCAACCAATCGGTCCAAACGGCTTGCGAAAGGGTCTTTGGCAGTCGAATGGGCAACTTGGACAAATCATGGGTACCACATTCGGCCGCAAATACGCAGATTGATGAAAGAAGATGGGGACTTCCTGAAGACCTTAAGTGATATTGAAAAAAAGACCTGGATTTCAGTAAAGAGAGTTTTTAGTGAATTCCTTGGAGGTCAAAGTACACCACAGTCTAAACACATGGTTTCTGAGATGCTCCAAAACTTTAAAGAAATGAAATGTAACATGTCACTAAAAATACACTTCTTGGACTCTTATTTGGATTTTTTCCCCGAACGCTTAGCCGACACAAGTGGTAAGCATGGAGAAAGATTTCATCAGGACATGTCGGACATGGAACCATGGAAAAATCCTATTCACATGCTGACCGACTACTGTTGGACGCTAATCTCAGAAGACAATGTTTCAAACAAGAGGAAATCAAACAGGATTTCTTTTCCAACTTACACCACAGTAAAAAAAATAAAAGCAATGTTGAATAAAATTTTAAACTATTAATTTATTCCAAAACTATTATTTTGTTTTTATTGCATTTAAATAGAGAATAAGACGCAGGTGAATGAATAAATTCACTTTGCGAAAGACATTTCCATATTCAATATATTTGTCGAAGCGCATATTGTCAACAGACGATTTGGTGGGAAAATGGAATTTCTTGTCGAAAAGCCCGATACTTTGGATAGGCAAAAGTAGCAATCTGTTAGATGATTGCTCTGCTCTCTCCAATGTGCTGGGACAATGAATGGCAACGTTATTTTTTTTCTTTGATTGAGAGCTGGAGTTTCCGGCGGCGGCGAGTACGTATCGAATGTGGTACCCATGATTTGTCTAAGTGGCCCATTCGACTGCCAAAGACCCTTTCGTAAGCCGTTTGGACCGATTGGTTGATGGACTCTCTTTGACACTTTGGAGTGTGCCTTGCGCAAACATAGCAGAAAGAATACGGTGAGGTTAAGCACTTTCGCGGCATTTTAAAAATTTTAAAACTGATTTTCAGAAGAGCCTGCTGACACAAAATTATGTTTGTTTGTTTGCTCGAAACATGTGAAATATACATCTTTCTTTTTAATTTATTTACGTTTTTTTGCCCATCAATCAAAAATTTGGTTTATGGCCCTTGATAGAGGAAAGATCAACCTATTTATCTAAATTTTCACACGCTTTTTAATATATTTTTGAAAGTTGCCGTTTTAGGCATTTTTAACAACTTTGACCATTGATATCTTAAAAACTTGACGTGCTAGAAAAATTTGGAAAATTGACTTGTATTCAGCTTGAAAGCCTCCGTCGAATGGTATCAACCTTATTCCCCGGCCCGCGATGACCCCTATTTTTGTTGAACTGTGTAATTGATCGGCTTCTATACCACTCTGTCACTGCGAACGAAAAGGGTATCCATATTTCGAGGTTTAATCATTAGTTTCCTGGTTTATATTTTTATGTAGTCTGCACTAGTTAATTGTGAGCTGTTGCCAACTCGGGACAGCATTGAAAGGGGTCAATATCGATCGATCATCGCTGGCGGCTGCAATTGACGATCAGCGATCACCGATCAGCAATCAGTGATTTGGTTTGTTGTTTTTAAAAATGTTTCTGTAACAGACACCGCATCAGACCCAACCGACAGGCACATCATTCATCATGCCTAAACATCTATAATTATGGTCTCAAATTGGAGATGTGCAGGTGATGATGGCGGGCAGAGCGCCTGTGTGGCCAGCTACCTGGGTTGATTGGCCGCTTTTGGGTTTTGAGGGTCACACGTGGCGCAAACCCTTTTAATAGATTTGACCTTGACGATGGCACCAAACACTTTCTCTTGGATTTTAAATGTTTTTTTTATTATTCGCTTAACTTAAGACTAAATGAGGCTAAGGGAATGGATGAGATTTGGGTGAGCTGCATAAGCTTACAGCTTGAGCTTATAGCGCCGCAAAGGCGCCTTGTAATGGTAGCCATGATCCTCGGAATGACTAAATGAGCGAGGAGTCTCCACTGGCAAAGAGCTGGGCGCGGGATCCAAAGGCAGAGCATACGAGGGTATGGGAATATGGAAGTTGGCATCTGTGGGCAGGTACTTGGTGGCAGGTTCGGGCGGCAGATACTTCACTTCCGGTTGGGCAGGAGGCAGATAAGCGGGCTTAGGTGCGGGTGACAGGTAGGTAGGTTTGGGTGCTGGAGGCAGATAGGTAGCCTTGGGCGCTGGTTTGGGAGGAGGAGGAGGCAGCTTGGGCTGGACTTTGGGTGGTAAGTATTTGGGTGCTGGAGGCTCGGGTGGCAAATATGAGATTTCCACTTGAGGAGGAGGTAAATAGGTGGCCTTGGGCGCTGGTGGTGGAGGAGGTGGTGGCAAACTGGGAGCCACTTTGGGTGGCAAGTATTTGGGTGCTGGTGGCTCAGGTGGCAGGTATGAAACTTCGACTTGGGGAGGAGGCAAATAGGTGGGCTTGGGAGCGGGTGGCGGTGGTGGTGGAGGTAGAGCTACCTTGGGTGGCAAATACTTCTTGCGTGGTTTCTCCACAGGAGGCAAGTAGCTGGCCTTGGGTGCACCATAGCTGTAGCCACTAGGAAGGTCATCATCATGATGATGATGCGAATCTGGATAGTGATGGACATCAATGTGCAGATCGTGATGATCATGTGTTGAATGGGAGTGGGAGTGAGGATCGTGATGGCCAAACGACGAATGGGAGTGGGAATGGGGATCGTGGTGTCCAAACGACGAATGGGAGTGGGCATCGTGGTGACCAAACGACACATGAGAGTGGGAGTGATGGTCGTGATGATCGTGATGTCCATGCAACAAGTGCGACACATCTGCTCTAACACAGGCACTGAGACCCGTCGCTACCATTAGTATAAACAGCGGCTTCTGTAAGCAAAAGTTAATTAAGTTTGATTTGGGAAATCAAGGGTTTTGATACTTACCATTTTGATATGATTTGTAATCCTTTGGCTCTATGCTTTGATGAGGCTGCTATCAAACTAATGATTATCTCTGAGATGTCTCGTCTTTTTATACACCTCAACTATTTGGGGAAGCCATCAATATTTGTTTATGTTTTGGCCAAAGACAAAGGCCAAACGAGTGCATAATTTGGCCCTCTCTTCTCTTGTGTTTTCTTCACACTTTTCTTGATTTTTCATGAACGCCAATTATTGACTTGTGTGTGTTGTTTACCCCAAATTTGGGAAGATAACAATTAATGCAACTTTATCGTCTTCGGTAAAAGTCAAACGCAGCATCTCGCAGCGTCTCATGAATATGCAACCTTTTTTTTTTGGGAACAATTGGCGGTGATTGACTTAGTTAATCAATTTGGTTCACTGGGGAATTTTGGTTAACAAAAGGTAATTTAAATTAAATGTTTTAAAGTCTTACATAAACCTTTTAAAAAAATCCGGGTCAACCAAATTAAAAAAAAAACAGCTACGGTGTAGAATCATATAGGAATTTGGCAGTTCTGGCAACATGGCTGGAGACTTTTAGAAATATTACTTGAAGTTTTTTTGAAAAAACACCAATTTATTTTTTGAAATCTATATTAGTTAGCAAGTAAGAAATTGGGTCAAGTCTGAAAGGTATACTCTGTACCTAGAGTAGCAGCTAAAAACAGCGCTGCTGTACCATAGATGGCGCCACTACTTGCACTGTGTGGCAACTCTTTTCGAACAACAACGCATAGTATAGTACCCTGTGCCCCATGGGGTGCACATCTAATCCAGGACAGCGGCATACTCCAGCATACAATCTGCGCATCTAGTGAAGGGTCAACAACAATTCGACGGGATCGTCGTCGGGCGCATTTGTCGGCCAAGCCTCGTCTGAATGCTTCTAATCGACCAAACAAAGCGAGTCTCTACTCGGGGTGCAAAACCCAGTTCTACAACAGCCACCTCACCACCAATCCCTCAACCAGAGGCACAACAAAGCCCTAGAGGTGAGGCAACATCATTCTAGCTCGAACGAACTTGCTTATCGACGCCCACTCGTAGCAACGGCCTCTACGCGAGGTTACTATCGACATAACCACAACTTTAATAGCTCGTCACAGTAAGCCACAGTTGTTCTGCTACAAAATGCAGCTCCTGTCAAGAAACCGTTGAAGCAACCTTGCCCCGACCCGCACCGCTACCGACGTTACGGTCGCCATTACCACCAACGACAACATCAGCAGTAGAGGATCACCCCAGACGACTTTCTGAAGAAAAACTCGCCAAATATGGAAACACTCCGCTAAATCGTGACTCAGTCATTGGACGGGGAGTATTCTGGCAGCTCTGGTCACACTTGTCTGTGGCGCCTCTGGTTATGCATATCTGTCGAATACTTTACAATTGTCTCATCTCATTTGGATCAATGATTTCGGCCGCAAGCTTCTGGAACAGCGTTCTTGAAATAAACTTAACAAATGTGTTATTAAATCAACTAAATGTTTTAGTTCAAAATTTAACTATGAGATACTTTCAAAAGTGAACAATAGATGTCGTCACTACTGCCAGGGCGGGGAGAAGCAACTTTCTTTTGGTCATCAGTTGAGTATAATTCATTCGATCTTTATCATTTTTGCGGAAAATCGATCAATTTTGGGCCTGTTCTCAATTCCACTTCGGTTTCCGTATAAACGTTTGTACTTTGAACTCTATGTTAATAAGATTGTAAGAAAAATTACACTTAAATCAACGACTAATAGATCTGCTTTCAGTAAATCAGTTGAAACCGGCATATCAATGCCAAGTGAATTCAATTCGTAGAACAATGAAGCCTTGATCTAGTAGCCAAACATTTTCTTAACACCTTCCATTCGAATTTTTAGGAGTAAACCGAAGTAGAATTGAGAACAGACCTGAGTATCTAATTAGTAACTCTCTCTACCAGGTACAATTCAAAACTGTGTTTTGGGAGATATGACGTTATTCATATCTGAGAGTTCTTCTTTAACACGGACAGACAGGACAGACATGGCTATATCGAGTCGGCTGTTGGTGCTGATCAAGAATGTATGGACTTTAAAGGGTGATTCCTTCTGTTATATACTTTTGCATAAAACTTAATATACTCTGTGTACCTTTTCCTCTGTAAACAAACTTTCAGTTTTTACAGCGCGAGACGAAGCCACAACTTATGAACTAACGAGAGCGTAAGTTAAAGTCGGCTCTAACCGACTTCTATATACCCGTTACTCATGAAAAAACATGTTTAACAGTGCTTCCTGCGTTCCTTAGGGTGAACATCCGAAAAGTATGCAACATTTTTTATCTCGGCTATTTATCATTTTTTTGCGCATAACTTGAAAACCGCTCATCCGATCTTTATCATTTCTTCGGCAAATCGATTCATTTTGCTAATTACTAACTATCTCTAGAAGGTACGAAATGTCTATCTTCAAAACTGTAGGAGACATAACGTTTTTTCCAAATTGCGGGGGCGGAAGTGGGCGTGGCAAAAATTTGAAACAAACTTGATCTGCGTGCAGATAAAAGAAGCATTTGTCCTGTACTTGTCAAACCACTATCTCTTACCATCTCTGAGATCTAGGTGTTCATACATACGGACGGACGGACGGACGGACGGACGGATGTACAGACGGACAAGTCTATATCGACTCGGCTGTTGATGCTGATCAGGAATATATATACTTTATATGGTCGGAAATGATTCCTTCTGCCTGTTACATACATTTTCACGACTTTAGTATACCCTTTTTACTCTACGAGTAACGCGTATAAAAACTACCCATACGCTTCATCAAAATTTCAATAATGAAATCTGTGCTACATGCGTCGGGCTGAGCAATTTAAAAAGCTTTTTTAAAAAGCCTTTTTACATTTTTTCGGTTTTGATAAAAATATTTCCCAATTTTGTACAAAAATGAAAAGTGGGTTGAATCTACACTGCGATGACTTATATCAAAATCTTTGGAGGCTTGTTGCTTCCGTCCAAAACATAACTTTTTAAATAAATTTTTTTTTCACTTCAAGTATGCACCATAAATTTTCGTATGAAGCTGCGTCATTCGAGTAAGCACGCCCTTGCTTCTATTGATCCAAGCAGACGGCGCAACCAGTTCAATTACACCATCGTCCTTGCGTATCAGCAGAAGGCGCCAGCTGGACGAACAAGCAGAGAGCGCAGCACATGTCGATTTGAGATTGTTTTCTGTTGTTGGACTGCTTCCATACTCAACTTTCGTGCTCACCGCTGTGTTAGTCGGGACTTACACTGTGAAAAAGATTCATATAGTTCTTGAAGCGTGCTTCACCGTGTAAGTCCCGACTTAGTATATCAAGTCTTCCATTTCCCCTTTTGTGTTTGGTCATTCGAAACTGATGGTTAAGCATCTTTGAAGCATCCGGCATCCGGTATCCACAGCGTTTCCTTTCCTCTAACTTGGAAGCTTCCGTTGTTTGTTAAAGAAAATTTTGATTAACAAATTGAAATTTATTTTAAATGTATTTCAAGTCTTACATAAACCTATAAAAATACAAACAAAAGTCACAGCAGCGACTGCTCAGCAAAGCGTGGGGCAGGTAGTCTCCCCCGGCAGCCCGGCTAAAAAAGCAATAACAAATACATTTACCGTTGCGCATTATCAATCTTTAGGTTTTGCTGGTCTAGAAAATGAAAG
Organism: Lordiphosa clarofinis; assembly: GCA_018904275.1. Taxonomy (NCBI): domain Eukaryota; kingdom Metazoa; phylum Arthropoda; class Insecta; order Diptera; family Drosophilidae; genus Lordiphosa; species Lordiphosa clarofinis. The sequence continues at coordinate 1,630,663 of JAEIGQ010000026.1, forward strand.
TCTTGGCGGGTGCATCATAGTGATAGCCATGATCTTCTTCAACAACAATGGGCTCTGGTGGTGGTGGGGGAGGCAGATAGGTGGGAACTGGTGTGGTTGGTAGAGGAGGCAGATAGGTTGGAGCGGGTGTAGGTGCTGGCGTAGTTGTAGTAGTTGTTGTTGTAGTGGTAGTGGTTGTGGTGGGTGGTGGGGGAGGCAGATAAGTTGGTGCGGGCTTAGGTGGCAGTGTTGTCGTTGGTGCTGGTGGTGGCAAGTAAGTGGGCACAGGTTGGGGCGGCAAATAGGTGGGCACTGGTGTAGGTGCTTCTGTGGTTTTGGCAATCACAAAAGGTACCACTGGCTTGGGATAATCATAGCCATAGCCTTGTGATGATTCCGCCTGATCTAGGGCCAGATGTGAGACATCTGCCATTGTCACAGCCAGTAGGCAGGAGGCCAGTATAAAATAACGCTGTAAATGCAAATTTCTTTAGTGGACTGTCATGTGTCTTCTGTGGGCTTTACTCACCATTTCGATATGTTACACCTTGAGCTCTTGAACCGTAAATGATTGATCAAGTCCACGAGCACCAGTTTATTTATAGTCAAAATTCTAAAACAGTTCGAACTGTTCGAACTGTCCCTGGCTTAAAAGGCCAATTATTATTATTATTTAAATCGATCGACGTTTGCTGGTCAACACCGCTTTTGGCATTCTTTGTATCTGCATTATGAGCGCTTCGGCCGCGTCGCATTGTATTGGTTTCTATATTTATGTTTTCTTTTCAACAACTTCGTCACTTGGCTACAGTTTCAGTTTCAAATGCTTCCGATCCGGCCAAGAGGCTCTACAGTTCCGTTGTAAACGCGCAAGCGTGCGCGCGCGTTCGCCCCTTCTGCTGTCATAAATCATTTCAACTTCATTTGTAAATAATAATTACACAGAAGTTTTTATGATCTTCATTGTAATATGCGGTTGGCCACTTTTTCAGGGCCTCTGCCCAATAAAGTTGTCTCTTCGTTTTTGGACACCATAAGCTTGCGGAAGTAACGCCAACACGGGGTGAGTTCCCAAATGAGTTCGGAAATCGGTTTACGTCTCTGGACTAAGACAAATTACCCAGCGACTTAAGCACAGCGTTTAAACAGCTAATTGGTTTGATTCTGGCATTCGTCTGTTCAACTTTGGTTCAACTATCACTTTTTTTCCATCTTCTTCGTGTCACTAATTTATGCGGGTTGTTGAACTGCCGAAGGCGCAACTGATCGATTGTCAAATCTTCGAAAATTGATGGCGTGTGCTGGTTCAAGCTCTCGCATTGCTCGCATTTCGCCACAATCTTGCGTAATTTATGCCCGATTATCAAATTAATTGTTTCTCTCTGCGGGAACTACTATTAATTAGTCTTGTAGGCTTGTCTCTGTATGTTGGCTCCGTCTGAGCTCAAGACAGATGTGAGCAATTTGTGAGGAATCTTTAAGATCCAACCGGTTCTATTCTTAAAATGTTGGCTTAAGCTTGGCAAAATTTTAAGCTAATGAAATCGAAACTGTTTGCGAAGGTTGGTTAAGAAGATTCGTTCTCCATCGCAATACTGATTTTATCAGTGTTGAAAACAATAAAGAACTGTTTTAACTCATGACTGATTCACATGCAGGAGCATAGCGGGAAATCCATAGGGCATGGTACCACACATAATCCGATGGCTATACCTTATGGTTGTGAGACCGATGCTCACTTATGGATCTGAGATGGAGCAAACCTCCTCACAGGAAGGGCGCAGCTGCAAAAACAGCAAAGGCTGGCATGTAAATACAATGCGTACCTGACCAACAGCGGCAATCGCTAACATCAATCCACCATACCATCTGCCTGAAGAAAAAAACAACACTGTTTAGACTAACACCTGAAGGAGGGGGTAGAAACCACATAGTAAGCCTCATGGACTCTGAAAAGCTGAAGAAAGAAATCCGTGCAATCCTCCAAAACAGAGACGGTATGGTGGCCGAGACAGGAATTTCATTATACACAATAAGAGAGAATGGATCTCACTAGAAAATCACATAAAATGCAACCATACACAATTATGTGGTACACTGACGTGTATCTGACGTCAGGACTTGGAGTATTAGGACCAGGAACAAAAATATCTCAGCCAATGTGGAATTTGCAAGCATATTTCAGACCTTAATATGGGAAAGAACTACCATAATAGAGAAAAATTCACCTCTAAACTAGTCTAAGAGACAAAAAACAATTTGAACCAACTAGGTAAATAGGAACAACATGACCCTACGATAGTGACAATATCCCCGGACACGAATTGGCCGACGATTGCACCAGACCAGCCACCACAGAAATAAGAACAGCCTCCTGTAAGCGAAAAGACAACTAAAACGTTAACCGAACCACAACCCAAGAATCACAACAGCACTGCAGACTGCGAGCCACAGTTGAACTTGGACTTAACATACCCCCAACTTTGCAGATATTGTGAAGAGAAGGAGGAGTCCTCTGAAGATATACTAGCACACTACGATGCCCTAGCGAGGCGCAGACTCAAGAATATGGAAAACACATTCTGCACCCTAACCATATCAGTAGCTTAGAACCCCACAAAAATCCTGGCTTTTGTACATGAAATAGGGCTGCTAGGAGAGTTGTAAGCTCAGTAGGGAGCACAATAGAGGCGGTGCACCACTTCCCCAGCAAAAATAATAATTAACATTATACATAATATTGTTTCCAGAATATCGGACTTGAAAGACTTAAAGTTTTTGACTCTTCAACAAGAGGTCAATGCTAAAGCAACTCAAATTTTATTGGGGATTTTTTGCCATTTATAGAAAACATTGTTTCCAGAATATCCTGATCGAAGGGCCTTAAAGTTTTGACCCTTTCACAAGTGTTTATTACTGAAAGAAGTCCTTTTTCTTATGGGATTCTTCACCTTCCCTACATTACATGGTTTCCAGAATGTCCGGCTCGAAGGACCGGAAGGTTTGGACCTGGTGACACGTCTATAAAACACACAGTCATTTCACCCTACAACACAATTCAACAATCCGTCAATTCAACACAAACAAATTCAACACAAAGCAAAGTCTTCACAAAACAATTTCAACACACGTCAATACAACACCAAACAAAACAATTAATTTATTATTAAATTAAAATTTGATATGACTTATAGACGTGTGTTGACTTTTTGTTGTGTTGTTTGTGTTGAATTGACGTGTTGAAATTGTTTTGTGTTGAAGTTGTGTAACGATGACTTTTATTAGTGATAGTGAATATAATGCAAGTGTATAGTACCATCAGAGATAGCAGGGTGACACTAGCTGCACAATTTTTCCGTAATCGCAACCTTCATCCCCCGCCGTGTTAATAAACCAATTCCGGGTATAACCAACACATTAATTTCAGAAAGTCAATTAAACATACGTCATTTCAACACATTACAAATTAAACACAAACAAATTCATGTTGGGAAAGAAAGGTAACACAAGCGGCAGGCAAAAATTTTACGATATTTACAACGTCTGCATTCGGATGAAATTTATTCAAGTTGTGAACAATGATATCTCTAATGTTTTCAATTATGCGTACACTTTCGGAGGATATTAAGGTTCCACGTCTACTCAACACAAAACAATTTCAACACGTCAATTCAACAAACGTCAATTCAACAAACGTCAATTCAAACACGTCTTCAAAAAACATAAACACGAAAAATTTTACAACGCCTGCATTCGATGAAAGTTATTCAGTTGTGAACAAAGAATGTTATCTCTGGTGCTTTAAATGTGCATACACTTTCGGAGGATATTAAGTCAGGTTCGACGAATTGCCACTGCAGATTGAAATTATTTTTTAAAATGTTTTTTTCCAGTGTTGAATTTGTACTGTGTTGAAGTCTAGGTGTTGAAATTTGCCGATGTTCATTGTTTGTGTTGAAATTGATTATGTTGAATTGTATATGTTATAATTGTGCTGTGTTGAATTGACGTGTGTTGAATTGACGTTTGTTGAATTGACGTTTGTTGAATTGACGTGTGTTGAATTGACGTGTTGAAATTGTTTTGTGTTGAATAGACGTGGAACCTGTGGACCCTTCTCCAAGATTTCATTACTAAAACAACTCAGTTTTTTTTAGGATTCTTTGAAGAATTTCCGGCTTAAAGGATCTTTTGCGAAAATTGTAGATCTTCATCGTAAATACTTTAGTTCTCAATTCACTGAACGAAGAGAGCAAACAATCAAAATATATGGTACCTAAAGTTTATTCTCGGGTTAAGAAAGGATCGACCCCTATTCTCCGACTCCCTCTTCTATGGACCGCGCACAGTGGGTGCAAAACGGATCCGATTAAAACGGAAACCAATAAAAATAGGATTTAAGGCATCCGTGTCCCGTTAGCAGCTGGGTCAAATAGAGTCGATTTGTCCGTGTTTTCTACCTACCCACGGCTGAATGTCCGCTATCAATCTCTTGTCCAGCTGTTGTTGGTTATAGACATCCACCTCGTCTAGACTCCCGTAGCGACCGTCCTAGGAGCTTCCACTTTCGTCGATAGTCGAGGTTGCGTCCAGCGAGATCAGTGCGCGTCGCGACACTGTTCGAGTACACACTCGAGGGAACACGGCACACTAAGAGGAAGATGCATATAGAATAATTGACCTGACCACATTGCAGATCAGCAATCAGCTTCGCTGTCAAAGTCCGCCAAATGTTTGCTATTATGCCGGTTAATGCATTAATGAATATACCTGCTAAAATGTATTCGCTGTAGCAAAAAAAAGAAGTTCTGCGGCAGCGAACTTTCTTTTGCTAATAACTTGAATATCTTTAATCCGATTATTATCAATCCTCTATGGGATCGATAAGTAATGATGACTTATCATTTCTAAAAGGTGCGATCACTTATCAATAATCAAAGACAGAAAAGATTGATAACTTGTAGTTTGCAAACACGGCTACGTTGTCATCCACCCTCGTTGACTATGAATCTTGTTCTAAGCTCTTGTTCAAGGGCTTTTGGCGAAAGGCAACCAGTAAACTCGCATCACGATAACTCAAAGTAATTTCATTTTTTATTATCGTTACAAAACTTTGGTACAAATTCACACACACAAAACACACCTGAAACATAAACTCAGCTCTTAAAGCGTTTACTGGGCACCTGATACTTATAGCCATGAATGCTACTGGATTTTTTCGTCTCAGCAATGGTGATGGGCTCCTCCGGCTCGGCATGGCCCAGTTCAGCATCTGAGGGTGCCACGGGTATCGCATCCTGTGGGAATTCCTCGCCCGTGGGAAATTCATTGTTAACCTCCAGCTCTAGTTCGCTAACCTTGGGCACATCATACACAAATCCATTGCCAGAACGCACCAACTGTGAGACATCTGAGCAAGCGCAGTGTAGACACAGCGCCGTCATTAAAACAAAAAGAGGCAGACGCTGCGGGAAGAGAATCTTAATAATTGACTAACTGCTCCAAAGTTAAGTCAACTCACCATTTTTTTCTGTCTAATGGAATATGGAGAATGGAACCTGAAAGAAGCGGCGTTGCTCGAACGAATGCAACCGCCGGCGTTCCGACTCCAACTATTTATACTTCTAAATATTTGTGTGTTTGCCTTACTTTATTAATTGCGCCAAAGCCGAACCAACTGGCAGCGGCCCTAGATAAAATAAACAAATAATCGGCTTCCACACTGGAGATGTTAACCGATCGAGCACTCCAAACACAAAAAGCGCTGCTACAACATCATCACCTACCATCGCCTCATTGCCAAGGCCAAAACTTGTTTTGTGGGGTCAAGTGTCAGTGCGTTGTTTTGTTGTGGCTTTTGTGTTGTTCGTGTTTGATTTGATTTGATATCGAATTAATGGATCTACGAGTATGCAATCCAGCTGAGATGAGCCTCTGACTGCCTCCTCTGTTGGCGTTGTCATTGCCCATCACGTGAGCTTGAGTTGAAGTTGTTGTGTGTTTTTTTTTTTGCATTGCGAATCAATTATGCAGTCCCCAGCCGATCATATAAAGCACATAAAGTCAAGCGTTTTAACACATTTCCGTTTCATTAGCGTTTTATGGCCGATCAAGAGAAGCGCGGCAATTTGTCTATGCCAAAATGGACAACTTGATTATGGAACGCTTCTGAATTGACAGAGCAAGATCGATTATCTGTTACGCTAGACCAATGGACAGTTATGCAGTTCCAGTTATGTATCTTCCTACTGTATGCTCAAACGACTACGCAAACCAACGAACGATTGGATTTTTAAATGAAATCAGACAGTTTTTTACTCTTCGCAAGTTAGATAGATAGTTAGTAGTGAAATTTGATAATAGCCCAGAGTTTAACATTGATTAACTTATAATAAACAAACATTTAAAGTTTGATTTAAAACCGTCAGAATTCCTTTTGTTGTATAACATAAACACAACATTTTCATATTTAAGCATTTACTCTTTTTCAATAACTAACATAATTTCCAGATGTGACCCAGTTGCAGGAGTAACAGTTTAATTTATGACTGTTCTTATTTAATAAGTAGCCATTTCTAGGGGCCATAAGCACTTTTTCTGCTTCAAACGTCCAAGTTTTGAAGTAAAATGTAAATGTTGGCTATACAGCTCCTACAACGGGGCCAAGCCAAGCTTCTCACGATCTCTTGGCGTGTGTGCTTTAAATTTTTCGCACAAGAGAAAGGAACCTACAGTTTAACGCCGGATCCGAACGGCAAAGTTTGAGAATTTGCTTTTTCATGGCTAGTTACTTCACAGCTGGCGCCAATAGCTGGTGAAGGTGACCGTATGTGTAAAAGCTATTTACTAAAGAAAGAAAAAAACTTTTATTATTAGATGTTCAAAGGCGGGATCGAAACCACGACATCCCGCCCAGCAGTCCAGCCCACTATCTCTAACGAAATACCCGCAGTATTGGACATCGTCGTACGAAGTGCTACATGTCCTCCTGCTCATTCATATTGCAAAGTGAGCTTATACCTCCATTAACAATTCCTCTTGCCAATTGTTTAACCATAAAGATCTCCTATGGTCTTTATTATCCAAGTTATCTTGATTTGCTTGAAATGTACTTCCTGACAGGTTCTTAAGCGTTAAGGCCTGTATCCAGCACTGCGGAAAATTCCTGTCAGGAATTTGCTAATTATTTCTTGTGTTTGTGGAACCTAACTAAGACAGTGTGACCATGCACCTAAGAGGGGGAAGGTCACTCTGATCAATCAGCTGTTTGGCACTGCTAACTATTTGAATTTAAATAAATTTAAAAAATATAAATAATAATTTCTGAATAAATTATGCTGCTCGGAGTATGCAGCAAAACTTTATACTTGGTTATGATAAACCGATGGCATAACACTTTGCAGTGGGTTCCGGATGCCACACAACATCACTGCAGCATGTTGTCATGTGCATAACTTAATAATGCTTTTATCCCCAAAGTATTATGACTTCTTGGTTGGTCGCCCATCGAATGAAGTCTTTCGTGGTCGGATACAAGATTGCCTAAATACATTCGCATCTACATTAAGGATTTTGTCAACTTAGTGGCCGGATCAGTAACTTAGCTTTGGTAGATGGGCAAACCGCTGGAACATAGCCGTTAATCGTTTAAAGAGTCAACACGTTTGCTTTGAGACCCGGAAAAGTAGCTTGAGTGCGACTCCTGGAATTAAAAGATCTATATACGGATATGACGGATGTACGGATGTATGGTCTTGACCAGGAAAGTTCGTGTGACCCGGGCAGTAGCTGTGGTTGCAGCAAATGGCACTGGAGCTCCATTGGGTTCTTAACCCTCGTAGCGGTGGATCTGGGCGACCCCGTTATGGGGCACGGCATGGTCCACTGCCCTCAAGAAACTAGAGTCATCTACATACATATGTGGGGCCCCTGGTATGTGAGGCACACAACTACAAACATATATACCGTGGTGTAGACTGCACACCAGCAGGTATCATGACCAATTGGTGCACCACTCTAATAGATTTGCTCTGGCGGCATCATAAATTTGGCATAATGTGCCCTTGGCACCATTTTCTACCAATCTTTGCAAGCAAATGGTCCTTGAGCCATATGACAGCTCATAAGAAAAAAATATAAAAGCATTTTCCTCAAAATTTTTGCTCTTGGCATCCAAAATAATTGTTGACAATATATTCCTGCGCTGTGAGTCAGCTGTTCTCTCCATCCACACACACGCTATCGATATGCCAACTATCGATAAGAAAATGTGGATTACGTTCATGTTGCTGGATACACTAGCAAGGAAAATGCAAACTAAAAATTCCTGCCACAGTTTTTTTTATATGAAGTTTGACAGGAATTTTTAGTTTCCGCGGTGCTGGATACCCGGCTTTAGCCTAAAGATGTGTCCATCTTCTAGATGTGCGTTAATTTTCAGTATGTAGTTCGGTGTGCTTTCCGGTTCTAATTTATTTTAAGCCTTGGCTTCTTATGTCCTGGCTGCCGCAGGACAGCCAGTTTAGGAAATGAGAAGATGTCTTTCAATTTAAAAAAATTGTCTAAATATATGTTCGGAAGTGCTCAAAAATTTGGCACGCACACAAAACTCACTTTCCCACATCTTTTATATGGTTGCGTATCAGATTTCAGCCTGTTAAAAATCGCTTAAACTGCTTCATCGCGGAATTATTTTGGGCTCTTTTTCTTACTTTGCCTCTTTTTATTCCGCTTTCGGGATAAAAAAAAACAAACAAAAATATTTTCCAGAATATATATAGTAAATATGTATGTTCTTTTTTCCCTGAACCAAACAGTAGGTAGGTTTTGTTGCCTAACTGCGAGCATGATGAAGTAAAAAGAAAACTATAGCATACTAATAGGCTGCGAAAAAATAAAAAAAGTAAGTTGAGTCCATAAACGCTTAAATTGGTGGTGCACAATGATTGTTCTTAACCCATGACTGCGTTTCGACACAGTAAAAACTAAAAATATTTCTTAAAAACTCTTTCATTTATCATATTTTCCGCACTCAAATAAATTGAGCATGGCCTTTAAAGTGACTGGATTATTCACTAGTATTCATTAACAATATTCAAATATTATTTTATAAAATAGGGATTTTGTATTTTTTTTAAAGTACTTCGCAGTCCCCCAAAGTAGTTCTTTTTTATATTTTTTGTTTAGTATTGACTGAATCCTTGCATATTAAACTCTTCGCGTGGTTTCTGTTGGTATGATGGTGGGTGAACGCGTTACTGGAGGAAGAGTAGGTCTATGTGTCTGCACAACTTGTTGTACATTTCGACAGCTAAGTGTGCTACATTGCATCAAAGTCACTAAAATAAACGGAAAGTTATTTTTAAAAACTCCACCAAGATAATTTCCCATCTACTTACTTTCGCACAATGCACGACTAAGCTCACATCTAGTGATTGTACGCCAGTTGCGTTGAATGCGGCGACAGTATACATTAAAGTACTCCGTAATATCATCTGTTATTCCCATGTGCTTCTCCTGATCTAGGCATATGTGATTTTTTGTTTCGCAGAGTTGACTAGAATTTTGTGCCGGAATAGCTAAATCAAGGTAACAAATTGCTAAAATAGATTTTAAAATATTTATTGGTGTCAAAAGTGGAGATTTCATTGTGCTTACCAAAAATCAGGAGAAGCTTAAGCATCTTGCTTGAACGGACTCTGTGACCTAAGTGAGCTGCATTTTATTAAGTGCTGAAATTGTTGTCAGAAACAGCTGTAGTCATTGTTACCGTTGTGTTTATTGATAATGCGCAGTTAACATTAATTTCTTTTAAGATTAAATTGTTCTTTTATAATGGGCAAGTTTGCGCAGCTGTTAAAATATTTAGTTGTCTTCCTGATTCGAGGTTTATATAAGATGAAGTTTGATAAGGTAACTATTTTGTAGCAGAAGTCAGAACCGAACCTGAACCGCAGCAGAAGAGTATTTTCTTCTGAACCGAAGCACAAAGAGATATTTTATTGTGACAACTCAAAATCAGAGAGTCAAAAATTAGCTTAAAAACCAAAAATTATAGCGAACAACTGACTAACATATGAGTGAAAAGTTGATGGCGCAGCAAAAGTAAAAGCCATAGACTTGGACAAGATATACTTAACAAGGTAACCGCACTCGCTCTCATTTGTACTCACTTTGACACAAATATAAAAATAGAGGCAAGCTAACTTCGTCTCGACCGAAGTTTATACACCCTTGGAGCTTGATATATGCCTGACAGTTTGTATGCAGCTATACTATATAGTGGTCCGATTTCGACAAATCTTGTTGAAATTTTTGTAAAATCATTGAAAACTTATAAATACGAGCGTTGGGAGCGATAACATTTAAAACAAAAAAGTTTTTCAAACTAAGACTTTTTCAGACCTTACTTTTGTATGGCAGCTATACTATATAGTTGTCCGATTTTGTTAAGTCTTGATTATATTATGTGAAATCATTAAGTGGTTATAAATAAGAGCGTTGGGAGCGATAACGTTGCTATAGTCATCCGATCCGGCCGGTTCCGACAAATGTGCAGCGCATTTGTACCAAAAGACTTTGTGCAAATTTTGGTTAGGATTGCTTTACAACTGACGGAGGAAAAAGCATAGAAATAGACGGACAGACGGACGGACGGACAGACGGACAGACGAACATGGCTATATCAACTCAGCTCGTCATGCTGATCAAGAATATATATACTTTATGTGGTTGGAGATGCTTCCTTCTATACGTTACAAACATCTGGACAATATCAATATACCTCTCCAATATACCCTAACAACGATGGTCAAAGCTTAACTCAGAAACCAAAATTGCTAGCGAACAGCTGACTTATATATGAAAGTGAAAAGTTGATGGCGCACCAAAGTGTGCTACTATATTAGGTCTTTTGTGCTCATAGCCATAGACTTGGTCAAGAGATACTTAACAAAGTACCCGCACTCCCTCTACTTTGTTACGTACATATATCTTTGACTAGGATATCTGAACTTCACAATTGCTATGTCGACACCGTTTTTGTCAGAAATGAGTCAGCAGTTCGCTCTCACTTACGCTTTCTGATTACGTTTGGGAATATGTTCGTCTCGCTCTAACCACTGTGATTTCCAATGCTTTCTGCATAGGTGACGTACTCCGTTGTGCTGAGGGGCCATAATTTTACTCAACTCGCTTTCTGAGACAAATGACAGCTGCTCTAAAGAGATAGCCAGAAAACTTGATACAACTTATACAGGTATGGCGCTCAGCCTAAAATGAGAACTGTGAGCTTCAAGCACACTGCCTAATTAAGAACTGAGCAGACAGCGCACTGAGTGGTCGCCTTACTTGTTCTAAATCAGTGCCGGAAAATGGAGAAGACAGAAAAGTAAACTAAGACCACATGCGTTGCACAAAAAACACGACTAAACTCGGCTCCTGGTTGCTTTGGGCATGGTGGAACTAATAAGGTGAAGCCGAGCAAGACAATGCTCTTTCTATTTGTGGGGCTCAAGGACCATTGTGATGTGATTGCTGGAAGCAAAACAACAATACACAAGCCAATTTCAGCGAATCCTGAGACAATATTTTAATGTGGTTAAATTTAGAATGATGATTGATATCTCTTAAAAATGTATTTGATTTCACCAAAACATTTTTATATTTTTTTCAAAATATAAGCAAATTTGCACGGGAAATTAAATTTCTGGATATGGGCTAATCCGAAAATTTTTAAACCAAGGGTCGAAATTTAAAGTTGTCCAAAATCCAAATGTTTGTTAATGGAATTATAGGGTACATATTCAAGCTTCAAAATATGTAAGCAATATTGTTTTACGGTGGTTTGTCTGCTCTTGGCAGAGGCATACCTACACCTTCCTCTTGCTTCTATTAATTCTTGAAAAAAAATGGTTTTTTTATTGGTCACAAAAATGGTAAAAACAGTCGTTATAGTATTTTCCGCTTAGCAAAACTTAAAGTTTGTTTTATTTCCTTTAATTTAAGGTACTCATTATATTTGTAGGATATCTAATATATATTAAAAATTTAAACTAAAAATCGGTTTGCTGTGTGTAACGTCCGCAACGGAAAATTGGGTTTTTTTAATTTAACAGAATGAATTTTTATAATTCGACTATCCATACTTACTTTATAAACAGAGTTTTTTATGCTCTTTAAACTGATGAAAAAAAAAATATACCTTTATTACACATATTTTTGAAAAACGTTAATGCAAGAAAATACTCAAAAATTTTTTTATTACTATGAGGTGGAAATAGGTGTTTTTAATGGATTATTGCCTGCTGAGTCTGAATCTGGGCTCTAAATTGCTCTAGGTTGTCGAGAATCCGAAAAACATAACCTCAAAGTATCAAACAGTGTGTTTAAATAATATTAATATTAATAATTGATAAATATCGATAAAAATCGGTATTTCCAACATCGGAAAATGAAAACCCAAATGAATTCGAGTTTTATCATTACAAATTGAATTTCAAGCCAATCGGATGAAAAATCATTTTTTTGCAAGCAGAATTTTACGGAAACTTTCCTCGTGGGCGGATTTTTCCAAATCGGGAAAACACGTGTCGATCTATTTCCGTACTAAGCTTACAAACCCAGTTTCAAGTCAATCGGATGAAAAAAAAATTTTGTTATATAATACTATTTGGGTCAATGGAAAAAGTGTAACGTCCGCAACAGCACAAAAATTAAGATATTTCAGTAACGGGACCACTTATAATTCTTTTGGAAGCTGGGTTGAATTGGTCATATATTCTACTAAATTTTTTGTTATTAGACTTTTTTTTGTTTATTATGCAAAATTCGCTAAAAAATGTGGAAATGCACATAAGCCTCAAAGTCGACTTCCATTTTTTGTAACGTCCGCAACGGAACTTTAAACAAGCATAACTTTTTTTCAAAAACAGATAACCTATTATCTTAAATTAGGTTTGAAAGTACTCCCAAAGAACTGCATTTTGCACCAAAAGTATTTCAAATATACCAAATTAGACGCCAGCTGTGTCAATTTTAAGAAGCAAATTTGCGTACAAATGTAACGTCCGCAACGCAGGATTAGCCCATATGGGTTATGGGTAAATGTAAGAATTTTCTAACAATAGTTCCATATTATTGTTTCCCCATCCTGATATATTTATTAAGTGGAGGCAGAATTATATCGTTAACGCTTTCAAAAACTGTAACTCCGTTTTTTAGGATTTCTGCGGTTAACCACCCTCCAATCAGTGCAAACACTTTTAAATTCAATTCGATGTTATGTTATGATTTTATTCATTCGTCTGTTGAAGTGATTTCGTCTTTACTTTCGAAAGATCGATTCACCCTAATTCCACTTTCGTCGTTACAACATTATGTCTAATACTACACGAGAATCTCCCTTTATTTTATGTACAACAAGTGCGCATGACTTAATAATTGAAAGATGGCTGAGGATCGTTGGGGTAGCTGTAGCCTTGGTGGCTTTCAACAACGTTGGAAGGTTCAGGTTGGTAAACCTTTTGAACTGGTGGTGCAGGTGGTCGTGGCGCAGGCTTGATGGGTGCTGGAGGCAGATATTCAGTGGGTGGTTTTGGGGCTGGAGTGACGACCTTCTTAACCACAATTGGTGGTGGTGGTGGGGGAGGGATACGCTTAGTTGGTGCCGGAGGCAAGTACTCAGGGGCAGGGGCTACCACTTTCTTGACGACAACTGGGGCTGCAGTTGGAAGTGGCACTGGCTTGACGGGTGCTGGAGGCAGGTATTCAACTTTTGGTTTTGGGGCGGGTGTATAAACTGGTGCGGGCACATGCTTGACAGGAGCAGGCGTATAGACTGGAGCGGGCGCAGGTTTGACCGGGACGGGAGCATAGACTGGAGCGGGCACATGGGGAACAACAGTCTCAAATTTCACTGAAGGCTGTCCATAATGGTAGCCATCTTCCTTCAGGATACCAGCTGGTGCTGGTGCTGGTGCTGGTGCAGGCTTGTGATAGACGGGAGCTGGTGCTGGTGCAGGCTTGTGATAGACGGGAACTGGTGCTGGTGCGGGCTTGCGATAGACTGGAGCAGGTGCTGGAGCTGGTGCGGGTTTATGATAGACGGGAACTGGCGCAGGGGCTGGAGCTGGCACTGGCTTAATGGGTGCTGGGGGCAGGTACTCAACTTTTGGTTTTGGGGCGGGTGTATAAACTGGTGCGGGTACATGCTTGACAGGAGCTGGAGTATAAACTGGAGCGGGCGCCTGCTTGACCGGGACTGGAGCATAGACTGGAGCGGGCACATGGGGAACAACAGTTTCAAATTTCACCGAAGGCTGTCCATAATGGTAGCCATCTTCCTTCAGGATACCAGCTGGTGCTGGTGCTGGTGCAGGCTTGTGATAGACGGGAGCTGGTGCTGGTGCGGGCTTGTGGTAGACGGGAGCTGGTGCTGGTGCTGGAGCGGGTTTGCGATAGACGGGAACTGGCGCAGGGGCTGGAGCTGGCACTGGCTTGATGGGTGCTGGAGGCAGGTACTCAACTTTTGGTTTTGGGGCGGGGGTATAAACTGGTGCGGGCACATGCTTGACAGGAGCTGGAGTATAAACTGGAGCGGGCGCCTGCTTGACTGGAACGGGAGCATACACTGGAGCGGGCACATGGGGAACAACAGTCTCAAATTTCACTGAAGGCTGTCCATAATGGTAGCCATCTTCCTTCAGGACACCAGCTGGCGTTGGAGCTGGCTTGTGATAGACGGGTGCGGGTGCTGGTGCTGGTGCGGGCTTTTGGTAGACTGGAACTGGTGCTGGTGCTGGTGCAGGCTTGCGATAGACGGGTGCGGGTGCTGGGGCTTTGGGTGCTGGGGGAGTATAGATGACCTGTGGCGCACTGTGCTCCGGCACATAGGGCACATCAATCACCACGGGTTGTGCGGGCGGACCATAGTGGTAACCATCTTCCTGCAAATTGTTGCTATGCGAGAACAGATGTGAAACATCGGCGCTGGCGGCTGCCACCAGGGCTAAGGCGATGAGAAGTTTCTGCAAGACACAAGCGAGGGTTATAGTCCACAGTTTATGTCACGGTCGCCATTTTATTTAATATCCTCTTTTATTCCTTACCATTTTTGGCTCAGCTTCAAATCCACAACACGAATGTAGAATTGCGACTGTGTCGACGCTCGAGACTGCGAAATTATTTATAGATCAGCACCTCAGGATGGCCAAAAAAAAATCACAAAATCTTCGGCAGAAGCTTCTCGACAGCCCGAAAACTTTAACGAACCTGCTTGGTTTTTGGTTAACCGGCACCCATAAAATCTTTCATTCTGTCTCTGTCTGCGCCCAGATTCCAGGCGTTATACATTTTAACACAATGAAATATGACGACAACGGCAGACGACAAATTTAGAAAATACAGCAAAAATATGCCAAAAGCCGTAAATGAGCTTGGCTTTAATATATGTATGAAGTTGGTCTTTAATAAAAATCATAACCAAAGGCAAAACAAAATCAAAAAAAAAAAGAGGTTTAATTTAAATTCAAGAAAAACCGGGCGTTAGCCCAGCGTTGATGAACTGTTATTTTTTTCCATGCTCGAGAACTTGTCAAATTTTTTTGTTTGGCATATCAATCGTAGCTTGAGGCATTAGAACTAATTTGTCAGGCCTGGGATTGGGCTATTAAAACGCTTCGCACTTTAAAACATAGACAATGGCACTATCTGGCTAACTTCTAGTTTAATGTTTAATGTGTGCTTATTCATGAGATAACCCAGTGTGTCACACATAAGCTGATGAGCAATATTGAGTATGCCCTCCTTAATTGTATGTTAACATAGCTCACTCATATCAGGGTCAGCCTTAAATCAAGTTTTGGTCCTTACTAAAACCTGTTCAAACTGCAGTCCCTTAACTGACCTTTGCCACGCTCTGTCGGCTGAATCATTCAAGGTCACAAGTTAACATTCATTATTCTCACTTGTGACCCATTCCTGTATTCTCTGCATGATAAATTCCAGGCACTTATTGGCTTTGACTCGGGAGAAGCTTTTATCTTTTCACCATAAATCGATGTCCATAATCAACACTTGCACTCTTGATTGTTTTTATTAGTGAGTTGATTTTATTTTTGGCTATTTGCATTGTTAATTTCTTTTTAGAGTTTTTGTGATTTTGATTAGTATTCAATTAACTCACATGAAAGCAAGCGTGCCAGTTGGAATTTCTGTCAAGTTATGTTTTTAATTGTTATACACCTTTCACTTTATGGGAGTGTGTGGAATAAAAAGAAACATTAAATGAGAAATTTACTTATAATTCTATTCTCAACAAACTAATAGCCAAGGCTATTAGACTTGAAACTGAGGGTTTGATTCTAATAAGGTTCACAATTTCTAAAATGTTAATATTAATTAAACTATAAAGACTGGTGAGGGGCGGTAAGGAGTACTTGCTTTTCGTACCTGTGGTTCTCTTAAAGAAGAATCGTAGATGAGTCAGTCCATTAAGTTGGCCATGCCAGCTTATTTTAAAAGATGGAAGAAGTACTGTGGATGATAAGTTAGTTTGGCCCGAAAGTTTGGCATTAAGTCTGATATTTCAAGGTTTTATAACTCAAAATCGATTTGATTTTATAGTTTTAGATTTGCAAGATGTGAAAAATGTGTACTACAAAAACGTAAAGGTCGTCGATTAAATTTTGCACCGCTATCCAAGGTCAGCTCCCGACTTTTCGAACATTAGTGGCATATATTAAGAGACTTTGCAAGTGTGCTATTTTTTGTTTTCTCTTCTCAATTAAAATTTTTTTTTCAAAAAGTTTTTTTTTAATTATTACGTTTTAATGGTTCGTTTGACCTACACATACTGTTTACCCGTCGACTTAGCCATCTGCATGTCAATCTAAACTCATATAGAAATATTGTACCCATTAAATCTTCATAATAGTCTGCACTAATCATAAAACTTTGGAGAGTTCTCCCAATCCCCGAAAATCTGAAAAATTTTGAAAAATCAATTTAAGGATTTTTAACTTAGGAAAATGTTTCTTTGTTTCAAAGCGTAGTGTATTATATTGTGGACAGACTATTTACTTATTAGCTTACGATTAATGATATGAGTAAGCCAAGTGCCAAAATGTTGTCAATTACTCATTGGTATTGAATCTTTCACTAGACACCGATCATATAATCAAATCAATAAAACCTATAAAAACCTATAAGAAAATTCTACAATATCGCTAGGACATTCTCCACGACAACGATCTGAACAAATTAACTCTCCAATTATATGGCAAACATTCCATTAATAGCAAGTAAAGTTAAGTTGGGTGACGGCCATAGCAGATCGCCAAATTAAGCAAGTGAGAAAGTCGGTCAAGCCCGTCTATAACATACTCTGTACCTGAAGTAGAAGCTGAATGCAATGCTGGTGCTTCGCTCATCTCTAAGTCTCTCTTTCTCTCTCTCACTCTCTCTCTCTCTAAGATTGTGCGATGTTAGTTGTTAAAGGGTGGGAAAAAAAAAATAGCAGAATTCGTGGTCTCGTCCCATAGCAAATTGGAGTCCCCAACTCGTTATTCGGCGATATCAAGGTTTATAAGGAAGTCTCTGTGGTCATTTGAATGTGAGTATGCAATACTAAAGTCCGCTGATGATAAGATGTGGTTTGATACAGCGATCGTTGTACGGACATACCAATTGCTATTCCAAATTGTTGTAATTAATCTCTGTTGATTTGTATTGATTAAAATTAATTGTAACTCTCCTCCGACCTTTAGCCAGCCAAATGCAAAGCTTTGACAAAAAACAGGTCGCTAAAACACATATAAGTATAAACCAAAAATATTTAAATTTGTTCAAGAATTCTGAGATTTTCAGGTAACCTGAAATTAATTAAATGACTTAATTCAATGAATCTTATGAAAATCCGAAAAGCAGATCAGTTGTTTACCTTTAGTTGTTTTAGAAGATCAACTAAAAAAAAGGTGTGAGTTACGCTAACACTCACGAGTCTTTGATGTGAAACATGATCCTAAGTTTAAAAGATTATTTTCAAATCACAAGCTCTCTCAATGTTATAGAAATCAGCAAGGGCACTCTTTCGAAAGAAGAAGTTTAACGGGGAGTAGAAATACCAGAAACAAGATCACTCGCTGCAGTGTTCTTTCATTTTTTCAGGGAGTTTATTATGCTGATCCATAGATAAATGATGATGTTTCACCCCTCAAGATACCACCAAAGTGAGATCCAAGATTCCACTCATATCCCTCCCAGATCCCACCCAGATGCTACCCAGATCCCTTCCAAATTCCATTCAGAACCCACACAGAAACCATCCAGATACTACTCAGATCCCAACCAGATCCCACCCAGATCCCACCCAGATCCCACCCAGATCCCACCTAGATCCCTTTCAGACTCCATCCATATCCAACCCAAATCCCACACAGAACCCTTCTAGATCTCACCCAGATCCCTTCCAGATCCCACCCAGATCCCTCCTAGATCCCGCCCAGATCACTTCCACATCCCACCCAGATCCCTCCTAGATCCCGCCCAGATCCCACCCAGACCTCTTTCAGATTCCATCCATATCCCACACAAATCCCACACAGATCCCTTCCAGATCTCGCCCAGATCCCTTCCAGATCCCACCCAGATCCCACCCAGATCCCTCCTAGATCCCGCCCAGATCCCACCCAGACCTCTTCCAGATTCCATCCATATCCCACCCAAATCCCACACAGATCCCTTTCAGATCTCGCCCAGATCCCTTCCAGATTCCACCCAGATCCCTCCTAGATCCCGCCCAGATCCCACCCAGACCTCTTCCAGATTCCATCCATATCCCACACAAATCCCACACAGATCCCTTCCAGATCTCGCCCAGATCCCTTCCAGATCCCACCCAGATCCCACCCAGATCCCTCCTAGATCCCGCCCAGATCCCACCCAGACCTCTTCCAGACTCCATCCATATCCCACCCAAATCCCACACAGAACCCTTCTAGATCTCGCCCAGATCCCTTTCAGATCCCACCCAGATCCCTCCTAGATCCCGCCCAGATCCCACCCAGACCTCTTCCAGATTCCATCCATATCCCACCCAAATCCCACCCTTCTAGATCTCGCCCAGATCCCTTCCAGATCCCACCCAGATCCCTCCTAGATCCCGCCCAGATCCCACCCAGACCTCTTCCAGATTCCATCCATATACCACACAAATCCCACCCTTCTAGATCTCGCCCAGATCCCTTCCAGATCCCACCCAGATCCCTCCTAGATCCCGCCCAGATCCCACCCAGACCTCTTCCAGATTCCATCCATATCCCACACAAATCCCACACAAATCCCACACAGATCCCTTCCAAAACTCGCCCAGATCCCTTCCAGATCTCGCCCAGATCCCTTCCAGATCTCACCCAGATCCCTTCCAGATTCCATCCAGATCACGCCCAGATCCCTTCCACATCCCACCCAGATCCTCATTTAGATCCCACACAGATCCCACCCATATCGCTCCCAGATCCCGCCAGATAAGATTCCACCTAAATCCCTCCCACATACCACCAAATCCCACCAAGATCACACTCAGATCTTTCCCAGAACCCAACCAGTTGCTCCTCCTCAGCATCTTTCCTACCTCTTCGCTTCCCCTTTCTGCCCATCCTCTTGTGTGTGTGTTTGCCGAGAAACTCCACAAATCAAAACAACGCAAAATATGAATGACGTCAGCGTCACGTGACACTGAAATCAAATTTTACTCCTACTAAAATCGTCCGTACCGAAATTAAAGATGTTTCACATCAAAAACATGTGCAGCACTTGCTCGAATAGATTTCTCCAATTCGCTATCCATCTTAACCATTGTAACTTGCTTCTCAAACTCATAATTTTAATATAAATTTTTGACAACAAAATTCCCCAAGTCGTCTTTTATTTTTTTAAAGAGGATTAGATTGATATTCTGAGGATATTAAATTAATACCAATCTGTATCAAGCTGATATTAATTTATATTAATTTCCCAATTTTATGTTCATCAATTTAATATTTCAATTGTCAATCATTAAGTATTTTATTTGTACTAGGTTTCCAATTTTTTCTTTTAAAATTTCCCTAAAAAGTATGTCAAAAAATCATTAAATTTTTGTTTTTTTATTTCTAATAATTTTTTAATGTCAAATGCCATTGCCTATGGGAAACTACACAGAAAAAAAGATCAAAGATCAGCCCTATCTTTAATAATATCGAAAAAATATCAATATTTCATATCGATGTGATACTATTCCCACCAAAACATATGGACGCTAGAATATCATCTTGATATTTATTTCAGATGAAGGCCGATTTGATACTGAAAATACCCGTTTGATACTAAATATCGTGATCTTTTTTTTCTGTGTATGCCTTCTCTCTTGCATGCTTAGCTTCTAGCTGATGTTGCATTTCTTACCACTCCAGATAAGGGCTGTCTTTTTTTCGGCTTTCTGAAAAGTCCACTGGTATCTGAAATGATAAGACCTACCTAGTCGACTTAATTGTAAGGGTAACAAAATCAGGCATGTTTTAGAAACCTCTTACAACCCAAAAGCTATAATCTCATTTGGAAACAAAAAATAACTATTTTGATTAAATTTTTATAATTCAAATGCTTTAGCTTTGGCCTTCTTCATTTAAACAGCACTTCACTTTAAGGTGTCAAATAACTGTCCACTTTTCTAGCATTACTTTAAAGGCATTAAATAATTAAGCTTTCAATTCTTGTATTTTAATTTTTTTTTTATTTTTTTATTGGTGCTTGCTTGACATACCATATAAAGCTTGCCGTTGATTAAGAATTCATTTACAATTTAATTGCTGTCCATCGAAAATTCATTGAACTTTGTCTTCACGCCCATAACTTATGTTAATATTATGAAAAATGAGTTCGGGGATTTTTTTCTTTTTATAGATAATTCTTACACACGTTTTATAATTATCTAGGAAATCTTGTTTCTAGGAATTTATTAAGTCATAAATCGAAGCAACGTCATAGCATTTAACGCTTATGCTTCAGCGTCACTTGGAATGCTCATGGGAAATTTAAGATGTTGTGTCCCTGAATTGACGCCTTACTCATTTTACGCAGAAGTTCTTCATTTCATCATAAGATGATCGACCTGCTCTACAACAATCACTGCCACAGTTAACTGTATTCATTTTTTTCCGGCTTTTAAATGATTCGCAGTTGACTGCCATTAAATTAGCTCCGATTACTTCATCAGAAACCAAAACAAACATGCGCAAGATTTTGGCCTGAGTTTAATTAGTTGAATTTGTTTTGAAGGGGTAAATGCCATAAAACGGTAAACCAGTTTGAGGTAGATGGTTGTTAAGGTGTTGTCCGAAGAGTTAGCAAATTTAGTTCTGGGCCTATATTCCTGGGGACACGCTTAACAAATTGCATAACTCTTTGTTAACGATAACCTACAACCGGTTCTATTAGTTTCAGGGAATGCTTAAGAATTTAGTGATAATAAATTTCAATATTAGGCATAATTAAGAACAAGTTTGGTTCTGTTTGAATTCTTAAATAAACACAAGAAAATATATTTGTGTGACATGATCAAAAATGTCGCTAGATATGCATTCACGTCATGCTGAATATTTAACTAAAAGCTAAATCATTAATCTATCTGCTTAAAGACGTTATTGATGCCCTTCTTAATCAGCAAGTTAGTAACAGAAGTAAAATGAAAAGAAATTTAAACGATCTCATTTGTTGTTTGACAACTTTTTGATATATTGTCAATTTCTTTGGCACCAGAAAAGAAATAAAAAGTTAAAGTTCATTAAAACAAGACAAATAAAATCAAAATAAAGCGCGCACAACTTTAAAACAAAATTTAACATGATTGCTTGTGATTATTTTGCTTAACATTTGTGGTTGAAGTCTTCGCTAAAGTTGCTCTCTGTTAATGATCAATAAATGCTTAACGAAATTGCTCACACGAGAGCGAGATCAAATCATTCACGTTTTGTTGGTTCAATCGAAATTATATTTAAACTTGGTAGATATGAGATGGAGCATGTTATTTAAAGCAGTTGGAAAGGGAAATACAAAATACATTGGAAAATAGATAGATTGTACTCATCGTTTTATGCCTGTAATTTTCGCATAAAAGAAAGAAATCTACAATTAAACGCTGAATCCGAACGCCCATGTTAGATTTTTTCACACCGCTGCAAATCAAATAAACCGAACCGATTCTGAATCGGATGAGTTCAGCATCTTTAAAATTACTAATGAACATTCAGCGATTAGGTTTACGAGCACGAACTAGCAAAACCGATTTGAACAGGTTTGAATCCAAGTTAATCACTGAACTTTGTGCCACATAGAGGAGTAAAACCTGTTCAGAAAATAGGTTGCCATCTTAAAATAAGAAATTGTTCTTATTTTGGTCTGAAAATTCTTGAGAACAAATATTCCAAATGCTCCTGGAATGAGTAAAGATGTTCTCAATCGGATAATATTTGCATTCAGCAACAACAAAACCGGATTGCGAAAACCGAATTGACTGTTTTTTTTATCTCTCTCTTGTCAGCTCAACAAAGCATAAGTACACAGAAAAAAAAACGTCGAGATATTTTCAATCTTTTAAATCTTGGAGTAAGCCCGGCACGAGCTTGAAAATTCAATCTCGATTTCCAGGATATTCTACACAATTCAATCTTTTAAGGATTGGTCCATTCCTTTCGAGCTTGTATCATTCCAAATGTGCTTACTACAATCCCTTTCGAGCTCACATGCCCATAAATTAGAGAGCGAGAGCGAAGAAATATAAGTAGCCTTTTAGACACGCAGCAACAACCAATGGGTATGGTGGAGTGCGATGAGATGCCGTTCCATTACTGTTTAGTGCGAATGGTCGTGTGTTCGAATCCCAGTGGAGCCAAAAATTTTTACATTTATTTCTTTGTTTTTCAGAAGTCTAAAATTAACCATATCTGGTGTGGGTGGTCTTTGAAGTGTTTGAGGATGTCCTATGGCAAATGGCATGGCGGCGGAGGAAAGGAAGAATAGTTATCTTTCCTGAGATCAAATCAATATTGCATATCGAGCTTGAGTTAACCTAGAATAGGCATAAAATGATCCAGCTTTGGGATTAAATTGTGCTCGAATTTTTTGCACAATTCAATCTTTTATAGGATTACCCCGGGATATATGTAATCCTTCTTAGGATTAAAAAAGTCGGATCAACTCAATCTTTTTTCAGATGGGGTCAAGCATATCCGGGATTACGTTGTTTTCATTACCGCTTAGGATTGATTTGATCCCATATGGATTGATTTTTTTTTCAGTGTAGCCCTCAAGATGTGAATCTGCAAAACTATACAACGGCAGAATGTGCTCAGTTCATAAGGTACTGGGTTCAATTCCCATTCCAGCCCGAAAAAGTCTTTCTTCGTTTTTCTGAAAAAGATATATGAAACAAATCAGGTGGAGTGGGTCGTTCAAGCGATATTTCTGATTCCATTGGAACAGATATTAAGACCCGAACGAATTACGGTTTGGGTTTCGGTTACTGTTTTAGCAGATAGCTAAAACTGGATCTGGTTACGATTATATTACGGTTATGGGATATCGGTTAAGGAACTGGTTACGGTTATTAACGTAATTCTGTTTCGGGTTTCGGTTACGGTTACGGTTATAGATATAAAATATCACTTTGACATTGACAAATCTTGCAGCCAAAAGCGGTGGAATATCAACGTCACTTAGGTCTAAACGCAGGCATCTTTAATTTTTTTTTACTGATGCCCACTTTAACAGAAGGACGTCAGAAACCGTCAATTTTAACGGGCTGCTCTTTTCATACTCTGTAGTAAGTAAACCACATCCGCCCCACCCCCTCCCTCCCTTTCACAACCATCGCCGCACAATCTTAGAGAGAGAGAGAGAGAAAGAGAGAGAGAGACTTAGAGATGAGCGCAGCACTAATACTGCATTCAGCTTCTACTCTAGGTACAGAGCATGTTATAGTCGGGCTTGACCGACTTTTGCACTTGTTATGAATTAAATTTTCCTCTGATTTTTGAAAGACAGCGAATATGTTGCTTGAAATTAGTAGCGTGATTTCCATGAAGGGCAGAAAAATATTAATTATTCATAATATATAATTTTAAAAATTTGACTTCATAATTTTCTATATTTTAGTATGTGTGCGATTTTTTATGTTAGTGAAATTTTGCGCAATAATCAAACATGTTTAATTTCGCTTAAAGCGTTCCATGCTGCTTACAAAATATGTGTAATAGTGTTATATGTATACGATATTGTATGCGTGTGACGCATACACCCATATTTCAATAACACAGATTAGCATTTTGCGCCAAACAAAAAACTAAATTTTCTATGCCAAAGAAAATCAGCAACACAACAAGTTAGCTTCCCTCTATTTTTTGAGTTTAATTCCAGTTTTACTTTTCTGTCTGGGATTCGCGTTCGACAGACTTTGGCTTGGTTTTTCTGTGAATACATTTGATAGTACAACGCCCTAACAAAGAGGCAAGCTTTCTTGTTAGAGCTAGCAACTTAGACTTAAAGATTGAAAATATTCCTTAAATACATCAAGTCTCAACTGGTTTTAGGCTTATCCCATACGACAAACTATATTCTATATTCTGGAATAGAAGAAATGCACAAATATGTGTATCTACGTAAATCGAACATGTTGATTTGCATGTCTGACGTTATCACTTTTGTACAGCCAAGAAGTTTGATATGTGATTTGCATACTCCAAAATTAAAATCAAGCCATAAATTAAGAAATTCATAAATATTATAAAACAAAAAAGATGAAAATAAGTCCAAAACATGTAAAACTGGGATCAAAAAAGACAATAACCTCTGCTGACTGAAGACTTCATGGATGATTCCTGAACTGCTTTGAACTTTGTTGTTCTTGAAATGTCTTGCCATCAAACACTTAATTAATCAATCGATCAAACGGAACATTAAGCCATTTGCACAAACATTTTGTATAGATTTGGTCGTGCGGTTTGAGATTGAGCTAATCGCCTGTTAACTGGCACAAGTCGTTGGGTAGATGAAATTGGTAAACTAGCGGGGGCTACTGTTTGTTTATGAAATATAAATATAGCAATTAAGCTTAATCCCAGCTATTAACTGGTTTGCGTTATTTTTGGCCAAAACAATGGTGCTGATATGAGCTTTCTCATGAATATGCAAACCAGCGAGCGTAGTGTTCCTTTTGGCCGATTGACAACTATAAATGATATGAAAAATACAAAAAAAACGAAGATAGCAGCGAACATCTGTGGCCGCGGTCGAAGCATTTGCCTAATTAAACAAATTTTTAAACGCCAAAAAATAAAAACGAAGCTGAGAATCTGTGATTTATGATATGCAGCACTTCCGTTTGGATTGGGGAACTCGGATTGAAGTATAAAAGTAAAGGAGTCGCTGATCAGCGATATTATTCGAGTCTTTGGCTTATCAGCGTACGCAGAGAAACATCGAACATGGTATTGAACAGAGCTTCTTTTACCCACTTGGATAATGCTCAGTTGTTCACTTTCTTACTTTTCTATTGCAGAAATTCTTCATTTTGACTTTGGCTTTGGTGGGTTGCGTGGCAGCCGAATCGGGCTACAACTATAATGCCCCCGCACCAGCTGCATCCGCTCCGGCTCCTGTGAGGACCTATGTGCCACCCGCACCTCAGGTCCATCATCATGCTCCAGCTCCTCAAGTTCACCATGCTCCTGCTCCTCAGGTCCACCATCATGTGGCTGCTTCTGCTCCAGTGCAATCCTTTGCCGCCCCCGCTCCTGCACCAGTCTTCCATGCTGCTGAATCTGCACCAGCACCGACAAGAACTTATGTGCCACCCGCACCACAGGTCCATCATCATGCCCCCGCTCCTCAGGTCCACCATCATGCCCCCGCTCCTCAGGTCCACCATGCTCCTGCACCCCAGGTCCATCATCATGTAGCCGCTTCCGCTCCCGTGCAGACCTTTGCCGCCCCCGCACCTGCACCTGTGGCTGCTCCTGCTCCTGTTTTCCATGCTGCTGAGTCTGCACCTGCACCAACTAGAACTTATGTGCCACCCGCACCACAGGTCCACCATCATGCCCCAGCTCCTCAAGTTCACCATGCTCCTGCTCCCCAGGTTCACCATCATGTGGCCGCCTCTGCCCCTGTTCAATCCTATGCTGCCCCCGCACCTGCCCCAGTTTTCCATGCTGCTGAATCTGCCCCAGCTCCCGCTTTCGAGCCTGAGCCTGTCGACACCCCAGCCTTTGAGGTGGCCGCTTCTGCACCGGCAGCTGCCCATTCTGGCTACGATTACCAGCAACCCGCTGCCAGCGAGCAGGGTTACAAGTACAGAACCGTTCGTCGTCGCGTCTACCGTCACCGCTTTTAAGCTATGTTGGCAACCCTAACCAAGGTTATGCAATAAAATAAAATGTTAAAAAAATGGAAATTCACTTTGGACTGCAGTTTTGAACTAGAAAGATGAGCTTTAGGGATCATAATGATATTAGCTTCACTTTTGACGGCACTGAAATCGGTATACAAATAGCTTAAAGCCTAATCACAAGAGAAGTAATAGTAGTAAAAGGTCTAGAAAGATATTGTCAACCGATTTGGACCAAATATTGCAGGTCTGTTTAAAACAGTGGTGCCCAAATGTCAATTGCCCTATCCCGTGTGATAGGAAGTCATAATTCTGCCAGCGTCGCAGCCGACACACGTGTGCTCTATAAATAGCACGCACACACATCTGTGTGTTTGATTGTAGCCCATATTTGACATAATGACGATTACTTCGTGTATCGCTGCTACACACACAATCACAAAGATTGATAATGTGTGTTTGGGCACCACTGGTCTGTCTTACTTTGTGGCATAGTCCTTAGCTAAACTAAATTGAACATGTTTTCAGTCTGATTGTAGTGGCGCTGATATTATAAGATTCAAAGAAATTTTGTATACAAATAACCGTAACCGAAACGGGAAACAGAATAAGGTTCATAACCGTAACCAGTATTGTAACACATATAACCCACAACCGAAAAATAACCGTAACCGAAAAAGTGCAATCGGTCAAGTCAGTAACCATAACCCTAAGGCTGGAATGACACTTTTAATTTTTAGGGACAATTATTGTCGCAATTTTTTGTTAAAAGGTCAAATTTGCTGTTGTGTATCATTGCGGCCTCTTCTAAGGCATTCTGCGGAGAATTCAAGCATACACTGACTCGCTTATACCAACGACTTTTGTCCATAGATGAAAAATTGTGACTAAAATTGTCCCTAAATATTGAAAGTGTCATTCCAGCCTAAAGATTATTCGTTTCGGTTCTGATGTCTGGTTCTTAATAAAATAATAGACTTCTTTTAGTTTCGAGTTAACTTTGTTCAAATTAGAGAATCAAACCGAATCGATTTTCGGTTCCGGTTTCGGTTCTTTTTGATTTAAGAATTTGGTTCCATGGCGGTATCTACACTGAAAAAAAAAATCATTCCATTCCGGGATTTCCGGGACCAATTCATGCCAAAAGGGTACTGAAAATGGGTTGATCCTGGAAATTCATAAACCATTCCCGACAGGAATAATTTTGGTACGGAAATATTTCTCTCTCTTGCTCTCTTTTCGAACATAACTTAGTCCCTTTCGAGAAAACATTCTAGTTCACTAGAGAATGATTTGTGCCCGATATCCGAACTCAGTTTTGTTCCATTCTAGACAAAATTCTAGTTTGGCTGAGAATGATTTGTTCCCGATATCTGAACTCAGTTTTGTTCCATTCGAGATAAAATTCTAGTTCGGCTGAGAATTATTTGTTCCCGATATCTGAACTCAACTTTGTTCCATTCGAGAATGATTTGTTCCTGATATTCGGGGTTGAATGTCATCAAAATAGGATTGCCCAGCTCTGGATTAAAAAGCCATATAAAAACACAAATCGATTTCTTTGATCTATAGATTTTTATTTCGGTATTCCGTTAAGTACCGTAAACTTAACACACATTTTAAAACTTAAGCCAAAAAAAGAGGGTAATCAAGCTGTACACATGTAAGTTTACATAATTTTCAATTTTCTTCGCTTGTGTTTGTTATAAAAATTGTTCAAGCTTGTATTCATATGATGATTGAAATAATATTTTACTAATAATGTCTTCCCCAAACGTTAATCAAACTCAAAAATAACACAAGTTTACAAAAAAAAAGGCCATTTTTTGCAACAGAGAACTTTGCAACCGTTCCTTATGTATTTTTGGCCGCTGAACTCAGATAAATTGTCCGTTTTCTTCCAGTACGTCAGGTTCACGAGATATTTGCATTAGAGAGGTATTCTTACATTTGTTGGTCGTGTGGCCACAATAAGAGTCCTATTCGAACCAACTTTGTTTTAATGTAAGCTGCATTGAATGACGTTACAGAAAAACCATACACGAAGTTTTGATTTTGCTGATAAGTTACCAACTTTTGGATTTGAACATTAAAAATGTGGGAAAATAATTGAAATAAGAAAAAACAAATGGCTACCAACTATTTTTTTCTAAGATTTTTAATATTAGCAGAAAAATTTACAGAATTTCTTAAACTTGCAAAAAAAATCGATTTTTTTCAAAAAAACCCACATTTTTAATGTTCAAATCCAAGAGTTGGTAACTTATCAGCAAAATCAAAACTTCGTGTTTGGTTTTTCGTTAACGTCATTCAATGCAGCTTACATTAAAGCAAAGTTGGTTCGAATAGGACACTTAATGTGGCCACACGACCAACAAATGTAAGAATACCTCTCTAATGCAAATATCTCGCAACCTATGCAACCTGACGTGCTGGAAGAAAACGGACAATTTACCTGAGTTCAGCGTCCAAAAATACATAAGGAACGGTTGCAAAGTTCACTGTTGCAAATAATGGCCTTTTTTTGTAAACTTGTGTAATTTGGGTTCTCGGATTCCGGTATAAAAAAAATTTAAGTCGCCTGTTCCGGTACTGCTTCCGGATCTGACTTTTAATAGGATCTTTTCGTTATATGGTATAAAATATTATCAATTAAAAATGCCCATAGAAAAATTTTAAAACATAATGTTTTAACAGAATGTCGAAGGTTCTTTGCGGAATATCAACAGCAGGACGACTGAGATATGAAGCTTTTGCATAAATATAGAAATGAACCTGTAAAATTAATTAGCGACATTTTCTCAGCGCACAAGGAAATTAAAAAAAATATTAATATGAAAATTTCACACATAATAGAACACAATCCAGCGAATATTTCTACACTATTAAGGCAAAAATTGTATTTTTGAAATATGCTACTCTTGAAGTAAGTGACTGTTTTGGTATACTCCCATTTTTACTCGAAATAGTCTTAGTTTCATTTGTACATGGAAATTTAATTCCACTTAGACCAAATGATTGGCCTCGACCTTGCCAACCCAAACGGTTAAACAGGTTATAACTTTAAAGGGTCTTTAAAAATTCTCCATCCACATCTCGTTTTGGTCTAATAACGTGCGCATGGGCCGTTATGATTGAATAAGTAGGGCAACGACACAAAAGAAGTCTCATCTCCATTTAGTTTTCTTTGCCAAATGTCCACCATATCGGCTCGAACTTATCCCGGAGTTATAGAGGATTAAGCAATCGATACTAAATGCATTAGCACAAAACTTTGTTGGCATCGCTGAAAGAGCACGAATCCTCGGGCCTCAGGTAGGGCATATGCTTTACCGCAGCATCGGTATCCCAGTTCCGCCCTATTATTTGCTTAATATTCTGTCTAATTTGTCCCTCACAAAGCCAAGCAGTTCAAATAACCCATAATTCATTTCCAGAGGAGTGTGCAGCTCAATTCGGTCGATCAATTTTAAACGCTTTGATCTGACAAATTTATGCACGAACTTTTGCTGCTCTGGATCTTATTGTTAGAATATTTATTTGAATTCTAATTGCAGGCATTCAATACAATAAATGGGTAACATAAAGCGTTGAATGGATTTCTCACGCTCGGCAACAGGTTTTTTGGTGTTGATTTTTGGGCAGTGCAATGCAATTGATTTGGGTATAAAGGTTGAGGAAAGAGCAAATTGGCTTCACTGGCACAATCACCATGGTAAGAGCTTGACCTAAACTAATAAACAAGGTTCTCATCCTTTGGAATATTTTTGTTAAAGAATCTGTTTGCTGTACTGTTGCTGTCCCTAATGGCGATTGCCTGTCTGGCGGATGTTTCGCATGTGAAACATCATAAGCATCAGCGGCATCATGATCAGGACGAGGATGAGCATCATTATCTGCCCCCCTCTGAGGAAAAGGAATTGGATGAGCAGCCCTACTACAAGAAGGAAAAGCACACCAGCGAGCGTGTGGTCTACCACAAAGAGGAGGAACATGAAGAACCTCACAAGGAGCAGCATCATCATCATGAGGAGCCCAAAAAGCAGAGGGTGGATCACTATCATCATTATGATAAGAAACCCGAAGTGAAGACTCAACATGTGCACTACAAAGCCAGCAAACCGCAAGTTCGCACGGACTACCGCAATCCAGGAGCGGATCTCTTTACGCCTGCGGCCACTCAGGTGGTTTATAGACGTCGTAGACCCAATCGCGTGCTCTATGCCAGTGCACCAAATTCGGTATTCCACACGCACACGCAGATTAATGTACAGTCACAGGACTCGGAGCTGAACTCGCTTAGTCCGGCGGGACAACAGTTGCCTGCTGGTGCCCAGTTGCCTACTGGAGCTGGCTTTGCACCCAATTGTCAGCTGACGGTGGCTGGAAATGCTCCACCCGGTTGTCCGCAGACTGATCCTCTGGGCGCACAATTGCCTGCCAACGCCTTTGTTCCCACAGCTGGTGGTTTGCCAGCCAACCAAGGAGCACCCGTACCAGCTGGTGGTCAATTGGCTGTCCAGGGTAATGGTCAGCGACCTCAAAGACCCTCTCGTCCAGGTGGATACGGTCATCGCAATAACTTTTTCTTTGATCCTGTTTTAGGAGCTCAACTGGGTGCAGTAGCAGGTAATCAAAATCAGGCTGGTGCTGGTCTAGGATTTCCAAATCAGAATCCTTCATTGGGCGCTCAGCTAACGGCGTCAGGTCAAGCTCCGTTTGATCCTTCATTTGGAGGACAGCTAGGCGGCTTCCAAGGACCTGCGGCTGGTGCGCAGGGTCTGTACGATCCCTCGCTTGGTGCTCAATTGGGAGCGGGCCAGGCTCCCTTGGCTCAAAGACCCATTCAAAATCCTAATCAGTTTAATCCTGCTTTTGGTGCTCAATTGGGCGCAGCACAGGCCCCTCAGAATCAGTTTAATCCTGCCTTAGGCGCCCAATTGGGGGCTGCGCAGGCTCCTCCGAATCAGTTTAATCCTGCTTTTGGAGCTCAGTTGGGCGCAGCCCAGGCCCCTCAGAACCCTCCATTGGGGGCTCGGTTGGGCGCGCAAGCACCAGCTGCACCTTTTGATCCCTCCTTGGGTGCCCAATTGGGAACAGGACAATTTCCTCGCCTAAACAATGGACGACAGCCCAATCGCTCCAACTACCAGGGTCTCAATGTGCTCAATGGCAATGTCTTTGGCCAACCACAATTACAAGGACCTACCAATGCCTTGGGCAATCAACAGGACACCAATATTATTGATGGTAATTTTTATAGTCATGTCCCTCATCACCCACATGGCACTTCGGTCTCCAGTGTCAATGGCAATCAACGCACTGTCTTAGTGGCCGATGACGACGATGATGATGATGTGGATGCAGATCCCAGTGGTTTGGGTTTTGCAGCCAATGCTCCACAACCAGCCTATGCCGCTCCCCAGCATAAGGAGCGAAAATCCAAATCCCATAGACACAGCTCTAGACGCCAGCCACATGGGGCAGCTTCCTCGCTCAGCTACAGCTTTGAGCCCATCGGCGCCAGCTCAGAGCATGACACGGACTATCGTGAGGATGGCTATCACTACAAGAAACCCAAGCAGTCGTTCGAATATTGAAGCGGAATTAAATATGTTTTAATAAATTAATAAAAATAAATTATACTTAGCAGCATTTGCTACAAGAGCAGGCGAAAAAGTTGAGAGTATTTTTTATGTAGCATACTTTTAAGCGGACGAGAAAGGTAGGGTTTTATGGCAGTTTCCGCCTAAAGAAGCTTTAAAGCTTGGTGTGAAATCTTAGCTGATGTTTAGACAAAGACTAGGAAATTACATATAGCGCATTTGTATTGGGTATTTTAAATTGATTCACTGTCTTTGCGTCTACTGATTAGACTCAAGTGCTTTCTTTTGCATTCATTAACTAAAGTAATCCACAAATCAATTTTGGATCGCATTGTCATAATAGTCGACATCGAAACAGTTTAATACCTATTGGATACTCTAGTTCAAGACAACTTTTTCACCATTGTTTGTTTGAAATTAAGCTTGTTTTCCCAATATTTACCTCAAAAAAATTATCACTGCTATGCGATTGCCCTATCGATTTTGCCTATTAGAAATTTTTTCTATAAAGTTTGAAAACTTTACAAAATTGACTAGGACTATCGATAAATAATATCAATAGGATCTAAACTAGAAATGTTAAGCGTCTTTATGCTGGGGGTAAAATATACCAAAGGTGCCAAGAATCGGTTTACGGCCTCATCGATACTAATACAAGTAAAGAAAATATTTGCGGAACAACAAGAACCACAAGAAATGGAAAGAGAAAACCGATTTATGTTTACGATACACGATAAAATTGGTAGCCATCAACAAAATCTTCGCTTGGAGAGACGGAGAAGAGAGAACACATACGAAGTTAAAGTTTCCTATATGAACAAGTAAGAGTGTTGCGGTCGAGTGCCCCAACAGCAAAATACCCTGTCCCAAGTTATGTTGTTCCTTTAGCTTTAAATTCCATTTATTTTAAAATTTATTTTAATAAATGGGCAGGCGCACTTATGTACATATCTTCGGTGTTTTTGCTCGGATCTCATTGTGGTACACAGAATAGATAGATGTTGGGCCTCACTGAATATATATATATAAGGCACTAGGTTCAAACTTAAAAATTGTAGCTCTGACAGTTTTTCGCGGTTAGAAGAAGATGGAGGAGAAATTTGACAAATCAGGAGCAAACTTTATCTGGGTACGGTGTACACCTACATACATGCAAGAATTTGTGGCTCTTCCGCTTATAGTCTGTGAGATCTACGCGTTTATACAGATAAGAAGACAGATTTTCGCTGTTTAATGATGGAGGAGGAGGAATTTTCCAAATCTGAAACAAACTCGATGTGGGTACAGTATACACCTATATACATGCCAAAACTTGTGGCTCTATCTATTACAGTCTCTGAGATCGACGCGTTCATACGGACAGACGGACATGGCTAAATCAACTTGGCTGTTGATGCTGATCAAGAATATATATACATATATATTATAGGGTCGGAAATGCTTTCTGCTCCCTGTTACATACATTTGCACAACTTCATTATCCTTTTTTTTATAAAAAGGGTATATTAAGTCGAGCAAACGTATGTAACAGGCAGAAGAGATCATTTCCGACCATATAAAGTATATATATTCTTGATCAGCATCAACAGCCGAGTGGATATAGATATGTCCGTCTGTCTGTCCGTCCGTCCGTCTGTCTGTATGAACATCTAGATCTCAAAGATGGTAAGAGATAGATGTTTGATTTGTATGGACCAAATTTTTTTTTTTTTTCACAGCATCCAAGTTTATTTCAAATTGTGGCCACGCCCCCTCCCGCCCCCGCAATTTGGAAAAAACGTTATATCTCCTACAGTTTTTAAGATAGACGATTCGTAAAGTTAGGCCCCTAACCCCCCTCCCACCCTAAAAATATGTTGCATACCCTTCGGATGGTCACCCTAAGGAACGCAGGAACACTGTTAAACATGTTTTTTCATGAGTAACGGGTGTATCGAGGTCGGTTAGAGCCGACTTTAACTTACTCTCTCGTTTTATTGTGTAAAACATTTTATGAAATTAGATATTCTCCATTTTAATTTAATACCTTTTGCCATCTTTCACGCTCATAAAATGTATGATCCTTGCAGGCAAAAAACTGATCCAAGTGGATTTTGACGTCAAGATTTGAGGTAAGGGTTCTCCCATCCAAACAACTTTGCAGTTACTGGAACAAGTAATAGTCCGAAGGTACCATATCTAGGGAATATGGTGGGTGTGGTAGCACATCCCATTTAAGCTGCAAAAGCTTTTGTCGAATCATCAAACTTGTGTGAGGTCTCGCATTATCCTGGTGGAACACTACACCTTTAATATTGATCAATTTTGGCCTCGTCTGTTTGAGTGTAAAAAAGTAGAATATCTTCCATCTTCTATAGGGCACCAAACAAAAACTATTCCAAAAAATTTTCAAAATTATTTTAAAAAAATTCTTACTATATTAAGTATTTAACGTTAAACTTAGGTGTGAAATTGGCCGGAAAAATAAATAAGATCAGCATTTGACATCATACGAAATTACTTAGTAAACGACCCAATTAAAATGTTATAATGATATGTTAAGAAATATCTTCTTGAAATTTTTAACATATCAATTTAATATTTTTTCTTATCTAAAAAAAATTGATATGAAAAAATAACATTTTTTCTCAGCTATTCGCTTATTGAGAGTAGCTTCTATACATTGCATAGTATTCCGCTGGCTCATTGAACTACTGACGCCTTTTCCTGTATTTTAAAATTTGTATGGAAAGCTAACAGCCGAACTAGCAGATCGGTTAAAAAATTACATAATCCTCCATATTCAAGAAGCCGCGATTACAACAAGAAAATCGAAAGAAAACAATACAGAATTGAAGTAATAACAACCAATGTCAACATCTAATACAAACAATTCGGTGTGGCAGTTTCAGCTGTTGGGATCCGCGTTTTACTCTTTATCCAAAGCATTAAGATAACTCAGATACGGAGCGATACATATTCTACAATAAAAATCAACGAGTTAACCTTCCCATTCCAAATAATCATCAATAAAAACCAACACGAAACTCCAAAATTTTTTTGTGAAATATTACTTTTCGAAATAATTATTCTTCGCTTTAAATATATTGTTGAGTTCGATGCTTCTTGCTTTAAATGTAATTTTTATATTTATTTAGAAAGAAATAAATTACTTGAATTTGAATTTATCGAGTGTTTCATTCTTAAACGCGCAGTCTTGATTTTGTAGTATGATCAGCTCTTGATTCTAGAATAATTTTTTCTTGGTTTAGGAAGTTTTCGGGATCAAAATTTCATATTTGGACCAAGATGTTAATTCTTACCGTACTTTTGACATAGAACTTTCTTGACGCACTTCCTGAGTGAAAATTTGAGTCTATTAGGTGAAACGGAACAACTATCCCAGGATGTTGAAGACATAGCACTCTTTCAGGTTGATTTTCGTGTAGCTCGTTGCCTCATCTATAAACGATGGCACAGTCTTATGGTAACAGTTATGCTCTTGATCACTAAAGCCAGCCACTGAGACCTTACACTACACAACAACGAAGCTGAATGTAAAGTTTACTTAGTAGCTCAGAAGATTGCTTACTTACTAACAGAAGAAGCATAAATCATTTGAGTTTGACAGATATAAACAACATAAGTCATGTCTAAGTATATTGTTTTACAACAATTTATTAAGCCCAATTGATTAGTTTCAAATGTATTGAGCTCTTAGATTTCCTACCCACACAAGTTAAGTTAAGTAAGGCTTTTTGAAACTAGTTCAGAGCCACACACACACACACACACATTTGCAGCACAATGGAAACTAATACACGGGTCGTGCAAGTTTTTGTTTTTTTTTTTTTGCCAAAGTAGAAAGGAAGCTAAACACACACGCACACACACCAAATGAATTGTCGACATAAATTTATGCGATAATTTAGATTTGATTCTCATGCAAATCCAATAAACTAAAACAAAATCTATTGTTTCACCAAAGAAAAGAAGCAACAAATATATATAAAAATCTCTGACCTGGCCAAAGCGTCAGCTTCTTAGCGATTTGTGTATGTTTCATGATGGAAACATATTTTGGCAAACTTAGGCGGGCCAACATACGAAACAAACACACAAGATAATGTTCAATATTTGCCCATCAATGTCAATATTTGACCGCTAACTCTTAAATCAACATTGTCCGGATGTCTATCGATGCTGTAGGTCATCGTGGTCAGCGATGGTAAGGCTCTTACATGGTAAATGCAAATCAAATTGAAACAATATCCAATCAATTAGGCATCATTTACTTACTAATTAGTTTACATTGTCTGACTATCTTAAGAGCTCATCTCGTGCTTACGAGGGTAGGTTTTTATATTTCTAAGTTTCCGATTGTTCACAACAAGAGTTTGGTGTATTTTAGTTTAGTTATGAGTCACCTCAATGTTAGATCTTTAAAAGGCATCCCTCGAATTCAGAATTTCTAACCACTGAAGTTTGTCTAATAAATCAAAGCACTTACTGCACATTCACTTAACTTAGCCCCAAAATGCTTTAAAACAAAAGAGGGTAAAAGTAAAGAACGAAATTAAAATAATTTATGACCAGAGTGAAGCTTTGCATAATTTTGTAGAGCCGCTCTGACCCGGCTCGTGGCTGGAGCTGATTACATCCATAAATAATTTTAACCAAAACTGTGCGAATTTCGTTTTGTGTCTATGCAAAGCGAATGTGTGGGTTCAGCTAGACATGGAGATGAAGATGAAGATGGAGTTCAATGATCTTAAATCCCGCTCCTCTTAATTGGCACATCATTAATTAAGTTCCAGCTGGCGGAGCAAAGCAAAGCAATAAAACTTACAAAGTAACGAAAACTGACAAGTCTTGTAATGCCTTGCGTCATATTTTAAACTTAGCACCCGAGTTGAGCCCATCATTTAATTTTAGACTAAAAATATAATTTTCAGCATCATCCGCTCTTCAGACTTCATTTGCCCATCATCAAAATGAAAGGAACTTGCCAAATAATTTCATCTGCCACGCGTTTGCAATTATTTATAAAGCTTAAGCCGCGTGCCTCTTTTTTTACCATTTACGTACACGTCTGTGTGTGTATTTTGTGAAGCTGCGCTCCAGCTTCACTGCTGGTGGCACTTTCTAGTAACCGCTCCACCGGCAAGAGTAGAAGAACTGGTTTCTAGAATGATTTATCATACATTTAAATTAAATGAAAAAGAGCATCAAAAAACAAAAGTTTAATTTATCATCAAGAACTAAAACGTGTACTTGACAAAATTGGAATAGAGGTCGTTGTCTTGCGGACGATTAGACACTCTTTAATTACATCTGCAGTTTCTGTATATAATTTTATATTAATTAAATTTTGTTCCCCCCAAAAAAAGCAGCAAATTCACAGTAGAGTAAATAGATAAAAATTGTTAAAGTTAATTAATCAAGCTATGAATCAAAATTTATTAATTTTGTGGTATATTGTAGCTCTAGAAATACACTTCACAATGTTTATATTTTGAGTATACTGAAATTAAGTATCGAGGAATAAAAAATTCCAAAACGGCCGTTTATTATCCTGAAGTAAGATCCACTAGTGGTGGTGGTGGTTCAGAACTTCTAGTCATAGATCTTCTGGACCTAATGGGGGCGTATGTGGTCAGGGAAAGCTTCTGATCGGTTCAACTTGGCGAACCCAGAGTGATCCTGGCTTACTACGTCTCAAGTCGACTCACACCTCCCCGTGGTGACCACCGGAAGCAGTAGCAATGCACCCGCATTCGCTGCTGACTAACGTGAGCGGCGTCCCCCCCCCTTCCCTACAGGGTATAATATATAGGGTTAGTGCGTCGGGTTTGGTACCCACCACCGTAAAAAATCTCCACCAATGAAAACTGCGACAACAATGCCTCGGATACGGACACCCCCTGACGACGACCCACGCAAACGTTTTAAGGACCACGATTTGAGAATATGCACCTGGAATGTCCGCACCCTCAACAGAGATGGTGATGATATCGCCTTGGTGAAAGTCCTCAAAAAATATTCATCGGACGTTACCGCACTCCAGGAAATGCGATGGATTGGACATGGGAGCAAGAAAATAACGCTACCAAAAGAGAAGACAGAACAGAAACCACCACCCCCCTGGGAGATACACTACAGCGGGCATGTCTCCAAGCACGAGTTTGGGTGCGGCTTTGCAGTGAGTGATAGATTGCGTCGCTCTGTCATCAGCTTCACACCAGTTGATGAACGGCTAGCCGCGCTCAGACTTAAGGCAAAATATTTTAATATTAGCCTTATCTGTGCTCACGCTCCAACAGAAGACAAGGACGGCACGATAAAAGATGAATTCTATGAGCGCCTGGAACAACTATACGAGCGCTGCCCCGACCACGACATAAAGATCGTGCTAGGCGATTTTAACGCAAAAGTCGGGAGAGAAGGAGTTTTTGGATCGACAGTCGGACGATTCAGCCTTCATGAAACAACCTCCGGTAACGGAGAGAGGTTAATAGACTTCGCTGCGGGCCGGAACATGGTCATAAGTAGTACCAGATTTGAACACCTCGACATCCATAAGGCGACCTGGAAGTCCCCTGGTCAACGAACACGAAATCAGATTGATCACGTTGTGATCGACGGAAGGCACTCATCGAGTGTACTAGACGTGCGTGCGATTCGAGGAGCCAACATAGACTCGGATCATTACCTGGTTGCAGCCAAGGTACGCACGCGGCTCAGTGTGGCACATGCCTCACGCTCTGGCACACGTCGAAAGCTAAACGTCGAGAAGCTGCAAACACAAGGGACCTCTGAAGCCTACTCAGCTAAACTCGCCCAACTGCTCAGGAAAACCTCCCCATTCCCTTCCGATATATGCGAACAGTGGCAGCGTATATCGCACTCCATGAGTACGGCTGCCAAGGAGATACTCGGTTACTCCGAGCCCCCTCGAAAGCGGTCTTGGTACGACGAGGAGTGCCGACGCGCGACTGCAGAGAAAAACGCTGCCTACAGGAGAACTCTGCAGTCGAGAGTAACGCGGGCTGCTAAAGAGCGATACCTGGAGAAAAAGAAAGAGGAGAAACGCCTTTTTAGAAGAAAAAGTTTGAGCAGGAAAGGCGAATGCGCGAGGAAGTCGAGATGTTATTCGGCATGAGTGAGACTCGAAAATTTTACCAAAAGATTAAGCAATTAACAGAAGGTTTCAAGCCCAGAGTCGCACAATGCAAAGACGAACAGGGGAATCTGGTCACAGATCCGCAAGTGGCGCTTAAGAAATGGAGAAGTTACTTCTCCAACCTACTGGGAGGCGATGACGAACAGGATGCCGCCACTAGAGAAGTAACGATACCACCAATCGACAACATTGAGATAGACCCCCCGACCCAACAGGAAGTCTGTTTAGCCATACGAAGGCTAAAGAACAACAAGTCGCCAGGCGCTGATGAGTTGCCCGCTGAATTGTTCAAGGCTGGAGGCGATGAATTGGTAAGGTGCATGCACCAACTTCTGTGCCGTATATGGGTTGACGAAAGCATGCCCGACGATTGGAATCTAAGTGTTCTCTGTCCAATCTTTAAAAAAGGAGACCCTGCAGTTTGCGCCAACTACCGCGGGATCAGTCTCCTCCCCATCGCATATAAGGTTCTGTCCCGCATTATTTGTGAACGTCTAAAGCCGCTTGTTGATACACTGATTGGACCTTATCAGTGTGGCTTTAGACCTGGTAAATCCACCACAGACCAGATATTCACATTGCGCCAAATCCTGGAGAAGACCTATGAGAGAAACATCGAAAATCACCATCTTTTTATCGATTACAAAGCCGCTTTCGACACGCCGATAAGGTCAAGGTTTTTCGAAGCCCTGTCTACTTTAGGTATTCCAGCAAAGTACGTTCGACTTTGCATGATGACGTTGAGAAGCACTCAAAGCTCCGTCAAAATAGGAACGAACCTCTCCGAGCCTTTTGATACCAAAAGAGGTTTTAGGCAGGGTGACACCTTATCGTGTGACTTCTTTAATCTGCTGATGGAGTATATACTGCGCCAGTGCCCAAATGCCAACAGATCGGGCACCATCTTTAATAAAGATGTAATGCTACTCGCATATGCCGATGATATTGACATTATCGGCAAAACCGAACAGGCAGTAAGCAATGCGTTTTCAGAGATTGAGAAGCAGTCTGAGCTAATGGGTTTAGCGGTAAACGAGGACAAGACGAAGTACCTAGTGTCCTCGAAACAGAAGTACACACAAATTGGGCAATCTGTTGCAATGGGAGAGTACAACTTTAAAGTTGTAGAGGACTTTGTCTACCTTGGAACGATGATAACCGGCGACAACAACATCAGCCTGGAAATTCGAAGAAGAATCACGCTCGCAAACCGATGCTATTACGGGCTAAGTAGGGAGCTCAAGAGCAGAAACCTCAAGCGAAGAACAAAAATAGCGCTATATAAGTCGCTTATCATCCCAGTCCTGCAATACGGCGCAGAAGCATGGGCAATATCATCAGCGGATGAGGCGGCGATTGGCGTTTTCGAGCGAAAGATTCTTCGCAGGATTTATGGACCTTTGAATTCTAAGCTTGGCGTGAAAAACTGGTGCCAGCTCGCACGGAGCAGAAGCGACTGGCGGACATTAGTTGCAGCGGCCGAGACCGTCAAACGGTTGTGATGCAATGCATCGGGCCAATAAAGAAGAAGAAGAAGAAGATCCACTAGAAGAAGTGATCAAGAAATTATAGAAAATTTCTACAGTACAAAAACAACTTGCAACGAGGTATGTGTTCAAAAATGAGAATTCTCTATGTCAGTGTCAGTGTAACAGAGAACGCGCAGTTCTCTAGTATGTAGAAGTTTGTAGCATACATTCATATTGTCAGCCAAGCCTGCGCTGTAAGCTTACACACCGATGCATATATACGAACCAGTGGCGTACCGTGTAGTTATGCCGCCCGGGGCGGAAGTTGACTTTGCCGCCCCCCTTCCCCCTTGAATAGTCCTAAATTTTAACCTTTTTTCTATAATTACAATTAAGTTTTTCTAATTCTTTCCATCAAAAACTTCTCTGTAACATAAAGGGACGTACGCTGGATTTTGATTAGGAATGACGAAGGCCTTAATTGTGAGGGGAGTATTATTTTGCAAAAGTTGCTATCATTATTGGAAAAAAGTCTTGGGGATGTATAATGAAGGTGCGCCGCAGGCGAAAATTTTTTCGCAAAATCCGCGGAAACGTATGTTACATATCTTCTTAACCAAAATTTAAATACAAATTGACTTCGATGGGCCGAAAAAAAATTGTTTTGAGGTCGAACATGGTTTTCTAGTTTGATGGCAAATGCGCTCCAAAAAAACGTTCCTTGTAGGGTGCCTGTAGAGGTTTTTACTGGAGGCTGATTTAATTGGACGAGTTGGACTACGTTTTTTGGAAACAAAACTCAATGGCAGTATAGAATTGTAAGCTCCAAAAATTCGGAAAATATTGCGAAATAGATGGACGCGAACTATGATGAATTAATGTGAAAATATTTATTCTTGTTTGATAATTATTCTTTTATAATTAACACTATACATTGTTTTTTTTAGTCCATGTAACAAACTACACTAGTTTACAGCCAAAAAGACCCATTTCTACTGAAAATTTTTTTTAGTGTAGTTTGGAATTGTGATCTCAAAAATCAATTTCAAAAATTTTTTCATGGCTCCGTTTTTGAAATATAATTTTTTTTTATTTTTTGGTAGGGGCACTTACATTTTAAACCATATCTCACTTTATAATTGTCAGATAGAGTCAAGCAAGATAAGAATCGAAAGGTTATTTCGCTGCCGGTAATCGAGTAAAACATTGTTTTTAAATCGGTTCATTGGTTTGACTACAATATCCAAAAATATTTCGAAAAAATCGATTTTTTGCTCGAAAATTCATTTTTGGTCGCCTGGAAAAAATATAAAAAAATCCAAAAAAATTATTTTTATTTTTTCTACATAAGAACCGCACTTCTACGAAGAAAAACAGATATCGATGACCAAAATCTGTGAACAAACACAGGTGCTGTAAGCAATTTAGTGCAAAAAAATGTGATATTTTCCTTAATATTTTAAAATAAATTTTCGTTTGCTTCGACTTTTGTTCCGTATTTAAATTTTATTTTTGTTCTGGCTTTTCGTTCACTTCATAATTTGACCAAAAAACGAAGAAAAGTACAATGTTAATTTTTGGAAACACACAATATACTCAAATTTGACTGTTAGTTCCTCTACTCAATTTGATCCATCTATGGTACGTGTTACACGATTTTGCTTACAAATACCTTATTTTCTTCGTAAAAGTGCGATTCTTAAGTAGAAAAAATAAAAATAATTTTTTTAATTTTTTTATATTTTTTCTAGTCGTTTAAAAATGAAATTTCTTGGATTTTCGAGCAAAAAATCGATTTTTTCGAAATATTCTTGGTTGTTGAATTCAAACTACTGAACCGATTTAAAAACAATGCTCCACGCAATTATTGGCAGCTCCATTACCTTTCGATTTATTTTTTACTTGACTTTATCTGACAATTATGAACTGAGATATGGCTTAAAATGTAAGAGTACCTACCAAAAAAATTAAAAAAATTAATATTTAAAAAACGGAGCCATGAAAAAATTTTTGAAATCGATTTTTTAGATCACCATTCCAAACTATACTAAGAAAAAATTTCAGCTGAAATGGGTCATTTTTTTTTTTATTTTTGTAAACTAGTGCTATTAAAGAACTCATTCTGTATCGATTACAAAGTATATTTGAAAACAACTTTCTGATTTTGCTCATTGGAATGAAATTTTTGGACTTTAATATGGAAATTGTGGTTATTTTTTTTTTGATAAAAACAATTTTTTTTAATTATTGTTCAGTTGACACAACTTTTGTTTCATAAGAACTTTTCAAGGCATACTACAAATCTGCACCCTCCTGCATACTCCCTTGAGAACATAATCAATATAGCAGCATGTTTGACTCTGTCTATGGTAGGCCTTTGCTCTTTAATCCCTTTATACTGTCGTAAGCTTTCAAAAATGCATTCAATGAATATTTCTTTTATTACTAGATCTTGAAGTGCAGAATCTTGCAACGTTCTCCATATTGAAATGACAGCAAAGTCTAAATCACTTTCAGAAATACCACTATTTCTTAATTTAAGAGAATAATCAATATACATTTTGTAATTATTTAACGCCCCTGAAATTTGCTGCCCCTAAAATTTGCCGCCCCAAAAACTTCCCGCCCCTGAAACTCACAGCCCTCAAAAATTGCCGCCCCTAAAAATTTGCCGCCCGGGGCGGGCCGCCCCCCCCCCCCCCCCCCCCCCCCCCCCTCGGAACGCCACTGATACGAACAGAAATGGCATCTAGGGTTAGCTATGAATCATTCAGGGCCTTTTCGTCTTATTCTCTTGTTTGGTACTTTAAAAGTAAATCCACATACAAGATTAATTTCTAAAGCTACCATATCGATTGATTTAGTAGATGATATTAAACCATGATACAATAAAATATGTCACATTTTGCGGGGATTTTTACACATTACACCCTAAATTTAAAACAAGTTCGTTTAAATCAGGGAATCAAACCGAATCGTATTTCGATTCCAGTTTTTATGATTCGGTTTTTTTATGGTTCAAGTATTACTTTGGTATTAGTTTCTAGATTTTTATCTCGTTATACCGGTACGTACCGCTATGTACCATTTAAGTAAAAGAAAGATCGGTTTTTGGTTTTGCGCCTATACTCTTCTCTACTCTTCTACTCTTACTTGCCCTTCTCGAAGGCAAATGTAAAAACTTTGTCGAGTTTTCATCTCAGAAACGTTTCTCAGGAAAAATTATTATGTTTGATGATATTAAGCTCTTTGGGGAAAGTCTAAAGTATTTATAAATCTGTAGGCCCGACTGACTGACATATTATTAACCCACAGCCAAAACTCCTTATCCTACAGATCTAAGATTTGGCATAGACCTTTGTTTAGTTATACTGGCGCGCACTAAGAAAGAAATTTTGGAAAATTTTACCGCGAAATAGGTGAAAAGCTGTGGAGGGAGGAGAAAAGCCAATTTGAATTGCATTATAATTGAAGAGTCACTTTGAAGTTAAATGTCGAATAATACAATCGGATTTTTGAAGCGAGAACATTTATTAATTCCGATTCCGCATGATTTGATCGAAATTGAAAACGGGAACAGACCTGTATGTAGAACATTTTTAAGTTTAAATAAATTTAAATAGACTGAATTCAATTCTTTAAACGCCTTTTCTCACTGGCACAAATTATTTTGTCAATTAATAAGACAGTTTAAAAAGTCGTAGATGTAGAACAAAATTCTAAAAAAAATGATGTATTTTGTCATGAATACCTTAATTGTGTGCATTTCCCCTCTGGAAAACATGTGCAGGCTCTCCCCAATTCCATTTCTTTTCTGAATTGTAAGCAGCTGACAACCAATTTATTTACCCATTTTATTCCCATATTGTGTAATTTCATGGTTGA
This sequence comes from Lordiphosa clarofinis, assembly GCA_018904275.1. Classification (NCBI taxonomy): domain Eukaryota; kingdom Metazoa; phylum Arthropoda; class Insecta; order Diptera; family Drosophilidae; genus Lordiphosa; species Lordiphosa clarofinis. Next base: position 1,675,183 of record JAEIGQ010000026.1, read on the forward strand.
CCCTGAATATATACCTCATAGTAAGAGTATCCACTCAAACGATAATAATTTATGCAGCTGAGCGTGTGGTGGTAAAAAGAAGACAAAAAAAAGCAAACTAAAAAGTGTCCACGAGAAAGAAGTTGCCGCCTGTTAAGCTGTTGGCCATTAAAAAAATCAAATGGAAATAATATTAATTAGTATAGAATTTGCATAAATTAAGGCAACGCGAAATGGTTTTCGTTAGACAGAGCGACGCGGGGTTTAAAACAATAATCAAAGCATGTTGATCTGGACAAAGCCCCTTGGCGGGATGGCTTTTAAGCGGTAACGCCCTCAACGGTCGACCTAGCTGAACCAAAGGCATCCCCCACCCGCTGTCTCTCTCTCTTCTTCTCTTTCCCAGTTTATGGGATGTGCTAATTTGAGCTCGCGTGGACTTATTAAAAATAGTTGTCGTTGGTTGACAATTTGATTTTTAATACCCATTATGATACTTTTTTGTGTATTTTCCATTCTATGGGCCAGCCGAGTTGGCCATTCACTAATTTGCATAATTTTGCTATTTCAGCATAAACATTAATTCCGAAATGGCACTTTTAAGTGTTGGAACCGGCTGACCAGGCTGCTGCCGCCGATGATGATGCGGCTTCCGATGAGATGATGCGTTGGCCTGTTAATCTTGATGTATGGATTGACGACTGGCTTATATTATGGACAACTGGACTAGAACTTTATACAATAGAACAGATTTGTGCCCAAGATAGTTAATGTAAATTAGCCAAAGACATAAATAAAGCTCTTTTGTTTTAGAGCTGCACACACACACAGACAGGAAATGAAATACTCGTGGATTGACTTGTTTGTTTCAGTCAAAAACTAGAAATGTAAAATCTCCAAGTCTCCGTGCAGTACATAATGGCAACGAGTTAATTAGCTAAACTGGTAATATAAACTCAACGAAATCATATTATTTTGCTGGTGTTACTTTCCATCTTTGTGAAGAAGCGACGCATGACCGCCCACCACAGCCACCTCCTACTCGTATACGCAATGAGGAAACTGAAATGCTTATCTTCACTTCTCGACCTTGATTTCAAAGCGTAATTATAATCTCAATTCTTTATTTGTATTTCCCAGAATCAATCACGTTTATTAGTCATCATCTGCCAGAACAGTTTATCCTTCAATTCAAACGGAATCAATTAGTTGTTGGCGCCACTAACGAGCCTTGTTTCATGGTTATGCTGCAATAATGCTTAAGTTTAGCCAATTCTTTTCATGCTTTGCAGGGTTCATAAATCATGCCAATTTTGCAGTTGGAGCTGCTACCGCTGGCTAGGAAAAAATTAACAGTTGGTTTATATTTATGGTTTTAGTGGAGTATGGAGAGGCTTAGCTAACCACAGGAGGCTTGATTCGATACAATTTTGTCAAGCGTGACGTCCTGTTGGCTGGGGACAGGTTTGTCTCAGTATGAGCTTAAATCTCTACGAGTTCATAAATTTAGGTATAAATTGATGCACCAGAACATTCAGTTCAGCTAAAAGTTACCGTCAGCTAATCTTTCGAGAATGCTGCCTACCTTCCCAAAATCAATGAATTTTCGCATCTTTGGCAATGAAAACCCGTGACCTATCTACTGCCGATGCTGTTTGGGCCTAAATATCTATTGAATTGATCCTAAAAACGACGCTGTAGCAGCCGAATCCATATATGGAGGGCGTTATTTGGCTAATTGCTCACGCTAGGAAAACTATAGGTTTCAACAGGACGGCGCCACATCATGCATAAAAACATTTTAAAAATATCTTCCCTTGGAGTGTTACACTGCAACGAGTATATGAAAATTCGGATTTGTTCTAATTTATTTCTGATATCAGTACAATTTACAGTAATACTGAAATCATGCCTACAAGAAGCGAAGATCAAGAAGAAGTAGGCCCCGCCTGTGTTTATTTCATGACTGAAAAGCATATAAAGTAGGGATGTTCCTCTTTGTGGCCGAACCTAGCAAAAATAAATTTTAAAATACTAGATATCGATGATTCCGCATACAGACTGTAAAGACAGTCTTGATTTTGGTACCTGCCTTTCCAAATCAGGGATGATTCAGTACCGATCCGAACTGAAGAAGGACTAAAGATCCAGGCTGCAAACTTGTGAAATTTTAATGAATTGTAATTTTTCCATTAATTAAAAAAAAAACCATTAAATCTTTTAAAGTTTCTATGAAAATTAGAAAACAAGTGATGCACTGTAAAAGATATTTACTTATACCGTTCCAGAAAAGAGCTGTCTTCACACTGTTAGACACATGACCCATAATATCTAGTAGGCCTGCATTTCTTCATGAAATTCTATGAATTTGACAAGCTATTCAAATCTATCAAACAAATCGAACAGTGTGAAGGCAGCCTTATACTCTTTTTATACACTTGAAAAGTGTATTATAATTTTGCCCAGAAGTTTGCAACGCATAGAAGGAATCATCTCCGACCACATAAAGTATACATATTCTTGATCAGCGTGACGAGCTGAGTCGATTAAGCTTTGTCCGTCCGTCTGACCGTCTGTCCGTCCGTCCGTCTGTCTGTTTCTACGCGAACTAGTCCCTCAGTTTTGAAGCTAGCGAGAAATTTTGCACAGAGTTTTCTTTTGTCTGCACGCTGCTAATATGTCGGAACCGACCGGATCGGATGACTACTTCTTGTAGCTGCCATACAAATGATCGGTCGAAAAATGGATTTTTATGAGAAAAACTGTTTTTTTCTTAATATTACCGCTCTCAATCACGGTCATGGGTAATATTAAATGTTTTTAAGCTGATCTGCGAAGTTTGGTCGAAGTCGCTAACCGTTGAGACAAGCGATTTCAAGTGTATAAAAACTTCGGCACGGACGAAGTTAGCCTTGCCTTTCTCGTTTTCTTTAAAAATGTTTATTTGAAAACTTATAAACGTTGTTATTGACCAATTTATAGTAAAATTCAAAAGCATTACGTAAAACCCGATTTATGGAGAAATTCGACTTGAACGTCTTTCGAAAAATCTGAAAAATCTCCAAAATTCTTAACTCCATAAGCTTTCAAAAAATGCCGGAGAAAACAATTTTTTTTTTTTTGGGACACCCTAATGAACTTATCTTACCTTAAGCGCCCTATACATCTTACAAATTTTTGGGCAAATCGCTTATGTGTGTTTGTGAAATATGGGTGTATGCGTCTCACGCACGCATTTATGCAAATCAAGACAAAAATAAAAAAGGCTATAATTTTTAGTGTTATTTGCGCAAAATTTGTGTGGTTAGTGGGCACATTGTGCAAAAACAGAAGCAAATGAGGCTTTTAATTTAAAAATCATAGACGTTTATCGTTCCTGAACTGCTCTGTGGATCATAAAAGCGGGGGAGTACGCCAATAGAGAGGTAAATATATGCAATTTTGATAGAACGAGAGCGTATGTTAAAGTCGGCTATAACCGACTTCGATATACCCGTTACTCATGAAAAAAACATGTTTAACAGTGTTCCTGCGTTCCTTAGGGTGAACATCTGAAAAGTATGCAACACTTTTTTAACTCGGCTATTTTTCACATTTTTGTTCATAACTTGAGAACCGCTCATCCGATCTTTATCAATTCATTTTGCTAATTACTAACTATCTTTACAAGGTACGAATCGTCTATCTTCAAAACTGTAGGAGATATAACGTTTTTTCCAAATTGCGGGGGCGGGAGGGGGCGTGGCCAAAATTTGAAACAAACTTGATCTGCGTGCAGGTAAAAAAAGCATTTGTCCCTTGCATGTCAAACCTCTATCTCTTACCATCTCTGAGATCTAGGTGTTCATACAGACAGACGGACGGACGGACAGACGGACGGACGGACGGACGGACAGACGGACAGACGGACATGTCTATATCGACTCGGCTGTTTATGCTGATCAAGAATATATATACTTTATATGGTCGGAAATGATTCCTTCTGCCTGTTACATACATTTGCACGACTTTAGTATACCCTTTTTACTACGAGTAACGGGTATAAAAATACAAAGAGCGTCTGGGTAGTGCTATCAACTTTACTCGTCGAGCGCTTGCTTTAAAATGAAAATTGCGCAAATACTGGTGTGGTGAGTGGGCTAAGTGCGTGTGAATTTTGCGCAAAACTTTGTGAGATGTATGGGCCGCTTTAGATTCCGTTTAGAAATGGGGTTTATAGATTGATAGATATTTGACAGATTTTTACCTCTACATTAGGTCAAAATTTAAACATCGCATCCAAAATACCCAGTTATGCAAATTGTCAAATGTGTTTATGTATGTGTATATGTTTCCTAAAATGGTTTCCAAAACGTAGTTCCACCTTCTACGTACATAAATGTACGAGATTTGCTTTTACTATTTGCAACGAGAAAAGAGGAGGGTTCCAAAGTTTAGAAATAGGTGAAAAAATTGTACTGAATTCAACCACGTTTTGAAAAAAAAATCGAACGCAATTCCGCTTCGGTTTAGTTTTGGAGTTCCAAATTCCGAATGAAATTTCTCTCTTTTTACTTTTTGCAAACCACTGGACCAAGCGGGAATGGCACTACACAAGAGACAAATTCAGAGTTCCAAACGAAACGATCGAAAATGGAACCGTCGGAAATGAGAGAGCGGCCGACTTTAAGGTTTTACTCCTCGTTTTCGCTTGCACAGCCCATTTCCGGACACATTAAACAAAAAAATTATTTATAATTCATTTAAAGATCAAATAAAATTTCATTCACAATTTCCAAATTGATTACAGAATTAATCACTTTATGTACATTTGGAAACTATTTTGGAAACTACTTTTCATTCCTACTAACTTTTCACAACGTTTGGTGTTGCGAGAACATGAATCAATTCCGCTTTCGAAAAATCGCATTTAAAGTGGAATTGAGAACATGCCTTATTGACTTGTCTCTTATGAGGAAAATTTGTCATGTGCTAATCCATATGTCCCTTACATAACAAGATAGGCAGGTGATAGGAACGAACTGTTATTCTCTATTTTAATAATTTAGGGGCTACAAATAAATTATAAAATTCATCCAAATGAAAACATAAAAGAAGATTCAACATCTAATCTCCTACCGGGTGAACAACGACACTCACTCTGTTTTAGTAATATAAAACAAACTCGACAAATTTGTCACTAAAAAATATACCAGATATGACTAAAAAGCTTTTCCATCTGATGCTTTGAATAAAGCTTAGTTTTATTTTTATCCATTTTGATTGAAGTTTGCTCCACTTCTGCGGCGGTTTGCTCATAGCTCTCATGTGAATATTCAGTTTATAGTTATTGATGTTAGTAGAGACTATATATCCCAAAATATTCTAGTCAAGTACACATGTTTCTTGAAAATCACAAAGAAAATATTAATCCAGCCTTAACTTTAATTCCCTCACTTCTCGTTCCCATTTTCCATTGCATTAACAAATATCGGTCGTTTATTGTATTAACATCCGGCATTCACTCTACGCACTTTGCCAAACAAGAAGAAATATTTTGCAAAACCCCACAATTAAATCATATTTTTGTTTAATTGAATGCCACATTTTTGGCAGTTCCTATTTAGTGATTAATGAATGGCCAACACATGACAACAAAAGGAAGACACATCGTACACGGGTATGGAAATTATTGAAATGATCGAATTTGATTGAAACATATAACTCATCGTTTGGATTTAAATCGAGCGCACAGTTGTCGGCGTGAATGAAACAAAAGGTAAACGCAAAAAAGGTGTAAACGCTTGCGTGTGTGTGTGTGTGTGTGTGAGCGTTGATGTCCATCAAATCTTTTTCGCATATGATTAAAGAAAACAATTAAGAGAATCCGTGCGAACGATGACTTGGCCATTAAACTTTTTGGATCTTCCACTTCTCTCGCGGCTTTTTTGTGATTTGTGCAAATGTAAGCGACGCCGCGCGGCTGAACGAGTTAGCTAAGCGATTGGTCAGCTGAAGAGAGGCTTAGAACTCGTGCAGAGCAAGAGCCGTGCGAATTTACAGCGGCCGAGTGAAGACGGCTGCGTCGGCGTCGCGTCTGTAACATGGCGGAGGTAGAGCGGAGAATTTGTATAAATACCAAAAGGTTCTGCGTATTCTTCATTAGAGTTTCGGTTTTACTGGTGCGAGCAACTACCACTCCAACGGACAACAAGATGGTACGAGTGAGCCCTCCAACAAGGATTATTTCATTTCGACTAACGTTTCTTGTGTTTTGCAGAAACTCTTCCTGATCGCCTTCGCTGTGATCGCAGCTGTGGCTGCTGATGTCAGCCACCTGCCCTCGAACGAGTACCTGCCACCTCAGCAGGAGGCTCAGATCATTGCTGCTCCCAGCAATGAGTATCTGCCACCCACACAGGTTGAGGTTGAGGCTGCCCCAGCTCATGAGCTGGCCGATGATGGTTACCGTTACAAGACCCACAAACGTGTTGTGTACCGTCGCCACCGTCGCGATGTGAGCCATCTGCCTTCCAACGAGTACCTGCCCCCTACCCAGGCTGCTGCTCCTTCCAACGAGTACCTGCCTCCCGTACAGGTTGCTGCTCCCGCTCCTATTCAGGTTGCTGCTCCCATCGAAGCCCCAGTTCAAGTTGAGGCTGCTCCCGCTCATGAACTCGCCGATGATGGTTACCGTTACAAGACCCACCGTCGTGTTGTGTACCGCCGCCACCGTCGTGATGCCAGCCATGTGCCCTCCAACGACTACTTGCCCCCGTAGATAACACCGAGTATGTTGAGGCCGCTCCTTCCAACGAATATCTGGCTCCCGCTCAAGAAACCGTCTTGGCTGATGATGGCTACCGTTACAAGACCCTCAAGCGTAAGGTCATCCGTCGCCACCGTCGCGATGTGAGCCATCTGCCTTCCAACGAGTACCTGCCCCCCACCCAGGCTGCTGCTCCTTCCAACGAGTACCTGCCTCCCGTACAGGTTGCTGCTCCCGCTCCTATTCAGGTTGCTGCTCCCATCGAAGCCCCAGTTCAGGTTGAGGCTGCCCCCGCTCATGAACTCGCTGATGATGGTTACCGTTACAAGACCCACCGTCGTGTTGTGTACCGCCGCCATCGTCGTGATGCCAGCCATGTGCCCTCCAACGACTACTTGCCCCCCGTAGATAACACCGAGTATGTTGAGGCCGCTCCTTCCAACGAATATCTGGCTCCCGCTCAAGAAACCGTCTTGGCTGATGATGGCTACCGCTACAAGACCCTCAAGCGTAAGGTGATCCGTCGCCACCGTCGTGATGTGAGCCATCTGCCTTCCAACGAGTATCTGCCCCCTACCGAAGAGTACTTGGCTCCAGTAGAGAATACTGTCGAAGTCGCTCCCGCTCATGAACTCGCCGATGATGGCTACCGTTACAAGACCCACAAACGTGTTGTCTACCGTCGTCATTAATCCTCGCCAGATTTACTTTACTTAGTGATCGAACTGTACTCATTCTGGAGTGCAAACTATTATTTTTAGACATCATGTCCTTTTTCATTAAAGAAAAACAATGTTACGATAACAAATCCATAACTGGGAGTTGAAAATTTATATTTGATTCACTGGGATCAGGATATATGTATAACAGTCTCAGGACTTTCCTTCTTGGCTAATTTCTGGATACCTGGCAAGTATTTTCGTTAATATGACACTTGTCTATACAAGTTCTAGCAGTAAAAGAGTACATTTCGGACAGACCTTAATATTTCAAGCGAAGATTATATGGACTTGCCCCAGATATATAGCATGTGTTTAGTCTTCCGTTTTTAAAGGGTTAAATTTCCTGAAGCATTTGACTTATTTACTGTGATTGCAGCAAGGGCGTAATGCGAGTCAATATGGGCACCTCGAATCTCACGTACGTCTAAGCTCGATGAATGCTTTCGTCGATCACAAAGTGATCAATATGGTTTTGCGTAAATTGATCAGGAGATGTCGAAATGTGCAAATTGGATATTGCCCGCTGCGAAAGCTAGTAGCCACTCTACTTTATTGGATGTTTTTTCGGGAAGTCTAATTCGAACGACAACTAAGAACTTTTTCTCTACCGATTTCCGCTTTTAAACTGCAGCCGGTGTAGAGGAGTTGACTATATGACTATGACACTATAAAAACTGTTTTTAGTATAACCAAGACAATATGTAAGTAATATTTACTAAATAAATATTTATGCGAAATTGTATTTTACAGCAAAATTACTTTTATTCAGCGTTGTTCGCTTCTAGATGAAAGCAAGTTTTGGCCGTACACTAAGAGGCTGTACACGGATTGAACTAAGATGCAGCGCATCACGGTTGCGGCCGTTCCAGCGCATAGTCTGTTTTCACATAGACTATCCATAGTCCATTTGATAATTGCCAAACTTTGTGAATCTAAAAATAATGCGAATTACTGTACTACTGTAGACAAAAATACATGTTTTTACTAAATCAAGAAATATACATTTATTTTTGTAAATTCATTTCAATCCTCTCAAATTAGTCTCCACCGAATGCCTTAGACTTGTGCCAACGTTTTCTCCAATTTTAAAAACATGCTCCAAAGTCCTCTTCCGGTATAGTCTTTAATTTCTTCTTCGTTTCGGGTTCTATCTCTTATATCGATTCCAAACGGTGTATAAGGAGCCGTCTTTTGAGTTTAGCGAATTGCCCATGGTAGTCCAAATGTTCACTCAAAATGATTTTCACTGTTAGATCAGTAGTATCTGCTTAGCAGGTTGGAACTGCGTTCTTAGACTACGCTGACTCCAACCTGCGAACCACTTATGACAGTCTAAAACATTAAGTCACATATGAGAGCGGGGATAAAACGCATCCCTTCATGGTCTTGCTTGGTCAAAATTAGGTCCTAGACCAAAAATACATTCAATTCTGGTTAATATTTTTTTGTTGCTCGATTAAATTTAAATTTGACAACTTTTAAAATGATATGGAAAATTTGTCAAAACTTTCGATTAGGTGAACGTATCGCGTACGTATTATTTGTTAAAACTTTGAATTTTTTTTATTTTTTTATTTAAATGTACTCTCTTACAGAGCTGTAAACTTGAATTACCATTACCATTACCATTACCATTTTTCACATAACTGAAAACAATTCCTGATTACAGTTTTCTTATAATCGTAATTGTAAGGTGGAATTACGAATATTCAGTGAATATTCCAAAATTTAATTACTTTTACAATTACTTGGATAATTGTAACGGTAAAGGGTGATTATTGAGTAATTGTGCTTGAAAAGTCAAATTAAATTAAAGCAATTTTTGCATGACAATTAAACCATTGCATTTTTACGCTTGGTAATAAAACAGATGCAATTAAAGCGCAGTTTGCTTCTGTCGAAAGTTGGAAAAAAATGGAAAAGCGCTCCATCACTTTTTCCAGAATCCCAATCGCAACACTCCTTAAGCTTAAGACATCAGATGAATCATAGATTCTCTACAACTTTACTGCCAGGATAGTTAATGCTGGAATAAGACATCCTAAATATACATTGTTCTCTTTCTGAAGAAAGTCTAACGTTGTTGCTATTGGCGCCATTAAAGATCGGTATTCTTTCAAATATTGGTTTTGGTTTTGTTACCTTGATCATCAAACCATTAAGTTTGGTATTTTCCAAACTTGATTTGTAAAAAAATCATAATTTTCACACAATACAAAATAATTCAACATTTTAAGCACAATTACTCAATAATCACACTTTACCGTTACAATTATCCAAGTAATTGTAAAAGTAATTAAATTTTAGAATATTCACTGAATAATTATAATTCCACCTTACAATTACGATTATAAAAAAATCGTAATCATTAATTGTTTTTGCATTACCTAAAAAATTGTTTTTATAGTAATGAAAAGCAATTAAATACGGGAAGTAATTAATACATTACAGCTCTGCTCTCTTACAACAATCATTTAAGATGATATCAGTTCAGTTTCATATATATGTGTGGCAAAACGGCAAAATGGAAAAAATCAGCTCTCTCAAAATCTATTATTTGGTTTATAATTAATAATTGTGAAAATCAAAAAATTTTATTTTAATTTTAAATGAGCGCATAGAGCCTTAAAAAAATTACTCAATCGAAAAGTTCTAGGTATACTAGTATTTGAATTGTTTTTAAATATTATCAACGACGACTATTTATAAATTAAAAAAATATATGATAATAGGCAACACTGCGTATGAGTTATATACAAAATCTTTAGAGACTATTCGCGCCCGTTAAAACTCGACTTTTTGAACTTTTGCTTTTTTTCGCTAATTATACATTAAAAGTATTAAAAAGTAAAGTGAGAGCATGACTTTAAATATTTCACACTCATAGGGTCCATTTAGTGTGCAACTATTTTTCAGTTTATATACAGTACAACACGAAAAAGTCCTCCGGCATTAGACTTTAAATTCTGATAAAAACAAAGGACCTCTGTATACATCACCTCATAAACAGTTTTTCGAATAAAGCCTAGGCTTGCGTATTCAAAGATATTCTAGAATTGAGGGTTAACTCCTTCTCACATACTTTAACCATGGTACAAAAGTTGACATATTCGAAGCACACAAAAACTATGTTGTATACACTTCAGCGAAATGACACACACCGAAAAAGAACTCCTACCCTGTAGCTCTGTATTTGTTAGTGCTGAATCAGACCTGAGAAGTTGGAATTGCTACAATTGATGACTGATTTCACAACTGTTTTCAGTACTACATATGAAACTAATCCATAAGCTCTGTACTGAAATCGTACCTGAAAGAAGCAGAAGAAGGTCACGACTTAGTAGGCCCTGGCTGTGTTAATTTCAAGACTGATGATGTTCCAACCTTTGATTCAGTAATGAGCCGTACTGATGGGTAATGAATAAGCTTCAAAAAAATCATTCAAGACTGCTTAGTACAGGTAATGTAAGTTCAAATAGTGATCCTTAAATCGTTGCATCTACTTCTTCATTTTCAAAGGCGGGATTGTGTGGTTCACATCCACTCAGCAGATGGGCAATATCGTTTCATCCAATTCATTAAAGGCCAACTTCAAGTAGTCATCCTCAGTGTAGGCAACAGTTTTTGTAGTGATGTCTGCCAGTGTGTCTGGCGCCTTACTTCAAATGCCTTCCATAATTAAGTAGTTATTTAACAAAAATAAAATATTATTAATAATTTAATTAGCTTAAAGTTCTAAACTGAGAAAGTTGATGGCAAATGAAACCTGATCTCGACCATAGTTGACTGTTGTCTGTTGCTGCAAGTGTATGCGGGGGGATGTCAATATACATCGATATTCTTCAATTCAACGAGATTCATTGTCGGCACGGGCACACGCGACAGCTCAAAGCCAAAAACCTGTCGCAGGCGGAAAACCTGATTGCAAAAACTATAATGGATCTGTTTTGGCGGTGTCTCCAAATACAAATTCAATAAATTAAAAGTATGCAAATGCTAATTTTGGGGTAGCAAAGCCAAGATGATTAGAATCATATAAATATGCGAGAGATGCCTGGTAAAAGCATCACTTCCACTTGGATTCTCCAATCAACTGGACAGCTAGCAAAATGGTACGGTTATCCTTTCCACAACAAGGGAAAGACACCAATTAATCCATCCGCTTGGTTCTCGATTACAGAAATTGTTGTTGATCTGCGCCCTCGTTGCCGCTGTTGCCGCTGACGTCAGCCATCTGCCCAGCAGCCAGTACCTGCCACCCCAGCATCATCATCATGCCGCTTCGGCTCCAGTGGCCACCTATGCTGCTCCCAGCTACGAGGTAGAGGCTTCGGCCCCTGAGCCAGTCTACTCTGCCCCAGCTCAGACCTACACCGCTGCCGCCTCGGCTCCAGCTGTGTCTTACTCTGCTCCTGCTCAGAGCTACGCTGCTCCCGCTCAGACCTACACCGCTGCTGCTTCTGCCCCAGCTGTCTCCTATGCTGCCCCAGCTCAGACCTACACCGCTGCTGCTTCTGCCCCAGCTGTCTCCTATGCTGCCCCAGCTCAGAGCTACTCGGCTCCTGCCCAGAGCTACTCTGCTCCCGCTCAGACCTACACCGCTGCTGCCTCGGCTCCAGCTGTGTCCTACTCTGCTCCTGCTCAGAGCTATGCTGCCCCAGTTCAGACCTACACCGCTGCCGCCTCTGCCCCCGCTGTGTCCTATGCTGCCCCAGCTCAGACCTACACCGCTGCCGCCGCTGCCCCCGCTGTGTCCTATGCTGCTCCCGCTGTTGAGAGCTACGAGACCGCTGCCTCTGAACCAGCTCATACCTTCTCCGCCACCGATGGATACCGTTACAAGACCCAGCGTCGTCGCGTCATCCGTCGCCATCGTCGTGATGTGAGCCATCTGCCTTCCAACGATTACCTGCCTCCTCATCAGGGTGCTGCTTCCGCTCCATCTGCCGAGTACTTGCCCCCAGCAGCCTCTGCCCCAGCTCCCAGCTACTCTGCCCCAGCTCAAAGCTACTCCGTCGCCGCTTCAGCTCCAGCTGTCTCCTATGCTGCTCCCGCTCAGACTTACTCTGCTCCTGCTCAGACCTACACCGCTGCCGCTTCTGCCCCAGCTGTGTCCTATGCTGCCCCCGCTGCTGAGAGCTACGAGACCGCTGCCTCTGAGCCAGCTCACACTTTCTCTGCCAACGATGGATACCGCTACAAGACCCAGCGTCGTCGCGTCATCCGCCGCCGTAGATATTAAACGAGGCTTTGCCCAAATTATGGAATACCAAGACCAAGTTTAGTTTTGGTCTGTGGGATTTTTCCATTAATTTAAATGGCAATTGTAAGGGAACGAGATTAATAAAAACATAATTCAAAAAAACTGTAAAAAGTAATTTTTATCATTTTTTATTTGGCAATGAAATGAACATAACGATTAGCTGCCCAAAATCTATCCAAATCCTATTCAAACATATTCGTAGGCTGTAAGCCTACAAAGTTGAAAACAAGTTTTGATTCCATGGCAAGACTTAAGGTAAGGTTCTCGGACCAGTTCGAGACTGGCTACATGATTTAAAACTGATAAAGATGGGGACTGTATTATTCCATTTTCATATTAATTTTTCGACTATTCGAAAACGACAATCAATAGTTGAATGACTCACTTTGGAGTGGAAGAAAGTACTGCGTGTTTAAGTTGAATTTCAAACTTTTTTTCAAGAGCAGTATTATGTAGAAAATATTTTACATACTTTTCCTAACTGTCAAATAATATTTAAGTCCTGTATAGACACATCAGTTGGGGCGGAATATTCGAAAAAGTGTAGTTTACATTTCAATTGTTATCTATATCTTATCATGATTATCTAAACTTATTGATACTATGTTTATCTGATAAATCTAGTCTTACTTTTTAAACAATTTGTCAACCTTTTTATTCGGTAGCTTCAAATATAACAATAATTGAAATATTAAATTTAACGGTCTCTTGTGTGAATATTTTAAATAATGTATTCACGAAGAGCAGGTTGTCAAGAAACTCCCAATCAAAAAAAATCATCTCTCGTCTTCCAATCTCACCATCTAACCTAAAAGTTTCCTGCATTTAAACAGGAAATATGATCGTCCATCAAGAACAAAAGGCAATTCGTTAAATACAATAAATAAAGCCATTAATAAACGAGTCTGAAAGTAAACTAAAGCGATCAAAGGTGAGCTGTCGTCAAGCGCCATTAAAGATGTGAACCCCGGCAGCGATAGCAGAGAATCGATTATTGAAACGAGCTCAAGTCGAAGATGCGGAAACTTGTTTGATCATTTTCTAAATCCATATCAATTGCTATAAATGCAATGGGAATGAATATTTAATTTGGACAAACAAGTTGCATACTTATTTGATAAAAAAGTGGTGCATAGTTTTAGGCTTGTAAGTTAAACAGTTTAATAAATGCCTGGAAGTATGTGGACTTGAAATTGGGTGTGACAGTCCAATTGTGCGAACAGCTCATTTAGTTTTGATGATAGCCGCAAACTGTTACAGCAAAGTTTAAGCTGACAGTAATTTTTTTTGGAAATACTTACTTTTGGGTCCATTTTAGAGGATGCAAAAATGTTTAGATTAAAAAAACCATCTCCAAAAGAGTTCTTTGGTATCTGAAAGCTTAATTTTTGCCGAGGAAAGTACGAGAAAAGTTCAAATTTTTTAAAAGTTATAGAAAAAGAAAAAAAATATACTCCTTTTTAATAAAGTTTAAAAAACCTTAAAAAACCTTAAAGACCTTAGTAAATTTCTTCCACAGACTGTCAGCACCAACTTTGCCGAAGAACTTAATAAGCTGTTCTCCCAAAACTTTGTTGGATGTCACACCCAATTTCCAAAACTTTGAGGGTCCGCCTTAGAGCACGGTTCGGAGTATCGCAAACTGTTTGTGGTTACAAAAAAAAAATTATTGCGCGAGTGAATCCTAAAAACAAACTTGTTTGCTGAGTTAGCCAAAAAAAAAAATGCCAAATTCAGAATTTTTAAGTTAATCGAACAAGGTTTTTAGATGCGATTTGTTAATAAAAATTTATTTATTTATTCGCCAATTGAAAAATGCTCTTTACTGGCTACCCTAACTTTAACTTAAATTACATTACTTAACTTAATGTTTAAAAGTGGAATAGTATTATGCTAACAAAATTTTTATTGCAGTTTTATTGGGATCGAATTCAAATCGCATGCTGGCGGATAAGGAGTTAAAGTTTTTAAGGGCCCTAGATATGGGTTCGTTAAGGGAATAATTGGTTCGAGAAAATTGGTTGGAGAAGGGCTGAAAGGTTCGAAGATTTCTGCTTGGTGTATTAAAATTTATCATGCCTAACAAGGTGGGACAGTCAATGCAATTTCATTCAGAAATAGCAATAACGCAATAGTTCGTCTATCTTTAAGAGTCGAGAGATGCAGCAGTGCACATCTACCAAAATATGGCGGCAAAGGATCAGAAACATTAAGCGGGAGGAGCGCAAATCTTAGAAATATTTTCTGTACCATTTCAAGCCTTTTAATATGAATTGCGCTAAATTGTTGAGAATTTAAAATCATCAAAAAAAATTAAAAAGAATATGAAATACGGATAGTTAGGGGTACCTGTCCCCCGCACAGATCGATTTGGAAGAAAGATGAGAATGCCAAAAGCAACCATCAATGTCTCAGTTGCCTTATTTGCAGCAAGGAGAAAATAAGGGAAGATTTGCAGCGATAATGCGAAGACAGATTGTAAGACAAAATGGAGCTCCCGAACATCGCCCCCAGGAGACCGGAGTCTCCGAATAGCCAATTTAAAAGCAAACTGTCGGACATGACAATTCCAGTTAATATAGAACTCCGCTTAGAGATTCAATTTTAAAGTTGGCAAGCCCCAGGCCCAAGACTATCAAAAAACTTAGTATTAGTGTTGTTGCTTTTGGCCCGGTCATGCTTGTTGCAGATCTTTCTGGACTGCTGCTAGTGGATCTTCATGTTAACTGCATCAAAATTATTTTTAATGGTAAGGTCCCAAATACTTAAGCTCAACGGTATTAATCAGCGCAATATATTTCTCCTCATGAAAGTCTTTGACTCTCACCCTTCTAAATCTGACCGAATAGTTGCTCATACCATCCGCAAATTCAAAAGTTGATCGGTTCGATGTTTTGAGTGCTCCGTACCTTGCTTAAGGCTTGAGCACTTCTTCAGAAAGATGACAGCAGCACTTGCTCTTTTCTTTTTGTTTCGATTACTTTGCTGCTCCCAACAGTTTTAAGTAGGGATTGTAAGGAGGCGATTGGCAAATCCATATTCCGACGACAGAGAGCTTCAATAACACTAGCTTACAAAATAAAAATTTCGCGGTCCCGAACATTTGGTAGCAATTCCTTGTGTAAGTCCTTCCGCTGAGTCCAAAAATCCAATCCGCAAATTTTTTTATGGGGCCGTTTTCGAGAAATCGCGGAACAGCTAGTTTTTTGATTTGTAAAAAAAGTACCTTTAGAAAAATGGGTAAATCTTTGGTACCGACTCTTTCATTATTAACAGGTAATGCTTACTTGGAAGGTAATTGAACGCCCTATCATTCGCAGATAGACCACTTCTTAATCCGGTGCTGGACTTCGTCGTTATAAAGGCTTTTATCGGCAACTTTGCATTAAATGTATCACTTTTTTAAAAAAAGCTAGATGTTAAGTGCGATTTTCAAAACGAAAAAAATTGTGTAAAATTTATTTAATTGGTGGTCACTAAAGATTTATTAATTAAAACTAAAACGCCTCATATTTCATTAAAATCCATCTAAGAATGTAGAAGCTATCGGCATTTTAGTAAAAAATTGGAAGTTATCAACTTCGAGCAAATTGACTTAGTTTGACTGTTTTATGTTCGTCGTGGGAGGCATTGTAACCATTCAAACTATTCTGTTTAAAGGCTACTATGACCTGCAAACCTTATTTTGCACCTGGTTAAGTTATTTTGTGATTGACTTAAGTTGGGGGCATTACATATTTTCGACTCCGCTAACAATTTCTATCGAACGGTTTCCATTAATTCTATTTTCTAAGTTAGACTTCTATGGGCGGGGTACTAATCGCTTGTCTATTGAAGTCGGGAATTGGGTGGTGACTTCCTTCACCTTTAAACGCGAACTTGACGTGATCAGTAAAAACTGGGTATGAGGTGTTTCTATCTGAGCTTAGGCTATTTTGAGTGTTAACTGTGTTATACAATGAAAACTTATAAACATTTTTAGGGGAATATTAAAAAACAATCAATTTGCTTCTTGCATTCAATTTAACGCCTTACGTTGATTTTTAACCTAAGTCAATTACAAAATTACCTAACCAGGTACAATATAAATTTGTCAGGTCAAAGTAGCCCTTAAATAGATTTGTTTGAATTTTAACTATGCCTCCTGTGACGAACATAGAACAGTCAAACTAGGTCAATTTGCTTGAAGTTGAAACCTTCCATTTTTCTCTAAAATGTCAATAACTTCTTCATTCTTCATCGGATTTTCGTAAACTATGTGGCGTTGTAATTTTAATAGATGATTCTTTACTGAGCACCAATAAAATAAATTTTACACAATTTTTTTCGTGGTAAAAATCGCCCTTAAAATCTAGCTTTTTTTAAAAAATTGATAATTTTAGTGCGAAGTTGCAGATAAGAGCCTTATTAACGCCGAAGTCAAGCGCCGGATTAAGAAGTGGTGTATGAATGAATGATAGGGCGTTCCAAGAAAGCATTACCTTTACATAATGAAAGACACGAAACTGAAGATATACCCATATTTCTGAAGGTACCTTTTTCTCCAATCGAAAAACTAGCTTTTCCGCGATTTCTCGAAAACGGCCCCATAAAAAAATTTGCGGATTGGATTTTTGGACTCAGGAAATGGATTTACATACGAAATGACTGCCAGATGGTCGGGATCGGAAATGCTGTAAACTAGTGTAATCAATAATGGCAGGTCTGCTCATTTTGGTGTCGAATGGACAAATTGCTTTCAGTTGTAGGCCCACAAAAGTATCTCTAAATCAATGAAACCACACTTTTCTCCTAATTTTTCCAGTGTGCAGCTTACACTCGATGCGAAAGGCGGTCCCCACTTGTCTCGTTTCCTCATAGTTAAATTTCCGTTGCATTCAACATTCACATCGTCGTTTTATTTCGGCAGCATAAATTTAATAAACATATTTTAATGACTAAAGTTCGATTGCAGAGTCCCAGCCGAGGACTCTGGTACATCATTAAAATTAAATATTAAATTAAGTTATTACAGTTAATTACAATTATTTAATTTCGTAAATTCCTAAGGATCACTATGCGCACACAGAGGCAATCGTGTCGGTTAATCAGCAATGAATAGAGTCGAGCAGAGCGAGAGATGAGGACGAGATTTAGAAATCAAAAGCGATGGCAGGCTTGGGGTAAGAGTAGCCTTCAATCTTGGGTGCGGGTGCGGGAGGGAAGGGAATGGCTGGCTTGGGATAGTCATAGCCCTGCTTAGGAGGTGGCAGATATTTGGGCTGTGGTGGCTGTGTGGGTGCGACTGGTGGCAAGTACTTTTGTTCGGGCTTAGGGGTAGGAGGTGGGAAAGGAACGGCTGGCTTAGGGTAATCATAACCCTGTTTGGCAGGTGGAGGAGGTAAATATTTGGGTGTAACTGGAGGCAAGTATTTCTGTACGGGCTTAGGGGTAGGAGGTGGGAAAGGAATTGCAGGCTTAGGATAGTCGTAGCCCAGTTTAGGTTGTGGGGGTGGCAGGTATTTGGGCTGTGGTGGTAAGGTGGGTGTGATGGGTGGTAAATATTTTTGTGGTGGTGGGTTAGTGGGACCGGGGAAGGGAATTGAAGGCTTGGGGTAATCGTAGCCTTGTTTTACCTGAGGAGGAGGCAGATACTTAGGCTTGGGCTGTGGTGGGGCAGTGGAAATCACTGGCGGAAGATATTTTTGTACGGGTGGACTCGTAGGTGGGGGGAAGGGTATCGCTGGCTTGGGATAGTCATAACCTTGTTTCACCTGAGGTGGAGGCAGGTATTTGGCTGGCGGTGCAGTTGGTGGTGCACGAGTGGGTGGAGTAAATGGTACCACTGGCTTGGGATAGTCATAGCCCAGCTTAGGTTGTGGGGGAGGCAGGTATTTAGGCTGTGGTGGCAAAGTGGGGGTAACTGGAGGTAAATACTTTTGAACTGGTTTTGTAGTAGGAGAAGGGAAGGGAATTGCGGGTTTAGGATAGTCATAACCCAGTTTAGGTTGTGGCGGAGGTAAGTATTGTGGTTTTGGTGGACTCGTGGGTGGTGGGAAAGGTATCGCCGGCTTAGGATAGTCATAGCCCTGCTTAGCTGGAGTAGGAGGCAGATATTTGGGCTGCGGAGCTGCAGTTGGAATCACGGGGTGCAAATATTTGGGTGTGGGTGGTGGGAAGGGTATGGCTGGCTTAGGATAGTCATATCCTTGCTTAGGTTGTGGAGGAGGCAAGTATTTAACGGGCTGTGGTGTGGTATGCACCACTGGAGGCAGATACTTCTGTACTGGCTTGACAGTGGGCGGTGGGAATGGTATGGCTGGCTTGGGATAGTCATAACCGGACTTTACTTGTGGAGGAGGCAGGTATTTAGGCTGTGGCGGCAACGTAGGAGTCACTGGAGGCAGGTACTTTTGGACGGGTGGCTGAGTGGGGGCTGGAAATGGTACCGCAGGCTTGGGATAATCATAGCCCTGCTTAGGTTGCTCTGCTGGAGGAAATGGTATTGCTGGCTTGGGATAGGAGTAACCCTTTGCTGGTGCTGGAGGTGCAATATGTTTGGGTTCCTGTGGTATGATCTGCTGTGGAGGCGGCACATATTTAGCCGGCTCTGGAGCTGGTGGGAAAGGTATTGCAGGCTTCGGATAGGAATAGCCGTCCCTGTTCGTAGGCGGTGGGAAGGGTATGCTCGGTTTTGGGTATGAGTAACCATTCGTAAAGGGTACTATGGGTTTGGGGTAATCATAGCCATCGTGTTGCTGCAAAAAAAGTAGAAAGTGAGAGATGGTTTCTTTAATATCTACTGGGGACACACTTACCTCTCCAAAACTGGTGAAGACCTGACTCTGAACGGCCAAAGCACCCAATACCACTCCGAATAGGCAAAGTTGCTGCAAAGAAATAAACAAAAAAAACCAGACACACCTTTAAAAAATATCAAATCAAACCCTTGGACATTTATATTAGTGATTTGCCTGACAGCTTAAACGTGGGACTCAGCCGTTTATGGCCATTTCGCAGAGTGTTTAATCGCCTAAGAAGCGTCAAAAATTTCCGCATATAATTTGTCCATTTGGTCCCCTTGAGAGGCTTTAATTTCTAGCTGAGGCTATGCGTCTGCTAATTGGGTCACTCAGAGCGAAGGTTTAATAAACTAAAAGCATTTAAACGCATTTTTCTGACCATAATTGCTGCTGCTGCTATTGACGCCAATGGCAGTTGGTTAATTAATCATCAACATAGGCGTAGACAGAGACCCAACCCGCATTTTGTCTTTCGCCATGCAAAAACTGGTAGCTGCCCCACAAGCCTCTAGCGGAAGGTCAACCAAAGCATCTGCCATTATGTAATAACATTTTGAGAGTTTGTCGAGCGTTGAACTGGTTCAAAAAAACTTGATAATCAAAACTAATTAGAGTAAAAAGATTTTATTTATAGAACCCGGAATTCCTTTTGCTCAAATTGAAACACATAAATTTCCGAAATAAAATCTTAAGCAGCTTTAAATTCTACTCTGAGTGCGCTTTAAGTCAAAGCCATAAAACAAAAAAAACAAAACAAAAACAACTCATCTTGTCTCATCTTAATAAAATCGAAATAGTTTTCAAGTCGCCCACGCAAAGTTCTTTTGATTTTGACATCGCGCAAAAAACAAATAAAAACGCGTTTGATTAATTGTAATGAAAAATGCCACTCGACGACGTGTTGTTAGAGTACTAGAGAGGCTGCTGCTTCACTCATTACTTCACTCAAGCCACTTGTCAGCTGTCAGGCCTTAAACTCGATAAGTGAATTTTACCAATTTGATAATCCTCTTTTTGCTACGTTGAACTAGAGTCAGCTGGCGATGATTTTGCTATTCTGGACTAGTAACAGTCTGGTGATGAAAGCTTCATCAAAATCATTAAGTATGTAAAATCCAAGAGTCGGTGAATGGCCAAAAGCAAATCTTTAAAAATTCGCAAAATTCTACCTATTTTAGTAGAGCATTTTCTTTTCTTTATCTGCTTACTCTTTTCCACAGTCCATTGTCTCCTGAGAAACGCAGGAAAATAAAGCATCGAATAAATTTGACGAAGCCCATAGCAAAACTACATATGACTAAACATCAATGTGAAGACTTTTACTTGACCAAGCTTAGAATTTTTTCTTCGATTTTCATAGAGAATTTCATAGAATTAAGTTTGCAAAATTAAATTGGCTCGAACTTTTAAAAAATACCCAAAACTCCTTCTCTACTTATCAGTTACTAAATTGTAGAAACAGATTTTAAACTTTGAAGGCTTAATAAGGTTTTAAAAGTCTTTATCGTTCCGCCCCATTTATTATGCTGACTTTGGAAATTGCAAATAATTATAAGCATTTTTAAATGAAAATACCTTTATTGTTTTTCAAAAGAATTGAAGAACTTTTTAGCAGGTTCTAGATCATTAAGTTATGATATTGTCCATAACTTTTCTAAATCAAGATATGCTCAACACCACAAATGAGGCTGGTTGACTGAAAACGCAATTTAATGAATTTCCCAATTGAATCATCAGCAGTCTTGGCCTTTTTTCAATGAGCTAGCAGAGTCCTCATGACAGAACTGCTATTACCGCTTGGGAATTTCAAAGGCTGGCTTGTAGCAAAACTCGACATCAGCAGCAAAGGCCAAAATCACTAAAGCTTTGAATATATGCGTGCCCTGTGTCGGCCCTTCTGTTATTAGTGGGGGAAATTCTTTCCCACATTTAACTCAGCCGCCAATTGTTAAGGGGGGTTTGTTCTTTTTTAAATGAAACTATTTGTTCTACGATTTTTAAACTATATTTCTCAAAATATTATCCATGAAAATTTACGAACTTTTGCATTCACTTAAACAATTTTCCACTTCGATTGCGGCTCCTCTTAAACATCTGATTTAAACGCTTCAATAACTGCACAGGGTCAAAATATTTGGGCAAACCCAAGATGAACCTAAATCGGAGAAATTTGATTTTATTGAGCAAAAACCCATAACCAAACCGAAAAAAACTAAAAAATAGAGGAAAGCTAAAGAGGAAAGCTAAACGGTTGCTTAATTGAAAATGTTAAGAAATATAAGTATCTGGGAGTACTGCTAACGCCGAATATGACTTTCAAAAAGCACGTATTTCAACGACTTCACGACTCCAGGGTAGCGATACCTTTGGAATACCTTTTTTGCAAAAAAGGATGCAAAGTGCAGTACAAAATATAAGCTCTTCGAGGCCACAGCGAGAGCAGTAATGTGCAATGCAGCCCCGGTTTGGGGACACTTGCAGCTAGAAGACGTGGAAAGAATTGTACCCACTTTCCTGAAAATTATTTACAAATGGCCAAGAAACACGGCGTTGTCCCACAAGCTGCAGCTGTAGTTTGGAGCTATCAACCAACCGATTTATCATTAACTGCACCGGACAAGGATTCACAGAGATTCCAGAGCTGCCTATACCAATCACTGGCCATCCCGTTCTTCTATTTGGGGACAACCATCTCAGCACTTTACCCAGCATCAACTTTACAACGGGATTTGCGAGTCTTAAGGAACTTCATCTGTCTAACAATATGTTAACCAAGTTGAACATTGATCAGCTACCTTCTGGACTAACCTTTTTGGATATCAGCAACCGTAAAGTAGTCAAATTTATCTCAGACAACATTCGTTTTAAGCTATTTGAAAACTTCAAAATAAGTTTTTGTGACGATGCAAATTTAATAGTTTATCAAAGAACTTTCGCAGGGACAGAAGAGTATAGCGATCACCCTGACGAACGCTGCCCCCAGAAGTGTCTTTGCTGTTTCAATCAGACTGACAAGCTCATTTTGATCGATTGCAGAAATAAATACCTAACCATCTTTGATGAACTCCCTAAAAAATTAAGTGTCAACTCTGCACTTCTTCTAGATAGCAAACAACTTGTAGATATTCCACTATTGGAAAATTCTTCATTGCATGAGTTGCATTTGTTCAATAATGATCTTACATACCTTAGGCTTAATCAATTACCGTCAAATATAACCTACTTGGACATAAGGAACAATAGTCTTGAGAGTCTTGGTGTTGAGTTGTCAAGATTTCTCTTAGATCGTAGACAAAACAAATGATTGGAGATCAAACTATCGGGAAATCCGTGGACAAGCGATTGTCTAGTACATTCTTTCTTAACATTCCTTAGTTATCATGACCCTAAGGAATATAATGAGGTCCTTAAGCGTGCAAGTGATCTGCAAGGTAATTGTCCTCAGGCGTGTCTCTGCTGTGTAGATTCTATTTACTTTGAAACCGGCCTTGCCCCGCTTTATATAAAGACTTTAGAAATGCATTTCTGTTTAGAAAAATCATGAACCTCAGCCCTCACAGACTCCCAAAAATTGTGGCACTGCATCTCTTGCATAATAGATCGCAATTCTTTGATAATTGGGACAGCCTAGCGCATGAAGTCGGAGTCTTTGGATGACCCAAACTGACGGAATGACAAGCACAAACAGATACTGGAAGGCCAGGCAGAAATTTATAGATCAGGGAAGAAGGCTGTAGAACGCTCGGGTTTTAATCCTTCTTCCCTGATCTATAAATTTCGACTTTGATATATGACTTTGATATATGACATGGGATTTCAATACTATTTCTCTGACACTCTTGGATCACAGGCAATATCCGTGATATTTAAAGCGAGAACCGAGATGTTACATATCAACTATAGGCCATACAGTACGGTAGTAAATACCGAGTGCAGCATGTGTAACCTACATTTTCCATTTAATAGCAGTATGCCCGGTGCTTATATCAATATTTATGCATGTGCCATCGCTGACCAAGAGACTCTTTTGCGAAATTCTGCCAGCGCCGCATCGTTTAGATTCTATTCAATGTATTAGCAAGTAAAATTATTATTAAATAAACTTTGTTAAAGAGATTACTAAACCATTTGCTTGCCAGTTTGTTATATGACAGCTATCCGATAGCTTCGATTCATCGAATTTGTATTAACCTCCCCATTATAAACTCAGTTTGCCTTGCTGATCAAGCAAATACTTTTAAAAATTTTTCTAAACCCGGGGTGGAACCTTAACCTAGTTTCTCTGAAATTATAAAATGAAACATGAAATTTACAAACTTTAAAAAGTGATACTCAGCTCTGCTGTTAGCAGATTCAATGTTAAGAATAGAAACTTGGTATGGTTCAATTTTCAAACATTAAGGAAAGACGAATTAATTGAATAGTACAAGCTTTAAAGTTCTGTAATATCTGCCAGTTTGATTGTCAAATTATCTAAAACTATTAACCTGATTAAAAATGGCGCAGTAAACCATTCACACTAGACCAAATTTCAAGATCATCTTGGCACAATTAAGCTAACTACCCAAGCTGTCGTCACCAGCATTGTCTGATCTCAGCTCTCAATTTATTATAACAAATATATTGCTTGAAATAATTAAGTGACTTTTTTTGGACACAGACAGACAGAATAGATGACAACGTTTTTAGTGTGTGATATGTTGACCACACAGTTTTCTTTTGGACTTGCAACCAAATTTTTAAGGCAATGACTCAGTTAATAAATTAAAGTTGTGTGTCGGGCAGAAGGCGTAGTAAAATGTTGTTGATGCTTTTTATAGAACTTAACTACATATGGAAATGTGCTAGGTGAAGTTTTTGTTTAAATTAATTTATGGTCATAAAGTAGATGATTTCCGTTTTCCTGCTGCTCTAATTGAATTACTCCGTTTAGGGGGTCTAAATTTCATAATACCCGCTGTAAAGTTATGTAATTACAAAACGCTTGTCTAGACAAATGCAAAGTCATTTCGAGTGGCATAATTCTGTATGTGTTGTAATTATGAAAGGTGCGCCTGCAATTGGAGCATGGCAAGTGAAACAGAATCCCCGAATCATGTCGAGTCATTACATACAACAATGCGTGGCCATTAGATGACACGATTGGGGCGCGTTAATTGTCACAATTGAGGCGTGTGAAATTCCAACGACGACCTTGAGGCAAATCTTGCTTTGATTATAATTGCTCAACACTGGCTTTTATTCTGCTGCGCTTTGACTTATTCATGGGTTGCCAAATCACCACCACTTGGCCACATTGGCCAAGAACACGCGCATGCGTGAAGAGCAAGGCACAAAGAGAGGGGGAAGCTAAAGTTATGAGTATTTCCGGTGGAGACTTCAACTTCAGAAATGCCCTCGAGTGAGTCAGTGTTTTTGGAGTTAGATGCCAATGCATTTAGTGTTGCGGCAGGTCGGCCAGCCAGCTGTTTTAGGTTGTTTGCTGTTTGGTTTTGTGTTATTTTATTTGTACTTGTACCGATTTTCTTCAATTGTAGCGCCATTTATGCAAATTTTGCCTACGACTATACTCGTAAGTTGTTTGTTTTTGCTGTCGCTTTTAGAAACTTAACGTTGCACAGTGTGTACGGAAAGTCGAAAAGGTGGACGAAAAAATAATGTATTTTAAAGTAATGAGTTTTAATTATATTCGATTTTCAAACTTAAGGAAACTCTTGGAGTCTGTAGATGGAAGCAAAGTATTCTGCATTAATTTACAGTTTACAAGTTAAAAGAAATCATCTGCAGATAAGTGCGATTTGCTTATTTAAAAGAACTTTTGTTGTAAAAACAGTGTGACCAGATTTTAACTTTAATACAAATATTTAAATTTGTAAAATTTCACCGTTATTTATCTTTTGTCTGACAAATGTAAGCAAAGCATACTGAGAACCTAATTAATTATGGAGAAGGTTTGGTGTGAAGATTTGTAGCCGTCGTAAAAGGTTCAGATAACACAAGTTTACAAAAAAAGGCCATTTTTTGCAACAGAGAACTTTGCAACCGTTCCTTATGTATTTTTGGCCGCTGAACTCAGATAAATTGTCCATTTTTTTCCAGCACGTAAGGTTCACGAGATATTTGCATTAGAGAGGTATTCTTACATTTGTTGGTCGTGTGGCCTCATTAAGTGTCCTATTCGAACCAACTATGTTTTAATGTAAGCTGCATTGAATGACGTTAAAGAAAAACCAAACACGAAGATTAGATTTTGCTGATAAGGTACCAATTTTTGGATTTGAACATTAATAATGTGGGTTTTTTTGAAAAAAATCGATTTTTTTTGCAAGTTTAAGAAATTCTGTAAATTTTTCTGCTAATATTAAAAATCTTAGAAAAAAATAGTTGGTAGGCCTTTGTTTCTTCTTATTTCAATTATTTTCAGTTTTTCGTTTTCATTGCGATTTTAAAAGTTATTGTCCAAAAACCTTAAAAAATTTTGTAATATTTTTACATTTTTTTAACAATATTAAGCCTTAAAATGTCTAAAAATTTTTAAAAATCGATCTTAAATAATTTTTTAATATCCATTCTTTGGTTTAAAAATAACTACCGTGTTATTTTCAAGCTACAAAAAATTTTGGCGGTAAATGTTGTCCAAAAAAACCGAAAATTTGTATAGTTTTTGGGCTATAACTTCTGAAAGCGCATTGAGATCGGACAACTGAAAATATGTAAAACAAGAAAAAACAAAGGACTACCAACTATTTTTTTCTAAGATTTTTAATATTAGCGGGAAAGTTTTCAGAATTTTTTAAACTTTGGAAAAAAATCGATTTTTTAAAAAAATAACTACATTTTTAATATTACAATCCAAAAATTTGTACCTTATCAGCAAAATCAAAACTTCGAGTTTGGTTTTTCTGTAACGTCATTCAATTCAGCTCACATTAAAACGAAGTTGGTTGCAATAGGACACTTAATGCGGCCACAGGACCAACAAATGTAAAGATACCTCGCTTATGCAAATATCTCGTAAGCCTGACGTGCTGGGAGAAAACGGACAATTTATCTGAGTTCAGCGGCAAAAAATACATAAGGAACGGTTGCTAACTTCTCTGGTCCAAAAGTTGGCCTTTTTTGTAAACTTGTGTAATTATCCGACTCGAAGGACCACTTTAGTGATCCGTGAAATTCCGCTTTGTTAGAAATCACCTACGATTTGAAGCAAAACTTCAACGCTTTTCTTAATGTTCACATATTTGTCTGTTCATCTGTATCTTTTTAGTTCAAAACTGAAATACAAGCTTAAGAAGACTAGTTAAATAAAGAATAGCTTTTTGTCTTTTCGACATTTTTTTGTTATTTTTGATATTTTTAGCTTTCACAAATCACTTTCCACCCTTTCAAAGTCTTCATATTTCGATCCGCTTCTTATTCATATTCCCACCACTGTGCATCGACGCGTCGTTGTCGTCGCTGTTGGTTGAGCAATTTTGTTTGACAGACAACTCTGAAGCCAGCTGCCAGTTGCAACTGCACCCCTCAGCAACAAAATGTAACCGAAAAAAAAGTGTGAACCTTTCTTGGCATTCTATGGATATTGTTTTTATGTCCGATTGTTTCACTCATTTGGCACTCATCCCACTCATCACACTCACCATCTTCATTCTAGAGCCGTGATGCAACCGCGCGTATTTATGAATCGTATCGTTAACCCGCACTTGCGTCAGTTGCTAAAAATACAATTTATATGTGAATGTTCTATATAGGCACTCTCTCGCTCCGTTTATGGCCCCCAAAGGCTCTACCCACTTGTTGTAACACCAAAAATCGCGCGACGATCAAGACGCACGACCGATGCGAACTCGAGCAAATTTGAAGTTCAAATAACAAAAACTGCGCCGACGCACGGCGTATTTATAAGAGCGACCCCCATAATGTTGCCGAAGAGGACCGACTATCGCTCGGGCCGCCGCCACTGCCACTGCTACGCATGCGCAGTGCAATGCGGAGCTGCTTGATGTTGGGCTGAGGCTTTTGGGGCAGGTGGCAAATTTCAAGAGCAGCTTAAATGCCTCGTGCCTGTTGACACTTACCGAGCCGAGCAACTGTTGCTAATCGAATTGTCTTCTGCTGCGTTGGCGTTAATCAAGAAATAGGCATTGCTCGGTATAATTATGATATAATTATTTTTTAGCACAAGAAGCTGTTTGATATGGCCTTGAAGATAAGACAGATGCCCTTATGCTTTATTGACTAGATAAGAAGTAAGGAAAATGATGCGAACTATGGCATTTATTTGTATTTATTGCTCTATATCACGTAATGTGATCATACAAATGGACCATGAAATATATATATTATTCAAAAACAGACAGCACAATTATATAGAATCCAGTTTTGTAGAGTGGGCAAAAATCTAATCGCATAAGCGCAATTTTTTTTCTAAAATTTTCTATAACAGTAAATTTTTGCTTCATATTATAAAACGAGAGCGTAAGTTAAAGTCGGCTCTAACCGACTTCGATATACTCGTTACTCATGAAAATATATGTTTAACAGTGTTCCTGCGTTCCTTATGGTGCACATCTGAAAAGTATGCAACATTTTTTTAACTCGGCTATTTATCACTTTTTTGCTCATAACTTGAGCACCGCTCATTCGATCTTGATCATCTTTCCGGCAAATCACTACATATTCCATATGACAAACTATCTCTAGAAGGAATAAATCATCTATCTTCAAAACTGCGGGAGATATGAAGTTTTTTCCAAATTGGTGGGGCGGGAGGTGGCGTGGCAAAAATTGAAAATAAATTTGATCTGCCTGCAAGTATAAGAAGCATTTGTCCCATACATGTCGAACCTCTATCTCTTACCATCTCTGAGATCTAGGTGTTCATACAGACGGACGGACGGACAGACGGACGGACGGACGGACGGACGGACAGACGGACATGGCTATATCGACTCGGCTGTTGATGCTGATCAAGAATATATATACTTTATATGGTCGGAAATGATGCCTTCTGCCTGTTACATACATTTGCACGACCTTAGTAAACCCTTTTTACTCTACGAGTAACGGGTATAAAAACTTTTATCGAAAAGCTTTACTTAATGCGCAGAGTTTTGCAATTTTCTAAAACTTTCAAACTCAAAATCCACTTCCGTTTTTTGTAACGTCACGCCAGTGCATGTTCTAGCTTATATCTTTAACTCCTTATAGAGGATTGATGTCATTGTTTTTGCTGATTGTTGTGCTACTTAGCTGCTATACAAATATTTAAAAAATCTTTTTGAAAATACAAGATTTTTCAATTTTTTTTTAAACAATTTTTGTACAAACGTAACGTTACGTCAAAGTGTGATTCGTAAACTATTTCACCACAATGTGGTGTTGAATCAATTGAATTTAGTAGCGTGGCAACGCAAACAATTTGGTCTTAGATAGAGTGGAGTTCGTCTCAAAACTCTTGGGCTTAGGTACCCAAGTTCCGAGCGAAACCATACCCAATTTTCGTTTAATTTTTTGACAAATCTGTTGGGGTTTTTATTGCTACTCGGTGTATGTTGGCAACGCACTCTCACGCTACTCAAAGAAGTAATGCTGACTTGTCAATTGCCTTCTATCAAATCTTCATAGTTCTTAGGAATTTAAGAAAATAGCAAATTTCTTGACCATTTGATCGACTCCTCCTATTTACCCGTCAGTTTACCCATTTTTATTATAATCTAAACCAGTGCACTATGGGTAATATTTCAATTTATCGGGTATTTAGTCATTTTCTCAAGATGTTCAAATTTGAATTTTTTTATGTTAACGTCTCAAGAAATGATCGAGCTTTAAAGCTCCATACTCAAAATGTTAAATAACAGACCTATGTTAAGCCTAACAGCTGTCAAAGTCAGCTGTTGCTGTACAACGCACGTGCTTTAACGTGTTTTTGCAGCCAATTCTGCAATTGTTATTTTGGAAACTGCAAGCTTATTTTGAATAAAACTTGAAATGGATACCACTCATACAGGTTTGTACTATATGTATGTTGGTTGTACTAATATTTTGTTTTTGTGCGTGTTCTACTAATATTTTGTGAAATTAGAAAAGGTTCTTAAGGGTCATTTCTTGGAAAGAAATTTTAACTTTGCGGAGACTTTTAAAAAAATGTTAGCATTTGCTAGCTGTGTGTCCAAGTGTATGTCGTAGAGTCATTAATTTTGAATTAAATGCACTTAGTCTTAATGTGCACTTTTGCGCACAACCGGCGCAAATTAATCTTTTGCAGGTGTATATGCGTTTTCAAACGCCGAGCTTTTCGATATATGGCGCAAAGAGAAAGGCCACATAAACCAGAAAAAAAAAATTTTGGACTTTTTTAAAATGAAATTAAATAAAAACATTGTTGTTTCAAACTATGAAGAGGTTTTGAAAAGCAGATGCCATAGTTTTTGCAGTAATTTGATGGTCAGATGGCAGTAATTTGATGGTCAGATGGCAAAAAAGCAATAGGAACATAAATTATTTTGAACGAAAACATTCAGATTGGTTAACGAGCACCACCCAATTACAAATTAACGAAACAAATAATCGAAAACTTGGACGTCCAAAGTTGTCTTTTTTCTAGAAGCAAAAAAAAACATGCAGCAGCTCTATCAAAGTCTCAGCAATCCAACGATTCTTTGTTAATTCAAGCTGCAAGCACAGCAGCTCCCAGAAAAAGGGAAATTTAATCTTGCTCCCGTTCTAAAAACGCTTGCCTTTTAGCATGTGAAATTGGAGACTCAGAGAATACTTTTGATCAGTTCGAAGATAAATCTTACGCTCCATTTTTTAAGTTTGACGAAGAAGTTGAAAACGAAGATAATTTTGATTAATTCTTGATAATTCATGTATTTAATTTTCAAAATTATGTTTTTTCAATATTATTACTTAATTTTTTTGTAAAAAAAAGGTTTCAGCAAAATAATGATTTTAATTTTTTGAGTGGGCGATGACACGCCCGCTTTTCCAAAAATATTTCTGAAGGTTAACATAACAAAAATAAAAAAAACCGCATCAAAAAATCTTGCTTACTTGAAAAGTTATTAATTAATACCTGATAAATTGAAATATTACCCATAGTGCAGTGGTGCACAAACTCACATTATCATGATTTGCGCTGGTGTGCGTAGCAGAGCAACACGAAGTAAACGTCGTTATGTCAAATATAGGCTACATACAAACACACATATGTGTGTGCGTGCTATTTATAGAGCACACGTATTCTCTCTTTCTATGCGTATGTCGGCTGCGACGCTGGCAGAATTATTACTTCTTATCCCAGGGGATACGGCAATTTGACCTTGTGCACCACTGATCTAAACTGAAATGAGAATTTTTTTAATTTTGCGATGTTTTGGCCATAATTTGCAATTATTGCCATATATTTAGGTCTCGTTTGGCAAACCCATTTGGCAAATTTCGCGGGTTTTTGTCGACTCTTCATACCATTTATCCAATATAATGAATAAATTTAAATCCAATGAAAACTTTGCAAATATCTCGATTCTTTTACCATTGCACTGTGGTCCCAATTGCCCTTTTTTTGCTATTTTGGTAAACTTAAAGAAACTTATCAGAAAGTAGTTTGGCAGAAATTTCCTTATATCTCAATTTATTTCTTACAAATTAAATAAGAGCACAAAATAATTTCATAACGATATTATGCTTTTAATGTTGTTTTATAAGTGCCTAAAAAGCACTTGTTTTTTTTCCATTTGTTGCAGTTTTGCTACTGTTTGTTGTTGACCCTGACTGCGCTGACTGATGACTTGTCAAAACCTATAAAGCAAAGTGCCAAAGAACTACCAAATCGAAATTGAAACGGTTTTCAGTAGTGATTTCTATAAACAAACATTCGTGGCTCTTTGTGAATGACCTCTACATTGGTCTAGTGGCCTGGACACGTTCCGTTTAACTTCAATTCAGATTGGCTTGCAGATCGAAGTGAGCCAAAAACTTGACAAAATAAAGTGTGCTGCCCCCGCCTACTGCGAAATGTCATTAACTTTGTCGAAGTATTTGCACAGGTTAGGCGCATTGCTAAACGTGCGATATGTTTCATCAATCAAATGGAACTGCACCTCGAGTACTCGTATTCTGCCCAATTTTAATTGCTAATTAATGTTTTGTTTCATTCACTATCTTTATCGCTTATACGACAAATTAAACAATCGATCATTTAAGCCCTACAAGAAACAAAAGATGCTGGTCTATGAGCTAAGTGAATAGAAATTCAATTATTGAAAATAACTCGAATACCGGAAGATACATCCATTTGTTGTTCGATTCGCTGCTAAACATGGCTCAAGTATTTCAACTTTCAAAAATAAAAACAATGTTTGCAGCCATAATCATAATCAAATGCCATTAACAACTTGAACTGAAATCATTTATTTCCGAACGATAATTAAAAACTGGGCAGGCAGTGATCCGTTGATGAGTTGCTGCCTGGGCTGAGATGTGCGCTACTTTTGTTCTAAGCCACAAAACTGGAAACTAAATTAAAGCTGACAAAATAAAAACGATAAAATGCACAATTTATGTGGATGAGTTGCTTATTTGTATGCAGCTCAACTTATGAATTATTACAGCACTCACAGCTAGGATGTGGCCACAACTAGAACTGGTTAAAATGCTTTGCACTTGCTTCATAAATAATAAGCCTGGCTGGCGTTTTTATGCATCATCAGTTGACAATTTCGCTCATGGCATACAAAGCATTCGTCAGCCAAGTTATCAATATATAAATCCACAAAGTAAACACTTAAACGTATACATATGTAGTAATAACAACAACTCCAAAAAGTGAATCAGTCCGAATGGTTTTCACCCAAAACAAATCCGTAAACAGTTCATTAAACTTGAAGGCGCTTTAATACTTGTGAAAAATGATACAATACAATTAACAAGTAAATAAATAAATAATCAAATATGAAAAGAAAGCAAAAGTTTATCAAGTCGCTGATTATATACTCTCATCTGTGTTTCATTAAAGTGAATTTGATTTTATTAATCGTTTCAATACGTCCTATCTGTGTGTATGTTGTAGTAACCAACGCCAACAACAGGTAGAGGTGGCTGCGTGGGCCGTCAAACGAATGCAGGAACGCAGGAAATAATGCACAATACAGCGGCAAATGTTTAGCAATTTAATTCAACCTTAAGAGTCAAGGGCCAATGCCAAATCTACTTTACGGGCGGTGAGGACGTCAATCGTGTAGATGCACCTTGCGGCTACCATAACCTCAATTCGCCTAACGCCCGGAGCATCGTCAGCGAGTTGGGGTTCCTTTTGAATGAGTACAATTAATTATTGAAATCCTTTAAGTCACACTGCAAGAGGTGCAAAATGACATTCACACTATTGTTATCAATCCTGATAATATTTTAACAACCGAAATATGCACCAAAATATTTGTTAGAAACAATTTAAATGTATGTAATATAGTATGGGTCCGCAGCGTTAGATATTGGTATCTGTCTAGGACTCTCTAGTTTCTAAGAGAATAGCTATAATTATGAAGAGAAACACTGAACAAAAAAGTAAGTCTAAAATGCAATTTGAAAATCAATTTTCAAAAAGCTTGCAATCTGGAAAATCGTGATCAAAATACCTTGAAATGAGAGTAAAAATTAAAAAAAAAAAAAAACTGTATTAATCATCAGTCAATTTATCAGCCCTTTTAAAGGTCATTTCAAGGCTCCTGCAAAGAATTTGAAAGCTATTTAGTCGGCAGAAAAATGAAAAAGACAAATGCCAGCCCGACTGTAATATACTCTCTACCTGCTTTCTTTTGGTAATTGAGTATCGTCTCTTTTTTTTCTGCAAATCTATTTATAATCCCGATTACCAATTACAAAACTATGCATAACATGGGTTTTTTTTCACTTTCGGGAGGCGAGAAGTATAAGGAGTATATATGCGATAATATACCTTTGGTACAGAGTATAACAACAAAATGTAATACTGCTAGGGAATATGAACTCAGAACCTCGCCGTACCAAAGCAAGAGTCTTCCCATCAGCACCACCGGGCTTTTTGCATGCTGAGAGCTTAACAAATGAACAAGTTCTTTTCTGTGATTTGACGGTTCATAGAGCGTATGTTCCGTGGCGGACAACTTTGAGATGCGATGTCGTTATTGTTCAATCTCCGAGGTCCTGAGTTCGATTCCCAGGTAAGGTTATGCTAAAAACGGTAAGTTTTACAGGTTTTCCAGAAAGAGCAATTTGTTGAGTCCAACCACGAAAAAATGCAATCTATTTAAGCACTAACAACTTCAGGAAATTAAATATCGGTCACCCGTCTGGGTTTATAGCATGAGCAAATCCAGCTGTTCAACCCATATTATTCTGTATTAAGTTGCAACATTTTAATATTATTATATTTTCCATTGTGACCTGCCAAAAGGTGCCTTAACCATTTCTTGCCTTTTTAGCATTTCCCTTTTCCCAGCCACTACCAAAACCTTCAATACCCGAAACACTTAAGGGCAGCCACCGAAAGTCATTTATAAATATCAAATTGATTTTTATGACAAAGCCGCCGCGGCGCATGGTGTTATGAATTTGACTGACAAATTTATAACAGCAATTTGAACGATTAGCTGAAAGTAAATAAAGCGGACAGTAGGGAGGAGGTGGTACAGGTTTGTTTTCATTAAACATTTTTGGACATAAAGGCAACCGCAGTGAAACCGGCAGCAATAACAAGTTCAAGTTAATTACATCCTACACACACAGCTGCGAAGCATTTTTGCACTTTTGTCTCAAGGTCGAAACAGCATCAGCAACAGATCAACTGAGCGACGTGCTGGGCAATGAATTGTCAGTTTAATGGGGCTCTGATCCTGTTCAGAACTTGTTCTGATTCTGAAAGTTGACTCAGTTGACCCTGGCATACAGGATTAAGTGCCTTTCTAAAGTAGACGCATCAGTCTTTTGTGGTGGTGATGATGTCGACTTCATTTCCACTTGACTTGTCTTGGCCATAACTCATGCCAAAAGCTTAAATTTAACTTCCCGTCGTTTGATGAAAACCTAAGAATTTTCTTAAACATTATCTATGAAGCTCTGGGGTCTTCCTGCTTTAGATGGAATTACTTTTAAATGCCAGCTAAATGTTTCCATATTTCCACAAATCAAACAAATGCCATAAATATTTATCACTCATAAATCACTTTCAGTTATGGAACGCACCCAAAACTTAAGCAGGAAAGCCACATGGATAGATGTTGGATAGACAAGCAGAACCAAACCAAAAATGAAACAAAAGCAAAGCATTCTTTAGACCCAAATGTGGCGGAAGTTAACAGCTAATTAAAGAGCTTGACTCTTTGACTTGGTTGGAAATTAAATTACGAACAGAGCCGTTTTTAAAGGCAAGTTTCTCGCTCGGATGCATTCGGACCACAATTGGCTTGCCCTTGCCTGGCCTGGGAGACTGGGTCTCAAGTTAACTCGAGCATACCCCACCACACTCACACACACACACACACAGAGCCAGCGCCCCATGGAGAGCAGCGTGGACAAGGTCAAAGCCAAACTTTAATGCCTTTGGTATGCAAAAAAAAAATGTTTGCCCCGAAAACCAGTTTCGCGGCCAGTTCAATGGCCAAATATTTTGAGGGTCACTTCCACCAGGACAGGGAATGGGGTTCAAGTGCGTTTACAACTACGTCCTTGGTGGCATGAAAGGAACTCAGATTGCCACAACTTGTTTTTCACTTAGTTACGTGCCGTACATTTCAATCGAAACAAAAGACTTAAGACACGAACTTGTCGCAGCAGGAACTTTTCAGACTGCAGCCTAAAGTCACATTGCGACACCTTTAAGACTTTAAGCTTGAATATAGATTGTTTATTTATTTAGATGTATAATTATTTAATAGGTATTCCCAGCTCTGAGACAGTGAGTGCATTTTAATAAGCTCCCAGACAACTGCAATTGCAACACCTTCTCGAGATAGACCCGCTAATGATGTTATCAACGTCTGATTGAGTTATAAAAGCAGCCCACGCATTAATCAGCAATTAAAGAAATATACAAATCAAACTACCAGTTCAATTTTTAATTAAAGTAATCGCAGGTTACAGTGGAGCAGTTTTTTTTTTTTTGACCAGTGCTTCTTTGTGTTTGGCTCAGCAGATTCAAATAACCAACTACACTGAAAAAGCAAGGGAATATACAAACATCTCGAATATACGATAGAAGCACAGTATTGTAATGACAGAAGCATTTAAAGACATATAAAATGGATTCTAAAAGTTACAGGCGATTTGCAGATCCTAATAAAAAAATTAAGAAACAACATTAACACCCAGAGAAATCTAGCATAAATTGGCGAGACTGAGATTGGCTTCAATTTAGATCACTTTTCGTCTTCATTTTTTAAGATAAGAAAATTTATCTCGACTTTGAACTTTCGTGCATTATTGGCGAAAGCCCCGATTAAAGGATTATATAACATATAGACAATTTTAAAAATACTTCAAGGAAAAATAAATTTTATTCTCATATTTGGATTTGATCCCACTACGTCGACGTTTCATTTTAACGCCAGGCTCGAGAGCTCGAAAGAGCTAAGGCACCGTCGTCCCTGTGTTCAGTCTTATAGGCTCCCGAGATCGAATCGTAGTAAATTAGTAGTAGTAAAAGAAAATAATGTTTAATGATATCTCAAAATTAATCACAGCTTAGAACAGAGTAGCTGGTGTGGTTTTAGTATTTTTCTTGTATCCAAAAATGTTCTGTCTAACAGGATGATTTGACATCAAAGCTGTTTGTTATCAAGTACGATGGGCTTGGTTTATTTGTCTGAGTTAAGGTTTTGCAACATGTGCAACATGACAGAGGGCGAATCAATTCTCAAATTTTTAGGATGATTCGCAGTACTAAATGAATTTCGAGTAATGTATTTTCACAATTATACATTTACCTACCAGTACATACTTAATTTTTTAAAGGAAACAATTCTGTGGTTAAACTGCTCCAAACCCACAATCGTGGGTCCAACTTACCCTCAGAAACAGCAAAAGTAAACGTAATGATTATGGTAGCACAGTAAGTTTCTACCAAAAATGACGATTGAAAATGCTCCAACCAATAATAAATAGTTAATTTTCCCATTGGTTTCAGTAAACTCATTAGCGTAACCCAGCATCAGAATCGACACACCGGTGTAAATACTACGTACTAATTCTGAAAAACACCGAACTATAAATATTTTCATAAAAATTGTCCTCTCTCCGGGGTAACTCGAACTGAGGGCCCATCGAATGGAACTCGATTCCAAACGGCTCTGATAAAAGTTAGGCAAGACTTACTATTTGTATCAGGGCTGCAAGCCCCTCTATATCGATAGGGGTTAGCTCCGGGGTTCGAAGCCGTGAATATATTGGGATCGCGTTTAGATGTTCGGTGATCCTAGGTTCGGTTGAGGAATAAATTTTGTTTTTGCTTCGGTTAAGGAATAATTTTGTTTTTGCTAGTTCAGAAAACATGCATGTAAATTGTAAAAAAATTATACAACTATTGACATTTTCTATACAACATCCGAGCTTTATTTAAGTCAATTATGGATAAAACAAATTTTACTGATACTTGTGTTGCAGGAAGAACTAATGCAACCTATGCTTCTTTTGATTGTTGTTTACAATAAAATCTCTCTCTCCCTCTTAGAATTCCTTCAAAAAAAGCAAAGAAGTCCTTCATTATGTATTCGTCCCTGATTCTTTAATTTCGAGCTCTTTAGCTAAAGATTCTATTTCATGTTCTTGGTGATGAATACTTGATACATTAATTAATTAGTTTGAATTGGGACAATTCAGCAATTTTCTCTTTGCAAGCTGTTTATGTTTTGAGGTCAAGAAACAAAAATTCTTCCGGTTCAGGTTTAGGTTCGGGTGTTATACATTTTTCTGCTCCGTTTCAGGTTTGGTTCAGACTTCCCAAAATCCCGGAGTCTCCAACTCCTTACCAACAATTCATTAAGCAGAAGAAGAACCAAATACATGTAACAATATTTCACGGTCATATTAGCTGTAAGATGGACTTTGGTTTGGGTTGATCTATTTAGAATCAGCCATCGAAGCAGCAGATTCTAGCTTTATGGCCTCAGCTGGTCCGATAGTTTCTATTTGCCTTATCATGATAGATTTTATGCTGGGTTGAGTTTTTAGTCGATCAATAACACGAGTTGATCTCCATCGGTAGCTTGCCTAAATGTAAAGTGTTTCAATGCGTTAGTAATAGGAATGCTAGCGGTCTTTTCAAGTTCCTTCAAAACGATATCGAAGGCAGCTGCATTAAGCAAATTTTGTCGTGTACACACGGACTTATACATACTCTTGTTCCACTTGCAAACTTTCAATCACATTTAAGACAAGTGGATGTTTCCCTATTCCACAGACGAATGTTGCTTTCGGTAACACTTACGTAAACTAAGAACATCTAATTGAATTGCTATGTCTGCAATTGGAAATCAAAGTTTGCCATCCAAATGCCAAGCAGCATGTTCTCCTGGTAGTGCCACCACGATATAGGTAGTTTTCGGAATTCATACATAAGAAAAATTAGAATGGAATGAAAGGGAACACTTGCTGGTTGCCTTGTCCAAGCACAAATCATGGGCGTAGTCGGTTTTTGATAAAGGACACACTTATCCAAAATACTTTGCTTATGTAATGGGGTCACATTTCAGACCTTCAGTAATACCACCTTCTTCTTTGAATTAATATAAATCAATGACTTTCGTTTTCTTAGAAACCTAGTTTCTTGAACAAATTGGGAATAGCATTATAATTTAATGCGCTTTAGTTAACAATGTTTTGTTCCTATTTTATTAACTTTTATTTTGTTTTAAGAATGTAGTGAAGTTGACTTTAGAATTAATAAGAGTTTATTGAAGAATATGTTGCACTTGTAGAACTTTTTAGCAGGCTCTAGGTCATTAAGAAATGATTTTGTCCATCCACGCATAAAACCACAAAGGAGGCTGGTTGACAGCGTTTCGTTTTTTCATGAACTTCCCAATTCAATCATCAGCAGTCTTGGCCTATCTTTAAAGAGCTCGCAGAGTCAGGTGGTAATTTAAACTTTTAATCGTGATCTTTTTGATCATTTATTAAATTAGTCTAAAATTTCCCAAATAGTCTTAATTCTATTATTTCAGGATTGAAAAAATTCTACCTGTAATAAGAATTTTTTACTTGAATCAAGTTTTTTTTGTAATTTACTTCATTCAATTAGTTCTTGTTTCTTTTAAGTGTAGTGTTCTGTTATTAAAATTTTGCTAAAAGTTTTCATCAATTCATCTACTGTGTCACTGTGTGGTGCACTTGAACTCGAGTGCCAGCTGACCAAATTGAATGGGATACAGTCACAACCATACAAAATTCATGCATACATCTTAACCGAGTCTACAGCAGCAAAAAAAAATTTTAATTTGAATTCGAGCAACAACAAATGTTTTCTATGACTTTAGAGTTTTGTTTTTTGTTTAAATTTTAAGCGGCTTCGTTTTTACTTCTCTTGACAATTTACAGACGGATTTGTAACGCTCTTTTGCCATGGTAATAAGTGCTAGAAAAACAACACATTTTGTTAGACGATGCAATGAATAATGTAAACAAAACTCACTCATTCGGTCAGGTCAGGCGACTGAAATCAATTTGTTTGGCTTAGTTGGCCGCGTTATTTATGAGGTACAAGCTTAATGATTAAGTGAACGGCTTGGTAGCCCAAAAATAATGGCGTGTGTGGGGGCTACGGTGAGAAAGTGCAATGTTTTGCGATAATTTATTTCGCCGCCTTCTTAAAAGAAAATCAAGATTGTGACCATTCGAGTCATTTCATATTGTCGAGTTGATTAATACCAAAAATATGGCTTAGCCACGCTTCCGAAACATTCCCAACGTGATCGTAGCACGTTAAACGATCATTTAATAGCCAATTTAACGCTATTATTGTTCGTCAAAGCCGACAATCAAAAAAATATGAATACAAAAGGTGCGCATACAAAACGGTTCGATGAATGAAAACAAATGTTCTTGATTTTGACATTTATCAAGCCAAACGAAGTCAAACAAAATGTAGAGGTCATTAACGAATTGGATTCTTGCTCGGCTTAATTGACACTGTGGGACTATAAGAGTTAGGTTTTCGACAAGGTTCAACATGCACTGGCACTTGCATTAATCATCATTCTCTCCCCCTTTTGCCTGGCTCCACCATCAATCGCATGCAAATTTATGCAAAACCATTGTCAGCAAGCTGACGCCGAGCTCACAAATTTGAAATCAAACGGTTATTGTCGCACCAGAGAGTCGCCTGACAGCAGTTAATCTCCATCACTTCCGTGACCTTTGCGAGCGGTAGCCGATCTAAGCTGAGCTGAGCTGCAACAGTTCAATGATATTCAATATCTAATATCCGATGGTTACTTGTCAAAATCTGTCCGAATTGAAAAATTGTTGGAGAATTCATAGTAAGTCTGGTAAATTAAGGTAATTGCTTTGTAGGTCCGTGGCGTGGGCAATTTATTTGTATTTTGTTTCTGCTCTTGCCATGCTCATTTGTTTATTACCTTCATAAATTACACATACGCCCCATATAACACGCAGAAGCCACAGCTGGAACTTGTACTGTGGGAAGGAGTACTATATAGTTTGTAGTTGTCCACTCACAAATGGAAATAATTAACTTAATTCGTTTTTATTTTAAGTTTTGTTTGAAGTTGGATCTTATGCATAGGATGTTCAGCTGTAGGGGAACCCGTTCTATTTGATGTTGATGCAATGCAGGGTGATAGCGCTGAGCAAATGGGAACTCCCAGCCATGTTTTTCTTCAGATTCTGAAGGTCTCAGGAAGGTCTGAAATGCATTCAAGCAAGTTTGAAAATGATTGCAAGAATCCAAGTCTTTATATGGAAGTGAATCACAACTTCGCATTATCGGATTAAATAAGAACATGAAAGTGAGCCAGGAAATAGTTCAGATTATTGATAATAAAAATAGAGGCCAGCTAACTTCGGCTCGACCGAAGTTTATATACCCTTGGAGCTTGATATATGCCTGACAGTTTGTATGGCAGCTATACCATATAGTGGTCCGATTTCGACAAGGCTTAATGAAATTATGTAAAATTATTAAAAACTTATAAATACGAGCGTTGGGAGCGATAACATTAAAAACAAAAAAGTTTTTCCCACTAAGACTTTTTTTCAGACCTAACTTTTGTATGGCAGCTATACTATATAGTTGTCCGATTTTGACAAGGCTTGGTGAAATTATGTGAAATCATTAAAAACTTATTAATACGAGCGTTGGGAGCGATAGCACTAAAAACAAAAAAGTTTTTCTCACTAAAACTAGTTTTTCAACCGATCGTTCCTATGGCAGCTATATGCTATAGTCATCCGATCCGGCCGGTTCCGACAAATGTGCAGCGTATTTATACCAAAAGACTTCGTGCAAAGTTTGGTTAAGATAGCTTTAAAACTGACGGAGGAGATAGCATAGAAACAGACGGACAGACGGACATGGCTTTATCAACTCAGCTCGTCATGCTGATCAAGAATATATATACTTTATGTGGTCGGAGATGCTTCCTTCTCTGCGTTACAAACATCCGGACAATTTTAATATACCCTCTCCAAGGGTATAAAAAGAGAGTAGATCGCAAGGACTCAAGCGGATTCACTGAGAACATGAGCTTAAAGCTCAAATGTTTTCGGTTCTAGTTCCTAAATACTTAGAAATTCAGCTGAGACTTGTTAGAAAGAAAAGACTTACTGAATCGAAATCCATACCAAAGTTTGTGTAAATATTTTTTCTTGCATTTTACAATAAAATAAAAAATGCTATCTAAAGCTGTGAACCCTCATATGGAAAAGGTTTTCGCCTTAGATTAAATCCAGGGATGCAAAGTAAGGCCGAATTAAGAAGAAATTTTTGACTTTTAGTCATAAAATAAATTAAAGTAATATACAAGTGCCAATATACTGCAACTTGAAAAAATAGTATAATAAATTTTTTTTTTCAAAATTTCAAACTTGGCGCAGTTTTTTTAAGGTTGAAATAAAATAAATAAAAAAAGTTTTGAGCAATTTTTGAAAATTTTTAAGATTTGGTTAAGCCTTTTTTTTCGACTCAATCGAGCAATAATCGCGTAAAAAATTGTTTTTAAATCGGATGCAAAGAGCATAATATTAAAAATATATTTTAGAAAATATTAAAAAATATAAAACAAATAGTTTAATTTCTTCTTCTTAAAGGAATGTTCTGGGAAGCGCTCAACATTTTGCACCCATTTATATTTATTTAGAATCCACAATAAATTTTAGTATGCCCATTTATAAGCCAATGAGGCCAAGTACAGAAACGGCCACTCTGGTGGTCAGCTGCTTTGGTTTGTTGACACAAAAAACGAGAAGGCCAAGCTAACTTCGTCTTCGCCAAAGTTTTTATACCCTTGCAAATGTTTTAATACATCAAAGTTTTCGAACGTTAGCATTAAAACAAACAATTTTTCTAAATAAAATCCACCTTTCGACCGATAGTTCCTATGGCAGCCATAAGATATAGTCATCCGATTTTGACCAAAACTTCCAAATCTGTGTAAAAGCGTGTAAAACTAATAATTGCTGAAGCGGGAGGCGTTTACATTAAAAATAAAAAGTTTTTCTCACAAACACCCACTTTTCGAGCGATAGTTCCTATGGCAGCTATAAGATATAGTCATCCGATTCGGTCGGTTCCGACATATTATCAGTGTGCAGTAAAAAGAAGACTCTGTGCAAAGTTTCAGCCCGATAGCTTTAAAACTGAGAGACTAGTTTGCGTAGAAACAGACAGACAGACGGACAGACAGACGGACGGACAAAGCTCAATCGACTCAGCTCGTCGCCCTGATCAAGAAAATATATAGTTTATAGGGTCGGAAATGAATTTTTCTATGCGTTGCAAACTTCTGGGCAAAATTATAATACCCTTTGCAAGGGTATAAATATGACAGTGTGTTTTGTCAAAAATATTTTAACAAAATGTGGATGCCATTGTGTTGCACGTGGATCAAATTGTTGCCCGTTTGAGACATATCTGTGACAACAAGGCCGATCTGTTCTAGATATCGGGCTACTACTTGTAGGATTATTTTGATGTTTGCCGTTCGGAGCAACTAAAATCATTTGAAGAAGTTTTCCTGAAGGATGCCCAAATATGCGACTCGATGAGGGTGGGTATGCATTTTTAAGGCTTGATTTCAAGTTTGTTGACTGTGAATTTTTTGCAGAAGTGTCGCTATCGACTGCAAAAAGGTTGCTTGGTGAATCTGCAAATCATGGCTTTGTGCTGTGCAACCATTTTAGCTCTCATCGCTATCCAACTCCATTTTCAGCTCCGCGTTGGGTTA
Organism: Lordiphosa clarofinis; assembly: GCA_018904275.1. Lineage (NCBI taxonomy): Eukaryota > Metazoa > Arthropoda > Insecta > Diptera > Drosophilidae > Lordiphosa > Lordiphosa clarofinis. The sequence continues at coordinate 1,718,112 of JAEIGQ010000026.1, forward strand.
ATTTTTTACCGCCAAAAAGGATATGACGGTGATATGGTCATCACCTGCTATTTGGCCTCCTCCGATTGTGCACTAGGGCTGCAAAACTATCGATAGTGGGTACATCGATAGTTTTTAACTTCGATGTTTCAAAACCTCGATGTTTTCCAAAAAAACATCGATATATCGTTAAAACATCGAAAATTTTTCAAATATTTTAGATTGCGGTAAATACCATATATCTTATGCTATATTAAGAAAAATATAGAAAAGGCAAACATTAATTTTGTTTGTGTAAAATAATGTTATTAATTTCTTAATAATAAACGAACAAAAATTTATATTTTTTTTTTTTTTTAATTAAAAAAAACAAAAATTAGGTCTTCACAATTTAAAGCCTTTTTTATTCAAATTTTTTTTCTTAAAATTAAAAAAACAAATATTAAATGCTCATTTCATAAAATAAAAAATCAAATATAATGTCTTCACAAGTTAAAGCTTAGTTATTCATATTTATTTCTTAATATTAAAAAAAAAAACAAATATAAAGGCTCATTTCTTAAAATTAAAAAACAAAAATTATGTCTTCATAATTCAAATCTCACTCATTAATATTCATATCTTAAAATTAGAAGAACAAAAACAATTGCTTCATTAATTGGTTCTTAAAACTAAATAAACATAAAATGTAAGTCTTTTCAATTCACAGATAATTATTTTTAACATTAAAATTAAGTCTTTTCCATTCACATATTTGATTTTTGATGGTAAATATTATTTGCCAACTCAGCTTTGTGGCTAGAACTAACCACTTTTTGAGCGGGTTAGCTTTTTTTTTCAAAATGATCTAGCCACTTCTAGCCATTTCGTTTATTTGCACTTTGGAACACAAATTTCGGTTTGATAATGCTGCGTTTAACCAAATTGACCTTTTTTTTTTTTGCTTATTAATCAAATTTTGTCTTATATCAACAAATATAAATTGTAAAAATGGACCCAAAAAATCTGGCAGCACTGATGCAGTGAAGCATCCGATATATCGATGTTCAATTTTTAACATCGATACATCGGACCATTTTGAAAACCTCGATACTATCGATAGTAACATCGATAGTTTTGCAGCCCTATTGTGCACGCAACCGATATGTCTCCAACCATAGGACATTGGCATTAGAGACTGTTTATTGGGCTGATTTGTGGCCCTTAACTTATAGTTTTCTCCCGGTTGAAACTTTCTTCTGTGCTGCGGTATTTTTTTCCTCCATTGTCGATTTATGATGTCGAAATAAAGATCTAATAAAATCAGCTGTTCATTCAATCCACTCACGACACACTCTGCTATCGATATGTCAACTATCGATAAACCAATTAGGTATTTGTTAAGCGTGACTCAGAGTGCAGAAAATAAATTCAGCCGTATCGGAATATCGGATCTCAGTCTTACGTTGGCTGTTTTCAAGTGGTTTGTGACATGGAAAGCTTTAACTAAATTTTTTAGTAAATACACACCTCTAGCGAGGGGTATATTAATGTTGCACCCGCTAAAACATATGATAGCTCACAGCTTGACCATTGGAGCAGGGATGCTCAACGTGAGCCAGGCCAAAAAGTGAGAGTGTATTAGTGTGCGAAAATAAAGCTCCGTGAATTTGCTTCGACCTAATCCCTTCGAACTGTGGCTAGCGAAAGACGGCTTTTTGCTCCCTTATTCTCAGTTTCGGCATGCGTTCGAGTTGTGTACGTGAGAATAATGAAATGTTCTCGCCCCCTGAAGGGAACCAGAGGTGACCGCTGAATTATTTAGGGTGCATATGTATATGAATATCATCATGACTGTTAGCTCCGACTTTCAAAATTGATCTTCTTCAGTAAAAAGTATTCTTACAGCCGAAATGGGAAATTCCAAAATTTTATCATTTAGACGTGTTGCTCACTCGTAAAACTTGTCAAAATAATTGGTCCCAAGTATTTATTTTCAATAGAATGTGAACAATTTATCCAGTTTTCATTGACTTTTCATAAATGTCATAAATATTAAACAACGATTTGTTAAAAAAAAATATCATAAGCTTAAAATTAGCATAGTCCATTTATCTGTCTTTTTTTCTAATGCTTAAATTACGTGTTTGACTCCTACAAAAATTTTACAATTAATTTAGCCTAAAAGCTAATTAATTAGTTGAACCAAAATAACCGCTCCATATAAAACAAATGTTTGTGGAATTAATTTGAATAGCAAATTTATTTGGTTTAATATCATCGATTTTATTGCAATGATTCGCCAAGTTTTTACGATGGCTCCCACTAATTATACAGATACTTTTTAATGGATGTTTGATGACGACGGGGCAGTAAAAACGAACAAGCCACAGTAGCCAATGGAATGGAATGTGTAGCGTCTAAAAGTGGTTCTCTAGATCTGGCCAAATGTCTGTTGCTAGATTTAAATGTAGAGAATAATAAACATATGTACATAAAGTAGGTTGTTTTTTTTTGTGATGATTTTGTTGCTTAATTGAAGCAATTATCCTTGTAATTAAATTGTAGCTAAAGTGCACAACAAACGATGACAGAGTCAAGAACGATGCCGCATCATTTGGTCAGCTATTGAGGTCTATGTGTGTGGCTTGGCTTAGTAGTAATGTCCATAGTGTCCATGATGATGATGTAGGCCATAATAGCCGCCATAGTAGGGATATCCTGGAAAAGCAGAGTTTAGCTTTTGACTGCAGCCCATTTAACAAACACTCACCCAACTCACCCAGTCCATAGTAACCACCGCTGTAGTGTGGCCAATAGCCACCATAATAGCCACCCAAATAGGGTGACGAGTAATAGCCATAGCCAAAGGACGAAGCCCCCTCCAGATCCTTCTCCTCGGCTTCGACGGCTGCTGCACCCGCCTCCAAATCGGCACTAGGCTCCTGCGGTCGTGGCGCTGCCTGAGCCAACAAGGCGCAGGCTAGCACTAGGCAAACTAAACGCACCTGGACCATCTTCTTCTCGGGGTAATGTAAATGCCACTTGAAGTTTACAACTGACTGACACTGGAGCCGTGCAGCCAGCTTATATAATGGGCCCCAACGATTCTTGCAATGTCGCCATTAAAGCGCAGCGGCAACAAACAATTGTCTAAAATTTTCCCCAAATGGGCAAACACTGCGACTGCGTGTGCTTCTTACCCACCGCCCACTACCTCCCATCAATGAAGCGTTGAAGCAGTGGGCCTGGCGGAGGGGCAGGGTTTTTATTTCTTGCATGACCGATTACTAATTACAATGTTTCTGCCGCTGCCGCTGCCTCTGCCAGTGGGGTCAATGTCGCAATGGACAGGTAAACATCTTGGCATCTATGTTTTGCTTCCATTTGCATGTAAATTCTGTTAATTATTTGTTTAAGTTTAATTTTAATTACATTTGTCAGCTGAGCAGAAAAGTTCAAGCACCCCACCATCGATTTCTCAAGAAAGTGTGCTAAACTTGAAATATATTTCATATCGACATACCCAAACTAACACAACACGCGCTTCACTAATTTAAACTAAATGCCAAAGTGGCTGGACAACATTCTAAAGCCATAAAAAAAGAACTAAAAAGTTCCAAAATTGAATGTGGAAATGAAAATGAGCGCTCAAACTGTAACAAAACCAAAGGCATCTCCATAAAAATCCCAATTTGAAATTCAATTTGATTCTAAGAGGAAACTGGCCATTTACTTCGGACCTTCCTTTCCTTTCTTCCATCCGTCTGACTGCAAATTGTTGACAGTTTGGCACCCAACAGCCGAAATTCTCACTTGTTTGCATGTTGTCCGGGGTCAGGGTTGAAGACAATGCGTTTCGCACGTTTAGACCGAAACAAGCTAAGGTTTCGGCTACCCAGCTAATTGCCTGTTTTGCTTATCTAAATTGCCGCTTTAACCAAGAACTTGTGACTCAGTTGTCGTAATTAGCTGAAAATTAAATGCTTGGCTGGCCAGCTCAAGACGTGGCCGAGGGGCATGTTTTCGTTTTAGATTTTCAGTTAGTGGATGGGTGCGGGAAAGTGTCTAATTTGTTCTTGGTATTCCCATGTTAAAACAAAAGGTAGGTGGCAACAAGGGGGACAGAGTGCAAGTACAGGAATACTTAGCGACTGGAAACTATATTTTGTGGGATATGACAGCAAGTCCAGAGTCTAAGTTACTCAATTCTGGCCTTGCTAACGTATGTAGTTTACATAGGTACAATGTAAGGTTTTGCTCCGATTACACAGTGGAACAAAATTCAACTTTTTTTTTTGCCTGGGACTGGGACCAATAAATTGTGAAACTAGAGGCATTAGGTAGCAACACCTCATACCCAGTTTTTCTGGAGCACGTCAAGTTCGCGTTTAATGGGCACTTTTATACTAGCAACACAAAGTTACAACCTCTGTTGCTGGTTAAAAGAAGATGAAAGCTAAAATTTTGAAAAATTCACCAAAGATGAAAGGAATCACCAGTATTCTAATATAAAATTCCCGCCTCCAATGGACAAGCGGTTAGTACCCCGCCCATAGAGGTCTAACTTAGAAAGTGGAATTAATGGAAAACCACTCGATAGAATTTTTTAAGATTTTAAACATATTGAGACACTGGCCAGTTAAATGTGTCCTTAAGAGATGGTAACATGCATCGAAAAACCGCGATGGTGGGTACCATATTTGACAGCACCCTCCATCGAGGCTATGTAGGCCATTAAAAAGGAGATAAAAATAGACCGAACTGCGTTTTTAGATTTACCATCGGACCCTTAAGTCACGGGCTATGGCTATCTTTGTACAAGCAATTGTCTCAGAACAACATTGACCATATGGGTATCAGGAGCGTCTCCAAAATTATGAAATAAATCCTATGAATAAAATTCGTCATTTCCACTAAGAAAAACAAAAATTTAGTTTCAAAATTTCTTTGGTGGACAAACCGCGATACGCTCAGATGCATTGAACTGATGTATTTAAATGATCCGATCTGTTTTTCTGCTGGTATTGAAGCACTTTACTCATAAGATTAATTCCATAATTTTGGTCAAACTGGTTTCACCAAAATGGTCAATGTTGTTCGAAGGCAATTGCTAGTATATAAATACCTAAGAACTGCAAAGCAAGCCTTTATTGGTAAAACTGAAAACGCGATTCAGTCTATTTTGATCTCTAGTTTATGGACTATATTGCCCCGATGATGGGTGCTGTCAAATGTGGTACCCACCATCGCGGTTTTTCGATGCATGTTACCATCTCTTAAGTACACATTTTATTAGTCCGTATCTCAATATAGTTAAAATCTTATACAATTCTGTCGAGTGGTTTTCCATTAATTCCACTTTCTAAGTTAGACCTCTATGGGCGGGGTACTAACCGCTTGTCCATTGGAGGCGGGAATTTGGTATAACAATGGTGGTGACCCCCTCTAACTTTGGTGAATTTTCTAAAATTTTAGCTCTCATATTTTTTTAACCAGCAACAGAGGTTGTAACTTTGTGTTGCTAGTATAAAAGTGCCCATTAAACGCGAACTTGACGTGCTCCAGAAAAACTGGGTATGAGGTGTTGCTACCTGATGCCTCTAGTTTCACAATTTATTGGTCCCAGTCCCAGGCAATTTTGAGTGTTCCACAGTGTTATATAATCTAAAATTTAATGAGAGATCTTGTTTTCCATATTTTCGAAAGATCAAAGAAGACCAGTAGACATGACTGGTATAACTTCAAGCGAATGCCATTAATATCCTTAAAGTAGAAGGGGTAATTTTCTCCATACGGAAATCTTATTCTGGCTCCCTGAACATTGCAGTGTGTACCAATTAGAATTGGTGGCCGCCTTAGCACACTCATGATCAAAGAAGGGAACATATACATACTTCTCGTTTGGAGCTCGAAGCGTACAGGTAAGCTGTTCATCATGGTCATGCGCCTCGTATCCAATCGATTGGTCCAGAATGCACCATTGCATCTGTCCACACAACTAACCTGCTCCGGAATAAGCATATCCCCTCTTGCAGTGCGCTTTGCATCATGCGCTATTTTCATCCTAGCAGCCAGCCGCCCATCAAGGACATCACCCGCTCTGAGGAAAAGGAATTATAAGTTAGAACTAAGCGAAGAAATGATTACCACCGTGAAAAAAGAAATACGCTCACGAAAAGTCGTAGATCCCTTCATGCGATCGCTTAGGATCTCAGTATCCACCTTATCTGAGTGACTGTACACCGCAACATTCATAGGAACGATCCAGCCGATAAACTGCACTCAGAAAATAAAACCAAGAACTTTGTACTTGAATCAAGTACAAACAGTGTCAAGTACGGTAAGTATAAAATTAATACTTAATATTAAATTGTTTCGGTATACATTTAGAACTATTTTAAAATCTTTTCGATGAGCTCTTAAAATAAGTGAAAAATATTCTTAGTTAAAGTCAAATAACCTCTAAATTTAACCCGAATACATTTTCGTAACCAAACAAATGCTCAGCCTGGAAATTCGAAGAAGAATCACGCTCGCAAACCGGTGCTATTACGGGCTAAGTAGGGAGCTCAAGAGCAGAAACCTCAAGCGAAGAACAAAAATAGTGCTATATAAGTCGCTTATCATCCCAGTCCTGCAATACGGCGCAGAAGCATAGGCAATATCATCAGCGGATGAGGCGGCGATTGGCGTTTTCGAGCGAAAGATTCTTCGCAGGATTTATGGACCTTTGAAAGTTGGCGAGGACTTTCGCATCCGAAGGAATGACGAACTGTATAAGCTCTATGGGGATACTAGTCTGATCAAGCTCATAAAGCAACAGCGGCTGCGCTGGCTCGGACATGTTACCCGTATGGATGATCAAGCTCCAGCAAAAATGGTCTACAAGAGGGATGCGAAAGAACTGGGACAAGGCAAGGTGAGACGACCACCTCTAAGGTGGGACGACCAGGTGCGGAAAGACATTTCTAAGCTTGGCGTGAAAAACTGGTGCCAGCTCGCACGGAGCAGAAGCGACTGGCGGACATTAGTTGCAGCGGCCGAGACCGTCAAACGGTTGTGATGCAAGCATCGGGCCAATAAAGAAGAAGAAGAACAAATGCTCATAGTACAAAATGGTCTTGAGTGAAGCCCATTCAATTCGAAAGCCATTCCCAATTTGTTCTTAAATATTAAATAAAAAAAAAAAGCTAAAATAATCCAAAAGAAATGAATTTGCAAAGGCGATGATGGTTTTGCTGTACATCCGAATTCTACCTTTCCTCCCCAACAAAAGTGTTTGAATAGGAGGAAACTTTAAAAACAGTTTCGATTCAAAACAATTCGCATTTTTCGTAGCACATTTTATGATGCTTCACTCAAAAAAAAGAAGGACGATTCGGTCTAAAAAAAATCACTCTTGATTTTATTCTGTTTCGGTATAGAATTTCGTGAGAACGATTGGCTCTTGAAAATTCTTACTTTGAGTACAAATCGTTTTTAAATTCGAAATTGACCGTTAACAAATTAAAAATGAAAATAAAACTCTTGATTCAAGAAAACTAGTTTAAATTTAAGATCATTTCATTCAAGTTCTCACTTTCACTGCAAGTTGCTCTTAGCTAACATAAGTAAGTCTAGATCATGCTTATTTTGAGCTCTTAAAGTTTTTAAAAAAACTCACTAAACATTTTCAAAATGCTCTTGAAATCAAGAATTTAGGGATTTTTAAAAACGCTTATGAATTAAAATATTACGAACTTAAATGAAGAATTTTCCGGCTTATTGAAGTTTAAAAACAGCAAATTCTTGAAATCTAGAATCTGCCAGTTAGAAGAAGAGAAGGAGAAATTACTGCATATTCTTTGGTACTGCCCAGCACTTAACAGTCCTCACAATGGTTCAGTCAGGAATCCCCGTATTCAGTTAGCGGGCGAGTGAATAGCCTACGGAAAAGGCACTCTTCAGTCAGTCTCTTGGCATTTGGCTTGGGATGACCTCTTGGAGGTAGTCAGTCATTGTCCGATTTCAGAGATGGACGTGTTATACTACGACAAAGCAGCACGTGTTATTTGTTAGTTTCTGGGACGACGAAAATAGCACGTACGCTAGAAGCATTGAAGTAATCTGTGCTTCCTAAGATTTGAGGACTGGAGGCAATAATTTATTCTTTTAAATATATTAAAGCAAATGAAATATTCCGAAATAGCTCAAAGTAGGTCGATTTTCTTAAATTGGTAATTAAGGTCCAAGATATTTTTGGGAACAGCTATTAAATAATTGCTTAGCTAAACTGCTATGTCTAGTAATTACATTTATATAATTTCTCATTAAGTGTTAGGGTCCTGTGAAGGAATAAAGTCAAAGTCAAAAACGCTTAAACGATTTTAGATGCCATGGACTAACGGTTTGAACTAAAACAAAGTTCGCCATTCGAATTGAACTTTTTGTAGAACTTTAGAGATATGCAACCTCTGTGTTAAAAAATTTACGAAAGTTTGGATTTAGTTCAATATGCTGGAGTAAGTTCTTTAACTGGTCTAACATGACTCATAATGATGTTCCGTTGCCATCAGTTAAAAGGCGTTAAAACAAAGAAAGAGTTGAACTGAGTTTTACAACAACATTTGCGCACCTAGAGTATAGGCTGTGCGCACTCCTGATATGATATGAATGCAGATCCAGATTGATTGATATTTTTACCGCTTAACCATTCACACACATTTAACACATTTATATTTGATGTTTTTCTCTCATCTTTATTAATTTCTAATACATTTTTGGAGCACATTTTCTTACATTTACCTACATAACTAGTTTTCACAAATAAATAAACAGTTAAACCATTAACAAGATTCATCAGTTCGACTACTCCAAGTCCAGTGCCGATACAGTCTCATTACCCTTGGGCATATCGGGAAAACGATAAAATAGTTCTGCCGAGGGTTTTGTTTCAGCATCCAGACGTGTCTCGTAAATGAGACCGGCCTTGTTAATCAGATACCAGCTGGGTGTGGGAGTGTACAACTCCAGTTCGTCCCGATTTAGAGTGGTGAGCGGCTTGACAGTGGGCAGTTTTTTGCTGAGCTCATCCATTTCCTTCAAATAAACATCGAGTGTACGATAATCCGTATTATTTTCCACTTGGCTGGGTGTGATGAACTTGGGTCCCAGCTGAAGATCATGCTCCTGCCACAAATTACGTATATTTGTCATGACATCCGCATAGAGCACAGAGTCATCGCTGCGGGGTGAGGCAAGGTGAGTGGCGGCTGATCCCCTGCGGTTATTATTTGGTGATTTGCGTGAATTTAACAGGCGACTGGCCAGCGGAATTGCGGAAGTAGTTGACGTTGTTGTTGTAGTTGTTGTTGCTTTGGTTGGCTTGACTGTGGTACTTGTAGTTGTTGTCGTTGCCTCATGACGGAAGTGGCGCCGCCTCTCCACTGTTTTTGGCTGCCTGAACAGCCGTTGGCGACGACGTCGTCGACTCTCGCTGAGCTGCACCTTCTCTGTTTTCGTTTCGACTGATGCCGCCACTTCATTTGGTTCCATTTCATCTGGCAGATACACCGTGGCATTCTTGAGAAGTTCACCTATGTGTGCCACCAGCTTAAGGCCCTGCTGTACATCATAGTTTGGGGTTTCCTTTGCCTCCCGTTTAACCCTTTTGCTACGCTTGTGATCCTTTACTTGGCTGAGAGCAGCTCTCAAGCGCTGTTGCTGTCCGCGCTGATATAGCTGCTGTTCCAGTGACTTTTGCGCTATCAGCGTATGCTGCTGACGGTGTATATGACGTTGTCGCACCAAAGGCAACTTGGGACGTTGTCTTTTCAAAAGATGTTCGGTCTTACGCACCGAGGCCAGAATCTCCATGGGCAGCTGTAAATTGTTGGTGTGATGGGGCTGAATTTGCGTCTCTTGGGTCAGGAGATCACCCGTGGGCGGCAGCTTGGGACGTGGCTGAGGTCTTAATTTGCGTGGCTGTTCCCATACCACAGCCGCTGGAGGTGGTTGCTGCCTTTGTCTAAGTTTTTTCAGCTGTTGGAAATGCTGTGGCGGCTCTATAATACGTATGACATCGCCAGCATCGTCATCCACATATCCGGGACGTATGTCCTGCAGATGGGAAGGCACCCTTTTGGCAGGCTGCTTAATCTCGGGCCTAGAAACGCGATAGACAGGCTTGGGTGGAGCGGTGCTGCTAGGCGTCTCCTCCACTTTGATACCCCGACTGTGCTGCTGCACCACAAACAGCATTAAACTGAAGGCTAACCACTTCATGGCCTTGCTTACTTTTACTCTCACTCTCAAGGCCAATTTTCACTTTCCCGCTTAGCCGAACGAACGCGACAATGGCTGCTCTACAACTGTGCAGAAATTGTGCTATCATTGCACCTTTATAAAATTTTTCTTTGTGTTTTTCCAATTTTCCAGTTTGATAGTCTTTGGCGGGCCTTTCTTTTGCAGTCGTCATCGTTCGGCTGTAATGAAAGCGAAACAGGCAAATGCCACCCGAATGACACTGCAACAATCGCAGCGTTCAATGTGTTATAACTGGTCAAAGTCTCGGGCTACACAAACCCACTTTGCATGTGCCAGCCAACTCGAGTTTGGCACATTTCAACCAGGTTTCGGTGCAACTTTCTGAGACGCCCCGAAACTAGTTTGAGATTAATTTCCAAGAGTGTGCGGCATCTCATTAGTGGGCTTTGAGTCCGTGACCCTCAGCTTGAACTTTGCCAAAACCATAAATAAATAAATGTGCCAACTAGGCGAAAGTCAGACTTGATAAATTTAGCAGCTTAACTATTAATTCAATCATTTCCATTCACACATATCATTTACATCCCATAAATGTTTGTCAAGCGCTGACACAGCGAGCGATCGTAATGACTATGAGTATTTTTTGTGTGCGCCTAAAAGATGCCAATTTATTTTGAACAGATCAGTGAGCGAAACACATGGAATGGAACATAAGCAAAACAAATGATCAATAAGAGTAATTTTATCAAGGCACAAATTTAGTGCACTTGCTATGGACCACTGTCTATCGTAGACTTTGATAGAGGCCGTAAAGCTGAAATAATTTATTAAAATTGGCTTAGTCGTAATTAAACCTTAGAACTCAGACATACCAAATCCCTTTCTCTGGGTGTTAACTCCCTATATAAAAGGGATGTCAGAAAGCTTTCATAAAATTCTGACACGCCTCTATGCTCGGTCAAACTCAGACAAATCTAAATTTTCATTCTCATCCGAGCACCGTTAGACAAACAGCTCTGCAATTCGTCAGCAGAAAAGTAGTTTGTAATTATCGACACCGACTGATTGGCATGACAAAAGTTCGACAAAAATCATCGATTGGCATATTTGTAAACCAAAGGTAAGATTTTGCCCTGCTCCTGACTTCTACATTACATTTATACTCCAAAACTCCATAATTATTTGTAAAAACAATTAAACTGATGTCGGATTTTGCTAAAAGCCTGCCTTTGGGATGCCCAAGCGGTCATAGCAGTTCTGTCATGAGGTACCTTCTGCCAACACACTAAGGACAGGCGCAGACCGCTGAAGATTGAATTGGCATTCATGAAATAGCTGTACTGTCAACCAGCCTCCTTTGTGGTGTTGTGCGTGTCTTCTTTAAGACCAGTTATGGACAAAATCATAACCTAATGACCTAGAGCCTGCTTAAACAAGTTCAACGATATACTATACTATGTTCACACGAGCAAGCAAATCAGCGCAGTGTGACCGTTTCACATTTGGTGGTATTTTGATGACTGCACCGTATGCTAGCCCACCCATCGGAATTAGTTGTCAATTTCCCCAGCGGATGATTTAATTTGTCGGAGTACTAAGCTTAAGGTATAATTAGGTAAGTTCACTTTGATATTTTCGAACAGGTAAAATTCAAGTTTGTAAAATCGGCTTTTTATTGATATTAACAAATAGAATATTCAGCCTCAGATCATATAATTTTTTTTCTGAGTAGGTAATTTACTGCATTTGCTTTGCTCATGTTGAAAGTTAGCCATCTTGATGGATTTTGTTGCCATCTATTTTATACTCATTGATTTCAAAATCATCTACAAATGATGTATTTTTATGAATGAGCGCATATGGTCACACTGGAAAATATTTGATATCGAAAAACGACTGTTGCTAAACACAGTTAAGTCTGAATTGTTAACAAAGCTGTTTGACACGACCTGATCACTCAGATGAATTTTCGTCATCTGATCAACTCAGTTTAGCTGAGCCAGTTGCAGAGCCAGGAGACAGATGCGCATACTAATTCCCCTAGTTCATTGCTTAAGCTTTGTTCACACAGGCCAAATTTTGTTAAAGTAGGCAAGATTAAAAGATATTACAGGACTTAAAACTAAAACTATAGTTTCATCTGCAAATAATTTGATCGAATGTGGCCCAATCTGTGGAAGAGATCCAATTTGTCCTGTATAGCAAAACTTTCATCAATATTTGTTCCAATTGTTTGCCTGTGTGAACTTTGCTCGGCACCTATTGCTTAACCTCTCCTTTTGTAGTAACAAGTCTCTCCGAAAGAAAAACGTTATCCTCCTCTATTAATTTCCTGCTTTTGTTTTTTTTAAATTTGGCGCGCAATGAGTACAACAATACACAACAGAGTGCATAGGAGCTGCCAACCTACCATTAGAGCCTTGTGCGGTAAGGCCGCGACGCAAATGCCAAAATTCAAAGTCAGTCTACATGAGACAACAAAATGGATAAAAAACCCGGCGCGTGGCACGACGGACGCAACTTGACCTATACTAAGCAATTCGTAGGTTGTGATTAATGTTTTTTAAGAAAACATTATATTTTCTTAATGAATAAACCGATACCAAAGATAAACTCATTTTTCTAAAGCTATTTTTATTCCCAAACGAAAAACTAGCTTTTTCGAGATCTCTCAACCAAAAAAATTTGTGTACTGAATTTTTACTTAGCCAAGGGGTTTACATTTGAAATGACTGCCAAATGGTCGGGATCGAAAATGCTGTAAGCTAGTGATTTCTTTGAGATTCACAACTTTAACATTCACGTTTCAAACAAAATTGAAGTGTGTAAAATGCTGAAAACAGATTGTTCCTTATCTCAAAAAAATCCTTCACACAGTTTTAAATAAATTATATATTTATTACTAAAACTTTTGCGACTACATCCCAAAAGCACAGGACTCCCTTCGACGGAGCCACTCATTTTGCTACACACTACAAAATAAATAAATAAATAGTTTTAGGTTGTTAAATATTGAAGCAAGTTAAGATTAGGCAATGGAGTGTGAGAACTAGTTAAGCTACAAAAGAACACAGGATAATAAGACTACAAAACTTAAAGCTCGGAAACAGTTTGTCCAACTCGGTTAATGCGTTAGGAGAAAGTGGGGAGAATCATGCGACTTAATAATTACGGCTCCACAACCATGGGTTGCCAAGCATTGTCATTGGCATAACCTGGTCGACCACCACCAGCACCAAAGCCCATTCTTCGCTCATGCGGAGTGGGGATGGGATGTTGAATGAAGCCAGTGCCTGGTGCCACACCCATGCCAACAGACGGATAGACGCGTTGTTCTACCCGGCGGGACTCCTCGGCATCGTAGTCTTGCTGGGATGGTGAAGGTGCAGCTGCCTCCGCCCGCCTATTCTTTTCGAAGAAGTCAATTATGGGATGGTAGTTGTAGTTGACGCGCTTGGTGCTATTGTGAGAGCCAACGCTGTAGATGGAGTTCACATGGTAGGCGGGCGGTGGCTGTGGAAGAGCCGTCGATTGGGGCTCCCGCTGCTGCTGCTGCTGCTGGACCCGCTCGGTCGATAGAGGCGTCGCTGCGCTGACAGGGATCGACTGGGTGGGTACGACTGCGACTGTGGGTGTCGTCGAGAGGGGCGCATAGAAACGGGGTCGCGACTTGGTGCCTGCTTGGTTCCGCTGGACGTGACCGAGGGCAGGGTAAGATGTCGCAACTGTTGCGGATGGTATAGCTGTTTGATGGGCATGGGCGGCACTGGCACCGGCACCGGCTGCTGCAGCTGCAGCTGTTCCTGCTCGGGCTGGTAGACTGGTGCTTGTGGCCTGAGGTAGGCGTAGGCGGGCTGCTCCTCCCGCTGATGTGGCAGATGCTGCGATGGCTGTGTGGGTGGAGGTATAAATACGCTTGCGTGTGAGGGGCATACGTGGCATTTCCCCAGCCAGTGTTGGGCCAGCAAATACGTTTACCTCTTGATGGTCGTTGTGCGTCTCGCTGGGGGCCAGATCCAAATCCACGCGTGCCTCATTGTGCTGCTGCTGCGGCCGCCGGCGGCTGAGCGGGTTGTAATACTTTTTCGAGCTGGTACTAGAGCTGATCTTGTGGCTATTGTAGCTGCCCAGGGCATACTGCTGCTCGTCATCATCATCATGGGGTGGACTTAGAAAGGGACGCACACTTGAGGGTGCGGGCAGCTTGGAGCGCACCTTTTTGCTGCTTGAGTACAGCTCATTGGTGTCGCGACTATTAAAGGCGGGATAACGTAAGCCCAGACCTAGCTCATCCTCCTCGCTGCTCTCCTCATTATAGTCCAAATCTTCTTCGTTTATTGTGCTGTAGCCATTATTATTGCCGTTGTCTGGTTTATAGCTGGGCGTATAGTCTTTGGCTTGGATAGAGGAGAGCGGTGGAAATTGCTGGCGATAGCCATCCACCTGACAGGAGCAACAAGTGGGCACCTTGAATATATCCACATGTAGGCCCCTGACTTTGTCCCAACTTAGAAGACGATGATAGTTGTATACTTGAGAGCAATGCGAGCGATATGTCTGAGCCAGATAGGAACAACTCTCGCCGGGATTACTGAAAGAGAGAAAATGGAAAATCAGTAAATTGTTTTTACTACTTTTAAAAGAAAATTGATCCACCCAATTCGACGTCTTCGTCACGCGACACCACCTTTGAAAATGGTATCAGGATCATCAAACTTAAACACAAGCTAACCGACTACTTGAAGTCTCTCTGCACTTAAGAAGAAGAGGTGGAGTTTGTTTTACGCTTTACTATTTCTGCCCCCAATTAGCCAATGGCTTTTATCTCCTTGGAAGGCACCCGGTTGGAACTAAGAAGTGAGGCACCACAAAAGACCTCAACGAGAGGCACCACGAAAGTCCACAACGGGAGGCAGCCTCAACTACGTAAAACGAACTTGCTTATCGCACTCGAGCAACGACCCTAACCGAGGTTACCATTGAAGCAATTCGGTGCACATGCTTGGTACAACTTTCTTTAAGAGACTTCTTTTTAGTAGCATAGCGACATAGCGGGTACATTCAATAACGACCAACCTAACGCCATCACCTCTGCCTCGAAATATGTGGAAGCAGATGTGCCGCTAGTAAGATTCATCGGAATGCTTCTCAAATGCTTTGTCTTCCTGATCTTGTTCCTCCCAAAACCCACGGAGTAAGCCTTGTATTTAGTGACAATGCCAAATACTTGGTTATCATTTTAAATAAGAAACTACTCTGGAACGACAACATAAATGAACGAATGAAAACGAAACCTTCCCTCTATTCGCTGTTTAAAACGGCATTGGCCGCGAATGAGGCCTTCCCCCATCCATTGTACATTGGTTTTGCACAGCCGTATACTATGCCCCATACTATTCTACCCATTAAATACAGATTAATGTAAACCACTGTAGTGTGTACCAAGCAGTGGTGGTAGCCATCCAGGAAGCTACCACTTGCCTTAGCATAGTCAAGGTCAAAGAGCGAAACGTAGTTTTATATATTTGGATAGTCAAGGCGCCCTTAAAGCACTTGACTTACATACCAACAATACTAACACACTTACGGCATGTCGCTTATCTCTAAATTAGATCGCACGGCATTTCAGTATACACCTTATTTGGGTGCCTGGACATCACTACATAGAAGGATTCGACAAAGTGAACAGAATGGGTACCACCATCGAGCTCCTTTCAGAGAAGAGCTCGATAGGGATGCCTATGGCAACATATAAGCTTCACACAAAAACTGAAATACTTCGTCTTGCTACAGAGAAGTCTTGTGCAGTAGCGAGGCTTTCGAGGCCAACATTCGACGTCCAAACACACTTTTACGTTACTGAAGAGACGACTTATAACTTCTGGTGGGGACCCACAACGGTCACTGTGTTATTGGCAGACACGCAGCAGGCCTGGGTGTCACTTGATATGACTTCTGCGGAAGTTGCGGATACGATGAAGAGTAGAAATCGGTACAACACCTTCATTGCCAGTGCCTCGCCTTCAGTAAAAGGATTCTTAGGACACTTGGTCAACCTCTGCTACTCAACCTCTCAGAGACATCAGAGCTAGAGCTTCCAGCTCTACTCAAACTTATTCTGTCCACACGATGGTTCAGTAACGAGGTATTTAAAAGGGTTACAACTAATAAATATGGTTTCGAAGTGGGCCCAAAGTGACCTAAGTGGGAGAGCGACTTGTCGCTCTCAGCCATCATAGCCTAACCTAACCTAACTCTTAGTTTTTCATAAAGCCCTGATCATAGGGTAAATATGAAAGAGCCGAATCCGGAAGCGGCATCACATGTCATGTCTATGAGTAACAAAAATATTCGGTTGGTTACAAGGATAGAATAATTATGCTTGCTGCTACCTTTCCTCTCTCATAAGAAACTCAGGCAAATAAGTAAGCCAAACTTATTATTATTAAGAACAAATGAAACACCATTTACACCACAGAACAACGTGTCATAATCACCGAACCTTAATCAAACGTTGTCCTGGGAACAAGGCTTCACTCTATAGGCGATACCGAAAATCCCCGCCCAAAGGCATTCTGACAAAGTTGGCACAGCTTTGCTCGGAAAATTCTGCCCCACTAAATAGCTACCTGGCAAGAATCAACCAAGCAAAAGCTGATGAGTACCCAAATATGGACTCCTCATCATTTTAATTGCCAACTGTTTCCACACACCTCACATCACCTCAGCAGATAGGACTGGTCTTGGGAAACTCGAATCCGAATTCTTATTCTCTGTTATCTCCATTTCCGTTTCTTCCACAAAATATGCGTTACTTCAGCTTTATCCACAACCGTCGTCACATCAACAACAGTACCAAAAAGTTTTTCCTCAGGCACATCACTACCAGGATATTGATAGAAACGGGATGACAGACAGTCTAGCCAAGACCGGAGTCGTACTACAGACTCAAGTCAACAAGATGATGGAGATAGCTAAAAATAAGGTAAAAACCAAGTGGAAAAACAAAACCGGCAGCAAAACCTGCAACAAAAGAAACAATAATCTTATGCTCTATTTGGCACAGCTTCAAGAAAAGACTATTAATAAGCATATTTAGCGGTCACTGAGAGGTGTTACAGAAACTCTATAGGCTGAACAACAGATCCCACCAAAAATATTTTAAATTGAAAGCGATCTCCAAAAATAATCTCCTGGGCAAAGAATTATATCAGAATTTTATGGATCCAAAGACTCACCTGCACTTTTCCAGGCGCAGGGTTTGTGTATGCTGTCCCGTATTAACAATATATTTCCATTCTCCCGAAGCAGACTTGGCCTTTTGGGGACGAGCATAGCGCACCACACTCTGACACATGCCTCCTGCACTACCCTCGTCTTCGCGGCTGTGAAAACAAATTAAAAATCACATTAGTTTTCTCCAGAATTCTTCTTTAACTCAACTCACCGCTTCTTATTTACCACATAGTCATCAAATTCATCGCCAAATTCCAAATTGTTGTTGGGTCTGTCATAGAACTCTGCCAGCAGAGCAGACATAGCATTCTTATGCCTACGTATACTGCCCATAATCTGTTCACTGTTATGAGTGGAAATTTTTGAAAGAGTTTAACCAAATGTGGGAGGATCTAAAGGATAACCACCAATCACCACTAAGTGTAAGTGCCATGGAGAGAGAGAGTGAGCGGGTGAACAAAATAAATTACATTTTATTTAAGCTAAAATTTGCACTAAACTAAACTATCATACTTGAGGACCGCCAAACCGGGGGGTAAACCAACAACCAAACTATGTGGATCTTACAGCGGATAGTCGTCGGTGCGTATGCACATGCTACTGGTGAAGCGTTCACATTTCTTATAAGGCGGCGTCACCACGGGATTATGTGAACTGGCTGACGTTTTGGGTCTGCCGCGTACGTGAAGCTGACTCTGAACACGCTTGCGCTTGATGGGACGCTTGCTCATGCGATAGCGTGGACCTGCTATCAGCTCCTCGGGGCTGGGTAAGGGTTCTTCTTCCAGGCTTTGGCTGCTACTGTTGTTCTTTATATGATCCAAGCGCTCTTCCGCGGTACCATTAAGGCCCGCCAAGGCCAAGTTTTCAATTTCCGCATAGGACTCTGTGGTGGTTAGTTCACTGGGCTGTTGAAAGGCGGTGGTATTCAGCTTAATGGTACGTCCTGCCGCACCACCGATTAGCTGTTGCTCATTCACCGAAGCGGGTATGGAGCGGGTGAGCTTGTGCACAAACTCATTTGCCGAACGACGTACTCTGGACTGGGTGGTATTAGCTTCCATATCGGACTGCAAGGCCTCGTTAATCATTTGGGCATCCAAAACCTCAGACTGCATTTCCTCAAAAAAGTCCTCAATGGACTCTTCGGGCTTAGAACTCAGGTTTATGGTGCCCACTTGATCATCCTGTTGAGTTTCCTCTACGGTCAAGTCATCTCGTCGACGCTGTGGAGGCTTCTTGAGCAGAGCAGCTGCAGCCAAGTCAGTCCCCAGTTGATATACTTGCGTGCAGAGTTCTTGACCAGATTAGCCAGGTCATAAACAATGGGTAACAAAAGCTTTTTGTCATCCCCAAACATCATGCGCACCTGTAAAATAAAGAGCAGTAGCGAGACGCATCAAATAACGAAGTCCAACTACTCACCTGCTCCAGTCTCAGCTCATGTCCTTGCTTGGCATTCATTTGTGCCGATATCAAAGCCGACAAAGCCAAACGCTGCTGTGAGGAAAGCACCCTCAATATGGGCACCACTTCTGCAAACTTTTGACGCAGTCCCTCATCTGTCAAAGCCTTGGACAAGGCACTACGCAACACCTTTTCGCGCCAGTCAAATGGAGGCAGTTGCTTCTCCGGCTCTGGTTCATCCAAATCCACACTAAAATCCAGCATATTATCTTCCAGCTTCTTATCCGCCTGTTGTTGTGCCTGCTGTTCCTCTATATCCTCCAGCTGCCAGTCGTCTGTCATGATATCTTTATCTTTGCTGTCCACAAAATCAAAATCCATTAGCTCATCCTGACTGCTGCTGGCTCCGACCAATATTACACCAAACAACAAAGCCCCATAGAGACAGCCAAAGGCCCGTTCAGCTTTCATTTTGGAACTGAAACAAACCGAAAGTTAATGGGAAACTGGGCGGTCAAAATTAATTTCCAAAAAAAACCAAAACAAACAATGAGACAAATTATCGTGGACAACATAATTTATTTATGCCTCACACGCTTTCGAATGAGCATTCTAAGCGAAACACTCGCGGAAATACGTGGAAAGTAAAAGCCATTAACATCAGCATAAACCATTGTAATAGAGCCATAAATGTTAGAGAGCACCCAGCACCGGAATCATCACCGGACCTGGCCTGACAGTGGCTATTACAGCAGCTTTAGGTAATAACACCGCCTAGCTGGCTGCCATCATCTTCAACGTCATCGTCGTCATCGTCGTCGCTGTCGTCGCCTGCCCAACTAGGCGTGAAGCACCACAGCAACTTGCAGCCGTTTATTACTGTTGTCTTGCTGTCTTGTGATTTGATTGGCGCCTTTGGCAACAGTGGCTTATGGGTGGGCCAGCCAGATTGCAGCCATAAAGCAGACGATCCATGTAAATTGGGATTTAATGGCCAACGATTTTACTAAATTGAATCCTATCATTTAAGGCAATATCCTAGTTAAACATCATAAACAAAACGCCTCTGAAGTCTACATAAGACAAGAGAAGAAGCATAGTCGGTACTCTGGCTCTCATCAACTCAAACCTCCAACATTTTTACCAAAATTTAACAGAATTATTTATGAATCATTCGGAAGCAATAAAAGCTCTTCAATTACTGATTTATAGCCTAGCTCTACTGACACATATCTGTTTGTACATATGCCCGAATAAATTTCCAAGTTTTGACCCAAACATCACGTGCATTTTTTCGTGGAATTTTTAATATTTTTGCAATTTCGATATTTTGATGACTCAATCAGAATACGCTCATAATTATAAATCTTAACTTATTTACACAAAATCAAGACGTTAAAAAGAGTCAGCTAATGTTGCCTTTCACTGTTCGGCTTAGAATATAGATTTCCATTGAAATTACCAAATTTGAATTATTAACGTATCAGTGGAATTAGGCTATATTATTCGAAGAGAGGGGACTTCAGTTTCACTGAAAATGGCCACCCCCTTAATTATGTAGTTTTTCTCACAGTAAGATATAATGAGACAAGCATACGAAAGCTGCATTAACAAAGCGCCCTCTAGTGAACTTTAAATCAAAACCAGGGTTCGTAAATAACACACGATGTACAAACCATCGTGAACTTACTCATGTTCAAAACTTTGTTTTAAAAACATTGATAAAAAACACAGGCGTTTTGAACTATGAACTTTAAAACAAAGTTGTTTCTAATACTAACATTTTCAACAACTAAAAACATGTTTATTAAAGACTGAGCTGAAGTTATCGCGTAGGGAAAATTAAACAACACCATATTTGAATAAACATAATATACTTAAAAGGCATTTATTTTTTGGGTGGTTGCATTTAACTAGTGTTAGTTCTCTTTGGCCGTTTTAAAGAATTTAATGCAGGGTTTGTCAGGAAGAGCGACTGTCAAACAAATTTGAAATTTCT
This sequence comes from Lordiphosa clarofinis, assembly GCA_018904275.1. Lineage (NCBI taxonomy): Eukaryota > Metazoa > Arthropoda > Insecta > Diptera > Drosophilidae > Lordiphosa > Lordiphosa clarofinis. The sequence continues at coordinate 1,738,960 of JAEIGQ010000026.1, forward strand.
GCAGTCATCTCATTTTCAGTCTTGAATCCCAATTTTCTAAGAATTTACCGCTTCAATGGAAATCCTTGATCAACTAACCAACCAAAATGATGCCATACGACATTTCCACCCCTGTAGAATCGATATAAAGCTGATTACTATTGAGATATCTTAAAGGTAAACGAACATTCTACCTAAGCAAAGGCGTAGGATATGAAATATTTCGAACTACAGAAATAACGACCAGTCTTTTTCTTTGTCAAAATTTGAAGAATGGTAGCTAAAAGACTGAAAGAAGCTCTAATCAAGCCAAATATTTATTTAATGTAAATTTGTAAGGAAGTTCAATATGTAGTTTCAGTTTTCAAAATGTTATTGCTTTCGTGTGTCGAAATGTTAAATTTCGAACGGATAAAAGAAGGCAAAAATTTGTGGCTCTACCTCTTATAGTCTATGAAAATTTTAGGAGGGAAGAATATCTACTGCGTTTGTATTGATTTAGTATTGGAGGCATTTTCGTAAAATCTGAAACAAACGTCAATGTGGGTACATCTCTGAGATTTCCATAATTAACCTTCCGAACCAGACCTCCTTTCCTTGGACAAAAGCTCGGTTCAAAGAATAACTTTAGCCAGCTTTTTCATAATTTTAATACTTCTGAATCAGAGCGTTTTCATTTCAAATTCATATCCAAACTCGCCATCGAAAAGAAAATAAAGTCAAGTAGATAAATCAAAACAACTCCGTTAATTTATATGAATTGAAGGTGATGCTAGCTTTCAATTTTTAAGTCTGTATTCAGAATAATGAGATATGCGGGCTAAAATCTATTCCAAACGAAGTCAGAAGTCGGTCAAGCCCGGATTTTCTCAATCTAATAGAAGAATTAATTTGAGTTCGGAATTTCAAACCCGGAATTTTTGACTTGATCCAGACTTTAGCTAGCATGGGATTGATTCTATTTTGTTTTTCGAGCTCAAGGTATCGAACCTAAAGGGTTTGTTCGGAAATAACAAAACGGAGTAAATTTAAAAAAAAGTATTAAGAGAATCGTTATAGTTCTTCAAAAACTAAAGCGTAGCGAGGAAACAAAAACGAGAAAGGCAAGGCTAACTTCGTCCGTGCCGAAGTTTTTACACACTTGAAAACGCTTGTCTAAACGGTTAGCGACTTCGACCAAACTTCGCAGATCATCTTAAAAACATTTAATATTACCCATGACCGTGATTGAGAGCGGTAATATTGAGGAAAAACCAGTTTTTCTCATTAAAACCCATTTTTCGACCGATCATTTGTATGGCAGCTACAAGAAGTAGTCATCCGATCCGGTCGGTTCCGACATATTAGCAGCGTGCAGACAAAAGAAGACTCTGTGCAAAATTTCAGCTCGCTAGCTTCAAAACTGAGGGACAAGTTCGCGTAGAAACAGACAGACGGACAGACGGACGGACAAAGCTTAATCGACTCAGCTCGTCATGCTGATCAAGAATATATATACTTTATGTGGTCGGAGATGATTCCTTCTATGCGTTGCAAACTTCTGGGCAAAATTATAATACACTTTTCAAGTGTATAAAAAGTCCGGGGGCCACATCTGAGCTGTAGGGCGGCTGCGGAAGCGTTGGGATGCCACTTCCACTCGCCACACTTTCAGGTCGTCAGTGAGCTCTTTGTTTAAAAGCTTCGTTACAATGTCATGAACCACAGACTTTGGTAAATTTAACTTCTGGGCAAGTCGTCGGACTGAGTTCAAAACACGACACGAGTCACATTGTCGGTGATTGTCGAAGTCGAAGGTCTTCCAGCACGGTCTTCATGTCGCGCGAAAATGTCTGTCCTTAGTCTACAGGTGCTCGAAAACAACTTACCAGCCGCTCGTTCTTTAGCTAGGAAAGCCCTGTACCGAGTCCAGTCGGTGCGAGCACGCTCCGAAGTACATTTGCGACGGAAGATAATCAGTCCGAAAACTTTCCCAACAAACCCTCTATTCTTCTTTTAAAGCATTAATATTCTGCTTCTGACTTCGAGTCGGAACGGTTGTGGAAAATAATTTTAGTTTCTGACGGTTTCGGAAAATCAGTAATTTTAAATTACTAGCCGACAGAAAACTATCGCTTTGAATTCAGGGCTCATTTTGGCGTTGCGTGTGCTTAGCCACGCAAGAGCGCGCTCATTAGCACTCTTTTCTTGTTGCAAAAGAGAGCAGTATAAGCTCACGACGTGTCGCTACCGCAGAGGCCTGGTGTATACACAGTAGATAGGAGCGTGCCGGACTTTGACTTATATTCAACAACCAATTAATTCCATCACTTAAATCTTATCGTTAGTCTAAGGTAAATGAACTTTATGCACGATTTGGGAACTTCCTTATTCATGCCCTTGGTTTGAACTTGGCTGCATTCATTTTCTCTCTTAATCTTTGCTATGTAAATGTGTCCCCACAATGATCCGCAAGCAAATGAAAGTGCATTATTGCCATGGAAGCTGACAAATCGAAATGCTAACTACACCCAGGCAGCAGCTCCTTAAGGCCAAGCCAGAGGCACAGACAACAAACGCTGGAAAGGCGGAGATGGAGATGCTGCTGACCTTTTGCACAGTTGAAAAGTGAAAACTTACCCACTGTCTGTATCTAGTGGCTGGGGGTTGACAGTTAAGCAAAAAGGCAGACAAATAAACAATTGCCGAAAACAGCGCTGCCACACGTTGATATTAAAAATAATAATGTAAACAAGTAGGAAAGTCGGTCAAGCTCGAATAGTGGATGCGGTGTAATTGGTAAAGATTATAAATCTTATAAATTACTTTACCATGTGCTGAACTAATCGCTTCCGATGCAAATAGTAGGGACGACTGAGACATAGAATATACACACTCGAAAACCAACTTCAACTCTTTCTTGTGCTTGAATTTCCTTCTGTGCTTATAGCAGGGGTCGTCAAAAAACACAATCACATTTGAGTATCTACTAACACGAAGTTGATTTTGCTCGGCGGCATTGTTGGCGAAGTCTACGTCGCTGCCACTCAGCAATTTTGTAAGCGACGCGCCGAAGTCTGGCTTTTATGATGGAAATTGCTTCCTTTGCACAAACCTATTATACCCTTTTGTGTCTCTGCTACAGGGTACATAAATAAAAAAAACGCAAGGCCAGTCAAGCTAACAATAAAAGAAAATAATGGCGCATCTTCGGCATGCTTCGGTCTAGCTGCAGTGGGCTGAGATTTGTGATCATCGTTTGTTTGGTTTTGGTTTTGTCCAGACCCAGGACTGGCAACTAATTGAATGAAATGATGCACCAAGTTTGTGGCAAGATCGTGAGGATGTTGCCGCTAGTGTGGCTTTAATTTATTTCGCACACCTGCGCTTCAAACGATCGAGTGAAAGAGCTTAAGCGCTTCTTGTTTTTTTTTTCTATTTTTTTGTGTGGCCTTTTGCATACGCGAACGAGTGGGAAAGTGCTTTGGCATCATAAATCAAATTAAGCCAATAAGGCACCGCGATTCCCACATGCGGTTTGCCATTCCCAGGGCTAGTTAAACACACAGGCTTACAAAATGCAATTGCCATTGCAGCTGCAGCATGCAATTTCACCTGCGCATTCTTGGGCAACTTTAATTAGCTTTTTTTTGTGCATAATTTGCGTGCGTTGCTCAGATGTCGAAACGGGGCCAGTCGAAATGCAGCAAAACAAATTAAAGCGCAGCAATAAGAGAAACAGCAAGAAAGTCGCCACGAGAATCCTATAAGCACACACACAGCAAGTAGGTGCTAACCGACTAACCCAGTAAACGAACCCGCAGAACGACTAGACCGAGTCGGAGATTGGTCACTTGGCTGTCAAGACAATTCAAAATCATTTAATGACCAATCGAACTCGTTGATTCTGACAGCAAACATTTTGCCGGGCCCTAAACGAAAAAATAAGACTGATAAACAATCGGGCAACACACACATGCACACACTTTAAAGAGCTGCTGACACAATTTCCTCAGGCGTAAAGAATAAAATACAAAAACAAAAAAGAAGAATTCAAATTTCTGTGCGTCGTTCATTTAGAAAGTTGTTTCCATTTCACATATTTGGCTAAACCTTATTTAAAATTCCATTTTCGATTTTATGATCAAATTATTAAGCTTAAGAAATCACCTCTGCTTCTTTTGCTTCGGCTTATTTTCTGTTCGGCCGCACCAGAACTCTTTTCCACACACTTATTTTCACTTTTTACGTGCTGGGTGGCTCTTTTTCTTCAAATTTTCACAGTTTTCACACGCGCCTTAATTATCGCGATTTTCTACTTTGCCACACTTCTTGGCGAGAGGAGAGACTTAGCTCCAGCTGTGCTTTTTGCCTTCACCTTCACGCTTTTGTACGTCTGAACGCTTTCAACACTCACCGCAGACTGATTTGCTGCTCCGGCTGAGAGTAATGCTGCTGCCAGTGCTGCCGCTGTGGCTGCTGCTGCTGCTTCGGCTAGCATCTGCTGCTGCTGGCTGCGCAGACATTCTGGGCCTGCAATTTGGCTTGGCAGCGACGTGTTTGCATCAAATTGGCTTTCGGTTAATTGTTTCTTCTTTCATAGTTCAACGAACCGTTAGTTGACTTAGATTTTCTAAATTCGATCCGATTCGATTTGTGTAATCCGGAAGTTCCAACACAAATTCCACTGTCAAGTTCGTGTCTTAAGTCTTTTGTTTTTGTGCGGTAGCAAAAGTTTTTCGAAAAACGGAAGCATGCTAAATTTCATGCCAAATTTGCTGGCTTTAGGCCTCATTAGCCATGGCTGATTCGCGGTGGTGCCAACAAGTTGATGATTTTATTTAGCATTTCTGCCCAGGGGTCAAGCTTAGGCACCGCCACAACACATAAATTCATTTTCACAATATCTTTGAGGTAAGCAGCAGCAGCACTTTCGTTTTCCCAAATGGCCCTCGGTGGCAGCATTGACTGCGTTGTTAGCGCCTCCGCCTCTACTCCAATGTTGGCACAGTGGTGTGGAATAAGAGATTTTGTGTTAAATACAAGAGATTAAGGTTGAAAGCAATTAAAGAACTTTAAGCATGCTCCAGGTCAATAAGTTATGTAATAATTTACGCCAGTGTTAACTTAAGGGAAGGGAATTTCAACCACTAATACAGAAGGGCCAAGGCACAGAAGGGACTTGGCGTTGGCCGTTGATGCCTTTGGACTTCCCAAGCGGTTAAAGCAATGCTGGCATGAGATAGCCTTTGCCGACTCGCAGAACTCATGCAAAGGCTGCTGATGATTGAATCGGGAGATTAATGAAAAAGCTGTACAGTCGACCAGAATTCTTTGTGGTGTGTTTAAAGCGGCAGCAGCAGCTCAGCTGCGTTCCTGACGATGTTTAAGCAATGCAGCATTGGTAATCACAAAAGGTACACTCCAAAATAACAAATAGCAGAGTTCAAAGTCTATCGGATCAGAATTTATACAGTTTTGTACTTAATATATCAAGTTGGGTTTGAATGTACTTAAATTAAGTACGAAACATATTAAAATAAGAACAAACGTCATAGAGTCAGGATCGTTTAGCACTTTAGTTAAAGTACAAAATATCTTGGATTGTGGACAAAATAGTCTTACAATGCTACACTCAAAAAAAAAAGCAAAACGATTCGGTTTTAAGAAATGGCTCTTGATTTATTCAGTTTCGGTTAAGAATTTGGTAAGAACGATTCGCTCTTGAAAATTTTTACTTTGAGTACGAATCGATCTTAAGTTCATCCAATAAAAATTCAAAAATAGAAATAGAAGTCTTGATTCAAGAAATATAGTTTGAATTTGAGATAATTTCGTTTTTGATATAAAAACGAGATCTTACTTTAAGTACAAATCAATCTTAGCTTAAGTAAGTCTTGATCTAGCTTATTTAGAGCTCTAAAAGTAAAAAAACAATTGACAAAAGTGGTTAACATATCCACAAGGCTCTTGAAATCAAGAATTTAGGGATTCTTCAAAACGCTCTTGAATCAAGAAATTCCATACGTAAAATAATTTTGTGGCTTATTGAAGCTTGAAACTAAAAAATGATTGATTTAAGTTCGAAAATTCTTGATTTTTTAATCGAATCTATTCTTAAAATTCCCTCCTGCTTTTATGGAGTGGTTAGATTTTTGAAGTACAGTAAATCCATCTCGGTTTTTGGCTAATTAATTTTCTTTGGATTCTTCCAGCCCTATTTGATTTAAGAGGCATATTTTCAACAACAGATCTGGAATAGTTTTAGGATTTAATAAGCTAAAACCAAGAACATTTAGACCCAAAACTTATGAAATATTGTATTGTTTCAAGAATGTATTGGGGCTGAATTAAGAATTTGTTGAACTTAAAGTAAGAATATGCACTTATTTTAAGAGCAACCCGATTTTTGAACCTTTTTGATAATACTTTTTGGTTGTAACTATTTTAAGAGCAAATCGGTTCAAAAAGAGTTCGAAATGTACCTAATTTGTTCCGAAATCAAGTAGTACTTGAAATAAAATTTTGTGCTTCAAACGAGAATTTTTGGGTTTAAAAAACTGATATAAGTTTTATTTCGTCTGCAAAAAGCAAGCAGCATAACTCATTAACATTTAAGGCTATTACCTAAAGGCGAAAAAAGTGAGTCCATTCTTATAATTGAGGCAAAATCGTTCTCATTTTAACTTTTATAAAAAAGGTAGGTGGAAAAAATAATTGGGATCAACAATTCATTCACTCACCAATTCATTTAAGGGTCATTCGCCTGTATGAGATCTAAGGTGTTGTCTCAGATTGCCATTGTGGTAAAAGGTCTTAAAACAATATGTCGAACATCAGAATGAATGCGAGAGTGTTTATCTATACGGTCTTTTTCTTAAAGGACTTTTAGCATTGGGAATGCTTAAAGCGTTTTTCGCTTTTGTGTATTCCCATGTATCAACTCTTTTGAACTTACCCCACTGTGCTCGTCCGCCGGGTCTATGGCCCTGTCTCTATATATTAATGACCGTTTGGGCCTTTTGTTGCTGCGCTTTTACGCTCTTTATTGTTATTTCTTTATCATTGAGTAAAATTATAGTTAGCTAAGTGCTTGGGGGCAGTTGTTCCACCAGCCGATGCTACTTATTTTTGTGGTGCACTTTCAATTGCCATTTCCAACATTTTCTTTACACTTTCTTGGTAATCACAGCGCCAAGACGGCATTTTCGCCAATTCATTTTCACGCAATGCGTTCGCATTGCTTAAAATGCCACTTATTTTCTTTTAATGTCCATTTAAAATATTATCGCATCGCTGGCATTTTGTTTTATTGCAGCGTCATCAATCAGCGGTCTTAAGCTGCAGGCAGCAAGCAGCTTTTTTGCATATGAGTAGACTTTTCCGCTACCGGCCAACCATGAAAAACCGCAATGTATTTGGCTAATTTGCAAATTACATCTTTTTTTCTGTGGTGCGTGTGTGTTGCGGCTGTGACTGTGGCAAGTGCAAGCTGCTGGCAGGGCCAACAAAAGTTTGCCGCAGTCATAAATTACTTTTGCCAATGAATTTGCAGTTGGAGATTAATTACCTGTCAATCCGCAGGAAACTAACGGTTAAAATGTCTATATGCATAGGAACTATGACTTTGGCCATGATTAGTTTGACTTTTAATTTAGTATACAAGCTTATTAAATGGAAGACCTAACTAATTATGCATAAATACACGTTTTTGGTTTAAATGAAAACTTTAAATTAAATTCCTCTTACGTATTCCGGTTTTCCTAGGTCATCTACTGAGTTTATTATGAATATAGGTTTGAAGTTTATTTTAATTTAAACTCTGATTTAGATTAGGAAAAAGGCTGTGGAAAATTTTAAAAGTAAAACAAAAAAGGGCTACTAAAAATTGCAGACCAAAAATTTTGTGTGCTTAAGCTTAGGCAATAACGCCGGAACCGTAAGTACTTAACAGAAATAATCGTTTTCAAATCACGTACGGAGTTTGGCCTATTAGTGCCAGCCACATGTATAGGTGGGTATTTGGGCCGTCGAACGAATGCAAAACCACACATGCAAAATGTTAGGCCAGCAATAACTGATCAACAATTACTAGAAATAAATGAAATAATTCGTATCAGAAAGTCGCAACTGCATTCTTCTCAATCACAGGAGGCACAAGCTTTCCGAAGTCAACAACCACAATTGCAGCAGAGACCAGCGCGCCGAACAGATGTTATCACACGCAGAACCATTCACCGACATCGCCAAAAAGTACATTGAGCATTTACATCTGCTTCGTGTCGCATTCGAGTATGAGTCAAATATGAAATGTTCCGCTCATCTGAATGTCCTTATTGGTGCTATGGTCAAAGAATGTCCCAATGGTCATGTATCAGGAAAAGTTCAACTGCCGGAAATTGAGACGCCGCCAGAACCATTAAACGACTTGCTTATTGGCACGGATTCAGATTTAAGCTTGTAACTGAAGTCCATTCGTATACTTAACTCAAGCTTGCAAATGAATTTGTTTGGAGCAACAGAAATAATGCACAATACAGCGAAAAATGGTCAGAAATTTATTTCTTTCAAAATCAAAGGCTCATTGCTGCCTATGCCAAACTAACCACATAAATTTTTACAAATCTGCATTATGGGCGGTGAGGACGTCAATCGTGAGGAATTACCTCAATTCACTAAACGACAGGCGCATCGGGCGAGCTGGACTCCCTTTTGAATATGCACAATGAATTATTAAAATTCTTTAAATCACACATGCAGGAATTGCAAAATGACAATCATGCTATTGTTATCAATCCTGATAAAATACCAGCTGGAGAGCACGTGCGTAGACTTAATGCGCCTGCTGTTGACGACGTTGCTGGAATAATCATTGGCAGCGACGATGGAAGTGTGATTCGGAAAAGAAACAATTATCTGAAGTACATCGCAGACACATACCGTTCATACGATACTCTCCAATATCCGCTAATGTTGTGGAAATTTGAATAGAGAAAATAAATTGTTCCTTGTTATTTTCATGGCTGTTATCTTTTATAGATCCCAGCTTACCTAATTAATATTTTATACCATGTAAAAAAGTCCTAGATAAGAAAAATTTTCAACACGTCTCATACTATTCCCAGCTTAAGCAATAAGATTTGTATAGAGCTCTTAAATAATCATACATTCGGAGTAGGAGGAGAAATATTGTGAATAAAGTTAAAAGAAACGATAAGAGCTAAGGCGAAGGCAGTTATGCAACAAAGTGTTCAAGGCAAACTTACCATATAAATGTATTATTACTTTTATAGAGACTTGAGGTACGGCTGAAGATCTGACTAAGAAATCCGAATTCTGCCCTTTTTTTTTGCTTTTGCACAACCTGTGTTTGGCTTATTAACAGTTTTTATCAATTACTCTTAGTTTTGCTTTATACACCACCTTTCTAAGGCTTGAGGTTATGGAAGTAATCAGTCAATCAATCTCATCAGTTTAATTTTCCAGGCACCAACAAATCCCAAATTTATAGGCAATCTTTTGTACAGAAGGAATACTGTTTGATTTTACCACGATGATGGAGCAAAGTTAATCTTGTTTAAATTAACCGCCAATGGCAGAGTTGCCACATTTTAAGTGAAGCCAATTTAAACTAACCGCCAATGGCAGAGTTGCCACATGACATGGCGGGGTGTGCTGTTAACGCACAGTGATGTCAGCTTAATGTTAGTGATGTGCTGTTAACGATCACTAGTATTAGGCGTAATGATGAATGTTATGGAAAATATACTACTTCGTTAACTGTTAATAAATCTTATATCCTTAATCGCTTTTTGGCGATCAAAAGAAAATGTTTAACTTATACAAGAATCCAAACTATCAGAAAATTCTAGAGGAATCATTTCTGAAGGCACAGAAGAAGGTATAATCAAAAACAACTGAGAGTTTGGTTTAAATCCTACCTGATGATCAAGTTAGAATCTGGCTAAAAGTCTGTACTTAGATGAGATAGAAATTAAGTTCGACTAAGGGAAAGCAATCAAATTTCAAAACTGTACAATATTGTGTTTATTCAAGTGATTTATTGTGCCGAACTTAATTTATAGCATTTCTAAATATAGGTCTTTGACTTCCTTAATCCTTATCATTCTAAGATGCAATCTGATTTGTTGCACTGAGTTTAGTTTTTGGGTCTTATAAATGTGAATCAGACATTTCTGTGGTTTGAGCGGGTTAAAGCTTAGACCTTACATTTGGTGACAAACTCCCTGAACTACTCAACCATATTTTAAAATTAATTTCAAACGAACAAAAACGCACCTCACAATTGGTGTAAATATCATAAATTTATTTTGTGTTTAATTAATTTATTTGTACATTTCTACATCTACATACAATATCGTACATTATATATATATCATTACAATTAGATCCTATGCGTTGCACGCCTATTATCAACGAATATTCTTTAAAAAATGTAAACTACATGGTGTGTGTGAGTGCCAGTCAACTCGGCTTGTAATAACGAAAGTAGCTCAACTTGTAGATGGGATTTTGTTTTAGATACAGACTAGAAGAACTAAGTGATGAATGAATAAGTGTTATAGCGCCATTAATTAAATATAAACATTAAAAAAAACACACATTTGTTTAGCAAACAAAATAAATATTTACAAAGAAATGGAGACTCACAAAGTGCAGGCAAACGAAATGGAAATACAAATAATACTGTTTGACAAGCACGTCGTCAATTTTGGAATATAGTACGAGATATACAAAGCTACAGAGATGTGCCTATGAGGTGTCGGGAGGGTGAGGTGGGGGAATGACTTGACTTGGTCAATGTTCATTTGTTTTTGGTGGGAGGAGAGGGTAATTCAGTCAGCGTCATATTTCGCACTCGAACTCTGAGATGCGATGATTGAAGTACACAACTCCATGCTCGAGATCCTCACTAAAACCGCTGACATCCATATAGTCCGAGGCGGCTGAGTCATCATCCACCCATTTGTGCAGCGAGCGTGTAATCTCCAGACGTGACTGGGCAAAGGAGGGACGCATATGCGACTCCTTGTGCCAGCAGCGAGACATGAGATTGTAGAACTCGTGTCGACTCTCCTTGGGCAGCTCGGGACGTAGACCTTGAGGTACGCGACGTATCACTTCGCGGCCAGTCAAGTGAGAATAGGGGGTAGAGCCTATTATGGAGAGAAATATATGAATGTGAAATCGAGACTTTCTAGGGGTTTTTCACTTACCCAAAGTGGCAATCTCCCAGAGGACTATGCCAAAGGCCCAGATATCCGTTTCGGTGGTAAACATATGATATTGCAAACTCTCCGGCGCCATCCAGCGTATGGGCAAAGCGTGACGCTTGCCAATGGTATCATGACCATGAGATTTCTTTTCCCCAGGCGCATGATCCTTGGAGCAATGTGCCTGACCCTGACCAAAGGTATGCTGCCAATGCTGCAGTATATATCGACTACCAAAGTCGAATTTGAATTTGTATGCATTGCTACGCAACAAGTCATGAGCCGCATTCTTCTCCAGCTCCTTACGCATACGCTCGGCATCCAGATCCAGGGACATGCCAAAATCACAAATTTTGCACATGCCATTGTGATCCAAGAGTACATTTCGGGCAGCCAGATCACGATGCACGATCTGGAAAAGTTTAGGAAAGAGGATAATAAGAAACTAAATATGCTGGGAAGGATGATTTAGGCCCGCCGTACACACACAGCGGAGCGGAGCTTAAAATATGAGCTTTGGATATTCAAAAGCACTGAGCACGTTGCATTTGTATGTATAAATCGTAAGCTCCGCTAGCTCGGCTCTGTCTCTTAGTTTTCATTAAGTAGTAAGCGACTTTTACTCAGCGTAAACATATCGAAAGCAAAAGCTTCGCATAGACTGAAAAGCCTTTCGAGGACTGAAAAGCTCTTGAACTCAGCTCTGCTCTGCTTCGCTAAGTTGCGAGGGGCCTTAGTTTTGACGCCACACAAAGTTGGAATTTACACGCTGAAGCGAACTTTAGGAAGCTCTTGTTTGCAGAAAAGAAGTGTAGAGGTGAAGCTTGCCTCTCTTCCCCCCAAATGCTACAAGCAAAAGGTTTTTTGAAAACTTCATTAAGTATGAAGAGTAAGAGAGAAGAAATCATATCGAGAGCAAAAGCTTTACGTAGACTGAAAAGCTCTTGAACTCAGATTGAGAGTTTAATCTTCAATCAGACTGAAAAGCTTCGCGTAGATTGAAAAACTAACTCGGCCGCTGCCGACAGAAGCCAGTTGTCTTTAAAGCAGCGTCTGAAATTCTGTCAACATCCCTGCTCCCATTGCCGACGACTGTTTTAAATGAAACTTACCCTTCTCCCAGCTATATACTCCATGCCGCAGGCTATGTCCAGAGCAAAGCCAGCTAGCGTGCGCGGGGAAAGTGGTGCCAAGCTGCGTCCACCTGGTACTGAAGCAGGCAATATATTCGTAGCACTACGCGCGGCTCTTAGTAAGGACAAAAGTCGTCCACGCATGGCATACTCCATGATCAGCATATGAGGCTCTGGGAACACAAAAAATCTATTAATTCCTGAATTCTAAGTGTGTGCTTCTTAAGATTACATACCGCTTTCCACACAAGCACCCAGCAGCGTGACCACATTCTGATGCGAACCCAATTTACGCATTATGTTGGCCTCATCCTTGAGGCTAACCTGCGCACTGCACGCACGTATGGTCTTAACGGCCACTATGCGCGTGGCTCCAAAGTGTCCACTCAGATCGTCCGCTTCGGCCTTCCATACCTGACCAAAGTTGCCCTCACCCAGCAGACTCTTTAGCCGTATGTTACTCCGTTCAAAGTCCTGAAATTCGCTGGCCAGCGAACTCTTGTCATCTCCATACCGATTATGGTTCGAATCACGTGCCGCATGCGACATTGACATGGCCTGATGATCCACCTCATCCTCGTCATCTTCTAGCTGGTATTTAGAGTCTACTTTCTTGACCGGACTAATGGGTTGCTGATCGGTGATGCATACATCAAAGACCTCACCCTGTTTGGCCCGACGACGCACCACATAGTTGCGCACCAAATAGAGTACAATGGCGGCCAGGGGTACTAAGCCCACGGCTCCTAGCACCAAGGTAACCAGATTCATACGACGCATTTCCAGACTAACATCCCGCTCATTGGCAATAGCCGTGGAGCTGATATCCAGGGGTATGGAAGAGAAAGTTGAAGACTCCACAATGCCTACGAAAACATTGGCGGGTCGAGGCACAGGCGTTTGGGTGGAGGTACGCGGATGTGTGGTAGAACGCACCGAAGTAAGCACCGTAGTACGCAAAATTTTCGAGCTAGAATCGGTGGTGGTCTGGGATAAATGGGTGGGTGAACGTGGTGTGGCACCACAATCGTCTGTGTTGTTACAAAAGATGATGAGATTCTTTTGATCTTCTATGTTGATCTCCTGGGTAAGTGAAGGTCCCAAAGCACGTAAGCGTTCTGTATCCTCTTCAATAATGGTTTTGCGCTTGGGAGTGCTCGAACTGGCAATATCAGGGCTAATTGTGGTGGTGGTAGAGGGTAAGGGAGTGGTGGTGGTGGTGGTGGTCGTTCTAGTAGTAGTTGAAGGTCTTTTAGTGGTAGTGCTAGGTGAAGGCGTAGGTGGTTTAGGTGTGGTAGTGGTTGTGGTTGTAGTTGTGGTGGAAGTAGTGCTTGTACTTGTAGAGCTGGTCGAGCTGGGAGTAGATACTTCTGGAGGATTAAACGCGGTGGTTTCCTCTTCAGCGCTTAAAACGGTAATTATAAGCGGCGTGGAGGAAGGCTGTGGCTTGGCAGGTAAACGACGTACAACTGGCTTGGCTGCATCTGTATCGTTGGCCTTAGGCTCGGTTTCGGTCAGGCCCGCCGTGGGTCGTCCAGAACCCACATAGCGGGTGCGACTTGCTGGTGGTGCAGGTGGTGCAGCTACCAAAGGTGCTGTTACCAATCCTCGCTCTCGCATATGATATTTATAACGACTTCTGCTGCGCTCTACAGGCGTTAGTGGTCGTCGGGTGGAAATATTAGCGGTAGTCTCTGGAGCGGGCTTAGAAGTGGTGCTGGTACCACGTGTGGCCACTGACACTTCCAAAACCGGTGGGTGCACATTATCACCTTCGGCTGCTGTAATGGTAAGAGCACCTGGCTTGATAGGCGGCAATTTGGCTCCAAAAAACACATACGGTTGCAGTTCATCTTCTTCCTCCACTTCTTGCTCCGCCGAAGTTCTAGCAACCGTTTGCGTCTTACCCCGTCCCCGTTGCTTGCCGGCTGTGGCTGGTTTAACGGCATCTGCTATGTGATTCAAGGTATCGTTCTGTTCTTTGGCTACCACAAAAATGCCATGCGAGGACTCATCACTGAAAAGAATTTCATTGGTGTCACGGTCACCAGGTGCATTGCCCACCTTACTGGAGGCTCTCACTATGACTGAACTATTTCCCGCCATAGTTCCCGCCATGGCCATCCGCGTAAAGTTGGCACATTGCCTCATACAGCTGGCTGTGGTGCGTCGTGTAAAGTTTTTGGTACAATTACGTATGCAGACGGAACGCGGATCACTGGGTGACTTGGAAGTACTCTCAATGGCAGCAGCGGCCGGTGATATGGCACTACGTCCGGTGGTGCCTATGCGTGTACGAAAACCACCACGATGTAAGGCCGTACGTCTAGCGGCCAAGACATTCTTAAGTTTGCGTTCTCGGTCCTGGGCGGAGTTGAGAGGCGCTATTGAGGGACGATTAGCACCGGCTGGACGATAAGTAGTGGGTTTCTCCGCAACTGCAGCTGAAAGTAGAGTAAAAAGATGGAAGAAAGTAAATAACAAATTTTAAAAATTCCTTCTCAGCTCTACAAGCCGGAATGCTACATTCGGTCTTAAAAACGCTCTTGATTATATCCTGCTTCGGTATAGAATATTGTTAAGAAAATAGAAAATGTTTTTATTTAAGATCATTTCTTTCTTGATATAAAATCGAGCTCTTATGTTAAGTACAAATCGCTCTTAGCTAACATAAATACGCCAAGATCATGCTTATTTTGAGCACTAAAAGCTCTTAAAATAATCCCGAATCGTGCTAAACAATTCCAAAATGTTCTTGAAATAAAGAATTTAGGGATTTTTAAAAACGTTCTTGAATCGAGAAATTTTGTACTTGAATAAAGAATATTCTGATTTATTCAAGTTTTGAAACTGATTATTCTTGATTTTTCTCCCAGTTTACACTCACAAAAAAAAACGACCGGCAAAATTCTAGATCGATCGGGATAATTTGTTTTGTTCTTGGATGTACTTTAATTAAGAACGAAACTTTCTAAAAGAGAAAAACGACGTTAATAATTATTCGACTGAGAACAAACGTTCTTGCATCAAGAACATTTCGTACTTACAGTTAGCCATAAAGTTTAAGTAAAGAACGTACTAAGTTCAAGAACAAAATTTCTTGGTTTAAGTACAAAATAGACTTGCAACGCAAGTTTCAAAAACTGTGCTACGCGAATTATTTTAAGTTCAATCTGTTATTGAAATTCCCTCTTGGTTCTAACGCTTTGGTTATGGAGTGAGGGTAGACTTCCAACCTACAGTATAAACATCTTGGTCTTTGGTAAATTCAGTCCTTTTGGATTTTGATATGGTACAGAAACCTTTACAGGCTTTGACAAGAACATTTTGTAGTTATTTTTTATTATTATTTTGCTTCAAAACAAGGTTTGGGGTTAACTTTAAAATTTTTTTGGCTTCGGTGAAGAACCTTTTTGCACTTATTTTGAGAGTAAATCGGGCCGTACTTAACACCATAACATATTAATAGCATGACCAACAAGAAATTATTATAGTTTGAAGTTTACTTAAAATATCCCGGAAGAGTCTTCAAACAAGAATTTCTGGACTGATCGTACTTGAATTAAGGACTTTGTCCTTCAATCAAGTATTTTCGTACTTACTGCACTATTGAAACAGTTCCTACTTGATTCAAGTTTTTGGTTTTTTTTCTGAGTGTACAAAAGAGAGTCTCTGAGTGGGTTTGGATAAAGTAAGGGTATAAAAGATCCCTTAAAAACCCAGAAGGAGCTTTGTAGCTTGCAGCAGGGCTTATCAAGAAGAGCGAGACCATATAGTAAGAATGTGTTGTGACTGAAAAGCTGTTTACTCTCTTGGCACAGCCTACGGCATGCGTTCGGTTGGAGTCGGTGTGAATAGCTAAATGTATTCGGCTCCTGTGGGCCAGGCGTGGCCATAGCTGGATTAAAGGCGGTCTAAGAACAATTAAAATGAAGGTCTTCCATTAAACGGTTAGAGCATCCTTACATTGTAGACAGAATCAGGTTTCCTCTACTCCCAAAAAATTGAATCTTAGATAATACCAGACGTCTTAGTGCATCATTTTCGTCAACTCTCAAGCAGTTTTGGTCCACGAAATCAACATCAAAGACTAATCCATTCGGGCTAGATCAGGATTCAGCTCATTTGGCCATATTCTCCGACCACGTCATTAATCATAGGTGCGAAGAAGTTTTCCCGGGTAGTTAAAGCGGAAGCATCTTAACCATCTCTTTTACCCTAGTTTAAGTCATAAATTCTCCACTTTTTACTTTTAGAACTCCAAGTTCTACAACGAATCCTGGACACCGGTGACCAACAAATACAAAATTCAATAAAGCTAACAGAAAAACTCCTAATACTCTTAAACTTATGGCCTGTGTCGAAGTCGCAGTGCTCCCCGGTTAGTTGCTAGGCCCATTAATCAGTTTGCTTAAATTCGTTTGTTAACCTAGAAATAGTTTCAAAGTGGTTTAACTTGGCTAACCTCTTGACTCGAATCTAACTTACTAATTAGTTAATGCTTGCTGTTGGGCACAATTTGTTAGCAAATCCAAGCCGGCTCATGTTCTATGCCCCTCCGGCCAAACAGCTGGCCTGATCCCCCTGGCCTCACAGTGAATCATGCAATTACTAGGCGGCTGCTGCTTGCACAATTGTTTAATTTTCACGTTGCCATTAAAACTGCCAAAACGGCGAACTTATTTAGCAAACAAACAAGCTAGCTAGCGATGTGCTGTTGCTGTTGTTTCACAAACATTTAGTTCATTGGCTTAGAGTTTGGGCCAAGGTTAGGCTTGGCATCTCAAGCGCGGCGACTAGAACACCAAAACAACGGCGACAAAGCGCCAGTGCCGCCGCTGCAGATGCTGGAGCCACTTTTGTTTTTTTTTTTTTGGCCACCGCTAGAGCTTTAGCTTCACTGGCTTCTACCGTCTTTGTCTCTGGGTTTCTGTGTTTTCTCATATTGTACCGACAGTGTGCGCGCCCCATTTGGGCGTCTCGTCACGTCGCGCTGCCTTCAATGAAATGACAACCAGCTGAAGCGGCGGTTGCTTTTTGTTTTTGGTTTTTTGTTCAATGGCTAAGCGATGCGGGCGTTTGCTGCGCCTTGTTGGGGGGAAATACACTTTTAAAAGGGTCAATTCACGCAGTGTTTGACTTTGTTACATTTACTTCATAGCATTAAAGTGTTAGAAAGTCAAGAAAAGTCATAGAGAAGTCATAGAAGGCTTTCAAGGCTTACTTGGTTCTAAAAGGTTATTCTTAAATGCTGCGGAGTCAAAATGAGCACAAATTTTATTAAAAACAATGTCAGAAAAATGGAGAATAGTATTAATTTAAGCGTTTTTTTTGATATTCTAGAACATTATTACAAAGCCTCACAAAAATCTTTGTTGAATATAGTTTTAGGTTTTTCTAGGTCCATTAATCATCGGAGATCAGCGGACTTCCTTGAAGGCTCTTTGTAAACTATATCATGTGGAATTATATAATATATGGCTAATATGCTCTCCATGTTTCATTTGATCGAAGCTCGCAATACACTATTCACATTTTGAGATTAAGTGTGTATGGTTAGCCACCAGAAAACTTCTGGATTGACCCATCCACTAAAATTCTTGCTCACATTTAATCAATCATTCAGCTCCACCGCAATATGTTTATGGACAATTCACAATTACATAATTCAGAACAGCTTTCGTACATTTATTCCAAAAATCTAAATATCCGAAAAAAATTGAAAAAATTAATTTTGGTCTAAACAAATTTTTAACTGAATGGTCCCTTCTATTACACCCCATTTAGGAGAAGAACCCCATGCGATGGCAAGTCCACAGTTATTTTGAGGCTGAGAGCTAACAGAAGAGCACCGCCAAAATACATTACCCCCTGGCTGCAATGTTTGCAATGTCCCATATTCAATGGTATATTCTGGATAAGAGGGACAGAGGAACACAATATATTTTCATATCGGAGTAATATTTATATGAAAAATATTAAAAAACGAGAATTCCAAGCTAACTTCGTCTTTGCCGAAGATTTTATACCCTTGCAAATGTTTTAATACATCATAGTTTACGAACGTTAGCATTAAAACAAACAATTTTTCTAAATAAAACCCACCCTCCGACCGATAGATTCTATGGCAGCTATAAGATATAGTCATCAGATTTTGACCAAAACTCCCGAATCTGTGTAAAAGCGTATAAAACTAATAATTGCTGAAGCGTGAGGCGTTTACATTGAAAATAAAAAGTTTTTTTTCACAAAGACCCACTTTTCGACCGATAGTTCCTCTGGCAGCTATAAGATATAGTCATTCGATCCGGTCGGTTCCGATATATTATCAGTGTGTAGTAAAAAGAAGACTCTGTGCAAAGTTTCAGCCCGATAGCTTTAAAACTAAGAGACTAGTTTGCGTAGAACAGACGGACAAAGCTCAATCGACTCAGCTCGTCGCCCTGATCAAGAACATATATAGTTTATAGGGTCGGAAATGAATATTTCTATGCGTTGTAAACTTCGGAGAAGAACTTATTTTAGCATAACTCACAGCTTATAATTTGGAACATAAACACATCTCAAATGTGTTATTTACTTTGACTGACAGTAAATATAGCAATTCTGTTATAAGGTAGAGACCGAAAAGGGATTTTTTTTTTTAATAATAATAAATAAATTCATTTTATTAGGTAATGTAATATACATAGAGAAACGGTAAGGAATTAAAAGAATTTATATATGAGCCACGGATTCCTAACTCGAATTTAAGCTACCAACCATCTAGATAATCGGCCGACAAAAATAACATACAATTCATATGGAAATGAGGATCTTATAATCCACACTTTGTACAACAAACGGATGCATAATAAGCATTCAGTATCTAGTATAAAGTTTATCTACTGAAATCTTTCACTGGTCTAGTGTCGGTTGCTTTGTTCTCAGCTTGCTCATTAACCGTCTTGTGGATGGCATGGGAGTCTTTTAGCCAACGCTGTGCCGACTCTTCGTTACCGCCTTGAGCCAGCACCAGGAATAGTTCGTGTTGCTGGTCCTGTTGCGATAGTTATTAACGCAGGAACTGAAGTAAATCAGCTTCGTTGCCCAAGACTTCAGGCTGACGCAGTTTTGAATCCATATTTTAGTAATGCTCTCCTATGCGACGAATTGCTATCCAGTGCCACCTTCGCAAGGGTAATGATCCCAAATTTATAATCGGATGGAATGTTTAGTATAAACCCAATTATGGCGTCCAAGTCAATGGAACATGGATCCTTGCGCTTGTCAAACCAAACTGCCTCGTAATTGTGTAGCTCCAGAGCGGTCATAATAACATTGATGTCATAGTTCCCAAGGCCCAGTACGGAGCGTTGAGGACTTATCCAGACATTTGGACGGAGATATCATCTAATTCCGTCTAAGTGTAGTGATTGCCTTGCAGAAGATAATTGAGAGCATGCAGAGCACACATTTGTCTAGATTGCTTTTCATGGTATATTATTGAAGTAGGAGTTGGCATTTTGGCAGCAGATGTATTTTGGATTTATGATTATTAGACAATTAGACAGTTTGGGGACTAGGCTATCGAAATTTTCTGGATGAATAATACAACTGAGATATGCTGTTTTGCCTCTTTTAAACCTAAGCAATCAAAACTTATCATTAGACCCTGGATTACATACAAAATCATATTTTGACCGGGTGGACCGGAGAAGTTCTGAGTGCACTAAAATCTGATTCAAAAATATATTATAAGATGGGGCCTAAGCTTTTTATCCATATTTTACATATTTGGCAAATTCAGAATTTTACCGACTTATTTTCCGACGTATTATCAAAGCAGGCTTCCAAAATAAAGTTTATAAATATACAATTTTCACCAACTGACATATGCAGTCATTGAACGCGTGTTAAATTGCTTGGAAGAAATAACCAAAAAGAGAAGCGCCTAAATTCTTGGCATAATTTTAATTACTTTTATTTAATTATTTTTAATTGTTACTAACACTTTACTGAAAGAAACTAAGGAAGCTAACTTATTAGATGTGGGAGATGCGAGAGATGCCAGGGCAAACTTAAGGACAATACACTCCAATCGGATCTGTTATCCATCAACATAACTTTAAAGCTATGACAAAAATAATTCAGTTGCTTCAGAACTAATTAAATTTACTTCAGAATAGAATGAAATTACTGAAAGAAGACCGTATGGTATTGTACAGGGTTCCAAACAATATGGGAACCGAGTTGCGCATTAAGTTGCAACAAGTTTTGAAAAAGAGCCCAGATTATAAAACTAAGGTCAACGAAACAATTAACAGTGTCATTGGGGCCGCCTTTATTTTAAGTATAATTTGCTCCGCTGACGTCCTGCGATATTGAGAGAAGAAGACATTACAGTAGAAAACCTAAAAAAAATAATAATAAGAACAAATTAATTTCTCCATTTTAATATAACTCAAGTTTTGCTGTTATGCTTTATTGCCACAGACTTTGTTTATATGCAAAAAAAAAAAAAAAAAATACTATGGATGTTTTTTAGAGAAAGATTTTGGATGGTCGTTTTATTTTTTTTGAAGTGTCATCTTATTTCTTTATCTCAGAACCTTGTGTGAGGTATTTGGGATGCTCTGAGCTGCTTATCAAGAAATCAGCTCTGAAAATTGTATTCTGCAGTAAACACCACTATTTTCTTACGTAGCCCTTAGTTTACCTTAAATACTTATACTAAGAATAACAGAAATTCCCTTCTTCACAGTATTTCACATTTCTAAAAGCACATGAGCATCAAAACAAATCCAAATTAAATACTGTGACGAAAGGAAATTTACGTCGTTCTGAGTATTGGGTTTGTTTCTCTCGGTTGGGCGGTAGGTGGGCTGCTATTTGGCCTGGGGCTCGACTATAAGAGTTTTGATTCCGGCTTAGAGATGCTTGAAACCGCCCACCCGGCCACATCACAGTATATCCAAACGAAAAGAGTATATGAATGTTGTTTTAATCTGTACTTTTTGCGTTGGCTTGGCCTGTGCGACTTCTTGCTCTGGCATTAGTTATGCTGCTGCTGCCGCTGCTGCTGCTGTTGGCCATCGTCGCCGCCATCGCTTGGCATGCGTTGTGGAATTTTAATTTGATTTTGGTCTTAGACACGATTTGTTTTCAGACTTTTTGAAAAATTTTGGGCTGCGACTGCGCGAAGCGAACCAAAACGAAATCAAGCCAAAGTCAAGCAACAGAAACGGTTCTGCGCGATGCAAAAATTGTCGTCCATTTTGGGAGCAAGGCAGTTTTGTCGCAATTGGCAAATTGTCGTGGCGATCGTCGATAAGATATGCCAAATTCTAAGCAACTGCCAAAGTGCTTACATAATGCCCGAAATTTAGCCGAATGTGTGATTAATCTGAACGGATGCGGTGGCGTGACTAATGTTTGCTTTTTATTTTTGATGATTTTTTTGCGTGAAATTTAACTGCAGACAATGGACGAGTAATGAAATCTAAGCAAGTTTCAGTGGCGATTCTAAGCACCTAATGAGCCTTCACTTCCACAGAGGCAAACACATCAAGGCTTCCCCGGCAGCCAAAAGCTTGGCTACTTATTAATTGCAGTCAAATAACTAACTTTTATTATAACGTTAACAAACAAAACAATACAATTGAATTATATATATAAGCGCTTGAATGAATCGCATGTCTTGATTTTTTGTGTGTATTTTTTTTTTCTTTAGAACTTTTAATTAAAACTAAATTACTAACACGAGTGGGCAGTGACAGTGCGGACTTTTTGCAGTTGGCTAATTGACAAAACTGACAAGCAGAAAAACATATCAAATGCGAGGGTTGACTTTGAGATTTCTAGACCAAATAGATAAAATATAATTTGAAGTCAGACATAGTCCGTTAGCTTAAGAACCAATTCTGCCAAACTTTTCCATGGAACTGACACCACTTAAATTAGCCATGGTAAGCTATTAAAAAAAAGGCAACCCACGTATAGCAAATACACACGCAATACGAATTGCTGCTGCCAGCTGTGTTTATTTGATTGTCTAAGCCCAAGCTCAATTGGTGTCATTTCAAAAGTTATGAAATTTTAATTCAATGAGCGGAAAATCTATGAATGTTGTGGCTATGACACAAATGTCAATCATACGCAACGTTGCACATATCCGCAAAACTTGTGGCTTCACTTAAATCACAACCTTGACGCCTCTTCTGACTTATTTCCGCCCAAGATCCCCCTAAAGAAAGCCCAAACAAATACGTTTAAAACTTTCCTTAATTCATGGCCACTAATTGTG
Organism: Lordiphosa clarofinis; assembly: GCA_018904275.1. Classification (NCBI taxonomy): domain Eukaryota; kingdom Metazoa; phylum Arthropoda; class Insecta; order Diptera; family Drosophilidae; genus Lordiphosa; species Lordiphosa clarofinis. Next base: position 1,761,570 of record JAEIGQ010000026.1, read on the forward strand.
GCAACTCAGCCTCAGTTTTCAGTTTTACTTTTGCTTTCAGGCCGTTTTGCAATATTTCTCGACTTACCTGCTCATAAATACAATTTTTAAATGCCGCCTTGGCAGAAAAAAACTTTCTCCGCTTTCGTTGCAGTTTTTTTTTTGTCTTTCCCCCTGCTGGCTATAACATGTTTTTTGGCCAAAGATGCAGGCATGCAAGGCGGATAGACACGTTCGAACCAATCGAAAGCATTTCTAATGTGAAATCGAAAACATGCAACATGCACCAAAATGCCAAATGCCGCAAATCTTGGCAAGCATAACGTTGGCCGCTTCATGTCCGTGACATTTTGCCAAAGAAGGCAGCTGGCCTGGGCTGCTGTGGGTGCAGGAAATTGCCAAGCGACGTCGACAGCACAACAAACATGGGAAAGCCAAAAGAAATGGCAAAGGTACAAACCATAAGTAAAGGAAAAACTTTAGTGCGGAAATGAAATTGATGTTGTCGTGAAATGTCTTTAAATGCATTTATGGTTGATTTCCTGGTGCACCCAGCGCATTTACCCCCAAGCCTTGACAAGAATTCAGGCAAAAGCAAAGCCATTTTGACCTTTTAATTGCGCAATTACCAACCTTTTGGCTTTTGCTTTGAATTTCATTTAAATGAACTCGTATGCAACAAGTAAGAGAGCTGTTGGCAAATGCTAAGACTACAAAATACCCTGTTACAGAAAAATTGACAAGTGTGTGTCTTTACACTTCAAGGGCCTAGCGGAGATCCAATCAATATATTGTTTTCATGTTGGCCCACCTCCCGCGCAACCCATCGAGAAGGGCAGCCGCTAACGTGCACGTTATTTATACCGTATTTTGACTTCAGAAACATTTTTTTGGGATCGCTAAAACATATATCGTATTGATATTGTTGCGTTTTTAAGAACTTAATTTGAGTTGATTTTGTTCCGTTTTTATAAACATTTTTGAAATTCAAATAAAAAAAAAAACTTTAATGGATTTGGTAAGCGGAACGGGACATACTTCTTTGCATTGGAATGTAAGGGATGAAAATATTATTATATGTATTTTAAAGCTCTGAATATGCTGCAGCTCCTCCGCCAACTATTCATAGAATCAAAGACATTGCCGAACAACAAGCTTCAACGACCCACTTTCAGACGGCTTTTTTCATTTGATTCTTTAAGAAAAACACACAAAAATGTGTTCTCTGTACTTCCAAACGAACAACTTATAGAGAGGAGCGCTAACAGTTTGAGCTATTGCACACTTAAGTAGCTTCACACCTAGAGGGCTACGATTGAGTTCAATTTCACTCACTTCAAGGCCATTTATTCATATATTTTTTTTCCTCTGTGTAGAAGATTAAAGGGATAACGTTAAGAGTCAGTCAAATTGAAACTTTGAGATTCATTTGGCTAACCAACTCAGATGAGTCGATTTCACTTGTAATTGGTCCATGTATAAGAATTATATATAACTATACGGTTAATTGAAAAGATGGCTGCTAGAGTGCGATGGTAAACGGACTTCAGGATTCCAGAAGAGCATACAATAAGATTTGCTTTTGCTAAGATGTCCAACCCACTAACCAGAAGACTCCTCAAAAAACTTTTCCCCAGGGAACTTCCTAACAGACATACATATATACTAACTTAGCAACTACCTTCCTAAACATATTTTATATTAGAGGTGCCCAGAATAAGCTTACCAGCTCGTCAAAACTAATACAAATGCACAAAATATATTTCAAGCAAAAACAACAATACAAAATAGAAAGACAAAACCGATTTTTGTGTGTATGTGTGTTAATGTCACAGCCTTGTACTAGGAACTGTCAAGGTTTAAGACTTGACTGAAATGCATCCAAGACAGCTTGCCATTCATAGCGAATATCCAAATCTTCAGAAGTTAAAGTCTTCTTCGTACATAAGCTTTTGAGAGTGAGTCAAGACTAAGGTTGCGCGCACCATGCTGCTGAAAGAAGAACTTTAGTTTGATTCCTTAATGCTGAACTTACATTTGAGTTCTGAAGATCAAATCAAGGCTTGTTGTGCATATCAGCCGTCAGTTCATCTTCTAGCCCACTGTATGAGACTCGCCCTTAAGGAAGATCATTGATGAAGAGAGTACAGAGTTTGGGTAATACAGATCAAATTAATTTTTATGTTCACCTGTTTCATTTCATTTGGCAGGAAAACAATATCTTTCTGATACAAATAATATCGTTAAATTCAATTGTTACTAAATACCGAACCGAAGTTTTTATACCCTTGGAGCTTGAGATATGAAAGATTTTTTTCAGACCTATCTTTTGTATGGGAGCTATTCTATATAGTTGTCCGATTTCGACAAATCTTGGTGAAATTATGTGAAATCTTTAAAAACTTATAAATACGAGCGTTGGGAGCGAAAGCACCAAAAACAAAAAAGTTTTTCTTACTAAATCAAGTTTTTCAACCGATCGTTCCTATGACAGCTATACGCTATAGTCATCCGATTTGAACCAAAATTGGCAGAATTGTGTGGTAGCGTGTAAAATTGATCAGTAACAAGTTTGGCTGCGATAGCATTAAAAACAAAAAACTTTTTCTCACAATGATTTTATTTCAGACCTATCTTTTGTATGGGAGCTATACTATATAGTTGTCCGATTTCGACAAGTCTTGGTGAAATTATGTGAAATCGTTAAAAACTTATAAATACGAGCGTTGAGAGCGATAGTATTGAAAACAAAAAAGTTTTTCTCACTAAGTCTTTTCTTCAGACCTAACTATTGTATGGCAGCTATACTATATAGTTGACCGATTTTGACAAGGCTTGGTGAAATTATGTGAAATCCTTAAAAACTTATAAATACGAGCGTTGAGAGCGATAGCATTGTAAACAAAAAAGTTTTTCTCACTAAAACTAGTTTTTCAACCGATCGTTCCTATGGCAGCTATATGCTATAGTCATCCGATCCGGCCGGTTCCGACAAATGTGCAGCGTAAAGACTTCGTGCAAAGTTTGGTTACGATAGCGGACGGACAGACGGACATGGCTATATAAACTCAGCTCGTCCTGCTGATCAAGAATATATATACATATACTTTATGTGGTCGGAGATGCTTCCTTCTGTGCGTTACAAACATCCGGACAATTTCAATATACTTTCACACATCTTCAGTTGAAAGAAGATAAGCAGAATAAAATGCTTTACCAAAATCAGTCTAAATAAAAAGGAGCTGATCTTTAAACTATTAAATATATAAGCTCTAATCGGCTTTTTTGGATTTTGCTTCCTCTCGCTCCAACATGCTGAAAATAGTCGGCTTTTCTTCTGTGTTTTTTGTCCGTTCTTTCACAGATTTTTTTTGTCTCTGATCAAGAATGCATAAAGGCTATAATTTCAGACAACTTTTCCATTGCCTGTTACATACAGTCGCACAACTTTATGATACCCTTTCTAACCATTTTTAATGGGCCTAGGGTATTAAAAATGTTGAAAAATTGCAAACGCTATTGTGCGATGTTTGGGGGCTTCCGTTTATTTGTTCGGCTTTTACGTATTCAGACTGAAAAATTTTCAATACACCAAGTTGTTGTTGTTGTTGTTGCGGTGCATTGAGGCGTTGCAAATGTTTGTGGGGCGTGTCACATGCTCATCCCAGTTTTCCCATCATCATCATCAACAGCAGCAGCAGCAGCAACAACAATTTTACGCAACTTTTGCCTCGCCAGTCGCCCGCTATTTTACTTCGTTAGTTGGCCTCCACTTTCTTTTGTCGTAGACTCCACTAAATCATGCATAAGCTATGACAACATTGCGTAACCTCTTCACCCAGTTTGGGTCATCATACTAAAACGACATCAAGGGAGACCCCAGGGTTCACTGGCCACATTTTGCAACGAAAGTTAATGAAAAAGAAATTATAAACATTTTATGTAAACATTTGTTGTTGTTTTTTCTTCTTTTTTTTAATATTTATAATAGCCGTGTCGGCCACCAACAAACTCAAAATGCGCATTTTATTTCCTTTTCCTTCTAAAAAAAATATACAAACCGCAAAAGTTGCCCACTGCGAATGAGGTTTTAAATTAAATTCATTTAGCAAACTAAAAAGTTTACAAATTAAATAAATTACTTTTTTCTATAATTATTTAAATTTTCGACTTCCGAGTTTTCAGAGCGTGAAGAGTCAAATTTTGTATAATTAAATAAAACCCCATTGTAAATTTGTCCGTATCTATAGAACTTCAAGAATTTACAATCTGGCCTTTTCCGTACAATCTAATGTAACCATTTGGCAAGGGCAACCACTACATAAGTACGTTTGGATGAGCTATAGATAGCCTTCCTTTCATTAAAGTGAACTGCGACCAACGAGATTAATTAGACTCTTTTGTCCATGGCTAACTCGACGATGGCACATTCACATAATTGTTATTTCTATTAAGTATTTTCATAAACAATTAAGCTCGAGTTGTGCGCTTTGAATGCGCTGCGTGGGCGCCAAGTTGTCTTTGCATTTGAATATTCAATGGCCCAAAAAACTCAAGTGTTTTTCTTTCTGGGGGATTTCCGTAATTCAAGGGTAGAGGAAATTTCAAATGCAGATCCTCAATAGTTGGTCGGAAAATTCAGAGTTTGCGATTGCATAAACACTTTGCACCTTCACAAAAGATAATGCATTTTGATTATGTTTAATTTATGCACAGCGAATGAATGAGCATAATTTTTTTTGGGAAGCTTCCAAAAATGGTTACGAAATGTTTGAATTTTATGCAGTTTTGGTCATCGAAGTCGGTGGCCAGCAGCTATGGAAGCGGTTGTAGGTGTTGCTGAAGTCTCTTGAGGCCAAGTGTTGGCCAGCCAGCGAGCACTTGAGAGCCAAGAAAAAAAAAAGTATTTATAAATTTATAAAAAAATTGGGATTGGTCACCCCCCCCTTTTCCCGGGGGGGGTTGTTGGGGTTCCCCTCTTCTCCCCACCCCCCCCCCCCCCCCCCCCTTTTTTTTTTTTTTTTTTGTTTGTGGGGGGGGGTTTTTTTCTTTTTGGGGGGGGGGTTTACTAAACTTTTTTTTTTTTTTTGGGGTTGGGGTCTTTAAAAATATCAATATTGGTGTGTCTCAGCTGTGTGTGCTCATTACATTTAACCGCTCGGCTCATGTGCGTTTATTGCGTAATCCCAACACATTTACCAGGCGTAGTGAAGCGTTTGGCTCAAAGAAGAGCGAAGCCAAAGCAAATCAGAAAAGTCAACAAAAAGTCAGGCCCAGTCAACGGCAACAGGTCTGGCAACTGGCAACTGCCAAATGCAGCGTCTGTGCAGCTTGGCGTATGCGCAATGTTGGCGTGCTGCAAAAAAAAAAAGCAGGAGAGTTAAAAAAAAAACGGCCACATAAATAATTATGATTCATAGACAGCATCAACAACGGCAGCTACTAGGAAAATGTGTTACAGCTTGGTAAATATTTGGCCCTTTCACGATATTGTATGTAGGTACCGAGTTACGTTGGGGGTTTTTGATTGTTTGTTGGCTTTTCCATTCAAAACTCAATCACAATATTTATATTTGCTTTCATTATAAATCTTACATCAGTTTAAAATAGATCTTCGTCACGGAACCAATCGAACGCTGGCAAGGCCAAGAATCATTTACATATTGTTTATTGAACAAACAAATAAATAAAGATTAAATGGTAAATTTAATTATGGCAAGTATTAAAGTTCAATGGAGACCATGTCTGGGTCAAAATTGTTATTGGCTTAGGTAACAAAATTTATAAATGATTTTCTCAAATAATTCATACCCTAGGATGTGTTTGCTCTGCAGAGCATTAGCAAGACAATAAATATTACTTTTACGTTTGGAAATGCACTTCGATTTCAATTGTTTAGCTAAATTGTTTAAATTCTAAATTGTTTAAAACAGTTAAATCCGCTAACGTCTAAAGCAGTGGTTCCCAAACTAACATTATTAAGCTTTGCGCTTCTGTGCGTAGCAGCGAAACATGAAGTAAACGTCAAGACGTCAAACATGAGCAACAAGCAAACGAACGAATGCCTCGTGAAAGAAGAAAAACTTGTGAGATGGCTTTTAGGAGCCTAGCTGTTGGGCCATCAGACGGGTCGCAGGTTGCAGATAGCGAACGTCCTTTCTCTTAGAGGTAAGCTGCAAATATGTGGGTCTACCCCATAAATAAGCAGTCGCGGACAACCAACGGGTGTCACGCCGCAGTGCATCGAAACGCCTGCTAAAAATAGCCCCATCTCACCCCGAGCCGGACTAAGGTGTCACTCTGACCGCGTCAAGAGTCAGCCTAGCTGGAGGCCCGGGTTACAAATAGTCCAGTCTCAAACGGTCGGCTCAGGCAAGTGACGATCCCCAGTTCTTAGTAGCCTTGTCACTAGTGGGTTCACATCCCGTCCTAAAGAAAATTTCGCAATTATATATAATTGCCTTCCTGTCAAGTGAACTTTGAAAATATAGTGACTTGCGGTTCAAGCGATATTTCCGTCCCGCACCCATTTCTAGTAAATAAATGAACAGATTCCTGAGTCCTTCTCAAAAATTAAAAAATTCAAATTGTCTTTTCTTTTTCTCTTCCACCGTTCTCCACTCCTTCCCCCTACTCCCTCCTACTCCGCATGCCATTCCTTCCCTATCCCTCCCATGTGCCACGTACATTTTCTTTGGTGTTTTCACCCACTTCGCTGTCAAATTTCCCCAATTTTCTTTCTTAGTGCGCACCTACATAACTATTTGTAGGTCTATGCAAAATCTTAGAAATCTAGGATAAGAAGCCTTGGCTGTGGGTTGATAATATGTCAGTCAGTTAGTGAGACCTACAGATTTATAAGTACAGATAGCTGAAGCTGCGCGAAATTTCTTTCTGGGAAATCTATAGACTACCAGAATATCAATTGTAAAGCTTAAGAGAGCTAAAGAGTCAAATGAAATTCATAATTTTCACTTAACAAATTTTGCGACCGATCGTTCTAAAGGCAGTAATATCTATACAATAAATTTGTAGAAAAAATGTATTTGTAAGGGGATATCTCCGCAGCGCGTGCACCAAATTGCATGATAACCTGAGAATGTGTCATGGTTTTGCGTCACAAGTTGTGGCTTAGGGGAGTCGTGAAAACAATCAAGACATTACATCGCAATGAAAATAATCGTCTGCGCACAGCAAAGTCCCCGCTCAGATCAATGATGCAACAACAACTGCAAAAGAACGTCGCGTCGTGATACAATACAATAGTTTACGCGATTACGCTTCTCATAGGCATACTATAATTGGTCCAATGAACGAACCTTGTCGCCATTGTCAGGCATATAATTTGTGTAAGTGAAGCCAACGGGATTTGCTGCGCGAGTGGGGAGTCCATCACAACCATTGAGCACATTACTTAATGGATTGACACCTGAGTCTAATCATTTTTTGAACAATATACAAAAGTATTAAATTTTATTAAGTAAGCAGAGAAGCGCGCGGGTTATATTTGTTATTAACAATCATTCCTTAAAAAGCACGACTGCAAACCGTTTTTAAAGCAAACCATTTCTATCCTGGAGTGCCAATTTTTTGAAACGGCGAACCGAATCTTCAACCAAACCACGTTTAACAGAGCATGGCCAAAAAGTGAGAGAGCATTGGTGAGCGAAAATAAAGTGATGCAAACCAGCTCCGACCTACTTCATCGACAGCTGGCTAACGAATGAAAAACAGTTTGCTCTCTGGGCACAACCCCCAGTATGCGTAAGGCCCGTGTCGGTGTGAATAGCGAAATGTGCGGGATGTGACAGTCTTCCTTCCCATTCTCATCGTTGAAAGATAAATAATTTAGAAAATACTGGAAAGCCCAGCAAGAAAGGCGTTCCTAGGCAAATGTTTTTCAAAAACTCCCCCATTAATCTAACCCCAAGCACACATTAACAAAACACTCAAACAGAAAAACATTTTCTGCTTAATTTTAACAACAATTAAAATTGTTTGCACATTAATTAGGCTCGCTTGATAAGCCATTTTTCTTCGCTCTGCTATAGTATGAGCGTTAAACCAACAGAAAAGTTGACGATGTTTTCTGGTTTTGCAAAACGTCAAAGATTAGCCAATGTGGCCTCTTCTTCTGCCGCACATGCGGCCGGCCAATTGTTTCTCTTGTTCAAATTTGTTGTTGTTGCTTCGCCTGCTGGCAGCAGTTGGTCAATAATTGGCATAGATTTATTTCGGCTGGTTTTTGGCCATTTTCTTCAAGTCATTGAATTGTACACATGAACTAACAAAAAGATAACTTACCCACATCGCTGGAGTTTAAAATTTCCGCTGAATTTGCTGCCGGCTTTGGACTTTCGCTGCTTGCAGTTGTGGCATTGTTGTAAGCTCCCAGCAACACTCCCTCCTCCTGCTCCGCCAACTCCTCCTCCTCCTCTGCCTGTGGCTGGGCCCCTTTTGGTTGTCTAATTGCACCATTAGTTGCATTCGTCTGCGTTTCACTGACTGTCGTTGGAGTTGCCGTCACTGCAGTCGCTGCCACTACCACCAAAACCAACAACAACAACAACCACAAAGAGCAGCGCCAAAATGATTCATTGCTTCGATGAATTTTCATCAACGACATCGTAACCGAAGCATATACCAAAAATTAGTTGCTGTTGCTCTGTTTTATTTTTTTTGTTGTTGATTTTCTATCTGGTCTCTATTGTTCGTCTGCACACTTTTCCACAATTGTTTTTTGTTGTAGAATGGCCAAAGTTGCGTTGCAATATATGCGTCTTGCGGTTGCTATGTCTGCCTCTCTTTGCTGCTGTTGTTGCGTGCAATAATTCAAGTCTTGCTGTCGACTTATCTGGGCTGCTACTTTGGGAAATCGTCGTCGTACGCCTTGCTGTTGCTGCAAAAGTCGGAAATGTAACGGAGAAAGAAAAAATGCGGAGTAAATTAGTGAAAAGTTGGCAGTTGGTGCAGAAAATAGTATTTAGATATCCATCAAAAGGTTTTGTTTAAGTCACAAGATCGTTTTGTTTGAAAAGTGCGGGGAATTTAATTAAAAAATTTAGTTACAACCAAGAGGAGGATCTGTTGCATTTGCCATAGTTCTTTAGCAATTTCTGGTGTTCAGACCATTTTCAGACCATCAAAATGAATAAGTAAATCATAATAAAGGGTATTATTAAATCCAATAGAATAACTAACCGTATTTTCAAAAAAAAATGCCGCAGGAATATCTTCAGCTAATAAATCTTACTTTATAGACGTTGTCAAAAAATTGTCAGCGATTGTCAAAAAAAGCACGGTTTGAATGCAGTTCTGCCCTTAAACTTGGTCTTTGTGTTAGTAGTGGGAAGGAAATCTCTCTTACTAAAGTTGTAAGGCCATTCGCGGACACGCACATACAGGGACTCGCTGTCTCGTAATGCTGGTTTTTTTTGACAAGTCGCATTGGAATTCCCAAACCAATTTGAAGTCGCTGGCATGGAGAGGAGGTTATTTCTTGATAGTAGAATCGCAGATCGCTGATAATTTGGTAGAGATACCAATGAAACAGCTGTACGATCAACTAGCCTCCCTTGTGGTGTGTTGTGTTCCTGTTTTATAAAGTTATGTGCAAACATAAAGAGACCTCGAGCCCGCAAAATCTTGAAGATTTGACTATCATAAAGGTCTTTAAATTATACAGAATTAAAAAATAGTTACTTTTGATAAGTGAAATTTCCATACACCCACCGTTGATTAGGACTAAGATGGACAAACACGGTGTGTATAATTTGGATTCCCGAAAACAGAGATAAGGTCGGAACGAAACGAAAGAAGAGAAGTTCGTTGCAGGACATGTTCGGTACCATATATGTTGGTATCAATGGAACCTCGTAGCAATTATTTCTACCTACACTTTTCTTCCATTAAAGATTTGGCATATAAATGGTTCAGCAACTTGAAAACAAGTTATGGCAATTTCGTAACCATACGTTAGCATAAATCCAGGAATTAATACTTGAAAGGTTGTTGGTTGTTAAAACGCACATTTGAAAAACTTAGATAGTCTATTTTTGATACTATCCTTGCTAATAGGCTAACCACACTGAGCATAACTAACATCTAACATCCTGAGTCGTAAATTATAGAAATTATAGAAAAGGATTTTACCCAGATCCCATTGAGTGAGTGTATAATACATAAAATAAAGTTTTGACCCCATATATTGGCTCATCTTCCCTTGTAAATACCTCTTATATTTTTTTCTTCTCTTTCTCTTTTCAGTTATTAGGTTTCGTATTGTTTAAAAACCACAAAAATCTTAATTGTAATGCAGGTTTTTACCCGGATTGTGGGTTTTCCTGAAACGTAAGCTTACATTTGAAATGTAAATCTTTTCTTTCATAAACAACAAATAATCCTCTTCTCCTGATAAGATAATAGTTTCATATATGCAACAAAAACCCCGATTTTAATGAAGTTTTGGACTCAGACTTATTGGTCTCAGCATTAACAGTGGAGAGGAAATCTCTATCACTAATACAACAAAGCCATTTGGACACACACGCACACACACAAAGTCTACGGCAAAAGCAACCTTTGAATTAGCAAGAGGTTATAGTATTACAGGAGACAGCTGCTAACTTGCAGTAGAGAAGCAAAGACTGCTTATAATGGTACCGGGAGGTTTCTGAAACAGCTGTACAGTTTACCAGTCTTCTTTGTGGATTGGTGTGTTCCTTTTTTTAAAATTAAATGCAAACATAATTGAATTGCTGCAACTTGCTAGATTTATAATCAATTTTAACTAACAAATTTTAATATATATTTTTTCCATTACCTAAAAATTCATCTCAGCCCTAAATTAGTCTGCTATTTGTACTCATTTTATAAAATGAATTGGCAAAATAAATTTACTATTACCTGGAATGGCGAAATTTTATCGATGTGTGATTATCGGAGCACTTAATTCACCAATAGCCAAAAGGGTTTGTTCATTTGAGTCAATTCATGAGAAATTGAAAACTCTTGATATTTATCTTATTTAATCATGTCTGCTTTGGAATACCGAAATAGCCTCGAGCGCCCACAATATTTATGAGGCATTTGATTTACGCTTCACAGTTGAATTTAAGTTAAAGTATTTTGCAAATGCATTAAATGCTGGAGATGATTACACAACCGGCTTGGTTGTTGTTGTGTTTGATCTTGGCTGATAAAATCGTATTGATATTGTGTCGTGTCTTTGCTCGTCCACACGATTTCCCAACAGAGCAATTTGCATGTTTAATCAGCTGTGGCCAAGTTTAGCCCATTGTTTAGCAAAAACGGGGAAAAAATAAAACAAAAATCGCATCTACATCTCTCATACACACACACAGGTGGTGTTTGTCTAAGATCCCACTGGAGTAGAAGTTGTGAGGGCGTTTAAGTAAAATTCTTTCGCACGCTTTGCACTCAAGTGTGGCCAAATGGATTTACAAGCTGCGCACTTTATCAATCAAATCAAATCTCAAATACAGAAACAGAAACACAAACAACAAACTCATCCAATTGTAAGCCACTTCAAGAATTTCGGACACTGATTGAGCAGCGAGCACTAAAGCTGCCGACACAAAAAAAATTATATATAGGTATACACAAGATTGTTAAGCATCTTTTGCCTCTTTCTTTCTCTCTCTAATGACAAGCTGGTTGTTAAGTTTAGAATGCTGATGTTATAACAAAACAAGTCAATGTAAAAAAAAGTCATTGGCTTTCTTAAAATTAATTTTGGTTTTTATAATGAGCAAAAAATCTCCAAAAATTGTAGCCAAAATTACTACCAACATATAATTTGTATGGGTTAGCATCTTTTTGTGTTCTCCGAGCTTCTTTATGCAAATTTCTGGGGCTTTTCTTACACAGATCCTGGTTAGCTCATTATATGTTTTCAAGCGGCCTCTGGCCTAATGACAAAGCGCTCCTCAATTAATCATGGGAACTGCCAAGACTATCGAAATCATGGAACTTAGTATCCGCCGTGCATTGAACTTTGGTTTCTTCTCTTTGAAATAGAAAGACCATAGAAAAATAAAGCTAATGAATAGCCGGTGTCATTTATCTGCTTATTAGCATGACAATTACGAGGGAAGCTTCATTAGTAAGTGTCTTTTGGAATGAAATCGATGCTTAATTTTAACATTACGCAAAACAATGGCACACCCATGGAGCACCTCCACTCCTCGCACGTGCTTATCAAAGGCCTCCCAACTTCAATTGTTTTTTTCAGCATTTTATTAGCAATTTATGCGGCATACCAAATCAAGAGAAATTGCCAACGTAATTTTGCGCAAGTTTCCAACATTTTTAATTGATTCCTTCATAGGCAATGACACACATTGCCATAAAATACAATAAAACAAAGCAACAACAAAAAATAAATTCATAGTTGCTTATGTTTTAATGGCTTAAGACACTGTCGGGCGTTTGTGTACCAAGAGGGGCGTTTGCTCAGTTTGGATTTGGATTTTGATTGACCTCAGTTATCACTCTGGCTTAAGGCGACATATAAGTGATACTCGTGTGTGCGTGTGCGCGGTTCATGTGGTTACGATGTGATGGCCGATGGGTATGGGTCGTTTGTTGTTGAGACAAAGCGGCTTACAAAATTTCAGATTTCAAAAGCATTTGCTCAAATGGGAAAAATCCACAGCACAATTTTTATTTTGACCGTCAACTAGAATAAAAGCTTAGCACTCGCTAAGTGACCATGTAGGAAACGGACTTGAATAAACTTAGAATTATTACTTTAGATTATGTCAAAATTAACATTATTTTTTTGTCGCAAGGCTAAGTAATCATTATATCAATAAGTGGTCCATTCTTAGTTATAGACTTAAAAATTGTTTTTTTGGAGGAACAAATTTTAACAAAATTTTTTTTAACATTGAGAAAAGAACGGTTTTCTGACTAAAACCCATTTTCCGACCAATCATTTGTATGGCAGCTACAAAAAGTAGTCATCCGATCCGGGCGGTTCCGACATATTAGCGTGCAGACAAAAGAAGACTCTGTGCAAAGTTTCAGCTCGATAGCTTCAAAACTGAGGGACTAGTTCGCGTAGAAACAGACAGACAGACGGACGGACAAAGCTTAATCGACTCAGCTCGTTGATCAAGACTCATACTCGTTATGCTGATCGATGCTATCTGTGGATGCACCCTTCTGCAAATTATAAAACACTTTTCAAGTGTATAGACACAGTTTTTCTCAAAGATTGAGGCAGAGGCCCTACATCATCAAAATCGGTTCGGTAGAATTTGAGAAAACGTGGACACCTGTTTGAAAAACTTTCGAGATAGTTGCGTTTAAAGTTGCCCTAATCCCTTTCCAGATCCCATCCAGATATCTTCTATATCTTCTAAATTATTTCGAGTTTTAAAAATCCCATTGGGATAATATTTTTGAATATCTAAGCTAAGCAATAAAATAAATAAAAAAAATTTCTTGACCAGAAGAAGGAAAGAAAGAAAGAAAATAAAATGCCCTTTAATCATTCATATTCCACTTTTAAATTTGTTGCCTGACTTCGGAGTTATTGAGCTAAAATCGATAAATTTACTTCACATTGATCTGTTTTTTAGAAGCGAGATTATAAGTAAAATGTTGAACAAAAATAAAATTTTATAAAAGTAGTAAAAATAACTAAATCCTTGAGTACCGAGACTAGCGGCTAAGCGCACAAGCAGACGGCACAACAAGAGCAGTTTCTTCGACCGAAACTCGCTGGGTACCAAAATAAACAGCTGCAAAAACAAAATGTATGCACATAAGGTTGTCTTTTCCTGTTGTTGTTGTTGTTAGACTGCTTCCAAACTCAAATTTCCTGCCCACCAATGCTTTAAAGTTTAATTAAATGAAAGGCTACCAATAAAACCAAGTTCAAACAAATATCCATTTATTTGTATTTTCTACTCTCTCTTCTTATCTAGAGTAACACAATTTCATGTCGATGAGTTTCTAGACCTATTCATATTCAATTAAAAAAAAAAGGTGTGAGTGGTGCTAGCACTCACGAGTCTTTGATGTGAAACATGATGCAAAGTTTAGAAGCTTATTTTCAAAACACAAGCACTCTCAATGGTATATAAATTAGCAAAGGAAGATTCGAAAGAAGAAAATTAACGGGCAGTAGAAATACTAAAAGCAACATCACTTGCTGCAGAGTTCTTTAATTTTTTTAGAAAGTTTATTGTGCTGATCCAATGATAAATGATGATGTTTCATTCCCCAAGATACCCCCAAGGTGAGATCCAAGAACCCACTCTTATACCACCCAGAACTCGCCCAAATCCCTTTCCAGATCCCATCCAGATTCCACCCAGATCCCACCTAGATCCTTCCAGATAAGATCCCACCCAAATCTCTCCCAAATACCACCAGATCCCACCCAAATCTTTCCCAGAACCCACTCAGTTGCCCCTTTCCTTTCTCTTCACTTTCCCCTCTGCCCATCTTCTTATGTCTGTGTGTGTTTGCCGGGAAACTTCACAAATCAAAACAACACAAAATATGAATGACGTCAGCGTCACGTGACGCTGAAATCAAATTTTACCCCTTCTAAAATCGTCCGTATCGATTCGGGCGAATTTTCTTATCATTAAGAGGGTCGAATGAAGATAAGGTAGGGTTTTGAAAATAAAAGCCGAAGAAAGACAGTCAGTTTTTGAAAGCGGGAGTATTTAACAATTCCGATTCCACATGATTTAATCGGAGTCTAAAACGTAAACGGAACAACAAAAAATATATAAAAAATATAAAAAATGAAAATAATTTCCAATGGATTCATTTTCAATAATTCGCTATTAAACCTTGCTGTCCCGTGTTACAGAACGAATATTAAGGACAGCACATGATGCACATTATTATGCTTTTATACTTGGCACATTCGTCTTTCATTGTTTGGTTGATGCGCGATGAGCGAATTTTCTACTAAATCTACTAAAAATTCAGTTTTGTACAAATCTAATAAGGGGCTTTTTATTCCTACATAACACTTAAAAATTTCTTACTTACTCTTCTTCTTTCTCACTTTAAAAATATCTGTTATTCACCTTTCCGTTTTCGCCTTTCTTCTAAATTTTGGAAAGCACAATAAATTTCTCCAAAATTCCCGAGTTCCAGATACAATTTCTACAGGAAGCTTCATGTAATCTTAAATTTTAATCCCTTAAATATTGTTTATAAGATTTAGGATTCTTGTATGATAAATCTTAAAACTAAGTAAATCGTGCATTACATCTTTTAGAAGAGTTTAGTTCCTTTAAATCAGCTTACTTGGCAAAGTTACAGATTGGTTAAGACGTAAATACATATTTTACCTAATGGGAGGAAAACTAGAATTCTACTCAAAATTTGTATGGGAACTGTGAAAAAGCTACTTGACACAACATAGACAACTATAAATTTAATTATGTATTTTCGGTTGCTGACATAAATGCAAACAAAACTCTAATAACTACAGCGTTTATTGGTCTATATGCCTATGTAGTTACATAGAAATTCGACAACCAATCTAGCTAAGAGGGGACTTTCTGCTTTACTTATATAGCACTTTAATTTTTTATAGATGCATTGACAAGCGATCTGTCGCCAATGGGTCGTAAATCGAGATGTTTATGCAGACACTTGGCGCCCCCATAAATTCTAGACTGCCAGGAGTTCAACAAATGCTTTTTTTCGCCATATCTTTTATTTTATACCTTTCCATTTTCTTTTCTTGCTCTGTTTAGTTACCCAACACCTCTTCGACAAACGTTTCTCTCTGTGTATGTAAAACTGTATATCCAATAAGTGATTATTACTTACTGAGCCAGACTTTGGTCTACCTGATTATAAAAATTTATTTTAATATGCGAGGAAGTCTCTGAACTGAAAAGCCAGGCACGTCTTCTAATTTAATTGGCGTTGAGAATGTTGAGGCACATACACATACTTGCACAACGTACATACATATTTAATAATAATTATTAATGAGCGAATAGTTAGAAAGCTTTGACCAGTCAACTAATTGTATTCGTGTCGTAATTACAAGGCGCCGACAACAGTTTACAATTAGCCAGCTACGAGATCATGGGGGGAAAGTAATCATCTTAGCAAAGCGTTTTCCCATTGAGAAGCTCACAAAATACAGACATTATTGTAGCTATTGCATTAACTCATCAGAAATTATTAAAAAAAAATCCAATTTGCTTGCACAAAATTTGTCAGCCATGAAGGTGAGCGTCAGTTTTTTGTAGGTTTTTATACGCAAGCCACGCATGACCTAATCGACAGCAGATTTTGTCAACTTCCTTTACTTTTTGCACTTACGATTCTGGGTACATAATGAAATAATTATGAAGAATAAATATTAAATAATCTTGCAAACCGACAAAAACTTCAAAATAGTACAAATAATGCATAATTTAGTCATAAAATCTGAGAGCGTGCAATACAATAACTAACCCTGAACCTCAGACTATGACGTGTTTTTAGTGGATTTTTACACGTTTGCTTCTTAGAATTTATTTAACAAGTGAATAAACAGGAATGCTGTCTGTAAAGTGGGAAAATATTTGCTTGGCACACATAGCAAAACAGCAATTTTGTTAATAGGAAATGACCACTTCAAGAAGTGGCACAATTTGGCGAATGGATGATAGCTCTTTGTAAATTAACATCTTGTGCAAGAGTTTAAAAAGCGCTAGATATTAATGGGTGGCTTTAAAAGCGAGAGGGTAGGAGGAGGGTAGTCTACCCGTATGGGAAGTTAATTTGATTGAAAATGACAGTTAACGTGCCGGTGCAGTCATTAAGGCAAATTTGCAGTTTGCGGTCAACGTAGAGTTTTGCACCGGGTGGAAGGGGAGAGAAGTGGATTACGATGAGAGATTTGCGTGTTATTTGTGGTTATGAAAGGAAAGCGCAAGTGAGTGACAACAGACAGGCCACTCAGTAACAGCAGTCAAGCGGAAATACTGTTAGAAGAGATCATCTGTAAACGAGTTGTCCACTTAAATGCTAATATCATTTTACTAGGCTTTAATAGGTAGTAAATGAAAATGTGGCTATAGCTTTTAAAGAAAATTAAATTTAAAAAAAATGCTTCTGGGCAAAAGCAGTGGGGACCTCTGGTATAGACATTTAAGACTTCTAGCGTTCATAAGTTTTTACATCACATCTTAAAGGGGAAATAGATTTAACAAAGACCAGGCCACACAGAAATAAAATATATAATTATAACTTGTATTAGACAGTAGGTCTAAAATTATAAGTACTAGAGGCATAGCATCGAAAAAAGGGTTGTTGTGGGGTTGTGATGTGTGTCTCCCCCTTTCCTCTTCAACCATTTAATCTTTCAATTTTGAGTTTGATCCTAGTCGGATTTGGATTAAGTTTGCCATGTAAAAAGAGGTTATAATCAAAGATAGTTCTTTGATCAAGTGTCTCCGAAAAAGATTATTTCTAATTATGTTTAGCAAAATTTCTCTTTGGATCAACCAAGAAACTAGTATCTTCTGACATAGGATTGAACTTTTAGTCAACGGGAAGCTTTTCAGACAATGCACAGCTTTTAAGTCTACGCGCTGCTTTTTATTGTGCTAATTAAAGCTTAGCGAACATACACAAATTGAGTAAAATTTGTAAACCTATCCAAATTGGACAATTTCTGAAGAATCGACTATCTCCAAGCTACACAGATGGATTTCTCATCTTCTACGTAGAGCTATTGTCACATAAACTTACACTTAAAAAAGTTAATTGTAAGTTCATCTGAAACATAGCAGCAAATTGGACCTAAATATCCTAACTTTACACCTTATTGAACAAAAACTAAAAAACCAACCAGTAATATTATAACAAAGGCAGAAATAATGGTAAATTTTTAGATTAAAGAAGCTTTGCTTAGACTAAAAAACTTCTGCACCTGACTCGGAAAAAGAACACAGAAAATTTTTTCGGGCTTGACTGGAAATTGAACCCGGTATCTTAAGCACTCAACGTATGGAATGACTCGCCAACACATTCAGTCGTTGCAGACTTTTGCAGATTCACATCGAGAGGGCTACTTGGTTGAGCTGACAAGAATTTGAGTTGGAAAAAAAACAACAGAGTGATCAAAAAGATAGCAACTCGCTCACTCTCGCTCTTTCTCTCTCCTTCTCTCTCAACTTTACTCATTTCTGGAACATTTGAAACAATTGTTTTCACGAATTTTTATAACATCTTGTTCTTGTTTTAACTAGAAGGCAACCTATTTTTCTTTTTTTCATATTTGGTTGGTATGAAAAAAGCTAGTACAGTATTATTGAATCTTCTAAGTGGTCAACATGGCAAAAAAAAAATCCCAAAATTTTCAGAATATTATTTTTAAAATTATCGTGAAGATTCAAAACTGAGTGGGCCAATCACTCCAAAAAAAATCTATAAATATGGAAAATTTTTAAATAAGCTTAAATTGTCATAAAGACGACTAAATATTTAGGTAAAAAGAATTTGTAGATCGAACAGTTCAAAAAATCTAAAATTTAAAATCATTTATATATGAGTTTAAATTGTGTCACGGTTCAATACGACGTGTAGGTCAAACGATTCAAAACAAGTGAGAAAGTCGGTCAAGCCCGACTATAACATACTCTGTACCTGGAGTAGAAACTGAATGCAATGCTGGTGCTGCGCTCATCTCTAAGTCTCTTTCTCTCTCTCTCTCTCTCTCTCTCTCTCCTTAAGATTATGCGGTGTTAGTTGTAAAAGGGTGGGAGGTGATGGGGGAAGGATGAAGTACTTTTTTGCTCATAACTTGAGAACCGCTCATCCGATCTTTACCATTTTTTCGGCATATTCCTAATTACTAACTACCTCTAGAAGGTACGAATCGTCTATCTTCAAAACTGTAGGAGATATAATGTTTTTTCCAAATTGCGGGGGCGGGAGGGGGCGTGGCAAAAATTGAAAATAAATTTTATCTGCCTGCAAGTATAAGAAGCATTCGTCCGATACATGTCAAACCTCTATCTCTTACCAGCTCTGAGATCTGTTCGTTCATACGGACGGACGGACGGACAGGCGGACATGGCTATATCGACTCGGCTGTTGATGCTGATCAAGAATATATAAACTTTATATAGTCGGAAATGATTCATTCATCGAAGTTAATATGAAGATGGTTAAATAGACGGAGGGTGAAGTTCAAAAGGTCCACAAACCCGCGAAATTTGCTCAACTTTTAAAAGAGTTTAGATTATTGTGAAGATTCGATAGATGGCAATTGTTTGGTTAGCTTCACATTTTCTTTTTGTGCTTAAAACACTAACAGCTAGACTTTTTTAACAAAATCTAAAGCCTACAGAATCTCTTAAACAAATCCTTAAATATTTGTGTACGGAAATCAAGAAGGTTCAGTAAGATTTCTAATCTTTGTCTAACCACTTAGAAGTTGTATAAATAAATGGTCTTCTAATGCCCACTGGTTAAGCCTATTGTCAAGCTCAAGGTCTTTGTTCTCCAGCTGGTCTCAACTTTTTGCACATTTAAGGCACCGCCTAAAAATGAAATACAGCGTGGGAGACCGCTTAAGTTTGCTCGTTTTCTCAAGAATTTTTAGACGCACCCATGAGTCAGGGGTGCAGCTGAGAAAAAAAACAATGTACTTAACAGAAATGCGCATAAAAATTATTTACTTCATTTGCTTAATTAGTGCAAAGTGCGCACGAGGAGGGGAAACGAAAACAACCAAAGAAGCCAACGATTTTATCACCTCCTCCTACAGTAAGTCGCTGATGCAGTTGCTGTTGCATAACAAAACCAAAGACCTACAACTGGCGGCTAACTGGCAACTTAATGCTCCATTGGACCAACATTAGCAGCTCCGTTAGCATCCATTTCCAATGCAATTAAGCATCATTGAGCTGCGATGCGATGCAGCGTCCGGTTACCAACTGAGACAGACACAGCTGAAGCCGAAGCTGATCCGTTTGTCGTTTACCGGTCCATGTCGCCGCTGATGTACCGATGGCCACTGTGTTATGGTTATGGTCAACTGTGCGGCTGGCCAAACAACTTTTGAATTTTGTTAAATGTTCACACACTTTTCCGTTGCTTTTTACATGATTAATGCACTGATAAAAATAGATGATATTCATTTTGTCAAAGGAAAGTTCATATAAGATTTTATGGGTTTATTCAAACGAAATTCAAAGTATTGAAAATATATTTGCAACTCCCAGCTGCAATGAGGTGACGACAATGAGGTAGTCCTTAAACCAAATTTTTTACACATTTCAATCAATAAGTTATGATTATTTTTTTCAAGTGTGTTGTTTATTTTACCATTTTCAAATGCTAAACTAAACTGCCAACAACGCAAATGCTAGCCATAAGTTCTAGGTACTGTGGCTAATGAGCTCGACCCCTGCTCTTTTTTTGTTGTTGTTTGTTTCGCTGATTTTGGGCGGCAGACACATTAGCTACGCTCCAATTACTGCACCGGATTGGACCACAACCGGTGGCAATTGGCAAATTAGAACGGCAAGGTGATTCAATTTGTTTGCAGACAGTCGGAGGTCAACAGGAAAATATGAAAAATGCAACGAAACGGCCGAATGCCAAGACATTAACAGTCGTAAAATGAAAAAATAAAAACAAAAACCAACAACAGAAATCGCAGCAAAAGCAAAAACTGCAGCAGTCATAACAACTACAGCAACAAAACAAACCTGTTTGCGACAAGTGCGCGGTGGTACGCGATTGTGACTGGATTGTCCATGTCCATTACAGTTAGGAGACATGGCCACAAAATGCAGCCAGCCATTAATGCACACTGGGATAAATATAGCAAGATAACAAATTGTAAAATTTGTGTAAAGACTAAAGCTAACGAAAATCACCCTAAAGCCGAAACAATGAATCATATATATTATTTACAACTATCCAAAAATGCCAAAACACTGAAAATTCTACAAAAAAAATATTCAAACACGCCGATTTTTCATATATGTATTTACAGCATGATTTTGGCAATCTCAAACTACTTGATACGATTCAACAGGCATTTTGAACTATTTTGTATTCTTTATGATCTTACTTTTTGGTAATTACAGTCAACAATTAAGTCAATCCTTTTTAATTCTCAAGACAAGAATTTTCTTACTTAATAAAAATGAAAAAAAAATCCCCCTTGATATCTAATAAATTCTATAATTAGTTAAAACCAAAAAGACTACACTCAGAAAAAAAAGACATAAATCACTGAAGGGCTAAAATCGCCCTAAAGTTTATAAATGATTTCTAGTTTTAAGACATTTGTTCTGAAATTCAGTAAAAAGAATTTTTAGAAAAAATATCTTAAATATAGAAACTGTTTCTTAATTTTAGGGCTATTTCAACCCCTGACTAAATTTTTTTTAATATAGAAGTGTGTGTGTAGAAGGGTGAGTGTACTGGTCCTTCCTCCTTAAGACCAATTAAATTCATAAGCATTTTCCAATTTATTCTTTCAACAAGGGTATCCAAAGGCCAAGAGCTTATAAAAGAGTACACTCAGAAAATTATTTTTTCTAAAAAGATAATTCAGTAAAGGGTTGAAATTGTCCTGAAATTTAGAAATTATTTCTATATTTAAGAAATTTTTGTCTAAATATTCTTTTTTAGGGCAACTTTACTAAAATTCAAATTAAATAAATAAAATGTAGAAACTAGTTCTAATTTTTGGGGCGACTTTAACCCTTGACTGATTTTTCTCAAATATAGAAAAATAATTTTCTGGGTGTAGAAGGTATGATAAGGAAATCTTTTTTTATTCCATAGACCAAGTGTTAGAACCTGTTGGGAATTAAAGAAACAAACTTTTCACTGCACACTTTTTTTGGCTTGCCGTTGTAAGTCTGTTCCGTACTTAATCCAATCCAATGCAATCCAATCAAGAAATTTAGTACTTGAACTCTAACTTTGAGTACGAATCGTTCTTAAATTCGAAATTGACCGTTAAAAATTCGAAAATAGCAATAAAGTTCTATACTCAAGAAAAAATAAGTTATAATTTAAGATCATTTCGCTCTTAAATTTGAAATCGACAGTTAAAAATTTAAAAGTAGAAATAAAATTCATGATTTTAGAAAAAAAGTTTTAAATTATGATCATTTCATTCTTGATGTAAAAAGGAGCTCTTGCTTCAGGTACAAATCGCTCTTAATTAACAAAAATAAGTCAAGATCATGATTATTTTGAGCTCTAAAAGTTCTTAAGAAAAATCCCTAATCGTGCTTAACATATTCAAAACGTTGTTGAAGTCAAGAAATTAGGGATTTTTTTACTTAAATTCAGAATTATATGGCTTATTGAAGTTTTGAAACGGAAAATTCTTGATTTAAGTATTTAAATTCTTCACTTTTCTCTCAGTGTAAAGTTTACTTCATAGTACAAATCCCGTCTTAGAGAGTAGCTATATTTTGTTATTAAGAAATAATATAAAATGTAACTTTCGTTCCACCCTCTAATTTCAACATTAAGAACAAGTATGAAAATCGGTGAATTTCTGTATTTGCGAAATTTTATGCTCAGTATGTATTTTGCTTCTGTCAAATATGGTATGTCTAAAAGGTACAAAAACAAAAAATGGGGGAGATAAGACGATTATTCCAAACTCCGAGGGAGGCAAAAAGGAAATGTCGGATAAATTGGTAAACAATATTCAAATGGTATAAACCGAACCATAAAGTACCTGCTAAAATAAGAATTTACAAATTCCACTATCACCACCCTTAAAAATTTTAAAACATCATTTTATTTGTGGCTTGTAGAAACTTATTAGGTGTTTGGTATAGTTTGGTTTTGGTTCAGTTCAGTACCGGCTTCCATCCCTAATATTAAATATTTTATAAGCTCACTCGGCAAGAACAGGAACATATAAGTTAAGCCTTTATTCAGAATGCCTATATCTACTGTTAATGTGTAGATTACCAATAGCGATTTATGTTTTTGGGTTATTCTAGCACTAACACAAATATTATTATCAGTACAGCTGTAACATTTCAACATGTACAAAGTATTTAATCTCGCTCCACTGTGCAGTACTCGAGGCAGTGCTTTAACAGTTGGTTTTTTTCTTAAAAAAAAAACCTTTATTTCTTCTGTGGGCCCGGTTTTTGGTCTGTTTTGGTTTTTGTTGTTTTCCAATTTAACTGCTGCGCTCATTCGATGTCTGTTTGTTTTTGGCTTTTGCCAAGCGCGTTTTGCACTCCTTAAAGTTCAAAGGTACCAAATAGTCTCTGCAGTTAGTTGGCGTGAGAACCAAATGTTAGTGTTGGTTTACCTAGATGGTCAGCTCTCCATAATACAATAATAGACTTACTTTATTAGCCATTTGTGGATGCTCCCGAAATGTTCACAGCTCCGTCAAGTGCAGTAGCATTTCAAGTATCAATAACAAGCGCATTTAATGCGACCATTTAGCTGATTAATTTATGAATTTGTTTATACCACTCTCATATTACGCCGAGCTTTTTGGTTAAACCAGGTCTATGAGCGAGATGGCACTATATACCGAAACTCGAAAGATAACTTTGCATTTGCTTTAAACAAATTTCACTTGAACACAAATGTTCGATGTAATTAACTAAAGAAATATTTTTATGACCTGTTTTCGCATTTCATTTCATTCAGCAATATTTTTCTCTGTCGTGTTTATTTATGCATTTGACCCGCTTTGAGAATAAAACGAGTTGCAACCACACACAGACACACACTCTTGCACACACTCACACTCGGTTGTTTACTTGGAATTTTGTATTCTACTCAGAAAAAACTTGTTGGCTGTTTTGATAATGATTTTGTTTATGATTTTTCTTTTGCACTTGATCTTTTTTTTCTTATGTTTTTCTTTTCTCTTCTGGGCACTAATACAAAGGCAGCTTTCGTGATTTTTATTTTCTTTTTTTTTTGGTGAATCTTTCGGTTACGCGCGCGCTTTCAGCACCCACGATATTTTACTAGTTTTGTTTGTTGGCAAGAAACGCTTTCCTCTCTCGCTCCCACACTATTGTCGGCTTCACTCGCACTTTCGATTCGACTCACGTTGCGGGGGCGCGCGTTTTGTACTGTTGGCCACAAACTGCGCGAGACGACTGAGCCCAGGTGCGCAATGGGCCAAGTAAAGCTCAAAGCTTAAGCTTTTGGCTTAGCCGGCCGCCTGAAGTTTGATTTGACATAAAAGCAGGTGCTTAGGAAGCTTTCAAGTTTGTAAGTAGCGACATCTAACGGAGTTTCTTACCAAGCTTTTTAACTTATTACTAAGCTTTTTACCGTTAGCGGGTAATATTTAAAGTTTGATAACGGAATTTTATACTTTTAGACGTACACAGAAAAAAACAAGAGCGCAAGTTAAAGTCGGCTCAAACCGACTTCAATATACCCGTTACTCATGAAAAAACATGTTTAACAGTGTTCCTGCGTTCCCTAGGGTGAACATTTGAAAAGTATGCAACACTTTTTTAACTCGGCTATTTTTCACATTTTTGCTCAGAACTTGAGAACCGCTTATCCGATCTTTATCATTTCGATTCATTTTGCTAATTACTAACTGTCTCTAGAAAATACGTATCGTCTATCTTCAAAACTGTAGGAGATATAACGTTTTTTTTTCGAATTGCGGGGGCGGGAGGGGGCGTGGCCAAAATTTGAAACAAACTTGATCTGCGTGCAGATAAAAGAAGCATTTGTCCCATACATGTGAAACCTCTATCTCTTACCATCTCTGAGATCTAGGTGTTCATACAGACAGACGGACGGACAGACGGACATGTCTATACCGACTCGGCTGTTTATGCTGATCAAGAATATATATACTTTTTATGGTCGAAAATGATTCCTTCGCCTGTTACATACATTGCACGACTTTAGTATACCCTTTTACCCAGAGTAACGGGTATAGAATGGATATTTGAAATGTCCGCTTAAAGATCCACTTTCTATATACCGTTTTCACATTTTTTACCTCCTTTGGATGAAGAATAAAGATCAAAAACTATCATTTTTTCTGATATATCCTTTTTAAACGAAAATAAATCGACTTCGGAAATATCCAATGGATCCCAAAAAAGGATAGTTAACTTTTCAGTCACAATCGATACCGAAAACATCTTGAGAATTATCAAAAACTGTCCTTTTTTCTCAGTGTAAGAGTGCTGTTTAATAAGTCAGCGATTGTTTGCGTTAAAGATTTTTTTCCGTCAACAAAATCATATTATCAGAATCAGTATCTAAGCCAATTTTGTGAGCATCTTGAGAACCGGTATTCAAGAACCGAGAAGACCGAAAAGAACCACAACTTTGCACCGGTACAGTTTGAATTCTGGGTTTCTTTTTTCCATTTGTCAAGTTTATTGCATCAATTGAGGATTTCCTCATTCTTAAACTAAAACCGAAAGAAGATATTATTAGTCCGTCAATATATTCTAAAAATAACAAATCTTCCTTTTACTGTTTTAGCTTCTCCTTTGGGCTTAGAAAGATTATTCTCCGGGGTAAAATTAATTATTATTAAATTTCCTGAAAATAAATTTTATTAGATTATACAATTTTTTTGGTACATACTGATCGTATCGGTATCGAAATTCGACTCAGTTTAGTTTCCTCATGAAAATCATATCCAAACTCGGGATATTACGACTTTGAAAAGGTTAAGTCAAGCAAATTTCCCAAAACGACAACTCATTTCTAGCATCTTTTTGTTTGCATCTGCATTTGTTCAGGACTAAGAACCCAAAAAAATTTTGCAAAGCTTCTGCGGGTTCAATCTAAAATGCCGAGGTTCCAAAGAACAGGGTTCGAGGATTTTGGGCGATGGTTTTGGTTCTTTCTACATAGACATTTTTAGAAAAGTCTTTGTTGCCTATGAAGGATATGTGGCGACATACCATCTCAAGCCAAGTGTGATCACTCACAATCTCTTGCTCAGTGTGACCGCTTAACAGCTTAACATCTCTGTCTGAAATACCACAACACTCACACAGTGATATAGAAACTCAAGAACTGACACAAGTTGGATGCAGACATACACATATTCAGTTTGTAAAATTAAAGTTAAGAACATCTATTATTAGTGGAACAACGAATGTGTTGTTGAAGTATTCAATCCAATTTGGGATAGAGTTTCCCAGGATTTAAAATCATTTATTATGCATCTCCATGCTTTGTTTTTAAGTGCGCTTTTATATTTGTTGAGTTCCCTGGTCTGGTCCTTAAAACTTTATTGCACAGTTTCTGTGCGATTTCTGTGCGTCAACTTTAGTAAAACAACTTTTAAACATTTTGCTTTAAATGTACAGTGCACAAGAAACAGTTATTTGCAACAGTATGACCGAATACTAAAACAAAAATATCGCAAAAAGTATAAAAATATTTAAAAATATATATATATGTTCGTAATTTTTGTCAAAAATATCGATATTACAATATTTCGATAATATTTTTCGACAACCCTAGTTTTTGGTTATTTTGAATTTTTGTTGAACCGCACATTTTAGTTCGCAACAGAATTAGGGTTCGGTTTAGGTTTTAGATATGGTTCGGTTTAATGTGCGATCAATAGTAAAAAAGACGAAGTCCCGGCTTTGAAACGATTCGTAATAAATTTATTGATTCAAAGATTTGAATGATATACTCTCTTGCTTGGGTTTCAATCTTCTCTCTCTCCGCTCCACAATAAGATGTAATTAATCTATAAGAATAAGAAAAATTCTTTAATACTCAAGAACTCAAATTGTTAGTTCTTAATTTTTCTAAGTGTATGAACTAATATGCTAAGTACTTGGCGAAACGAACCTTAGATTTTTTAGATGGACCTTCGAACCGCATCTTTTTCAGAATTTAGAGTTATGCAGCCTTGCTTTAAACCATTTTGAAAACTGATCCATAATTTAAATAAATACGAGTTCCATTGAATTTATGCAAAACTCATTCAAAATTTGCTCTTTAAATTTTGTTTTTTTTTTATAAAGACAAAGCGTCTCTGCGCCCTCAGCAGTAATGGCGACTTTTTTTTTACTATTTCGAGACTTTGTTAGTTCATCGTTGTTCTTAGCAACTTCTGTGCTGAAGGTTCTTCTTTATACTGTGACTTTTTAAGCATGGGGTAATTGGTTGGGTTGATTTGATTAGCTAGAATCTGTCTGAAAAATCTGTGCATTGCAAAGCGACTGTTAGTAGATAACCACATTATTTATTGGATTTATTCTTGTGTGTCTGACTTACTCTATTCTATAAGAAAATTTCGAGCTAAAAACAAATTAGACAAATTAAAAAATTAAGGAAGGGAAAATTCGGCCCGACCGAATTTGATATACCCTTGCAATTGTTATTGAATATTAGCTGAGCTATTTCCCAAACTCAGCAATTGAAGGCGCCACTACTTTGACAATGTGGGCTATTAAAGCCACGCTAACTATTTAGTTTATAACACAGATTAGGGCTTAGTTCGGTTTATTGCAGAAGGCGTGTTGCCGGTAAGAATGAATGTAACGCAATGGCAAAAAGATAAGTGTGTGCGTGTGTGAGTTAGAGATGTATATAAAAAAGCGGGTTATGTGGTGTGAACTACATAGATAGAGGAATTGGATCGGCCACAACCATTTGCTTGCCAGTTTGCTTATATGGAATAGATGGCTAAACGATTTACTATTTGATCAAACTCCCTAAAATTGCGTTCAAACTGATAAAATTCAAAACTGGAATTACTAGAATTACTATTTTAAACTATCGATTCTATGAAAGCTATATGCTATAGCCATCCGATCTGGATCAAACTTAACGGAATTATTTGGAAGCTTAGAATACTGATAAATATCAAGTTTGGGAGCGATATCATTGAAAACTAAATAGTTTTTCCTTCTAAGACTTTTTTCGGACCATATTTTTGTATGGCAGCTATACTATATAGTTGTCAGATTTTTATCAAATTTGGTGAAATTATGAAACGGCATAGAAAACTTTTTAATACGAAGTTTGGGGAAATTTTGCATTAAAAACAAAAAAGTTTTTCTCACTAAAACTATTTTTTTTTTTGTCAAATCGCTTCTATGACAGCTATATGCTTTAGTCATCCGATCTAAATCAAACGTATCAGAATGATGTGGAAATATATAATATTTATATTTATCAAGTTTGGAAGCGATTGAATTGGACACAAAAAAGTTTTTCTTACTAAAACTTTTTTCAAACCTATCTTTTGTATGGCAGCTATACCAAACAGTTTTTCAATTTTTATTAAACTTGGTAGAAAAATTATAGAAAACTTACAAAACGTAGACAGTCATCAGGACTATACTGACTTCACAATCAAGAAATTCGAAATAAAGAGTTCATATATTGATCACAAAATATTTCTTCTTAGCGTACTTTTAAGCTCGAACATTCTGAATCCCAAAATATAATTTTACTGTTGGGGCTTCCTTTTTGTTGTGATTAATGCTATTGCAGAATTTTCAACCGAAATACTTGATTTTGTCCCACAGTGTAATCTTCTGTGTAGCCAGGAGAAGCTTGTGCAGTTTGGGCAGTTTGGTTCAATGTCACTATGTAGAAGTAAGTACATACCTACACACACTTACGTAATTAGCCGTACATACACAGTTACGTTTTGCACCGGAAATTTTGCTTAAAAACTAGCTGACCTCAGACCTTTTAACTTAATAAATAAAACCACAATAAATATAATTAAATACGCTTTTATTATTATCAACAACCTTGTGCAGATTTCAAGAGGGGGGATAGCTCTTCAATCGCTCATAAACCATTTCAATTGTAATTTGAATTTCGTCATTTGGCGCCATTGCGCCATCTATCAAAACCTGCCAAGTGAAACGTTAGTTGAGCTTTTTTCTCTTCAATTTTAGTAGTAAAGGGCCCATTAGTGGGGTGCGTGCGCAAGCGCGTTAGCGTTAGCCGATAGCCAACTATCGGTCAGTACGCAAAAGCAACGAAAGTGTCGACAACGCTTCGGCAGTGCCTAAAGTGTTGATCTTGGGTCTGAATATACCAATTGTTGATTTATCTCTCGGTTGCTGCTGCTGTGGCTGCCGGCGTCGCGGCTGACTCTACTGACCAAGTTTATAAAACTTTGAGCCGAAATGCAGCGTCGCACAGTTGCTCCAAAAACGTTGCAAGCGCGTGGCCCTCGTCGAAAATAAAAATTCAGCAAAAAAGAAAAAAACAAAACGAGTTAAAGGGCCTCAGCGAATCTGCCTTTTTATCAGCCAAGTCGCAACGAAAACGAAAGTCGGAGACGCAGACGGAATCAGAGCCATCAGAGTCACATGCGGATGTTGATCTCCATAAAAAACCAAAAAAATAAAAACATTAATGTAACTACAATCGGAATGTAGCTGGACCAAAGTGAAAATTAACTCTTAAAATTAAAGTGTACAAAACAAAATCAAGTAAGCATGGTCTCAGTGCAAATACAACATGTTAATTGAGAATTCTTATGTGCGCATCTTTTTTGTCTGGAATATCCGTTTCACTCTGCCCCTCGGTCTCTAATTTGAAATATTGTTATATAAACTACAAGCAAACATATTACGAAATGCCGATAACCAAATCTCTGAATATGCAGATACCAAGTGGGTGTCTCGTCTTTCAGCAGAAGCAGATGTTAATGAGGGTTGTTAAATAATGCAAAAAAAAAAAAACGCTAAGGAAAGCGGCAAGCGAAACGCGCTAACAGGGCAAAATTTGTGTCAGCCAAAGTAAAACCTTATGCCTCACACGACCTAAGACAATGTCAAAGCATAATTCTTGGTCATTTTATTTTTTGTTGATTATGCGCCTTAATAAACAATAAACTTGAAATTATTACGTGTAGCTCTCTGAGTGCTGTCAAAGCGAAAACGAAAGGCCAGCCACGGCTTTTTGTGTGGTCAGTCTTTACTTTACACATGCGCGCAGCCGCCAACGTCGCCAACTCACTCAACAAAAATATAAAATATAAAAAAAACAACTCAAACGTTGCGCTGGGCAACGCGTTAATCAATTGAACCTTAGTCCCTCTCTCTCTCTCTCTCTCTCCTTACGGAATTGGGTTGAGTTTTGTTTATCTTTTTTGGAAAAAAAAAACTTTTACTCCTCTCCGGTGAATTTTATTTGTGCAAAAATTATTGCAAAAAAATGCCAAAAATTTATTAACGCATGTGTTAAATGTTAATTATTGCATAAGATTTGGCCCACAGTGAGAAGCATTTCACACATCAAGTGTAGGCGGACATACCAGAGGTGACATTTCATTTAACACGAAAATTTTTGATTAGACCTCGTTTAAAATAGACAAGCATTTTTGATTAGCTGCTTAGTAAGCCCGTGCTAGGCGCCTTTAGTGCCCCGTGTTGCCTGGTGAAAATCAATAAATTGTTTCTAATTTATCAGTGAATTCCCTTTGTTTGTTTGTTTTTATTAATAACTAAGTAATGTACTCAGAGCGCACAGAAGAAAGTATTAGGTTCTATATTAACTTTATATAATTTGTAAAATCCCAATCCCATATTAAACAGACTGCTCACATACTATCGCATTTAAATTTTCATAATCACAATTTACTTTTTTTGTTTAAAATATTAAAAAATAAAGTACACTTATCTTCCCTATACTACTACTTTTCACTATTTTAAAATAAAATATTTATTCTCAAACTTTTTTTCTACTGTTTTTGTTGATTGAATCTGAACATACTTCCCACACATATTTTACTTTTTTTAGCTCAACATTTTTCAATTATTTAAACGTTCGTTTTCAACTTATAGATTCCGAAAAAAGTTACTTTGCCAACGAAGAACATAATAACCTATGTCGGACCAAAGTCGTGAATTCAAATCAATTTTCCGTTTTCCTCCCCCAACTTATCAGACTTACTAGATATTCGCATAAACGTGTGTTGAGTAAGATTTGTTAACATTTGTTGGACCTCTGACTTGTAACCTTTTCCATCTTTTGTTTTTTAAGCTGTTGAATGACGTTGAGAAAACAAAACGATTTTTTGATTTATATGGAAATGTGGTTAGTATACCCGTTACTCGTAGAGTAAAAAGGGTATTCTATTCTTATTTATGTATTTGAAAAACACTTTATCGTATATCTCGGATGATCGACCGTTTTCTGTCGTTGGGACATTGTCGCACAATCTCCTAGCTGAGTCTGCAGCTATCGACCTTTATGGATATGTTTTAAAAAGGTTTAGATAATTTCTTTTGTTTGAGATCAGAGTTTTGAATTTCTACTTTTATTAATGACTCACTTTTTCAGGCATTGTTATACCTTGAATTTAATTGGTTTTCAAGTGAGGAATCATCTCCGACCCTATTGTTAGTACGTGCTTACTTTCCTCCGTCTTCCTCTGTCTGTTCTTGATAGTCCGCAGTTTTGAGTAGGTATTTTGCCATCGTCTTTGTCTACGCTGCTTTCGACGACCCGTGCACTTCTTGTAGCTGCCACGATCATCGAATATTTTATGGACTTTTCTCAATATACCGCTCAATCACGTTGGTATTAATGTTTTTAAGTGATCAGTTTGTCGGTCTAACCGTTGGACACGTGGTTTCAGTTAAACCGACGGACGGTTACCTTGCCTTTCTCGTTATAATAATTTAAGATACTTTAGGTAATCCATTCTGTAAATCCATCGTTTACTTTCGGTCTACGTTCTGAACGTTTGTTAATCCTTGGTAATCTGAACGTCATACCGAGCCAGTTTGTTAACGGTCACAATACAAACCGTGTTCCACTGCAACTATTCCAACCTTTGTCTCTAACCATGGACCTATAGTTATACTTTTGTAATTGTTTATACATTACATTTTTCCAAAAATTTCGGAAAAACATCGTGACCTCTTAGGTTCTTAGATTTTAGCAAATCTTGATTTCTTATAAAACGATTTTGTTGTATTTTACTTATAAAATACCTCAATTATTTAATGGTTTTTTACGTAATTGTTTTCGGGACCACAATTCATTTTGCGGTTTTCTCATTTTAAGATTTATGTTTCCAAACGGTTAATCCAGCAAAAGTATGTTACTACATTTTTCGAGATCTGTGAATGCACCGCAGGCAAAAAATTTCGATGTTTTTAAGAAATTTTCGCTTCCTTCGTTTTAACGATTTTTCGTTTTTTTAACATAAAAACATAAAACTAGTTTTTAATTCTACGTGACTAGCCTTCGGATACCACTATGAAGAACTCCATAATATATTTTGACGAATTGTCCTTAGCAAAAAAAACTATATTTACCACCTCCCACGTTCGCACCCCCTATTGAGTCCTCGTTCCCGCTCCATCCTCTTCAACCTCTAATTGTTTTACTTGAACAAGTATTTACACTTAGCCCTTTGTATTTTCAAATTCGTTGTTATTTAACTGCTGTTTATTTTTGCCTCCATCTTGTCTTTTTTAGACCTAACCTTATTTTAGCATTCTTGGATTCCTCTGAAGCTACGTTTTATACTTTTTCTCGTTCCTCAAACAAAGCTTTCTTCTTCTCTTTCAGCTGTTTTTTTTCAGTCAATAGTTTTGGTTAAAAACTTTTGGGTGAAATAGTGAACGTTTTCTGACCTGTTTAGACTTCACGTAGCCCGAGCCAGCCCGATACTTCGACCGACCCTACACCCCGAGCGCCGATTTTCCTTCAACTTAAGTAACCTTTCCAAGCATATTTGTTTTAATGTAAGCTGCATTGAAAGACGTTAGAAAAAAACCAAACGCAAAGTTTGGTTTGTTGGATTTTAATGTGGTTAGTGTACCCGTTACTCGTAGAGTAAAAAGGGTACAGAGCTATAATGTATTCATTACTTCCCGTATTTAATTACTTTTCATTACTAAAAACACAATTTTTTGGTAATGAAAAAACAATTCGTGATTACTATTTTTTGATAATCGTAATTGTAACAAGGAATATTATTCAGTGAATATTCCAAAATGTAATTACTTTTACAATTACTTAGATAATTGTAACTTTAAAGGATGATTATTGAGTAATTGTGCCTGAAATGTTGAATTATATTGTATTTGTAGGTGAAAATTATGTTTTTTTTCCAATCAAGTTTTGAAATCACCAAATGTGATTGTTTGCTGATCAAGGTAAAAAAACCCAACTATAATACACCTTTTGGTTTTGTTCATTTTAGATACCCCTTGATGACGCCTAGCGCAATTTAGACTTTTTCAGAAGAGAACAAACTTTTACCCAGTGAGTCGAAATCGACGCTAGATCTTAAGCTTAAAGAGTGTGGCGAATGGTTTTTTGGTCAAGCAGCGCAAGGAGCTCTTTTTCAATATTTTAATAATAATTTAATTTTCGACAAATGCGAACGCTGTTATTATAATAATTATTGCATCTGTTTTAATTGCGAAGGTTTTACTATCTTGAAAAAAAATGCTTTTCATGGTCAGGAATCTAATGATCACATTTTAGTTATATGTTTTGACACATAGAAATACAATGGACTCAAGATAACAAAGAACCCTTAAGCGTCAATGTATAATTTTGACAAAACTATTAGGCTAACAAAAATCCTTTTTCAATTTGATGGCTTCCTGTTGCGGTCTCCAGGTACCCTGATGAGGTGGACGCGCAACTTGTACTACCCCCTTAAGTCTTCATAATAACATTTGGTCATATGAAAAGTTGAAAATTTCACGATTCTCTTAAAAGTTCGATCTACAACTCTTATTTATCCGTCAAATTTGAAAAATCGTGGGTCATACGAAAAATTTGCCGATTTCGCAAGTTTTGGACTGTTCAATCTACGACTCAATATTTACCAACGCCAGCGCTTTCGTAAATATTCAAATGTAAATTTGGAAATTTTCGCGGTTTTTGATTTACACCGTTAAAGGATGCGTCTTTAATTGGCATTTATCCAAACTTCATAATAATTTTAAATCCTTTGAAAGATTTAAAAATTTCGCAATTTTTTAACATTGGATTTACACCTTCCAATTACAAACTCCTGCACTATTATCTAATCATCTTATAGTGATTTAGCAAATTTCTCAGTTTTTTTGACCATTTAAGTGGAAGTTATAAAGCCTATGTTCAAGTTCAGTTATCAACTATCTGAATGCCTTTCATCCAAATTCATAAAGCCATTCGTGCGTCTTTAACTTACAAACGGGCAAACGGACAAACATACAAACTTTCACATTTATTATTTTAGTAAAATAAATAAAGTTTCAGATGGAACCAACCAATAGTTAATGGAATTACCGCTTCGCTATCTGCAATGAAATACTTTATTAACGAACAGATGTCCGTCGAAAAAATTCAAGATTTTTTACTTAATACGATAGCGACGAGATATGACACGCCACTCACGTCGTCAGCCCCAGCTTAAAAAATGTTTTCATTTGCAAATATTAATAAAGACTCAAACCGCCATGACTTTTCCAATTTTTCGTTTGAAAAATTAGTTGTCATGAAGACCAACATGAATTTAAGGGAAAATATGAATATAATATACAAACCATGAATTTGATAATTTGGCTAGTAATTTAATTGATACCTAAAAATCATAAATAATTCAAAATTTCCCTTTACAGTTACAATTACCTAAGTAATTGTAAAAAATTTGTAATATTCACTGAATAATCGTAATTTAAAGTTACAATTACGATTAATAAAAAATGGTAATTCGAAATTGTTTTCAATTACGTGAAAAATGGTAATGGGAATGGTAATTGAGGTTTACAGCTCTGAAAGGGTATACTAAATTCGTGCCAATGTATGTAACATGCGAAAGAAATCATTTCCGGCCATATAAAGTATATATATTCTTGATCAGAATGAACAGCCGAGTGGCTATAACAGTTTGTCCGTATTTCCGTCTGACTGTCTGTCCATCTGAGCAAACATATCTCAGAGGTGGTAAGAGACAGGTGTATGGGACTAAAAGACATAAGCTTCTTATACTGTAGCAACGTAAAACGCGTTTATCGATAATATATCGATAACGGGCGCATTCAACAGATAATTCCGATTTACCATTTGTGATTTAGTGCTTTAATTTAAAAGGTCTAACCTTGATGCACTTGGATAAAAAATCAAATAAAACTAAATACAGTGTTTGCCGATTGGTATTGGAAAATTTGACAATCATGTTTTCTGAGTAGAAATCGAACAGAACTTATGATTGGTTAACGATTGCGGGGTCAACCTATCTTTGTTAAGACATTTATATAAAATTTTCAATTTAACAAAACTATAAATATTTGAAATTTTGTTCTATTGATAAAAAGTACTTAAGCCAACGAATATCTTAAAGTCTGCAATCAAATCTAGTCAACAGAGACTCATCAGCAATCGCAAACCATAAATTGGTAATCGCTAATCGGAATTATCTGCTGAATACGCCCAATGACTCGACATGTCTCATGACTCATGTCGATTTTCAAGCTCAGCCGACCAAAATACTTTAGAAAAAGTTGGTTTAGTAAATTGGGCAACATTTTGAGCGACAATTGTCGCATAAAAATCATCACCTAAACTGAATCTGCAGCTATCCTCTTAATTTTTGGATATGTTTTAAAAAGTGTGTAGCAAATTACGTCTTGAGCAAGTCAACAAGAAAACACCGACTCACTATCCAAATTTTGTAATACTTATATTCTTACTGAGTAGTCATTTGGTCCAAATCTACTTTTCGCTATCTAACGCTTCAAACGTCCAACGAGTAATCGTGAGAAACGGAGCCAAATCTAACCGTAGACACTCCCTTTAACGGTCACAATTAAAACTAGTGTTCCACACAACTATTCCAACCTTAAAGTCCCTAACAAAAATATTTTTTTTTTGTATTAGATAAACTTTGAATTTACTCTGCCATTTTATTGTTTTTTAGACAGTAAGCTCTATGTGAAATCTGCGCTAAGTGTATTAGAATATTTATTCGCTGGCCATAAAAGTGCATTATTGTCAACAAATACCAAGCCAAATAGAAATCGTGTTAAGTAGTTAAAACCCGAGCTCGTAAATATTTCAACGATATCTTTTTTAATAGGTATTTCAAGCTAGCACTACACGTGTCAGATTAAAGGGAATTTATTGCCCCCTTGGGTCATTTACCTCACCGTTTGTCGAGTGAGTAATTTTCAAAGAAAATGCTAAATATTACTGATACGAGTTATAACTAAAAGCGTGTGGAGTGTGCTGTAGGTCAGAGAGAGCGTCGATTAAAATACTTGAGACCGAGGGGGAATGTGTTTATTTCTTACAACATTTCAACAATAAAAATTGGCAAATATCAATAATATTAGGTGCCGGCAAACGACAACGACGACGACAAAGGCGGCGGCGGCAGCGGCGAGGGTGACCTTCATGCCCGTCAGGCAACCAACCAGGCCAAACAAGCAAACAGCAATCAAACAAGCCATTTAAATAGCCAAACAAATACAGCCCCAAATATCATACATAATAAGTAATACCAACAACAACAAAATAAGTCAAGGTAACCACCAAACGTCATGGAGATCAGGCGCACCTCTTGGTTGCTTTTAACACTGGATTTGATGCTCTTCGTCGGCTTGACCAAGGGCGGAGCCAGCAACCAGAGCTCAATGCAGACGCATTGGCAGCAGCAGCAGCGATATCAAAGTCATTTAAATAAAACGCATTTGAAGGAGGAACCAGATTTGGGGGCGCCAACAATAACGACAGTTGTAAACTCACCACATGAAAAGCATTTGTCACACACCTCCGTCATCTTTGGCCTGACCAAAGTGGCCAACGAGAGCAATGTGAATCCCGTGTGTGAGACACAGCTGCGACAAGTGCAACGTGGGATACTAAGCAAACAGCCTTGGGCCATGAAAGGTAAGAATAATGTATATCTTATAGTATTTTGTAGAACAGAAAGAAAGAAGACAGGTTGAAAGTGGCCATATACTAAGTACTGAGTTCAGTTTTGCAATCAAACTTTTTTCCAAAATGAACGATGATAAAGTTAACATCTCTCTTTAAAACCATCATAACACCATTTACGATGTGTTAAACTATGCAATCTGCAGTACAAGTAAAGCTCTTTGTACAAATTTTCAGCTTGATTGCTTCAAAACAAAGAAGGAGTCGGAGTAGTTTACAGTGCCACGACATGGCTGTTCATGACTCAGATAAACATATCCCAGACTTGTTTGCACCTTGTACTAAAAACAAAATTACCCAAGATCTTGATTAGTCGGTAAATAGTAAGTTTATTTTCCAACAACTAGAAATGGTTAACAACTTAAAGTGGACTCTCAGAGAGCAATGACTAATTGTTTTGGTTTCAATTGATCAAATAAACATTAGTTATTCTTCTGTCCACACACTTTTAGCGTAAAATTTCCAATAATATTTGGCATTGAGTCCAACAGCTCATCTTAATATAGACACATGTTTGTTTAATAAACTTGTTTAAATTTGGGGTTGCATGACCAAAGAGGCGACTTTGCACCTTACTTTAAAGAGTTGCACTCTTAATTAGCGGTCCAAACAATTGCAGCTATTGCACCTATTTCAGGAAATGCATACAAAACTTGGCTTTTGTTGTAACAAGCTTTGCAAAATAAAATGACATTAAATCTGTGTGCTCTTACACTTACCATAATTACAAACATATATTCATAAGTATGTATATATTTAGTTATTTTGACCCAAGGAGATATTCATATTGATCTTCCAATGATCACATAAGCTTGCATTTAGAATCTCACTTGAGATTTCAACAGCCGAACCGATCAAATCGAAAAAACGTGCCGCTTTTTAAATATTGACTTACAATGGAACTTTGTCATTTTATTCTGAAATTTGTTTGAAGGCTTGTTGTCATTATATTGGATAAATTAATACAGGGAATTTCTGAATAATTTATAGATTTTCAACTTAAGTCAGTTACAGTTAGCCAACCTTCAATCAGTTGTTCTTCCCTTATAAAATAAAGAGAGCTTCATTTCTTTATCTTTTTTTCTTTAAATTACCTAAAACTCTTTAATATGTTCGGTACGAAGGTGTTTCAACATGTTGTTCAGATTTAGAAAGAAGAAATTTTATACAAGCCTCCATAGAGCCGACTTTTTTTGTTTCAAAATAGGCCTTAGGTTCAGAAATTTATTTGTCAGATTGAAAATGTTGAAATATCCTAGCACAAACCTTCGTCGATAGCCAATGCGACTAGCTCTGGACCCAGGAATGAAAATTGGGTTTAAACCGAGTCGAACCAAACCTAAAACGAACCGCGAACCGAACCAACGTCTGTTTTAATGTTCAAAGTCGAACCGCAAAACTGCAAATTATAACGGTAGATAACATCAAGCGTTGTAGAGTTTTTCCAAATCCATCTTAACGAAAAAAATCACTTTCGGGTTGTATACTGGTTCCAGTAATTACAAATTTTCTCCATTTAGACATTTTGCCTCCCTGAATGCCCTGGTAGCTGAAAGTCCCAGAGATGCGCATTTTTGATAATTCTGAAACCTAAGGACCTCTTCAGCATATCCTGTATAATAAAGTCATTTCAATGATAATTACTTCTTTAATTTGGACAAAAATAATAATCGGCTCTGTTCCGAATTTCGACTCGATTTTCGTGTAAACTTTAGCATTTTGCAGTCATATTTGAAAACGTTGATCAGGTATAACAAAACTCGGAATCAGTGGCGTAGATAGGGGGGGATTAAGATCAATCCCCCCAAATTGAGTTTACAAAGCTGAAATACAGGGGACGAAATCGAAGATGAACAGAGCAAAAAATCTGAAAACTTGACTTAATTTTGTAAAAGAAATAATTAAATAAATAGGATAAGGTTATAGTAATGAATACTAATTTCCGCTCTCTCTCAGAAACTTGTTATAAATTTCCTTCGATAGATCGAGATATATAATTAATGAATATTCATCCAAAAAAATCGCAGGGTACATACATGGTTTCTTTTTAAATAAAATTTGAAAAATTCACGTTTTATAGAAAAATTTGCATATGCTATGCATCCGATGTCAAATAAATAACAAAATGAACAATTTTGTAATGACTTAAGCCTATGACAGAAAAATCATTTTGTCACTGTATTTTACATGGATAGAAACACTTTTTAACAGCACAAGAGCATGAAAGCAAAGACAAGGTGTGTTCTAATAATATGAAATACTGTGACGAAACGAAATTTCTGTCGTTCTGAGTACGTGGCTTTAACAATAAAATTCAATTACATTTTCAAAGCTTAGGACCCACAGGCAAATAATTTGCCCAAATTTTGATGAAAGATTAGCTAAATAGCCATGATCACAGACTTTGACTTAATTCTTAAACTATTATTTCACAATTGATCAAATTTTGCCTGATTTTCAAATAGGCTTAAGCCGAACTTTTATTGAAATATGTGGAAATTTTTTGCCTGTGGGAACTTAACACGAGATGAATGTTTTTTGTGTACAAATCCTATTTGATTGATTTAACTTACTTAAAACCTTTTTGACCGCTTTGTCCGTCGGCCGACATATGTGGAAAAAGTCTTTGAAAATTTCCTCGTAGCTCAAAACTGGTAGTTCGCGTAGCCGACGCGGCATTAATCACTTATGTAGAATGTTTACTTTTGTGTACGGAGATGATTCCTTCTTTTGAACTTCTGGGCAAAATTATAATACACTTTTCAAGTGTATAAAAACCTTTTTGACAGCGTCGCTTTTTTGCAGTACTTAACCTCCAAGTTTTTTACCTCATTGACAACACTCTGTGAAAAATTTTGGAAAAATTGACAATAATTGTGGAAACGGACCTTGCAAAAATTAGTAAAATATTGCTATTCTCTGCGGTCAAACGTGTCAGTTCTCTCTATATATCCCACGAGATCCTTTTAATGTTTTGTATGGGTATGACTTTTAGAAAAACTCTTTGTCACCAAAATTATAATTCTCCTTTTTAATGACCACTCAGTCTGCCCCGCACTTAAAAAATTTATAGATTGTAAAAAGCATGTAAGCTCAAATTAAAATTTTGATTTAAAAATAAACACGTTTGATCCCAAATTCGATTTCGATCGAATTAGGCGATTTTTAACTTCAAAATCCCAATAACCTTCATTCGATCCTCTGAATGGCAAAAAATTCGACCGAATTCCTTAATAGTTTTTTAGAAATCACAACTCTTACCGATCCCGGTTTATTGGATTCGGATATGGGAACAGGCCTGAAAGATTTAAAAAGAAACCATGGCTGACCGCAGAAACTTTATTGGATGTTAACTCTTAGTTCGCGGTCCATCAAAGAAATTTTTTAAGTTGATTCAGACTTATACTAGGGAATTACCTGTTGAAAAGCATATACATTAGGGCGGGTCAAGTTTTTTATGCTATAAGCGTATAGCAGATTCGGAATCTGCGATGAATTCTAAGAAAATTTCACGAAGAAACAACATGTCTAAAATGAATCCTAGCCCCCGCTGCGAAGCACGAAAATTTAGGGTTCGGAATATTTTCATGCTTCGCAGCGGGGGCTAGGAATTAATTTTAGACATGTTGTTTCTTCGTGAAATTTTCTTAGAATTCATCGTAGATTCCGAATCTGCTATAGCTTACAACGTTTTATTAGCTCCATACAAATTGACCCGCCCTAATATACATATTTTTTATTCCAAAAAAACCTGCATTTTTCAAAATTCTTTGAAAAAGAAACCATGAATGAAACCCGAAATTTTTTGAACGGGACTTCTTAATATTTTTTTTTTAATTTTCTTAAGGAAAGCCGGAATACTTAACTATTACCAATAACAATAACTAAAACTGAAAAATGATAAACATACAAAAAACTGTCTGAAATTCATCACCCCCCATTGCAAAAAGCTATCTACGCTTTTTGTGGGAGCAGCTGAAACCGATTGCTTAATCCCAAATGAATTAAAATCGAGAGAAAATCGCGACGGAATCTAGTAGCCTCAAATTAACTTAATACTTACGTTTAAATTTCTATAAATTGAATCCGAAATTGAAATGTTTACACGAAAATCGACTCGGAATTATGAACAGGGCCGAATATTTCTTATTATAAATATAACGCTCGAGAATTAAGAGTGTACCATTGAACCGAAATGAAACCGCGGCTTGGTTTAAATTTACCATGAACCACTAAACCTAACCAGTCTTAATTCCCAAGCGGTTTGCATCTCGGACATAACCAGCTGGTCACGTTCGCACTATTTAAATAAATACCCATCGACAAACTATCGGATGACACGGCAAAGCAAGACAAACTATTGAAACAGTTGCCAGCGAAAGTCATGCATAATAGATTTTGGTTTTGGAACATGGAGATTTTTTTTATTTCGTGAGAGTTTCATGTAGTATTGGTATTCGGTAAATATGTGGCTTTATGGATAATGTAACCTTCAATTCATATCATCAATTCTAGAAAATGATTTTGTCTTTGAAGCAATTATGTAAATTTATTTTATAAATCGCGCATTAAAGGTAAGAAAGGTCATTTATCCGCAACGTTCAATATTTGGCCCTGTTCAAGTGTTCAAGTGTTGGGAAAAAAAAAACTTTTTGTAGTATGTCGTCGCGTCCAAACCAGACCTTAATATTGAATGCAATTTGTATTTGTACGAATCTGACAATGACAGACTTCACATGCGCTCCCTCTTTCCTTATAAGAGCGTGTCCAACGCTATTTTCTCATAGTTTGCTTTCCCTCACTCTCCTTGCCTATAAAAACAAAATTGAGAATGAATTAAGGTAGATACTAAGAGCGAAATTTCATTTAAACTTATGTGTTCTAGTTTTATCTTAATCAAGAATTCAAGAATAGTTTTTTACAATCAATGTAATTCCCATTATAACTAACAATTTCCTTTCCTTTACTTTTCCAGTGCTCGATGCCTCCGGTTCACAACCTTCGGGCTTTGTCTATGGTCAAAACTATTGGCTGGGCAGTCGAGAGGCCTGCATGGGAGTACAACGTCCCGTGGGCATTACACTCTCTAAAAACTTTGAGCGTGTAATGAACCATGGCATCATTACACAAAGTTCACCCTTTGCAATGGATTATCGCGTTATCTATTTGCGTCACAACTCACCCTGGCAGGTGGAAATTAAGCTAATGTCGGAGCAAATCATACACATAGGTCTTTGTCTGCCCAGTGCGTGTACCTCGCCGGAAGTCAAAGGGCTGGCCAGTGAGTATGTGACGCGA
Organism: Lordiphosa clarofinis; assembly: GCA_018904275.1. NCBI lineage: Eukaryota > Metazoa > Arthropoda > Insecta > Diptera > Drosophilidae > Lordiphosa > Lordiphosa clarofinis. The sequence continues at coordinate 1,803,744 of JAEIGQ010000026.1, forward strand.
GGCATGTTCACCGAAAATGACGTCTTTGACATACGCCCCGAGGTGGTGTACATGAAGGATCTGCAATTGCGTGATGCTTTCTATCAGCGTACCAGCTTTCGTTTGATAGTTGCCTGTGTGATAGGAACCTGCGCTCTGATGCTATGTGCCCAGCAGCTGAAAGACAGCAAAAAGCTACCACCAACTGGCGATGAACCCGGTTTAGTACCTGCAGAATCGGAACTATGGCGTGCCCTGCACTCACTCTTGCAGTGGCAACGTTTGCAGAAGTTTGTCAGTTGCTATGATGTGCCTGGCAATTGGACAAAAATATTTTCCATGCGAGAGAATCGCCCCTTGGAGATACCACTGATGAATGGACTGCGCTCGGTGTGTGCCATTTGGATTATGGTCTTTCATGTGGTGTGGTTTATGTACTTTACGGTGCACAACAAGACGGTACTGATAACCTATGCGGAACAGGCATTCTTTCAGTATGTTTCCTCGGCTCCTTTGTTGGTTGATGTGTTTTTTACCATTAGGTGAGTTCTAACTGGGATTTCTCTAGGAATCTAAGTGGTAATTTTATATTTTATTCTCAGTGGCTTCCTGCAAACGTTTAACTTTTTGCGCAACTCCCAGCAACTGGAAGCAGTGCGTCAAAATGGATTGCTACAGAATCTCAAACTCTTTGGCAAGCTGTTGTTCCATCGTTATCTACGTCTGGGTCCGCTTTATTTGGTGGTCATGTCCACGGTGGATTTGGTTTATGCCTATATAGGCGATGTCTCGGTGTATCATATTAATGAGCGATTTGATGAGATGTGCTCCAAGCATTGGTGGCGCAATCTGTTGTTTATACAAAATCTGTTTGATCATCGTGATATGTGCGCTAATTGGAGCTGGTCACTGGCCTGTGAAATGCAGTTCTTTATATTGGCCAACGGATTGCTGTTTCTATATGTGAAGTAAGTAACTGTGATACGAAGGCAATTAAATAATTTCTAAATTGTCAACTTTAAATCAGAGGTAGGCAATGTAAGCAGAGAATATGGAAGTCAGCTGAGAAAAAAAGACTAAATGTATCAAACCAAAATGAGACCTCATGTTGAGATAAGATTTTTTTTGTATCCATTAAGAAATATTTTAAAAGTAAGTTTTAGCCGTCTTGAGGTCAGATAAGCTACGTTTGCTCATAACTATAAGCTAAAAGGCACACAAAATACCTTAAAACAGAACTAGCAAAAAATAAAGGGAGTCAAAGTGACATTTTAACTCTGTTGTTACTCAACGTGCTTTTTGCTCAATCAACTAGGGTGTTTTTCGCTGCCTTTGAGCATTAGTTTCCATGAGATTCTTTGCTGTACAGTGCCGAAAGTGTCTTTTGGGAAAGTATGTGTGTTGCACGTGTGGCTCAGTAAAAGAACGAAATTATCCCCATTAAGCTGTTGTATGATTCTCTCATGGAGAACTAAGAAACAGAAAAACACGAGAGAAACAAAATTAAGTGTTCTGTTGAGATACATGAAATAAATTGCCAGTGGTAGTGAATTGGTCAAATTTTTCGAAAATTGAAAACATTTTACCTTATAAATAAAAAAAAACTATAAAGTGATGAATTTGGCCTTAAACTTTTCTTGGAATTTCTTCCAACCTTAAAGCCCATTACCTGAAAGTTTAAAAAAAAATCATATTTAATTCAATAATATATATAAATACCCTATAAAAGCCATGATCACAAACATAAGCAATCTAAATTATTTAAAAATCGTATGAAGACTCCAAACTCTTTGTCTAAAGAAATTGAGAAATACCGTCATGTCAGAAGATAATGTTTCTTAAGTGAATCAATACTTTACCAGTTGGTTTTTTTCTGTTTTTGAATTGAACTCACGGAAGTTAAGCTAAATATATTATTTTCTGAATATTAAATCTGGATCCTATTCCTAACTAAAATCTTTAATAGAACGGGTCAAAACTTTTGATGCATCCACTCATTATCAAAATTCAAGGTTCACTTGGGACTTATAGTATAGCCTACATATAGGAAAGTGCATATTTCATTCCCAAATATAATTGTCTTCCCAACGGAAAGTGCAAGTGTCAAGTACTGCTAACTATATAATATCAGGCATTATACATACATCAGCAGCAACCTTATCTAAAACTTATGAATAGAACCAGTCAAAGCTTAAAAACTGAAACTGAACTCGAAAATTGATTTCAAATTTTTTTAAAAATGAGTTTTTTAAATTTCTTCATTAGCTAGACTTACATTTTAGGCCATTTCTCAAAGAAAATTATGACGGAGGCGAACAAGTTATGAATCGTAGAACTCCGATTCATAAGTAGAAAACATAAAAATAATTTTATTTTTTATTTTTTTGTTTTAATATTTTTCGAAGGGATTTTAAACTAATAAATTTGCATTTTTTAGAAATTTGAGAACAATGTTTAATGAGATTATTGAAAATTTAATAATGTTAATTTAACGTATCTGAATTGTGATATGGCTTAAAACGTAAGAAAAAAACTTAACTACAAAAAAAATAGTTCACAAATTCCATTTTTGATTTCACCATTTCAAACTATACTAAAATATTATTTCTAACATAATCTTTTGCTAAAAGCATCAGAGCTACACGCCCTCTGCAAGGTATAAAATGCATTATAAAATAGATGACTTGGTTATCTGCGCCTGAATACCTGAATCACCGTCAACGCCCACTCGACGCACCCCATCCACATCCAAACTCCTTTTTAACCCACATCACAAAGGGCCATAAGGCCTTAACTTGTTCACGGCCTCAGCCGAGCAGGCTTTTTAATCTAACAAATCTATCCTGTCATCCTAATAAATCATATTACATTTTTTATTTTCAAATGTTAAATTAAATCAGATGTTTACAACACAGCCAGTGTGACCTTTTTTGTTGAAAATACCAAAAGGGTCTAGCCCGATAAGGGAAGGGGTGCGGCCTAAAGTCTGGGAATTTAAAATTTCTTTTATAATTGGATAGATAACTTCAAAACAAACTGATCTGGCCCAGTGTTGGGTCATTTTGGTGTCATGTCCTTGAGATATCGTCAAAAATCCTTTTTTTATAAGCTTTTTTTCAAATAGAAATATCTCGGGAACCAGAGTAGCTAGAGACATGAAATAAATTGCCACTGATAGAGAATTGATCAAAGTTTTCGAAAATTGGAAAATTGGTGACATACACTGAAAAGATTTTTCGCTATAATTAAAAGAAAACTTGAATGTGATGGTTTTGGCAGTTCGCGTTGGAGCGCCACCTTGAAACTTTTCCTGGAATTTCCTCCAACCTTAAAGCCAATTATCAAAAAGTTTGAAAAAAATCGAAGATACGCTTCCTAATGAAAAATTCAAAAATATATATTTGCTTATTTTACTTACTCGTAGTCTTCACTATTTTCGTCTATTACAACATTCGCTTCATCCGCCTCAAAAATTCTTGATAAAATTGCTGCTGGACGGATAATGAGTGATTAGTATCTTGTAATAAATCACACTTGCAGCATGAGAACAACAGCCAGCAGTCCTCTTTCCGTTGGGACAACTACAGCAATAACGTTGTACGCCATCTATGCTATTATTGTTTGGAATAAAATCGCCGTAGACAGGACTTGCTGTTAATATGCCTCGAGCGAACGTCGAATTTTATTATTGAGGGACTCATTTTAACGAATGAAGCATCAATCGTCCTGTCCTCATTCATGATTTTTGCTAGGTATGAGACTGCTAGCGACAGTTGGTAAGATCCAGAATATAATACCTTTAGCTCGTCTTCCGTGAGTTTTGGAAATTACAAAAGCGATGATGTATTCAATGGACTTAATAAACTTCTTCTTCTTCTTGCTCAACTTCTTCAGACAAAGTACTCGGAGCCATCATACGATTTTTAAAATGAAAAAGTATTCTGCTTCCTAATTCTTTATCTGAGTTCAACCTCTGTCCAAACTTGTTGTGAGATACCCAGCGATTCTGCATAGATCGCCTACTTTGTTGAGATATTTGTTGTCCAGGTTGTGATGAAAAAGTTTATATTTTTTAGCAAATGATCCATGAACGGCTTCGACAACCCACCTTATTTTGGTGATTTTTCGAGACTCATTTGCTTCTTCGGTGTCCAGTTGAGCTTTTTTCCCTTTAAATGCTGGCATCAGAACTCTAAAGCCTTTTCCTTCTGTCTCAGCAACGACATCGCGAAAAACCCTATCCACAACGAATATATCATTAGGTCGCAAAAGCCTTATTAAATTAGTGTTGGCAAGAATTTTCTTCATAATCGAAGCATCGTTTTCTTTTCCATAAAACGGACCGCATATGTCAAGAACGAAGCCATTTGTGGTACAAATGGTAAAGGGCTTGCATAAATGAGTTTTCTTCTGTCCCGAATATGATTTACGTTGATATAAAAATAAGCAAATATATATTTTTGAATTTTTCATTAGGAAGCGTATCTTCGATTTTTTTCAAACTTTTTGATAATTGGCTCTAAGGTTGGGGGAAATACCAGGAAAAGTTTTAAGGTGGCGGTCCAACGCGAACTGCCAAAACCATCACATTCAAGTTTTCTTTTAATTATAGCAAAAAATGTTTTCAGTGTATGTCAAAAGTTTTCCAATTTTCGAAAACTTTGATCAATTCTCTTTCACTGGCAATTTATGTCATGTCTCTAGGTACTCTGGTTCCCGAGATATTTCTATTTAAAGAAAAGCTTATAAAAAAAGGATTCTTGACGCTATCTCAAGGACATGGCTCCAAAATGACCTAACATTGGGCCAGATCAGTTTGGTTTGAAGTTATCTATCCAATTATATGCGATATTTCAAAATCCCAGACTTTAGGCCGCACCACTTCCCTTATCGGGCTAGACCCTTTCGGGTGGAAATACTAAATTCTCAACAATCTTCTGGATTTTTTTGGTATGGTTATTTAAGAATTCGCTGTGTTCGTAATATTCGCCCGACAATATTGCTGCTAGAAATTGTCTGTTAATAAAGCAAGTGTCATTTAAGCCTTACAAGCAAAAATAGTGAAGATGATGAGTAAATAATATAAACGAAATGAAAGAGAATACATTTTAGAATTTGTTATTATGAAGCGTATTTTCGCTTTCTTTCAAACCCTCAGAAATTTGGCTTTAAGGAGGAAATACCAGGAAATTTTAACAAAACCATTAGATAATATTTTTCTTTTGTTTATACCGAAAAATGTTTTCAGTAAATGTCACCATTTTTTCTATTTTCGAAAACTTTGAACTATTCTCTATAAATAGCAATTTATTTCTTGTCTTTAAAAAAGCTTATTATAAGGATTTTTGTCCATATTTCAAGGGCATTGCATAAAAATTACCCAACATTCGACCAGATCAGTTTGTTTTGAAGTAATCTATCCAATTGTAAGGGAAATTTTAAAATCCCAGTCTTTAGGCCGCAACCCTTCCCATATCGGTCTAGACCATTTCTCCCTGTCATTTTAGTGAGCAGACAGCATAGAGTATTGTTATTCCATCTTTATTATACCTATAGTTATCATAGGTAGAAATAGTAGAGTGCCTTAGTATTTGTCCACTAATATCTTACATTTTCCAATTTCTGTACTTTCCAGACATCCCAAACTTACTAAAAGCCTGGTCATCACTGCCTTCATCTCCACCATAGCCTGGTCCTATGGCATTGGTTTGAGCATCAAATTTGAACTCTCCTTTGATGCCGCATTTGCCACAGGCACTGAGATTTACACATCACCTTTTGTACGTATTCTACCCTATATACTGGGCGCCATCACAGCCTGGTCTCTGCTGGAGGGATTTGTGCCCTGTGATTTGAGTGAATCGCGTGAACGTTGGTCTTGGCACCTTGCCTTATTGGTATTCTTCACCTGCATCTATTCTACCATTAAACGAGATCTGGGCTCTCTGTTGGCCATTTCTTTGTTCGTAATGGGACGCCTGTTCTTCTCCCTAAGCGTTTGTTGGATGATTGCGGGCAGCGCCACGGGCCGCGGTGTCTGGTGGTCACGCCTGCTGGAGGCCAAGGGATTCCAGCATGTCAGTCGTTTGTCATATGCGATTTACTTGCTGAATCCCTTGATCATAGCCTTGGTCTATAGTTTGACCAGCGCCAGCACTCATGCCGATCCCTTCATGCTGGTAAGTAAACTGAAATTTTCAAGGTGTTTGTCAAACGATTAAATAATTTACTGTGTTTTTAGTGCGTGGTCACCTGCGGATTTGCGGTTATTGTCTACCTAACCTCGATTGTTTTTAGTCTGGCCTTTGAGCTACCCTATAGCAATCTGTCGAGTCTGTTGCTGAGACGCAGCAAACCGAAAAGTGCCTAAATGATGCCTAGATTTAAATTTAAGCTAAGAACGTGCACGCCTCCCCATAATACAATTGTGATCGATTTCATGTACAAGTCTTTATAAAAACAAAAGTCAATTAGATATAGTATCTATATAGTAACGGTGGCCACCATACTTATGCTTAAATAAATATATATACAAACATACTTATTTCGTTGTAGAATGATAAATAAAACATTATACTTGCATAAGTTATGTTAAATTGAAGCTTACTAAAAAGAAACAACAAAAAATTTTCGTGGGTTTGGGTATCAAACAGACGCAGAACAAATCGACTACGAGCCATATCTTTCAAGCGGAACCCTCCGAAACGGAACTTTACCTTTACCGTATTTAGTAAAATATGGCAAAAGGTATTAATTTTCAAAACAATTGAAAAAAAATCACATCTCTACATTAGCGGTGGGCACGCCCTTGCTACCATTGCTCCGATATTTTTCTTCGACGCATAAAAAATCGCAATTATCTTGTCTCGAGCTGGGCAGCAACAGCAAATTCCATGCTAATCGACGCACGGCACCGGTAAGACGCACACGCAGAGTTTGCAACAGAGGCAGCGAGACTCGCTAATAACAGATTTTTTATGTTTAATGTTTGTATTACAATGGCCATTGTTCCTCCAGTTAGGGATTTTCGGCTGGACCACTCTAATCATTGACAGGTAAGACTTCGCCGCGGTTCCATAAATTTGTATGCCGTATATCCATACCAGTGAAATAAGTCACCAAAGCACACGTGTCTGTGTTTATGGCAATGTTCCATCTTGCGGCCCAGTTGCTAAGCCTATTCAGAGTATATGCATTTGTTGCGGACAAGTATGGCCGTGTCGTCAGCAAATGTTTCGACAAGAAGGTCGTCGGGGTTTTTATAGAGTTTGAAGTCTAACTGAACATTTTGCTCTGCATAACTTGGTCGATCTTAAAACTGTTTTCGAAATAATGTAGAGAAACTAAAAAAATCAAGAAAACAGTTTTTTTTTCCACATTTTTTGTAATTTTGATTATGATAAGAGTTTTTGAACTTGCAATGTATAAGGGCCGATTTCACATCTTCTACAAAGAGCTATCTGTCACATAAACTAACATATAACAGTGTAAAATCGATGACTATCTGACACATCGCAGCTATCTGGGAGAACAGAAATCGGCCCTAAATGTTAAGAAGGCTAAAGCTAAAGTTTCCATTAGATTTAAAAAGAAAGCGAGAGCTATGCAGACCATACCCAGCATAGGCTTGTATATTACGTTATACTACTACGGTTGCACATAACTTTAAAACAGGAACACTCATCACCACAATGAAACCTGTTTCAAGAACCTCCCAGTCCCATCTTCAGCAGTATTTGCCCATCTACTGCAAGTCAGCAGCTGCCTCCATATGCCAGCGCTGCTAAAGGCGGCTTAACAGCAAAAACCTGCATTGCGAGACAGCGCCAAAGCAAGTGAGAAAGTCTCTTAAGCCTAAATATAACATCCTTTTTTACAATTATTAACACACAATTATTAATTATGAACCCCTTAGAACCGGTTCGGTTCGGGTTTTTGGGGTCCGACGAACCGGTCCATGAACCGAACCCCTAATATTTTTGACGCCTCGGTCCTGATCCCGAACCGGTCAACTTTTCCGAAAAATTAGGTCCGGTTCAATAAATTAAGTAGCTTTTTTAACGACACACACAATATAGAAATTCTTTCTAATCTGACTTGTATCATTTAAAAGTTCTCCAGTCCTACGACATTTCGACTCTAGGCGAAATTTGTACTATCTGATTTGATAAGGAAGCGAATATGGACCGAGCAGGACAACTTTTAAATGACAAAGCAGCAAATTACAAACATGCTAAAGCACCAAAAATAAATTCTTTATAATAGTTTTAAAAATTCACCATTAAATGTATTAACTTCTGATTGCGAATCCAAGTTCACCCAGCTCCAGTCACGGATCCAGTTCCTCTATCTAGTTCACACATATTACTTACAACTATCTCTAATTGACACACACACACATTGATCTCATTGTCAATGTGTCACATTCATTCTTACCGGCAGCACGCCCACCGTCAACAAACCGAACTAAAGCCTAATCTGCGTATTATACTAGATATGTAGTTAACGTGGTTCAAATAGACCACAGATTAAAAGAACGAGGACTTAAAAAATATTGTTTTAAAGGGCCTTTTCAACACTTTCCAATCTAAGAGCTAGTATAGATGAACAGCTCCTAGCTGATAGAACGCTTATTAACTCAAACTAAGCGGTGTCCAAATGTTCTAAATGTCAGCTAATGAATTTGATAATTAAGAATTGCATTATTGACATGAAGAATATTATATTAAATAGTGTAAATGTGTAAAATTGGCTATACAGCTATACAAGGGGTTCGAACCCCTGGACCGAACCTTCTGCAAAACTTTAGACGTTTGCAGCCTTGATTATAGACCATATTTAAGCTTTGGGAATGCTGAGACCTCTTTTTTTTTAATTTTGCCGTTTTGGGAACCGGCCTAGTGTCCACACTAACTCATAATATATCTAGCTATTAAAATGCATTCTTTTTTTTTTATGTTCACGAACCTGTGCTGTAAAAGAATAGCAACAAAAGAGAGAGCATAAAATTTTTTGTGTTGCGCAAATAAAATAACAAAAATAGAGGCAAGCTAACTTCGGCTCGACCGAAGTTTATATACCCTTGGAGCTTGATTACATAGATATATGTTTGAGTATAAATTGGTGTGAAAAGTATACTTTCATTTAAGCTTTTAGTTGTGAAGCTAATAGAAGCTAATGATAACATTTATTTTAAAATAATCGTCAATATTTTCAGATAATATGGTTTAAGTCTCAGCTGCGGATTTTTGCAGATTGCTGTGATATCTTTTGAGCAATATATGCAATCGAAAAATAACTATAGTTTTAGAAAAGCATTCTGATTGGCTTGCTGATTGGTAATGTAGAGATATCTCTGAATGATTGGAAAAGTTTTTCCGAGTGTTCAAGACGAAAAAAGAAAAAGAGAGTCGATGAGACAGCCACAGATTATTTGGTTAAATCATTTGTTAATGTTGGGGGAGGTTTGTTGTTATTTGCAGGGACTTAGGCACACCCACTGTGTGTTTTAATACTGGTTATAATATTTTAGAATCATGAAAAAGATTTACTTTGGAATCCCCACTGGAAGTATTTTTGGCCACTCGCTCCATACAAGCCTGTCCACCAAGTATCACTTCTCTTCGTATTTGACATCTACCAAGATATTGGTTCATCTGCTCTACTTCATTTGTGTAGCACAACTCGCAATTCCACTTACTAAGCCTATCAAGAACTGGGAAAAGGATTCGTTTTGAAAAGTAATCATTAAAAATGGTTTGCTTACGATAACTTCAGGCGAAAACGATGATGGAGTGAGTAAGAGAGATGAGTCGGCTTAGACGCCCAGGGAAAAGTAGTTTTTTAAATGACAGAACAATTGGATCTAATGGGGCTGTCAGGGTGGTGTTCTTAGACCGGTTCTCTACTCCCTGTCGTATCCAATCAAAATCTTTTCTTGTATCCAGCCAGAGACGCTTAGGTGCATCTGCTTAGGGTCCAGTAGTTCTTGGATAGCTTTGATCAATGTCCGAGTCGACAATGGTCCCAAAAGTCTGTTCAATTTCTGCAGTCCAATACCTGAAACTTCTTTTTTATTTGGGCAACAGTCTCGTTGCGCTCTAATTCTCCTCCTGAATCTGAGGTATACTTATACTGCTATGGATTAAAATGTGGCAGTTTTATTGAGTAAAATGAAAAGACGCAAAAGCCTTCAATATACATTTTAAAAAATTAAAAATATTAAAAAATGTGCATGCTTGTTCCTTTTGTAATTAGAAGAGTATAAAAGAATATTCGATAAGGTTTCCCATATTCATTTCAGACTTTAGACCTTAGTAATGCCGAAATATCCTTCGCAGACTTTACACTTCTTCAGCAACTGTTTGGGACAATTTGGGTTTTGTGACAAAAAGTAGTTTCGCACATCCCTGAAGATGTGATATGAGCGCTTAATTAATTGATTCAAATCCAAATTGTCAAGTTCTAAAAGTTGAATTATTTGGAAAAGCACCGATTCGCTTGAAATGTGACACTTTAGCAGCGATTGCAAATTCGGCGACTGCTCTTCCAAGAATATGCTGGTCAATTCGAGGAGATAATTAAACACTTCCGGTTCGAAGCAACTGGCCATACAGCGTATCAAATCTTCAAAGCTTTCGGCGCTTACAATATGAGTAAATAGTTGTGATCCATAGTTGGCCAGCTGGAACAGAGAACCTTTAACCAAGATAGAGCTGAGTTCAAGCAATAAAGCTCCGGGAGCATAATTCTGGGCGTCCAATGTGTTTGGGGTGTTTGCATCTGGACCCTGCAAGCGCATGGAAGAGGTGTCTTTCGTTTTGATTGCGAATAGTTGCTCCAATTGCTGTTTGGAGGGGATGTCATTCAAGCCGCGTATTATGTCCAGTTTACCCCAAGCCGTTTCTCCCATGCTTCTAACCTCCTGGGAGACCTTGTTAAAGATGTCTCTAAAATGAATTCGGTAAAAATTATATAAAACTCTATAAGAAAAACAAAGTAAAGAACTCACCGCAAGCGATTGCCCAAGGTCTGCCCCTTAATCGGTTCGTTGATAATGCTCGAGGCCAAACGGAAGTTGTAGACGCTGTGCGTGAACAGAACCAGCGAAGCCGAAAGCTGCAGCACATCCATAGCTGATAAGTCGTCTCCATCGCGATGTTTCTGCAGTGAAGTTGACAAATTTAAGTTTTAAACAATTACACTAAAAAGCCGACTGCTTACCAATATCAAGTCAACGACTCCATTGGTAACGCCCGTACCCGAGCACACCAGAGAAGAAATGTTCATGCCATTGACAGCAGCTTTGCTGACAGCACCCAATTCCTGGCCAGCCTTTGAAGCCGCAGACAAGGCGGTAGTGGCTCCTGCCGCACCCAAACCCACTGATCCAGCCACAACACTTAGCCAGTGACCACGAGCCGTGCGATCTGTGACATTAATTGATTGCTCATGCTGACTGCGATCCACCAAATGTACGCCAGCACGAGTTGTGGCATAACCGGCAGAGGCCAATCCTATGGCGCTGGCGGCCAACATCACAGGACCAGAAACTGGTAGAGTAAGTAAGGCCGCCAGGGGAACACAGGCGGCGGTTAGGCCGCTAATTGCGGTGGTTGTGTCCAACACATTGAGTACCTTACGCCTTTCGGAAGCAGCCGGAGTGATGTATTTATCCAGCTGAACACGACCGTTGATGAGTTGGTAGATGCCGCGTTGTGGTGTCACCATTATACCAGCCGGCAGCTGATTCTCAGTCACATAAGCAGACCAGTTCTGATACACACGGCCCAGCTCATCCACAAAGATCATGCAACAGTCCGAACTATCGCTGCTGCGTCCACTATTGTCAGCTTTGGATGGACAAATTAAGATTATTTTGATTTTATGAAATATTTCAGTTAAAATGAAGAAAAGTTTGTGAAGAATAAGAAGTATACATTCTTCACACAGTGGAAGAAACAAGACGATTTTTACATGAAAACAAAAACATATTAATTTTAAATTCAGACAAGGGAAATGAAACCGTGACAATAGAGAAGTAGGATTATGACAACAATATGAAACAAATATGTCTCCTAATAGGTCTACTTATAGTGTTTTACGACAAGATTCCACATTGCGACTACAGACAAAATATAACCAAGGAATAATTACAAAAAAAAAAAAAGAAAAAATGTCTCCCACCTAGGATTTATAGACTCCCCAAGATTCATAAAGAGAACATGCCTTTATGATCAATATGTTCAATGACGAATTCCCTTTCATATTTTTTATGCAAATGTCTGCTAAATATTCTTAAAAACTGTAATTTATCTGGCGACCTTTCTAACGTTTAATTAGTGAGTTTGCTGGCTCGAGGTCCGAAAAAGTTGTGTTTGTTCACTAGAGCGGTCCCCAAACCGGCAAAATGAAAAAAAAGAGGTCTCAGCATTCCAAAAGCTAATATTTGTTGTATAACTAATAATTGTGAAAATTAAAAAATTTTTTTTAATTTTCAATGGGCGCGACAGGGTCTTAAAGTTTTAAAAAATATTAATCATACGACACGTTCACCAAATACAAATTTTTACAAACGAATCTATTAGTTCATTTCAATTGCTGTCTTTGTGTGAAATTCAAAAAGGGATCTACATTTGTGGAACTAAAATACTTTTCAAATTTGAATAGTTTATAAAAATAAAATCATCGCCGACTATTTATAAATGAAAAAAATATATGATAACTAGGAAAAAGCCCATCGCGCTTCACTGCGCCTTGAACAGTATAGAACCAATATCAGAATCAGTTTGAAGTCAATCGTGAGAGTCAAATATTTACCAAAATTGAAAACATTCTATAAATTTGTTTCCTCTGTAGAGCCCAGAAATCGAATCTTACATACAAAGGCTTGAAATCAACGTTTTACTACTTTGCTTTTTCTCCGTTACGACTTTGCTGCTGCGTTCTTAAGACCCCCATCCCACCGTCAGTGCAAATTTTCCAACTTCGGAAAATCACATTTCAATCTAATTCACTTTCTTTCTTTTCAAACCGTGTTTTAAGCCAATCGGATGAAAAATAGTTTTTGCATGCAGAATTTTCCGGCCATTTTCCTCGTGGGCGGCTTTTCCGACATTGAAAAATCACATTTCAAATTAATTCGCATTTTGTCCTTGCAAACCGAGTTTCAAGCCAATCGGATGAAAAATAGTTTTTTCATGCAGAATTTTCCGGAAATTTTTCGACCGTCAGGTCAAATTTTCCAACTTCGGAATATAACATTTTAAACTATTTTGTATTCTATACTTACAAACCGAGTTTCAAGCCAATCGTATGATAAATACTTTTCTGGATTCTAAATTTTCCGGCCATTTTCCTCGTGTGCGGATTTTCCAAAATCGGGAAAACACGTGTCAAATTATTTCGCGTACTATGCTTACAACATACAACCTTGACCACCCACTTTCCACATAATGGGGGTGAGTTTTCCGGAAGATTGGTATGCAGTTGTTGTGGAATTTTCATATAGATCTTTGAAAATGAGTTTAAACTTGATCGGATGAAAAACAAAAAACCGCGAATTTTTCCACATATCCCGACAGAATTTTCCAAAATCCGTTCTTAGTACTCACTTTCAGCATAAGATAATACTACTGTGAAAATCTCATCTTCCTAACTTTTATGGATTAGGCTGTGCGACGGTCACCAGTCAGTCAGTCAGGTTGAACAGTTTTATATATATAGATAGGCAGCACTGCGTATGATTTATTTACAAAAACTTTAGACGCCATTCGCGCCCGTTAAAACTTGACTTTTTTATCTTTTGTTTTTTTTACGCTAATTATACATGAAAAAGTATCAGATAGGGGGTGAGAACATAACCTTAAACATTTCATATACATGGGGACCGCTCTACCAAAAATGAGCTGAATGCCTATACGGTACCGTTTCATCATTCTCCCGAATGAAGCTTCAGTAGGCTTATCGCTGGAGAGACATCGCTTCACCTGTTTTTCCATACCATCAATGTTTTAATCAGTTGGGAACCTCAAAAAACGTGAAAGTAAAAATAGGTCAAGCTACCATGTCTTCAAGTACAATAAGGTATAAGTTGTTTTCAGTTGTGAACAAACACAACTTTTTCGGACCTCGAGCCAGCAAACTCTCTAATTAATTCTTAAAAACTAGGGGAGAATGGGGGGTTGTGATCATAGTTTTGTTTTTCGAACATAACTTCGCAAAATATCAATATTTTTTCGTTCTGTAAATTTTGTATTTTAGTAAAAAGATGTACAAAACTTTCCTTATCAATAGTTTTAAGCAGGGAATCAAACCGAAGCGATTTTCGGTTCTGGTTCCGGTTCCGGTACGTACCGAAACTAACGTTTCGGTAAACGGTTCTGTTTTGGTTCTGCTACTGTTTCGGTATTCGGTTCCGGTTCCGGTACCCTTTTATTTCGGTATCTTACCGGTACGTACCGTTATGGACCGGTAAAACTAACAGAAATTTTAAAACTTAAGTTTAATCAAAGTGGGTAAGCAACAGTACACATGTATGTACACATAAATTATCAATTTACTTTAAGCTTCTTTAAAATTAGTTACAAAGAAGGTAAATTAATGATTATTTCTTAGAAGCATGATAGCGGTCAATGTATTTCCGTCCATCTGATTTCTAGCGGAGTTACAATAAACCGGAAAATAAATGTTCTACCCAGCAAGAATAACTTTTGATAGTTAATACAGTTCCGGAAACATTGTCGAATTTTCTGACCATCATTTAAGTACATTATCTTTATTTTGTAAACGTTTTAAGCTCAGGAAAACCTTGATCAGGCATCATACGTTAAACTGTCTTGTGAAAATACTAAACTATTTGTATTGTCCTGATTCTTTTCTTAGAAATTCATATATAAACCGACTTCATCTCCACTTTCAGACAAATTAGTTGTGTCAGAGCTGCTTTCCTCATTTAGTTTCAATTAAACAGAAGTGGATTAAATTCTTGAAAATATACATACCAATCGAATCAGTTACACATGTACTTTTTTCTGTTCAGAGGTTAGCCTACCATTATAACAAGGGTCTAAGAAAATACCACATAGGAATGCATTATTTTCAAAGGGACTGGTCTCGCGATTTTGTATTTCACTGACCAAAAGTTTTGCCAAGCCAGAATCTTTTTTATTTGAAAATAACAATTCAGCCAAATTGATTAAAAATCCGCCAAATCTAACTGCCCGTTACGCTGTCTAGTGGTTGCACTCAGAACCGAAACCGTACCGGTACAACGTTTAGGTTCTTTTCGGTCTTTTCGGTTCCAAAAATATCGGTTCTCGGATACCGGTATACAAAAAATTAAGAATATCGGTTCCGGTTCCGGTACCGGTTCTGAGTTTCAATCGGTTCTTTTCGGTATACGGTTCCGGTTCCGGTTTGATTCTCTGGTTTTAAGAAAATTAACATTTGGGGTTTTTTTTATTTTCATATTGAAAAATAAGTAGGGGAGAATGGGGGTTCTGAGCCGCTGGGGGTTGTGAGCCACTCGAATATTGGCCACAAAAAAAAATAAATTTTAACTTTTGTTTATGTCAAGTGTTTCCCTTCTTATTACCTAACTTTTGGCTAGCAATCGATCAGTCAACACTTTTTTTAGTTTGTGAACCAGAACTCGACTTTTTTTTAAAAAAAAAAAGTTACCAAAAATAAAGGTAGATATGGGGGGTTGTGAGCCACTTTGGAAAAAATTTGGTTTTTGACTTCCAAAGAGGATATTGCAATGATGCGCAATAAAACAGAGGAAAAAGAAGTTAAAAAACCATTAAAAAAGGCAAACAAACGACCGACGAAAACACCAGCAAAAAGTGCTCTTATATAAATGAAAACAAGCCTGATGCCGTCAATCAATTTTCACTCTTCATTGATATTTCTTAATTCAAAATATGAGAAAAATTCTTGTTTTTTTCATTTAATAAAGAATATTTGCTTAAAAACACGAATTTTGAACTTTTAGATGGGTGGCTCACAACCCGAAATTTTTGAAATTTCACCCTAAGGAACCGAAAAGTATGCAAACATTTTTTTAAGGTGGGGAGGGGTTCACTTTTTTGCTCATAACTTCAGACTATCTAACTATCTCTAGAAGATACAAATCGTCTATCTTCAAAACTGTAGGAAGCGGGGGCGGGAAGGGGCGTGGCAAAAATTTTGAACAAACTTGATCTGCGTGCAGATAAAAGAAGCATTTGTCCCATACATGTCAAACCTCTATCTCTTACCATCTCTGAGATCTAGGTGTTCATACAGACAGACGGTCAGACGGTATGAATGAATGATAATTTTATGAGCTTTAATGTGGTGAATAAAACTAATTTATTAGTTATTTCATGATTAAGAAATTGGAATTGAGTGAGAAGTCCTTTTTAAAAAATGCAACAAACGGTCATTTGGGATTATGTCGGAATTTGTTCTACTAAGATTATTTTTTTACTTCAAATTGAGGAGGATGCAAAATCGTGTTATCTAGTCTATTTCCCGACCAGCTTAAAGCTACCTTTGGTCTATTAAGGTTGAAATGAAAAACTTATCAAACTGCCTTGTGTAAACATACCCACACAACGACGTGTACGAAACACCGGATGCAGCGACCAGGATGTACAGTTCTCCACAGCATTCACATTCATCTCCTCCTGGCTGACCACCAATACATAGATAATTGAGCTCAGGGATTGGCCATTTGTGTATTTACCTAAAGCAGCGAAACAGAGAGAGCCGGTTTGGCTGTATGTGTATGTATGTTCTATATGTGTATGTATATACTCACGTTGCTCCCAAATCGACTTGAAGAACAATTCGCGTACTTTGGCATTATCGCGTAGGCGTTTCTCTCGAGCTTCTAATATTTTTTTCACTTGCCTGTTATAATATTCGTAGTCTCCAGATGGAAAAATAACAAATGGTTCTCCCTCATCCAGGGGATCACGTATTAGCTCTTTAAGTTTGCTCTGGAGTATGTCGCCTTGTTGCTCAGACAAGCTAATTTGGATAAACAGGGGACAAATGTATGCATGTGTGCGTGTGTGTATTTATACAATTTTACTTACAGATCCCATATAATGTCTTCGCCATGGCCCAGTGAATCGGCAAACTTTTGCTGCACTTGACGCGCTGTTCCTCTCAACCTTTCTTCACCCATGTTCAAGTAAGCACAATTATCCAACTGATTTCAATGGAGTTCAAAGAGTTCTGTGGGATGCACCGTATTAGTTCGAAGCTGAGTTGCTATGACCAGGGCTACAGCATAACCAAACAGAATGCCTATCGATAACTGCTGTCTGCGATAGGCGATTTCGAATCGAACGAAGTGTATTAGTTCCGGCGACTGGTTCATTTTAGAGATGACACTGCAGTGGAGGGTCTTTTTCAAATTTGGGCGCTAGTTTTAAATAAATTACAAAGAAATTAAAAAAATATCGAGAGATGGTCTCGGCCCGGACCGGGGACCGATAGTTTAGTAGGCGAAAAGGTGATTATACTCGTATGATGCCAAGACGCAGCATTGCCACGACATTGTGGCAAAAAGTAACACAGATTTTTACTCGTAATCGTACGATTTCGAAATCACTCTGGTTCTCACTGGCAAATAATTTGCCAAATTTGCGATATTTGGATTTATCTGCCAGAACTTAATACAAAAACAATGGTTTAATTCACTAATAAATTGTTCGCAAAGTTTGACAATTTTTCAATTTGAACAAATTTTCATGAAAATTTCTTAAAACATTTGTCAAAGGCAATTGCCGGCTTTAGCTACAAAACTTCAAACTTACGCGCTCACGTGTTAGAGATGTACCTATTCCAACCCTGGCTACTTTATAAATCGATGACTTTAACGAAACAGGTCGTATATCGAAAATACGTGCTGGTTTATCGATATATCGATGCCATGGACTTGGTTGTAGATCGAAATCTTCCTTGTGTCCGCCCTCGAATATTGCAAGCGTTAAAATTGCCTGCATGTTTATTTTACTTCACACTAAAATTCCTTCATTTAGGTTGCTCAGCTCCAAACTTTAAATTTCGCGCTCACGCGTTAGAGATGAAACTATCGTCAGTCAAGCCTAACCCCTGATATCGATATACCCTGTTCGTATATCGATATTGCTTACTTCTCTAGCATGGGGGCGCTCTCTCTCTCTCTCTCTTTCTCTTTCGCCCTCGCAGTTTGTCTTGTATTTCTAGTTGGCGCGGTTGTCTGTCTGGTGCCGCGTCTTGTCGTTTTTTTGTTGGTTTATTTAAAAAAAAAGCATCAACAATATGTTAATAACAAATAACACAAACAGCCAGCCATAAGATTACAGCGGCAGTTGAAGCAGAGTTTCCAGTTACCGTAAAAAAGTGATTTTCACCAACCAACAAAAAAAAAACACGCAGCATCCGTATATCCTTGCTGCTGCCGCTGCTTCTTCTTCATCTTTTGCATTCCTTTTCGCTGGCGTTTAAGTGTGCGTGCGTGCGTGTACATTTGTGTGTGCTCCACCCTTCCAGCCGCCCCCTAAAATTGTAAATTATTTAAAGCAAAAAATTACAAAGAAACATGTGATTCAAGTCTAGCAGAAAAAGTCAGTTTTTAATTTCCTTAATTTGGCTTGTCCTTGCCCTCGTCCGTGTTTGTGTGTGTGTGTGCGTTCCTGCTGCTGCTGCCGGCACTAACGCCCCATTTGAATTTTATGTGCCAACAACATCTACCGTAGCAGCAGCTACGTCGACGCCAGCAGCGACGCCCAAGCCAAAGGTAAAGAAAGTTGCGAATTTAAGTTATTAGGCATTTTATTATTTGGTCTGGATCTGACGCCAGTTGTTGTTGTTTCACTGTTGCGTTCTACGTCACAAGTGTTTCTCTCGCTCTCTTTCTCTCTCTCCCCCTCCTGCTTACTGGTTTTTCTTTGGGTTCCCGTTGACTTAAACTTTGGCAGCTTTTAATTTAGCATGTGTTGTTGTTGTTGTTGTTACTGTCTTTTGCCGTTGACCTTGAACGAGCTCAGGGCACATTTGGTCGGCGCGTCGCCTGATGTCTGGATTCTTGGGCCTCGCTAAATGGCAAAGTAAACAAAGTGTTTGCTCAATACATATGTACATATGTATTACTTTCATACATATGTAAGCTTTTGACATTCATTCATATTTTATCCATATATGTATGACTCGCTCTTTAATCCGTAATAACATCACAATCACTTAACTGCCGTTACACAGTTGCCCGCATAAGTTTGCGTACAAAAAACCACAAAAGGGAAATCAAATGTTAAAAGATAGGAAAATCCATCAACTCCAAATTTTGAGAAAATGTTTGATGACATTTGAATCCTTCCACTAAAGCATTTCCTTCGTATAATTAATTGTGCAGTTTAAATAACAAAATCAATAGCAAAATTCTGGCTAGCAAAAAGTCCTTACATTGTTTTCTTATGTTTGTTTATAGCTAACAATAGTACGCAGACTTATGCCTGGCAGTGTAAATAAGTGTTGCTCTTTTAATTGAATTTGTTATATTTCTAAGCGCCTGAGCAATTCGATCACGTGCTGGCTTTGCTTGTTCATGTTTGCCCAACAGCTTCCGTTATTAAACTCTCCCTTTATCTTTCTCGCTCTCGCGCTCTCTCTCAACCTCAAGTTTAATTAGTAAATATTTAGCTTTTCATAATTGGAACGACCTGTTTTTGTATGTTTACCTTAACGCTCTCGGCTTGTGATAGATTATTTATGTATCTCACCTGATAACTGCCTGACACCAAAACTACGGCGATGCGTACATTGACCCAATCTTCAAGTCAATAGTTGGCTGTGGGGTGGCGGCTTTCTCTTTTGCACAAATTATTTTGACGTGGAAGTACTACGGGCCATATGTATGTATGAACGAATAAGTCTAAACTATTTGAATGTTTCCATTTGTTATCTTATCGTTTATAAATTGATTTCCAATAATCTCTAGAGTCGGTTTTAATATTAGTTTAAAACGAGCTCACAATTTGGCCATTTGGGGTTTTACCCAGCCGCTCTGGGAGCGTTGATATGGCTTATCAGACAAATATTTTTAACACTTGTGTAGCCAAACGCAAATATAGAATTACATGAACATAAGAGGGCTAGACCCAAGTGACTCAAAGCGTAGTAAAAGCGTACAATATTAATAATCGCTGAAGTGGAACGCGTTAACATTAAAAACAAAAAAGTTTTTCTCACAAAGACCCACTTTTCGACCGATAGTTCCTATGGCAGCTATAAGATATAGTCATCCGATCCGGTCTGTTCCGACATATTAGTAGTGTGCAGTAAAAAGACGACTCTGTGCAAAGTTTCAGCTCGATAGCTTTAAGACTGAGAGTCTAGTTTGCGTAGAAACAGAAAGACGGACGGACGGACAAAGCTCAATCGACTCAGCTTGTCGCCCTGATCAAGAATATATATAGTTTATAGGGTCGGAAATGAATATTTCTATGCGTTGCTAACTTCTGGGCAAAATTATAATACCCTTTGCAAGGGTATAAAAATGCGATTACCGTTGCTAAATGCGATTGAAGCTAACAATTAAGCCAGATGGCGTAAAAATCTGGCAAAGCTAACTGCTCATTTCGCGGTCTAGTGTTTACATTCAGAACCGAAACCGTACCGACACAACATTTAGGTTCTTTTCGGTATACAGGTAATCAAAAAGTTAAGAATAACTGTTCCGGTTCTGAGTTTCAATCGGTTCTTTTCGGTATACGGTTCCGGAACACTTTGGGAAGAAATTACGGAGTCCTGGTCCAAAATTCCCCTAAAACGATGCTAATGAATTCGTTACTTATTAGCAGGGCTCAATGCCGGAACCGTTAACCGAAATAAACCATTTCAAGTCACATACCGGATTCGAAACCGATGCAAATTTTTTTGTTTTGAAAACCGAAAAGCGTTTACCGTTATTATTTGAACCGATAGTACCGGAACGAAACCGAAACGTTGGTACCGGTGCAGTTTCGGTTTTTTTTCCTATCATCTGCTCCAATTTTGCGGCTCCAAATAACAACTTTCTTCTGCATAATTATATGGGACTCAGTTTGCAAAATTGTATGCAGATTAACATCAGCTGAAGTGGCCACAACTTCACTTCAAACGGAAAATTTAGTTTTTAGTAATATTTATTCCAAACAACACGTCATCTAGAGAAATTGTTTGTTCAGGAAGTAGAAAAGCGCGAAAAAGCCCTTTTAGAAAACCATGATTGGACAGTCGAAGTTCCCCATTACGATCTTCCTGACAAAGAAGTTCTCTATATAACGAATTCATTTCTGAACACTGCAGTTTCGTACTAAGTATTTCTTTTTTTATGTCCTTCTGAAAAAATTTTGTTTTGTCCCCTTGTAAGTCGGTATAAGGAAGTTCGACCGAAGATATAACCAAAGATTTATAGATATTATAGATGACGCATGTGAAACAAAAAACTTGTTTCTGGAAGCTGCCATTGGATCGCAATTTTTGGTTCTCGCCGCCTTTACAAGGATACATTTATTGAAATTTAGCTATACGTTTTCTAAATTAGCTTTACGTCTGAGAGCAAAAATTTATAGATATTATGGATGTCACATGTGACGCCAAAAACGTATTGTCTTGGGATCTGACATTGGATCCCAAAAAAAAAAAGTTTCCATGAAATGCAGTATCTATATATGGGCATTTCCACCAAAAGGTCAACCTGGGCCAAAAAGTTAAAAGTGGTTGAAAACACTATATCTTATCAAATTTTTATAGGGAAACAGCCAAATTAAACTAATGTAAGCTAATCTTACATTTACTAATAACCCAATTAGATGTATTCGGTTTCACGGCCGGGTTAGCGCAATTTTTCTCATATTAACATAAAAATTGCTTAATTTTTTGGGAAAAAGTGACTTAAGATTACATGTACTTTCGCTATCTAAAATCTTTCTGATGGTTCAAAGGGGTATACATGAATGCATAAGAAACCATGAGAAACTATGTCAATACAATTTACTGTAAGTTTTTGCTTCGCATTATAGCAGAAACCACATAAATATAATGATGGAAAAAACTGTCCCGCGCGACATGTCCCGTGCGAAAATGCTTAAGCTTACATTTTGAAAAAACTGTAAATTATTTTTGGGTGAAATAAAAACCATTTTAAAGAGACATCAATGCACTACATTCTACAATTTAACGCATTAATATATTGTCTCAGGATTCGCTGAATTCGGCATTTGAATGGTGTCCCGCGAAAACCTCTTCTATTTTTGTCCCGTGCGAATGTCATGTTTTTTTGCGATTATCTTGAAACAAAAAATTTTTCCGAAATCGATCCTTGCATCAATTGTAGGGCTTTTGAAGAGCTATAAGTTAAGCCTATTGTGAAAATAAAAATCCGTTTTATTTTGACTTTTTTGAATGTTTAAATGCGTACGATTGTCCCGTTCGACGTCCTGGAAATGCCCATATGTAGTGTCTTTGATATAACGTAAAGCTGAGTCGATAGCTGATCAATCATTGCTTTATGATGTCAGTTTTAATACTAGTTTATCTGAAAGCGCCGACGAAGTTGATATGGCAGGAAAAGAAACTTGTTCGAAACAATGAAAAAGTTCTTAACTTGTGGTTAGAATCCTCCACACAGTTCCCAAAATTGTATGAGATTTTAAAAGTAGGCTTTTTTACCAGCTACGCAGGTTAGCGTTGATCTCATGACCTGGGTCAAGGATGGTGATGTCAAATTTTTTCGGAGGTTATTTTTAAACAGATTTCTTAATAACCAAACTATCGCGAAAACCCTAAATTTAATATTATATACGGGCATATAATGTAATCATGTACTTACTTTCAACTATATATAAAAATATTTGTAATGCTTTGACTGTGAAACCATACATTTTGTTTTGCATTTTTATTCGTTTTTTTTTTGCACAGAAATAGATTGATTTAGATTTACTTCTTAAATTAGTTTTCCAATATTCAAGAGTACCGAAATAAAAATCCGGGTACCGTATCGAAAACGAAAACCGAAATTAATTGAAAACCAAAAAAGAACCTTTAACAGAAGCATTCATTTCGGGACGTACCGGAACCGGAACCGAAATTCGTTTCGGGACTAAACCCTGCTTATTAGTAATTTTTAATATTTTAAATCCATTTTTGAAAAGTGGTGCTATTATTTTTTTTTTTCTCCTGTAGAACTCGAACATAATATGTTCGGACTTAAGGCCCAGCCCATGTAGAAACTTAAGTAATTGGCTAGTATTATGGACTTCTCTAAGAAAAAATTTAAAAAAAAATTTCCCTTGATTGATCTCAAAATATAAAGTATTTTCACCCGCAAACATTGCGGAGGTCGTACATGGTTTCTATTTAAACGAATTTTAAAAAAATGTGTAAATGCTTTTTGTCAAATGTCAAATAAGATGTACATGTTCGTAAGTGGTAGACAATCCATCCTTTAAAGCTAAGGTGTTGCTTGAGACTAATTCGGTACATTAGTGAACTCCTTTTTAAAGCGTAGTTTAGCCGAAAACTTATCTTATAGAATATTTATAATTCTCTAAATGTAAGCGCTTTAACTCTTCAAACTCTTCAGAGAACTAAACCGAACCATTTTACTTAGTGGTTTTTGTAAAGCATATTCAAAATAACACCGGTTCAGTATAGCAGATGGAATTAGCGGTTCGGTTTGCATCTCCGCATGTAATACTTTTATGGTTTTAGCGGATTATGGATAGATACTTCTAAACTTATTTCCACACCCGCCGCAGACAACAATTTTGTTTTAATCGCTGAAATCCATTGTTGAATTAAAACAATTCATTCTTAAGTTTGGTTAGCATCTGTGTGAAAGACCACGAGTGCCTTGGTCCACAGTTGGCCGTGTACTCTAAATACATATAGAACCAATATTGGTTTTATGCCAAATTATTATTAAGAAATGCTTAAGAGTTAAACCAAAATTCAACTACGATTCAAAAAGTGAATAAAATACCAAGACCTAGTTCATTAGCTGCATTTATTCTGATGCATTTAGTTGACAGTTATACTATAAAGTTTTGTGAATTGTTCAGACATCTTTCATTAAAACGAATAAAATTAATAATTGCAACTAAATACAAAAATAGATTGTACTCGCTTACAAATGTAAATGTTTAGACAGATAATCAGTTTGCTATATCTGTGTGTGTGACAAACATTACGTTAAATATAAATGCAATTTTCATTATTATTTTAATCAATGCTTACTGTATAAATGAAATGTACTCTGGGGTTTGACTAATTCAGTTTCTAAGCTAATTTGCGCTCATAAAGCTTTATTTTTATGATACCCTGAAACAAAGGTCATAGGAACAAAATTAGTTTGTAAAACTGTACTAAACAGTATACATATATACGTATATTCTGGATCCGGGTTTTTGTAATGCATTTTTGCCCCTCAGAAAAAAACTTCAAGTATTGAGCTAAAAGAATCAAAGACATAAAAGAGATGTCAAATCAAAGAGAAACTTTGAAAAGCTCTGACATGAAGTTAATTTTGCTCGGCGGCATTGTTGACGAAGCAGCGTAGCGACAAGCTTTTACTGTTAGTGTATCAACTTTGCTTAATATGAATATTTTCTCACATAGACGACTCAACACTGGATTTTTTGGTAACCACCAAATTATTTGTGGGACCTTCGTTTAAACTCAGCCTAACAAAATGTCCCCAAACCCCACAAAAAAATATGAGGACCGCCAACAACAAAACCTAAACTCCGATAGAAATAGAGGAGAACACGCATATGAATTTGTTTTTGCTTTATGTAGACTAAAAGTGCGCGTGCCCCTTAAACGCGCCAGCTAATGCTTTGCGTCAAACAACAACGAATGCGAAGCTTGCGGAATGAGCTTGGGCACCCCTTCTGTTACCTTATTTCTTAGGAAATCTTATTTTATTTTTAGTTATTAATTTTTTATAGAAGCAACATCTAACAATTTTCCGATCCTAACGAATCGAAAACAAGAGTGTGTCAAAATATGTTTAAATCGGACTTTGATCAGGCCCCTCACACCCTAAAACCCTTAGCACTCTACCCTTAGTCTGCCCCCTTTCCACCGATCGGAAACGTATGAACCTAAAACCTATGAAACAATAGCCCATTTGATTTTTTTTTTGTTTAATTCTTCTTATCTCTTTTCTTGGAAAAATATTGCCATAAATGAAACCAGATTACACAAACACCTCCAAACACTTATTTTAACACGTCTAAGGCCAAAGACAACAACGTTATCAATTTCGATTTTTTCCCAGTGTTTATTGCTGTTAAAAAAAATTCCTAGATTTCTATGTTTGTTTATGGGTCGATTTGCGTTTGATTCTCAACTTCAAGTATACGTATTCTGCTCTTTGAAATTTGAAACGGCCATCAATTGTTGCTTCAATGTGTCATTTTCTTGAGGAGACTTAAGTGAAGCATACCAAATAGTGTTTGAATTTGCCACTTAAACTCCTGTTGAAGTCAAACGGAGTCAAGAGCTCAAGCATAAAACATATGTGTGCGTCCGTATGTACATATGCAGGCCAGCTGAATCCATGCTGAGACTGGGATAACTCACAAAAACTGAGTCAGCAGAGCTCGCGTCATTATACTAAAGGAGGTTTTTCAACCAAACCCACTTTTCAACATGCCGCAATTACAACATGCAGCAGACAAATGGCAGGGTGAAAACCCGAGGGTGTAGGAAAATACACGCACACATCACACACTCATTTGCGGTTTGTGGGGGTTGGGGGGAACACTTTTGCATTAGGCGTGGGTTGAAACTTTTTTCCTGTTTTGTTTTGAAATGCTGTCTTCACAGACAACAAATTGCGGGAAATGCAAAATAATAATTGCCGGGCCAGATGTGTGTCAGAGTGTGTGGGAAGGGAAAGGGGCGGGTGATAGGGGAATATGCAACAAGGAGCCTGCATCTTCAACAAGGCAATCAACGGCGGATGCCTGGTTCCGGCCGCTGGCGATTATGGCGTAAGAGGAATTTTTATCAACAAGTCTGGGCCCCTAGGGATTCAACTTAATTTTAATGCTTAAAATAACCATAACACATTTGTACGAGGGCAATTTGAATAAAGAAATGTTTCCACCAGTTTCTTAAAGTTGACCTCGTTATTTAAGACAAATATCTCAAAGTCGTGTCATTTGTTCAGCTTTCAGGACTTAGAATATAGGAGCGGGTAGGATTGCCTGGAGAATATGGCCAAGGATCGGAATACCGTGGATCATGCTGATAAGAGATTAAATGCGGACTACAGAGATGGGGAGCGCCGCAGTTAGCTTTCCTCTATTTCTTATGTTGGTACACCTGTTCTCAACATTCGTAAATGTGTTGACATGATCAGCCACTTTGCACTTTTTGTTTCCTTTGGATAGATATCAACGTGAAAGCTGTTTCGAGGGTGTGACGAAGGATTTGCTTAATAGGGTCATAGCTGATGAAGAAGCATTTGCTTACGTGACGCCAAGACTGAAGCCCCATCATCCCAATTCAAGTGGCCAGATACTAGTACGGTCAATAAGGAATATTTCTTGAGGTTTTGTGCAGTCGCGCGGTCACAAATTGCGGTTTTTATCTGCCGACAATCGTCTATCCGACTCAGCAGACTCCAAATCGGCAGACGCGTCAGTCTGTCGAAATTAAGTAATATTTTATCATTATGAGTACTTGAACAAATACTTCAAATATATTTAGCACACTTAGTTCGGCTTCATAATTTTCATTTGGTCTTTTGGTTGATATTACGTCTGGCTGATGTATAGTTTAGAGAGTTGTCATCACCTACTCCAAACATAGTTGCAGTTATCTTTATTGATGTAAACTTATCCAAACTACCCCAAATAATAAAGTGCAATCGCTACCTGTAAATCAAGTTCCTTTGCTTTCGAAATAAAGTCGACACGGGACCGCACAGATCAATTCTGAATTTAGTCATGAATATTTTTCAAAATCTTGACAAACTCGATATTTAAGCATATCAATTGAAAAAACTATTTTTCTCTAAGACTCATTGAATAAGGCAAAGCAGATCTAAAATGTTATGAAAAATGTGGTCCGTTTGTAGTCTATCTGCACTATGAGACCAAAACATACTAAAAAAGAAAGTCACAGCTCCAGTAAATTAAATGGTTAAGAAAAAGAGTGAAAGAAATCCCTCATTTGGTCAAAACTTTTTAGATCCCTATTATAGTTTTTTTGAGGACATGTGATATACCAAAAGATATATGTGCTTAAATTTTAGTGTTATGGAATGTAAAATTTGCCCTTCATAGTCTTACCCCTTTGCAAGGTTTTAGAGAAGCTTAGTATCCGTCAGTATCCTTAACATTGTGCAAAAAAAAGGCTTAATGAGAGCTTATGAATTTTACTGTTTCACGGGTGTTGTGTGCTTTAAATGGCTGCCAAACACAAACTGATTTTCGCTAACCTGTTTTTATCCAGAAAGCTTTGATGTCAAATAACGAATCGAGGCAGCGCCAAGTGCATTTTTCATGATTGCCAATTAAAAGTCCTGAGACCGCAAAGGGGACACACCCAGTTCTAGGCTTGGTCACTTGGACAACTAAATAATTTATGTAAACATTTCCTTGTCCTTTCGTTGCGTATGAAAATTTAATTACGCACGTTTTGTTTACATTTTCACGGCTGGCGCGGCTCACAAGCTGCCTGAAAATGAGCCAATGACCACCAGTCCAAACGAGTTTCAAGCACGCACCAGAAAGGGGGAGGCGGTGGCAACAAGGAGGAACGTTTCGTTTTTGTGTACATATTTATGAAATGGAATTAAAAGAGCAGACAGAAGAGAGCATACTTAACTAATGAATCATCCAAAAAAACGCAATTCTAAATCACAAAGTAAGCTACTGTTGGCGAATTTAAATTGCTCAGTATTAAACGAACGAGATTTTCGCGGTATTTCTGCCAGTGAAATGCAAAATTATCGTTTTTCTAGGTTCAACCAAAAATTTCTACTAACTTTTAATCTAAACTCAGGCATGAATAATGCTCAAGATTATATATTTAAGCGAAACGGGAATTCCGTGGTACTCCCGCGGGACCCCTATAAAAAAAACTCCGGGATCGGGTCGGGACCAGAGAACTGCAAAAGTATATTTTTTTTATTCATATTCATATTCATATTAAATCTATCAGCAAAACTCAGCGTCATCCTGTACAAAATCAGGCCACAAAGTCTGAAAATTTGACATAAAGTCTGGTTTTTCATGATTTTATAACTCAAAGTTGAACTGATTACAGAGTTGTTAAGTTGCAGCAAAAATTTTAAGGTCCGCTGTTAAAATTTGTCGGGCTGACTAATATCTGTTTCTAAAATTGATAGATTTTTTATTAAAGAGTGATTCGTTATCCATTAAAGAGAAAATAATTTGGAAATATGGAAAATCTTTGTACAGGTATGCCATGTAGACCGACTGACTGACAGACTGACATATTATCAACCCACAGCCAAAACTGCTTGTCCTAAAGATTTAAGATTTGGCATAGACCTTGGTTTAGTTAGAAAGAAAATTTTCATAATTTCACAGCGAAATAAGATAAAAAAAGCAAACAAAAACCAAATAGTGAATAGTCTCATCCAATTGAATTAAATCTTATGGCACATACCAAACATATCGATATTTCAAAATAAAGAAGTTGGAATTGCACAAAGCTAGTAGCCAAAAAATGTACATAGGTACATATCGCTAACTTACTTCAATAATGGCATAACTCAAAATAATCCATTTTAAGAAAAACACGCTTAAAGTTCTCCATTGAATAAACTCAGAAAAACTGGTACTTATTAATCAAGTAAAATATTATATATTTAGAATGCTTGAAAAAAAGGTGTTATAACTGAAAGCCAAAGTATGTTTGCTCAATATCGAATGCAGAACATCTGAAATATGACGCTATTGCATTAAAATGAAAATAAATCTGTAAAATAATATTGCGACATATTTCCATCTTACATGGAAAGTATAAGAGATATCAATACGAAAATACACAAAAGAGTACACAGTACAGCGAAAATTTTTGCATCATTAAGTAAAAAATCATAAGAAAAGTAACGGAACTGTGGATAATTTTGGACTAAATAGTTTTTCTAAGAGCGCGAGAGAGAGGGATCACTCTCTTACAATTTAGGTCTCAGAGAGCCATTCATCTCTTGGCTCTCTGAGACAGATGACATCTGCTACATGTGTTAGTATGAGGGAGGAGGGGAAAGAGTGAAGAGCGATGTAAAGTGGTGTGCGGAGGAAGAGGAGGTGGGGAAAAATGGGAAAGCCAATTTAAATTGAATTATAATTAAAGAGTGCTGATGCTAAATTCACTATGTCGTCGTGCGGCAGAAGAGTGTATTCAGCATCAATTTGACTGGCAGGGACTAACATATAATTCAAGCGGCTAGAAAGTTTTCTTGGGTCCTTTAAGTCGAGATGGAGGAAAACAACAACACAATTTCTTAAAATCTTGGACGCAGACAAAGTCGATGCGACTTTAGCTAGTGTTGTATATTCCCACAGTGATTTTTCTTCTGTCCAATTGTTGTTGATGTACTTTCACAGCGAAAATCTAACAACTGTGAATTGCTTTTACTGCATACGGATACACATAACTAAAAACAACTCATTAACTTTCGTAATAATTTGAAGTGAATATTGCTTTTCGTACTCTTAAAAAGCTAGACTATACTTTCAAATACATAAAAAACAATTAACTGTTTCAGTTTTTGTTTTAGTTTATACTGTTGTTTAGCTATTTTTAGTCTTTTCTCAAGTGATTTGCTAATTAAGAGACAAGTGTGTGCCTCCCCTGTTTTCAGTGTGTAAGCAATTACTTTCATTGTACATTTAGCTAAGTGTTGGCCCAACTTGGAATTGATGTCAATTGTCGTAATTTATTCGTCAACATTTCCATAAACATAAACTTAATGAAATGAAAATGTGTGGTGGCTCTCAATCAGAAACAACATAAATATCACAATTCGTATCGCATATACCTATATGTATATATATATATATCGGTTTTTCATTGCACCAAGTGAGAGACAACCTGCCAGGCATTCAAAGTGTTTTTTGGCCATCAGCCAAGTATTTTCGCCAACCTGCTGCCATTGAATGCAAGCTAAACAAAGGCAGCAGGCCGCATGTAGGGGAGCGAGGGAGGAATGTACAAGGGGAAGTAGTAGCGGTCTGCAACAAATCAAAGCCCCGGTAAACAATGCAAGTCGTCGAGCGGTAGCGCCGCTGTGTTTGGTTTTTGTTGTTGTTGTTGTTTTTTCTTTTCGACAACGATAACATTTAACCTTCGACTTGAAAAAGTTCACTCGTCGTTTGCAAAATACCATTGCTAGCTGGCAAATTCCCAGGTCTACCCCAGGCACATAGGCCCTGTCTGGCCTAAAACGGGTAGCTACGTTGCCCAGCCCCAACTATTCCAGACTTGCGGAGGTTGTTGCAAGGCTATTAAGAATTTGGAGAAATTTGTTCAATGAATTTTAATAAAGAAATAAATGATTATGATTCAGTTTGATGACTTTTAATTGTGGCTGATGATTTTATTGGTTTATAGCAAACAAAACTTTTTTATTAAAAAAACGTGTTTCAGGGACTTCTGTTGAGTCAGATTTTGATATTAACTATTGAAGGGGAGTTTAAGTAAGGTAAGATAGCTCAGAAGCTTGGCTATTATTTGAGAAGTATTAAACTTTGCTAAGAGACTTTCAAAACACTTGAAATGTAACAAGAACTCCCCAAAATGGTACTACAATACATTGACAGACATTGTGGATTTTTCAAAAACTCTGAGACGAAATGCTTTGAGCAAGATGATGGCTGCCATTGTTCATAACTTTTAAATAAAACAGACAAATCATGATATTTTCCTCAAGAAGGCTAAGATAGAGTTAAAAGTTATCTAGCAAGTTTGAGCTGGCTCGAGGTCATGTTTGCATTTGACTTTAAAAACAGAAACACAACACACCACCAGGGTGGCTGGCAGACTGTACAGCTGTTTCAAGAACCTACCGATCTTATCTTCAGGTCGTTTAAAACAGTCACATGGCGCAGTTATTCAAAAGCTTACATGCTGCTGTGCTTCGGCTTTCACTTTCAACAAATTCGTTTAAATTCAATTTTAAGTGCACCCAAATTTGCAACTTTTTGTTATCGATTCGGTTTCATTCTCAATTCATAGCCGCAACACTTTACGTGGCAGAAGCAGGTGTATCGACAAACTTATCAACGGTTCCCACGGTTCGTCCCGAGAACACTGCCCAACCTCGTTCAATGGGAAGTCATCTTTTACAGCCTCAACAAGAAACTTCCCAACCGTTACAACAACAACAACAAACTTATCAACTATCGCCCCAGACAAATCGCCATTTGTTGATTTCAAAAGGAATTTCGCTGCAATAAGGAAGAAGAGTTTAATACAAATTGTATTAAAGAGTCCACAAAAACAATGTAACATAGCAGAGTTTAAAACCGAAACAAATAAAGGTTATGGTTACGGTAACTGTTTTGGTCAATCACTTTTTTCCGTTTACGGTTATATTACAGTACGTGTTAGGGTTATAAAACTTATTCTGTTTCGGCTTTTGGTCAGGGTTAGGGTTTTTTGTATAAAATTTTGTTGACAGTACGAGTGTGTGTGTGATCTTTCTTGCAATATCTACGCAACAACAAAGCTTGCGTAAGACAAAGTGAGACAGACTGATGCGGAATATCCACAACAACTGAAACTAGCCTGTGTACATGTGATGGGGAACTCAAAGATGCCCGTCTTAGAATTAAACACAAAAATGTTTACGTATTCTCAAACAAATTTTCCCATGTTCTGCATGTGTGTATGAAAACACTGCACTTACTTAAATTTTTACTCTACACATCTCATCATTTATTTCTATATCAAAAGACAATCATTCCCATTTTAGGGAATTGTATTTGATCAAGGCTTAGCGCATTAAAACAATGGTAGAGTAACATAAATGACCATAAGCAAACTTGTCAAGAATCGAAAAGAGAATAAAACTTGTTCATTCCTCTCTTCCATCACAGGAGAACTTGTTAAGTCAACGTTGCCAAGCTGTCAAGATGACGGCGTGCCAATAACATTTTTCACTTACACATACACATAGTCATTTACATTCAGTGTACAAAGAGTGTAACTTGGAAATCGTGATTGCATAAACAACAACATTAAATCCGAACAAATTAATGAAGGTGAGGAAGGGAAACATTTCAAACATGTGATTTAGCGACCAAATCGTAAAAATTTTTGACAAAGCGAAAATGGAACAATAGCATCGCTGGTGTGAGGAGGCAGCCGCTAATTTGCCGTAGTTTTAAAGTAAAAATTATTGAAATGTAAATTTTTCGTTTCTCTTTCCAACTGCCCTCGCCGCCAACTTAAAGTGAAGTTTACTGCTCTACTGTACCCCCTTTGGGAATGCAATGGCAAACTTCGCAATTCGCAATTTGCCTTGCACGCAAACGTTAAGGGGAGCAACTAAGGTCAAAGGCTCACTTGTAATTAGTTTTTGCATACATATCTCGCCGGCAATGAGAAATGGCCGCCGCATCCGCAGACCTTGGTGCTCCCGCTCAACCACCCCGTCATCTTTCATTTGTCTGCCCTCGACAAAGTCCTGGGGAATTGCGTGCCAAAGCGCTTTTATACCATGCTCAAACAACAGCAAAGAACATGTACAACCCTTTTACATTAACACTGTTATTGACTAGAAACAAGAAATTTACATACATAAATATAAAATTTTCATTAGTTGTAGGGTTTTCGTGTTGAGCTCTTTTAACGCCCCTAAACATGTAACTGTGTTTCATTTTTTTTCCATTGTGTAATTAAAACATATATTTCCAGTGGACATTTAGAGTACAGTTTTTTTTAGAACACAAGGGGCTTATATGTTTTGGCTTATCTTATCAAGCGATGCAATCGACTGTCAATCGATGCAGTAAAGCTTATCTCTAGTTTTTGCACCCCTTATGCCCTCGCTATTTCCGTTTCCCTCTGGTGTCAGAGATATCATTAAACCCGCAAATAGATTCCAATCTAGAAGTTAAACTCAGATTATTATTTCAAGTGCCTTTTTGTGCTTTCATAAGCAGACAATTCAAATATCATAAAAAAAGATTACCAACAGGTTGCGCAAACAAATCGATATTTAACACTATACAATTTTGATGGAATTTTTTTTGTTAGCTAAACAGATTCGCCAAATCTGAACGCAGACTAATGAATCAGGCTTTGACAGATTCTTAATGTTTAGTCCTATGGGACAAGAATATCCGCTTATCTCTAGTACAAGTTTAGCCAAGTTTGATCCAAATCGGATGACAATAACTACCATAGGAACGATCGAAAGTAATTCTAGTAAAAAACTATTTTTGACCTAGAACCTGCTTGAAAAAGTTCTATGATTTTCAATCAAAAAGGTCACTTTTAATCACTTTATTTATTTTCAATCAAAGCGTCTTTATACTTTCCAGTTATTAAAATAATAGGTTGCAACAGCTTGGTTGATGAGCTTGGTAAACATCAGTTAAAACTGCTAAGCAAATGGTTGAGTCGGTTCCAATCACAGTCCCAGTTCATCCAGCTCCAATCACAGATCCAGATCCTCTAACTAGTTCACACATCACTAACAACTATCGAAGCTCGATACTCCCGCCGAAATATTACCTTACATCTCTAACTCACACACAAACTTCGCTCTTCGCCTATCTGTGAC
Source organism: Lordiphosa clarofinis (assembly GCA_018904275.1). Classification (NCBI taxonomy): domain Eukaryota; kingdom Metazoa; phylum Arthropoda; class Insecta; order Diptera; family Drosophilidae; genus Lordiphosa; species Lordiphosa clarofinis. The sequence continues at coordinate 1,837,516 of JAEIGQ010000026.1, forward strand.
AGTCATTCTTACCGGCAGCACGCCGTCTCCAATAAACCGAATTTAAACCTTGTAGAAAACAGTGTATAAGTGTGACTGTCGAAGATGAGAAACTTTCTTTGTATCTTAATCACATGAAGCCCTTTCGGATTGAGCAAGTACCGAAGGGCTTGATTTAAGATTACGTCCTGCTTTTTAACTCTGTACAAAAAGTTCTTTCTCGTTGTTTCCGAAAATATGGCTACTCAAAAGAATGCACCAACCCAATTTCTGTATTCGAATTGCATAAAAATCCGCTAAATCTTAGCTTTGGTGGATTTCTTTTCATCGGTCAACTTTTCGCTCTATCGAAACAATGGTAACGTCCTCAATTCAATAACCTTACTGTAATTTCACCTTTGCAAACTGCAAAAGATAGATTAGCAAGCCTGTCTACAGGTATTCTAACATAACTTTTAATTATGTCGCCTGTAAAACCATAGTCAAAGGAAAACCAAGTTCTCACGTGCAAATGCATGCAAACGCTGCAAATTTCAATTATGCTTCTCTCTCTCTATCCCTTCACCCGGTTTGCTGGGGCTACGTGACCGGCTGACAATGGCCACGAACAATGCAAGAGTTGTGTTGCCTTTTGACTTTTATGGTGGGCCACTGCGCACTTACCAGTGAGCCAGCCAGGCAGCTGCTGGCTACGTACGTGTTCCCTACTGATGACGGCCTTAAAAATACAGTTTTTTTTTCGTTCGTTTTTTAAAGTCTTAATAATAAATGAAATTATGACTGGGATATTGTGCGTACTTTGGTTGAATGAACTTGTCCTCCTCAACGGAAGTGAAGTGTGAGCAAGCTTTTGTCGACGCACAAAAGCCTTGTCTTACCTGTCTCTTGGAATGTGGACTTTTCATTTTTAATATTCTTAGCGATTTATTATCAAAAAAAAGAGAGAGGGAGGAGTTCTTCTGTTGTGTCATATCAATTTCAATTCCCACACCATCGACTTGCTTATCAATTTTACTTCAATAAAAATTGTTCCATTTTGATAAGCGATATAATTTTATTAGCTTTGGGTTCATAAATGAATGTGGCTAACCGCTGAAAATCTGCTTTCTAATCAGTCTGTGTTGGTCGATATGTAGGTAAGGACGTACATGTATCGAAATCTGTTTATATTCGAAACATTCGTTAAGAAATAAGCATAAACTGCACTGATTATAAAGATTTGTTTTGTTTGGCAAAGGTGTTAATGAGTTTTTCTTATATTATATGCCGCCAGTGTAAACAAATAAAATAACGATTTGGTTTGGCCGTTCTTTAAATATAAAATTTAGTGTTTGTTTGTCTATTTATACGCTATAGGGGTTTAGACTTTTAAATTTTAAATAATTGACAACAATTTGTATATGATACAAAGAATTTATACAGGAAACCATTATTTCGCAATTTAAGGCTTGTTTGTTATTGAAAGATAATTGGAGTTATTGGCGATTTTTTGGCCATAAAGTGAAATCGAATGAATAATATTCTTCTCTTTTTTTTATTCGGTCACTCAATGGATATAAATCGTAGAACAACTTATTCGCCATGTGCTTTCCAACAATCGAAGTCTCTGTGGCCACTCAACGATCGAAGTGCGCACCTCATGCATTCATTCACAGACTCAATAATTACTTGTCGAGTAGAGCAAGACATAACCTCTAGAACGGACATAAGTTTATAGTCCAATTGATTCAAGTCTGGCCTACCAGCAGGCCAATCCTCCGTAGAAATGAAGTCCGGTTTTTGGTTTTTTTTTTTTTTTTTTTTATATATATTTTTGAGTCTTGCTTGCCTTGTGAGCTCGAGCGGAGTCTTGTTAAAAGGTCCTCGGCTTGTTTGGAAATAATGGCGTGTCGAGAGGCTTCACAACCTTTTCCAAAACGTCGGATTGATACACTTTTGCAGAAGTTCAAAAATTTTGGAGCATTGTAACTCCATTATAGGCGACTCCCAAGCTCTCTGAACTCTCGGAATGAGTTTAGACGTTTGCCTTGATGACACAGCATACAATCTATCGTTCTGTTTTTTTCTCGTCAGTAAACAGAACTCGTCTGCAGGCCTTGTTCGCGAACTGGCGTTTTTGTTGTGCTCCAGTCTAAACTAACTGATATTAAGGCCGTTGGCATTAGACAGTTTCTTTCAAGTTAACGAAATAAGTAACGTTGTGGAGACAGGGGTTCTCTTGTCCGGAAACGCATCAGAAACGCGAATTCTGAGTTGGACACAGGCTTGGCAGTAGAGAAATTTACTTTTAAATGAAAAAGCCAAGGATGCAAATAATCCGCTAATTCGTGCTCAACCGCGAACAAAATCTGCGTCTGTTTAAAAATGCTAAACTGAATCACCGCAAATGAAAACGCTTCGGTTTGTTTCATTATACTCTGTACCAAATGTGCATAGAGTATATTAAGTTTGTTCCACAGTTTTGAAGATAGATAGTTCGTATCTTCTAGAGATAGTTCGCTGCTACTGCAGGTACAGAGTATATTATAAATGGCTTCCCCGAATTTTTTTACTTGTTTCATCGATGAGTTTGATTAAGTTCAGATGTTTGTAGAAACCCTGGCCCTAGCAAGCCCTTGTACCGCTCTGGAGTTGGAGACTCCGGGATTTTTGGAAAATCCGAACCGAACCTAAATTAAATTTAATTTACCTTTAAATTCATGAATTAGCTTACGAGTGTTAATTTTTCTGCACAAAATAATTAACTCCGGTGAACCTTGCTACCTGTTTCGAATGCTTAACTTTGCATCTTCTCATAGGACAAAAAATTTAATCCCGACAAGAAATAAACTAGCCACATCTGATTTGCACTTCTTTCCTAATGCTATTCGCCTATGGAACCAGCTACCTAACGAATTCAAAACAATTAGAAGCGCTCCCGTCTTTAAAAATACGATTAAAAAGTACCTACAGCAATAATATAAATTTTCAGTTTTTTTTTTAGTTTTAGTTTTTCTTTCATTTCTCTGTATTCATCTGCATAATTTATACTTTTATTTCATAATCAATGTTTAATATTCAATTGTGATTTGGCGACCTTTCTAATTGTAGATGTATAGTTTCCGGCTTTAGGTCAGGTTGATTGAAAAAACGATTTATGTTTCTTTTTCTCCGATATATTTCGGTTGCTCTTCGGCATCCGTCTTCAGGGCAAAACTACTAAAATTTTATACACCAATATTAAAACTTTCATACTTTAACAAAATTCACAAAATACAGTTTACGTACAATTTTTACACGTCTGCACCGTTTGACGTGGAGTCTTCAACTAATTGTCAGTGAGTAAGTGTCTATATAAATGCGCGCAGTTCTCAGTATCGCTCTTAAAATTCAGTCTCCTGTCAGTTGAAACGCTTGAGATGTGCAACATTTCTAATGTTAAGCGTTTGTTTTAATGCTGCTCTTGTTGTAGTATTGTCGCTGCCTCAAAATTTGGCGAGTGGCCGCTTTCTACGCTGCCAGCGCAGTTTTTTGTATGTGTGTTTGATGTCGTAGTTTGTAGTCAGATTTATGTTGGGCTATTCGGGTTTTTAACTTGGATTTTGTCGTTCCTATGTAGATTTTGTTGCACATATCGTCATTAGATCCTTCACATGGTATTTTGTAGATGACATTCTTGACATCCGATTTGTCTATTTTTGCAACACAAGGATCAGACAAATTTTTCTTTAGTCAGTTAAGTTTTTTCATCCATAATTATCTGAAACTAAGCTTATATGGAAAATTCAATAGTTGACTAATGTTGTTACATTTCAGATTCATGTTTTCTGAACTCGAACCCAATAAAATTCTCCGGTTCGAACCCCGGAGTGAACCTCCCCTCTATTTTATGGGGGTTTGCAGCCCTGAACTCAATATACGATATTGTAAATTTCGCTTTTTTTTTTGGGACAGTTCGGTCTACACCACACATATTTACTCTCAGACTATCAAATCTTCATAATAATTTTAGGAATAAGAAAATTTTGCATATTTCGAAGTTCTTATTGTTTAATTGATTTTTTGTTGATTAATTGTTTGATCTACACCTCCTATTTACCTGTCCATATTGCCATTTCCAAACTTCGCCATATTTTTTATATACTTTCGTAAATAATGAAATACAAATTTCAGAGAATAAAAACCGAACGAATTTCGATATCAGTTACGGCGTTTGACACAGGCAATAGCTTCATTTCGGTTGCGGTTATATCATGGCAAACAGACTCAGGTTGCTTGTCGATTTCCCATGCAGTTCAAATAAGCTTTCGTGCAATATTAATGCCTTGACCGAAACCGAAATTCGTTCGGGTTTTAGTCTCTGCAAAATTTAGAAAAATTTCGTGGTTGTCGATCTAAATTATAATCTTAGGTTCTATGATAATATTGGAAATTTCGCGATTTGATTGATCTACAACTCATATTAACCGTTGGTCCTTTTTTTTACTCCTCCTATGTTTTCCCGTCTATCGAAACTTTATAAAAATTTTTAAAGCTAATGATTCATATGACCAATTTGAAAATTTTTATAATATTTTAAAATAATATAATTTATAATATTTATTTTCTGACTGCGCTTTCGTAATTACAAAAATGAAATCATGCCAAATTTCGCGATTCTTTCTCTACATCTTTTATATACTCGTCTTCAAAAGCCATCTTCCAATTCTTCCCAATCTTCATAATTCTTAAGAATTTTTAAATTTTTTGCAAAATTTCGCTATTTCGTTGTTCATATGATGTACTCCCCCTTTTTAACCGTCTTTGTGATAGTCTTAACTCAAATGAGAATTGTATTTACCAACTCATGCATTGTTATCTTACCATTAAGCGGTTTAATAAATAGTCTTATAAAAAGTTTGCAAATTTCGCGGCTTTTGGACCGTTGAAATAAAAGCTATATATCAAGTTATCAACTATCTGTGTGCCCAGTTTCATCATAGTCCTTTCAGTCATTTGGCCTCCGACCACATAAGCATTGTATATTCTTGATCAGATGATGTCGCAGTTTTAAAACTATCTTAACCAAAATTTGCGCGAAATCTTTAAGCACAAATGCCTGCACCCACTCATTCGCTGGGATTTGTATTGTTACTTTGGCATCTTTGATTTTGTTGTTTGACATTCACCATGTAGCCGGGTGGAAAACTTTGTAGATGGAATACTGTTTTCGATATAGTTTTTTATCTTTTGTTGGTGAGAACGCGTCAGACAATTTAGTTAATGGACTTGTGCGGTGTTGTCGCCAGGTTCGTCGATTCCCCGTTGCATCCAATCCGAAGTTGGGGCATGGCGTGTGCAAGCCAATCAATTAATATTAACGCTTATTTTACTATCGCACTTGCTGGCAACGGTGATTGATAACGCTTAAGCTAATTTGTAAAAGGGGCACTCCTCCACACATTTATACTAACACTTTCCGTTTTCCCCCCTCCCCTCTATTTGTCATTGCAGCGACGTCGATTTCCAATTAAATGGCAAAACCACGCAGAAAACGCTTCCGTCTGAGGTGTTGTCCACGTTTTAGCAGCAAGCACAAGCAGGAGCAGGTGCAAACCAATCATTAGCATTATGGATAAACGCTCCATCTGTCTGCTGGTCATTTGCGTGAATCTGTTCTTCGTGATCTGGCTGGTCAGTGTGCAGCAGCCGCTAATGCTGGAAACGGACCCTTCCGCCTCCGCTCTCTATGGCTTTAGCACACAGCCGCAGACATCGATGCCGCCAACACATCAACCGAGTGCCAATGGAAGCAGCAAACCAAACCAAATACACGACCCTAGTCGCCACTTAGTTATTAGTTATAACGATAGCCTAGTTAGCCTAGACAAGGCGGCCACGCCTGCACCCACATCCACACCACCACCCATTCCCGAGTCCAGTCAACTGATTGATTTGACGAACTTTCGCTATGTGATGCAACAACCAGCCTGTACATCTCAAATACAGGCCTTAATCTTGGTGCATACAGCGCCACGGAATACAGAGAAGCGTGCACTAATACGACGTACCTGGGGTGGACCCATCATAGTCAAATCGCCGGTGCGTCTAATCTTTCTCTTGGGAGCTGTGCCGCACCAGGAACAGCAGCTGCAGCTGGATTTGCAGGAGGAAAATGCCCGATTTAATGATATGGTGCAGGGTAACTTCCAGGATGCCTACCGCAATATGACCTACAAGCATGTGATGGCCTTGAAATGGTTTCATCATAACTGTGGTCAGGCTCATCTGCTGATCAAGGTGGATGATGATGTGTATGTGCATACACCGCAGCTGCTGAGGTACCTAACGGAGCCGTTGCCCTCAAATCAGACGTCACCGCTGCGTACGCTGCTGGAGCAGAGACATGATTTGCTATTGTGCCGGCCAGTAATGGAATCGCGAGTCAAGAGGTCCTATCGTGTGAGTAAAGGCATTTATTGAGTTGTTTTCTTGGAAAGTTATGCTAATGTTTCTTCTTTTCTAGTCCAAGTGGCGCGTCAGCTTTGAGGAATATCCCCAGACCTATTACCCGCCCTATTGTCCTGGCTTTGCCATAGTCTACTCACGAGATGTAGTCCAACGCCTCTACCTGGCTGCCCAGCATTCCCATTACTTTTGGGTAGACGATGTACACATTACTGGTGTCCTGGCCCAGGAGACCAATTCGACGATCACCTCACTGGCTCCGTTTGTGCTGTACGGAGGCCCCTGCAACCAACTGCTTAGCGGCAAGACTGATCTCGACCAGCAGGAATTCCTCTTCACTTGGCACAGCATTAATGCGGATCAAATTAAGGGCATCTGGGAGTTGGTGTTGGCGCAGAACTACACGCAGATAGCCTCACAGCCGCAGCTCGAGGAGATTGGCTTTAGCTAGACTTGAAATGGGAGATGTGCTTTATTTAGTTTTTCTTTTTGGCTGTTTCAAATGTAATTGCTAAGAGTATTTAATTATAATATTTAGGTAGCATTTTGTCAGTAAAAGAGAGGGAAAACAAAGAGAAACCACCACCAACCACCTGCCTACAATCATTCGTATCATATACTATAAAGGATTATTGATAGTCGACAACAACATTCGAGCCGCTCTTTTTTGGTGATGATAACCAGACATTCGCAGCCACCAGCACAACTTGTTAAATACTAAGATTAAACAGCAAGAGTAAGCGCTAGTGCCGGGACTGAGCCCTAGCATGCGTAAGCAATAGTACTTAACACAATGTAAATTGTAAATTTAAATCTAAAATCAGAAAAACAAACTCATGACAAACCTAGTAAAAACGTTTACTCTCTGAACTGATTGAGTATTTATTTAATTCAAATAGTTGAAAACTGTTGATGAATCCACAACTTGTACTTAATACATCACATTTTGGATCTATTTTGTGTGCTTTTTGTGTTGAAAATTTCATTAATAATATCGCATACATCAAATGAGAAAAGTTTAAATACAAAACAAAACAAAAAAGAGGGAACATTAATGCCAGGAAACGTGTTAACACAAATATCAAAAGCAGATGATATAGATCAAGTAGAACGTAGGAAAGGGTATTATGACGAGTAGGATAATCAAATTGAACGAAAATTTGCAAACAAAATGAAATTTATAAATGTATAATTGAAATTAATTAAATGTTCAAGTTTGTCAGAAATTATATAAAAAGAATAAAAACAAAATCATAATAAACTAAAAAAGTATCATAAATTAAGGTCATGTATTGGATTTTTTACGAGCGGAAATTTTAGCTTAAACTTGTCTTAACTGTAGGTAAGTTCCTCTAACAATGATGTCAAGCAAGGAAGTCTGTTCAGACCCCTATCGTAGAAGTCTCATTTGTAGGACAGAGGTCTTTAATTTAGGACTACAGCGCGTTAAAAACCAACTTACGGCATAATCTTAAGAACGGCTTCGGGATTAGCCTTTCCCAAAACCTCAACTGTAATAAAAATCAAAGAAGGCTCTAAACTCAGCTTGGAATTCCCTTACTAGAAGAAATCAACTAATTTTTTCATGTGAAGAGGCCCAGCCTTGGGAACTACTAAAGATGCGTTTTGGTGTACCCCTCGCACTAGACAAACGCACTCTCAAAACTATACACACTTTGTAGATTACAACAAAATGTTAGATTTATGAGATGAAATATTCCGAATAATATTTATAAAATGTTCGTTTTCCAAGTTACAAATCAAATCGCACTCAAACGATCCCTTATCTTTTCTATTATAATAAGTGCTGAACCGAAGCGGCTTGAACCTTAGACTCCTACTTTATTTAACTGTTAACGGAACCTGAAATCAAAACAAATATTATAAATTCCTAAGCCCGGTTCAATTGATCTTTTAAAATCTAGCAAAAATGTTACCTGTTTAATATAGTAATTACTACAAAGTTGAAATCGTCACCAAAGTTTAGTGGAATTTCGTTGTATATCCTGTACCCAAATCAAAATGGGTAAAAGGGGATCATGAAGTTGTTCAAATGTATGTAACAGGGAGAAGGATGAATTTTTGACTCTATAAAGTATATATATTCTTGATCAGCATCAACAGCCGAGACGATTTACCCATGTCCGTCTGTCTGTATGAACGCGTCGATCTCAGAGACTATAAGAGATAGAGACAGATCAAGTTTGTTTCACATTTGCAAAATTTCCACTATAGCACTATAGAAAATGTTTCAATCATTTAATTATGTATTCATTTATATCCTTTTATTTGTTACGAAAAAAAAAACAATCACTGAGACAATCAAAAAACGAATTGTTATAGTCAGATTGTTCTTAGTTATCTCGCCGTATGCTAATGGAATGATAAAAATCGTATGAACGATAGTCAATTTAAGAGCAAAGAATGTTGGCAGCGAAAGCGGTGCAGTAATGGCAATTGCAGGTACAAAGTAGGGATGTCGAAAATATTATTTTGCCCAAAATGACGAATGTTATTTTTATAGCACATATTTCTTATGCGATATTTTTATATATCTTAGTATATTTGTTTTAGCGTTTGGTCACACTGTTGCGAATACCTAATTCTTGTGCTCAAATAGTTTAAAAATTATGTTATTAAAGTTGATGCACAGAAATCGCAATGCAAACTGTGCACTGCTACTATGGTATCAGCAGTGTTACTCGAACGCCATGGCAAGTGCGCCGGTGTTCCGAAAATGTTAACATCCAGAGAGATAAATATTTGTCGTGATTTTAAAAATCTTCTTGAATTCTTTAAAGAAATCACTGAAAAAGTCAGCCGCAAAAAATACGTTACCGTGAGCTTGGTAATTCGATTGTGCGGTATGGAAATGAAATCAAATAAAGGCCGTTTAGCAAAAGAAGTGTTTATGAAATTTGCTACTGCTCGTCTAACCCCTCATCAAAACAATTAAATTTTGGTCACTTCGACTCTGCTTGACCCACAGTTTAAGGAAACAAATCTTGAATCTGCGTGAACAAAATAATCGAGGAAATCAAAACCTCAAACATCATACCGTGGGTAAACTACCAAATGACGTTTCTTCCACGACTATGAGGCTTACCCAACAATTTTTCCCAGGAATGTCTTGTGCCTACGAATCATACTCAAATCTCAGTGATAAAAATTTAGCCTGATGTTCCCAAACTTTGAGAAATGTATGTAAACAACTTCGCCCAACGATATGTATATCCGGCAAATAAAACAATTTTTAAACCAAGGCTGCAAACCTCTAAAATTTTCCAGAAGGTTCGGTCCGGAGGTTCGAACCCGTTCTAAAGTCTAAGTTTCGGTTCGCGGACCGGTTTTCAGAGCCCCTGATCCCAAGGATTTGGTTCGAACCTTGGTTCGCTAAAATATAAAAGAGTAGTTTCGATTTAAAAATATTAATTTTTTTAAGTAATAGGTACTTTATATGTAGGTACTTCAATACTGTAATTTTAGTTGACATTTGAAACATTTGAGAACTGCTATCTTCTAGGAGCTGTATATTTATAATAGATCTTAGATCAGAAAGATCAATCTTTAGTGCTGAAAAGGCCCTTTCAATTGATATCAGGGCAATGTTTTCAAATTCCCGGTTTTTTCAGCCTTGTCAAATTTTACAACATTTGTCGATGTATGTTTTCTTGGACAATTTCCGAAGGCATCGATTACATCACTTACAGATTTTATATCTAATATTTATTTGTTATATATTGCTTTCATAAACTCCTCCTCTTTGCAATCCGACGTTAAGTCACTTAAAGTTGAATTTTGAAAATAATATCCAATAGTGCGAAGCCTACTAATGTCAAACTAAACTTGCTTCAAAAAAATGTAACAACTCGTTGCAGCAAGGTATTCTGTTGAGGTATTTTGAAGTAACCTTCATCAACATTACATTCTCAATAGTTGCATAGGATTGGAGAACATCTTAAATGATACAAAAGAGATAACAAGGAATTTCAATATTTCTTTGGTGTGTCTTTGGAAAAATTACTCAATTTGGCGAACCGAAACTAATTTTTCGGAAAAGTAGTCCGGTTCGGGTTCAGGTTTGAGGAGTCCAAAATATTAGGGGTTTGATTCATGGTCCGGTTCGTCGGATCGAAAAAACCAGACCCGAACCGGTTCTAAGGGGTTTGCTGCCTTGTTTTTAACAAGAATTAACATTTCAAGAAAAATGTTTTCTTTGAATTATTTATTTTTTAGAGGTTTTGTTTTGGAAAAAGAAAACAAATGAATAAACCAACTTTAGCAGTGTAGGATAAATCTCAAGGAGTTTGGCTTTACAATAAAATAATAAATATTTAATACAAGAAAAAATATATGAAAACTTAGCGCTAACGTTTATCATACTAAACAGTTTCTTTAGAAATAGAGCAGAGATTAAGAGCTCTGTGTGTTTACCCAGACGAATGAAATAGGCAATACTTATGTGTATTTTCATTTTAATTTAATGACTAAATACCAAGGCCTCATCTCTTGTTAGTTGTAATCCAAGCATACAATATCTTAGGTATTTCGTTAATCTGTGCTTAAGCTTTTTGCAGTGTAAATTGTGCAAAAAAAAAAAAAAGAAAATACTTCTGAACATGTTGTCTCACCCAATCCAACCTTACAACAGTGAAGAGGTTTAAATTTCCTCTTTTCCCAAACTCGAACTGTCTGGTTTTTGAAGGATTTGATTTAAGTGGCTTTTATTTATATATAACGGATAAGAGCTTTAAGTAGCTTTTATTTGTGCACTCACGAAAGGTGGTTGCTGTATCATACAATGCAAGCGTTTAGCTTCGAAAAGCTACTTGTGGTTTAAGTCTATCACATAAAGCTTCTGTTTGAGTAAACATTGCGGTTACTTTTTGAAAGAACATTTTAAGCGAATATCCTATCGTATTTTATAAGTAGGTAAGGTATTAAAATGTTCAAGTCAAAAAATTTTTTGACATTTGATAAAGGATATTTAAAGAGATATTTCAGGAGATATTTAAAATTACGGTGGTCTCAGTGGGAGTAACAAAAATATGAAATAAACTTGATCTGCCCGCAATTATAAGAATTATATGTTCTATCAAAGACCTATATAATCTCCTAAGATGCCGAACGCCCATACAATGGTTTTGCACTATGCAGCTATTTTTTTTGGTGGCGACAAAAATAGCGCTCTCTCCGCTCACACAAGGTTGAGAGCGTAAAAATTCTAAAAATAGAATTTACTTGCTTGTGTGAGTAATGCTTGAGAATACGTGTGCACACTTGCAGTCGTCGGCTGTCGCGACAGATGTCCATATTTCATGCCAACTTGTCACGTCAGAAGGCATGAGAAAATCTGAAGGTTCCGTTTCGTTTGTCTTAAGAAACGCCGTGAAACTCAGGGGTTGTTGTTGTAACCTTCGGGTGTTGCAGCCTTCGGGTTCCGCGTTTCTCCTTACTAACTCAGTACTTCAGATGCACTGACTTTGTATATCGTAGGGAGAAAGACCTGGCCGTAAGCTACGAATTCATGTTTTTTGCATGCCTTTGAGTAAAATGTCACCCCCATAAAGAACTTTACTACATTTGACTTTATTTGCAATTTTTATTGCATTATCGTTTCTGCAGGAATGACCTGTATTAAGTAATAAAACTGATTAATAATGACAAATTAATGATAACTATAATGCTTTAGCTCTATTGAGTCAGTAGATGTAACTAAATTCAATACTCACCAACAATATATTGCGCATTTATAATTGAAAAAATTTTTTATATATTCTCTGGGAACACGTCTTTTTTCTGCATAAGCCGAAATCACACTGACTTAAGAATTTTTTTCTCTTTTCTCTCTCTCTCTCGTTTGGTCAACGTTCGGCAAGCGTTCGGAGCTGACTTCGTTTTTCTACTTCGTGCTCATCCCACGACTAAGAGAGACTGAACCGTTTCACGATAGGCCGACTTTTAGCCTTACGAATACCTGAGAAAAGAACGTGTGAGTTTTTCATGATGATAAATGCGCTAATGTCATGCCAAAAAATTATGTTGTGACTATTTCACTGAAATTTCATGCTACCAAATGTACTTATTTTGGGAAGCACATGCTGCAAAGTCTGACTGGGTGGCTCTAGAGCGCTCTCTATCTGGCGTTTCAACAAAAATTCAAGTGAGCGAAAAGCCACTCTGAAGAGCCACCACCGAAAAATCGTGTGCAAAAAAATTGTATGGCGTTACTCATCTTCATGTTCTAATGTCTTTGGTTCTATACATGTGAAACCTTTATCTCTTACCACCTCTGAGTTCTGCGAGTTCATAGTATGAATTAATTTCCTCAATCAATAATATCGATTCTTTTTACCACAAATATTTATATCAAATTGATACTTTTTCATAACGATATAAATATTTTTAAACTATACCCAGCAACCATATACATGACATTTAAAGAACCCATAGGAATTCTAGAATAAAACCAGAACTAACCGACAATAGGACATCAGGTCTGCCTCTGACTTCTAGCAAAATCTCTGACGTACATGAACAGGAATATTGCCTAGACCCAGGTTCCCACCTCCTGACGTACTTTTGACACGATTTGACAAGTATTCAATATTATTTCAATGCACATCTAATCGATAAATCCTACCCATGTTCCTCCATTGTTCAAACCCACATCGATTCGCAAAATTTTACTCCTACCAACGCCTGCCCCTCCCCTTGTTTGTTATATTTGCACTTGAATGCCGTGGCACTCCCGCATTTCGGTTAATTCACCTTTTGTTGGGTTACCTTAAAAAGTTGACCAACGCCAGCGCTAAGCGGTAAAAACCCAACAATGTAAATTATTAAGCCCATTTATGAAACCTACAGTTCGTATCAACAGCTGCGTTCAAGGACATTGAAAAATGTCGGTACAATTTCATACGCCACTTTGCACAAACGGAACACGAACTGAAAGCAACAATGAAATTGTTTTGAGTCAGTTTTCAAGCGAGACTTATTTATAGCCCAAACAGGCAGGATAGTACGTTAAGCGGCTCATAATGGTCACTGACGGAGTGTGCAAATGACTAATGAATGTCTTTGTTCCCACGTTCGTCGATTGACTGTGACATTGGTGTTAAAAAGACTGACGCGTGGCACCCCTAAAGGCCCCACAGCCTTGACAGGGTCGGGTGCGACGCCCAGTGATGACGTGTTCGAGTAGCCAATTGTTGCATGGAATCATTTTGCTGTCCCCGACAAAGTGATTAGCTTGGTTAGTGTTCGTTGGCAGGTCAGCAAGTGTGGTCACCGGCGTGAAACTTTACTGGATTCTACTTCAAGGTTTTGGCCTGAGTGGGTTATTAAACGCATTGCAATGGGTGAGGTAAGTGCTTAATAAATTGTTGTTTTCTCGAAGAATAAATATTAAAATGGGGAATTAAACTTTAAATGAACTAACTTCGTCTTATACAGTTGCAAATGTTGGTTTTGAAATACTAGAGTTAAAAATGAAAATTCCGAAGGGTTCTAGGGAAGGCATAAGATATAGAAAACCGACGTGGACCAAATTTTGCAAATCAATTTGAAAGAATTTAATATTAATAATATTAATAATGGGAACGCTAACATAGAAACCCAAAAGTTTGCTCACTAAGACCCATTTTCCGAACAAAGATATGTGATATAGGCAAGCGATCCGGACAGCATGCAGTATACTGACTCTATGATAGGCGGGCAGACAGACGAATAGACGAATCGATTTAGCTCGTCGCTCTGATCAAGAAAATGTATTGTCAGTTAAGTAAAGTAAAATTTCAAATATTTTCTGAGTTAATTACAAAACATTTTTAAAAAAAAATCTGAAAACTTCAAAAGTCCATTACAAAATTTTGTTGTCTAACTTTTATTATACCCGTTACTCTTAGAGTAAAAAGGGTATACTAAAGTCGTGCAAATGTATGTAACAGGCAGAAGGAATCATTTCCGACCATATAAAGTATATATATTCTTGATCAGCATCAACAGCCGAGTCGATACAGTCATGTCCGTCTGTCCGTCCGTCTGTATGAACACCTAGATCTCAGAGATGGTAAGAGATAGAGGTTTGACATGTATGGGACAAATGCTTCTTTTATCGGCATGCAGATCAAGTTTGTTTCAAATTGTGGCCACGCCCATCCCGCCCCTGCAATTTGGAAAAAACGTTATATCTCCTACAGTTTTGAAGCGAGACAATTTGTAATTAGCAAAATGTATCGATTTGCCGAAGAAATGATAAAGATCGGATGAACGGTTCTCAAGTTATGAGCAAAAAAGTGAACCAAGCCCCCCGCTACCTCTTCTCCCACCCTAAAAAAAATTGTTGCATACTTTTCAGATGGTCGCCCAAAGAACAGCAGGAACACTGTTAAACATGTTTTTTCATGAGTAACGGGTATATCAAAGTCGGTCAGAGCCGACTTTAACTTACGCTCTCGTTTTAATATTAGAATCGCTTAGTATATGTTCGTGACGTTATTGCGGGTCTTACCATCTGTACCCTCCATACAAAACTGTTTGTATGAGAGTCTTCTTCTTGTCTATTATCTAACTGTTGCCTCTTCAAATTGCTACAACTTAGTGGTCTAACTATAAAATGCAGCCCAATACAGAACAAACAAAATGCAATACGATTCGCGACACAATTTCTCAAATGCACATAATTGAAGCTTGTTTGATGACTCTCTCAACTGATAAAATTATCTAAATAGTTTTTAAAATTTTCCTGAATTTTTCTTAGTACAAATTTTATGAAAAGCTTTGCAACCAATCGAAAATTTGTCAGTGTAAAATTTAATAATAAAACATAAATATGTTTAATAAAATTGGTTATAGTTACGCTGTTTTGGCAAAGTATCACACTTTACCTCGAAAAAAGTTAAAAATTTTGTATTATTCATAAAGGCACATAACTTTAAAATAGGACCACAATAACACCACAAAGGAAGCTAGTTGATCGTACAGCGCTGTTTCGTTGGCATCTCTGCCTTATAATGGAGCATAAAGTATTAGAGATAAACTTTGCGCTGCCTCTCTATTTTGCTGGTGCTAAACGATAATTCATAGTGTAAGTAGGAAATCACTGTGGTTAGAGCGAGACGACCATACTCCCAAATGTATCCAGAGAGCGTAAGTGAGAGTGAACAGCTGACCAAAAAGAATCTAGAGAGCGTAAGTGAGAGCGAACAGCTGGCTAATTTCTAACAGAAGCGGTGTCGACTGAGCAAAGTTCCTCTCTAATAGTCATTTGGCCATGGCCAAATCATCAGCGGTCTTTGCCGACTTGACAGCAAAAAGCGTCACAGCTAAAAAGCGCTTTGCTTAGACTAAGGTGGTCCCGTTGTGTGAGTGGCTCTCTCTTGTTTCATTGGCGTTGGCTTTTCATTAAAACTAACGATTTCAACAAAAGCTTTACAAAAGCTTGCATTCTCACTCGCACTTATTTGCCAGCATACAATAAAAACAGCTTTTGCGGACGGGACCGGCTTATACGTATTGCTTCATGCATTTAACACATATGTACCTAATTTTTGTGAGTGTGAGTCGTTCCCTCTCTCACACTCTCTCGTGCTCTTAGCAAAACAAGTTAGCTCAATGTTGCCCGAACACAATAGTTCATTTATTTGCCCCTTTCAAACTTTTCTTTGGCATTTTCACCGTTTGTACTTCGCGTACATATTTTCCAAATTTTCCTTCTTAGTGCGCAGGGTCTTTGCCAAATCTCAGATCTCTAGGATCGTTTGGTGCACCAAACGGCTCTTAGGTCTTGGCTATGAGCTTAGAGCCGTCTTGGCTATGAGCTTAGAGCCGAAGCTTGAGCGCTGGGAGCAACAAAAAGGCTTTAATCGCAGCTCTTGGCAGAAATGGAGGCCCAAGAGTTCATGCAATATTCGTTTTATGCTGGTCCAATTCTCAATTCTACATTAATGAAATGTTGTTGCACTTTTTGGAGCTAATGACGGACACGAATAATATCTTTGCACAAGTTATAAATAGTGGCAACATATTTGAGCTGAAATGTGTTTTTCAGATTAACGTAAGCAGAAACCATCCATAAGAAACAATTGAAAATTTGTCCATCATTTTTCCAAGTGCATTTGAATTTGTGTTAATTGCTAGTCGAATCCAACTCTGTGATAGAAATCGTAATTGACAGCGTATAACTCTTCAAAATTAATGACAACTTCTCGACTAAAGCCAGCATAAACAATGACGACAATGTGGCACAACTGTGTATATACGTATATCCCCTGGCCAGAAGCACAGGTAGAGACAGTGGAGTTGCACTGCACTCCAAGCTCTGACTCTGGTTTAAGTGGCGTCGCCTTCGTTAGCTGCAAATTATTTTCAAGTGCTGGCAAACAAACAAAAACAGCATGCAACATGCAGCAGCAGGCCAGTGATGCCTAACAAACTCCATTTATCCATCCATCATCCATATATCCAAGGGGCTTAGGACGAATAGGTTCCACATGTTGGTTGGCGGTGCTAAAACATTTTGTTGGATGCTGTTGCTGTGGCAAAAGCTTTGGGTAACTTTAAATGTGTGTCAAGTTGAGAGGAGGAGGAGTACACAATCCCAAATACTTATACACACTCTGTACAGCAGGGAGAGCGACGGAGTTGATGCCCCTTCAAAAAGCGCGCCGGCGCTCATAAGTATGCTACAGTTTTCCGTTTTATCAGCGGCATCGCGATATGGCAATGGCCGAAGATGATGGCGGCTGCTGGAGCGGCTGCTCTACTCGGCTGCCGTCGAATCAGTTCTGGCTAGTGGTTTTTAGAACATAGTCCTCGGCAACCGGAGGGGCATTCTGCCGAGGCCTCGTGCCTGGTTCTGGCTATAAATGTTTTGTTTTTCTGCAGTTTGTTGTTAGTGCTGAACGGTGAACGGGCAGCGTTTGTTGGTGATTCTCGCACACATAGAAAAGGCAGTGGCAACGTCATCGACGGACTTCGAGTTGGTGCTTGTTTAGGATCTTGGTTAGTTTGTGTGTGTGTGTGTGAGAGAGAGTGAGCTAAAAATAGCGCCCAAATCAAGTGCCAAGTGACCAGCAAAGATTAAGGAAAAGACAATCACAAGTCAAACAACAAACACCACAAGAACAACCAAAAGTGCAAATACCAAAGGAATACAAAAGACAGCAACTAACGAATTTCAGTAGAGCAATTTTATAAACCACAACAACAACAACAGGTGTCCGCTGTGTTAATAAGCCATAATTATAGATACCAACTCTGCTTATTAACATTTGTACAAAACTTATGAACTCTTTCTGACTGCGTGCGTGTATGTGCGCACTTATAACGAAAAATGGTTGAGGAGTTCCTGCAAAAGTTACCCGATATTGACACACGCTACGAGGTGAGTGTGCGTTCCCCTATTTTTGTTCTTAATCACATTCATTTGGTATTTGCCAAGGCTTTTGTCTTGCCTCGTAGATGCTTTTGTTTAAGCCTAACCACCTGCCTGTCACATCCTGTCAGGCCCGGTATGTTGCCTGCTGTTTGTTTTGGTGTTCAAATTACATATCCCTACCTAAATCCACCTCCAACTGAGGTACCACAGGAAACTGAAAGGGATTTTTAGTGCTATGCACCGGATATTAAATCAGTTTGTGCGCTGCAGTTGCCGCTGCACTTAGCATTTGTTTTGTGTGAGAAGCACCTGAAAATCCTTTGTATGTTGCAGCAAAACAGCAGATTTTATTATGAAAAGGATTTGGGACTGCAGAGTGCGGACTTATGCACAAAGCTGAGCTTAAATATGAAATATGCGCTCTTTTAGGTAGAACTATAATAGTTTGCTTAAGTCAATCTACTGCTGAAAGCAACCTGGAACAAAGGATGTTAAAGAATTATATTAGCTTAATCTCCCCCAGTGCATTTTTCGCATACCGACGCATGATAGCGATGTAGAAGATAGCGGCGAAATTGCTTCTGGCTTTTGCTTTGTCAACATGTTCGTACACTTTTTGGTTACACGACGGAGGTCTGCAGATATGGGGTAAGGACTTAACATTTACTTGTGCTGGTATGTGTCCTTCGCACTCTGATAGCAACTGGCAAAATGCGTTAGCACATGGATCAGTACGATCAGGTTGATATTTAGCTTTGCTGAAGAAAGTAAATAAAGAAAAAGAAAATTTGTAGCAGTTAAGCAAAATACATCAACAATTTTTGTGCCACTTTTACTCTATTCGATACGTTATTCACTTGCCATCTCGAATGAACACATTGCTGCTTATTGAGTTTACTTGCATCGAATTTTCAGCAAAAGTAATCGAACCGGTTCAAGAACACATAATGCAGATCTCTGCTTTATATTATGGTCTGTTGTTTGGTGTACCAGACTTAATTATGAAAGCAGCCTCATACTAGAATTTTGTTTCAGGAATGTCATCTTGAAAGGTTGATTTTGAACAATATTGACTGCAAAATGAACAACCTATTTATATACCAAAACTGCAAACCGATCCTGAACAGAACTCCACAGTCGACGGAACTCGAGCCAGAACCGAACCTTTTATATTGTAAACCACCCGAACCTGTAAAAAGCTGTAAAAAAAACTCGGTATACCTCAATATAGTGACCGTATACAAATAGTTTGATAGTGCTGAATCGGTAACATTAATGGGTTGATCCCAGAAGGGCTAAGACTAAACCCGATAGGGTCACATCTTATGATCCCAGTTTTAGCCATGCCGAACTAGAACTAATCCTTTGAATATTAGTACTGTGAGGGTACTTAGCGCACACGACTATCAAGCGCTCGAGAGAGTTATCGACCAATTTAAAGTAAAGAAAGTTATCACTTGGCACTGACCGGTATACACTCAGCTGGCAATACGGTACAACAATGACCTTCAGCCATAACTTATCATATTGCACCATTTACATTAAATAATTTCTTCATTTTAAAACAGAACACTAAAAGTTTCATAACAAAAGGGGGATTTTTTAGCAGCTTTCGGATTTGATTAAATCAAAAATACATAAAATTCTGAAAAATGTCTTGAGTCGATGGAAAGATCTATATATTTTAATGTTTAAAGATAAATTCATGTAAATGTTGACAGCGGCTGCGCCTCAAATGGTTCATACGCTAGATCAATTTTGGCATACTCTCTCCAACAGATCTCTGCCGGTATGTTACGAGTAAATTCTTCAATATTGGGGAACAGTAGCGGGCTTTTCGCTATAGACATGAGCCTTAACATAGCCTCACAAAAAATAGTCTAAAGGCGTTATATTGCACGACCTGCCCGAAACGTGAAATGAACTGTTCACCGAACTCGCCTCTCAGTTGGGCCTTTGTTTCGCGTGCTGTGTGCCACCGTCTTGTCTTATCGCACGGTAGCGCTCTCTATTAACAGTAACGTTCCTTCCTTCGTCATCTGCAAAAAAGGAAGGTTAAATGAGACCACCGGCCCATAATCCACACCAAACAGAGCATTTTTCAGGATGCATTGGCAGTTGTTGCAATGCTTGTGGCTTCTCTTCACACCAAGTACGGCAATTTTGTTTGTTCACGTATTTAATTAACTAGAAATGAGCTTTATCGCTGAAGAAAATATTTCGATTTTTCACATTTCTCGAAGAGCACGAATTTGAATAATACAATTTAATGATTTGGAAGCGTTGTTCGTTTGTAAGTTGATTCATGGTAAAGTTATGGAACAAAATGAACATGTTTGACAGTAACATGCGACAGGAAAACAGCTGAGCTGCCATAAACAGTGTTACTAAAAAAATCACCCTTTAAAAAATTAAGGAAAGCTCTTTTACTCTACCGAAGTTTAAAGTCTTAAATTGTTCCCAAACCTATCAATAGATGTCGCCACTACCATTTAGTATTGTTTAATAACACACTTATTAAATTAATTTCAAGAACGCTGTTCAAAGGCTTGGAGGTTGCAGATTGGGCAGTCAGTATTGATGTAGTTTAAGCGCGGCCTGTATTTCAGACTAAGCATCACACAGCGTATGCTTTGGGCATTTATTTAAATTCCGAAGCGGTCTTAAAAGTAGTTCAGATTTTCAAAGTTGCGGTTCAGTTTTTGAAGATTTTTCTGAACTTATCTAAGGACGACTCTCTTCCTGAAACTCGATTTTTTCCAGTATCAGTTAAGATTGATATCATGATTACAAGCAGCAGCTGTGACTTGCCATTTCAGGAATACTTTTTTTTTGCTTGCTACAATTCTGGGCAGTCTTTCTCTGGACATAACAACATAAATAAGCCATGAATTCATATTCATAGCTTAAATGTTTTTTCATGATTTGGCTCGGAATCACGTTTCAATCGGTACTTGTTGATGCCGTTGACTCATTTCAGAATGACGGCAACAAATTGTGACTAACAGATTTCTAGTTCAAAGGACAATTCATTTCTGAAATAAATCATTAAAACACTTTTGGACCGGCTTTGATACGGAAATATATCTTACTCAAACAGGCCTGTTTCCGTTTCCGAATTCAATTGATCAGAATTGGTAAGAGCCCTGATTTCTGAGAGACGATTAAAGATTTTGGGCGAATCTTTTTGTCATCAAGAGGGTCAAATGAAGGTAAATGGGATTTTGAAATTAAAAGAAGTATCGGAATCGAAAACGGGAATAGGCCTGATAGCTTAAATAATTTCTAAGACATTCTTCTGAAGCATTTTCAAAACAGTTCTATCAGTCTGGAGGCACAGTTATGTGACCTACGCACCGAATATGAATTTTAGACCCCAAAAAATTGCAATCGAAATAGGTTCAGCTCGAGGTTTGTTTTAAAAGTATTGCAAGTTTCATATATTTTATTATACTTATTTTGTCCCATTCAAAATAATCTCTCTCAGATATAATACACTTACTCAGATATATTACACTTATGCCAAAGTTTCTTCCAATCCTCGTAAAACTTAAAAAAAAAATCTTGCTTAGCGCGTCTTTCAATGCTGTCTTTATCGCCTTAATCGTTTTTGGTTGGTGGAATACTGTGTCTGCAGCATTATTAGTGTGTTGTTTTTGGCTAAAATTTCACGCACAAGCTACGATTTCATTCTTGAGATAAGTAAAAAATCGAAGATGAGCCACAAGTCGCGCAAGCAGATTAGCAAGCAAAAATAGGGTAAACAGAAAACCTCGAAAAAGGTGATAATTAATAATTATCAATATTTATGCCGGCCATTTCGAAAACCAATTAAACCAAGCAGCTCGTTAGGAGTCTTTATCCATAGATTTTTATGTGAGGACACTAAACGATGGCTAACTATGTATGCGTGCATGTCTGTTACTATTCCACACAAACCCTTGGAGAGTTCAGTCAACTACTTAAAAGGCAATTAGCGCACTTCTGATTTGGTTCTCCAACGCCTGGGTCATGTGGGCCAAATACAAGTCAGGGCCAACAGTTTAGTGAGCACATTAACTTTATTAGCGGGCAAACACACACACACACAGACACCATGTTCACAATGACAGTCCTTAAGCCTTTAATGTCCCACCAACAGCCGCAAGCAAAGCCTAAAAAACTAATAAACAAGCAACATATAATACACTTTGTAATACAAACATACGTGTCGCATGTATGTATGTATGTTTGCCTCTTCTTTTGTATGTTTTTCATGTGTGAACGAAATCGCGATCAATAAAAATTAATTATTCAATATAACATGCTATAAACTTTCCCTCGCACTAATCCCGGCCAATGGCTTATTTATGTATGCATGTGGGTCCTGCGAGTCCTTCGAGCTCTTGTGTGTGACTTACTGCTTTGGTTTGCCCCGTTGTTGTGCCGTCGCTACAATATAAACGTTAATTTACATGACAAAGTAGCGACATTGAAGGAAAGCACCAAAACCAACAAATAAAAGTAAATGAAAATGAAAAT
This sequence comes from Lordiphosa clarofinis, assembly GCA_018904275.1. Classification (NCBI taxonomy): domain Eukaryota; kingdom Metazoa; phylum Arthropoda; class Insecta; order Diptera; family Drosophilidae; genus Lordiphosa; species Lordiphosa clarofinis. The sequence goes on from JAEIGQ010000026.1 coordinate 1,859,822, forward strand.
GTTTAAATTTACACAGTCAGGAGGACAAACAGAGACACACACAAAAAAATATGCTCTACTCAACTGGACATGTGTCCGCATGCAGGAATTGAATGTGTGCACTTGGATTTAATTGAATTTCCACCACATCTCCCATACCCGGAAAACGGGGGAAATTGAAAACGAATCAACGACCAAATGCGATAAAGTTTGATGCGAAGTTGGCGCAAGTTGATGGCTTGTCATCATCATTGCCATCTCTCACATTCACTTGGCACATGTGCTGGCACTGTCGGTCCTTAAAACTTTCATAATCCACTTGGCATGATACATAAAAACGATTTATGCAAATTGCAATAAGCATTAAACAAATGGAGTGCAGCGCACAACAATTTTATTTGGATCTAGGAAAAGCATTTACAGATTTATATGCAAATGACGAGAGAGTTTTTATTTCGTAAAATAAAAAAAAAACAGCAAGGAAAGTGTCAGTGTGGATAAATAGTATTACTTACTTATTTATTACATCGTTTATGCTGCCAATGTACGGTTGGTTTTTTCTTTAAATCTGTCAGCTTTCACACTTTTTCAAAAATTGAGTGTAAAATATCAACAGTTTTTCCTATGTGAATTTATTTCCGTTTGCTGAGTTAGGTCCCTCCGGAGCGGAGCGGAGCAGAGTTCGCCTAGCTTATGTATTTTACACACAAAATGCTCTGCTGTGCCAAGCTGTACGTGTGCGTTCTCCCTGTTTGATGTGCCAAAGCTGATATGCTACGCTCCGCTTGGCTGTCTGTTTGCGGAGGATTTTAGTTCCATAGTTTCATCTGTCTGAAATAAATCCCGAGTATAAACTGCAAAAAAGTTTAACTTCGTACCAATTTATGGAAGTGATGAGATAAGGTTGGTTAACCATAGAAAGCAATTTTGCTTATTATGGAAAATAACGTCTAGTCACTAAAGATTATACTTATTATTATTATGCCGAAATTCTACGAATTTTATCATTTGGACGGGTTGGTCAGACGTTGACCTTGTCATTCTATTCCACAAAATAAAAGCAATATTAAAATATCTATAAATTGCCCGGGTTCTGAAACAGCTTAAGAAGGCTTTAAAGTAGTTCCGATACTGAAAGGAAAATACGATTTAAGTTACTTTTACATTTTTTTTAGTGCCTTGAGGCTAACTTGCCTCAAGGCAACTAACTTGATTTGTAAAAAATCATAAATTTCACCTACAAATACAAAATAATTTAACATTTTGAGCACAATTACTCAAAAGTGAACCTTTACAGTTACCATTATCTAAGTAATTGTAAAAATAATTAAATTTTGGAATGTTCACTAAATAATCATAATTCCACGTTACAATTACGATTATTAAAAAAAGTAATCAGGAATTGTTTTTTCATTACCTAAAAAAATGTGTTTATAGTAATGAAAAGTAATTAAATACGGGAAGTAATGAATGCATTACAGCTGTGTTGATATATATACATAAGTTGTGGCAATATCGCTCTTAGGAGGAGCATAGGGCACGCTGTTATTTCTCGTTATTTGTGCGACATCATCGAGAAAAACTATGAATAGAAGGGGTGACAGTACACATCCTTACCGAACGCCGTTGTTTTGCAAAGCAAAGTTAGCATTGTTGCTGCCTTTGCAGCGAACGGTGAGACTTGCATCTTCATATAGCGCCATTATCAATTTTATGATACCATCCGGTATACCGCAGTTATAGAGCTCCCCATGACCTCCCTTTTGATAGTGTCAGAAGGGCAATCTAAATCCATAATCAGTAAGTAGAGTGGACACCTTCATTCCGCAGACTGCTCCACTATTATTTACTACCCAGGATCGGATGGGACTGAAACCATTTTGCTCTCGTCTGAGCGGGTGAGATTCTTGATAGAGTTGAAGAGAGTTTTACCTCGCCAGTGTTTGCAATGACTTAAGTCGCCTTTTTGGGAATGGTGACAATAACGCCTTCCTTCCACTCAGGTACACAAGCATTTTGAATGAACCCGTTATGTAATGCTGGTACCAGCTTTCAATAGCTCACCTAGAAGTTCGTCCGGACTTGCAGCCTTGTTATTCTTAAGCTTGCTTATGGCTAAGCTAATTTCAGTTACAATGGATGGGTCTGTGCGAATGCTTCCATTAGAATTCCGTTATTGTGAGGGACTAAAACTAAACTACTTTGAATTTTGATTTTATGTCTTTAGCAAAGTTGTTGCTCTTGGCTTGGCCTACAAAACATTTCTTTGTAGCAAATCAAAAAAATTTCATCTTCATACTCAAAATTACAAAAGTTGATAAAAAAAACTAAGTTTTCACAACTTTTACCCAGTTTTTCTACTTTTAACTCAAACCCTACCAAAAAAATTTAAAAAATTGTTATTTCAAAAACGGAGCCATGAAAAAATTCAAACTACAATAAAAAAAACTTTCAGTAGAAATGGGTCTCTTTGGCTGTAAATTAGTGTTATGAATAAAACAAATTTAACTGGCTGAAGAAAAAATTGCCTGATACCTGTGTTGCAGAAACAGCTAATGCAGCATATTATTGTTATTTACAATGATAGTTTATCGAAACCTTTAACACATTAGAATCATTAGGCAATCTGGGAATTCCTCTAAAAGAAGCGATATTATCTGTCACTAATTCTTTATATTCTAGCTCTTTAGCTAAGGATTCCATTTCATGATCATAAGAATATGAACTTGAGAATAATCAGATATGTTTTTATTAATGAGTTCTTTTTGAGGTTCATTCAGTTCAGCAATTTGTCTCTTTGCAAGCTGTTTTTGGTTCAAGGTCAAAAAATGCAGTTTCTTGGATTCAGAAAAAAAATTGTAATTTGGATTAAATGAACTTTTTAAGTATTTACGAACATTCAATTAAAGCACCAATTCATAAGTCAGCCAGAAAAAAAATTTATGGAATTTTTTCTGAACCGAACCACTTTTAACGTTTTTTTGCTCCGGTTCGGGTTCAGGCTAGGCCGCGAAATTTTTTTTTGCTCCGGTTCAGGTTCGGTTCGGTATTTTCAGCGGTTCAGCTCTGGACCGGTTTGCAGCCCTGATTCTTTCATAAAGTTATAAGCCTCAAAGCATGAAAAACTGTCATAAAAAATTCGAAAAAAACGAATTATCGGTTAAAAAGTAAATAAATTAAATTTCTTTAGTTAAGTCTTAAGTTATATTTTTTTCACAATTTTATTGATTTAATACAAAACAATCGAAATTTTATTACAATCAGGGGTGTCACAGAAATCTCTAGAGATTTTCGTGTAAACGATTGCACTTCGAACAAATCAGGGACTACTTTATTTGCGAAGTGCCAAGAATCAGACCGCCTACTAGATTACGTGGATGGAAAACCGTACGCTTCAAATCTACTTGACTTTGAGCAGGCGGTTTCAAATCTCTCAACTTTTGACATCTAATCTAGTAACCGGGCATATTTTAGCCCCATAACATGTAAATTTAAACAGCTTTGATATAAAATGCTGACGTTTATTCGAAAACCTCTAGAGATTTCTGTGACACACCCGAATATGAGGGAAAAACATGATGATTTTACGACATTTTTGCAATTTTGAGTTTATGAAGATGTGACTATTTTGACTTGTTGCTTAGAAATGTTTTGTAACCCAAGTCAAGAGCAACAACTTTTTGGTCTCGACTGTATCAACTTTTTAGTGTTGCACAGTGTTATAAGTCGAATCAAACGGTCGATAAATGCTGCGACAGTCTACAGTCCAGTACGTTCGACTTTGCATGATGACGTTGAGAAGCACTCAATGCTCCGTCAAGATAGGAATGAACCTCTCCGATCCTTTTGATACCCAAATAGGGTTTAGGCAGGGTAATTCCTTATTCTGTGACTTCTTTAATCTGCTGATGGAAAAAATACTGCGCCAGTGTCCTAACGCCAATAGATCGGACACCATTTTTATGATTATTACGCTATGATTATTACGCTGTTTGCTGCTTGCGCCCGCGAGGGTGTGTGAGGGCTCGTGTGTTTTTATGCGTTTGTGTGCGTGTGTGTTTGTGTATGTGTGTGTGTTTGTCAATTAATTGACAATTGTACAGGGTATTTTGAAGTCGAGCTCCTCGACTGCAACGGTCTTACTTGTTATTACAGATGTAATGCTACTCGCATATGCCGATCATATTGTCATTATCGGCAAAACCGAACTGGCGGTAAGGGCGTTTTCAGGGATTGAAAGGCTTTTATAGCTGATGCGCTTAGCGAGAACATGACGAAGTATTTAGTATCATCGAAACAAAAGACTACGCGCCTGGGACAATTTGTTACAATCAGATAGGCCAACTTTTACGTTGTAGTATGAAAACCAGTGAATCACTCTGGCAAACCAATGCTACTACGGGCTAAGTAAGGAGTTCAATAGCAGAGACCTCACGCGAAGAACGAAAATAGCCCTATACCAGACGCTTATCATCTCAGTCATTCGAGCGAAAGATGCTTCGGGAGATATATTGACCTTTGAAAGTTGGCGAGGATTTTTTCATCCGAAAGATTGATAACCTGTATAAGCTCTAAGGGGACACTGCTGCGCTGAGGTGCGCTGGCTAGGACATGCTACCCTTATGGATGAACAAGCTCCAGCAAAAATGGTCACCAAGCGGAATGCGAAAGAATTGGGAAAAGATAAGGTAGGAGGACCATCACTAAGATGGGACGATGCGCGGAATGTCTCTTCCTAGCTTGGTGTGAACAACTGGAGCCAGCTCGCACGGAGCAAAAACGACTGACGGGCAGAGGCCTATACCGCTAAGCGATTGTGGTATAAATATCGGGCCAAAAAAGAAGACGATGAAAAAGAAAAAGTCGACAGTCAATGGCCGTGTGCAGCAGCACAAATCGATGTCCAAAATATCCGTGGATCTAGTTTGATTGTTGGGGTGATCGAATGTGATGTGCATTCATGATTACGAATTTTGGAGATTATGATAAATGAAAGAAATCCTTCTATGTATTTGGTGGGAACATATGGACTTGGTGTTCCTTAATCTGCTATAACTGATTAAAACCATCACACTCAATTGATGCGTTTGAGCCGAGCATTCAAGGAAAAACGTCCACAGCTCGAGCAAATGAACAACGCTCGGCCACATTTTGCTCAGCCGGTGGAAACATATGTACCTTAAGACGCTGAAATAGAAAGGCCCATCCCACTCGCTGTACAGTCCAGACTTTGCCCGTTCCGAGTACTATTTACCTGTGCTAAACTCGTTTTTTAGAGATGGTATCCGAACGATGGGGAAAAGTAGTGGCTAGCGATGGTGCTTCGAAGTGTGATACAACTACAAAATCTTTTGTTTTTGCTCAAAACACGTGACCATGAATTTTTAAGAAGTTTTTTTCAATAAAGTGAAAATGTTTGTACAGGAAGAAAGATAAAAACGAAATAGTAACCAAACAGTAGAAGGCAAAGTTACAAAGATGACTTTCTAATGGATCATTTTTGGTAAAATAATATAAATTCTTTAATTTTCCAGAACAATTGAACAGTATAATATTACCGTTTCCATAAGCCTCACTGTAACACTCTACCACTATGGTATCTGTAATTTAGTTTTCTGTTTATTTGCAAACAAAAAGCAATTTGGGCAACATTTTAATTGAAGCCTCATCTCGTTGTGTTGTCTACCTGCCTCCTCCTACATGCTCCATAATCCGGCTGTCGTACACACACATATCTTCACATGTGCTCCATAGCTGGCAGTCAGCCAGCAAACAAAACTGAAACTCGACGACATCGTTGAAAGTTTGTCACATTTTGCCAGCCAAACATTTTCAATATGCAAAAGCCGTTAATATGACAGGAGCCAAGGAGGGGCGGAGGGGGGCGGGAGGAGTGTGGACAAACATACTCATGCATTTAAATTGCTGCTGTTTAATGTGCTTCGCCCAAGACGGAGAATGGTGGCGCACGTGGCGTATGCGTAATATGCGGCATAATGCGTGTTTAGATCAAAATTGAATTGCGCATTTTACATGTCGAATACGTGATGCCCATTTTTGTTTACCCTGCTGATGCTCACATTTTGGTGCATTGTCCAAATGACTGCTTCTCACTTGGCGTATGACTGGGCACGTATGCTGTGCGACAGAGATTAGATACAAAATAGAGACAATTGAGCAATAAGATAAATGGCTTTTGCCCTGGAGAATAAAAATGGTTTTGGGCAAAATTTTGTAAATTAAATTTTTAAATTAAGAACGATATTGTTGGGTAAAAAGCTTATCATCTCCACACACAATGTACTATTGATTTAACTATTGAACAACTTCAGACGAAAAATGATTTTTCTTTGTTTTATATCCTCTCAAGTGAATGTAATAGATAACATATTTCGTTCTAAATTAATGTTTCTTCAAGTCTGAGTTCAAAAAATATTATAGCAAATTCTGTTTGTGTAGCAGTTGCTACAATTTTGCCATTGTATTTTCATTCGCTTTTCTCACAAAACATTTCACAGGATTATCCCAACAGCTACCCCAAACCTCCAGATAAATATAACAGGCGTTTATTACCACGCTTATCCAACGAAATTTCATTAATAAATGTCGACGCGCGTACCGCATATAATCCATTTTACTCAATGCTCCGACAGACTAAAACCATCCATGCCATAGTTAGTCACGACAGGGAATCAGCCCGCTGGATGCAAACAATAAACATAGAAAAATATCACGGCTCGTTGGTTAGCAGCTGCTGCTGCTCCTGCTCCTGCAGCAGAGAGCGAAGCATTTAAAAAAAAAACCGCAAATGCCACTACAAAAGCGGAACAGCACCAGCAGAGGCAGCAGCAAAAAAGCACAATTTATCTACTTCATTTTTCGAACAACCGCAAACATATAGCCAAAAGGAGAACGAAGAGCAAATCAAACGAGCCAAACGAGCAAAAATATGAAACATACCGGACGGCACAGAGGTGTCCATGTCCTAGAGCATGTACAGTGCACAGGATAAATGTAATTTGGCCAAAAGTTAATTAAGTTTCTGGCTGCACTTGTTATTTTTTCTTCCCTTTCGGATGCGAGCAGAGATACGAGGCTAGTATGATGAGTCAGTGATTCATACTCAAAATTGTTCCAAAATACAACGTTTGCCATAAATATTTATACAAATCGGGTTTGAACCGAGTCGTCTTGATGCCATTAAACAGTGAAAATACTGAAATATTTGTATTGTCACCGTAACACACAACCGCTAAAAACCCTTTAAATTTTGTTACCGAAACCGTAACCGAAAAGAATTTGTTCTTATAACCGTGACCCTATAACCTACCATAACCGGTTATCAGTACCGAAACAGAAACAAATAAAAGGGGTAATTTCGGTTATCCTCTACTAATAAACATTTCGATAAAGGTAAATCAGAGGACAGAAGAGTGTGTTTGTGTTAGTGAGCACAAGTGCACAAATATGCACAATGAACATTTTACATGAAACGTTAAAGATTGAGTGCAGCTAACCAAAATCTTTACCCTTCCCATCTTTCCTTATACATATATCATATTACACTGTACCGTACACACATAAATGTACGACTTCGGATCAAATTTGGCATCAGCTAATTCTGATTTTTTCTGTAACCTAAGGTGTTAGACAATATTAGCGAAATTGTTACAGTTTAAGCACCGAAAAAGATGTATCAACAAGAACAGAGCGAACAGTTAGTCTTTGGTAACTTTTTATTCTATCTGAATTCAAGTTAATTTGAAATCAAAAACTTCAACTCAGCATTGACCAAACTTTAGTCTCACAAGTTAGAAATTATAGAACTATTACTACGTTTATGCGAAGTGCGAAAGTGCGTGCATTAACACCATTTCATGAATTCGATTACACACGAAAGTTGACTATGAATTCGCTGTCAATTCATGAAATGCCGCGTCGCAAAAAGCTTTTCGTTGCGTTGGCCAGATCTTTTGTTTTGCCATATGTGTGTATATTTACAAAAGCTGCATAAACAGGAACAAATTTGATTTTGCAAATTGACAAATCATGAATTTCGTAGCATAAACGTAGTATAAGTCTGTTTGAGAATGATGCTTACCAATGTGCAATATTTCTTAATCAGAGATATTATGTGTCTTTATCTGCCGAACAGAAAATTAACTGTATTACATTGTTATGAAATCTACACAATCAAATAATGGACAATCATAATTTGATTGAATTATCTGAGGAATGTTCCAACAGTTCTAATTAAGAACAATGTGACATTCATTATCATCTTCATTATGAAAATGTTTCTTAAAGCAAAAAAAAAGGCTTGGCAATGTGTGTGTCTAGTTGGAACGGTGGAAAAAAATTAAACAATATTTCCAAATCTATTTAAATTATAATTATAGCTAGTTGGGGTGTCTGCAATTTTCAGCCTTTTAAATACATAAGAAATGTTTGTAATTCCACTATATTACGTGGCTTAAGCAACTTCACTGTATTCGAGCCCGTTGAGCAGGTAGCAGTTGCCCACTCTAATCGACTGAAGTCTTTTTTGTCTGGGCCTATATTATTATTAAGTTAAGACTTACGAGATGCCTGCCATCTGCTTCGATGTTTATTGTATAAATTGTTTACCGCATGGAAGCGTTTTAATTGAGTGTGGAGCATTGCCCAAATAAAATCCCTAAAAACAAGAAATTACAATTAGGGTATTCACTAGCGCTCGTAAAAAGGTAATTGAGCACTTTTAAGCGAAAAATTAACAAGGCCCCTCCTGAAATAGATTAGGGGATTTACAATTCAAGCTAGATACAAGCATGAAGAAATATGAATACATAAAAAATCTGATGCTGACAATGAAGTGATGGACAGGCTTATGGAGGATCTATTTGCATTTGAATGCTGTAGTCGAGGAACCACATTCCTTGTGCCCAAATCAGTCAACTGTCAAGCAATGAACTGCCATTTTTAAATAAAGGTCGCTTTTTCAAAATGCTCCGTATTACATAAAGTCAGTTTGCATCGATTGTCGAATGAAACTTAAGTGATAGGTAGCGATTGAACTTCTTTATTTGAAGTCGTCAGATCAAAATGCATCATTTTGGATAACAGGAACTATATTTAGGTCTCTTTAGTCAGTGCCCGGAGCTTTTCTAAAAAAATGTCAAATGCTAAACAGACTTTTAATTGGAACCTTTTGAGGGTGCGGCGGCTTATTTTAAAGACAAAAAGATAGTACCGTTACAATGTTATGGTACTTTTTGGTTCCAAAAATATCGGTTCATGGATACTGCTACAAAAAAAAGATGTGACTGTCGTTAACACTTGGGAGTCCTTGATCTGAAACATGATGCTAAATTCAAAATATAATGCTCCCTTAAAGATATAAGAATCAGCAATGGCAATAATTCAAAAGAAGAAAACTTAAATTTAAATTTAAATCCATTAAAAAAGTGAATCAAAAAAAAGTTAAAAATCGGTTAGAGTCACATTCATTGCACTATTTCAGCTTAGTTTTAAATCCAGAATACAACAAAACTTGAACAGAACGATATTTTTCTTAAGAAAAAAGATATTTGAAGCAATCTTGTGATCAACAGTATTGTGCAAAACGATATGAAGAGCTAATCTCTTCTAGGAGCAGTAATGTACGATGTAGTTTTTAGATTCAGTATACAAGAATCCGAAATTTTATAAAGAATAAATAAGGAATTACAATTTAAAGTCACATGAAGTTTTTTGAAAAAATTGTAACCGGAACTTTTAAACTAGGATATCTCAACACAAATCAGACAACAAACTCAGACATCCAACCACCATTCAAAAAACGGCGTTTGCGACACACTGTACGGAGAGCGGACACTCGCCGAATTTTGAAGCAACAACAATCCTACAGCAAGACTGTTGAGATGCTGTATATAATAGACACACACACTGACAAAAGGCTTAACTACAAATCGGACACAGAGTACTGTGCGCACCTATACAGACACTTACTGACCAAACAATAACTCAGTATCCAACTCCACTCCGAACGGAGTGTAAACAAGTTTGTGTTTTTTGTATTAAGTCAATGTTACATTGTAATTAGAAATTGTTTTGTAGTGTCCCTGAAGATGGTTGCCGAGGAGCAACCGAAATATATTGGAAAAACAGCATACTCATCTGAATTTTTATGCGTGATCGTGCTTGACTCGTGAGTGACGCAAAACGCTAAAAAAAAAAAATACGTGCGTGATTCGTCCGTACGGAGATTTTCATTTCGTCAATCATTCGAGGCGTGAGTGAAAATTTTAAAAGTCTTGATCATTGAAAATAACAGCAGTTGCAAAGAAATTACAAGCAAAAATTGTAATCTTAATCTCGAAAAAGCAGAAGTGTTGCAGTCAAGTGCCCCGTCTGCAAAATACCCTGTATCGAGTAGTGTGCTTCCAATGGATTTGATATCTTAAGTTAAAACTGAGTTAATTTCTGCGACTAAATATATATTTTCGTACGGCCTGACATGCTTCTCACAATTTTGAATTTTCCCTTTTTGAAAGGCCTGTTTTTTATTTTAAAATTTATTTAAATATATGGGGAGGCGCATTTGCATATCTTTAATGTTTAATCACTGTTTAGTCGCCGTTAAGTCACTGTTTAGGGAACGTTTAGAACAGACTAAGGGTGGATCGTATTTAGCAATTTAAGTTGTTGATTACTTCATAAATTTGTCATATTCTTTAGATTAAATACTTAAATCTATTTCTGAAAATGCCACGATGGTAACAGACTCTAAGGTATCCAGCTAAAGAAAAACTATTATTTACCGAAACTTGTTTTCAAAAACAAACTGATTCATCAAACTGCCCTCAAAGTTTGTTGCATTGCGGTGAAAATTTTCAAATTAAAACCCATATATTGTTCACGATAAGCAAGCAAATGCTTTGGCTGGCCATGTGGCGTATGATTGATGACAGTTTCCATTTTATTTCGTTGCAGGATATTGTGCCCATGGAACAAGTGAGCTCGATGGTCTCCAACGGTGGTGGCAGCGTAACCATGCAGCGCGACGATGAATACCGAAATCGCATCATGAAAAGTAAGTGTGTCAGAGCCACGAAAACACAGTCCATATAGTCGCGCCCCGCCCCGCCCCCCCACTGCTCCAACCACATCAGCAAACCACATGTTCAAAGTAGAAAGAGGTAACCGCTGCTGCTGCTTCTGCTGGTGCTGGAGGTACGGCTGTGCCTATCCCTGACCTACTGGCTTTGCAGTTGACATACTTAGTCACAGGAGCAGCAGCAGCAGCAACAGCAAATAAATAGCGTTTCATATTTCGCTTAGCAGTTCTGCATCCCCCGCCTCTGCCTTGCATGCTGCCACACACACACACACGCTCCGGCATGGCCCTCCTTAGCTAGCCTTACTTACCGCAACTACTTAGTCCTAGATTAAGCCAAGCGTTCATAGTTTTAATCGCTCTCACATTTTGTAATTTGTCAACTAACGTCTTTCTTTCCTTTAACATTCGAAAACGTAATCATTTCATGATGCTTGCTCAACAAATTCGACGAATTTGGAACGCTCTCTGTACAAATTTGCATATCAAATATCCAAAAATAATGAAAAACAAACTAAATCAACAAACCAAAAAACGCATCATCAAAATCCAACTAACCAATTCAACCAAAAACAACCAACCAACTAACCAAATAATCAACCAAACAACTAACCACATCTCTTCCATCTGTAGTACGTAGACTTGGTGAGTCGAAAATTTGATTTAATGCAATTTAATTTGATTTGTAAATATTTATGAAACAGTAATGAAAGCGTAAGTATAAAATTTGATTTCAAGCGACCTACCTAGTTTAGCCGAAAATTAAAAGTTTGTAAGTGCTTACACGGCGTATGAGCAACGCATTGCTTAAGCCATCTATGATGCATTAGACTTAGTGTTACATTTACCCTTACCCATTTGAGCCTGTTACGAATGTACATAAGTGAGTGTGCTGTGCCTCGGCCATGTGGAATTTTGGTTTGTGGTTTTTGGCTTTGTTGCACACTCGTTGGCAGGGCTTATTACCGCCTCACTGACCACCCCAAATGGCTGAGTGTTGACTGTGAAATCTTGAACAAACGACAACTTCATTTGCTGCGACCCAGATAAAGCGAACAACCATAATGTTGGCCTGACTTTAATAGACCTGTCCTGTAAATTAAAACAAGACAAAGGAGAAAGCAAAGTCAACACAAATTGCCGTAGCTGATAAATTCTTGCGGAAGTCACTAAAATGTGTATACAATTGTTTAGTTGGGTTGAATTTGGTACGTATATTTTTTATTTATTTTTCTTTTGTATTCAAGAATGATTTTGAGTTCAATTTTATATAAAAAGTATCGCCTAGGAGACTGTGAATATGATCTAAAATTAATTTACAAGAACAGGGACGTGTCTAGGTAAATAATATCATGAAAGGACAGGGTTGACGTTGATTGTAGCTTAGGAAATTCTGAGTAATTGGAGCTTAAAGTTACTTCTAATGCCCAATTAAACTTTTTCAGGCTCGTTTTATGGGGAATCCGTTCTTTTTTTTGTCTGAAAGATTTAATTTTTAACTTTTCAAAAAAACTATCCAAATAAATTCTAAAATTTTTTCATTCAAAGATAGACCATTTTGAATGCATATGTTCAAAATTACAAAATTGTTACAAAAATACAGCAGTAGGCTGGCATACTGTGTTAAGTTCTAATGAAAATTTCCAACAGCAACCATTGCATACTTATGGGCAATAAAAATAGTGTCAAATCTAGCACATAAATTCAAAATGGTATATCTTCTCTTGAGAAAATCTTAGAACTGTTTGAAACAACTTATTTTAAAGGTAAGAAATAAAACTATACGATATTATCACAAAGAGTAAAAAGAATATAGTTCCATCACAACACGCTCTAAAAAAGGTTTCAACTTGGCTTTTTAAGCAAAATCGAGACATTATAATACACTACGAAAACTATCTAGAATCACCACCCAATCTTTAATATACCGAACTGTTTTGACTAGTGTTATACCATAGGGTATCAAAATGTCTACTTTCAATCATATTCGCCATCAATTTATTCTTTTTCTGTTGCTAGCTGCAGTCCGAGCTTAGACAAGTATTATCACACGCGTAAGTGTGCGTTTTGCATAGTCTGGCTTACGCGCCGTGATAGCTGACACAATGTCGTCTGCATATCCTAAACGAAATTTATCCTCGGCAATTTTTATGCAAAGAACCTCGTCACAGTATATCAGGCCTGTTCCGAATTCCGAAAACGAGTGGAATTGTCGCAAATCGATTTGATTGCTGTTCCGAATTCCGCAAATCGACCAGAATTGTCGTTTTAAAAGTTGTGCTGCAGAGTCAGCAGGATGAAAAGTGATTGCTATTAAAAGCATTAAAATAAATAGTAAAAATTATAAACTTATCAATTTAATAATGTTGAACATTTTTAAAATCGATTAGCATCACTACTTAAAATGTTTACAGTTAAAGTGTATTTTAAAATAATTTTTTTATAAACATCTATAAAACACTGCGTGAAAAGCAAAACCGAGCGGTCGTTTTCAAACCGAGCTGTTCTGAATTCCACTTTACGTTTTAGTCGAATTCAATCGTCAATCGAAAGCTGCTAGGGTTGCTTTCATGATACAATTATTTAAGGTATGGCATTCAGAGTTTATCGAGGACTGACAGCTTTTGCTAATATCGAAAGAGAGAGAGAGAGAGAATAAAACAAAACGCAAAGCACCCTTAGAATTACAAACACATAGTATATACATGACTAAATTTTATTAGTATTCGCTTGGCACTTTTCAAATGGCAGCTGATAAAGCCAAATCGCCGCTTGGGAGCGTTGCCGGTTGGAACACTCTAGCCTGCTAATGGCGCTGCTTCTTCGATAGAGATTTGTTCTAAATTTTGATTGTTTGGCCAATTACTGTTTGCTTTTTTGAATTTGTGCCCGTTTTTGCTAGTGAAGATTTGAATTTGTAGTGATTGTTCGCGATGCGGTCTGGGGTTAAGATCCCGCCCTGAAATGACTTGCTAGCCGGTGTCAGGCCAAAATGCAGTGCCGTAACAATATGACAGGAGAAACACACAGCCACAAACTCGGGGTCTCTTCTTGGGGGAACCCTGATTTACTTCATTGCCGGCCAAGAGAGCACTCTTTAGACCAGAGGCGGCGATCCACAGCTCACACGAGCCGGTGTTGGTCGTGTTTTTAAGCAAACGCGTGCCGAACTTGTGGTTGTGTAAATCGGTGAAGATTTCATTGCAAGTTAAACTACTGCAGTCTGGAGGGAGTTCTCTTGTTCACCAACACAAGCGCCCTTTTCAGTCCTCTCCATTTGGCCGTCTCTGCTCCAGTCCACAGGCGTCTTACTTGCAATTCAGTGTTCACCGATTCACACAATCAAGAGTTCTTCTCGCGTTTGCACAAATCCAGGACTGACTTCAATTCCTGGTAGCTATGTGCCGGCACTGCTCTACATCGACATACGCAACAGTATTGGCTCGACATTTTCACAAATTATAAATAAATCCCGTCGGCAAATCAAAAACGAGAAAGGCAAAGCTAACTTCGTCTGTGCCGAAGTTTTGATACACTTGAAAACGCTTGTCTCAACGGTTAGCGAATTCGACCAAACTTCGCAGATCAGCTTAAAAACATTTAATATTACCCATGACCGTGATTGAGAGCGGTAATATTGAGAAAAAACGAGTTTTTCTCATTAAAACCCATTTTTCGACCGATCATTTGTATGGCAGCTACAAGAAGTAGTCATCCGATCCGGTCGGTTCCGACATATTAGCTGCGTGCAGACAAATAAAGATTCTGTGCAAAATTTCAGCTCGATAGCTTCAAAACTGAGGGACTTGTTCGCGTAGAAACAGACAGACGGACAGACGGACGGACGGACAGACGGACAGACGGACGGACAGACGGACGGACAAAGCTTAATCGACTCAGCTCGTCACGCTGATCAATAATATCAGTAGCGGACGCAGGATTTTTTCAGGGGGGGGTTTAGGCCAAAACCCGTCAAAAAAGTGAAAAGTGAATTCTCACCAATGCATTTGTAAATCTCAGGGGGGGGTTTAACCCCCAAAACACCCCCCCTGCGTACGCCACTGAATAATATATATACTTTATGTGGTCGGAGATGATTCCTTCTATGCGTTGCAAACTTCTGGGCAAAATTATAATACACTTTTCAAGTGTATAAAAATTCGTTAGCACACAACCTTATCAATCAAATGACAGCAACAAAATAAAAATTTGGAGTCCCCAACAGAGAGCTCTCTCAGAGAGCACCTTACCGTATATAATTGTAACATGGTTGCTTTATTTAAATTAATTTATTCGGTCAGCACTTTTTCTATTTTATTGAGCTATATTTAACCATATTTGACATCACATATTCAAATGTATCAATTTAAAACTGTTTTAAATTAAATTAAATTGACTTAAAGTGTAAATAAGAGCTTTGTAAATTAAAATTATAGCGATGACGCCAACTCTGGCTGCTGTTGATATACACAAACACGCGCGCAGGCCAGTCAGCCAGCTGTTTATGAAAGCGATTTCGAAACCGAGTTCGAAAAGTCAAAACGTAGCAAAATCGTTCGGAATTGGGCACAGCAAATAGTAAAACGTTCGTTTTCGTTTCGTTTTTACTTTTTGAAAACGTTCGGAATTCGGAACAGGCCTGTATATTTCAGAGGTCTGGTTCAATTATGAATCCCTGTGCAGATCCTGCTGTTAGCATACTTAGAAGGACGTTTAGCATAATAATATTTTTGTATATAAAGGCCTGTTCTGAGAAGCGCGGAAAATTTAGCACGCTAAATTGCACAATAAATTTTTAGTGTGCCCATATAGAAGCCAATGAGGCCAAATGCAGAAACGGCCACACAGGTGGTCAGCTGTTTTGTTTTGTTTGTAAAAAAATTTAAAAGGTTTGTGTTTTGCCCAAAAAAAGGTATCAACAGGAACACAGATAAGTGATTCCGTTAGCGTTGCACCAAATTCCGGTTTAAGGCGTTGGGCGAGGATCAAATTATTGCCCGTTTGAGACACATTTGTGACTTCGAGCTGGTGCAGATTGAGGAGGAGGTCTACAATTGTACATATATAGGGCGGTGATCCACTTTGCAGTCCTGCTATCGTCTCAAGGGGGCTGAGCATGTCATAAACAAAATCAATCTATTTGAGATGTCGGACATAGTCCCGGACTACCAATTGGAGGCTTCTTTGGATGTTTGCCGTTCGGGCACCTATAATCGTTTGCAGAAGTTTGTACAAGAGATTGGTTAACCGGCCAACAGAGTGGGTTAGATGGAGCATTTTGTGGAGAACGTAATGCATCATGCGGCCCTGACGGATGCCCGTTGCAACTTAAAGGTTTGATTGACTGTTCATTCTTGGCAAGAATGCTGCTTTTCGTGCGCAGGAAGGTTGCTTGGAGTATTTGCAAATCATGGACTTGTGCTGGGAAACCGTTTCCTCTTAACTGAAACGCTACGCTAGAGATTGGCAAATATACTTTTAGTTTTCATCAACAATTTTTGTTGGATTTGTCGCAAATTTAAAATCCTCCTCCTCGGGAGCCGCTGGAGCTGAAACTGCTGCCCACAGCAGTCCCATCGCTATCCAACTCCATTTTCAGCTGGTCCGCATTGGGTTCGTTTTTAGTCTCCAACAAGAAGCCGTGGTCGACACAGTTTTCGCTGTTGTGGTGGTAAAAACTGATGACCAGGTTGGGTATAGTTGTCACCTGCTGATTTAACTTTTTTACTGCACAGAGAAAAAAAAAGATCCCCCTAGAATGGATATTCAAAATATCCACTTAAGATCCATTTTTTTAAATATCCTTTTCACATTTTTTAGCTCCTTTGGATGGAGAAAAAAGATCAAAGAAATATTTTTTCTCTGATATATCCTTTTTAAGCGAAAATAAATCGATTTCGAAAATATCCAATGGATCCCAAAAAAGGATAGTTAACTATCCAGTCCAAATGGATACCGAAAATATCCTGAGGATCATCAGAAACTATCCTTTTTTTTCTCTGTGTGGGTTTATCCTAAAGGAAATAGGAGGAAACGAGTCTCTCGAGCATTTCCATGTAAAACTTGTTGTGGACGGTTTGTCCAGGAGAAACAAATTCATGGTGGGCGATGCCTTTAATGTCAAAAAAGACAATGAGCATCGTTTTCTCATTGGATTTGCTCATTTCGTTGCATTTTCGGCTTGCACTACTCACAGAAACACGTCGCGCGAAAATCACGAGAGGTTTTTGTGGCACCTAAATTCTGTTTGGATGAGGTTTCTGTGGCACCCCCGCAAATATTTTAAAGCTAATCACTAATTGAGAGACAAAAATATTTACATTTAAATAAAAAAGAAAAGTGTCTTAAGCAACTGCAAAATAATTAAGCCCTTTTGGCAAAGAGTATACAAAGCAGCACAATTTTTCATCATTAGTTAATTTGAGAGCCCTTCTCTCTTTCTAATTTAGCATAAACTTGGCATTTAGCTGGCCGACTTCCTGGCGCAATGAAAGCAAAAGTAAAACAAATCACTTGCAGGCAAGGCAAAACAAAAGCTAAACAACAAAGAAAGACACAATAAAAGAAATTAAAAATGCCTGACGCTTCAGACCCAATAGAGCTGGGATTCCCCTCAACGCTCCCGTGGCGCGCATTTAAAGACAAATAGAAAGCAGCCTGCGGCATGGCCATGCCAACAAATGCATTCACTCAAGAGGGGAGCCGAGAGACGGAGCAAGATGGAAAGCTCGGTTCAATGCACTGGTGGCTGCGGGAAAAGTCAAGAAAATCGCCTTTGCTTCAGAGAACTCAAACATACATTGAAACTATATTATGTCCTTTGGTGAAACTTTTGCCCAGGCTAAGAGTATTTCACTTAGATGGAGACGGGGAAAGTTTTGCTTGGTTCTGAATGTTCAAGGAAAGCGCAAAGAAGCGGCTGCCAGTTTAGATTCAAATCAATTTTTCCATGCGCACAGATTTTTCAGAACTTTTGATGGCGGATGCCACTTGAATGTTGCTAGTTTTTCCCATCTCGTTTCAAGTGTACGAGGGTAGCCTTGGTTTACTCAAGAAATTGTATCCCAAAAAGCCCGACCAGTTCTGTAAATACAAAAGGCAACCCTCTTAGAAACTTGCCATTGATCTACGCCTGAGTGCAAGTTCGTGTGTGTGCCTTGGGGCAGACAGGAAATAAAGCATTTAAATGTTGGAAATTGTTGAATGAAAAGTTTGCTAACAATTTGTGCGGCCATTTGCTGGCAAATGAAAAGATTTCATCCCTCATATCATTAAATGGCCAGCCATTTGGCTTTTAGTTTAAACGTTTTCTCCACTTTCGCACAAACTTTAAGGCTTTGTTAATGAATGTCCACTTTCCTATCTCGGTTTCGCTTTACTAAGCGACGGCCATTAAAGCTTAATAATAGGCTCTGCCAGTTTCAGCCTCTGTCTCTGGCACTGGGCCAAGCAATGACAATATGGCCAAAGTGGCCTGTCTCTGGGCAGTACACAAAAGCGTCACAGAAAATGACGCATTCGGGTGCAAGTGCCATGTGGCCTCATGCGGAAGTTGTTAATTTGACGCCAAAGAATGGGCACAAGTGCCTGGGCGACATACATACATATTTACATAAGTAGCAGTGCAACAGGGCGTCAATGGACTCTGGTAATTACTCCAAGACTAGCGGCTATTAAAAGCTACAATTGATGTCCTCCACAAAAGCTTTTGGAAAGTTTCCAGTGCAGTTGCACTCTGGCGTCAAGTTTCGCTCAACTTGTTGCCCCCAGACGTAAAATACTTTTTGTAAAGACTGTGTGCCAATAAAACTGCGCAATTTGTGGCATTGTCTTACCAAGTCTGACATGCAATACCAGGTACTGCAGGTAGGTCCTGTATGTGGGTGTATGTGTAGCGTATAAATAACCATAACACAAACAACTAATTAGTGTAAATTATTTCAATTAGACAATGACTTTTTGCTCATTAGACATTCGGAAAGGTCGTGCTAGGTTGCAGAGTTGGCATGTTTATTTGCCTTGGTAAGCAATTAGGGAGAAAATGGTTTTAGTTTAAATTTGTGGGTGGGCAAGAGAACCGAACTTAGCTTAAATAAGACCCTCAAGTGGATACTAACTAAACCAAAAAGCTATAAAAATAAACTCGCTAATCCTCCCGGAAATGCTTCCCTCTGTTACCTTACCCAACCAAAGTTATAAAAATTAAACCTTAATCATTTCTAGTAAGCGCTCACCTATGCACCCATTTCCGGTACATATTTGTTCAACCTAACCTTGAGTTCATCAGTCTGCCCTCATCAGCTACTTGGAAATACATACTATGACAAAACTGCCGCCATTCAAATATTTACAATTCAATTTTACAAACACAACGATAACGAGCCCACAGTTGGGCTGTAGAATTCTTGATGTGAAGACTGCACACTGACAGTAGGGGGGCAATGTAGTATAAAATATTCAGGTTTATGCAAGCATGTAAATGCCAGTCGAGAGTCGAAGTGAAGCGCTGTGCCCTGTGTCCTGTCCTGTCTGCGCTTTGGGGAGCAACCGGTTGAAAGTCGTCGTGTGTCTTAGCACATGTAAAATGGCCTACTTGCACACACACACCCCCACTTACAGTTGCCAACGCGGTCGAGTTGACTTGAGTCGACTTGACTTGACTGATGCAACCACCAAATGAACAGTACACACAAAAAAAAACTCGTGGCTTGAAGTAGCCAAAAATGACATTAACTTTATAATCACATTTGCCCCCCAAGTGTTTTGTTGGGGTTGGGGTTGGGTTAATGCGATTACTTTTAATAATGTGTGAACCCTTCATATTATCAGCTAACAATTGGTTTAATAATATGAAAGCTAGGATAGTCATTAAACTATTCATAACAGGGCTACCAATACCAATAGCATAACAAAAAATTTTTACAGAAGAGTTAAAAGAGTTACTGGCACCTTACTTTTCGTTATAGTATACCTGGTAGCTTATACATTTGATATTATAGGTATTCACGACCCCCAGTTGAGTTACGGAATTGTTGAGTTGATGAATTTTGAACTTGCTAGCGAATTGTATGATCTGATCGCAATTAATCTTTGCCGCCGAGGAGATGAGTTCAATATCCCAAAGTCAATTGACTGGCGTAACAATGTAACAATTTGCAAATGCTGAGAGTGACTCCACAACATTTTGCACACATTCTACATTTGATCAAGGATCACCCTAATTTCAATAATTCAACGATAAGGTTGCAGATTCCAGTTGATTTACAGCTTGCAATTGTATTGTTCCGGCTGGGCTCGTCAGGATATAGTGGTTCCATTGCGAAAATTGCATCTATATTCGGAGTCGGCGACGGCGGAACTTTATCTAAGATAACAAATAGAGTTTTTGGTGCTATTCCCAGAAGAATGAAGGAGTATCTCTATAGGCCAGATGTATCAGAGCGTCAGCTGCTTGTGTCACAGACGTTTCACGAGATGCCGTACTGTATAGGATACGTAGACGGAACGGAGATCAAACTTGCAGAGAAGCCAAAAAAAAAACTACGTAGCTTACTACTCTCGTAAACGAGTTTATGCTATAAAACTGCAGGCGGTTTGCGATCATAAATTGCGTATTCGGGACATTGTGGTTGGATATCCGGAAAGCATTCATGATGCAAAATTATTCAAGAACAGCACAATATTTAAGCGCAATGAAATGTTTTTAAGTGGCGAACAGTGGATTGCAGGGGATTCTGCATATCCTCTGTCTAATTTCTTGATTCCACCATATCGAATTAATTCAAATCATATGGAGATCGAAAATCAGAACCATTTTAATTGACGTCACAGTCAATATCGCGTGCGCATTGAAAATTGCTTTGGAGTGTTGAAAAACAAATTCTGCAGCCTGAAAGAAATGCGTGTGAGAATTACTGATAAAAGGAGCCAACAATTTTTTTGCCAGGTGACCGTGTGCTGCATTTTACACCATATCTTAAATACTTATCGTGCTATCGAGGGAACACAAGCAGAGATTGAAAACGAAGAGATCGAGAATGGTATTCCAACTTTGAATGCACCAACCCACGAAGAAAAGCGACAAGCAATTTATAATTTAATGTTTAAAAAAAATTTTATATTTTTCCATATTTAAGATCAAGTTCATATTTAAGCAAATTATTTCGTTAATCCAGCTTCATTTTCTTAAGCTCAAATTCGTTGTCAATTTTTCTCTGTTCCTGGTAGGATTTCTGCTCCTCAAGAAGCACTCGACGCTCTTCCAACTCCAACTTTTTTACCTCCATGGTTTTATGCCATTCTAATTTTTCAGTCTCCAGCTTTAATTTTCCCTCATCTTGTGCTAACTGACGGTCGCGTAGCTGTAAGCGACCCGCTTTGTTTTCGCATATTTTATCAATGGCAGTTTTGGCTTTCTTCCGTTTTAATTTAGATAAGAAAGATTCCTCTCCTGGCGATTCACCATCTTCATTATCTGTTAATTCAATAACTGGCTCACGTTGTTCAGCCGACACTATATATACCTGGCGATTGTCCGGTTACGATAACGTTTTCGTTGAAGAGAGCCGAATCGAAAACATGAACGTCCGCAGATTTATCCGGCTGGAAAATTTCTGACAGAAGGTTATAGTGCGGGCAAAATCGATTCAGTTTGTCTGCAATTGCAAAATAAATATATGTGTATATTAAATCTGTGGCATATTAGTTACATTACATATTAAGCATACCGTCGATTGTTGGTTCTATATCCTCGTCGTTAATTCCTGAACCCGTCGAGTTAAGCCAAGCATTTGCCTCATTATATTTATTTCGCATATAGCGTAACTTCCCCTTCACCATAGTCCAAGAGGCATTGATTTTTGTTTCTTCCAGCATCTTCTTGTAGTAAATCTGCGCTGTTGCTTTCTGAAACGAATTTGTTATAAATTGCATTTTACGGTTAAGCAATTAAATTTACCTCTAAGCTCCTATGCATCTGTATGTACTCCACCATTTTAATAATGTCACCATCAGTCCATCTTTTCTGCGGCAGACCAGCCTTATGACGTTTCGGTGTAGGTTGGGCCACTAAACAGTCATTGCATTAGATATTAACACTTTTAGGAATAAAATGCATTTAACTTGCTAGTTCAATTAGAAATTTTTCATACTGTGCGCTTTGTTTTATTTAATTCTTCTCACTGTCGTTGATATTTTTTTGTCAGAATGTAAATTTTGTACACTAGAAGCTCTCATTTCAACCGGAGAAATATTGCTTAATTACATAGGGGCAGGGCTGCTTAGTTGTGGAGTATCTGGCTAGTGTATTTTGTTTTTGTAAAACTGTCTACAATTCCGTAACTTAACTGGGGGTCGTGAATACCTATATTGTGTTTATTCTTTCACAGTTGAAAATGATTGATATCACTCATACGCAGTGTTGATGTTTATGCCCCTTACTAGTAGAGTAAAAAGGGTATACTAAAGTCGTGCAAATGTATGTAACAGGCAGAAGGAATCATTTCCGACCATATAAAGTAAATATATTCTTGATCAGCATCAACAGCCGAGTCGATATAGACTTGTCCGTCTGTCCGTCCGTCTGTCCGTATGAGCACCTAGATCTCAGAGACTATAAGAGCTAGAGCTACCAAACTTGGCATGTAGTCTTCTTTTGTCTGCACGCAGATCAAGTTTGTTTCAAATTTTGGCCACGCCCACCCCCGCCTCACAATACAAAATGTTGAATAACTCATCTTTTAAGATATCGGGTTAATATGATTTAAAAAATTTGTTTATATTTTTTTTTATTTTTTTCTGAATGAACAATATGTCGAGAATATTGTGTGCAAATTTGAAGTCAATCCGAGTAAAACTAACGGAGTTACAGCGTTTTAAACGACCGGCCGTGCTACCTGATTGCTACCGTATGAAAAACTTTAAATCGATTTTCCCGAAACGTCGATCCAAAAAAGTTGATAAGAATTTGAAAGGTGATGAATTTCTCCAGGTAATCATTAACCATAATTATTTTAATTAAATTATGAAATTTTTGAGTTTGTCCTAAACAATGTTTTTTTCCGAAAAACTAAGAAAAAAATAATTAATAAAATAATAACAACCCCTTACTAAGCGATGGGAAAATCCCGCTTATTTTCAATTGCTTTTTGAATGCCCGGGCTAAGTTTGGTGTCATCACATCACAAACTTTCCACCACATTTTACTCGGAATTTGGTTAATATCTTGTTTTGCTGCAGCAGTTCAATAGCAACCCACTTTCATCAACTTATATTAATTTACAATCTTAATAACCTGTTCCCTTCCTCCTCATTTCTAACCAACAAATTTGCTTGAATTTACCCACAGATTTCTTTGTGTGTAGCCGCTGATAGGTAAAGAGGCTGCATATAGTATAATTCACAATAATGCTGACAGCGAGCCACTGCATCCATTACATTTTGGGCTGCTGCTCATCTAACGTATCTGGTTCGAGGTTGACATTTTCTTAACATTTGCAACATGTTTCCTTCCGACGACGTCAGTGCACATCCGTCATCCTTGAGCTACAAAACGTTCAGGACCGGAAACCGGGCAGTCAATTTTCGAACAGGCAATTAACATGTTCCCCTTGTCAGAGGCCAATGTTAGCCCATTGTGTTGTATCAACTAAGCGCAAAGCGGGGTGACCCATTACGTTACAAAACAAAGTGCAGGCCAACCAACCGCAGGACAGGGCAATAAATAAATTACAAAATCAAACTCGGTTAGTACGGTTGGGTCTATATTCTGAGCCGGACAGTGCACGCGGAATATACGAAGAGAGAAAAAACGTTGCATACCAACAGGCGCCTCTATTATTAAATTACTTTTTCCGTGTTCGGACCATGAGTTTCACCAGCGGACACGCCATTCTCCGTACGCTCTGTTTAACAATTGCTGTTGCACTTGTACCATTTATATTTATTGTGAAATGGCTTTACTTTTTGCTTTTTTGCTAATTTAAATAAATACTTCTGCTCGCTTTGAGCATGAAAAGTTTGTGCCAAAAACTTTTTAATACAGTTCTTGGCTTGCGGTGCGGTCAGGCGCTGTTGAAAGCGCAAATTAAATAAGCGAAAGTTTTCATCAAAGTTGTGTGAGTTTGGCACAAAAGTTTATGTTGTTATTTTGCTACTGTCAGGGTGCATGTGTGAACATAAAACTTGTAACAATTAATAACAACTGCCAGCGAATAAAAGTAAATTATAACAAAGCTGCTATCACAACGGCCTCAAAATATCGGACCGCACTGACAGTCTGTGGCAAACGACCGCCAGTATGCAAACAGCGGCCGGTCCACAACGCCATGCACGTCACTCGCACCAGCACCAGCATCAGCATCACAATCAATTGGCACTGCACCACCAGCACCAGCCCCAACGCACGAACGGCAACCGCTTGCCAGCAGCAAACAATTATAGCAAAATGTTAAACAGCAGCCACAGCAGCCAGCGGGAGGTCAGCGTCTCACCCAGACGAGTAGCACTCGATACGACCGCCTCCGGTTCGACCAGTGGCTTTGGTTTTAGTCGAGGTAAGGTACCAAAACTATTCACTCTGATTATAATAATGGATTACGTGTGTCTTTGACCTTTGACACATATTCCAAATCTGAAAGGAGAAAAATTTTAATAATAGATTTAATTAAAGCCCATTCCCTGGCAATAATGTCAATTTGTTTCCGCAATTAAAGTTTTTTCTCGCTGATTACAAACGCGCAAATGAATGAACGAGTTTTAGATTTAGTTCAACAAGGCAGAAAAATATGTAAATAGCTTTAAGTCAAACCGGAACCCAAACAATAATCGATATTTTAAACTTTTTAAGCTTTCTATAACTATTAGAAATAAAAAGAGTTTAGAGTTAGAGTCAGTTAATGTGATATCAGGATCTTGACAGCTTTAGACTGGAATCGATACAACAACTCAATTGGCAACTCTGACGACTTAGCAATACGTCTGCTTCTAAACCTTTTCTATTAATTATAATTCAATAATCCACACCGATTAACAGAGATTTATTACTAGATTTAGAGTAGTAGTAGAATGTCCGTACAGTGTCGTTTCGAGAATCACCACAATCCTGTCATCATCAGCATTTGGAATACTGAGTGTTTATTCGCCCATATAATCTTTATTTCTATAAAAGATTGTGTCCTGATTGACTGATTCACTGACCGACTGATTCACTTATTGGCAATTATCGCACAGCCTAAACGGCATTGGGCTGTTTTTTGGATAGTATTTTCCTTTAGAGGTGAAAGTGCGTACTAAGACGGGGTTTTGGAAAATTGGGAAAAGCGTCGGAAAATGTTGTATGTGAAATATTTTATTTTTCATCCGATTGACTTGAAACTTGGCTTGCAAGCAAAGTACGCGAAATAAATCGTCTTGTGGCTTCTAGATTTTGAAAATCTTCCCACGAGAAAAATGCCAGAAATTTTGTAAGGAACGATGGAAAATTTGACCCAACGATGAGAAAATTCCCGGAAAATTCGGAATGCAAAATACTATTTATCATCCGATTGGTGTGATACTCGGTTCGTAAGGGCAGAATACGAAATAATTTCACTCGTGTTTTCTAGATTTTAGAAAACCTGCCCACTAGGAAAATGGCCGAAACATTCTTGTAATTAATCTCTGTTGATTTGTGTTTATTATTGATTTAAAATTAATCGTTGACCTAGAGTCAGCTAAATCAAACTTTGACTAAAATCAAAATCTGTAGCCGAATGGATCTCTAGCTGTAGACACATCTCGATCTCAGAGATTTGAAGAGCTAGATCAAATCACTTTTTTGTCATATATTTGGGAATCCCGAATCCCAAATTGGGATCAGCATGCGGTGTCTCTTGATAAGAAACAGACACTTTAGGGTACGGTCTTTCCGTAAGAAACGCCGGTTTTTGTTTTATTTTTGAGGTAAGTATGCGCTTATCATTAATGTTAATGCTCTAGGGGATGGCTATTAAACAATTCTTTTCCTGAGTTAAGGGTATATCGAAGTCGGGCAGAGTCGACTTTAACTTATGCTTTCTCTTTTAAAACTTTTAATTTTACGGTCACCTTCACCTGTTATAAAAAAGTTTCTCAAACTTTACCTTTTGGACTCGACGTTTAACTGTAGGACGCTTCCTCTTTGTGCGAGAACTATTGAAGGACACTCTTTATATGCGAGAAGCTCGGCTTGTGGCTCTTTGGGCTGTGTAAAGCCAAATATTATATTATTATATTTCATAATTTTTTTGTTTTCTTATGAATAGGAATAATATGCGATTCATTCCATAAAAGAGAAAACTCATATATTAAACTTCTTTAGAAGGGGATTGCTCAGGGCATTTTTCGGGCCTGTTTAACATGACGGCAGACGCAAGTTTTAATTAATTAGAATTAAACTATGGTTAATTGCTGTAGGATAAGTGTAGTGAGAGCTACTTTTACGGTGAGGACAAAATAGATACCTTATGGTCATAGTTTAAGTCCGATTAAGCAATAGAAACAGAAAAAAAAACTTTTTATTTGTACACAGAGGGAAAAAACCGAGAGCATTGGACTCAAAACGAGCACAAACGTTATCAAAAACGGATTTTCTCACTTCGAGAACAATTTATTGAGAACGCAACAGCTCAAATTGAGTTGACATTGTTCCCTTTTTGAGAACAAGATTTGAGTTTATATTGTTCCGTTTTCAAGAACATTTTAAACTCACCTGGAAAAAAAATTTGATTGCACTTGGGACCAGGTGTGGGGGCGGATTACTCACATTTGGGTGGAATAGGGAACGGGACATACCTCTTTTAATTGGAAGTAAAGAGAGGCAAGGCTACATTGGATATGGGCGCTGCTGCTTCTCCACCCACCCATTGTGCCATAGGAATCAGAAACATTGCTTCAACGACACACTTCACCTGACTCGTTTCATTTAAGTTTCCAGAAAAACACAGAAAAATTTGTTCGGGCTTGACTAGGATTTGAGCTCGGTACCTTATGCACTCAACGTATGAAATGACGCACTTGACAATTCAGCCATTGAACAGTTTTGCAGATGCACGTCAAGAGGGCTACTTATGCTTTGTTGAGCAGACAAGAGAGAGAGAGAGCAAAAAGAGAACCAACTCGCTGTCTCTCTTGTATATCTTACTGCTGAAAACCGGTGTTGTTGTTGTTTAAAATAAATATTATTCGTTTGAGAACTACTTTACTCATTCCAAGAACATTAAAACATGTGTTTTTAAACATTTTGATAACATTCTGTTCTCATTTTAAGTTGACTGTGTAGTAATTTTGAAAGTTTTGCGTTCACCTAAGTAATAAATCGATGACTGAGATTATTTAAGAGAAGTATCACACAATGAATCATAACTTCTAATATTTCCAACATTTTTGTAATCCCTTTCGGGTTTGTCTTAAAGAAAGATAAAGCGTGCATTTTGTCAACTGATATCCCTTTCAGCATTTTCTCCAGATATATGCACAAAGGCAAAAATACAAAAAAACATTGGACTTGAGACCAGGGTGCGGAATTGCTCGCTCAAGAGCCGCCCGCACTGACTCATTTCGACTGACTTACTTATAGTTTGGTCAGTAAGTGTCTGTATAGGTGCGCACAGAGGTGCGCACCGTTTTGTAGCTAAGTCTCTTTCAGTATGTGTGTCTATAATATATAACATCTCTATAGTGAAGCGTTTGTTGTTAGAGGTTGGTGTAGCGTTCTTCTCAATCAGAGATTTAATAATATTCCTTGCGAAGTCATTGTCTCTCAAAATTTGTTTGTTTTCTGAAATAGTCTCCTTGTGATATATTTCATCACTTATGTTCATCTTCCGTTGTATACAACTCTTTTGCTGTATTTATCGCCATGTTTTTAGGATGTTTGGTCTTTTTATACCACTTTATTTTTAGATGGTTTCCATGTCTGTTTATTGTAGAGTCTAGGTATGGTAGTTTGTCATCCATATCCAGTTCAATGATGGAATTTCAATTTCTGTGGAACGAGTTTAATGCGTAAAGTGTGTTCTGCATTTTTTCCTCATTTGTGATGGCAAACAGATCGTCAACATATTTCATATTCCTCACGAAAGATTAAGAGGTGCAGAACACACACACACACAGCATAGACATCTGTGTGTTTTACTTGACCTCGAGCCTGCAATACTCAAATTCTGCGATTTAGAAAGGTCGCTACCTAATAAATTTATAAATAACATATTTATAATTACAAATAACAGAGCAAAATCTAAGTTTATCTGACACATAGCAGCTATCTTAAAGAAGAGAAATCGGCCGAAATAAAAGGTTATGTATTTCATTAAGTCTCAATCACTATAAAATCAATCTTTATTGTAAATCAGTTTTTAATGGTGTATGGGTCTTTGTCATGCTAGCTGCAAGCATCTTTGCTCAAATCATTGTGACATTAAACTTACGAACTATTGAACTAAGAACTTAAACCTGATCCCTTCAATAGTTAAGCCCAGAGTCCACATCATTAACAAATTAATGCAAGTCATTTTCCACATCTGATTTGTACATATCAAATGCATATAATTATAATTGTTATAATTAACACACTCGGCTGCATTCGCTTCACTCGCATAATCATACCGCAAAACTGATACATTTCAATCTCATTGACTGTAAGATTCCACAGCATTTAATTAAATTATCTCAGCAGTTGGGTGTGCATTTCTCGGGCAGCTTTTGGGCGTTAAAAGGCATAAGGAATGGGTAAATGTAGATGTGAGTGCAATGCGCACTCGAGTAAAATATGCTTTTTAAATTGCCGAGGCGTGTTCGGGAGCGGCAAGTGGGGGGAGAGGGTGGCGTGTGCTGGCACATTTCCGCCGCATGCAGCGCCACATCCGTCCGCCATAATTAAGTTTTACCAACCAGCCAGGGGAGCGGAGAGAGCCAGGGGAGCCTGGCCAGTGACGCGTAAAAAGTCAACCCCAACCGCACATCTCATCTCGGTTCTGCTCGTTGGCCTGCACTTTAATTGATTTTACAGTTGGGCAAGCTATCAGTGTTTGGCTGTTTGCAGCTTTGGCTGGCTTTATCCCATTTTGTACATACAATATAAATATATATCTGCATAGATATTTTGAATGAATGCGAATTGTTTATGCTCACCCTTTTGTGCGCTGATCGCGTGAATGTGAATGCTCTGCGATGCCGCGTCCAGGGTTTTTAATTAATTTTTATTCTGGTCAGCAGTTGACTCACAAACTTACTGCTGATGTCAGCAGGGGAGAGACGATAAAAAACATAAGATAAAAAAAGGAAAAGCTTAGTTATTAATGGTCGGTCGCAAAGGTGAGCTGATCAGGGGTTGTTAAGGTGGCTGTGTAAACATGAGATGGATAAGCTGAGAGTTAATTATATTTCCTGTTTCCCTTAAACTAATCGAACTTTTAAATGCTTAATATGGCAGCTAGTTTTCTCTACATAGAAACCCACACATTTACCGACACTCATATTTCATGCCTCACCAGGCCACACACACACACATCCGAGACAATATCTACTGGAAAAAGTCAAAAGATAGTGGAGAACAAAATAAATGAAGAAAGGAAGGAAGTGGCGGGAAGAGAAAGGACATTGGCGGCGCCTGTGTATGTCATTTGGTAGAAAGCTCGCCCAGTTGCCATTGATAAAGTCAGAGCATTGGACCAATGTCGGCTCGCTGCGGCAATGGAAGTCACGTTGAATTATTGGCAAGCATTTGCCGGGGTCGTTTTTCATTTCGCTTTTCATTTTTATTGCCAACGAACGCGTCGTCAATGTGTAGTTATGAATTATTGATTGGACGATAGCCGTGCCTGACATTTACCAGACTTAACAGTGACATTAAAAGATTGGCATACCTTCCGAGGACGATGATGAATGATGCACCAGAGCAATTAGTGACTCCTGCTAAGTAGCAGCTGTTTAGTTATGTAAGCAGGTTAAGTAAATGCCTGATCTGTATGCAGCTGTCGATAAATTTTCTTCAACTTTAACAAACTTTTGCTCTCTCCTCTTCACATTCCCCCACACTCTGCTCGGGGGTCCAATCAACTTCATAAACTGAGCGCGCATATTTCACTGCGAATCGTATAAATTTTTTATGAAAGCAAAGAGCAGCGGGAGCAGCATAAAATTACTAATAAAGATATGAGTTTGTGTTCTCCTAAATTTCAATGGTACACTCGGAAAAAAATAACGCTTTGGCAGAGTTCTGTAGAGGAATGTTTTAGTTTATGGGTGGACTAAAATTAATTATAAACCATTTCTAGCTCAAGTTTAAAATTTTAGCAAAATGCACTAAATTTTTAGAGAGATTTACGTACCAACCGTCGGTAAATTTTCATTTATTTTACAATCTGATAATTAAATTCCAAAAAATGATTTTGAACAGAAGCCGAAGGATTAATGCGCCTTGTCGTTTGCAGAAAAACTGAGATATTACGCTCTAACGACATATTCTCATCTCACTCGGAGAAAAGAAACACGATTCTGCGAACAAATCTGCATCACTAACTTAAAACTCTTGATTTTTAATTGTTACAGTCGTAAAGTAAGTAAGCAGTATCTTCGAAGTGTTTGATTAAACATTAGATGGCACATTATTGTTCTCCTGTTTTTTAGACCTTTTTTTTAAAAAAATGATGTTTGAAAACGCAAAGAGTTTTTCCAATTCTGTTTTTTTATTATGTTAAAAAACAGATTAAAGCTAAGAAAAAAATTTTTTTTTTTCCAAAAAGGGGGGTTCGCAAAGTTCTCGGCAGCCGAAATTTGGGGGTCCAAAAAAAGTAATAGTCCTCGGAGCCAGATTCAACACGTCGCCAGGTTGTGGGAAAAAAAATAAAAACGGTGTTATATCAGAACAGATGTCATTCTGGTCTGACCATCGAAAAACATTTTGTGACTTTTTTTTGACGAAGTGGCTGCCATTGAAAAATTAAAATTCGATTTTCGACCATTTTTTTTTTTAGTTTCCGCAAAGAAAAAAATAGTTAACATTTTTTCTGAAATTATGAATGGTGACAATACTGCGTCGATTTCAGTTTGAATCATCAAAATCGGATCAGTGGAACTGGAGAAATCATGGCCGCCACTTAGAAAAACGTGGTTTAGAGATAAATGCGTTTAAAGCTTGCAGTAATTTTGAAAACTGCTTGTTTTACCGAAGACATTGGTAGACAAAAAGGATATAGCTTCTAAGGTATTTCGAATTTCTAAAAATCCTTTTTGGGGCGAAATTCTTTAATATCCAAGCTAGAAAAAAATTTTGCACATGGAGAATACTCTCTAAAAACGTGCTATGTATTATTACTATTAGACATGTGGAAGGGAAGACTAAAAACCGGTCCAGAACCGAATCATTTAAAATCGCTTTTTTGCTCTCTTGAAGAGGTTAATGAGCAGTTTATCTGGAAAACGATTCGGTTAGAAACTAACCTTAGATTGCCTTTTGAAAACCTTCAAAATAATGGACAATTCTGCAACATCATTCAGAGAAGACGTGAATTTATGTTTAATACAGAGAAGCCCAGAGTCAGCTTACGGCCGCGTAGACACCAACACAAATAAAAAATATAAATGGGTCATTCTTTTATAAACCGAACAGTAAAAATTTTTTTATTTTTCATTTTAATAAAAAAAAATCCGAAATCCGAACTCTATGATTAATTGAATTTTGTTGTGGAATAGGGTGACCAGAGTTTGAAAAGTCAGTTATAACACAACTAAATTCAGCATTCGTATGGCAGCTATATGATATAGTCGTCCGATCCGCGTGATGTTAACATTTTTGAAAAGCTTGATAAATATTAAGCACACTTGCCAAGTTTCAATCAAAAAGCTTTAAAACAGACGTCATGGCAAAGCGTTTTTCAAGGGCATCTTTTCATTTGTTTATAACTTCAAAAACTCATAACTTAAAAACTATAAAAGTCTCCATCTTTTTGAAAACACCAAAATTTAAGTTATATTTAGGACAATTAATTGTTTATCCTTAGAAGCTATATCATGGTGGTTAACACTGAGAAACAATTATGAACAATTTTTAGCAACAATTACTTAATATTATTAAATAATTTAAAAATCTATAAAATTATAATTTAAGTAGATCTAGTTAAAAACTTTTGGCCAATATCAACTTGAGACCTGTCCGATGAATCAAACCTGAGATATCACGTTTTTACAAAACGTTTTTTTTCCATTTTTTCGATTTTAACGATTTTTGAAATTGTTTATAAAATTAACAAAAAAATATTGTGCAAAACCGCAAATTACGTTTTGGTGGTCATGTCGAGATCTAATTTCGGATTTTTTTTTATTAAAATGAAAAATAAAAAATTTGTTTATTGTTCGGTTTATGACCCATTGGGTCTTCTTTTATAAACCGAACAGCGAAAAAATTTTATATTTTTCATTTTAATAAAAAAAAATCCGAAGGATAAACAGTTTATTGTCCTAAATATAACTTAAATTTTGGTGTTTTTAAAAAGATGGAGACTTTTATAGTTGAAAAGCTATGAATTTTTGAAGTTATAAACAATTAAAAAGATGCCCTTAAATAAAAATTTCTCACGCAGTCAGTTTTAAAGTCATGTGATTGAAACTTGGCAACGGGCATGTCGAGATCTTATTTCGGATTTTTTTTTATTGCAATGAAAAATAAAAAATTTTTTAGCTGTTCGGTTTATAAAAGAATGACCCATATGTGAAAATACTGAACCACACAAAATATAAAGAAAAACCTGATTTATGTGTGCTGCCAACAACAAAACAGCATACACATCTTTACTCATCTTACTCATAGGCACAGAATAGAAAGAGAAGAAAGAACATGTACAAAGCTGTGGTTGCTCTATGCTTAGACTTATGCTATGCGTGAGTGCTATACGCTCTACTGTCTCTATGCGCAAAACAACAATATATCATAAGAAAAGGTGCACCAAGTTATTTACCTTTTATTTAATTTTTAATGAAAGTGAAAGAGATCAACCGGAATTAAACCATAATTATAAAAGTAAAATTAGCTAAACAGCTCCTTCAACGGGGCCAAGCCAAGCTTTTCTCAAACCATAATTGTATTATACAAAAATTGATTGTCAGAACAAAACCATAGATTCGATGCTTTCAAGAACCACTTCGAAGTTAGTACCAAACCTTGTTAAATCTTTCAGGTGTTTGTAGCAGGATTTATACAAATAACAAACAGGCCTGGTCCTGTTTTCGTTCCTTATCAAATTATGCGGAATCGGAATAGTAAAAAACCCACTGTGTTCTTTAGACTTTAACTTGTTAACTCCCTTTTTCTTCAATTGACCATTTTGATGCCAAAAAGATTCTCCCAAGTTTTTTTAACGATTTTCAGAAATCACAGCTCATCCCAAGTGTTTACGAATTTGAAATTTTTGAAAACTTAACAAAGTTTAAAATTTAAATCTCCCGAAACGGTCAACGAAACGAAAATTACCACTACTATCGCCGCCTTTTGAAATTTATCTATCTGCTTATCCTTTTTCTCCGAGTGTGTTATACCCAAAATATGCGTATCACGTGGTCTCTGCTTCACGTCTGTTGCACTAAATTCGCACGAGCACTTAAAAATTGTAACAAGCCACTGAAAACTACACACTTGTGTACTCATCTGTCTGTGTGTGTTTGCTATTGTTTGTGGCAATGTTCAAGAAAAGTTTGCTTAACTCTCCGCCTCATGCTATATAAAGAGGGAAAGGGGCATTAGCAGCAGCATCAGTAAAAGCAGAGGGCAAACAAAAAACACTGGCTAAAACTTTCACTGCTAGCCGAGACAGGGACAGTGACCTCATATGACAATAATTCGAGGCATTTGTGTCAAACGCACACATGACCAGTCACCCACCATTTTGCTATCTCTGCCTAGGCCTTGGGCCTCCACAATTGTAGAAACCATTGTTCGCTGCCCGTGTACGTGTGAGAGCTTTTGCCAGTTGCTACACTTCCGTTGGCAGTTAAGTGCGACAGATTTGACTGGCTAATTTTACTCACACAGAGCAAACGCCGCAGGACTTATGGTTCAAAGTCCCGGCCCTGCGGCTGTAGTTTGTCATGCCCCGCAAGTCTAGGACACTCTGTGCATTTACAAGCAGCTTCTGTCGAAATTTCCTTAGTCGGTTTCTGTTTCCTATTCTCTTTTCTACTTGTGTGACATCATTCGCTCTCGTTCATCGTTTTGCTGATTGTCACCACTGTGTTTTACCATTTTTGCCGATTTCGACAAGCCGCTGTCTTTCTCAAAGGCTTCTGGATGCCTTTTTAGACGAAATTGTGTTTATGGTTTTTGTGTGGCTTTTGTTTTGGTCGGGCGAATGTTTTCGATACGCAAAGTGCTTTTGTGCCTTTTTATGTTTGTGTCTATAAAAAAATTGTATGGCAAAATAAAAGCTACGGGCGGGTTTACTCAAGCGAAATAAAGTAAAAGGTTGCTACATTTTTTTTTTTGAGTTGTGTGGAGTTTCGTTAGGTCTATTAAGTTCAGGAATCTTTAAGGAATTTTGTATTATTTTATTAAAACAAAATAACGACTAGAAAGCTCTTGGTATTATTTTTCCTTAAATATTGAAGTAAAAAAAAAACTAATAATGACATACGTGCATTCCATAACTTCATGAGTCAGTCTTAAATATTAAACCAGAATATCATTCTAGAGTATACTTAATTTTATCTGACTTGGGCTTATTTGGCATTAAGGAAAATAATCAGTGGCAACAACAACATGTTGAGTGTGAAAATAGCTTCAATCAACGATTTAACGTATTATATTGAGCTTAATAAATCAAGATTGCCTCGCTTTTGTAACGTTGACATCTTTTTTAATTGCATTTTATTAACATACATAATAAAGTAAATAATTAAAGTAAAAAACGGAAAGCGTCTATAAAAAAACACATGTGTTATCTGGATTGTGTTTGGTTTAAGTTATTAAAAGAATTAATTTTTATTGGGAAATTGATTTTAAACCTTTATACAAATATAACAATTAATTAGCATTTCCATTTATTCCATATAAGCACAGAGGGAAAAAACCGAGAACATTGGACTCAAAAC
The DNA here is from genome assembly GCA_018904275.1 of Lordiphosa clarofinis. Taxonomy (NCBI): domain Eukaryota; kingdom Metazoa; phylum Arthropoda; class Insecta; order Diptera; family Drosophilidae; genus Lordiphosa; species Lordiphosa clarofinis. Next base: position 1,894,995 of record JAEIGQ010000026.1, read on the forward strand.
GAGCTCAGTGCATGAACGGTTTTTCTCAATTGTAGTACAATCAATGCTTTCACTTCAAGAAACATTTTTTGAGAGCTCAATATTTCCAATTGATTCGTTTGATATGGGACGGGTACAGAGACGTACCTCCACATTCAGCCGTTCAAAACTCTTGCAGACTTTCATCTAGAGGGCTACTTATACTTGGTTGGGCTGGCAAGAGAGAGATCAAAAAGAGAGCCAACTCGCTCTCAGTCGCTCCAGTTCTATTGTTGTTTAAAGTAGGGTTCCCCAAGCAGAGAGCACAAATACGTGACTGTGTCTCTTTCTAACACATAATGAAGGTCGACTTAGAAATATTTTCCGATTGAGAACAGCTTTACTCATTCCAGAAACATTTGGAACATATCGCTCACTTACTTCAGTTCTGGCATAACTCAAAATAATCCATTTTGAGAAAAACACGTTTGAAGTTCTCAATGGATTTTTACCTAAAAAAAATGGTTCTTTTAGTTTCAACTTAATTAAGTAAAATATTATAAATTAAGAATGCTTATTAATAAACATTAAAAATATGATGCTTTAACTGAAAGACGAAGTATGTTTGGTCAATATCGACAGCAGGACAACTGAGATATGGCGGTTCATGCATCAACATGAAAATGAACCTGGAAAATGATATTGCGACATATTCTCATCTCACATGAAAAGTAGAAGAGATAGCAATTCGAAATTTTTTGCATAAAATAGTACAGAAGAGCGCGCACATTTCTGCATCATTAAGTTAAAAATCGTATTTTTTGAGTTATGCCAGTATTGAAGTATGTGAGCGATATGTTCTCAAGAATTTTGAGACCATCTTGTTCTTATTTTAAGTTGATGGCAACTCATTTTCTGAACAGGCTTTTTTCCTCTGTGTGTGCGCCTACCTTGTTTAGTATACCTTGGACCAGACATAGACTGAGAGGCCACACATGGCTGAGAAACTTTGACGGAAAAAATTTCGTTCAGCTCTAAGCAGTTAAGCAAAATCAACTAAGCAAAACTAGCCAAATGTCTGCGCTAAGTCTCTTTTTTGTTTTTTTTGTGGTTGTGCTGTTTTGGTTGTTGCGTTATACTATTCATTTAATCGCAAATCGTAAAAAAGGAAGGGAGACGAAAAAGCACACAAGCACCTACCCGACAATCGTTACCACGAACAGATCCGTTTTTGATGTTTTCAAGAAGTTTGCTCCTACAAAGCTATAGAGAATAGAGAACTACCTGTCGATCAGTTTGTGGCAAGGTATACTAAACAAGATAGGCTTACTCGCTCTCTCACAACTCATTATATTTGTGTCAAAGAGAGCGAGAGCGAGAGAGTAATATATTTCAATACAAAGCCTACTAAGCTAAGAAGTAAAACACAAAAAAATCGTCCGCGGAGATGAAGCATCACAACAGTTGCTTACTCATGGAGCAAAAAATATTAGAGAGGCATTTTGGGCTGGCGCTCAACAGCTGACAGCTGACCAAAAAGTATCTATAGAGCAAGGGTGCCCAGAACGAGCTTACCCGCGCGCCAGAACAATACACATACGCCAAATATATTTCAAGCAATAACAACAAGATGAGATAGAGAGAGAGAACCGATTCTTGTTTGTGTGTATGTGTGGTCGTTGCTACGCAAATTATACTCGACAGCGCGACAAGCGTTCAGCCGTACGCATAAACAATTTGTTGTTGGGTTCGAGTTTGCGAGAGACATAGGAGAGAGAGAAGAGAGACATATGATGTTGTTGTTGCAGTTCAGAGCGCGACAACAACAAAACACAGAGCAGGCATAAGATTTGTTTTTGTTTTTTGCTGGCTTATGGCATGCGCAAATCGAATGCGCGCAGGCTATTCCTTTGCGTAGAACAACAACACATGCGTGTCATGCGCAATAGGCATGGGCGCCCCTGCTATAGAGCGTAAATGAGAGCGAACAGCTGACAAATTTCTGACAAAAGCGGTGTCGACTGAGCAACGTTTCTCTCTAATTATAATTGCTCCATGGCTTACTGACTGAAATTTAACAAGTTGTTAAGAGAGCTAGAGAGTGAGTAGGCCCATGGTATAATTAACAAGGTAGTGTCGTCAGAAATCAACCATCCGAGAGGTATCAATTTTTTTGAAAAAGTTGGCCCCCGTGGACACCCCCTTTGCTACTGAGTGTTTTTCACCATTCAACTGGTACCCCAAAATAGAGGAAGCCTACTTTAATGACTTCACCTGGTATAATTCTACCAAGAGTAGGCCTACCTTTGTTCAGTACAATGTGAATTTACTTCCCCACAGCTGCTTTCTTTCGAGGGGCCTTACGATGCCTAGCATCTGCCTCTCAGAGCAACTGTCATCTATCTTAGAGAGCCGAGAGAGCGAGTTGAAAAAAAATAAGGCCCCTCCCCACAATGGAATACGTCACCATGTAAGTAAATTCACCTTGGTTCAGTATACCTTGTTTTGTGGCAGAAAAGCATAAGTTCATGTAACAATACTCAATTCTACAGATCGAAAACTGAATCGTTATCTTCAATGAGCTAGCAGAGAATACCTCTTGACAGAACTGCTATGATTGTTTGGGAATCCCAAGGACAGGCTTGTAGCAAAATCCTACATCAACAGCAATCGCCAAAATCACTAAAGCATTGAGTGTGTGCAAGCCGTGTATAGACTCTTCTGTTGTTAGTGGGGGAAATTCTCTCCCCGCATTTAACACAGGCGCCAATTGTTTGAATTGCCCAAAAGCAATCAAGCAGGGTTTTTTGTTGTTTTTTAATGTCACACAATTACATTGTGAAAAACTTATAATTTTTGTTAGTTTTGTTGTATTTGTTTATTTAAAATTTTTTCTGTATTCTCAAATTGTATGACATTTTTGACACAAAATTAATTGGAAATAACAAATACATTCATATAATGAACATTTTATTTTTGCGAGCGAGTCGTTTTTTCTGCGTCATTAATTTAATAATCTTTGCACATTGTTGGCTATCTCTTCCAGCAAAAGCTGGATGCTTAGAATCGGCGAAATATTAGAGTCCTTTCCATCATAGCCTCTTTTAATTATATGATAAACATTTTGTTCTCTCTAGTGAATAGCTTCGTCTTAACCTACAATTAGGAGTTATATGACAAGTGTAGAGACTGCTTTAGCAGAGCCGCAAATAACTGGTGAGACAGTTTGTTAGCTGGTGGTATTTTGCTATGAACTGAAGTTAACCCTTAGCTTCAAACAAAGTCGATTGGAAATCGCTAAAATTCTTTCCACAAGTAGCTAAAACACAAATTAAGAAAATCACAACATCAAAAAAGGAGAAAAAACTCTTAAAACCAAGTTGTTGAAGGATTTCGCAGTGGTTACTGCTCTACAAAAACCGGGACAAAGACCATTTGACCTTTTTATATGAAAAGGGTCTTAAAATGGCGGTTACCACCCACTGCGGTCTGGCATTTATGTTCCAGCACGTGCTGTGTCGCTGCGTAATGGCTTATATGAGCCCTCTCTACCACATTGATAGCTCAATAATGAAGCAGAACTAAAAGCATTGGGGACCAACCAGCATCCCCTGTTAGAGAAATACCCAAATCAATCCCCACATTAATCATAGGCCAAAGATTAATTAACATGCAAACGAAAGAATAATAACACAAGTGTTGTGCACCCTTCTGCTGGAGTGTAGTGCATAAATGTCAAACATAATGACACTCATACGCAGTGTGGTGCGACATTTAACACGAAGCAGGGAGCAACGGTATGCGGCCTGACACTTGGCCTGGTTGAAGGCGAACCTGGTGATTTGGGAGTTGGGACCTTTGAGTGAGAGTTGTTGAGTGAGCGTGGCGTTTAATGAAGCGTAAATGGTAATTGACAGCTCAAAGCGAAAAGCAAAGCAATGCTCAGGGAACTCCATTCATTGGCAAAGTGTGACCCAAATGGTTGACAGTTCGACAGGCTTTCATTAGAAATTCTTTGAGCCAAAGATATATAAATGTTATAGATGTCACATATTTGGCTGATTTATGAAAAATTAGTTTAGTTTGTTTAAAAATTGAAAAACGAATATACAGTAGACGATATTTTATGCCGCACACAAAAGAAATCAATAAAACTGAATAAACTAGAAAAAATTTTTGTCGGCTGTCGGAATTGAATCAACAAGAACAAAAACTGCTGAAATACCTTAGACTGTGCGACTGAGTACACAAAAAAAGAAACAATGAAACTGAATAAATTAATATGAAATACTAGCTAAGCCCGCCGCGACTTTGTCCGCGTTTCGTCAAGCGGATGTGAATTTCGGGTCTAGCGGTATTTCCATTCCGCTGCCATTTCTAGTAAATATATAAAGATTGTGGATTTCACAGCAGCATCAGAACTGATTGAATTCTAAGTCTTTCCTAAAAATTAAAGAGACAATATTTTTGGATAAAACTTTGAAATAAGTTCCGTTTCGTTGAACCTTTAATTACGAAATAAGTATCAATTGATCTCTTGGCTGCCATTCTTCAATTATTCAAATTGACTTTCCTCCTTTGTCCCCATCCCCTCCTCTACAGTTCTCGACTCTTTCTTCCGCCACCCTCTCTCTTCCAACGGTCTCCACTCTTTCTCGTCCCTTTTCAATTCTCTCTGCCCTCCCTCTTCCAACGCTCTTCACTCTTTCCCATGAGTCATTCTCTCTCTAACTCTCTCTCTTAGCACCATGTTGCCTGAACGCAATTGCTCATTTATTTGCCTCATACAAACTTCTCTTTAGCGATTTCACCTACTTCGCGGGCAAATTTTCCAAATTTTCTTTCTTAGTGCGCGCCTGCATAACTAAACGAAGTCTTTGCAAATCTGAGATCTCTAGGACAAGCAGTTTTGGCTGTGGGTTGATAATATGTCAATCTGTCAGTATGTCAGTCAGTCGGGCCTACTGATTCATCGGTATAGATTGAGAAACTGTGTCATATAAGCGATATTTAAAACTTGTGTTTTTCCATAGGAATACAAATAATAATTAGGGTATTCACCAACCCTCGAAGAAACTTAATTGGTAAATTTACCACACATGAGCTAGTAAGCGACCCCTTGTAATTTAGCCTAGTTATTTCTGCGGTAATCCAGGGGCAAAACTTAATACGTGAATGGAAATCAAAATAATAATGCCAAGACGAAGTGCATAACAAGCAATAAAATAGAATGAATCAATGGTAGGTGGTCAAATCAAGCTGTATACGAGCATGAAGAACTATGAACACATTAAAAATCTTTAGAGTGGAGTCGATGAAGTGAGGTTCGAGCTTATGGACAATTACATGCTGTAGGAGGGGAACTAAGTCATTCAATTGGCGATCTAATGTGCTGCCATTTTAGCAGAATGACATAAATAAAACAATTTCAAGAGAGTACTCAGAGTTATTTTGAGAAAATGTCAATTGCTAAGCGGACTTTTGATTTAATTTTTTTGGTGTGACCGCATATTTTGGGGACAAAAATCTCAAAATGTCTCGATACCAAGTTTTTTTTTGTCTATATTTTTAATAATAACATACCTCAGGGCAGCAAGAAGATGGTATTTCTTTTCTTACGTATTTTGTTATTCTGTCGTAAGCTTTTTGAGTTTACTATTTGATTTACCATTCTAGAGGACTGGTGATGCTTGCTATGCTTGCATGAAAACCGTTTGACTATCTCGGCCTCTGCTATTAATGCCCTCCAGTCGCTTCTCAGCCGTCTTCGCTTTGTATGCCATTTTCGCTGGAGCCACTTCATACATCCGGGTGACTTGTCCAAGTAATGGTGTCTGCTCTGCTTTAGAGTTCATACATTTTGCAATTCTTTCGAATGCGAAATCATCGCCATCTTTTAAAGGTCCATAAGTCCTCCGAAGAATTTTCCGCTCGATCTTTGCGATTAGATCTTTACAAAGAAATGCGCCCGTTCTGTTGGCAAGTTGGCATTGTCGCAGTGCCCCATCAGCAGATTATAGAAGTCAAACGCTAAGGTATCGCCTTGCCTAATATCTTTTTTGCTATCAAATGGTTCAGAGTCGTTCTTTCCTATTTTGACGGAACATTTTGTGTTCCTCAACGTCATCATGCAAAGTCGAACGTACTTTGCTGGTATACCAAAAGCAGACAGGGCTTTAAAGGACCTTATCTGTGTATACCTTAAATATAAAAAAAATTTGTCAGTTTTGTAAGCTGCTGAAATACCGAAAAAAGGCATTCTGATATTAAATCTAATCACCCCTTGAAAGTCTGGAGCTTCTATTTAATTTTTTAAAGAGAAATTAGGTTAGCAGGAGTTGTGCTATCTAGTTTAAGTGGTGTCTTTGCCCATACACATACTCATATCATTCCATGCCAGTTAACAAACACAAAAATCCAAAATGCGATTGAGGATGGGTATGAGGCGCGTTTGACAACAGCAACAGCTTGTGTAGGTGTCATAAATTAGGTTTGTCACCTGTACGAGAATCGGCCAGCGCTTCGGGTTTTAGTACAAAGAGTAGATGCAAAAACTCTCTCTCTCTCTTTCTCTCTCGGGCAGAATTTCCCCTGTTGCCGTTAAGCTCTAAAAGCTTTATTCCCGAAGTTTAGGAGCCAGGACCACAATATTTTGCACAATGCGCAAGGTCAGTGCAAGCTGGAAAAGTTGAACTCTGGTATGCAATCGGGTTTTTTCTCTTACTTCTGCTGCAGCTGCAACCGAGCAATGCAGGGAAAAGCTCTTTGATCATTTGGCATCAGCAATCTCCTACGACTGCCTACCCCTCGACACGGATGCTGGTGATAACAGAAATTGTGGTCCTCTCACTTGGAGCTTTGGCTGCTGCTGTATATAAAAGGATGCGCGCTGGCGGCGCACTTTCAGTTGGATTCTGAGCGAGGCTGAGGCAGCAAGCAAAACTAGCAATAAAAAGAAAAGGAGAAACACATAACCAAATGGCCAAAGGACAGTGCTAGGGAAACTAGCTCACAGTGTGTAAAGAAATCCTGTACGTGTGTGTGTGTGTGTTTGTGTGTTTGCGTGTGCATGTATCTGCGTTTCAAGTGAAGGAAAAGTCAACGGCACAATGACCAAACTCTCTTAGTGTGTAATCAAATGCAAGACTGACCAACTGAACAGCCAACTGAACCGAACGACCGACTAACTGACTGACTGCCAGTCTAACCCACTAGCCAGAGTAGCTCAACCCAAAGCTATCGCCCTGCTTGACGAACAGCAACCAGGTACCACCGCCGCACTGGCTTCGTTTTGTGAGCGCGGCTTGATGCCCGATTCGATGATGGATATGGAGCACCGGGATCATCAGCTGCATCGTCATCAACAGCCAACGCCTCGCGTAACCACGGCCAGCACCAGCACTTTTGCACCGCCGGCACCACCGCCAACCGAACAAATGGAACGGGACCACCACCAACAGCAGCAGCAGCAGCAACATCATCTGACTGTGACAGCCACTTCACCATTGCCAAATGCTGCCCCAACTGGACAAATAATACAGCATCAGCAGCCACCGCCACAGATTAGGGAACGTGACCACCAACAGCAGCAGCAGCAGCAGCCAGCAGCAGCAGCAGCAACAAATTCAGCAGCAACACCAATTGGTCTTGCCCCATAGCCATCATGCTTTGATGCAGCAATCCCAACAGCAGCAGGCCATACACCGAGCCGAAGCCACACGAGGTGAGTGCTTCGCTCATCAAAAAACTGCTCTTCTGGGTGACGGGAGTCGGCATGGAACATGTAACAAATTTTTCTGGACACTGTTTTATAGACCAATAATAGTATTTTGCATTTGCTGGCTGGCTTTTGTGTGCCTCAAACTTGTTGCGTGGCTCCCAAAAGTATGCTGTGGATTTTTGAATTGTCGCTAATTTTGTGTTTACAAGCAACAAAAAAAAGGCGCCTCGCATCGCTCAACAGGCTCATAATTTATTAATTTTACTCTTTAATTTTTTTTTACACGCAAATGATCGAAACTTTTTGCAGCTTTAACAATAAAATTTGTGTGTGTGTGTGTGTGTGAGAGTGCGTCTGTATGGGAGAGTGTGTGTGTGTTTGTACTTAAACAGGTTAGAGGTATGTATGTATCAGAGAATGACGTCTGCATGCTAATCGCTTCATTAGACTTTTAAAAAGGGTTCTTACATGAAATCTTCTTGTTTCAAAGAAGCCTTCGAAAAAAAACAACAACAACAACTTACGCATTTTCCATGCAAAAAAAAAAAAGAAACGAAAACCCACAACAACATCAGCATTGTGACCCATTTTTTGAAGAGCAAAGCTTTTTGGCCAGGACCTGCTGTGACGTATGCATAAGCTGGGTTGGGTTGCGCTGTGGGGAGGGAGAAGAGGCAGCCGTTGGCTGGTCATTAAAAAATTATAATCACACATTGTTTTCCAGCGATTGTGTGGGTAATAAAGGTACATATTTTGCCGTTTTTCACCTAAACATAAGCAATAAAAATTCTTGGCCAAAATATTAAATGATTTTGGGAGTTTGTGAACCAAAACTGGCTAATTAAACATTAGAAATGTCAGTTAAAAAAGGACAAAAGAGAAAAGGGAAAATTTTATAATCGTTAGAATTCCATTAAACTCATTTCATTTTTGACTGTAAACTAAAACAACATCCTTACAAAGTAAAACTTATGGAGTTGGGATTTACACTATGAAGCAAACTTCATATTGTTTTCTTAGCAGGCTTAAAAAATCAAGGAAATTCTTATAGATTTGTGAACAATATGTATAGAATCATACTTATATGTCTCGCCTAGTGAGAAAACTTCATGAAGTTTGCATGCCGTCTTAGTGATGCTTAATTCTAGATAAAAAGTTCTTGTTAATCAGGACGAGGTTAAACTGAACAAGTGAACATCTTCTTCCTTAATTGTTCTTGGTTCTTGCGCACCTGGTTTAACATCTTTCAATTTTTAGGTCAATTATTGTCACAATTTTTCATTAAAGAACAAAAGTCTCTGTAGTGCGGCATATTCAAGCAAACTCTGACTTTCTTATTTTAAGTCTAAGAGTCTCATTCTTGCCTTAGAGTCTTTTGCTTAGCTGCTTTCTGGTTGTTCAAAACTCTTTATTAAAAATCTCGAGCTTGGCCAATCGTTATATCATTTAAAAATGTCGCTTAGAATCTTTCAATAAAGTAGCTTACAAAAAAAGCAAAATACCGCAGTTGGATTCTGTGTCCGACAAAAAGAGAAATGTGGGTTTATAAGACAACAAGGGATTGCACTTATTTCAAAGGATGAGGATGAGGTGGCAATTAAAAAACCAAGCATCTGAGCAATGTAAGTGAGTTTCTTCTTTCTTTGAAAGAGAAAGAAAAACTAAATATGAAATGAAGAATTCCACACTAGCGGGTAGCCTTTTGATAGTTTGTGTAATGCCTTAGTACGTCAGTATGAAAATTAGAGCATCTATATAAAATGTGTTAATGGATATAACCCTTTTTTTTAATTACAAATAAAACACAAAAAATTGATTTGGATGGTAAATTGTAAAATTTTATATTTTAGTATTAAAATCATACAGCCACAGAGGGCCAAGCCAAGCTTCTCTCAATCTCTTGGCGTGTGTGCTTGAATAACTTTTCGCATAAGAGGAACCAACAGCTTACAACAGTTTTAGGAATTGGATGATAGAATCTTTTTTATGGGCGGAAAGAACAATTGCTGGCATTTACTTTTCAAAAATAATTTCATTCAAATGTTGGCCGTTAATACTCCGTAAATGATCCATTCGGATGGCTTTAAAGTCTTGTATCGTGGCTGGTTTATCGTCGAAGACTTTTGACTTCTCGTAACCCCACAGGAAAAAGTCCAGTGCACTGGAGTGGTGTAGTAAGCTGCTCACCGAAATGATTTCTCAATAAAGCCATTGTTGCCGTAGCATCGTCTCGATGCTTGATATTCGGTCGCACTGTTGCGAATGACTGTTTCTTGTGCTCTGGACATTTAAAACAAAATGCTAAAAAGGTTTTTAATTAAATTTGATGCACAGAAATCGCAGTGCAAACAATGAAATAAAGTCTTAGGGACCAGTGAAAACTCAACAAATATAAAAGCGCACTCAAAAGCAAAACATGGAAATGCTTGGCAGAAATGCAGCTCATCAACGGTAAATCTTAGTATAAATGATTTGGAGTTCTGGGAATTTGGCTCCTTTGTTTGTCAAATTAGCGGCTATTTATGCGTTTTTTCATATTGTGGATATTTATATCGTGATGCACATTATACATATGTTTGTTCACATGTTCAATATTCGGAATCTTACATAACAGCAATTTCAATTATAATTATGTTTGAAATCTTCGATTTTTTTTAGAAGAAAAATCAACCAAAGCAGACATTTTTTGACACCAAAATATTTATATCGAAATAATATCGAATTTTTCAATATCGCCAAAAATATCGATATATGTAGATATTATATATAATATTCGACAACCCTACTTGCTAAAATCATTACCAGCATTTGATGTAGCGGTAGTTCGAGAGTCTCTTCGGGTTGCTCAGGCTGGAATGACACGTTCAAAGAATATTTGAAAAAAACCTTCTTAAAACACACAAACACGGGTAGTAAAAAAGGTTTATAACTCAAGAAAGGCTGGACCGATTTTCATTATATATATAGAATAACTGTTAAAAAAATTAAAAAATTAAAATTAGATATAAATGGTCCAAAACACCGTGAAATTTTTAAACTGTTTAAATAAGCTTTTATTATTAAAAAGATTTAAAAGATCTCAATTGTAGACGGGTATAGAGAAAGTAAAAATCAGTAAGTCCAAATGTCCACAATTTTTTGAATTCAGATTTTTATATAGACGGGAGAATAGAAAGTGTAAAACGAACTGAAGGCGGTTAAATAAACGGGTAAAATGACTACACGTATACGTGTAGGAGTGTAGGAGATTAAGTTTTAATACTTTTTTAATGAAGTTGACAACTGAAGACATCATGCATCTTCTTAGGGTATGAGATAAGAAAAGCCCATCTGGGAAAACGTTTCCTTTCAAAAGCAGACGTCAAATAAAAGGCAAGAGCTGGACAACGCTATCCTCCTTTCTACAACAGACGCTGAAATATAAAACCGCTATTATAAATGAATATTTGTAACTTTTCTGTAAATTTAATTATGTATCTTTTCTCCTTATATTTTCTTCGTCAATGCTAAAATCGAATACAATGTTTCTTTGTTTTAAACTTTTGTTGGTTTTTATCAATGTAAAATGAGAAAGCAAAGTTAACTTCGTCTGTGTCGAAGTTTTAATACACTTGAAAATGCTTATCTCAACGGTTAGCGACTTCGACCATACATTGCAGATCAGCTTAAAAACATTTAATATTAACAATGACCGTGTTTGAGAGCGCTGATATTAAGAAAATAACTGTTTTTCTCACTAAAATCCATTTTCCGACCGATCAACTCTATGGCAGCAACAAGAAGTAGTCATCCGATCCGGGCGTTCCGACATATTAGCGGTATGCAGTAAAAAAAAAACTCTGTGCAAAGTTTCAGCTCAATAGCTTTAAAACTGAGGGTCTAGTTCGCGTAGAAACAGACAGACGGACAGAAGGCCGGACAAAGCTTAACCAAGAATAGATATACTTTATGTAGACAGAGATGATTCCTTCTAACAAGTTGTAAAAGTTTCAATAAATACGTTCAATTGCAAAAGCAATTCACAAAATGAAGTGCTCAATATGACACATATTTGTTTAAAAACATGTCAAATCCGCTGTCTAATCATGGTTCTATTTGATGAATTTGACAAGCTATTCACAATGCGAGCGCAGCCTTAGGGAGTGAAAGAACTTGTGTGAGCATCGAATTGATTAATTTTTGAAGTGGCTACGAAAAAAGTTCTATCCATTGTGTGCCAGATTTATGCAATTCTGTAAAGCAAATTGAACCTAAACGTAAAGGAATCAGTACAAGAAATATGTGAAAATAGTGACTTTCTGACACTTGGGTTTGCAGGCATTCCGGCACTTCGGAAATGTTCAGTCTCCAGAAGAAGCAGAATTTTGGTCAGGAGGTTAAGGAGGTAAAGGTAACAAGAAATGCTCTGCTCTTTAGTGCATCAGTCGCTCTTGTAAATAAGAAAAAATTTTGAATTCTGGTAATAAATGGGTAAAACTTTATGAAGTGTCTGTAAATACTGAAAGTACTCAAAAAATGGTGCTGAGTTAGTAAAGCAAAATCGACAAAAAAATCCTACATTAATTTTAATCATTCATTTTTGAAAAACAAATTTATATGGCCAAACAAAAAATTACAATTTGTGTCATTGCTGTCATCTGTATTCCGTGGGTGTGGTTAGCTATAAAGAAAAAAAAAGTTGGCCTATATATTTGCAAAAAAAAAAATGTGAGGTAAAAGTCAATTTCAACATGTTTAATCAAATAAACTAATTACATTTTAACCAGCTACCCAGCAACTCCCTCTTTCTCCCTCCCGCTTTCGCTTTCTCTCTCTCTCTCTCTCTCTCTATGTCTCTTTCCACTCCTCCACATCCACGCTTTGCCTTATTTTTAAAGTAGCAATTTGGCTATAAATCTATTAAGTCCACAGGCAGCCCACAAACTCACTCAGAACCCAGAGCCTTTCATCTCGCCCCCGTTAGCACATTGAAATCGGCGTCAACGCTTTTGCAATTATTTCGAAATCAATTTCAATAAAAGTTTGTATACCACCCCCCCATCCAAGTGGAAGCAAGCCAGATTGTTGGCTTAGCGCGGTGCAGGTTCTGCAAATCACCATCAAAGTTTGTGTGAGTTTTTTTTTTTTTTTTTCTACCGCCTGTGTGAGTGTCTGTGTGTGCCATGAGCAGCTCGTTAAAAACACTTTGCTGACATCCTAGGGCCGGGGCTGGCACATTGTTGCAACTTTTGAATGAACTGTAATTGAAACTGAAATACAAACTGTGGCGCTAATTGCCGGCAGCTGCGAACCGAGTGGCAGCAACCAGAAACCAGAAACTGCCACTGCAAAGGCTCACACCAAATCGCATTTAAATGTGTGGCATGCATAATTTATGATTTCGCTTTCGGTTTGTAGTTGGCTTGTATTTAGTTCTTTATGCTTGTGTGCATGCGAGTTTGGCATGTGTTGGAAAAGCAATACAAATCACAAGGAAACACACATCCAAGCTACCACTCCCCGAATTGGCTACGCTGAGCTGAGCATAAAAAAGAAATCGAAAAGCAACATCATGCCCAATTAATTACTATTATTATTCGATTTATCGTATTCTTGCAGATACACAAGCAAAACATTCACATGGATTTCTCTATTGTAAGTCGCACCAATTTGGAACAGATCTAGCGAAACTAAACAAAAACAACATATCCCCCACAAATGACACACACACACACAACATGTTTCCACTTATATTATTCGTCATAATTATAATAATACAATAATAACTATTTTGCTAGAATTCTTTTACTTTCCTATGCATTTATGTTTATTTTTTTTGGCTATTGGCTAGCCCGCATAAGTGTGCTATAGAATTTTTATACGCCCAACTTTTACTTTTACGAGAACCCTCAGTGGCGCCGCTGAGAGCGCGTCTCAAGTATCAATAAGCAAAATGGGCGACTTGTTGCCCCACTCCACACCCTCGACAACGCAATGAACTTAAATTTTTGGCTAAACTTAAAGACACAGATTTTGTACATTATTTTTGCGCGACTTTCAAAATTTATATCTATAGAAAAAAATCATAGACTAAATTTGCAGCATTTTACTTTTTCCACTTGAAACCACTTTACGCTATAATTTGTTCGTTTTCTTGCCACGTTTTCTCACAGCGGACGAGGAAATCAGCGATAAAGCGTCTACATGCGGCAAATTGCTAATATTTCTATCCGTGGCACTTGTGATAATGACGTTGCCGTTCAGTCTCTTCGTCTGCTTCAAGGTAAGCTTTGGATATTGTTAGATTTATGTATGTAAATTATATTTTTTTTTTTATAAGCATACACTCTGCTAGAAGGGATAGTTGGCTAGTTAAAACAAATATACTCTGATTACTGATTTGCTATTGCATGTGAAAAATGGTAGCATAATCTAGCTGGTTGTCAGAAAATCTTTATAAAAGAATTAGCAATGAGTTTGTGCTGGTTTTAAGGACTGTTGTCAACTGCAGATTCCTGTAAAAGGCAAAGCACTGAAACATTGTTAAGTTAAATCAAAAGCTGTAAGTATAGTCCTCACAGGTTCAAATTGTTTATTTTGGAAACGGTTAAGTTATATTTTAGGACAAGTTTAAGTTCTCATGTGCGGGAATTGATCGTACCTCAGAACCAGGGTGGAATTAATAAGGTGAAGCCGTCAGCCTTTGCTGAGAGCCAGTTGATGTATACCAGAAAGATAGAAAGAGACGATGAAAATTTGCTTGTCTCTGCTTGTGTATTGCCATTCGGCCCTTCAAACAGAAAGAGCGCTGTCTCGCTCGGCTTCACCTTATTAATTCCACCATGCTCGGGACTATTACAGACACAAATACTCACTTTTGATAGCATGATGTACACTAACATGAGAATTCAATACACCGCACTACAACTTCGATACCATGGAACCAAGACGAACTGAAAATATCAAAGCTTCTGTATTTACATCATGGATTTCCGTACAGAATAGTTTACAAAAATTAATAATTAATAGACGCATTCTGTTGGATTGGATTTTTGAGTAAAGTTTGGATTATTACAGGTGTCCTTAATTGAACAATAGTTGCCATGTTTAAATCTTCAAGCTGTATTTGATTGAACTTAGAACCTTTTGTGATTCGCCCTTTCATTATCATAAACATGAAATTCCGTCTCAGAGTATTTGTGTCTCGCTGTACCTTTAGTTTTTCTTAAGATGCTTTGTCTTTCTTCTCAATCTCATTTTACATCCATTTCCATTTCTCTCACGTGCCTCATTTTGCAGGTGGTGCAGGAGTACGAACGGGCGGTAATCTTTCGTTTGGGTCGCTTGATGCAGGGCGGAGCCAAGGGGCCAGGTGAGTGCACCGAATGGGTGGGTGCAGGTCCCCAGCTTAGCTGGGTAAGCGGGTAACGATGCTATGCAAATTTTAGTGCCGCTTGCTGGTGACAAGAATTTGTGTTAATTGCTGCACTTGCTCCAAATTAGCGTGACTCGGTCTCGGTCTTGTTCGCATTTGTCGCTGGGGAGCAGATAAGAGCATAAAAGGCATTTAAAGTTGGCCCACTTGTCGTAGTATAATAATGCATTTTCATGGTATTTCACAGGTATATTCTTCATACTGCCCTGCATTGACTCGTATGCACGCGTGGACTTGCGAACGCGCACCTACGATGTGCCACCGCAGGAGGTAAGTTTTGTGGCCAAAGTGTACGAAATAATGAATGTTGTTCTCTACCCTCCACACACACACACACCCATACACACACAAAACGATGCCAACTAAAGCAGAAACCAATTAAACTTTTAGCTTTTGTCACACACAGATTTTTGGTTTTGGTTTAACTCAAATTACAGCACACACACACAGCCTCACAGACACATACATACACACAGGACACGCAACTGGAGCGTGAATTACGCATACGCAACGTTTTCTTGCTGTCTTTCTTTTTCCTTTTTTTTTTGTGTGTGTGTTGCTGTTGTCGTTGTTGTTGCTGTTGTCATCGCATGTTACGATGTGTTTACTTTGTTTTTTGCTACAGTTTTCAACTTGTGTTTTACCCTCTGTTCCCGCTGCAGCCAACTCTGCTTTCCTTATTTTATCAATGTAACTATCTAACTCCAACCCCTTCTATCTTCCCCTCAGCTAAGGAACTTTCTTTTCCCCACAACAGAATTCAGCATCAACGAAACGAACGAAAAGAAAAAACTGCGTATTTTTGATATACGAGGGTAGATTGATGAGTCAGTGACAAAATGCGTTGCGTTTTTTGTGAATTTTGGGAGGTATCAGATAACAAATTTGCAAAGAACTAACGCAATATCGGAACGTCGGAGGCACAGACTGCATAAGGCATCTTTCCAAAAGCATTCATTATTTTCCATTTATATGGAGTATTGTGTCGAACTAAATTTTTTCTCCCATCTTAGTTTAAGAGCTTTAATAGTTAAAAAAAAATATTATTTTTATTAAAGTCATCAACAAAGCATTGGATTTAATATCTTTGAGCTTGATAAATTTCGTCTAGCGTTTTTCTTATGTTTGTATCAATATCAAGCAATAGATTTTCTAAATGTTTTCAAAATATGCGAAATCTTTAAGGGGCTAAATAAGAGGAGCAGTAATTTCTTCTGGCCAAATTCCAATTGCTTCCAACAGCTGTAACGAGTCCTTTTCGTCCTTTCGCTTGCTTGGGCTAGGCTCAGGGCTGTCGAAGGTCCGTTCCAACAAATTTATAATACGATAGCCTTGGTGAAAGTAATAACCCAGGGATTTGTTCAGTATATTCACACGTTATAATATATTCTTTAAAATAATGCGCTTAGAATTAACAATTCGGATTTTTACTACTAGTTATTGCTAGTCTTAACCTCTCCCGTCCTTCGCCTTGTTCTCGGTCCGGGCTGCTTATGTCCAATGACCTCCCTCTGTTGTGTTTTCCTGTTCGGTACTGCTTCGCCTCTGCGGTGACTAGGATTTACCGCCTGGACGCGCCGAACCTTTTGCTCTGACTCCGACCTTCGCGGCTTGGTCTGTTTGGGCTTGCGTTAGCAAGGGTTCGCGCCGCGACACGTAGAGAATATCGCTCTTACTCATCGGCTCACCACTTACGCAATCCTGCGATCCACGCCCTTTCTACAACTATTTCGTCGGCTACGGTACGCCTTGGCACGTCGAGAATCCTCTCGACTCGCCGGCTCAGCGTTTCTGCACGACTCTTTATTCCCTCTTGACAAGCTGATTGTCGCTTCACGTTTCTCTCGGTCCTGGAGAGATCCTTTGACGTATCCTTGGAATCCTTTACACTTTCACTGCAATTTATCCGTTGACACGCACTCGTATTAGTTCCCCGTAAGACACTGACTGCCTCATGCCTTTTCCTTGGTCCTCTTATACCCTCCCGCGCTGCTCGTACGGTGTAACTATTTTTGCGCTGCTCTCGCTAGCACTCACTCGGATACGTTTCGGACATTCGAAGCCGTTAGTCCGGCCGTTCCATACGGTACCTCCATCTGGGCGCTCTGAAACCTTCCCATACGCTCTCCAACTGCCACTATCAGTGATGCCAACTTTTGCCGAGAAAAAAAATCTGTTTTCAGCGGGTCGGAGAGGAAAAAAGCGCATCGTTTTCTGGTCTTTAGTGTAATTATTTATACAAAATATTTTAAATATATCATCAGAGTGCTGAAGGTCCTCGTCTTTGCCGTAGGCCTCAGTTGTACCTGTTTGCTTAAAGTAACTAGAGGGGACCTTATAAAACGTAGTATCTTTAGGGACGCTCAACTTTAGCGTTGAACCACGGCAAGGACAAACTCTGAATCGCAAACGAGGCTAACTAAAAAAATCGTTGATTCCCTTTAGTCATTGAAAGCGATTACTTCACTCGTTATTCTTCCATTTCCCTAAATATAAATAATATTATTAACCCTATATTTTCCTAATATCGGAACATTCTACCAAAATGGGAAAAAACTTTTTATTTGTTTGTAAAATGAAGTGAACTGAAAATATGTCATTTTTTTGAAGAATGCTGTGGTTTTCAGGCAAGAATGAACTTTATGAAAATCCGAGAATCAGATCAACTGCTCGAGGCCTTTATTGTATCTGATGGAATACTTGGTATTCAGATTTATATCATTCTTGTTTCCGAAGTCACAATTGAATCTTATTGTTCCTTTTCGTAAGCCATTTATCGTGGCATATGGCAAGTGTTAATTATTGTCGATAAATGACTAACAAGGATGAAAAGCTATTGATTTGCTTCAAAACAAAAATAAATCTAAAAAGAAGCCGAAATCCTTTTAAAAAAGCCAGAATTTCGCTTCCCGCATTTTGTAATTTTTTCCCGCAATACGGGTTTAAAAAAAGCCAGAAATGACGGGAAAAAAGCTGATTTGGCAACACTGGCCACTATATTCATCAGTTGCGCTGCTCCGGCGCTGCCTAGCAAGAAGAAATTATCTCGTCTTCTCGCTCTTGAGCTCTCGGCCTTTAGCTCGGCTTACCGATCTCCGTTGACTGCCGACGACGCTTCAATTCCCCTTTGACTCTCGGTTTTATTCGACGTCGCACTTCCCAATTCGCCCTAGCGAATTCGCCGAAGGGGAAATTCCGCTCCTTTCCGCCTGTTGCTGTTCTTGTGAGGTATTGCCTGACATACAATTCCTCACACAGCTCTGAATAATATTGGTTTGTGAATATTTTATTTGTATTATATCAATGTCAGAAATTTGGTATTTCAATTTTAAAAATTGAAAAGTTTGTTCACAACAATAAACAACTTATGCATTATACACCGAAAAAAGCTTGCTTTGATTAGTTGGGAACTGTAAAAACAAAAAAAGTAAAAATTTGCAAAGTGCAAAAGCTTAAAGCTTTTGAGCGAGCATAGAACTGGTAGTTAATTTTGAATGCAAAACGCTTTGTTGAATGCTTGCAGCCAGCAGAACTCACTAATTTTCAGCTCCATTAGATAAACATCTAAGACCAATATAACATTCAAAGGGTATTTCAAGGATATAAATCATATTCAGTCCAAATGGATACCAAAATTATTCCATATATTATTCCATTATTCCATGTATCATCAAAAATATATCCCTCTTTTCAGTGTAAAGGAATAATAATAACAATAATAAGGAATACTTCAGTAAGAGTAGGTGGATCTCTCCAAAGGCTTTTTCGGGTTTCTTTCCTGTGGTGGTTTGGTGGAGACTAATGGGGCTTCTGATGATGAAGAGTAGTATTTGGGGAGTACTCTCCATGAGGATAGTCGGTCAAATAGAGTCTTTGACAGTAGGTTTGGCTTTATAACAGCGGTCGGCAATGTGCGCAGAGATGTCAGCAGCAATTTAGCAACTGCAAAAGGAATTAAGAGGCATTTAAAGATCTCTATTCTCTGCTGCGGCCGAGCTTCAAAGTCCAAGCAAAAAAGCGTAGCTTTTGAAAGCTTTTTAAATTGGTTTTACATATCAGAACCGGCCAGGCCCTAGCCGCTGGGGGCCAAAGTCATACGTGCTTTCACGCAAATGCGATCCAAACTTATGATTGTGCGAATCGATGCAAACTCAATTGCAATTCGGCAGTAGCCTGGGAAGAGCTCCTTTGCTTCCCACACATTAAAATTAAAATAAACTTTACAAAAATGTCAATATTTTCAAAAAGTGTTATTATATGTTGAAAAATATCGATTTAAAATTTTTAACATATCAATTTGATATTTTTTCATGTCGACTTAAAATTTATATGAAATAAGAAAAAATTTTCTGATCTTTCCTGGTATACGAATATTTTCTGAGATGTCAGTGGCAGCTGCTCTGCTCTCATTGCCGACACCCCAAAAATTGCTGCATCTTGTGGATTGTTGAGGGTCCATCAGTGATCATTTAGGTGGCTTAGATCGTATAGTTCCAGGGTTGTAACTGCAGACTTGCTCTCCTATGTATAGGTTGGCGTTTTAAAGAGTCTTTGTTAAGCTAACGTATGGACCTCCATTTGGAAGTTACGAAACTGTCTGTCAAAGATATTCCGAAAGTTACTGTGCCATCAAACTGCCCACGTATATTTTTTTGGGTTGAATTTCTCATTTTTGTTTTTCTTCTCCACTTACAAAATATCAATTGCTTTACCTCTCTCTCATTGTTCTGGTTGGTAGTTTTGTTGTATACCAAAAAAAAAAATATACATATATACCTCTCTATATATCTATATTAAACTTTAAATTACTTTGTATGGTACTTGTCGTTGTATTAAAGTTGTACAATGTTGCAGATTTTATTATTATTGCCACCGGTGTGCACTCAACCACATGACCACCCATATACAAATACACACGCATTCACACACACACTCACACCCAGGCCGTTGTGCTTCATTTATTTTGTACTCTCTTTTTGTTGGAATTTTCAGCCACCGAAAAAAAGATTATCCCTTAGTTTTATCAGCCGCCTCAGTCCATTTCATATTTCATAAATAAAATGCCAAGTGAAATAGTCAACTCGCTGACCTCACGTGGAGCAAACCTACCAATATTTTTTCAGTTTTTTTCGTTTCTTAATTTTGTTTGTAAATCTTGCATGAAGGCCACTGCGGCACTGCCCCAAATGCATAAGTCGCTCTCATACGTACACCACTCCTCCCCCCTCTGTCAACCCTTTCAATAAAGTGCATACGAAATGCGCCTCATTTCGTGACACTTTCAGTTTCTGTTTATTGTTTTTTGATGTCTTTTTTACAACATATTACAATTTGCATAGTTTGAAACTCTCTAAATGTGAAAACATCTAAGCAAATGCCAAAAGCATATCAACTGAATCAATAAAATTCTCTGTGTTCAGGCAGAGTACAAATGTATATAAATCATAAACAATTGGTGGGCGGGGGGCGGGGTCAAAATATTAAGCAAAAAAGTAAATAAATGAATGTCAAATGTTTGTTCACTGAACACAGGGTGTAGTACACACACACACACACAGACACAGCCACAGCCACTCACTCTCTCACACCTACATTTTACCCCTTAAGCCTCTAGGTCTGATGTAGCCTAAAAGTATGCAACAAAGACTGAAAAAAGCTAGCGGAAACCCCAAAAAACCCATTGAACAATTTCAAAACTTTGCACACTAAAACTTCCACTTGCTCACTTTCCCGCTCTAACTTAAGCTAAGCAGCCTCACTCTCTGTCTCCTCTGTCTCTCTATTGTCTGTCTCTATCTGACTGTCTATCTCTCTATCTCTGCCTCTCTCTCTATATATATATATATTCTACATATATACATTTTGTTTTTTGAACTATGTAAGTTTTGTTTAGCAAAACAATTGTTTTTTGATATAAAATGAAACCCTTGACAAAGTACACAAAATAAACCATTGCACTTACTTTGATACCCCCACTCTCCCCCCTTCGATTAAGCGTTCAAATAATAAGTTTTGAGAGCATGCTTAATATATATTTCCATAAATGTCTATTCTAAAAATAATAAAAAAAAACAACAGCTTTCTAACTGTCTACTGACATACACGCCACACACTTACAGATGTCGTTTAGTTTTGGTACACACACACACACACACGCACACTTCACTCCACTCCACTCCCTCTCACTTCAAGCTTTTAGTTTCGCCTACATTTTGAAGCCCAATACTCAGATGAAATACATTCTTTTATCTCAGTATTCAGCTTAAACAAACAATTCACAATTTATATATTGTACAACTAAAATGAATAATCATTTCAAATTTGATTTGTTTGAGCACTTAGCGAAGGAAGCTACCAAAAATCATGGCATATATATACATATGTATGTAGAATATGTTGCAAAGCATTTATTTATGTATATATCTATATATGTGTGTGTGCATAAACGAAACAAGCAATCCATGTCGAGTTCATCTATGTGTGTTTTGCGTGGTTTAGGCTGTTTGAAAAAGTGGGTAAACCCTCGTAAATGCAACCAGTTAAAGCCGCCGCCCGCCGCCGTTTAGCTAGAGATTCATGACAAAACCCTAGCATTTGTAGTTAACTCTAGAACCGTCGAGTCCACATAACACCATCATAAACTGCTCCAGACTGCTCTAGACCAAGCCTTAGTTAGGCTACTTCGGCCCTTGTAGCCACCAAACCACTCGCTCGCTCTTTCTCTCTCTCTCTCTATCTTTTTCTCCCAGTCCTTCCGACATCTGCCCAGTTGTAGTCCAGTAGTATATCACATCTATATATTTTCTTCAGTTGATATATGATTTCGGCAATAAAAAAAAAAACCAAAAACTGTGCAAATTGTAATACCATAAAAATTTTTTAAGTAATTCTTATTATATTTTCAAAACTCACTAGTTTAGGTGTTACAGTGTATAAAGCGATTTGTATAAAAAAATCATTAATTTGCATTTTATGTTTGTTTTCGTTAACTCGTTTGTTAAAAACTATTCAACCTTATCTCTTTTATTGTACACATAATTTTACGACCTTTTGTTTAAACTCATTGTTCTTGATACTTCATGCCCATGCTCACACTTTTGCCATTCGAGAAAAAAACTGTAAAATGCAATCTACACCCACGATTTCACTCACATTCACCCACTACTCTCCCACATACACTTTAACCACACACAATACCACCCCCAACCCGAAACGACCATTGTTATTCGAAATAATAGGCTGCCATTGTGGTTCCAATTGAATTAGAGTTTTGCAAATAGACAGGCAGTTCTTCTTTCAAAAGTTCACACAAATATGCACAAGGATTGTGGTATTCTGTGCTCAAAACAAAATGCAATTATATTAAACTTGAAATTTTGGGGGTCGAAAGTCAGAAAAGTGAGTAAATTTATTTTCAAAATTATGACAATTAGCTTAGATCATACAAACACACATATTAAGCCCTTTGACGTCTGAAATGCAATCCGGCTCGAAGGACCAAAATGTTGTAGTGTGATGGCTTTCGAGTGGATGATAGATTGTGGACACATTGTCCACACCGTTTAGAAAGATTAAGTTCTTCTGGTTGCACAAAACTACCCGGTTCGGCACTTGTCATATATCTCCAAAAAGACTTTTACAATAATGTAATAGTAAAGCAAATAACTCTCAACGCTTAGCATTTTTTGATGAAAAAGGACCGGCTCCATTTGATAAGAGTTCTATTTAGAGAAATTTGACAACCCACAAATTTTGCGAATAATAAACTTATAAGCGTAGTCAGTTTTCAATAAAAGGGGACCCATAAACTTCCCTATTTTAACACCGTTGCTGTTCCTATTGGTGACACTTGAAAATTCGATAGCATATCGATAGAAAGCGGTAAAAGCTAAATGCTGTGAAAGTGACATGAACATTCGTGACAGTGACTTGATCATACGTCGCGCATGATCACCATAACCTCTAGAATGTGATAGTAGATTTGTTCCAAAAAAAGGAAGAAAAAATGAATGAAAAACTATTAACGCGAAAACAAGGATTTAAAGTGTTTTTATACATTTTTTTATTTATTCAATAATTTTAAGGCATCTTCAATCGGCCCTTTCTTTGTCCTCATACGTCACATTGGAACCAATTGATGATATATATTTATCCGGTAATAAATAATTGTGGCAAAACAATTTATGCTGACGCAATCCGTATCTAAAGATTCTTCCTCTCTACTTTCGCTTTCGCCTATGGCAACGAAAGTAGAGTCAGGGGGAAAGCTACTAGGTTCGAAAAAGGTTTGTTACCTGCGCTGTCCCGAAATTTTTTTACTTCAGTCCAAATTCTTAAAGTATATTCATCATTTTCCCATTTTAATTGGTGGTAGTTGTTATATCGAGCAACTATTTTGCTTCTTTTGTCGCTGCTTTTTTCAAATAACTCTGAAATCGGAAGAATTGTGTCCTTTTTTTGATCGAATAACGTGATCTACCGAAAATGCGTCAACCGTTTTAAAAATTGCATAATTGTCCGGCAAGCTTATATAAATCCAAAATTATTTGTCGGGCAAATCTAGTAGGGGAATATAAAGTCAAAAAAGTTCTTGCGGTATTTTTTATTGAATTTTCAATTGTTCATAAAATTGGTTATAATAATGCGATTTAAGTCAAATATGCGCCGTTTTGTTCGATGACGAGTTCCCAAAGAGATGCCAACTTCATAACGCCCCTCTTCCCTATTGGGAAGCCAATTTTCACAGGACTCTCTTGTGGCCAACTTCCGACTACCAAGCTCCTTCGCCATGAACAGAAATAGGTGGTAATCACTTGGTGCGAGATCCGGACTATACGGTGGATGCAAAAGAACCTCCCATCCGAGCTCCCGGAGCTTCTGGCGCGTCACCAAAGATGTGTGTGGCCTGGCGTTGTCCTGATGGAAGACAATTCGGCCTCTGTTGATCAAAGATGGCCTCTTCTGCATGAGTGCTGCATTCAAGCGGTCCAGTTGTTGGCAGTACAGGTCCGAATTGAGCGTTTGGCCAAAGGGGAGCAGCTCATAGTGGATGATTCCCTGCCAATCCCACCAAACACACAGAAGAACCTTCTTGGCCGTCAATCCATTCTTGGCCACCGTCTGGGCAGCTTCACCGCTTTTCGACCACGACCGATTGCGCTTCACGTTGTCGTAAGTGACACACTTTTCATCGCCAGTCACCATCCGCTCCAAAAACGGGTCGATTTTGTTGCGATTCAGAAGCGATTCGAGATCATACGGGAAAATTTTATTTAGCAGACCAATCGAGCTTTGTACTCTTAAATGTTTCGTAGACCACCGCCGGTCTCTTCGATCAATTCAGGTTTTATCGCAATTTTCGCGACAGGCCTTCCGGACCGTGGCGCATCTTCGATCACCTCTGCACCAGAACGAAAACGTTGAAACCATCGTTGTGCGGTGGAAATGGAAACTGTATCGGGTCCATAAACTGCACAAATTTTATTGGCAGCATGAGATGCATTTTTGCCTTTATCGTAGTAGTACTGTAAAATATGCCGTATTTTCTCTTTATTTTGCTCCATGTTTGCGACGCTATAACTCACGAACGACTAAAAACAACCAACAATAAATCAAACACGTGTTAGCGCGTGAAAAGAGCTTTCGAAAAAGCTCTAGCGTCAACCGATGCGACGAATACAACTAGAACTACGCGCTTGCAAAGACAAGCTTGCGGAAATACCGCATGACTTTTTGACAACCTTATATTAATTAGCTCACCTGATTGATTAACTCTCTGCAGAATCGTCGATATTTCCTTTTAATATTGTCACGTTAGATTCGGATTCGTATCCCAAATTAACGTGGTAAAACACAAACAAAAACAGACCGATAGGAACTAAAAAAGCCGTAAGTAAAAACCTGAGCATGGACACAGTTAAGGTCACACGAAAAAAAAAATCAAATCAGCCCTAACTTTAATAATATCGAAATAATATCAATTTTTCATATCAATGTGATACTATTTCTACCAAGACATATGGAAGCTATAATATCATCTTGATATTTTTTTTATATGAAGGCCGATTTGATACTCAAAATACCCGAATGATACTAAATAAAGTGATCTTTTCTTTCTGTGTACAAGAGTCTATGAATCAAGATTCGTAGTTACATTCCGCTGGATAAAGAATCTCAGCCTTGTTCAGAACGATACCAAATTCAAAATTGAGCTTATATGTTTTGTACCATTAAAAAGAGGAAACGGATCACCAACAGAATTTTTCTTAAGCTGCGTTTGCGCTTGTTATGTTTCTCTTTTTAGTTGACTCTTACACTATCTTCAAAGAAACTATGTAGATACCTATATCCAGGTTGATCCATTAGAGAGCCTTTTCGGGCTGCCCAAATGCGACAATTTTTTTTGTTGTCACTGAACCAAATTTTGCGTGAAAGAAGCGAATCTTTTCAATGATCCAATTTTGAACCAAAATTTTGGGATCAGTGCTCTTTTTAATAGGAATCTAAAGCTTTACTAAGGGTTAAAATTCTTGGACCGCGGGCAGGGGCTTGTAAACCTTGAAGGCTTTACAAAGTCAAGGTTTGATAATGTAATTTATCTTTTTAAAGTGTAAACAATAGACAGAGAGACCATATACCAACCCTTCTAAGTAAGTTTATGCGAAAAGTTATCAATCAAGCAGGTTTTATACAAATATTGTTCACTATTTTAATTTACAATTCTAATTTATAGGAATGAATTAAAAAAAAAAATTTTTGGAATTTTGTATTTTTTAATAAGGGCCAATTTCACATCTTCTAAATAGAGAGAGTAAATTGTAAGTTTATCTGACAACTAGCAGCTATCTGAAAGAAGACAAATCGACTGCCAATGATGATGACATTAATACTCTAATCAAGATAAATAAGAACTTAAAATGTCAAAAGAAACAGTTAGAACCTAATTAAGTATTCTAACTTCTTTATTAGTTTTTATACTTAATAATATGCAGAACAACTTACATTCTTCAAGCTGCCTAAGTAAGTATGTGGTCAACTATTTTGCTTCAACCAAAACATATTCGAATTAACTCAAGCATACGCCTAAAACTCTGTCCATGCTAAGAATAAGTAAGTTTATATTGCCGCTGCTCGTTTTCAGTTTATTTTTATGCTAATACGCCAAATTGTTTTGCCTCACAAAAAAAATAAAACTAAACTCAAAACTCTCGAGCTTACCAAGCATCAACGATGACACTAAACAACATTGACACCACAGCAGTTTTTGAGTCCTGAAAGGCTCAGCCGGCCGGCCGTTTGGCCCGTAAAAAGCGGTCTAGACTCAGGCAGGTTGTAAAATGTGAAACGTCTGTCTGTGGGGAAAACTTGTGTTTGTGTGTGTGTGATTTTTTTTTTGGGGAAAATAGTTTTGAGGCTGCTCAGCATGAGTTTCAACTTTGGAGCGCCTGTGGGTAGGAAAATAAAAATGCAAAAACTCGTTTTGGGTACATAAAAAGTTGACATCATTGAACAATTCCTGTAACCCACCCACCACCCATCCATCGTTGCCATAAGTATATAAGAAAAAGACATATCTATACAAGTTTTTTATTATACTATTTTTTTTGTTTTTGTGATTTGTGATATTATGATTTGCGCCCTTTATTTTAAGCATAATTTCTGCAATAACTTTGTACAATATAAATTTATACACTGTAACTTCAAAGCTCGGGAGTTTGCTCCACGTATCGCTATACAGCAGTTAAACGACTTTAAAAGCAAAACTAACTTAAACTCAAATATGCAAAATATGGCTTAAGGCTTTGGTATAATAAGAGGATGAGGCAAGGTTGAGGCAACTATTGCAATTAAGACTGCCTTTTCAAACTCCATCAAAACTGGGTTTTTTTTTTTGGGTCTTTCAAAAGAATCATACTCCAAATCTTCTGAATGAATGTCTTTACGAACCCAAAAGACCAAAAGTTTTGCTTTAACTTTAAAATTGATATCTTCAATATTTTAAATTCGAAAACCATTTAAATTAACCAGTGCCGGACTCAAACCAAAAACTTGAGTTCAATGCTTCTTGAGACTTTTCTGAGAATTGTTGAGAATTGCACTTTAAGAACTTAAACCACACTTAGACTTACATAACTACTATTTAGCCTTGCCTCACCATATTATTACATCATGCCAATGGCTAAGCAGGATGCACACTCATACACAGACAGTTGGATTAAACCCAATGGGGAAGCAACTTTAGCTGCCAGTTGGTGTTTATCTGTGCGTGTGCTGTTATTGTACAGACATTTCCCATTTTATATTTATCTTCTTTACATATATACATATATGTGTGTGTGTGTGCCTCTGTGTGTTGTCCTTGTCTTTTGGCTTAGTTTGCACTCGTTGCACTTAGTTCTAATAAAGCAAAAACCAAAGCCAAAGACCCAGGTTCAAGTCAAGTGCATTCGCATTATGCTAAAAGTGCACAGCAGCCGCAAAACCGCAGTTGCAACCGCCAAATAGAAATAGAAGACACCCAACTTAGGTTATAGTTGTTCACATATATACACTCAGAGAAAAAAAATGGAAATTGTAAGGTAAAGATAACAAGTTTTAATCGATCGAAACGCATATATTATTAAATTAATTTTAAGAATTCTAAAGAACGCATTCTTAATTCAAGTACATAATTCATATTTACAGTTTCAATCCAATAAATGCTGACTTACAAATACGAATCTGACCATAAGCCTAATGAAAGATTTCTCACCTGTAAAACTGGTTCTAAATATTATTATTTTTTTATTGTTTCATTCAGTAATTTGGCTAATAAGTTTCAAAGATATATGGAAATTTAAAGATCACTTTTTGAAAAGTGCAAATCTCAAGCATCTTTCGGTTCTATACTGAAGATTGCTATGAAAACTTTATGTAGCTGAGAACTGTAAAGTAATATAATTGGTTTCTTTGTTTTGCTTTTAAGTGTAATGTTTGAGCTTTTAGGCTGAAGAAGCTAAGTAAAAAAGGCTTTAAGTTTTCTCCGGAACTACCCGACAACCCTTTAAGAGTACTATATACCTTCAGGTGTAATTTTTTAAGAGTTAACAAAAAATTAAATTACACAAAAACTTTAAGTGATAAAAAATTTTCAAATTCGGTCAAATTGTTCTTAAAAAGTTCTCAAAAAATCTCCAAAAATTTCCAAGTAAAATTTATTTTTCAAAATTTTTTGATTTGTGAAAATGCGATGATTTCAATGTTTTTTTTACTGAAAATAAGAAAAAATACAAGGGTCGATAAATAATTTTTTCATATAAGAGTAGGGTTGTAGATATTTCTCAAAATTTTAATATCGAAAATATCAATAATCGACATTTTTAATATCGATATTTGATATATCGGGTCCAGAAAACATCGATATATCGTTATTTTCTAAAGCTTTATAAAAGTGAAAAGTTTTCAAGGAACGTCCTTACAGCCAAATGACCATTTCAAGTCGCCGTTAAATCTTATTTTTCTAATGGGATAACTTTATGATTTAAGTGACTTAATTTTCTAAAGCTAAATTATTAAAGCTAGAGATTATAGCGGATAGCAAAAACGGAATCTTCGGAAAACTCTAAGAAAATTTAACCAAGATCCCATGGATCCAAAATGAGTTCCTAATCGGTGCAAATCGATCTCAAATATTATAGATATTTAAGGATTTTGTCTTTTTGAACGGGAAAAGAATTTTTATAAATTTTACTTAGAAATCGCACTTCTACGAAGAAAAAGGGTATAAGTGCAGAACATCTCACCAAGAAACCATGGGTCTAAAACAGCGTCCGGCAAAACACACATGCTTATTTTGCCTTTGTGTGCGTTGTGTGCGTTCAGACACCCCAGCGGACCAGCAAGCGAGTATTTTGCGAGACTATCGCAAAATTCTCACAAACGAGCTCGCATGTGAGCAAAGAACGTAAGTCAAATTTTTTATCGCAAAGCACTCGCGCGCGAGCTTTCCTGCGAGAGCTTTGCGATAAAAGGTCGAGTGACGTGCAAAAAAAAATTATAAAATAGAAAGAGATTGGAAGTAAATAATTCAGTAAATCTTGTATTCGGCTCGTTAGAAATATTACAAAAGTATGGCAAAACGCTCGCTTACCCTATTTCTTGCGACTATCGTTAACGAGACTTTCACTGCCACAAAGTGAACGACATATGAATCATATTTCTATCTTTTCTTGATCCGATTGCGAGAGTTTTGTCGGGTAAAGTATCGCAGTTTACTTATTTGCGATATCTTTTGCGAGCGTTTGGTCTGCTGGGACGCGAGGAGAGCAGTGTACGCTCGTATAGTGTCTGTGTATCGACGCCGCTGCTACAGAGGATGGACGTCGCTACTTATATGCACAGAACATTGAACGGTGCCGGACACTGGTCTAAAATGCATTCCTTGCCCGCGCAAATACACTCCAAATATTAAAGGTAAAGATTTTGTCTTTTCCAACAGGACTTAAAAAAACTATTTATGTTTATTCAACTAAGAAATCGCTCTTCCACGAAGAAATAACGTATAAGAGAACAAAATCTATGCCGAAATAACGAACCTGGATCAAGTTGAATGGAGGAATTCATTTTAGACCCATGGTTTTTGGACGAAATTTTCCGAAGATTTCGTTTTTTCTATAAGCTTTGGGCAGAACAGAATCGACAGTCTTGTTATGACAACTTGCTCCTGCAATTACCATAGTTATTATTTCCGATTTATCGTTTATAAAAATATCGATAATCCTCTATATCGGTAACCCTTATCGTTCAACCAAAATATCGATATATTAATATATCGATAAAATATTGACAACTTTTGGGAAAGTGTTTATAAGACCCTAATACAGAATTTAATTTTTGAATGCAAGCGATGATGTTATTTTTTTTTAACTTTTACCCTCTGTTTCGTTTACCAAAAAAGAAGGGCTGCCAGATAAATTACAAAAACCGTTTAGTATAATATTTTCTGTTTCCATAATAAAGAAAATTTTGTACTTAGTTTAGGTAGACAAATTCTTATCAATTTCAATTAGAAACTTATGTAAGACTATTCCCTAAAGCAGTGAATGTCAAACCTGGGCCTCAGGGATTGAACACATTTCGCTATTTACAACTACAAGAGCCGCATGCATACCGACTATTTTGTCAAGAAAGCAAACAGCTTTTCAGTTGCTGGACAGCCGTTGATGAAGTAGGTCAGAGCTAGTTTTCGCACACAAATTAACTTTTACTCTGTGGCCTTAAAGCCTTAAATATATTATTAAAAAATTGTTCTTAAAATAAGAATTATGTACTTGAATTAAACGTTTTTGTATTTACCTTACCAAAGTCAAGCTAATAAGCAAAATCTAAAGTTTACGTTTCTCTGAGTGTATATAAGTAGTGCCACTATAAAGCTTATCACCATATATAACCATGTACATACAATTGTGTATACATATGTATGTGCACCTTTTGCCACAATAACAAGCATAATAAAAAAAAATAAACTTAAATAATCCAAACAAAAGGAAACAATAGAGAAGAAGCAAAAAAAAAAAAAATTCCACCCACTGCATCTTGTAGGTTCTCACAAAGGATAGCGTTACGGTTTCGGTGGATGCAGTGGTTTACTATCGCGTATCAAATGCAACGGTCTCTATAGCGAACGTGGAGAATGCTCACCATTCGACCAGACTACTGGCACAGACTACTCTACGAAACACAATGGGAACTCGGCATTTGCATGAGATACTCAGCGAGCGTATGACGATTTCCGGCACCATGCAGGTGAGTTCAAACCCACAGCCCCCAAAGGAAAATGCAACTTCAACTCTGCGTCGGTAGACAGTTGGTACTTGGCTCGTAATTTACTTAGGAGCAGTAGCTGACAGCTGGCATTCTCAGTCTTAATTATGCAGCAGGCAATCCGTCTTAAAGTTGTGCAACTTGTTTTAAATGCGAAATATTAATTGTAAATTTGCCAGCTGGCAACGCTGGCTAAGCCTAAAGCGCAATTTCATAGCTGCAAAATTGAAAATCCAGGCAGCAGGCAACTTAACCCAAATTCTATGCCTCGCCTGCGCTGTGGCTCCTTATTTATTTATTTATTTTTTTTTAGTTTCCATTTCCAAGCCATATGAAAAATAGTTCAAAATCAGGCAAAATCTCGAGGAGCAGTAGCAGCTGCTGCCGCCACCTCGTGTACATGTGCAAAATGCCAAGTTGATGTGGCCGCCATTTTGGCGTTCTTTCTCCCTCTCTCACTCACTCACTCGTTCAGTGCCGTTAGTCGCTGCCAACTGCTGAAGTTTTCAGTTTTCCCCATTTCAAGGATGCTGCAACCCAAAAAACAAAAAAGCTGTTAACGACCTGAAAAACGCATGTAAACAAAAACTAATGTATTTTTACTGCTGTTTCTTTAACACAACCCAACAACCCACCAACCAACACCCATCCACCCACCACAACTGACTTCGTGATGTGGGCCATCATAATCATAAAACACAGGTACAACTCGACGAAGCCACCGATGCCTGGGGCATCAAAGTTGAACGTGTTGAGATGTAAGTAGCACAACATTTAACCACAACATAGAAAACAAATCTGAAAGGTTTCTATGTCAATTTGAAAGGAAATTGAAATTTCAATTTAAACGAGGATTTGAGTTCTCTAACTAGTTGATTTTGTGCATTAAAATAGTTCTAATGGAATAGCTGTTGATGATTTTATGTGAATGTTTGCATCAAAGTTTTTTAACTGGAATGGAAACAATTTTGGAATTCCTGAAATAGATCTCGTTGATAATATATTTTCATTAGAAATATCCTAAGCCCAAGTGCATTACCTTCCATTCCTGTAAATAAAAAACTTAAATTTCCATCACTGACGTTTTTGACTCGGCTAATTTAGTTTTTGTTACTAGCTTTAATTTTCTAATATTAAAACATAATGTTTAAGGTTGTCATAAAAAATAGTTTTCAGGTCCAAATACATAAAACCTTGTACAAAAATGGGTTACCATTTAAAATTGAATACACAATGCCCTCTGTCTGCTGTCACAGATGTGGTTCCTGTTGTTGTATTTTTTTTTCTTTTTTATTAGGGCAAGTGGCTGCCTTTCCTATTACAAGTGCTTCTGCTGGGCCCGTTAATGTGACAGCTTGTCAAATACGTACATGGTAGCAGCATATGGGAGCAGCATTGCAATGTATTGTAGTAAAGGTGGTCATGGTCATATCAAAAAAGCTGCACGAACCTAACGCGCCGGTTATTGTTTGTGGTTAGCTCCAAATAATTCAATTTGCTCATTTTTTTAATTGATATTTGAAAAATAAAAATTGCTGTAAAATACAAATAATTACTGAATTCTAACGCTATTTTTAAATAAATTGCGGCTTTGGTGCAGTGGTAAAGTATTTTTAACTCTTGCCCGCCAGATCTAGATTCAGTTTTCGCATTCGGAGTACCTAAAACAAAAGGTTTTTGTTTTTAGACATATAAAGTTTCATTCACCTTACCGTTCGTACGCAAATATTTACTGTAAGTCCCACACGATTGTGCTGAAAACTAATAAGACATAAAATTGTTGAAACCAACTAAACTAAAGGCATATACTCAGATAATATAAAAATTTAGTTCGTCACAATATTTCACATGAATGGAAACAAATTTAAACAGCATTAAAGTCTAATTGACTTGGAAAAGTTGTCTTATTCATATGAAGTATTATGCCGGACTACCCCAGCGGCGCAAATGCCCATTACAAGTTCGATGTTCTCTTAAACACTTAGAAGGCTGGTAGCCTTCAAGTATCGGTTACTACGCTGTTTACATTTACGTAAGCTTGGCCGTTTTCGTTGGCATACTGTATTCAAAGCACAATGTAGTCGGAAAAGTGGGCGTATAACAGAAAACACTTCGGCTTTAGATTACAACTCAATATACCATTTGAGAAAATGTTGGCGAGGAAATATGCGTTCAGTTCACAAAACGATACACCATTTTGAAACTTGTGTGTGGACTTGTGGACCAGCTGTGCGCGCGTCCACACACTAGGTGTATCGAATTGTAATGGGGATCAAAATTAAAAAACTTTAAAAAAAAATGTGGTATGAGAATAGGAAGGAATTGAACTCGGGACCAATAACACAGAAACACATGGACGAGGGCGCGTTAGCTCACTTGACTATTGGGCATATGGGTCATCCTTTTATAAACCGAACAGTAAAAAAATTTTTTATTTTTCATTTAAAAAAAAAATCCGAAATTAGATCTCGACATGCCCACCAAAACGTAATTTAAAGTTTTGCACAAACATTTTTTTGTTAATTTTATAAACAATTTCAAAAATCGTCAAAATCGAAAAAATGGAAAAAAAAAGGTTTTTTAAAAACGTGATATAATTATATAATTTCGGGGGGCCTTATTAATTTCGATCTGTTTCTAGCTCATGTCTCTCAGAGCAGCTGTGATCTGTTTCAGAGAGTCAAGGGAACGAGTTAAAAAAAATTATGGCCCTCACCACAACGGAGTACTTCACCTTATAGTAAATTTACCTTGGACTGAGCTGCTCTCTCCCACATAGCCACATCCTCACATTTATATTAAAAGAATCTGTTATTAGAAATGGCCCATCACGTGTAGATTTTTTGTAATTTGAGCTTAAAGTTGCTTAAAATTACTTTCTTTTACCCTTCTTAGGCGCATTTTGTGGGGAATCCATTTCAATGATTATATTCCTCAACTTTGAAATAAACTAAGTATTCCAAACAGTTCTGTAATTTTTTTATGCAGTGATTATATAAATTACGGTTCATCGGACAGGTCTGAAGTTGATATTGGCGAAAAGTTTTTAACTAGATCTACTCAAATTATAACTTTATAGATTTTTAAATTATTTAATAATATTAAGTAATTGTTGCTAAAAATTATTTATAATTTTTTCTCAGTGTTAACCACCATGATATAGCTTCTAAGGATAAACAATTTATTGCCCTAAATATAACTTAAATTTTGCTGTTTTCAAAAAGATGGAGACTTTTATAGTTTAAAAGTTATGAGTTTTTGAAGTTATAAACAAATGAAAAGATGACCCGGAAAAACGCTTGGCCATGACGTCTGTTTTAAAGCTTTTTGATTGAAACTTGGCAAGTGTGCTTTATATTTATCAAGCTTTTCAAAAATGTTAACATCACGCGGATCGGACGACTATATCATATAGTTGCCATACGAATGCTGAATTTAGTTGTGTTATAACTGACTTTTCAAACTCTGGTCACCCTATTCCAACAACAAAATTCAATTAATCAACTGTTATATACACCCGAGCAACAACTCGACCCTAAGATGTATTTACAAAAATCTCTACATTCAACTGTGTAGTCGAAACGTAGCGAGAAATTCTCATTAATTATTTTATTTAAATGTATTTTAAAATTTTTACTTACTCGAACTCGGTAACATTAGACTCAACACGATTGGAAGGACGCTTTTACCGGCTAGGGCGTAGCTCACGTCGGTGGCAAAGCGTCTTAGATACTATATTGAATTGAACCCACTATCTGCCTAAAATCATGAGACCACTTGTAATTGTAAAGTTCGAATCCCAACATAGTTCATACATAATGGGCAAAGAAAATTTGGTGATTAAATATGTTTTTAGTAGAGCAAATTAATTGATTTCACAGTAAAAATTGCATAGTGTAATCAGCTGAAAGCAAATTATAAATTTTGTATAATTTTTGAAACTATTCAACAATGCAATTCCCTTACAAAGGTATTTAAAATGTAGCAGAATCGAAACTATCGAAAACAAGAGTTTTTGAGTGGAACAAAGTGTTCAACGAGGTCAAGGCCTGCACGAACATCAACATTAACTGATAAGCTCACGTCAACAAAATCAAAAATTTGGTGGCTCCAAATCGTCCATGTCAGAATATCGGGAATATAAGGAATAGTGAAAACCATTTTAAAAGACCATTTGGGTCTCAGAAAAATGAAATGACGCCGCTTTGAACCGATAGATGAGATAAAGATTGGTAAAGCCTAAAGGCTATACCGAAAGAGGACTCTGCAGCATGTTTTGTCTTGTTGGCACAAGTGTATGGCATACGGCGGGATCAAGTTAATTCACAAGAATAGATATAGATTTATTGTTTTTTAACCAAATTCAAGGTATTATTTGTCCACTATATAAACAGTGACAGTTAAGTACCTTGTTAAGCTCCTGAATTTAATGTGGAATGTATCAAATACTGTATATTTTTAAGCACGAGTTTTAGAAAATGTTTCAATTAATCATCGAATATTATTATTTCTTATTAACTGTACAAAAAAGTTTTAAAAGATTTTATTTAAGTATAAAGCATTTTTGCAAAAAGGTTTAAGAGATTTTTTCAAGTATAACGCATTTTTGTGAAAAATGTATTACAAATTGTCCATCGCTAGCCACTACTTTTTCCCATCTGTCTGGCAGTTTTCCACTCAAAAAATGATGAGTCTTTTGATGCGATAGACGAATCGATCCAATTTTGGAGT
Organism: Lordiphosa clarofinis; assembly: GCA_018904275.1. Classification (NCBI taxonomy): domain Eukaryota; kingdom Metazoa; phylum Arthropoda; class Insecta; order Diptera; family Drosophilidae; genus Lordiphosa; species Lordiphosa clarofinis. Next base: position 1,930,619 of record JAEIGQ010000026.1, read on the forward strand.
TATTTAGTGAAAGTGAAAATACATACCTTAATAGCTTATTTGTTTCTCCTATCCCAACCCGTTTGCCGAAAAGTAAAATTGCACGCAAATTGTATTTTGTTGGCACAAAAGTTGATACTCGAAAACTATGTTGTTTACACTTCAGAGAAACGACACATTCTGAAAAAGTAAGCCTAATGATGGGGCTTTAAAATTTATTTGTACAGTTAATGGCATTCAAATTAATTTTCCCAGCAATTCTACAATTTAGTTTAATGAAGATAAACCATTTTGAATAGAGGTATTTGAATTGAGCAAACTTCAATTGTTGATGGTCGATGGAGCATTTTCAAAGTCAGATTAGAACTTAACTCAGGAAAATCATCGAGAACTACCGTTATTAGAGTAATTTGTCTTTTAGTTTTTAAAAGGTCTAGCTATCTGACAAACAATAATTTTGCTCTATGTTTGGTCAAATAAGTGCCGAAAAAACACTCAGACTGACAAGCAAGCATTACTAGTTCGATTAGAGAAAATATGTTTAATTTATGGGATCAAAGATACTTAAATAAATGTTACGATACGATATCTCACATTTGGAGCTAAAGTGAATATTCTCAGAGCATATCTAAAATTTTGACTTGGATAGGCTCCGAGATAGATTTCAGAATCTGATGTGTAACTTCACCACTTATCGCCAGAAATTCCCCATATAAAACAATAATTTCTAATTTCATCGAGCAGTCATCTTCCTCAGTCATTAGAAGTACAATTGAATATAAAATTAGAGACTCATTTATGTTACAGGTATCCTTTGAAAACCGAAGTGACAATATTTTTTAAATAAAATCGATTTATGGCCTTGCTCTTTAAATGTTGTTATACAATCAACAAAGGCTCATCTAGCTATTTCTAAACCCTAACAGCAAAGACGTGCGTCTACCCGTGCAACTGCAACGTGCCATGGCCGCCGAGGCAGAGGCCGCACGTGAGGCACGCGCCAAAGTTATTGCCGCCGAGGGTGAGCAAAAGGCATCGAAAGCATTACGCGAGGCATCTGAAGTGATTGGCGATTCACCGGCAGCCCTGCAGCTAAGATATCTGCAGGTTGGTGGTGAACAAACCCAGTTCAAGTGATTGTCAATAACTGTGTGCGCTTTCTCCTTATTTGCCAGACACTCAACACCATATCCGCGGAGAAGAACTCAACAATAGTATTCCCGCTGCCCATCGACTTGATAACATATTTCCTGAAGACTTCGGAGGCAACCACCAAACAAAATTCACTAGCAGCAGTGGCTAATCAGGCGCATCAAGCACAACAATTGCAGCTACAGCAGCAGCATCTACAACAGCAGGCGGATCAACAGCAGCAGCAGCAGCAATTCCAACAAAATCAGCAATACCAACAGCAGCTGCCCATACAGAACCAGCAGCAGAATCAGCCACAATATCAGCAGAATCAGCAGACTCAGCAAATCTCATCGGCCATGTAAATGTAGAGGAGGATGAACCAAATTAGTTCTTAACACCGATAAGTGCGATTCGGAAGCATTGGCTAGCAGTCCCTTCTGGGGGGCAGGCTATATATAACAACTTAGGATTAAGAGTTTCCACAAAATTAGAAAAAATCATAATTGCAATTAAGAAGTTGAATGTTTTTTAGCGTTTCTTGTATCTGGCTATCCTAGTTTTACTATTTCACTCACGCATAAATGTATGCTACGCAAAATTACCGCACAACACGCTTCAACGTAGGCAACAATAAATTGTTAATTCCTTACACGCTGCGGCACATGAGAAAATTCTAAAACCAACCAGTTTTGAAAATTCTAAAATTTCTTCACATTAAAATTTTGAAATCATTAAAATTGGTTGGTTTGGTTTTGTATTTTCTTTCCACACATTGCAATGTGTGTGTGAGCGTTTGCATTTACTTATATAATTTTTTAAGCCATAAAAAACACTTGTAAATGTCTTTAGCCATAGAACGTTGCTGGCATTGAACTCCGCTGTATACTTAGCTGCGTATATGTGTATGTACAAAACGTGATAGAGGCAAAAAATTTGTACAGCTTTGGTTAGCTGTATTCAAAAGAAAGCTTAGGCAAACCATGTTGCATATATCTTATAACTGCATTCTACCGATTTCTCTATTGTTTGGTCAAACTCCACGAAATTTACAATAAATACAAGTAATACGAATTTATTGTATATACAATAAAAAAAACCCACAAATAAATAGCAAATATGCCGTACAGAACTGTTTTACCCAATCATATTTATATATACATACCATATTGTAATAGAACTCTATAGGGATATACACTCACATAATGTCGTCGTCATTGTAAGCGAATGCCAGTTATAAGTAGCAGATAAAAGCGACAATTACATACAAACATACTTACATACAAAAACATGCATTAATAAACTTTCGAGTAGATCTTTCAAGTGCATTAGCCTCACAGAAGTTTTACTTTTTAGCACACTTCATGGTTAATTAATTAATTAATTATTAATTACATATACAACACATAACAAATTATATAAATACATATTATGTACATCTTTGCCTTTGAACAATTTTTAAAAAAAACAAATGTGAACGATTTCATTATTAAAAATATTAAACCAGGAAACGTACAATAAAAAAATTGCAACTTTTTTGGTATCCAAAAAAGCGAAAAACACAAAATCTAAAAAGACTTTTGTTTGGAAAAATTATTAACAAAAAATTGAAGATATCAATAGAAACTTGATAAATTCTATTATGCTTAAACCTATTATTTCCAGGTACCCGGTAAGTCTGCCTGAAGTGGCAAATTCATCCAGTATTGTTTCGATTTTGCTTTTAAGCAATAAATCGGGCCTTATCTTGGCCACGGTTCTGCTATTTTGTTATTATCTGAACATAAAAGATTTAAAAGATTTTTGTTTTTAAGTTTTACGCTTTATTAAAAATTTTTTACACATTTTTTTCGAAGTATTTTCCATCTTTAGACACTACTTTTTTTTCATCCATCTGAATATTTCGCAAACCATTTTGAAAGAACGAAGCTTCTTTTGATGTAATCTACGAGTCGATTCAATTTTAAAGTTTTTCAAAAGAACCAATGTGCTAATCCTCAAGGCTAGGCTTAAGCGCATAAATTGAGTTTAGTAGAGTTGCCCTGTAATGGTTTCACACTTTTGTAGAAACCTGTGGCGTAGCCAGGGGAGAGTTCTGTGAAACCCCACATAGCATTTGGAAGATCATTATAACAAAACTCACCTTTGCAAGTCTTCTTCGAGCCCTTTTGATAATTAAAGGGAGATTAACTTCATGTGCGATTTAATGAAGACTCGAAAATAACTCATGCCATTGCTTAAAATTTAATTCATTAAAAAGCGACTGAAAAAATACTCGCAAATGACTCGAAACTGATACGTAAAACGGTGAAAAAAAAAGACTCTTCATAAAGAGTCGGTGCTAGGGTACCATTTTCAGAAAACGTGCGCATTTATGACTATTTTAATCAGACTGAGGACCCGATTTGTTGTTATTTGATAAATGATTATATTTGTAAGATCTCCAGGAAATGATCTCTAAACGGTATAACCTCAAATTCTCTACAAGTAAGCTCAACGGTCAGGTAAACGAACTTTGGTTTTGAGGTAAGTTGTTAGCCTCTAGCTTCGTCCAAGCTACAATCTCGAAAAACTTGAATTTATTTACGAAAATATTTGAATATATCAAAGATAGTTCCACATCCATTTAAAACAAAACAATTTCAACAATTCAATTCAAGACAAAGCAAATTAAAGCAATTATAACATTAAATATTTTTACCACATTTCAAATTTCAACATAATCTATTTCTTCACAAAGCAGTTGAACAATTTTAACACTAAATATTGAACACCAAAAAAAATTTTAGAAAAATTTGATTATCATGTAGGAAAGTCAGTCGAACCCGACTTTAGTATCTTCCAAAAGTGTATGCACATCAGAGAACAGCTTCATTCGATTGCAAATCGCTCACACATTAATCAATACACGAAAAAACTGGCTTTGCGATCAAAATCATCGAGCTTGCATACGCATCATGCTCGCCCTTGAGTTTAATTCAACTCAATTGTTGGCACTCTGAGTATAATCAAGCTCGCTTCATTCCACTCAGCTCGGGTGATTTGATCGCTAAGCTCGACGACGATTATTCTGAGCGAACGAAAATCATCTCGTATGAATAAACTCATGCAAAGACGCATATGGGTCATTCTTTTATAAACCGAACAGCGAAAAAATTTTTTATTTTTAATTTAAATAAAAAAAATAGAGGCAAGCTAACTTCGGCTCGACCGAAGCGACCTTGGAGCTTGATATATGCCTAACAGTTTGTATGGCACCTATACTATAAAGTGGTCCGACTTCGACAAATCTTGTTGAAATTAAAGGCCTATACTCAGATAAGATAAATTTTTCGTTTGCTACGATATTTCACATGAATAGAAACAGTTTTTAATAACTTTGAAATCTGAATGATTATGAAAAGGTGTTCTATTCATGTGAAATATCGTAGCAAACTAAAAATTTATCTTATCTGAGTATAGGCCTTAAGTAAAATCATTAAAAACTTATAAATACGAGCGTTGGGAGCGATAGCATTGAAAACAAAAAAGTTTTTCTCACTAAGACTTTTTTTCAAATCTAACTTTTGTATGGCAGCTATACTATATAGTTGTCCGATTTTGACAAGGCTTGGTGAAATTATGTGAAATCATGAACAACTTATAACTACGAGCGTTGGGAGCGATAGCATTGAAAACAAAAAAGTTTTTCTCACTAAAACTAGTTTTTCAACCGATCGTTCCTATGGCAGCTATATGCTATAGTCATCCGATCCGGCCGGTTCCGACAAATGTGCAGCGTATTTGTACCAAAAGACTTCGTGCAAAGTTTGGTTAAGATAGCTTTAAAACTTGACGGAGGAGATAGCATAGAAACAGACGGACAGACGGACGGACGGACAGACGGACGGACAGACGGACATGGCTATATCAACTCAGCTCGTCATGCTGATCAAGAATATATATACTTTATGTGGTCGGATATGCTTCCTTCTCTGCGTTACAAACATCCGGACAATTTTAATATACCCTCTCCAAGGGTATAAAAATGCGAAATTAGATCTCGATATGCCCACCAAAACGTAATTTGCGGTTTTGCACAAAATTTTTTTGTTAATTTTATAAACAATTTCAAAAATCGTCAAAATCGAAAAAACGGAGAAAGGGTTTTTTAAAAACGTGATATCTCAGGTTTGGTTCATCGGTCGAATGCTATGATTAATTGAATTTTGTTGTGAATTAGGCTGGCCAGAGCTTGCCAAGTAATTTTTATAACACTACTAAATTCAGCATTTGTATGGCAGCTATATGATATACTCATCCGATCCGCCTGATGTTAACATTTTTGAAAAGCTTGATAAATATAAAGCACGGTTGCCAAGTTTCAATCACATGACTTTAAAACTGACTGCGTGAGAAATTTTTATTTAAGGGCATCTTTTTAATTGTTTATAACTTCAAGAATTCATAACATTTCAACTATAAAAGTCTCCAAAATTTAAGTTATATTTAGGACAATAAACTGTTTATCCTTCGAAGCTATATCATGGTGGTTAACACTTTGAAAAAATTATAAATAATTTTTAGCAACATTTACTTAATATTATTAAATAATTTAAAAATCTATAAAATTATAATTTGAGTAGATACATTAAAAATCTTTCCATCGATATCAACTTAAGACCTATCCGATAAACAAATCCTGAGATATCACGTTTTTAAAAAACCCTTTTTTACATTTTTTCGTTTTTGACGATTTTTGAAATTGTTTATAAAACTAACAAAAAATTTTTCTGCAAAACCGCAAATTACGTTTTGGTGGGCATGTCGAGATCTAATTTCGGATTTTTTTTTATTGAAATGAAAAATGAAAAATTTTTTAGCTGTTCGGTTTATAAAAGAATGACCCATATGCTAAAACAGTGGCGCCCATGACCATTGCGCCAGCTGTGTTTTGTGGTTGTCGCGCTCTGACCTGCAACAACAACATATGTGTCTCCCTTCTCTCTCTTTCCTATGTCTCTCGCAATGCGTTGGCCTGAGTTGGCTGAGTTTTGTTCGATCGAACACACTCTAGTTCAACCGTTCGATGCAATTGCGGTATGAGTTGATTTTGTTTGATGGAAAATGTATGTTCGGTGAATAAATATGAACAAAAATGTTGGATCAAAAAACTCTGGCACAACCTCTCGATGCGATTGCGGTTTGAGTTGAGTTTAGAGTTTTGTGAGATGAATCAATGTGGGTAAGAACTGTTGTGGCAATCAAGAAAAAGTTGATTTTCGCAGTTCTCTGATGCACATTCAAAAGCAGCTGGACTAACTAACATTCTGTTGTTCATAACTTAAATAACTTTCAGCCGAATGCAGGCGTTGTAAATATTGTAAAATTATTGTCGGCCGCTTGTGTCACCCTTCTTTTCCATTATAACTTTTGGTTGTGTTTAATTTGTAATGTGTTGAAATAACGTGTTTTACACATTTGTTGAAATTGTTGGACTACATCGATTATGTCGGAACTACACACCTGCATTTTATTTACTTTTACCACTTATTTACTAGAAAAAATGATCGTTACTTAATTTTTTATGACATATGATTATTTTATTTAATTACAGTATTAATGTATTATTGCATTATTGTACATATTATTGTATTGTTGTATTAAAGTTTTATATTGTGTGCGATGACTTAAAAGGAATGCAACTATGTCATCGGTAGTGTGGTAGAATGAAACAACTTTTTTCAGGCGAGCGTCGTAGTCTCTGTATTTCTTCCGCTTCTTCTGGTCAATATATCGGTTGAGTGATATTACTTTGATTGTGTTGAATTGACGAATTGTTGAATTGCTGTGTTGGGTGTCACCACGGTTGCCACTTGAGTATAAAATAATGCACCAAAAAAATTTAAAAAAAGAACCATTTTCATAAAAAAAGAGCCAACAATTTTTTCATCCTTATTAATGTTATAATTTCAATATATCTCTTTGTCAATGACGTAAAATCGCACATCCATTTCATTTCTTAAGTGTTCCTAAACATACAAATAAAAATTAAAAATTTTTCTTGTACCTTTTAATAAACTTGTTAACATTTACAATAACCAAGACAGTCAATATTGATTCTTATTTCCAAAACAAATTTCTTCACTTATTCGTGTTATATATTCATTTCATTGAATATAAAATATCTCTTTTAATTCCATTTCTTGAAAATTCTTAAAAGTACAAGTGAAAACAATCAATTTTTTTATACCCCGAACTCATTAAAAATAAGTAAAAGAGGATCATAAAGTTGTACAAATGTACGTAACTGCCAGAAAGAAGCACATCCGACCCCATTAAGTATATTGTATATTCTTGATCAGCATCAACAGCCGAGACGATTTAGCCTGTCTGCATGGTAGCGTCGATCTCAGAGACTGTAATATATAGAGCCACAATTTTTGGCATTTAAGTAGGTGTCACCCCATTTTTTCAATTAAATTTTAAAATAAAAGAAAAGAAAAGAAAAAGAACCACAGTACTTGGTATAGGGTATTTTGCTGTCGGGGCACTCGACCGAAACACTCTTACTTGTTTGTATTTATCATGATTTTCTATATTTGAAAGTCATTTTTTTTTAAGTTTTTGACCACACATAATCTGAATATGTATTCTTACAGAGCTTCATACTGAATAAAATTCAAGTCTGTTTCTCAATTTGGTTGTTATCAAACTTATGGTAAAAATATTACCCTCCGCCGAATCGATGCTGTATGGAATAGAAAATATATTTCTTATATATCCAACTAATTCCTTAAAGATTTCAATATTAGTCCCATTTTTTACTTTTGCCACTTCTTCCCAAAATATAGAAATCTCCTTTTCTTTTTGTAACTTAGCTTCTGTCATCTTTAACACGTCCCATTGGAAATAATTTCAACAGGATCCGATTAACACAAATTCTTCAAGTTTTCACTTAGTGGCATTATTTCAGTTTCTTTGCCCATATTACGTTGGCTGGTGCAATCATAATGAGAGATTTAATACCGTCTCGTCTTAAATCAAACCGCTGCATTTCTTTCACAAGCGAAACCTCCCACTGAACCAAAAGCTCGTAAATAATATCTCTAACGATACTTACGCGAAACATGAATGTGCAAAACTATCGAGAAAACACTCGGAAACGATCCGCAAAGTAATCACCCGTCGCTCAGTTTGTGGCAGAGAAAGTTTCGTTCTCGATAGCCCGCAAAAGATTCGTTTGCGAGCCTTTTTCGATAGTTTTTGTGAGCCTCCTACGATAACTTTTGCGACTTACTTCACCAATCGATTGCAAGCCTTTTTCGTTATTGATAACTATAAGTGCAAAGAACGCAAGACAGGCGAAGAAAACGTAAGAATAACGGAGCATACAAAAAAGGAAAGAATATTGTTAGTTTCTGTCAAAATCATTTTTCTCCCTGTTCACATATCATATTCAAGCTTGAATGCGATAATTTGACTAAACTTTCACCTCTCGTATCACCTTTAAGCTCGAGTGTGATAGTTTTACGATACTCTTGCTTGACGTTCGCTTCGTGGTGCAGTGGGCTAGTAAAACTCGCGTACAGTTTCCTTTACTTTTAAAGTTGTGCATTTCACTATACACTGGCTATCCATATATGTATTGTTGGGCATTGAGGCCAACAAAAATTTTGTCATCGCGCCAAAAATAAGAATTTAAGTCGCTAACATTAAATCTACTAAATTTCATATTCCGTAAAAAATATGTATACATGTAATATGTGCTTTCATACTATAAAAATATATTTAAGATATTTAAAACTATCAATAAGTGTTGACAGCGAAAAATATCCAGGATCTAATTTAGGAATCGAATAATGTTTCACCTTTTTCGCTTATATAAGAAAAAAGAGCCAAAACGAGCCATTTCCAATAAAAAAGTACCAGTGCACCAACAGGATAAAAAAACACCAGTTTTGGTGCAAAAACACCAAGTGTGGCAACCGTGGGTGTCACCTAAAAGATAGCATGATTGTTTTAAATTGTTAAAAAAAAAACCCAATCGTCTTCAGCCTAAGCTGAAGGTCTAAACCTTCATTCTCTAGCTGCCCCGAATAAAACAACATTTTCTGCATTTCATTTATTATTACATATCTTTTCATTTTATTGATTTTTATGTTTATGCATTACACACCTAAACGACTTAACGGACACATTTGACCTCAGCTAAATTCAGTTTTCATTCAAAAGTGTTGCAAGTGAATTTGGTTTATCAATTGTTTATTAATAATTATAATTTGTTATGTCTATCAATTATGTTTTGACAGTGTTATTTTTTTGTTTGTTAATTACGCGGCACGCCCCATCAAGGTACAGGCTGAAAAATTTTGAAAATTTTTCAATTTGATTGCCGCATTTTGTATGTATAGAAAAAACTGTTGCCTTGCGCGTACCAACGTGCTACTTATGTTGCTGTTGCCTGCTACTTTTAGCATTTTTTTAATTCAACTTCCGTTTATTGCTACAAGTTATGTCAAGTTTATCTTTATATATATATATATGTTGTATATACAAAAAATTTATCATCAACTACGCTAAACAATTTCAGTTTGCTTTTTAATTATAACAATATTTATGTTTAGATTTAATGCGATTTCATACAATGATTGGGAGAGGGGTTACAGTTTAGAGTTGGGTTTATTATGGAGATCTTGTATAGGAAAGAGTGCTGTTAAATGTTGGTTGGTAGAATATTCAGACAAATTGTGTTTATGAGCTATTTTAAAGGTTTATAAAACCTAAAACTAGAGTTGAGAGTCATTTAGGTATAATAACTGAAAGGAATATACCTTAAGGGTTGTTTTCTGAAACAGTTTGGTTTTATAAAACCTAAACTAGTGCAAAATACAAATTGTTTAGTTTTTCACTTGCTCAGTTGTTCAGTTACTCAAACTTGGCGACCGTTGTCGATCGTTCGACTATTCGGATTAACATATAACCGCCAAGAACTTTTTGCCGACTAAATTAAGTTGGTTTTTTAATTTCAAAATGGCATAATCCTGCCATGGATCACTATGGGATTGTGTCGTTTTTAAACGTAATAGCTAAGCTGTTTTACTCAAAGCGCAGTTATGTCGTTTTCTAATAATGTTGGATTTCTAAACCAAAAAGTCACGTTTCAACGATTATCTCTTCGACTTTTTAGAATAGAAATCCTCCTATTTTTTTAATATGGTAATGGAATTTTTTTCAAACAAAGAATCGAAAATATTTCTTCGATAAGGCTACTTAGTCTCATTTGTTCTCTTGTTTTCCACAATTCAATTCACTAAATAAACACAGCGTTGCACAACCGATTTGGCGAAAATAAATAACTTGCAGCACATTTTTCCGGAAAACATCGAAAAAATTGCAAGCAAATGAGAGGCGCAAAAAAAAATTAGACCAATTTTCTGCCGGAACGAGGTTTCGTTATGCTTGCACATAACTTCAAAAAAAGGAACACAAGGCATGGAGAGGTGACTGTTGGTTTCAGTACAAATGGGCAAAGATCGCTGAAGATTTGGTAGAGATACTAATGAAACAGCTGTACGATTAACTAGCCTTCTTTGTTCTCTGTTGTGCTCCTGTTTTTGAAGTTAGGTGCAAGCATAAAGAGACCTCCAGGGTTTGATTATTATAAAGATCATTAAAGCAATAAATAAATTAGGACATTGAAAATTAGCGGCAGACAAATCAGATTTGTGGTCCAAAAAGTGCATATTGAAAATATTTTCCTAAAAGAAATTTCCAGCCAAACTCAAGTCCTTAGCTAGCTCCAAATTCAGACATTTCTATCAAATTTGAACCAAAATTTTGCTTCATAATATATTTGAGTCAGAAGAGTCAGTCGGAACTTCTTAAATGGTCAAATAAGCAGCTGGATAATTTGAAAGTCGATAGCTGTATTCAGGTGACATGACTATGGGTTCTTGAAATGGCTAAATAGACAAAGAGTGTTCCTTATTAGGATGAACACTTTTATAGTATTCAAAAGATTTCATTGCTGGTCACATTTCTTTCCTGATTGCTATTGAACTCAACAAATCAAAACTGTTGTAGAGCAGCTTAATAATAGCGCATTTTTACATTTTTCAACTTAAAATAATCAGGCCTGTTTCCTTTTCGGAATCAGATTTATTGGAATTGGAAACAGTTCCGTTTTCCAAGAAATGATTGTAAAATTCGGCTGAAAAAGGTTTGCTATCATTACAGTTGAGTGAAGATAAAAGGAAATTTGAAGACAAAAGCCGAATAAAACACTCCCTCTTTTTAAAAGTAGGAGCATTTAAAAATTCCTATTCCGCATGATTAAATCGAAATCGAAAACGAGAACAGGCCTGAATGATTAAGTTAGATTAGCTACCACAGCAAACTTTCCTAAAACAGACCCATGGAGCAAAAAGTAAATGTTAAATTGGCTATACAGCCCCAAAAGACCAAGCCAAGCTTCGCTGCAGAAAGTATTAGAGATAAACTTTGAGCTGCCTCTTAATTTTACTGGTGCTAAACGATAAAAGTAGAAAATCACTGTGGCTAGAGCAGACCCAGCCACTTTCATCTCATATGAGCCGAAGACAGTCCTGTTTTAAGCAAACTCGAGCCGAAGTTATGTTTGTGTGAATCGGTGAGCACTGCATAGCAAGTAAAACGCGTGTTGTCTGGAGAGAGCTCTCTTGTTCATCAACACAAGCGCACTTTTTTGTCCTCTCCATTCGGCCGCTTCTGGCTTAGAGCGAGACGACCATATTCCCAAATGTATCCAGAAAGAGTTAGTGAGAGTGAGAACAGCTTACCATAAACTATCTAGGGAGCGTAAGTGAGAGCGCTGACTAATTTCTGACAGAAGCGGTGTCGACTGAGCAAAGTTCCTCTCTAATACTCATTCTCCAAGTCAGAGCTAGCTTACATTAAGAAACGAAAAGTTTGGAGTAAGGAGTTAACAGCTGGGCAAAAAGTCACTTAACCAAAAATAACAATTTTGTGAGTATAATAGGCTTTTTACACTGAGCGCTTCTAACATCCTACATCCTGAGTCATTAACATTTACCATGGCTGAATTTGCTATTTTTGTAGCATTTATCTATTAGACCCATTTAACATTTCTACAAAACAAAGTTTAAAAATGTTGGCATGGCAAATAGTTATTAAGCATTTAAACCAGTGTTCGGCACCGTTCAATTTTCTGTGTATACAAGTAGCGACGTCCATTCTCTGTAGCAGCGGCGTCGATACACAGACACTATACGAGCTTACACTGCTCTCTTTTGCAACAACAAACATGTGCTAACTGAGAGCGCTCTCGAGTGTCTGAACGCACACATGCAAAGGCCAAATGAGCGTGTGTGTTTTGCCGGCCACTGATTTAAACTCAGGATATGGGATGTTAGATGTGCTCAGTGAAAAAAGCCTATTCAGAAACAGAACAGAAAGAGCATTTACAGCAGAAAATGCTTATGTATTCAGATTATTTTAGTTTACAACTAAGTGAAAAGTAAACAGTTTAGTAAGTAAGCAACTCATTTTTATACATTTACTGATGAACAAACCTTGCTTATCTCATACTAGATGTTATATATAAGAGTTATTAAGGTCGATTTCTCATCTTGTAACAGCTTTTTAGAAGATGTGAAATTTACCCTAAATCATTGTCGCTTAAACTATACAAGTTCTCTTAATAAACCCAACACTACTGAAAGTTATTGTTGCTAGCTTAAGCCTGTTTATATCTATGTATGTATGTATGTTTCGTGTTGTATGGTTGGTGAAATGCTTTAAGTGTAAATGTTGCTTTACAAATACATTTGTGTTTTCTTTTCTAATACGAAATGCTAAACTTTGGTTTTATGCTACAAAATAATGTGCACACAATGGCCAACACAATTTTAAAACTATAACAAATAAAATAAATTAAAAGAAAATCATCTTCATAGTCCTTCGTTAAATGTTCTATATGTATTTTATATATAAATATATTTAGTACATATGTCTGAAGGTTTGTCTAGCGGCTATAGATAGATGTGTGTGTGTGTGTGTGTGTGTGTAGATTAATGTGCCCCTTAGCTTGAGATTGGTAAGATTGATAATGGTTTATCGTCTGATATTTCTTCAGTTTTTTTGTTTTGTGAAACCCTTAAAAGATTGCTCTTCTTCATATGGCATTTGCGAGTAGGGCTGGACTATAGACTTAAAGAGGAACAGCGGATCTGGACGCAGGAACTAAATGTGGGCTAGGCGTACGTTTTGTGTTACACATAGAAATGGACAGTTTCTAACTGAAAATGCTTTCGTTTTTAATTTAATTTCAATTTGTTTTTGCTTGTGCTTAACTTTATATACTTAAAGAAAGAGAAATGATAAATTTTTAAATACATTTTCTTTTTGTACAAAATGTGTATGTTTTAATTATAGTGTGAAGCCTCTTAACTACTTGATGATGAAGAAGAAGAAGAAGCAGTTGTTTTCTTGTGACTTTTTTTTTTTGGAAGTAGATGATGATGAAGTTCTATAAAGTAAATGCCATCATCATTGGAGTTTCTCTTTATCAGCAACAATTTCAACAATTTAATTCGATTGATTGATTGATTTTAAATAATACTTGTGTGTTTTGTTTTTCGTATTCTACTTGTGGAAAGTATTAGAAGAAAAAATTCAGCAGTAATCATAGTTTGTGGGGCGGACTCAGAGATAGGGAGAAAGAGAAAGTTAAAGTTTGGATTTGCCTAAGCACCGTTTAAAGTGGCTTTTTGTTTAGAAATTCAATAGAGTTTGCCATTTCGATTTGGTAAGCTTACAAAACTAGTTAAATACTTGCTATTATAGGTATATAAATTATAAAATAGTTTTTGTTTTGTTTTGTTTTTTTTTTGCGTGTAAAATATAAATTTTTCTTGTTTGTTGTTGGTTTTTGCTTTCATATACGCTTAAACACATACATATAGAGTTTATGTAGATGTGATTAAAAAGTCTTAAGAATTATAGTAAATATGCATATAAATGTATGTATATATTGTATGTGTGTGTGTGTAGGGGGCTGATGTGGTTTGCTGCTTAGTCTTGCACCTCCCGATACGGCACTTCAGACGTTACCGAAAAAGACTCAAAATAATGATTCAAAAACTCAAATGTGGGCCTCTTCTCGGGCACCGCATCCCAGCATTGTAGGAGCAGTGAATAAATGTTATCGGGGAAAAAGTGATTGGTTGGTTTTGGCATACGGAAACCACGTTCAATATTCTCAATCACCTCACGACTATGCATGCCCGGATAGGGCACTTGTCCGTACGTAAAGAGCTCCATTAGCAATATGCCATAAGACCATACATCCGATTTGATGGAGAACTTGCCATAGATAATGGCCTCGGGCGCCGTCCATTTTACGGGGAAACGTGAGCCCTGCTTGGGACAGTATTCATCATCGGCTATGACACGAGCCAGCCCAAAATCACATATCTTTGCCACATTATTCTCGCCAATCAGCACATTACGGGCGGCCAAATCGCGATGAATTAGCAGCTTGGACTCCAGATACTCCATACCGCTAGCCACCTGGGTGGCTATATAGATGAGATCCTCGAAATGCAAATAACGGCCATCGCCTTCGCGCAGGAAATCCAATAGACTACCCTTGGACATGTACTCCTGCACAATGTAGATGGGTTCCTCCTGTAAAATGATTGGTAGGTGTGAGTAAAAGCTTAGCCAAGTGTGTAATATTAATACTGACCTGTGAGCATACCGCATAGAGAGCCACCAGTCGATTGTGTCGAAACTTCTTCATAATGGCCGCCTCTTGCAGGAATGCTGCCGTGGACATGGTACCCTCCCGTAAGGTTTTCACAGCCACATCAATGCTATTGCGCCACTTGCCATAGAAGACCTCGCCAAAGTTGCCGCGTCCCAGTTTACGTAACAGTTGAATTTCCGAACGTGGAATCTCATATTTGTCACGCAACTCGGGACCCAGATCCCACATCTGTGGCTGTGGTTTAGGGCAGGGACGCGACAGTATATGGCACAGGCCAAGAGCGTTTTCTGAGAGTAGAGGGAAAGCAGCAATTAATTACAATTCATCGTCAATTTGCCATTATAAACTCACTGCTATAGGCCATGACCAGAGCCTGAAGCGATGGAAATGTTTGATTTGTGGCTATGTAGTAACCGCCATTGTCCAGGGGTTTAATGCGATAGTGTTTCACATGATAGCCACGTCCATCTTCCCAGTCCTTGACTGACAGCGAATACCCATTGGGATTGTGTTCCGAGGGACGCACCAGAAAAGTGCCACGTGGATTCTCTTCAGCCAACAGCAATTTGTCCGCCTCTTTGCGCAAAACATTCTCAAAGAACCAGCTGAAAAGTAAAAATGAAAGGCTTAATTTTACAGCATTTAATTCCAACTTGTGACCACTTACTCTTCACTGTTGACGCTACGCTCCTCGGCCACAAAGTTCAATGGTATTAGACCCTCCTGTCGTGTACTCAGATTCACCACGCGCCACCAGTCCGATTCGGTATCATCAATGACCTCCATGCGGTCACCTTTCATAAAGCTCAAGTCAGATTCATCGCGGGATTTATAATCATACAGAGCCACCACAACGCGTCGTTTGGTCAGGACTCCAGGCACACCAGCTAGGAGGTGAGAGAGCAAGAGTGAGAGTGTTAGCTATATTCTGAGTTAGAGGCAATTTTCGTCTGGCTGGGTTTGGTAAATTTGATTTGTCGCCTGCGAGGCGTTATTTAAATTGCAATTTATGGCGACAAATTGAAAAATTTTTCCAAAATTTAATTAGAGAATCTAATGAGTCTTTCTCTGGGGTAGGGGGACGGATATGCAAATTGCAATTTCGCTTGCCTACATTTTGGCGCAGCGACAGCAATGAAGATAAGCAAAACAATTTCTTTTCTTGTTTGTGGCGGCCAAAGTTACAAATTTGGCAAATTTGGCACTGGCTTGCACTTGCCTAATTGATTTAACCCACAATGGAAAAAAAATTGCATTGCCTTGTTGCCTTGGCCTCCATTTTTCTTCGCATGTTCGTGCTGACAAAGGCGACGCACAAATCACTGGCCAACCGCTCAACCTCTCTCGTCGCATTTGACAGGCTTACACGACCTAAGCGGCTTTACCACCTGATTTCTAGTGGCATGCAGCAATAGAAAATGCCCCAGCTAATCAGGCACTAATTCGGTTCAACGGGGCCGAAAACAATCTACAACATGACATGCAAATCAATTGAAACTATTTGGTATATTCTGTACCAAAGGTTCTGCGTCTTAAGTACTCTAAAGTGTTTACAAATTCTCGTATGTAGTTATACGTTTAATATAAAAGAGGATGTATGTACGTTGCTGCTTCAGTGAGATATGTATATACCCGGTTTTTACACAAAAAAATATATTAAAGGCCCTTAGAAGTAGGCAAACTAAATTTTTTCTCATAATTATCCATTTGATCGAGCAAATAAATGGTCAGTTAAGGCAGCGCCATTCACAATCCACACTATACATTCACTCAGATTGTCAGAGCTGTTAAAGGTGCTCAAATGAGTGTACAGTCAAGTAAATTAGAAATATTATACAGGGCTGCAAATCTCCTAAGAATCGGGAGATGTTCACTCCGGGGTTCGAACCAGAGAAATTTTTTGGGTTCGGTTTCAAGGAGCAGGTTCAGAAGGTCGCTGAACATAGGTTCGGGTTCAAATCGATTGATTGGAATTGGTAAATGTTGTGATTTCTAAAAAAACATATATGTTTACTATTAAAAGGATCGAATGATTCGTCGGTTTTTTTTGGAGGGGAAACATTTAACAATTCCAATTCTGCATGATTTAATCGATTGCGAAATCGGGAACAGGCCTGTATATTTATGTTTGATTATATATTTTAAAACAAGACACACACACCACGAAGAATGATGGTCGACTGTACAACTGCTTCAAGAACCTCCCGGTTTTATAATAAGCAGGATTTGCCTATCTTAGGATACGCTGATACAACAAATGCGACATCTTTCAGTTGCACTTCTTTTTACTGCACACTGCTAATATGTCGGAACCGACCGGATCGGATGACTATATCTTATAGCTGCCATGGGAACTATCGGTCAAAAAGTGGGTTTTTGTGAGAAAAACTATTTTGTTTTTAATGTTTATGTCCCCCACTTCAGCGATTATTCAAATTAAACACTTTTACACAGATTCGGAAGTTTTGGTCAAAATCGGATGACTATATATTCTAGCTGCCATAGAAACTTTCGGTTAAAAAGTGGGAGTGGAAAAATTGTTTATTTTAATGCTGAAGTTCGTAAGCTCTGATGTATTAAAACATTTGCAAGGGTATTAAAACTTCGGCAAAGACGAAGTTAGCTTGGCCTTCTCGTTTTTTGCTTCGGTTCAGGTTCGGGTTCGGGAAGAAAAAAATTCGATCTGTTCAACTCTGAACAGGTTTGCAGCCCTGTCATAATATTTTTATTGATATTTACAATTTTGAATAGCATCCATATCTGTCAATTCTTGATCCACTTTTGTAGCCACTTTCAGAGTTAAGTTTTCTTTTTTAAAAAAATATTCTGTTATGCAAAAGAAAACAAAAAAATTCAAATTAAACGCCTCTACGGACATAAGACGAATGTAATCTTAAGCAGGCCAACCACACACGAATTCGGTCGACGAATTTGTACAGTTTGACGCCATGTTAGTCGTTAGTGGAAGTGTTCCTGATACAATTTTTGTATTCGACGTTGTGTATGAAAAGAAGAGAAATGTTTCTATCTTGCGAATGCTCGTGCGAACATGATCTTCAATGGATGGAAACATTTGTGAAACATATTTGTAGAATGAACACGTGCCCAAATGAGCAATGAAATGTTGTTGGAATTTATTGAATGACCCAAAAATGATCAAATAATAATATTTTAGGGTTGTCGAAAGTATATTAAAATATTAATAAATAAATCGATATTTTTTTAAAACTGATATATTTTTATATAGTGCTATTTTTGTTGTACAAATATCGAATATGCGATATTTTGGAATATTTTTTGATATTTGTTCGTTGGTCAGTCTATGATCTGAGTAGCGAGCGCTAACAAATTTAAGAGACGCAAAAAGTGAAAAGTGGACTCAAATTTGATAAAAGCTAATTACAGCGAGATAAAAACAGGCACAGCCATCACCACCAACAAACACCAAGACCTTACAATGCACGAGTGGCAAAATAGTGAGCTTAAGTTGTACCTTGCCGCAAACATCATTGGAAAGTTATCCCTTAAACTTCTGGAACTCACCCAAAGCAGCCATGCCGGGACTTTATAAACTCGCCCAAAGTATTTTTATTACCCCTGGTAGCTCAATGTTTTCGGAACGACTTATTTCTGCTACAAAATGCGTCATTTGCGACTCCCGTAGCCGGCCATTGTTGGCTGACTGCCATACCCTGCTAGTTGTATCATGATGAGGCCCACATCCTATTAACATAGACTTCAAAAATGTGCTGTTAAGCGTAACATTGGCCTGTTAAGCAGAAGAGTCTAAAGGGCTTAACCTTTATGCTCGGAATTCGCTTTAAGAAAACGTCTGACAAAACAAAAATCTATAGAGACATGTCGATGTAAAGATGACCGAGGTACTGGCTATGCTTTGTTTTCAAGCGTGAACGATTTGGATCTGGCTAAGTTTAAAAAAAAATCTATACTGAAATTTTGACAAAAATGTTGGTCGATTTTTGGATAAGTTATTATTTTATGCAATGCTACAAACCTTCATAATTGTTCAGAAATTTTTTTCTTCCAGCGATTCGAACCCATTATTAAGTTTAAGGTTCGGTTCACGGACTGGTTCATAAGCTTATCGGACCTAAGGCTTTTGTTCGAACCTTAGAAGAAGCTATAAATTCTTAGGTTATAAAAAAGTTGTTCTTCTATTTTCCGCGAATTGGAAAGATTCGGTAAAATTGTCGGCTTAATTTTTATGAGGTACTATAATCAATAGACGAAAAACCCAAGATAATTATAGTTATCCTTCATAGCGAATACTTCCACAGATTCCAAAAGAGTCTGATGTCAGATATAGAAAGTTAGCTACGTATTGAAATTTATTTAAGGGTACTGTATACCTTCAGGTGTCATTTTTTAAAGGTTTACAAAAAATTAGATTACTCAAAAACTATAAGTGGTATTAAGAAGCGGATTTTTTCATTTGATAGGTAATCGGTTAAACTAAATTTAGTCATTTTTGTTGTTGTTGTTGTACCTACGGTTGTTGTTGTATTTCTGTTCAGAGTTAACCAAAAATTTAAAACATAGGCCCATGGTTGCAAAAATTTTTTGAGAACGGATGATCTGAATTTAAAACTGAAGACAGGGTTTTGTTAAGAATTAATGTAATTCTGGTGTGAACTAGGATATTTTGGATCGGTCAATAAATGACGTAGTTATGGTGTTTCAAAGTCAAAATTTCGAAAATCGACTATTTTTTCCCACTGTATTGGTCCTAGCTCCGTTATTTGTTGACCGATCAAAAATATCCTAGTTCACACCAGAATGGTGGGTATTAGGAGTAATTTAAGGGAAAGAATTTGAAAATCGGTCAACAGGTACTCTTTAAATCTTTGCAACCACTTTGGAAAAAGTGGTTCCGAGATAATCGCATTTAAAGATTCGACATCTGTTTTCGATGAAATAAAAATAGTTTTTAATAAATGTATAAATCGGATTTGGTGCATTTGGGTTTTAACTTTCACTGAAAAAAAAGATTATCAAAATCGGTTAAGCAGTTCTCAGGAAATTTGAGTCAAAGTGCGTCAAGACATGGCAAAAAATAAAATCTCCAAAAATTTCGAAGTAAAATTTTTTAATTTTCAAAATTTTTTTTTCCATAATATCGAACATTTTATAAATATTTATAAAGTTTTTGACCAAAATAGGGAAAAAAATACGAATTTCTAAAAATACGAGGATCGATAAAAACAATTTTCATATAAAAGGGTCGGAAAAAATAATTGTTTTTGTTTATATCTTTAAAACTGAGTTTCGGATCAGCTTGAAAGTTTTGCAGGATGTTTATAAGATCCTAATAGAACGTTTAAGCAAATAAAAAAAAATAAAAAAAAAAATTTTCTGAAGGTATACAGTACCCTTAATTTTCTTTATTTTTCATTTTGAAATCGTGATTTATCGCATTTAAATATGAATTTACTTGAAACTGATCAGAAAATTAAGTATGTTTTTAAGAAATTGACTCAAGTGATTGACTGAAGAAGGTTCGGTTTGAAATATGATGCCTCATTACGCAGAACTGTTCTTGTAGATAAATTTTTGAGCTGATTTCCATAAACTTTGTTTCTGATTTGACAAGAAAGTCTCTATAGTTTAGGAGGATATTTGATGATTTCCAGAGAAAAAGTAACTGTAAAATGGAATTTTTTAACTCTGTATTTTAAAACCCATATTTTTATCTTTTGGAAAGCTAATATGTGTCAGATAACCTTAGGGCCGATTTTTTCCTTCTTACAGATGGTCACTATGTGATCTTCTCTGTTATTTGTTAGTTTATGTGACAAATAGCTCTTTTTAGAAGATAACACTAGTTTACAAAAATAAAAAAAAAAAATGACCCATTTCCGCTGAAATTTTTTCTTAGTATAGTTTGGAATGGTGATCTAAAAAATCGATTTCAAAAATTTTTTCATGGCTCCGTTTTTGAAATATTAATTTTTTAAATTTTTTTGGTAGGCACTCTTACATTTTAAGCCATATCTCAGTTCATAATTGTCAGATAGAGTCAAGTAAGAAATAAATCGAAAGGTAATGGAGCTGCCAATAATTGCATGGAGCATTGTTTTTAAATCGGTTCAGTAGTTTGAATTCAACAACCAAGAATATTTCAAAAAAATCGATTTTTTGCTCGAAAATCCAAGAAATTTCATTTTTAAACGACTAGAAAAAATATAAAAAAATACAAAAAAACTATTTTTATTTTTTCTACTTAAGAATCGCACTTTTACGAAGAAAATACGGTATTTGTGAGGAAAATCGTGTAACACGTACCATAGATGGGTCAAATTGAGTAGAGGAACTAACAGTCAAATTTGAGTATATTGTGTGTTTCCAAAAATTAACATTGTACTTTTCTTCGTTTTTTGGTCAAATTATGAAGTGAACGAAAAGCCAGAACAAAAATAAAAATTAAAAAAGGGAACAAAAGTCGAAGCAAACGAAATTTTTTTTTAAAATATTCAGGAAAATATCACATTTTTTTGCACTAAATTGCTTACAGCTCCTGTGTTTGTTCACAGATTTTGATCATCGATATCTGTTTTTCTTCGTAGAAGTGCGGTTCTTATGTAGAAAAAATAAAAATAATTTTTTTGGATTTTTTTATATTTTTTCCAGGCGACCAAAATTTAATTTTCGAGCAAAAAATCGATTTTTTCGAAATATTTTTGGATATTGTAGTCAAACTAATGAACCGATTTAAAAACAATGTTCTACTCGATTACTGGCAGCGTAATAACCTTTCGATTTTTATCTTGTCGGACTCTATCTGACAATTATAAAGTGAGATATGGCTTAAAATGTAAGTGCCCCTACCAAAAAATAAAAAAAAATTATATTTCAAAAACGGAGCCATGAAAAATTTTTTGAAATTGATTTTTGAGATCACCATTCCAAACTACACTAAAAAAAATTTTCAGTAGAAATGGGTCTTTTTGGCTGTAAACTAGTGTAATTAATCGGCCCTGACACACTGCTCTCTGTAAAATATGATAAATCGGTCCTTAGTTATATATTGTACATTAATGCAAGGACATTCTTTTCACATTTATATGACTCTCAACTAGGGCGTACCTAGTCGTTTATTTCAAAGTGTCATTTCCAGTCTATGGCAAATAAGACCTGTTACTTAAATAAACAACCCATAAAAGTATACGCAATGCAAATACGCAATACGCACTAATGCCAACCGCAATCCGCATTCAATGTGACTTAACCTAACCCTCCTGCTAAACAACACGCATCGAGCTGGTCAAGGTTAATGGCTGACACAGTGCCAGAGCAAATATGAAAATTACCTTCCGACTGTCTTCCGTGGGCCCTCAACCTGCTGGCACTGCTAAATGACTTTGCCACCTTTGTGCCCACACAAAACCCTCCCAAGAGGGGCGCAACTCTAATTATGGGTCTGTATAAGTAAATGTGTCTCCGCGTAACTACGTTGCCAACTGCAAACACATTAAGCGGCCTTAAATAAACACGAGGACAGCAAAGGTTAACGCCAATCTCTCGACAGGCAAAAAGTCAAATTGCTAATTAAAAGCAAAAGCTTCCTCCCCTTTCCCCACTCCCTTCTGCAGCTAATTACGAATGCATGAGCCTGCAACTGGGCTTACACACTTACTTGGTGTGGTGCGTGGCCTGATGATGTCAACGCCGCCCTTGGCGCCAATCTTTAAGGGTCCGCGATTCGGATCCGGTGTATAGCGTGAGTCCAGCGAACCGCCATTGTTGTGCTTCTGTCCGAGGCCGGTACCAACGCCGCCGCTATTGTTGATGTGCGTCTGGCCAAAAGTGTAGTCGGATTTTTTGTAGCCGCCCGTGGGATAAGCCAAGGCCATTTCCGGATCCTGACGCTTACTGCAGCATTTGTTGCCCATGTTGGATGAAGGAGGGGTTCACTGTACGCTCCACTAATTTGATGGCGATTGTATAGCCTTGCTCCAAGTGTAGTGTTGGTGTGTGTGGATGATTTAGCAGCAGCTTTGCATATTTGGCATTTTACGAGTAGTTGCAAAAATTTACTTAGCAATAATTAAAACGATTGTTGATTCGGCTGTGTGTTTGTGTGTGTGTGTGTGTGAATGATTTACTGTTTCGTTTTTAGTTATTTAAACTATCAGTCAAGTTTTGGGGGTTGCCTTAAGCTTGCATCAAAAGTTGCATGGAGGGCATTGCCTTGGGTAATTGGTAAGTTTAATTTATGAGTTGCAAAAATGCATCATCGTTTCCAGTATAAAAAGTGTGAGTGTGAATGTGTTGTGTAATGCAGCTGCTGCCTGCGTGCATTTACATTTACAGCTTAGCCAGCTGCTCCTGCTGCTGCGTGATTATCCTTGTGGTTAGGGTCCAGCCAGCGTTTGCAGCCAGCAACTGTTTGCACATTGTTTACGTTCGTCACCTGCAATAAAACCACAAAAATAAGTTAATATTAATAAATTTTCATTAAAAGAGCATTTTCCCAGAGACAAAGAACACTTCTCTAAAGTCAGTGACCCATGTCCAGTCAGGCAGCGACGAGGGCATTTGCAATTGTCCTGCATCCTGGCTGTCTGCTGACTGGTTGGATAAACGTTTTTGGCATATTATTTCACTTGAGTTGACAGAGCTGGCAGGCATAACAGAGAGAGAGGAGAAGCCACAAAGAGAAGCTACTGCACCAATGGAGTTTATACTACGAGAGTGGATCATAAGGTACCCGTAATGCCATCAATCTACGCCTCTTATATTATAATCAAATGACAATTTAATAAATTTCCTCTTATATTATAGTGAAGACGCGTCAATTGCTACCTTTCCAATCTTTATTATTAACTTAGCTCCTTTGAATTTCTTGACCATTTGATCTACTCCTCCTTTTTAGTTGCCGGTTCACAGTGAGAGAAGAAGCTGATTTAGCGGCGATTTATTCCAATTTCAAAAAAAATATTGGCGCCATTATCGATTAGTAATCGATGAGTAATACATATATACGATAAGCCAAAAACACTTTTCTGAAGCTTCAAACACATCGTATGTTCTATGTTTTCACTTTCGCAAAACTTTTGCGATTTCAAACCGGTTTTTGGTTCAAATTCGGAAAATTTTTGGAAGAGTGAAAATGGGAGCACGGCTGGCTGATAGTTTAGATTATAATAATATTGTGGTCCGATACCATATCATACCATACCATACCATATCTTGCATACCATATCTTGCAAATACATTAAAAAACGAGAGCGTAAGTTAAAGTCGGCTCTAACCGACTTCGATATACCCGTTCCTCATGGGAAAACATGCTTAACAGTGTTGCTGCGTTCCTTGGGGTCACCATCAGAAAAGTATGCAACATTTTTTCAGGGTGGGTAGCGGGGGGGCTTGGTTCACTTCTTTGCTCATAACTTGAGAACCGCTCATCCGATCTTTATCATTTCTTCGGCAAATCGATGCATTTTGCTAATTTCTAACTATCTCTAAAAGTTACGAATCGTCTATCTTCAAAACTGTAGGAGATATAACGTTTTTTCCAAATTGCGGGGGCGGGAGGGGGCGTGGTCAAAATTTGAAACAAACTTGATCTGCGTGCAGAAAAAAGAAGCATTTGTTCCATACATGTCAAACCTCTATCTCTTACCATCTCTGAGATCTAGGTGTTCATACAGACAGACGGACAGACGGACGGACGGACAGACGGACATGGCTATATCGACTCGGCTGTTGATGCTGATCAAGAATATATATACTTTATATAGTCGGAAATGATTCTTTCTGCCTGTTACATACATTTGCACGACTTTAGTATACCCTTTTTACTCTACGAGTAACGGGTATAAAAAAAATTTTTAATATATTGGTAAAAAAAAAAATGCCTTAGATTTGGGCAAATACAGTCAGATATAAAGCAGATCATTGAAAAAAAATTGATAAAAATTAGAAAATAAACAAAAAAAATTTACACTTAATCATAAACTTTATTTCAATTAGGGTGTTCAACAGCCCGCGTAAAAACGTAATTGTGTAAATTTACGCGACGCAGGCGTAAATCAGCTGTTTTTACAGGCTGTGAGTTTTTCTGTCACTTGTGTGTGTCAAAGCTTTTTTATAGCATTGATTGTAGGTGAACAAATCCAGATAAATACGAGCAAGATCAAATATGAATACAAAAAAGTGTTGAGAAATGGACCATAATGCTGTCGGTTAATAGTTAGACCTTGTGAAGGATCTTGCTGGAATTGCATGCTGGCAGCGAGGAACCAAGTTCTTTGCGCCGCCTTTGATTTATACGCCTTTTTGACAGGAGCATTTTTTTTCATTCTGGCGACATGTCCTAGCCAGCGCTGCCGCTGTTGCTTTATGCGCTTGACCAGACAGGTGTCCCCATAGAGCTCATACAGTTCAGTATTCTTTCGAATGCGGAAATCATCGCCAACCTTTAAAGGTCCATCAATCCTCCGGAGGTATTTTTCGTTCGAGCACGCCAATCGCCGCTTCATCCGCCACTGTCATTGTCCATGCTTCTGCGCCATATCGCAGGACTGGGATGATAAGTGACTTGAATAGGGCTATTTTCGTTTTTCGCGTGAGGTCTCTGCTCTTGAACTCCCCACTTAGCCCGTAGTAGCATCGGTTTGCAATAGTGATTCTTTGCCGGATTTCCAGACTGATGTTGTTGTCGCAGGTTATCGTCGTTCCGAGGTAGACAAAATCCTCCACAACTTTAAAGTTGTGCTCTCCCATTGTAACAGATTGCCCAAGGCGCATTCGAGGATACTAGGTATTTCGTCTAGTCCTCATTTACCGCTAGTCCCATTAGTTCACACTGCTTCATAATCTCTGATAACGCCTTGCTTACTGTCCGTTCGGTTTTGCCCACAATGTCAATATCATCGGCATATGCAAGTAGCATTAGATCTTTATGAATAAAAGCGCCGGTTCTGTAGGCATTTGGGCACCGGCGCAGTATATATTCCATCAGTAGATTAAAGAAGTCACACGATAAGGTATCGCCCTGCCTAAAACCTCTTTTGGCATCAAATGGTTCGGAAAGGTTCTTTCCTATGTTGGCGGAGCTTTGCGTACTTCTCAACGTCATCATGCAAAGTCGAACCAAAGGTAGACAGGGCTTCGAAGAACCTTGACCTTATCGGTGTGTCGAAGGCTGTTTTATAATCAACAAAAAGCTGATGTGTTTTGATGCCTCTTTCATTGTGATATATTGTGAAGATCTGATCTGTGGTGGATTTACCAGGTCTAAAGCCACACTGATAAGATCCAATCAGTGTATCAGAGTGACATAATTATTTATAAAACAAAACTATCCGATCAGAAATAGCACCATTTAAGCAGTAGTTATTAAAAAATCGCCGCTACATCAGCTGTTTCTCCCACTGTGCGGTTTACGCGTCTTTATGATAATATAAACTCAAATGTAAATTTTTGATATTTCGCGATTTTTTGGACCATTTGTTCCTTTTCGTTCTTTATTTACCCATGTAGTCTTGCCGTCTATTGAATCAATATTCATATATTCAATATGCAGTTTTCAATCTAAAGTGGCTTATTTAATCACCTCAATCTGCATTCGTTTAAAAAAGAGCATAAAGTTCGCTGTCTAAATTTGTTGATGTAACTATAAGTAGCAGTGGAACAGGGCTATTAAATACTATAGCTCTCTATTGTTCTTTTTATTTAAAGGTTTACGTGATAGTTAATGTAAAATTTGGTTAATTTTACTGACTTTGCGGGTTGGCGCATTTCTAGCCAACAATATCGGTTAAATTTACAGACATATTTTTTTGTAAGTAATGTTCGATTATTTCTTCAAATATTCAAATAAATTGTACACTTATTTATCCACAAAAGAACAAAAGGAGCTATATCTAAACGTTGACAATTTAATCATAAATTTATAGAGATTAATTAAAATGTATTTTCATGTCAGGAATGTACAAATGGAAGTCACCGTGTGCCAAGCTACTCAACAGACTCTGCATTGCAGGTTCACAACTCTCGACAATGACCCCAAACTCACTTCACCCTCCACACTAACAACCACAAGCTGCAAATTGTACAATAACAATAACTACTAAAGTTGACAGTCTGCCAGCTGGGCAGGTTCAGTCGCTCTGTCACATTGTCTATTGACTTAAAGCCTGGCAGGCATCTGTTTATTGTTCAATTGGATAATTATGGTCCTGCTGCATGGGCGTGTGCAGGGGCCAAGGCAACCACTATTCTAGGTCCTCTTGATCTCTCTTTCTGTCTCTCGTGTACTTCATCTCCTTTTCCTCTTCCCGTTTAAATTGTGGCTGCACTTTTCTATTTTAATTGTTATTGTTGTGCATTTGTTGGCTCAACATTTTCTGTGAGCAGCTGCCATGAAATTGTTTGAATGCCAGTTGAGTAGGGATGCATTTGGTAGCATTAGCTAATATCCTGGCATTGTCTCTGGCATCAATTATTAAAGCCATGTTCTTAACTTGAGTCTTAAGTGTGATCCAGATGTGGTTAAAAAAAAAAACAAAAGTGGTTTCCAGAGATAAGCAGCAATCGAAATGAAAATTTTTGTAGAAAGTGTACTACATAGCTAAATCCTTTGGCAAACACAACCACCCACCCGGGTTCAATGGAAATTGTGCCAGGACAACGACAGAGACGCGACGTCTGCGTTTATTGTCCCGTCGACTTGATAAACGTAACTTGTCGCGCTTTAAAACAGCAATAAAAGTTCAAAAAGAGTTCATGAACTCAGCCAGCCAGCATCCAGCAGAACAACAACCACATCAAGGTCCATGGGGGTCAAGCAACGTTGCCGTCGTCGACGTGAGCAATGAAAAATCGTACACACATCTCAGCGACATGTTAAATTTATGCACAAACTCTACCGACTGGACGTTAAAATGTCAATGAAATGTATGGAGTTAGGGCTGCGAAATTTTTGTTTTACAATTGGGAAAGCTTAGGGATTCAAAATTTTGTAGGTATGTTAAAAATAAGGAAATTATTTTCATTATACTTTGCCCAGGCTTATCAGTAGATCTTATTAAAATCAGAACAGTTCTGTTACGGACGCAACGAAAAAATATAGCGAAAGGATAAACTCAATTATGTTTTTGCTCAATGGACCAGGGTTCCCCAAGAAGAGAGCGCGAAAATATGACTGAGACTCTCTCTAACACACAGTGAAGCATGACTTCGGCAAGCATTCGGTGTGAATTGGCGAGTTTGTTCGAGCCCCAGGGGCTATGGCTGGGGAAGTCGTCTGCAATAGACGAAGCGATAGACAGCGATAGTAAGAGAACAGAGAAAAGGAAACCATGTCGCTCACTTACTTCAATACTGGCATAACTCAAAATAATCCATTTTGAGAAAAACACGTTTGAAGTTCTCAATGGATTTAACCTAAAAAATAATGGTTCTTTTAGTTTCTACTCAATTAAGTAAAATATTATAAATTTAGAATGCTTATTAATAAACATTGAAAATATGATGTTTTAACTGAAAGACAAAGTATGTTTGGTCAATATCGACAGCAGAACAACTGAGATATGGCCGTTCTTGCATCAACATGAAAATGAACCTAGAAAATGATATTGCGACATATTCTCATCTCACATGAAAAGTAGAAGAGATAGCAATACGAAAATTTTTGCATAAAAAAGTACAGTAAAGCGCGCAGATTTCTGCATCATTAAGTCAAAAATCGTATTTTTTGAGTTATGCCAGTATTGAAGTAAGTGAGCGATGTGTTCTTCGCATTTTGTCAGCTGATCGAAAAAAAATAAAGCGTTCACACTTATTTGCGAGCTATGATCATAAAAAGAACGGGTTTTCAACGACGGACTATTACAAAGGACCATTACGTTCCCTCAGCTGGCTCACATAGTTAATTTTTTCAACATTCGTCGCGACTTTTTGCAACGAAATGATAGATCTAGCAAAAATCAAAAAAGCATTGTCCTCTTCTAACAGACTTTTCGGCTGATATATGGCTTCTGACCAACATGCCCCTGTTTGTTGGTTTAAAATTTTAGGCAAATACTCGCCTGCCTAAGCTTTCAGCCGACAGTTGACGCTTAGCATTAAAAGAGCGATTTATAGCCCACACCTCCTGTACACCTCTCTCCATATCAAGTCAAGTTAAACCCAAAAATATGAATATTTCATAGTTGATGGGTTGATGGGGACACAAAAACAGAAAAGTTTTCATTTTCCAGTTGCTGACAAGCGATACATTTTGCTTTTGGCTGTGAGTGAGAGAGTGTGTGTGTGTGGGACATGAAATTGTAATTTTCTAGTTTACTTTTAGGGGCAAAAGTCATTGGCAACGTGCAAGTGGGGTAGTATTTGGTTGATTTTGTTGTTGTAACACAAGAAATGAATTTCCATTGTTGAAGTTGACAAAACTAAATGAATACTTAATTGGATATTGCGGCTTTGAATGCTCGTGAAAAGTGGCTATAACACGTCAGAAACGTGAACAAAATGTAATAAATAGGTTTGCAGAAATATGACAAAGAAAATGGTTCATAAATCAAGATAAGAACGCAAACGAATTGCATTTGTGAAACATTCAGGAGATGGCCCACTTAGTAAGAGGTTAAATTCAGATAAATTATAAAAGCAAAGCAAAGGCCATGCTTTCTTTATGTAAACGAATGGAACTTAGACGATGAGAAAAGAAATGTAATTAAGACATCAGAGAATGCGTTGAGAATATTTTCAGCATATGCATACAGGGTTTGTCCTAAAGGTAATAGGACTGATTTACGTCCGCCGCGACTGTACTTCGAAGCGTGCGCGCACCGATTGGATTCGGTAGAGGGCGTTCCTAGCTTACGAACGAGCTGTTGGTCAGTTGTCTCCGAGCTCCTGTAAAGTCAGGACAGGCGTTTTCGTGCGAAGTGTTTCCGTGAGTACTGCAAACCGAAATTGCAACGAAATGAGCTAATCCAAAGTTAAAACGAGTCTCTTGAGCACTTCCACGTAAAACTTGACGTTGGCGGTTTGTCAAGGAGAAACAAATTCATGGTGGACGATGCCTTTTAATGTCAAAAAAGACAATGAGCATCGTTTTCACTTTGAATTTACTCATTTCGCTTCATTGTAAATACATAGAGTAATATGTTTGGCCCCTGCGAGCAAGTCGTTTTCAGCAACCGGAAGTGAGTTCTAAGAATAAGAATAAGAAAAATTGTTTTTTTTTTTTTTAACTGATAATCGCAAACCGTTTTAAGGATTCTGAATTGCCAAAATATCCTAAAATTTTCAGAAAAATCTATACTATAAATTTGTAGAAAAAAATGAATGTGTAAGGGGCTATCTCCGCAATGCATGCACCAAAATTTGCCTTAAAAATTATTTTAAAAAAATCTCAAACTTGGGCTCAAAATGTGTGTTTGAACGCCTATTTCGTTTCATTTTATGTCATTCTGTAGAATGGAACATTTTGTGAGAGATTTTGTTTTAATATCATTTTGTGTGAAAAATTAATTTCTGAAAAAATTGCAATTTGTGTAAGTAAATTTGTGGCTTTTGAAATCAACTTATGTGGTTTTTAAAGTAAAGTGTTGGGCCGGCGATCGCTAAATGCGTCACAAGTTGTTGCTACATATCGCAATGAAAATAATCGTCTACACACAGAAGGTTCCCGTTCAGTTCAACCGAATAATGATGCAACAACAACTGCAAATGAACGTCGTGAAATACAAAATCTACATGGTTTTGAGTTGACGTACAATAGCGTAAATGGTCCAATGAACGAACGTTGTTGCCATTGTCAGGCATATAAATTCAAAGGTGAAGCAGATTGAATGTGGTATGTGTAAAGTAAAATTGCCTGAATTGAATCACAACCATTGAACACATTACTTTATGGTTTGATACCTGAGTCCAATCATTTTTTGAACAATATACGAAAGTATAAGACTCATTTAGTAAGCAGCAAAGCGGGGGTCTGCTAGTATATTATAAATCAAGAAAGAAAGTCGGTCAAGCTCTACTATAACATACTCTGTACCACCAAGCTTTGTATATCAATAAATTTAAGTTAGAGGCCACACAAAGCTTAAAAAAGGCATAGTGTGTGAAGTGCTGCCCATCGTCGTTTCGGCCAGTTGTTTGTTTTCCTCGTTCATCCAATCTTTATCATTTCTTTGGCAAATCGAAAAATAATTCTGATTGCATTTACAGAACGGTGAAAGATATGACGTTTTTCCAAATTGTGGGGGCCTAAGTTTAAAATAAGCTTGATCTGCAAGTAAGCATAAGTTATATATGTGCCATACATGTCAAGTCACTAACTTTTTTAATCTCTAAAATCTCTTCGACAGATTGGTCTGCTAATAACAGGGGCGGGATGCCTTAACAAATTTTTTAAAAATTTCTTTCACTGACTTAAAAAGCTGCTAGTGAACTTTTCTAGTTTCAACTTAGCCTATTTAGCATACAAATGGTATTTCGTTCAAGTAGTTTTACTTGCCTTTTCAGGCAGCAAAAAAAAAGAAACAAAATTGTTGTCACTTTGCCTCCGAATTCCCACAGCTAATAAAATCAAATAAATAGAATGCCAAAATTTATGAAATGACTTGCTTGGAGGAGATGGCAGGGCGGCGGCAACCGCATGTCAGCGCAAATCCTTGAGGACATAAAGGCATTAACTGTAAATGCCGTAATGCCGTCATTTCCTGATGACAGCCCCAACAACAAACACAGAATGAAATGAAAATGTAGAACGTTGAACGTCTTTAGCATTTGGGATGAGCTACTTAAAAAGTCAATTTGTGTCGTCCTGTTGCCGTGTGCCGCAGCTGTGCGTTCAACCGCACCGACAGTCGTTCACCTTTAAACGTCACGTGCTATTGATTAATCCACACATGTGTATGTACAATGTACATCCATTGCTAAATAGGTGTTGGCTGTGTTGGAGAAATGTGTGCCAATGGCTTCTTATGTTTCAGCATGGCACATAAACAACTACAAATATATATAGATTTATCTATCCCTTGATGGCATCTTGCTTTCACAATATTCCCTGCCCGCTGGCTTAGACTGGCAGGCAGGAGAGACAATTTTGGTATTGAAATTCAATAAAATGTGCATAACTTAGCAGGATACAGACGACCATCCGGAGAGCAATGTCATAAATAAATACTCACGCACATAAATATAGCAAAATATTTATGACATTTTAAGTAAATACCT
This sequence comes from Lordiphosa clarofinis, assembly GCA_018904275.1. Lineage (NCBI taxonomy): Eukaryota > Metazoa > Arthropoda > Insecta > Diptera > Drosophilidae > Lordiphosa > Lordiphosa clarofinis. The sequence goes on from JAEIGQ010000026.1 coordinate 1,962,690, forward strand.
TAAAAAAAAAAACATATATTTTTTACATTTTATTTGTTCAACTTTGTGCAAATAATGCATAAATTATGCATCAAGGGAGAATTTTCAAAGAAAAAAAGTTTTGTTGATTGAATTAAAACGAATGTAGAACATGGCATTTAAATGAAATAATTTCGCCTCAATTAAATGAAGTGCTTATTTTATTGTTGATATTTCAATAAATCTAAATGAATAGTAATTAAATGTATAAAACAGAATTGATTAATATAGTCCCAGGCTCAACTAACTGGGAGCAGATTCAGACACAGCAGACACAACTTACTACTCATGGAGCAGAAATTTTCAGAATTTTTAAGTTTTTTTCATAGTGTAACCATTAAACCCTATTTACATTTCCAAGACGCATTTTAATAAGCTACAAAATGAAAATGATGTTCAAATTGTAGGATCCGGCAATTAATTGATTATATTTATTGCAAAACTTTAACAAGTTGTGGTATGTCAAGTTAATTGGCTCAGCTGATACTGTAGAGAATAGGGTCGGGCCACTTTTAATGACAGCCTCGCCATATAAACATTAAAATGATTGCCTGCTTGCCCTCACTCAGTCAGTCAGAAGCAACCGTCGGGGTTGACATATGGGGAAAATGCCCATTAAACAAATGAACTAAAAGCAATAATCATAATAAGCTGCTGCTACATTCTGAATATTCAGGCACATTACATTCATTACATTTATTCCATATACAAATAGTGACCGACTTCAGGGCCAGTGTGACAAGTTCATGTGACAAAATCAATCAGATGAGGGATTGGTGTGAGCAGCAGGCAGGCAGGCACAGGCAGCGTCCATATGGAGATTAAATTTATAAATAGAAAGCCTAGGGGAGTCGGGCATTGTGTAAACAATTAAAAATGGTCACGTAGTAGTTGCAGCTCATAAAAACCATAAGCAAAATGAAAAATTAAAAAACAAAGAGAAACTTTAAGGCTTAAAAGCGTTTTAAGTTTAGTGAGTGAAAGAAAGGAAATAGGTGAGACTTATAAGTCACTGACTTTTTGAAAAAAGCTCAAAATATTTTACTTTTTATCGTGGGGTCACGTTAAAAATTCCTTCTAAGGTTTACTAGTATGGCCTTGTGTCTCTAGAGCAGTGGTGCACATATTTCATTTTCCCTATCCCATGTGATAAGAGCTCATAATTCTGCCAGCGTCGCAGTAGACACACGCATAGAGAGAGAGAATACGAGTGCTCTATAAATACCCTCTAGTACGGCTGGGTTCAGTCGGTCTATATACGTCAACCCAGCGTTGCTCTTTGTACGGTGATGAGTCGTGACGCTTGTCAAAATTGTTAGAGGGAGAGAGAGAGAGGCGTACGCTCTAATTTTCTTCCTTCAATATATTTCACAACATGCAAGTGGAATCCATTGCAATGCGCACTAATTATTAAAATTTATGATGAAGAGTACGTAATGTGAAATATTTATGTTATACATTGCCGTCAAGAGAGAAGCATCTCTCTTGGGTTGAAGGAGCCTCGCTTATGTCGCTACATGCATGACATTGGGTCGAACGAGCGTCGCTTATGTTGCTTCTCTGCATGGCATTGAGTCGAACGAGTGTCGATAAAGTCGCACCATGCATGTCATTGGGGCGAACGAGCGTCGTTTACGTAGCTTCTCTGACCTAGCGTGCCTGGAGAGTCGTTACCGTATTGAGCAGACATCCCCTTGCAAAATACGTCAGTCGAGCTCATTGTGAGGGAAATAAGAGTGCGTCGACGACAGTCACAATATCGGAACGTTGATATAGCGTCGGTCGGCCGTACTTGAGGGCTATATTTGACGTAATGACGTTTACTTCGTGTTGCTATGCTACACACACAATCGCAAAACTTGATAGTGTGTGTTTGGGCACCACTGCTCTAGAGTCTTTGGTATAACCGTTGTAAAGAAGTGGGTTACTATTCAGAATGCATGCAATTTGTTTTAAACCAAAATGTGTTGAGCATTTTAGCGGTAATATCGGTTTTCGTGTAAAACGTTAGTTTTTATAGACATACTAGCAAATAGCCCGTCACGCTTTGCTGCGCCTTCAACAGTATGGAACCAACGCAAACCCACTTACCACCCACTTCAGGCCCTCATCCCACCCACTTCCCGCACATTTACCGCCCACATCCCTCATACATACCTCCACATTCCATCCACATCCCACCTACATCCCACCACTTGCCCACATCCCACTTACCGCCCACTTCCCATCTACATCCCACCCACATTCCACACACTTGCCACCCACATACCACACGCCCTCTTATCGTCCAGTTCCCGCCCACTTCCCATTAACATCCCACCCACATCCCACCCACATCCTTCCCACTTCCCGCCACATTCCACCCACTTTACATCCACTTACCACCCACTTCCGAAACAACTTTCCACCCACATCCCGCTCTTCCCAGTGAGCATCCCGGCGGTATTTCCAACATCCGAAAATTAAAAACAAAATAAATTCTCATTTTGACCTTACAATCCGAGTTTCAAGCCAATCGTATGAAAAATAGTTTTTGCATGCAGAATTTTCCGGCCATTTTCCTCGTGTGCGGATTTTCCAAAATCGGGAAAACACGTGTCAAATTATTTCGCGTACTATGCTTACAAACCAAGTTTTAAGTCAATTAGATGAAAAAAAAATGTTTACCATACAAACTTTTCCGACGCTTTTCCGGGTGGGATTTTCCGGAAAATTAGAACACAGTTATTGTTGAATTTTCCTATAGATCTTTGAAAATGAGTTTGAATCTGATCGGATAATAAACAAAAAAGTTTCATACAACAGTTTTCCGCGAATTTTCCGACTTTGGGGATAGATTTTCCAAAATTTGAAAGTCACTTTTTTATGTTTTGTTATGTGTAATTTTGAAAATGAGTTTGGCGCTAATCGCTGGCAATTAAAGTTTCGCCCATACAACCTTGACCACCCACTTTCCACCCAGCGGGGTGAATTTTCCGGAAGATTGGTATACAGTTGTTGTCGAATTTTCATATAGATCTTTGAAAATGAGTTTGAACTTGATCGGATAAAAAACAAAAAAGTTTCATACAACAGTTTTCCGCGAATTTTCCACATTTCCCGACAGAATTTTCCAAAATCCGTTCTTAGTACTCACTTTCAGAATAAGATAAAACTACTGTGAAAATCTCATCTTCCTATCTTTTATGGCTTAGGCTGTGCGACGGTCACCAGTCAGTCAGTCAGTCAGGTTGAACAGTTTTATATATATAGATTCACAAGTTCACTTCAACTTGAATATGAATGAATGAATTAAGAATGAGATTTCTCTCTTTTTACTTTTTGCAAACCACCGCCCAAATCAGATCGGCACTAAATTAGGGCCGGCCAAATGGAAGGGACAGAAAATAAAAACACTAAAAATTTACATTAAGGCCCGATTTCTGTTCTCTCAGGTAGCTGCTATGTGTCAGATAGTCATCGATTTTACACTGCTATTTGTTACTTTATGTGACAAATAGCTCTATGTGGAAGATGTGAAATCGACCCTAAATCAATTAACTACTTAAATCGACTTGGCATTGAGCAATCGTCAGTTTTGATGTTTCTTTAAACCTGATCTAATATGCGTAGACATGTTTGTCAGTTTCAATATAACGTAAAATTCTATATGCAAACGTCTACACGAAAACCGACACGGAATTCTAAACAAAACAGATAGTTTAGCTTCTTTCATCTCTTTTAAATCATAGATTTCTTCAAGGATCTACACACAAAAAAAAGAAGATATGCATTTTTTGATGATACATTGGGTAAATTCGGTATCCTTTTGGACTGGATGGGATCAGAATCGTTAAAAAGTATTTATAATCAGGGCTGCAAACCGGTTCTGAGTTGAACCGGAGATAGGGACTCCGAAATTTTTCGGAAGTCCGAACCGAACTTGAACCGGAGCAGAACAATTTTTTCTTCCCGAAACCAAACCTGAACCGGAGCGCAAGAATAATAATAATAAATATCATAAATAACGAGAAGGCCAAGCTAACTTCGTCTTTGCCGAAGTTTTAATACCCTTGCAAATGTTTTAATACAACAGAGTTTACGAACGTCAGCATTAAAACAAACCATTTTTCTGATAAAAGCCAGTTTTCGGCCGATAGTTTCTATGGCAGCTATAAGATATAGTCATCCGATCTTGACCAAAACTTCCAAATCTGTGTAAAAGCGTATAAAACTAATAATTGTCGAAGCGGAAGGCGTTTACATTAAAAACAAAAAAGTTTTCTCACAAAAACCCACTTTTCGACCGATAGTTCCTATGGCAGCTATAAGATATAGTCATCCGATTTTGACAAAAATTTCCAAATCTGTGTAAAAGCGTATAAAACTAATAATTATCGAAGCGGAAGGCGTTTACATTAAAAACAAAAAAGTTTTCTTACAAAAACCCACTTTTCGACCGATAGTTCCTATGGCAGCTATAAGATATAGTCATCCGATTTTGACAAAAACTTCCAAATCTGTGTAAAAGCGTATAAAACTAATAATTGTCGAAGCGGAAGGCGTTTACATTAAAAAACAAAAAAGTTTTCTCACAAAAAACCCACTTTTCGACCGATAGTTCCTATGGCAGCTATAAGATATAGTCATCCGATCCGGTCGGTTCCGACATATTAGCAGTGTGCAGTAAAAAGAAGACTCTGTGCAAAGTTTCAGCTCGATAGCTTTAAAACTGAGAGACTAGTTTGCGTAGAAACAGACAGACGGACAGACAGACGGACAGACGGACGGACAAAGCTCAATCGACTCAGCTCGTCGCCCTGATCAAGAATATATATAGTTTATAGGGTCGGAAATGAATATTTCTATGCGTTGCAAACTTCTGGGCAAAATTATAATACCCTTTGCAAGGGTATAAAAATGCTTAAAAAATATTTTATTATGTCTCTGTAATTGTCATACAGACCCGATCCCGTTTCCGAATCCGATTGATCGAAATTGGAAAGAGCTGTGATTTCTAAGAGACTAATAAAGGGCGAACTTATTTGTCATCAAGAGGGTCGAAAGAACGAAGCTAGGGTTTTGAAGTAAAAAGCCGAAGAACACAGTCGGTTTTTGTAAGCGGGTACATTTACCAATTCCGATTTCACATGATTTGACTAAGTCCTGTACATCACTTAAGCAAATGAATAAGGGCCTAAATGGATTTGTGCTGCCATCTTGCAGAAGATATGCAAAACGTGTTTAAGTTAGAGCCGGCAGGTTCTTAAAAAAGCTGTACAGTCGTTTTAAAAGTCTTACTGTCACTTACGCTCTCCAAGAGCACTTGGGAATACGTCCTTCTCGCTCTAACTGTGATTTCCTTTACGGACAATAAGAATCTCAATGCGGACTATCGTTTATCACCACTCAAATTTAAAAGGCAGCGTAAATTTTATCTCGAATACTCATTGGTCCATGATTAATTGACCTGGAGCCTGATCCAAGCTCTAATATTATACTATTATGCCCCACTCATGAACTTCTAAATATATAAAAATAAAATGTCTAAGTGCCGATTTCTCATCACATAATCTAACTTAGATCTGACACATAGCAGCTATCTGGAAGAAGGGAAATTGGCACTAAGTATGTTTCAATTTACGTACATGTTTTCTGAGGTTAAGCGACCTTCCTTTATAATATGCATTTTATATTAGATTGATCTTAGATTTTCATCCAATCTAAATCTGAAAATCAACAAAATGATATTTACAAAAAGACAATGGTTTCAGTCAAATTTAAACCAACCCTTTTAAAGGTTTTCGAATTGCTGTTTCATCGCTCTCTCTTCTCAGAACTCTTGCACAAAACGATTCCACACCGATTAGATGAAAGCTACAATTCAGCATTAACAACTGCCAATTTTGATTCTTTTATCCTACGAAAGCCCATATTAATCTAGGTTAGTCGACAAAACCTTGTCTGGCGCCACAGGGTTATATGCATTTACAGCAACTGTCTGTGGTAAAAGTTAAAGATTTGCCCAAGAATGCAGACAAAGCGTACGTGACCAACTAACTTGGGGGCGAGTTGTATATCAGAGTAACGCACAATTGGACGCGTTGTAAAGAACGTGTGAAGTTATAGAAAGGAGGCAGGAAATGCTGCATGGGGTTTGTCAACCTCAACGGGAACAACAGCCATAAACACAAAGCAGCAAAAAGGCAAAAGTACAAACATCATAAGATGAGCTCATTACTTTAATGGGTTTTTCTCTACTGCCGACAACGGACTGACTGTGTGTTTAAAAGTTATGATTTTTATTAGTGTAAAATACTGGAAACGCAACGTAATTAGCCGCCAGCAAAGGAAGCAGCCAAGACAAGTCAAGTGGGTGGTAAACAATTTGTTAAAATTAACCCAGAAATCTAATTACCGTGCGAATTACTCAGGATGGCGAAAAAAGCAACACAACACGGCAAACAATGACGAAAGGAAAGAAACCTTGGATTGGCGGGGAGTTTTTTTTTTTTTTGCTGCAAAAGGCACATTGACAGCTCCACAAAGAACACAAAAAGAAACAGCAAAAAGGGGGGCGTGTTGAATGTGTTGAAACGATGACGAAATCGAGTTGCCTTAAATACAAGGGATCCAGGCACGCCAAGGGTCGTAAAGTGGCAAAACATGCTAGAGATGACGTTTGTTTGCTCCTGCTGCTGGTGCATACACTGAGAATACTTTGAGTGTTAAAAGTGTATGCATATTTTAATGCCAAATTTCGTGATACAAGAACTTTGTTCCTGACTCTCTCCATTCCTTCATATTTTGAAATTTTGTCCAATAATCTTCATTGATAAATTATTATCATCTGCACAGCCCAGATGTAGGCCATAGCTTATTTCTTAATTTCTGACAGACTCCAATTGATCATTAAAATATTTCCAGTGTATAGCATATCCTCTTTCACTTGAACAACACATATTCCACTCGGAGGGGCGGAACAACATTGCACAAATTGCACTTTGGGGTCAGGGGGGAGTGATGGAACCTGCCACCTCTTGTAGAGAAATATTTAATAGTTGCAATTGTTGGCACAACAAACAACCATCAGTTTCGTCAACAATAACCGGAGCAGGACCCCAAGTTAATTGCATGTAAAATTAGTGCAAAAAGGAACGCTATGTTGTAAGGTTGAATTAATAAAACAATATTTGTACACGATTAGATGGTGATGCCATCAGAAGGAGCAAATTACACGATGGCAATATGGCGCCAATGCTTACGGTGAGTTGGCAACATTTACACGCTTTTGTTTGGCGTCGCTAGTGGCCAGTTAACCAAAGCAAATGGCCTCGACTCCGGTCATGACGACGAACGACGCCAATGAGGCGTTTCCTACAATTTCACACGCACCCACTTCTACTCTTTCTTGAGTGTGAGGCTAGCTGTGGTGTCAAGTAGGAAGTATTTTGGTTTTAGATTTTCATTAATCAAAGCCCTTTTTTTGCTCTCTCTCTCTCTTTCTCTAGTGTAAATTAAGTTAATATCCTGTTGATATTTGGATGAGGTCATTTCCGAGTTGCGTGTTGGCACTCAAAGTCCACATTAAGACGTAAAAAGCCAAGCCATGTAACTATTTATAGACATCTTTAAATACCTCTCGAAACTATTTTTAAACTGAAAATACTTTTACTCAAGCGGGGGGCAGTGCTGCAATTACTCAAAGATCTGGCACCTTTGGCAGCTCATTTTTCTTTTGCTTTCCAGCAATTGGGTCAAGCTTGGCCTACACACACAAGCAGGAATTTTAACCAAAACTGACTGATAAACCATTAAGACTCCACTGTCTGGGGCTCTGTTATCGCCAGGCGGCGTCAATTATGGCCAAGCAGCAGCGGCTTATCGGAAACAAAACATAAACGCGGAGTCATTAGGTGACCCCAAAACCCAAAATGAAATGTACAAATGAATATCGATAGAGAAATGGAGTGGCTCCAGATGTGCGTGTATGTGTGTGGAGTGGGTACAATCAAGAGTTGGGTCTTATCACATGGCAGCGTGACCAAATATGAAAAAGTAGGTAGGAGTACAGAACTTTAATGCTGCTAATGTGGCGTGTTCCAAAAATAGCACTTTATCATTTATCCTTTATTGTTTGACTTATTAACATTTCATTCTAAGTAGATTCCATATGGTTCTTAAGTATGGGATGGCTATAAAGTAGTTCAGTATTTGAAGATATTCTTTTTTCCATATGGTAGTGTAATCATTTTGTTGATTGTCATTCTATTTTACCCAATCAGTAATATCGATTTGCTAGATTCTAACCAACTTAGATTTAGTGCCGCGTTAGGATCCGATAGCGTCACTTATTGAGTCGCTTCGATGTAAACAAAGTGGACGCCGACTCTGCAACAGGTGCAGTGTGCGCTATCGAGACTAGCTGATGAGGGTTGTTCTTTTAATATGTTGGAGTCGGAATTAAGCTTAGTTTTCTATGAGCATCGACCTCAAGGTTTTGTTTCAAACCTTGTTTTATATCTTATTGGATCGTTGAAACTCCCTTTTTTTTGAAAGATTTAAAAATGTGAAAATTGGATGGATTGTCAAATGATCCCCTTGATGTCTTCGATGATGTTGTACCCCCTTTATCAAAAGTAAAACAGGATTACCGACGGTAAGCTGAAAGTAAGCCTTAAGTAAGTCTGCATCAAAAATAGGACCCCCAAGAACAAAAAATTTAAAGTTTTTGAATACACTTTGTTTTTTTCCACATTAATTGATTAAGCACATCGAGATATTCGAAAGCAAAGCGCAAGCGCAATTTGTCGCAATAGGATATTTCCATTGAAAAAACTTTCTTAAGATTGCATTTACTTTTGCTCTCTTAAATCTTTTTAAGGTTAGATGTGATTTCAAATAACTGTAAGAGAAACAACATTAATATCACAAATGGCATATTTTTTCATTAATCATATCATTTCTGATCGAAGACTAAACATAGTGGGGGCGAATACGAATATTAATTACGATAGTAGAGACGCGTTCTAAAGGTTACACCTACACAATTTTTCTAAGATTTTGATGGTGGAATTTGTTGAACAAAATATTTATATTTTTGAAGAAGATAATATAAGATAGATTTGTTTACCGATTCTTTTCCAAGAAGTGTCGGATCGGTTAATTAGTTTAAAAGGTCACTAGCTGAAACCGGCGCGACTTTGTGCGCGTCCAAAATTTTAAGAAATTGTAGAAATTGTGTTACTTTATCTTGTAGACAGTTTCGAGTTCACAGCTGGTAAAAACATATCAATTATATGCGTGGTAAATGCAGTGGCTTCTACCTTAATCTCTTCCGTCAAGTGAATGGGTCTAGCGATTTTTCTATTCCGCGAGCATATCAAGTAAATATATATGGGCCTGTTCCGAATTTCGACTCGATTTTCGTGTAAACTTTAGTATTTTGCAGTCAAATTTGAAAACGTTGTATAGAAGGCGACAAATATACCTACGGCTACTAGATCAGGAATAACAAAACTCGGAATTGTGGCAGCAGCTGAAACCGATTGCTTAATCCCAAATGAATTTAAATCGAGAGAAAGTTGCGACGGGATCTAGTAGCCTCTAATTAACTTGACACTTACGTTTAAATTTATACAAATTGCATTCGAAATTCACATGTTTACACGAAAATCGAGTCGGAATTCGGAACAGGCCCCATAAAGATTGTGGATTTCACAGTAGCATCAGCACTGCTTGCCCTTAGTTGTCTTGTCATAAATGTCTTCCCAAAAAATAAGGAAACTGAATTTTTCCAGTTTTGTTGAACCAACAATTGCGAACTAGTAATCAAACAAATTTACCTTATGGCAGCCACTCTTCAATAATAATTCAATTCAAATTAGCTTTTTCACTTTGTCCTAACCACTTCGTCCTCAGATTTCGACTCTTTCCCCTCGCCACCCTCCCTCTTCCAACGCTCTTCACTCTATCTGCGCTCTCCACACACACACTAACGATTTCAACCGTTTAACAAAATCTTTTTAAGTCTTTTGAGTCGTTCCTTCTCTTACTCTCTCTCGTGCTCTTGGCAAAACAGCTTACCACAATGTTGCCTGAACGCAATAGCTCATTTATTTGTCCCACACAAACTTTTCTTCGGCGTTTTCACCTACTTCGCGGTCAAATTTTCACAATTTTCTTTCTTAGTGCGCGCCTACATAACTAACCAAGGGTCTATGCCAAATCTTATATCTCTAGGATAATCAGTTTTGGCTGTGAGTTGATAATATGTCAGTATGTCAGACAGTCGGGCCTACAGACTTATAAGCATAGATGGGTTCGGCTTAAGAGACTCTAAAAGAGCCTGAATTGAAATGGTTTCAAAGAAGTTTGACTTTGGACTGTTGAGCAGCCTTGCTTGGAGTTTTAAGATTTGCAAAATCTGCTCCAGTCTGGAAAAAAGAAACATAGTTCTAGCAAAACTTTTTATAACATTTGATCATCCCAAAAATTAGTCACACTAAAGCCGGAAGATAAGGAAATTCTGTAACTAAACTTCAATCAATTTAACTTTTAGACATTTTGTAAGCTTCATAGAGTTAAAGAAGTGCAGTACTAAATTTCCATTCACCTAACTGTTTCCCCGTTTCCCCGTGTTCCGTAAATAAACATAAAGTTGCCTTCAACAATTTCAACTCTATTCATAAAGTTTAAGACCCACAGGATTTTATGGCATGTTAAATTTACCAGGTACTACTATATTATTGGAACACCGCACTTAATTTACACGACTCCGAGGGCTCAGCATGTGGTCAACGAGCGAGAGGAAAACGAGAGGGGACCTCTCCTCCGCTTGCTGGCTGTATTTGCATGCATAAACACATGACATGCTCCACATTCGTGTGACATTTGTTGCCTTTGTGGGTGGGTGGGCAGTGAATAGCAAAGTGTTACACGCAACAGAAACAACAACAGCAACAGAAAAGGGTGCCGAAAAAAAATGAGGCTGCAAAGCCTTTTAAATTGCTTCCATTGCAGTTTTTGGCGCAGTGAGTCGCCGCCGCCACCATCGGAAATTGGAGCAAAAGTGCACAACCAGCAGCAAGAGCAGTCGCTCGAGTGGGTTGGCTGACCATGAACAGGAGGCTAAATGTCATTAGAGCGTACTAATTGATTGGGTTAGGTTGGGGTTGGCCCATAAATTGGTATTTGGCGAATATGCAATTAAATGGCCATACAAATTACTTCGCCTGGGAAAGGAATTCCGTTGCGACTCATCCGCTCTGATTGAAATAGTCCCCTGCCCCCTCCAAGTGTCGCATTTGACAAATTTTAACAGACTTTCGTTGGAAAACACGCCAAGCCGGCAACATTCCGAGCGGAAATTTTAGCAACATCCGACTTGAGTATTTAATTTCCTAGCGGCGCATTGCAGCTCACAGGGCCTGACTGATGTCATTTTTCGTACGTGTACAGACAGCCGAAGCATACGTGCTGCTATGGGGGCGCTCAGACAGTAGACATTGCAGAAGGAGTCAAAGGAGTCAGAGCCAGGCAACATAACATCATACATAAATAGAAACAGCCACAAAAGCTTAACAACGCGACAAATCCTAAATATCCCTCTCTGTCTCACACACACACACATAGAAACGTTTCAGGTATACCGTATGTATACATCCTGCACCCACTCCAAAGCAAGTGCAAAAAGCAAAAACCCACCACCACCTCTAGCAACCGCATGCGACAGAAATTATGAATGAAACAAAAGATAAGAAGAAGCAAAGAAAATCAAAGCCAAAAAACAACAATGCTAAATTTTTAAATTAACGAAGTTTTCATGCACTTTAAAAGAATTTGAGAAGCTTTTAATAAAATCAAACACAACATAATCTTATCCTTAAGATATTCAGCCATGAACCCAATTTCACTTTAGCAAAAGTTTAGCGATTTTAAATTGGGTTTTGCACCAAATTTGGTGTCAAAATTGCAACATTTTCCTGAAAACGAAAATATGCGCATGACTATTAAGGAAAAACTTATTTAAAGGGTCTAGCCCGATAAGGGAAGGGGTGCGGCCTAAAGTCTGGGATTTTGAAATATCGCATATAATTGGATAGATAACTTCAAACCAAACTGATCTGGCCCAAAGTTAGGTCATTTTGGTGCCAGGTCCTTGAGATAGCGTCAAAAATCCTTTTTTTATAAGCTTTTCTTTAAATAGAAATATCTCGGGAACCAGAGTAACTGGAGACATGACATAAATTGCCAGTGAAAGAGAATTGATCAAAGTTTTCGAAAATTTGAAAATTTTTGACATACACTGAAAACATTTTTTGCTATAATTAAAAGAAAACTTGAATGTGATGGTTTTGGCAGTTCGCGTTGGACCGCCACCTTAAAACTTTTCCTGGTGTTTCCCCCAACCTTAGAGCCAATTATCAAAAAGTTTGAAAAAAATCGAAGATACGCTTCCTTATGAAATATTCAACAATATATATTCGCTTATTTTTATATCAACGTAAATCATATTCGGGACAGAAGAAAACTCATTTATGCAAGCCATTGTACCACAAATGGCTTCGTTCTTGACATATGCGGTCCGTTTTATGGTAAAGAAAACGATGCTTCGATTATGAAAAAAATTCTTGCCAACACTAATTTAATAAGGCTTTTGCGACCTAATGATATATTCGTTGTGGATAGGGGTTTTCGCGATGTCGTTGGTGAGACAGAAGGAAAAGGCTTTCAACTGGACACCGAAGAAGCAAATGAGTCTCGAAAAATCACCAAAATAAGGTGGGTTGTCGAAGCCGTTCATGGATCAATTGCTAAAAAATATAAACTTTTTCATCACAACCTGGACAACAAATATCTCAACAAAGTTGGTGATCTATGCAGAATCGCTGGGTATTTCACAAACAAGTTTGGACAGAAGTTGAACTCAGATAAAGAATTAGGAAGCAGAATACTTTCTCATTTTAAAAATCGTATGATGGCTCCGAGTACTTTGTCTGAAGAAGTTGAGCAAGAGCGTTACAACCGAAGAAGAAGTTTATTAAGTCCATTGAATTCATCTTCGCTTTTGTAATTTCCAAGACTCACGGAAGACGAGCTAAAGGTATTATATTCTGGATCTTACCAACTGTCGCTAGCAGTCTCATACCTAGCAAAAATCCTGAATGAGGACAGGGCGATTGTGGCTTCATTCGTTAAAATGAGTCCCTCAATAATAAAATTCGACGTTCGCTCGAGGCATATTAACAGCAAGTCCTGTCTACGGCGATTTTATTCCAAACAATAATAGCATAGATGGCGTACAACCTTATTGCTGTAGTTGTCCTAACGGAAAGAGGACTGCTGGCTGTTGTTCTCATGCTGCAAGTGTGATTTATTACAAGATACTAATCACTCATTATCCGTCCAGCAGCAATTTTATCAAGAATTTTTGAGGCGGATGAAGAGAATGTTGTAATAGACGAAAATAGTGACGACTACGAGTAACTAAAATAAGCAAATATATATTTTTGAATTTTTCATTAGGAAGCGTATCTTCGATTTTCACAATCCCAGACTTTAGGCCGCACCCCTTCCCTTATCGGGCTAGACCCTTTCAATATTTGTTTGATTTTTGACCCGTGGCTAAAAGATGGGTGCCGCTTTTGCTAACAATAGACAACAAATGAAGTGTTAAATTAGAATTTGCAGCAATTTTAAGTCGTTTCCTTAAACTTTTATAGATTTATTTGAAATGAACTGTCTTCGGTGATGATCCAGTCTAAAAATGGAATTGTGACTAGTTCCTTCCGGAATATTACGAGACTACCGCAGGTACCGATCTCTCAATAATCATGATTTTTAGAAAATTACATGAAAATATTTAAATTTCGGAATTATAAATTAATCTTTCAAATATTTTGCGTCTTGCGTGAATCAATTATATTTTAGTTTCAAATTTTATTTTGCGAAACTCCCAAGTGAACAATTCAATCCAAATCATTTCACTTTTTGGAGTGAAATAAGGCCCGTTTTTCTTAAAACTCTCAAAATTTGATTCTCATGTTTTAAAAACATTTTGTGCTCGATATAACAGAAGTTAATTAAAAGGTAATCATTTTAATTTATGTCTTGTGCACGAAAAATTGGAGCAAAGTCATGGCCAAGACCAAGCATCGGACAAATCCAAATCCAATCATACTCAAATTTCTTATAATATTACAATACCAATTGCAAGGAAGACGAAAGATATTGCGGCGCTATTTGAAAGGATTTTGGTAAAGGTTTGTGTGTTTGTGGAAGATGACATACGAAAAAAAACAGTGCCGTCGGCACGACCACGGGCGTTATTTCCCTGGGCGTTATTTCATGCTCCCTAAAAATGTATTTGGGCACAATACTTCATTCAAATAAGACTGCTTTGCAAAAGCATTCAGATTTCAAAACATTTCAAAAGTGTTTCTATTCATGTGAACTTCAACATAAAAATTGTTATTTATATCATCTGGAATTAGGCCTTTAGGTCCGAATTCTCATTTTCGATCTAGCCCAATCAGTCACATAATCTTACCAAATAACAGAGTAAAAGTAAGTTCTTACCCATAGGAAACTTAGAATATATATCGCTCACTTACTTCAATACTGGCATAACTCAAAATAATCCATTTTGAGAAAAACACGTTTAAAGTTCTCAATGGATTTAATCTAAAAAAATGGTTCTTTTAGTTTTAACTTAATTAAGTAAAGTATTATAAATTTAGGATGCTTATTAATAAAACTTGAAAATATGATGTTTTAACTGAAAGACGAAGTATGTTTGGTCAATATCGACAGCAGGACAACTGAGATATGGCGGTTCTTGCATCAACATGAAAACGAACCTGGGAAATGATATTGCGACATATTCTCATCTCACATGAAAAGTAGAAGAGATAGCAATACGAAAATTTTTGCATAAAATAGTACAGAAAAGCGCGCACATTTCTGCATCATTAAGTCAAAAATCGTATTTTTTGAGTTATGCCAATATTGAAGTAATTGAGCGATATGGAACATAGGAAATCGAGCCCAAGACAAACAAGAAAAATCATTGATTGCGAAGCATGTCTTGGTACCTACTCTAGCATTTTAACCATATCTTTTAATTAGGAGAAATTGTAATTTCCCTACTTTATCTACTCGATAAATCAACCCAATATCTTTCTGGATCAGAGTTTTTTTTAACTGCGAGATCAAAAAGTGTATAAAAGTATATTTGTAAGCGAAGCAAACTAGCTCTAACCAAAGACATATAGTAGATACCGCACCTCATACAAAATTTTCATTGCTCGTTTTGAAGCTTGTTGGCAGGGGAGCTCGAGGCACAGGCAAATAAATTTAAAAGTAGAACAAGCCTTTCACAACTGCCAAGGTCAACTTAGTTTCGATTTTAACATTCCTCAACATCAAGCCAAATGAGGTTCACATTTCTACGACTAACGCCGAAGTCTTCGATGGGGTTGAGGGATAGACCCTCCTTGTCTTATCGACGAAGGGTTGTGAGTTCAAATCCAGGTGCAGGCCAGAATTCAAAACAATTTTTAAAAAACCTAACAAAAAGCTTAAGCTTTTACAAAAAGAGTAAGTCAGGATGCTTGAAAAAGGATTTGAACCCTCAAATCAAAAATGAAAGGCAGCTTGACTACCCACTGAGCCAACACTCATCAAACGTAGCTAAATTGCCATGTTTGGATTCTCATTTATGAAGCTAAAAGCAAACATTGGGAACTAATTCCAGCTTCACTCCCAAGCATTTTTATTTCACATGCGTCGTCTATAATATCTATAAATCTTTGCTCTAACCTACTTCTTTAACCTGCTTGCTCTCTTGGCACAAGCATCGGCATGCATTCGACACGTATCAGTGTGTATAGAGAAATGTGTACGGACCCTACCGACCTAGCTTGACAATCCCTGTTCTAAAGAGTTCGTACACCCATAAAATATCAACAGCTCTCATAGGTGGCTGAACGGAACTAAAGACGTGTCCTTCTGCCTGTTGCATTTTCTTAACATACCCTTGACACAAACAGTTATCCTTTAGTAAAACAGTCAATTTCTAAGTTTCAAGTTAGCAGTCATTAGTTGTAGCTTAGGCCGTAATTGTTGTCCTCGATCGATCAATAGAAAAATCGTATTAAAAAAAAAAAAAAAAAAAAAAAAAAAAAAAAAAAACCATTAGCATGCTTGGCCACAAAGTTATAATACTCTCATTACGCCAAAGGATATGCAAAGGCAGGCAGGACGACAGTAGCTACCCTCCCATCCGTTGCGTCAGTTTCTTGCTTGACAACTTTAACTGCAGCACCAGCAGCAACAGCAACAATGGTAAACAACAAACGCCTGGGCTGAGTTTTAAAAGATTAAAAATTGTATGTCGGCAGACCCAGTCGTCAGTCACTCACTTACTCACACAGGATGCATTCTGGGGGCATAAAACTTTTCAGCACTTTTATTGCTGCTGCAACACTCAGACTTCAAGTACAAAATTGTCACAAGAATAACTAGTCCTGCTACCCTGAATCCCTATTTTTTTTGTTCCCACTTGAACAAAATTAAACTACTCATTTAAGTTGGTAATCACGCCGCATCGTTTCAAGTGGCAAAACTCAAAGTGCGCTTATCAACACCCAGGAAGGGAAGGGAGGAGAAACGAACTAGGCGAGGTGAGGTGCAAGTTTAAACAAATATTTTATAGAGCATGCATGATGACGATGTTGATGAGGATGGGGTGATACCTGAGTGTGTGTGGGGGCTTGACATAGTTTTGTTAGAGAGAGCATGCGGCAAGCGGAGCGTATGCTTAACGTTGGTTATCTTAAACACAAACACACACACGTGTGCTTGTCCTGCACACAGTTAAAGTTGATTTATGCAACAAGCTTGATTGCTGCACTGGAAAAAAATAAGCCAGCTGAGTAACGCTCGGGTTCTAAAAAATAAAATTATAAAATTCTTAACTGTTCTGAGTGTTCTCTTTTGGAACCAGAGAAAACCTCAAACTTACAATTTCAATTACTTTCTATCAAAATTACTTTATTACTTTTTTCAGTGTCCGCCGTCCACGATTTTTGTGTAAAGTGTGTAATTTTATCAACTTAAGACTTTTACACCTATTAAAATTGTATACAAAACGCGCTGAGAGCTCGCCGGCAGCACAAAATTGCTTTGCAGCCACAGGATGCTTCTGTGCCGCCTGCCTG
This sequence comes from Lordiphosa clarofinis, assembly GCA_018904275.1. Taxonomy (NCBI): domain Eukaryota; kingdom Metazoa; phylum Arthropoda; class Insecta; order Diptera; family Drosophilidae; genus Lordiphosa; species Lordiphosa clarofinis. Next base: position 1,979,909 of record JAEIGQ010000026.1, read on the forward strand.
CATGGCAGGGCCATGTTGCAATTTCATGCGGGCAGCAACTCGCACTTATGTGCAGTTATTTTATGCATGAAACCAAATAACGACGCTTGCCATTTTGGGGCTTCCCCTTTTGGAGCTCTGGCTGGTCTCCATTACTTACTTTATTAATGTTGCTGCGCAGGCGGTGCGAGTTTACTACAAATTGAGCCAAAGTTTCATATCGACGCCCGCATCGACGTGGAGGGACAGCTGCTCAAATGTTTGCGCTCAAAAGAACAAAATGAAAGTGGAAGAAAAAAATATAATCCTCATAATTCAACGTACACGGGCGCGGGCGCTTAACCTTCTCGCCTTACGCCCGCCCTGTTGTAATTAGTCATGAAAACTGAGACGTGCTGAGGGTTTGTCTAGGCGACATTGAAGGGTTGCTGCTACTTGGTAGCTTGTCGCGTGTTTTTTTTTGATGCTCCCGCAAAAGGTTTCACCCTGGCAAGAGGGGCAGTGATTTGAACACGTTTCACTGATTATACATTACCAGCCAAGCCAAATGATCGGTGTGACTTTCGCCGTCCATCAAAAGTCAATGTCGAAACGCATTGCGTGTCGTTGACACAAAACACAGTAATTCAATTTGGGTAAAATTAAGCGCAACTTTCATAACTTGAAAATGCTTCAATTGAATTGTAATTTTAAGTTCTGACACCATGAGAACTCAAAATTGGAGTGAGATTTCCTCACCTCATAAAGAGTCAAAACTTAAAAACATGAATTATAATTTTTAACATAATTTTAATTATCATTTTTAAATAATCGTAATTATAACTTGGAATTACTATTATTCAGCAAATACTACAAAATTTAATTACTTTAACAATTACTTAGATAATTGTAGCTGTAAAGAGGGATTATTGAGTAATTGTGCTTGAAATGTTGAATTATTATTGAATTTTTTTATTTTAAGGGTCAAATTAAATAACTTAAGCCCAATTATCTAACTGGGGCTGACGACGTTAGTGGCATGTTATACCTGATCGCTATGTCATGGTCGACGGATAAAGCAATTATCTTCCCAACTGTTCTTTAATTTATGGTTTTATTGCAGATAGCGAAGCGTCAATACCATTATTTATTGTTTGGGTTCCATCTAAAACTTGATTTCCATATAATATAATATATGTGAAAGTTTTATTTTATGCACAAAATATGGATTCAATGTGTACATTAGGTCGGAAATTTTATATAGGGAAAAATGTAAGACTATACTGATACCCCCCTAAACGATGTATATATGTGTTTTAAAAATGCATAGCAAAAACAAGTTTTGACAAAAAATTAGTTTTTGGGTATGCGACTTGGATTCAAAGTTTATCACTCATACGCACTGTGGCCCTTTCCTACATGTTTAGACTTGGTTTGAAGTCATAACATTTGACAAGAAGGTACCATGACCATAAAAAAAATGTTTTTTATATAACCAACACAAAATTTAGGTAAATAATATTTACTTAATATATATTTAGAAAAAAATCGTATATTACGGAAAAATTTCTAACATTTTGCCCTGTTCGCTTCTAAATGAAAGCAAGTTTTAGCCGTACATTAAGAGGCTATGAGGATATCTTTGAAGTCAGGTTCCACTTTGAACTGAAGTGCTGCGCATCACGGTTGCAGCCGTTCCTGCGAAGAGTCTATTTTTAATGTGCTGCTTATAAATAGACTTCTTCAGGATCGAAAAATAATGCGGAGTACTATACTTTGTACTATGGGCAAAAAAACAGGGAAATTGTTCATAAATCTTTATTTATTATTGTCAATTCATTTCCTCCCTCGAAAGTAACCTCCCGCTACTGCATTATACTTGTGCCAAAGTTTTTTTACAATTTTGTTTGTGTTTGTGGGACAATTTTACAAAAATGCTGCAAAGTCTTCTTCTGGTATTGTCTTTAGTTCCTTTGTTTGCCGAAGTCATGCTTCACTGTCTTTTAGAAAGAGACACTGTCACATTTTAGCGCTCTCTTCTTGGGGAACCCTGCATTAGTGGTACAGTTAAAGGCGCGTTTACATTCACCTCCTACATATTAATACTTTGAAAAACGAAAATTTAAAAAAAAAAAATTGCGCGATAATAGACAATTACCCTAAACATTTAGTACCATATAAAAGCGTGGATAAATCGTTGGAAATGGGTACGCTTTAACAAAATAAGGTCTTAATTTACTGACCAAAAATACATTCGATTCCTGCTCCATTTTTATTTTAAATTCAAATTTGACAACTTTTAAAATGATACGGAGAATTTGTCGACAAAATTTCGATTCGATGAACGTGTCGTATACGTAATATTTGTGGAAACTTTGAAGGCTTTTCGCAGAGGTTAAAACATTATCTTAAACTTTTTGATTTTTTAATTTATTTTGTACTCCCTAAAAGTAATCGTTTAATATGGTATCACTTAACTTTTTTATCGGCGTTGAGAGGTTGTGACCAAGGTAGGGTTACAGATTTGAATAAAATAACATAACTCAGCTGTTGGCTTAAAGCCGTCAGCTGTTGCGATAGCTATTTGCTACAATACAATTTGTTTACCTATGCGGTTTGGGATTATACTAAAAATCTTCAGACATTATACGATTTCTATATGTAGACGATTCTATAAGAAATTTAAAAAGAATATTTCAATTTTCTCCGTTTAGAATTTTGACACTCAGACTTGAATATAGGCTATATAACTTTTACTTAAATGGTCAAAGAAAAACTGTGAAATTTGCAAGTAAGAGTATTAATTAGATCGCTTGATGAGAAATCGAGAAATTTTCAAAGGTTATAAGATTTTTATGAAGTTTAAGAAAATGCCAATTGAAGAGGCATCATACGTACATCTGGGTACTTTGACACCGCAAAAAGATTCCCGACCATGAAATACCATTTTCTAAGAAGAAACTTCTAAAAGCGCAATGATATTGGAAAACTTAAAATATGTAAAATAAAAAGAAACAAAAGACTACCAACTATTTTTTTCTAAGATTTTTAATATTAGCAGAAAAATTTACAGAATTTCTTAGACTTGCAAAAAAAATCGATTTTTTCAAAAAAACCCACATTTTTAATGTTCAAATCCAAAGGTTGGTACCTTATCAGCAAAATCAAAACTTCGTGTTTATTTTTTCTTTAACGTCATTCAATGCAGCTTACATTAAAACAAAGTTGGTTCGAATAGGACACTTAATGTGGCCACACGACCAACAAATGTAAGAATACCTCTCTAATGCAAATATCTCGTGAACCTGACGTGCTGGAAGAAAACGGACAATTTATCTGAGTTCAGCGGCCAAAAATACATAAGGAACGGTTGCAAAGTTCTCTGTTGCAGAAAATGGCCTTTTTTTGTAAACTTGTGTTATCTAAAGCTCCATTTACACGACCTGATCGCTCAGATGAGTTTTCGTCAAACGAACACTGTAACTCGATAAATGCCACTCAGATGAGTGCTCAGGCCAAATAGAACCGGTTTTATTTCGTCTGATCGCCCATCTGAGTAGCTTCATGTCTACTCAGACCCCTTTTTACACGGTCAGACAGCAAATCAGACGAAAACTCAGATGAGTGATCAGGTCGTGTAAATGGAGCTTAAGTAATTGTAAAAGTAATTATATTTTGGAATATTCACTGAACAATCATAATGCCAAGATAATTCCAAAAATCGTAATCTGCAATCAGTTGCAGACATATTCGGCTACCTGGTCTAGACTTGAGCCAAAGAATAAAAGCTAAAATTAGTAAATTTCATGACGTAATCAGTTTGTGTTTTTTTCTTCCTACTCATTTACACTAGGACATTTGCGGCTTGGGTTAAGGTCGTTACTAAAAAGCGAAAACACATACAAGCATGCATATGGTTAAAATTTATGATCACTTAAAGCCGCATTTTTTTAACAACGTGACAAAGTTATTATGACCTGATTTTATGCGGCTATAAAAAAAAACCACTTGCAAATGTTAAAATAAGTATAAAATGCGTGTGGTGCTGTTCCGCTCACTAAAAGACCTGAAATAATAGGCCTAAAGTCCAAGCAACCAAACAACCATAATAAAACTATGAAAAACTAGGCCCAAAACTCAACTAACTCTGCTCAAATGATTTACGTGCTGCTAACCCAGCTGGACGGCGGGCGCAAGTGCCGAAAAACTTGTTTTGGACTCCACTTCAAGAACTGGAGCAAGCGGCTCGAGTGTCCAGCATCGAGTTTTGGAATTGAGCACAGCTGGCAAAGACAACAAAACGAAAAATCCAAACAAATGGCAAGCACATTTTCACAAAGAAAGCAATAAGACTCGCTCAGATGGATGCCAAAAGATAAAGCGGAACAAGTCTCTCCACACTTACCTTTTGGCTGGGCCAACAATATTCGGGAGTGTGGTTGCGACGTGGTCGGGCAGGGCAATCTGCAAATAAAAGAGAGCAACAACAACAAAAATTTTAATAATTATTTCAAGGCTTCTCAGTGCCATGCACATTTTCATATCCGCATCAGCCTTATCAGTTGGCTTGTCTGATGCGCAAACAAAGAGTCAAAATAAAAGCAAAGCTGACGGCGACGCGGCGCAAATATTGATTTTTTTTTGTGGTACAACGAAAAACATTTCTCGTATTTATAACGCGGCAGCAGCAACTTCATTTTTATTTGTCAGACGAATGTGTGTAAAAACAAAAACAGCAAAACAAAACAAATACAGCGCAAAGAGAGAAAGAGATATGTATATACGAGTAATGAGCTGGTCCAAGCCCTACTGTAATGTACCCTGTAAGTGATAAAGATTATACAAGCTGGCGGGTACTCTAAGTTATTACATAATATTGATCGAATTTTACATTTAATAATTTGATGAGTTTGTAGCAAGGCTGGGTGGAATTAATAAGGTGAAGCCGAGCGAGACAGCGTCCTTTTCTGTTTGTAGCATAGGCTGACGGCCGGAACTGAAACACTCTTAGCAGCTTTATTCACTGAACGAAAAACAAGCGAAACTATTAAAAAATCTTAATTTTGCTGTGTTTATATATTTATATTAATTCTATTGTTGACGCTTCACTAGATCGTACATTTTTCTGCCTGTTACACCCTTTGTACAGGGTATTTAAATGAAGCCATACTGAGAGACTCAGACCCAGACCTCGACCCCACCCCAAGTCCTGATTAAATTATTTCAAACACGTGGAAACAATTGCTAGCCACGTTAAAAATCAAGCAAAATTTCTTTGTTTTTTTATATGCCTATAATATGTAGACAAGCAATCACATCTACTTGGCCTCCTACACGACTTCCTTTTGTCAGCTGAGCTTCATTCGGCTCGCCTCGCTGCGCCTAGCCCCTAGCAGCTGAAATGTTCACGTGACCTGCTTACAAAGTCAAAGGAACATGTCTTGAGAGGATGAATTCAACCCACCAACTCACTCTTTTCACTTGGTATTAATAGCAGCAAGGGACCGCAATCCAAGTCTTTAGGCAGATGTATCACTTTCGGTTTTCAGTCCGTCATCAGCTGGTAAGGGGTTTCTTTCCCTTTCTCTGCCCCCCTCCCTTGCTCTCATTGAGTGAGTACGCCTCCTAATAAAAACTTGGACAGGCAGGCCATTTTTCGTGCATGTGCATGTGTTTATTTTAGATCGAGTCATTTTGATAGCAACCAGTCGAAAAACTGGGCGTTGGGGCAGACACAAATATTCAACAAATACATACGTATTTTCTGATTTCGATATGGGTTTGATTTAAGACTGACAGATCTAAACATTTAAGTGGTTTAAAGTACCTAGATTGACTAAAACAACTTTAAGATTTAGACTTGGCTTCTCTTAAAAATTTTCTTGTACCAAAGAAAAGGGTACAGCAATTTGCTCCATATGTGTACGTGAAAAAGTAACTGTAAATGGTGAAAAAGGCTGACAACCGGCTGGCAACGACATTTTCAAATAATGCTGACCTACTTATGATACCAAAAAAAGAACAGGGAACGCCTGGGGCAATAAGTCAATACGGCACACCTCAGGCTTTAAGTGCTGCATAGACAAAGAGGAAACTGTATTAGTTCAACAACTCAACTGCACCTGCTCTGCACTTAAACGAAACCGTTTCCGACACCTTGGGGACATTTTCTGTGAGCATTTGCTTAAAATAAAGTATGCAAAAATGTAGAAAAAGTTTTTTTTAAAAGCAAGCAGTCACTTTTAAAAGAAAGAAAATAATACATAGTACTGAATCATTCCTTTGCTAACGATTAAGGCTGATTTAAATTCGGCTAAGCATTCACCCCTTTAAAACTCCTTTTTTAACTAATGGAACAAAATAAGTCAAACAATAGTGGCTCCATTTTAAAATGAGTTTCGAAATAGCGTTGAGCTATTTTGTATAGCGTTGAGCAACTTTTGTTTACGTAAAATATGAATAAGTTTGTATAATAACAAAACTCAACTTTGGCTTAAAGCCTTCAGCCGTTGCGATAACTATTTGCTAGTCAACTCCAAATTAGCATTAAATTCTTCTGCAAGTGTTTTCTATGTTTCAAAGCACTGGCTTCGACTCAGCAGCAGGGATTCGACAACAACGGAAGCTAAGCGGGATTCAGGCATTTGAAAAATGTTCCTTATATAAGAAAAATTTTATCCCAGCGTTTGGGTATAGAGTGTCGAAAATCCAGTTTCCACAAATATGGCATAGTTCGGAGTATTGCGTAATAACCTAAATATATTCTTTATGAAAAATCGAAGAAGCTTCTCCACTTCGTCATATTCACGAAAACCCCAATCCTGTGCAGCATATAGCATGATTGACCGAACAGTGGCTTCAAACATTCTATATTTCACACTTGGTAGTACGTTTGGTTTTCCCAGCAGCGTATTCCACGTACAGTTGAGGGCCTTGATACCATCTGGAAGTTTCAGCTGAAGATGAGTTTTAAAGGACATGTTGAACGTGACGGTAACTCCCAGGTACGTAAACGCTTTGACTCTTTTGATTACACATGTGATCAGGTACCAGATTTCTTCTTTGCAGATCCGCCCTCTATTGTCTCTTATTGGGAGGATTTTTGTTTTATCCGTGTTGACAGTTAGTCCCCATAGGGAGCAGTAGGAGTAAAGGTCATCCAGCATGTTTTGCAGCATCCGTGGAGATTTTTGTTATACATATCGAATTTTGTCCTGTTCACTAGACGTCTGAAGATCTTAGCAAGTAGGAACTTTGAATGTCATAAATAAACCATTATACAGGGTGGTCCATTTAAAAATTGTAAGCTAATTGTGCTATAAAAAAAAACGGCTCAATATTTTGCTAATGTTTAACATTTATTGGAAAGGTTGGTTAATGTCATTTATGTAAAAAATTTGGTAAATTTTTTTTTGGTGGTTTTTTTCCCCCCAATTTTTTTTTTCGATTTTTTTTTTTTTTCATTTTTTTATAGCTTGGATATTTCAGAATATCGCTCCAAAAGGATTTTTTGAAATTCGAAATACTTTAAAAGATATAGCCTTTTAAGTGGAGCAATGTTATCGCTAAAACGAGAAATTTTTGAGTAAATAAATTTCCAGTCAATAAAACTGTGATATAAAGGCTGGTTCTTGAATTTGAATGGTAAGATATTGCCGCCCAGATCGATATCGATTATTAATCGGCTTTTAATCGATAATTATCGAAGGCTATCTTACGCAATGCTACTACCGACTAAATCGCTCAGAAACTAGAGCTGCGGCCGCATCTGAAGAAGGCAGAATGGCACTCAGAGCAAAGAGAGCTGCTGCTAAAAACAGCTTTTTTGAAGATGAAGAAGGTCCGCTGTATGCAGCTGGCATCGCCGACTAATATCTGTAAGTATATAATATTTGTAAAATTTTTGGTAACATTTTATAGCATCTTTTTCGGACTGCCAAGCCACTTTTCTTCAGTTCTACTAAACCGATATTGATAAAGTTATATGCAATCGACGCAGAATTGTCACTATTCTAGAACTGCATTTTTGGATTTTTTTTTTTTTTTTTTTTTTTTTCCCCAAAAAACGAACTTTAAACATTAAACGCGTTTATCTCGAAACCACGTTTTTCGAACTGGCGGCCATGATATCTCCAGGTACACTGAACCGATTTTGATGATCTAAACTGAAATCGACGCAGAACTGTCACCATTCTGGTCTGAACCTCAATCATAATTTTAAAAAAATGTTTAGTATTTTTTTTTTACAAAAAACAAAAAAAAGGACAAAAATCGATTTTTCATTTTTTAATGGCCGCCATTTTGTCAAAAAAAATCACAAAAAATTTTCGAGGTTCAGACCAGAATTACGTCTATTCTGATTATAACCCCGTTTTCAATTTTCATTCACTTTTCAGACATCCCGGAGACCTCGAATCATGGCCGCCAGCACCATAACTTTTTTTCGGACACCTTTTTTGACGGCCGATAACTTTTGGAACAGCCCTCGCATCGAAGCAGTAACAATTTTTTTATTTACTCTAATCTGTTTGTAACATAATAAAAAAAAAACAGAATTGGAAAAACTCTGCGTTTTCAAATAAGATTTTTTTTAAAAATGTCAAAAAAAAAACTGCCTTGACATGGAGAATACCCCCTTAAAGGATATTAGTTCGTAGTCGATCTGCAAAATAATTATGCTGCCAAGCATGCTGAATCCGGACCAAAAACACGAATATCGCAACCATGGTTGAAATTAATTATTTAGGGCTCCAATTGCTTACCCATCTTTTTAATTCGCCCAATTTTGCTCCTTCAAACTATTATCTGTTCCCAAACTTAAAAAAAAAAATTTCTCACAAATCAAAAATTCTGCTCGCGCAAGGAGATCATCGCCCGGATAAGAACTTTGCAGACCTTTCGAAAAATGATTTTTCGGACAGGATGAAACAATTTTAAAATCTCTGGAATAAGTAAAAAGAGACTACATCACAAAATATGTACCTGAATTTTCCGCAAAAAAAGGGATTAAGTCTCTTTAGCTTTATTGTGCATTTTAAATATTGAAAATCGAGTTGCCATACTAAAGTCATTATATTTTTCCGGCATTTTGTCAATATTCGAATTGTTTGAAAATCGACGACAAAAATTCAGCATTCAAAATTCACGGCCTTAAATTAAAAATTTGCATGTTTGGAGATGCATAATTAAAAAATAAAACTGACCGCTTAAAAGTATTATTACATTTTGCCAATTTATTTAAACTTTCATAGCTAGAGGGTTAAAAATACAAAGAAAACTTTAATTCTGTGTTATACGAACATTTTGTTAAAATTTGCTCATCCAGAACAAGTTATCCAATACAATTTTCCTTTTCACTCATTTAGGGCTGATTTTACATTTTCTACATAAAGAAGCTATCTGTAAAATAAACTAGAAAATTTAACTTTATCTGACACATAGCAGATATCTGAAAGAAGAGAAATCAGCCCTTAATCTAACACGATTTCCTATTTTTTGTACTAGGGTTTAGTTCAATTTCAAAGTAATTAGAACGTGCTTTTGGGAAGGAATGTTAAATAAAAACTGTATCATCCGCATACATTGACGCAATTCGAATGACTCAGTGCTGATAAGCCGAGATTCATTTAAGGGGGGATTTTGAATAAGAACGTTAACATATAATATATTAATTTGTGACTAATATAAAAAAAGATTTTCGAGGCCTCTTTGCCTACTCAATTAAGGTATCAAATAAGAGTTCAATTCTGCTGTTACTGAAAAACTTGTACACATTTCTCAGTAAATGTTTCACATGTTCAGCTTCACAAATCACAAATGAATCAGTGTAAAATGCCACCTAGATGGCAGGAACCTCAAGGGGATCATTATGTAGCGGCATAAAAAAAAAAAAGAAACTCATTCAATAGATCCTGCCCAGTTCCCCATAAACAACCAAATGCAACATGTTTAGCTGGCTAAAATTGCGATTTATGTGGCACGGCGGCACAACTATACGCATAGATACAACAAGCGACGGCAGCAGCAACAACAGCTACACGCAATATGTGAACATGTGAACATATTTTGGTTGGCGGCTGCAGCTGCAGTTGTGGGAAAAATATTTTCTCATTGCTAAAAAATTTTCTAAATGTTTAAAAAAAGGAAAAAGGAAATTAAAAAATGTTTCGTTTGTTTGTTCGTTTGACTGAGCAAATATTGAAGCTTTGTTAATTGCAGGAAGGGAATGCCCTGGTATGCATATTGATTTGTAAATCTGTGTCAATTTGATTACTCTAGCTACGTCACGTACATACTAACTTGCACATCGTTCAATATAATCAGCAAAGTGCAATGCGCTGTCCGTATTTCGGGGAGCTAGTGCGCCACTAGACATTTTTCCCACTACTGCAATCCTCTTGAGACACAGCACTGCAGTAAATGAACAAATAGTAGGAGATTCACTCTCGGCACAATCACAGCGTGACATTTAATCATTCATTCAATTGGCGCTCGGCAATTTCAACGACAAGAGAAAGAGAAAGACAGGGAGAGGGTGGCGGGGAAACAAAACTATAACAATAATAACTTTATAGCCTGGCGCTGCTTCAATTTGCCAGCTGGCAAGTTTTTGCTTCAAGCACCGCATGAAATATGCTTGAAAATTTTTAGCTGTCCCCAAAGGAGCCCGCCGAGCGCAACCGCCCCCCAAAGCGCATTTGTATAATTCATGACCTCAAAAGCCTCCTATGCCCCCCAGCTCTACTCTTTCTTAAAACTGTGCTGTGCTGGAGATGAACTAAATGCAAGTCGTATTTATCAAGAATTTGTCACGTTGAAAAGAAATTTGTAGAGGAAAAGGATAAAATGATGTGTGTAATAAATGTAAGCTGAGACGACAGTTTTCCAATTTTCATGTATTTAATCAAGGTCACCAAGTGTAATGGGAGCATATCCATTTACAATGTCTGTTTATACAAATTAAACAAAAGAAAAAATTGCCTAAGGGAGTCGTTTCTAGCGATGAGAAGAAATTTCGACAATTATCCAGTCAATTTTTTTAGTAAGATCATTTAGATCAAACCTAAACTTCTGTCAAACATATCTTAGACTTATATGACCGGTTAGAGAATTCGAAGCGTCTTCAAACTTTGCACCCAAGAACTAGGATCGATGCTAGGTTCACAAAATCAGAAGAAAATTTTATTTTTTAAAACGGTTTTTAATGTGAAATAGTTTAATCCCAAAAAAAAGTAAGAACGTTGTGGTCGAGTGGACCGACTCCGAAATACCCTGTACGATTGGGATTATTTAGTGCATAACCTTGGTGTTTTTGCTCGGATTGCTTAACTGGTTCCGACAGATTGCGCATAAAAATTGACGGGCCATAGCAGAGTGAGCTAGGTGGCAGTGCCAAGTGCTTCATTGGAACGAAAAGGTTGCGGTTCGAGTCCCAGGAGAAGGCGGATTAAGTCTATCGTCCCTGTTCCGAATTCCGAGTCGGTTTCCGTTTAAACGTTGCTTTTTCTTATTATAAATTAAAAATCGATGTAAAACGTACGAAGAATATCTGTGGTTACTAGATCAGGTCATCCTTTTCTGACGAATTCATTTCACATAACGTTAAGTAATCGGATTCAATTGCTTAAGGAACCACCGATAAGTTTGTCAACTTCCACGTATCATGGTTCAACTTCAATTCCACTTCCATACGTTTGCACGAAAAACGACTTGGAACAGGTCCGTATTTATATATATCATAAGGTTTTTTAACTAAAGCTTTACAGAAAACAGAAGATTGCAAGATTCTTCTACATAAGATTTCAGGCGTCGGTGTTGTTCTCAATTTAATATACGTAAGGCCAACAGGAATCGTGACTCTCGCTTTATATTGTTCTTGAAAAATCAAGATGCCAAATTTGAATAGGGATTCTTAAACATAGCATCTTCACAAGCAACACCTTCCTTTTTCGATATTAAATAAATATTTTCAAAATATATTTGACTTTTAAGAGTTGAGATTTCCAAGAACGAATAAAGAGTTCGGTAGATTCTGTTTGCCATTTAGAGGATTGAATGAAGTAAATTTCGATTTTGAAGTCAAAGTGCAAATAGAACAGTCGATTTTTGGTAGCGAGAACATTTAACAATTCCGATTTCGGATGATTTGATTAAAATCGAAAACGGGAACACGCCTAATAGATATTTAATTAATCAGGTCTGTTCCCGTTTCCAAACTCGATTGATCGGAATTGACAAGAGTTGTGATTTTAAGGAAATGATTAAAGAGTTGGGACAAAAAGTATTGCCATCAAAAGATGAATATTCTTGGATGTTTGAAACTAAAAGCCGAATACCACAGTCAGTTATAATAATAATAATAATCATCTTCTTTTATTTTTATAGAATACATTATAATATTGTATACATTTTAAATAACAATAGAAAATAATTATGTTGATAATACATAATTACAGTAAACTTTTTTTTTTACATTAAACATAGAAGAAAGCGACTATGACAAAATTGTGTCGTCAGTCGGAGACTGAGTTGCTCGACTAGTATATAGTTTTCTTCATTATAAGTAAAAAAATTTCTGCTAATATTTTTTTCTACATCCTATTGCTGATTTATGGTAATGAATTAGGTTTTGCCATTGATTATTATTTGCGTTATTGAGGACTGCGATAATTTCCACATCCGTAAGAAGTGCGTTGTTGAGGTAATGCACCCGAATCTCTTTAAGTATGGGACATCTTCCATAATTTCTCTATATATTCTCTTCTTCTATAGTGTTGCACAACGAACACTGTCTGTTCTGTTCCCGATTATTACTGTTTCCATTTAGATATAAGAGACCGCATCTAGCCTTCATAATCCAAGTTATATGGTCTATTGAGAGTCCTTGGTATTTGTTGCTAACAGTGTGGTCCAAGTGCTTGTTTATTCTAGTACTGCTTGCTTCCTTTGATCTAATATAACAGCTAAGGGAGGCTTGTTTCAGGTGGTTTTGCAGAGCTAAAATTTGTTCAAACCAAACTGACTTCGCAATATTATATTTCTTCTGCCCAGAAGATGTTTTTGTTCAATATATGTTTTGTCAAAACGTCGCTCATCAACGTCTTTCCTATATACAAGCTGCGTTTCTAAGGCTAAGGCATAGGTGGGAGTAGTGATTGGTTGTCTTAAAATCTTTTTAACAAAATACCACTGTAAGTTGTATACTTCTTCAAATAACTTAAAGCCCCATACCTGAGCGCAATACGTCTGTATGGCTCTGCAAACAACTTGAAATATCTTCCATTTAGCATCGATCGATATTTTCCCATTCCTGACAAAGTTTTGTCAAGTCATGTTAATTGCATTTTTAGCAGCTTCATTTCTTTTTGCAAAATTTTACTAGAAGGATAGTGTAGGCGTAAATAAAACACCTAGGTATGTGTATTCCGTTGTTATTTTTTTTGTACTCGTTATTGAAAGTTCATTTTTTCTTACTGGAAATTTACCAACAGTTAAAGTTTCCAAATTTGTTGTTCTCTTCTGTGTATCATCTCAGTCTCTTCAAAAACGACCAACGACTTTTCAACTTAGAAAAAAGTTGTCCCAAAATATTTAAAGTGCTTTGTTTTTGTGAGTCAAGGAATCGAAGATCTCTAAAGCAGAGGCTTTTTGGGGTGACGTTTGTATATGAAATTCTGAACGTCTTTCTAAACAAAAATTATAGTACGGCACTTTAATTCTAGCTGGCGATTTGAAGACTTAGTCGCACAATACCGAACAGTAAACAGTATTATTTTTGTTAAACCGAAACTTAGGTTATTTCAAAAAAGGTTCGTTTCACAGTAAAATACAAGTTAGAGTTCCGGTTCGCAGCCCTAAAACTTCCCTTCTAAAATACATTTTTAGTCATCTCTAGAAGCAAGTCAAATTTCTTCAGTGGCTGACATCACTTCCTGCCCTAGCAAAGTGAGTAAGTAGCTTGATATGAAAGCAAAAATACATCTACACTCAAAAGATGATGATGATGATGCAGACAAGTACTCAATCCTCGCATTTCTACGCTGTGTTTCTCAAAGTTAAAGTTTAACTTTTTAATTTCATTTAGCGACTCCGTGTGCGGAGGGGGCCATATGTGCAGGGGTTGGGAAGGGGGTTTCTGTGATTTCCCAGAATTCTAAAGTTGTCCAGTTTTCTTTATGCGTTTGGGAATCTGTGAGGGTTGTAAACTGCTGCTTAAGCCAACTATTCCGCCTTGTATTCGCTTTCAAAGCCAACTCCCATGACAGTTATTGGTGGTTCTAATGTGAGCCCGCCTTGTGGGTGGTTGTTGGTCTATTTGCATGTTTATATATTTATCTCGATGCCATTTACCTGCAGCCGGAAAATTCACACCTTGTACTAGGCACGAGAGTTCAATGTTCGAAAATTTCATTTCACAGCTAGAGAGAGAGAGAGAGAGAGAGAGAGAGGGGAAAGGGATACCTTTTCCATTCCATTTAGATATCGATTTGCCATTTTGTTACAGATCCTCCGCCACCCTCTGTCCTCATTTTTGGCCTTAAAATATTTACCAAACTTTCGCCAAATCCAAAATTAAGCGCAACAGTCGCATCCCAACTCTATTTATTGGTTTCATTTCTTTTTTTCTGTATAATAAGCTAAAGTTTTTACGATAGTTTGGCCTGAAAGTTGAAAGCTGAGAGTTGAGTTTATTAGTTTTTGCCATGCTTTTGCTATTTATTTTTGGTTTTCGCCAAGAAACCCTAAACTAAATCTCTACAGAATGCTTTTCGCATAATAAACTTTTATTGTCTTGATCCTGGTAATTAAAAAGTTTTCATTAAGTCGCCAAGATGCTTCATTTTAGTGTCATTTCTTGGTGGTGGATAAAAAAAAGTGTCAGTTTTGACTTATAAGAGGAATTAGTTTGCTGAATGGTTAAGGGGACAGCAGATGGATTCATTAATGAGCTGAAAGGGTAAACTAATGTTTATTAAATCAATTATTTCTGTCTTGACTCTTCTTAAAGTTTAAAAAATTTCTTCTTTTTTTATTTCAATTAAAAGCAAAGCCAAAGAAATATAATTACACATATTTTACATAAAAGGGCAAACAAAAATTCCACTTTTGCCATTCAATTGAAACTGAAGAGTACAAAAATTTATATGAAAAACTGAATTCTTTCATTGGCCTCTTGCAATTGGAATGCAAAATATGTTGTACCTGGGCAATAAGTGAATTTTTCATACATACGTAGAGGGCTATGTCTCTAATTGGAGTAGAGGCAACAGCAGCAGCAGCAGCGGCTGTAACAAACTTTGCTGCCCGTAAAAAGCTGCTTTATGAAAATCGATAAAATCGAAAACTAGCCAGCCCAACAACAATAACAACAACAACAACCACCATACGGAGAGAAGCTCCAGCTGAGGCCGGAAATGTGTGCGCGTTCGTGGCTGGGACTGGGAGGGAAAAAAAGAATGAATGGCAGACCGGAACACGTTGCCGAGTGCGAAACAACCACCACCGTTGCGGCGGTTTTATGGAATGAAACAATGTTTTGCAGCAGGATGTGCACTGGAGGAGGCAAAGGATAAACAATGCAAAATGTTTTGGAGTGCGGCTCGTTTGCTTGTTCCTGGATTTTCAGGTTGATTTCGTTCCTGCGCTAATCCCATAAATCTAATTGACCAACGTTCAGCCCCAACTGGCTTTTAGGTTAGGCGGTCAGGTCACCCCACACAGGTAAACTTTTTTTTTGCTCGGAGACCACTCAAACCGTAAATTTAACGACATAAATTAGAACTTTTGTACGAGTGCACAGTTTGCCAGCAGGTGGGGGGGGTGGGTGAGTAGCGATAAAAAGTCTTCAATTGTACTAAAATGCAACGTTGTCCTCCTACCCTGCAGCGACAACAGATTCGTTTTGCTACCTGTCCAGAAAAAAAAAAAAAACTTTAAATTGCCATAAAAACTTTGAACCATTTTCGCAGTGGACAATGAAGCGTGTTGGGTTAACTGCCGTAGTCGGAGCAGACAGAAATAGCAACATCCATTACCCAGATTGATGTCCATTGTTACTGGCAATGTTTGCCTCAGGAACTATGTCAATGTGGCTAAGAATGCGTCATTCTGACAATGGTCCAAGTAGAAGAATTTAGATGGGAGTGGGGGAAAGTCGCTGTGTAATATACCCTTTTTAAGTCAAAGTTCGTGTTGATCGCCATTTTTATAGTGTGCTTAGAATGAACTGGTTGTAAAATACAAAGGCTACTAAGGCCCAAACTGTCGCGTTCAGCACGCATGCATATGTAGTGTCCATTACTGATGCATTTTTGTTCATTTGATAATCATTTTCCTTGAATCTTAACTTAAACCGAACTTATCATTTTATAGCTTCTTAGCTTTTTATCTGTATTATCGCGAATCGGTGCCATCGAAGGATGCATATGAGTGATAACTATAATAAATATGGGCATTTTCAAACTAGCGTGACGTTACATTAGAACGAAAAAATAGTTTTTAAAAAATAGGAAAATTTATAATTTTGAAAAGATTGTTTTATATTTGGATAGTAGTTAAGTTGCTCTGCAATCAGCAAAAGCAGTGACACCAATCGATTATGAGGAGTAAAAGATATAAGCCGAAATATGTGCTGGCGTGACGTTACAAAAAACAAAAGTGGGTTTTGAGAAGGTTAAGAAAATTGCAATTGAATTAAGCAAAGCTTTTTGTGTAAGCTAGGATTTGAAATAATACAAGATTAGTAAAAGTTTTTGTTTTTTTTACGCTGGCTCAAGGTGAATGGTCAGTTATAATTCAACACAAATTAACAGAGATAGCTCACAACATTTATTGGAATAGCAAATGGTATGTCTGGACAGGTCGGAATGGTCCCCAATTAACTCATCAGCAGACTTGTTCCTTTTCACAATTTAACAGCTTGGAAAATTCGCTATTTAATCGCGGACTAGGGCGAATTCAGTCTTTAGAATTTCAATTATATGAAAATCAAGCCCTAAAATTCTGTTTTAAAATTTCAGCCTGAAATTATGCTATGGGTTCCCAATTTATGGTGCGAGTTGAAACTGCTTTTTTACAGCGTTCGTAAAATAACACCCATTTGTTTTTCACACGCCCAATCTTAACACAAAGAAAAAATTCAGTCTATAAAAAATTTTAATTTTCACACGTGTTTCTAACAATTTTTTAAAAGAAGAAAATAAAAATTTTTTCATGTTATTATCACGAAATTTTTTTCACGCGTGTTACTAACACGAGTGAAAAAAATGTTTGCTAACATCTGTGGAAAAAAAAATCCAGAAAATTTTTCACTCAATATTTTTCTCGCGCGTGTGAAAAATTTTCAGATTATTATTTCATTGCGACTGTATTGTGATGTGGTCTTATGCAATATTTTTTAACTCTTTGTACCCTTAGAAAGATTTAGGAGACCAAATATTACAACCAGGGACCGAACAAATCACTCTTTTTTATATAAAAATCAGAACATAATAATTATTTATAAATTTTTGGTTTTTTTTTCTCATAAGACATTAATTATTAAATATTTTTATTTTTTTTTCATCGTCCATAACAAGTTTAAATGATTTTTTTACATAAAAATCCAAAATACTTTTTATCTCCGACGATCTCGCTCTCCCCTTTTGGATAGCCAATCATTTGCTGACTATTTTGAGCAGAATCCCAGTCTAGAGGCGGCTGCCTACTATTACAATGCCATGTTCCAGGAGGAGGAGTGCTCGTGCGAGCAATATGCCCCCTTAAAACCAAGTCTTAAATTTACTTCTTGCTCTTTTTCGTATATTTTTATTTATGTGTTTAGTTTCACAAATAAAATGTGCTCAATTCATTTTTGCAACAAGTTTCATCGCAAGTCTGAAAAAACTAGTTTTAGTTCGGAAAATACCCGTTTTACGCCCAATATGCTGCGATTATGTAGCGCAACCGTATCAATTCTTATACGGCTGCGTAGACACAATCTTATCTTTTTTCGGAGTTCTGAGTACCTCTCTTTAACCAACTCCATAACGTTTCCTGAGGTTATCGACTGCATATCCATTCCTTCAAATATTTGTGTGGTTAGCTGTTTGAATGGACCGCTATCAAAAAACTTGAACGGTACGTTTTCCGACGTGACCATTTCAAGGCAGGCATTTTTTACCTCTTTTTGGCTCATAGTAACTGCAAACTTAATTGGTTTTTCTGGAATCTCATTGCAATTTTCTGCAATGAACAAGTCATACTCTTCTCTACATTCTCTACATTTCTGTGGAAATGCCTAAATCCGAAATTATAGCAGACAATATTACCTAACCTAACAGCGTCCTAGGGAAACTTTATTCATCTCTGTACTCAAGGGTAAGTCCCACAATTACTTTTGTAATACATGATTACATAGATGATTGGTATCTATAACACAAAACAACGAACAACATAATTGTAAAAAATAATAGTCAAGAAATTTAAAGATCCTGGTTTAGGGCTTTAAGCCCGAAAGTAATATACTCTTTAGTACCTTAATTTACACATCCTTGTGGAAAGCTAATTCTGAATTTAACCGAGATCAAGCTGTACCGGGTCCAAAACCCAAAACCGAACTAAACCTGTTTTCTTTCGAAAAAAAAAACTGATCCGCATCGTAAAATACTGATTGGGCGCAATTTCATCAAAGAAGGAACGAAGATTATCAAAGCTGATAAAAACAATAATTATTTAAAACAAAAAAATTTTCATTTTGAATTGAACTTTTTATACATTTGTGTTTAGAATTGATATTAAAATTCCTTCTCAGTAAAAAAAAAACTCAGACATTGAAATAATTATCTAAATTGTAGATTACTAAATCTATTTAGATCAGCGCGTGTTTGTTGTAAAATCTATTGCGTTGTGGTTTTACCAGCGGGTTGAGCGATTAGGAAGGGCTATGAGGGCAGCCCATCACTGTTTTAGATGGTCTGCCTGATTCTTTTCAAACTGAATGGATCGATAAACAATGAAGTTACAATATACCTACAAAAAGCTAGGAAATTCAAATACATTCATATGGGCAATTTAAGTTACCTACAGTTTTTATATCATTTCAACAATCCAAAAGTATTAATAAAATATCGTTAGCAAAAATGTGGAAAATCTGTAATTTTCGAGTGAAAAATCAACTTGAAAAGCGCTTCTGTATTGAGGAGGTGCCTTTGGAAATCAGGCAATTGTTGCTCTATCGCTTTATCTATGCCAGTTGGATTTGTATGTGGCTCGAGTATCTATTCTTAATTATATTTTTGGTCTGTGTGCAGTTTGATTTGCTTCATCCTGCCAAGGGATTTGTACAGATCATCCAATGTACCCTTATCTCGCTGTATACGTGGATGTTGATGCACCCACTGTTGATGATCTTAATGCTTTATGGATTGATACTCTTTTATATACATAATTTGCGTTATACATGTTATGACAGGAGCTGGAAACGTGTGCTAAATGAGCTGCCCCCAAAGCTGATGCTAATGGTCGCACTTTTATGTCTGAGCAGTTATACCGGTTGGCTTTACATAATTTTTGTGGATTCTTTCACTGGGCACCGTTGGAGCATGTTGGCCTATTGCAGTTTCTGTGGCTTCTTCTGCTTTATGGTTCAACATGGTCAGGGATATGCAGGATTTCAAAGACCTGTCATACGTCTGGAATTGAAAAAGGAACTGATCTTGGTCTGCTGGAGCTGTTTGAAATGTTCAATGAGAGACACACTGGTCCCTACGCTTTGCTTTGTGGCGCTGTATTGGTCCTTCAAGGTCGATATTTACCAGCAGCCTAGACTGATCTGGCAGACCTGGTGCCTGGGCACTTTGGTTACAGCCAAGCTGCACCTGGTTAAAGCTATCTATGGCCTCATCTTACAGCAGCAGCTTCCTCTGGTCATCCAAACTGGGAGTAAACAATTTTATGAGCCCGTTTGCCTGCATGCGTTGCTTCAGGAAAGTCTGCAGTTATGGCTAAGTCGCATGTTTCTGCAGCCCGTGCCACCGGGTGTGGGCAAAATTCGCCTAAAGGTACCCATTGGCTTGGCCCTGACTACCGAGTGCATGCGTGGCTTTCAACTACAAGCGGCCAAGGATTTCTTTGAGGAGATTAACACCAAGTCCAGTAAACTGTGCACAAAAATCTTCAAATTAAAATGCCGGCGTCGGAGCTTAAGTGATTGGCACGAGCTACGCAAAGTACTAATGGATCTAATCAATGATTTTCGTTGCAAACTAGACGACTGTCTCATGGATCTGCAGTGTCCTCAACGCCCAACCATGTGTGAACTACTGCAGCGCGGAGCCCCAAAGAGTCCCCTACTCCGGCCTTTGAGAAAGCCTCCGATTTTTCAAAAGCAACCACTTGTCTCAAGTCCTAATCCGGATGTAAAATGGAACCCTTGTAAGCTGCGTTCGCGGATGCGAAAATTCTTAAACTGGTTAAAGAACTATTGGTGCAACATTTGGCCTTCCTTCCTATCCTTCGTACCCAAGAGACTAGAGTACCTGGTTACAGCCAATCCCCTGGCTGAAATTAATCATTTGCTGCGCTGCTCAGAGCCATTAATATGGATACTCCAAGCTGTGGTCGCCATTTGTGTGCGTTCTTTAAACGAAGATCGCTATGGACAAATCGGAAGTGATTTGCCTGAAATTTTAGATGCTCTTATGGATATTGAGAATAAACTAGCTGCTGCTCGGCAATTGCAAATCCTTAAACATGGTAAACTATGTAGCAACCATGAACTGCTGTGGGCCACCACCTCGCGTTGCCTGTACAAAATGTTGTTAAATTTTGGGCCCAATTTAGAGTACATTTTGGAGGACAATCATCAGCTATTGAATCAACTACAACGCAGAGCAGAGTTTCTGGATTGAACTCAAACCGAAACACAAAATTTGTTTGGGTTTTTGTTTGCAAGTTTTTTGTATAATTTGGTTTCAAAATAAAATTTGTAGAATTTTAAAGATTTAATGGAAAAATGTGTGTAAATTTTTAAACAAACTAAAGCTTTACTTAGGCATATTTATCAACTTCAAATCCCCTAAGAAAAAATTTTAACTTTTTTCCGAAATTTCGTCCCGCTGTCCCAGTGTGGCAGTAAACAAACGCTCTCTCAGAGAGTAACGGACAATATATGTATGTAGGTGTGAGAAGCCACAGAGTCTATGTCGAGTCTAGTCAGTTGCTTTCCAATCTCAAGTTGCTGCACGCACTTTCAATTTTCTTATCAATAAAACGCTCTGCATTGTGTGTGTTTTTGTTGCTGGTGCTGTAAGTGGACGGCGACAACAACAATAAAAATACAAAAGCCGTATTTAGAGCTGCTAACAATTGAATTTTCTACTTGTGCTGCTTCTTCCACTTTTGGCTACTTTTTTACTATTTAGTCTCCTCCTCCTCCTCCTACTCCTCTATAGGAAATTTTGCTTTGGCTTTTGTGTGTCGAATCGTAAACGCTTTGTGTGCAAATAGGAAAAAAAAGAGCAGAAAAATTGAAAAGATCTCAACAAGTTTGCCCCGTTAGTCCAACTTAAGTAGATTTGTGTGCGCTGGAGAGTGGGAAAGAGAGGTAGAGATAGAGAGAGCCTATTCGCAATGATTTAAGAGAGGGCGGAGACCACAAAGCATAATTGCCCCCCATTGAAGGAGTCACTTGCTTTGAACTCTTGGGCAACCAAAGGGTTACCAAAAAAAAAAAAAGAACAAAAATCGTGCAACTATTTGGAGCTTTATCAGCAGCAGGCCACAAAGCGGTGCCGCCTATAAAAAATAAAGAAGCAAAACAGAAACTGTTTTAGTCAATTGAAAGCTGAGGGGGAAGGGTGCAGCAAATTGTGGCTTGAACTTCAAACGATGATGAAGAAGCACCGGGATTTGGGGATAATAAACAAGGCAACAGCAAAAGGTAAATAAATAAATGCGGCAAAGCAAACCGAAAATAGCATTGAGCTAAGTGAGAGAAAAAAGGAGAGAGTATCATGCTGTCTGCAGCTGCTGCGCCGACGCCGACGTCAACAGTCGACAGCTGCTGGCTGGGACGTCCTCACTTAAATTACAGACAATTACAAAAGCAGCAGCAAACTACAACAACAGCAACCACAGGCGCGCTCTTTGACTTTTACAGCAGCAGCAGCATCGGCAGTCAAGTAATAAAAATGGATTTACTTTTTATCAGCAGCCGTAGCAGCAGCGCAAATAGAAATGCAGTGGGAGAGCAGCAATGGTCACAGAGAGAGAGACTCTCTTACTCCAATTGGCACAGTGGTACAAGTTGTCTTAATAAATAATGAAAATTGTAGATGGAAAATTCTGACTTGGAAATTTCTCATTCTCAATAAGTAAGTTGCTTAATAACATTAAGAAGTATTCGTGTTGATATTATCCAAATCTTCAGCAAAAAACTAATGTTGTTCACTTTATCACAAGTAAGAGTGTTGCGGTCGAGTGCCCCGACAGCAAAATACCCAGTCCAAGTAATGTGGCTCCTATAGCTTTGAATTCCATTTATTTTAAAATTTATTTCAATAAATGGGCAGGCGCACTTGGATCTTACTGTGGTACACAGAATAGAGGATGTAAGTACAGTATTCACCTACATACATGCCAAAACTTGTGGCTCCATCAATTACAGTCTCTGAGATCGACGAGTTCTTACCGACAAACAGACGGACATGGCTAAATAAACTCGGCTGTTGATGCTGATCAAGAATATATATGGGCTAATCCTGCGTTGCGGACGTTACATTTGTACGCAAATTTGCTTCTTAAAATTGACACAGCTGGCGTCCACTTTGGTATATTTGAAATACCTTAGGTGCAAAATGCAGTTCTTTGGGAGTACTTTCAAACCTAATTTAAGATAATAGGTTATCTGCTTTTGAAAAAAAGTTATGCTTGTTTTAAGTTCCGTTGCGGACGTTACAAAAAATGGAAGTCGACTTTGAGGCTTATGTACATTTCCACACTTTTTAGCGAATTTTGCATAATAAACAAAAAAAAGTCTAATAACAAAAAATTTAGGTGAATATATGACCAATTCAACCCAGCTTTCAAAAGAATGATAAGTGGTCCCGTTATTAAAATATCTTAATTTTTGTGCTGTTGCGGACGTTACGTTCCGGACGTTACACTTTTTCCATTGACCCAAATAGTATAAAAAAAAATTTTTTTTTCATCCGATTGACTTGAAACTGGGTTTGTAAGCTTAGTACGCGAAATAGTTCGACACGTGTTTTCCAGATTTTGAAAAATCCGCCCACGAGGAAAATTTCCGTAAAATTCTGCTTGCAAAAAAATTATTTTTCATCCAATTGGCTTGAAATTCAGTTTGTAATGATAAAACTCGAATTCATTTGGGTTTTCATTTTCCGATGTTGGAAATACCGATTTTTATCGATATTTATCGATTATTAATATTAATATTATTTAAACACACTTTTTGTTACTTTGAGGTTATGTTTTCGGATTCTCGACAACCTAGAGCAATTTAGAGCCCAGATTCAGACTCAGCAGGCAATAATCCATTATAAACACCTATTTCCACCTCAAATAAAAAAAAAATATGTTTAGCATTTTCTTGCCGTTGCGGACGTTACACATTGTAACATTAACTTTTTTCAAAAATATGTGTAATAAAGGTATATTTTTTTTTTCATCAGTTTAAAGGGCATAAAAAACTCTGTTTATAAAGTAAGTTTGGATAACCGAATTATTAAAATTCATTCTGTTAAATTAAAAAAACCCAATTTTCCGTTGCGGACGTTACACACAGTAAACCGATTTTTAGTTTAAATTTGTAATATATATTAGATATCCTTCAAATATAATGAGTACCTTAAATTAAAGGAAATGAAACAAACTTTAAGTTTTGCTGAGGGGGAAATACTATTACGACTGTTTTTACCATTTTTGTGACCAATAAAAAAACACTTTTTTTCAAGAATTATTAGAAGCAAGAGGAAGGTGTAGGTATGCCTCTGCCAAGAGCAGACAAACTACCGTAGAACACTATTGCTTACATATTTTGAAGCTTGAAAATGTACCCTATTATTCCATTAACAAACATTTGGATTTTGGACAACTTTAAATTTCAACCCTTGGTTTAAAAATTTTCGGATTAGCCCATATACTTTATAGGGTCGGAAATACTTCCTTCTCCCTGTTACATAAAGTTGCTCAACATCATCATCCCACTTTTCCCATTTTTTATGGGAACAAGGTATAAAAATAGAAAGAAAGATTGTCGGATCTTAACAAACCTCACGATTATTGAGTTTACAATAATAACGGCAATATCGTGGTGTAAAATTGACCACGGTTTGATTTCCTGATTATAACGTTTACGAGAAAATGCCACAAAGGAATCTACAATTTAGCCAAATTGCGTGATTTTGTTGCTAGTTATGGATGGTTCGGGAAATTATTAAAAAAGGTTATCCATTTATAGTCTCAAATTTAAGGGCGAAGCGGCATCGGCCGATGATGGAGCTGCTACCACATACCCAGAAGAAATTCAGGGGTTCATTGAAGAAGAGGAATTCTTGCCTGACCAAGTTTTCAATGCTGATAAAACTAATCTTTGCTGGAAAAAATAGCCATAACGAACTTTTTGATCAAAAAATGAAAAAGAATCTCCCGGCTTTAAGGCACAGAAGGATCGTTTTACACTTTTGCTGTGTAGGCGACTTTCAAGTAAAGCCAATGCTTGTTTATAAGTCTTTCAAAGGGATAGACAAGAGCAAATTGCCCGTTTTCTGGAAAGCAAATTCCAAAGCTTGGGTAACTGCAGAACTATTTCAAGACTGGTTCTTGAATTGTTTTGTACCTGAGGTTGAAAAACATTTAAGAAAGAAGAATTAACACTTTAAAGCACTATTATTATAGGACAATGTCCCAGGTCATCCGAAAGATTTAACCCATCCGAATGTTAAAATAAAATTTCTTCCACCTAATACATCACTACTGCAGCCAATGGATCAGGGTATAATTTACACTTTAAAGACATATTACATCAGGCGCTCTATACGCTGGATTTTGGATACTACTGAAACTGACTCCATCGATGTAACCAGTGCTTGGAAGAAATTTTCTATTAAAGATGGCCTTGAGTTGGTAAACTTATCTTTAAAAGAGATGAAAGTGTCAACATTAAATATATGCTGGAGGAAATTATGGCCAGAGGTTGTTAAAAGCCATGATATAGAAGTGGCAAAACGTGGATTCCAGGACATATTGGACCTTGCTCACTTGATTGAAGGTGAAGGTTTCGACGACTTGGTAAATGATGATTTGCAAGAGTTGTTTGAAGAAGGAATTAATAACGAATCATTGCTTGAGATTGCTGTGAATGAAGCAAACAATTCGAAGTCAGATGACAGCTGCTCTGAAGAAACCGATATGATCAGTTTAAAGATAGAAGAGCTCCAAGAGAATTTGCATATGGGCATTTCCACAGTCGCGAACGCGACATTTGTACGACTTTAAAGTGCAAAGAAATATAGAAAACAAAAATGTTTTTGTTTTTGGTTTTTATTTTTTGGTATAGTTTTGGTAGCAGAATATTTAGTGCAAAAGATAGGTTCAGTCGATTTGTAGATTAAAATATAAATTGAAAAAGTTATGTGATTTATCACGCGACAAAAATGGAAGTCGTTTTCGACTGCATCCAATAAAATTCATAAATCAGGGAATAGTAAACAAAAATTATAAAGCGGTTAACTCTTAAATAATGGGGAATAATGCAGCTTTTTATTGAATGCAATGATATTCAGTTATTTACATTAGCTTTGTTTTTATAAGCTTTAATATTATGAAGAACGCGACATTTATCACGCGACATATTAAAAAAAGCTAAAAATGAAATTGACTTATCTTCAGTATCCAGGCCAATTTTCTTTTGGTATGGAATCAGAAAGGTTTTAAACGAATTATGTTATTTATTTCAATTTTCGTTTTTTCATGTCATGTTAAGAAAAATCATTTTTCAAAAAAATATTTTGTCCATCTTGGTGGACCTTTCTGTGGAAATGCCCATATGCTATTAGCTTTGAATCGTGCTCTTTAAGACTTAAGAGAGTTGGAAAAAATACTTTTGCCTTATAAGGAGTGCTATAAAGGAGCTTTAAAAGCCACCAAACAATCGAAAATGACTTTTTTTTTTGATAAGGAGCCACCAAAAAAGAAAACATTTTGAAACAAACAATAAATGCCACCAAATGCATTTCAAATTTGATATAAATAGAAACATATAATTTCCTAACTTTTCAACATTTTTGAGTTTTTATTAAGCTTAACCTGTTAATTTAATTTAAAACCAACTTTTAATTTTGAAAATATGCATGTTATGCATTTATTTAAAGCATATACATAACAACTTTTGGTTAATTTTGAACAAATGTATGAAACTTTAATAAAAGCAGACCAAATTTAAGCAATAAAAATTTTTTTTGCTGCCAATTTTGAATTTCAGGAACGTAACCCCTTATTTTGCACTGAATCCATGTTTCGCTTAACACGAGGATTTCTAGGAACGTAACCCCCGTGTTAAGTGAGGGCCAAGTGTACAAAAAATTAAAAATACCGGTTCCGTTCTAAGAAGTTTTTATCGGTTTTTTATATTATATGAATTTAGTTTGATTCCCTATTTTCAATACAATTCTTTCCATTTAAATTTTAAAAGAACCTGCTTAAAATTTCCCTAACTTTTTCCTTCATATTGGCCCACTGTGCGTAATTGTTGTGGTTGTTTTTGTTGTAATTGCTAGATTTATGTTTTTGTGTGCGTGTGTGTGTTTGTGTAAGTGTTGTGATATGTTTACTTCTTTGCCTGTGAGATGCGTTCATTGGCTTTTTGTAACGGCACTTTGGTATCGCAGGCACAGGCTAAATGTGAATTTGTGTGCCACTTTTGGTTGATGCGTTGGCAGGCGGCGTGTTGCTGCACGCACAAGTCATGTCAAACTCAAACTTACCTTTTTAATTAGAATCAATCAGAACCTTCACTGGCCTATTCAAAGCAGCGCCGTGTTTACAGTTACGACGCTGCTGCCGCTGCTGCTGCGCTGTTATATTGTTGTTGTTTTTCACGGTCGTTAGACTGCGGGCCAAATGGGAGAAGAACAACAAAAATGCAAGTAAATAAAATTGTTTTTTGCTTGATTCAAGTTTTGCTTTATGCCCGAAATTCGAGGCACGGGCCGCTAATTGGAAAAGATGAATACTACGAAGAGAGAGAGACCAAGCTAAAACTATAATTGAACACGTACGCGGTGGGGGGGATCGAAACGAAAAAAAAAAAAATACAACAGCGACAAAATCCTGCGGGCTCACAAGGAAATGGAAAAGGTAACAGAAAGTTGCCAGGCGAGGCGTTGGTCTGCCTGGCGGAGGCAGGGGGACAGAGAGAGAGAGAGCGGGAGAGAGGAGCTGCGCAGAATATTTCGCTGGCTGTTTACGGTTATCTTTGAATTAAATTTCATTATCAACAAATTAACATGCACT
This sequence comes from Lordiphosa clarofinis, assembly GCA_018904275.1. NCBI lineage: Eukaryota > Metazoa > Arthropoda > Insecta > Diptera > Drosophilidae > Lordiphosa > Lordiphosa clarofinis. The sequence goes on from JAEIGQ010000026.1 coordinate 2,007,380, forward strand.
ATAAGCGGGCTTGTGCATTTTGGTTTAAACTCCGCTTTTGACACTTTATTTTAATTTTTCCACTTCTTTTGCTCTTGCCCATGAGTTTTAGAGTGTGTGTGTGTGAGAGTAAGTGAGTGATTGTGTTTCTACTGCAACTCCGCAGCCGCTTCACTTGCTGTTTGCTTTGCTTGGAAACTTCTTTCTCTTTTTCACACACACACAGCCGCACACACACACAGTGGCAGAGTCGTTGAACGGCACACAGTTGGAAACTTACGCGTGTTGCCCTGCAGTGGGTTATTAATTTGCTTGCAATTTGCTTTTATATTTCATTCAACATTTTTCACTTCAAGATGCGTTTTATTAATTCTTATCTTGCGCTGTTTGAGAATGCCGCCGACATAAACACCGACCGAGAAAGCCACCCACGCTCTTTGACAAAAACTCGCACAGAAAACGCGTCCGACTGGTTCAACGGTTTTTTTTCAACTGAGGCGAGAGAGAGAGAGAGAGACAGCCCACTGTTTACTAACATGGACTTAACAGCTGCGAGTTTGGTGGTGTGGCAATGCTAAGCGATAGTTGCGTAGTGGCAGCTTTAATATGCTAGGGATGTGTCGATTTTGTTATATTTTTCAGAAATTTAAAATTTTCCAATGGAAACAAAATTTAGAATAATTGATTATTTTAAGTATATTTTATATTTGACAAGTCCCGACTTATAACTTTTTAAAAGCAGGCTTAGATATTTTGTAACAGACAATGTGAATCGGGGTCTTTTAGCTGCATATAAATTTTAACATCGTCTGCATACATCAACACGTGAGAGTTTAAAATGACGGAAGAAAGATCGTTTATGAATAAGCCAAAAAGCAACGGACCTAGGTGACTCCCTTGAGGAACTCCAGAGGAGACATAAACCTGCTTGGAGAGGGTATTGTTAAATAAGACTTTCTGCGTGGGGTTTGCCAAGTATATTGAAATCCAATTGACCAAAAGGTTGGGGAAATCCTAAAAGTGATCATATCTTTAAGAGCAAAAGGTTATTGACTGAATCAAATTCCTTGCTGAAATCTGTGAATATAACATCCGTCTGATTTTTCAGCCTAAATCCGTCCCTAATTATTGAAGTAAACTCGAGCAGATTTGTTTATGTAGACCGGCGCTTATCGTTGAGTTGGTGTTGCCAGATCTTTTGTTTTCTCATATGTGCGCTGGTCATTTTGTGAATTTACAAAAACTGCATAAACGGGAACCAATTTGATTTTGCAAATTGAAGAAAGATGGATTTGTGAACAATGGGATGTAGAAACAGAGTACTTCAAACTTTTTTATAAGTCAAAAAAATGAGTACAAATAAGCTTATAAATACATTGTGCCAGTGTACCCGCTTGAGTACAGCTCCAAAAACCACATTAACAACACTTTGTTTGTACTTTTGCGAAATTTTTATTTTACTTATGTTATCTATGTTAGAAAAAACGAATAGAATAATAAAATTTTGGTTTAGAATGGTCTGGGCTCTTAATAGGTTAAGTTACTTTAATTAAAATCAGGTGAATTTTGCTAGATTTTGTTAGATTTAGATTAAATTGTAAGTTCCATTGTTATATTTTCCGCTAACGATAGTTTGTAAACATGCTAAAACTATCGATTAGAAATCGTGCCTAGTCGATATTTTTACCCAGCCCTAGCATATGCATTTTTGCAATTAAAGCCTACGGTCACACTGTTCGCCCTGCAGTTTATTGTGTGGCGGCAGCGGCGCGTTTTCTTTAGTAGATAAAAAAAATTGTGCAGAAAATAAAAATTGGGAGCCGGAAAACTTCATATTCACCTTTTGTTAACCACCACACCAAGTCCCGGTTGAGCCCTTAGGAATCCCTCACTGAAACCTACAGTAGAAACTACCAAAAACCTTTCCAGACATGCAGTCACACAGCAAAAAACGCGTTTGCTACTACTACGACAGTAAGTCTATTACTAATTAATAAGCTAAAATTATTTAAAAGTGTATTTTAAGTATCCTGCCTTGGTTAAAGCGCCCGAAACTTTCTTCCGGCAATGCGCTTGGCTGTTGGCATTTTGCAAATTTTCAATTTTACTTCGACTGTACCAGCTTGTTGTACTCACAGCACACTTTTGCCCTGAACAACCGTTGCGGTTTAATGGTGTGTGTGTATGTACCTGTAAATGCTATGTTAGAGCAAAGAAAGAAAAAAGTGTGCTGTTAACTACACTCGACTTAAAATGAAAAATTTGCAAATTTGAGTGAAAATTTATGAAATTTTTTTCTTCAGGTGACATAGGCAACTATTATTATGGCCAGGGGCATCCCATGAAGCCACATCGCATACGCATGACCCACAATTTACTGCTCAATTATGGGCTATATCGCAAAATGGAGATATATGTAAGTTTTGATTCTTAAAATTAAAAAATTTATAAATTAATTAGGTTATTTTTTAACTTAGCGTCCCCACAAAGCCACTGCCGATGAGATGACCAAGTTCCATTCGGATGAATATGTACGCTTCTTGCGCTCCATACGTCCGGATAATATGACTGAATACAACAAGCAGATGCAGCGCTTCAATGTGGGTGAGGATTGTCCCGTCTTTGATGGCCTCTACGAGTTCTGTCAACTCTCAGCGGGTGGCTCTGTGGCGGCTGCGGTCAAACTAAACAAACAGGCCTCGGAAATCTGCATCAATTGGGGTGGAGGACTGCATCATGCCAAGAAATCGGAAGCTTCAGGTTTTTGTTATGTCAACGACATAGTCCTGGGCATCTTGGAGCTGCTGAAGTATCATCAGCGGGTGCTATATATTGATATCGATGTGCATCATGGCGATGGCGTGGAGGAGGCTTTTTATACTACGGATCGGGTGATGACTGTCAGTTTCCATAAATATGGTGAATACTTTCCGGGTACGGGAGATTTGAGAGACATAGGAGCCGGCAAGGGCAAGTACTATGCGGTGAATATACCTCTAAGGGATGGCATGGATGATGAGGCATATGAGAGCATTTTTGTGCCCATAATATCCAAGGTAATGGAAACATTCCAACCGGCTGCAGTGGTCTTGCAATGTGGAGCCGATTCTTTGACTGGAGATCGTTTGGGTTGCTTCAATCTGACGGTCAAGGGTCACGGCAAGTGTGTGGAGTTTGTCAAGAAATACAATCTACCCTTCCTGATGGTAGGAGGCGGTGGCTATACCATTCGCAATGTTTCCCGCTGCTGGACCTATGAAACCTCGGTGGCTCTGGCCGTGGAGATAGCCAATGAGCTGCCCTACAACGATTACTTTGAGTATTTTGGTCCCGATTTCAAGCTGCACATCAGTCCTAGTAATATGACCAATCAGAATACCGCCGAGTATCTGGAGAAGATTAAAAATCGTTTATTTGAGAATCTACGCATGTTGCCGCATGCTCCGGGCGTTCAAATCCAAGCCATACCCGAGGATGCCATCAATGATGAGTCTGAGGATGAGGACAAAGTGGATAAGGATGAGCGTTTGCCGCAGAGCGACAAGGATAAGCGCATAGTGCCCGAAAATGAGTACTCCGACTCTGAGGATGAAGGCGAGGGTGGACGTAGGGATAATCGTGCGTATAAGGGACAACGAAAGCGTCCGCGTTTGGACAAGGACAACAACAGTAATAAAACTTCCTCGGAGACATCCAGCGAGATCAAGGATGAGAAGGAAAAGGGTAAGTTTTTCCATAAATTTGAAAACGATCTTCTTTTAATTCTGCTTCCTTTAGCTGAAGCTGCCGATGGTGAGGACTTGCCCGCCTCTAATAACAACAGTTCCAATAACACCAACAACACCAGCAGCTCTCAGCAGAATAACAAAAGCAGCGACAACGATGTCACTGCCACTCCAGCTGCCAGTTCAGCCTCTGCCAAGGGAGCCAAGGAGAACAACATATGACGTGGCGGCCGTAATTGGTTATAGAAGCCAATTAAACGACCGCCCAAATACAAACCTCCTGATTTTACCTAGCAGCCAAGATCCACATAAACCCGATTGTCTCTCCACCCCTCGTACTCCTAAGTGTTCCATCATCAGCGCCCAGCAGCAAACGTAAAACTCAACCGTAAACTAAAATACAATTTATTGTAAGGCAAATTTATAGATTATTCTGTGTAGATCGAACTGTGTTTAAGCTAAGCAAAACAATTTTTACCGTCTAAGCGATCCATTTCGGCGATCCAGGCACAATTATATCCCCCAATTTGTATCGAAATAAATAATTATAAATATTGCCGTGTAAACAGAAAGTAAAACAAAGTATTTTCAACTACTTTGGCTGAAATTTGAGGCCATCCATTTGTATTGCTATAGGATTCACTCCATTTTGCAAATTTAACCAATTTAATAGAATTTTAAATCAAATTTGTCGGCATTTCCTTAGTTTATTAGACTAACAGCAATATTTTTGAGTTCATGTTGTTACAAAGGTAATTGAAAGTATTTTTTTGGTCAGCGAAACTGCGCTCTTTAAAACAGAATAATCCCGAACACATAAAGAAAGCTGGTGACTGCCTAAGTTTGTTTTCAGTCGAATCAATGAGTTGACTTTGCAGTTATTGATTTGAGATTGCAAGATATTCAGTCGTTATTCATGGCTTTTAACAAACATGCAGCCTATTGGTAATCTGAAGAAGTCGCTAGCATTAAAATCGATTGATTGATAGATTTTTATCTTTTCGTTTTTATAGCTTACCGCCTTACATTGCACTGTGGGCAAAAAGTCCGAAAATTTCGCATAAAGTCTAATTTTAAAGCTAGAGCGTTCAAAATTGGCACAAAAATTTAAAATATTAATATAGAATTTCGGTTTATTTCTGTTTTGCAATAAAACTACTCCTTCAACCAATCCGCCCACACCCAAGGAAAAAAAATTTTTTTGCTTTTAATTTATAATTTTATTTACAGATAGGTTTAATCTTTTTCATAATCTAAGTCAATTTCTAGATAATCATCAGAATCATCAGCGGAGACCAATTCTTCATTTTCTATTTCTGAAGTGATTGTTTCATAGTTCGGGGGAGGTGGACATTTTAAAAGATTGATTACTTCTGCCGGGAGGGGTTTTTTTAAATTTCTTTTGCCTTTCATTTAAGCAAATACTGGATATTAATGGATCAGCAGAGTCCATAGCCCTATAACTCTATAGCTCTATATATATACCAGTTAAAGCGTTAAGTACTTAACCATCAAAAAGTGTCATTTGTGGTTCATAGGTAATGACAACATTTTTGCCTTCCTTTCTATATATGAAATCCTTCAAACCGGCGACTTGCATATCCAAACATTCTTTTTCTCTTAATATTTTCTTACGGCTTTCCTTTGCGTACTCAATTTTAAGTGGCCTGCAGAACCTAACAGATTGTGGAGCTTTGTTATTCCAAATAATTCGTTGATCATCTATTAATTTTAATGGTATCATAATGCTGACAAAAATGGATAGATCCAGGAAAGCACGTTCTTCTGATCGAAACTTCTGCTTATATAAGTTTTGGCCAGTAGACCCATCAAATCCGTAGCTTACTATTAATGTGCAACGTGAAACATTTTCCATTTGAGATATAACCTCTTTTTGCAGGACCAATATTCTTTCGGCTGTATGGTCCAAAAGGTTTAGAATTTCTGATTGAGTTGGTCTGCAAATCGTTTTAGCTTTTTGAAGTGCTGAATATGGGGGGAAAATGTTGCAGCCACGAGCTTGTGTAAGTATCTTTAAGCCTTGACAGCATACGGTTGCATTTAGGCAAATATTTCTTAATATGCGTGATAAAACAGCAAACTTTTTGCTCAATTTGATTAACGTGTGAGTTGCTGAGTTGACTTATTTTCATTTTCTCCAACATCCACTTCGTTACGGCAGAGTCGTCGCGTCCATTGTTGTCCCAAACCTCCAGCAGTATTAAGCGGCGAAACGCATATTCGGCTGCAATATGTCATTTTTGTCGAAAACGGGCAAAAACAGGCAAAGAATATTAATAACACCGTATTCTATATACTTTTACGAAAAACAAACCAGTTTTAGTTGCTCGCAAGGGCGCGCGGCAATTAAGTTACACACCACAGAACACAATTACATTTGTTAAATATGAGCTGCAAAAATATTCCAACAACAATTGACGATACACGACAAAACATACAGAACATATAAAATATAACATACAACGTTGAATCTACATACCTGTACGATTATTTGCCATATTTCCAAATTGTCTTTACTTTAAAGATAAAGCCACAACAAACGCGCAAAGTTCATAGACATTCACGGTTCCATTTCGATAGGTCAGGCATGCATTTAGTAAGCTGACTTTGTTTGCGCGGCAATTTCAAACCGCACGCTTTAAAATTTTTTTCGGAACAGTTTTATTTTCTCTTGAGTAGTGAGTGCATAATTGGAAAAGTGCATTGATTAACTTATAAGAAGCAAACATTTAGTGGTCAAATCTTTTAAATACCTAGGCGTCACTCGGACGAGCGATCTGACCTTTTAAAAGCACGCTGAGCTCAAGAGGAAGGATACACAAGTGACAATAAGTAGAACGTGGAACGGGTGGCTGAAACGGAAACAAGAAATATTATATGTACCAGGCGACAGCGAAGGCGATCACCTGCTACGCCGCTCAAGTATGGGATTCCGATAGCAGTGAAGATGTCGAACGGAGCCAACGGTATTTTATAAAAAAGAGTCTTACGCCTTCCGCAGAATACGCCTAACTACGCAATCCATTTGGAAACTGGTCTGCCGACATTATTCACCTAAAAATTGGACTTCCACTTTAAATATGTCTTGAAAACCATGAACATGCCGCACCGACGATATCAAAATCCAATAGCTCAAATGGCAAGCTACTATGAGTTCCCGCTGATACTAAAAAACTCAAGCTTGTGGAGATTGGAGCAGAGTAGATTGATTCTTTACATAGACGTCAAGACAAGGAGAATGTGGGAGTATCAAGCAAGGGGGAGCTCTGGGAGACAAATTTACAAACACCAAACATACAACTTAAGTGAAAACAATGACTTTCATGATAATATCGGCTCCCACAAAATAATATAAATTTTCAAAGCAAGAGTAAAGATGCTCAACCTAAGTTACCGCCCACACGTGGAAATTCATACTGATAATTGCTCACTGTGCAACTTGAGGGAACCCGAGGATATAGTGCACTTCTTGGGGAAAAGTGGAGGAATGGATCAAATTGTTGAACGGCCACGCTTAAAAGTTCAGGCAACAATTAATGTAAGAAAGTTTCTAGGGAGATAAAGTCGCAATCAGTGTAAATGTAATCCAGTAAATGTCTTAATATTGCCGAAAAATGGAATTAGAATTTTATGTTTGTGCAGAGCATGTTATTACAGCGCAAGAAGCAACTGTGATAATATAAGACATCCTTGCTTTACACCGTTAATTGTTTCAAACTTCTTCGAAAGCTCGCACCCAGTTCAAACAGCGCAATATGTTTGCAAGTATACTTTTTCGATAAACTGTACTGTTTTTTGGAGCTAAACTTAAATTTTTTTTTTCAAATTAAATTCGGACTATAGAGGATAGTTTGAATATTTTGTCAAACCTAGAGTATCCCTGCCGGAATCCTGCTTGGAACTCGATTAATTTATCGTAAATTTCACCCACGTTGTTAGACTCGTCGACAATAAACTCATTACTAGCTTTGCTGCGCAAGTCATAAAGGATTTACCTCGGTGGTTCATCGCGTCATTGATATGCACGGGAAATATAAGGTTGTCAAAAAAGTAGTAAAGTAAAGTATTTTCGCAAGCTTGTCTTTGCAAGCGCGTAGTTCTAGTTGTATTCGTCGCATCGGTTCATGCTAGAGCTTTTTGGAAAGCTCTTTTCACGCGCTAACACATGTTTGATTTATTGTTGTTTGTTTTTAGTCGTTCGTGAGTTATAGCGTCGCAAACATGGAGCGAAATAAAGAGAAAATACGGCATATTTTACAGTACTACTACGATAACGGCAAAAATGCATCTCATGCTGCCAATAAAATTTGTGCAGTTTATGGACTCGATACAGTTTGCATTTCCACCGCACAACGATGGTTTCAACGTTTTCGTTCTGGTGCAGAGGTGATCGAAGATGCGCCACGGTCCGGAAGGCCTGTCGTCGAAAATTGCGATAAAATCGCTGAATTGATCGAAAGAGACCGGCATAGTAGCAGCCGTAGCATCGGCCAAGAGCTGGGCATGAGTCATCAAACCGTTATAAACCATTTGAAGAAGCTTGGATTCAAAAAGAAGCTCGATGTTTGGGTGCCACACGACTTGACGCAGAAAAACATTTTTGCCTGTATGGATGCATGCGAATCGCTTCTGAATCGCAACAAAGTCGACCCGTTTTTGAAGCGGATGGTGACTGGCGATGAAAAGTGGGTCACTTACGACAACGTGAAGCGCAAACTGTCGTGGTCGAAAAGCAGTGAAGCTGCCCAGACGGTGGCCAAGCCTGGATTGACGGCCAGGAAGGTTCTTCTGTGTGTTTGGTGGGATTGGCAGGGAATCATCCACTATGAGCAGCTCCCCTATGGCCAAATCCTCAATTCGGACCTGTACTGCCAACAACTGGACCGCTTGAATGCAGCACTCATGCAGAAGAGGCCATCTTTGATCAACAGAGGCCGAATTGTCTTCCATCAGGACAACGCCAGGCCACACACATCTTTGGTGACGCGCCAGAAGCTCCGGGAGCTCGGATGGGAGGTTCTTTTGCATCCACCGTATAGTCCGGATCTCGCACCAAGTAATTACCACCTATTGCTGTCCATGGCGAACGAGCTTGGTAGTCGGAAGTTGGCCACAAGAGAGTCCTGTGAAAATTGGCTCTCCGAGTTTTTTGCCAATAGGGAAGCGAGCTTCTATAAGAGGGGCATTATGAAGTTGGCATCTCGTTGGGAACTCGTCAACGAACAAAACGACGCATATTCAACTTAAATCGCATTATTATAACCAATTTTATGAACAATAGAAAATTCAATAAAAATACCGCAAGATTTTTTTGACAACCTTATATTATACTATTGGTAAAAGTTTTTTCCAAACAATTGCTTTCAAACTCTCTATTGCATATACGGGGGTGTCACAGAAATCTCTAGAGATTTTGGCCTTGGTTGGTTTGCAAATCGCTTGAAAAATCCGTCGGTGTCCCAGAACTTCAAGAGATTTCATTTTTTTATTTGAAAGTCGAGTTGGAAGGTTTGTGTGGTATTTTTCTCTCAAATCTATAAACAGGGTTGTCATTTCTTGCAAAAAAAAATTCCCTTCTTCTAGTTTTGAGTTAATCTGATGTTTAAATGGAATTTTTTGAATGTGTTACATGTTTTACGATGCATTTTTAAATTACAATTCAAATTTAAGTCATATTCCTCAAAAATAAAATGCAAAATTTAAAAATATTTGTGCGCCAATCATTAAATGTAACTAGGCAACCCTTAGCGCTTGTTGGTACTCAGAGAGAGCCACCATGTGAAGAGAGCACCCGCTGACGTTGAGAGCGAGTTGATTTGTCACCGTTCGGTTGGTTTTGCACACAATTATTGAAACACAAATTTTAATATTAAAACAATTGAAATATTTAATTCATTTGATGCAACCTATGTAGAATAATAACGTTGTTTACATTTCCAATACCAATTTTACATATCAAAATTGTTTTAGTGGTGAATTTCGCCAAATCTCCCAACAAAACGCGAGAGATTTAAAACCAACCGAAAGAGATTCCTGTGACACCGAGAATTGGTTTTGGGTTGGAATTTGGTTGGAAGAGATTTCTGTGACACCGCTGATAGTGACTGTTTGTTGAAGCATATTATTGGGGGCATTATATACTGCATTAATGAAGCTGAGCAATTGAGCCTTGACTTAAAAGCAGCTCGGAAGGAGAATGAACAGAAGGACATCGATCTAGAAGGCCAATTGTATGGTGCAGGCATCGCAGAATAAATATACATGAATAAATTACACGATTTTACAGTTCATAAAACTTTAAACGCGTTTATCTCAACCCACTTTTTTTCAGCTGGCCGGACACATAACTCAAGCAAATTTGAACCGATCGATCTGAAATTTTCTGAGTAAATCGGAATTTTTAACGCATTTTTTTTCAAAAACTCACCATTTCGCCAAAAATCAAAACATCGAAAAAAGTCCTACGAGGATCGATAGCCATAGGTATTTCCGAAAAATTTTTATCCGATTTTTTTTTGCATTTTTTATACTCTGTACCGAAGGTACATAGAGTAGGGGAGAGTCTCCGGTTGTGGACACCCCAGTCTATTTTTTGACAGGTAGCAGATGCCGCCAAACTGAGTAATGTCAAACTTATAGTTTGACAGTACACATAATCTTTTCCAATACAGAAGTGAAAACATGCATTTGGTTTCTTGCTGTGAGCAAACAAAAAAAAATCGTGAAAATTTTTCCGAGTTTCTATTTTTTTCAATTTCCACATTGCGTTAAATTGAAGCAAAACTTTAAAAAGGGATGAGTATTATACTTTTTTATTTAGTGCATTAAGTGTACTTTGTGATGTGATATCAAGTTTTAGTGAAATGTTTGTGTCGTGTAAATTTGCTGAACAAAACAAAAATGGCTACCATTTCCAAGAATGGACACAGTTTTGCACCGGTTGTGGACACCCTCGTTTTTTGTGTTTAAGGCGTGAGTTTGGCCATAAAACTGTCAAATATCGTTGTTTTTGCTAGTTACAGCTAGTTTTACAGCATTTTTGTGAATTTTGTTCATTTTTAGCCATGTCAACAACAAAAAAATCGTCCGATTCAACAAATATCAATTTTAATGGTCTGGTCGATGCCAATAAGCAATGCCTCGTCGATAAGAAGGCCGCCAAAGCTACAGCCAAGGAATATGGGCTTCAAACCACTTTGATCCGGTATTTGAAGAAATTCAGAGCAAATTTTGCAGTTGTTTCGTCCGTTGTTGATTCGGTTTTGTTGAAATTCGTTCGAGATTGCAACCAACGAACTCCATCAAACATGGTGTTTTTTTTACCTCTCTCACATGAAGAGTAAAATACTTTTCCGGTATTGGTCCGTTTGACCCTGATGCTTTCTCCGAAGCTGTCTTCATTGAGGCTGTTGAACGAAGAGCAGTAGAAGTCGCCACAGAAGCTGATCTGGATGAAGACAATCAGCGTCGTAACATCGTTTCCGCCGATCCCAATATTGGGTGAAAAGAAGAGGTGTTATCCTCCCCCGAGCCATCCACTTCATGAGTGTCTTCGGCTAGCCGCTTATCAGTGTTGGATGAAATTGGGCCGGTGCAAGGAACTTCTCCGAAAAAGCCATCGAATCGCGGTCGCAAGCCAATGCAAACCACTGAGCTAACTTCTCCGGAAAGCGTCGAGGTTTTGCGCGAGAAGGCAAAAAAAACAGGTGAGCGCGCAGCCAAGAGTGATTCTGTGTCGCACTAGAAGAAGACCCCCCAGAAACGTAGCCGGCCAGGAAAACGACAGGCAACACCACCAGCCAAGCCGTCGGCCAAAACGCGGTGCCAAGAAGAAGGCGTCTTCGTCATCGGAAGAAGACGAAGATGTCGACTTCTGTTTGATTTGTTTGGTGCTTTTGCCAAAAAAATTGACCGCTGCAAATTCGATCCAATGCATTTCGGAATAATTTTTTTCTTCTTAAATAAATAAACGTTCTTTTTTCATCAATTTATGGCCATTTTACTTCATATTTTTCCATTTGTAGCGATTTAACAAGGGTGTCCACAACCGGGTACAAAAAAAATTTTGACCAAAAATCATCACTTCATATACATGGCTGTAAATTTTTTTCCATTTGTCTAAAACAATAGGTTACTTCAGAGGAAAGTTAGCTAGAGTCTCTAGCTTTACAATGATGTTCATATCACCGCATAATGTTGACTTGGAAAAAAGTTATTAGTGAAAAACGCAACTATGTCCACAACCGGAGACTCTCCCCTATATAAAGTTTGTGCAAAAGTATGTAACAGGGAGAAGGAATCATTTCCTACCATATAAAGTGTATATATTCTTGATCAGCATCAACAGCCGAGTCGATATAGCCATGTGCACTTTCATAAGTCAAAGCAAAAGCTCGTGAACGCTTTTAAAAGTCGACAGCAGCAGAAGCATCGCAGAAGTTCTAGCGTCTCTTTCATTCTTTTGCTTTTTGTATTTTGTCCGGCGCGTTATTTCTCTCAACTCACACAACAAATCGCTAGCGCCACGAAATATTTCTTGGAATTGAGAAGCACCAAAATTTAACGCAACGCAACAACAACATAGATTTTTTTAGCGCGTTGTTGTTGTTGCCTTCAACCGAGCCGAGACGAGTAACGGTAAATGCTTTGTTGTGTGTGCAAAAGCAAAATGCAAAAGCAGAAAATAGATGCAAGAGACTTCTGTGGTGCTTTTGCTGCTGTCGACTTTTAAAAGCGTTCACGAGCTTTTGCTTTGACTTATGAACGGAACGGAATCAGAAGCAAAATTAAAATGAACATTCATGAAGCGACGACTGCAGTCGCTGCTTGCTTTTGGACAAATATCGTTTTCTGCTGTTGGCTGCTGCTGGCGCTTTCGTACTTTGCATAAGCAAAAGCAGAAGCAAGTGTTCATATAGAAAAGTTGATAAAAGTCAAAGCTGTGAAAAGTAAAAATTCTGTGACTTTTGCTAATTCGACAGAAGCAATTTAAACACTGGGACAAATGCTTCTTATACTTGCAGGCAGATCAAGTTTATTTTCAATTTTTGCCACACCTCCTCCCGCCCCCGCAATTTGGAAAAATCATTACATCTCCTACAGTTTTGAAGATAGACAACTCGTACCTTCTAAAGATAGTTAGCAATTGGCAAAATGTATCGATTTGCCGAAGAAATGATAAAGATCGTATGAGCGGTTCTCAAGTTATGAGCAAACAATTAAGCTACCTCCCCCCACCCCCTCCCACCCACACAACTAACACCGCACAATCTTAGAGAGAGAGAGAGAGAAGTAGTTAAGTTTTTTTTTTTACTTTAATCTGTTTTTAACAAAATAAAGATAAAACAGATTTGGAAAAACTCTTTGCGTTTTCAAATAAGTTTTTTTTTTCAAAAAAAGGTCAAAAAAACAGCCTCGACATGAAGAATACCCCCTTAAATAATTTCAGTTCACAAGCTGCTACTAGGGTTGTCAATATTTTTATCGATATATCGATAAATTGATATTTTGTTGGGCGATAAGGGTTATTCCGACATGATATTTTGTATGCCGATTATCGATATTTTTATAAGCGATATATCAGAAAAGTTACTATGGAAATACATAGGTGCAAATATTTGGCTATTCTGATAAAACATCTGGTAATACTTACAGCTTTCAATCGCACTTAAGAACTAATCATACACGTATGGATGCAGCAATACGCTGTAATTTTAGGTGTCAGTGTTAGAATCAAGGCTGCAAACCGGTCCGAACCCGAACCCCTTAGAACCGGTTCGGTTCGGGTATTTCGGGTTCGCCGAACCGGACCATGAACCGTACCCCTAATAATTTTGCCCCATCGAACCTGAACCCGAACCGGACCACTTTTTCGAAAAATTAGGTTCGGCTTACAAAATTAAGTAGGTTTTCCCAAACTACTCATACAGAGACATACAGAAATCTCTTGTATTCTGACTGCTTTCATTCTAGAAGTTGTAAAGTCCGATGTCAGAATTATACTATCGTCGTCGATAATGAAGCGAATATAGTTAGAGCAGAACATTTCATTGACAACTGCAGAGCTTACAAGAAATGACACTATGAAGAATGTAATGTTAATGAAGGTTGCTATGTAAAGCAAATGTCAAGTTACCTTAATACATTCCCTAGAGGACTTTATAACTACAGTTCGTTGTGCTGCACACACTCTAAAGTAAGTAGTTAAAGATATTTTTAAGGAAGTTCAGTTTGACACTAATAGAGTTTTATAAGAAACTCTCTACTCACACAATATGAAATCTATTGCTTATAGAAAAGTTGGAAAACCTAGTGCTGTGTGGCTCGATGGAACTCTATCTACAAAATGTGCAAACGCAATCGGAGTTCCTTAAACGAGTTCCATCTAAAATATTTGATTAAAACGTAGTTCCAATTCATAGAACTTCTTTAGAGCTGAACGATCCACAACCAATTGATTTTTATTTCGCTTGCTTTTCTAAAATCTTGAACAAATCATTGTTTATTACTACGTGTTCTTAGTGTTCTTAACGCAGATTCCCTTCAAGAATACCTGAATAAGTTTAGCAACTGGGCCGCTAGATGGAACATTGCCATAAACACGGACAAGTGTGCTTCAGTGACGTATTTCACCCGTCGTGACACCTGACCAGGACTACATATTGTTGCACGGTCAGCTCATGGGGTGGCTCCAGAATTCGAGTTCATTTAGGAATAAAGTCCTGGTATGCAAGGCAGTTCTGGCTCCGTTATGGAGAAACGGCCTATAAATTTATGAAATCGCCGCGAAGAGTCACCTGACAAAGATTAGAGAGGTCAAGGCAAAAATCCTTAGGCGCATTGCGGGAGCTGAATGGTACCTGAGAACCAGGGATATTGAAATTCTCAATGCCTTTTCAACACTCAAGTTTGATTTTTCTAATCATAAAGCTAGTATAGATGAAAAGCTCTTAAAAGATATACAGCCATGCTCCCACTTTCACTTTCGTAAAGCTTTTGCTATTTCAAACCGGTTTTTAGAGCAAATTTGGACTTGGAATTGGAAAATTTTGCTAATTAATTTTGCTAATCAACTTAAACTAAGCAGCTCTCAAAAGAAGTCAATGTTAGCTAATGAATTTAAAAACTATTTTAGCTAGTTAGTAAAAAATTAGTATTAATAAATGAAAACTTGACTTTTATGTTCAAGCGAACCGAGCTTCGAACCAGTGCTTTCAGGAACCGGTCCGCGAACCGAACCTTAGACTTTACAATGGGTTCGAACCCCCGGACCGAACCTAGTGCAAAATTTGAAAGGTTTGCAGCTTTGGTTAGAATATATTGAAGATGTCGTCAAAAACCCAATAGCACATTACAAATTTACTTCGTCACAATACTTCACATGAAAAGAACCCGCTTAAACTGCTTTAAAGCCTTACTTATACAAAGTAATGTGCCTAACTAAATTTGTATCTTTTTTGAGTATACGCTTTTAATTTTTAAAGAAAAAGAAACTCTCACTATTTATGTAGTTGGAAGAAATATACAGTGTAGTTTCAGAAAACTATTGGAAACTTGAAAATATTAGATATAACGGTCTCTAGAAATCGTCAATAGCAGTTTTATGGTGAAGACGTTCAGTTTTCCTAAGCTGTAGAAAATAGCGATAGTATCGATATATCGATGTTTTTTGGAGGCCATATATCAAATATCGATATTGAAAATTTAGATTTTTGATATTATCGATATTGATATTTTGAGAAATATCGACAACCCTAGCTGCTACCACCAGATGGTTACACTGGACATTCCTGACCTTCTGTTCCTGATTGAGAATCGTATCTTTATAATGATTTTCAGCTGCAATTTTCTGGAAATAAAAGCTTTAAAACAGCTCTCCCGCCAAAAACAAAGATGTGCAAAATAAATTTCGTGCAAATGAGCATGTGTTTTTTGCCGACCTCTGAATAACTAAAAAAGCAAACGAATAATTTCACATTTAATTACCTTTGATCTTAGTTTTAACATCTGACAGTATTACCCAAAATTTATTGTAATCCAAAAACTAGACAGTAGTTCGGCTTTGGCCAAATTCATAAAATAACTCATACACATAACATTTTGCTTTATTTCGCAGCATTAACAATTTGTTCAACATTTGACTAACTACAATTTTGGTAAGTGAGTTCAGTTTCCAACTTGAACCTTGGGTGGACGGAGCGCCAAATCAATTCAGCTGCAGCTTGCGCAGATTGTCGGTAACGTGGCAGCACATTTTGATGAGGGTTTGTGACTAGTCTGGTTGAGCCCCGGACTCGGGGCTCTGGGCACCCGCTAATCCAACGATAATATCGAGTCGATGCTATTGCGATTACTGCGCGGCTGCAGTCGCGGTCCGCCCAAGTAACTAATTGGATTCGCGAACTGGCGCTGCAGAGCGTTCTGTAGATAGAGGGGCGGTAGGGCGGGTCGCAAAGCAGGAGCCTTAGAGTGATGGCGACGTGGTGGTGGAGGCGAAGGGATGACATCAAAGGCTGGCTCGTCGTTGTCATCGTGTGCTTTGTGGCGGGATTTGTCTGGTGTCGGTGGCTCTGGCTTTAGATTCTAGGCATGAAAATGGATGGGTTGTTGGGTGGGGTTTAGGGGGGATTACGGGGGGAGGAAGGAAGGAGGGTAGAGGTGTGTGTGTTTTGGATATTTAAATCAAATATTTTAGGGTTTAATTCTATTTGGCTGTATTCAAGTGTGGTTCAATGGACATGGAAATGGAAGTAGAGGTATGTGAGTGTGAGTGGGTGAAAGTATTCAAAGAAGAAATATTATTAATTTATAATTTATTTGGTAAATTTTACAGCAAAATGATATGGATTAGTATGTGTAGAAATTATGAATCCATATTGCTTGGTTTTAGCAGGGGAAATGAGAGGAAAGAGGCAGTTGTAGGTTTACGTGTCGTATACGTAATTTCTTACGCCTCTTCAAAATTCTTGTTTTTTTTCCCAAAGTGTACCATGTATTTGCATGCGTTTTGCGATTCGTTGTGTGTTGGACTTTAAACGCCCTGAGCTGCTGCGTCGTTTCCAAAATCCACTTTGCTACACATTAAACTTGCCCTGGCTTTGTGTGCGTCGCAACAATGGCGGAGCAACTTCACCCACCCAACCACCCAACTGTGAGCTGTCGGGACTGAGTTTCTGAGGCCCGCCAGTCACTTTACAGCATTTTGTGTGTGTGTGTGAATGCGCCAGTCACCATAGCCCCCGGGCTTGAACCGGAGCAACAGCATCACCATCAGCATGGCCACGCAAATCAACCTACAGCAACAAAAGCAGCGGCCGCGTTTCAGTCAAGTGCAAATGTGTTGGCCAAAATGCAGCACAACACATTTACATATTATACTTCTCCTACGCCCGCTCACGCTCCCTGCACCCATCAGGGATGTATCAAGGCGAACAACAACAAAAAAAACTATTGAAACGAAAGACTTTGTGTTGAAAACGACATACCCAATGCTCTTTAAGTACGTTTGGGGATTATCATAGAAGATATTTCAAAAATTAAAAGAAATTGAATTTATTCGACAAGCAAACAAAATCCGGGCATTTCTTAAAAAGAAAAGATAAAATTAAAAAAAAAAAATTAAAAATTTTTGTACAGGGGTCATTCTTTTTCAAATCGAACAGTCTCAAACTTCAACATTTTTTGATTCAATGAACAAAAAAACCGAAATTAGATCTCGATACTCCCACCGAAACGTGATTTGCGGTTTTGCAAAAAAATTTTTTGTTAAATTTATAAACAATTTCAAAAATCGTCAAAAACGGAAAATTGGAAAAAAAGGGTTTTTTAAAAACGTTATATCTCAGGATTGGTTAATCGGACAGGTCTTAAGATGATATCGATGGAAAAAATTTTACTGTATCTACTTAAATTATAATTTTATAGAATTTTAAAATATTTAATATTATTAAGTAATTGTTGCTAAAAGTTATATATAATTTTTCCTCAGTGTTAACCACGATATTATAGCTTCTGAAGATATACAATTTATTGTACTTAATACAACTTAAAAAACGGTGTTTTCTAAAAAATGGAGACTTTTATAGTTTAAAAGATATTAATTTTTGAAGTTATAAACAAATTTAAAGATACCCTTTAAGAAAGCTTTGCCACGCAGTCAAATGTCAACATCGCGCGGATCGGATGACTATATAATATAGCTGCCATAGGAATGCTGATTTTGGTCTTGGTACTTTAAAAGCTGTGGTAACCCTAATTTACAACAAAATTCAATTAAACATACCATTCGTATGGCAGCTATATGATATATATTTTTTGTTACAATTTCTTTGCAAAAGCTTGAAAAAAAAAAACAGGTAAGAATCAGCCGCCTGTAGGCACAAGGCTACTCTGGATATGTGCGCTGCTGCTTCTCCCTCCACCCATATGTGCCATAGGAATCAGAAACATCGCTTCAACGACCCACTTCACCCGACCCGTTTCATTTAAGTTTCCAGAAAAACACAGAAAAATTGGTTCGGTCTTGACTGGGGACGGCAGGCAATAAGTCCCCAATGAAATAAGTCCCCAACCGATAAAATGAAATAAGGCCCCAAAGGGGTGTTATTTCAAATGAAATAATTCCCCAATTTTAAATGAAAATTTTACTGCAACATTTCTTCGTAACATTTTCTCGTTTTTTTATTTAATAAAATAAAAAATATTGGAAATACCTAAAATAAAATTTTAAAATATTTTTTAATTTGGATTTTTAGTGAAATAAACTATATATAAAATTAAATAATATTGAACATTTTTTTCATACAAATCGCGCGATTTTTTCGCGGCCTTAAGGAACGCGGGGACACTGCCATACAGGTAACATTTCTATCATTTGCTTTATTTATTACCTGTTCCTTTATCCCTTCTTCTTCTGATATTCAAGTTTATATGCAACATACAAACATTACTTGGTCAAATCTTAATGGGTCTTCTTATCAGCCCATCATGACTTTTTAGATTGTCTGTTGTCGTTTTTTCAAATTAACGCAGTACCAATCAATATAAACAAATTGTAAGATCTCGTTTTTGTCTGTGACAGCGCGACTGTTGTTGTCGCTAACCATGCTCCTCTATCACTGCTCGAAGATATTTACCATCCTACGTTTGAAATCTCTATTTCAGTTTTTGGACCTACTTCTTCAACTATTATGGTTAGGACTGGACTCCTTTGTACAAATCGGCTTTTACCTTTTTCTATAGTATCTGGATTCCTAATAGCGTTCTCTCCCGCATCCATTAATCCTCCTTGGTACTGTCTAATTTGAAAAATATTAAGTCTAGATGGTTCAAAAAGTATGCTATAGGAAATATCTTGCCCGATGCAAAATTTAATTTGCAGAGGACTCTAAACAATTCTACAGCTTTGTCAACTCTAAGCCTAGATCTTCTTCTTTACCTTCTTCTTTTTTTTCTGGGTGACCAAAAGGCTAGCAATGATTCTACAGAGGTTTAGCTATTTCCCAACTTCTTCTTCCGCTTTAATAATACTTCTTATCCTTAAAACATTTCTTCTTCTAACTCGATAAATGCTCCCTCAATTTCCAAAAGCTTCTTTTTTTCTCATTTGAAGTTACTAAATTCTTCATACTCCCCTGGGCCTGACAACATTCCTAGTTTTGTGCTCAAAGAGTGTTGTATATCGTTATGCAATTCTTTGCTTCTACTGTCTTTCTGAATCTTTTGAAAGAATCTTATATTATTCCTCTTCATGGAAAATCTGATATATCCAATTACAGGGGGACAGCATACCTGCGGAGTTCTTTAAGTGCCAACCAGCAACGGCGGCGGAGTTACTATACCCGGTCATACAACGGGCATGGGAAACTGAGGAGCTCCCCTCGGAATGGTTAGAGGGCATCTTGGTAAAAATTCCCAAAAGGGCGACCTTCGTGAGTGCGACAACTGGCGCGGGATCTGTGTGCTGCCCACTATTGCAAAGCTCATAGCACGAATTATTTTGGATCGCCTGAGAGACACCATTATGGACACCATAGGCGAAGAGCAAACCGGTTTCAGAAAAGGTTCTTCATGCACGGATCATATCAACACTGTCCGCATCCTGATCGAGCAATGCACGGAGTACAGAGCGGACCTTCACATGGCTTTCGTAGACTTCGCGAAGGCCTTCGACAGCGTAAGCAGGGAGTGCATCTGGCAAGGGTTGCGAAGGAGGGGGATACCGGAAAAACTTATATCCCTCATCAGAGCTACATACGACAGCGCCCAGTGCAGAGTGCTTCATGGCGGAAAGCTTTCGCAGCCTTTCCCAGTCATCAGCGGCGTTCGACAGGGTTGTGCATTATCTCCCATCCTTTTTATAATGGTGGTTGCAGATGTGTTCTGCACTATTCGACCAGCACCCAACAACAGCGGCATCCGGTGGACAATGACAACCACATTGCGGCATCTGGACTATGCGGACGATATATGCCTCCTGGCAAATAGGCTAAGCGACCTGGCAAGTGCGTTAGCTGAACTTGGCACATCATCTAAATCGGCGGGTCTAAAAATCAACACCTCCAAAACTAAATCGCTTAGCCTTCGTTCAGGACAATCCCAATCGCTGGTTTTGGATGATCAGCCCATTGAACAAGTCCAGCAATTCAACTACCTGGGCAGCGTAGTCGCTGTGGATGGAGGTACGGAGCTCGATGTGGAGTCGCACCTTCAGAAAGCTAAGGCTGCTTTTGGAATGCTGTCGGCCGTCTGACGATGCTCATCATATCCACACTGGCTCAAAATAAGGCTTTTCAAGTCTAACGTAATGCCAGTGCTCCTATACGGTTCCTCCATTTGGAAAATTACAACTTCCATAGTGTCCAAACTTCAAACATACGTGAACCGATGCCTGCGTCGGATATTTTGTATATTCTGGCCTGACAGAATACGAAACTCCGAGCTACTACAACGCGCAAATATGGAGAGTGTCGACACCATAATACGCAGAATGAAATGGAGCTGGATAGGGCATACATTGCGTAAAAGTGAGAGCAATATCGCCAGGAAGGCAATGGAGTGGAACCCACTGGATGGATTCGGCCGGACACCTGGCAGACCCAAAGAAACTTGGAGGAGGACTGTTGGTAGAGAAGCGGAAAGCATCGGAAAGACCTGGAGAGAACTGAAAGCTACGGCAAACAACAGAGTACGTTGGAAAAGAGGAGTGGTTGATGCCCTATGTCCCACACGGGATTGGAACTAGAAGAAGAAGAAGACAGGGGGACAGCTAAAC
The DNA here is from genome assembly GCA_018904275.1 of Lordiphosa clarofinis. Lineage (NCBI taxonomy): Eukaryota > Metazoa > Arthropoda > Insecta > Diptera > Drosophilidae > Lordiphosa > Lordiphosa clarofinis. The sequence goes on from JAEIGQ010000026.1 coordinate 2,028,377, forward strand.
TATCGGCTTTTTCAAAGTTATTTGAACAGATTATAACCTCATCCTAAATCGATTATAGCCACTATTGTAAATCGATTCTATCACCTTTCCAGTACGGATTTACAAAGCGTCCTCAAGCGTCCTTTACTTCAATGGTGGATTTCCTTTAAAAAATTAAACTGATGTCATTAACACCAACTTAACACCATTGATTCTGTGAAATTAAAGCAAAAGTGAAGCTTCAATATGATAATATAATAATTCCACATTTCAAATTTTCATAGAATAGAGACAAAATAGAGGCAATATGAAAACCTGATATTTAGTAAGTTCCTTGGTGAGCCTTGGGTATGAACTTTAAGACGGAACCATTTGAAGAACTTTATATAGGTTTTCAGCCTTGATTAGGGGAGACGGAAATTATTTTTATCTACTCGGAACGTCACTTAAACATTTTTCTCGCAATTCGCGAGCAAGTCTAGTTTGCATCCTTGTTTAATGGCAAACGCTAAAGCATAGCCATGAAGCTCGTTTTATTACGTATGAAGAATGCATTTAAAATGTTATATTTCACGCTTTTGCTGCCCGCTTTTCATAGTTTTCCATTTGCAGAGACCCATTTCAGTTTTATTTTTGTGCAATTTTATTGTTCTTGGCTGAAGGTTACACGGGGTGGGGGTTGGGTAGGGGTGGGGTATTGTAGCGAGATCCAAGGCAAGTAAACTTGCACTTTCATACACACGCACTCGCTGGCGTGTTTGTGTTGTGTCCTTTGGCAGCCATATTAACATTGTTGCCTCAACATTTTTCATTGCATACAACGCGGCGCTTGCATTTCAAATACAACTTTTGCCAGTCATCATCAAGGAGTAAAAGGCATTTGCGTGACTTGCCTGGCATATTCCAATTTATTACCTGCCAGCGGGGAAAACTCCAACACTCTCTCACACGCACACACACACACACACAGGCAGCCACTTGAATGTATTTATTACACATGTTTTACAATGTACGCACAAGTTTGTTGCTCATTTGGTCGATGGTCAACAAGCAAAATGCCTTGTTAACCATTATGGGCCATGTTTTAATGTGGCAACAGAACGACAACACAACAACAACAACAATAACTTTTCGCATTAAATGCCAAGCCAAGTGGCATTGCGAAAGAAAAACTTTGTTTGTGTTTTTTCTCTTCTTCAACTTTCCAACGCGGAAATTAATAACAAATTACTTTTTGAGCCACCGTGACAATTATGTGGGCGTGGCACAAACTTTTCCGCCTCCTCTTTTGCAATAAACACTTCATTGCGCACTTGAGTTAATTTGTCAAGAACTTCGCCGAGCGTACGCACACACACAATATATGTGAGAAATTATTGAAAAACTTTCAAGTTGCCAGCGACAACATTGTCTGGCTTCGCGTTGATACTCGTCGTTTTTCATTTTCATTTTGGATTTTGCATTTCTTGCTGGTGGTCAACCACGGCGTTGTAATTGCTGCAAAAACATGAATAATGCATGCTGTAAAAGTTTTATTAAAATGCACAAGCCCACAAAAACAAAGAAAACAAAACCAAACACAAAAAAAAACCCCAAGGCAAAAGAAATGAAAGAAAAAACTGCTCGTTTTTATAGCCAGCAAATTTGACTAACCAAAAATGCAACGAAGGCAATTGGCTGTGGCCCATACTTGTTGGTGTTTCCATTGGTTAGCATCCCAAAAAAAAAACAAATTTTAATTAAGAAACATTAAACGCTCTAAATTCTTAGGCTCTTAGGACCTGCGTCTATCCGACAGGGTTTGTCTGACCTTTAACCGTGGATGTTGCCGGAATACATAAATATTTCTTATATGGATAGTTGCACGTGTCATCTTGTGAGTGGCGGCGATTTATAATACATTTTTTATGGAAGCCATGAAAATTGTATACAATATAGTGTGGCCGTGTCGTGTACATTTGGATTTGCAAAAACATCGATGTTATCATAGATGTTTCTTCAGCTCTAGCTCGAGGTCTCGTTATGCTTGCACATAACTTCAAAAACAGAAACAGAACACACCAATGAAGGCTAGTTAATCATACAGCTGTTTCATTGGTATGTCTACCAAATTATCAGCGATCTTTGCCAGCTTGTACTGCAGACAACATCTACCTCTCCATGGCAGAGCTGCCACATTCGGTTGGGAATTCCTTAAAGGATTGACAGTAAAAACCGGCACCATGAGAACAGCGCTAAGCTACCAGTACTCTTTGTAAGTGTGTGTCTCCCCTTTTGGGCCCCACTGTGTTAGTGAGAGAACGAGAATGATCCCTGTAACTTGAGAGCTACACTCAAAGTTAAGGTTTCTTTCCAACCGGCCATTAAAGTAGACTACAGATTTTATGTTGATTTGGTGCGCAAGTCCGTGGTTCTAAAACAAGAATCATAGGCTTTCACTTTTTAAGTAGTGTGCATAAAGCAAAAAATGGGAATGTGAAAGTGTCAGAAGAAAGAAGTAAAGTTAGCGATATGAGAACTCGCTTGCCTAATTAAGTCCGAAACTGTTGCTTTCTGGTTCCGGGTCTAAAGTCTGATGAAAATGGTATAAAGTTCTTTGGATGTTATAGTATTCTATCCTAACTTATACATATGCGAAGTCAGATACTTGTTCAAACTTGAACTTATATACCAACGAACCAATATAACATTAAGTATAAATAGCGTAACGAAACAAGAATAAGGAATACTTGGCTAAGTTCAGATTCACAAAGCGGTTTCCGAAACATACAGACCGCATCCATGAAATTTATATGGCAATTAAAGGCGAATGTTATGAATGAGGTTCATTTTTCCGAGGCAAGACATTTGTTTTAAATCGCTCGATTAGAAAAAAACAAATCGCATTAATTACGTGTTTATCCACTTTTTTGGATTCCATTTCATAATCGGTCGGTATAAAACTCAAGTACTGCTTAAAATCAAGTAATATTTCCTTAATACGAAAAACAGAATTTCTGGATATCTTACAGCTATTTTCTTCAATTTGTCCTTGCATTCTGAAAAGTTTAAAATAATTCATGTATAAAAATTCTTTATTTTTATAAAGAATTTTACGACCTCTGAAATTCAATTTTAAGTTGCATTCCTTTTAATGAAAAAGCGACGTTTCCCAGACCAGTGGAAACACTAGAGTTTCATGCAGTTCACTTGACTAGGTTTTCCCCCCTTTTTTTTGTCTGTCACACATATGCTTTGCCTTAGCAGTTTCCCTCTCCTTTGTTCTTGCTATTTCTGTTCAATAAACTGTAATTCGTGCCACTTCTGTGTGCATTCATTTGTCGCACACACTCTCTCTCTCTCTCACACTTTGTGTGTGTACACACACACACACTCAGTCGCCCTCACGCACACTCAAGCATCTTCTTGGTTGCACACACACACACACATTGTACTTGGCATACATGGCGTATGAGTGACATTTAATTAAAATTTATGTAGTCTAAAAAGGCAAAAATTTTTCTACACAACGTATTCTGTATGCACCAACAGCGACGACTACGACGACGACGACGATGATGACAACGATTCTTGCTCTTGCGCCTGTTCAAATTTATGCAACGCGCCATTTTGTTTGAGTTGCACCATATTAAACGTTTGCAGTTTGTAAGTTTGGTTTTGGTAATCATGTGTAAATTTGTTTTTACACCAGGTCGCCTGACACAGCAAGAGAAGAACCCCCGAAACATTGTCACTGCCTGGAGGGAAATTTTCTCATATTTAAATGGAAAATGGAAAATTGTATGCTACTTTTAGATAAACGAATGCTTAAGTCACAATAAATTGAACTGGTAGAGAAATGTCTAGGGGGCAGGATTAGGAAAGATAAGTAAATAAGATAAAGGCCGTAAACTCTTGAGAGAGAGAGAGAGATTAATATAAATTACGCCAAACTCATTTCAACAAGAGTACGACATTAAAAAATTAGTTGAAAGACTTGACCGATACTTCGAATTTTAAGTTTAATGAAACTTATCTAATGACAGAAATACCGAAGTTATTACGGCCTCATTACAAAAATTAAATACGAAACGTCAGGCCGACGCCAAAGAATTTTATTATTTTTGTGGATATATCATTAAACATGGACAATTATGGATTCTCCCTTTGGGCAGGTGGGTCTACAGTCTATCGGGATTCAACAAATATGTAACAACTTCGGTATAATGCGTTTTGCCTAACTAAGACTGAGAGGAAGAAAATAAAAGTCCGAATATAACTTAATAGGACATTGATGACGGCACTACAAATGTCTCTCACATCATTACTTTTTGGTTTAGCTTACTAAACTTGCTTGAGGCCTTAAGCAAACATTACAGTTTTTGCATTTTGGCGTTTAAAGAAGAAAAAAATATTTGGGTTTACACAGCAGAAAGAGCCAGAAGCTCAGCTTGTTCATAATCTCTTGGCGTGTGTGCTTCTTATTTTAGCACAAGAGTTGGTTGTGTAATGCAGGTAAAGTGGTTGTCAGATCAGATTAGGTTTGACTCGGGGGGGTCTAGATATGCCAGAATATGGTAATTGGCCTTGGAGATTACACAAGTAATCAAGCTGATTTTATAAAAATTTATATTAGTAATTATTCGGAAATATTAAAGCAAGCAAATTGGTGCCGCCTGGTGAATCATAATTCACTACTTCGACTGTTCGTTGGTCTTTGGATGATCCAAACATCTTCGAAATGGCTTAAAAGTACTTTCTAAACCATCCGTAGGTAACATTTGAGTTTGGTCTGCTGTCTGCTTGTGGTCCAAGGTAGCTGACACAGCGCGCTTTTACCTTAAAGCGGGGCAATTGCTTGTGCGTCGAAATGACGATAGTTGCTTTAAAGCAGAGTCCGTTGCGTTCCTATCTTCTGTGTATACTTCACTGCCTTGTTGGCAGCGTCGTCGACACCGATAGGATACGAGCATATACAGCGCTCATTTGCAACTACAACGAAGTGCTAAATAAGCACGCACCCACGCATCGCTAAAATGAGCATAAGTGTTCTGCGGCCACTGTTGTAAAATATATCTCGGAGCAAAGTCGTGGCCACCGTTATTTTCCATATTCCTAAAAACTTTTTTGAAAAGGTCACACTAGAGTGTTTTTTCTTGCCTGAGGTTAATCGCTGAAAATATGTGATTGGCTGATTTTATTAAGTTACCTAGGAGGCAATGCGCTTCTCTCTAATCTCAATGTTAACTTCCCCAGCGGCGCAAATTTCCTTTACATAATGGACTAATACCGATTGTCAGAGTTCACCTATCTGGGAGTGAAATTTACAACAACTTTATCCTTCACAGATCATGTTGAGCAGCGAAACAGGTCAGCGAAGAACTGCATTAACAGTACATGGAAAAATTGTTTTCGCAATTAAAGATTAACCTTAAGCTCTAAATTATTATTCCTTGCGAGGTGCCGTTCCACCCAATCTTATGGAGCACAAATATGGGGATCATTTTGAAGAGGTGAACAAACTTTAGCGATTCTTTGTTAAAAGGATTCTACGGCTGCCGGAAAATACTGCTAATTACGCATTGAATCGAACTTGGCATGGAAGACAACCAATTTTTCGCACTCATGACCCACTTAAGCTATATAGGGAAACCCTTATTTGATTACCAAGACATCTTTCCACATACATCATCACAAAAAAATTATTTCTGGGCAAAGCGGTTGAACTTTCTAAAAGGAGGCCGCGATTTTTAATGGCAATGTGAACTAAAGAGTCATTGAGCTTCGGGTGTAACGAACTGGTAAATCGATTAAATTTCTGGATTATAACAATGGAACCACTTATATTCCAGACGACATGAAGGTGGCAGACATTACATGGATTTTTAAGGCCCAATGTGGTCTCTTAAAACTAAATGTCGATGGATTTTTGCCGACCCAATCGGGATTTTGAACAATTTGTAATTTGGATTTTAGAGTTCTCAGAGAGTTAAGGGTGCAGCATCTAGGGAAGACCGTACTAAGGGAGAATGATACTATAAATACATATATTGAATGGGCCCAACTGGGATCAATTAATTTACTTTATGAAAAATGCCTTAATAGATCATTTTTTTTAAATAATTTAAATTAGGTAAACACTCATGCTATATCAAAATTGTAAGAAATAAAACGTACTACTTATCTAGAAATTTTTGCCGACAGACGACTATTTAGCAGGGACCGTAACGATTATGAGTTCTATTATAAAAATCTATTTTTAATGATTAATATATTTTTGATTTTTATTTTATTTCTCTAAAAATAATGATTAAACTTGACTTTTATATATAAAACTCAGGAAATAATCATTATTTTTTGAGTAATATAAATAAAAATCAAAAATTATGATTATTTCCTGAGTTTTATTTTTTTTGCTCAAAAATATTACTCAAACAGCGATTACGGCTAGCGCATAAGGAATTGTATTAAGTAAGGGGACCAAATTGAATAAGATCCAGACTCAAGATTTCAATAAAAGGTTTATTACATTGCGGTTTTCAACAAATTAAATTTTTTTAATTACACCTTGCTACAAATTTAACCAAATTATAATAACCTAGGGAATGACTTAGCGTACGCTGTAGAGCAGATCGCATATAGCACTCCCACATTCTTGGTTTTCATCAGGGACCCCAGAAACTGAAGATATGGCCCAAAAAACGTTTATTGCTCATTTGGCTCACTTAGATTAAAATAACTCTGGAATGGACCATCTGATTTTGTATAACTTTGCTAATTCTGATAGCGACGAGAAATTATTATATATTATATTCAATTATATTCAATCTGGCATCTTCAACATTTTTTTTGGCAGTTTATAATATTCATATTCATTTATACAAGATTATTTAATTCTGCGTTGATAAAATGTTGTCTCTATGATATTGATTACTTTTTATCGAAGTTATTTCCGTATTTCCGAACACAAATTTTTCTTAAGTGTGTTAACAGAAAATATATTGATATAACATTAATGCCCCTAAAAGTATACTTGGCTACAGTTTAGAAAATGTAAAATACTAATCTCAGCCAGCCTTGAGCAGAAAGCATCTACGTCGACTATGGGAGAGACTGATGAGGTTCAACATCACTCAGCCCTGGACGAGCTCCTCAATTCCATTGAAGTAGCATTGGAGGACGAAGAGCACGATGAAGATCCTAATGAAAAAATAATAAAAGCTTATAGCGAAGTTGGTAACTACAACCCCAAACATGTCGATACCAACATGAACGTAATGGAGTACTGGGAGGGCAAAAAGTTCGACTATTCAAATTTATACCAGCTGGCCAAAGTTGTACATGCCGTTCCAGCGACGCAAGTAAGTGTCGTATTATCTTTTTCTGCCCTCAAATTGGTATTATCGGATTTGAGATGCAATCTCTCATCGGACTCGCTGCAAAAACTGTTATTTGTAAAGTTGAATAAATAAACAAAATTTAATTTTTTTAAAACCGCAATGTAATATACCTTTTATTGAAATCTTGAGTATGGATCTTATTCAATTTGGTCGCCTTACTAGGTACATCCATCAAACTTAATAAAATTCCTTATGCACTAGCCGTAATCGGTGTTTGAGTAATACTTTTGAGCAAAAAAAAAAATAAAACTCAGGAAATAATCATTATTTTTGAATATCGAAAAATAATCATATTTTATTATCTTCCATTTTTTCATACGGGCACTCCAAGTTAATGATTTTTTTGGATGATAAATTTACAAATAATCATTATTTTCGGTCCCTGCTATTTAGTCATTGTTGGTAGTTCTTAATATACCCCCAAGTCAAACTGTACATTTTCGAAACAATTTAAATAAAGAACAAATACGTACCTACATATACAGCACTGATCGGTCTCAGAGGCCCAAGTCAGTCAATCGGACATAAAATGCGTGCTTCTCGAAGACCAAACTGTTAAAATGTTTATTGAAGAGATTGCAGACTCAAGAGAGGCAGTGTGAGAGAGAACGAAAGAACGCTTATAATTTGTCGCATCAATTCATATTGCTGGCCGAGCCCATGTGGGAGTAAACAAGGTAAAGCCGTCAGCCTCTGCTGAGGGCCAGTTGATTTATGCCTGTGAGATAGAATGATACGGCAGAACATTTGATTGCCTCTCATAGCATTCACAACGCACTGGCTCTTTGCGCCTACAAACAGAATGAGCACTGTCTCCCTTGGCTTCACCTTATTAATTCCATTCTGTTTTGCATATATAAAAATAAAACCTTTTGAATACGAGAATTTTGCCAAATCATTAATTTAACAGGGACTAGACAGAGACTAATTCTTTATGACCTTAGCTTCTTTTATTCACAAAGTTTACACTGTATTCGTGGACAGTGATGAAAAGAGTATATATTTTTCAGTATACTGAATCGGCTATTCCTACTTCACAGTTCTGGATTCTGTAGCAAAGATTGCACCGGCGAATAAATAATGAACTTATAAATCTAAGTTTAAGATTCACGTACAAATGCAGCCTTCTGTTAAAGTCCGTTTCCAAATTCTTCTTTACTAGTCTTAATAATGAGCAACACGTCCAAGTAATAACATTTTTTTTTATTATAGATTTTGAACGACAAATCAGATTTTTTCAGTATATAAGCCAAATTTGTGACTAGTGCATTAATTTATAAGTTCATCTTGTAGCACTAGGAAATCGCTCAATAAAATCTAAAATCAGTGGAAGAGAATCAGCATTTGCAAATGCACCCCCAAAAATGAATGTTTGGTGCGTATTTTGGTTTGGGTTCGACGCCCATGTGCTATTTGAAAAATTTCAGAATATATTTTTAATTTTATTTAGTTAAAAAATTACAGTATTATATTGTACAATTAAGTCTTAATCTTATCACATTCGCTGCTCTTGTCTCATCACTTTTGTCATATCACTTTTGCTGTTCTTCCTTGGGTCTTTCCCTTAGTTCTTCTCCAATTTCTTTTGTCTCTTGGCCATAAGCCAAGCCTGCATTTGCATTTTTCTGTAGTGCAAATTTCGTTGTAGATTCTTCTTGAAAAGTGTTTCACGTGCCAAAATCTCCAGATCCTCAAAGCTGCATTTGCTAATATTCTGCTTAGTTTGTGCTATCAATTCGCTTGTCAAATGAATTTTAGTCAAAGAAGTGCGACTCGGCTGAGGCTTACGACGACGCAGTTCTTCACGATGCAAAAACATGACATAAGCTGAAGTGGGGGAACGTGGCGGTGAGCTGGAGGCTTCTACTGCGGGAGTCTGCTGTTGAGACGGATCCTGTTGCTGTGTTCCTTGCTGCATGAGACACATGTTGACTTGTGGAATAGTTGAGTGCAATTGCTGCTTACAACCGCTTTGAGTTAGATTTTTATACAAAATTTTCATATTTTGACCTGCTACTTTGCCACGCTGTGCCATTCATGTTGAGCAGGTCAATCGAGTGACCTGTGTATGTGTGTGGGTATAGGGTGGTTTACTCTTTTTATGAGCCGGTTGGGTCATTAGATTTTTTACAGCTGCAAAGCTGGCAAGCGTTGTGTGAGAGTGGATTAAAAAAAAAATGTAATCCCATTCATTACCTAAAAAGTGTCGTAAACTTTGTCCTGGGTAGCACCAAAAACAACAAAAAAATCGCAGATTTTTCACTGCTCTTGAACACTAATCCGGATACATAACCGGATTAAGTCACACGTACTGTTTATGGGTCAACTGACAGGGAGCCAGGCGTGGTGAAATTTCATCGATGTAATGGACGAGGCCAGAAGCTAATCCTTTTTCGGTCAGCTAGTTTGCAATTAGCATCATAATGAAGCGACAGCTGATGAAATGGCAAATTTTGGGAAATTCAGAGCAGAGATTGACCAACTGACCCAGTTTGTAAACATTCAAGGCAAATATTTAACTTTGATCGCTGACCGCAACCGCACAAAATCCCTCAAAACTTCAATGAGTTTCTTAATTTTTTTGGGTGGCCGTGCACGTCCACACTTTAATCTTAGCCACTGTGCGTCTTGTCTATTATTCATAAATTTGTAGCTTAAAGGCAAAATGCGCCATGATAGTATAAACTCATTACATCGACCCAACGCATTATTCAATAAGGCCGTTTTCGCCGCATCAAGGATATAAGCTTCAGCTCCCGTCTCCATGAAAAGGGTTTTTGGGCGCTGCTTTCGTCGTTGGTTTCTATGTGCGAAAATCACAACATTTTAATCTCATAATCTGAATTTATGAGCAGACTCAATTTCGTTATGCTTAACGACATTTTATGCGGTTATTTTATGCAGGCAGCCAAAACTGAAGGAGCTTCCAGCTCTGAGATGCCATGGCCATGCACACACACACCCACACTCACACACACTTTGCGGTTAGTTGGCAGCCCTGCACCAGCAAGCGAAAGTTAAGTACACATCAAATATGTGTATGGGGGGGTGCTTGAGATTTTGTTTGGTCGCCGAGAACACATTAGTTGAAAGTACTGACCACCAACAAAGCCACTAACAAGCTGCTGGCCACCACCTACTTCCCATTCCACATACACTTGAATAGCTGCTTCAGCTCCTCCTTCTTCGCCTTCACATATCCCACATTGAAGTGCCATTATGTGTGCCTCCGTTTTTTCTCTCCTTTAGTTTTTTTTGTTCTTGTTGCTGCTGTTGTGTCAATCTTCTGGCTGGCTTTTAAGTTGCAGTCGTCAACAATTTCGCTTAAAAGTTTTTTAATCAAAGCATTTAAATAAATTGATATACGAGTATGTTACGTAATTTGTTTGCCATTTAATAAGGAACAACTTAAAGTTGCGTTATTTGCAAAGGAAAACTTTTATTATCTTCGTATATCACACAGCGAGAAACCCAAAAAAGAGCAAGACAGTAAAGTAGAGTTGGGGAAAGTTAAAAGAGAGAATGTGTTGCTTTTCATTTCTTATGATTAAATAATTCAGTAAAGTGGAATAATTGGGCGTGGATTTTCTCATTAACTAATGAATCGATATTGCAGAGTGGTAGAATAATAAAAGAATCGAAAAGAATTGGTTTAACTGAAGGATGTAAATAATTTGATTCAGATCTGAAATTCTTAGAGACGTAAAGATTCTCTGAATTTAAAAAATATTCCAGAACAGTGTCTAGAGCATTAAAAGTTAAGATCCAGCGGGGAAAATAATCATTAATATTTATGGAACCCGTCAATAAATAATTCATTAAACCGATCCGCAAAACGAATCTTTTACTTTAGGAGATGTACAATGTTCCGGACCGAACATTGTGTAGAATCTAAAAAATTTGTAGCTTTGAGTTTAATTGAACTGAACCTTTTAAAGCATGCCATACCTGATACTGTACCCGAATAGCACCACATTTCTTGATGAAAAAAATTATGATTTAAAAAAAAACTATTTTTGCAATTATCAGTCCCGCTGTCGTTCTCGAATTTATTTATCAGATATGAAATTTCTAGGAAATGATTAAAGATTTCGGCAAGAACTTTTTGCCAGCAAGAATTTAAATTTAAATTTAAAAGACGACTAATTAAGTTGGTTTTTATAAGCGGGAACATTTAAAAATTCCCATTTCGCACGATTTGAGCGAAATCGAAATCGGAGACAGGACGGTATATGGGGCATTTCAAACAAAAAAAGTTTTTTTCTGGCATGATGTTTCCAAAGTAGATGATAATTGGCCCAAGGGGAGCTTGTTATGAGAGAAGCTAAACTTTGAATTCAATTATCAAATGTTCAGGATTAAAAACCCTTTTTAAAAAAAAATTAGGAAAATTTATTTTTACTTTTTTGGAAAAAAAAAGAGTTTTTTCAAAATACTATGTCTAGCAGTAAAGACCCATCCTTCATCCTTTTCTGGTGGCTTGAAATTTGAGAAATGGAATATGGAAATCAGTATGGAATATTTGCCAAAAACTTCTAATTAATTTTATTATTGGTTTTAATTTTAAAGCTAATAAAGGTCAAGCTTCTCTCATAATAAGGTCCCTTTGGGCCAATTATAATTGATAATTATCATCAAATTCGCAAGAACAAAAGTTGTTTTGTATGGAATGCCCCCAAATATTGAAAATGTGGTTTAAAAATTATATCTTTATATTATATATCTTTCATTACAAGTTCGAAAAAGAAATGCAACTAACGTTCAAGGTACATACACGTACATACTTGCTATCTTAAAATTTTTAAGAACAGTCACTTTTGGAAACAGTAAAATAGGACCTTATGCGGGACATTAATAATGCAGTTTTTGGTTCATTGGACTATTGAATGGTTAGTTGGATGCGTTCTTCAAACCTAAAGTCGGAACCTTCTACAGAATATCAGAGGTTTGCAGCTTTATATTCGGTGTTGACACCCGATCAGTCTGTGCTAAATTTTGATTAAATTCGAATATCCAGCTTAAAAGTATTATACAATCGAGATTCTTTGGCCCTTCGACCCCATAAACTATATATATTCTTGATCAGGGCGACGAGCCTAGTCGATTGAGCTTTGTTCGTCCGTCTGTCTGTCTGTCTGTTTCTACGCAAACTAGTCTCTCAGTTTTAAAGCTATCGAGCTGAAACTTTGCACAGAGTCTTATTTTTTATTGCAAACTGCTAATATGTCGGAACCGACGGGATCGGATGACTATACCTTATAGCTGCCAAAGGAACTATCGGTTGAAAAGTGGGTCTTTGTGAGAAAAACTGTTTTGTTTTTAATGTAAGCGCCTCCCGCTTCAGCAAAAATTAGTTTTATACGCTTATACATAGTTGTGGAAGTTTTGGTCATGCCATATGAACTATCGGCTGAAATCGGTCAAAATCGGATGACTATATCTTATAGCTGCCATAGGAACTATCGGTCGAAAAGTGGGTTTTATTTAGAAAAAAGGTTTGTTTTAATGCTGACGTTCGTATTAAAACATTTGCAAGGGTATAAAAACTTCGGCAAAGACGAAGTTAGCTTGGCCTTCTCGTTTTGTATTCATCAAAGTGGTATTGAACTTAATCCCACTGTTCGATTGTTGCTCGCTGAGGGGCTAAATGCCAACTGCTTACATTCTTTACTATGATCTGATCGCTATTTCTGGCGGAAGCTTGATAGTGGTGCAAGCTACTGAGGTATTGAGTAAAAAATTTATAACTCAAGTTCTAATAGGCCGACTGAAATATTCCGTGGGCATTTATTACATACCCCTCTATTGGATACTATGGGATATCCAAACAAGGATTATGAAAAAATTTAGTTTTTTAAAAAATTTTATGAATTTAAGACTTTGAAAAATAAAGCAAATTAAATTTTTTATATCCTAGTTCGGGCTTTAACGACATTCTCTTTTTCTTTTTTTTCTGATGACTAAAAGGGTTAAAATTGTGTCTACGATGGAGGATCTCGTTTTTACCACCTTCCAATCTAACACCCATATTTTTTTCAATTTCAAATTTTTTTTGTAGATAATTTTTTTTTATGTTTATTATGCCTAAACTTTAAGAAATTCCTAAAATGTCCCTCTAAGCCAGAATACCCTCTATATTGTACCTCAAAATCTATCTCATTTTTTATTAAGTCTTTTAAAGTTGCACCCTGTCGGGTATGGCTTGAGTCATTTCGTTGGTTGATAGGAATAAAACTCTTTGGGAATAACCTATGTATGAGGTTCGGTTATTACACATTTTAAACCACCAGATCGGTTCATAATATGGATTATATTGCAAGTCGAACCGCGGTTTCGGTTCAATAATGCACTCCCAGTTATTTTCAACATTTCTCATTTTTATTCGAAATTTAACTACTAGAAAACATTCATTAAGCTCCAGATCTCAGCAATTGTGAGTAGAATCCCAAAAGGTCCTTCGAGCCGGATATTCTGTTTCGTAGAACTGCATGGAATACCATAGTTAATATGTCACGATTTAGTTTTGTACACTTGTTCACAATGTTGATTGAAGTTGGACTTTTACGGGAGCAGATGAAAAGTTGCGTACTCGGTTTGGTTTAGCATTTTCGTAAGCACACTTGCTTGATTCGCGGTTCGGTTTAGAGCCCCTATTAACAATTTAGTACCGTTTTATTTAGTTCGGTTTAGGATCTGTTTGTAGTCCAAGCAGTTTTGAAGCTATTTTCACTTTTCTGGCTGGCTTTACGTTATTTGAGCTCCACAGATTGACTGAGCAAATCAGACGAGTGTAAATTCGATTTAATGAATCAAGAGTTAGTTGTTTTCAGTTAATTTTCAAATTATTATCGTCCAAAAATACCTTATCGATTCACTACATAATGAGAAAACTCATTTCATATATCCATTTACACTTAAGGAACATTTATAAATCTGTTTTTAAATTAAACTTAATTCTTATGAGAAAATAGAAATTATTTAGCTTAAACCTTTAAAATCCAAATTGTCTTTAAAAATAAAAAAAAAAATTGTTTTTTATTTATGATTTTTCAGCGTTGACTTTGTCTTTGTTTCTTTTTTTCTTATTTTATTTATACAAATTGTTTTGGCTTTTGGTTTTCGCTCTTATTGTTTATTCTATCATTGTCATCTGGCCAGGTTTTTTTTTGCCTAAATATTTATGCTTTTTTTAACACAACTTTTCGTTTCGTTTTGGCTTTGTTTTTGTCGTCTCGTCAATTCCTGGTGGTTGTGGCCCGTCTATTGACGCCATGGTATCCATTCTGCTTGCCCGCTTTACGCCCCCCTCCAGTGGCAGCGACAGCGGCCAAATCTACATCCGTTTCCGCTACGATGGGTGGACCCCAGGATACTTGTCGGCGCACAGTTGTCGGGTGTCCCTGCACTGTCCCTGTAGTTGCTGCTGATCCTGTTGTCGTCGCTTTGCGTCGTTTTGTGCTCTGTTGCTGAAGTGTTGCCGCTCTTTGTAGCGGTTGTCTCTGCTGAAGTTGTGGCAGCGGCTGATGTTGCCTTTGATTTTCATTTTGAGGCTGCTGTTGCTGCTGCTGCTGTCAAAGTGCAGAGAGATGTTTGGCATTGCTTTTTATTAAAAACTTTTTCGTTTTATATTTTGTTTTAAATTTTGTTTCTCATCATATGAAAAAATTCTTGTTGCTTGTTGCCATCGTTGCTGGCATTGCATATTCTTTAATTAGTTTTGTTGCGCATTGCTTGCTCTTGCTTTCCTTGTTTCAGATGCAGTTGTTGTTGTTGTTGTACTTGGAGCATGCAGCGTTGACAGTTAGTTGGGGGATACCTTCATGCATAGTATTTTAATTAACATGCACGAAAAGAACTTCTTCTCTAATTATTCTTCAAGTTTTTTGTTATTTGATGGTTAAAGATGGTGCTAGTTATTATTAACGGTAAATATTTTCCAGCTAAAGACTTCAATTTAAAAAGTTGACACTTTAAAATGGAGGGGGAAACGTTGCGTTAAATTAAAAAACAGATTCGAAAAAAATACACATTCAAAAATGAAAGGACGAGGCACGGTCGCTAAGAAAAAAATCTATAATTTCGGTCTAAGAAATGCAACAAGCTTTCCAAATTTAGTTAACAAACTTATGAAGAGGTATTAAATAAGCTACTCGATCAGACACTCCCCAGTCGTTTACCTTAAGATAAATACTTTTCAGGGAATTTTGAAAGAAAAAAAAATAAAATTGAAAAAAGACTTGTATCAAAATGATACTAAGAGTTGAAGAATTAAAATATTAAGTTGATTAAAGCTAGCATCAAAGTGAGTTTTAGAAATTAATCAAAAAGTCCGACTATAACATACTCTGCTGAGCTATTGATTCCAGAGTCGTACGATTAAGAGTAAACATTGTATTTTTTATCTGTCTTAATTTTCGCACTATGCCGAGTAATAATCATGGCTTACCTGCTTACTACGTTTGAATAAAGGCTACAAACCTCAAAAATTTTGCAAAAGTTTCGGGGGGTTCGGACCCGTTGTAAAGTCTAAGTTTTGCAAAACCGGTCCTGGAACACCTGAACCAATGATTTTGGTTCAAACCTTGGTTCGTTTGAACATTTCTTATCATTTTCATTTCTTAAAAAAATTATGCCGTTTCTATTGACAAAACGTCATCTTTTTGCGTCTACTTTATAAATTTAAATCAACAAATTATTGCTGATGACACTTTTTGCTTCCAGAAAGTAGCGAGTACTTTTTTAAGAAATTCCAAATTCCTTCGTAAGGAATGACAGAAAAGAAGGTCATAATAAAAACACAAATCATATGGAAGAAATGAAATCATTTTCTTAATATTTTTAGTGGAAGTAGGCTATATAATGTAATGTAATGTAATGACATTATCAACTTTTGAGAACAACTTAGAACTTCTTATATTTTCTAGAAGCAAACTTAATTGTTGAAAAAGATCGTTCAACTGATACCTGAGTTCCTGGAACAGCAAGGACATTTTTTTAAGACCCCGTTTTATTGATCCTTTCAAAATTTTAAAACATTTGTCGATGTATAGCATGATCTCTGGGACAATTTTCAAAGGAATCTTTAACATATTTGATATTTGTTTATTGCTTTCTATTGATTTCATAAACTTCACTTCTTCGCAATAAAAAGTCATCCAAGCTTAGTTCAAAACGCAATCGTTCATACTAAAATATTTTAGAAGTTTTCATTATGAAATACTCTTACAGTTCCTATATGTAGGGGAGAGTGGGGGGTTGTGATCATAAATCAATATTTTTTCGTTCTGTAAATTTTGTATTTTAGGTAAAAAATGCACAAAACTTTTCTCATCACTAGATTTAAAAAACAAGTATTTGGGGATTTTTTATTTTATGTTGAAAAAAAGTGATTTTTTTAAATTCCAAAAATTTGTGGGGGGTTGTGAGCCACCCTTTTAAAAGTTCAAAATTCGTGTTTTTAAGCAAATATTGTTTATTAAATGAAAAAAATAAAAATTTATCTTATATTCTGAATTAAGAATTATCAATGAAGAGTGAAAATTGATTGACGGCATCAGGCTTGTTATACCCTTGCAAAGGGTATTATAATTTTGCCCAGAAGTTTGCAACGCACAGAAATATTCATTTCCGACCCTATAAACTATATATATTCTTGATCAGGGCGACGAGCTGAGTCGATTGAGCTTTGTCCGTCCGTCTGTCTGTCCGTCTGTCCATCTGTCTGTCTGTTTCTACGCAAACTAGTCTCTCAGTTTTAAAGCTATCGAGCTGAAACTTTGCACAGAGTCTTCTTTTTACTGCACACTGCTAATATGTCGGAACCGACCGGATCGGATGACTATATCTTATAGCTGCCATAGGAACTATCGGTCGAAAAGTGGGTCTTTGTGGGAAAAACTTTTTGTTTTTAATGTAAACGCCTCCCGCTTCAGCAATTATTAGTTTTATATGCTTTTACACAGATTTGGAAGTTTTGGTCAAAATCGGATGACTATATCTTATAGCTGCCATAGAAACTATCGGTCGAAAGGTTGATTTTATTTAGAAAAATTGTTTGTTTTAATGCTAACGTTCGTAAACTATGATGTATTAAAACATTTGCAAGGGTATAAAAACTTCGGCGAAGACGAAGTTAGCTTGGCCTTCTCGTTTTATATTGAAAAATTCAAAATTCGTGTTTTTAAGCAAATATTGTTTATTAAATGAAAAATTATAATATGAAAATAAATCATCTCTGGACTAATTTGCATCATGGCACAAACCCAGGGGCCACAAAAATTGCGCTAATTAATGCCGTAGAGGCAAAAGCTAATTATTTGGGACCTCACCAAGAAAAAGAACTTTAATGCAGTTGACATGGATAGCGTCCAAAATCCAGAAATAGCTACAACAAGCATGTCCGGGACAAAGCCGATATGGAGCAACAAAAATAATTCTAAGTTGTATGAAATAAAAATGAATAAATAATATTATATTCATAAACTATGCCTGGAACTTGGACCGCTATAGCGGGATCAGCAAAAACCCTAGGCTGCTAACACGGTTACAAGCGGGTTGCCCCCTTGTGGAAGATCGTGGTGGTTATTCTACCCGGTATCAACTGGGTGCTGTGACCCAAAAATCAGCAAGATTTTATATGGACATCTTATTTTACCACGGGGTAATTGTGTGCTTTTCAAATGCTCCAGCCTCCTGGGGAGCTAGTCCAACCAGGCTCTTTTTATCTTATGCACTTTAGAATGTTAATGGAATATGCCATTCTCTGTGAAAGTACATTAGATCTTACAATCTGTCTTCGCTTTATCAGCATACTTCCATCTGCCCCTGGCTATATTTATTGCTGTTGATCTGGCGAAAACACTAACTAAGGCTCAAAAGTATCAACCTGATAAAAACTAGTATCAATTTGATATTCTCGAAATATAGTTTTAATACTTTTGAACATATTAACTTTATTAATTACATAATGGCCTCGTTCGAACATCAAAAATCATAAGTCGAACATTATCCATAAAAAAATAGTTGATTGGCTTATGCTGAACGCTTCGATGGAATTTTTTTCGTATAAATGCTATGCAAGAAAGATATTGTTTTGATTTTAAATGACATGATACACTGACAATGACAATGATACTCGGAATTTTTAAATTGTTAACTGAAAAGTGACATTTTATTGATTACATTTTTATTTGGTGTAGTTTTACCTCTAGCATAAAAATATTCTTAAAAAATTAATAAATAAATTGTTTGATTTATCCCAAATTAGACTGCAGCTTGGTATTTTAATTTTACACATCATTAGTTTGGCTTTTTGCCTTCATTAAGATTTATAGAAAACTTGTGCAAACAACAAATACCCACACTTACACACGGAGAGAAAAAAGAGGCAGTGTGTGTCTGTGTGTGCTTTTGGGGGTTTTGGTTTTTGCTTTCTAAGCTCGTAATGAGTTTCACCGCAGTCTTGTGGCGGCTGCGCAAGTTAAGTGCGTGCTGCGTTTTGTGGCCAGGCCAAATGAACAGCAGCGGCAGCAACAGCCGCTACAGCCACAGCGGCAGCAGCAGCATCATCAGAAGAAACAAAACTCCCACAAACATTTTTGAATACACACACACAAAAAAAGGGAACTTGGCATGCATGACAGAAGCAACCTCTCCACTAGCACCAGCATCAGCAGGAGCAGCAGCTGAGGCACTTGCACTTTTTTGTTACTTTTAAACAAAAGCTCAGGCTCCCGGCAACCACACCAACCCTCCTGGTAAACGAAACTTTTGGATTTTGGGGGGAGCAAAAAAAAAAAAAACCTCGAGAGTGCACTTCTATTTCGGTTTTCTTTTGCAATCAGCCAGGAAGACGTTGACGGCAAATGCCGCAAGTCAAGTGGAAACAATAGTGTGCAGAGGAGAAGCCTAGACAATGCCTCACGCACAACTTTCAATGCAGAGCCGAGATTCACCCGATTGGCTCTGAGAAAATTCAATTTTTGGCTGCAGCTTAAGCCCTAGACAAAGTACATGCTAAGTAAGCTGAAAAGTAACATGCCACCCCGCAGTTCCCCTTCCTGTCTCGCCTTAACACACACACACACACACTTTTGACGCTAAAACTACACAAAAGCCAATAAGTTCAATATTTTTGCAAAGGAAAACTTTCTTTTAGTCCTTGGCAACTGAAAAGTTTAACTTAGGCTTTAGCATTCGGTGCCTGGAAAATGATATCATATAAATTGTTATTGTTACCTCAAGCTGATCTTTTGGGGGAGAAATTTTCTTAACCCCTACGAATGCAGTTTGTGCTGCGCTGAGCAGTTTTTCTATTAAATAACATTTTAGACAATTGCCTTTGCTCCCAACACAGGGGTTGGGAGGGCCACAAATTGCAAAGATGCTGCTAAGAAATTGTCCTGGCCATAACAGTAAAAGCACTGCAAGGACAAGCTCTGTTTGTAGTTTACGTTTAACAATGGAAATGAATTGCACAATAAGTAAGATGGGGTAAAAAAGTAAATAAAATAACTTACAAAGGGGGAAACTGTGCATGGGAATTGAATGGCATTTTAATCTTGGTCAATTTTTACAGAATTAACTAAAAAATGGTAATATGTATGTACTATAGATTGTAAGGCTCAGTTTGGAAAGCTATTTTCGGTTAGTTAATTCAACAAAGATAGATCTTTTGCTAAACAAAAAAGGTTACAATTGTTGCAATGTTATTATTATTTTTTTTTAATTCAAAAAGTCATTAACTTATCAAGCATAAGCAATATAATATCTGAAATCAATGCCAATTTGAACTTTTTTATACTTTTTTTGATGAAACAATCTACAATTAAAACAATATGCACAATGCATTGGCCAATACTCATGTGTGGTCATTAAATCCAACATTTCTGAAGCTGCTGGCATGAAGAAATAACATGATTGGTCTGTGTGCGTTATTTATTTATTTGTTTATTTAGTTAAATTCAATTAAATTCCATTTAATTAAACGACAAGTTGATAATACCTGCCAGGTTGAAAGTGAGAACGCTGCAGGCAGGCAAACAGCTATTAAATAAGCTGCTGAAAACCATTAGAGGTATATTGATAGCTTTAACAGAGTTTGTTGCTTCATTTGTATAAATGTAAAATGGCAAATCCTTTAATAGCTTTTTGCATCGATAAACCCAACAGGGTGCGAAAGTGCAATTTATAAACATTTTGTGATGCTAATCAAGATTTACTTTTTCAACTTTTATTTATTAGAAACATTTTTATGGACTCAAACTTGATAATAAGAACCGAACCTTAGGCTTTTTAAGATGCTCTAACCGGACCGGTCCGAGATGAATCTTCTATCGGCGATTTGCTGTCTGGGCTTAGACAGCAAACTCGTTTTAAGAACTCTGTTTTGAGGAGATTTTAGTCTACATTCCGTTTGTCAATTGAAGGGAATAAATTACCTTATCGGTCTAGACCCTTTATGTGGGATATAATTTTAGTCAAAGTGATTGTTAAGCCTGCCGAAGGTCAACGGTTGATTATCTCTATAAATATAAAAGAGAGTGTCCTGACTGATTCACTGACTGACTGACTGACTGACTGACTGACTGACTGACTGATTGGCAATCATCGCAGAGCCCAAACGGTAAGAGATAGAGGGCTGTAATTTTCACAGGAGTTTCTGTTGGTGGTGAAAGTGCGTACTATGACGGGGTTTCGGAAAATTCCGCCCGGAAAAGTCGGAAAAGCGTCGGAAAAGTTTGTATGGGAAAAGTTTTATTTTTCATCCGATTGACTTGAAACTTGGTTTATAAGCTTAGTACGCGAAATAATTCGACATGTGTTTTCCCGATTTTGGAAAATCCGCCCACGAGGAAAATTCTCGGAAAATTCAGCATGAAAAAAACTATTTTTCATCCGATTGGCTTTAAATTCGGTTTGAAAGAAAAGTAGGTGAATTAAATTGAAATGTGATTTTCCGAAGTTGGACAAATTGCCCTAACGGTCGGAAAATTCCCGGAAAATTCTGCATGAAAAAAACTATTTTTCATCCTATTGGTTTGAAACGCGGTTTGTGAGGATATAATACGAAATAATTTGAAATGTGATTTTTCAATGTCGGAAAATCCGCCCGTGAGGAAAATGGCCGGAAAATTCTGCATGCAAAAAACTATTTTTCATCCGATTGGCTTGAAACTCGGTTTGTAATGTCAAAATGAGAATTCATTTTTGGTTTTACTTTCCGAAATACCGCCGGGATGCCCACTGAGAAGTGGTTGGGAAGTGAATGGGATGTGGGTGGTGTGAGTGGGATGTGGGTGTGGGTGGAGTGTGGGTGGGATGTAGGTGGGAAGTGGGCGGGAAGTGGGTGTGCGTTGGTTCTATACTTTTGAAGGCGCAGCGAAGCGCGACGGGATATTTGCTAGTAGTTATATATAAAAATCTCGTGTCACATGTTAGTTAGCAAACTCCTCTGAAACGGCTTGAGCGATTTTAAAGAAATTTTGTTTGTATATATTTGGCAGGTGTAGAATAGGTTTAGATTTATTTTGCAACAAAGTTTTGCATTTGGCTGGCTTGGGGTCGGTGGAGAGTTACAATTCAATGTAATCAACACGAATTAACAGGGATTAAAGCAACAAAAGCAACACGTTCAAAAACATAGCAGAATTGCAGGCTGAAACGTGATTTGTGACCCTTAGCAAATTGGAGTCCCCAAGGCGTTATTTGGCGAAATCAAGGTTTATAAGGAATTCTGTGTGGTCGTTTGAATGTGAATATGCAATACAAAAGTCCGCTGATGATAAGATGTGGTTATCTTTGAAACAGCGATTGTTGTACGGACATACCAATTGCTATTCCAAATTGTTGTAATTAATCTCTGTTAATTCGTGTTGATTACATTGAATTGTAACCCTCCACCGACCTCAAGAAAGCCAAATGCAAAACTTTGACAATAAACAGGTCGCTAAAACCCATATAAAGTATATTTTGTAACGCTAGGTGATTTGGGCATCGCTCTGCAGAACATTCTTTTGAATTGACGACACAGCAAGCTGCTCATCTGTGTTTTATTATTGTGAAAATTTTGTAAATTAATCAGGGTTCGGAAGAGCCAGCTCTAGCTCACAGCTCATGACAAACAGCTCTTGGAAGTGATACATTTTTATGCCTATCTACGTTCTTCAGCATTGGTCATTCTTGGTTGCGGTCTTTAGTATTGTCAAAATAACGACCAATTAGTTATGTGTGGTCCCTCGTATTTATAAGTTTTCAATGATTTTACATAATATCAACAAGATTTGATCGGTCCACTATATAGTATAGCTGCCATAGAAACTGTCAGGCATATATCAAGCTCCAAGGGTATATAAACTTCGGTTGAGCCGAAATTAGCTGGCCTCTATTTTTTTTTTTATCAATCGTAGGGGTGGCTATTTATATTATTATATATATATTATTTAATATTATTTATTTATATATATTATTTATATTAAAGTGGGTGGGATTTGGGTGCAACTTAGTTGGGAAGTGGCAGGTGGGAAGTAGGTGGAATATAGACTGGAAGTGGTTGGGATGGGGTTGGTAAGTGGGTGGGAATTTGAGGAAAATTCCAGCACAAATCAAAAAAGATTTCTCGAACATGACGTGGAAAGCATGGTATGTCTGTTTAGTACTGTTTCAAGGGCCTCTTGGTCTTATCGTCAGCAGACTGACACATTCCAAATAGTCTTGCAAGTTCCTTTTATATTTATTGTCCTCGGAATAAGCACTTGGTAACTACGACAAATGCTAACTTTAGTAGAAACTTCTTCTTCTACTGCTTATGTAGGTTTGTAAAATAAAAACCCTAAGATTTGGAAAAAATTTTGAACAATAATATTATATTAAGTCAGGGGTGCCCAAAACGAGCTTACCAGCGCGCCATGAACAATACACAAACGCCAAATATATTTCAAACAATAACAATTAAATGAGATAGAGAGAGAGAACCGATTCTTGTTTGAGTGTATGTGTGGTCGTTGCTACGCAAATCATACTCGATAGCGCGACAAGCGTTCAGCCGTACGCATAAGCAATTTGTTGTTGCTTGCGAGAGACATAGGAGAGAGAGAAGAGAGACACATATGGTGTTGTTGTTGCAGGTCAGAGCGCGACAACAACAAAACACAGCGCAGGCATAGAATTTGTTTTTGTTTTTTGCTGGCTTATGGCATGCGCAAGTCGAATGCGCGCAGGCTATTCCTTTGCGTAGAACAACAACACATGCGTGTCATGCGCAATAGGAATGGGCGCCCCTGTATTAAGTATTGAAGATTTATTTAATTGAATATATCGGTTGCATTTGACAAAAGCTACGGCTAAAAATTGCCGTAAAGTTAAAGGTTTAAAAACTAAAAAAACAATTTCAGTACAAAAAAATGTTTTAAACAATTTTTCATCAATTAGAAAGTAGAAGAAATGTTGTAGCTAAGTGATTTTATTCCCCATTTTTAAGTAATTACTAACTCAATATTTAACGATGCAAGTGTTCTTTGAATAGTGTGAATATGTGTCAAATAAGAGAGTTTATGTTCAAGCTTAAACTGGCTGACAATCGTTATTAACATTTAAACTCGTCGAAAACTTGTTCGGACGAGTTTTGAATTGGAAAAGTGTCAAACTGCATATTTTTAACCTACATTCCTAAGATATGGCTCTGAACCTCTGATGAACTTGTTCGAATCCAGTCCTAATCCAGTTGAGTATCTAACTCCAAATTACCAATCTTAAGAACAAATTTTAAGTTCATAAAGTAAATAGTTTCTAAAATCTATAATATAAAAATGAATCGCAAAATGTGTTGGTAAGCGCATAACTCAACAACGCCTGGACCAATTTGGCCAAATCTTTTTTTAAAATGTTCGTTGAAGTTCAAGGATGGTTTTTACGGCGAGAAAAATTAGATTTATTGCTGGAAAAACCCTAAAAATAGCCCTTTTCTTTTTCCCATACAAATGATTTGTAACTGTGGGCGGGAAATTGGCGGGAAGTGGGTGGGATGTGGGCGGGAAGTGGACGGCGGAAAGAGGGCGGGAAGCGGGTGGTATGTGGGCGGGAAGTGGGTGGGATGTGGGTGGTATGTGGGCGGGAAATTGGCGGGAAGTGGGGGGATGAGGGTGGGATGTGAGTGGAATGTGAGAGGGATGTGGGCGGGAAGTGGGTGGGATGTGGGCGGGAAGTGGATGGTGGAAAGAGTGTGGGAGTGCGTGGTATGTGGGTGGTATGTGGGTGAGATGTGGGGGGAAAGGGCGGGAAGTGGGTGGTATGTGGGCGGGAAGTGGGCGGGAAGTGGGTGGGATGTGGGTGGGATGTTGGCGGGTTGTGGGCGGTAAGTGGGCGGGAAATTGGCGGGAAGTGGGTGGGATGTGGGCGGGAAGAAGACGGCGGAAAGAGGGTGGGAAGTGGGGGGGATGAGGGTGGGATGTGAGTGGAATGTGAGCGGGATGTGGGCGGTAAGTGGGTGAGATGTGGGTGGGATGTTGGCGGGTTGTGGGCGGTAAGTGGGCGGGAAATTGGCGGGAAGTGGGTTGGATGTGGGCGGGAAGTGGACGGCGGAAAGAGGGTGGGAAGTGGGTGGTATGTGGGCGGGAAGTGGGGGGATGAGGGTGGGATGTGAGTGGAATGTGAGCGGGATGTGGGCGGTAAGTGGGCGGAAGTGGGGGAAATTGGCGGGAAGTGGGTGAGATGTGGGTGGGATGTGGGCGGGAAATGGGCGGGAAGCGGGTGGTATGTGGGCGGGAAGTGGGTGGGATGTGGGTGGCATGTGGGCGGGAAGTGGGGGGATGAGGGTGGGATGTGAGTGGAATGTGAGCGGGATGTGGGCGGTAAGTGGGCGGGAAATTGGCGGGAAGTGGGTGAGATGTGGGTGGGATGTGGGCGGGAAATTGGCGGGAAGTGGGCGGGAAATTGGCGGGAAGTGGGTGAGATGGCGGTAAGTGGGCGGGAAATTGGCGGGAAGTGGGTGGGATGTGGGCGGGAAGTGGACGGCGGAAAGACGGTGGGAGTGGGTGGTATGTGGGTGGTATGTGGGCGGGAAGTGGGTGGGATGTGGGTGGGAAATGGGTGGTAAGTGAGTGTGCGTTGTTGTACTATTGAAGGCGCAGCGAAGCGCGACGGGTTATTTGCTAGTAATAAAATAAAATAAAATAAGAAAGAAATCAAAAGTTCTTTCCAGCTCAAGGCTCGGCAGACTAATGAGAAAAATGACACAAATAAATTTAGACTCAAATTTTGTTCAAACATAGCCTACTACGATTAACAAAAAATGAAAATTCTCAAAGTCATATTTTGTTCAAGCAGCAGAGCCAACTGCGATCAACAAAAAATTGGAAATTCACAAAATCTTTAGGGAAGAGTTTTGACTGAAATTAATTAGAGGCAGCTCCAAAATATCGTAAATCACAATTCGCAACGACTGTAGCGTGCACATGCTTTGAGTCAAAGTAAATACAATTCAATCACAACTATGTAACACTTTGTTGCATATCCCATAAGGAAATCTGAGCGACCACTTCAGTCGCTGACTAGGGCGCTGTGTCAGCATATCCCACGCTGTGGATAAGCGATAAGCTACACACGCACACATACCAATGCATGCGCGCGCTGCTAACTCAAAAGAATTAAATGGCAAATAAAATGTAGCCAAACAGTCCGAGAAATACAGCCGATACGGCGAGACGTACGTTACACGTACGGTCTGTCATATATACAAATGATTTACAATAAAAATTAAAACGTTTACTTACTAAATCGTTGCCGTCTTGAGTTTTTTGGGTGCGACGTAAACTGCGACTCCCTCGCGTAATTACATGGCGACCGTGACAAGTGATGTGAACAAAAAAAAAAAAATGAAAAATTAAAAAACGAATACTTCAAAAAAAAAAACTGCGGAGGAAACCGCATATACAAACCAAATACAAATACAAATACAAATACAAATAAAAATACAAATACAAATACAAATACAAATACAAATACAAATACAAATACAAATGCAAACTACTTTATGTCACCAAAGCCGCTGCAAGGCTTTGGGCAGCGAGAAGGAAGAGACGGTGACAAAGCAATGTCACCGGTTGACCGGCCTGGCAACAAGAAGCTCACATTAAATGCAACAAAAAGAACAAATTAGTGCGGGAGGCACGAAGCCGTCTGCACCACCGAGGGAATACCAATAGACGACCAATAGACGACGACCCATAGATGACCAAAAGAAGCTGGCCCGTGCGCAGAGTGCGCCCACCGAAAATATTTTTTTTTACAGCGGTCCAATGTACTTGTACATTGGTAGTTCGCAATTTTTGTTAGTACCCTCAAGTAGCGTATGAGCTGGGTACGTTAGATAAGTTCATTAACACAAAAAAAATCCCATTCTACATATCATGATACCATTCACACTAACATACATTATACAGTGTAAAATTATGCTGTAAACTGTATAATGTAATAATCAATCATAAAAACCATCATCTCTCTCTCAAAAAAAAAAAAAATATTAATAATTTTTGAAAAAAAATAAAAAAAAAAAAAGGGAAGAAAATTGATATTTAATAGAGATGGGCAAAACCCAATCTAAGGCGGCTGGCAATACAGCCAATGTCGTTAATGAAATAGAAATTGTGGATCATACACCACACTTAGAATCAATCTACATTCTATTGCTCATTCTCGTCGTATTAGCTGCTGCAAACACAGCACTTAAAGTCTACATGATCCATAAGAGATCAATTAAAAAACGATACATGAGCAGAGGCAACGACCTCGACAAAATTTAAACTCCACCTCACAAAACAAAAAAAATTTTTTTTTAATTAAATGAAATACATGATTCATTCATTCATGCTGTACGCATAGAAAACCAAAATAAAATTTTTTTTTGTCACGAACAAAAATAGTCTTTCCAATAATGACTGCCCAACTAATTAGAAAAACTTTAGAGGCAGAACCCTATTTCAGTATCAGGACTATACAACTATTAACAGAGCAAGAACACCCAATTTCAGTCTACGAATTTTAACTGAAATATATGGAAAAATTTCACTTGCAGTTCTCTCCATTGGCCCATTGCAACAAAACGCAAAAGGGAATAATATTAACCACTATACCCAGAGTAATAGTGAATTCGCGAATCGATGAAAATGAGTTTATGGGAAGAACACTCATATTCGATGTTGCGTTGAAACATTAAAAAAAAAAAAATAAATAAATAAATAAATTAAACCAAATCCAAAACAACAATTAAAGAAAATGGAAAAGTCAGATAGGAAAGAAGCTGATTTCGAAAAAGCTGTCCCCATAAAGCAATTAGACAAACCAACGCTTCAGGAAGCAATAGAAGCTTGTCCCTCAGCCGGCCCGAAGCCAATCACCATTGCCGAGTACCAAGCTCGACAAAGAGAGAAAAGTGCGAAAAGGGCTAGAGAGCAGGAAGAACTATTAACACAAATACCACAAACCCTTCCCCTAAAAGACAGCGAGGAGGCCGGAAACAGCCTCTATTAGCGCAAAGACATGCAAGCATAGCTATTCTTAAAGACCCGACAGTCTCAGAACGTCTTAAAGACGACGCCAGGGAAAACCTTAAAAAACTTAACGACCTTCTAAGAAAGAAAAATAAGTAAAACAAATGAGTCTAAATTGGACCGAGATAGCTGGGGAGGTAACCAAAAACAGGAACGAATTCGATAAAGCATACAAATGCATTAAGAAAAATGTCCCAATACAAAGTCAAACCGTATTACGACATACAGAAACACTGTTAACAAATTATAACGCTGTAGCTAAGATACTGAACGATAACTGTGTAAAACTAACCGATTTACACTTATTACAAATACGAACAATATTAGATGCACTGCGTGAAAGGCTCATAAAAATTTCAGAGCTCCACGAATTGCACTTATTCGTACCCAAATCCCTAGACGTGCCTGCTGGCTTTGGACCACCAGGAACCATACAGGAAAATCCAATAGAAATAACACAAGAATCAGCAATCATGGCACAGACACAGATTCAATTCCTCAAGACAGCCTCAAGTCTGATCCCAGATTTTGACGGCAAAGCCGAAAATATACAAAAGTTTTTAGACGCATTATCTCTGGTCGAATCTATTATGGATACCCATGAGACAACTGCAGTCTCCCTGATCAAAACAAAATTAAAGGGACATGCAAGAAATTTGATTGGTACAGAAAGCACCATAAGTCAAATAATTGCCAAACTAAAAATTTCCGTTAAAGGAGAATCGGTTGAAGTTATTTCTGCAAAATTAATGAATCTCCAGCAGAAAAATAAAACTGCCAATCAGTACTCAAAAGAAATTGAACAACTAGCAAAAGTCTAGAAGGCGCTTACATAAATGATGGACTTACTCCTGAATTAGCGTCAAAATATAGCGTACAAAACGCTGTAAAAGCCATGACATCCAACTGCTCTATTGATAAGGTAAAACTTATCATGCAGGCAGGTAGCTTCACAACCATGAATGACGCTATCGCCAAATTTGTCAACAGTTGCACTGATGCAACCGGAAAAACTGACTCTGTCCTATATTATTCGAACAATCGCGGAAACAACAACCGTGGTAACTACAACAATGGACGGGGTCAGTACTATAATAATGGAAACAGAGGAAGAGGTTACCAAGGTAATCAGGGATACAGCCAAAATAATAACAATGGTTACAATAATCGTGGCCGAGGTACCAATAATGGCAACTATAGAGGCCAATACAACGGCAACAACAGAGGCCAAGGAAACCAAAATAATTGGCGAGGACAAAATAACAATAATAATAATCACAACATCCGAACAACAAATTCGGAAAACGCTCAACCCCCTTGAGCAACGACAATCAGTAAAGGTATACTCACTCAATCTCAATCTAAGTAATATAATTACAGTTCAAAATGCAGAAACAAAGACAAATCTGACATTTTTGCTTGATACAGGAGCAGACATTTCGGTAATAAAACACCAACAAAATGAACATTACAACATAAATACAAACATAATAAGCAATATAACAGGTATTGGACAAGGAACAACACGTTCTTATGGTCTAGTACATCTGCAACTACTTACAGACAAATACATCGTACCACATGATTTCCACGTAGTACCAGAAAATTTTTCAATACCAACAGATGGTATATTAGGCTATGATTTCATCAAAAAATTTAATTGTCTGTTAGATTATCAAGAAGAGCAAAATACACTAATTTTGCGCCCAAAAAATTTCCATACACACATCCAAATCCCAATAAAACACTCACTCGAGAATGACTCATTATTATTACCTGCTAGATCTGAAGTCATACGACAAGTAAGATTAAAGACTAGCGAAAAAACGGTTTTAGTACCCAATCAGGAGATACAGCCGGGAATAATAATAGCAAGTTCAATAGTAACAAGTAATAATGCATACATTCGCATAGTAAATACTACTTCGAAAAATACAGAAATTGACAGTCAAAACATACAGTTTGAGTCACTTAATGACTATGATATAATCCAATTAAACAAAGAAAAGTCAAGAACAAGGGAAATATTGAAGAAATTAAGATTTCCTAAACAGTTCAAATCTAAACTAACCGAACTTTGCACTGCATACAGTGATATATTTGGTTTAGAAACAGAACCTATATCCGCCAACAATTTCTATAAACAAAAGCTTAGATTGAATGATAAAACACCTGTATACATTAAAAACTACAGAAATGCTGAGTCGGAAAAGCAAGAAATAAACGATCAGGTACAAAAATTAATTAAAGATGGCATTGTCGAACCATCCATCTCTGAATATAACAGCCCACTTCTCTTGGTACCCAAGAAATCACTTCCAAATTCAACGGAAAAAAGATGGCGTTTAGTAGTTGATTATCGCCAAATTAACAAAAAGTTACTAGCGGACAAGTTCCCACTCCCAAGAATAGAAGATATTCTAGATCAACTAGGTCGAGCGAAATACTTTTCATGTCTCGACCTAATGTCCGGATTTCACCAGATAGAACTTGATGAGAAATCAAGGAATATGACATCATTTTCAACGAGCACAGGCTCTTATCGCTACACGCGATTACCATATGGACTTAAAATCGCACCAAATTCTTTTATGCGCATGATGACACTTGCATTTTCAGGTCTAGAACCATCGCAAGCATTTCTCTATATGGATGACCTAGTAGTCATTGGATGTTCCGAACAACATATGTTCAAAAAATTTGACAAACGTCTTCGAACTATGTCGCAAATTTAATTTAAAACTACATCCAGAAAAATGTTCATTCTTCATGCACGAAGTTACTTATCTTGGTCACAAATGTACCGATAAAGGAATTCTCCCAGATGACAAAAAAATATGACGTCATCAAAAACTATCCAAAACCTAATGATGCAGATAGTGCACGTAGATTCGTAGCCTTCTGTAACTATTATCGGAGATTTATCCAAAATTTTGCAGAACATTCACGCCACTTAACGAGGCTTTGTAAAAAGAACGTTAAATTTCAATGGACTACAGAATGCGATAATGCATTTGAGTACTTAAAAGAAGCATTAATGAAACCAACATTACTGCAGTACCCAGACTTCAGAAAAGATTTTTGCATAATCACAGACGCTAGCAAACACGCTTGCGGAGCAGTATTAACTCAGGAGCATAATGGAATGCAACTTCCAGTTGCATATGCCTCAGATCATTTACACAAGGTGAAAGTAACAAATCAACTACAGAGCAGGAATTAGCTGCTATACACTGGGCAATAAAACACTTCAGACCTTACGTTTATGGAAGGCATTTCTTCGTAAAAACTGATCACAGACCGTTAACATATCTGTTTTCAATGAAAAACCCAAGTTCCAAACTAACAAGAATGAGACTTGATTTGGAAGAATATGATTTCACTGTGGAATATCTCAAGGGGAAAGATAACCATATTGCAGATGCTTTATCCAGAATAACAATTGGAGAGCTCAAAGAAATGAATAGACAAATATTGAAGGTCTCTACGAGGTCTTCAACAAGACAGAAAAACGCCTGCGCAGGCCAAGAAAGCAGTTCAGCTATTAGTAGCACTGCTAAAAAATTGCAAGAGCAAAATGAAAATGAAAAGCCCAATGTCTATGAAGTAATCAACAACAACGATGTCAAAAAATGTGTGAAACTAAAACTCGACAAGCACAAGTGTTTGTTCAAAATGGGAAAACGAGTGATTTCACGCTTTACAATAAATGATTTGTACTCCAATGGAAAACTCGATTTAGGTCAGCTTTTCCAAAGGCTTGAAACAGAAGCCGGAATACTTAAAATAAACCAATTGAAAATGTCACCAAGTGATCAAATTTTCGAATCTGTATCACTAAGTATATTTAAAAAAATGGGCAATAGT
Source organism: Lordiphosa clarofinis (assembly GCA_018904275.1). Taxonomy (NCBI): domain Eukaryota; kingdom Metazoa; phylum Arthropoda; class Insecta; order Diptera; family Drosophilidae; genus Lordiphosa; species Lordiphosa clarofinis. Next base: position 2,060,145 of record JAEIGQ010000026.1, read on the forward strand.
ATTTTAGAGAAAGTACGAGTATGCATACTCCCAAAGGTGACCATTATAGACAAAAAACGACACAGCTCAAATAAACGCAATTCTGTCAAAATACCATGACGAACCAATTGAAGGAGGCCACTCAGGGACGTCGCGAACTCTGTCAAAAATACGGAAATATTTTTATTGGCCCTTCATGACTAAGACAATAAGACGGTATGTAAAATCTTGTTTGAAATGCCAAAAAGCGAAAACAACTACCCATACAAAGACACCTATGACTTTAACCCCAACTCCAGCAACAGCATTTGATACTGTACTAATTGATACCATTGGTCCACTTCCAAAAACTGAGGATGGCAATGAGTACGCAGTTACCATTATATGTGACTTAACAAAATATTTAGTCACTATACCAGTACCAAACAAAATTGCAAAAAAAGTTGCTAAAGAAATTTGTATTTTTTATATTCTATTGTGTTTTGTGAAAACATTTTTTATGGACGTGGGTTCGGTATGTAAAAATAATTTTATTAAAGTTTTATGTATTTGAAAAAAAAAAAAAAACAAATTAAAAACCACCACCCCCCAACAATTTTTTCAATCGAGCGAGCGGATCCAACAAATAAAAAATAAATATATTTATATATTTATTTTGATCAAAAAAAAAAGGGGGGGTGGTTGGGTGGTTTTATCTTCTCTTTTTTTACAACCCCACCCCTACCACACCCCCCCCGTCCTTTTCAATTTTTTTTTTTTTACCGACACCAGACAATTCATTAACTTTAAAAACAAAGATATGATAGATCCTCTATATAATATAGATGATTATGCTAAAGAAGTAAAATTTGATTGGAGTAGCCTATAAAGGGGGGGGGGTTTGGTAGGAGGAAAAGCAAAAGCGAAAAACGCTTTATGATAAGAAATCAAACGATTTTCTCTTAGAAGTAGGAGATTTTGTATTATTAAGAAACGAAACTGGGCATAAATTAGATAACAACTATGTTGTATGACTCCCTCGCGTAATTACACGACGAACACAACCCTGTCATTATAGAAAAACGTGTGGACGAAGCTTCTCGCATTTCTTTTTTGATTTGTTGTCATCAAAATGGTATTCGTACTTGAGCATTTTACCGGACCAGTAAAGTTTCGTCTAAATAACGGCACTAATACGTTGGGCCGCCACTCGAATTACCAAGTGATACTAGAAGCATGTTTTTAAATTCAATAATAAAAAGAATAAATAAAGAATTATTAATATAAAATAAATTGGAAAAAATAAATTGAAGCCGTCAACTTGTGGCACTGCTTCAGAAATAATCTATAATATAAAAATGAATCGCAAAATGTGTTGGTAAGCGCATAACTCAACAACGCCTGGACCAATTTGGCCAAATCTTTTTTTAAAATGTTCGTTGAAGTTCAAGGATGGTTTTTACGGCGAGAAAAATTAGAATTATTGCTGGAAAAACCCTAAAAATAGCCCTTTTCTTTTTCCCATACAAATGATTTGTAACTGTGGGCGGGAAATTGGCGGGAAGTGGGTGGGATGTGGGCGGGAAGTGGACGGCGGAAAGAGGGCGGGAAGCGGGTGGTATGTGGGCGGGAAGTGGGTGGGATGTGGGTGGTATGTGGGCGGGAAATTGGCGGGAAGTGGGGGGATGAGGGTGGGATGTGAGTGGAATGTGAGAGGGATGTGGGCGGGAAGTGGGTGGGATGTGGGCGGGAAGTGGACGGTGGAAAGAGTGTGGGAGTGCGTGGTATGTGGGTGGTATGTGGGTGAGATGTGGGCGGGAAAGGGCGGGAAGTGGGTGGTATGTGGGCGGGAAGTGGGCGGGAAGTGGGTGGGATGTGGGTGGGATGTTGGCGGGTTGTGGGCGGTAAGTGGGCGGGAAATTGGCGGGAAGTGGGTGGGATGTGGGCGGGAAGAAGACGGCGGAAAGAGGGTGGGAAGTGGGGGGGGGATGAGGGTGGGATGTGAGTGGAATGTGAGCGGGATGTGGGCGGTAAGTGGGTGAGATGTGGGTGGGATGTTGGCGGGTTGTGGGCGGTAAGTGGGCGGGAAATTGGCGGGAAGTGGGTGAGATGTGGGTGGGATGTGGGCGGGAAATGGGCGGGAAGCGGGTGGTATGTGGGCGGGAAGTGGGTGGGATGTGGGTGGCATGTGGGCGGGAAGTGGGGGATGAGGGTGGGATGTGAGTGGAATGTGAGCGGGATGTGGGCGGTAAGTGGGCGGGAAATTGGCGGGAAGTGGGTGAGATGTGGGTGGGATGTGGGCGGGTAAATTGGCGGTAAGTGGGCGGGAAATTGGCGGGAAGTGGGTGAGATGGCGGTAAGTGGGCGGGAAATTGGCGGGAAGTGGGTGGGATGTGGGCGGGAAGTGGACGGCGGAAAGACGGTGGGAGTGGGTGGTATGTGGGTGGTATGTGGGCGGGAAGTGGGTGGGATGTGGGTGGGAAATGGGTGGTAAGTGAGTGTGCGTTGTTGTACTATTGAAGGCGCAGCGAAGCGCGACGGGTTATTTGCTAGTATAACAATAAATAAGATAAAAATAAACTAGTAAGAAATACGGTTAAGCCCGACTGTAACATACCCTGAACCTGTAGTTCGCTGCTGCTGCGCTGCGAAAGCGAATTTTCTTTTGGTCATAACTTGGGTGTTGTTCATCCGAGCTTTATCATTTCTTTGGCAAATCTATAAAAAGTCTTGATTGCTAAATACATATCTTTAGAAGTTACTGCATGGGAGATTATGGGGTTTTTCCAAACTACGGGGGCGGGCAAATATTAAAAGCAAACTTGATTTGCCTGCAAGTATAAGGATTTTATGTCCCATACATGTCAGAATTCTATCTCTTACCATCTCTAAGATCTCTTCGTTCATACCGACAAACAGAAGGACAAATGAACTTGGCTTTATGGACTCGGCTATTGTGATGCTGATCAAGAAATGTACTTTATTGCAGGGGTGCCCAAGCCCATCCTGCAAGTCGCACATTTGTTGTTGCTTTTAACCGCCTTTAAAACGGTTTACAGAATTGGGCATAGGCTATGACTCTTTTTTAAAAGAATTGAGTACACTATGAGCTCATTTCGTGAACAAAAATAAACGGTGTTTAATGGGATCATTTAGAAACCAAGCCTCAAGGTGTATAATATTGATGGCTTTTAGCCTTCGATCTTCTAAATTCTCCCATTAAATAGCTTCATTTGTACTCTTTGCTAATGGACTTTCCGCAATTGCAGTTTTGTTCAAATATTTATATGTTTTTGACAGCATTGCCTTCCAGATATGTGCACAGTTTGTTGATATATTTGCATGCGCATGTGTGTGTGTGTGTGTGTTTGTGTATGTATTTGTACATTATGTAAGATGACATGCTGTTGAGTTTATTTAAACGTTTCAGTGTAGTGTAGAGTGCTATGTTATTTACATGCCCATGCGAATTTTCAAGGACGACGCTCACAACTCATGCAAATTGGTCTCGCTTATTGTGACGAGCGGCGCCATTTTGATACAAGGCAAGTCGCTGCTTACCGGTAGTTCTTCTGCCGTTGGCTCCTCCACTGGAGGAGGTGCCTCCGTTTCTTTGGTAACTGTAATACCAAAAAAATAGAACCTTATATTTAAGGTAATTTACATGGACTCACCTTCCGTGGCAGCATCTTCGCTGCAGTCCAGCAGCAGCTGCTGTTCAGTTTGCTCTACCGTCTGCTCTTCACTGGAAAGACCATTTGGTTGTGTCTCCTTTACTTCCTCTGTCGTCTGTTTTTTCTCCTCTTCCTTTAGCTGCTCCTCCTGCCCGTCGTCGTCATCTCCTTCATGCTCTTCCTCAATGCGCGTGGCAATGTCGCCATTCTTTGTTGCTGCTGTGGGTGTACCTGGTGCAGTGCCATTCTTTAAGATACCCACCAAAGGAGCACCATTGCCTGGCTTCTTGTCCTCCTGCGGCAGCTGCAACAAAGTAGAGAAAATTCCATTTCAGACATAATTAATGACTTGTTAATTCATCTTCGAGCCCTGCTGCACAGTGGATGGTTTTCCAGAAACTCAATTCTATAGGTTGTGCCACATGCTTTGAGCTTCTCAACCACAGTACGTTGACTTACTGCCTTGTAGCCATAGGTAGTCATAGCTCCACCGCTGCCGGCGCCACCTGGCGTCTCATGCATTTTGGTGGCCTGCTCTTTGGACCAAATGATATCCTCATCTGTCTCCCGTTCAATGCGTTTCTTGTAGGCCAAATGACTACGATACACCTCGAGCAGGCAACAGATGACAATAATGACAAATACGCTGGTCAAAGTGATGAACACCACCTGTGTGGAGTCCTCCTTTTTGTCAACATCATAAACGAATTTCGATATGTAGGGCACTCGTTGGGGTGGCTCTTCCACCCAGGGTTCTGGGATCTGGCAAACAAAGACGCTTTAATTAGCACAATTTGAAGCCAGGGTGTGGTGGTGTACTTACCATGCTCACGTTTACCATGGGCTCTTGGGTGGGCTGTTCGGTCACATCGAATTTGGCATTGCATTGGGCACTGCGTACGCCTTGTGGATTTATGACCGTTATATTATCAGCGCCGGACTTGGTAAACAGCATATACTCCTCGAGTGGCTTCATAGCATGCCCATTCACCTGTATATAGATGTCTGCAGTCCAAGTCCAGTCGGTTGCCCAATTGGGGAATATTGGTGAAATTTTCATTAGAATTGGTCATTAATTCAAATTGAAATGCAAATGCGATTTCAAGTTGAAATTGGGTGTTGGCGGAGGGGGAGGGGGAGGGGGGTTTCGTTGGCGCCTTGTGCTTGGGTCGAGACCGGAAACGAGCAATCGTGCGTATTTTATGCTTTGCCGAAATTAGCAATAAAAAAATTTGTAATGCCTAACGGTAACCGCCCTTTGCTGTTGTGTTGACTAGTGATTACGCTTTGGGGTGGAGCTGTCCAGCTGCACATTGGCACAATTAAAGCACCCATAGATGAGATATTGTTATGGGAAATGATTTTCTAAACTAAATGGTCATTTTTCTAAGCAGTTTAAGTTTGGACGAGCGAGAGAACCAAAAGTTAACTTTTTTCAAAACTAATAAACCTAGCTGCGTTTGGCTAGACTGATAGCACTTTTTTTTTTGGACCCTCTAAGTTTTTGAAATTGGGTTTGACAACCAAAAGAAGGTGTTATTAGTTTTGGGCGAACAGCTAATTCAGTTTTGACTTTAGCAAAGTTGTAGCTAACAGTCCGCTAAAGAAGTTTTTCCTAGGGAGTGTTTCTTAAAAAACCTTTTTGAAAAATGGTATTTGATTACTTTTTCTGGTATAAGTTTTAAAAATTCAGTATTTTTAGCATAATTTCTTTGGCAATAATGAAGCTTTTGAGAAACCAAACAACTCTTCTAAATAAGGATTTACAATTTGAACATTTCTACATCCTCTAAAGTGTGCATTTCCAAAACAAATGCACTTTTTTGCTAAAGAGCGTTCTGTAGACACTTCATTGCCACTTGAACTGTAGCAAAGTGTGCCCACCGAAAGTCAAGCTGCTGGAGACGTGAGCTGCGACGGCGATGCTACAGACACTGTATCAGACTTTAGTCTGGAACCACCATTTTACAAAGGAAACCTATTCGAATATCGTAAGCCCGGCTCGATTTTTTTGCTGCCAAATTAGAATTGTCTGAACCAAGGCTGCAAACCGGTCCTGAACCGAACCCCATAGAACCGGTTCGGTTCGTTTTCCCTTAAAATTGTGGTCCTGACGACAAAATCGGACCTTAGTATACTGAACCATAAAGAACCTCTGAATATTTTTTTTGACTCCTAAATAAATATTTTCGTTAATCTAAAACTTACAACCCGAACCGGACCACTTTTTTTTTAAATTAGGTTCGGTTCAACAAATTAAGTAGTTATTCCAACGACACGTACAGAGAATTATAGAAAATATTATCTGACTGCTATCATTCAAGAAGTTCTCCAATCCTACGACAATTCTTTAGATCAGATTTATACTATCACCGTCGATAATGGTGTGAATATGGATTGAGGTGGAGAGCTTTGCAGAGAAGAAAAGAATTGCAAATATGAAGAATGTAATGTTGATGAAGGTTGCTCATGTGTATCAAAAGGATTTCTTGTTTTCGACGATGTTACCTCAATAGATTCCCTGGAGGACTCTATAGTGCTAGACTGTGTACCGCGATGGACTCTTTTGCATTCAGAGTTCTTTAAAGAAGCTCCAACTAAAAACATTTGAATGGAACGTAGTCCAAGCATTTGCTTGTTGCTGCAGACAATTTATTAAACTTCTTAAAAAGTTCAGGATTTACTTTCTCTTGCTTTTCATTTTGAGCAATGGTTCTAAAATCTTTTGTTTCTTACTATAATCGTTCGATAAATGTTCTTCTGTTAAAGGCTCAGTACCAGTACCAGGCTACAGTGCTCTTAGGCTGCCTTTACACTGTTCGACACATGACCCATGATAGTCTAATAGTCCTGCTTTTTGTTCTGTTCAAAATTTAAATAGCTTGTCAAATTTAAAGAATTTCATGGGGAAATGCGCGCCTACTAGATATCATGGTTCATGTGTCGAGCAGTGTGAAGGCAGCCTTAGACCCGAGATTTTTAACTTTATTAACTTCTGACAAAAAAAAGTAGCAAAGTAACACATTACAGACATGTAGAAGCTTTAAAAAGAAATTCTTTATGAGAGTTTTCAAAATCCACCTTCAAATGAAACAACTTCTGATTGCGAAGAAGAAAAGTTTATCAAATATAGATTCATACAAAAATTGTGCAAGAAAACCTTTGATCGTCAAATCTTCGTAAATTACATCATTGAAATAAACAATATTATTTGGAAGATAAGTGTTCATAAATCGAAACTATTCTTTTATGTTCAAGCGAACCGAGGTTCGAACCATAACCTTGGGTTCATGGGTTCCGAAAACCGGTCCGCGAACCGAACCTTAGACTTAGACTTTAGACTTCTGCCTTCTGCAAAATTTTGGAGTTGTGCAGCCTTGGTCTGAACGCAAGATGCAAGTCAGTCCACTACAACTATAAGTGTCGAATATGTTGTGACCTCAAAAGTGGTAGCAATGCTGTTTGGCTTAAAGCGAACATGTGTTTCCGTTGTAGCTGGGACTCGCGCCTCAAAGGAAATCAATACAGGAATGAGTATGGTACAAAAAGCTTCATAAAGACCATCGTTGGGAAAAAAAACAAGATATCAAGATTTTGAAGAGAAAATTAGCATTGACAAATTAAAAGAAGGTAAGGTAAGAACCTTACAATTTTTTACAGTTTAAAAACAAGTGAGATAGTCGGTCAAGCCCGACTACACCATACTCAATACCCGGAGTATGAGCTGAATACAGTGCTCCTGCTGTGTCTCTCTCTATCTCTGTCTCTCGCTCTCTCTCTCTCTCTCTCTCTTTCTCTCTCTCTCTCTCTAAGATTGTGCGGTGTTGGTTGTGAATGGGTGGGACGGGGGGTGGCGGGTCGTGCTTGGTTCACTTTTTCATCACTTTTTACATCTCTGAGATCTGTTTGTTCATACGGACGGACAGACAGATGGACCGACGGACATGGCTATATCGACTCGGCTGTTGATGCTGATCAAGAATATGTATACCTACTTTATATGGTCGGAAATGATTCCTTCTCCCTGTTACTTACTTTTGCACAAACTTAATATACTCTATTCCGAAGGTACAGAGTATACAAAATTATCCTTTCTAGGTGTGCCAGATATTTGGAAACTCATCGAAGATGAACGATTCAATGGCATTTTGTTCGACGCCGAAAAAATGCTTGGATTATGTTAAAAAGAGCCATACCAACTACTATGTTGAAAGCATTTGAGGCAATTGATGTGCGAATGCCTTTGGAGAATCATTTTCTTTACCACAATTTAAATATCTTCAGGTAAGAAAGCCCAAATGCGTTTGTGGTAGAAATTTGGTGGAGTGCAAAACATATATATTAAGATGCAGAATTTGAAAGGGCGAACGAGCCAATATGTTGAGATTATCGAAAATTACAGGGACTCTGATAATAATGATGATGAATCTTTTGATGATAACGATTCTTTCATGAATGATACGTTGTTTTAGTTCTGTTTTGGTAAAATAAAAAAATATTTATGCAAATATGATCTCAATTTATTAGCCCGTTAAAATATATTAACCAGTTTTAAATTGGCTAATAAATTAAAGAATTTTTAAAAAACGGTCAATATTATTCATTCATGGATAGAGTACCACTTTTAAGGAATACAAAGTTGAAAATCAAACTGAATACGGACCCCGATGTGGGTCCGAAATATGTTGGGAAACAAAAATCGCAAAACCACCGTCTTTTCATTCCTTGTATGGGACGAATGACTTTGAGCCAGCAAATCTAAACATTTAGTATAAAAAAGACCAGGACGCTAAAACTAACACATGGAATACAAAAAGTAAAACACGAAATGTTTGCTCTAAAAGTTTAAAAAAATTTTATTCACAGCTTTTTTGGTGAAAAAGTTGAAAGAAATAGTTTCAAAATGAAGTTGGGTTCATTCAGCAGTTAATTTCGATTAATGTTTGTGTTTTATTTTCACTGATGAATAAAAAATCGATTGGTTAACGATTGCAGGGTCAGCCTACCTTTGTGCAGAAATGTATCTGAAATTTTCTATTTACCAAATCCATAAATATTGAAGATTTTGAGTGAGTGTTCTTAATAAAAGTACTAAGGCCAGAGAATATCTCTAAGTCTGCTATCAATTCTATTCAGCAGAGACTCATCAGCTGTCACAAATCGTAAATCGGTAATTGCTATTCTGAATTATTTGCTGAATACGCCACGTAAAAAAGAAACGTAGCTACGTGGACTTGATTCCACGACGAAAACTCTTCTGATCAACTCAGTTTTGCTTTTACACATGCCTGAGAAGCTCAGATGAGCCAGTTGCAGAACCATTGGTTCATCGGAATCATCTGGTTCATATGAACATTGTGACATTGCTTTGTTTACATAGAAGAAGAAGACAAGAAGAATAAAAAGCGAAATGGCGACCTGCGTTCGGATGCTCTTTAAGTTGAAATTTATTTTTTGCATTTAAATAAAAATTCACTTGAAGTACAAGAAACTTGAACGATAGCCAAAAGTCGATAAGAAATGTATATCGATTGGCAGAACATGGCAACGCCAGCACACTGCAGTTAGGCAACACTGTAACTCAGATAAGTGCTCAGGCCAATTAGAACCGGTTCTATTTCGTCTGATCGCTCATCTGAGTAGCTTCATGTCTACTCAGACGTCTTTTTACACGGTCAGACAGCAATTCAGACAAAAACTCCGATGAGCGATCAGGTCGTGTAAATAGAGCTTAAGCGAATGTCATGTGCATTCTACCTCGGCCCTTGTTGCTTGTTGAGTGGCAAAATGCAAAACTGCTTACTTTCTTAAGCATGGTTTTGACGCGAGGCGCTGCTGATGGCTGATAGTAGAGTGGGCTAAGGCGTCATTAGTTCAATCTTCGAGGTCCTCAGTAAAGTAAATAAAAAAAGGAATTTTTTAATGGTATCTTTAAATTAATTACAGCTTAGAAAAAGTAGGCGGTTGAGTACGAGTGGTCGGTCGTGTCTTCTCTCCCTCACCCCCTAAGCGCCATGCCTAAGTCCAAGAAGATTTATGGTTTTAATCGAATTTGTTGTGATGTGTCGAAACCAAGAATTTCAATCTTAAATATTAATGCTAGATTTCAGCATTTTCTGCTTGGATCCAGGAAAATTTCGTCTTACCATACTTTTGAACAAAAACTGATTTATATCAAGCAAGATCAGCTTGGTTTTTTCTCTGAGTTTAGTATTATAATGTTTTAAGATCAGCCATATTAAAGGTGAAGTTAAATTTGTTTGCATTCTAAAATTTATTTTAAACTCGGACAAAACCGGAATGATCTAGATATCGATGAGGATAGACCAAGAATTAGATCTCAAATCAGTGAACTGGTTCGAAAAAGGCTTACGGTCAGACTTAAACTGGTTCCCTAATATAGCAGTATTTGAAGTGAAAACTAGTAATAGATTGATTTGGTTACGGTTTAGAGCACTTTAAAAACTATAACAACAAGGGGTTACCTCTTAGCTTTGATCTAAATAATATAAATATTCAAATAGTTTGGCCCCCACTCGTTGCAGTGTGCCCAAGTTCCCGGCAGGGGCGGCGCGTTTTCTGTTTATAGCCATTTGCAAACTATCGCAATTCGATGGTTCTTTAATGGGGACACGTTTTACAGCTCGAACACATGCGGCGCTTGTGGGGGGCGTGACAGCTGGCTGGCTAGTTGAGAATTTTAATCAAAGTGTTTTGGTCGCCGTTTTGCGGTTAGTGGCAGAGCAAAGGAGCAATTTAAATATGAGCAACTGTAAATCTTAAGCGCAAAAACTGGCAAAATTTATGGCAAAAGCCACGGAAATGACTTTTTATGGCAGAGAATAAATTTAACATGTTTTTTTTTTTGCGTTTTTTGGTGGGTCAACAATGAGGATGAACTTGGTGCAACATGAGGCAGCTGCAGGCGTCACTTGATGAGGCACAACACAACAAAAGCAAAAACGCAGTCACCAAAAAGATATTAATGGCGAGGCAGGCAGGAATTTATGGCTTTAATGTAGTCTGGGATACTCACTCGACAGGCAGCCGCTGTAGCTCTTGAAGACGGCGAAACGCGAGTCGGTGGTGTTGATGCCACCAATTTGGGCACGATTAGCGCCCGCATCTATGCTGGTGGTAAGGACACGTGCCGCAAAATCTGTCAGCGGCACCTGCTCGCGATCAATGTAGAGCTGGGCCTGGGTACCGTTGCGTATGTAGTAGATCGAGTGCCTGGCACTGTTTAGGAAATTCCTATCGATGCGGGCACCCACCGTTTGACCACCCTCGCGATCCTCTTCAAACTGCAGGTAGCCATCCGAGGTAGTGGCCAGCAGAAGGTAATAGCTACGCTCAGCAGCCGTTTGTAGAAGCAACATGATGCGATTGGCACGTCGCAGATCGAATGAGGAGAAGGCCAGCTGCAGGCGTACATAATCCACGTGTCCCGAAGCGGGCAGCTCGAACTTACGCTGCAGGGTGGATTCTCCACTGAAATCGGCACCCTTCTCCTCCGAACAGAATTCACCCAGAAAACTGGTGTGCTCACAGTCACAAGTGGAGAGTTGCTCGGCAAAATGCTCCTTGCAGATGCCACCATTTTTACAGGGTTCGGCATCGCATTTGATTTGGCAATTGGGCAGAACGCCGTCCTGGGCTGAAATGGAAAGTTAAAATAATATCAAAGTAATTTCCAAATAATTCCCCTCAATATGTAAGGAATGTTTGGCCCAGTCCATGCTTCTTAATCGCATCAAAGTCAGGTTGCAATTTCCGCGGCATGTGTGGCCGCATAAATCATACGCCGTGTGGGCGCTCGCTTATCGCATTGGCATTAATCTTGGCGCCCCAAAGTGCTAGAGAGAGAGTGGCCTGGCCATGGCCAGGCAAACACATACTGTACATATCTAGGCAGAGCCAGGCGGCGGCGGCGGAGGAGGCCTAGTCTCTACACTTGGCGGAAATTGCATGCATATTAAGTTGCACAAGCGGCCGCAGCCGCAGAGTAAGAAACTGGCCAAAATTGCACTCTCTGAAAATTGATTTATACTTACTGGGCGCTATATTCCTTTCATTGATTTCCGCCAAGTCGATCAACTGGGCTCCAATTTTAAGGCCACGCACACAGCCAATATAACCCTCCAGAGTGGGTGCATCCACATTAGGACGCAGCAAATTCGCCGGATCGTAGCCGCCAACATGGAATTGAAAGTACTCGGTGGGCGGTGCGGGGGGTCGATGTGGCGAAAGGACCTCTGCAAATAAACAAAATCAAACGAGAGCAGAGAGAGAGGTTAGGCATGGCTTCATGTGCTTGTGCGGAAATGAGCCTTCATTGCCGTGGCATTTGGGGTTTTTGTGCCGGGCTAGGCCCATCAATTTCGAGTTTAAGTTTGTCTAATTGAAATGTTTGCAGCCAACAGGCGGGCAGGCAGGCGGGCAGACAGTAACGCGATTGCACAATGCACATTATGCATGCCACAGTCAGACAGATCCGAAGCCATAGAGTTCTGACTGCGGTACTGCATTGTCCAACTCTAATTCCAGTTAATGCATTTAATTACAAAAGTGCTTATACTATGCTTATTCTGTGCCCTGTGTTGACCGACCATGGTTCGTTGTGAATTTTCCACATTTTCCGAGCACACGCATGCTGAGAGTAATTATGATTGATTTTCTGTAGATACCAACAAAAGTGGGTCAGGGCAAGGCACTAAATGTCTAATCAAGAGATTGAGTTGATAAACTGTGAAACATGTATTCTGATACAGTTTCCAAATATTAAGCAAATGGGTTTTTAGTTTTTTAGCATTTGAAAAATACTTTTCAAAATAGGTATGGAAATAGTTTCAAAGTCATTTAAATTCTGCTTCTGCTTGATTTGTAGGTAAAAATTTAAATTTTTAATAAAGCACGAGAGCAGGTCGTTAGAGGTGTTAGAGATGTGTTCAATGATCATTGAACTCCTTGGGCCAATGCTTATTAAAATTCATATTTGATTCCTAAAGCCATTCCGAATTCCGAGTTGATTTTCGTTTAAACATTTGAATTTCAAGTTTAATAATATAAATTTAAACGTAAGTCTCAATTTAATTTGAGGCTACTATATCCCGTCGCAATTTTCTTTCGATTTAAATTCATTTGGGATTAAGCAATCGGTTTCAGCTGCTCCCACAATTCCGAGTTTTGTAATACCTGATCTAGTAGCCGTAGGCATATTGGGCTTCTATACAACTTTTATTAATTTGACTGCAAAATACACGAAAATCGAGTCGAAATTCGGAACATGGTCGATTAATATGACTAATAACTAACTAACTAATTCTCTTCCTTGGGTCAGGGAATTGAGAAGAGCATATAACGCAAAGTTCCCCACATGCATAACAACGGAATGCTTGCCGAAGTCATTCATCAACTCTATGTCTGAAAGTCAGTCGCACTCAGCGAGCAACAACACTGAAAATCATTTACCCATTTTCTGTCCTCTCTTATTGGAGAACCCTGTAATTGAAGAAGTCTGCAATAGCCGAACGCTTTCTTGGAATACCACTACATCTGCATCTTCAAATCAAAGAATTGTAATCGACCACTTATGCAAATGTCTTATGGAAAGACTCAAAAAAAAGAACAGATGTTTGAACCAATTAAACCACCAGCACACACAAAAGTAAAAGCGGCCATTTAGACGTGTAGCTACAAAATGCGCGATGGTGACATGCGCTAACACGTCATTACATTTCTTGTTCTTGTTTTCTATATTTCTTAAACATCAATATCGATAACATCAAAAAATTAAAGTGTTCAATATCGAGATTTAATATATCGCGTCCAAAAACACTGATCTATCGAGTAGTTTTATGAAAATTGATTATAAATTGAGGGGTCGAATTGTAAGGGCGGAAAAAAGTCAATAAATCGTTTAGCAAAAAACGAAATTTTTGAAAAATTCGAAGAAAACTCGATCCATGGGTCTAAAATGAATTCCTAGCCCGCACAAGTCGACCTCAAATATTAAGGACATTTAAGGATTTTGTCTTCTCCAACAGTAATGGAAAAAACTATTTTTTGTATTCCACTTAGAAATCACACTTCTACGAAGAAAATAAGGTATTGGGGTCCATTGTGGCCCTAATCTATTGAGGTTATAACCTCTTGTAGCAGCCCTATATCACGTACAATAGTCAGGATTTTCCTCAATTCTAGGTTACAGATATCCTTCTGCAAATACCATAGTAATTATACCCTTGCAAAGGGTATTATAATTTTGCCCAGAAGTTTGCAACGCATAGAAATATTAATTTCTGACCCTATAAACTATATATATTCTTGATCAGGGCGACGAGCTGAGTCGATTAAGCTTTGTCCGTCCGTCTGTCTGTCTGTCCGTCTGTCTGTTTGTTTCTACGCAAACTAGTCTCTCAGTTTTAAAGCAATCGGGCTGAAACTTTGCACAGAGTCTTCTTTTTACTGCACACTGCTAATATGTCGGAACCGACCGGATCGGATGACTATATCTTATAGCTGCCATAGGAACTATCGGTCGAAAAGTGGGTTTTTGTGAGAAAACTTTTTTGTTTTTAATGTAAACGCCTTCCGCTTCGGCAATTATAAGTTTTATATGCTTCTACACAGATTTGGAAGTTTTGGTCAAAATCGGGTGACTATATCTTATAGCTGCCATAGGAACTATCGGTAGAAAAGTGGGTTTTTGTAAGAAAACTTTTTTTTTTTAATGTAAACGCCTCCCGTTTCGGAAATTATTAGTTTTATACGCTTTTACACAAATTTGGAAGTTTTAGTCAAAATCGGATGACTATATTCTATAGCTGTCATAGAAGCTATCGGTCGAAAAGTGGGTTTTATTTAGAAAAATGGTTTGTTTTAATGCTGACGTTCGTAAACTCTGATTTATTAAAACATTTGCAAGGGTATAAGAACTTCGGCAAAGACGAAGTTAGCTTGGCCTTCTCGTTTTTCTGATATATCGTTTATAAAAATATCGATAATCGCCTATATCGACAAAAAAATATCTTCTAGGAATAACCCGTATCGTCAAAAAAAATGATGAAATATTGACTGTCAAACATTTTTCGTAGATTTTCTGAAATACAAAGGAATCAACTCAGGTGGGTCCTATGGTACTATGACGGAGTAGCAGCAGCATATCCAGCAATAATATTGGCAATACCAATAAATGTCTCTTTACACTGCATACTTGAGACCAATGTTTTCGCTCTGTGTGAGAGAATTAGCTAACAGAGCTATATTGAGGGCGAGAGTGGAGGCATAGCCATATAAGGTTAGTACCCAGACAAACTAAACAGTCTGCTAGCGGTATTAACATCTTATTCCGATGAGCGTACGGTGCAGTGTGACAGTTTCTGCCAAAACAACACCCTTCATCAAAATACCACCAAAAGTAAAACGGTCACACTGCGCTGATTTGCTCGCATTTGCACAACTAAATAGTTGTTTTTTTTTTAATATTTAGGAATTTTGGAGGATATATGGAATGATGAGGTCGAGGGCAATTCAAAATCTTACCATTGGTTTCAAATTATGCTAAACGGTGATTTTTGTTGCGCTTTGGCTGCTGACATTCCGATGGGTCGGTGTCGGAAAAATTGTAAACTTTTTTTTTGCTACCACCATATCGGAATGGAATCAGCTGTTTGTGTCTTCAAGCCAGTGCCTCTATCTGACAAGTTAGCGGCGCCACAAGCTTTCTGACGCTGAAAAACGGAAATTTGTTTGTCTGAGTTCGACTGATCGGAACTTTACTAAATCTTTCCGACACGCTTTTTTATATAACCTTAAGACCGCAACCTTTCGCTTCAAGTGCCAGCTTGGCACTGAATAAACAAGCTGCTGAGAAGTTTTAAATTTGGGAAATGAATTGTAAAGAGACCTTTTTGTCCACGAAACCATCGAGAATGAGTATTAGAGAGAAACTTTGCTCAGTCGACACCGCTTCTGTCAGAAATTAGTCAGCTGTTCGGTGTCACTTACGCTCTTTGGATACATTTGGGAAAAAAATTTATATTTGCAAGCCAAAGTTCGGATTCGATATAATATTATATAATGTTCAGTTTTGTTGGCCAGTTCAAAAATATTGCACCGATCTGAAGTATACTTGCCAAAACGCAAGTTCCGTCTCCTACCCAACTATTCCTTTATTATTCCAGAATTAAAAAAAAAGGATCTACGCCGTGGCAAGACTACGGCAACAAAAATTACTCGCTGGCTTACCGTCCATTTGATGGATGTCTTGAGTCCATGAAAATGACTCGTTTCGCCGTGATTACCGACTTTTTTTTGCCCTACGAAGGAAGGACTGCACTTGGTTGACATGTTAATTCAACAAAACGGTGCCACATGCAATTGAGAGACGAGTTTTGCTGAGCAATTATTCCTACGTTTTGAACCAGTCCATTGGCCGCCAAGATCACGAGATGTGATTCACTAGACAAAATTTTAAGGGGCTACGCGAAGTCCCTCGTGATTTGTGTTTTAATGTCTCCTATCGTATCTCTCTCGTATCGACTCCCGAACATTTAATCCACTTACTTAAGCCGCTGACTTCGCTTCAGTTTTTGCACAAGAGTGACTGAGACAATCAGCTCCAATGGGATTAATCTAACTGTCGTGCTACTGCCACCCTGCTTTTCTATCCATTCCCACTTATCTCTTGAGTTAGCTGTTGTCCTCAGCGCCTTCAGCGATACTTTGTCATTTATTTGTGATATATAACTATTCATTGTTTCCGGCTTCTTAACTGCGACCTTCCCTCATTAAATTTTTTAAGAATTTTGGGGCGGAGCTCGTGCAATCCATAGTATCTACTGTTAGTCCAACTTAGAATTCATTTCTACAAAAATTTGTTCATTTAAGAATATTTCAAAACTTTAGAAAACGCTTTTAAAGCACCGTGTTGAATTCTTCTCCATTGACAGAAAAGAATCTGTATACTTTTTTGTTTTACAACAAAATTAATTAACAACTTAGAACTTCTTCTTCTTTGCTCCGATATTTAAATCACAGCAGCTAACGGTCAAGGCCGCTGCTAATAACGCCCGAAAGTTCTTTCTGTTTCGTTCGAGCAGGCACCAGTTTTCACGCCAAGCTTGGCTATGCCTTGCCGCTCGTCGCCTTATCAGCTGCCGTTAAAGTGCACTCTTCTGCACCGTTCGTTTGTCAATATATATCATCAAAATGTTTTCGAAAGATGATGCCGGCTCCGTTGGCATTTGGGCACTGGCGCACTATAAACTCCATTAGCAAATTAAAGAAGTCGCACGATAAGGTATCATCCTGTCTAAACCCTCTTTTGGTATCAAACGGTTCCGAGAGGGTCCTTTCTATTTTGACGGAGTAGCACACAAATTTTCAACGTCATCATGCAAAGTCGAAGGTACCAAAAGTAAACAGGGCTTCAAAGAATCTTGACTTTTCGATGTTTCATCGTTAATTAAAAATATAATTCCATTTTTTCACAAATTTATTAACAGCTGCCTTAGAGTCCTCTAAGATGAAACACATTATGTTGTACTATTATTTAGACTACTTTTAATTGAATATTACGAATACACTTTCATCTGTTTCATTCCCAGAAGAGGGGATTCCCCATTTCCAGCAATTTAGTCATTTATTTTTTCAAAGAGTTCCCACAGGTACCCCCTGGCTACCTTCGTCACTTCCAACGGCTGCCCACTTTCGATTGCTTGGTATGTGTAGTACTTGTGGTGTTCTGAGCCTCATCCTGTGCCGCCAGCTCCTCATCGATCAACAATTCGAAATTGCCCAAAGCATCAGCACTTGGCACCTTATTCCAGCGTACATCTGGCACACCATCGGGTGGTAGCACCACAGAGAGTATATTGTCTATGAGCTTGTATTTTAGAATGCGATCATTCACCGTAGTTGAAGTTAACGAGGGCGATGCATTCACCTCCACCAGCCAGGGTTTTAGAGCATTATCTATGATAATATCATAGCCATAGCATTCAAAGCAATGCCTGTCACTGGCCATCACAGGAGCCACGGCGCGCAGAGAGTGTACAATTAGCCACGAAATGGCACCAAAAAGACGATCCGTTACTTCTTTACCCCGCGTGCCCTCCAAATACAAAGCCAGATTTTGTACAGACCATTTGCCGCCATGCAAGGTATTGTACTCACCGCCATGCTTTTGGACACTGACATTTGTGAGATGCACATACATGTTGTCCAGTTCGGTCACACTGGTGTCATACTTGACGGTACAAAAACGACAGAATCCCTGCTTGAAGAGGTAGGCCTTTAGAGGACGAAACGAGGCCACAAGCACATACAATCTCAAATCAAACTTCTTGCCACCTATCAGCAAAGGGTTGTCTATATAACGTGAGATGACATACGATTCCTTGGCAATTTGTGGATGAAAAGGTCCTTTGGCCTCGCGTGACCATTTCTTAAGCTTGGACAGCTTGTTGATGAGAAAGATGCCGGCGCCCTGTGACTTGCCGCAGGGCTTCATAATCCAGGTGCTCAAGGGAAACTTGCGATATTCCTCCACAAACATGTTGTAATCCGCTGGTAACACAAAGGTTGTGGGCACAAAGTCCAAGTACAAATAACGCGTACCGCTCCAGTTGTTCGACTCGGTCTTCTCAGCCAACGGATTACCATCTCGTTCCAGATCCTTGCGATAACGCTTGATGTTCTTCACCAGCAGATCCTTGCGCGACAGCTCATAGTGATTGGGGAAGTGGTTAATCATCTGATTGTCATGCATGCGATAGCCACTGTCCACACTGAAGATGTTGCGACAGGTCTGTACACCTGCCCAGTAGAAATGCCAATCATCATCGCCGTTAACCTGATGCCAACCGCGCTTTTCAAAGTTGTTGACCAACACCGACTTGTCCAGGTCCGTGCAGAAACCAATTTTCAACTTGTCATGCCCCTGAGTGGCACCTGCTGCCCCGCTGGCTCCACTACCCGTCGTGCTAGAACCCGGCAGGCGGCCGTACATAGTGGCTGCACTCTGACAGAGCGTTGGCTGTAGACTGGCTATGCGCCAGGCCTGCGTCCAGTCCGTCACTAAAGGCAAGGAAGCATCACCTCCGCCGCCGCCGCCAAAGGGTCTGACATGGTTGGGGCGCATGGGGCGTTGCCAAGGGGTTGGTTTATTTTTTGACTGCAAGTTATTGAACCAACAAAGCCGTTGTCGAAAAATATGCACAACTCTTTTCGGTTTTTTTTTTGTTTTTAACGGTTGCCAGGCAGCCGCCTTGCTAAACGTTTGTCCTGGTTGCAGCAGCAGCACTAAATTTGTTCTACTCCCTTTTTGTTTTTTATCGTATGCCCCGCCAAGCGCAGCACCGAAAATTTTGTGCAAATAGTTTAGCAAGTAAAGTTGCAAAAATGCCAAAAATTTCTAACTGGGGAAATCTGTGCGCTGTGATCTCCAAATTATGTGCACTTGAAATGTTTTTTTATGCTGAGTGTATCAGTGTGTGTGTCTGTTGAAAATAAACGCCATACAAAATGGTTAAAGTTTCGCTCAATGGCATAAAAACAACAAGTTGCTTTGTCAATGATTCAAACTTTTTGGGACTTTTTTTTTTTTTTTGATAGAAAATGTTTTTAAATGAAAACGAGCATTTTACATAAATTGTCAGGCCACATTTCAGGAATCAAAAGTGTGTCATATGCAAAATTTAAATATTTTGCTAAATTTTTAAATAAATGGAATTTCTCCCCTCTAGAGCTACTTTTATAGAGAAATGGAAAATAAAGTTTTATCTGTAAAATTCACAGCAAAAATATCAAGATAAATGCCCTTATAAAAGGATGCAACATTTTGATTCTGTTAATAATTCAAGTTATACAAAATATGATCAAAATAATCCTCAAAATTTGGCAGTCATTCATACACGAAAGAAAAAAAACATGAATTTTGTACTTGAATCAAGTACAAACAGTGTCAGTGGTACAGTACGTACAAAAAAGCTTGATTCAATTACAAAAAATTTATTTGAGGGAACATTTTTTTAACCCCGAAAGGACTGGTTTGGAATATTGTAAGAACATTTTGAACTATTCTAATTCCTTTTTGGTAATAATATTTTTTGGTCTTAAGTGCAGCCCGATGTACTCTCAAAATAAATGAAAAAAAAAATACTAGGACATTTCAAGGCCAGATTTATTAATTCGCATTTTCCGTAGCACACTTTTTGGAGCTTACATTGCACTGTGGGCAAAAAGTCCGAAATTTTTGCATAAAGTCTAATTTTAAAGCTAGAGCGTTCAAATTTGGCACAAAAATGCAAAATATTATTATAGAATTTCGGTTTATTTCTGTTTTGCAATAAAACTACTCCTTCAACCAATTCGCCCACGCCCAAGTAAAAAAAAATTTTGTTTTGCTATTAATTTATAATTTTATTTACAGATAGGTTTAATCTTTTTCATTATCTAAGTCAATTTCTAGATAATCATCAGAATCATCAGCGGAGTCCAAATCTTCATTTTTCATTTCTGACGTGATTGTTTCATAGTTCGGGGGAGGTGGACATTTTAAAAGATTGATTACTTCTGCCGGGAGGGGTTTTTTTTAAATTTCTTTTGCCTTTCATTTTAGCAAATACTGGATATTAATGGATCAGAAGAATCCATAGCTCTATAACTCTATAGCTCTATATACATATATACCATTTAAAGCGTAAAGTACTTTACCATCAATAAGTGTCATTTGTGGTTCATAGGTGGCGACTTGCATATCCAAACATTCTTTTTCCCTTAATATTTTCTCATGGCTTTCCTTTGCGTACTCAATTTTAAGTGGCCTGCCGAACCTAACATATTGTGGAGCTCTGTTATTCCAAATAATTCGTTGATTTGCATCTATTTAATGGTATAATAATGCGGACAAAAAGGGATAGATCCAGCAAAGCAGGTTCTTCTGATCGAAACTTCTGCTTATATAAGCTTTGGCCAGTAGACCCATCAAATTCGTAGCTTACTATTAATGTGCAACGTGAAACATTTTCCATTTGAGATATAACCCCTTTTTGCAGGACCAATATTCTTTCGGTTGTATGGTCCAAAAGGTTTTGCATTGAAACCTGCGCACAATTTTCAGAAATTTCTGTTTGAGTTTGTCTGCAAATCGTTTTACCTTCTTGAAGTGCTGAATATGGGGGGAAAATGTTGCAGCCACGAGCTTGAGTGAGTAACTATAAACATTGACAACATACGGTTGCATTTAGGCAAATATTTCTTAATATGCGTGATAAAACTGCAAACTTTTTGCTCAATTTGATTAACGTGTGAGTTGCTGAGTTGACTTATTTTCATGTTCTCCAACATCCACTTCGTTACGGCAGAGTCGTCGCGTCCATTGTTGTCCCAAACCTCCAGCAGTGTTAAGCGGCAAAACTCATATTCGGCTGCAATATGTCATTTTTGTCGAAAACGGGCAAAAACGGGCAAAGAACATTAATAACACCGTATTCTATATACTTTTACGAAAAACATACCAGTTTTAGTTGCTCGCAAGCGCGCGCGGCAAATAAGTTACACACCACAGAACACAATTACTTTTGTTAAATTTGAGCTGTAAAAATACTCCAACAACAATTGACGATATACGACAAAACATACAGAACATATAAAAACTAACATACAACGTTGAATCTACATACCCGTACGATTATTTGCCATATTTCCAAATTGTCTTCACCTTAAAGAAAAGCCACAACAAACGCGCAAAGTTCATCGACATTCACGGTTCCATTTCGATAGGTCAGGCATGCATTTAGTAAGCTGACTTTGTTTGCGCGGCAATTTCAAACCGCACGCTTTAAAATTTTTTTCGGAACAGTTTTATTTTCTCTTGAGTATGCGTAATTGGAAAACACATTCAATTTTGAGTATTTAAAATATAAAAAAAATACTTTATGCACAATTTTCGGACATTTTGCCCATAGTACATTGTAAGGGCCGATTTCTGTTCTCCCAGATAGCTGCTATGTGTCAGATAGTCATCGATTTTACACTGCTATTTGTTAGTTTATGTGACAAATAGCTCTATGTAGAAGATGTGAAATCGGCACTAAGTGAACTTTGTCCTTAATCCACAAAATTTTGTACTTGTATTAGTCTTTACATCTTTTCTTACAGTTGCGGCTAACAGTAGAACAAAATGTTTTTAATTCAAGAACGTTTGTTTTCATTTTAAAATGATTGTTTTTCTATTTTAGAAATTTTTAGTACAAAACGGCATAAATTCAATCCCGATCGATCTTGAACTCTGCCGTTTTTTTCCACAAATTTGTTAGTGGTGCTGCTTTGGGGATTAATCCAATAAAGCTTGGAATTTCTTGATTTGGAAGAAAAGTACCTCTAGAAAAAGATTCCAAATACGAATTTGGACAATTTATACTAAGAATTTCAAAAATCGGAACTAAAAATAAGGAAAACAAAACTGAGAAATAAGTAATTAGAAAATAAAAATAAGGAAACAAATTAGGAAGTCAAAAATGACTAAAAAAAAAACTGAGGTAAAAATGAGGAAAAGAATTTGTAATATTAAAAACAGGAAAAAAATAGAGGACAGCTAACTTCGGCTCGACCGAAGTTTATATATCCTTGGCTTTTGTGCTAACAGTTTGTTTGGCAGCGATACCTATAGTGGTCTTTCGTCACATCTTGTTGAAATTATGTAAAATCATTGAAAACTTATAAATCAACGGGTTGGGAGCGATAACATTCGAAAACAAAACGTTTTTCTTGCTAAGACTTTTTTCAGACCTAACTTTTGATGGAGCTATACTATATAGTTGTCCGATCGAAAAGCCTTAGTGAAATTATGTGAAACCATTAAAAACTTATAAAACGAGCGTTGAGAGCGATAGTATTGAAAAAAAAAAGTTTTTCTCACTAAAATCTTTTTTTCAGACCTAACATTTGTATGGCAGCTATACTATATAGTTGTCCGATTTCGAAAAGGCTTGGTGAAATTATGTAAAACCATTAAAAACTTATAAATACGAGCGTTGAGAGCGATAGCACTAAAAAAAAAGTTTTCTCACTAAAACTAGTTTTGCAACCGATAGTTCTTGGCAGCTATACGCTTAGTCATCCGAAACCGGCCGGTTCCGACAAATGTGCAGCGTATTTGAAACAGAAAGACTTCTGCACAGTCGGTTAGTAGCTTTAAAACTGACGGAGGAGATAGCATAGAAACAGACGGACGGACAGACGGACATGGCTATATCAACTCAGCTCGTCTTACTGATCAAGAATATATATACTTTATGTGGTCGGAGATGCTTCCTTCTATGCGTTACAAACATCCGGAAAATTTTAATATACACTTTCCAAGGGTATAAAAGGAAAAAATGCGGAAGGCATATATTAGGAAAAAAATTAAAAAACGAAATTCGAAGTCCAAAATAGTTTATAAAAAATCTCGTGATTTTTGTATTCGGCAAATGAGAATGCGGCTTGGTCTCTTTTTCCCCTTCGTATTTTATAACAGTCGACCACGGCTACGGCACCTTTACAGCTGAAACAGATTAGCGCATTGAAATAAAAATTTATTTAACTATGTCAAAGCAAAAATTCAATCGGAATTAGGAAAAACAAAGCTTCGTTTTTCTTATATTTATGAACTAGATTTTTTCTAACTTTTGTACTCCGACTTTTTTCCGTTGTTGTTTGTTCTCTAAATGTGTTTCTTGTTTTGATTTTCTAATTCTTGGTTTCTTATTTTTCCCTCCATATTTTGTTTTTCTTTAATTGAATTCTTGGTTTTTGTTTGCCAATCTAAACTTAAAGTTTGTAGAAAACAATTTGTGTGTAAGGGGCTATCTCCGCATCGCATGCCAGAAATTTCATGCGGTTTTTTAAATAACGGCTGGATTGAGATGTGGCTTGGCAAAATTGTTTAGTTTTCTACAAATAGGTTCCTCAAATTTTAAAAATTTGTCAAGAAAATAAAATAAACTTGTTTAAACGTTAAATCAACCTGTGTGGTTTTAAAGTTAAATGTCGACGATCAAATTTGCCACTCACGGAAATTCTCAATTGTGCGTTTCAGGAATAGATAGATTAAGGGCCTAACGATAATATACTATTACGCACTGATCCGTTCAGATCAAGAACTTATGAAAAAATTGAAATGACCGCTCTGAAATTCAAAATTTAAATTGTAGCGTTTACGTATAAGGGTTACCGATTAGGGGACATTTTGTAAATGGTCTGACAACAAACGTTGATCTCGATCGTCCGGCCTATACATTTATAAGAATAAAATGTTCTATGCAAAAATTTGTATCGCCTGAATTGCGGCATTAAACTATTAGCACATTCTTTGAGAACTAAAAGTACCAACTTACATTGTTTGACAGAGGGATCGGTACGGACAGACGGACATGGCTGGAAATCTGACTTCGTCTATGTTGGCGCTGATCAAGAATCTGATAAACTTATAGGGTCGGAAATGCTTCGACATTCTCCTTAGGAACAGTACATTTGTCATAACTTCCATCAGCTCTCTGCCTTTACCCATTTTCAATGGGTACAGGGTAAAAAATTGTTTGAACTGGATTTAGGACTCAGAGGATAGATTTACATATGAAGTGAGTGTCAAATGGTCGGAATTCAAATTGCTGTAAGCTAGTAGAATTATCCATTTGAACGTCAATCATAATCCACACTGTAGATTTATCAAGATAAAAGGAGCAATTGAAAATATTCAAAATAAATTAGAACGAATCTTTTTCTGAATTTTTATTCTTTATAATTTTACCATATTTTATGGGGTATTTATCATAATATTTTTGTTTGTTTATAAACCGGTTAATAGAGCATACCAAGACTTTCAGTTTGCTTATTTTAAAACAAACTTTTTGATCCTAGTGTTTTACGAGTTTAGAACAATTTCAAGCACGAAGTTTTTAAAATTTTTTCTTACTCATTTTACTCTTAAGCTTAGTATACAGCTTAATAAAGGAACTACCAAAACAAAATATTCCATCTGAAAATAACTCACAAAACTTTTGACACCAAAGGACTGGGATTTGTGAGTTTTTTGTTTTGACAGTTGCTTTTTTGAGGTGTCTACTAAACTTTAACCAACTTAATTAAAACACTCACCTTTTTCTGGATTACTCCAAGGCTTATTGGCGTACTCATCCAATAGCAAAGTTCCACGATCAATGCTTACACTTCGCTGATTCACATGCATTCTCGTTTCCTGCTCGCCACGTACTATGGCCACTTGTATGCTCTTCAGTGAGGACACCAGTGTATCGTCCCACAAAGTCAGATTCACAATTTCATCACCATAATTGTAAAGAAATACAATCTCACGCGACTGACTGATGAACAAGTGTATGAAATTGTTGTAATGATCGTTGGCATACAGCACTAAAGCATTGGTATCGTAGGTCCTCAGATTGATAAGCAAGTTCTGGCTGAGTATGCCCTTTAAAATGTCACGCTCTCCTTCAATCCCATGCATTAGAATGGCAGGTGTGGCACCCACACTAAAATAATTACGCATTAGAAACGACTCGCGATTGATAAAGGTCAAAGCCTTCTCATTGATATCTATGGAGAAAAGTGTAATTAGTGTCGTCACATTCAAGTGTAAATGTTCTTACTCACTTGTCTCACAAAACTCGCCTATGTGGGCCCAGGGATTGTTGCAGACACACTTAAAGCTGCTCCACAGCTCCTTGCACTGGGCGCCATTGCGACAGGGTGAGGGCACACAGGATGGCTTGCAGTCCTTAATAATTTCCGACAAATGCACCGACATATAGCTATAGATGTCGAGTATCTCGCCATTGACCACCAGGCCGCGGAAGCAGCCAATAAGTCCAGTCTTCACCGAGAGTTTCTTGAGGAGGTCGCTGTGTGGGTGGAAAGGAGTGGGGGAGTTAGGGATTTACTCGATATTATGACTTGTCATAACTATTCAATAACTTGGAGTTGGCAATTTTCTGTATTTACTCGGCCCAGACAAATAAATCCCTCTTTCCCTCTTCCCTCTCTCTCTTTTTCGTTTGGCTTTACAGGCTTTATGCAAATAAATGATGACCCTGGTGCATTGACGCGTTTGGTTTTTAAAGTTATCAAGCTAAAAATCGAAGCTACCAAAGGGAATACACTAGCGTGGGGGCTAAGACAGTCAAGTCAAACGAGCAGCTGTGGCAAAAGTTGCCACAGTTTTTCTGTAATTTTACCACCCGCTCGTTGTTAGCTACTTTTATGTGCACGGGTATAAGTTTTGTTTTACCAAGCTTGCCCTTGGACCAAAGACTCTAGAAAAACACAGAACAGTAAGGACCTTACAATGAATGCCTTGCAAAGTTTTTAATGTTAACCTACGATTTTACATTTAAGTGTAAGTGAGCATTCACATACACTGACAGGTTGACATATTTTTATATATGAATTAATTTCATATTGCTGGTTAACTGTTGCCATATATGTATGTTCAGAGAAATCTGTCATTATCCCAACGTATTCTACTCAGTGTGAACAGACTGCCAGATTACTGACACGGAAAAATTTACAAACTGTCAGTGTGTTGGAACGCACTGTAAGCCGAAGATAATTATTACGTGTACAAAAAAGTTTTAAAGGATTTTTAGAGTGAAGCTCTTTTATGGACGTCCGACTGGAGGAGTAAAACTTGAAAAGTTTTTACTTTGCGACAGATTCTTTTGGGTACGCCTTGTCTTTGCAAAATCAGCCACTTTTACCATTGCCGTAGTAGCAGGTACGTTGTACGTGGAGTGGGATTGTGTGAAGGAGAAGTGGGAGGAGGGAAATGGGGGTGCATTAAGGTCAAGTTGTGAATTTTGTGCTTGAAAGTGACTTAACAGTGGCTTGACAGTGACTTTACAGTGACTTGACAGTGATTTGACAGTGATTTGACAGTGACTTGACCGTGACTTAACAGTGATTTGACAGTGACTTTACATTGATTTGACAGTGACTTGACAGTGACTTTTCAGTGACGTAACAGTGACAGAACAGTGACTTGATAGTGACTCGGCAGTGCCTTGACAGTGACATAACAGTGACGGAACAGTGAATTGACCATGACTTAGTAGTGACTCGGAATTTACTTGACCGTGACTTAATAGTGACTTTACGGCAGGTCCCAACGAGCTTACCCGCGCGTGACGAACAGTACACATACGCCAAGTGACTTCAAGCGGTTACAAAATGACTTAACAGAGAACCGTTCTTGTTTGTGTGTATTGTTGTCAGTGACTTGGCAACGTACTCGATAACAGTGACAAGCGTTGACAGTGACATTAGCAATTTGTTGTTGGGTTTGAGTTTGCGAGAGACATAGGAGTGAGAGAAGAGTGACTTCTTAGTGATCTTGTTGTTGACTGGTCAGGAGCGCGACAGCAACAAAACAGTGACGGAACAGGCATATAAATTGTCTTTGTTTTTTGCTGGCTTATGGAATGCGCAAATCGTATGCGCGCAGGTTACTTCCTGTGCGTAGAACAACAACACATGCGTTTCATGCGCAATAGGCATGGGCGCTCCTGTTTTACAGTGTCTTGACGGTGACTTGACAGTGACTTATTTTTTTTTATAATATAACATGATCTATCTTTTTTGGTAATTTTTTAATATCATCACGAAAAATCAATCCATCTTCTGTTGCGATCCACGAATCAATATAATATTCGAGTTCTTCAAAGTGCTGATCCTCAAGGGCATCCCTCATCGAGGAAAACAAATAGTAGTCGCTACTACAACAATTAAGTTCGCTTGACTGTCCTTGTTTTTTTCAGATGGCTGTGCGCCACACCCCCCCCTTGGTCCTACCGAATACGGAGCCTTCTACGAGTATATTCTGCATTGTATCCGTATGATTTTTTGCTCCTGGAGCATGTTTCCAATAAGATTCTCGCAGATTTTGATGGCAATTCGCAGAATTCTTTTATGTTTGAAAGTAGTAAAGTTTCCCGCAAATTGTGTTTTGTTGACACAAAAACATTCACCCCTGAAAAGAAGGCCTGTAATGATGAGGCTTCAAATCATTGTCCGTTTCTTTAATTTTGGGGACCCCAAACCGGAAACTTCTTTTTGTACCTTTGTTTGACTAGCGTTGTTTTCAATTGAGAGTATCATCCGTTTCGTTGCACCTTAGATTACGCTTTTTGTTTGCCATTTTCAATGCATTTTTTTTTCTTTCAGCACTTTTGCAAGTTTTCTTCGCTTGCAACTTTTGTGCCATCGTTTATTTTTTTTTTTTTTTTTTTGCTCTCCCTTTCCTTTTAGCCATTCCAACCCAACAATGAATTGGCCAATAAAATCTCAAGTGTAAGCTTTTGAAAATTAAAGTGGCGGAAATGTCTTGTTTATACGCGAAAGAAAGTTGCTCAAATGTCTTTCTAAATTATGTAAATTTCATTACCAACGCTGTCGCCACCGCCACCGTCACAGTCCTCTTCAAAGCTCTAAGCAAAATTAAAATTCTTGTTTGAAACTCTCAACTCTCTTTTGGGGCTTTTGTCATTTTATTTTACACAAAAATTTCTTTTCACTTTCTGTCGTTACTTTTGGTTTTTTGTCGCCGCGTTTTCCCCATGTAATTGTTTGCTAAGTTGCGTAATTGTTCTTTAAGCGTTAAACTTATTGAATAATGCCAAACGAATGAGCTCAACAGCTAATGCGATTTGCAGCTTCTGAGTGGGGAGGAAAATTCGTCCAGCTATTAAGTCATTAGTTTTTGCAACATGTGCAGCATTTTTCACTTTGTACCTCCCTCTTTTGGTTTTGTGTGTGCATGTCACAAATTCATTTCAGAATTTTTTGTTTTACATTTTTTCGTAACCGGCGCTAGGGACAGTGGGACAAAATATGGTAATTTGGACAGCAGTATAGACAAATTGTATTGTATTGCATATTGGTTGATGTTAAGCTTTGAAATTCCCAAGCGAAGCAATGCTGGCATGAGATGGCCTCTGCCAACCTGCAGAAGCCAGGCAAAGACTGCTGATGATTAAATCAGGTGATTCATGGAATGTCTGCGTGTGTCTTGCTTTAAGAACGGTTAAGAATAAAAATATCTTATTGAACCAACGCCCGCTAGAAAGTTATATGATTGATATTCGAATAGGTGACTAAAACAGTAAAATTTTATTGGCAAAACTCTTAACAGGACAAGATTTTCCAAAAATTATCTGTTGCTCTTTTTTATAGAAAAAAACTGCAAAAATTTATTCTACATATGTAAACGAGGGTTTTTTCTACGCTTTCAAGTTAGTATATACACGGTTCTCTATTTACACTGCTATTATCTGTTTTTTCTCTTCACTGTTCTTCGTTTCGTGGTTTTCTCAATCTGTCTATTTTATATATAGCGTTTGTCTTCGTCCATCTTCAATTTACACAGACTTGCGTTCATTTTCAAAAAAAAAATCCCAAGACACACATTATTATTAAAGTTTTAAAAATTACCCCCAACTTTTTTAATTTTCCCCACTGTGAGCCAGTGTACCAGAGTGCAACGTCAACGCGTAACACGTTACACGTTGTAAAAAATAAAATTTTGAGCTTTGCCTTGCAAATGATGCACCACCGTCTGGTTGACACAGAGTCAAAACAGAATTTCCACGCAGGCTGACCGAAAAAATAAATAAATAAAAAAAATATATAGAAACTGTAGCAAAAATTGCTTAAAATTAATGGCAATAAAACTGCAAGAATTTTTCGGGGTACAGTGGATTCCGAACCGGCAGGTGGCACCGGAGACGGAAATCCTATTAACGTTGCAAGCGCGCAAAGTGCGAAGCAATTAAGAATTTATTTAACGCCGTCACAAGCAATTAAGCACTTTTCATTCATTCATGGCCGTTCCGACAGCGACACATTTTCCCCAATGGCGCGGCGGCGCGCGAGACGCACGGCGGCCATCACATGCCCTCACACTGGACATGGTACTGCTTCCTGCTGCGCGGCAAATAATTCGCATATTTGGCACGCCAATTGCCGAGTGTTTTTCGCCTGGCATGTGCTGCCTCCGCTGGGTAATCGATGGACATGCAAATGATCAGGACCCACCAGAAGGATGGACGTGCATGTGAATGAAGAGGTGGCAGCAGAAGCAGCTGCTGCCGTTGCTTCTAAACAACATGACATGAACGAACCGCATGCAAAAACCGATTACAACAATCATTAGCGGCATTGCCCCTGGTAATTTTTGCCAGGCTTTGCATAAATTTATAATGCAAAGGCAAAGCTTTAGTCAACATTTTAAAAAGTTGAGAAAGTTTTGTATGTGTGGTTTTAGTTTTTATAGCAGTTTTTGTTTATTTTTTTTAAGAAAATGTTAAGAAAAAGGCTTTTTAACTTAAGTTTAAGGGTTTTTTAACCTTTGATAAAAATTAATTTTGGTTTTGTTGAAACGAACATAAGTTTCTGTATCAAAAAATCTTTTGACTCAGATTTTGATAAAAAATTGTATACAGAAACAACCTTTATCTGCAAGGTTCGAGTCGAGCAGCGATCCTCACACTGCATATATTATGTTATTACAGCCGTTTGCTTGTGAGCCCAGCAAATCTCGGTCGCACACGCTGCACTTGTTGCGCCGTCTTCTAGAGCGTGTAATATGAATGAATGTGGAACCAAATATTAATTGATCAAAAAACTGAACAAGAGAACAGGTTCTTCGTTAATTGTTCTCTCTTACTCAGTGACTTGTTCTGTGACTTGTTGTAAACCTTTGGTAGATTTCAATTTCTTGTTAACTGACTTGTTCAGTGGCTGTTTACTTAATTTCCCACAGTTGTTCACATAGATGGTTGTTCCTTCTAAAGTTATTTAGTTATCAAGATTATTTATCGATTTTCTGAAGGAATGATAAAGATCAGATGAACCATACGCAAGTTCTGGCCAGAAGAAAGTTCTATGTCGTAGCGAATTTGGGGTTGTAAAATGGTTTAAGTTCGGTATATTGGAGTCGGCTTGTTGCCGGTAGAAAATATTGTTAAGAAAGAGTAAAATGTGTGTGTGTGAGTTAGATAAACAGGATCTGTGATTGAAGCTGGATGAACTGGGGCTGGAACCGCCCCGAACGGTTTGGGATCCGTGTAGTTGGTACATTTATTACGTTTATTTCCAAACTAGAGATGAGATTTTTGTAAAGTATTCGATAGATTAGTGTGACCAGA
Organism: Lordiphosa clarofinis; assembly: GCA_018904275.1. NCBI lineage: Eukaryota > Metazoa > Arthropoda > Insecta > Diptera > Drosophilidae > Lordiphosa > Lordiphosa clarofinis. Next base: position 2,090,980 of record JAEIGQ010000026.1, read on the forward strand.
GTGTCCCCTTGCAGTGACTGTGTCACGATTTAGCAGAGTGTTGCCATGTTGTCGGGCGACCAATGCCTGGCAAGGCCTCTTCCACATGTTTTTCATCGAACTCGACGCCTTCAACAAATTACAGCACGAGGATAACGCACAACGATTCTCACCATACAGAGACTTGTGGAGCACGATGCCCTCAACGCGAAGCAACACGAAGGCCTCAATGCGAGGTAACCCGAAGTTCTCAAAGCGAGGCAACACGAAGACCTTAAAGCCCACAACGCGAGGCAACATCAACCCAGCTCGAACAAACTTGCTTGCTGACTAGGAGAGTCTGTCCGTGCTTTCTGCCGTCGTCGCTTCGAACGAATTCAATTATTTGTATTGTATACACGAATAAATACAATGGTCACAGCAGTGGCGTCATTTATTGCTCTGTTTTGAAAATTCTTTAACTAGCCTTGTTTGAAACAAAAACAAGTGAGAAAGTCGGTCAAGCCCGACTATAACATACTCTGTACCTGGAGTAGAAGCTGAATGCAATGCTGGTGCTGCGCTTATCTCAAAGTCTCTCTCTCTTTTTCTCTCTCTCTCATTCTCTCTCTCGCTCTCTCTAAGATTGTGTGGTGTTAGTTGTGAATGGGTGGGAGGGGGTGGGGCGAGGGAGAAGTACTTTTTTGCTCATAACTTGAGAACCGCTGATCCGATTTTTATCATTTCTTCGGCAAATCGATACATTTTGCTAATTACTAACTATCTCTAGAAGGTACGAAACGTCTATCTTCAAAACTGTAGGAGATATACCGTTTTTTCCGAATTGCGGGGGCGGGAGGGGGCGTGGCAAAAATTGAAAATAAACTTGATCTGCCTGCAGTTATAAGAAACATTTGTCCCATACATGTCAAACCTCTATCTCTTACCATCTCTGAGATCTGTTTGTTCATACGGACGGACGGACAGACGGACAGACAGACGGACAGACGGACAGACAGACGGACAGACGGACAGACAGACGGACATGGCTATATCGACTCGGCTGTTGATGCTGATCAAGAATATATATGGGCGATTCCATGAAAAATCGCCCACTGGGATTTTTTTTGGATCGAAATAATTTTTTTCGTATTCCTTGTAGTAAAATAGTATATACGTATTTTCAGCATTTTGGCGAAATACACTTAATTCGCGGGTAAAGTCGATTTGAAAATTGACATATGTGAAAAATTTAATTATTTTCAATTGCTTGCTATCCAAAGCCATTGGTAATAAAAATTTTTAAAAAATCTGAAAATTAACATTTGAATCCAAGCTTTCATATAACTCACACTAAATAATTTTTAAATTTTTCTTTGGTCTTCAAATCGCGAAAAGAAGTAAACAAAAATTAATTGCCGCGAAAGGGATTTTTTTTTTGTCTTCATTTTTTTCTCAAAATTTGGTCTTGTATGCAGTAATTTACTGTATTAAGCTGTAAATGGGCAATCCAACAGTTCCAGAGTTATGGCCATTTTTCATTTATTTAAATTAATTTTCTGTAACAATATCAGATTTAGTATGTTTAATTTTAAGAGGGTATTATTTTTGTGGTCGAATATAGTGAAGTATATCATCATAAAAATTATTTTAACAGATCGGCGGAGTGGCATTTCCAACAGCCCAAAGGGCCTTGCGATGGAGCTGGATATACACTAAAAAGAAGGGCTAGAAGGGCAAGCATTCAAATGATTACCGATAAACAGATTACCCCTGCACTGGAACTCTATGAATGGGTCAACTAATTTTTACCAAATATCACAGTAAGATACAGAAACACAAATTACTAAAGTAGGGCCACAGAATTATTAAAATTACGATTTTCGAAATGCCAAACTATACAAGGGACACTCTATTCAACCACAAAATAATTATCTTCTTAAAACCAAAACATTTTCACATTCTGAAACATCTGATATTGTTAGTTCCTAAAAAAGTGAATTTAAATAAATGAAAAATGGCCATAACTCCGGAACTATTGGATTGCCCATTTACAGCTTAATACAGTAAATTACTGCATACAAGACCAAATTTTGAGAGAAAAAATGAAGACAAAAAAAAATCCCTTTCGCGGCAATTAATTTTTGTTTACTTATTTTCGCGATTTGAAGACCAAAGAAAAATTTAAAAATTATTTAGTGTGAGTTATTTGAAAGCTTGGATTCAAATGTTAATTTTCAGATTTTTTAAAAATTTTTATTACCAATGGCTTTGGAAAGCAAGCAATTGAAAATAATTAAATTTTTCAAATATGTCAATTTTCAAATCGACTTTACCCGCGAATTAAGTGTATTTCGCCAAAATGCTGAAAATACGTATATACTATTTTACTACAAGGAATACGAAAAAAATTATTTCGATCCAAAAAAAATCCCAGTGGGCGATTTTTCATGGAATCACCCATATACTTTATATAGTCGGAAATGATTCCTTCTCCCTGTTACATACTTTTGCACAAACTTAATATACTCTATGTACCTTCGGTACAGAGTATAATAAAATTGTTGTATGTGGAACATTTAAATTATTTATTTATACAATTTTTACGAGCTGTAAAGATATATGGCTTCGACAATAATCTTAAACGATAATCAAGTTTTGACTAAAAGAGAGTTCACTGCAGGTTTAGAGTATATTACAGTCGGGCTTGACGGACTTTCTTACTAGTTTTATATATGCTATATCAACAATCAGGGGTGTTCTGGAAAGAGATTTTCGTTTGAACGATTGCACTTCGTACTAAACTGGGACTAGTAGTTGTAGTTAGTAGTACTTAAATTTGTTCTGAACATTTTCAGAACATTTTGTTGAAATTGGCAGTTTGCCGTCAAGCATATTAATATGTAAAGGATTTATTACAGTGTGATCCAACTGCGCTCTATCAAAATTTCAATAACTTCTGCTGTGTTCATTTAGGATACCATCTCTAAATGGCTTGTTCAGTCAGATCACATCGAGTGCGGAATATTTGCGAGATTACGTTTATTTTATAGCGGTCATTAAAATAGTATCTTTCGGCTAGAGAGAAATTAAGTTGTTTGTACAACTCCCTGCTTTTGCTTCTCTGGTGCTGTTCAATACATTTTTCTCTAGTGCGTTCAGCTATGCTCAGTTTTATTACCCAGTCTTGTTGCTGGTTTTTCCATCTTGTAAGCAAAATGCGTGTCCATGGTGTTAATGTGAATTACAGCAATTACTGTAAAGTAACAAGAACAAGACCGGCTACTAGATCACGGTTGCGGTCATATCGACCCCTGTGCGCGAAAACATCGTATGTGCCATTTTTTACGAAATTGACATTTTGATGCAAATTAGTTCTAAATCCGCTAACTCATCATCTGGTAAAATTATATATCGATAACCATAACGGTTAAGGAGATACAACAAAATCAATTTAATCGTATGTGACAATAATGAGCTTATTTCTTGTGGGCGTAATGATCGTATGTGCCCCACAATACTGATATTCAACAGTCTGGTTGAAAAATAACTAAATTGGTAAATTTTCATAAAAATAGTTACGAGTTTAGTTCAATAAAATGATAAATGTTGCACATCTAAAGATTGGTAGCGACGTTGCCAGCCACCGCATCGAAAAGTAGAAAAAACGCTCTCCTGTAAAATTTGGTTTTTGGCACATACGATTTTTTCGCGCATAGGAATCGATATTTGTGCTTCCTCACATATATATTCAAACTGCTTTATTTTGAAATGCTAACGGTTCTATGAAAACCTCTAGCGATTTCTGGGACACACCGAGATAGTAACATCGTCTGCCACATTTTCAAGTAATTTAGTCTTATTAATTTCAAATGAAGACAACGATTGAAATGAAACAACTGTATGTATCTGGTTCCTACACTATTTTATGGCATTGAGGGTTTTGTGCATTGTGAGGCAGCTGGTATGAATAAACTTAAAATCGCTCTTAACTCTATAGCTTGGTATATATTCGATAAAAAATAGGACTGAACACAAAACGTTTTTTGATCTTTGCCTTAGTCAGTAGATAATGTTTATGGTCCTAATCTTATTACACAAAATAATCACTCGCAGAGAACCAATTTACTTTATGAGAAGCTTAAGCAGAACAAATAAGCTAATATGCCCTAAAACTAAACTGGCTAGCTCTGAAAAACAGTTCTTCAAACATGCTGCTCGCCAATGCAAATCACTACCAAATTCTGTAAAATCCATAAAAAGCGCTACGCAATTTAAAATTAATTTTAAAGAAGAGATTTTAAAATTGAAAATGTGTTTTTTTTTTATGAAATCGATTTTTTTTCCAAGTTTAAATAATTCTGTAAATTTTTTTGCTGATATTAAAAATCTTGAAAAAAAATAGTTGGTAGTCTTTTGATTCTTCTTAAAACTATAATCTACATGTCGTATGAGTAATTTCTGTACCATTTAAAATTAGAATACATTTTTTTTGGGTTTTCAAATATAATAGTTTTACGACATCTTTGGGAACGCTTAGACCAACTTTCTTAAATTTTTCTATTTTAAGGTACCCAACGCTATTTATCATCCTCTACGTAGAACAATCTGTCACATAAATTTACAAATAACAGTGTAAATTGTAAGTTTAAATGACACATAAAAGCTGTTTAGAAGTTGAGACATCGGTCCTTAGAACTACACATTATCATAGCACTTATCAGCAGACCAATCATAATCTGCATATGATTTCACTTCTTTTATTCTTATTGGCGTCACGCCACTCTCGCTGTGTCTGGGTATCAATATATTGTTGATTAACTCATTTATTTATGAGCTGGCACTGATTCCGCTTAATGGCTTACGCTGATTTCCCTCCTTTCATTGCCAACTCTGCTGTCCTTCCTTCCTTCCTGACTGGCTGTTGCGGTCTTGTGCAGCGATACTTTTCACATTACTTGTAGTTGGGGTTGTACCTTCTCTTGGCTCTGGTATGTAGTTGTACTTTATTTTTTTTTTTTTTGAATAAATAAATTGAACTCATTAATTGGCTCTGTGAAAGCGGCTTGGATCGAATTGGAGGGTTATAAAGCGCAGCACTTAACCGTTAATTACTCTGCGTGTTTACCGCTCATCGAAATTTTATGAATGGCGTTGCGATGCGCGGTTTGAGGTTAAGTGCAAATGTGCACACATATTCTTGAGCGATGTTTCAATTTGATTTTGCTCACTTTAAATAATTTAAGAGGCAACCCTTTCACTTCCACTGTCTGAACTGTCGGTCTGATGTCTGTGTCGAGGGAGAGAGTGAAAAAAAGAAACTTAATAAATTATGCCAATCAAGCATAAGCGCGTTTAAAGTGCGCCAACTGGCAAAGGGGGAAGAGCTGTTGCAAAAAAAAAAACACAAACGACAATTTTACACACGAGTTAAAAAGCGAATTGTCCCCCCTTGATTATGGGTAATGACTTTGAAATTTCCAGTGGAAATTTGATTTAATTATGGCAATTCTTTTTACAACTCTCTACTTCTAAAAGATTTATTTTAAATATAAAATCATTGACAAACTGAAAGTGTTTATTCCTTCCCTGAAACTCCAAACCGCCGCATACCTTTAGGGCGACACTTGGCCTGCATTTGGATGGACTGACACTGTTGCTATTTGGTCAGTTAGTCGCGCGTTTATAATTAAAACGTAATTGCCGCAATAAATTGCAACCAACCGCAACGGCCAGTGGCCAATGGTCAGTTACCAAGCTCCAGCGTTGTTTTCGCAGCGATTATTATTACAGCTGCTGCTGATGCTGCTGCCGCGTTGCAGGCGGCCATAAAAAGCAATGCCAACCCACCCCATTCTGTCTGATTACCACTATCCCGTACTCACAATGTGGCACCGCCAATATACATGCTCCCCTCGAATGGACCAAACTCCTCCTCGGGCAGCAAATCGAGCATCTGGTAATCGGTGTTTATCATGAAGCGCACATGATACTGGTTGTAGTCGATCCATATTTTATGCCATTCGCCGCCATTTAGCCGGCGGTGCGAGTTAATCACCAGTTCGCGCGTGGTGCCCGTGCTGAGGGTGAAGGTGAACGTGAGCTGGTCATCGCCGGTCAGGGCCACCATAAACGACGGATAGTGGGCCCGTATCGGTGGCTGGAACAGCAAAATGGCCTTCTTGCCGGTAGTGCGAAACGAGAAGGCAATGTCACCCTTCCGCCAGCCAGGCACCTCGATATACGACTGGGAGGTGGTGAAGGTGACCACGTACTTTTGTGTATCTACGGGTTTGTGTCATTAAATACTAGTTATTTGGCATGGGCCAACACTCACTTGTCTCCACACATTCCAGGGGGCCGAGCGTAATGCGTCCCTGGGCCTCATCATCCAGATCCTTTTGCTGCAGGAAATACATATTGGTGATGCCCAAACTGTGTGGTTCCTGGTAGTAACCCTCGTCCGAATTCCATTTGTTCTCCTTCACATCGCAGTTGCATGATTGATTCGGGTCCACGCAAGTCTTGTTGACGGAGCACGGGCAGGCACCCCTGACAAAGGCAAAAACAATACAGGTGAAAGGTATTAGAAAAAAAAGAACAACAAGGCTAGAGCATATATTTGCATACAATTGTGGGGCCAGTATGGCCGCTGCTGTTGACAGCGCTGCCGGCCATTTGACGTGTCCGCTGACCAACTGACCACACACACACACACACCAAGGAAAATTCGTTTTCACTTTTTTGTTTGCCATTTAGTGTTGCCGCCGAGGCAGCTTCCATTTTTTTGTTTGACGGGCACATTTAATGGAGATTTAGAGGTAATCTGGTCTGACTGAGGAAAATTGGAGCCAAGTCACAATTGAAACAGAATATTTTAGAAACTCTTATCGAAACCGTTGTTAATTCGGCATTATGTACTACAGATTTACCTAAACACCAGTGATCAGCCATTTTGCTAGCTACTCGAAATCAAAGCTTAAGGCAAAAATGGTAAGAAACAACCAAACAATGCCAACTATTTTTATATGAAACAAATCTTCTACTTATAAATCTGTAGGCCCGACTAACATATAATATTATAAAAATATAAGTCAAAACTGCTTATCGAACAGATCTAAGATTTGACATAGACCTTCGTTTAGTTATGAAGGCGCGCACTAAGAAAGAAAATTTTGAAAATTTGTCCGCGAAGTGGGTGAAAAGGTTAAAGAAAAGTTTGTACGGGCCACATAAATGGCTGTGGCGCTAAGGCAATATTGTAGACAAAGCTGTTTTGCTAAGACCGGAAGAGAGAGTGAGAGAGGGAACGACTCACACTCACACAAATAAGGTAGGTATGAGACAGATGATAGCAGTTATACACTTAAAAAAAGCAGAACGATTCGATTTTAAAAAAACGCTCTTAATTTAATTCTGTTTCTGTACAGAGTTTTCTAAGAACAATTCGCTCTCGGAAATTCTTACTTTGAGTACAAACCGTTTTTAAATTCAAAGCTGTCCGTTAAAAATTCAAAAATAGAATTTCAAAAATTTTGCTCTTAGAATCAAGATAAACTCGTTCTCAATTTGGTTCTTAGCGGCAAGGCGAGAGAGGGGAGGCTAGCTAAGAGAGAATAGCGTTGGACTCGTTCACACTGAGAACTGAACGTTGGTAGATGCGTACAAATACAAACAGCGTATATTCTTAAGTATGATTTGGACGAGAGGTTTCGCTAATGCCAAATAGTCGAGTGTGCTAACGCGTCGTCGCGTGTGTGTTCCGTGTTGAAGGTCCCGAGATCAAGTCCCAGTAAAGTAGTTAAGAAGAATTTAAGGACTTTTAAAAACGCTTTTGAATCAAAAGATTTTGTACTTAAATCAAGAATTTTCTGGCGCCGCCTCAGTTTTGAAATTGAAAATTCTTGATTTTAGTACGAAAATTCTTCATTTTTCTCTGTGAGAACATGTGTTAGAAAGAAATAGTAATTAACAACAGGAGGAAAGGGAGTACACACAGAACGAATTGACAAGTCGTGGGAGTGGGCGAGAGCTGTGGAACAGGGAGGGGGAAAGGAATGAGGGGGCGTGAAAGAGCGGAGAGCGCAAGAAAAGAGAGGGGGCGAGGGGAAAGAGTCAAGAGCTTTGGAGAGCTGTGGTTCAACGAAACGCGACTTATGTCGAAGTTTTATTCCAAAATATTGTTCTTTAGTTTTAAGCCCCATACGGAGTACGACGAAAAATTCGTTTTTTTACAGTATTTCATATAATTAGAAACACCTTGGCTTTGCTTTGATGTTCATGTGCTGTTAGAAAGTGTTTCTATTTATGTGAAATACTGTAAAAAAACGATTTTTTCGTCGTACTCCGTATGGGGCTTTAGGCAAAAGATTAGGAATATAAACGTTCCCAATTATTGGCAAGCACTGCTGATGCTGCTGTGAAATGGGCGCGGGGACGCAAATATCGCTAGACCCGAAAATCACTATATCGTCCACTTGACAGAGGGATTAATATATAATTCCGGATTTTTCCGAGCGCCTTGAAATTAAGACGGGATGGGAAAGAATTTAACTGTGAACTCGAAACTGTCTAAAAGATAAATCAACGCAATTTCTACAATTGCTTAAAATCTTGTACTCGGACAAAGTCACGGCGGGTTCAGCTAGTATAGTATGGGCAACACTGCGTATGAGTTATTTACTAAAACTTTTGAGCCTATACGTGACCGTTAAAACTCCACATTTATTTACTTTTGCTTTTGTTTACGCTAATTATACTCCAAAAGCACCAGATATGGGGGGTGAGACCATGACCTTAAACCTTTCATTCTCAGCTGGTCCAATCTAAAGTACTTACATATATGGAAATTATGGAATTGTTTTTATATTTAACAATTTATTTGGTTAGGTTAGGTTAATCCCTTAACCTAAAATTTTTGAACAGTATGCATGATAAATTTTTGGTTTGAACTCAGGAATCAGAGTTCGCTATTTATTTTTAGTATATCCCAAGGCACCTGCTATCCAGATAACCGTTTTTACAAATCTACGATTAGTTTTACAGACAGGATATGTCCCTTATTTTGAACTCTCTTTTACTTTATTAGTTAAAAAAAATAACTCAAGTCTAAAGGCTTCCCTTTTATGAAACGAAATTGACTGCCAGTATGTGAAAAGAATTTTAGTTTTGGGTAAAAAAAAACATGTTTGACCCATACCCCCTTCTGTTCTCCTGGATGTGGTTTGCTATGCATGTGCCACATCCGTTTCCGCTTTAGCGTTGCGAACACAAAACTAAGCGCATTGCAGTCCCCCAAAGTGGGCGGAGCCATAGTAAAAGCTAACCAAAGCAAACCAACAGCAACAAACAAACAAACGATGCTGTCAAATTTTGAATGAGTAAAGACCAAACTACGACCCAATGATGAATGGCTCAATGGGTGGAGGTAAAACTGACTGTATTTTTTGTTGTTGTTGTTGTGTATGCTGCCATATTCTTTGGTCTAACTTTGAGCACCAAAAGCATAGTTTTTTGATATTTCTGACAGTGCAGACAAAAAACCAAAAGCAAACGCTGTTTAGGTTTTCGAATTGATTTAGTGAAAGCGGAAATTAGTGACGCAAGCAACTTGAAATTGCTGCCATCCAGCTGTTGCCCACTTTGCTGCGCATGATGTATTGTCAAAAGCCCCGAGAACTCCACCCACATCCTCACAACGAACCCAGAGGCAAATCATATGGATGAGTTTTTGAAAAGGCTAAAGAAATTAGGCGTAAAGACTACAGTTTGGGGCACAAAGCCATTCATTTTAAAAAGGCAACAGAAAAAAAAGGAAAAATTAACGAGCCAAAGTTGGAAAAAGAGTTGTTCGACAATATGGCGGCTACCCATACGCACACATACCCAGCGCTCTCACTCATAAACCTTATTAGCGCTGAGGCGGAAACATATTTGCCTGACATAAATACAACTTCAGCCCTTTTTTTGTTAGCACTATTCTTTGGAGCTCTTGTTTTTTGCACTTTTGCAATATTGTACGCTTGCTTCATATGTTTCACTTTGGTATTTGCCATAAATATGCTTGTTTCGAGCCTTTTTTTTTTGTGGATAAAAAATGTTTTTCCATCACAGGGAATATTTTTGTATTTTCATGCAGTTGGCAAAAAAAAAGAACTGAAATTTTAAAATGAAGAATCATAAAAAATTAATCAATTTGATATATCAAAAAATAAAATGCAATACACATACACACACACAGATTTGTGACTAATTGCAAAAAGTCTATATTTTGGTCGAAATTTTGAGAGTTTTTGAGTTTTTTGTGATTAGCGAGATTTACTACTAAACACCAAAAAATTCCACATATAAAATTTTTAAGACTAAATTCCGAATGAAATTGATCTGAGTTTACTTTTTGCAAACCACCGGTCCAAACAACCTTGCCAATTCATACCAAATGCTTGCCGAAGTCATGCATGCACTGTGTGTTTGACAGAGAGAGACTGTCACATTTTCGCTCTCTTTGCTTGTGGAACCCTGCAGACTTTTTCGTCTTGATTGCCAATGCCAAATTCTGGATAAATAAAAAAAATTTTGGAAATCGATGAAGCACTTCAATGCAAATCAAATTTACTAACATTTTCTTAATTGATCACAGAATTAATGAAAATTCACTTAATGTACATCGGGTGGACGCCGATAAGAAATTTTACTGATTGCCGTACATAAAAAATTAAAAATTCAAAAAATTTTAGTTTATATTTTAACCTCTGCGAAAAGCCATCGAAGATTCCACGTTCACCGACTCCAAATTTCGTTATCAAACTCTTCGTATCATTTTGAAAGTTGTCAAAATTGAATTTAATCGATCAATAAATAAATATGGAACAGAAATAGAATGAATTTTTTGTTGGTAGACTAAGACCAAATTTGGACGAAGAAGGGTAGATTTCTAACGAAGTGATGCGTATTATCCACGCTGTCCTTTTCGGAAAGTGCGACTAGTGTGGCTCACAGGTTGAAGTCCACAAGCAGGGTTCCAAGGGCCATGTCCGCATAAACAAACGGACCTATCAGACAGTTACTAATGCCAAATTGTCTAGTATAGGGACCTTACCTCAGAAAATTCTACAAAAATTACCTTTGATGGACCGCGAATTATGAAAAATTATCATGCAAATGATCGCGGGTGTCAACCATGGTTATTTTTTTAAACGAATTTTAAAATTTTAATTTTTTACTTAATGAAACATACATATCTCTTTAAATGCTTTGGAGAAATGTGTCATTGTTCAACTATTTTCCACGACACTCTTGGAAAGTAAAGTTCTAGGCGCGTATTTTTCTATGTGGTATCCTTAGAAAGCATAGTCCACGAAAGAAATTGAAAAAAATAGAATTGTTCTTCTTCCTCGACTCCTTCATTCAACAAACGGAAGGCCAGCCAATTCGGGGAGAATGAAATGAATTTACAGGAATAACTAAAAAATGTTTGATTTTTAAACCAATTCCCGGTGTATTTTGCCTACAGTAGTATAATAATCTGCATTATTTTAAGATCCTAAAGAAAAGAATTTTCAAATGGAATTATCAGGAACGGCTGCAACCGTGATGCGCAGCACTTCAGTTCTGTTCGTATGATATTTTGAGATATCTTCCATTTAGTGTAGGCAATAACTTGATTTTATCTAAAGTAAACAGCGCAAAATAGTAAAAATTTTGCCGTAATATACGATTTTTACTAAAAATATATTTAGAAAATATTATTTACATATTGAATTGGTTATATAAAAAACCTTTGCCTTTATGTCAAATGTTATGTCTTTATGGTTTAAACCAAGTCTACGCCATCTACTTTAAAAATAAACATGTTAGCAAGGGCAACAGTACCTACGTATGAGCGATAAACTTAGAATCTAAGTCGCAGATGCTGAAATTATTTATTCTCAAAAATTTTATTTGCTATGCCTTTACATTATTCCATTCATAAAATGTCCCCCTGTACGATTGAGTAAATTGGCAGTTACTTTTCATTCCACCGACCATCAAGCAATTCTTTTTAAAACGAAAATCCTTTTTCGTTTTGGTCTTGCGAGAACACGAATCAATTCTACTTTCCAAAAGTTGCGTGAAAGTGGAATTGGGAACACGCGTTTAAGTTTCAAATTTCTCATTCTAAAGACTTAAACTAAAATGACTCGAAAATCAGCATATAATGTTCTAAGCTGATTTGTTCCGTCATTTAGGCCATGATTTCTTGGGATGGTCTGTTTTAGCTGGGCATTAAGTTTTTCGAAAGTTTGATTGTAGGTCGATTATTTTTTATCTATTGTTCCCTAGTTAAACTCCATCAAGATTAAAGATGCATTATCAAGCATTATAAGAGCTTAATAAAGCAAACTTCACTGTGTAAGCATGGTCTTACACGCAGGTTTTTAAGTTCCAGGCTGATTTTAAATATCTAACTAATTTTAAAATTAAAAGTTTTATTTTAAAACACATGCCCACTTTTTGGAATGCCAATTTTTTGCTGAGTGCATAAGGTTAAGAAACCTTCAACTCGGCCAGCCTTATCATGGTTTCCCTCAGAAAATGAGAGCAATCAATATTCGCCTTTATTCAAATAAATTGGCCCATCTTATTGCTGGAAACATTCACTTGGGTTTTCAGCACCATAAAATTGTATGCTCCAACGCACAGAAACATATGCCGCACAACATCTCTGACTAAGACCAAAGGGGAAAACCGGAAGTTGCTGCTGCCCTCAAAAGTAGGCAACTGTTTTGTGCACACACAAATATGAAAAATCAAATTTGAACTGCTAAACCAACAAAACAGGCGGCCACTTGATGTTGCCCCGGCTGCAAGTCCATGACAAATTATGCAACTGACACACAGACAAGAGACACTCATAGAGTTGACCCAAGTGGATTGCCATAAAGACGACTAGACAGCTGACAATTGTAGACGGAGCCAGGGAGTTGTAGTTGTCAGTGACACAAATGCACGCAAATCGATGCGTTATGTAAGTAAGTTGCATTGTGTGCCACCAGCAGAAAGCAGCTACAGCAGCAGCAGCAGCAGCTGTTTGACGACCCCCGTGTGGGTAAATATGTCAGTTAGCATTACGCCCAGATCCTGGCGTTTGGACTATTATGCATGTTCGAGCAATTAATTTAAGTTTCGTTTACAATTGAAATGCCAGGCCCAAGACAATGTATGTATGTAGTTTGAAATGAAGGATTTATATTGTTGGATTACCGCACGTACGCAGATCCAACGAGTTATCCACTGGAGCAGAACGTGGCTCACACATACACAAGGACTCGAGACCAACAAGTTAAGCAAATAGACTGCAACATTAATTGTGTGGCCTGAAACGGCCGCAAGTGCAAGAGAACTGGCACAGTGTTACAAAAGGGAGCTTCAAGCAGTCAGAAAACAGTAGAGAGAACAGTAGATTTACTTATTGCACCACTTTCGCTCCACTGTCTAATGTGCAAGCTTTTTGCCGTTTGTGGTTAAGGCGACCGCACGTAAATCCCAAATGCCCGTATACACCCAACCCAGGCGCCAAATGAATAACAGTTATGTGTCTACATTGCTTACCTCTTGACATTGCCGAGAAAGTCGACCGTGAGATTCTTGGCCGACGATGTAAACCAAGTGGCCGAATGCAGTTCCAATTGTGCCCGATAGCAATCGTACTTGATGTACTGCGTACAGTACAACGAGTGCGAGATGAGCTCCTGCAGCATGTGTGGCGAGAATTCGCGGTAGCGTATATTGAAACTAAAGTCCGACTCATGGGCCGAACGTACATCCACCTGACTGGGTAAATTATGCTCCACAATGGTTTTGGTGGCATTTTCCAAGCTCTGGAAATCGCACTTAACATGAGCCGGCGGAAATACACCATTGCCATCAATATCAATCAAATACACATCCGATTTGGTGAAACCCAACAGAGCCAATTCCTCACAAGTCTTACGGTATTTGGTAAAATGACAATTCTTGCCTATGTATCCCGTGTGCTTGCAGTCGCAGGTGACGCGATCATCCTTGACAAAGCATTTCCCTCCATGCTCACAGGTATTGGGCCGCTTGCAGGGATCTATGTACTGGCAGTTATCCAAGGCCACCTCGCCCACAACACGCTCCGTTTTGACCACATGCCTCGGCTCTATCAAATGGCCATTGATCTCAATGTCACGGATGCAACCCACCAGACCCATGGCCGCTGACTTGAGGCTGCTGCCTATAATCAATTTATCGCCTATGTTAAAGGTCAAACCGAACATGTGACTTAAATGGTGACGATAGTCGACAGTGAAATGGATTTCGCCCAGTTTATAGTCCAGCTCCACGCTGTGCCAGGAGGTGGAGCGATTGATTTTTATTGTTGTCGAATGGGTCACATTGTTGTTGACATCGGGCACCAGATCGAAGCTTAGCTTGTCCGAGGTGAGGCGTATCTGCAGAGACATTTTGTAATTTCCGTTAGTTTTACATTTCCGGCGCACGTTGCGTTATCGTGCAGCAGGATGTTGCACGTTCCCGACCCAGTCGCGGGTATTAGCGTGTTTCAAAATATTAGTTTTGTCAGAGCATCAAGGGAGAGAGAGAGAAATACAAAATGTTGTTAGCTTTACAAAAGTTTTCAAACTGTGCGTTTGTGCGTGTGGAAATAAATCAAAATTGCCAAAATGCCCCGCCAACACCACACACAAACACTCACCCGCACTCACTCACACACACACACACACACGCTCACATTTCAATTTAAATGCCTTTGTGCATTAGCCTCGCTTAAATCATATTACGCATACGCCGCGTTTGCATTTACAGGCCAAAAAAACACCCGCCTGTTAAATCGTTGCCCATTAATTTGCAACAAAATTGAATGCGCGGGAGAGGGGGGTTAGACGTTTATAACACGCTCTCCAGCCATTGGATTTAATGTATCTGTCTGTCCAACTGTCGGTTTCTCCATTTATTATTACTCCGTTGCTAGTTGTCATATGCGGCAATTATTATTATTGCCAAAAATTTTGAAATGAACGCCATTTTATTTTGCATATGAATAAATGAATTCGACAGTGATGACGGGTTGGGGCTTATCGCGTAAGCCAGAGAACTAGTTTTGTTTCCAAAATTGAAGGTTTTGTAAACATTGTGGAAGGAAGGAACAGAAATTTGTAATCACTTTCAGTTGCTAAGCTGAGTTGGATAGTTGGGTATAACCAACCAATCTATCTATGGCTTTAATAATTTCGACGCAGGCTTCAACTGTTCCTACAAACTGGAACCGAACCCAAAAGCATAAGCCAGATATAGCACTAGATCGGGGACCGTAATCAATATTTTCAGTTTTTTGTGTACCGATATTTTGGAAATATAAAGGACAGAAAAGCTTGTCTTGGCCCTTTGGAACTGTATAGCTAATTCTACATTTTAAGCAGAGATTAAAACCGTCACCGAAACCGTAACCTTTAATCGCAGAAAACCAACAAAAAATCTCTTTAATTGTAACTCATAGCCGGTTATCATTAACTTTCATTATTTCGGTTTCTAATTTACTAGAACAAAATTTCGATATGTATGTATTTATTCACAAACATTGGATGTTTATTTATTATTCGCCGCATTGTTGATAATAAAGAGAACGAGCTAGACAAAGACAAAGCAGCTAACCAAAATCTTTACCTTCCGTATCTCTTGTTATATTTGTTAGTACATTCACACATATTGTTGTTTTTTACGCGATCACGTTTTCGAAGTTTTTCTCTTCCTCTAATTTGGAATGAAATAGACAGCCTTAAATATCAATCGACATTGGTTCACTCCGGGGTTCGAACCAGTGAAACTTTTTGGGTTCGCGTTCTCGAAGCGGGCTCAGAAGGTCGCTAAACCTAGGTTCGGGTTCGAACAGTTTAGAAAACATGTACGTAAATTGAAACAATCAAACGCCAAGAGACTAGATTAAACATATAACATTCGAGCTTAGATCAATGAAAGTTTTAGCAAACACCAGTTCAATAAGTTATGGAGAAATGAGTATTAGAGATCAAGTTTACGCTGCTCAATTAAAAACAGTGTTAATCAAAAGTCCGCATTCAGATTTTTTTCATAATAAGATTTCGCATAGAAAACCACAGTAGTTCATTACTTTTTAAACAAGCCACCACATGGAGCAAAAAATATTAGAGAGGCACTTTGCGCTGCCTCTCAATTTTTCTGGTGCTAAACGATAGTGCCCAAAAAGATACTTCAAATTGCCAGTAGGAAATCACTGTGGTTAAAGCGCTGACAATTTTCTGACAAAAGCGATGTCGACTGAGCAAAGTTCCTCTCTAATACTCTTTGCTCCTTGGTCACCATAAAGAACCTCGCGGTTTCTTATCAGCAGGCTTCGCCTATCTTTTGCAAGTTGTTAAAGGCCATCTCATGTCAGCATTGCGAAGACTGTTTGGGAGTTCCAAAGGCAGCACAAGTGCAAAACAGATAGCTCAAAATTGACAGAAAGCGTTGTTTATGTATTTGTCATATTTCGGCCTGGGGCAAATTCTCTTCCCTCAGTTACAGTATAAATTAATCATTAGTGTGTCTTCCAGCAATATTTCATTATTACTAACTCTATCGCTGGATAAAACAAATTCCTCAGTGCAATAAGTATATGTGCATTCACATTATTGGTGAGAACTTATTTTAAACCAAACGATTCAAGCCAAGTATATTTTTTACTTATAGCTCCGGAGCCAGTAACTAAGAACTGCCATACAGTACTTCAATATTTATTAACTAAAAAATTATTATTAAACAAATGTATTTCATTCTTAGGAAATAAGTATGTGCATTTTATATAGTTCTCAATATTTTGTATTAAGTTCAAACTTTTGATACATTTTAATATTTAATGTGCTTTCCTTTTTGCCTCTAAGGGCCGTTTTCTCATGTTGCTGTTTTTGCAAATCTAGGTGGATTTGGTGCATTTCGAAATACAAAATGCACCAAATCCACCTAGATTTGCAAAAACAGCAACATGAAAAAACAGCCCTTAGACTTTAGCAAGGCGATTTGGCATGGAATCTGCCAGATTTTGGAGAGTTTCATTGCCTATTAACTCCCATTCTGCAAGCAAAGCGTACTTTGAATGCTTAATTAAGTCGAGCTGCCTTCCACCTTTATAAATCCTGGCTGAGAGGATAACCTAGAGATCCTCAATTGGGTTCAAGTCAGGACTGATCGCCAGCCACTCCAGTACAGGTATTTTTCTTGAAGCAAAATTAACCTTTGTGGCTTTTGATGTGTGGATTAGAGCGTTGTCCTGTTGAAAAATCCACCTATCTTCGTAAAGATCGTCTGCAAAATCTATTAATTCACTGTCAAGCAATTGAATATAGATTTCTGAGTTTGTTCTTGTTGGAATAAAACATAGCCGAGACTTTCCTGCATATCCGAAACACGACCAAATCATCAGTGATCCACCGCCGTGATTCCTCTTATGGCGAGTTTCTCTTGGTTGTCTTAAGTCACGCCAATACTTATGACAGCCATCAGGACCATCAAGATTAAACTTTTTTTCATCTGAAAAAATTACGTTTCGGAATTCCTCGGTCCAAAATTTGTACCTGTCAGCAAACGCCAAACGAGCCTTAAGGTGGCGTGGCAGTAGCATCGGTACAGCCACCCGGGAACTATGTTTAAGGTTACAATTTTGAGTTAAAATTTGATGGATCCGTCTTCTACCGACATTAAGCTCTAAATGACGTTTAATGCTGGTACAAGACATTTGCTTGTTTAATGCGAGGCGCTTAATCTCACGCTTGCACCTATCGTCGATGTTGCTCGGTCTGCCACTGCGTTTAATCTGACCATAGGAGCTTGGATTTTTTAAGAAATTAGCAATCGTATTTCTGTGTCGAGACACTCTGGAAGCTATTTCTGTGATAGTAGCCCCACCTTTGTTCAATCCTTGTATCCGTTTGCGATCCTCAGCTGATATATATGTTCCACGCGACATTCTTGAGAGAAACGAAAACATATTTGCACATATACTTATTGCACTGAGGTATATGAGTAGAAAAAGTGCATTAGACTGCTAATACAACAGAGTCGACATTGTTAAGTTCTTTACTATGATAGTTTTTCCAAAACTGTAAAGCATAAAGATTGCATATCATCTTCATCAGAAGATAAACAAGGTTAAAAATCTATAATTGGTTTATTTACCCTTCTTAAGTCTTTTACTCATTAGTTTCTTTTAAAAATGTTTCTATGCAAGCTGTTTTTCTTCCAATGCTTCAGAATTGTGGGGAAATTACAAACTTGACATTTATAGCAGCTTGAAGAATATGTAATAAAACGCATTTTTGCAAACGGAACCCTTTTCAAAAAATGTTTACTCCGGTTCAGGTTTGGAAAGGAATAAATTATTCTGCTCCGGTTCAGTTTCGTGTTCGGGAAGAAAAAAATTGTTCTGCCCCGGTTCAGGTTCGGTTCGGACTTTCCAAAAATTCCAGAGCACTCTCTTTCTCACGGGAATTCGTAAAACGCTCACAGCTCGTGCTTAAAACCAAAACAAAATTGAAACAATTAAAAAAGTAATTATGGAAACCATTTCGGAAACGTATACAATTCTTAAAAATGTTTTTGACACGCCACCATCTTGACAGTGTGTCAGCTTGGTGCCGGTAACTTGACAATGGATGAAAGAAAGGAATGAACAATTTTTATGGATGAAAGAGAGGAATGAACAATTTGTATTCGCTACTTTTTTTACACAACCGAAAAATATCGGCCAATACAGTAACCGTAACCTTAATTGTTAATCAATTCGGTTTTAATCTCTGCCATAAAGACTACCTAACTATTAAGCTACTAATAAGAAATCAGAGTCAGAGTCAGTTCAAAAACGGTTTCTTTTTCTTTAATTGGGTGCAGTTTTCGACCTTTTTTTCGTCTTCTAAACTTCTGAAGAGCCGGTAGAATTAGTCACAGTAAGATTTTACGGCATATTTCTTAAGTTTACAGACAGACAGGCAGTTTTTGTTTTCAAAAAGACAAGCAAATGCTAAAATTGAGAGCCAAGAATAAGAGAATTGAGCACTCAGAACCCAAAATTTTTTCCAAAATTACTTTCGGTATAAATTTTCTGCAAATCATTTTAATTTGAAATTTCAGCTCTCTCAATTTGTACCCAAGCATAGTCTGCGTATACAAATGGATATTCATTTAGGCTCGATGTGATTTGTGCCAAATGCCAAACACTTGAATTTTATTGCATATTTCATTAGATTTGTTGGTGCAGCGCACGATATTTTATGGCAAATAACACTTTTCACTCCCCAAACATTGACAACATTTCCAAAAACTTTTTTTTTGTTATTCGATGTGCGACATCGTTTTTGTTTTTGTTTGCCCATTTCAACCATTTGTGGGCTGTCAATAAATTCGATTTTCGATTTGTGATTTGCGATTTGTGATTTTTGCGGCGAACGCATAGTTTTTGGGTATGCGCCGCCACCTTCACGTCAAGCTGTGTGTGTGTGTGTGACATTTTGTTGTTTTTGCTTTCGCTATGCAAATTTATTAGTTTGCCAAGAGGCGCAGGTACCAAATTTTGTGCGGCAAACAGTAAATAAATAAAACAGTTCCCGTAACTGATGCGTTTTGTGAAGTGCACACACACAAAAATATTGCAAATGACACTCGATATTCAATTGACAGCCGTTTGGTTTACGTGTTACACATTTGACAATTGCAATTTGTTGCCCAAAAAATGTGATTAACATTCTGTCTCTCTGTCTCACTCTATATTTATCTTCTTGTCGTTTTTTTTTTTTTATGTGGGACAATCAATTTGGCATTAATTTGTGGGCACACAAATCAACCGGCAATTTTAGTAAAGCCAAATAGCCCAAGTAAAATTAAATGGCTTTGAGCATAAATATTTATTGGCATTGCAACATTTTAGTGCAATTAGAGGGTTGCCTTTTATATTTCTAAATGTAAGCAGGTTCAATTGATCAATATCATTAAAAAGTTTGGCTTCTCTTAGCACAAATTTACTAAGAACTTTAGTTTGAACGGTCACACTGTCCATTGCTTACATATCGATGGAATCATTTAGTATCATGTTTTTACATTAACATAAGCCCAGAGAGTATTAAAATGATATTTTGGATATTAATTTGAAACTAAGAATATTAATTTGATACGCAAAAGTATTAATTTTAAATTCAGAAATGCTTGACGATTCACATTTATTGTTTTAGTTTTTGTGCCAACACATCAGTAATTAGTTCTAAGTAGATGCTTTGGAACACATTTTTCCAGACAACCTGCTGAAGATAAATAAATAAATTTTAATATGAAGAACGAATACATCAACAAGGTAATTTCAGACAGCATAGTATATATGTTATTGTAGTCTTTTTTTGCAAACATATCCAAATAACAACAGTAACTTTTTAGACAGCGGTAAATGACCACCACAATGCTGCTGTAGCTGTTTCAGCGCTTTGCAAGATGACGTACAATGTAAGAGGTTAGAAACATAGACAGCTGGATATCAGTCTTTTCCCCTTTTTGAACTCAGGGTCTCTGCGAAGGCGTCAAGCACAAAACAGTGAGAGAACAATACTTCCCACAGTGAAAAAATGCAAAATAAAAGTAAACAGTTTTTAAAAGGTTTTGTTATTATTTTAATGGCAGATTAAAAGGAAAAAAATTTATACTACAAACTTGGTAAGAAAATGTAGTAAATTGACAAAAGTTTGGATCAAAATGATACTGAAAGTTTGACGATTGAAATATCAAATTGATACTAACAAAATTGTCAGCTGGGTACCAATAAGTATCAGCTTGACATTTTCGAAATATCGTTTTAATAATTTAAAAATAGAAAAGTTTCGAATTGTTGACTAAATATTGCCATTTTAATGACTCCTCTTTTGAGTGTATTATCAAAATGATACTAAAAGTTTGTCAATTGAAAAATTACATTGATAAGACCTAGTATCAAATTGCTAATAAAAACTGAAACAGAACAGTGTCAACCTAATACAAGTTAGTATTAATATAAAATCATCGAAATATTTCAATACTATTGAAAATATCAATTTGATACTTGGAGTAATAAAGAGAATTTAATACTAAATAGTTTCAAATTGATGACTAAATAGTGTCATTTTGATGATAACTATTATTTGGGTGTATTTGTGACTGCTCGCTTGCGTTATCAGCGGCTGAGCATTAAAAGCTCTTACAAGCTCTCTGTCAGTCTTCTGTTTAAGTATGCTAATATTTTCTCACTTGTAAGTTTCAAGATTACCTAATTCCTTTTTACCCTGAGTCTAAAAATATTAAAGCCAACCCTCGTAACAATTTATTGGTTGTCATCCCATGACTTTTTCATTGACATTTGAGTTTATTTTCGGGCAAAGGCAAAGGTTTGCTTCCTGCAATCAAAAGCAAGAAAATCAACAAATAAAATGCAAATAAATATTGCATATTCCTTTAGTAAATTTTCCAAAATGTCAAGTAACCAAATAAACCTACAAGACCAGAACGTTTGTTTGTTTGTTTAAATATAGATAAATGCCAGTGACATTTATACAAACACAACACACACACACTCTCCTCACATGTGATTTTATGCAAAAGTGTGAGGGGCCCGGTTCCGTATTCGTTATGTAGCCTGTCATTGATTGTGGCATTAAGCTGTTCGGTCGTTTTGTGATCGCTGTAAACGCACTTTTATATAGACCACATCCACATCTCGTATACTCGTAGATTGTGCAATCATAATAAATGTATTTCATACAAGCATTTTACATTGTTTCAATTGTGGCGTCCAAATGGTATAAATCTGCAACAATTTCTGTAATAATAAATTTACTGCAGAAAACGAGAGTCAGGCAAAAGAATTCAATAAATCAAGAAATCAAATTATATTTAAGATGTTCTGAAAAGCGAAAAGGCTAAATGGTTTTGGTTATGTTGTACGCAACAAGAGCAAGAGCTTCAATCTCTAATTTTTTATTAAACGTACAAAAAAATTTTTTGAGTAAGATTGTGCTCAAATAAAATAAATGAATGGAACCCTTTTTAACCACGAAATAATTATCCCCGTGGGTTTTTCGCACGCAGTCATTTTGACAGCTTGTTAGCTTGGTGCTCAGATTGCGCTGTGATCTTGACAGTGGTAGGAAGAGAGGAATGAACAATTTTTATTCGCGTTTCATTGGACACTACTGTTACCCTAACATTTTTTAAGTGCGCGATCTCCTTGATCAAAAACAATTATTTACGGGAATTGATTTCTTTTAATATAGAAACAAATGCCGAGAAAAAAAGATCAAATGTAGTTACTATAGTAACTACTGAAGTAAATAACCAAGAAACAGTCGTCGACTAACTCTTGGACCGAACGGTTGTGCATCGTCTCTCCCGCAGTCTTAGTTAATTAGTTTCAAAACCTAAGTGATTTCTTATACTCCTCTCTCACGAAAGAAAAGAAAAAAGCAAAAACAACAGAAAAACTGTAAAAGTGTTCTACTATGCCTCCGGGCGCCAATAGACTAGGGGCAAATCGCTTTGCCGAGCTTAGCGATAGCCCCAAATCAAAAAGGAAAAACCATCTCCATTAATAGAAGCATTCCCTGACCTACCGGAAACCAATCTACCAAACCCAAAATACATAGTTATGTCCACAACAGATCCCAAAAAAACCGCTCTCATCCTACTCATGCTTTGCAGTACATCGAGCAATAAAACTAATAAGCACCAAAGTCCTCAACATAACCTCACTCCGCGACGGCAACCTTCTCTTATTTGTAGAAAACTCCACAATTGCAGAAAAGTTTATATCAGCCAACGAACTGCATGGCATATGCAAAATAAAAACAGAATACCACAGTAATCTAAATCTGTGCAAAGGCACGGTGTTTGCGCCTTACTTAAACGATGTCACCGAAAAAGAAATAATCGAAGAATTAAAGCCACAAGGTGTAGTAGACATATTCAAGTATGCAAAGCAAATAGATGGCAAGCAGGTACCAAGTGGTGTTATACAAGTCACCTTCGACTTGTACAATCTACCATCCAAAATACAAATCTCATGGAATAATGTCCGAGTTAGAGAATATATACCAAATCCCATGCGTTGTAAAAATGTCAACTAATAGGTCATACAACCAAATATTGCCAGCGAGACGTACCAGTATGCGAAAACTGTAATCTTCCCACCCATATTCCGAATAACTGCTCTCGCACTCTTTGTGCAAATTGTGCCGGTGAACATGCAGCCAACAACAAAAACTGTCCGAAATATATAGAAGCGCGTGAGATTCTCACGATAAAAACAAAAGAAAAATGCTCAATGTACGAAGCAAAAACTAAATATCACCAAAAACAAACTCAACAAAAACAAAACCAAACATATGCAGAAACAGTCGCTAAAGCATCATCCTCTCCCACAACTCCTCCTCCCTCATCTCCCTCTACCAACTCTCCCTTCCCCCCACACACACCAGCTCCAGCTCCAGCTGAGCCCAACGCTAGAAACACAAACACAGAACACAACAAAAACTCAAACCAAAACGAAACTGCAAGACACAATGAAAATCCATCGACTTTACTAATAAACAAAACACAAAACAACCAACAACCTACAAACGAAAATACATCAGAAATACTAACAAAACCAACAAAATCAGATTTAACCAAACTTTTTTGATACAACACGAAAGCAATTAACCGAAATCAATGAAACTATTCACTCTGCCTACGGTGATATTGAAGGCGATATTACTGATCAGACAGATTTGTAATCCCTTAAAAACTTCTTTCCCCACCGCCCGCAATCACCTGCAATTATTTCGTATAAATGAAGACGTGCATTGCGGGCGATGCGGGGAAGGAAAGATTAAATTATACTCAGAGAAGAAAGAGACTACAAAACAATATAAAAAACCGATCAACAAAAACTCCCTTAGCCTGTTATAATGACTCTTAAGATCACACAGTGGAATATGAACGGATACGCCAACAAGTACTTCAGTCTCTCTCTTCTCATAAAAAGACACAAACCAAACATATTAGCATTACAAGAAACACACATTACAGACAATTACAACACCTATCAAATTCCCAAAGATTATAAACTTTACCATAAAAATGACATAAACCCCAGCCACACAAAAGCTAGTAGAGGCATCGCTCTCCTAGTTTCAAAAGATATAGAACACAAAGTAGTAAGAACTAGTTCCAACATATTAGCAATCGCAGCTGAGATACAATCAGAGATCCCATTTGTTATCCTTAATCTGTACATTGGGCCCACAGAAAAATTCTCGGATCAAGATCTTCACGAACTTATTAGACCTTACAATAAACCAATTGTGATGCTAGGAGACTTTAACTCATGGCACACAATGTGGGGCTCAAGTTCTAGCAACAAACGAGGAAAAATTCTCGCAAAATTTGTACAAAACAGCAATCTAATAATCATGAACAATGGGGCGCACACACATTACACAACTCACAACACCTTTACAAATGTGGATCTCACATTTTGTTCACCACCGCTCAACCTAAATACCACTTGGACAGTCTCCAACGATCTGTTTGATAGTGACCATTTCCCCATCTTTATAAGCCTTTTTAACAATCCACCGAACAATACAAAAAGAAATAGCAAATACAAATTACACTTAGCCAAATGGGACAAATTTCAAGAAAAAATTTCGGAAAAAATACATAACGTTAACATCTCAAACGACACAAACCATGCAGCAGCAAAATTACAAAAAACTGTTAGAGAATGCGCAAACCTATCCATTCCCACTACCAAACCACGCAAACTATCAAAGATGCCAGTATACTGGTGGAACAAAGACTTAGAAGCTTTAAAAAAAGATAAGATACTTAGACTTAACGAACTGAGAAGAAACCCTAGCACATTTAATATGTTAAATTACAAAAAAGCAAACGCGAAATTCAAACGGGAAGCAAAAATAGCCCAAAAAACAGCCTTCGTGGATTATACCAAGGATATCAATCCTAGTTCTAGTTCGGAGCTATTATGGAAAAAGTCCATACCATAACTGGTATACGTAAAAACACTCACATACACTCAATAACAACAAACTCATTCAGCACGACGGACGCAGAAAGTATGGCCAACATCTTTGCTCAAGCATGGTCCGCATACTCGCAAGACACAAACTTCTCAGACACCTTTACAAACCATAAATCTAATTCTTTAGCGCAAATCTCCCTAACTCACACAGTAAAACCCAAAGCCCAATTAATAGAGTCTCCCATAACATCAGTTGAAGTAAACTTCTGCCTTCACACCCTTCGAGGTAATACACCAGGTTTCGACAATATTCCATACGCACTCTTAAAGCACTTGCCTTCAGCAGGCATTAAAAAACTTACTGAGCTGTATAATAAAATCTTCGACACCAGTACTATCCCCCCAACAATGGAAAATGGCAACGATCATCCCAATTAACAAACCACACAAACCAAAAAATAGCGTAACTGGTTACAGGCCAATATCACTACTATCATGTACATCCAAAGTCCTTGAGAAAATAATATCCAGAAGACTAATGTGGTATCTATCCCAACAAAATTTACTGTCACCACACCAATACGCATATAAAGAGAAAAGAAGCACCATTGACTCTCTACTGGTACTAGATGACTACATCTGTAATAGTCTGTCTACCCGAAATCACGTCTCGATCCTATCCATTGACATGGAGAAAGCCTTCGACAGAATAGGCATACACTGCATACTACAACAACTCATTAAATGGAAAATTGGGCCGAAAATAATTAGTTACGTGCGCAGTTATTTATCCAATAGACGAATAAGAGTTAATGTTAACAATACGCTATCGAAAGAAGTAAAACTGTATAATGGAATCCCTCAGGGATCGCCATTATCGGTAACCCTCTTCCTAATCGCATTTAACCAACTAAACACCATTGTAAGTAACAACAGATTCTTTTTGCACACAATGTATGCAGACGACCTATGCTTAATTTTTAAACCCAACAACGATTACAATAGCAAAGTTAATTCCTTACTTTCCGACATTGAAATGTGGTGCGACTTCAGCGGTACCAAAATATCCACTGAAAAATCTTCTCACATTCACATTTGCAAAAAACATAAATGTACTAACATACAAATAAACGTAAACAACACAACTGTTCCAAAAGTAGATGAACTCAAAATACTAGGCATAACTCTCGATAAAAAATACTCTTGGAATCCACATATACTTTCAGTCTTAAGTTCACTTAATAATAGGCTTAACGTTATTAAATGTCTTAGTAGTAAGAAATTAAAATGTAATTCTAACTCTCTTATAAATATCACAAAGTCAATAATACTCTCAAAAATTGACTACGGACTATGTATATATGGAAAAACCAACAAAAGCAACTTAAAGAAACTCGCAACCCCATATCACGCCGCCATAAGGATCTCACTCGGTGCCTTTCGTACCACCCCTATCGTCAATCTTCTTGCTGAAGCTGGGCTTCCTGAACTCAAAAGCAGATTCGACTGGGCCATCGGCTCACAAATCAACAGGTTAAACAATACCTACGGCTCTTCACTGCGCAACACGCTTATAAACCGGCAAAGAAGAAAACGTCAAACCAAGATCCTGTCTAGCGTACAGTTAATCATGAACAAGGCAACCGAATTAGACATCATCCTCACCCTGCAGCGCAACTACAAATTAAAATCACCACCATGGTATCTAAAAGCCGACTCTGTTATGCTCCAACTAACTCAACTCAAGAAAAACGCAACCTCGAATGAACAATATGCGGCAACTTTCTACAGCATCAAAGAAGACCACTCCAGTTGGAGATTCATCTTCACAGATGGGTCGAAGACCAATAACACCACTGGTTTTAGCATTGTCGCAGAGGACAACTTCATAATAAAATCTGCAATCACACCCTATTACACTTCAATATTTACAGCTGAAGCAGCAGCC
Organism: Lordiphosa clarofinis; assembly: GCA_018904275.1. Taxonomy (NCBI): domain Eukaryota; kingdom Metazoa; phylum Arthropoda; class Insecta; order Diptera; family Drosophilidae; genus Lordiphosa; species Lordiphosa clarofinis. The sequence goes on from JAEIGQ010000026.1 coordinate 2,117,952, forward strand.
ATCCTCTGCGCCGCTGAATTTGCAAAAGATAATAAAAAAGCCAAATATGTCATTTGCACAGATTCCCTATCTACTCTACAAGCGGTAATGAATATAAACCATTCAGAAAAAACTATAAATAGAATAAGAGACATTGTCATTTCTCATCGCAACAAACTCAAACTGATGTGGGTACCAGGTCACACCGGAATAAAAGGGAATGAGCTTGCCGACACAGCAGCAAAGGCAGCGACCATATCACCGCTCATTTTGCACAACACAGCCAATAATAAGGACATTAAAAAGCTTATCAATTTAAAAGCGAATGACAGCATTCTACTCTCATGGAACGCCTACTCACATTTCTACAAAACAATAAACCCAACCCGAAAGCCACTTGCAATACCAGTAACAATAAACCGAAACGAAGCAATACTATACACTAGATTCCGACTCGGACACACCAGGTTCACACATGAATACCTATTCAATAAAGATCCACCACCTTTATGTATTTTTTGTAACTCAGCCACCTTAACTATTGAACATCTGACAAATCACTGTCAACATGTTTTAAAGTTATGCAAAACGAACAAAATTCCTTACTTAAAACAATTACTTTCAGAAACCAACCAAACAAACATCAACCATTTCATATATCTAATAAAAAAACTAGACTTAGAAAAAAATATTTAAGCCAAAACGCAACAGAAACAATCACACCCAGATACTTAAAAAACACATGCAAACCCCATAGTGTAATCCACCCAGCTTGAAGGCCTTTGTTGCTCTAGCTTAAGAAATATTGTATTTTTAGAATTAAGCCTTTGTCTTTTTCTACTATTACAATAAACAAATAATAAATAACCAAGAAACAGGTTGAAATTGCGGAGAGTAAGTTTTGAGGAATGCATCAACAATTCCCCAACATTATCCACAAGTCAGCACACACATACTCACACTCACACTCACACACACACACACTCAAACATTTGATTTGCATTTCGTTTGCCTGTGCCCCAAAACGTCGCTTTTGCTAAGTCGTCTTAAGTACGCGCCATACAAGTTGACATCGTCGTCGTCGTCGTCCTAGTCTGTCCCTAGCACGTCCAGCCGACCGTGTGTGCTATATGCAGTTCATAAGCTCAAGCATATATGCTTGAATGCTTCAACGCACACTTACCTCCCAGAAGCCATTTCCGGCACTGGTCGTTACGTCACTGTAGGCCAGCACCGCGCCCGGCCGACTGCTACGGAAATCGAATTTAATATTAAATTCTTCAGCGTGATTTATGGGCCACCAAATGTGTGATGTCGCAAAGGGATATGTGATGGGAATGACATTCACTTCGTTCTCAAAGAATTCGGCCTCAAGCACACCTGCAAAACAGTGGGCGGTGGGGAGGGGGATGTTAGTACAATATGTCAGTGACAAATCTCTGCACTTGATCAGTGTGCAAATATTAAATTGTTGGCATTCCCAATTCCAACTTACCATGATAGTGCACCTTTGGATTGCCACGCTGCAGCTCGTACAGTATGGAGATGTCGTTGTAATACACATACTTAAGGCTGCCCACAAAATTGTTGTGCGATACCAAACCCTTCTTCTTGTGCAATTCAGGACCGCCCCCGAAATAGATCTCCGGATCGAATAGCAAATTTCCGCTGACAGTGGCCGGCAGCTCTAGAACCTTTTGCTGTTGATCCAGTATAATGCTTACCGTACGCTGTTCATGCAAAATGGTCAGATTATGCCAATAGCCACGGGTTAACTCATCCGTGAGTACCGTTGACATGACATTGTCACCAAAATCCATTTCCACATAGATCGATTGATTCTTTATGGCGGCGGCTATGTACTGATGCTTTAGAGACTCGCCACTGGCATAGAAAAGGGCAGAATCGTCAAAATTGGTGCGAAACATCATGCTGATCCGTATGGTTGAAGAATGTACCCGATCCTTCCAATCGTAAATGCGATACGACACATAGCTGGCTCCACGCAGCGTGATGATTGTGGCGGCTAAAAGGGGTTAACCAAGAATTAATTGAGATAATAAGATATACATTTAAAGTGTTAAAGGCAGCTTAAGGTAGCAGCAAAGTAATTATGAGGGAATATAATTAAACATTAAACCCAAAGGAGTTGCTTTTTGATGGAAAATTAATCCACTTTTTTCTCAGTTGCAGCAAATTTCAATGTATTTATCCTCTTACAGGCAGCGAGAAGCAAAAATTGGGATCCAATGTCAGCTCCCAAGAACAATCGTTTTTTTGTTTCACATCTATAATATCTATAAATCTTTTGCTAATAGCAACACAGGACGCAAGTCCCGACATCTGCAGTCTCCATAGCTTATGTAGAAGCTACAACTCTGTCGATGAAAAGAAGGGGCTGTAAGTCCCCTTTTCTGTCATAATCCAGCTCTAAGCTGTTTTGGGACATTCGTTTTTAAACGATCTGTCAGATAACTCTCAATTAGATGTCTCATCACTGCTCAAATTTTCGCTACTTTCTGAATGCTTTAACGGGAAAACCCTCCCTCCACGATCATAGGGTAGAAAGGTATGGTAGCACATTTGGATTCTCCCATTTCTACTATCACAACCTAAACTCATCTAACCTAGTCGGATATTGCTCCCTCTTTTCAGTTGGCTTTTGTCCCCATTTCGATATTTATTTTCTCTGTGCAGTTGTTTCATGTGTCTTTCTGTTGTAAGGGCAATAGGACTCGCGTTGTCCCACTTCTATAATGTTTTGTCCACAGAATATAAGTTGGTCTCTCATAGCAGATGTATGTATTATCGCTGTTGTTTACTGAACACGTTGTAGATGCTTTATGTACAAGTCAAAGTTGCGGCTTTTCACTTGGCGATCCAAGCCAAAAATATGAAAATCAAGCATGAATTTTTGCGATTAAATTCCTGGTTTTTAATTAAGTCGACATGATATCTAGCCGAGATCTTGTTCTAAAAATGTAGAGATTTAAAACATAGATCTTCTTGGACTTATGAACAGGAGGAGGAGACACTACTTGCTTTATTACTGTACTGTGATTTGAACTCGGACGACAGCACCTTAACCCACTCGACCACAATTAGCCGCAAGCAATACGTGATTTCGAAACCACATTGCCATATTTGGCAATTTGATGGCATTTTGCCGCTCAGAGAGTGACAAGGGCTGCGATCGAGAGGACTAGACATTCGCTTACAAAACGTGGAGGCCGTGGATCAAGTCCCTGTAGGAAAATAGTTTTTCTTCTAATGTTACGTTATTTAAGGTCTTTAAAACATTGTCATCCGTAGCGTGGAAGGAAATACACCAACCAGCCTAGGGCATTTTATATTGTTAAAGGAGTCTGTAACCCACTGTATGCTGGCGGATTTGATGAGCTTTGTGGGGTGGCTCACTTCCTTATTAGCAAGAACCTGGTGTTTGATGACTTCAGCAACCGTTGTGCAACGTGGGAAGTGAACGTTCATTAGTGCTTCCCCACTGCCCTTTGTCCATGTGCGTCAACGCGTATGAGCAACTTAAGGCCCAGAAGCATTCTTGAAATCAGAATTGTGACAGAAAAGCTTAACCATCACCTCTTGTGTTTGCTGGGAAAACGTAACTAATATGTATCTTTTAAGCCTATCAGCGAAATACTCACTAATTCTAATTGGTAAAAAGTCAAAAGTTTGTTTAGCTTAAGTAATCGAAATAGTGTAATCAATGTCAGAGCGTTGCCATCAATTGCATAAACGATTGGTTATCAATAAATACTTATTTCAATAGTTTGAATCCAGGCTGCAAACCTCTAAAATTTTGCACAAGGTTCGGTCCGGGGGTTCGAACCCGTTGTAAAGTCTAAGGTTCGGTTCGCGGACCGGTTCCTGAAACCCCTGAACCCAAGGTTCTGGTTCGAACCTCGGTTCGCTTGACATAAAAGCTAAGTTTCCATTTATTAATACTCATATTTTATTAACTAGATAAAATAGTTTTTGAATTTATTAGCTAACACCGACAACTTTTGAGAGCTGCTTAGTTTAAGTTAATTAGCATTATCAGCCATGCGCTCCCATTGTCGCTTTCGCAAAAATTTTCCAATTCCAAGTCAAAATTCGCTCTAAAAACCGGTTTGAAATAGCAAAAGCTTTACGAAAGTGAAAATGGGAGCATGGCTGTATATCTCTTAAGAGCTTTTCACCTATACTAGCTTTATGATTAGAAAAATCAAACTTGAGTGTTGAAAAGGCACTGAGAATTTCAATATCCCTGGTTCTCAGGTACCATTCAGCTCCAGTAACGCGCCTAAGGATTTTTGCCTGGACCTCTCTAATCTTTGTCAGGTAACTCTTCGCGGCGATTCCATAAATTTATAGGCCGTATCTAGATATTGGAGCCAGAATTGCCTAGGACTAGGACTTTATTCCTGAATGACAGCTTGCTCTTGGAGTTCAGGAGCCACCCCATGAGAATTGCTTAGGCAGCCACTGCCTGAGCTATTGCCTTGATATGGTGTCCAATAGTCAGGCTTCTCTGCAGTTTCATCCGAAGGTATTTATGGAATGCTTTTTGCTCCATAAGCCTGGTCAGGTGTCACGACCGGTGAAATAAGTCACCGAAGCACACTTGTCCGTGTTTTTGGCAATGTTCCATCTAGCGGCCCACTTGCGAAACTTATTCAGGTATTCTTGAAGGGAATCTGTGTTAAGAACACTGAGAACACGTAGTAATAAACAATGTTTTGTTAAAGAATTTAGAACATTTGCTCGACATGAAAAGCAAGCATAATAAAAATCAATTGGTTGTGAATCGTTCAGCTCTAAAGAAGTTTTATAAATTGGAACTACGTTTCAATCAAATATTTTGGATGGAACTCGTTTAAGGAACTCTGAATGAAAACCTTTAGAAGTTAGTTAGCGCTTGCACATTTTGTAGATAGAGTTCCATCGAGCCACACAGCACTAGTTTTTTCAACTTTTCTATAAGCAATAGATTCCATATTGTGTGAGTAGAGAGTTTCTTACAAAACTCTACTAGTGTCGAACTGAGCTTCCTTAAAAATATCTTTTAACTACTTACTTAAGTGTGTGTGCAGCACAACAAACTGTATTTATAAAGTCCTCTAGGGAATCTATTGAGGTAACTTGGTCATCGTCCAAATCAAGAAATGCATTTACTTTACATAGCAACCTTCATTTACATTACATTCTTCATAGTGGCATTTCTCTTAAGCTCTGCAGTTGTCATTGAAAAGTTCTGCTCAAACTATATTATATATATAAAGGAAAAACTACTTGATTTTGTGAACCGAACCTAATTTTTCTAAAAAGTGGTCCGGTTCGGGTTCAGGTTCGAGGGGGCAAAATTATTAAGGGTTCGGTTCATGGTCCGGTTTGGCGAACCCGAAAAACCCGAACCGAACCGGTTTTAAGGGGTTCGGGTTCGGAATCATGATACAATAATTACAAGGTAGCGCAGGAGTTTGTCAGTCGGCCTTGGTTCGATGACTTTAAGTTGTAATCTGGTGTATCGAACGGACATGGTCGCCTTCGATTAACAGATTGTTCAAACTTGAACACGAGACTCGACCACGATCTATGCACTAGACCAGTGGTGCCCAAACATACACTATCAAGTTTTGCGATTGTGTGTGTAGCAGAGCAACACGAAGTAAACTTCGTTATGTCAAATATAGGCTACAAACATACACACTAGGGCGGGTCAATTTTGTATGGAGCTAAAAAAACGTGCTGCAACGCTGGCAGAATTATGACTTCGTATCACACGGGATAGGAAAAATGACATTTGGGCAACACTGCACTTGACACAGCTTAACATCACAAATACATTTTTTTTTTGTAATAGCATTAAATATTAATAGCGGCAGTAACAAGGATTCGGATGGCTGAGATACCACTTGAAGAGTGCCACTTGACGTGCATTGTGTAGAAAACTGCCCTTTAGACCAACGCAAGTAATTTATACACACGTATGTATCTTACAAATACAGCATTAGCTAAGATTAGAATTAAGGGAGAAATTTTAACAAAAGCTATATCACTTGCCAGAGTGAATCATTAAAAATTCAATCTACAACCGTGCTCATTAAAAGTTTAAAATTCTATGAACAGATGAAGAGCGAAACTTTAATCGAAACTATCTGTCCAAAACAATAAGTAATAATTTAAAAAAAAATTAATAATTAGACTTTGAGTTTGTTTTAGCCCTGTGGCTCGATTCCGTTGCGCTACCTTGTAGTTATTTCAACATGGTTCGAAATGTATAACAGCAATGTTATCCGAAACCAGGTTTCAACGCTTTTTTCCTCGAAACTTTTAAAAATTTTTAAAACAAAAGTCAATATCTAGCTTCAAGTGAAAATCTAAAACGTTTTCAGCCCTTGTGTTTTTCACACAAACAGCTGAAATTACAGCTGAGTGATTCAAGTGAGCCGGCTTTAGTATTTCATGCACATTCTTCTGTCCTCTCCAGGCCGGTCCAGGTCCTTACAGAGTTCTGCATCTCAATTTAATAAGAGTGCCTGGCCCCCCTTTTACAATTTCATGCAAATATGTCAATGGAAATCCATCATGAAAGCGCACACATTTTGTATATACGCACAGCTCAAAATTATACAAACGATGTGGTGCGGATTGAGTACAATTCTGTCAGGCCATTTCCATTTTACATTTTCGCACATCCGTTGGAGTCAACGTTAATGCAACCTTTAGCATATTTGTACTTGGCTTCCATTTGCTGGCGACGACGCCGTTGTGGCCGCTGTTCGCAGCTTACCACAAAAACCCAAGCAAATTTAAACAACTTTTTCTGCCCCTGCCCTGCGTTAGCCGGCCCGTGCATTATCAGGGCAGGTCAGGAGAGAGAGCAAAAAAAAAATACAGCGTTCGTAGCGTTGGCAACGGGCACACAAAAATAGATTATATTGTTTGGACTATGGCGGCGGCCTTTAGGCGTTTGCCTGATGCTTGCACGGCCCGAATGTGCAAATCGTGTAACTCGTTTCGCTTTTTTTTTTGCCAGTGACAGCTAAGTGCTGGTCGCTTATCTGACGTCGGACACTCACCCACTCACACACATTAAAAAGAGGTACCGCCCAAGCCCAGATAATGCCACAGCACCGTACACCGCATGATGCTATAACAGGGTGAGACTGGACTTGAAAAGTTTTGAGCGGAGAGCTTTTGGTTTGGAGGGCAGAAAGTAGAGAGCTAACAAGATGGAAGATGGAAACTTAATTGGGTTAGAAGTGCCAGAACTTGTCCCCTTAAGTGAACAACTGAACAAGTTACTCTTGAAATGGTTCCGGCTACATAATAATACACCAAGTTTTCAAACTTTTCCAGTTTTTTCCCTAGTTTACTTAACTTAAAAAATTATCATCTTGCCTCACCCCATTATACCACCATTTTACCAACGCACCTTGCACACTTTATAATTTTTATTTGCATTTTGTGTGTGTGAGCATATTTTGGAAATTTTTTCTTCGTGGAAAGTTGTGGCAAGTCCTTAGAGTAGACCACATCGGATAACCGTTACTGGTTTCTTCGGCTTGCCATTTCTAGTGCCAAACTCGCGACAGCATTGCAACACTCTCGAACCGGCCACCAGACGACCAAAAACCACACGATGCAGTGGCACCACTGTCAAAGGCTTAAAACTAATGGTGTAGCTGAGCATACCCTGGGGAAATTGCTGGCGATAATCCCATGCATACGAAAGTACACCTGTCATTTGGGTGGGATCCAGCGGTGAGGTCTTCTTACTATGATGCCTTATCAAAGCATCGCGCTCGCTTGGTATCAACTCCCCTTCCATCCAAAGATCCGAAAAAATGCGTAAAACTCGATGAGCCTGCACCTCATTGTAGGTGGCCAAACGTACAAATTCTAAAACCACTTCAGGACTTACTTCCGTATACAATTTAAAAACTAGACGTCCCAAGGGCTGTTCATCTGGTACAGCCAAATCGAAGTAGACCAAGGGTCTTAGCAAGCTATGAGCGTTTCTTGTGCCCAGCTCGGGCGTTGGCATATAGGGTTTGTACTGTAGCACCGTCTCCATGGGTGCCTTTTGCTTTATGACCGTTGTCGGTGGGACCCAAGGATTATGACAGTCTATTTTCGATTTGGCATCTAACAGGCGACAGCCTAAAAACTTATTCTGTTTACCCAACTCCAAAGCTTCTTGCTTCAGCTTTGAGCGATTGGAGGGCACCTTCTCTGCATTTCGATTGAAGCATTCGACCTTGCCATGCAAACGCTGTATCCGATTGATGCGACGCAGTATTGTCAGATTCTGGCGTAAGATGGCTTGCTTCTGGGCAATGTCAGCAGTTAGCCTATTGGTGCTCAGCATTGAAGCTTTATCCTCACAAAATGAGCGCGTGTCCAAGACAGATTTGATGGTTTTGTTGTGCATACGATCCAGCTGAGCCCGTCTTAGCTCCACCATACTGCGATAAGTGTGTACGCTTCGGGGCAGCCCATCATTATCCTCCCTTTCGTGAGGATAGGCTGCACGAAAAAGTTTAAGGAACTCTGGATATGTGGGCAGTCTACGTGAGGGCAGCATCTTGCTGGTTCTACTATTGTACCTCAATAGATCGCTGGCTAACTGTTTTGCCCTGATGCTGGCCACCCGAGAGGAGGGTTGTCTTAGCGCAAACTCAGAGAAGGAAGTGGAGCGCAGGCTAGCCATGGGTTTACTCATTTTGGAAAAAGTATTTTGTGTGGTTGTAAATTTGTAAAAGAATTGTTTAATTTATGAATTAAACAGAACAACGGATTCAGTCTAAATGGCAAAGCCAACTTGAAGCTCACCGCTGACGACTGTCTGTCAAGGGATGTGAGATTTTTAAATGAAATTGTGCAGCATTTCCAGTGGCTGTCGCTGTTGACAGTTCATCGTGTCGGGGCTTTGGAATGCGGAGGATGCGTACGTCTGACCAAAAAATGCAAATGGAATTGGTGTTGGCAGTTTGGATTTTCTAATTTAACGAAAGGACAACAAATAGGTGTTTGTCTTGAAAAATTTAAAATTTGCATTTGTTGTGTTGGTAGCACATTTGGACACAAAAAAATGTTTAATTTAGATGGTTGATCTCGCTAATTTATTACAAAACACAATTTTACTAAATATTTGGGGTCAGCAGGCGCTATCAGCTAACATGGTGTTAAACTGTTAACATTAATGTTAATGCTCTGTTCATTCACATTGTAAAGGGTGTATAGAATTCGTGCAGGGCAGACTTAAATAACGCTATCGTTGTTTAACGAACACTCATCAATAGAAGCAAAAATAATAAGTATATTTTGATCAAAAAGTTAATTTTTAGGGTTATCCGATTATTAAAAACTGTTAAATTCAATTAAATCCAAATCTTAAATATCTTTAAAAACTCCGATTTGAACAGCTTCTGGCACACAAAAATTTTTCACATAAAACTTAAATTCAGGCGAAGTTTCGTAGAGACCGTTCCAATTTTAAAATACAGCTGCCATTCAAAGAGATTAAATGTATCTATAGGAAGTACTCTTACAATAAGTTCGACTTGAAAAGTATTTTGTTCATTTTTTATGTGAAGCGAAATAATCTGGACTAGATTCGTTAATATCGGTCAATTTTTAAGTTGTTCCATTCACTAATAACAAGTGGGTAAATTAAAGTAAAAATTGTTGTTGTTCCGCCTTATATAGTAATGGATCACGAAATAAGATGAGTGACTTCCAAAAAGGTCGACCACACATGGATCTAAATGTTCCCAGTCTAAAAGAGATACAAAAAATAGACGAAAGCCAACTTCGGCTCGATCGAGTTTTAAATATAACAGCTCGAAAACTTTCATGGAACAATTTCATTTTCGCTTGAAGCAATGTTGGTTGAATGATTCCCAAACTCACCAATAGATGGCGACACTTCCGCATGACCTTTATTTATTCGTGTAACTAACTTTATTTAACTTTAATACAAATACATACAATTGAATTCGATCGAAACGACGTCGTTTGATACACGCCACTCATCGATAGATAACTGCAGCTATCGCATGAGGGAATTAATCGGATATGCTACAGACTTGTGGCTACGTCACAGGTGTTAAGTTTAAACACAGGTAAGGTTTAAGTTTGGTTTATTGGAGACGGCGAGTTGCCGGTAAGAATGTGTACCGCACAATGACAAAGGGACAAGTGAGTGTGTGAGTTAGAGATGTAAGATATATAAAAAGGCGGGAGAATCGAGCATCGATAGTTGTTGATGATGTGTAAACTAGATCTCTGATTGGAGCTGGATGAACTGTGATTGGAGCAGTATAAACTAAAGCAGTCACAGAACAGTCGCTTATATGGCTATATAATTTATTCATCCGAATTTGATCAAAATCCTCAAAATTGAAGCAGATTATATTATCAACTGGAAAGCTAAAAAACGCAACTATTGAAAACAACCGATCGTTTCTAAGGTAGCTGTATGCTATAGTCAAACGATTTAGATCAAACTTCGCGGAACCGTGTGGTAAATAGCAGATAATATTGATCAATATCAAGTTTGGTAGCGATGGCATTGAAAACCAAAAAGATTTTCCAACAAAAGCCCAATACGAAGTATGACGAAAAATTCGTTTCAATACAGTATTTCACATAAATAGAAAGACTTTCTAACAGCACATGAGCATCAAAGCAAAGCCAAGGTGCTTCTAATTATTTGAAATACTGTATTGAAACGAATTTTTCGTCGTACTCCGTATGGGGTCTAAGATTTCAAACCTATCTTTGTATGGCAGCTATACTATATAGATGTCCGATTTTGATCAAACATGATGGCATTATATAAATGTATAGAAAAATTAGAACTACGAGGTTTGGGAAAGCTTGAAAGTTTTTTCACTGTAACCACCTGATCCGGATGGTATCGACAAATGTGCAGCTTTTTTGTATCAAAACACTTTGTGTAATGTTTGGTTAAGACAGTTGTAAAACTGACAAGTACAAACGGTGTCAATAGTTCGGTAAGTACGAAAATACTTGATTCAAGAACAAAAGTCTTATTTCAAATACGAATTTTTAGTCCCGAAATAATTGTTCATAGTCCGTTTCGCGATATTTTAAGTATATTTCGAACTAGTACAAAATCTTTTTAGTCATACTATAAGTTTGTTAGGTTCATAAATACAGCCCGCTATATTCTCAAAATAAGTGCAAAATGTTATTCATCCAAGTCTAACGAACTTTATTCCAAATGGTCTTGGTTTAAGCCTATAAACCAAGCTTTCCCAATTTTACTTGAAACTATGTTTTTGAATATTATCAAAATCCAGAGTAAATGAATTAACCAAAGAACAAGATGTTTATACTGTAGGTCAGAAATCAACAAAAGTGTTAGAACCAAAAGGGAATTTTAAGAACAGATTTAACTTTAAATAGTTCGCATATTGCGTAGCACACTTTTTGGAGCTTGTATAGAAAGTTTTTTTTACTTAATCCAAGAAATTTTCCTACTTGAATTAAGTACGATCTTTTCTTAAATTTTTCGGCAAACTATAAGTACGATATGTTCTTGATTCAAGAGTGTTTGTTCTCATTAGTAATAACAGTCGTTTTTCTATTCTAGAATGCTTCGTACTTAATTAAAGCACATCCAAGAACAAATAATAAAATATTTTTCCATAATTCAGAGTTTTGAAGCTATGAACTTGAAAGTTGTCGAGCAGGCTTAAATGTTTTCCCGTTCTTACCGAACCAGTTTGAACCACTTCAATTGTGAAAAGAGTTTCTCTGCTGGTTCCTACTTTGGACATTCATAAAAACCAACCAAAAAACTAGCTTTTTAATAGCCAAATTCACATTACTATCTGTTGCCATTGTCAACTGAAATGACAACTGAGTTGAAGTTGACTTGGTCCACCACGATTCACAGAACAGACTCTGTCTGTCTCGACAGGTCCTGGTCCATCCATGGGCGAGTTGCGATTTCATTTCGTTTATGCCAAAAAATCGTGTAGACTCTTTCAGAAAATTTCATGCCATGGCTAATGATTTCCACGTTGAGCGCATTTCGTTGACACTTCAGCACAGTAAATGCGACAGGCAATTCGAAAGAGCGTGCAGGAGCAGGAGCAGGAGCTGGCTCCTTCTTGTACTGGCAGTTGTCATTTTAGTTATTGCATTACAAAAGCGTCTGCGTTTGATTATGTTGCACATTCATGGGCTACCTACGGTAGTGTAGCTCTGCTCTGGCCCTCTACTGTGTACGCTTTTAATGGCACGACACTGTTTCCGTTTCAGGACAAGTGCAACATGCAACTAACGACGAGGTGGTGGTGGTGCAGCCCGTGGGGCTGCTGCTACATCTGTGTAATTTGCTTGCATTTGCCGGCGTTACGTAATTGTGATCAGTTGCAGCGGCTGTAAATGCTTGACAAACTCACACGACACGCCAGCATTTGTCCTTGACAGACGCCATTTAGAGAGCGCATTTTCACAAATGGCCTTCGCTTGCATTTTGCAATTTGCAGCTGTCCCGGGCATCAATACACTGGACACTGTCCACCGCCCCCTCCCTGTTGTTTCATTAGAGCGGTCACGATTCGGTTTATTTTTTCTCATTTTTGTGCACATCATTTGCATGCAAATTTAAGCTTAACTCCATGACTACGCTAGATGGTGCATACCCTTTCACAGGATTAAAGCTTATGAGCTTATGGGACACAGTAAAAAATTTCTACAAAGCAGCAATTTGTTGTTGGTTTCAATGAAAGGAGGGATATTAAAACACTTTCAGTTCTGTACTTTTCGTTTTTTTTACTTTCGACTAGCAAAGAGTAACCCAACTTCGGTTCGTTGGCTACAAATTGAATAACTGGTTAGGCAATTCGACAGTGGATTATCCCCTGCTCCTGCACGCCTTCTCCATAATTGTACAATGTCAAAAAACATAAACGAGCTGCTCAATTTTTAATGGCCTTTGCATTTTTAATGGCATCGCGTGACTTAATTGGGATTATGGCGGCCTGGAATTGGCTTTATGTCATTAACTAAATGCCAGACGGTCGGACATGCTGATGCTTTGAACGGCCAGTTAGTTGGTATACCCACACACACACACACACACGTTGTGAGCTCAACAAACTAATTTTGCGCACATTTTGCCCGGCAGTCAAAAAGTCAAACACTATTTTGCATAATTTATGGTCAGGTCATTAGCGTGTTTAAAACTGCAGCCGCCTCTGGGGGCAGCGCGGCTAACCGCAAGCAAACAAACATAGTTTATAATTAAAACAAAATGGCTCCTCATAGCTAGAAGGAGTGAAAAAGATAGAGATATACTCACTGTAAATGTCGCAATGCTCGCCCTCATAGTGGGTGCCAAAGCAATCGCAGGAGATGCCTCCATAGTGGTTGATGCAGCGTGAGCCAACAAAGCACAGATTATGCCGAGATTCGCACATATCGGAGCATCCCTCGTTGACATTCTCATGCTTGGTGGCCACCAACGGGGCAATCGGTAGAAGATCAGAGGCGGCCTTGCCAGAGCTCAACACCACATTCCGAATGCAGCCGACAAAGGACTCGGTTATATATTTAACTCCATGTAATTTCTCCTCCGACGAGAGTCCTGCGAAACAACAATCAAAAAGGGAAAGTTTATGGCTTTGTTAAATAGTTCTAGTCCAGCCGAGTGCAGATTCATTAACATGCCAAATATTTTGGTCAAAAACAAAACATAATTTTGTTTACTGTTGAAAGTTTTGATAGTTGGGGATTACAAATATTGCTTAATTAAAAAAGTTGCCAGTTTTGTGTCTGCGTGTGTGTGTTTGGCTGGCAATATGTGTATAATAGTTATAGCCTACCCATTGTGCTTTGCCACGCTTCCAACAAAAATATTTTGTTGTTTAATTAGTTTTAGACTTTTAGTTTATTTTAAAGGCTGCTTGAAATTCTCAACTGATGCGATCAACCATATAAGAGCAAGTTAGAAATTAAGAAAACAACAATAAAATGATTACACTACGTCAAAAAGCAAAGCCGGACTGTATTTGAACAGTCGGCTTAAGTTCGAGAACATTCGAAATGCAAGAATTAATACAACAACCTCTAAAGATTTCTGGGATTCCTCCAAAAGAAGCTGTGCAAATTTTTTAAAGTTTCACCGAGTTTTTTATGTAAATCTCGTTAATAATAAGTACAAAAAATAATTTAGAACTTTTTACCAGGCTTAAGGTCTATAGTTATGATTTTGTATATAACTTTTCTAAAACAAGACACACACAACAACACAAAGGAGGCTGCTTAACTGTATAATAGGCTTTCCACACTGAGCACATCTAACATCCAACATCCTGAGTCAAAAATATTTCCCATGCCAGCATTTGCTGTCTTTGTAGCATTTACCTATTAGACATCGACCCACTTAACATTTCTACAAAACAAAAGTTTAAAAATGTTGGCATAGCAAATGGTTATTTAGCATTTAAACTCAGGATGTTGGATGTTAGATGTGCTCAGTGTAAAAAGCCTATAACGCAATTTCATGAATTTCCCAATTCAATCAACAGCAGTCTTGGCTTATCTTCAGTGAGCTGACAGAGAGTACCTTCTTATCGGTGAGTCGAAGGTTGATTTATAACCAACAAAAGGATGGTATGGGTTGATGCCTGTGGTGGATTTACCAGGTCCAAAGACACACTGATAATGACACAATCATGACTTGAAAGCTGAGACACATTATTCTGCAACTGCCCACGGTAAAGGAACGTGTAATGGAGTGGGCACAATTTTAAAAATAGAAACCAGACGCAGACCCCTCCTAAGCACCCATGGTAAACCTATCCTTACCCCAGATGCTTTGTTTCGGTGGTCAAAAATCATTTTCAAGGGATTGATGTATACGAAAGAGCATAGAGTATTTATTATTGCTCTCAGACATGAACTTTGAATAATTTGTCTTTCATCATGAAATAATTTGTGAAATGTGTATACATATATGCTCTTTCTGAATATTCGGATCAATTACAGACCGGACCTTATGAAGAAAATAAAAAATTTTTTTTTTACTTTGTGATACTTCTGAAAGCTGTATTACATTTTTTCGAAAAGTTCACGTGAAAATAACAAATCGTTTTTGGTTCGATTAAATCCGCTACACCATTTAAAAGTAATGCTTCTTTTTAAATTTCATGAGTTTCCCGGGTTATCATAATAACTACTGCCGGTAGGGGAACAACCTTTTGGCGTATTTTCATCTATGTATAGTAAATACTTCAAAATAATAGCCATTAATAATTTTTTGGAAATAAAAAAATGGGGTGGTCGAGTTGATATGGACCATCCCATATATGTGTAAGAAGCATCTCTGACGATTGCGTAATTACTATTATAATAGCAATGCAAATACTATTTATCTTTAACGAGCTTCTCTGATGATAATATAATAGCAAATGAAATATTTCTAAATATAAAGAATATTTAGCCTTTTCCGATGAAAAAGGGCAGGTTATAATAGATTCTTTTTAGCTAAGTTTGACAACCAACTAATAAGAGATATATGTCAAGAGTTAAGGCTGATTTAAAAAAATCTCAGGAGCCCCAAATCTTTTAAAATATCACATTTCGAGCACTCTAAGTTTTTTCTGGTACAAAATGTAACTAAGGAGACGATTTGGTTTGGCTTGGTAAAAACTGGAATCTATATATATACGGGGGTGTCACAGAAATCTCTAGAGATTTTGGCCTTGGTTGGTTTGCAAATCGCTCGAAAAATCCGTCGGTGTCCCAGAACTTCAAGAGATTTCATTTTCTTATTTGAAAGTCGAGTTGGAAGGTTTGTGTGGTATTTTTCTCTCAAATCTATAAACAGGGTTGCCATTTCTTGCAAAAAAAATTTCCCTTCTTCTAGTTTTCAGTTAATTTGATGTTTAAATGGAATTTTTTGATTGTGTAGCATGTTTTACGATGCATTTTTAAATTGCAATTCAAATTTAAGTTATATTCCTCAAAAATAAAATGCAAAATTTAAAAATATTTTTGCGCCAATCATTAAATGTAGCTAGGCAACCCTTAGCGCTTGTTGGTACTCAGAGAGAGCCACCATGTGTAGAGAGCGCCCGCTGACGTTGAGAGCGAGTTGATTTGTCACCGTTCGGTTGGTTTTGCGAACAATTATTGAAACACAAATTTTAATATTAAAACAATTGAAATATTTAATTCATTTGATGCAACCTATGTAGAAAAAAACCGTTGTTACATTTCCAATACCAATTTTACATATCAAATTTGTTTTAGTGGTGAATTTTGCCAAATCTCCCAACAAAACGCGAGAGATTTAAAACCAACCGAAAGAGATTCCTGTGACACCGAGAATTGGTTTTGGGTTGGAATTTGGTTGGAAGAGATTTCTGTGACACCGCTGATAGAGACCGAAACGAGAAAATAATTCGATCTAAAACCATGTAAGCCAGGGATCGCAAATAAGAGTTACGGGTTTTAAAAATATCAAGGCGAAAATATATATATTTTTCGAGACACTCCATATCCTAAATTTGAATAGTTTTGAATTTTCAAAAACAATATTAAAATTTATTTCTTATTTTAAATTTTTAAAACAATAAAAAAATTAAATATTTTTCAATTTAAAATTAAAAAAATTCTAAAAAAAATTAAGAATTATTTATATTAAATATTAAGAATATTTAGCCTTCTTCGATGAAAACGGGCTGGATATAATATCTATTCGTTTTAGCTAAGTGTGACGACCAATTAATTAGAGATATTTAGAACTATTTTTAAATTTTGATTCTTAAAATTGGAAATAATAGTTTTTAAATACCTTTTGAATAGGGTTGTCGAAAATATTATCGATATATCGAAATATCAATATTTTTGACCAAAATGACGAATATCATTATCGTATATTTTTCCGAGGCGATATATCGGAAATCGATACTTTTTGGCGATATTTTTTGGAGATATTTTTGTTTTACCATTGTGCACTGAACATTTAAGGCAATATATTAAAAAGGTCTTTTATTAAAGTTGATGCACAGAAATCGCAGTGCTAACTATGCAATAAAGTTTTCAGCACCAGTGGAAACTCAACAAATATTAAAGCGCACTTAAAAGCAAAGCATGGACATGCTTGCCTGAAATGCAGCTCATCAACGGCATGTCTAAGTATAAATGATTTTGAATTCTGTGAATTTGTGATTTTTATGTGTCAAATTAACGGCTATTTATGCATTTTTTTATATTGTGGATATTTATATCGTGGTGTACATTTAATATCCTGGTATTGTACATAAATAAGTGCCTGCTTGTATATACATACATATGATTGTAAGTCTATAAAAGGGAATACATAGGGTTCAATCTCTGGAACCTCTAATGTTATAATTATATTTAAAATCTTCTAATTTGGAGACAATGTACAATATGGGAGCACAATCTCAACAATCACCAGGACAGAGGAATAAATTGTTGGAGCTGGTTTTTTTGGTTTTGGTTTAACCTCAACACAGCTATTCACACAAAATACCTAGGCAAAGTGATTTGATTACACTAGTTTACAAAAATAAAAAAAAAAAATGACCCATTTCAGCTCAAATTTTTTCTTAGTATAGTTTGGAATGGTGATCTAAAAAATCGATTTCAAAAATTTTTTCATGGCTCCGTTTTTGAAATATTAATTTTTTAAATTTTTTTGGTAGGTACTCTTACATTTTAAGCCATATCTCAGTTCATAATTGTCAGATAGAGTCAAGTTAGAAATAAATCGAAAGGTAATGGAGCTGCCAATAATTGCGTGGAGCATTGTTTTTAAATCGGTTCAGTAGTTTGAATTCAACAACCAAGAATATTTCAAAAAAATCGATTTTTTGCTCGAAAATCCAAGAAATTTCATTTTTAAACGACTAGAAAAAATATAAATAAATACAAAAAAATTATTTTTATTTTTTCTACTTAAGAATCGCACTTTTACGAAGAAAATAAGGTATTGGTGAGGAAAATCGTGTAACACGTACCGTAGATGGATCAAATTGAGTAGAGGAACTAACAGTCAAATTTGAGTATATTGTGTGTTTCCAAAAATTAACATTGTACTTTTCTTCGTTTTTTGGTCAAATTATGAAGTGAACGAAAAGCCAGAACAAAAATAAAAATTAAAAACGGAACAAAAGTCGAAGCAAACGAAAATTTATTTTAAAATATTCAGGAAAATATCACATTTTTTTGAGCTAAATTGCTTACAGCTCCTGTGTTTGTTCACAGATTTTGATCATCGATATCTGTTTTTCTTCGTAGAAGTGCGGTTCTTATGTAGAAAAAATAAAAATAATTTTTTTGGATTTTTTTATATTTTTTCCAGGCGACCAAAAATTAATTTTCGAGCAAAAAATCGATTTTTTCGAAATATTTTTGGATATTGTAGTCAAACTAATGAACCGATTTAAGAACAATGTTCTACTCGATTACCGGCAGCAAAATAACCTTTCGATTCTTATCTTGCTTGACTCTATCTGACAATTATAAAGTGAGATATGGCTTAAAATGTAAGTGCCCCGACCAAAAAATAAAAAAAAATTATATTTCAAAAACGGAGCCATGAAAAAATTTTTGAAATTGATTTTTGAGATCACCATTCCAAACTACACTAAAAAAAAATTTCAGTAGAAATGGGTCTTTTTGGCTGTAAACTAGTGTTATTGTTTGCCTTTTTATCATATTAAATTGTACTTTTTCAAAAGTCTAAACAAAAATGGCCAAATGTTTGCATTTATTCTTCAAGCAAGCAACTTTTTATGCTGAACATTACGAAGTCATACAAACAAAATGGGTCAAATGATTTTCAAAGCCTTTTTCAATTGTTTTTAGTACAACTTGATGCAGTTTGCTTGCAATTCAACCGATTCGCTCAGCAGGATATAAATGGAGAATCGATGCACAGAACGCGTAGTGCAATCAATGGTGTATTGTGTGCGGAAGTTGAAAGGGGAAGAAGGCTTTTCATATTTCGCTTTTAGCTTTCATGTCAAATAATTAAATTTTCAAATAGCGCACAAAAGCAGCTTTCAAAGTCACACACACACACGCACACAAATGAGCAAATGCAGTTGCCACCTTCAAAGCTGCAACAAACCACAGCACGAGTGGCAAACTCGATTTTCAATTTAGTTTTCATTTTGTGTTAAATTTTTAGTATTTTTCTATGTTTGTTCAACAACAAAGAGAAAACATAGCATACATTCGTGCGTTGCCTTTAATCGCGCGGGGTGGGAAGGAAAACCGAGAAAACACAATTGATTTGGCACTCACCTCCAACCAGCACTACCGATGGCAGATTCGTGGAGACGCCATAGTTGTATTCGTGATTCAGACCTTTCAGATAGACCTCCTCCTGACTATTGTCGACGCGTGCAATTAATCTTGCGCCATGGACATCGATGCGCACCTGTGCCGAAGCCGGCCAAAAAAAAAAAGCAGAGGGGAAGAAAGAGTGAGAGAGAGATATGAAGCATAAAACCAATAAACCAGCTAGCTGTACGTCGTGTGTGGGTGGGTGTATGTGGGCGTGGCACCCACAGACAAATGATAAAAATTTTATGAATTTATGCGTTGCAAGTTTTGCAGGCGGCGGCGGACGATAAATTTTTGTGTTGTTGCAAAATCTACGAAAATGAATTGCAACTGCTATGCTCTGCGCACATTGCAGGGATCAGCTGAAATTCATTAGGAATTTGCGTGTTATTTATGAGAGTGTGTGCTCGTTGCTGTATGGGTGTGATTAGTAGTGGATATGTTTGTTTTAAATATGAAAACACACGCTGCCGATGCTGCCGCTGCTGTTGCTGCTGCTGTTATTGATGATGATGATGCTGACAATGCTTGAGGGCCAGCAAACTGTGGTCAGCTCCCCCCGCCCACTTCGAGGTGAGTTAACAAAGTTGAGCGTACATATACATAAATCAACTTGGCCGCTTTGTTATAAAAGTTTGATAAAGCGTTTTACACACAGCCAGACAAACACACAGAGCAACTCACATTTCGCATTGCAATCTTGCTAATTGCTTGCTGAACGCATGTGCATGCTAATGTTGCCCAACAAGCAGCCGGAGCATCACAGCAACAACAGAAACCTACCGTAGGAAGTGCCTCACTTAAGGGAATCGAATTTCGTATACACTTTCTTAAAGTGTCATTTAGTGTTGTTTAATTTGGTCTTCAGAGCGAATTTATCTCATTTTCAAGTAAAATGGCATGAGATGAGTGACAATTAAAATGAGAAAATTAAAATACCCATTGCAGACACAGAAAAGACTTTTGGGAGCACTTCAAACATTAACTGCAGTCTGCAGCCTCACACACACATACACAGCCACTCGGAGGGCAGGACAACTTGCTCAGCTCAAATGATTCTTCGGGCTACTTTCCGTACCCTTGTCGTACTCACCATAACACTGTGCCATTCATCTCGATTTAAACTCTCGCCCACAGTGACACTCGTTGAATGCTTGCCAAAGACATGGACCACCTTTAGCTGACCCTTCTCAACAATCACATAGAGTGCATAGGGGTCCAAATTAATGTAATCCGGATTTTTAACGTTGTGATATACAAGCAGGCCGTGCGGTAGACGTGTTCTAAATTGAAATGAAATCTCACGACACAGTCTGAAAACGAGAAGAGAAGGAGTCAGCAGTTTTAACTAAGAATGTTAGTGTGTGTATTTGTTCTTGGCCAAGCAAATGTCTGCACTCTTGTGTGCATTTTACTTGTAATTTAAATAATAATTTTTATCTTAATTTAATATGCAAATGCCAAATGTTTGTACAAATTGAATTTTAAATTCCTGCCTCTGGCCGGCCAAAGTCGTTTGCAAAATTTGTTGTCAACTTTTGAGCAAGGTTCTCGTTTATGTGTGTGTGTGTTTTCGATAAAACTGTCATCCTGATGGTCTTGAAACAGCCAAAAGTGAAACTGAAAATTATTTTCTTAAGTACCAACAGAGAGTGAAATGGCAGCGACACGTTAACTAATTGCCCCAGCAAACCAGAGCTATGTGCGGCATTAACACTAGAAAGGCTGTCACAGCAAATTGTGACTTTAAGCTTAACTTATGGTTTGGGGCTTTGTTTTGAGCTTATTAATTTTAAATTAAGCAAATAAATGCAAAGGGGGTGTGGGAGGAGTTAACTGAACAAAGAAAGAGCCTTCAAAACTATTGAATCCTGAATTTATTGATAACAAATCCATACTCTTCGATCAAGAAGTTTTATTATAAGCGGACTTTTAACATCGACCACTCTTGTTCCATGCATGAAATTCTATATTTTTCTCTGAGTTCTACGAATGTGTGCGAGAGTACTGTTTAAAGTTTCCGTACCCACCAAATCGCATCTTTAAGGGGTAAATAATAACTTTTGCCAATGTGGGTGACTGTGAACCGACACTCAAAAAAATTCTGAAGTACTGTAATTATGAAAATACTTCGGGTATTCACGACCCCCAGTTCAGCTACGGAATTGTTGAGTTGATGCATTTTCAACATGTTCAATTTTTTGCCTACACTGTTTGTGGCAGCTCAGCGGTTTTCGTGCCACGTGTTACTGTCAAACATGTTCAGTTTGGTCTATAATTTAACCATGAGCCGACCTACAAAAAAACGCCAAACTATGACCAATAGAGAGACGAGTTCGTTCATCAGTTTATTTCACGTTTGGGGCCGATCAGTTACTTGCCCAGATCGTGCGATATAACGCCTTTAGACTACTTTATGTGGGGCTATGTTAAGACTAATGTCTATAGCGACAAGCCAGCAACTGTTGACGCAATGAAAGCCAATATTTAAGAATTTACTCGTACTATACCGGCCGATATGTTGGAGAGAGTATGCCCAAATTGCCGGGGTCAACATTCACATGAAATCATCGTGTAACATTTAATTATTTAGATCGTTCTTTCTACTCGAATAAATATTTCATAAATTTTTCTGAATTTTATGTACATTTTTTTAATCATATCCTAAAGCTGCTAAAAAAATCACCATTTATTTGATTTTAGGTCGATTTAGGATTTGTTAAGAAATTTTGAATTACTTAAAAATCTTTACGATCTTAATTTTATGTCGTAATAATCTTAAGTCAAGCTCTATTAAACTAACAACAAGAATTTACATACCTAAAATTTATATTCCATATTATTCTTCGATTAATTCTAATAAATTCTAAATATCTACGCATTAAATTCTTCTTGCTGCGTCGACAACTTTTTCACTCATAATTAAATCGGCCGTTTGCTTTAATTTTCGCCCACCATGTTTTGCTTCGTCGATTATATTTTTATACCCTTGCAAAGGGTATTATAATTTTGCCCAGAAGTTTGCAACGCATAGAAATATTCATTTCCGACCCTATAAACTATATATATATTCTTAATCAGGGCGACGAGCTTAGTCGATTGAGCTTTGTCCGTCCGTCTGTCTGTCCGTCTGTCCGTCTGTCTGTCTGTCCGTCTGTCTGTTTCTACGCAAACTAGTCTCTCAATTTTAAAGCTATCGAGGTGAAACTTTGCACAGAGTCTTCTTTTTACTGCACACTGCTAATATGTCGGAACCGACCGGATCGGATGACTATATCTTATAGCTGCCATAGGAACTATCGGTCGAAAAGTGGGTTTTTGTGAGAAAACTTTTTTGTTTTTAATGTAAACGCCTTCCGCTTCGGCAATTATTAGTTTTATACGCTTTAACACAGATTTGGAAGTTTTTGTCAAAATCGGATGACTATATCTTATAGCTGCCATAGAAACTATCGGCCGAAAAGTGGCGTTTTATCAGAAAAATGGTTTGTTTTAATGCTGACGTTCGTAAACTCTGTTGTATTAAAACATTTGCAAGGGTAATAAAACTTCGGCAAAGACGAAGTTAGCTTGGCCTTCTCGTTTATAAGGTTTTTGCATTAAAATAGAACTGTGTTTCAAACTAAGTCTCTATGTTAGTTCCCTTAAGCCAAAGGTTCTGAGGGTGTTACTATCGGGTGTGCCACTGAATCTTTAGAGGTTTTCGTATAAACGTTACCATTTAATATTTGAATTTATATGTTGGGGGCTCAAAAATGCCCGGCTACTAGATTAGATGACAAAAGTTAAGCGATTTAACACCGCCTACTCAAAGCCAAGCAGTTTCCTTCCACATAATCTAGTAGGCGGTTTGATTCTTGGCACTTCGCCAATGAAGTAGTCCCAGTTTAGTTCGAAATGCAATCGCTTATACGAAAATCTTTTGAGATTTCCAGGGCACCCCTGTATATGTCGGAAATCTACCATCACTTCATAAGTAAAGTGTAAGAACTTTAAAATAATGCGTACTTTCCAGCGCATATTTTTTGGCTTGGTATTAATTTCAACAAATGTAATACTTTGTTTAAAAATTTTGAGTCAAAAATGCTTGTTTCTACTTTTTTACCAAATGGTATAGATTTCACACTGGTATTTTTAAGAACTCTGCCAGTTCTAAGTGTATTTATTTGAGCCTTCTTTGGTAAATCTAATCACATTTCAGTAATTACTTAAATCAACATGTTATCCTTGTTGGATTTATAAGTAATATGTACCTAAGTATGTACCATGTTTAAAGGATAATGAAATTCCGATCTTAGTAGGTATAAATGTACCTGGGTTCCTCTGTCAATATAGCTTATTGAGTACCTTGTCATTTGAATAAAATAGTAAGTAGGTATTTGTACCATTATATGTACATATGTGTGCAAAAATTAAGTTCAGTTGTTCAATTTGAAAATTACGGTATTAATTTGCACTGGATGGTCAAAAGATAGTAAATAGAATTTTATTAATATCCATTTAATCCAGATAGATTTTCATCCAATGTGTCCAAAGGAAACGAAAAACCATTCATCCCAAATTAATATTTTTTCTGTTATAGTTATGACAATTGTTCAACCCTCAAAGGTCAATATGTACCAACATTTGTTACCGCATTCCTAGGCATTTGAACCAAATTTGGTTGTGTACCTATTAGGTACCTAAAAGTGATTTGTCTAAAACGTTAAGGATAATGTGTTCCCAGAAATGTTGAACTTACATTTGTACCTAGATATACATACGTTTTAATATAGGTAATTCTGTACCTACGTATTTGAACTAACAAAGCTTAGAGTGTACCTACTTTCCTAGGTACCTGATCCTAAAAAGGCTGATGTGTACCTAGAGTTTTCAAACCTTCATCAATAGGTACCAAACTAAACTAATGTGCAGCTAGGTATTTTTAATATGTACCAAGGAAATTTAACCCACAAGAGTAGACATGTTATGTCAAGTTGTACAAAACTTGGTAAATTTATGTGAATACCTGGACATTATTATTTTTTGTGGTAATATCAGTATTGAGGTACTTGCACCAGCTTAGGTAAAAGTGTACCAATTGAACATAAATGGTTTGGTGAAATATGTAAGTGGGTACATATAATATATATTTTTGGATTAATGCGTCCCTAAATATGTACTGGTGACAACTTAGTTAGGTTTGTAAATAAGTACTAAGAAGAATAAACAGATACTTAGATATTTGTATCTTCATGAATCAATGCGTTTTCTTCCTTGTAAGTGATAACTTTACTTATAAACTCAGATACCTTCCTATCCCATAAATTTAAAAAAAAAAACCTAGCATTTCTAGTGTTAATCAGCATCAGCAGCAGTTTAAGCTAAGAGTACAGCAATCTGACAAATGACACAAGGTCCACCGTTTTTCCCCAGCATGAAAAATGCAAAAGACTTCAAAAACACAGACCAACGGAATTGAGG
Organism: Lordiphosa clarofinis; assembly: GCA_018904275.1. Lineage (NCBI taxonomy): Eukaryota > Metazoa > Arthropoda > Insecta > Diptera > Drosophilidae > Lordiphosa > Lordiphosa clarofinis. Next base: position 2,142,762 of record JAEIGQ010000026.1, read on the forward strand.
CAAGTGCCTGACCTGACCTGGCCCTGCCTGAGACGTCCACTGCGGGAATGGCGGTGGCCCATCGCCCACTCACCTTAATTGAAATGTCTGTATGATGTCGCCGTCCATTTGGATGAACGTGTTGTTTTTAGCGAAAACGAAGGTTTTGCCTTTGCCCGACTCGGCAAACGTTAGCTCGGGGCCGCGTTGTTCAATGGGCACGGGTGTGGTGCCTGCATCTGCATCGCCTCCAACACCATCCGCCGCCTGTACAGCTCCCGGTGTGTAGGGCAAGGCAGCGGCCATTGAGGTCTCGGTGGTGCTGGGCTCACGGGTGGTCGACTGCAGGAAAGGCGGCAAGGTGTCTGCAATATGGAGTGGTCAATAAACGGCCAGCCTATGGCAAACATGCAAAACTCTTACGTGTTCCACCGACGCAATGGAAAAGGCATTCCGCCTCGGTGCTGAAGCGATTGTGCGGATTCCCATCACAGCCGCCCCAGATGAAGGTATCGCAGGCATTTGTTGTTGGCTCGTAGCGCCACTTGTAGATGTATTGCTTGCATGGCCCCGGATCACCTGGTCCTGTACACTTTTCGTACAATTTCTCTTTGGGTGGCTGCAACATGGCCGAGTTGTTGCCACCACTTACGCTGGTCGTGCCCGAGCCTATTAAAGTGCCACCTAAACTCCCACTGGGATCGCTATTTGGCTGATTGCCGCCAGGGTTGTTAACGGGCAGCCCGCTGCCGCTAATAATACCGCTGATGTTGTTGTTGTTGTGGTTAATATTGGTGCCCAGACCAAGCCCAACACTAGCTAATGGTAGACTTGCAGTGCCAGCTGCGGCTCGATCTTGGATACCCACATTAGCGGTGCCATTGGGAAGGGTCAGCGCTCTGGTGGGACAAAGGCAGATCAGCAATTTGATGAACAGTGGCAGCAGAACTGACATTGTGCGGTTGAAAGGCGGGCGATCACTGTGCGTACATTAAGGGTTACTGAAAGTAAAAATGTAATTTGAAGTGTTATGTGTTAAAATGATATCATAATTTTGCCGAAACTAGAAAAATGTTATAAGAAGAAACAAACTTTTTGAGCCGTAAGCATTTAATAATAAAATATGTTTATAACTATTTTGCTTGTGAGACTTTTCTAATTTATTTGTGCACGATCGCCTAAAGAATAAGGGTTGATTTCCTATCCTATATCCTTTCATTTTCCGATCTTGCAATGTACACACCATGTGATCTGGAATGTGTATTATTCTACCTTAGTTGGTTGTTTTTAAAATCCCCGTTTTAGTTCTAACTTTCACTAAAATTAGAAATTATTGTTCGAGTTCCACCTGTGATGTTCATTCCATTGAAAGCGGTGCGATAACAAAGTCAGTTAATCAGAAAATAAATATGTATTTATTTATGCCTCTACGGCAAATGGCAAAAACTGCAAATTGACGTGTGTAGACTCTTTCTGCACGGGCAATTCGATAGTTAATCCGTGGGCGCTGCTGCTCAAATAACGAGCTCTAATCGTTCATCTGTGTGGGTCAGTGCGCTTTCTGCGCATGCATGGATGGCCTTTGAGTTGAATTTATTTGGTAATGACAAGTTTCATGCGTTCGAAGTATGTTGACAACAAGTGAATGAGCCCGGCATAACGGCAGCTTGCGCTTTATACTTGCATGTATCGATAGAGTTTAAACCCTGTACCCGAAATTGGCCAACAAAAATAAAAGCCAATCTAAAATTATAGTTTTAAAAGAAAACCAATCAAACCAAACTAAATTCCAAAATATTAGTTTAAACATTGAAGTAAAACTGACGATTGAAAATCTCTGAATGTTATTTCGTTTATATGAACAAGATAAGACATAAAGATCGTGCTAGGCGATTTTAACGAGAAAATCGGGAGAGAAGGAGTTTTTGGTTCGACAGTCGGACGCTTTAGCCTTCATGAAACAACCTCTGGTAACGGAGAAAGGCTAAAAGACTTCGCTGCGGGCCGGAACATGGTCGTAAGTAGTACCAGATTTGAACATAGAGACATCCATAAGGCGACCTGGAAGTCCCCTGATCAACGTACTCGAAACCAGATTGATCACTTTGTGATCGACGGAAGGCATTCATCAAGTGTTCTAGATGTGCGCGCGATTCGAGGAGTCAACATTGACTCGGATCATTGCCTTGTCGCAGCCAAGGTACGCACACGGCTCAGTGTGGCGCATGCCTCGCGCAATGGCACACGTCGAAAGCTAAACGTCGAGAAACTGCAATCACAAGGGACCTCCGAAGCCTACAAAGCTAAACTCGCCCAACTGCTCAATGACTACTCCTCATTCCCCTCCGATATAGGCGAACAATGGAATCGTATATCACACTCCATGAGAGCGGCAGCCGAGGAGGTACTCGGGTACTCCGAGTCCCCTCAAAGGCGGTCTTGGTACGATGAGGAGTGCCGACGCGCTACTGCAGAGAAAAACGAGGTCTACAAGACATTTTTGCAGACGAAAGCGGCTGCGCTGGCTAGGACATGTCGCCAGGATGAAGGAAGAAGCTCTAGCAAAAAAGGCGTATAAATCGAAGGCGGTGTACGATGGAGGCGGCAAGCAGGGAAAACCACCACTTAGATGAGAAGACCAGGTGCGGGTTTGCCAAGAATCCTCCATCCGACTGGTCGCTAGCTTCATTAGCGGGTCACTCACATTACCCAGGGTCCATTTTAGCTGTGCGTCGAAGAAGCTAAGTTCGTAGACTAAATACCGTCTGTTCGTTACAAAAGCGTTAAAAAAATTTAATTATTTTTTATAAAAAAAATTTTGTTCCGCAGTAAAAGTCATCTGATTAAGTGCAATATATTGCTTTGGCTTATGCATTTAAGAGAAAATTGGGGTGCATGTAATAACGCCCTCAGACATAACGCCCGAGGGCTTTATGTCACTTTTGAAAGTGTCATAGCGCCCGCGGGGCACTAAGTCACTTTTGGCCGGCTTTATAACACTTTACGCCCGAAAAGAAAAAAAAAATTTTTGAGTAAATATAGTATGCACTCTCTCGTTGTTCTGATCTAATCTTCACTGTCCGAATTGCAATCCAATTCTTCAAATGTCGTTTTCCACTGGATCAAATCATTTTGTCCGTTTATGACACAGTTGAAAAGAAATAGAATAGTGTTACCCCTACTCCAAAGCTCTGAAAAATAATATAGTATATGTACGTGAAGAATAATGAATGCTCCGCAGGCCAAAAATTTTTAAAAAGAAGCACAGACAATAATATAAAACAAAAATCGCGCGATTTCTCAGTTTGGTCAAATGCTTAATTTGGAACAATTGTTGATGTGCTGGAAGAACCAACAGTTTCGAATTTTTTCGAAACCCTACAACAATCTTACTCTCGTATATTAAATCCATTTCGCGTCTACCCTGCACAATCATCAATGATACACTAATAAGAACATCATCATACGGAAAGTAAATAATGAACGGTACTTTCATTCAAGAGATATCATAATGAACGATACTTGAAAAAATATTTCCTGCTGAAGTTTTTCGAGTTCAATGTTAAACGTATATTTTTGAAAATTTGGGAGCTATGTCACTGTTGAAAGTGACATATTGCCCGCGGATGCAATGTCACGCCGAAAGCGGGCGTTATGACACTTTTAAAAGTGACATAAAGCCCGCGGGCGCTATGTCACTGTTATGAGCGACTAAACGCCCGCGGGCGTTATGTCAGCGGGCGTTATGTCAGCGGGTGTTATAACATGCACTTATTTAAGAGAAAATTGTTTGGAAATGCGAAAAATATTCGTACAGGTATACCAATTATATATTTTAATATTGGTCTAAATATTTTTCTGAAATTAATATTTTGAACGAACTGATATTGAAACTGATATTATGATATTATTATAATGCCATTATCTGTCCCAAATAATAAAATGAAAATGAATGAATTTTAATACTCTGTACCGAAGGTACATAGAGAATATTAAGTTTGTGCAAAAGTATGTTACAGGGAGAAGGAATCATTTCCGACCATATAAAGTATATATATTCTTGATCAGCATCAACAGCCGAGTCGATATAGCCATGTCCGTCTGTCCGTCCGTCCGTATGAACAAACAGATCTCAGAGATGGTAAGGGATAGAGGTTTGTTTTTTTTGTTGCAGAGGTTTGTTTATAATTGCAGGCAGATCAATTTTATTTTTTTTGCCACGCCCCCTCCTGACCCTGCAATTTGAATAAAACGTCATATATCCCACAGTTTTGTAGATAGAGTGTTTGCACCTTCTAAAGATATTTAGTAATTAGCATTATATATCGATTTGCAGAAGGAATGATAAGGATCGGATGAACGGTTCTCAAGTTATGAGCAAAAAAATTAATACCCCCTCACCCTTCTCAATTTCAGGTTCGAAATTCCAGTAATTCAGATTGTCCAAGAAACTCGAATAGAAGCAGTCCTACGGAAATATGTTTTTTAAACAGCTGTAAATAAGACCATCCTCTTGTGTTGCATTGTCAAAACTTTCATGACTTAGAAGCGTCTAAGAACGGCCACTTTTCGAAGATTTGATTTACTATTTAATATTTTTCCACAGCTCTGGCCAAATTTCTTCTTAAAGCTTAGCTCCTATAAGCAAATGTGGGCCCCCCGAAATACAGGCAGATTATATTAAAAAAAAAAGCATACCCATTGCCTTACTTCTTGCTCTGTCGTTCATTAGATTTGTTGTAATTGCACTATAAATTTACCAAGGCAATTTACTTGCACGTCACACAAGCAGCGGGAGCTGTAGCCGGAGCAGAGCAGAAATACAGGAGAAACAGCTATCACAGCTTATGATTCCAGCTACTTGTTAGTCTCCTTGTGAGTGTGTGTGTGTGCCGAAGCAGTTTACTATTGTCATGGCGCACTAAAATCCCATTTACATCATCATGCTCATCATCATCAGTCAATGTCTGGGCTGAAAATGAAGCGACGCTGCATTTCTTGGTGGCATTTAACGAAAACGAACTTTTGTGCTTACACTTCCGCCGGAAATGTGTGTGTGTCTGTGTGTCATAGCCAAGAAGACGCATGAGTTTGTCTTGGATCTTGAGTTGATTTACCAGTAGCTTAGCAGCGCCAGTAGAAAAAAGTGTCAAAAATTTCAAAATAATGATGCGTTCCTCTACACAGTTTACACTAAATGGCTTAGAGGGGCGGAAAGAGTAAAGGAAATCGGAAATTAAGTTTTCTGGCGCAAAAACTTTGAGAGTTTTGCATAACTGACTTTTGCCTCTTTTTGTAGCAGCCATTTCCGTTCATAAGCAATTTTTAATTGAAGCTTTGGCTGCATGAAAAATGAGCGCACTGGCCAAGTTTATGCAAATGGCCTTAAAGTCTCTGACCCGTTCGGTCATGCAAGGCGGGCAAAAAACTATTGATGCATGCTCAAGATGTGCGTGCCATCCAGGCCATTGAAGTTCTTTGGGCGAGGTGTGTGTGTGTATGTAGCTTAAAAATACCAATGGAAAGTTGGTTTGGTTTTTTTCTTTTAGGTCAAAAAGTTTACCTAAGTTGCGGTCCGCCCCCTCAACCCTTTTGGCCGTATTTACCTAAAGTGCATTAATGCTACAACACGTAGGGGAACAAGATAACACCTGCTACCTGTGCGCATCAGGTAACGGCGCCTCCGACGCATATAAATAGGCACGTGCCTGCAACTAACACAACAACTACCTAAACAGGACATTGCTTGTATAAATATTTCTGCTCCTTTCGGATCCAACTACATTCAGTCATCAGTCATCATGGAATCAAGTTCGAAAACCGCCTACGCTCTGTTCCTGCACCGTGAGGAGTTGCGTCGTCGACGATTGCACTTTGCCCGGGTGTCAAAGACCAAAATCCAGCTGACAAATGAATTAATTGCCCGTCTTAAACAGCGCCTGGCCACCTGCAGCTTCGAGGATTTGCAGATACTCAATCGGGAGACACAGTTCAAGCGGACGCTGCAACAGCAGCTCAAACATCGACACAAGCAGCTGAAGGCCATTGCCAAACAGCAGAAGCTGCCGAAACGACTACAAGCATCCTGAGGAGAGGTCTATGAGTTTAATTTTAATTACATTTAGCTTAGCTTTACATAAATTTTACACACATTTAATGTAACATCATCATCTAATGACATATTTATTGCCTTTGACGCATGAAGGTAAAGAAATAAAATTTCTTATGCAAATCAGCCAAGTTGTGTTTGTAGCATCATACACTTACTTCTAGGGGTGGAGGGAAGGCAATGGGTTAAAGCTTTAGAAGAAGAAGTTCAGTTTTAGGCAAGAGATGAATATCTCCTTTAAGTAAGCCTGTTACCTGGATGCTCTTCCGCTCTTTCATTAATTTTCTTTTATCAACATTTAGAAACCATCATGGAAAGCTGTATGCTGAGTTGTAATCTACTTTGTATATTTCTGTCTCACGTAAGATTTGCCCCTTAGTCAACGATGGCCACGTTTAAGCCGAAGAGACCAAACAGCTTTTCAGTTGATAGCCAGTGGTCAATAAGGTATTAAAATCAGGGCAGCAAACCTCCTCAAAATCGGCAAGGGTTCACTCCGGGGTTCGAACCCGCGAAACTTTGTGGGTTCAGGTTCACGGAGCGGGTTTAGAAGGTCGCTGATGAGAAAAGATGTAGGTAAATTAAAACAAGTTTAGTGCCGATTTCTCTTCTTTCAGATAGCAGCTATGTGTCAGATAAGTGCACAATTTTCTCATCATATAAAGAAGTTTAGAGGCTTTTGGATCAACGCACGATTTAGCAGGCTCCAGATCAATAAATCATGGGGCAATAAGTTTTAGTCTAAAAAAAACTCTGATAAGTAATGAGATTCTTATTGTCACTCAGAGAGCGTGGGTGAGAGCGCGTGTATATCTCTTCAGCCATGGAGCAAACACACCACAAAGAAGAATGGTCGACTGTACAGCTGTCTCAAGAACCTCTCGGTTCTATCATAATCTGGCTTTGCCTATCTACTGCAAGTCGTCAGAGGCCATTGCTATGACTGTTTGGGAATTCCAAAAGCAGCACAAGTGAAAAGACTGACAACAACAGGCAGCGCCAAATTGACAGAAGTCTTTGTATTCGGTCCATGTACATGTATTAGTGGAAGAAAGTCGAACTTGGTGTAAGTTAATCAATAGTGAGTCTTCCAGCAATCTTTCATTATTACTGACTCTATCGCTTGATAAAAGAAATATATGAGAAGGAAAAGTGCGCTGGACTCATACTTGAGTGTTGCAGGAACGGCAAATAAAACAAATACTATGAAGCAAAATGTTTGTCGATTCAGATTCGCTAGCACTCACGAGTCTTTGATGTGAATCATGATCCTAAGTTAAAAAGCTTGTTTCAAATCACAAGCTCTCTCAATGGTATATATATCAGAAAGGGCACTCTTTCGAAAGAAGAAGTTTACCAGAAACAAGAAACAAGATCACTTGCTGCATTGTTCTTTCATATTTTCAGGAAGATCCCTCCCAGATCCCACCCCGGATGCTACCCAGATCCCTTCCAGATAATACACAGATCCCAACCAGATGCCTTCCAGATCCCTTCCAGGTCCCGCCCAGATTCGTTTCAGATCCCATCCAAATCCTTCTCTCATCCCTTCTAGATCCCTTCCAGATCCCTTCCAGATCCCATCCAGATCCCACCCTGAGCCCTTCCAGATCTCGCCCAGATTCCACCCAGATCCTTTTCATATCCCGCCCAAATTCTTTCCAGATACCGCCCAGATCCCAGCCAAATCTCTTCCAGATTCCGCCCAGATCCCTTCCAGATTCCGCCCGATCCCTTCCAAATCCTTTCCAGATTCCGCCCGATCCCTTCCAAATCCTACCCAAATTCCACGCAGAACCCTCCCAGATCCCACCCAGAACTCTGCCAGATCTCGCCCAACTCCCACCCAGATCCTCTTCTAGATCCCTCACAGATTCCACCGATATTGCTCCCAAATCCCGCCCAGATAAGATTCCATCCAGATGCTGAACATCTTTCCTACCTCTTCGCTTCCCCCTTCTGCCTATTCTCTTGTGTGTGTGTTGGCTGGTAAACTCCAGAAATCAAAACAACACAAAATATGAATGACGTCAGCGTCACGTGACGCTGAAATCAAATTTTACTCCTACTAAAATCGTCCGTACCGAAATTAAAGATGTTTCACATCATTGAGGATACGTACATGAAAAAAAAGGGGCTGGCAAAGTTCTATAAATAAAAAGTTCATTCTCGGATTGGAAAATTTACTTTAGGATCAGATATTTTCATTCTGACCCTTCTTCTGACATAAAATATTCTTGATCCAAGTATGAAATGCTCTATTTTTGTTATGGGTGAGAGCGCAGTAATTGTGATGCTCGCAAAAAACCATCTGTCTTCACTCTCCAAAATAGGCATATATTTACTAGAGACATATGCTGGCACTCCCAGAACTTTCCGTAGTGTCCCTGAAGCGCCAGATTGATGCATAAAGTATGTCTATTGTATTATTATGCTGAATTGTAGCAGAAACGAGTACCAAAAAGCAAACTCGTTAAAACAGAGCAAAAGTTGTAATAATAAGGCATGTTTTGTATTCTACTACTTTTTGAAATGAAAATCACACGCTATTTCGCATCGGCATCGTTGAGTTTTTCTTCATACCGAATTAAATTGCTCTCTTTATACTATTTGCAAAACCATCGGTTCAACCATAAATGACACTAGATTAGGGGACGGCAAAACACACGTGCTCATTTTGGCGTTGCTTGTGTGTGTTTAGCCACGCTCATTTAGCATTTCGTTGTTGTTGTAAATGCAATGAGCGCAGTATAAGCTCGTATACTGTCGGTGTGTTGACGTTGCTGCCTCAGAGCTGGCCAACACAAGAGAGAAAGCACAAGACCAAGCGAAACCATCAAAAATAAAACAGTCGGCGATAAGATAAGCTGACTTTTAGATTTCAGTCTTCTATTTCGTTTGCACTAAACATTAAAAAAAATTCTTTATAAATCTATAAAACACACTAAAATGCAAATAAAATTTCAATCAAAAATTCTAAATTGGTCACGGAATTATGGAAAATATTCTTTTTGAACCTCTAGTAAATGTAAGAGTGCATTCCACCGACCAACAAGCATTACTTTTCAAAACGAACTACTTGTTCGGTTTGGTGTTGCGAGAACATATCTCTTTCAAAAAGGAATTAAAAGCAGGTACTAAGCTCAGTACTGCACAGTGCACACAGCGTATTGGTCGGTTCCCCATCATGGGCCGGGCATCAGCCTTAGTAGAATATCGTTAAAACTGCTGCAGTACTAAGGCGTGCCGTGAAAATATTGCTGTCAATCCAGAAAAAAGTTAGCACTAGAAGATTTTACAGGTCTGTCCACATTTAGCAAGCTGTGGCTGTGGCACTTATGCTAAGGCTAACAATTTGGACTCCCTTCTGAGAGCGAGACCATCAGGGCTTTTTCTTAGCGCAAAGCTATTAACTATCTTCCAGGTCTACCTCCAGTTGTGTCATCATGGTCCTGAAGTAAAACTTGCTGCGCAGAATGCTTGGTGCTTCTAAGTATTTGCTGTCCGATCAATATAATCAACAGATACAGGAAGCCGTTGTGGCCGACACAAATTGTTTCAACAATGAGCTGCTGGCAAAAAGAAATAAAAACGGTTTAAAAAACGTTCCTGATTTTTTTCTCTAAAATAATTGTAGCACACTTAAGGGGGCATTCATATACCAACCATTTTGTCTTTAGGGTTGCAATTGAGTTGTAATAAATTGTAAGGGTATGTCACTTGTCGCTACGCTTTTGTCCGACCATCTTTTCTTCATCTTTTTCTATTTTCAGTGCCAATGCAAAGCGTTTTAAATTGAGCTCGCGTACGTTGCACAAGAATAACAACAACAGCAAGCACAGTAAAAACAACAACAGCCTCAGGGGTACGCTTCACGCCCTCTGCGCTCCCCTAAATTACACGTTTTGTGCTTCGAGTTGACGCCTCTGCCTGGTGAAAAAAGCGCACAAAACGCGACTCAGAGCAAATGAAAGCAAGTGAAGTCAAATTAAATTAAATGACAGATGTCTGACATTTTGATAGGAGTGCGTGCGTATGTATAAACACATGCAAATAACTATACACACACACACACAGAGACACACGCCCACAACAGCAAATGTCAAGGCATCAGCGAGGCCAAATGCACTTGCCAGGATGAAGGGAAAAGCATACACACACACATACGATGTATGTATGTATTGTTGTTGTGCACGTCTCCCAAGTGTTGGTGGCGTAAGCGTAATGAATTAAAATAACTTGATTGCATGAAATTGAACGAATTGTTGCCGGGAGAGATAGGAGAAGGGGGGAGCTGCAACGGGTCTTGACTTGGCCTGGCACTAGGTTGACAGCCGAGTGAATGCAGAGCGCGGAAATTGCAGTCTGCCAGTTTGTGTGTGTGTGTGTGTGTGTGCCTGTATAAATATTTACTGAAATTTGTATATTAAGTGACGACGTCGAGAACGACGAAGACGCCATTTGCCTTTGCCATTGCCATTGTTGCTGTTGCTGTTGCTATTTGATGCAGTTAGCAAGTGTGAAGTCACACTGGTGAACTATACTTGTGTGCACGTGTGTTGAGTGAGTGTGCTCTAATAGAAGTCACGATGCATGAATGAACGCATAAAGCTCACTGCTAACTGCGTGGGCGGCAGGCAACATCAAGACAAAAGGCACACAGGCATGAACCGGGGAACCAGCTACAGGCATTTTGACATTATGCTTCACTAGACACTCACACAAGGACAGTGAAGACTGTGTATAAGATTTCTAAGAAAAAGTTGGAAAAACTTTTATATAGACCAAACTATCTAATTGGCTTGCTAAAGAAGTTCCTAAGACCAAGGTTTGTTTCCATGTTGATGAATGAATTTTAGCAAATTGTTTAAAATTGAAAAAAAAGTCTTATTTATGTCTTAATATTTTCATTTAGTCAATTTTTACTGTTCCCCCAGGACACACACACACACACTCATACATAATTATAACAATATCGTTACGACAACGATTTGTGTGAATATTTATGCACAAAACAAATTAAATTATTTCTCAGCACTTTTAAAATGATTTAATGCCAGTTCCGCTGTCGTCGTCAAGCTCCAAACTAGCCTCTTAAATTAAACTATAAATGTTTGTATTGTGCAAAAGTGTAGGCAAAGTTTTCACACACACACACACACAAACTCATCGAGAAGAACACTTCTAGAGTAAGTTGCACTACTTTGCCGCTTTGAGCTTAGAATATTAAATGAAATTTACACGGTTGGCTGGGCCCCAACTTGAATACAAAATTTCCGTCTGGTTTGCTCCATATGCATTATGATTGTCTGTCGTCATTTTGTTATTGTTTAAAATAATTATTGTTTAATTTGCTGGCAATGTTGTGTAATGAAGTTGTTTGCTTTTGACAGCGCGCTGTCAACGAGTGCATTGGCCTAGCCCCAAAGAATTATGCAAATTTGGGGCTGAGTACTTTTTAATGGTGCCAGCGTGTCTGGCATTTTAATTGAGCGATTCTACGTACAACACTTGTGCTTACCCTGAATGTCAGCTTGTGGCATATCATTTTGTGGTCAAAGTTTAAATATTTATCCAGGAGTATTTGTTGGCACTTGTGGTTAATGTCATTTGCTAAGAATTTATGGTCAATATTTGATGATTGTTTAAATATTTATGCACACACACATTTATATGTTTGGTTTGCCATTGTCATTTGCTTTGTTTGGGCACTTTTATTAATTTGAATCAGAATCTGTTTCCTTTGGTCTGCATTCTGTTAAATCAGTTTAATATTCATTTGTTGCCTTAGGAAACCTCTGGCAAATCTTTGACTGAATGATGGTAATTAAATTGGCATATTTAATTTTTACGTTTTATTTTTTTGAACAATTAAGTATTTATAATTGCTTTTAAATGTTGATTCCCGATTAAAAGGATTTATGATGAACAATGCGTTCAGTTGAGTTATTTGTTACGCGATATAATTATTATTATTTATTTTTTTTCTCGGTCACGCACAGATTTATGTTTAAATGGCAATTTAAAGATTTTAAACGGTGATTTTATATGACATACGGAGAGTCAGCATAAACTGAACGGCTAAGTGACAATTTTGAAACCTTTATACTTTTAACTAAGGGACAAGCTAGGCGTTCAGCATATCTGCTTTATCTGAGGCGGATGAAGCTAACGCAGTGGTAGGTTAGGTTAGGTTAGATTGAGATGGCTAGGAACAGTAAGACTGTCCCTACACTTAGGCCAAGACAGGCCCATTGTGATACCATATTATTCCCTATTTTGAGTCTCCTTCTACTAAGAGCTGGGCAATGGCAAAGAAGATGTAGTAATATCTCCTCCTCTTCTTCACATTGGCAGCTTTTGCAGAAGTCGTTGTGAGCTACGCCCAAGCGTGCTGCATGCCTGCCGATGAGGCAGTATCATCCCGTTAGGGCCCCAACCAGAATTGATATGTTTTCTCTACTTTGACGCAGAAGACTGTTAGTTCTATTTTGGTTAAACGTTGGCCACGTGAGTCTAGCTACGGCGGAACCGGAAGGTTGTTCCATCGTTCTGTAGCCAGGCGCCACGTTTCATTCCTTGTAAGTAGTTTAAATGAGGCTAAGGGCATTCCTATCAAGCTCTATATCTGGAAGAAGCTGAGTGGTAGTGCCCCGTCTTGCCAGTTTGACGGCTGACTCGTTTCCTTCAATGTTGCGGTGTCCAGGCACCCAGATGAGATGGATACGGAGATGCTGAGCGATCGCATTTATGGATTTACGGCATTCCGTGAGTGTTTTGGCATTATTGGTGTGCGAGTCAAGAGCCCTTAGAGCTGCTTGACTATCTGAGTAAATGTATATGTTCCCTTCATAGATCATGAGTGTGCCAAGGTATTTGGCGGCCTCCTGGATGGCAACCAATTCTGCTTGATACAGACTGCAATGATCAGGGAGCCGGAAAGAGATTTCCATACTTAGGTCTGTGGAGAAAACTCCCCCTCCTACTTTGTTATCGAGCTTTGATCCATCTGTGTAAATATTGATGGAATTTGCTCTGCTTTGGGCAGGTTATCCCAGTCGAGTCTACTAGGGATATTGACTTTATAAAGTTTGTGGAATGACGTTGTGGGTATAGTAGTCTGTAATAGCAGGAACCGCGATATGGTGGTTTAGTATTGTTGAGTGTCCTGACTCTCTTAACCCGCTGTAATGGTGTCCAGGTAACAAATTCAGATCTCTTCTTAGATCTCACTGGAAGTAATGCACCGCCGTGCTGTACCACTTAGAGCGCGTGAGCGCACCGACTAGTTTCGGTTAACGAACGAGCGGCTGGGCAGCTGCCACCGAGCACCTGGAGAGTCAGGACAGGCATTTTCACTCGACGTGTTTCTGTGAGTGGTGCAAGCCGAAAATGCAGCGCTCCTCTTTCGCTGTTTTTATTGGAATACCTGTTTTTCTTTAATCTCGATGCATGATTTTTCGATTTTTAAGCAGGAACCGTACTTCAAATGAAAATTGTCATAAGCATGGTTGCAAACGTCTGATATTATGGAGAAGGTTCGATCCTGGGACTCGAACCAGTTGGAGCAATTGGAAAGTCTAAGATTCAATTCTCTGATCGGTTGCTGACAGCCTCAGCTTCTATGAACATCAATTTTATTTATTTTTCGAAGACGTTAAATTTGCTGGGCTTGAATATAATTACCCTTATTGTGAAAAACAATACCAAAGCTATTCTGCGAGCCAAACCTTTTTCCAAGCAGAGAAGGTCTGGTTCGGTTCCAGACTCCATTTTTTTCAGAACAAGATCAGATTCAGGATCCAAAAACCCAAATAGAACCGATTTGCGGGTCTCGGTTCAAGACCGGATTGGTCATTGGAACACATTGTGACTTCAGAAGACGAGTCCAAAATTAAACAATTGAATAAATGAAAAGTCGCAACATACAGTATTTTTGGGACACTCGACTTCAGCACTCTTATTTATTGTTCATTTATGAGAAAAATTATTGAAGAAGTTCACAAAAAACAGTGTGAAATCTTTAATAAAAGAATAATGTGAAATTATGATCTAAAACAAGGCTGCAAGTCACTGATGTTATAAAGAAAATTTCGTAAGTTACTCTTTGTTAATACCCTACGATATCTTTAATTGGACTTATTATGGATTTTATCTTCTGACTATAAATTTTTTTTAAAACGCCTGGTCGGATTTCTATGATATTTGACAGGTAGAATTTGTTTATAATAATAAAAATTCGCCAAAAAATTAAAAGGTTAAAAAAAATAGCGAAAATTTTAAAAAACTTACATTTAGCTTAGATTTTTATATAGACTTAATAGGTGGCAATTGCCGATGGGTAATAGGAGATCTATCGGTTCAAACATATCGCGAAATTTTCAAAATTTTATAATAAGTTCAGATTGCAAGGAAGGACGGGTAAATAGAAGGTGTACATTAGGTCGGACATTTTATATATAGAAAAATGTAACGTCATACTGATAGCTGCTTAATCGATGCATATTTGTGTATAAAACGCATAGCAAAAAAAATGTTTGAGAAAAAATAAGGTTTAGGGTCTGCGACTTGGACTTAAAGTTTATCACTCATACGTACTGTTGCCCTTGCCTACATTTTTAATTTTTTAGTAGTTGGCGTAGACTTGGTTTGAAGTCGTAACATTTGACAAAAAGGTACCAATAAAAAATGTTTTTTATATTACAGACACAATATGTTGGTAAATATATTTGGTACTTAATATATTTGGTAAAAAATTTATATCACCGCAAAATTCCTACTATTTTGCGCTGTTTACTTCTAGATGAAAGCAAGTTTTAGCCGTTCATTAAGAGGCTATCAAGATATCTTTGAAGTCAGGTCCCACACAGAACTGAAGTGCTGCGCATCATGGTTGCAGCCGTTCCTACTTTTACTGGGCTGCTTATAAATAAGCTTCTTTAGGATCGAAAAATAATGCGGATTACTATGCTCATTCATAAATCAAAAACTCTTTATTTAATATTGTCAATTCATTTCATTCCCTTGAAAGTAACCTCCCCCTACTGCATTACACTTGTGCCAACGTTTTTTACAATTTTGTTTGTGTTTGTAGGACTATTTAAGAACATGCTGCAAAGTCTTCTTCTGGTATAGTCTTTAATTTATTCTTCGTTTGGGGCTCTGTCTTTTTATCGATTCAAAATGGTGCCAACGGAGCGATCTCTTGAGTTTAGCGAATTGCCCATAGTAGCCAAAATGGACACTCAAATTGGTTTTCACCGTTATGTCTGTAGTACCTGACTACGTTCTACTACCAGTGCGTTCATGCGTACATGGCCCTTTGTTGAAACCCAGCTCGTGGACCATGCTGACTAAAACTTGCGAGCCACACTAGTCGCACTTTCTGAAATGGGCGGTCTTAAGAATTTAGTCCCATATAAAAGCGTAGAAAAAACGCATCTTTTCGTTGGAAATCCTGCTCCATTTTTATTTGTTGTTCGATTAAATTTAAATTTGACAACTTTTAAAATGATACGAAGAATTCGTCGACAGAATTTCGATTCGGTGAACGGGTCGTATACGTAATATTTGTGAAAACTTTGAAGGCTTTTCGCAGAGGTTAAAACATGATATACAATTTTTTGATTTGTTAATTCATTATGTACACCCTAAAAGTAATCGTTTAAGATGGTATCAGTTATATTTTTTATCGGCGTCCACCCTAGTGTACATTAAAAAATCTAGAAATTGGTTAAGTTTATTTATGAGTTTAGGTAAATAAACGGCTAACTCGACGGGGAAGGTAAATTGGAAACTAAGACGAGAAATTACAAAATTTTATAATGAGTTTGGATTATTATATGTAATATATAATGTAAGCTTCATTTCTTTGTTTTATGTTTAAAATCCTAAAGGGGGACGAATGCAACGGACGCCGGGACAGCTAGTACATTAATACAATAATATAATATAGTACTATAGTAATTCAGAACTCAACCTCTCTACTAGACGATGCAGCGATCCAATGTATAAAAATGATTTAGGTGCGTATAGCCTTCACGCATGCCTAATGGCTATGTAGAGGAACAACGAATTCATACGCGCAATCTGCTTTCTTTTTTCCGAGCTAAGGTTTTGTTATTGGCGCGTGCGGACCTTTAACATAAAAACTTAAAACTTAATATTTATCTCTTTTCTCTCTCCCTTTCTCTCTTCTATGTCTCTTGAAAATTCGAACGCAACAAAAATGTTTTATATGCGTCGGTAGGCTCCTACAACGGGGCCAAGCCAAGCTTCTCTCAATCTCTTTCTCGCACAAGAGAAAGGGACCTACAGTTTAACGCCGGATCCGATCGGCAAAGTTTGAGAAATTGCTTTTTCATGGCTAGTTATTTCACAGCTGGGGCCAATAGCTATGTAGGTGACTGTATGTATAAAAGCTATTTTTCTAAAGAAAGAAAAAAACTTTTATTATTAGATGTTCAGAGGCTGGATCGAATCCACGACCTCCCGCCCAGCAGTCCGTTTCTTATATTTTCCAAAATTATATGGACTAGTTTTTTTTATTATTTCAGTATTTGTATTTATTGAGTTTGCTATTCCTAACACTACAAGTACAGAGACTTATTAATTGTTGTGTTAGTCACAAAGTTTAAAAGTTTATTAAATTATAAGGCTCCACCTTTGATTCGAAACAAAAACAACTGTATTGACTCGATGATTGTTCATATTTAATTCTATTGTTTAAAAAAATAATTAAGTTTGCTTGATAACTTTTAATACTATTTTCACACTGGATGCAGCATTGTCAAGGCCTCGAAAAACTGCAGCATGCGTTCACACCGAACTATACAATGTAGAAGTAGCTGACACTTGATGTGAATAATATTCGCAGCTTAAATATTTTCCGATTTATACATTTTTTATTACTTAAATCGATTGCAAGAGATTGAACAAGAGTTGATTGAAATTATGTTTGCAGCCTTCTCTTTGGCTCGAAACAGCTTCAATCATCTTTTTAGTAACAATTGCCACAACTGTACGCTGAATATTTAATTTAATTTGCCCATTGATTACGATTTCCTTTGGATATTAAAATGTTTTGTATGTTCTCTTTATATTTATTATTATTATTTAAAAATTAGCATGTTAATATGCGAAAACTATATACTTTACTTGTACATTATTTGCATTTAATGGCGAACATGAATCTCATTTAAGTTTCCCGCATATATTTATTTATTTAATTTTTGATTTTTTTTTTGTATTTGCTTCTGAGAGCTTTACATTAATTCAATTGAAATTGTGCTTAATTTTTGTTTTCATATATTTTTATTAACTGGCCCAAAATGGCTTAATTACTGGCAATTTGTAGAAATTTAAGTGGCGCACTGGAAAAAAAGTAATTCAATGGGTTGAGCTGCGCTTTATCCTGTTTAACTGTTGATGAGCCGATGCCAACTTATTGATTTAATGTGCTTCCCGAGCGTGCACACACACACACATTCACATGCTAACACATGCTTAAAAAGGAAACTTGTGCAAACACACACGACGAACACTGAACACACACACTCGAACGTTGCCCAAAATGAGGTCAAAGTGCGCCCGCGTTGGCGTTTTGCGTGACTGCGCGCGTGTGTGTGTGTGTGTGTGTAAAGCTTCAAGGATATGCCGTTGCAATAGTATTGTGTTTTATGTTTTCACTATTTTATTTCTGCTGACGCATACGAAAACAGGAGCAGCAGCAGCAACAGCAGCACAAATACACTCGGAAAAACTTTAAGTTTGTGCTTGAAAAATTAATGTAGGGTTTTTTTAGATCAGGTTTAACATTCGTTCTTTTTTTTTAAGTGTACACACACACTTATGTGGGCTCCCGCCTTGTATCCTGCGGCTGATGAATCAACTTTTGCCTTTACCCAAGTCACGAAACACCAACCGAAAACTGCCCGCAAAAACAGAAAAGAAAGCAGAGAATTCCGAACAAAAGACAAAACAACAGTCGAGGTCGAGGATTACATTTGTGTGAAAATCAGTTCCAATTGAAGCCTGACATGCCCGATACCCGTACCCGACACGCGGCTTGATTGAACGTAAAACTGGTGGCTACATTCCTCAGGGGGGTCATCAAACGGGTCAAAAGCGTATCCTTTCAGGCGGCATTGACCCCTTTAGTGACGTGCTAATTGCTTGTCCAGGATAATGAAAACTTCACTGAACAAGTTGACACGACGGCGGCGGCGGCGTTTTGTTACTGTTTGCATTTAATCCACTTGCTTGGAATACCGCGACGCGACTAAAGTCAGCCACTGCGTATGCCGACAGCGTCTAGTTAGTTAGCGTGCTCAGCCGACACCACAGCAACAACAACAACAACAACTAGAAGAATAGAAGCATACACGCACACAGCCTCACCCACATACTCTTATATATACACATATATATACGGGAAAGGGGAGACAACGACATGGTGCGGTCTTGTGGCGGTTTCTGTGTTGGGTGGGTCTGGGATTGGCCGGACGATTTGTTGCGGCTTAGCCATTAAACTGTGCACATTATTAGTTTAAGTTCGTCCCGACTTGGGTCACTGCTACGATTAACCGTAATGGGCGTCAATTGGAAAATTACCATTGATATGCCACACGACCGAGGCGTGCAAATGGAAAAGTCGGCGCAACACTTGTACGTACGAAGGTAAAGACAAAAGGCCCTGACTGAGACAAACTGTTGCTTGAGCTTTATTTATAGAGGGTATGTTAGGCTGGAACAATTGAATGAGAGACACGCTGTGCTTTAAAGTGGATGCAAAAACCACTTTCATTTCTGTTTCAAAGCCAAAAGGGGTTCGGCGCCAAAACAGGGTTTGTCATATTAATTTTGTACATATGTTTTTGAAAATGACTGAAAGATTCATTTTGCAAAAACGTTAAGAATGGGTTCTGTTGAGAATCCTATTTGTCTTTACAACGTTTCATTTGATCAATTTCGAAAGTTTTTCAGTCTAGGCGAAGCTTTAGCTTTCTTTAATAGCTTTTATAACTGAATGCGGAAACAATTTATTCTGCTTGAATAATGGTTTTTGTGGTTTCTTGGACGAAGCCGAAATACGTTAACGTTCGAAATTGCGTGTACCATACCGAAAATATCCCAAAAGCGTCATATTAACGAAGAATTTTCAACTCAAGTCCCATTTCGACAACAACTTTCTTGATTCTTTTTTTCGAAAATTTTCAAAATTTCGTAGTATTTTAACTCATATTCGAAAGTTCTTCGCTTGAAAAAACTTTTCACTGCTGATGGAACAATCTAAATATTTGCAGCTTTTTCTGAAATCCTTGATTACTAGAAATATATTGCCCTTTGCAAGTATTTGGTGAATTACTTAAGACATTTGGGCTCTTGGGGGACTTCAGAGCACAACCTTGGCGTCACTTTCCTTGAATTTTGCAGAAGTTGAGGATACGAAGAAAATGAGGAATCGGTACAACACCTTCTGTGCCATTGCCTCGCCTGAAGCTTTACGCTCCATTTACACGGCCCGATTGCTCAGATGAGTTTTCGTCAGGCTGAAACTCATCTGATCAACTCAGTTTTGCTTTTACACGTGCTTCATCAGGCGCTGATGAGCTGCCCGCTGAATTGTTCAAGGCTGGAGGCGAAGAATTGGTAAGGTGCATGCACCAACTTCTGTGCCGTATACGGGTTGACGAAAGCATGCCCGATGATTGGAATCTAAGTTTTCTCTGTCAAATCTTTAAAAAAGGAGACCCTGCAGCTGGCGCCAACTACCGCGGGGTCAGTCTCCTCCCCATCGCATATAAGGTTCTGTCCCGCATTATTTGTGAACGTCTAAAGCCGTTTATTGATACACTGATGGGACCTTATCAGTGTGGCTTTAGACCTGGTAAATCCACCACAGACCAGATTTTCACACTACGACAAATCCTGGAGAAGATCTATAAAAGAGGCATCCAAACACACCACCTGTTTGATGATTATAAATCAGCCTTCTACACACCGATAAGGTCAAGCTTCTTCAAAGCCTTGTCTACTTTAGGTATTCCAGCAAAGTACGTTCGACTTTGCATGATGACGTTGAGAAGTACACAAAGCTCCGTCAAAATAGGAAAGAATCTCTCCGAACCATTTGATACCAAAAGAGGTTTTAGGCAGGGCGATAACTTATCGTGTGACTTCTTTAATCTACTGATGGAATATATACTGCGCGAGTGCGAATATGCCAACAGAACCGGCGGTTTTATTCATAAAAATCTAATGCTACTTGCATATGCCGATGAAATTGACATTATTGGCGTTTTCAGAGATTGAAAAGGAGTCTAGCGGTAAATGAGGACAAGACGAAGTACCTAGTATCCGCGGACAAAAAGTCATTGCGACTTGGACAATCTGTTACAATGGAGGAGTACAATTTTAATGTTGTGGAGAATTTCGTCTACCTCGGAACGATGATAACCAGCAAGAAGAACATCAGTCTGGAAATCCGACGGAGAGTCACTCTTGCAAGCCGATGCTACTATGGCATAAGTAGGGAGCTTATGAGCAAAGACGAAGAACAAAAGTAGCCCTTTACAAGTCGCTTATCATCCCAGTCCTACAATATGGCGCAGAAGCATGAACAATGACAGCAGCGGATGAAGCGGCGATTGGCGTGTTTGAACGAAATATTCTTCGGAGGATTTATGGACCTTTAAAAGTCGGCGATGATTTCCGCATTCGAAAAAACGACGAACTGTATGAGCTCTATGGGGACACGAGTCTGGTTAACCCCAAGCACATAAGAACATGTCGCCAGAATGAAGGAAGAAGCTCCAGCAAAAAAAACGTACAACTCGAAGGCGGCAAGCAGGGAAGACCACTACTAAGATGGGAAGACCAGGTGCGGGAAGACTTGCCAAGCTTGGTTTGACCAACTGGTGGCAGCTCGCACAGAACAGAAGCGAATGGAGAGCGTTAGTCGCAGAGGCCCAGGTCAAACGGTTGTAATGGCCAATAAAAAAGAAGAAGGTGCTACCTGCTACTCAAGTTCTATTTGGGGTCGAAATGTAGTCGACGTACCCCGCACAGACCCATTGGTCTTAGACACAGAACTTGGTTCCTCGCCGCCAGCTTGCAATTGCAGTAAGATTCTCCATAAGGCCGTCCATCACTTCATCGAATGCATCAAGGTTCATATCTAAAGATTTTGAATGTATTCATATTTCAGCGTTAAAAATTGAGGCCCAAATACGAACGTGGCAAAACCCACCAAAAAAATTACTCTTTACATGATACAAGGATTTCGCGAACGAAACTTCACTGAGACGTACGAGTCGTATAAGTAATTTTTGTGTAAAATCTTAGCCATTTTGCAGAGCTCTTACAACGCAAACTACATTTTTGATTATAAATGTATATTTTTTACCAATAAAACATTGATTTAGAATGGGAAGAGTTGGTGAATTTTACAAAGTGGGTTGGCAGTTCTAAGTATCTTAGACTTTGCCCAGTTTTGAAATAAGGGAATATTTTTTGTACAATTCTATCCAAACAAGGCTTAGCTTAGCTTCGTTGTAGGCGTTTAAATAAAGTTTCTACAAGAATATCTTTAAGTTATTTTCAAAAACAAAAAGTAAAACTAAAGGCTGTTCCAATTGTCCTTTGTCCTTTTGTGTTATTTTATCTAAATATTTTATGACATTTGTTTGCGGTTGCCTGGTTTGAAGTTACACATTTGTTTTGGGCCCTTCTTACTTTTGTTAGCCTGATTTAAAATTCAATTTATTTTTGACAACATTTGCATTGTATTTGGCATTGATTTAAGCAGCTGAGACGAATCATTCTGCTTTGCGTTTTTTTTTTTTCTTTTTACTTAAAAGTGAAACTTTCTGTAATTCAAGTCACAATTGTCTTAATTCGAAAATTGCAGCTCTCGCAGTGCTGTAGACAAATTGTGGGCATGCACGAGTACGCAGCTGGCAATGATAATGATGCGGTTCTTTGCTTGACCTTTGACCCCAAACTGCTACTTAAAAATCATCTTTAAGTCTAAAAACTTTTGTGTCTTGCCCTGTTATAATTAATTAATTTTAAGCATTTGCTTATAAGTTAATTGCATTTGATATACAAAACATATGCAGATACGTATATAAGTTGTCATGTGACCGCTAAGCAGAGCGTCAACGTAGACTAGGGCAGCGTAAGTGAGTTTATTAAACCAGTTGCGGCTGCAAGTCAGCGTATGTGCGTGTGTTTGTGTGTGTGTGTGGGTGAACAACAAGAACCGGCAACAACAATAACAACATGAGCAACAGCTGGGCTTAGATCACGTGCGGTTTGTCTGCCAGTCAGCCATCGGCTCGGTAGCGACAGACGCTCGGTGTAGCTTTGTCATTCCAATTTGCAAGGCATTTATGACAACAAAAAAAGTGGAAAAACAAATGAGAGCATCATGACTGTGACGACAGGTTTGTCATCAAACTTAAATTTCGAAGGCAAGCAAATAAATGAAAACCCTCAGAATCGGAGGTACAGAGTTCTTTTATTGAAGTGGAACACATTTATTTTCGGTACGGAAGACTTAAGTAGGAACAAAATTTGGTTTCAGCGTTGCGTTACACTGTGACTAAACAGTGATTTAACAGTGACTGGCGAGTGACTAGTGACTGAACAGTGACTAAATAGTGACTCGACAGTGACTGAACAGTAACTCTACAGTGTCATAGCAGTGACTCAACTGTGACTTTACAGTAACTAAACAGTGACTTAACAGAGAACTAACAGTTTTTAACCAATGACTTATCTTTGACTGAAAAGTGAAAAAACGGTGACTAATCAGTAGCTGGCAGTTACTTTAACGTGGGCTTACAGTAGGGGAACAGTGACTTAAGTGTGGGAAGAGAGGTTTTAAAATTATTTCTTTTTTTCTATAGGGAGATATTTGGTATATCAACTCCCTTTTAATTTTGTTTCTTTAATTTTGTATTTATTTATCTATATTTGCTAGTTTATATATAATTCAGAGAACTTGTGATGTTAAAGTTAAGCCCTTAAATCTACCATTAACAGTGACTTAACAGCGACTTAACAGCGACTTAACAGTGACTTAACAGTGACTTAACAGTAACTTAACAGTGACTTTTCAGTTATTTAAAGCGACTTAACAGTGACTAAACAGTAACTTTACAGTGATTTGAGAGTGACCTAATATTTGATAATTTAACATTTATTTATACAGAATCCAAATGTGTCTTTTTCCATTACTTAAATCGGATTCATCGTAAAGAGCTTCGCTCGTACCGTGCGTCTCATGACACACACTCTTTTTTTATATGCATTAGAGTCACCAAAAGCCTTTTGCCCTAGCGGCACAATTGTTTTTCTAAAACACCAATAGCTAAGCCAATCACCCTTCATGAACCACCTTGGCTTTTTGGAATTGTTGTAATTTTCCACTGTTTCATTTAATTAATTTTATTTTCTGTTATTTACATTATCATGTCACCGTGTCGGTTTTGCCCGATTGTTGACATATTTCGGCGGTTTGCCCATACAATTGTCGGCACAATAATTACTCTAACCAAACATTAACTAAATTATTGAGTCACAATTTCAATTTAATTTTTTTCCCCCCGCTTGATTTCCAATTAAATTGGAATAACCAACACAAATAGCGTACTCGTTGCATTTGTTGCTATTTTTTTTTTTTTGTAGTAAGATGTCAGAAATCCTTCAAATTTATAGAACTTAACTTGAAAGCGCACAAAAAGCAATTAAAGCGGCATTTTAATTAAATTAAAACTGTGTTTGGCTTACCGAATTAAATTCTCTGCCACACAATACACACCGCACACTCACTCACTTACACATGTGCACATGAAATACTTTGCAATTAAACTCATCTCAACTCAAAAACTCCAAATGAATTTTTTAAATGCTACCCACAATTTTTAGCCCGGTTTCCGGCGAAGCGGCAAAGCAAACATTTCCGAAACACTTTAATTAAGTCAGCTGATAGCCGCCAACCAATGCTTGATCTTGGCCAATTCCCATGTAAACAAACACTTTTTTAATTGCCCAGAAACTGGAGCAAAATGCTTATCTCAAATAATAATAAACTTTCATATATTCAAAAAGCGTCGTCATAGGCGCAACCAGCTCTCCTTAGATTATCAGCTGAATACAAATAATATGTGCAAATAGACAGTTGTTGGTGTTGTTTTTACCTGACAGCATGCAATTACCTGTATCTAACATTAAAGTGTGAGGGTACAAATGCAAAAGGTTTGGGGCAGTTGTCAGTTGTTTGTTGTGAGTTTATTTATGACACTCGTTTCCACTTACATGTAAATTGCTTACATGCAATAAGATAAATGTTCAGATAAGTCATTTCATCCCCATTTAAATTTATGATGTAATAACTCGCTTAAGGAAACTGCAAAGGGGGTTTGTTTTCCGACAACACAAACTTCAACCGCAAGTCATTCAACCTTTTTATACAATCTTGTTCCCACTAAGGTAGTCAATCATTTTTAATCAATAATACGATTGTAAATTTCTGAAATTCAATCGATCGTTGGGCAACAATAAACTAATCTGTACAAGTGCTAAGCAATTATCCGTCTCATTTCTAAAATATTATCATAATATACAAAATAGAGTAAGACTTGTTCAGTGCAAGTATTCATTTTAGGATCCGTTAAGTCTTTATGTGTGTAACATATATTTTTGAGTTAGATTCTTCATATTTCTGTTCTGCAAGATCAGACAAGTAAGTTGTGTCTATGACACTTATATAATGAAGATAGTATATAGCGAAGAAACCCGACGAATCGGAAGACTATATCATAGAGGGATAAACGCAATTATTGTTAATAAACTTATTTTTATAACTAGGGAATACACGACCCCCAGTTGAGCTACGGAATTGTTGTGTTGAATTTTCAATATGTTTATTTGCGAACAGCACTTTTTTAAATATTTTTACCGAGTAACTATCATCAAATCGCAAAGTTGTAATATTAAACTTGAACCTACAATTGTACTAAAATTCTGGACTGCAAAAACAAATAATAAAAAAAAACACATCCCCAAGACTGGGACTTGAAATTAGGACTTGCTGCCTTTCAATCATAGGGCTTAACCTCTACACCATTGCCGACAAGATGATGTGGGCTGCTAAATGTGCTATATGAAATCAGACACAAAATAGGCAGCACTAAAAGTTCTCATTTCAACCAGAGAAATTAGTAAGAGGGCAGGGCTGCTTAGTTCCGCTGCAATTCTGTAGCTCAACTGGGGGTCTTGAATACCCTAATTATTGTGGGCAATTTTTAAGCATATTAAGTTAGAAAATCGGCCACTACTGTAATATACTCAATAATAGCATCTGAAAGCGGAGCTGCTGAACAATAGATGGCGCCACTACTTTCATTGAGCAAAAAAGGGGTTATATGGGTTTCGTCGGGGGGTTTAATTCAAACTTTTTTGTGTCTTATAGATACATATTTAAAGAATAATTTCTGAAATTTAAAAAAAAAAATAAATAAAACTCCTCCTTTGTGACGTCATTTCCGGTGACCCCTGTCTGTATGAACACCTAGATCTCAGAGTTAGAGGTTTGCCATGTATGGGACAAATGCTTCTTTTATCTGCACGCAGATCAAGTTTGTTTCAAATTTTGGGCCACGCCCCCTCCCGCCCCCGCAATTTGGAAAAAATGTTATATCTCCTACAGTTTTGAAGATAGATGATTCGTATTTTCTGAAGATAGTTAGTAATTAGCAAAATGAATCGATTTGCCGATGAAATGATATAGATCGGATGAGCGGTTCTCAAGTTATGAGCAAAAATGTGAAAAATAGCCGAGTTACAGAAGTGTTGCATACTTTTTAGATGTTCACCCTAAGGAACGCAGGAACAGGTTAGAGCCGACTTTAACTTGCGCTCTTGTTTTTACTTGGCTTGCTGCAGGAATCACATATAAGATCTTTAAGAGCTTGTAAACGTTCGCACACTGTTTTATTAAATTTTTATTTAAAATCTATAAGCAATAGATTTTATATAGTGTGAATAAGAAATTTCTTACAAAGTGTGTGATCTTTGCTGATGTAAAACTAAATTTAAGAAAATATATATTGAGTGTGTGCTTTAACGACCTTTATTATAATCAAACCAATTTAGCTGGCTCAGGTCTCGGTTTGCTTGCGCTAACTCCAAAAGGAGGAACACATCACACCCAAGTGAAGCTAGTTGGTCATACAGCTGTTTCATTGGTATCTCTACCATATCATCAGTGACCTTGCTTGCTTGTACTGGCCCCATCGACTCCCACTCCATGCCATTTGCCTTTTTGGAGTTATGCGCAAGCATAACGAGACCTTGAGCCAGCTTAATATTGATGGTTTGAATATATATTGAGTTAATTACCGTTAATAATAAAATCATCCATAAAATCTATTAAGGTAACACATGCGCAACCTTCACATTCTTTATAGTTGTTTTCCTTTTCTGCTCTGCAGTTGTCATTTAAAAGTTCTGATAGTATAAACTACTTTATTATGTAACTCGAACCAAGTTTTTGGAAAAGTAGTTCGGTTCGGGGAGTGATATATATTAGGGTTTCCAAAGAACCCGAACAGAATCGCTTCTAAAGGGTTCGGCTTGCACCATTGGTTAATTTACTATTTAAAACACTTAAACTATACACTCCAAATGGATACCGAAATTATCAAATGGAACTTCAACTTTTCTGAGAAGGCGATTCGTTTCGTTTCTTGTCACTTATGCCGTTGTGCCGACAACATTGCACAAATGAAACTTTTAAAGCAATAAATTTTGGCAGTTTCTTGAATCAAAAGCCCCACCTATATAAAGTATAATATTGAAGAGTTAAAGACGCAACTTTGATACAATATATGTAAGATAATAACCTTATCTTACCTTAGCCAAACCTTGTGAAAATGACTGCAGGCGCATTTTTGTTTGGTGAACGTATATTCAAGATAATGACAACAATATTGATTTATGTCAAAATAACTAACCTGACGCAATGAATTATGGAGGGGATCCAGCGTTTTACAATATATAAACCAAGGCTGCAAACCTCTCAAATTTTGCAGAAGGTTCGGTTCGCGGACCGGTTCACGGAACCCCTGAACCCTAGGTTTTGGTTCGAACCTCGGTTCGCTTGAATATAGAAGAATAGTTTCGATTTATAAACAATTATTAATTAAAATGCAATAATGCAATTTTTAATTATCAAATTCATTAGCTGACACTTGGAACTTTTGAAAACCGCTTAGTTTGAGTTAATAAGCGTTCTATCTGCTATAAGCTGTTCATCTATACTTGCTCTTAGATTGGAAAGTGTTGAAAAGGCACTTTTTAACTGATACCGATTCTGGAACAGTTGACGCAATATTTTTTAAGTCCTTGTTTTTTTAACCTTTCCAAATCAGTAAAACATTTCTCGATGTGTTGGACAATAGTCGAAGGTATCTGTGGTGTTTTTAAACCGCGTTAAGTACATATTTAGTTTAATACACAGATTAGGCCTTAGTTTGGTTTATTGACGGTGGGCGTGCTACCGGTAAGAATGAATGTGACACATTGGCAATGAGATGAGTGTGTGTGTGTGAATTAGAGATGCTTTAGAGTTGTAATATATAGTAATGTGTGAACTAGATAGAGGAACTGGATCCGTGATTAGAACTAGCTGAACTGGGACCACCACAAATCTATAACATCATTTACAGAATTAATATATAATATTTGATTATTGCTTCTAAAAAATTAATTTCTTCGCAATCAAAAGTTGATTCATTTACAGGTGAATTTTTGAAACTCTCATTAAGAATTTCTTTTTGGAGCTTTAGCATGTCTGTAATGTGTTGCTTTGTTGAAAAATCGGTAAGATAATGTTAACATAATGTAAACATTACAGTCGCTATAATTGCATTGCCTTTATACTCTGCAGTTGTCATTTAAAAGTTGTCCTGATCGACTGTGATCGTATGAGTTTCCCCTAGAGAAATGTCCTAGGATTGGAGAACTTTTGAATGATAAAAGTCAGATTACAAGAAATTTCTATATTTCTATTATTTATATGTGTGTGTCGTTGAAAAAAGCATTTAATTTTGTGAACCGAACCTAATTTTTTGAAAAAGTGGTCCGGTTCGGGTTCAGATTCAAAGAGTCAAAAAATTTTAGGGGTTCGGTTCATGGTCCGGTTCGTCGGACCCAAAAAACCCGAACCGAACCGGTTCGAAGCGGTTTGCAGCCTTGATATCAACTATATTCACTAAATCTAGGGCGCGCGCACACACACGGCTGAAAGATGAACTGACGGCAGAACTGATCTTGATAAAGACCCATGCACAACAAGCACTGGTCAGACACAAGATCAGATCTTTATGATTCAGTTGAAAGTTCAGTTTTGCGGATGCAATCAAGCATGTTTGCTGAAGTACTACAATATCAAGGTCAGCCGTCAATTCATCTTTTAGCCCTTAGGCTTCTTTTATTCGCGCTCGCATATGACAAACTTAGACAAACGTACAAAGGGTACCTCAACAAAGATTTAGTGGTCCATAAACTATCCGAATACCCATGACAAAGTTATACCTGATTGTCACTTAAGATAATATGCTTATCACACTGATGTCAAATTTAGAGAATAAATGACATAAAGCGAGCATGAGTTCTTTTAAAAAAATAATTGTAAAGCGGGTGAGCATGAAAACAAAATTTAAAATTAGTTTGAGCTAAATATACGACGTAATCCATTTCAAGAGAAGGGATATTTTATATAATTCAGAAGAGTGTGACAATCTGGGAAGCATTGATAATAATAAATGCGACTATGAAATATACAACATATAACGCAGGCGAAAAAAGTGAAAAAAAGAAATTTATTTCAGCCAAATTGAGTTAGGGGCAATCTACGATAGAGACGCTCGACTTTAGTGGTTCAAATCAAAAAGAACTTAACTAACATAAAGTTCTATGCTTGTTTTAGGAACTGAAATAATTTTCAGACTATTTAATAATGAGTCAAATTTTAGAATACATACCACACGGCGTATGAGTGATTTAAAAAAATTTAACAGCCTTCACGCGCCCCTTAAAACTGAAAAAACTGTTTTTTTGTTTCCGTTTACAGATAAGTGGGTAAGACCATCCCCTTCAAGATTTTACAAGCAGAAAGTTCGCTCTAATGTTCCTACCACTTCATATTAGACAAAATAATAACTTACAAATGTGCTTAGAGTCTTTTACTTACCCACAGTTTATAATAAATATGATCAAATAATTTGTGCCCAGAATTCGCAATCTAGAACTGGTATTATCTGATTTGTATCAATGTCGTAAATCTAAATCACACAATAAATAATTAGCACTTAATTACAGATTTTTATATGTCAAAGAAAACTGACATATTTTTGACAACGCACACACTCACCCACACACACACACAAACACACACAATTGGGACAATTTATGGACTCGCGATGCTTTCGATTCGAGACGGCAAAACACAATGCACTTTTATTGTGCCTACTTAGGTACACCGAGTTCTCAGATTTATATGCTTTAAATTAACACTTCCGCGGCGGCACATCTGCCGGTCGGTTGATTCATGCCGGCCGTTCTGAGATTTTGTCTTGAAGTCTAGTTCAAGTGGCTTCAATTTAGCGGCGCCTGGGCTTTTGAGGTGATCAACTGGAGGCAAACGAACCGCTCGATCGCACCGCACAAACGCAACTAACTCGAGATCGGCTCGACGCGGTTCGGCTGACTGATAAGCAAGCACAGCTGGCGCGCCGAGTTGAACAAAATTTATTGCATGCGATAAAAATTGTAAGACCAAAAAATTGAAAAATTGTTTTCCTTACAGACCGGGACCGCTATTGTCTTGTCCCAAGACAAACTTGTAGTAAGCTTTGTTCATCTGCTCTAGGAATACAAAGGAGAACACGGTGTGTGGTCCAATGCGGCAAAGATAGGGTGTAAAACCTTTCCACAGAGCGAATAATCCCTCGTTCCTTAGAACCTTGACTAAGACATCGATGGTGCCTCTATACTCGGCCTTTCCGTCGACCATCTTCATATTCTGTATACGCGTCTTGGCCATGTCCAGGGGCATAGAGGCTATGGTGGTGAGTAAGCCGGATACCATGCTGGAAGCGATGTGCAGTCCCAGACCCTCGTCTATATAATGCTTGAAGCCCGTCTTCAGCTGCGAGTACGATGCCAGCTGTACCATATTAACAACCATGGCACGACCCACCGTGGGCATACAGCCACGCCAGAGAGCAAAGAGTCCTTCTTCACGTACAATACGTACCACCGCATCACCCACGTTTTTATAATTCCTGCGGTCACCTTCTGGCATCCGATTGTCTGCCATCATACGAATGAGAGCCACCTCGGCTGGGTTGCCCACCATTGCACCAAATGCTCCGGCAGCAATACCCATGGCCATGCTGGCCAATACAGTGGGTGCCTTTTGGAAATGTGAGCGATAGGCCTCCACTTCCATCTGATAGGCTCCCATCCGTGCGGTAGTATAGGTGGCCTGGCGCAACAGGCCAGCACTGAGGCCATTGTAGAAGGCCAAAAATCCCTCGCTTTTCACTACCTTGGCTATGCAGTCAAAGGAGCTGGTATACTCGCTCTTACCGCTCGCTCCGGCTATCTGCATGCGCGTCTTGACCAGATCCAGCGGCTGAACTATAAGGGTGGCACCCATGCCCGCCATGCCGCCGAACACATATTTCATATAATTTGGTATAGTCTTCTTCTCTTCGATGAGGAAGACCATTTTGAACGGGGAGCAAACTTAGTGCTAAATTATTGGGAGTTGAACGTAGTGAATTTCGTACGATTAAAACTTGACTGCCTAAAAATCTAGAGCATACTTGGATTTGGGTCGCTGTAGCATTGATTTTAATTGTGGCATTTAACAGGCCAACACCTATGATCAATTAACGAGCCAGTCTAATTTTCCGCACAACTCAGATAATTGTGCAACTCTCGGCTTGCACCCACAAATTAACGCCGCTCCGGCAAGCGGCTCATTATCTTCAGTCAACTTTGGTTCCACCCTAAATGGTTGAGCTGGCCAGGCAATGCAATTAGATGCAAACTTAAATACAAAAAAAAAAGGAAACGAAAAAAGAAGTTGCTTTGTAATTACACAGCCGAAATTGTAATGTCAGGTCAACGCTATGAAAAAATGAAACAAAACATATAGAACTAAAACCTAGAACTGCCAATATTCGCAACTCATTCCGGGCTAATTAAGAACTCATGCTACAACAACAACAACTGTAACAACAATAGTAACAAATAAACAACTTGCGTTGTTTTTCACGCGCTTGATACAAAATTCACATGCTTCAGTTGAAGCCGCTGCTCTGATTTCCATTTTCGCTTAGGCTATATATTATATTTTTAAACATTTATTGTATATATTCTAATATTCTTGTTGTTTAAGTCATCTGGCCCATTGGGAATTCCACTACGAAGTCATAGGATGTCTTTTATATATATTTTACAGTAAGCTTCAAATCCAATGCGTTCTTTTCTGGGTCCTAAAATTTTATTAAATAGCTCAAAGAAGATTTTTGGGCCGAATTAAGAACCAAAAATAAAACTTATTAAAAATGTTTGATAAATTTTTCATACTGATATTTTGAGATTACATGACAAAAATGGCCATAACTTCCTCAATTTTCAAGCTACAGATATGTTCGAGCACTCAAAATGTTTGGAAAAGATGCGGCTTTTATTTATATATTATTTTGAGAATTTTTGAAGGATGGGTCTTTTTTGCTAGACTAATTTTTTTGAAAAAATTCTTTGTTTTTCAACAAAGGTAAAAAATAAAAAAAATTTCAAAATATTTTTAAAAAAGGGTTTTTTAATCCTGAACATTTGGAAAAAAATTGCCAAGCTCTATCTTAAACCGTTTTTGAGTTATTGAGAATTTAATAAATTCACAATATTACAATTTTAATCGTATAACTTCCACAAAAGAGGGCCAATAAAGGTCACATTTTGGGGTTAAGCTTCTCTCATAATAAGCTCCCTTTGGGCCAATTATCATCCAATTCGGAGACATCATCCCAGAAAAAAGTTTTTTTGTATGGAATTTCCCACATATATTTTATTCACTTGTAAACAGTCGAACTTGATTTAAATATTAAAATAGTTTAAGTTCCTTAAATATTCCGAAATTTGATTGGGTTTGTTTTGTCCCAAATTCGCCCTGAAAATGAGAAATTCTCTTATATAATCCTCCCTAAGGTGATTCACGCTACATTTTATAATAATATTTTCTGAAAAATTCACTTTTTTGGTAACTTTACTAAATTTCGGAAAAAAAATTTAAGTTCTGAAGCTTTTTTCTAAAATTTAGGAGCACATTTTGTAAATTTTGCGATTTTTTGTTCAACACATCTCATTAACTCTTATAAAAGTTGTTTCAAATTTATAATATTTTTAAGCCGATTAACCGACCCTTAAGATAACACAGGCCAACAATATGACCAACTTTGTGAGGTGCAGCCCTGTTGGTTAAAAAATAATAAAATAAAAATATAATAATATAATATAATAAAAAATATGATAAGTTTATGTTCACTGATTCCAAAACTGGTTTCGGTTTAGCTCCATCAGCTCTTCTTTCCAAGATATGGCGGAAAAACGAAAAAGTTGAATTGTTCGTTGGAAACAATAGCTGATAGAACAACCAACCAATGATACAGTTTTGTTTAGTGCAATCTATATTAACATAATCAGATCAAAAGAGACCTGCACCAAAAACACTGTTGGGCTGTGTAGTCTAAACTCATTAGACAATTTTGTAAAGTTCACGATTATTGGGACAGGTCTAACCCACATATATTTACCCTCTACTATTTCAGTCTATCAATTTAGCAATTTAAAATTCTGAAGCATAATACGGGTTAAAACAAATCCATTATGACCATTTTTATCCATCAAGGTCGAAAGTTGTCGTTAGTTAATAGCAGAGATTGACTCCATACAAAGTACTTCATTTTTGTGGAAAATTTGATTTCCGCGACCTCCAAACGTCTTTCGAAAAATCTTAAAAAATTTCAAAAATACTTTACTCTATAAGCTTTTGGAAAACTCCAATCCAAAAAATACTTTTTTTTGGGACACCCTAATCTACACCTATTATTCACCAGTCCACATTGTCATTTCCAAACTTCGCAATATTTTGGAAAGATTAACAGTCTCAATTAAAAATTTAAGAATTTCGCGCTTTATCGCGCTTTGTTAGACCGTTTGATCTACAACTCCTATTTACCGTTGGAGCGTTTTTTAACCCCTCCTATGTTTACTCGTCTATCAAAACTATATAACAATAATAGGTCATATAAAAAATTTTAAAATTTCATATTTTAGTATAATCTGTACCATAAATTTGTAGAAAAAAATTGTGTATAAGGGGCTTTCTCCGCAATGCGTGCACCAAATTACATGCGTTTTTTAATTATAGCGAGAGTATGTGACATGGTTTTATAAAAAAATTTTTACTTTTCTATAAACAGGTTCCTGAAAAATTAAAAATGAGTCAAAAAAAAATCTCAAATGTGGGCCTAAAATGTGTGTTTGAACGCCTATTTCATATCATTATGTGCCATTCTGTAGAACGGAACATTTCTTGATAGATTTTCTTTTTATACCTTTGTGTATGAAAAATTGTTTTCTCAAAAAATTGCCATTTGTGTAAGTATGAATATTTGTGGCTTTTGAAAATGTGTGCGTTTACGCACTTTAAATGTCGAGACGATCAAATTTGGGTCGGCGAATGCGAAATGCGTCACGAGTTGTGGCTTCGAGGAGCCGTGAAAGTAGCCAAGCCATTACACAACGCAATGAAAACAATCGTTTACGCACCGCAAGGTCCCGTTCAGATCAACGGAACAATGATGCAACAACAACTGCAAATGAACGTCGTGAAATACTAAATCTACAAGGTGTTGTGTTCACGTAAAATAGTGTCACCGATTTCGCTTTTAATAGTAATATTATAATTGGTTTAATGAACGAACATTAAAATCATTTAGTAAACAGCGAATTAAATTTTTATTTTCTGACAACTACACTTCTAATCTATGTGTCTTCAATTACCGTTTATCCAATATTCATAATAATTTTAGGTCCTATGAAATTTGTGCAATTATCTCGATTTTTTGACCCTTGGCTCTACACCTTTTATTTACCAACTCCTGCATTGCCTTCTAAACATTAGGCGCTTTAATAAATAGCCTTAGAATAAATTTTTAAATTTCGCGGTTTCTTGAACCATTGCACACTGGGCCAGCAGCCCGAGATTTTGGCCAAAAGTCCCAATTTTTTTTTTTGGAAATTGGACAAAACGAAGATCGGCAATGATTTTAAATAGATATAGCTATTTTATGGCAAAATTTGGAACCTTTTCTCGAAACGGTTTTTGCGAGACAGCCGTTCAAAGTTAATTTTTCTCAAAATCGATGCAAAAAATAATTAATTATTATTGGAAAAATGGAATGCAACAGCTGAAGCAGTTTGATTTTTTTATTTTCGACTACGGACCAGATATCAATTAAAAAATATACAGAAGCTTTCATTCGTAAGCGTTTACATAATAACTGGAAAAAATCCTAAATATATTGGGGTTTTTTACTTTTGGCTACTTTCAGTTGAGAGTACCCCTTAGTACCCTTCGCGATTCTCTTGCAACATGGCAAAATATTTTCTTTGAATATTGCACTATAGCTGTAGGTATGCGCTTTTGCGCGGTTTTGCTTTGAATTTTTATAAAATTGCATTTAAAATTATATTCCTATTTGAAATCAATCTTGTTCTGTTATACAGCCACCCTAGATGTATGCTTTTTTTCAACTTCAGAATATAACAGATGAATTCTGTAATAAAACACTCATACAGGCCTGTTCCGAATTCCGAACGTTTTCAAAAAGTAAAAACGAAACGAAAACGATCGTTTTACTATTTGCTGTTCCCAATTCCGAACGATTTGGCTACGTTTTGACTTTTCGAACTCGGTTTCGAAGTCGCTTTCATAAACAGCTGGCTGACTGGCCTGCGCGCGTGTTTGTGTATATCGACAGCAGCCAGAGTTGGCATCATCGCTATAATTTTAATTTACAAAGCTCCTATTTACACTTTAAGTCAATTTATTTTTATTTAAAACAGTTTTTAATTGTTACATTTGAATATGTGATGTCAAATATGGTTAAATAGAGCTAAATAAAATAGAAAAAGTGCTGACCGAATAAATTAATTTAAATAAAGCAACCCTAGCAGCTATCGATTGACGATTGAATTCGACTAAAACGTAAAGTGGAATTCAGAACAGCTCGGTTTGAAAACGACCGCTCGGTTTTGCTTTTCACGCAATATTTTATAGATGTTTATAAAAAAATGATTTTAAAATACACTTAAACTGTAAACATTTTAAGTAGTGATGCTAATCGATCTTAAAAATGTTCAACATTATTAAATTGATAAGTTTATAATTTTTGCGATTTATTTTAATGCTTTTAATAGCAATTACTTTACATTCTGATGACTCTGCAGCACAACTTTTGAAAACGACAATTCTGGTCGATTTGCGGAATTCGGAACAGCAAAGAACTCGATTTGCGACAATTCCACTCGTTTTCGGAATTCGGAACAGGCCTGATAAACTGAGCCAATTTGAATGTGTCAAAATGTGTAGCATACTCTTAGACGTACTCAAGGCAAAGTGTAATATATTAAATAAATTAGATTTTTGATTAATTAAATTTTTATTTTAATTTAGTTGTTTTAAGTATTGAATTTAAAGAGGAGGTAAAATAGATAGAAAAAACGGTTACAGTAGTCATATTGACTGAAAATCCTCGACAGGGTGGGCAGTCAAAGTCAAAAACTTCTTGGGTCAATATCTCACAAATCATTAAAGATATCAAGACACATTAATTTTTTTTAGTTATGTGGTACTTATATATACTTCTATGCAAGAATTGGGTCAAATCCAATTACAATTTTTTTTTCTATAATTATTTAACGAAAAAGTTGAAATATTTTCCGACTTTGGTTTGGATTATGAATATCATATAAAATTTTTTTGTTACTTTTTAAATTATGTGTAGCCAAATTAAAGTAGCCAAAAGTAAAAAACCCCAATATATTTAGGATTTTTTCCAGTTATTATGTAAACGCTTACGAATGAAAGCTTCTGTATATTTTTTAATTGATATCTGGTCCGTAGTCGAAAATAAAAAATCAAACTGCTTCAGCTGTTGCATTCCATTTTTCCAATAATAATTAATTATTTTTTGCATCGATTTTGAGAAAAATTAACTTTGAACGGCTGTCTCGCAAAAACCGTTTCGAGAAAAGGTTCCAAATTTTGCCATAAAATAGCTATATCTATTTAAAATCATTGCCGATCTTCGTTTTGTCCAATTTCCAAAAAAAAAATTGGGACTTTTGGCCAAAATCTCGGCCTGCTGGCCCAGTGTGCATTGAAATAAATGCTATATTGCATATGGTTAACTCCAGGTTATCAATTATAATTATCCGTAGAAAAATTTTATTACTACCTTACAGGACTAGAGTTTGAACTGGTAACTGATCACAAGCCACTCGGAACCATATTCAAGCCAACATCAAAACCGCCGGCTAGAATCGAGAGATGGCTATTGAGGCTCCAAGCTTTCAAGTTCAAAGTGATCTACAGGTCGGGAAAGAAGAACATTGCAGACTCGCTGTCTAAGTTGTGCCAGATAACCAACACAGATAGTTTCGACTGGAACGGCGAGAAAAATATCTGTTGTACCTGCATCACTTTCTGTATCTTAAATAGCGGCCGAAAATATTCGAGTCGAGGAAATGAATGGATGTTTTTACATGCCTAAGAAACAATTCGTGGGATAAGGCGACATCGAGTAGATACTATCCATTCCGCTTTGAGATGTCAGCAGGAACGCGCATTGTGATCTACTTGGCCCACTACCAAATGGGCAACATGTTTTTTCCTTATTGACTACTATTCCCGTTACATGGAGTTCAAGCTAATTCGGTCCATTACGTCTCAAACGGTAATCGAGACAATGCGAGAAATATTCTCCAGGTTAGGCATACCGAAATATTTTAAAACCGACAATGGCAGAAAATATGTTAGTAAGGAGTTTGACCAGTATTGCAAATCCTGTGGTATTGAACAAATCTTAAGCCCCCCATAATGGCCACAAGCGAATGGGGAAGTAGAAAATATGAACAGGTCATTGCTTAAACGTTTGAAGATAGCATATGCTATTAAAAAAAATTGCTTAGAAGAAATTCAGGACTTTGTACACATGTATTTACGGCACCACCGGAAGTCCACCGAACTAATGTTCAACCGCGTAATAAGGGACAATATCCCAGGAATTCAGGACCTATTTTGAGACCGAAGAAAAGGATAAAGATGTCCGTAAGAAACAAAAAGGAAAGGTTCTGGGCGATTCAAAACGAGGAGCTAGAAACACAGATATAGATGTTGGTGACAAGAATTTGGGAATAAAAACTAAGTGTGTAGTCCAATCAAGCAATCAGCCAATGGTTTTCTAAGCTAAAAAGCAGGGCTAAATTCAACAGACTCGCTCACAATTTTTTAACAGATTACTTGATTTCGCTTTTCTCCTGTTTTCTGTTTTACAGTTCTCAATGAAAGAAGATGCCTAAAGGTTTTTGCTTTTTTATTTTTACTTTTTAAGAGCTTTGGTTCATATGAAATATGATATTTTAAATAAAATTTGCCCTGGGCCATGTGGGAATTTGGGTTCTCATCCATTAAGTTTCCAATTGTTCTGCACTAAGGTTCAAACTTTCCTTAACCCTAAGTTTTGTATATTTCGATTTGCATAAATATTCAGATTGCACATACCTCAAGAAGATAGGCTCCATAGGCTGGTGTTCACGGTCAATATGCCTAGCTTTTCGTATGAGCAGCTGCTAAACTACCTTAAAGTCTCTTTTTTGGAGCTGCTGCAGATAGTGATTTCTAGGTTTGATTGATAGATAGATTTCTCATTATATTGGATTGGGCATAAACATAATTATTTTAGATAGCTTTTATCTCGACTTGAATAATGTTTCCCCGAGACCAGCTTGACCACTAAATGTAATTGCACAAATTTCGTGTGGCATACTTTCAGGCTTTTGTGGAAAATATTGTTTTTACATCCACTCTACATGTTGTTTACATTTTACGCACATTTTACACTTGCATTTTAAATGCATTAAAAATAAAAGTTTTCACAATTTAAATAATTTAGTTAAACAAGATAATGCAGTGTTTTGCAACTCACCTGCCATTACTTACTTACATATTTGTATGCACATTTGTATATAATATCAGCGCAGTCAACTAGCCTAATTATTTACCTGGCACTGGCACAGGTAAAAGTGGGCCAACTGGCCATGCAATCAAACAATCAGAGACAAGCGCGCTGAACTGAAATGCCAATTGTGAAAATTGTAAATAAATATTTAAACAAACGACAATGGCAACAACAACAAGCAGACGGGAAAACAACAATAAATCAGATCATATCGGCAGCTGACTCTGCGGTGCTGCGGTTTGCTCAGGCTGCAGTGCAGCCCTACAAGCGTGGCATGGAAAACTGGCTAAATAAGGAGAGAACGATGACTACAATGACGATGATGATGACGATGGTGGCAAAGAAGAAATTTACGCTCAAGCGAGCCAAAAGCAAAATGACAATAACAGCTGCAATTCCAAAGGGGGGAGAGCGGCCAAAGGGCGACAACAAATTACACAAAAACTACAAAAAACGAGGCATTAAGTGGCGAACCGTTAAGAAGTCGACGACGAAAAACTTGAAGTGGAAAACTTGAATGTGGTAATTTCTGGAGTAAACAGAGCGACCGCGAGAGAGAGTAAAAGTACGAAAAAGAGAGCAAAACGGCAGCGAAAGTACTAACAGGCAAACGTTAATTTAAAAATAAATTAATTTTTAAGACCAAAAAGTAGTCGGATCAAACTGTGTCAATGTACATTTCCATTTAGCCAAGAGGCTGCCAAGGAACCAGTTCCCCATACAATGCAGAAAACAGTTATTGTTAAACAATAAATCAATAGCTAAACAATTCTAAAACGAAAGACTCAAGTCACAAACTGAGCGCGACAGAGAGAGGGAGAGAGAGCGAGTGCGAGAGCAAACTCGTTCTCTCTCTCTGTTTTCGAACTTTAAGCTGCGGCTTTTCGAACTTCAAGCTGGCCCACAGTTTTGGCCATCATTCGTCTGTTAACCGTCGTGGCGCTCGAAAGCGCTCGCGATCTCGTTCTTCTATTTCGCCCAAAACAAACCGCAGCGTCTTCTTCTTCAAGCGAAGAACGAACGTTTTACCATATTGCCAACGCGCGCGTGTGCGTGTGCGCGTGTGTCTGTGTGGGTAACAGTGTCTGTGTGTTACTCCAATTTGTGCTCCAATTTGTGCTGCATTAGCAAGAAAATTCTCTATGTGGTCTTATAGTGAAATCTAAAGGGCACTCTCTGAGAGAAAAGTGTTCCCAAAAAGTTGGTCCACAGCAAGTTTGTTATTTTGTTTGTTTTGCCATATGCAAATAGAAAGCAACACACACAACAAAACAAAACAAAAAAAAGAAAATAATAAAAAGAGGTGACAAACATCTGTTTAAGTGGAATATCAACAGGTAACAATGCATAGCATATTCTCAGAACTTTTCCATCAAACTGCATAACTGTGTGTACATTCAATTTATACATACTAACGAGGGCTGTCTGTTGAGTCAGTTGTAGGGCCCTTTAGGAAAGTCTCAAGATACTTTTTGAATTATTCGCACTTGCATAGAAGTGAATTTTTAAGCCACAGAACATTTTGAACAATTTTGCGTTTTCGGTTCGGACTTAAATCGTATTTGCTCGTTGGTTTTTTCCACTAATTTTTGCCATTTTCGAAAACTTGAAACTAAATTGAGAAATGACAAACCAAGTGCATAAAATGATAATAATGAAACTCAAATTAAACGTTTTAGATATTCATTGCCATATCTGAAAGGTTTTTTTTTCCATCATTTCCGCATCCATTAAACAAGAAATTAAATTAACTAAATGATCTTACTCATCCGGCCGGAACAACTTTGCCAACTGCATGCTGAAAGTTTGTGCTGAGTCGCTAATTACCAATTTAGTAAAATTAATTTAACTTATCCGTAGAAATCTCTTACTTTCCATTCATCTGGAAAGAATCAATCATCATTCCATGTCATAAAAATTTAATTCGGTTTAATAATATTTTAAGCCTTAATACTAAAAGAGCTAAGGAAGAAGTGGTATTTAGTGACTTTGGTTAGACTTTTTATTCAGTTAGTCATGAACTTCTCTTACTCAAGTTGCGGCTGACTGGATTCCCATCAAATTTGCTTAATTGGACTAATGCATACCTATCGAAAAGCAATTTCTCCTCTTCTCTTAACTAGTTCATGTTACTTTTGAAGTAGGTACAATATGATTTGGACTTGTTTTATTTTTGGTTTAAATCAAAACTCCGAATGATATTTCATCGGAGTAAACTAGGGTTGTCAATTTTGTATCGACATAACGATATTTGTTGGATGTTGGACAATAAGAGTGATTCCGATATCATATATCGTATGCCGATTTAGGCATTTTTTATGAACGACTGAACTTTAAACCCAAAACGAAGTTCACTTGGCATCTATCAATCAGAATTCGTAGTAGCCTTCACCAATCAGACGTTTCGATCTTCATCTTACTTATATTTACCCGTTATCATAATAATCTAAACTCATTACAAAATTTTACAATTTTCACGATTTTGTGGTCTGTTCTATCAACACCTCCCATTTACCCGTCTTCATGCCAATCAGAACTCATATACAAATTTTTGCAAAATATTAAAATTTTTAAACCGATTGACAGACACCACCCAATTACCCATCAATTGAATTGCAAACTTTCAAATCTTGGTCTTAATCTAAACTAAATTTGCGAATCAAATTTTCATGAAACCCAAAACTCATAAAATGTAGCAAACTTTGCGATTGCCGTTAAAATTTTGTAAATTTTGCGATTTTTTGTCCCGTCAATTGTAAATTTTGAAAATTTTTTTCTACACCTTTTATTTACCAACTTTTGCGCTTTCGTAAATACTCAAATAAAGACTTGGCTAATTTCGTTTCGTTTTTGGTCTACACTTCTAATGTATCCTGTCATTCAATATTTTTATAACCATCGGATCTTTTGCAAATTTCGCGGTTCTTTGGACCACTTAAACAAAAGTAATACAGCCTATGTTCAAATTCAAGCAATCAATTGTCTGTGTACCAAGTCCATGGCCCAACGTTTTATAGCAATCGGAAATTTGACCAATTTCGCGGTTTTTTTGACCATTTTCCGCTCGTTTCTTTAACTTGAAAACCTTCTACGGCAAGCGATCAACCAATCCTCAAAGTTTCATAACTGTATAATTTTGCATAGTTCGCGGTTTTTTGAATATTTTCACCTAGAAACCATGGCGGTCAATCGTTTTACCATTCTCCAAAGATTCATCAACTTATTTGCTTCTGAAATTTCAGGACTATCGGAAAGAAAAGCAGCAAAACAACTAGGGAACGCAGGGGGTTTTCTTAAATGCTTTGTCAAACCAAGTTGAAAAAGTTGAAAACTTAGATTTTAAATATTATTGATATTGATACATAATTTGCAAAATGTCGACAACACTATAGTAAACCCCTACTTAACTCGTACTTAATAGTTAACTCAAAACTAGTAGCTTTCTTGCATAATTGTCTTTAATAACACAATTTTACAAAAAAAGGCAATTTTTTGCAACAGAGAACTTTGCAACCGTTCCTTATGTATTTTTGGCCGCTGAACTCAGATAAATTGTCCGTTTTCTCCCAGCACGTCAGGTTCACGAGATATTTGACAATAAACGTGTGTTTAGAGAGGTATCCTTACATTTGTCGGTCGCGTGGCCACATTAAGTGTCCTATTCGAACCAACTTTGTTTTAATATAAGCTGCATTGAATGACGTTACAGAAAAACCAAACACGAAGTTTTGATTTTGCTGATAAGGTACCAATTTTTGGATTTGAACATTAAAAATGTTTTTTGAAAAAATCAATTTTTTTGCAAGTTTAAGAAATTCTGTAAATTTTACCGCTAATATTAAAAATCTTAGAAAAAAATAGTTGGTAGCCTTTTGTTTCTTCTTATTTCAATTATTATCAGTTTTCAAATATCATTGCGCTTTTAG
This sequence comes from Lordiphosa clarofinis, assembly GCA_018904275.1. NCBI lineage: Eukaryota > Metazoa > Arthropoda > Insecta > Diptera > Drosophilidae > Lordiphosa > Lordiphosa clarofinis. Next base: position 2,185,166 of record JAEIGQ010000026.1, read on the forward strand.
AAGTTATAGCCCAAAAACTATACAAATTTTCGACTTTTTTTGGACAACATTTACCGCCAAAATTTCTTGTAGCTTGAAAATAAGATGGTAGTTATTTTTAAACCAAAGAATGGATATTAAAAAGTTATTTAAGATCGATTTTTGTAAATTTTTAAACATTTTAAGGCTCTGTACCTGGAGTAGAAGCTGAATGCAGTGCTGGTGCTGCGCTCATCTCTTAGTCTCTCTCTTTTTTTCTCTCTCTCTAAGATTGTGCGGTGTTGGTTGTGAAATGGTGGGAGGGGTGGGGCGGGGGTTAAATGACTTATTTACTCATAACTTGAGAACTGTTCATCCGATCTTTATCATTTCGTCAGCAAATCGATACATTTTGCTAATTACTAACTATCTCTAGCAGGTACGAATCGTCTATCTACAAAACTGTAGGAGATATAACGTTTTTTCCAATCTGCGGGGGGCGGGAGGGGGCGTGGCAAAAATTGAAAATAAACTTGATCTGCCTGCAAGTATAAGAAGCATTTGTCTCATACATGTCAAACCTCTATCTCTTACCATCTCTGAGATCTGTTTGTTCATAGGCTACAGGGCTATATCGACTCGGCTGTTGATGATGATCAAGAATATATATACTTTATATAGTCGGAAATGATTACCTCTCCCTGTTGCATACTTTTGCACAAACTTAAAATACTCTACGTACCTTAGGTACGAAGTATAAAAATGAGAGAATTGTGAGAAGCTTGGCTTGGCCCCGTTGGAGGAGCTGTATAGCCAATTTTTTTTTAGTACTAAAAAATTGATCGGTTTGAAAGGTTTGGTCTGATTGGCGGCCGTTTTCTTGTTATTGTATTTTGAAGTTTTCAGCTTTTGAAGGATGATTTGTAACTTTAAATCTGGTAAACTATTTAGAATTTCGCTTTAACATCTTAGACAAAGTTGTTGCTCTTGTTTTACCTTACAAAACATTGCTTAACAGCCAGTCCAAACAGTTGCATCTTCATACTAAAAATTAAAAATATGAAAATGATTTTGTACGGTTTTTTCAACTTTGTCTTGAAAAGTGCAACGAATTTTACTTAGCAATGCTGGGTAAAAACTTAGCTGAAACTTAAGTAAACAAACGGAAGGAGCATTCCAATTTTATTGGATTCATGTTTCATATACTTATGGGCCTTTAACCATGTTGTTTGTTAGATTTAAAGACAGAGTTACAACGTGAAGTTGGTTCGTTCAAACGATTTGTTTCTTTTTGTGCAAACTTTGTTTGATTTACTGCAAAGAAATGATTAAGAGGCCAAGCCAAGGGCAAAAACGTTGCTAAAGAAATAATAGTAATATTCCAATTAGTTTGCAAAATATGGAATGCTTAATCCTACTCAGAAGCAGAAAAGTTTGACCGTATTAAATAAAGCTCAGAGTGTTCAAGGCATTATAAAACAATGGTTAAAAGAATTTGATGATCCTATAGTCGAATATGGTTCATGTATAGAGTATATTTAAACCATATTGAGTCTGTTCAAAAACAGTTCTTAGTAAATGCACTTCGTGGTCCCAATATCCACATTCCTCCGTAAGCACAAAATCGAAGAATATCTATGGAGTAATATTTACTCACAAGCTTATCTGCCAAATAGTTCATTCTCTATATTTAATTTTTTTTCTACTTCCAAATCTATAAACTCTTTTTAGTGTAGAATAAAGATTTGTAAATTAATTGAATTGTTAAATGCATGATTGTTTACTTAAATGCCCAAAAGTGCCTATAGACACTTGTTTAGATTTTCTCTCCTTAGATTGTAAACAAAAGCTTCCACTTCTTTTGGGAGACTTAAGTAGGCGATCTCTTGCTGCAAACCAAAACTGTTGTACCCATAGTGTTTATCAAACTTTTTTCCAAGTTTTGTTTTCATAACTTAACTATTTTATTACAAGGTTGTCGAACCCAAACATTTAGCTTTAGTTTATGACTTTACACACTGCTCTCGTAAAAGAAACCCCCAAAACGACCTCTGCTAATGAGGCAAATTGTCAGCGTCTTTCTTTCTTTTCGCTTTAATATATTCATAAACAAAAAATTATTTCTTTCTCTCTCTCTTTGAGCTGACAATTTGCATATCAGCAGGTTCATCATAGTTTTTTTGTTTCTGTTGTCGTTTCTGTTGAATCCCCAAAATAACACTTGCTACACGATTGAACTTTAAACCGCATTCTTTGGCATCTCTTGGACTCGTCTATCAGACATCGAGAGCTGACTGGCTGGCTGGCCGGCCAATTTTCATTGCAGTTTTTAGCTTCGTGGGAACTATTGACTCTGTTGGTACTGGCATTTGGCTTGAAGTCGGCACACATTTTAGTTTTAGCCCAGGCTTAAACAGGCTTTGGCTAGAACAGGAATTTCCACTCCTACAACAACAATTGACATTTTTGTATAATTGCAAAGAGTTTGGTGTTTTTGTTGCTTTTATTTTGGTAGTGGCTATTTTATTAAACAAATTGTTCTTTGATTTTTAATCGTCAACAATTAAAGCTAAACTTAAACTAAAGTTAGACAAAGATCTCGGGTCCGAAAATGGTCACTTTTGACTGGCTCTTGCTCGGCTTGGGCGGCGTGGTGGGCGCTTTGGTTTTGGTTTTGGTGGCACTGCTACAGCTAGCGCTGCGTCGCCGTCGCATGCTCTTCAACTGATCCCGCAAATGCTCCTTGTACACCAGCTCCCGTTTACAGGCCTGCAGCTCCTCCACGCTGCACTGCTTCAGCTGGCGTATGGTGCGGGACACTAAGCCATCGATTATGTGTATTTTAGTGCGTGAGAGTCGAGTGGGTTCGGCATGGCGCCGCGTCAGCTCGCTCTGATACTGGAACAGCAGATAGCCCACACTGGGGCGAGAGGAACGACCATGATTGCGTTGAGTTTCCATTCCGTTGGATGAATGTGCTGTGACTGCTTGGCAGCTTGAGCTGTGAATGATGTCCTGTTGTAGTTTACCAGGATTATTTATATCTGGGGCGCTTAGCCTAGCGCCGTGGCCGGCCTACCTGTTGGCCTGTGTGACCTGTGTGAAACGCGTAATTACCTGGAATGAGAGCGAGCCTTGTGCCTGGGTAAAACCCCTCCTGGTTGTTAAGTTGTTAAATGTTTGACATCTAACGGAAAGGTGGCCCGTTGATTTGTTAGTGTTGCGCACATTCGGTTTGGTCGGGTGTTAAATATTTATGACTTGACCTTTGGCCTAAAGATGGACGGCTGCTGTAGAAGCGGGCATAGATTACAACCAAAGGGAAGTGGAGGGTTTTAAGCCACAAAAAAAAGGTTGATTGAATGTTTGGTCTTTGGTTGTAGTTCTTGAAGATTTATGTACGTGGACTAGTTGCTCGATTTAAATAGTTCTTTGGGCGCTTCGTGAACTTTATGTGTTAAGGGGAAACCTTAGGAGACTTCAACCATCCCACCATTAATTTGTTCTTAGTTCCTGATATAAATAACTAAAAAGAAGGAATTGCAATTATTAGGGTACAATATTGTCACATAGGAACAGTTTTGAAATTTGTTGCCTTATAAATCATAGGTCTAAATTCAAAATCAATCAAAATGTTCAAACCAATTGCGTGTATTTTGCTTAATTTCAAACAAGTTCATAATCGTTGACTTTTATTGTAATTTCCATTTTTTAATAATATTTTCTAAAAGGATACTTATAATTAAAGGACTTTTTATATATTTAGCCTGGGTTACTCAAATAGTTTGACATTTATTAGAGGTTTCAAAAGCCTCTGAAGTTTTTGTTCTGTGGGAAAAAATTAAGGCGGATCAGCGAGGGAGCAAAAGTCAAATAACCTTTCAATTCGTCGTTCAAATTACTAAAAAACGGTCCGTGAGTCAGTCCAATTTAAAAAAGAAAACATTGTCACTGTTAAGCTAAATCCGTTATTATCTGAAGTTTTGCAGAAATCTATAGATTTGCTAGAACGTTAGCATTTCATATTAAAGCTGTTTGAATTTATTTGTTAAAAAGCACAAATGTGCTCAGTTACTAGATTAGAACACAAAAGTTGAGCGATTTGAAACCGCCTGCTCAAGCCTAGTAGATTTAATGCGTACGGTTTTTTTTCACATAATCTTGTAGGAGATTTTATTATTGTAACTCCCCAAATAAAAAAATCCAAGCTTAGTTCAAAGTGCTATCGATTATACGAAAATCTCTAGAGATTTCCAGAACACCCCTGTATGTGTGTCGATAAGTCGCTCTTGCTCTGTTTCCAGTCACTCTGATTGATTAACATCCATTTATGATGAATACATTTTTCATTCCCTTTTCTCACATCCTTTGGACGATTTTTAGATACATTGGATTAAACATAAGATCAGTCTAACATTAAACGCATATTAGTAATATCATTTTTACAATATTTTAATAATGCTGTCCATGCTGGACCTAACGCTGAAACCATTTGTAGTAAGCTGACGATTCCGCTGTAGAAAAATATAGCAAATAATGAAATGGCTATACAGACAACCTATTCACTTTAAGGGTATTTGTAACAAGATTTTTTATACTCTGCATCAAAGGTACACAGAGGATATAAAGATATGGTATATTGATTTCAAGAACATGTTACGCACAATTCGGAATTGAATTAAGAACTTTTAAAACTCAAAATAAGTATGATCTTATACTTAAGTATATACTTAAATATGTTAGTTAAGAGCGATTTGTACTTAAAGTAAGAGTAAGACATCAAGAACGGAATGATCTTAAATTAAAACCAAATTTTTTTGAATCAAGAATTTTATTTCTACATATGAATTTTTAACGGTCGATTTCAAATTTAGGAAAGAAATGATATTAAACTAAAATTATTTTTTCTTTGATCAAAAAATTTATTTTTATTTTTAAATGTTTTACGGTCAATTTCGAATGATTCGTACTCGAAGTAAGAATTTTCAAGAGCAAATCGAACTTATCAAATTCTATCCTGAAACAGGATATCGTTGTGCTATTTTTTGAGTCAAAATTCTTGATCAGCATCAACAGTCGAGTCGATATAGTCATATCCGTCTGTTCGACTGATAGAGGTTTGACATGTATGGGATATAAGTTTCGCATGCTTGAAGGCAGATCAAGTTTATTATTAATTTTTGCCAGAACTTGGAAAAAACCATATATCTCTCACAGTTCTGTAGAAAGATGGTTTATGCCTTTTAGAGATATTTACTTACAAATGAATTATAGTCAAGTCATGACCATAACAGAGGTTTTCTGCGTCCGCGCCTCAGTAGTGGTGTCATCTATTGGTTAGTCCGTATTGGTTGTTGTTGTAACGGCGAAGTTTTGTATGTATGCGTTGAAAGGAAGAAAAAAGAGAAAAGAGAGAGTAAAAGGTTAGTTTGATATAGAAACTATTCACTGTCTAGTTCGAGGAAGGAAGCAACCTTTACTGGACGGGACCATAAGTCTAGGGGCGTGAGATCAGTTTGGTTCAGGGGACACTCGAAGAGGTGTGTGGTGTCGTGGGGGCTTTGACCACATTTAGGACATTCGTCAGCAATCTCTGGGTTTATGCAGGCAATATAGTTGTAGAAGTGCCTGCTTTTCTCGGATCGGAGCTGTGCAAGTGTCGCTCTGGTGCGTCGAGGAAGGGTCTTCTCATCTGGATCAATAGGTGGCGGCCTGCCTCCTAAGACAACATTGTCTTGGTAGGCTTCTATTGTGGAGGCGACCATGTCGGTATGTGCCTTCTTTTTGGCCTCAGCGAATGTTGTTGCTGTTACCAAGCGATTTCCCAAGAGTTGTTTCATCTTTGGGAGTTCTGTCCTCAGGTCGTGTCAGACTGTTTTGGGTCTCCGTGACATGCCTTCCATGGAGCAGCCGTGGTTTGGATGAGACTCACAGTGGCTTCCGATGAGGATGAAGAAAGTCAGGTCTTAGAGGAAATATTTTTGTTTCAAAATATGTAATGCTTAAATTTATCTCAAAAATTGTTCTTAATCTTGTTAAGTTAATTTAATAAATTAGCTTTTTGTTACAGTATAAAAATGGTTTATAAAAGATGCTTAATTTGAGATTAGCCCGGATACAAATTTCCGACAATATATCGAATGGGCACACCATTGTGAGTTTGCCAGCTCTACATCAGAGCTTGACCTCAAGAAGGCTTGTACTTGCTAATTAAGCTCAAATAAATACGGAACACAAACGTATTTTGTTCAGCCAAATTTCTACCACTGACTTAGAAACATGAAAGAAATCGTTTATTAGTAATTACTTAAAATTTTGTTTTGCTCAAGGCTTATAAAAACCAATTCGATCATCATCATTTCTTCACAAAATTCACCGTTAGTTTGCGTTCCCATAACACCTGAGTGTGATCTCAGCATATTTGTATGTAAAATACGTCAATTTACACATGTGTCTTGGTTGCATTTCTCTGTCGCTTTGTTAGCTTCATTAGCATAAACTCAGTTCCAGTAAATTTACATGGCACAAATTTCTAGAACTGTCCTTTTTGAATCTCTAACAACTTCCAGGTAATTCATTAAAATGCCTCATAATGAAAAATGCCCGAGACGGCGAACAGTTTGTCCTGGTCATAAATGGCATAATCCTTTTATAATTGCACTTAGTAGCAGAGATGTAGAAAAACAAAAGGATTTCGAAGCCGGATTAAGAAACTGGGGAAGACCACGCGCCGGATTAAGCAAATGCGAGGCATCAGTGTTTTATGAGCAGCGGCACCAGGTAACAGGTAGCTGAGGTCAAAGGCAAAAGTGAAGGAGGGCCAAGCGGCTTTGTTTGACAGCTTGCAGACAGATTCCAATTCAACGCTCCCTAAACTCAATGAACTCAATGGCTGATGATTGGAGATGTGCGTGCATCGGTCAAAGCATCTTTAGCACCAAATTGAGCTGTGATTTAAGTGTTACGGAATTAACATAACAGAAACGTTATCCCCAACTTTCACTCATTGTCTTGACGATTATGATAATGCAGTTGTATACATTTTTTTGAAAGAATGCTCCAGGATTAGCCCTCAAAACAATGCCAAGACATTTTTCCGTAAATATTTTTGTGTTGTAATTAAGTTGGCATTTACTTAAATCGCCCATTTAGAGTGGGCCGCGTGTCAATTAAATTAAGTGAAATGGAATTTTTTTTTAATTCAATTGCTGCTGGGAGGGGCCTAAGTGGGTGAAGGCTCCCACACCGACCCGACACTGGATCACGTTAATTTACGTGGGTCAGAGATTTGTTCATAAATAAATATTTTAAATATAACCAGAGATGAGGGTAAAAAGGTAGATATTTAAGTAGCCTATTTGCAATTATATTTATCACAAGGCACAAAATTTCAAAAGGCTGTCGTAAATCTTTAAGGGAAAGTCAAGATGAGAATAATGGAGAGAGCTTTAAGTTACGCACAAACATTATTTTGTTTAAAAAAATCTTTGTTAAGTCTTTTAAAAGTTTTGCCTTGGCTTTAGATATGAACGTGAAGACTTAGTCGTTTGTGCAGAAGTATTTATACCTTTGCAAATGCTGGTTTTGAAATCAACAATTGTTTCTTACTGAAAACCATTTTTTGTAGGCGGTCTGATTCTTGACACTTCGCAAGTAAAGTAGTCCTAGTTTAGTTCGAAATTCAATCGTTAATACGAAAATCTCTAGAGATTTCTAGAACACCCCTGATTGAAATTTTTAAACTGTGCCACCATTCACTACCCATTTTTTGGCCTAGAGGGTTTGATTTCAGTTGCACAGTTCAAAACATTGTAGAATCTCCGAGTAGAAAAAATCCCAGACTGCACACGAGTTACTACAGCTCATGAAATCAAAGAAATGTTCCCCGAACGTTGCAATATTGTTGTCAACAGCTGAACGGACGTTTTCTCTGTTGAAAAGATTGAAAACCTTCCTTCGTGTCCATATGACTACGCTCGGCTTGTGAGCAACAGCACTCAGTGAGCACAGACTTCAACGGGATAGCGCTGGGAAACGTTCACGAAGCTAATATTTATTTATTAAGGTTTGACAAAGTTCTGTCAACATTACTGGGTACAATTCAAAAAAGACAGTATATTGTTTCTTACATCTAACACAGAAGAGTGAGCAGAGAAAAGATGGTAATACAAATTATAATTAATTCACAAATTTCGGAAAGGTTCATAGTGAGCCAAATTTGTTAGGCAAGGCTGTAGGTAGATCGGAGAGAAATTTCTAGTTAGGCGCGAAGGAACCGCAAGATTTATTTGGCATGACAGAGCACAAGAGTCAATATCACCTGATAAAAGTTTGTGAATAAAAAGCACGCAATGGCACGTCCGACGGTTCTTAAGAAATGGAAGATCAATTAAGAGTAATCTATGCTGGTCTTGATATTTTTGGTAATGCGGTGACCAAACACACGACCCATATTCTAGTATTGGTCGTACCAGTGACACGAATAAATGTTTAGTCAGATACGGATCGTTAAATTCCTTGGCCCATCTTTTGATAAACCCAAGAACTCCAATAGCTTTGTTAGAGATGACAGAAATATGATTATTGAAGCTTAGTTTAGGGACAAAGCGTATGCCCAAATCGTCAACCACGTAAATGCGTTCGAGGGGTTTGTCATCAATCGTATTGTCGAAAAAATACGGCCGTGTGCGATGAAAAGTCATACATTTACACTTTTCAGCGTTTAGTGGGAGGCAATTAACCGAACACCATGTATGCAGAGAGTTTAAGTCCAACTGAAGAAGGAGAGGAGACATCGGTTCGTTATAAGACAAGCAGAGTTTTAGGTCATCGGCATGCATCAAGGAATGTGAGTGAAGCAAGACATTAGGGATGTCGTTAATGAAAAGATTAAACAGTAAAGGTCCAAGATGACTTCCCTGAGGAACTCCAGAGAGTACACTGATGGACTCAGAAAGCGCCGAATTGAAACGGACACGTTGGGAACGGTCTGTCAAATAAGCCTTTTTCCAGTTAAGACGACTTGGAGGAAATCGAAGTAAATACAATTTGTGAAGAAGGAGATCATGATTGACAGAGTCGAAAGCCTTGCTGAAATCTGTATAAATTACATCCGTTTGCAGTTTATTAATGAAACCCGAATTCACAATGGAAGTAAACTCTAGCAAGTTTGTAGAAACCGAACGTTTTTTCATAAAGCCGTGCTGAGACTGTGAAATAATTGAGCGACAGGAGTGCTGTATTTGAGAAGTAATAAGCATTTCAAATAGTTTAGGAATGTCGGAAAGTTTAGAGATACACCTGTAATTTGATACTGACGATTTAGATCCCTTTTTATGAATAGGAATGACAAAAGATTCCTTCCATTCGTTGGGAAACTCTCCTAATTCAAGATTAAGTTCAAGGATAAGTTAAACAGCTTTAAAAGCGGAAAGCATAAAGAAGTAGCACAGTTTTTAAGCACACAGCTTGGTACATTGTCAGGCCCGGGAGTATATGACGTTTTAATGGAACGAATACCCGAGAGCAGACACTCTAAATCCAAAACAGGTGGATGAATGCTATTAGAGGGGGAAACAGAATAAGAATACGGGTTGTAGGTACCAAAACTAGTCGATGATGCACAGTAGCAACGCTGAAAAAATTTTGCGAATAGATGTCACATTATCGAGGGAAAGCGAAGGAGGAGGAACTACAACTGAAGAAATAGTTGACATGTTTTGTCAAGCCAAACCTCGTCATCATGAAAGGGCGTGGCCAGCTTTCCGATATTATATTTCCTTATTATTTTTCAACATTACATAACATAGGTTTACAAAAAAGGCTAATTTTGGCAACAACCAAATTTATTTCAATGTGACGTTACCTTAAAACCAAGCAAGAAGTTTTAATTTTGCTCATACGATAGAAATTTTTAGATTTTAATAATCCAATTTTTTCCCAAGTAAAAATAATTTTGAAAAATTTTCTGCGAACATTAAAAATCTCAAAAAAACCGGTAGTCCTTTGTCTCTTATTTTTAAGCGCACTTTTAGTTTATCAATATCATAGCGCTTTTAAAAGATATGGTCCAAAAATTATACAAAATTACTCTTTTTTGATAAATATTTACCCTCATAATTTCTTGCAGTTTGCTTATTTAACCAATTCCTAGATCCGCGCCTGTCGTCATCCGATTTCAAATTTTGAAAGCATTTACAATTAACAATCACCAAGTTTGAGAACAAAAATTTAAGAAGAAAAAGGATTTCGCTTAGACCGATTTTCCGACCCAAACGGTTGAGTAATAGCCGAGTTTCGGAACGCTAACATTGAAAACCAAAAAGTTTTTCTTACTTAGACCCATTTTCCTGAGAAGAAAGTAAGATCTTAGAGGAAATATATTTATGTCAAAATATGTTTAAGAGCACTTAACTTGAATAGTGGAATAGTTTAGGGACTCTAACATTGAAAACAAAATAGTTTTTCTTACTTAGACTCATTTTCCGATCAAAAGGTCCTACGGCAGCCATAAGATATAGTCATCCGACTTTGACCAAATTTCGCCAAACTGATTAAATCATTCAAGTTGACGATAAAACTGAAATCAAAAAAGCTTTTCTGACCGATCAGTTCTTTGGCAATCATAGCCATATATTGACAAAATTTTTAATATCTGTTTGAAAGCATTTAATTTGAAAAAGTCACAGTTGAGAGACGCTAACATTGAAAAGAAAAAGTTTTTTTCACTAAGACCCATTTCCCGACCAATCGGTCCTATGGCAGGCACAAGATAATGTCATCCGACCCGGGTGGTTCATCTGAGCTACATGCATTATAAAGAGGACTCTGTACAAAATGTCAGAGAGACTGGATTGTTTTGGGTTCATGGCCTCCATCAATTTCTGGCAAATTTCAGTCCCAGGGTATTTTTTAGAAACTTCTCGTTTTCAAATTGAGTTCAGGTGCTTAAGTGCTTTCTCAGCGTCTACCGTTATCCCCTGCTAACATGATTCTACATGCTCGATTGCATTCATTTGCCACCTGCCTTCGTTTCGGCTGCTGGTCATCATTGCGCTTATTTACACACACATTATGTCTGGTAAACCAAAGAGGATTAACGAGGATTAAGTCACGAAATATTTTGGCACAAATATTTATAGAAATGTAACATCTTCCACAGTTCCGTGACCTGCTTTTAGCTACCTGCCTGCACAGGTAGTGGAGGCTAAGCTGCAGGATATAAGCGGCTGACAAAAGGTTTAGCCTCAGCATTCGGTGACGTGTAGCCAAGGCGAACGTAACACTTTCACTGCATCATCATCATCAGCAGCAGCAGCGACAGGAAGACCAAACGAAATGGAGCACGACAAACTGGCGAAACCGACTGTCACCTATCATCTGTTCATGTACCGTGCCGAGCTGGCACGTCGCAATGCACGCCAGTTGCGTTTATCTAGAACCAAAATCGAAATCACGGATGAGCTCATCTCGAAGACGGTGCGCAATATCAAGACCTGCAGCATGGATGATCTCAGGGCAGTAAATCGGGAACTGCAGTTTAAGCGTAAACTCAGACATAATGTCTCCAAATTAAAGCGACAGCTGAAACAGCAGCAGAACCAGCTCTAATCTATTCAAAACTCCATTGTACATTGTTAATTGTAAATAAATAAAAGATGATAAGAATTTTAGCATGGAAATTGTTTTCTGATTGTTGAGAAACTAGTTAGTTTAATGGTCCATAAAAACAGGTAGCTGAATCAGCTAGTAAAGAAAAGTCGTTAGCATTGAATCATTTGGTTAACGGCAAAGCAAACACAAAGATTCAAGAGATCGATAGAAAAGACCTATGAACTGACCGCAAAAACCTGTTGCTAATTGGTTCGACTGTAGAAATTGCTAATGCTATTAAATATATATACAATGTTCTTATAAAAAGATAAAGTCAAGGTGGACGCAAGTCCACACAAACAATTTACAATCTTCAATACAAAATATGCTTTCGTCACTAGTTCATCACCTCGTTTAGACAATATTTCTAATTTGATATATATTTATACTTACGAATATTCCTCTGACACTGACTGAACGCCATGAAAACCAAAACTGGTTCGATGCATAAATTAGCCAAAAAGTTAACATAGAAAAAAAACAACACACAAAATTAAAGTCCAACCAAGAAGCAGCTGACTCGGCCAGAGTTTATTTAATCCACCAACAAAAAAGTTTAGCAACTTGCAAAAGTCACCAAATAAATAAAAATCAACCGAACGTTAACAGTTTTTCTGCTTTTGTTTTGTTTCATTTTCTTGAAGCTGCAAAATTTATAACCTGACATTGTTAAATTTATGTGCTCAAAATTGTTGTAATAAAACTTCAATTCATTTATAAGGGTTGGCCCCACGTCTATGAAACTGGCGCCAGCTTTAAGTGGAAATAATTGCACAGATTATATGTATCCATATGACATGATTACAATTATATTGTCAAAAACTATAATGACCAATGACAGAGTTTGTTTTTATGTTTTTTTTGTATTTATCCATGGGTTTGACTTAAGTTTAATTGTGTGATTGTTAAAATTATTGACATTGACTCGAGGAGTTTTGTTTGCATACGTGCTTAGACTGGAGACAATTGCTTACTTAAGTTCACTGCGGGTTCATATAGGTCAAGTTGTAGTAGTACAAATTCGCAATAAACCTTAAAGCCTAATAGAGCAGCAATAGGCACATCATAGAAGCTCTACTACGCACAGCAAGAAATTAAGTGCATTTTGCTAAAGCAGCGCCTTTTAGGTTTATTTTGTAGCACATTGTTACAATGTCCCCGAAACTGACCCAGATAAATTTTCTACTCGAAGAGGTCCGTTAATAAACTCTTTTAATTCTAGTTAATAGAGTAAAAATGTTATACATAATCAACAGCAAAGCTACTCTAAAATGCTATATTGGCGAGGCACTGCAACGTCCTCAACATGACGCAACTCAAAGGACTCAATGCGAGGCCAGATCAGTCACCGTCCAAACGCTAGCAATTCACTTTCTACTTTGCACGTGACCGTTAGGCAATTGGACCTATTTCTCGGCATTATAAATCGTAGCAGAGTTCTAGTCGATATCACCCAGCACTGACTGCGCTGCGTTCAGCTACTATCTCTAACACAACATTATCTGTAGATTTATTTCTCTGCCAAGGCTTAAAGAATCCGAAGAGCGACCAATTGCGAGTAATAATTACACAAAAGACGACAGAAAAGCTTCCCAGCAAGCTATATTCTTATTACCAATCAACCCTCTAAATTTCACCTTTATAGTTTATTTCTGAGATCTATATTTCAGTTATTTCAGAGGAACACTTGAGCTGGGATTCCTTACCATCCTTTTAAAATATCATAAAAATCGGTTTACTATATTTAACCTGATCCAAACATTTAAGAATTGGTTCGGCTGAACTCGGTCGTTTGGAAGTAACACCAAACCGAACCTTCTAATCGAAAAAACCATAACCTAAAACCTGAACCAGACAACTCAACTTTGTATTCTATTTGATTGAGGCCTTTTTAGGTAAAACGAGAGCGTAAGTTAAAGTCGGCTCTAAACAACTTGGATATAACCCTTACTCATGATAAAACATGTTTAACAGTGTTCCTGCGTCCCTTAGGGTGAACCTCCGAAAAGTATGCAGCATTTTTGTAACTCGGCTATTTATCACTTTTTTGCTCATAACTTGAGAACCGCTCATCTAATCTCTACCATTTCTTCGGCCAATAATCACATATTACGAATGACTAACTATCTCTAAAAGGAACAAATCATCTACCTTCAAAACTGCGGGAGATATGCCGTTTTTTCCAAATTCCGGGGGCGGGAGGGGGCGTGGTAAAAATTGAAAATAAACTTGATCTGCCTGCAAGTATAAGAAGCATTTGTCCCATACATGTCAAACCTCTAACTCTTACCATCTCTGAGATCTAGGTGTTCATACAGACAGACGGACAGACGGACATGTCTATATCGACTCGACTGTTGATGCTGATCAAGAATATATATACTTTATATGGTCGGAAATGATTCTTTCTACCTGTTACATACATTTGCACGACTTTAGTATACCCTTTTTACTCTACGAGTAACGGGTATAATGATATTAAAATTTGGACTTTTTGTACGAAACGTATTGAAATATGTCGAACAGAGCCAGATAACGACCGCCAACCACAAGAAATAGAATGAAGAAAAACCGATTAATGCCTGCTGATGTGTTTGTGTATGTGTGTGCTCGCGGCTGTCGGGCATCAGACTGAATTCATTTGTCGCCAACAACAAAATCTACGGAGAAGAACATTTGTACATATTTGTTGTTGCGTTCCTTTTTTGTTAAAAACATAGAAAAGAAAGAGAAGAAGAGAGAACACATACCGCTGGTGCTTACACTATCTGTGTGAGATCCTATGCGCGCATCTCTTGCTATGGGCAAAACAACAACGAATGCGCGCTGTGCGTTTGGACATCCCAAATAGTAAAGTTGGGTAAAGGTTGTTAATTTCACTGAACATGTTTCCTTGTCCTTTTTTCAAAAGTGAGCCAACTCACTCAAATTGCTCAGTTGTTCAGCTGCTCGGTTGTTAGTTGATCATTTGTCAGCTCTTGACTTGCTCGACAACTGACCTTAAGCCATGGTGACAATTAGCGACTATTCGAACTAATTGCTGTGTATGAAGAGTCACTGCTAAGGTCACACTGAACTAGATACTGAACACATCGCAGAACAGTTCACAAAACAATTCAAAGAAAAAGCGAGACAGACAACTCTTACTGAACAAGACTCACTGCACATAAATGAAAAATTTAATTAGAACATTTTCACTTGTTCAGTTTAGTGAACAAGTCAATTTTGTTCACTCACTCTTTAACAATCCAACACTAACGTAACTAATTAACGTAAGAATTTCAGTGCAAAATCTTTTATGAGTGTATTGTGGTTGGTTAATTTGTTTAATTCTTGTGTTTAATGTATGGGTTGCAATGTCCGTTGTTCCTTATCCAAAACAAATTTCATGTTAATTTTTTTCTTCTTCTCCCACGCGTTTCTGCAGCTTATCCCGCCTTCTTCAGGCAGCCTGGTTTTTAAATATTATTCCATTTATTATTATTTAATTATGAAAGCTGTCTAACGTCAGTCTAGTTCTATTTCTCCTCTCTATATCTATTAGTCTTACGTTCTCGAAGTCAGCTGTATGATCAGGTGACGTCAAGAGTTGCGCTAATGCTGGTGTCTTCCTTTTTGTTTTTTGCGTCTCCTTGTTTGCAGCCCTCGCCCGAACTAATGAATGTGTGACTCGGTGAGCACTGAAAAGCAAGTAAAACAGCTGTAGGCTCTCTTGCCCTCCGACACAATCACATTTTTCTGTCCATTTCTCTTTCCATTTGGCCGGCCCTGATCTAAAACAAGAGCCTAAGTCAGCCGGCAATTTATACCGAATGCTTGCCGAAGCAATGCATCACTTAGTGTCAGAGAGAGAGACAGGTATATTTATTTGTGCTCTCCATTTGGCCGGCCCTGATCTAAGCCAATCTTTTGAAAAAGGTTAGCAAACCGGTGTTGCTTTCAGAATTAAATCATTCTTTACATTTGAAGCAGTAAAAACTAAATTCAAAGCAATTCACGTTCTTCACACCAACATCTCTGGCCCCGTTTCTCATTAGCATTTTTGCGCGTAATTTGCCTTGATTTATTTCCTAACAGCAATTGACTTTCTAAAAATAAACACTAAATAGCCCAACTTAGCCTCAGCCTCCAGCATCGCTTGGGCCCAGTTGCAGCAGGTTTTGGTCAGCTGTTTTTCAATTTAATTGCCAGCACAAAAAGCACCTTGAACAAAATGCAAAAAAAAAGTGAAAAAAGAGTTTTTGCATATTTTAATTATAACAAGCTGGCTATGAAAATTCCGGGGGAGGCAACACCAAACAACAAAAACAAAACCAACGAAAGACTACTAAAAAGTAATTGTAGTTAAATGTCAAAGTGACAATTGTCGGGTGTTTTTTTTTCTGTGCTGTTCATAAAGTGAACGGAACAAGCTGCTCGAGCGGCACGACACGACCAACTGACTGAAGATGGAGGCGGCGGTTGGTTAAGACATAGAGTGCTCTCTAAGCACTAAATGGGGCTTAACTTGGAAATGACCACAAATGCTGGACATTGCTTGGGATGTGTGACAAATTAAGGGGTTTGGGGCGCAATCTTGAAGTCGGACTAAATATGCTAATTATGCGTTAATAAGCAGTCACCAGTCAGCTGCTTTGCGGGCCATGACTTGGACTGTTACGGTCTGAGATAATTTTCTGGTCGGTTAGTTGTGTGCCGCACTGTCACCTCACCGAGACCCACAGCAGAATCATTGCGAAATTTGTTGCCTCGGGGTTTTAGCTTTAATTATGAACAATCAAACGTAGCCGTTGTTGTTTTTGTTTCTTTTTTTTTTGTTTTTTGCCTTTTTGCATGTCAATCAAACGCGCTCAAGTCGTGATTTGATGATTTTGTTACGCGATGTTTGGTTGTGGAGGGGTTTTTTCTTTTTTGTTTTGCGGCCACAGAAATCCATTTGTCAAGTAGAACAGCCGCTTCAAGCCGGCCTGTCTGTGGCGCTTAGCTAAGCCGAACTGTCCTTCAATACGAAATGATTTCAGCAAAAACAAAAAAAAAACGCCATGAAAGATTGTACACAATTCTGAAGTTGAAATGGCAGAAAAATGTTATGGCAGGGACAGAGAAGGGCGGGCATTAAAGTGATTGGTAGAAAATTAATTACAAAAAAAACATATAAAGAAAACTTTGTGCCGCTCTTGCTTTGGTCGAATCTTTATCATTATCTCTTGGTTGATAATCAACATTTGTTTCACTTGGCCAACCTGTTCGGTTCCAAGGCGAAAAGTCATCCGAAAAGGCTAAGCTTGGTTCGCAAGGTGTGGCCTGCTGCACTTTTTAAACGACTTTAGCATTTTTACCCAGTTTTGGCGTTGGGCGTGGGCGTCTGTGTCTTGAAACTGGAATTGGCCAGACTTCTAGGGGTTGGGAGAAGGAAGAGGAGGCGGTCTCCTTTGGCATTTACAATATTTAATCATATTTCGCCTGGGCCCCACTGTTGTAACTTATGGATTGTGGAGGCGCTTTTGTGGCCTGTCTGCATCTCTTTCCTCATCCGAAAGCAAAAAAGTTTAACCGTTTTCATCGTCATTTTTTATGCATGTGCATTGCATTTGTAGCTCATTTGCATTTGTGGTTACAGTTTCTCGTCGTCATCCTCGTTTGGTCTGTGTAATGCAATTTGCAGCAAAATGAAACCGAACGAACAAACGAACGAACGAATGAACCAAGAGCTGAGCATTTGGCGGCATTAAATTTAATTTTATTAAAAAACTTTTTGCACTCCGGAGTGTGTCTGGGAATTGTAAAATTGACAACATGCACGAGCTGCTGCCGTTGCTGCTGCTGCTGCTGTTGTCGCCACATGTTGTTGACGTGCATGTTGCTGCTGTTGCCATTTGCCCGGTTTTTGTTTTATTGTGGCCTGGGCGGGGTATGAAGTTTTCAGATTGAAATTGTTGCAATTACGTAGACTTCTACTTGGGCTGCTTTGCACTTTGCCCTGTTGTTCTGGTGGTAGCCATTGACAACGCCTGCGGCTGGTTGGGTTATCTCTTGTCATCGCCTTGGCCCATCCTCACCTGTTCACTTTGCATATTCATTTTACGCCCAAGGACAGTATCCCAGCCATTCGCATCATCAACAGAGACAGCGGCAGCGGCAGCAGTTTCGATATCGCAACGCTTCTCATCATCATTTGCATATGTTACACTTTATTTATTGTTGTGGTTGTTGTTGTTGTTGGCTGTTGTTATTCGCGCATTGCATTACAAAACCAAAATTCAGGGGGTGGTGAAACTGAAACTCAAACTGAAGATATAACTCATACGCCATGTTAACCTCGCACTTTCTTGCTCGCATTGTTCGGTTGCTGCCATATTTATAGCAGTTACGTGAGACTTTGTTTATGTGACAATTGCCTTTTTTTTTTTTTTGGGCTCCCTTTTTCATACATTTTAGCTTTTTGTTATAATTTATTTTGATTGTTGCTCCATGTAATTTATGCCTTTAAATTGTGCAAGAATTGTGCACCTTTTTTTCTGGTTTCGATCCGAAACATGAATCACTCGGTAATATAATGGGCCCCGGGGAAGCCTAACAAGTGCTTGCTCTTTTGTGATTTTGGATTTGCCGTGTTAATTAATTCTATTGGCTGACAACTATGTGAGTTGCTGCTACACGAGGGTGGCCTTAGAGGTGTGTAAAGTAGTAAAATAATATTATATGGGAGAAGCTTGTCTTGGACCCTTTGAAGCTGCCAATTTTACATTTACAATATAATATGTAAAATATAATTATCTATATATTTTATTAGCAATTTCAGAAGCACTTGAAAGCGAAATAAAAGTCGTTGTGATTTATTATTTTTTTTTGTTTGATTTTTTATTGATTTGTTTCTCGTAACGATTACAACATGCTTGACTTGCAGTCCATTGCATAGTCTATTGGAGCTGAAACCGAATTGTTCTTGAAACCGCTTTGTTATATTTTCTTGCATTCTTTGGTATTTTACTTGCATTTTTCATAATAAAACTAATTTATTTACCTCGTCTTTTATTGCAGGTAAGCTCTTGCTGCTGAATTCTTGTTTTGATTACCAGAAACAAATTAAAGTGAGTTTTTTTTATATTCTTATTCCGTTTTCCCCAGAATATTATTAGCATTGAGTTGCTTTGAGTTGCTTCTATGATAGATCACCCACTTAAACGTCGAGTCATGCTATATCAAAGTTATGAACATTTTTTTAGTCCCCCCTATCAGACCCTTTAATTCTGATGGTACTATTTTCCAAAGAGTTAACTAACGTCAAAAAAAGTAAACGACAAGCAGAACCAACAGAGATATTCAATTGTATAACTTATTTAACTTAAGTACAGCAGAAGCGTATTAAATCTGTAGTACTACACAAAAATTTCGATTGGATCACATTAAGTGAAAGACTTTCATTGAAACGTTATTTAAAATATGAGTTTTGTATAGTGAACGCCCTAAAATCGCCTTAATGAAGTCTTCAAAACGAACGAAGCGGCGAATAATTGTCAAACTGGCTGAAAATTATGACTCTGCAGCCTCTGCATTGCGCGTTTTATGATCGAATCCTATTTTACTCCAAGCTAATGCTCAGCTTCTTCAAGAAAAATAACAATTGAAATGCTCTAAGCCAGGGGCGCCCATTCCTATTGCACAAGCAACGCATTTGTTAATGTGTAACGCAAAGGAATAGCTCGCGCGTATAGGAGACACGCGCTCCATAAGCCAAGCAAATTCATATGCGGGCTCTGTGTTTTGTTGTTGTCGTGCTCAGACCTGCAACAACAACAGCATACGTATCTCTCTTCTCTCTCTCCGATGTCTCTCGCATACTCGAACACAACAACAAATTTGCTAAGCGTAGTCGGCATTCGCCTCGCTTGCTGAGGCCCGAGCGCTGTTCGCTATTTTAGGCGCACACACATACAGAAATTTGTAGTTGTTGTTCTTGCTTAGTATATATTTTTTGCATTAGTATTTTACTTAGCGCGCGCGTAAGCTCAGTCTGGGCACCCCTGCTCTAAGCCATGATCCCCCCGTAATCTGCGACGCAAAACAGAAAGAAACAAATGATCTGAATAAAATATAAATAAAAAAGTACACGAAAGCCGTTTTGAGTTTGGTTTATCCCCACGTCATACATACATAAGTTTTTTTGATATCTGCACAAAGGGAAAAAACCTGTTCAAAAAATGCCTTCAACTTGAGATAAGAACAAATTGATGTCACAGTTCTTGAGAACAAATGTCTTAGAATGAATAAATTTGTTCTCAATCGGATAATATAGAAATATACAAGAGAGAGAGAAAGCGAGTGAGAGCGAGTTGGCTCTCTTTTTTTTCTCTCTCTTGTCAGCTAGACCAAGTATAGGTAGCCCCTCTAGATGTGAATCTGCAGAAGTGTGGTACGGCTGAAAGTGCTGGTGGGTTAGGTGCTTAAGTCTCAGTGAAGCCCAAACAAATTTTTCTAAAAAACTTAATCAATCGTTGAAGCGATGTTTCTGCTTTCTATGGAATATATGGGTGGAGGGAGAAGAAGCATTGCACGCATATCCAGGAGCCTTGCCTCCCTTCACCAATCATATAAAAAAAGATATGACCTCGTTCCCTATTCCACCCAAATGTGGGGAGTCCGCTCACACCTGGTTTAAAATCAAACAAATTTTTTTCCCAGTTGAGTTTAAAATGTTCTTGAAACCGGAACAATTTTAACTCATGTCATATGTAATCAGGATACATAATAAATGCTGGGCAATTTAGAATATATACGTTAAATACAGCTATAAATATGATCCATGGTATAACCTTCCCCCCTCAGTGCAGATGTCATCGTTCACGCGCTGTTATCAATTGGGGAACTATATGAGAAAGCAGCTTAAGCTAAAAACAGAACATACAAAAATTTAGACTGCAGCATACCAGAAAACTATCTCGAATTGCATCCAACACAGATTTGATTCACAGGTCGCTTTTAAACTCTAACCCTTCTATAGCTAAACAGAGATCTTTCCCTTATAAACGAAAAACTAATTTAGTGAAATCTGCCTTCAATTGATATTCAATTGTTGGGAATATTCACAATATCTTACTAAGAATTTTGCTATTGAAAAATAATTTTTTAAGAAAAAAAATTGGAACATTTTTTTACAGTGCATCAAATTATTATTATATTTAGATAACTCATATTTCAATTGACAGAACGCTAATTCTTTTGCAAGTATATTTGGACGCAATTTCCATATAAGCGCAACCACTTGACTGCAGTCAAGATCTTGGTGACATTTTTTACTTGCTGAAAAAACTTTGGGAACCCTTTGTGGTAATTAATTTTGCTTGTCGAAGCCATCTTGCTGTTTACCTTCAAAGCGTTTTCTTTTCCTCTCTAAGAATCTCTCTTAAGAGGTGTTGGTGTATGGCGCAATAGGTTTCTGGACCTACCACTGCGGTGGCTGCAACCCTTGCGCCCAATTCGGAGGCCATTTTGGTTTAACTTCTTTTTTGTCTCTAAGAGTAACTTGGAGCTGATCTTGTTGCTACTTAGTGCACTTAGCACTTTTTTGCTTGAGGCATGCACATGGCACCTACGACTCAATCCTACTCTTTTCCGGTCCTACTATTCCAATTCCAGCTGAAGTACTAAAGACCCCGCCTGTGTACCACTGAAATATGTGTGGCAGCATTTTGAATGCTTAAGAACTATAAGGAGAAAATCAACAATCTACTAACAATATTTTAAGCTTTTTAAAAGCTCTGACAAATTTGTAAAAAATGGAATGATAATTTTGTATAACTATCGTTAGTATAAATGTAGTTCGGAAAAAGTCTGCTTTTGATATTAGCGTGTTCAAATTTACATCTAAACCAAGATTTTTTTCTCTGCAAATTTACCAACATTGAACGTCTCTGGCTGACTGTAGATACAATTAAGCAAAATGATGTTTCTTTTCCTTTCCCTTTTAGCAAATTGCTTCAGTGGACCTCGCTGTGTTCTGGTTCTCGCACTGTTTAATATGCTTGCAGAGAATAATAATAATTCAATAGCCCTGCTGCTTGTTGCTTATTGTTGGTCAACATTGGTTGCTGCCAGCGGTAATATCATTTTCGCATTTTGATGTCCGATTTCAAACAGACAGCAGCAATAACTAGAGCAGTCACAAAGCGAGGCAAAGCAAAAGGTACAAAGGCAACAGCAACAGCAGCAGCAGCAGCAAGTGTTATGACAGCAGCAAAAACTAAGACAAGAGCAATTTGTTGCACTCACATACTGAATGTATCTACAATACTTATAAGACAACTCTATGCTCGCTGCTCGTCTATGAAAAATGGATCTGCTCCAGAAGATTTCAGTAATCTCGTTCGTCACACTTGGCCGCTCAAGTACAAATTTATGATGTCCCCCTTCTCTGCCCAGCCCTGCCCGGCTCGGGACTTGGGCTGGAGCAATGGTCTTTTGTGCTGGTCTAACTAGCCCGTTTGGCATGTCCAAGCTTGCTTTTGGAGTCTTATTAACTTGTAGCTCTCAGTGATTTGGTACGCTGTCAAGAAATGCACTCAAGAATGTCACGGACGAGTGGCCAAAGTGTCAGTGGCGTGCAGCAGCAGTCGTCAGTTATGATGTAAGTTCAATAGTGTAAAAACAAAGACACTGCATAAACTAGATATGGCATCCAGCTTAGCTTTTGTTCATACGGTCATTGGTTCGACCCGAGAATTCATCTAGAGTTTTTGTATATCTTTGCTTCAAGCTAAGCTGCTCTAAATTTTCTTAAACCTAACCCATGATTTTCGGCTTGCCATTTATTTGCATGGCAATCGGCAGCTCGTTTGCATTTTGCGAAAGCACAACTAAATGACTTGGGCAAAGTATCTCAGGCATCTGTCCCCCCTCCTTCCTACCTCCCACCACCTCCCAATAGACCTGGCTACATGGGTAAAAGCATGAAATGGGCGTTGACTCCGCACACAAATCACACAGCAAACTGAAAATGTTGAAAGCCAGACAATTATTGTGAAGTTTGACGGGCGTAATGAACTTTTTGCGAAAATCTCTCGTGCCGCTTTGGCTTTTGTCTCAACCCCAGGTATTTTGCGAAAGGGCCGCGATCCTATCAGCGACTTAGTCTGCAGTCAATGGCAATTTTCGTGTATTTCCACACATTTTTCAATTAATTAAATCAAAAAAGGTTTCCTTGTTGTTGTCCGTGGCGCATTTTATACAATTGACGTAAAATATAATTAAAATTGTTCATGTCAATACGCAAAGCGCGACCAGGACACAGCAACAAAAACACATGGCAGATGCAAAAGGGGGGAAAATGTGTCAGTGGCTTCCAACTGCCCGCCGTATCTCCCCCTACTCCATGATGTGACGTATTCAATCAATGCATTGCAGACAAAATGAAAATGCACTTTTATTGCATTTAAAAACAAATTGAAAAGCCAACATTGAAAATACAAAAAAAACAGGGTTTGAAACGCAAAATGTGGGACACACTTAGAATGAGATACTCTATCGATGGCTGTTAGATAACGAGAAGATTTGAGCTTAGTTTAATTTGAGTTCTCTGACTTACCTAGTATCTACCTCTTTACTCAAGAAGTGATTGTAGTAGAAATCGCGGAGACTATTGATCAGTTTTTTGAACGCTAGCTGCCGGACAAGAAGAACGGGTTGTCCGTATAGCTATTTCTGGCAAGACTGCAATCCTTTTAAGTTCTTGCTTATGACAGATAAGTACTTACGATTTCATATTCTAACTTAGGTATTTGTATGAGATTTGTTTCGATTTGAGCTTTTTTTCTATCAATTACTTTAACATTTTAATGAATATGACCGGTCTTTTGTTGGTTGCATCACTTCAGTGGCAAAAGCTATGTGTATTCGATCGAACAAATCTCAGCGTCGGCTGTCCAACGCAATGCTCTTTCTCTCTCTCTCTCTTTCCATATCTGTAAGCAGCGCCTACGCGATAAATCGTTGTTGAGCCAAACGAACAAAACATCCGAACTGGTTGGAATAAAGACGAACATGATTATAATCAGAGTGCCAACAATAGGATTGAACAGCGAACATGTTGAGTATGCAAGTCTGATGAAAACCGATATTTATAATACAAATAATCAAGGAATGAAATCGGTCCAGAACCGAACTCCGTATCAAGCTCTGTTTTTTTGGGGTCTTAACCTTGGGACCTTGAGCCAAACCTTCCTTAGTGTAAACCTCCACACAAAAAAATCGGTTTGAAAATTCAACATTCGGGAAAGCCTGTAAGTCCAAAAAAATCGAAGCTGGACTGAGTTAACACAAAATAAAGTCGCAGTATGAAATTTTTAGAGCTCCTGGTTTTTTGTGCAAACCCCAAAACCACTGATGAGAGAAGTCTAGATAACATGTTCGCTCGGTGCCTCTTCGCTGTTAGCTGCGCTGCTATAGCGCTCAGGTTGAAACCTCGCCCTGTCTTGCTCTTTCGCGGTTGTGTTTTGTTTGCACCAATGCTTGGCTAATGGGTTGGAGTGAGACAGGGCTCTAACGGTTCGAGTTCGTGACAAAAACGGTTCGAGTAAGTGACGAAGGCGGTTGCAGTCGTTCGACTAAGCAAGTCTTCCGTCTAGAAATTCGACGGAATAAACGTAATCGTAGAGGCAAATGCGCTTACCACATCAATTCTGAGCACATGTTTGATGTGAAACATCTTTAATTTCGATTCGGAAGATTTTATTAAAAGCAAAATTTGATTTCAGGTTCAAGTGACGGACTGGTACTGGGTGGGCTCAGGAACTGAGCTGGGTGGTATCTAAGTGGCTCTGGGTACAATCTGTGTGGTATCTGGGAGGGATCCAAGAGGTATCTGAATGGAAACTGGGTGGGATCTTCATGGGATCTAGGTGGTTTCTGGAAGGGTTTTAGGTGGAATCTAGGAGGGATCTGTGTGAGTTTTGCATGAGACCTGGATGGGATCTAGGTGTGTTCTGGGTGTGATATCGAAGAATCTGGGCAGGATATGGTTGGGTAGCATCTGGGATAGATCTGGTTTGGATCTGGGTGGGTTCTGGAAGGGATCTGGTTGGGATTTAAGTGGTATCTGGGTCGAATTTGGGTGGGATCCGGGCAGATCAGGCTGGGATCTGTGTAGGAACTGGGTGGTATCTGGGAGGGATCTGAGTGGGTTCTGCGATCTCACCTCGGTGGGTAAAACATCATCATTTATCTATGGAGCAGAACAAAATAGACTTTCTAAAAAATTAAAAAACACTGCAGTGATTTGTTGTTTGTATTTTAACTTGTTACTTACTCAGATGCATTGGTAAAATCAACTAGAAAAATTGCCTAATCAACAATTTTTCGCCAAAATCGCAAAATATTGGTTTTAAATTAATTGTATTTTTCGCGATTCTCCACTTTTTGGAAAGTTTTCGATTTTGCTAGAGGACTAGAATAGAAAGAGACTTAAGGAAACATACGAAATTGTAGTTGGAACTTATTTATTTATTTATTCGCCAATTGAACAATGCTCTTTACTAGCTACCCTAACATATCTTAAATTATATTACTTAACTTAATGCCTAAAAGAGGAAAAGTATTCTGCTAATAAAGTTTTTATTGCAGTTTTAATGAAATCGAAATCAAATCGCATGCTGGCGGATAAGGAGTTGAAATTTTTAAGGGCCCCAGATGTGGGTTCGTTAAGGGAATAATTGGTTCGGGAAAATTGGTTGGAGAAGGGCTGAAAGTTTCGAAGATTTCTGCTTGGTACATTGAAATTTATCATGCCTAACAAGGTGGGACAGTCAATGCACCCTACAACAAGGTCATTCAGAAATAGCAATGACGCAATAGTCCGTCTATCTTCAAGAGTCGAGAGATGCAGCAGTGCACATCTACCAAAATATGGCGGCAAAGGATCAGAAAAATTAAGCGGGAGGAGCGCAAATTTAAGAAATTTTTTTCTGTACTCTTTTAATATGAATTGCGCTAGAAGGATTCCAAATAAATGATGCATACTCCAACTTGGAACGCACAAAAGCTGAGTAAAGGCTCAAACGAGTATAAGGGTCCTTAAATTGGCTGGCATTTCGCTTGACAAATCCAAACATAGAATAGGCCCTTGGCAAAATATAATTTATATGCTCATTGAACAGAAATTTTTTGTCAAATTTCACTCCCAAATCAATGGCCTCAACCCGACTCGATAAAGTCTGGTTAGATATAGAGTAGTGGCCGTAATATTGTAGAAGCATTTGCTATATCTAACAATAAAGCATTTGTTGAGATTTAAAGGGAGTAAATTGAGAGCACACCATGAACTGACCCAATCTAAACCAGATTGCAGCAGTCGACTATCACTGATGGATTTAATAGATCGAAAAATTTTAAGATCATCAGCATAAAGCAGAAACTCTGAATTAAGAAAATGCACGCAAATGTCATTAATAAAAATGATGAAAAGTAAATGACCGAGGGCACTTCCCTGTGGAAGTCCCGAAGTAGCCACATATGGAATAGAAAGCGAGTTGTTTATTCTAACTCTGTAGGTCCGGCGGTCCAACTTACTTTGGTTTGGGTGCACACGGCTATAACTATGCGCAAACTATCATCGATTGCGCGCTGTACGCATAGGTCGTGGGCACCCCTGCTTTATAGGATCGAAAATGTTTCCTTCTGTCTTACTTTTCTCCTACAAAGGGTACTTAAAGTATTTTGGAAAGCATTAATTCTTGGGAATAGAAATTTCGTCAAACGATCTCCGCGTCTGGTAGTCTGGCAGTACCGGAACCCGGAAAGGCACCAAAAAACGATACGGTTTTATTATCTGATAATAATTGTAAAATTTAAGCATTTGTATATATTTTCGCTGTGCAAAACGCTGCCAGTCAGAAACGTGCTTATGGCAAATTAAGCACAAACATGAACCACTATTAATCGAAAAGATAATAAAAATATACCACAACAAAACAAAAATTGTACTCTAATTAGAATCACATCTTTTCCACATTTGAATACGAATCACAGTCAATTAAACTAATCAGACACATGTATTTCTATAGTCTACGCTCATCGTGGCATAATGTTAGCATAATTCTCTCATATTTATCATAAATTCATTCCACTCCAAAAAAAAAAAGAAGAGACCACAATAAAAACATTTTTCTGTGTTCGTTTTAATTCCCACGACAGTTATAAGTATGCTAAGCTGCTTAATTTGCATATAAACTACATGAAGTAAAAACGATGTTTTGCAGATAAATGACCTTTTTTTTCTCTCCCTCTTGATACAAACCTCGTTTAAATGCCGCAGCATCTTTTGTTTTATATCGGATAGTGTATGACTTATAACACAAAGGAAATTCGCATTGCTGTGTAATAATAAATATTTGTTGGCTTTTTGTCGAGCAGTGAAGTTTGATTTTGATGGTTGATTTTTTGCTGCATTCTGCACCCACAATGTTGGTTGATTGTTTTTTGCATTTAATCTTTGCATTACTTTTTTTTTGTGTTGCTTTACATGTTGCTGTTCAGTTTTGATTTCTGTTTGCGAGAGCAAGCACAAAAAAAAAATCATGTACCATGCAAATGGGCTAAATGGGCGTGGTCATGTTTTTCACTTTCACTGAAAGCAAATGATTTTAAATGGTCTTCTCAGTGCCCACCCACAGGGCGGTTGGTAGGGTATAAGAGGGGAGTTTTAATGGTTTAGTACAGCGTTTTCCAATTGGTTTGTAAATGCTTTCACTTGACCCAAAGTTGACATTTCCTTAGGTTTGGAAACAGCAAACAATCGCAGGAGGCTAAATCTGAAGAATACGGTGGGTGCGGTGGTTTTCGATTCTTATCAATGTCGAGCGAATGTTAAATGAATCTTGGTGGAATTAACAAGGTGAAGCCCAGATGATGTATGCCTGTGATATAGAAAGAGACGGCAGAACGTCCTAACGTATGTCCCTTTGGCCCAACAAATAGAAAGAGCTCTGTCTCGCTCGGCTTCATCTTATTAGTTCCATAATTAATGGATTCAGCTCAAAACAATCTTTGTATATCACTCTCTCTCTCTTTCTTGATATTAAATCAACAAATTAACGGCATTTGTGTGGCTTTTTCGAAGAAGAGAGAGCAAGAATGAATGAAAACAGTAACTCTTGCAGATCTTGGATAATCGCTGCTCTATGAATGATGCGAATTACTCAAAGAATTGGACGTGCCTCTCCCGGCCTTAGGGAAGATTTTTTGGACCTTCAAAATAACGCTTAATTTTTTAATTCCTCGAAATCCACAAAAATTCACAAATTTCAAAGAAACATAAAATAAATAAAACTTTGGATAAAACTTGACTGCAGTCTACCAAAAACTAACTAACTGCTCATACTTCCCTCTTCTACGAATTGTCTCCCAACATAAACCTAAGGCTAATTTTTGCTTCTTTTTTTTTTTTTTGCTTAGCCAGCGGGTTGTATCTTTCACCCCAGGTACAAATGCAACTTCAACGCCATCATCAACTCAATTTCTTTTGACGAAAGCGCAAAAATTTTCCTAATGAAGCCGACCAAATTCAGCTCTCCCCCTCTTACCGCTTAGCGTATATGATGATGATGTTGACTTTTATGATTTCCATTTCTTAGCATTATTATGGACGTGTGGAAAATCAACAACAGCTAAGGCAAAAAAGAAAGAAAAAAAAAAGAAAATCAATAGAAATCGGCTGCTGTGTGGGTCTGCCGGCGTTGGTGATCTATGTGCGTATGCCATAAATCGTAACAATAACCACTTGCCACTTGGACCAGACAACAAGCAGACGGACTTGAAGTTGGACTCGGACTTGGACTTGGTTATGGATATGGAGAGGTGGCATACGATTTCACTTGACAGACATAGGCAAAGTGTGCATTTACCCCTCAACTGACTTTCCAATTGCCTTGGATACCCGTGACATGAAAAATGTGGAGCTAGGACCCTCAATTCGACTATCGGCTATCAGTGGATCCATTTATTTTGATATTACGACCAGGGCCAGTGTGTTTTCTTGTCGCACACAACTCATAAAATGGCCATTTATAACTGTTAACTTGTACAAAAGTATTTACAGACGATTTAGCAGCTCACCGAATTACGAGCAGCGTTTACAATTGCAATTGTTTATTTGAGTGTGCCGCCCCCCTACCCCCTCCTACCCAATGGGTATACTCCCCTTTGGTTGGCAATAAAAAGTGTTGTTATTTGTACAATGTTGTTTGTGTGTTTTTGTTTTGCTTGTTATTATTGTTGTTATTATTACAGTTGTTGTTGCTGTTGCTTTTGTTGCTCTT
This sequence comes from Lordiphosa clarofinis, assembly GCA_018904275.1. Classification (NCBI taxonomy): domain Eukaryota; kingdom Metazoa; phylum Arthropoda; class Insecta; order Diptera; family Drosophilidae; genus Lordiphosa; species Lordiphosa clarofinis. Next base: position 2,214,082 of record JAEIGQ010000026.1, read on the forward strand.
GTTGTTTAGTGGCCAACACACAGCTGCTGCTGACACGCACAAAATTGTCAATGCAACAAACAAAACAAAAATACTAAAAATCATAGGAAATAAAGTGGGTGAACGGAAAGTTTGCTCTTTGTTCTACCGAAGGGATGCCAAGGGAGAAGGGAGGAGAGTAAACAACCGCACGGAGTTGTACTCACATTTGGTCACAGCGACTGCAGCAGCAACAGCAAAGGTGTGACAAGGTGAAATGGTATTGGAAGTAACAGTGGAGTCCTGGCTTGAAGGATGATATTCAATTGTGGGCAAACAATAGCGAGGAAATAAGTTTACAAGAAAATGTTTAAGCTCGATGAAGCAGATGGTTTTCGAGCTCAACTCATGTTGAAAATCAAAACAAGTACCACTTTTTCGGAAAAAAAAGTATAAAATATTAAGAAAAGCTTTTTTAAAATTTATTACAATTTATATACTCTTACCTACTCTTGACGTGTTCTTAGGAAACATAGTTCGGAAAACTGTCTCTGATTTTTAGAAATTACAGTAGGCTTTCTAGGCTTTCCTTCTTAATAAGCAATTCAGAAAATAGTTGTCGGTTGAGGAAATTCTTTATGATTTTTATAAGCGCTCGCAAATTGTATTATAATAAAATATTTAGGTTACTAGATCAGAAGACGAATGCTTAGCAAATTACAACCGACTTTTGAATACCAAGTAGATTAAGGACCGAACCTTCTCTTTTCATTTCACAAATCAAGTCATTCATGATAAGTTTGACTTGCGTATTGCTTATACCAGCGGTGGGCCATTGCTCCAAGAGATATTTATGGGTAACTAGCGCCTTTCAGTCGCATAAGCTATTTTCTGTACAGACGGCGCAACATGAAGAGAGCTACAATAACCAAATCTATGCGTACCGTAGAGCGCGCCGCTAGCTGGGCGAACAAGCAGACGGCGCAACAATTGCAGTCCCCAGCAGTCAGTGACACACAATGGTAATCGTGCAGCGAGCGCTCTATGACCCATGTTGACCAAGAAACTCAAATCCTTGGTGTCAAATTAAAATGCGCAACGCTCGACAAGCAGTACTTCGCTAGCAGTTAAGTGGAGGAACAACTCGCAAAGTAAAACTCGCTCAAAATTCCCTTAAATGGAAGCAGGGAGAATCTTCTTAGAATCTTCCTAGCTGAGGTGGCTCAACTGACTAAACATTATTAACCCACAGCCAAAACTGCTTATTCTACAGATCTAATATTTGGCATAGACCTTCGTTTAGTTATGCAGACGCGCACTAAACTTCAAATTGGGAAATTTGTCCGCCAATTTGAATTGAACTATAATTGAAGAGTGCTGACCCGAAGTTCACTAAAAGGTCGTGCGGGAGAAGTATGTTTTTAGCCTACACTTGACTGGCAGAGACTAACATATAACTTCGGAATTTTCGTCCTTTAGGACAGTACGACGGGGAATTTGAAACTGTCCACAAGATAAAACAACTCAATTTCTTAAAATCTTGGACGCGGACAAAGTCGCAGCGGGTTCAGCTAATATTCTATACATAAGGTACATAGAGAATATAAAGTTTGCGCAAAAGTATGCAACAGATGAAAGGAATCATCTCCAACCATATTAAGCACATATATTCTTAATCAGCATCAACAGATGAGTACCTTCTAACGAAAAGAAACCCTGTAGTTCGGAAGGTCGCCGGCCGGCTAGAGAATGTCATCCGGATTCTGGCTCCGGATGCCGGCCCCCATACCAGCTTTCATACCACATTTTATATGGGATGTCATCAAATCCGGACACTGCCGCCAGCGATCAGAGAAAAGTGTCCAACCGAAAGGCAGGCTGCTTAGGTAAGCCTTATGGAGGGCGGTACATACTATACATCGACCAAACGGTTTTATCACCCAAAAGAAAAAGAGATTTTTTGGTTTTTTTAATTTCATATACATTTGTTTCTATACATCACCACCAACCACCGCAACACCACATCTTTGAAATGTGTTGAAAGTACTTCAAATTTATTTATTTTTTTATAAACATACCTTTACTGGGATTTGAACTCGTAAACGTACGGACAAAAGCTGCAATGTGCCGAATGCTTAACGGGGGTGGTGCTTCGGTCTTGGCGTCATAACCATATACAAATGCTTCTTCATCAGCTATGACCCGAATCTTCGTCAAACTTACGAAAAAAATTGTATGTTGATATCTGTCCAAAAGACACTAAAAGTGCAAAGTGGCTGATCATGTCATCATAGGTACATATGTTGAGAGCAGGTGTACCAACATGAAAAAAAGAGAGTCCCGCCAAATTTAAGAGTTGACCTTTTTTAACAAATCTTATTTTTCTTTCTGCCATTCCCCTTATATGGCCGTTCCAAGTCAGTAAAAGTTTTAATTTCTATCTTCGGGGTTCAACAAAGGGAAACGACATATAATTTGCGAACTTCAGATATTGCCAGAAGGTTAACAAAAATATGGCCGGGTGTGGCGCAGCGGGAAGTGTGTTCACCTTCTGTGCGGGTTCGACGCCGTCTCGGAACAACTAATAAAAAGTTTTTCTTTCCATAAGAACTTTTACACAACCGCGGTCTTACATTTTCTGTATACACAGTACGCATCGGGCTGGCTGACGGTTATCCTAAACAGGGTGCCGGATGCTTAACGCAAATGCCCATTCCAATGGTTAACCCATATCACGTGGCGTATGGCTGCCTTTGTAAGTATAAGCTCTGATATTGTTTTGCGGATCGGTCAGTCGGATGGTTACCCGTAGCTGACTGCCGGATGGATATCCGAAAATGTGCTAGCCGATGGTTTTTTCGAAACAGCCTGGCGGATGGTTGGCATTTTATGTATAATCTCTGGTATTGTTGTGCCGATCGGGTCTGTCCAATGGTTACCCTTAGCTGAATGCCGGGTGGTAAGTGGTAAATGGCCTTGCCGATGGCAGTGCCAAAACCGCCTGGCGGCTGGTTGACAATTTATATGCGAACGTCTGGCGTTGCTGTGCTGATCGGCCAGGCCAATGGTTACCCTTAGCAAGCTGCCGGATGGTTGACTAAAGTTGAATGAGCGTCTGGGGGTACTAGACCAAACGGGTCACCGGATGCTTTGCTTTTCGCAGCACCCGACACAAAAAAAACTACTGGGAACAAATATTCTGGGAAACTGTGTGTTCTGAATTCTTTGCCGCTATACACAGTATGTTCTTGTCGGATTTGACCAACTTTCTTACTTGCTTTTCTGTTTACTGCCTTTGGACTGCTACTTTACTCAAATTTAGTGCCCAACGCTGAGAATCTTTGAGATTTGCTGGACCCCCGTGTGCGAATCCCTCTATTTTTTTTTGATTTCAGAAATGTTATTTCTAAAACCAGATTTCGTCGGCATCTTTCTTAAAATTCAAGATTACTGTCAAGTTCGAACGAATTTCTGAATTCATTGTGCAAAAGAGAGCTGCAACAGTTTTCACACATTGCTTTTTATTTGATTGTCGTGCGAATGTTGAACAATCTATTTTTTTGTTGTTGTAGCTTAACTGACTTAAGTGCGCCGAGCCTTAAATAGTGTTTGATATGAGGCCTAGATCTAGAAGTTGATGACGATTCTCCAAAAGAGTTTTTTAAGGCAGAGCTTTCCTTGCTAAAATAGCTACATCCTATTTGTGGTGGTATACCGAAAGGAAAAGTTCTTTTCTTTTTAATGAAGATGGCTGTTTCAATAGTTTGTATTGAGCATATCAACATCTAGATACCAAATTACCATACATTTATAGCTCAGTGTGAACTAATTTTTCAATTAATTCTGGCTTTCAACGATTAAACAAAAATACAAACAAAACAATAATATTTATATAATGTCTACTTTATCGGTAACTGGCCAGAGTGCACAACTGCATACAACAGCGTTTGTGGTATTAAAATGTTGTTTGGGGAAAAAAAAATAATTTTCAAAAAGCATTAAATGATTGTCAACCCCTTAGGCCGCTTCGGGTAAACTTTTACGCCTGTCAGCACTATTTCGCATATTGATTTTGCTTTAAATAACAATTTTTTTGTTTGTTTGTTTTCTCTTTTATTGCAGCATTTAATGGGCGATCGATAGAGCAAGGTAAGTCAGAGTTTGCTTTTGGTTTTTCTCTGCTTATTAAAAAACTGGCATGCCGCATGTACACGACACACGAGACGCGAGTCTGTTGTAGCATTTTTTTTTTCTTCAAGAATTGGGACAACAAGGCGCATAAATAACCGACATGCCAACGAAAAACTAAGCGAAACTCAGCCAGAGACTGCACTTAGAATAGCAAACAAGAAACGATGGATGATGGGCGGCGGGGCAGGGGGCGGGAGTGGGGCGGCAGGAGGCGAAAGGAATTGCAACTAAATACGAGTGCGGCGCACTGGTGCTAAGATGAGACGCAAAGCGTTGGGCACAAAAAGAAAGCGCAGATACCGGTTTTCCACACGGCCCAGAGACAGTTGGACAGGTTTATTTTTCCGTTGGGACTGTGTGACAAATCAAGCGAGAAAAAACCCGTGCGAGAATAGCGAGCACACAAAACGTCAATGGCCAGAGAAAGAGTCAGAAGAGATGGGGTTCGCTGGGGCCGGGGGGCTGAGCGGGGGTAATGGCAGCAGGAAATTGAAAAACTTGCCGCTGTTCTGTTGTTGCATTTTCTTAACGCCAGCCAATGTACGATGGGCAGAGATTTTTTAAAAATTGGTAAGAAGGGTATTGTTTGGGAACAGAATGGAATCGCGAATAGAGGTTGAAGCTAGTTCTAAGATCGTAAATAAGATCGTAAATATTTCTTTATTCTGTTAAAATGAAAAATGAATCGATAAATAATCCAGCCTTCTATGAACATTTTGGTCCTTCGAGCCGCGTATTGAGGAATTGTGTTGCCTCTCTTTGAGGACTTTGCTTCGATTATAGTAAAGATAGCGGAAGAAGCAAAAGATAAAGCATGATCGCCATTCGCAGACACAAAGAAATGTGATCAATCCTTTGGCAGCTAAATGATATAAAGCTTTGAGCAACTTTATTTCCTCAAATTCCTTCTCCCATCCCATAGTCCACAGCAGAGTGTCAAAAGCCAAACACTTGCAGAGTTCTCTAGCTTTTGGTTCTTTGATGATTTATGTATCTTTATTTCTTATCGCTTTAATACTTAGTTTACTTAGACGAAAAATCGTACCCGGCCGGCCGTTGCCTGGCCTGGTCTAACCTAAGCTAACACTATCTCTATCTTGATCCTTATCACTTGCCCAGCCTGTCCAGTTGGTTGCGCCGGCTTCGCTGTTGCCTCTCCACCTGCCGTTGCATGTTGCGCTCTAATATATCTCGATATTGACTCTCACGATTCAAAGCACTACGCTGCTGATAGCTGGGCGCCTCCGCCACATTCGACTCCCATTGACGTCGCTGCAGCCAGATGAGCTCATTTGTCAGCTGCAACTTGGTGCTGGCCACGCGCATCAGTCGACGCTTGGGGCGTTTCAGCTCCAGGCGATGCAAGTAGAGAGCATAGCTCACTGTTTCCTTGGGGCGCAGTTGGTTGGCGTCTGACATTGTCTCAAAACTCTGTAGTTGCTATGCAAATTCAATGCGTCAACGTGTCCTCAGTCTGAGCTCAAATGATGCAATCAGTGCGTGCGTTGGTGACTTTTAAGCCAAGACAGGTAAGCGATTTACATACTGCCTGGGTAGGAGGCCAGGCAAAATGGGAGAAGGGATTAGGTTGGCACACATGTGCTTAATTGATGAGGTAAAGTGTGTCTGGAGCAGGTATACGCAAATGGGACAACCTTGGTTAGGTAAGAAGATATTTGTTTTGCATATTGTAAGAACAAAAATTCTAAGTTATACTAAGGAATTTTTTAAGTGGACTTCTTAATTATTAAGGTCCGTTTTCCTAACTAGATCCAGGTGCCACATAAACTAACAAATAAAAAAGTAAACTGTAGCAGATATTTAGAATACCTACCCTACCTTTTAACATATGTCTATAAGACTAAGCAACGACTGGCAGAGTTATATGTCGATCGAGCTACTGTTTCGTACTTAATATTTAAAATTTTTTTGTTCGAAACATTGTAAAATATTGGGGAAAAGGCGCACCGCCCTCTACTGAGTTTACAACTCTCCTAGCCGCCCTGTTCTCTGTAAAAAGGTCAGGATTTTCGTGGTTTCTAGTTTTTTGATATTGTTTGTCCTCTTGGAGGCAAGGAGTGCTCTCTATGTTCTGCTCCCAAAACTCTTTTTTTCTGCAGGAGCTCGGTAAGAAACCCGTGGTGGGGGTCTTGCATCTCAAGCAAGAAATAGACGAACAGAATCGCCTCGTCGATGCACTGCAGCGTGACACTCGCCGTCCGGAACTGAGTATTTTTGGGGTAAACCCACTTATTCGTAGATAACCTCCATTGGAAGGCCATCCACATCCGCTATCCACAACCTACGACCCGTCCGACAGCCCTACAGCTATGCCCCTTAAAAGTCCATCTCAAGTTCTTTGGGAATCGAAAAAAAACGTCTGCAACTGATATTGAAATTAAATCAAACGATCTTTAATCAAGAACTTTGCTTACTTACAGTAAGCCGAAAAATGTAAGGAAAGCTCGTTTTTAGTTTATGTACAAAATATTTTGGATTGAAGACAATGCTAGCTCCAAAAATAGTTTTAAGTCGAAATAGTTGTTAAGTTTCCCTTCTGGTTCGAGCACTTTGCTTATGGAGTGAGGAAAGATTTATTACCTACAGGTAGTAGTAGCATCTTAGTCATGACGCTTGGATCTTTTGCATCCTTATTTGATTAAAAACATAAGCACATATATATAGCATATATATGGCTTAAGCCAAGAACAGTTTGTACCTATCTTATGAATTTTTGTTTTGTTTAAAAAATGTATAGCGTGATTGTCACTTTGCAATTCGTGCTTGTGTGATTTTAGAATTTCAATAATTTATTGTGCTCATTCAAAAGGGAACCCAGCTCGCCGATGATGCGTATCATCACATCGTCCATCTACACGATTGACGCCCTCACCGCCCCTAAAGTAGATTTGTACAAAATATGGTTTGTTTGGCATTGGCAGCAATGATCCTACTTCAAAGGCCTTTGATTTTGAAGGTTAAATTAAATTGCTGACCATTTGCCGTTGTATTGTGCATTATTTCTGTAGTTTTAAACTAGGTCGTTTGAAACCAGGAATTAAATCTACGAATAGACTTTAGAAAAAGGTTTGAATCTGGATCCATGCCGATGAACAAGCAGTTCAATGGTTTTGGTGGCGTCTCAATTTCCGGTACACACATCCCGGAGGACTCAGTTGGAATTTGAGCTCATGACATTTGTTTGGCCCATTCTTCGTCTATAGCATAAATCAGGACTTTCAGATCAGGGGAATATTCAATATCTGGATCATGTTCGAATGCGAGACGAAGGAACGATGCAGATGTTAATGCTCGACTTACTTGTTGGTGTTGTCGGTCAATTCTTCTGGGAATATTAACATATGTCTGGCGCGCTTGTCTCTGCTCCAGTTGTTGTTGACTTGCCTCTTGTGACTGAGCTACCCAAATAGCCACCCCTACGTGTTGCTGTCATTACTTACTGTAATATACATACAGCGGCCAAAATGAAACGATTTTCCGATATTTCAGTAATTTACAAAATTTTCACAATAATAAAACACAGATAAGCAGACTGCTGCGCCTTCAATTCAAAAGAATATTTTGCAGAGGGGCAGACAAATCACTTAGCGTTCCAAAATAAAGTGAAAAATCTGTAGTATCGATGCCAAATAAATACAAAAAAATGTTGTTAAAATCGGTCAAGCCGTTTCGGAGGAGTTTGCTAACAAAAACGTACCACGAGATTTTCATATATATAGATTTCAGTATAACTATTTGGGGATAATTAAACTTGAAACAATTTTTTTTCGGAGTCTTTTTTTTTGTTTTTTAAATTAAGTCCTCCAGTCAAGATAAAGCTTAGGATATTATAGGCCTAGCTTAATCAAAACGTTTTGTAGTACTGCCAACATTTTCTTAAGATTAATGGTTTCCGTTTTTACTTTCGGCTAGATTTTGCGGAATTGGTAAATTTGGATGTATTCAAAAAGTATTTGCTTTTACCCTATTCGCTTGGACAGGGGTCACAAGTGAGTTCAGTTGTACAAATTTATGAGACAACATTATTCTTATTTGTAGTTGTACTTAAAGGAAGACAAAAAAATCTCCATCATGATTAAATTTCTTTGCTGACATTGGCTATGTTTCCCGCTGCTGACTCTGCCCGGCAGCGATGCCTTTTGCCATTTGCCATTTGCAAATGCGCTTTGCATGTTGCTGCTAATTGGTAACAGTTGTCGATGGTTCTTTGGTTCTAGCCTCGTTTTATGCTGTGGCCAGCATGATTAATGAACGCCGTTATGCTTTTACGAGCAGCAGCAGCAGCAGCGGCAGCTGTCAGAGCCTTTGTATGTGCGCGTAATGTGAACGCATGCGCCGCTGGCTGCCTCAGCGTGTTGCATAAGTCAGTGCCATAAAACTGTGTAGCATAAAAAACAATAAAACACCAGCAAATTAGAAATTACACACACACACGTAGATACATATATAAAATGGTAACAAATTTACACACAATGGCGGAATGAAGATGTGGAGGGAGAGGGAGGGGTGTGTGCCTTCTGGCAGTGCGTGCATTACATCAGCGATGATGTCTGCCTAGCCCTTCTTCTTTTTCATTTTCTTCATCTGGAGGGTTAAATCGGAACTGTATTTTCCAGTGCAAGGCGGAAATTCAAGTGTTGTTTAATGGCCTCTGCTCGATGCACAGTTAAGTGTGATGAGTATGGGGATAGATACAAATGTATCTGCTAATTAACCTATATGATGATGGAGGGTATCAAGTGAAAAGAGGCAGTTTATATTACGAGTTGGGTTACGCTAAGTGTGAAAATTTACATGGTAATATTTGATTAAATTTTACGAGCTAAAGCCTGTTAAAGGTTTCAAGATCATCTTTCGATTTCGTTATGCAACAGTGTAGAAATGAGGCTCCAGACAGAGAATGCAATGTTGTGTGTGCTAAAAAACGCTCTTAAATAAGCTCCGCTTATTATTATTAAATAGACTCCGCTTTGTGCAATATTGGTCCTTCGAGCCGCATGCGAACCAACGACCTAGGGTTGCTATAATCTCTTTTCAATGTCAAGCTATTGGATTTCATGCACAACGTAAACTTTTTCGTATTAACTTTCGATTTCGGCGGCTCTATAATAAAAATACCTTCAAAAAGACCCCATGGAACGTTCTTAAATAACACTATGTTCTGTTCGGTTCTTGAATCGCAGTAAATTTACCCAATTTTCAGCATTTAAAAGCGGTTTATAAAAAAATATTCCGGTTTTCTTGAAAAACTTTTCGCAAACTCAAACAACTCTGCTGAAGGTTCGTTTAATGAACTGCCATTCTAAAAAATTTCCTTAAATCTAGACAAAAAATATCAAGAAAATGACAAAACCCGCACTGAACTCTTTGAAATATAACACTTAGTCTACGGATTATTAGTTTCTCAGCTTTTCATATTCAAAAACTAGCACAATTTCATGAAAAACCACCAAAGTATATAAGGGATACGGTCACTCTAAAATTCGGTTATTCCGCTTATATAAAAAGCTTCCGTCTTACATACTGTTACCAGCTATCATCAAATCTGCTGCACTCTAAGCTTGAAGTTTCAGTCACACAATGACCAAGCGACAACAATACGCAAAAACCGACAAAAACTTTTTGCAATGTACCAAAAAAAAAAAAATGAAATAAATGAAATTTCCATTACAAAACTGCATGTAACTCTAACAACAAAATATATACAGAAAATAAAACTTGTACATCAAAATGCACATAAATAATAAAATGGAACCAACTGGCAGCCAACGACAACCCAAAACAGGAACCGGTACACAACAGAACCAGAACCATAACCAGAACGTAGAATAAAATGTGAGCAGGAGGAGAGCTTTTGTTTCGACATCTCAAATTTGTTAATAACAAAAGCTGCACGAAATTATGAAATTAATTTCAAATTTTAATTATGCAACAGTGACTGGTGGTGTTGCTGCAGCATGCAAATTGACTGGCAATGCCAAAAGTTGCCCCTTTGTGGTCTCTGGAAAGGATTAGCTAGCCAAAACTGTTGCTGTTGTTGGTGGCATATGAGAGTTGCCATTGAATTGTGGCTAACTCAAACACACACGCACACACATACACAATTGTCATTCCAGCAGCTGGTCGTTGGGGTCGTTTGGGGCCACTCACACAGAAGTGTGCATACACATACGATCCGTGAGAATCTAGTCTGTCGACGCTGTTTCCACTTTGATTAGAGTTAAGCCCTAAATTAGTTGCTGCCGTTGGTCATTGTTGGTCGACCTTTAGGCCGCCGACGTTTCCTGTATAGTATGCTGCGGGGCGATTGAGTTAAGCTATTGCCTAAAGTATCTGTATAAAGTCATGAAGTTGGTCATTTTATTGATTTTTGTACTAAAAAACGAAAATATTAAATTCAAGTAGAAAATTCTTTGTTCAATTACAGTTCAAGACAAGAATTAGTATTAAGTAATTCAGTACTGGAAAAAGTACTTAAAAATATATCAAGTACTTAACTCTAGTTTGTTAACCAAGAATTTGAGTTCTAGGTCGTATAGTAAGTACGAAATTACTAGATTTAAGTACACAATGTTTATTTCAAGTACGTTTTTTAATTCTTTATAACTTAATACTGAAACAGGAATTTTAAAGTAATTAAAGTAATTAAGTATTTTGTATCTTATCCAGGATGCATTCATTTCGAAATTAGAAAATATTCTTAATCTTTTCGTAAACATGGCGACCGTGACACGCAGATGTAAAGCTCAATTTGAAGTGTATTTAAATGTCGCCTGAAGCAGCCAAGACCACACACACGCTTCATCCAAGTGTTAATCGTTTTGATTTCGGCCAGCTGTCAGTCAGACAGGCCTGGGAACAACCTTGGTTACGCACAACTCGGAGCGACGACAAACGACAATCTGAAACTTGGGCCAACTTATTAGCGCACACTCTAATAGGTCCAATTAATGTCAACTGCCTTTGGCCCAAAGTGAAATTTACTTGAAACGAAAGTTTTGGCCATTGATTGGTTCGCTTCGCTGCACGCGAACAAAGCAAAGTCAAAGTTTTTTTTTTTTATTTTGGATTGAACATTTGTTGAAATGCATAAAAATTAATTAACAAGCAGCAGCAGCCGCTAAAAAAAAACAGCAAAAATTATTAGAGGAATAAAAATGGAAAAACATAAGAATTTTTTTAATTGGCTTTCAAGGCAGATTTCTGCCTTCTACGTCGACTTCTCGCACATTAAGCCTAATTAACTTTCTACTTAGTGCGCAGTTGCTGCTGGGATCTTCATTTTGTGTGCATTTCGCTTTGTTTTTGTTTGTGTGCTTTATTGTTTTGCCTTTTGCTTGCTTCGCACTGCGTCAACTTCTAATTTCATTTGATGCCTAAGCGTCCGCTTTGATGCCACGGCCAAGCGCAGAATTTTTGCTTTCAAATGTGGCAGCAACAGCAACTAACAAGGTGAAAAGTAGGTGAATGTTAAGCAGCAGCAACAGCTACAACAATGTTGGGAAAAACAAAAGAAAAACGGCAACAGCACTAACAATGACAAAGAGTAAACAACATTTAGCGCAAGCAAAAAAAAATAACAACAACAACAATAACGTGCCAAAGGGTTAGGAGCCGACACAAAAGACGAGCCAAACAAACATATCAACGTAAAATGTTGCCCCTTGTTGTTGCTGCTGTTGATGGCGCTGATAAGTTGTGCGGGCTGACAGTGGCCTTCTTTCTCTTTTTCTGCCTTCCTTCTGACTTCACCCTCACCGGAAGTGCACATTAAGCGTTTTTAATTTCCAGTTTCGCACAACTTGAAAACTGTTTACAGAAAAGCAACAACAACTAAGCGAAAGGCGCGGGTGTTGCTACTGCTAAGGAAAGTGTTGCTCGTGTTAAGGTTGTACACGCAGGAAAAAAAGAATAAGAAACTTAATTCTTGATTTTGGAACGTTTCGGAAAAAACACAGGAAAAAAGATCCCCGTATAATAGATATTCAAAACATCCGTTTTAAGATTCATTCTATTAAATATCATTTTCACATTTTTCAGTTCCTTTGGATGAAGAATAAAGAACAACAACTATCGTGTTTTCTGATATATCCGTTTTAAACGAAAATAAATCGACTTCGAAAATATCCAATGGACCTTAAAAGGATAGAACTATCTAGTCCAAATGGATACCGAAAATATCCTAAGGATCTTCAAAAACTATCCTTTTTTTTCAGTGTATCAAATATAAAATTTATGGAAATATTATAAAATCTTGTTGATGACAAAAGAATTAAGAACTCCAATACTTGTTCCAGGGAAGAATTTTCGATTCCAAAGTTCTTGATCCAAATATTTTTAGCGCTGTAATATAAATTCTTGATCTCAGAATAAGTATTTGATCACGAATTGAAAACTTAAACCAACTACAAAAATTTTCTCAAATCAAGTAGAAGAATTCTTCAATCAAGATCTTAAAAGACTTAAATCCAAGCTTTACTATTCTTGAACGAAGTTTGTGGCACACTCAAAATTTAAATTCCTCATTAATCAATGAATAAAAAGTTTGACAGGTTCAAGCGAAAAACAGTTCACTCTTTATTGAAAAGCTCCATAGACTTAAACGACCTCCCATATTCTTCAACAACATCAATTACCGAGTTCTGGTCTCAATTACAGACTGCACTCTCCGCTCAGTAGCTTCCCCTAGCGCCCCTCTACCATAAAATCGAAACTTTTCAACGCTATTCTCTTAACGCAGCGCTCCGAGGGGCGAAAAAAATTTTGCTATTCATACGTTCACAATCCGAAAGCATGCCGAAGCTGAAACCAAGAGAGCAGAAAGCCGTCATTTGCTCGCCAGAGCTCGAAGCGATTGGGTCAAAGCAAATTCACGTAGTTTTTTTTTTCGCAGACTAAAACACTCTCACTTTTTGGTCTCGCTCACGTTGAGCATCGCCATCTTAAAGATTCCTTGCTCTCTTCGCTCAGTGAGTTACCCTCAGTCCCCTGCCCTATCAAACCCAGATTGAGAACGAATTTAGCTCTATTTCAAGAATGAAATTATAAAATATTTGAGAACGAATAGATTTTTATCAATAACGTTCGTATTCAAATAATTCGTTTTAATTTGTTTTTAAGTGAAGTTCCTTAAAATTAAGCAAAGAATAAATATAGCTTTTAAGCAGAGTCCGGCACGATCCTATCTACAACTGCGCTCTGCGGCAGCGAAGTCGACACACCGACAGTGTTTCTTAACACTCACACGCAGCGCCATAATGAGCCGGTCCTTATCTTTTCTTTCCACTTTTTTGAAAAAGTTTTTTCCTAAGTGGCTAACAAATTCATAGAAATATAATACGAATAAAAGAAAATAAAAAAAGAACGAATTAAAAAAAAATTTAAACTAAAAAGTCTATTAAAGTCTATTTTACCATTTTCAAGACTTATATTTCGATACTGGACGCAAGTCCCAACACTTTTGAGGACACAATCAAAACGGGTTGAGGCGAAGTCTTTGGTTTATGGTCGGGATAGGCACGGAATAGATTTGGATCAGGTTCGGGGCGTTTCGGTATTGAATTTAACATTTGGGTTTGGGATAGGAACGGGATAGACGGAAGAGTGTCCGATTTTTTTCCTGCCTTCATCTTTAATATTATTAACATTACGATGCCTCCAATCAATACAGATTTATTCAATATGAAAAATGTTCATACTAAAAAAAAGGAAATTTTTTTCTTTGTTCTGAGATTTTTTTAACTTTGATTAAGAATTACTTTCAAGATTTAAATGAATTATTGTTAACACGAAAAGTGCTTCATAAATGAACGTTTATACTCATTTCATTTTTAGTAACATTTGTTTTTTAGATATAAAAATAGAGGCAAGCTAACTTCGGCTCGACCGAAGTTTATATACCCTTGGAGCTTGATATGTGCCTGACAGTTTGTATGGCAGCTATACTATATAGTGGTCCGATTTCGAAAAATTTTGGTGAAATGATGTAAAATCATTAAAAACTTATAAATACGGGCGTTGGGAGCGATAACATTGAAAACAAAAAAGTTTTTCTCACTAAGACTTTTTTTCAGACCTAACTTTTGTATGGCAGCTATACTATATAGTTGTCCGATTTCAAAAAATTTTAGTGAAATTATGTGAAATCATTGAAAACTTATAAATACGAGCGTTGGGAGCGATAACATTGAAAACAAAAAGTTTTTCTCACTAAGACTTTTTTTTCAGACCTAACTTTTGTATAGCAGCTATACTATATAGTTGTCCGATATTGACAAGGCTTGGTGAAATTAGGTGAAATCATGAAAAACTTATAAATACGAGCGTTGGGAGTTTTTCTCACTAAAACTAGTTTTTCAACCGATCGTTCCTATGGCAGCTATATGCTATAGTCATCCGATCCGGCCGGTTCCGACAAATGTGCAGCGTATTTATACCAAAAGACTTCGTGCAAAGTTTGGTTACGATAGCTTTAAAACTGACGGAGGAGATAGCATAGAAACAGACGGACGGACAGACGGACAGACGGACAGACGGACATGGCTATATCAACTCAGCTCGTCATGCTGATCAAGAATATATATACTTTATGTGGTCGGAGATGCTTCCTTCTATGCGTTACAAACATCCGGACAATTTTAATATACCCTCTCCAAGGGTATAAAAATGATTTATGCCGACTTGCAAGTACTTTGCGTGTCACGCTTACATCTCTAACAATTTTATTGTTACCTCTGTGGCCTTTTACCCAACTGCAGTCTCTCTGCCTTGACAACAGCAACCACCATGTGTGACGGTTCACGCGATGTGTTAACCTTTCTTTTTGCTTTGCCATTGGACTTTTGCAATCTTCCTTTTGTGTTTGAGTTTTGTTTCCTGTGAATGTGTATTGTGGTCGTTGTCTCTTTTTTTGGGATTTGGCTGGTCTTACACATGTTTTCAAGTGTAAAATTTGATTAATACCTTTTTATCTGTTCAGCCTTGATGAATATTAGCGCTTTGATGCAAATTTAGAGGCCTTACATCCTAACTGGACTCTATAAATTTTCCCCCATTTTAACGATTCAGTGAAAATGTCACACAGATTACGTGACTTTGATGCGATTGACATAGTGGCGAGATTTATGCGTGGCCTACGTCCAACTTTAGGGCGGGGCAGGTGGGCCCTACTCACCCACGCGCATGTACGTGCATGGCCAGCAATTAGAAAAAGCGAAACGACAAACAACAGGCTAGTCGCCTACTAATTTGAATGCCAACGCGCGGTTTTTGGCTTGGACGGGCCTGGCGGTCGAGTGAAAGATCACGACCAAAAAGTTGGCAGCGAAGGCGGCACATGAAAGTTTACGGCGTCGGCGTAATAAAACAAATTTTTGTTTATTATTTTTATTACTATCTTTAGTGAAAGAAAGAAAAGCGAAATGTGAGAGAATAAAAGTGAAAACTAAGTGTCACCCACTTAGTTACTTCAACATGCTTAACCAGGGTTCAAATTGTGGGTGTTTTCACGATGTTTTAGAGAATGGTTTGCCGTGACTAACAACTTTAATAAAGTGAAAGAAATTTGTAAAAAAGTTTCATTTGGTTCTAAAGGCCGATTTCTCTCATCTCAGATAGCGTTTAGGTGTCAGATAATCTTTACATTTACTCTTTTATTTGTTAGTTTATGTGACAGATACAATTTCGAGGCTTTGGCAGCAAGAATTTTTTGAATATTACTTAGAGTGCGATACCCAAAATATTTTTCTTCAGCTGTATTTTTATACGATTAACTTTAAACTTAAGTCCAAAATTCTTTATTAGCTATTAATACCGTTAAAAAACATTTAAAAAATTAAAAACATTTCTGTTTGTTTCTTGCAGGTAAGCTTTCTCATTTGAAGTAATGCTTTGGTATCTACGAACTGCAGTATAATGTTCAGGTATTTGGTTGGACCATTCTTTGGATGTTATCTTTTAGAAAACTTTGTTAGTCAGTTAAGCGTAGTTTTTGCTTTTGGGTCGCTCTATCCAATACAGAAATCCTTATGATGGATGATACTGAAACGAACTGTAGAAGTTTTCCGCATCTTAAAAATTGGGAAAGATATAAACGTACAATTTATGCAAACGTTAGTAATGTTAAACAAGACATATTTGTTATTCCTGGAGTGGTTCTATCTCAGAAAACGTTCAGGGTAATGTGAAGTCAGAATCGGTTCGAACCAGATGGAACCAGAATAGAAAAGGCTTAAACAACATTATACGATGATAATAATATTCTCTTTTATTGCGGCATTTAAATTTTGAATGAAATAGTTTTTAATACCCACATTAGTTTAGTAAGGCTGAGAGCAGTTACAAGGTTTTTTGATTTAGCCCTTTGTGTTCCCGGAACAGCAATGCTTTAGAGACCAGGGCTTTCCAGCCCATACCCACCGGAGTCCAAAGTCACTTGTGTCTTTCACAACACGCCAACACAAGCTTATTTTTCTGTCCTCTCCAATAGGCCGGCCCACCTACGAGTAATCTAGTTCCATCTGGAGGCTTGAATGTAATCTATCAAATGTCTAGGAGTGTTCTCATTTAAGCCGAAAAAGAAGAAGTGAAAAACACGCTCCATCTCTTCCTTGATCTAACAACTTCTGCTGAATTCATTGAGGGAGAAGAATGATCCCTTCTATGGTCCTAACTATATCATAAGCAGTGAATTCTGTTTAGACTCAAGTTGACCATGACTGTCATGATATTTCTAATTTGCTTCCAGCTTAGACAACTACACGTGTCCCTAGGCATACCTACACTCAGAGAAAAAATCCAAGCCGATTGTGCTTGTTATTAAAGAGATTTGATGTTACAAGTACGGTAATAGAGAAAATACTTAGATCCAAGCCGAAAAATTTTAAAATCTAGCACAATTTTTTTTAGATTATAGTTCTTGGTTTTAAATAAGGTCGGCTTCATATTAAGCGAAAATCTCCTTGGTTATAAGCGTACATAATATGAATTTCAAACATAAGTCTCTTGGATTTAAGTAGAATATCGTCTGATAGAGGGGATGAGGCGAGAGAGAGAAGACACTACCGTAAAAAGGGTATACTAAAGTCGTGCAAATGTATGTAACAGGCAGAAGGAATCATTTCCGACCATATAAAGTATATATATTCTTGATCAGCATCAACAGCCGAGTCGATATAGCCATGTCCGTCTGTCCGTCCGTCCGTCTGTCTGTATGAACACCTAGATCTCAGAGATGGTAAAAGATAGAGGTTTGACATGTATGGGACAAATGCTTCTTTTATCTGCACGCAGATCAAGTTTATTTCAAATTTTGGCCACGCCCCCTCCCGCCACCGCAATTTGGAAAAAACGTTTTATCTCCTACAGTTTTGAAGATAGACGATTCGTCTTTTCTAGAGATAGTTAGTTATTAGCAAAATGAATCGATTTGCCGAAAAAATGATAAAGATCGGATGAACGGTTCTCAAGTTATGAGCAAAAAATTGAGCCAAGCCCCCCCATCCATCCCACTCTAAAAAAAACGTTGCATACTTTTCGGAGGTTCACCCTAAGGAACGCAGGATCACTGTTAAACATGTTTTTTCATGAGTAACGGGTATATCGAAGTCGGTTAGAGCCGACTTTAACTTGCGCTCTCGTTTCTTAACGTACCGATTTACTTACTTATCTGGGACTTAAACTCGGGACCACAAAGACTAAATCCACGGACGACGCCTAAGCCCACTCGACTTTTAGCCCTTAGCCAAACCTCACGTCTAAGTCATACTTAAGAATTTAAGTAGTTTGGCATTTGGAAGCGGATTTATCGATGGTATAAGAGATATATTGGCCTTGTCCTAATTCCATTTCAGTTTTCTAATGGGACTGCTTAATGCAAAGTGGCTTTTATTTGTAGGAAAAGGAAGCCTTGATGTAGTAACCACTGATTTCTTTGCCACCTTCCACATTAATTTGTAAAAATAAAATGGCCAATTCAAACGTTAATACAAAAATCAAAGTGAAATTGAAAACAGGCCGGATTTTGCCTTCAAAAGGATCAAATAAACATTTTCGAGTAAGCTGGTTGTTTACCATTGTTTCGAGTATCTTTTTATCTTTCCCATCTGTTCATTGGGGGAGTATGAGGCTGCGCATCGTGTCAAAAACGTTGCCTAGTTCCCAGTTGTTGAACACATTTGACAAATTCCAAAATTGAATAAATTTGCTTATTTACATCTACCTAATCGGATCGCGGTGTCTAAGACTCAACCATCAAAGGAATCTTTTCCCAGCAAGCATTTAATTTAATGAAAAAGCCACATTTTGTTGAAAGTGAATCATAATTTCCTCTCTGTCTCTTTAAATGACTTTTTTGTTATCATTTTAAAAGCCATTGACTTTGTTTAAAGCTGAAACTGTTCCAAGTGGAAATGGCTAACATCAAACTAATGTTCGGACAATGAGGCTGTCTACTTTTTTTGGGGTTTCTGGGGTGGTAAAGTGACTTTACTTAGTCGCAATAATATTTTTTCTTGGCCTTTTGTCTAAATGGCAGCATTCTACAAGTCGAGCTTGGGCCGTCTTCATTTTTAATTTCGTTAATGGATTCGCTTTGTTTCTGGCCATTTGCAATTAAATGCATTAAGCCAAGTCATAAAAAGTTTAATAATAGAAATAATGCTGAAAGGCCTGAAACGTGTTCTCTTTTGAGGTTAATGGATGAAATTTATGGTATTGGTTAAGCTCACTCCAGATGAGCATGAGTATTGCAACAGCTTTGAAATACGAAATTTGCCTTGACTAATTGATGGTTACATTTTGTGTATGGGGCCCAGCATGTGAGCCGCTCTACTGCGTCAATGATATATAATTAGGCGGGCCAATTGGCTGTCTGTTTTTTAACATTTCTGCTTTACAAATGACCTCAAAGCTGGCCGGCTCTGTTCCACATTACCAACATATTTACAAATTGCACGCCCTGGCCAACTAATTTGGTTGCCTGTAACTTATGGCCCTTGTCTATAGAAAGGCAGTTGCACATTTTCCTTTTAAAAAGTTATTAACGTGTTTTTATATATTTTTGTTATTTCTTTTTCATTTTCATTAAGAGACATAAATTGTGCAGAAAAATGCTCCCGCGCTTCGACAAAGAATGTCTGTGTCTGAGTCTGGTCTGGTCTGGGTCTCGCTCTGCTTCTGGGAGGGAGTAGCTATGCATGTGCTGTGTGTGTGCACTGTTTTATTTCTGCCTTTGCGCTTTTTATTTACGATTTTTCCTTTCATTTCGCCCGTATTTCCCTCCACTTATTTTCCCAGGCATTGCATTCATGGCGGCGTTTTGTATGAATGAAAGTTGCCTGAATGAACGAATGAATGAATGAATGAGTGAGCGAGTACCCCTGCCCTACCGACAATTTGGCGAGGAAGATTGTTGCAAATGGCTTAAACAAAAAACATTAGACAAGCCAATGGCTTGTCTTGGCGGGTCCACGCTGCGTATGCTTAACATTTGCAATTCTTTGCATTACGCAAAAGGGAAATTAAACAAAAAAGGTGCGGGACAAATTGAAAACGTAATGGAATACAAATACAGCAGCAAGCTCAAAGCCATTAGATTCCTCCTGCAGTCAGCGAAAAGCTTTGCGGAGCGGAGCGGAAATGGAAGCCTTTGAAATGCGTTGGTAAAAAAAAAAAAAGTTATGGTATATTTTATTAAGCACCAGAATATCTGGTGTCTCTTCCGTTCGGTGCCGCAGCAGGTGAAACCAGCTATCGATTGCATACCATAGGGAATTGTTTGAGGGGTTTTCGGGTACTTTACAAGTGCACACACAAAGGGAAATATTTACAACTTTTTCATAAAAGTCAGTTAACTGATGTCGGCACCGGATTGGGTTTTCCAATAAATAATTGGAATGGAAGGAATAAGTTGAATAGCTTAATCACAATATGGTTTTATTTATTTTTCAATATTTTATATTAAAGCCAGGAAACATTTCAAAAATTTTGGCATTTATTTTAAAAAATATGTAAATGGGAATTGATTGTGAGCAAGGGAAGTCACATTTGCTACTTATTCAGCATCAATACATACAGAGCACACAACATTTTAAAGGTACAGAGTATATTACAGTGGGACTTGACCAACTTTCTTAGACTGAGAAAGGATAGGTCAACATCAAACCAAGATTGAAATTTTTTTTTTTTGTGAGAAGCTTGCGATTTGGGGAAAAAACATTGATACACCTGTAAATGAAATGCCAAGTCTCATAAACAAGATTTCTTATCTCTCAACTTATCAACCATCCTACAGTTCTCTGTAAAGACTTAGCTTAATAATCTTATACTCAGAAAAAATTAAAAAATAGAATCGATTTCGGCTTAAGTTGATATAACTTACTCTTTTATCCATTGATTTATTTCTGAGAATTGTCTTAAAATACCCCCGCTCTAAGTCAGCATCAGGTTTTTAGACATCCGGCTGAGGAAATTTTGAAATATTTTGTCTTTGCGACACATTCTTTGGGGTATGTCTTTTGTCTTAGAATTTTGTCGGAAGTTCCTACTAGGGTATCAAACCGAATCGAATTTCGGTTCAGGTTGCGGTACATTTTTAGATTTTTATTTCTGTATACCGGAACGTATCAGTATAGACCGATAAAATTAACAGAAAATTTTAAACGATTGTCCAAACAAAGTGGGTAAGCAAGCTATACACTTGTATGTATAGAAAAATCAAGTTTATTTGCTTGAGTTTGCCGCACAAAATTCACAAGTGTATATATTTATAAGATTATTAAATTAAAAGAAAATTAATAAAATCATATTTACAAGGAAGATATATTAATGTATTCTTAGAAGAATAATACCAGTCAATGTATTTTCGTCCATCTTTATTTTTCTTCATTTCAAAGACACTGGTCTCGCGTGTTTCTATTTCACTGAACAAAAGTTCTTCTAGGCGAGAATCTTTTTTATTTAAATTAAATTTTGAGTAAAAATCACCCAAAACTGACTGCTTGCTTTACAGTCTAGTTGTTGCACTGAGAACCGAAACTGTACCGATACAACGTTTAGGATCTTTTCGGTTGTCGGATACATATAATTGGTATACAATAAATTTAAAATATCGATTCCGGTTCTGAGTCTCAATTGGTTATTTTCGGTATACGGTTGATTTGATAGCGATGGGTTGTGTGTGGAGTGGGATTGTGTAAGGTGGAAGTAATGGATATCTTGTGGAGACCTGGTGGGGATCTATTGAAGATTTGGTGGGGACTTGGTGGGCATCTGATGGCTACATTGAGGTCAAATCGTGAATTCTGCGCTATAAACTATAATGTTGTTAGTTTGACTGTGACTTGACAGAGACGTTACAGTGACTTAACAGTGACTTGACAGAGACATTACAGTGACTTAACAGTGACAAAACAGTGGCTTAACAGTGACCTAACAGTGACTTGACAATGACTTAACAGTGACTTGCCGAGTAACTGGAATTGACTTGATTGTGGCCTATTTTGATTTTTATTATTTAACATTTATTTATACAGAATTCAAAAAGTGTCTTTTTGCCATTACTTTAATCTAATTTATCGACGTCAAGAGCTTCGCTCGTACCGGCAGTCCCATGGCTCACACTCTTTTTTTGTAATTGGCAGCATCGTCACGATTGTGGGCGATAGTACAGCGAGTTAAGTTAACATGCCGTGTTTTCAGCCATCCCGTGGTTCTGACTTCGAGTCCCAGATGGGAATACACATTTTTAATAAGTTTTTTAGATATTAAAATATTCTGTCAGAAGCCAACAACCAATTAACGAAAAGCTTAAGTTTAATTTATTTGCATTGCAATGCTGACAAAATTGAGTGTATTGCCTGTTTAGCTCTTTTTAAAGGGACGCAAAAAATTTGTAATTGCTGACGTTGTCGTTTAATGGTCGCACTTTGTAGTCTTGTTTCATCACTTTGCCGAGCCGGAATTTCTTTTCTTCACTATCGCTTTTGATCATTCTGAACTTCGTTGAACTCATCCGACCTTTGCGTACGAGCGGATTTCTTTTCGATATCACGTTATCCTTCCCTTTGACTTGCTGCGGCATTTGAGAACGCTGAACAATCTTAACTTGATATATTTTTTGCTTCGTAACAAATATCGAACACTTAACGATTATCACTTTCTGTGAATAGCTCACAAACGAACGATAAAAATGCAATTGAAATTTGGAAAACAACTTGAAAAACAAATCAGAAAAAAACATATGCTAATCTGTCTAATGGAATGACCACCTACTGCACCATGTTTTGAACTCTTGAACGACCGCCTACTGCACCATGTGTGGAATCTGTTGAATTGATCTGATTAACGAAAAAATTCGCCTACAGTTAAGAATTTCTTTACGTTTCATAAGTCATAAACCCTCGCAATCACGAACAAACCAGCAGAACGAAGTATCCTGTCGTTTTTATTAAAAAACGATTCCTTTTTATTGGTTAAATATAATTTATTTTGTCAGTTATACTATTTAGATTATAAACAGTAATCAAGTGCAACATGAAATTATTATTTCATTTATCCAAATTCCTTTTTAAAATTTTAGCCCCTTGTATTGGTTCATGCATTGCCTTTAATGACTCAACAGGCCAGTTAATAGCTCAATGGCGGAAGTCCATTACAAAAGTCTGCTCAATGGCAGATAATAGTCTCGGCAAAAGTGCAACCTCACCTACTACATATGATCTATATTTGGCTACCGCAAACTCATACACAGACACTCGTCTAATAACACCTCTTGTCTAATTGCCCTCCGGTGTAACCCCCAAACAATGCAAAGTCAACAAAGTTTCGACGTCTTTTTATAGCCCCACCACACACACACTCACACATCTTGACACATTCGTTTTTCTGTGTGCAAGTGTGTGCTTGGCTCTGGGTCCGGCTTTTGTGCTCGAAACTGTTTAAAAACTGACATTGATATTGATGTGATTTTCTATGCATTTCGGTTTTGGCCATAATTGTGTATAGATTCATACACAGTTATTATTTATGTTTGGGTAGCCTTGACTCTTGAGCTGGTTGGCTTTTGTGTCTTATTGATTTTGAAAATGCTGAACAATGAGCCACATAATTGATCACGTTCATGGTCTCATTTCGTTTTGGTGGGTTGAACAGCTTCTGAGCCTAAATTGACAGATGCCAGAACTTTGCCTCAGCTTTCGTTTATTTTTTTTTAAATTTTTTGCTTCAGCAATTAAAATCCATCAACTTGAGCTACACAAGCTGCCTCTCGGTTATTGTTGTTCATGTTTTGGCCAGCAGCTGCAGCAGCAACATCGTCTTCATCATCAACGTCACATAAGCTTCATCATGGCCATGGGGCAGCATTGGGGGTGCAACGGCAGTGTCCAGCTTCCTCATATGCTTTATAAACTTGCTGTCTTGCATTGGCCTATAAACCGAAAGTAACACACAGACACGCAGGCGGACATTTAAGACCTGTCCCAGCCAGCAGCAGCACAACAGAAAAAATATTTGACCTACATCAAGTTTTCAAGTTGCTTGTTTGGGTTTCTTTCTTTTTTTAGCTGAGGCTGCTTCTTCATCTACATCATCATCATCTTCATCATCTTCCTCCTCTGCTTTGCTTTGGGCTTAAGCTTGTTTTTTTTTTTCTTACACAAAAACAAACCACAACATTTGCGCATATTTGGTCAACTGCATTTTATCGCATCTCCTCTCTTTCTCTCCCCCCTGTCTCTGTGGCCGTTATTGTTTTCAATTTGGTAAAGCATTTTCATTAAATTTTCAGCAGCTTGTGTACCATGTCGGTGTGTCGACGACTTTGTCTCGCCTTGTCGACCCGCCCACGCATAAAATATGAAAAGACACGCTGACGCTGACCACTAACTGACCCCGGAGTGTGTGGGCCAGGTCTCGGTCTCTGGCTACTCGGTCAGTCAGTCACGCACTTTGGCGCCGCCGCCTCTTCCATAAACATCTTACGGCTGATTCATAAAAAATTTGAATTTATTTGGATTTTCGTTGGTGTAAAATTTGCATATTGAGACCGGGGACAGCAAGGTCTAATGGCCGATTGCAGTAAACAAATAAAGAACTAGATATATATTTTTTTGTACCCTCTTAAAGTGGGCAAAATTTTTTTTTTTTTAACTATAAGGGGAAGTAAAATATTTATTTGGCAGGCGCTGACACAATTCTGTATTGTGTCTTATACAACTAAGATACGCAGATTTTATATATGAAGATATATAATTACAGTTATGCATAGCTTTAGCGATGGGCATACAATGTCCCTTTGCTCAGTCGATGCCCTGCCTTATATTTAGCTAAAATCGGATTTTCATGCACACAAAAATAAAACTCAAGCACTGTGACTGTGCGACGCAAATAATGTGGCAAAAGTGGGGGAAAAGTGTAGGCTACAATTTCTAACCATTTTCTGGTTACAATTTGAGGTCTACTTCCTTTATTCCTCTGTCTATTCCGCTCGTCTCAAGATAGCAGATCTTTCACTCCTAAGGGAGCCGTCCCAGGCACTTATTAAATTAACTTCATTTACGAATTAATTATTCTCTAAAAACCTTTCGCCAAGATTTTTGCTCTGTACTTAAAGGTTTCCATCAAATACTTTCCCAACTGCCTCCCAGATTGCCCATTCAGCCACGCCTTCAACTCGTTCATTGTGAACATAGCAGACCAGGCAGACTATAAGCTCCTTCAAGATTGGGCAGATGACTATGAAGTGTTAAACATCCTCTTTCGCATTCATATTACAGAGGCTGCACAGCTCATTACCCTTGCGTCTACCAGGACCAAATGGCATGTAATTAAGAGACAGTATCTCAGTTCTTGCTTAGAAAATTTATAATATTGTTCCTTGAAATGCGTATCATCTTCTAACATAGTCGAGAGTCTTGTACTTGTTCCGAGTTTCGCATGCACCGAACTCCTTACTATTTTTCATGCGAATAGCCGCCAGCAGTTTCGAGTGACCGTTCTTGCAAGTCGAGGGATTGGAAACGGCCAGGTTCACTTTGTGTTCCACAGCAAGTTCTTCCCATTTTTTGAATATTTCTGCTACTATTTTTGGGTACCTCCCATCTAGTAGCGTCATTATTTTATTAATATAGTTAAAGTGCGCTTGCATCGTATATTCAAACAATTCTGGTAGAACTGACTTCAAGTAAATGGTATTTGTTGGCGTATTATTTGCGAGAAGAATATTTTTTTTTTACAAAAAACCTTCGCAGTTTTTCCACATCTTCATGCGACTTCCATCCTCAAACTTCCGCACATAATAGATCTGGAGGTTGTTTGGAACATGTTATACTTTGTACTAGCGCACAGTGGTCCGGCTTGTATGGGGAGAGCGGCCAAAAATACTTCTAGTTGAGGTAGGGACTTGAAACTTGGCACAAAATTTTTTTATATTTATCCTAAAATAATATGTAAAAATCAGCCAGATCGGACAACTATATCATATAGCTGCCATATGAACAATCGGTCTGATATTCAGTTTTCATATGAAAAACTTTTGTTTTTCATTTTATTGCAACAAAACTTTGGAAATTTTCGTATATAACCTGGGAAACTTCAGTAAAAATCTGGATACTATAGGTTATAGCTGCCATAGGAACAATCAGTGTAAAACGAGTTTTTGCCGGAAAAACTATTTCGCCTTAAAATAATAATGACAGAAATGATACATATATTTGACAAAAACGACCATCAAATAAATCAATTTTTTAAATTTATATGTTTACCCTTTAATATTTGCATATATGTGAAGTAACAATTCAAACGAGAAGGCCAAGCTAACTTCGTCTTTGCCAAAGTTTTTATACCCTTGCAAATGTTTTAATACATCAGAGTTTACGAACGTCAGCATTAAAACAAACAATTTTTCTAAATAAAACCCACTTTTCGACCAAAAGTTCCTATGGCAGCTATAAGATATAGTAATCCGATTTTGACCAAAACTTTCAAATCTGTGTAAAAGCGTATAGAACTAATAATTGTCGAAGCGGAAGGCGTTTACATTAAAAACAAAAAAGTTTTCTCACAAAAACCCACTTTTCGACCGATAGTTCCTATGGCAGCTATAAGATATTGTAATCCGATTTTGACCAAAACTTCCAAATCTGTGTAAAAGCGAATAAAACTAATAATTGTCGAAGCGGAAGGCGTTTACATTAAAAACAAAAAAGTTTTCTCACAAAAACCGACTTTTCGACCGATAGTTCCTATGGCAGCTATAAGATATAGTCATCCGATCCGGTCGGTTCCGACATATTAGCAGTGTGCAGTAAAAAGAAGACTCTGTGCAAAGTTTCAGCTCGATAGCTTTAAAACTGAGAGACTAGTTTGCGTAGAAACAGACAGACAGACAGACAGACGGACAGACAGACGGACGGACAAAGCTTAATCGACTCAGCTCGTCGCCCTGATCAAGAATATATATAGTTTATGGGGTCGGAAATGAATATTTCTATGCGTTGCAAACTTCTGGGCAAAATTATAATACCCTTTGCAAGGGTATAAAAACATACACATGAATGTTAAAAAAAAATCATATTTCATATAGTTTCGTCCAGTAAATCAATAGCTGATTTTAGTAGCTTGGACTTTGGTTTGCATTGAAGTTGTCTTTGACCCGCAATAAAAGGATCAGAACTTAAAAGTAATCTGTTCAATAAATCAGTATTTGTCAGGACCCTTGAAATTTTCCGCGTATGGTTTAGCATAAATAATTTAATGTCTTTATTTTCATACATTCATAAGTGGCTCCTAATTAAATAATGCGCTTATATTTTAAAGAACAGAATATAAACACAAAACATAACACAATAATAACAACAAATGACAACACAAACCAACAAACCGCAACAAACAACAACACACAGCAGAAGCACGTGCTTTTTTAAAATTGAGGTTAGGTTACCTTTTCGTATATTGCAAGCCGTACGGCACCTTACGGCACTTGAATTAAACTTCCTTATATTCTTAAAATACCTAAGAATATTATACAAAAAGATTTGTTCAACCCCAAGAACCCCTTCACAACTAAAACTCTAACCAAACACAAAAAAGGCAAACTAAGCACGTTCACAATTATGTACTAAATACAATAATGATTTACACAAGACACAGCACATACTACATATACTTTTTGTTGTAAAAAGAAAGTTAATACCTTTATTTAAAATATTAATCACTTCCATTGCACCAACACTTGTTTTAAATAAATTTAACAAATTTTTTACGGAGAGCTTCCTTGCACGTTGCTTACGCTACAATACACAATGAATATCATGCTATCTCTTTCGATGCTATTCTTGAAGAGGACAGATAGAGCAAAACAAAAAGATGAATAAATTCAAATAGCTAGACCAATTATAAATAAGAATTGCTACATTTAAAGTCAACATTTTGACTTTGGTTTTTTTATTTTTGGCCTACGGGCGGGACCACTGTGTAGCGCTCACACTTTTTTCTCCCATAAACGCTTTTCACATGCTATTCAATGCTCTTTTGGAATCTCCAAGATTTACTTCAATGTGCCTTTTAAAGGACATATTAGGGGTTCATATTACTGCTAAATACTTGTGAATTTTTCCAGTTGAATATTCCCGAGTGTCCAGCTTTTATTTCTTGCCATCCTTCCTCTTCCATTTCGGACTAGTTCCCATTTCTGGCAATAATTTTATACTTCGTCTATCATCTCCTGGAGCGTCAATGGTGATTCTGCAAGAAGAACCATGTCATCCGCATACTTCAGTATTTTGAAGACATTTGGGACGCTGGAAAGCTGCCGTTTGATGCTTATGGAATCACGGGCTAGAAACAGGAAAGAACTTCTGTCTTCCTCGCGACGGCAAAGATTCTAGAGCTTAGGGGGAAGAGGTAGAGGGAGTGGTGGAAACAGGCGCAGTAGGTATCGTATTTGATCATTCTTGCTTCATTTTGCTAAATTTTTTAATTAATCGATAAGAGTTTAAATTGTGTGCACTCAAGTCCTTTTTGGCATCATAAGAAACCAAAGAGTCATCTTTTAAGACAGCTAAAACCCTTAATTTAGTTCTCTTCGTCGTTAATCGGATGGATAGTACTGGGCTGCAAAGCAAGCCCAATTGGCGAAAACTTACGGGGCGAAAAGTCATCGTTCTGGTTCGTGTCAAAGGTGATGAGATTCTCCACAAATATTTTGACTTGGCAGCACCTCAGTGGCAGCCTTGGATCTAGCAAGATGGAGGAGATGACGCATCCTTATCATTAAACGCTTGCTCTTCAGATGAAAGTATAGAATAATGGCAATAACGCCATGCCTAATTATGCAAATTGTTCTTAGTTAAAAAAATACTATATAATACTACACAGTAAACAGAACAAGAACAAAATAAGTGTAACTATATTTCGCTGTAAAATTAACTGAGAGAATGGGCAGATTCAACCAACGGTAATGTTTTCTATGTTCCAAAAGATTAAGATGTTAATCTTTATTATTTATCTCAAAAAAGATCGTTAAGGTCAAACAGTCAGTGGTTAATCCGAATTGATTTTGGTATGATTAAGTTCAGTCAGCCGGCATATATTTAAAGATATCTCAAAAAAAGTCTGTTATATTTCGAAAACCGCGTTCGGTACCGTGGATGCTTTACCTATTTTGGTCGAGTGCGAGAACTCTAGAGTTTGCAAGTTTGATCTATCAAAGGGGGTTTTCTTTAACCAAGTAGTACACGTCTGCTCCTTTTCTCAGCACTTCAAGCATACGTATGCCTTTAGTCAATGTAACTTTCTTATCTCTCTTTAGGTAATTGTATGATTATGCATATATGTATGTATACTCGACACATTAGGTTTAGCTGAAATCAAATATTTGTCATTAATTTTAAAAGCATTTTTCAGCATTTATCTTTCGATCTTTGCACTCTTTCGGTTGAAAGACCTCCAACAAAACAGCGACCCTCTACAACTTTTTCACCTTTTGTTTTTTTTTTAATTTTTAGGATTCGTTTTGTTTTGCACTTTGTCATTAGTTAAAATAAACAACGACTGGCTACTGCAAATTTTGATATATTTGCATAAATTAAAATGTAATTATAATATTGTTACAGCCAACAAAACGGAAATGATTTATGCATGAAATAAGCTCAAAGAAATATAGAAAATATAAATATGTATTGTTTGCATTAATAATTGCTGCAAATAAATTAACAAGATTTGATATATACATATAAAAAACTGTCCCAACGCACATATAAAAACTTTGCCAGTCGCTTTTTTAATTTTCAATATTTAACTTTTAATTGCGGGCAATCCATTTGGAGTGTTCATGGTGTAAAAATATATATATCAAAAAATAGTTTCAGTATGTACAATTTTTCATGTGGCGCGCGGTCCGAATCATTTATCAAAACGAATGTCAAAAAAATACACAAAAAAAATATTGTTGTTGTATGAACTCATTTTAGAAAGTGAGTGGAGTTGAAGTTGGTGCTGGTGGGAGTCATCGATTAAATGGCCTTAACATTGGCTACTGTGCAAAATCAACAATTCATCAAATTGAATTTCAAGAACGCCCTCGAAAGAAAAATAAATCATAACAGAGCCTGACAAAAAAAAAGTAAATAAATAAACTCTTAATTTTTGATTTGTTTATTTATATATCAGGAAATATGCCCAATCATGGCCAAGTTATCAGGTAGAGTTTGTGCCTTGTCATACATTTTACTTTCATTTCTAATTATTAAAATATTTCACAAGTGATCTCCAGATCTCTTGAGCGCATGGCCAACTCACGCCCCAGGGCAATTGCTTGGGTAACCTACAGAGTCATGAGGGAATGGTTAGATACACACAGACACACACTGGGCGGCAAATGTTTGCGTACAACCAGATGATGGAAAGTCAAAATTTTAAAGAGAGGGAAAGTCACGACATTTTAACTGCGCTTACACCTGTCATATACATATCTCTAAGGAGACTGTCTGACGATAGTGAAAGATAATTTTGCTTTTTTAAGGAAAAAAGAACTCGTTCTATTTGATTTTCTTTAGAGAAGTCGACAGCCGACTATTTAGAGTTATATGACAACAGTCTTTAAACCTTCTTATGTGATGCCTCGTCGTTCTTTCTTTACTCTTTCACCTCTCTAAAATTATATGAAATATCTCTGCTAACTCTGCTTTGAAAACTATGCAGCCAAGTGTAAGTAATACACTTGTTATTCTCCGTTTTTTCCCTTTTTTTTTCTACTTCCATTTTTAAAGTTCAAACTACTTAAGACAATTATTTCCGGCACTTTTTCTTTACCATAAAAAACTGGCACAAGATTCTAACAGGCAATTTGCCTGTCTTTCTTAACTGGGTCTAATACTGCAAAATGCCACAGTAAATTGTCGTATAATTCCAATTATAAACAATTAACCTTAGTGAACTTGGATCTCTCTACAGCAATTGTCAAGCCAAAGTTAGTGGACCAAATCAGCCTGCGCCTGCGTGCCTAAACCGAAAAAATTAGTCTGTGTGTCAGCCTAGTGACCTGAAAAACAAAAAAACAGAGTTGAAATCTAGTCGTGTTAAAGAGAAATTGTTTATAGATTGCGGCAAAAGTAAACTTTTTAGCACAGACATGCGAATTATCAGTGACCGCTTTTATTTTTGGAGTTGGGTGACTCACTAGCTGACCAGAGACGGTTGAATGACTGGCAACTGGGTCAACTCCATTAAATGATAATATAAATTGTAATGATTAAATTGCAAAACACTTTTTTGCCACCCCACAAAACTGGGCGACAATTGGCGCTGCTTTTAATTGTTCGTTTCGAAAAGTAAGTGAACCATTCTCATCCGGTTCGGCACCCTGTAGTCGATTCATTAACGTTCCACTCGAAGAAAAAGTTGCTGTGCCAGTTTGCCGATTTGTGCAATGCAACCGCAGCCACCTATGTATGCACTAGTATGTCCGGCCGTCCGTCCGTCCGTCTGTCTGCCCATCGGTCCAATCGTGAGCTCACTCGGCGTTGCTTTAATTATTTAATTTTGCGCTCATTTGCATCCAGCGCCCGCCTTTCGCAAACGATTTGCATCTAAATGTGCTGCATGGTGCATGCTGTTTGGATTTGTGCACTGGAGCGCATGGTCAGCCGTTCAGCTGATACACCCACACCCAGGAGCCATCTATGCAGACGAAAGGTGCACAGAGCGTAAAACTGCATGTTGTGACTTAAGGAGTTTCACGTTCGACTTGAAAGATGGAAACGTTGCACGAACCACTTTTTGGGGTGTGGAAAGCTGTAAAGCCAAATGAAGACTGAATCAGCGGGTGATATTTATATTTTTTGAGAAAACATTTAAAGGTAACAACAATTTTGCTGAAATTATCTTAGCAAAAAGCCGTCACACGATTCTTTTTATTGCTGAGGATGCTTTAATCCTTCAAACGAACTGCTAGGGGATAATTGACTTTTGAAGGCAAATTGGACATAAGACACTAAGAATGTAACAAAACCTTTACCTGCATAAGTTTTCACATAAATAATAATTTTAAAATGTGGCCATACAAAAGCCGTAAAGTATCAAGCATGCAGACCTGCAACAACACTCTCTTCTCTCTATCCCACGACTCTTGCAAACAATGCCAGCAGCACGTAGGGGTGGGAATTTGGGCCGTCAAACGAGTGCAGCAACGCACAAGAAAAATGTTAGGACAGCAATGTCGCAACTGTTTTCTAGTCAATCACAAGAGGCACGAGCTTTACGAGCCGACAATGCCCACAAGAACTTTGAGCATTTACATCTGCTTCGTTCCTTCGTCTCGCTTTCGAGTATAAGCCAGATATCGAATATAACGCTCATCCGAATGTCTTGATTGGTGCTATAGACAAATTCAAAAATGACTTAGGAAAAGTGTAGCTACCGGAAATTGAGACGCCACCAAAACCATTGAACAACTTTCTCATCGTCATGGATCCAGATTAATTCACGCTTTCAAATAACTTCTTTCGGAGCTACAGAAATAATGCACAATACAGCAACAAACTAAAAACAAAGTATATGGCTGTGGAGTTGTCTCATGTGTTAGGTACATAAGTTTCGTCTATAAAACCAGGAACCATAAGAAATCAAGATCAGTTACTAACAGTTACGCGATTGTGTTTTTAGTTAGGGATTCGGCAATAGTGCGAGTGCTTCAGCTGAGTTACTGAGCTGTCTAAAGAATTAACTTGCGTAGTTATTTAAAAATACAAAAATAAATTGTTTATAAATTAAATAAACTATTATTTTTGTTTTATTGTTTTTAGAAAAACAACTCAAAAGAAAGAAGTAAGATGAACTGCAAATCTTAGAAGGGGTGAGCAGCCAAAGTAAGTTCCCACTTTGGTTAGTTAATAACTTATAACCGACTTATCAGATCAGGACATTTTTTTTTTTTTTCGAAAATAATGCATTCTTTTATATATTTGTAAGATTGGGTTAATTCGTATCACAGTTTTTATTTTATAAAATTTAAAACCCAAATGTTTCAAATTTTCAAACTATGATTTGGATTATCAGCATTTTGGGAGAGAAATATGATATGGCACGATATTTTCTGAACAGCTTTTTCCAATCCTGTCAGTTCCTGTTAGCGGTGTAACTTTTCATTATTTCATTACTCGGCAAACTTGCCGAATCGACGAATTTACCTAACAAATTTTGGGAAATACGAAAGAATTCTTAAGAAAATTTTACTTGGGCGATGAATTTCTAGATAAAAACTGCCGTTGTGTTTTTAACCTGAAAGCATAGCTAAAAATTTAACCCAGGAGATATAGTTTCCTTTCTAAAATTTGTTAGTCTAGCACTCGTGTGTCATTTTATCCAATTTACGTTTATTTATTTCTTATTTAAAGTTTCCAATTTTCAGCCGCCATGCGCAGCTTTTTCTCACCGCTGGCGGCTTGTTTTCTATTGTCAACCAAAATTTATTCTTTTCATTTTCACTGAACCATTTTCAATGCTGTTCCCAAAACTCAATGCACATTAATCATCATTAGTTCGCTATCAGCATAGGCCTTAACTGTTTCAAACACAAAACAAAAAAAATTGAAAGTGATTTGCATTAGAGCCGTCACTTAGCCTTGCCCACACACACACATACACACAAGCCCGCCCACCATTTTGTACCTACTCTAAACGTAAACCCAAACTAGACTACAGGCCAGCACAGACACCAGCTAGACACACACATAAAACCAGATCCAAATCCAAATTCAAATCAAAATTGAAACGGAGCTCATTGATCAAATTTTGATTGACAAGTCGAGTGGTTTTGCTTGCTTTGTTGGTTTTTTCATTATTTTTTGCTCTACTAAGCAAATTTGTGTGGCATTTAATGGCTCGCATTGTCGTAGGTTTCATAATTTCGTCATTATCGAAATAGATTCCGACAGCTCACCGACTTCCATGGTGAGAAATGGACGTTAATTGAGCGCATAATTGTTAGATGTCTGAAAAGAAAATACCACACTTGGGCTGTTCTGGGGCTGTCATACGATAGCTCTGGCAGATGTTGACACACATTTTTCGATTTTGAACTTTTGCACTAAGCTGCAGAGATGCACAGCCAGATACCATCTGAGAAAACCACAAATGAAGCAACAATGGCAACGGAAGTGAAACGTTTTTTATGGCCAACATAGCGTTGATGCCCCCCACTCGATAAGCGGATGAAATACGAGTACTGGCTCTGGTATGGTATTCTCAATCTCATTCTAGTTTTTTCCTCCTACCCCAAAGCTCTCTTTCGTATGTATGTTGAGGCATGTATTTATCTTGCACGGAAGACACAAGGTCACAGCTGACGGTAGGCAAAATGTTGGCCAAAAGTTTACTTCTCGCACACACACACGCACAAAAACACACACAACCACACATTTGACATGTAACAGGAAGAAGGCAACGGATTGAAATTTAACAATTGGTTGGGTCAGGCTTTTGTCTTGTTTGTTTTGTTTTTGCCAACTTTGAACGGCCGCTTGACTAAAATTATTCTCAGTGAGAAAAAAGAAGAGTTGTGTAAGCATTTTTGAAATATTCACTTCCTTTTTAAGTTTGTGAGACAAGCACATGCGATTTCTGAGAAAAAAATAGAGAAAGATTTAAGATGGAAGTCACTTCAAATTGAAGAGTTATTTCATAATTTTTATTCAAGGAACAGAGCCACTCTCAGAGAGTATAGAATTTATTCTATTTTGTACCCAAAATGTTAAGTAGATTTCGTTTTGGATGAAGAAGAATGTATCATTTTTAATCTCGAAACCAACCTTCAAAACAGAGAGCGCGCGATAAGTTCTGTCTCAACTTGGTACTCTGTGGTGCATTAACAGACAACTTTAAATTTTTAAGCCAGAATGAATCGCTTTGCCTATGTAGAGGCACGTCTAGATAACAACGAATCCTTTGTAAGTCGCGACCGCAATGTCAAAATCTACGATGGCGACCAAAAGACCGAGTTCGAGGAGGGCGAGGTAAAAATGTTGCTCTCTCTCAAGATCTCTCCGTATCAATGGCCATGGCCAAGGATATGGTGGGCCTTTCCAAGACCATCAGTGGCAAAATTAGAGAACAGAAGGGAGAAATCTCGGATGATGAAACTGTCCGCTTTAAATTCTGCCTCCTAAGCCTGGGCATTGACGATCCCGTCACTCGCGAAAACCACCAATTCAGCCTATCTCAATAGCTTGGCTCAACAGATTTGTGAAATGCTGCTCGATCCCATAGGGGAACATGGTGGCATGATGTCCCTGGCGGATGTCTATTGTCGTGTGAATCGAGCTCGTGGCTTGGAATTGCTTTCACCAGAGGATCTGCTGCATGCCTGTGAGCAGCTGCGTGGTCCCATTCGCTTGCGTAGCTTTCCTAGTGGAGCACGGGTGCTACAGCTGGAAGCGTTTGAGAAGGTGGAAGCTGCCGAGTCTTTGGCTGTGGAGGAATTGGCCAAGCAGTTGGGAATATCATTGCTATTGGCCAAGGAACGTCTTATGGTGACCGAGCGACTGGGAATAGTGTGTCGAGACGAGTCTGTTGAGGGTTTGAGATTCTATCCTAACCTACTGTTGCATCCTATAGACAACTGATAATGAATGTTTTTGTTTAGTTTTTTAAGTATTTGTGTTCTAAATTAAAATCTGTTTGTAAAAATCTAAAAAAACGAGAGCATAAGTTAAAGTCGGCTCTAACCGACTTCGATATACCCGTTACTCATGAAAAAACATGTTTAACACTGTTCCTGCGTTCCTTAGGGTAACCATCAGAAAAGTATGCAACATTTTTTTAGGGTGGGAAGAGGGGGGGCTTGGTTCACTTCTTTTCTCATAACTTGAGCTCATCCGATCTTCATCATTTCTTCGGCAAATCGATTCATTTTGCTAATTACTAACTATCTCTAGAAGGTACGAATCGTCTATCTTTAAAAATGTAGGAGATATAACGTTTTTTCCAAATTGCGGGGGCGGGAGGGGGCGTGGCCAAAATTTGAAACAAACTTGATCTGCGTGAAAAAGAAGCATTTGTCCCATACATGTCAAACCTCTATCTCTTACCATCTCTGAGATCTAGGTGTTCATACAGACAGACGGACAGACGGACATGGCTATATCGACTCGGCTGTTGATGCTATCAGAATATATATACTTTATATGGTTACTACTTTACTTTCCCTACGAGTAACGGGTATAAAAAGAGAGAAAGTTTCAAGAATGGTCAATGTCAGAAGTACGGTAAGAATGAAATTTAATGATTCAAGAGCAAATTTCTTGATCCAAGAATAAATGAATTGATCCCGTATTTCTTAATCCAAGAGTTTAAGAAGAAGAATTCTTGAATCAAGTGCTTGACAGACTCAAATCCAAGCTAGACCATTCTTGTCTGCACACTCAAAACCAAGATTTCTCATTCTTGAATCAAGAGCTTTACAGATCAAATATAAATCTCTTAAAAGAAAAATTTGAAAAAAAAAACCCCCCCCCCCCCCCCCAAAAAAACAACCAAACCAAACACCCCTTAAAAATCCCAACCCCCCCCCCCCCCCCCCCCAAAAAAAAAAAAGCTCGTTTTCTAGGACAAAATTCTGGAAAATATGAAATCAAGTAGATTTTTTTTAAGCGTTCGCGCTTAAATTATTCTTGGATAACTGAATGAATTTTCTTAATGCAGCAAAGTCTGTTTTGAACCAAGAATTTTCCATGGTTAGGGTAAGTCAATAAACTTTTTAAACGCGTTGTCAATTAAAGCTAAGAATTTACTGAAATACTACTTACACGAACCAGCACATATTATATAATTCCCAACTGGTTCTGGCTTATGAAGTGTCTAAAATTTCCTTTTCCTTCTCGAAAGAACCTTATACCAACTCGTGCGTCTACTAAAATTTAAGTACACATCATCAAAATGGCACACGCATAAACCGACTTTATTTTCTTTAAAAATTAATAAACTCGTATCATGGGGTTTTGGTAATTAATAAAAAAAGGCAAATAAACACTTAATTTTATTTCAATCTGTATTGAAATGCGGTTCGAACTGGTAGTTTGTATTTTCTTTTTGCTTTTGCATTCTGAGTCAACCAATTGGCAACCGGCTTTTGGGTTAAAAAAGTTTTTATGGCTAGGTTGCACGCGTCGCCAATTTAATTGCCGTTGACTAAAAATGCAAAAAAATAAAATAAAATGAAAAATGTAAATCTTTTCAAAATTCGTGAGTCTCTGCATCTCCATCTCCGTCTCTGACGCTGACGCTGACTCTGTTTTCGCTTTCAGCTTCGTCTCGCTTAATGTGTGGATTTTTTTTTTGTTTTTTTTTTTTGAGATTTATTTAAATGCATTAAACTTTAGAGGTCAACTTCCTTTCACTGGCGACGTGTTGGCGTTGGCATGATAACGGCCCCAGTCCCCTTAGTTCCCCTTACCCCTTACAGTTCATCCGCTTTTGCAAAATTCTGAACAACACAAAAAAAATTAAGATGTAATAAAGTCGGTCAAGCCAGACTGTTATATACCCTGTAGTGGGTCAAGCTTCAATAAACTCAGAAAAATAACAAAAATGGTTGTACCTAAATTAGAAATGAAATTTTTCCAAAACAAAAATCGACCGGGTATAAGAACAAATAGTTTTAAATCAAGAATTTTTGTTCTTACAGTAAATAAAAAAAATTAAATATAATATAAAAATTATGAAATTCAGCCACTTTTGATTTAGGACCAGATTTGGTCTCCAAATCACACTTCTTACTTTGAGTACGAATCGTTCTTAAATTCGAAATTATATGATAGAACTTAAATTCTGCATTTAAGAAAAAAGTCGTAATTTAAGATCATGTCGTTCTTAATAGAAGTACAATTTTGTTTTAAAACAAACAAAATTTTATATTTTAAGATCATTTCGTTCTTAATGTAAAACCGATCTTTTACTTTAATTACAAATCGATCTTAGCTAACATAAAAAATTCCAAATCGTGCTTAACATTTCCAAAACGTACTTAAAATCAAGAATTTTGGAATTTCCAAAATTGCTTTTGATTCATGTAATTCCGTACTTAAATCAACAATTTTCTGGCTTATCGAAGTTTTGAAATTAAAAACTCTTGATTTAAGTACGCAAATTCTTGATTTTTTTCAGTGCGCTACCATACCTACTCTTGCATTAACTGATTATACCCCTTGTACCTTTGCTACAGGGTATAAATAAAGCAAAACAAAAAATCTGCCACAAAATGTGACATGTGACAAGTGGCGGGGCTGTATTTCAATGTCGTTTTTCCGGTGGAGCTCTTTCATTTGCATACCTTTTTCACACACACACACAAACTCACATACGCACACACAGTTACAAAAAAAAAAAATTATTGAATGCGTAAGAAAATAAAACGCTCATCTGCAAGTTCATTTAAATTGAAAGTCCCGGCTTGTTGGCTTCGTGTTGTGGCATATTTACATTGTCGTTGTCAATTTTATGTCTCGTGCCAAAAGAAAGCAGAAGCCCAAGCAAGGCCAGACGCCGGTCTGAATGGGGTGGAGGAAAAACAAGCATGTCAGAAAGTAACTGCATAAAAGTTCCTTGTAAATTTAATAAACTTTTATAGATGCGTGACGACGACAACGACGACCAGGACAAAGGAGCAGCTGCCATTAATGCCCCTACCCTACCCCAATATGGTTGAGATGCTGGCATCGAGTGATTGCTCCGTGGGGTGCACTTTGGGAGAAAAAAAAATAAACTTTTATTGTATCCGCATTTCAGTGTCACACGACGACATTTTGGTTTGCTTTCGTTTGGCCTGGACCGCTCGCTGCTTTTATACAAAAATCCAGCGTAAAGTTTAAGTTCAACTTTTGCCACATGTCAGAGATTGATACTTGTGGCGAAAGTGATTTATTTACTGGCGAGCTTGACGCTCCCGCTCTACGCTTTCTGTACAAAACGCACGTGAAGCACCAGCAGCAGCGGCAGCGGCAGCTCCATGACGTAAATTGAGCCAAATGGTTGGCTCATGACAATTTGATAATAAAGCTGCAAGCTGTTGCTGCTGCTTGGCTCCCAGTTTAGACATACGAAAATAACGTGTGGTAAAGGATGGGGAGAGACAGACACTGATTGTGAAGCAGTCTTGAAATGCATGTTGGAAGCTGCACCAGAAATCCAATTACTTAACAATACTTATTTTAAACTACATTTATTGAAGTAATTAAAGTAGGACTTAACTTTCACAACTACACATCTTTTCAATTATCTGCTTAATCATATTGGTAATAGAAATATACGACTTAGCTATTCAGAAAACGTCCGTTTACTCTATAATCCTTATTGAAAGACACAATTATTGAAGTAATTGAAAAGTAATTAAACTTTACAATTACCATTCTTGTAAATTATCAGCTTAATCGTTATAGTAAGTAAAATGTACAACTTTCCTATTACTCAATAATCCTTATTAAAAAGTACAATTATTGAAGTAGTTAAAAAAGTAATGAAATTGTTCATTTCTTTTAAATTATCTTCTGAATCATAACGACAATTAAAATGTGCATTTTTAATACTCAAAAAACGTTCAGTTACTCCATAATCCATATTTAAAAGTACAAGTATTGAAGTAATTGTAAAAGTAATTATATTTTGCAATTACAATTCTTTTTAATGATATGCTTAATCATAAAGGTAATTGAATTGTGCAACTTTGCTATTCAGTAAACGTCTAATTTCTCTAAAATTCTAATTTAAAGGCACAATTATTGAAGTAATTGAAAAAGTAATTAAACTTTGCTATACAGTAAAGATCTTATTACTCAATAGTCCCAATTAAAAAGTACAATTATTGAAGTAATTAAAAAAGTAATTAAATTTTTCCATACTTTTTCTTTTAAATTATCTGCTTAATCGTAATGACAACTAAAATGTGAATTTTTAATA
This sequence comes from Lordiphosa clarofinis, assembly GCA_018904275.1. Taxonomy (NCBI): domain Eukaryota; kingdom Metazoa; phylum Arthropoda; class Insecta; order Diptera; family Drosophilidae; genus Lordiphosa; species Lordiphosa clarofinis. Next base: position 2,253,697 of record JAEIGQ010000026.1, read on the forward strand.
CGTTTTCTAAGTTCAATTACTCCAAAATCCTCTTTTAAAAGTACAATTATTGAAGTAATTGTAAAAGTAATTGAGTTTTACAATTACAATTCTCCTAAGATAAATGATTAATGAAATGTCCAACATTGTTATTCACAAAACGTGGCCTAACCAGTATAATAACATATGTGTGCCTAACCGTGGGGGCATTTAACATTTTTGTGTAAAGTTTTCATACCTTGGGCTTTCCTCACCAGACCTCGTCACCCCGTTCACAATATCGAGTTTTCTGGTTTCATTTTTTTTTCTGCTGCTTTTGGCTGTCATTTGCTGGCCTTCTCTGCTGACAACTAAATGCCCAACTTTTGTCCAGTTGCATATGTGACCAAAAACGGCATACAAAATGGCAGCTATTCACCCACACAAAAGCACTACTCACACACACACTTACACACATAAAAATCAATGTATTGATATTGTCTTTTGGCTATGAAAATAATAAATAAAAATACCAGCTACAGCAGCAGCAGCGGCAACTGGAACTGCAACTGTTGCAATTGTTGTAAATGCCAGAGCAGCATAAAGGAGCGCGAACCCGAAACCAGTTTGCGGAAAGTGCGGGGCAGAACTGTATCTTTCCCACACACAAACGCTGGCACATCGACTAATGTAATGCAAAGTTATCGTGGCCATTGTGCGGCAAAGGCAAACGAATGCAGTGCAACAACAACAACAACAACAACAACGAAAATGACCCAAACCAAACCGAACTACAAGAAAAACGAAGCAAAAGAAAACCAAACTAGTGGCCCAACTGCGTTTCCACGGGCAATTGAAAGCTAAAATTGCATTTTGTGACTGTAACTGGGGAGAGTGCACACTCTTAAGATGTACACAAAATGTGGCCGACACTGCCGCGGACCCATGAGCTGCGTGTTGAGTTACTTTTTGCATAAGAGATGCAAATTGCATTTGCCAACCAAGAAGTTGAAAACTATAGCAAATGTGAGACCCTTAATGTGGGCTAGGTATGCTGGTAAATTGCCATGAGGTAAAGCAAATACGATAGCTGTAAACCTAACCTATACACGGGAAAAGAATTCAAGAGATCTGCATCTGAGAGAAAAATATTTATTTTTATTCTCAGATGTTTCACAGAAATGGCTATACCAGCGATTTGAACATTTATTTTTTAACCGATTGACTTGAGACATGATTTGTGAGCATAGTACGAGAAATAACTTAAGTAAATAAATTGAAAAGCACGGACCATTCTGTATGAAAAAAACTATGAAAACTATGACTTCAAACACGGTTTGTAAAGATAGTATTCGAAAGGGTAAAAAATGCAGTTCATGCAAGTCGAAAATTATGTGATGTGTCCAGGGAAAATGTGTTGACCGAACGCCAATGCCAAAATTGGTTTGCAAATTTTCGTTTCGGCAATTCCGATCTTGAGGATGCACCACGTCCTGCAACGCCCTTTAAAGCCTATGTGGATAAAATAAACTCGTTGGTCGATGCAAATCGTCAAGTAAAAACTCGGAAAGACAGATTAAATTTGTCTAACGCGACCGTTCACAAGCACATGAAACGTTTAGGATTAATTTCGAAGCTTGACATACATGTGGGTTACAGAACGAAATTTATTTTCAATTTGGGCATTTGAGCGTCGATCACACCGGCAGGGCTGAAGACGCACAAATAGTCGGATGGCAGCGCGTCTGCACTCTGCTGCTTATTAGTGGCATTCATAAAAGTGATTTAGATTTAAACTAGATTTCGCTTATGGCTTAAACTTCAAGCAAATCTTAACATTGATTTGATTGAGATTCGTGGACAGCTGTTGATGTGAAAGAACATCTGACTGACAAGAAAACAAAGCAAGGTATTTGGGAGACCACGGCGATGACCAAAGATGCAAATATATAAAATTCGATATTGGTGTCTTTTGGAAATGAATTAGAAGTGAAACTTTATTTGAATATTAATTGACTCCAATTGCCTCCACATATCCCATACAAGTATCCGACTCCCTAGTTTTGTAGTTCGGATTGAGTTGAAGGGAAGATCGAAATTGCTGAACAATCAGAAGCACTACTAAGCCTGGACCTTTCCGTTTCAACTTGAGCTGGTCGCCGGTGCAGCCACATCTAAGTTCAGCCATGCCGAATGGGCTGAATACTGCACTTCACGTTAACGGGCGTGGACACCATTCAGTAGTTAACCTTCTCCTTGGGTTTTGAGATTATCTTGTACTTGAGGGTCTCGCGCACAGCCAGGAAAAAGCCTTTCTTTGTGACCAGTTTTTCGCTGCTTTTGCTATTCCAAGCATTTTGGCAAGAGACAGCTTAGTCGTTTTCCAATTAAAGTAACATATTTTTGGTTATAGTCTCAGTGTTTTTATTAAACTGGGCGTAAAGTCAGACAAGATATGGGCAATATGACCGAAATTTATTTACTACGATTTATTTGAATAAGGGCCTTTTGTCCGTGGGCGTTTTGTCATGTCACCAATAGGAACACGCATCGACCACAAAGCAGACTGGTAGACTGTATGGTTGTTTCATAAACTCCTCTGTTTAATCCTCAGCGATCTTTGCCTGACTACGCCAGCCATGTATGTAAGAGAGATTTTCCTGCCGACCGTTTTTGGCACTAATCGAGATTTCCCTTTTCTGAGGCCCAACTGGTCACCTAAAATGGTTTTCACTGCCCTCGGAGTATCGTGTAGCATTCAGCTCTTAATTCGTTTCAATCCTTTCCAGAAGAACCAAAAAAGCCTGATTTTACCCCAATTTGCATATTTGTAAAGCTTTTCCTTTCTGTAATTTGTAGGCATTTATTTGTTAAAGTTAAAATAGATTTGTAAGCCTGGTTTCCTCTCAGGAGCGGCCAGCTTGTCGCAAGCTTTTGTCGCCTTTGCCGTTGCCCATCCAATTGCAGCCAATTTGTTTGTGGCCAGCTACCATATTGGTTTATTCTTTTTGGCCATGTCCATGTACGGGTTCTGTGTGTTGTTACTTTCAGTACCTACTTTTTTTATATAAATGTATATGTGTGCTCTCGAACATTTCGCTCCTCTTTTAGCCCTGGCTCTGGCCCTGTCACTGTCGTTGTCATTTGAGGTCAGTTTAAATGGTTTCCTGTCAGTTGTGGTCTTCGGTTTACCCGAATCGGCGACGCTGGCCATCAGTTTGCATACGTGGCGCAATATTCAATAAAGTATTCATTCATATTTCTACCAAACGGAGCAATCTGAGATTTTGTTTGCACTGTTTTTCGGCTGTCTGTGCTGCCATAACTCTTCAAGTTATCGCACTTTTCATTCGATTTGCATTTTCTGTGGGCAAAAGTTTTCGCTGAATTGCAATTTGCGAGTTTCGCAGGAATGCGTTGTCTATGGCCTTGCGGCACGCTCCAGTTGCATCCACAAACTTAACTCAAAAGACATCTTGTAAATGGCCTCCAAAAATGGAAACACAGAGAACGAAAAACAGAAACGACATTTGCTGCCGCGGTGCATAATTAAGCGCATTTTCTTTTGGCATGAAAATGAACACCTCAAGGTGTCGGAGCAAGAATTCAATACGACCAAATGAGATTGTGGCTGCATCGTTTTATTTGTGCAAATTTTATGCCACAAATACCAGAAGAATTGCAACAGACGTAGCACAATGGAGTTGACTGTCGGCTGACGGTGAGTGACGGTGACGACGAATGTGACACCTCGGGTTAGCTGAAGTGGAAACACCACCAGAAGCCCTACACATTTCGAGTTGTGGCAGTTTCTGTGTAGTTTTTTTTGTGTTCTTGTGTTTTGTTTTTTGGGGCCAAGCACTTGAACATGATAGTGCAACTTGCCAGAACTAGCCAAGAACACTCGTAAGTGGCACATGCGCGGAGCAGAAATTTGCAAATGCTGCGGCGTTAATGATACGCCTGTCTACCCAGAGTCAGGCAGATAGACCTGACGGACGCAAATGCTTTTGACTTTCAACTTTTGTTCTGCTGCGGCTCATGTGGCGTATGTGTAATGCGTGAACAAAGAGCTGCCCTGTGCATAATGCAAAAATAAAAGTGAACAGCTCGGCTGGAAGGCTTTCAACGTGAAACTGAATGTAGCTTTCAGGTAAGAGCTGTCATGTGATTTCCTTTGTAGCCTTTGCGATTGTTCAATCACTGTTTACCTTAAGTGCAGCAGCCCTCGATAAAGAAGCGAAAGGAAACAGTTCTTCCTCCTACAGTTTTTGGTACAGAGGGTAAGTCAAGTCAGTTTGATTGCAATACCGCATATGTCTACTTTTGTCTATTAACAGGATACTATTAGATATTGATGGAAACTGAGTGAACTGTCAAATTCGACATTTCAAGTAATGTTCCAATTGATAAATGGAATAAACCCAACAAAAATAGAGATCTAAGATTTGTCATTGACCTTCGTTTAGTTAGAAAGAAAATTTGTTCGCGAAGTGGGTCCAAAATCCAAAGAAAAATTTGTAGGGAGCACATAACACGCTACGCTGTTTTGCTACTAGCGCGAGAGAGAATGAGAGAGTAAACGACTCACATTCACAAAAATTTTGTATGTGTGTGGAGTACCGGAAAAAGGATATTTCTGTGATCCTCGAATTTTCGATCTTTGCTGATATTAACTTCCTTTTCGGGTTTGTTTTTCGAATCGTTTATTTTCGCTTAAAAGGATATAAACAGACTGAAAATAAAGATATTTAAAAAAGGATCTTATGTGATATTTGAAATCATACGGATCTTTTTTCTCTGTGTACAAAAACAACAAAATAACAAATAGCGAATAAACTCATCCAATTAAGTTAAATCTTATGGCACATACTAAACACATCAACAGCTTTAAAATATGTTGACCGTATTTTAAAATAAAGACATTGAAATTTTACAAAGTTAGCAGACAAAAAATGTACATAAATATGTAGCCAATGAAAAGTAAGAAAACTGCGGCGCTCAGGCAAAATGTTGGACTAAGCAGATTTGATAAAAGCGTGTGAGAGAGAGAGTGCATGAGAGGGATCGACTCACACTCACACAAATTAGGTACGTGTGTGTATTACAAATATGCAATGCATCTCTTGGCTCTCTGGGACAGACGACAGCTGCTACATGTGTTAGAATGAGGGGGAGGGGGAACGAGTGGAGAGCGCTAGAAGCTGGAAAGGAGGGTGGGTAAAGAGAGGTGTGTGAAAAAACGGGAAAGCACATTTAAATTGAATTATAATTGAAGACTGCTGATGCTGCTATAAAATGCACAGTCTTCATTTAATATCGTAAGACCCAAAATTCACTATGTGGTCGTGCGGGAGGTGTATGTTTACATTCACTTAATTCCAGAATTTTCGAGCACATAGACCCAGAGATTAAAACCCGAACGAATATCGATTCGGTTGAGTGTCCAACACAGCTATACTGTGTACTCTATGTCGGGAAGTCGTCAGTCCTGAGCACTCTACACAAAGTTCAGAGAACGAAGGAGCCTAAAACCAAGTTTTAACTCTCTTTATTCAAACTTGATGTTTAAACCAACAGGGGCCGAACACATTGCGGTATTCGCACCGATACGAGCTGAATGCATGGCGAAGCAAGAGACCCATAAGCTTTTCAGTCGCTGGCCAGCGGTCGATGAATTAGGTCAAAGCTAGTTAACGTCGCTTTATTTTCGCCCCTCGCTATTCTTGCCGAACCCTGATCTAAACAAATAACAAGCATTAGAGCCCGGTGATAAACAAAGTCTTAAGCCTGAAACGCGCGAAACAGGGGACACTCAACCATACTCAACTATCGAATCGCGGCTCCTACGATTATAGATTACTGTATATAAGGGAAATTATTATTTGTTGGAGTGCCAAAATAAAGCGACGCAAACCTGCTCTGTCCTACGAGAATAGCTGTTTACTCTCTTAGCACAAGCCCCGGCTTGCATTCGGCTCGTGTTGGTGTGAAAAATGTGTTCGGCCTCTGCGGGTCAGGCGTGTGTATAGCTGCTGTATACTCACAATGTCATTCCAGCAACCTTATGCCAGCAATAACCCTAGTAGACACTAATGGGCTAACTTAACACAAAATAGAGCAAATGTCATCTATATCTACACGGAGGAATCTAAGCTCGATGAAGAACGAGCGGAAGTTTTCTCCACCAGTATTAATATGGGAATTCTCATTTAGGCTCCCTGTGTACCAAGCAGAAATGAAGGCCATCCAGAAGGCCGGTAAACACCCTAGCACACTCTTGATCGAAAAAGGGAACACATTCGATTACTCAGACAGTCAAACAGCTCTGACAAGGCGCTCATGGAATTCCCTAGATCCTCATTTGGGTGCCTGGACTAGACATCCAGCTCTTCTCGAAAAAAAACTTGATATAGCTACTTTTGGTTTCGTACAAATTAATCACAAGGATTGAAGCCTGGTACCTGGCTACGGAATAACGAAATAACCTTCCGTCTTGCGCTGTAGCTAGGGTCACGTGGCCCACGTTCAGTATACTCCAATGGCAAAGTAGAAAAAAAGAAACTCACTTCTGGTAACGGATCAATGTCTCAGCTGCAGCACGCCTGGATGCTAAGAAGCTACAAGTGCAAGAAAGAGCAGGAAATATTACTGCATCTTCTTTGTCTCAGCCCAGTTTTGTCACTTGGTCTCTTTCAGCCGACCCATTTTCAGTTGTTTTGCATACTTGAATTTCAAATAAAACATTTTTAACCAAAGGATTCAATTCAGATGACACAACGTATAATTGATCAATTGCAGACCAGGTTTATAGCTTGTCAAATGCAAATGAGTTTTATAAATGTTTTGTCAACATTTAACACTGAACTAAGTGCTAAACCAACTCGAATGTTTCCATCTAATTGTCTGGCGTTGACAGGACGCCGGGCGAGTACCGCGCATAAACAAAATGACATGGCAGCCAATTAATGTCGGCCATGTCATGGTTTCCCGCTCGCTCGCTCCCTCCCTCACCGTCATCATCATCTTCTATGCCAAATGGGCAATTTGTTGTCGTTATAAGGCGCATTCTGTGCATTTTCATTGTTATTATTGCGCCGCTGTCATGGCCTGCCGCAGATGCTGTTGCCGCTATCTTTCTGGCACTTCCTCTCTAGCCGCAGAGTCTGTTGTGTGTATATTAATTTTGATGCTGCTGCTGGGTCCAAGAACAAACTGCACATTTACATGCAAACGCGGCCGTCGGCATCTGTAATTTGTAGACTCTTAGCAAAAGTATCTCGAACTGGCAGGGTTGCTGCTGCTGCTGCTGTTGCTGTTGCTGTTGCCTAATGTGCGCTCACGTGCCCACGCCCACTCTGCAGACCAAATGGAAGTCTAAAGAAGTCCTGGGTAATTGAGTTCATGTCATGAGCTGTTTCTGCTGTCAATTAGTGTTGGGTTCTTTCTAAGTAAGTGAACCAAAATGTTGTGCACTCTAAACTTAACAAGGGCCCTCAGTCTATTTTTTAAATGCTCTTTTTGTTCAGTTGTTCACTTGCTTATTTAATAGTTCTAATTGTTCAGCTACTAACACAATTCAGTAGTTCTCATAGTGTTACTTTTGAAGTCGCGATGTAAATGTGTCAATAATTTAGTGTTAAGGTATTTTTTAGAATATGGAATGATGGTCACTCCGTAAATAAATTGGACGAGACATACAGACAGACAGAAAGAAAAAACCGCATCGGAAAACCGCGTAGAGACTGCCCTTTAGAGACTTGGTAAATAGCCAACCGTGTGTAAATAAAAAACCAAAAAATCTTTGCCTACCCTTTTTTGTTCAGCAGTTAAGATACTTTTACTTCTACTGACATTACACATGATTTTCCAAAATTTAATTACAAAAATTTTCAAATTCAAATCGGGTCTTAAAATTTTTTAAACTTAAAATGAGATCAAACAAAGTAGTTTGTAAATTATTTTAAAAACTTTGGACACAAAAAGGTTTAAATTCAATCACTTTTTACTAATTTTTGTATTGTTAGCAGAAACGGATGGTCACACTTGACCAGGGGAAGATAATTCACCTAAAATCGGTGCACAATTTGAAAAACTGAACAAAAAAGAGCAATAGTTCAACATAGTTACTCAATTGGCTCACTCACACTCACTAAAAAATGACCAAACTTGCTCTCAAACACAACAGCTCTACATTCTCTAGAGGGACAGCTTAAAAATTTCTATAAATCCGCACAAAGTCCCAAAACAATAAAACGCGCAACAATTGCGCCCATTTGCTCTTAAATATGCAACAGCAGCAACAACTGCAGTTAGATGGAAATGGAGAGGGAGGAGGCGGAGGACTGCACATTAGAATCGCCATAATTCAGGGGACGGCAGCCGAAAAGCTCTACAAGAACTCTCGAGTTGGCCCCAGTCCGTGTTAAGCCCACTTTGTAGTCATTTGCCAGGGACCAAGAAAGCAGCAGCAGCAACAACAACAACTCTATGCACAGTGGGCAGCTAGAGCAAATGTATGCCAGCAATTTAGACGACTTGGTTGGCGCGCGCTTGTTAAATTACCAAAACAAAAGGAAGCGATAACTTGCAACAGACGAGAGCAGTGAGTGGGAGTGTTGCTGCCGCGGCTGCTGCTGTTGCTGTTGTTGGGGGCGTGGGCACACAAACACAATAAAACTTATTTACGAGTCACGACGGGGTGGCCGGAGCCTCCACGTAGTTCATTGTAATGCACTTAACAGGAGGATTGAAGGGAGGCGAGCAAGATGCGCGCAAATGATATGCAAAAAAGGCACGACAAGGAGGTAAAGGCAGTTGAACGTTTGGTTAAAGGGTAAATGAGTGCACAGCATGAGGCGCATGAATGAAAATGGGGTGAGGCAATTGAGAGGCCAAGGGTAATATAAATGAAAGCAACAGGATCAACAATAAGACGAACACACACACAATGGCAAAGCCAAACACTGAGCGAATAGTTCAAGGAAAATCATTAAGGAATATTTCATTTGTTGAATGGGAACACAAGCAATTTTGGGTTGCTTTCAACAGACAGAGCTGGCAACGTTGACATTTTATTCAGTGTGTGTACCTATCACGATCTTTAAAAGGTTTAATATCTTCTTATCTCGCTGTAATCACTTAATGCAAGATCATGACATTTAGCCATTCAACTGCGCATTTGATGCTCACATTTCTAGAGTAGTCAGCCATATCCCTAGGCAGTCAGCGCCCCAAGACAAGCCCTGCGACTGCAGTTAAAGCCGAGCAACACAGCTCAGACGCGAGCTAAAATCCTAACCCCATAAGAAGAAAATAATTGTCTTAGTAATGAAGTGTTCAAAATAAACTAATTTCCAGCTAAATGATTTAAAAAACAGCAGGGAACCTTTAGGTCCTAGGAGACCAAAGAGACTGTAATAGTCAGCACAACCTAATTAGTAGAGCAGCGTTTAAGAGAATGGGGCAATAACTTTTTTGTCGCCCTCTATGTTAACTTCGAGGAATCAACATCACCATAAATTAGCTTATATTAATAAAACGATCTGAACTTAGCGAAGCACTGCCTATTCGCTTCAAGTGAATCTGAGAAAACTTGAAGTATAGTTGCTTTCAATTAATGCAGTTGCATAGCTTTCCTATGCATAGTCCAAATTGAAATTTCCAAGTCCCACTTGTTTTTATAAAAAGTTTTTGATAAGCAACATTATATGGAGAAAAAATGTTTTTATATCTATGTGTTTTGAATAAACTTGGTAAATTCTGAAGCTAAATTAATTTTATAAAGAAACCAAACTTTTACTCATTTTTTTACTGTTAAGCCGTAGCATTTCCTGTCGAAGGGCAAGGACTACTGAAAAAGCAACCGGGAGATTCGAGAAATTCTGTACAGTCGATCTGCCTCATTTGTGGTGTTACTTTGTGCTTCTGTTTAAAGTTATGTGTAAAGCTAGTTGCACGTTTAGGAAACCAACATGGCTTTTTTTTTTTAATTTACACCGTAGCCTATTTTATATAAATTTTTTTTTTAATTTTTAAGTATTTATGGGCATGTGTTTTCGTTTGTTGATGTCTTTAAGCTCTTTATCTAAATGGGGATTAAATGGGTTAGAAAAATATCTCTCAGTTTCGTCACGACAAAGAGAGTGCAATCCAACCGTTTGAGTCCCGAACCTTAGAAAACAAAACAACGCATAGTTCTACAATGAGCCTGCAGAAGTCAGTAAAATAGTAAGCGAGTAATACTTGCCGAGTATGATTACAAACGAGAACGCTTACCTATCTACCAAATTGCCCCCGTGGCACCGATTTAATCATTTTACTCGTTTTTACTTAAATCCAATTTAGTTTTAGACTTATTTCTATATCCTATCGGTCGTAAAAAAATTGTTAAGAAACGAAGTTTTGTTGATGTCGGAGTCAAGTTAGGGATGATATTTTGTCGCATTCTACCAAATATCATCTATTAAATATCTATCAAATATATCTTTAGTTAATTGATGAGATACAACTGATTTGTGGACAGACAGCAGAGAACAACGCAGCTTTCCAACCCTAACGGTGCCTTACATTGACGCTACTTGGATGCAATACTGGAATTTCTGGAGCCATTTAAGAGCACAACGCTCTTGATCGAGTCGGATACGGATCCAACTGTACGTTTGAAACATCAGATGATCAAATGAGCTTGGGAGAACTGTCCTAATGTGAAGAAACCAATAATCTAGTTCACCATGTATTGATGAATATTAAGATATTCATAGGCAGAGGCCCGAGAGCTCAATTAATGTAAAGCAGGAGATGTTCAAAATGCTTTTTACCCAGAAAAAACATAATAAAATGTTTAATAATACACGGAATAGAATTTTTCCCGAACACATGTGTGTGCTTTAACGACCTTTATCATAATCAAACCATCAATATTAAGCTGGCTCAAGGTCTCGTTATGCTTGCGCATAACTCCAAAAAGGAGGAACACATCACACCACAAGTGAAGCTAGTTGGTCATACAGCTGTTTCAATGGTATCTCTACCATATCATCAGTGACCTTCGCTTGCTTATACTGGCCCCATCGACTCCCACTCCATGCCAGCGCTGCCATAATCGTTTGGGAATTCCTAAACGACTTGACAGCAAAAAACCGGCAGACATGAGAACGACGTTGGTTGCCAGTACCTTGTGTGTGTGTGTGTTCCCCAGCTTGGCTTTTTCTGTTGTGTTAGTGAGAGAGATTTCCTCCCCGCTTCTAACCCAGTAGCCAATAGTTTGAGTACAGAATAGCATTCAAACCGGGGTTTTTTGTTGCTTTTAATTGAAACTATTTTTGTTTAGTTTTAGCAACAACGCCGTGCCTGGCGTTTCCCGAACTTAAACCGAACAAGTGAGAAAGTCGGTCAAGCCCGACTATAACATACTCTATACCTGGAGTAGAAGCTGAATGCAATGCTGGTGCTGCGCTCATCTCTAAGTCTCTCTCTTTCTCTCTCTCTCTCTCTCTCTCTCTCACTCTCTCTCTAAGATTGTTCGGTGTTAATTGTACAAGGATGGGAGGGGGTGGGGGGAGGGTGCTTTAATTTTTTGCTCATAACTTGAGAACGGCTCATCCGATCTTTATCACTTCTTTGGCAAATCGATACATTTTGCTAATTACTAACTATCTCTAAAAAGTACGAATCGTCTATCTTCAAAACTGTAGGAGATATAACGTTTTTTCAAAATTGCGGGACGGAAGGGGGCGAGGCAAAAATTGAAAATAAACCCTTCCTATACATGTCAAAACTCTATCTCTTACTATCTCTGAGATCTGTTTGTTTATACGGACGGACGGACAGACGGACATGGCTATATCGATTCGGCTGTTGATGCTGATCACGAATATATATACTTTATATAGTCGGAAATGATTCCTTCTTCCTGTTACATACTTTTGCACAAACTTAATAAACTCTATGTACTTTCAACTTGTCACTTGTTTTTACAATGTGTATGAACGCCATTTTAATAAAAAGGTTCAAGCTTTATCAGACGAAGTTTTCTTGAATGAGAGAAGTTGACAGAACTATTTGAAAATAGCCGCCAATGTTTACAAATATAGCGAAAAGTACTAAGCGTTTGAAGTATTTTGAACCACAGAAGATGGTCACACTGTAAAAAGGAACGGATGACGCGACCAAGTGTAGTAGAGGAGACGAGACGGACACGAACGAAGAAAGACGCTTTATATAAAATGGACAAGCTAAACCCGTATTGACATTGTAATAGTAGTATAGCTTCTGATACCATTTCAGTTCATGCCAATAAAGTCTTAGAAGAATTTGAGAGACAAACTATCAAACAATTTAATTATACACGTCACACTGTATTTTTGGTGTTTCAGTTGGAATTTTAAGTCGCAACATTTTTGTGAAACTCTTCTAAAAAGGCGTGTTCGCAAATCAACGAAGGTGAAAATCAAAGAGTTTGCCAATAAAACTTATTTATAATACCGTTCCACCATGAAGCGTAACAGGCTTAAAGAGAATTTGGGATTCTAACTAAATTAAAGATTGATGTTGCTTTCAACTTCTTTAATGGGGTTGAGGAATGGAATATAAATTATTTAATTAGTCTGAGCTAGCTACAAAGCAAAGCAATAACTCTTTGTTAAGCGACCTTGACCTATTCTTATGTATCTAAGGCTATCGATCCAGCTAAAAACTCTTTTCATCTTTCTGAACTCTCAGAGCATGTAAACATAACTTCTAATTTGAACTTTCGCTTTTTGTGTTTCTCATTTCAGGTGAGCAGCAAAACGAACTAAAAGTTGTTGGGCAAAGTTTTCGCCAAACCCATGGTAAGCGAGAGCAAATGAATGCCAAGTCCAGTCCATGCATCGTCTTCCAAATGGCCTTGCAACGCCTCTTTAAGTTTTAATAACCGTGCACATTACGCATACGCCCCATTAACGAACGCAGTTCAGCTGAGTTTCGTGCAGTGCAGCCACCAACACCATTAGCTCCTCCCTCTCTCGTCACAGTACGTAAAGTTCTCAGTAGTCAGTGAAATTGCGCGCCTTGGCAAAATGTTGTTGCTACTTTGCCTCTGTGTGTTGCCTTTATTATTGCGCTTTATTGTTGGCTCTCGGCTGCAGGGAAATTGTGTGAACTCGGCGTCTCCATCATCGCCAGCGTATGCTGGGCCCCAGCTCCAGCCCACTGGGCTTAAATATTTATGTATGTATGTCTGGCAATACTTTGTACGATTATTTATGCCTTCGTTTGTTTGCCTGTTTATTGTCAGCCCATATATGACCGTATGTATGCAAATTATGCCGTTGGCCAAGGGAAAAGTGAAAAATAGTCAGAGACTCATTAAAATGTATACCCAAAAATGTACAACAGAATGGCAAGTAATCGAGCGTATAATAAACGATAATCCATTATATATCAATTTATTTTTAACGCACTTAAAGCTAAAAATCGGACTATAGCAGAAAGTCGGAAAGACAAAACATTAAAACTTGAAGGAAATTCAAGTGGGCCATTACATCCAATTTGGTTGGCTTCTTCCACGTAGAGATCAACATCAAATAACTACTTCCATGAAGACAGCAGACACATCACATAAGTTCCCAACAAACCGGCTAAATGTTTATGGTCGCATTTAGTATGCATAAATGTTTGGCTACCGATTTTCGCTGTTCACTTCAAGACGCGCATCCTCTGGCCGGCCACTTTAACGAGCATTTAAAAATAACCGACACCGTAACCCTCATGCCCAGCCTGAGTTCATGAACCTACCGAAAATTAAGTAGTAAAAACAAAAATAGAAAAATTCTCACACAGAAAACGACGGCGTCAATTACATGGAGATGGAGATGAAGATGGTCGGCTTAACTTATAACCGCACAGCAAGACATCGACGCCAGCCACTTGACTTCACTGCCGGCCGGACAAGTAATTAAAAAGTAGCAGCAGCAAGAACAAAACGCAGCGAAAAGCTACCAAGAAAATGGAAAATTTTTCGCCACGTACCGCTAAGCGGCTCTAAGCCAAAGTCGATGCCTTCGCCCAGCCCAGACATTGCTCATTTCGTCGTTTCGTAATTAATTAGTCTTAAAAGTTAAATAGCCCAAATGATTTCGGACAGGCCACAAAAGGCGGCAGCTAATAGAAAAGCTGCCAAGAATCTGGAGAGTGGTTACGAAATGAAGATAAGATGCGCCTTTGACAGCTGCTTGCGCCCAGAGTTGTGGCGCATATTTGTGTAAATTTCATTTTATATGGCGGCGAAAGATAGGAAGGGAGAGAGCTGTCACTATGCATTGACTGCAGGAAGAATTTATCTAACGCCGCCAGCAGCGGCAGCAGCAGGCGAGTATCTGTATCTGTTGGATACGTGCGGATGCACTCTGCTCTTTTGCCTTATTGATTGAGACAGAATTTATTGGCAGTGCTTAGCGCTTTAAGCAAACATCGTTCTGACTTTTTGACATTTGCCAGCCACTAAAAATGGATGTTGATTTTGTATATGGAATGCAACACACGCACACATACATATACAGGTATGTGTGGCTCGTTAGCTGTGTGCACTTTTGGCATATTTAAATATTTTGTTGCAAAGTTCTCAACTGGCACAAATTGGCAAAAATCATCTCACAATTTTCCTACTTGCACACAGAAAAAAAAAAGCCAACGCCCTCAACCACACCCACACTTTGTCCCTCGTCCAACGTCCACAACGTACATGAAGGTAGCTGCTATTGCAGCATATCAATTTCATTTTCCTTTTCATACTCAACATTCGCATATATTTGCCAATTTATTTTACACTTTGTGCAGAAGCTTAAAGTGCGTCCTCTAAAAAAAAAAAATAGGAAAAATCGAAAAATCCACCTGCCACAAAATTTAAATAATACAAGAAACTTTCTGGCTACATACAAAAACTGGGGGAAATGCAGGTGAATGAAACTGTTGATACTCTTAAAATATCATTAAGGAATGGTCTATATCTTCACTAGGTATAACTCATTGAGGTACACACTTTTCACAAGTTCAGAGTACTGTAGAAATAAAGCTGAAATGCGCCCTCTGATTGATCACAAGTCCAACCGCTGCCCACCTCCCGCCCAACTGACCTAGTGGACATTTACATACGACAGATGCTAAAATTTTTCAGTTTTCACTTTATACACGAACCTTAACTTAGCTTTAAACTATCCACACAATGATTGATTCGAATTGAACACTCAAAAAAAGCAGAGCGACTCGGCCCTAAAAAAATTTTCTTGATTTTGTCCTGTTTCGGTCTAAATTCTTGTAAGAACGATTCGCTCTTGAAAGATCTTACTTTGAGTACAAAAATTCGAAAACAGAAATTAAGTTCTTGATTCAAGAAAAAAAGTTTTAATTTAAGATCATATCGTTCTTGATATACAAACGAGCTCTTATGAATAAAAAAATCTAGCTCATGCCTGTTTTGAAAAGGTTTTTTAAAAAATACCGAATCGTGCTTTACATATCCAAAACGGTCTTGAAATCAAGAATTTAAGGTTTTTTAAAAACGCTCTTCAAATAAAAATTTCCGTGGAAATCAGGAATTTTCTTGTTTATTGAAGTTTTGAAACTGAAAATTCTTCATTTAATTACGAAAGATCTAGATTTTTCTCTCAGTGAACCCTCTCCGGTTGAAAAGGGGAGTATAATGTTATCACAATGGCATATCCCGCCCGAAATATAGAATTAATTTTCAGCTTCTAGTATTCCCAACCTAACCTACAATAATCTTTCTATTGCAAACTTATTCTTTCATATGTTTTCCTTTTATTCTTCATATTCTTATAATTTAACTATTCTACTTCATTTTCCTTCCTTGAATTTTTTTTCCATAAGCCTATTATTCATTCCAAAAATTTCTTTTAGTCCGACTATTTTGTATTCTTTTATATGTTCTTTCCATTTCTCGGTTCATTTCTATATTCATTCTTTTATATATTCATTTCTTTCTATTCATTCCACTAGATATTTCTGTTTTCATTTTTGCATGTTTTTCTTCTTTAGTATCTCTTTTCCTTTTTTCCGTTCATTCTTAATTCATCCTTTGTTGAATCTTCTATTCATTCCTTTGTTCATTTCTCCATTTATTTCTGTGTGCAGTCCTGTGTTCATTCATTTATTCATCTGTTCATAACTTAATTCCTTCTTCTGTTCATTTCTCTATTCATTCCTCTATTCAATTTTCACTTCATTCCTGTGTGCATACATCTGTTCATTTTATTGTTCACTCATTTCCTCTATTTGTTCCACTATTCAGTTCTCTTTTCCAATCTCAAAAATTTGTCCATTCAATGCCATAGCTTTTGCTGTACTTTTTCTAGAATTCATATTTCTATATGCATTACAGCATTAATTCTTCAATTCATTTCTGTTCATCCACTGTTCATTTTTCCTGGATGATGAATTTACTTATCTCTTACTTGATTGCTTTGTATCTCTTCATTCTCTCCTACTATCTGTTCATACCTCAATCATTTCCTTTATTTATTTTACTATTCATTCCTCTTTTAAAATCTCAATTCATTATTTTGTTTGCATTCCTCCGCTCATTTCTATATGCTTTGCATTCTATGCATCAAATGTACACTCCTGGATGATAAATTTACTTCTCTCTTCTTCGCTCATACTATTAATTTTGCTCAACTCATTTCCAATCATTATTGAAAGCAGCCTTGGTCTCGAAAAACGCGAGGCTAAAAAGTGAGGGAGTAATGGTTTGCCAAAAGAAAGCGACTCAAACCAGCTTTGACCTACCTCATCGACCGATGAACAGCCACTGAAAAGCTGTTTGTTCTGTTAACTCGAGCCTAAGCATGCGTTTGGCACTTTTCGTGTCAGTGAATGGCAAAATCTGTTTGGCCAAGCGTAATATTCGCTGCCAAACTGCCCCATACAATGAGCATACCCCAAAAAGCCTAGAGCATAATTATGGATAGCACATAGCCAATATGTTGGGCAATTTTGTATGCATTTCCGTCTCATGGCATTATTCGAATCCTCGAATTGGGCCAAGTATGAGCGACTGGGAGTACCACCTCTTACTGCATGGCAACTTCTCTTCAATGGGGGCTAATGGGTAAATGGGGGAGAAAACTCTCTTCAAGCCTTGCGCTTGACCGCTGCATGCAAATTTTTGCAACTGATTCAAAATTCAAGTGGCCAAGAGCATTGGAAATTGCAGCAAAAATCATAGCCTAACCAGCGGGTGACTGGGCTGTGAGCCGAGCTGTTGCTGCCTTGCATAATTTATGGCCGAGTCTAGACCAAAGTGACAGGCCTCCTCCTTAATTGCAACAGGGAGTTAGTAAGGGCGGCCAACCATACCGATGATGTGCATTTTTGCACATTTTATTTTTGACATAATTTTTGACTGGAATAATATTTTTGTGAGTGTGTGTGTGTGTGTGTGTGCGCATTTTACGTAAATATTTGGCCAAGACAAATTGCAGTAAACAATTTGCAACAATTTGGTGCGGTTGTGTGCGGGCTGAAGTGTAGCCAGAACTCTGCTGGCTTTCAGTTCCCAGGCGCACGGAGCAGTAATTGTGGCTCATAAGTTGCAAATTTTTGAGGCTAAACTAAATCTTGAATGTACTTAGAGAAAAAGTACTATAGAAGATTTGAAATATTTCATTTATAAATTAATATTAAGACCAAATATTTCTTATTTATTACGAATGCTCGCCTGGATCTATAGTATCATTTTTGACACAAGATTGCAGCTGTTGATCTGCTGATTTCGACAAACGTCTACTTCATGAAACAGCTGTACAGTCTACATGCCCTCTTTGAGCTATAGCTTAAAAATGTCTTAACTTAATTCCATTTCTTTCTAAATCGAGGTCGAGAACATATCTTATTCATGTCTAGTTGGGAATTGTATGGGTAATTGCAGGCACGAAAAAATTAAGTTTTCCTGGTTATTTCAAGTTTATTTCGTACTCAAACTATAAAACTTTTTCTGAGTGCACATTTGAGTATGTGTATGTAAAGCGACTGCACTTGACCAAAACATAGATGCAAAGTTCATGATAAAATTACCAACTTAATTGCCCAGCCAGGACCATAAGTCAAAGCGGATACCCAGCACCAGGACCAGAAAGCAAACCAAGCAAGCAGCACTCAACTAATTGGTGCAATATGAGCGACATCATTAGGCCAAGAGACATGACTCAGTTATGGAGTCTGACGCGGTGATGCCGCAATCGAACGGACCAAACTTTTGAACTGGTTTCGTTGCACGGCTTTGGTTTTATTTTGTTTTTGGATGGCAGCGAAAGCAAAAGTGGCAACCTGTCTGCGTTAGCGGCAAAATGTTGCTGCATTTGCATGGCGCCTGCCCAAATGCTTTCAAATTGGGTTAACGACACTTCAACTTCGGCGAGCTGCAAAAAAACTGCATCAACTACAACCGAATTCACTTTCATTGCAAGTGTCGCCATGAAACTTTTGTTGCATAGAAAGTGAAACTGCAACTGCAAAGTTGTTACAGATACACAAACAATTACATGGCCAGTGCATTGTGATTTAGTTTGGTTTTTTTTCTTCGTTTTCTTTTCCTTTCGGTTCGTGCGCCAAAGAAAGCGCTTTTGATAGCAGGTGCCGAAGTGCCTTTAATTGCTCTTTAGCTGGGGTAATTGCTGGTGATTCAACCGGATCGATAGTTACGGGGGTGCCACAATTGATTAAAGCTAAAGATAAATATCAAGCAAACGCGGTGATTCCCAAAAACTTGAGTGTCTAATGTTTTTAAACTTACTGAAACATTATTACGTCACACAAGATGCATCAATTAAATGTCTGAAGAGTTGTTGAATTCATGAATTTTATCTGTTATTTAAATCGTTTTTGTTTTAATAGGTCAGACCTCAAAATTGCAAAATTAAAAACCGAAGGAATCAGCATTCCCAAGGCTTATATTTTTTGTAGAATTAATAATTGTGAATATCTAAAAACTGTGTTTTAATTTTAAACGGGCGCGGCAGAGCACAGTGGGCGAAACGGTCGATCTAGCTCCATGTAATACATTATTCAAAGTGTTTACGCGCCAAAATGCACTAACCGCTTGAAAACAGCCAACATCAGAATTACGTGAAACAAAACTTCCGATATTCGTGGGAATTCGCGCTAGAATATTTTTTTAAAAATTACTATGTTGTCTTCTGATTGTAAAATGTCTAAATTGATCTGCGTTGACCTGCGACTTAACATGATATTCAATTCTTTTTGGCGCAATGTCATCCCCACACAACATTTTTTGGTTTTGGGAAACTATTTTTTGATACAGTACAACAACAAAACCTGAAGCGAGCTGGACCGTTTCGAAATCTGAGCAAACTTGCGAGATTTTATCGATATTTTTTCTAGCTATAAGGTATTATTATCATCGAAGAACAATTCGGTTTTCTTATGTAGAGTTTCGTTAACAATACCTTATTTTCTTCAAAAAAGTGCGATTCTTATTCTATAACATTTTTTAAATATTTTTTTCTAGATCTAATTTTAATTTGTGCGACCTTTCTAATAGTAAATGTATGTTCTCCGGCTCGAGGTCAGTTTCTGTTTCTTTTTTCCGATACCAGATAAACATACAATAATTTAACAAAAATTCACAAAAAACTGTTTACGTAAAATTTTTTCAAATAATTTTCAGCTCTCGAGTAAGTGTCTGTATAAGTGAGCGAAGTTCTCAGTGTCTTTCTTATAGTTAAGTCTCCTGTCTGTTGGCACGCTTAAAATGTGGAGCATTACTAATGTCAAGCGCTTGTTGTAATGCTGCTCTTGTTGGAGTATTTTTGTTGCTGCAAAATTTGGCCAGTGGACGCTTTCTTGTCAGACTTGTAGTCAGATTTATGTTGGGTTATACGGGTCTTCACCTTGGACTTGGTTATTCCTTGGCATGGTATCTTGTAAATTACATTTTTGACATACGGTTTGTCTAATTTTGAATCTTTTCATTGTGTTTGAAAGTTTTTTTTCGGATTGAAAACAAAGCTATACTCGGTTATTGGAAATTTAATAACCTTAAGGCTCATATCTTGCTTGACTTCACCTTACGTTTCTGAGTTGATGTTTGGCTCGAAACGTAAGTGCACCGAAAAAATTTAAAAACAAGTTAATAGGCCACATTTCAAATGAGTTATTCATAAAAAACTTTAGAGCCTAATTGCGCCAGTTAAGACTTAAGACTTCAGAACTTCAAAATTTCGTGTTTAGGAGGTCCCATCTAGAGAACAATCATTTCGAATAAGATATAGGGTTAATAAAGTTCTCATTATTATCCGAATATTTTGCAACCAATAAATAATGTTATTGAATGTTTTTCATGTCATAAAATGTTAATTTTAAACAAAGAGTCAGATGGCTTTCTTTTAAGCTTTGAACTTGATGAAATATTTGCTGCCGTTAGAGCTGTGGCACAGACTTTTGGATTGCTTTTGATAGGACATTCAGCTGTTACTTCTGCTACAAACATTTTCCTAACTCATTATACCCTTTGCATTAATGCTAAAGAGTTTCAAAGCATACAAATCATAATCGTATCAATCCTAAGGCATCTTTTCTTTTCCAAAGGCAACATAACTCAGATCTGCAATGCAAATGTTTACAAGATTGCTGCAAAAAAGAAGAAGAAAATTCCTTTTACCAAGTTAGATTTGATTTAAAGTTACGCAACTTTGAAGCAGTCTAACAGTTTTTTCTCTAGAATTGGAAGAAAAAACCCTACTCATATGTGTGTTGAAGCAACATTCAGCAAGTTGAGACACACTTGGCTGCTGGCTCATTAGAAGGCACAAAAGTCGAAAAAATTCGCATAATTAAGCGGCAAGTCAGAATGCGAATCCACATGCAAATGCAGATGCCATAAAGCACACGCAACGGTAAAAACAGACAGATGATTGCTTCATACGGTGGGGGAGGGGGAGGGTGGTTCTTACCTGCATTGGGAATCAGTGAGAATGGCAAAATGAAATTAAATGAACTCAAGCCGCAAGAGTTGAGTCAAGTCAAGTCAAGGAACCCACAAGCGTTGACAATATGCTGGCATTGAGTTTAAGACTGAGCGAAGAGTGAGAGAGAGAAAGAGAGCTTAAAAGCCAGCGACATGCTAATTATGCTACATTTATGTGGCAAACTGAAAACACAGCCCGGAACTGTATCCATGTTGCGGCGAGTGTGTGTTGAGTGTGTGCATTGAAGTGCATGGAGCATTTGGCTGCACTTGGAGGCTTAAAACTTTTCCCTTGCCATTTGCCAGCGCCAGCTACACGTTGACTTTGACAAGAACGCGGCCATCATGAGCCATTATCATGCGCCTCATCAGCGACAACGACTTCGTCTAATGCCAAAGTCATTAAACTCGCGCACAGCATCCAGAGATTCAGCCAGCCAGCCAGCCAGCCAACTGGGAAAGCCAAACGTTGACTAACGACTAATTTGCGCATATGACAGGGCGACATGCGAGTTGTTCTAGGATTGGGCCAGGGGTCTGAGTGTGCACTGAAAAAAATTGTTGTAAATTTTGTTTGTAGTTGTAGTAGTATTTTGGGTCTAAATTGTATTAAAAATCATTTATTCTCCTACGCGTTTCGATCGCATTTTGCGACTTCAGTGCAGACTTTCTGATGAAGGCGGAAAATGCGACCGAGTACTACATGGACATTGTAGCAACCATCAAAATTTTAGTAATTAATCCAACGAAAAACTCAAATATATATATTTTTCCATTTTAAGTTCATTTTGAACTTGTCAAAAATATTTGATTTTATTACCTTAAAAACTTTTAGTATGAAATCTTCTTAAACCAATTCCATTTTCTCCTGAATAAAGAATTTACAATATATAAAATAAATCAAAATACTCCCTAAGAGTTTTTCGGAAAAACACAAAATTCTTAAATCTTGCATAAAAATCTTTAATAACTAAACTAGAACAAATTGATCTTGAAATAAAGTTACTTAAAAGCAGAAGAAAAGCCTGATATAATCGATTTCTGAGGAATGATAACATTTCTAGATTTCGCTGTTTTACTTTAAGTATGGATAGTTCTTGCTTCAAAAACTTTTGTTCTTATTAAAGTAGTTTCAACGGTGGGGTTTGAACTTAAGTTCATATCCCATGACCAAAGCTCAAAAGTCGACCAGTTTCTTTTTGAGTGTAAAACTTACGGAACTGCGACTGCGACTACCATGTCGATGTCAATGATGTCGCCTGTGCGTCGTTGTGGTTGGCTATTGGCAGCTCTTGACTGGATGGGATTGCTCTGTGCATTTGCTTCCCATCTCTTGGGCAGCTTTTGTTTTGTGCTTGTTTTAAGGCCCTCCATAAATGGCCCAGACCCGCCAGACATTTATGCGTTTTAAATGATAAGAAATGTGCAATCGCTGCAGGGCCATTTGCCATTTTACCCTAAAAACAAAAAAACACGATCCTTTAAATAAAGCTGTTCAGCGACGCGTAAGGCGTCAGTCTTACAAATTTCTGCAATTATTTTTTTAAAATATGCACACCTCAAATTTGTTACTTAAATCATAGTGCACGCAACAGTAAATCATCCAGCTGCAGCTACCTGTAAAAAAAAAAAAAACAACGCTTGTGGCAAGTACAAACAGCGCTTAATTGCTGGGAAATCACATGTCAGCCCATATATTGCACATACATGCATACGATATCCACTACAAAGGCGACAACTACAGAAGGGCCTTTTGCCCAGATGCGTTGTGCCAGGTGATAATGTGTGCTTTAACTTTAAATACCCACTGGGCATTGTTGAAGATGTCATCCATACGTACGCTAGATACTCTAACCGATTTTAAGTAAAACTTTTTAATATGTGAACAAGAAACTATAAAAAGATATTAAGTAGAAATACATATTATTAAGAAGAAGCTTTATACATCAGTTTCCCAGCAGATCTAGGAAAAAAAGCGGAAATTTTGATATGATCTTTGGAAGACATTTCAAACAATGAACAGGTCCTAATCCAAAAGTCCAAAAATCCGAAATTGTGAGGCAACACTAGAACAATTAGGCCTTTTCCGCATACAGAGTCGGTTTTCAGGCAAAAGACCTCTACGGACGTGAGAAGTAAGTAATTTCGTTAACGTGAATCATAAGTTTACTATGACTTGACTTAACAATAAATTACCCACAAAATTTTGAAGTTTGAATTTTTCATTTAACTGAGGGAACAAAACACAAACACACAAAAAAGTTGTCAACTTTCCCCCAATTTTCCAATAGTCCAAAGATAGCAGACTCTTAACTTTGATTTCACTCAGTAAAAATAATGAAGTTTATAATTTTTGATTTTATTATTGTGCGACCTGTTTAAATTTTAGTCCAAAGTTTGATTTAGCCGGCTCAAGGTCATCGGTCAATTCAAATACAATTATCAACACAAATAAACAGAAATTAATAACAAAATTTGAAAAAAGCATTGCAATAGTGGTAAAACACCAGCCCAGTTTTTTCAAGGTTTTGTTTACCAATTGTTGAAATTGAATATCATGCATTGGCAGTTGCTAGTTACTGGAGAATATCTCCTGCTTTAATTAAACTTAAATGGTTTTCTAATGTTTTGGAAGGGCAAGAAGTGCGACGTGATTTTGAGCGCCGTCAATGTTAGTTCAACTGTTCAAATTGTTCTTAGCTGCGATCATGAAAAATGTTAAGTATGGCGAAATCGTTACTTTTTTATCTCTCAATTTTTGTGTGAAACTTCTAATTACTACGCAAGTCTGCAGAGGACTAAACAGCGCGACAGGGTTTAAGCTTCAATAAACGGATATGACTCAAATGAAGAGTTTGACATGATCGTCTTGCTTGCCTTGAGCCTTGATGTCGAATTGGAGTTTAAAATGTGTGATTAAACAAGTGGTGCCCAAAATGCCAAAAGTCTATCGCATGGGATAGGCACTCATAATTCTGCCGGCGTCGCAGCCGACGCACGCATAGCGAGAGAGAGAATGCGTGTGTTCTATAAACAGCACGTACGTTCATGACGCCTGCTTTCGTCTTTTCTTTTTGTTCTCTCACGAGGCATTTGTTCGTCTGCTTGTTGCTCATGATTGACGTCATGACGTTTACTTCATGATCTGCTGCTAAGCACACAAGCGCAAAGCTTGATAATGTGAGTTTGGGCACCACTGGATTAAATTTGATTCTTATGTAATTTCTAAAAAACGATTAAAGAATTCTTTAGAATCATTTTGTCAGTAAGATGGCCGAATGAAGTTGAATTGGGGAATCGAGAATGGGAACAGTCCTGCATAACATTTTTGGTGTATTCAGTTAAATCTGAGTCGGGCGCGTCGCTGTCTAATGTGTATACAACAGCGATAGCGAAGTGTCGCGTGGATACACTGACAGTATGCGAGCGTAAACTGCTCTTTTCTCTTTTGCAACAACAAAGAAGTGTTAAATAAACGCGCTCTCGATAGATTACCAAGGAAAAAAATGTACGGTCTTAACAAATCTAGACTAAGCTCATACTCAGAAGCAGAAATATATCCTCGTCTCCAACATCAGAACTAGCAGAACGGGAAGAAATCCATTCGATCGTGCTTGATATCAAGGAGTTTTGATATCAGAAGTACGGTAAGAATGAATATTCTTGGCTCTAAGCCGAAAATACTGAAATCCAGCATGAATTTCTGAGACTAAAATTCTTGGTTTTAAATTAAGTCGGCTTCATATGAAGCATAGATCTTCTTGGTAGTAAGCATGGAAAGTCTCGGAAGCAAGCATAGCCACTGTCACTGAGAAATCTTGCCATCGCAGGAAAGTTGACTTCTCAGTTTGCAGCCGAAGCGTTCGCGAAGCTGAGAGCAAGAGCGAGAATTGTTCTCATTTTTTGCTCGTGCTTTTCGCTAATAGCTGCCCGCACTTTCCTCGCCCACAAGTTTGAAGTCAAGATCAATTGTCTTCTCGTATGCAAGCAGTTTTCGTCTTAAAAAATTAAGAAGAAAAAAATCTAAATTGAAGACGATTTCAGTCTCGCCGATTCGTGATAGATTTCTCTGAAATATGCAGCAGTAAAAGGACAGGGGTATGACTTAAGTGGGAAGTGCTCCTCTCTTTCCGATAACAAAGAGTGTTAGGGGAAAATGAAAGCGGAATGAAGCGGGACAAATTCTCGTTTGTCTAAGCCGAAAAGGGATCATAGTCTCCAAAGAAAAGGGAAATCTACTGGACACCCAATAAAAGGAAACCCAGTGGAATGTTTTCATGCATTCAGCTAAATAATTATTTCTTATAGGTCTTGCAGCACTGTTTGCTTCCTTTCCATCTATTGCAGATTAGGTGGTAAGGATGGGTCTGTTGAATGCTTCGTTTGGTAACTGTTTACCATATTGTGATTTCCCCTAAGATTCTCCTCCGACAGTTTCAGTTGCATTTAACTAAAGATCTAAGTATTAAGCTCTAATGTCAACCTCACCTGCCAATCCACAGACCCTTTCCTCAAAAGAGTGTATAAAAATAATAGCTGCGCAGAGACAGGTCGATGGCTTAGGGAGGAGCGGAATGATGCAGCAGCAGCAGATGCACCTTCGGGCCAGTCTAATTAAACACGACAGTGAAAATGTGGCCCTTGTTGTTTTTGCTGCTGTTGCCGCCATTGACACGTGTGCACAGCAGCAGCAACAACAACAACAATAACAGCAATAATACTTTAACAGTTGTTCAGCCGGATGCAGTGCAGCCGATAGGCCGTTAACTCGCACATACACATGTGAACAAAAATTGCGTCTGCTGATTTTCCGCTTGCCCAGGGAGACAGATCCCCGCACGTGATTTATGTGCGTGGGCGCGCATTTTTGAGTCGGTGACAACGCACCCAGGACCAAGGACTGGCAGCCGGGCAGCCAACAATGGGTCGCCGCTGGAAATGCCACCAACAATGGCAACTTTATTGAAATTCACATATTTTACATGCAAGCCGGGCGAGACTCGCTGGGCAATTCAATCAGGATATAATTTTATGCGTAACTTAAACACGCAGGATATGTTAATATTGCGGCGCAAACCGGCCAACAACAACAACAACAACGATGAAAAATCGGCACAGTTTACGCTCGAAATAACAACATAGTTGGTTTGTGCTTGTGTGTGTGGGTAAATAACTTTACGTGTGCGTGTGTTTGCATGATTAATTAATTGTATTTAAAGGATAATTGCCTCTAGCTTTCATTTGATTAAATTTCCTGGGTTCTGACCCGTGTGTGTGTGTGTGTATGAAAGCGACATAATCAATCGCCAGGTCAACGCACAGGCAATTGGCTTTTTCATATTTAAATTAAAATTTAAGTTTTCCCCACACACACAAAAGTAGGCAACGTTTAATTGATTTGGGATATTTCAGTTTAGATGTGGGATTCAAAACGAATTCAATTGCCGTTTAGGTATCAATTTCAACATAATAAACAACAATTAGAAGAAGTTCAATGGGACCTTGTTAACCCCAGACGGTCATCGTTATTTTTATGAAGTAAAGATCGGTTGAATAAGGATTGGCCAATGCTAAAGAAACATGCAATTTTAATTTATTGCATCCTTATTCCATTTACTCCTTCTCTTCGATAAATTTAATAAAATCTTTGGGTTTATGCTTTTCCTTTGAATTCCTTATAAGCAAACGTTTATTTTTGGTGTTAACACTTATTTCTTCGTTTCCTTAATTTTGCATTTGATTGTTTTAACAATATTTCAGTAATTGATTAATGACATTCCATGTTCGTTTAGAAAGTCTTTGTTCATGTTTTTTTCTTCTTTTTGTTTAATAATATTATATTAATTATTGGTGTGGCCAATTCTACAGCCAATTTGGTTAATTAAATTTGCTATTTCGGTTACGTGACTCGACTTGACTGATGCTTTAATTATGAACAAATGTACATATTTATACGCCGAGAAGTTGACGTGTCGCCGTCTTCCGTACAAAACATACTCTCTTTCTTCTTCGTCTGCATAATCGATGCCAGACAGACGACCAAAACGGCTGTGCAAAAACTCACACGCAAAGAGGGACCAGGCCGAATCATTTTGGCCAACAGCCGGCAAAAGTTATGAAACAAAAATACGTAAATCTCCTTAGTTGGCTCATAATTATGACATTAAACGGCGATGCGGCTTGAATTTTAATTGCCCTACCGTGCGTTGAGTCAAAGTTATATTGGAAGGAAGGGAGGTCTGGTAGAAGTATTTATGAGGGTATTGTTGTTGTTCATGTTTATTAATAAATAATATCAACAGTTTTTGTTGTAGCCAATTTTGTGGCTATTCATCGAGTTGCCAATTTATGGTCTAAAACATGTATTTTGTGCTACCAAAAAAAAAAAGGCTAAAACCGTTAACAATGGCTTAGCTGTTCTTTAGGGTTGACGACACCAGAATGAGAATTGGCAATTGAACATAATAATGGCCATTTGTGGGTGGATTGTGAATAATGATAGCTGAGAGAAAGATGGGAATGAGTTTTGTTAAATGCTGTATTAATTAATTAGTGGAACTATAAGACATTAGCATTAATTAACATTTTGTTGAACGTTGCGAGAATTTCTTTTCATGGTTCACCAGCAGGTCGAGCGGGTGAAGGCTTTTTGTGTCTAGAGATGACTAACTTTTGCCATAAGGCATAACGAAATTAAGTGTTGTTTATCCTGTTCTAACCCTGCAAATGTCTTAGAAGAAGCAGATTAATAAAAAAAATCCAAGTCGGTTTTTCCTGCAAGTTCTAATTCAGCTGTATGTATTCGACTGTTTAAATCAGGGAAAGTATTTTTGAAACAACGCACAAGAAAAAGAAAGAGCAAACTGATTATGGTGTGTATGGGCTCGTGGTTGTCAATTGCCAACAACCAACCCCAACACATATTTGTCGTTGCCTTCTATTTTGCAAGAGTCAGGAGAGATAGAGAAGATAAAGGAGAGAGGTAACATACGTTGTTGTTGTTGTGATAACCTTTGATTTACGCTATGCGTAAGCGCCTACACGCAATTTAAACTTTTAGTATGTCAGGAACATTGAAAACATTTGGCCTCATAAAATTTTATAAAATTTCGTTCTCTTTTGAGTTGAAGGCAGCTCAACAGGATTTTTCCCTCTGTGTGAATATGTCCAAACAAAAAAGCACTTAAAAACACGCTCGAAGCTCGAAAAAATAAGAACCAGAAGTGGACGCAAAAATTTCAATATTTTCCAAATCCCACCTAATCGAACTTAGTCGTTTGGAAAATTAACAATTTTTCACTTTGGTTCAGCGGGATCTGTATTTCTAATAGGTTTCGGTTTCGTAAGAGAGATACGAGGTGAACTTTGTTAAGCATTCTAGGGTACGTAGAACAGAGTTGAGCGCGTCAATACCAATACAAATGA
The DNA here is from genome assembly GCA_018904275.1 of Lordiphosa clarofinis. Classification (NCBI taxonomy): domain Eukaryota; kingdom Metazoa; phylum Arthropoda; class Insecta; order Diptera; family Drosophilidae; genus Lordiphosa; species Lordiphosa clarofinis. The sequence continues at coordinate 2,282,066 of JAEIGQ010000026.1, forward strand.
AGAAAATATATCTTAAGCAACAACAACTACAAGAAGAAGGGTTTCAGGTTTGGAGGGCAGCTTCCCATTAAGAAATACCCAAAAATACTGGAGTGCCTTTCGATAACCTTTTCTTCCTTGCGAGGCACTCCGGAAACACGGCACGCAAAGTAAGAGAGAAACAGGGCGCTAAAGACAATTGCTAGGAGTTCTTGGGCACGCTACTGGTGTCATATAAAGCTACTGCCAGTGATCTATGTGACTGCACTGCACCGATTTGGACTGCAGCGCTTAGTGACACGCAATGGGGCAACCTCCAGCGAGCCCAAAACGCAGCCCTGCGCACCATCAACGGATGCCACACCCTGGCCCATGTAGACCATCTACATGAAGAGACCCAAATCCTAGGTGCCCTTGATCACTGCAGCATCCTAGCCAAACAATGAATATCTATATCTATAAGCCTCTTGAACCTAACATCGTCCTGGGAGGTAGACCTCCTCCTATGAACGTTGCCAAAAAAAAAACCCTCACAAGAAGCTCCAGGACAACCTTGGCACAACTTAGGTCAGGTTACTCGTCGTCCCTAACAGTTAAATGCCCAAAATGCGGATTATCTCCAAATGACACGCCTCATCCACTACACCTCTGGACACACCCGATAGACTCAGAAGCTTTCCTTGAGACCTGGGAAATCCGATCTCGACCAACAACAGCGACCCAATACTCCAAAACCCCTCTTTTATTTCCAACTTCTCCACTCAACTTTCTCTCTTTACCCACAACAAATGCGTACATTCGGGGGTGCCACAGAAACCTCTTCCAACCAAATTCCAATTCTTAGGTGCCACAGAAATTTCTTTTGGTTGGTTTCAAACCTCTCATGTTTTGTTAGGAGATTTTGAAAACATCTTTTCTCATTCTTTATATTTATGGAGAATATGACTTAAATTTGAATTATTATTTAAAAATGCATCAAAAAACATTTACCACAATCAAAAAATTTCAGATAATCATCAAATTAACCCAGAACTAAAATAAGGGAAATTTTTTTGCGAGAGATTCAGCCCTGTTCTTAGAGATGGAACATCAATTGGATCATCTGGTGTTCTAATTGGATTTTCTAATAAGAAAATGAAATCTCTAAGGGTCGATTTCACATCTTCTACATAGAGCTATTTGTCACATAAACTAACAAATAACAGTGTAAAGTCGACGACTATCTGACACATAGCAGCTATCTGGGGGAACAGAAATCGGCCCAAAAGTTCTGTGGCACCAACGAATTTTTTGAGAGACTTACAAACCAATCGTCGGCAAAATCTCTAGAGATTTCTGTGGCACCCCCGATTATTCTCTTCTACAGCCGTTACAACAACAAGAAAAAGGGAGAGAAACCCGATGTATGTTTGTTTTTGTGAGATTGCTCTTGTACACTTTACGACAATAAATCCTGCGCTCGGAGAAACATAATTAAAGTGTTTATTGCTCAACGCTGGCTTAGCCAGATGCTTTGCGTGACGACTAAAGGCTTCGGCTATTCGGAGCCGAAAACAAATGCTTCGCTAGGAGAGTTAGCGTAGAGAAAAAATATGAAGTTCTTGTTGTTCTACCTATTGCCATATATGCGTAAGTCATTGAAGCGCTAAGTTCCCTTTTACGTAAAACAACCACGAATGCTCTGCGTGCGCAATAGGCTGGTGCACCGTTGGTCTAGGACATTACTTGAGATAGACAAAAATTCCATTTAGATATATAAATATTTTCAAATATTTCCAGCCTATATTTTCGCCATAATTTTACCTGTTTCACAACCTTATTATCTATTTTGTTTAATAAAAAAAAATATTTTAATTGAACTTTAAATTTGTGGTATTCCAGAAAAAAACTTAAAGCTCCCACATTTTGGTTTTCAGATTGCTGAACCTTTTAATATTTATATCCATCCAAAGTGGAGTTATAAGCAAATCAAATTTCATACACAGCAGCCTCCCACACATAACATCATAGAAAAGAGTACCGCTCCACTTAAAACTCACTTTACTTTAAGCCCACCACCAAAACATCAACAAAATTTGGGCTGTGAATATGACCATAAAATTTTTATACTTGTGGAGGTCCTGTTGGGTGAACACATTTGGAATTTAATGAACTTTTAGTACATCTTAGGCATTCGTTTTCCTCCTCTTACTTTTCTCAGTACTTACATTTACTTTACGACCAAAAGTCAAATGAACTAAACAAATAATGTTTTTCACTATTTTTGTGAACTTTTTGTGCACATAAAAAAAGTCGCTTTTTTAAGTGTAACCTAATGGACTTTTTCACATATATCAGTTTACATAACTGCAGCAAAAAAATTGAGGCTAACTCTAATTGCCATTTCGATTTATACTTTAAGTGCTCTGTGCATAAAAATTTCTATGGGCCAATGCTACAAATCCAAAACCTCTTAACCCCAACCAGCCTGCTTTTATGACACTAAAAAAAAATAAATTCAATTACCATGAAAATACGAATGGCCATATTGTAGCTCTTTTTGTGCCCTTCACACGCATGAACTTTAGTTGAGGCATTACAAAAAAGTGACAACAACAACTGACAGTTGCTGAAAAGGTAACAACTTCATTTCAGCAATTTCCGTGCGATTGTCTCGAGTTACATCTGCTGATAGAAATCTAAGGCAAAATGTTGCAACAACTGCAACAACAACAACAGCTAACTGAATAAAGTTATTAGCGCACTTAACTGTGGCAGCAGACGGACAAAGTTTGCCTCAACTACTCACTACACATACACGACACGTATTGTTCGACTGCGAATGCAATTTCCATTTTAATTACTTCCAAACGGCAGACGTTCGGCAGACACTCTGAAAGCCAACAACAGCATGTTTGGTGGTACTGGTGGCGCATGCGCTGAGTTGCATGACAAACAAAGGCTGAAATACAATAACAACAATCAGAAAATAACATTAGACAAAATTAGTCACACAATTCGTGAATCGTTTTAAATACAAGCGCCGTGTACGAGGTTAGCTTTAGAGATGGGAAACTGAGCCAAATTAAGTAAATGAGTGAAATTAAGGAATGAGAGATCCAAAATGGGAACTTAATAGGAACCAGGCAATTCCTCTTCAACTAATTTGTATTTAAAAGTTACTTTTTCAAACTGTCACCAGACGAACTATGTATCGATTGTTGTCTGTGTGTAGCTTTAGACCAGCTTTGGCCTCTAGTTCCCCCCAGGGGGGTCAAAAACAATTCGATATTCACACGTTCACAACCCGAACGCATGCCGAAGCTGAGACCAAGAGAACAGAATGCCGTCATTCGCTCGCCAGAGTTCAAAGCGATGGCGTCGAATCAAATTCACGGAGCTTTATTTTCGCAAACTAAAACACTCACACTTTTTGGCCTCGATCACGTTGAACATCGCTGCTTTAGACCACCAAAGGATACGAAATGGATAAGTTTGGGAGAAGTCCAACACGAACAACAGAAAAACAACTTTTAACGAATCTCGATTGCGCACACTGCACCTTTTGCATAGTCTGTGTGTTCGCAAATTCGCAAGGTCTTTGTGGACTTCGTAAAACTCTTTGAAAGGAGCCAACTGCACATGCTTCGATTACCACTTAATATTAATATACTAAAGTTCAATTTGGAAAAATAATATGTGATTTTTTTGGCGTGTGTTTTTAGAAAATTAAAGTAAATACCAGAAAACTTGCAATATTTACTTTTTACTGTCTGTTTTCCATTGTTTAATGAAGTTAGTGGCATCATCTAATGTTTAGAAGCGCTGATTTTAGCAGCTACTGCAGGTACAGAGTGTACACTCAAAAAAAAAATCAATCCATATGGGATCAAATCAATCCCAAGCGGTAATGAAAACAACGTAATCCCGGATATGATTGACCCGATCTGAAAATAGATTGAGTTGATCCGACTTTTTTAATCCTAAGAAGGATTACATATATCCCGGGGTAATCCTATGAAAGATTGAGTTGTGCAAAAAATTCTAGCACAATTCAATCCCAAAACTGGATCATTTTATGCCTATTCTAGATTCACTTATGCTCGATATGTAAGATTGATTTGATCTCAGGATAGATTACTATTCTTCTTTTCCTCCGCCATGCCATTTGCCATAGGACATCCTCCATACACTTCAAAGACCACTCACATCAGTTTTGGTTAATTAAGATTTCTGAAAAAAACAAAGAAATGAATATAAAAATTTTTGGCTCCACTGGGACTCGAACACAGGACCATTCGCAGTGAACAGGAATGGAACGGCATCTCATCGCACACCACCATACCCAATGTTTGTTTCAGCGTGTCTGAGAGGCTACTTATATTTCTTCGCTCTCGCTCTCTAATTTATGGGCATGTGATCTCGAAAGGGATTGTAGTAAGCACATTTGGAATGATACAAGCTCGAAAGGAATGGACCAATCCTTAAAAGATTGAATTGTGTAGAATATCCTGGAAATCGAGATTGAATTTTCAAGCTCGTGCCGGGCTTACTCCAAGATTTAAAAGATTGAAAATATCTCGGCGTTTTTTTATCTGTGTATTATAGTCGGGCGTGAGCGACTTTCCTAAGTAATTCGTTACAAGTGGCAATACCTAAAATGCTGTGAATGGTTCGTAAATGTTACCCGCGGTTTCGCCTGAGGTGTTCCATCCCTAACCTCCAACTTGGGCATACTTTTTTTTAGCATTTTATCTTCCAGGCTGACAAATCAAACACATGATCTTGGCGGCCAATGGTCTGGTCCAAAACGTGCGATTAATTGCTCATCAAACTCGGCTGTATATTTGGCACCGTCTTGTTGAAACCAACCAACCAAGTCCCATTCTTCCACGGCCTTTGCCTCATTGACTGTAATGTTGTGAATTTCATTATTTCTAAAAAAGTATGCTCCAATAATGCCGCTGGCCTACAAAACGCACCAAACATTGCATTTTTCAGGGTGTATTGGTAGCTCTGGAACTGTCTCTGGCTGCTTTTCAGACCAAATTCTGTTTGTTGACGTCCTTATGGAGCCAAAAGTGAGCTTAATCGCTACAGACAATTTTTCAATAATAAAGTGGATCTTTTGTTGATGTTAAAATTGTTATTTTGCAAGCGCTGTTTGTTTTTTAGTCTATTCATGGTGCAAGGGCGAACCATTCTCCGCATTTTAGGCATTGCCACTTGTAACGAATCACTCGTTACAAAATTAAAAATTTATACCCCCAAAGAAATTAGCAAAAAAATGCTTCTGACTCTTATGGGATTATAAAAACAGACCTCTCTTCTTACTGATAATTTAAAACTCACCCACATGTGTATAACTGAAGATTCCTTTGGTTCAAGAACAATGTCATGACCCACGTGCTACCTATGGAATTAATTTCCATACTTTTTTTCCTTTATTCCCCCATCACGTTTTAAATGAAAAATTTTGCATTGATCTTTTTGAAATGCATTATTCAATTAAACCCATTGATCCACCCTCGTGTGCGAGCATACGAAGCATGTTGCTATTGTAATTGCCATTTTTGTCGTTTGCTACCTTAACTGATTTTTGTTGTTGCTGTTGTTGTTGCTTTGCTCACTTTTTCTGTGTGCATTTTCTGCATAAATATTTCAACACTTTCGCTTTTGTTTTTGTGTCACACAAAAATTGTTTTAATTATTTCCAACGTGAGCTGGCGACCTTTTTCTCTCTCTCTCTTTCTCTCCTCTATTGTTGCTACCCTCCCATCACTCTCCTCCCCCCTTTTGCACAAAATGCTGTGCATTTTAATTGCATTTTTATTTAATTTTATATTTGCTGCATCTAATTTGTTGTCGTCTTTGTGTATTGTTGGAATTTTGTAATCATTTTTTTTTGTGTTGTTGTTGTTTTCGCTACTGTTTTGTGACATTTGTTGTTGTTGTTGTTTGGTTGACTTCTTCCCACGCACTTTGTGGCGACAGTTTGCAGAAATTGTGGCCCATTGTTATGGGGATTTTTATGACTGTTGTCGTGAATTGGTTTGCGTAATTATAAAGAGAACAGCGAAAAAAAAAATAAAAATTAAATAATAATAAAAAATGTTGCAATCTTTAACACAATCGTCTTCTGTCTGTTGTTTGATTAGTTCATGTACACTCAAAAAAATACAATTGCCAGAGCTCTGAGCCAATCTTCCAAGACTTTACTGATCACCTTATCATTTAGGCCAAGGCCAAAGCAAAGTTTAATCACAGAAATTCTAAAGAAATTGATAGGCAGGTCTACTTTTTTCTTGATTGCCTCATACACAACAATTTCTACTCACTCATAACTCAACTCATTGAACGGTTGATATTTTATGTCAGGTATCTGGCGGTCTATTCACACTGCGTAGAATGTATGGGGATTGCGTCAGATGGCTACTGTTTACACATGTATGAATGCCACTGACACATAATATAAAAGTGCAAAACTTCAAAGGAAAATGCCATAATTTTACAGAAGCCTTAAGAAGCCTTGGGTAGGTAGTTTTCCCATCCGGAATCCATCATTGACCGCTCACTTCTGGCTCTATTACATAATTCTATTACTCAAACTCTAACTATAACTCTATTTCTATCAAGACGAACGGTCACACTTTTTAATTCGCACTCGCTGCCATTTTTGATCGAAATCGAGCTGGAAAAATAACTTACTTATCGAACAAGTTAAATTTCATCGACATTTTCAAAAAAAAGTTCCCCTAGATAATTTCTTCATTTTTATACCCTGTACCCATTGAAAATGGGTAAAAGGGGATCATGAAGTTGTGCAAATGTATGTAACAGGGAGAAGGAAACATTTCCGACCCTATAAAGTATATATATTCTTGATCAGCATCAACAGCCGAGTTGATTTAGCCATGTCCGTCTGTCCGTCTGTCCGTCTGTCCGTCTGTCCGTCTGTCCGTCCGTCCGTCTGTCCGTCTGTCCGTCTGTCTGTATGAACGCGTAGATCTCCGAGACTATAAGAGATAGAGATACAAATTTTTGCATGTACATAGGTATAGGCCGTACGCAGATCAAGTTTGTTTCAGATTTGCAAAATTTCCCCCCCTCCCCCCTTAAACCGCAAAAAACTGTCAGAGCCACAATTTTAAAGTTACAAAATCGTCGCTTAATATATATTATCTTAGGTCTATAATCTATCTATTCTGAAAAGCACATTGAAATCTGAGCAAAAACACAGAAGTTATTAACGAAACAATTTTTGCACCCCCCCTCCCCCCACGCTTTGCTTTTTTCGCATTACGTTGGCTGCTTGCGCCCGCGTGTGTGAGGGCGCGTTTGTGTGTATGTGTGCGTGTGTGTTTGTTTGTGTATGTGTGTGTTTGTCAATTGTACAGGGTATTTTGAAGTCGAGCTAACTCGACTGCAATGGTCTTACTTGTTTACACTGTATTTATTCTAGTGACCCAATTTTTTTGTAAAATGGATTTCTTTATAACAATGGATCTACTCGTATTTTACTATATTCGTAGCCAATTTATGGCCACCAGTGTTTTGCTTAGATTCAAGTGGGCGTTCATTTAAGTTTATTTGTTTGCTCAGCTTCTTGTCGGCGGCTTTTGTACATATTTTCGGTTTAATCCGCTTACGAAATTTGCATATATGGCAATTATTGGCCCATTTAGATGGACAATATTTATTGTTTGGTCTGAAGTCATCCGCTGACACCTTTACCACATCTATTGACCCCATAATAATTTAACTGATTACATAAGGCAAAAGTCAAATGCAAAAATTTACACAAAATGTAATTAATGAAACATCAAAGTTTCCCTTCATATAATAAATTAATTAAAATGATATCAAAGCGAAAGTGGGAAGCGCAAAAGCGCAAAGGCAACGCTGAGAATCAGCCAAAGTTGGTAAAGCGGGCGGGCGTTTTGGCCGCGCCAAGTAACTGTAACAAATAATTAGCTTGTAAACTAAAAGTCATCATTAATAATGATTACCGCGGTTGGGTTCTATGTGGGTGCCATCAGTCCCTCCGGCTAGAGATTGGAGTCGGCGGCAGCTTTGGCATAAACGTCAACATAATTAAGTGAGCGACTTTTTCTGGCCTGGCTGTTGCCGTCATCATAGCCGATGCGATTTATTTCGCATTAACGTTCAATATTGCCTGCTAATTAACCACAGCAGCGCCAAGCTGCCAAAAACTGCCACATGCAAACAGCCAAGGCGCTATAATGACAGCCGATATATACTTTGGCTGCTTCCATCTGCCAACTGATGAGAAGGATGATGCGCCAGATTCTGCGGCTACTAATTAGCGGCGGGGCAAAAAACTTATTGCCAATGTTCAAAGATCCGCTTAGCATTTACAGTTACCCGTTGCCTTGGTGAGGGCACGAAATCTGCCCTAGAATTCGGGCAGAAGCCTAACTACAATTTGGCGTGCCGCATTGCCGTTACTCGTGTAGCTATAATTGGCTACGATTTGCAGAGATTCTTTTTTAGTTTGTGTGGGGAAGTGGAAAACCAGGTAAACACGAGCAAAAGTAAATCAAAAATGTAATTCCACAATTTGTAATCAATTTTAAATGCTGAATTGAACCACTTTTTTGATTAAATATGTTTCAAAAGTAACATTAAAATTGTAAAGAGATTGAAAAGAAGAAAGAACTTCAGTGAAATAAAAGACATGAAACTATTGAAGAAGCTTGAGGAAAAAGTTAAGTCGGGAAGTTGAACATGAGATACTAGAGCTGGTTATATCACTTATCTAAGATCTCATATGAGTTGACTGACAATAAGGAATTTAAACGTCAACATTATGGAAATAAGATTAAACATTCTTGAATCGAAACGTTTGCCTATTTACAGTCAGCCGTAAAATTCTGAAAACGCATCTTAATTTCAGTACCAAATTTTCTTGAACTGAGTACGAAAAAGACCTAAGTATAAATCCAAAAAGATATTCAATGCCAGTTATAATACATAGTTATAACACAAATTTGATCTAAGAATTCTCAACTGGTGCAAACACTTTGCATCATATTGCTAACCTACAGGCCTACCTTCCAGTTCCAGTCAAAAGATCAAATAAATTTAAGTGCTTTGATGCAAGCTTTGCGATTTAATGTAGAGTCCTATTCTTAAAAACATCTAAAAAACAAGTTAGAAAGTCGGTCAAGCCCGACTATAACATACTCTGTACCTGGAGTAGAAGCTGAATGCAATGCTGGTGCTGCGCTCATCTCAAAGTCTCTCTCTCTTTTTCTCTCTCTCTCACTCTCTCTCTCGCTCTCTCTCTCTCTCTCTAAGATTGTGTGGTGTTAGTCGTGAATGGGTGGGAGGGGGGGTGGGGCGAGGGCGATGTGCTTTTTTGCTCATAACTTGAGAACCGCTGATCCGATCTTTATCATTTCTTCGGCAAATCGATACATTTTGCTAATTACTAACTATCTCTAGAAGGTACAAAACGTCTATCTTCAAAACTGAAGGAGATATAATGTGTTTCCCGAATTGCGGGGGCGGGAGGGGGCGTGGCAAAAATTGAAAATAAACTTGATCTGCCTGCAGCTATAAGAAGCATTTGTCCCATACATGGCAAACCTCTATCTCTTACCATCTCCGAGATCTGTTTGTTCATACGGACGGACAGACAGACGGACAGACAGACAGACGGACAGACGGACAGACGGACGGACGGACAGACGGACAGACGGACATGGCTATATCGACTCGGCTGTTGATGCTGATCAAAAATATATATACTTTATAAAGTCGGAACTGATTCCTTCTCCCTGTTACATACTTTTGCACAAACTTATTATACTCTATGTACCTTCGGTACAGAGTATAAAAATGACTTATTAGAATTATTTACTTACTAGATGTGCCTAGCGCGTAGACACAAATCGTAAAGCTTACATAACAATTGTCATCTATCAAATCTTCGTGATAATCTTAACTAAAATTTCGGAAAAATTGCGACTTTGTCAACCTTTCATTGTTTACCACCTATTTATTTACCCGTGTTCATAATGATCTTAACTCTTACGAAAATTGAGTAATTTTCGACAACTATTAAAGAATCCGCATATTTAACTGTATTCGTAGTAAATAAAACTCAATATAAAATTTTCAAAAATTTCGCGGTATTTTTGACCATTTAATATACAAAAAATATTTACAAGCCTACTTACCCGTCGAATTACCCGCCTGTTTACATGTTTATTTGCCCCGTCCTTTTAACCTTCTTTATGACCATATATGAATTTTACAAATTACGACATTTCTTGGACTGTTCGATGCTCACCTTCTATTTACCCGCCTTCCTGACAAACTGAAGCTCATCATGAAATTTTGCAAATTTTGCGATTTTTTTTAAACGATTGACCTAATACACCTAAATACACATAATTATTCAATTATTTATAAATATTCTAAGCTTGTTGTTTAATTTTTCAAATTTCGCGATGTTATTGGACCGATTGGCCAAGCCTCCTATTAACCCGTTGCCAATTGAGAAAAATTAAAGCTTAATAAAATTTTTAACTAATTACAATATTTTGCTAAATTATTTTTTTTCTGGCTTATTGAGAGTTTTTAATTGCCATTTTGCTACTCGGGCGGAAACAAATCGAATATATCAAAGATCTTCAAAATCGGTCAAGCCGTTCTTGATATATATACTTACATGAATAGATTATTTCAAGGTAACTTTGTTTTAAGAATATTATAGGCTTGACATTTAAATTTATTGCCCGTCAGCCAAGAATATTTGTATTTCTTTTAAGTATGCACATTAGACTGAACATAATCGTATGGGAATTTTTTTTTAATGTTCTGTTCCTCAGGGCGCAAAAAATTCGGAAAAATTTTTAGTTACCGTAATAAAAAACCAAACTTCGAAATTTTAAGGTTTAATGCTGGCGCCTTGGGCTTAAAGTTGCTAAATTAAATTTCAGTTTCCCTTTTTTAATTTTACTATTTCGTAGAAGTAACCTTTGAGATGCCAAACATTTTTTGAACTAAAAATATATTTTTAAAAATATATTATTCAAAGCAAAATGCTGGATATAGAGAATTCGAGCATTTATTTGATTAGCGCGATGCGGGTAGTGCTGAATTCAGCAAGCTACCATCTAGAAAAGCGGTTCTTCTGCATAATATAAGAGCATTCAAATACACATTAAGGGACAGCCTAAACTGCACTGTCCTTCAAATTGATGGTGTAATGAAATCACATGGGCTTACCATGGTACTAGAAAGAGCTTGAGGAAACTTTATGATCATTATGTGTTTCTCAGAAAGAATGCTGGTAGCGATAAAGACTTGTACCGCAACAGAGAAAGAAGTTTTATGGACCATTTAGAAGAAATTTTTGATGCTGCTTTAAAAAGTTCGATTGAATTAAGTCCTGATGCTGCTTTTAAATGACAGAGATCCGATGACGAGGAGTCCCTATCTAGTGGAAGTAGTCGCCATCCATATCAAATGGATTTTGAAGAAGAGGAAAAACATACGCTTATCCAAATAGCAAAAAAAATATTCTAATGAATAAATTTGAATAACAACTTTGAATTGCATTTTGCATTATCGCTTTAATCCCTTACGAACATCAGAGTTTTTTTTCTAGCAGCGAAATTATTAAATACTGAATATCAATGTTTCATTTGATATCTTTGTTGCCAGCCATTTTGTAAATTGTTTAGATGCATATGATGAAGCAACACAATGGGGACAGGAATCTGTATATTAAAAATGATCTTTTCAAAATTTGCTTCAATGAGGAAGCCATTTTAGTTTTGGTTTGGTATTCGGCTCATATGCATATCCATGATTAGTACAAAACCTTTAGAGCACAGCGCTTAAATTTGCTCAACACTTTATTTCATTCTTGGACAATGGTCAAATTATGAAGAATTCCACGCGAACAAAGCTAGCGAAACATGAAATGTTTGGGTGAAAAATGCTTATGCACAAGGACCACTTCATCTCACGGTATGCCGATCCTGCAGTTTTAATTCAGTCACAGCATTTTTTCTGTGCATTGTTTCTAGCACATCAACCATTTTTAAGTTGAACCAAAACGTTTGGCATCCCAGGTTACTTTAATAAAAACGTAAAATGAAAAAGGGTAAATTAATATTTAATGTAGCAACTTTAAACCCACGGCGCCAGCAAAAAAACTAAAAATTTCCAAGTTTTGTTTTTCATTACGTTAACTAGAAAATATTACGAATTTTTTGCGCATTTAGGAACAGAACATTTCCAAAAAAAAAAATTTTCATATAAGGGACGTTCAGTCTAATGCACATTTATGTCTAAGTTTGATTATCCCAAAACAATCTAGTAACAAGCATTTCTTGTAGAGGTTTGCTTGACATATTGAATAAAGAAATAGAAAAACACTTCAGCTGCGCCCTCTCATTTCCTCCCGCACAGACTCTCTCCGCGCATGCTAGACAACATTAAATTAAAAGACAAATAAGCCTTCCCAGTCATGCATTTGCCTTTCTGAAACATATACATACATATATTGGTCACTTAACTAACATCATCCTATTATTAGGTTTCAGGCAGACAGATCAGTGCCCACTCATGGAGTCAAAATAAAGTCTTCATCGAGACAAAGTAAAGCCCTGATCAAAACAAAGTAAAGCCCTTTTCGATTGACCATGCATTTGATCACACCCTGGTGAGATCACCTAGCTACATCAAAGAGCCTGAAAGATGATTTAGTAAAAGCAAGACTGGGAGACAACTTGCCGTAACTTGTAGTAACTTTTCCGATGAAGACTAGGCCTCTTTATCTTTGCCATCTTGTAGTTGCATAGATTTTGGTACTTCTTAGAAATCCCTTCTCATCACGGAAGCTGCAAGCAGGGGCGTAACGACTAAGTATTTTCACCCCACTGGATCGGAAAGCGTTTCTTTTCTTTACTCTTTATGTTTTCCTTTTCCTCTCCTGTTTATTTTGTATCCCTTAGCTGTGTCTTGTGGTCAAAGAATAAAAATAATTACCAAGACTCATGTGCCCATCTCTAGCTTGAATCAAATCTTTTATTCACTTTCATTAATTTACAGCCTTGCTTATAAATCTTACAAGTTCAAACCACATTTTCTATTTATAACACGTTTGGATATGATGTTTAAGAATTAGTCTCTCTTCTTTTTGATGACTTAAGCAGCGGCAGTGTGAGCTATTAGTCATCTAGAAAACGCTGAATTTCATCAGTCTTGAAATACCTAAATACTAATTTTACATTTCTTACTGCAAAGATTCTCCCTTCCACACACAAGCATATAAGAGTCTCCATACTTTGTATTGAAACCAGTTTATCATTAACCGTAACTTACTGTACTTTATGGGCCACTAAGCTGCAACTGTTGACCAAAACGCATTTCTACTTTTGGTTGGTTATTTGTAATTTTGGTGATTAATTTATTGTGATGTTTAATTAAAAAATGACACATCTATTGAGCCATTTCGAGCCTGAACTCGGCTAATAGGCAAACGAGATTTTTGGAGTGCTGCGGCTGGGCTGGGTCTGTCAGCTGGTCAACTTGTTGAGGCAATGAACGCAAATGCAATCCCGCCTCTCATAACTGCACAAAATGGCCGCGTTTAGCGTTAATCAATTTGCCAGTTTTATGTGCGAGTAATCAAAAACTGGCACAAGGTCTGGTTTTCGTTGAGATGTACCGCTTTGAAAAGCGGATCAACTGCTTGTGTTAATGAAAAATGTGTTGGCCGGGCGAGTTCATCAACTGCAAAACGTGTTTCACGCACTCGCATGAAAGTTGTTATCGCCACGGCCAAGGTAACACCACAGCACGATGATAATGAAGAAGCAGCAGCTCTATCGGTCAGTAGCAAACGGCTACCAGTCCTGTTTGGGCCTGGCCGGGTCTAGCCTGGGCAGGCATTTAAGTGGTTGGTTAGATGGTTTGTGTCTATATATAAATTTTTATGGCGTTCATTATTTTGACATTTCATCAGGTTTTCTCTTTCGCTTAATGTTTGTTTTTAATTATCAAATCATCATATGATCATTACAATGCTGACAATGAGGCAATCATCATCATCATCAACTTGATTATGAGCATGATACAGCAGCTGGAAGCCTCTCCTTTGGCACAACATTTGCTGTTTAAAAGTAATTAAATATCTCATTTTAAATTTATTTTTGCATATTTACACAACATTCTCAATTTGGCTTTAAGAGTTGACTTAAATGGCAAATATTATTGTAATTAAATGAAAATGCATTCGGATTTTTATGTAGATTTCGATTTAAGTGTAAATACTTGGGGAGTTGGAGAAGTATGTAACACGGTAGCTGTCAACTACCAACTGTTAATAGACTATTCAGTCATTACAAATGAACAAATGTCAATAAAAAGAAAAAAGGGTAAATATGAAGGAGACATTCAGTACTGCATTTTGGAATTATGCTTTTAAATAGATTTAGAATAGATTTATAAGGTTATGTAAGGATCTGGACGAGTTTTCAGCTTTGCATTTTTAGCATTCAATTTTCTATACAATTTCCTAGAGCTACACAATTCGGCGATAAAAAACTAAAAGCTCTCGTAACTTTTCAATTCACAGCCCTTTTTATCGCCTCAACGATTCTCTATAAATCAGTCAGTAAAATACTTCATTGTTATCGCCCACAAATCGAGTTTGCCTTTCACCTTTCAAATTCAATTAACTGCAGGCAAATGGCTCCAGCTTTAGCTTCAGCCAATCTCCCAAATTCGTAAAGCAAATTGGAAAAGCGTGGGATGCTACCGCCCGCTGTTGCTGCGCAAATATTTGCCATCAACATTTTTGCACGCTAATTTCCCCGGCAAACATTTTTTTTTGGGGCTGACATCACGCGCGCAACGCATAAAGTCGGTCGGCGGGCAGAGGGAAGGAGGTTGGCGGATAGACATTTTAAAATAAAACCAAATTGTTGCACACTGCCGAAAATTTCGTCACATATTTTTGCGTAAATTGCCGGAAAATCGCAAATCATTGAAGATAAACATCCAAGTCAAGAAATGAACAGAAGACGAGCCAAAAGCCAGGCAGGCAGGCAGGAAGGCGGCCAACCGCTGAACCAAATATCGAACAATGTTAAGCAAACACACAGAGAAATTCAGCAAGTTGTGTTTTCCGTTTGCTCGAAAAGGAAAAGCAGAGAATGACAGATCAAACAGACAAAATGTCTGTCGGTTCTGCGGTGTTGCCTTTGCCGCCTGTCGTCGATGCCAATAAGTGAGGCCCATAAGCGCGAGCAGGTTGTCTGCAGGGGAAGAGGGATGGGAAAGGACGGCATCCGAATTGCAGGAATTGAGTGCAGCGTAAAACGTTTTCGTTACGCTTGAATTGCCCGCGGGATCAGGGGGTGAACCAGGGAACAGAAACAGACGTCGCAACTTCTTCAACTGTAACCTCAGCAGCGTTTGCCGCAGCCGCCCAAAAGCTGGCGTCACAATTCGCTGGCTTTTCGACGCGTCGTCTTTTTTTGCTCCTCGTTTTTTTTTTCTCTGCTTGGGATAATTTTTGTTTGGCTTGCTTTTTGCCTGTCAGAGATGGTGAGTGAATTGGAAGGGTTGTAGTCATATAAGAGAGCTTACAAATTGAATCGATTAAAAATTGACAATATAGGGCCTAGACTCCGAAAAAATAGAAGGGTTTGTTTTTTCTTATAACAAGAACAACGTGATTATTTAAAGAACGCATGTAAGACCTCTCCGTTCTTGTTTTTGGAACTAATGACCAAATATTAACCACATTAGATGCAGAAGGAAAGTAAGAAGGAAAGGGAGGTGCTAGGACTCGAACTCGGCACATTGGAATGACTTAGAAACACTCACGGACGACAACATTGCTTTAGCTCACATAGCTTTTACTCAGCAGGCAAAAGCACTTGGCACTAATAATTGTCTTGGCCACATTATGGGCAACAAGAGCCGTGGTGTAGACGATGGGACATTGAAGTCGTGGGTTCAAGTCCCCGCCGGGGCAGACTTTTTCCTAGGTTTGTTAATATATTTGTTAAACTGTTTAATTTAAATACTTAAACCTTAACAAATGTTTGGTAATAATATAACATAATTGATGCTTTACTTTGAATATACTATTTTTTTAGGCAATTTTCATCATGAAAGCCGCTTCGGTCATATTTCAAGACACAATTTAAAATCGAGTTTTCTTAATTGGTTCGTCAAATTAGAACTTACGGTATATTTTTTAGAACGTAGTCTTGTTTTAAGAACGGAATCAAATAAAAATTAGAAATTTATGCTACCTTTTAAAACTCAAATGTTTGTAAAACTTCTCAGAAAAAAACGACCTATCGGGGTAGAATTGATGCCGTTTTGTACTTAAAATTTCAAGTATGTTTTGTTCTTGAATGTTCTTAAATTAAGTATAAAACATACTAGAATAGAAAAACGACTGTTAAAATTATTTATATGAGAACAAACGATCTTGAAACAAGTAAATTTCGTACTTACAGTTAGCCTAAGAGTTTAAGAAAAGGTCTAACTTAGTTAGGATTAAGTACAGAATAGACTTACTATGCAAGCTCCAAAAAGTGTGCTACGAAAACTGCGAACTGTTTTACGTTGAATCTGTTCTTGAAATTCGCTCCTGGTTCTAACACTTTGGCAATGGAGTGTGGGTATACTTCCGACCTACAGTTTAAACATCTTGGTCTTTGGTTAATTCATTTCCTTTGGATTTTGATATTATATACAGACCGTTTTAGGCTTAGAACAAGAACATTTTGTACTTAATTTTTTAAGTATTATTTTGCTTCAAACATGGTTTGGGGTTGACTTATGAATTATTAGACTTCGATGAAAAACATTTTTGCACTTATTTTGAGACCAGTTAATAATATGACCAAAAAGATACAATAATAGTTCGAAATGTACTTAAAATGTCCCGAAACAGTCTTCAAACAAGTATTTTTGGGATTGAAAAAATCGTAATTGAAATAAGGATTTTGTTCTTGAATCAAGTATTTTCGTACTTACTGTAGTATTGACACCGATCGTACTTGATTCAAGCACAAAGTTCTTGGTTTTTTTTTTCTAAGTGTACTTATAAATAGAACTAAGAAAGAAAATTTTGAAAATTTGTCCGCGAAGTGAGTAAAAGCGCCACAGAAAAGTTTTAATGGGCCACACAAAATGAACTGAAAAGCTCAGTCAATATTGTGGACTAAGCTGTTTAGCAAAGAGCGCCAGAGAGAGTAAGAAAGGAAACGACTCACACTTACACAAATTAGGTATGTGTTGTATGTATTTGTCTTGGCTTACTGAGGCAGCTGAAGCTGCTATGAAAGACATGTGTTAGAAAGAAAAAGCAATTAACAAGAGAAAGGAGAAGAAGTGAGTACACACAGAACGAAAAGATTGGGCGGGGGTGGAGAGCCCTCATTCCATTATTTCAGGCGAAATAAAAGAAAATTCGTTGTATAGTCACGCGGGAAAGGTATGTTTTTAGCATCCATTTGACGGAGGGGATTTATTATATAATTCCGGAATTATCGAGCGCCAAAAAAATTTGTTAGATCCTTTAGGACGGGATGGGGAAAAAAGGTATATTACCTTACCACACTTTCTACAATTTCTTAAAATCTTAGACGAGGACAAAGTCGGCGGGTTCAACTAGTATTCAATAAACCTAATAGAAGCATTAACCATTTTCTAACGCTGCAAATTTGTAAGTTAGAAGTCATGGTTTAAGTAAGTGCGAGAACCAAGTTTCTGCTTAATCCAGTAAGAAGTGTAGATAACGGCTGCTAAGTAGCACTACTTTACGAAATAAGAGAGAAAGTTAAGGTCCTCAAGACAAGCACGATCAAAAGTTGAGAGCGTATTATGTGAAAATAATGCGACGCAAGCTATCTGTGTCCTACTTCATCATCCGCTGATCAGCAACTGAAAAGCTGGTTGCTGTCATGGCACAAGCCTCGGCATGAGTTCAGCTCGTGTCGGTGTGAATAGCGAAACGTGTTCGGCCCCTGAGGGCCAGACATGATAATCGCTGCCATATGTATACTTGAAGCAGGGGCGCCAATGCCCATTCCGCAAGCCGCGCATTTGTTATTGTTTGACGCAAAGGAATATCGGGCGCGTATACGACTTACTCGAGCCCTAAGCCTTTATAAGGCAACTAAAGTAGCTAAAGTTTTATTGTTGTCCAGTGCAGACTTACAACAACAACTTCATATGAGCCTCTCTTCTTTCTTTCCGATGCCTCTCCCAAAACTCAAACGCAACAAAAAAGTTGCTTAGCTCTTCTCGCTTTTTATGGCGGCACACAAACACTTTCAAAAATTTATTGTAGTTGTTCTAGCTTAGAATATATTTTGTACATAGGTATTTCATTCCACACTCAAAGGGTAAACAAATCAAGTTAAGTATTCAGTCATGCTTGACTGTAATATTTCCTAACTGCCTTACATGCTCTCATTAGCTCATTTAGTTTTTTTCCCCTGCCTTCTCCCTTCCAAATTAACAAATTTCCAAACCGATTTCTCAACCAAATCCCCAGCATCTCTGATTTCTGCTGCGCCTTTTGCATAACGTAGATTTTGGCATATTTAATTTCGCTGCCGTCTTGCATTCCGCTTTCAAGCACATCTAATCAATTTTTGTGCAAGATTTTTTTTTTTTTTTTTTGGCATACCTTTGGAGTTAGTTTACGGTTTGAGATTGGCATTAAGTCACAGCTGCTAAGCTAAAAACATTGCTCAGCCCATGCCATTCCCTTTCCAGCTCACTTGAGCTCTTTGGTTTCTTTTTGCCTTCGTAAAAATTGAATTTAGTTTGATTGCATTTGATTGTAGCTTATCAGATAGCGAGATTTATGCTTCGTTAACTTTTTAGTGCACACACAGACACACACAAAGAGAGCAATTCCCTTGGCCGCCTTGGGAAGCTGCGAGAGCATTTGCATAATGCAAAAAGTGCAATTTTAATTTGGTTTTAATTAAGTTTTTGCGGGCACAATTTACCATTTCCATCCCTCCCATGTG
Source organism: Lordiphosa clarofinis (assembly GCA_018904275.1). Lineage (NCBI taxonomy): Eukaryota > Metazoa > Arthropoda > Insecta > Diptera > Drosophilidae > Lordiphosa > Lordiphosa clarofinis. The sequence goes on from JAEIGQ010000026.1 coordinate 2,301,076, forward strand.
TGAGAAAAGTGTTATAAATAGCTGACAGGCCTTGGGCCGCTGCTGGCTGATGACTCTTGTCTTGGCGGCAGCATAAACTGCGCACTCATTTTGCTATTAGGGAAGTGGCGGCATCATCATTGCTAGAAAACTCTCACTTTGGTCTATTAATGATGATTCGCACGCCAGGCCCAGCTTCAGCTCCCCCCCAACCCCCCAAGAGCGGTACCAGTGTTAACGCAAGATGCTTGAAATTGTGCCGCGCGTTAATTGCGGCCTCAAGGCAAACGCAATTTGGTCTTCACTTTGCTCGTTGAGGCGTTAAAACTGACAGTCGGCAGCTGCCTTTGCGTTGCACTGTTATCAAAAACCGCAGCCAAAGCAGAGCCTGACCCTGACACAAAGTATTTTGATAATTGCTAAGATATCAACTATACGAGGGGATTAACAAAAGTTCGAAATTGGTTATGAATACTTTTAAGTATCAAATGAATTTTGAGTAGATAAGTGGCCCTTAAACACTCCCCCAAACACCCTTTTACCAAACTTGGCGTTGAGTTTTCAAGGTTATAGAAATATTTTCCCAATTATTTGGCCCATAGAGCTTAGAATCTGAGTTTCAACTCTAACAAGCCTACAAATTCTTTACTCGAGGATCAGGTGTGTTTTTGTAAGGCATGCAGGCATACAATCATGTACACCCGACGTCCTTAGCTACACTTATGTGTTACTCGTCTTATGATGCTGCCTCCGCTCACGCTTCACCACACTGAAAGAGCTTGTGAAATCATTTCCTACTTTTCCCAAACTAATCAAACTTTTCCTAGTCCCCTCGTACATGTTCTATAAGTTAAGTTTATATGCAACTGAAATATAATTCAACGCCTCGCTGCACAATTAGAAGCTGTCAAAATTTCACTTTGCTTTGTTTTCCACCACCATCATTATCATTCTACTCCTCATCATCATCATCTTCATCCAAATGCTCCTCTCTCTCTCTCTCTTTGTACAATTCAGCGCCAATTTTAAAATCATTTTCACACACGAATGCATTTCGCATTCGGGCCCCGGAAATGTTTTGGCCAAAGAAATAACAGATACCACCCCTCCGAACCGAACCACCCGCAGCCATAATGAAGCTGCGCCTCACTTTTGTGTTATCTTTTACAACAAAAAAAAAAGGTGGAAATAAAATAATGTTCAATTGCGTGCAACTCAATGTACCGATTACAATTTGTGCACTAAAAACGTGCGGGCACTGAGATGCCAAAATAAATATATCTATTTTTATTTATAAAAATTACTACAAAATTTCTATATGCCCACGCAGCACTAATAAAATAACATTTAATTTATGTTTATTTACAGAGAGCTCTGAATCAGTTAAAACACACAAAAGTGCAAGCCAAACACACAGCGAGGTAAGCAAAAAATGCAATTTTACGCACGTTTTACATGAAGCAACAGTGTTTCCACTGAATAACATTAGCTGGAGCGGCATTTTGTAACGCATCAGTTGATGGTGTCTTAATTGCTTAATGAAAGGAAATGATAAATTGTTGTAAATGAACAACAAGTAGGTAGGTGTATGGTATACGCTAGTTAGGCTGTCTTTTGATTTCAACTTTAATTAGATATATTAGGTAACAATTAATTATTATAGTTTTCGAAATGAAAGACAACAGAAATAGATTTCCAACCCTCAATATCCTGGAAATTTTTGAAGATTTTTGCAAATCGCCCACAGAATTTTAAGAAGTATTATTTTCTTATTTGAAAATCTAGCTCGATTTTTGAGATTCATTGAAAAAATTTGCATCTCTAGTAAAAAATTTCTCATTTTTTAGTTAAGATTTAATTTTATGTTCAATTGAAATTTTTGATTGAGCTAAATATTTTTTTTTTTCTCCAAAAATTAATTCAATTTAAAAAATATGAAGTGCAACTTCAACTTTCAAAAATAGTTTTGCGCCTGACAATTTTTTTTAACTCAAAAAAAACCAACGAAAAACGACCCGAGAATTGGATTTGATTGGACGAGATTTACGGGACAACTCGGATTGATTCAAAATTTATATCATCTGTGTGTACGTTTTACTAGTTACGGTCAAATTATACTGCTCTTTGTTTATAAAAAATTCACCTTATATACAAAAACGAACTCTTCTTAAAAACCGTCTGTGAAAAGGCGATGCTCTAACGACAACTTTAGGGATCACGTTAGGTGGTCCGAAAATATAACAATTTGCCAAATCACAGTCAAATCAGTATTCCAAAAGAGTATTCCATAGTATCAGAAAAATCTTTAAGTTATTCGTTATTAAAGGTGAAGTCCGATTCGGTTTGGGAAAAGGAAGACAATTCAGCGCGAGCACTTACTGAGATTAGAAATCGAACGATACGGGATGAAACCTACTAAGCCCTTTACATAATCCAGTGAGAGCTAGCTCACTAAAGTACTTAAGTACTTTAAACAGAACCGAACCTAACCTTTTTCCAAACAAAGCAGGTTCGGGATGTAATAATAATAAAATCATTCGCAGCCAACAATAAAACCCTTGCTCGGAGAGTAAGAGAAGAAAAATACACATTTAAAGTTGTTGTTGGTCTACGCTTAGCCAGATGCTTTTCGTGACGGCTACACTCAACGTCTATTCGTAGCCAAACAACAAAACCTTCGCTTTGAGAAAAAGAGTAAAGAGAACATATATGAAGCTGTTGTAAGTTATGAGTAAGGCCTATACGCGCGGGTCTCGGAATGCGCTGAGTGCATAATGGGCTTGGGCACCCTTGATTTGGAAAATCCGAACCCAAACCGAACCCTTTCTGCGGTACCCGGTTCCGAATCGGTTAGCAGATTTGATTGCGACTGTGTGTATACATCAGAGAACGGCTTCATTCGATTGCAAATCGCTCATACATTAATCAACACCCGAAAAAACTGGCTTTGTGATCAATGCATCAAACTTGCATAGACAACATGCTCGCCCTTGAGTTTAATTCAACTCAATTGTTGGTTGTTGGCATCAAGCTCGCTTCATTCCACTCAGCTCGGGTGATTTGTTCGCTTAGCTCAACGACGATTATTCTGAGCGAGCGAAAATCATCTCGTATGAGAGGTCATGGCGCCCATGACCATTGCACCAGCTGTGTTTTGTTGTTATCGCGCTCTGACCTGCAACAACAACATCATATGTGTCTCTCTTCTCTCTCTTCAATGTCTCTCGCAATGCGTTGGCCTGAGTTGGCTAAGTTTTGTTCGATCGAACACACAAGTGTCGCGTCAAAAAATTTTAGTTCAACCGTTCGATGCGATTGCGGTATGAGTTGAGTTTGTTCGATTGAAAATATTTGTTCGATGAATACATATGAACAAAAATGTTGGATCAAAAAACTATGGCTCAACCGCTCGGTAAGTTTGCGGCTTGAGTTTAATTAATTGAGTTTAGAGTTTGGTTAGGTGAATAAATGTGAGTAAGAGTTTTTGTGCATGACGCAATCAAAAAAAAAGTGATTTTTGCTGTTCTCTGGTATACATTACAAACAAAGTTGATTTCACTTTATTAATTAACTAAATTTTTTTTCCAAATTCTTCGACGAATCCAAAAACTGTGAATTAAGTTCTGAAGTTTTGCATCTTGAGATTCTTAAAATTATGAACAGGTTATATATGAAGAAAATTATAAAATTTAAAAAAAGAGCGTATTTATCACCCAGTTTTGTGTGTGTGTTAGTATGCCCTTCCTATTTTCGTCATTTTGATTATAAAATGTTAAAGAAAGTTGAAGTCTCGCATACACCAAGGACGCTGAATTGCAGGCAAAAATTTAACGTGTAGATTTTCAATTCAGAAATTGGTTTTTCGAACCATAATCCCACCAGCTACCAGATCCTTTTAAGCAAAAGATTTTCTATACAAATCTAAGTGGCTTACAGCCATGAATAAGTAATAAGCCCAAATGGCATATACCTTACCTTTCCTATTGCAAGCCAAAATCCGACACACTTTAGGTCAACTCAGAAATGTTTCAAGTGTCGCGCACACAAAAACTCTCAAGTTTGCATTGCGGTTAGCCGAAAGCGCTGCGCTACATAATAATTATCGCTCGAAATGAACTTTATTGTGGACAGAGGGGAGTAACCGCAAGGCCAATCAAAGCGTCATTGAAACGGAAACGGAAACTGCAAGTCAAATGGCAGTCGGCCACAGGAAATGAAGCGCACAAGTGTCCGAAGAGCCGAGACCGCATTTACTGTGCGACCATAAATTAGCGCGCGCGACGGATGAATTATTAAAAATTGACCAAAAAAAAAATAGAAGCATCTTAGCATCAACCTGATGGAGTGACCAAATACAAGTTTGTCAACCTTGGACTTTCTGAATGAGCGCTCAAATGAACACCGCAATGAATGTGCGCCGCATGACAAATACGTAAAGTTTCTTTTGAAATTAAGCAGCATTTGCTGCCAATTCTTAACTACATCAGCGCCGAGCAAACTTTGTCCTCGACGAGTTTTTCTTTTGGCTTCCGAGCGTAGCTAGTTTTTACTTGGCATCTCCTGCTCCTAGCAAGAGCTTGCTCATTTCAAACTTTTGACACAGAAACTAATTTTGGCAAGCGGGCGTCACCCAAGCGAGGAGCAGACTGAAAGGGCGGAGAGCGGTGAGTCTCTCTGTGCATTTAGTGGCTTTTCATTCTTTTGCTGATTGCAATATTTCACTGCCTTTGCGGTTCGTGTGTTGCATACTTTCCAGCAAACGCTGTCGCTGAGGTTTGCCTTAATTAATTGCTCCAGCTCCAGCTACTTCCACCCTCTATCACACCACAAACCAGGCGATTGTCGCCAGCTGCATTTTTCGCATGCCGCCTGCATTTTAAAGTGGCTTTTTGGCTTTGAATGGCGCTTTAATTGCCATTTGATTTGATTTATCCCTTTCCTTTATCCTTTATCCTTCACTGTGTCATATTAACGCCCAGCTGGGCCAAACGCTCTCTGCCATAGCATGAAGCTGTCAAATCAACATTCCCCCGGAATATGCATATCAAATTTTGTGATTTACGGCATTTTGATGGGGCGATAAGTGCATTAAGTCTGTATAAAGCTGTTGTTGTTGTTATTGTTGTTGTTGGTAGTTGCATTTGGTCAGAGCCATCATTTCAAAAAGCGTGGCAGCTAATTCAACATGACAGCCCAGAGATGAGTTGAAGTGGACAAATGAGTTTGTAAATTGTGGATAAATTTAACAAATTATATTACGATAATGAATAAAAGTTAATGAAATGTTTATATAGGAAAATTTAGAAGGAGATTTTGAACGATATCAGGATTTTAGGAAAGAAAATTGGTAATTCTCCTTATTACATGAATGAGCTGAAAAGATGTGGGTAAAAGAGTCTATGGCAGATGTTAGCTATGCACTCCTGGTCACTGTCGAGTATACAACCAATCAGCTATCAGAATGGGCTGCCAAAAGGCTATCTAATCCAACCTTACTGCATTTCCTTCAAAGGAATTTTATTTGCACAAGAAAAAGGGTATCAATATCCACTTCTGATCAATTGCTACAAACATTAACAACCACTTTGAGTTCAGCTCTCTATATATATTCAATCCCCTTTTTGCCTCAGAGGCAATCTGTAGTTATCTCCATACATAAATCCACCTTAAAATGTTTCAATTACATTTTGCTCTCAGCAAAATCTCCATCTTCCAAACACACACACACACACACATGAACTAAACTTGAGTCAAAAATCAAACAAATTTCTTTCAAAATAAGCCATTAAACGAGGCCAAAAGGCCAATCCAAGTACAGACAAGCATACACTCAGGAAAATAAAATCATATATTTGGTACAAGAGTCAAAAAAAGTTACGAAATAATTATTTTAAGTTTAATAAGCTATGTTTAAATATTTCATTAACGAAATACCTCACCAATATGTACTATATTTAGTGCTTCAAAAGTTGTGGAGATTTGTATTGTAGACTTAAGCTAAGGTTCCAGGCAAATTTTGATAAATATTTGGCTAGATAGACATGACGTGGTTTTGCAGAAACGATGAACGAAGTTTATCAAATATGGCCAAAAAGGCTCCCTAATTTTACCTATTTTGCCAAATTTGTATCAAAATTTGGGCAAACTATTTAACGTAAGGATTTAAGTAAAGAAGGACTGGTCACACTTGATCCAAAAAATTTTCGATAAAGATCCATTTGAGTTGGTAGTATGTGTGCCTTCTGTACGATAGGCCCTTGATTCGATACCGCCTCGAAAAATCTAATAATAATAGCTTTAAAGCAGCAATGACCCGAACGCTTGCCGAAGCTGAGATCAATAGAGCAGAAAGCCGTCATTCGCTCGCCAGAGTTCGTAACAGGCAAATGCACGAAGCTTTAGTTTTGCACACTAATACACTCTCTTAGCCTCGCTCACGTTGACCATCGCTGCTTTAAAGACTTTTACTCATCATCATACTGAGAACAAAGCAACCCTGAAGAAACTTCTCAAACATTGCCGTTTCAACTTGGCATTAAACTGGGGTTTCCAGAAGATATTGAGAAGCTCGGCTTGTTCCTATGGGCTGATTCGGATGAAATTTGGAACACCAATAGTTTAACGAGAAAGGCAAGGCTAACTTCGTCCGTGCCGAAGTTTTTATACACTTGAAATCGCTTGTCTCAACGGTTAGCGACTTCGACCAAACTCGAGATCAGCTTAAAAACATTTATTACCCACCGTATTTTAGAGCGGTATATTGAGAAAAACCAGTTTTTCCATTAAAATCCATTTTCACCGATCTTTGTATGCAGCTACGAATACCATCCGTCCGGTTGGTTCCGACATATTAGCAGCGTGCAGACAAAAAAAGACTCTGTGCAAAATTTCAGCTCGCTAGCTTCAAAACTGAGGGACTAGTTCGCGTAGAAACAGACAGACGGACAGACGGACGGACAAAGCTTAATCGACTCAGCTCGTCATGCTGATCGAGAATATATACTTTATGTGGTCGGAGATGATTCCTTCTATGCGTTGCAAACTTCTGGGCAAAATTATAATACACTTTTCAAGTGTATAAAAATAGGATTGGAATAGGACATAGACTATGTAACTTTAGTTAATGGCTAGATGACGAAGCAGGATTTGGTAAATAACAATGAAAATATAAAAAAAAAGGTGTGAGTGACAAGACTTTGATGTGAAACATGTTGCTAAATTTGAGGGCTTAATTTAAAAAACAAAAGATCTTTCAATTTTATATTCGTCAGCAATGGCAATCTTACAAAAGAAGAAAACTCAAAGATAGTTGAAGTTCACTGTCACTTTAGGCACTGTTAAGTCACTGTTTAATCACTGTTAAGTATTAGTCACTTTTTAGTCACTGTAAGACATTGTTAAGTCACAGTTTAGTCACTTTTTAGTTACTATTAAGTCACTGTTAATTATGGTTTGGACACTGTTGAAACACTGTTCAGTCACTGTTTAATCACTGTTAAGTCACTGTTATGTCACTGTTTAGTCACTGTTTAGTCCCTAATTATTCATTGTTTAGTCACTGTTAAGTCATTATTTGGTCACTGTAGTGTAACTGTTCAGTCACTGTTTAGACAGGGTTAAGTCACTGTTTAGTCACTGCTAAGTCATTGTTTGGTCACTGTTAAGTCACTGTTTAGTAGAGGTGGGCGCGGGCCGGGCTTTTTTTCGTGGCCCGCGGGCTTACACAGGCCCGGGCGGGCCCGGGCCTAAAATTAAGATTCGTGCGGGCGTCGGGCCCGGCCTTAGCAAAAAGGCCCGGCCCGTAAAAGCCCGAAATAGGCCCGTAAAAGCCCGAAATAGGCCCGAAAACAATTTTGTTTTGTTCGCGCTATTTTTGTTTATGCTCGAATTAGAGCCGCCATTTATCGCATTTTAATTGTTTATCGATACTACTATCGATTTGCTTATACTATTTTACTTGTTTGCTCACCACTAATTCAAAATTGGCGTCCTATTGTGAAATTGATAAAACTTTGCAATATTTGCAAATATTTGCATTGTGGTCAAAAAAATTATGTAAACTTTGCAGAGCACACTTGATTCCCAAAAATAACTGAGTTTAAAACAATGACCCTAAGCGCATTAGCAAAAGGTTTCTTCCGGCAATCGCCATTTGGTTGGGCTTTCTTGAACCCTCCTATAGAGAGAATTTCCTCTCAGAGGAAAAAGAGATAATGTGTTAGCTACGGTAAAGCAATGCTCTCCGAATTTATAGGGGACAGAATATAGTAGCGTTGATGAATAACTAATAACATAAACCCAAATAATCCGAAAATGGAATGTTTGCTGAATTTTTAGACTTAGTTATATAAAACAGTGAGAAAGTCGTCGCCCGACTATGTCATACTCTGTACCAAGAGCAGGAGCTGAATGCAACATTTCTGCTGCGCTCATCTCTAAGTTTCTCTCTCTCTCCTCTCTCTTTCACTCACACGTTGTTGAATTAAAATGCGGTTTGGTTGGGAGCGCGTGGGAGGGGGTGGGGAGGCGGGAATTATTTTTGGTCATAACTTGAGAACCGCTCATCCGATCTTTATCATTTCTTCGGCAAAATTATACATTTTGCTAAATACTAACTATCTCTAAAAGGTACGAATCGTCTATCTTCAAAACTGTAGGAGATATAACGTTTTTTCCAAATTGCGGGGGCGGGAGGGGCGTGGCCAAAATTGAAAATAAACTTGATCTGCCTGCAGCTATAGAAGCATTTGTCCAATACATGTCAAACCTCTATCTCTTACCATCTCCGAGATCTGTTTGTTCATACGGACGGACGGACGGACGGACAGACGGACAGACGGACAGACGGACATGGCTATATCGACTCGGCTGTTGATGCTGATCAAGAATATATATACTTTATAGGGTCGGAAATGATTCCTTCTTCCTGTTACATACTTTTGCACAAACTTAATATACTCTGTGTACCTTTGGTACAGAGTATAAAAACGAAAAGTTGAGAAAAACGCTATCACATAGAGCTGACAAATATTTGGCCTATCCAGCAGCTCCTGGCACACATATTTTAGAATTCTGGAAAAATGCAAGGACTTAAAGGTATTTTAAATTAGATCGGACCATTCTGGCCAGTTCGTCTACGAGCGAAAGGCTGAAAACGCACTAGGCTAAAAGCCAAATTTAGAAAAATTAAGTTTCCGGGCCGGGCCGGCCCGGGCTTGGTGAAAAAGTTTCGTGTTGCCGGGCCGGGCCTCTCAAAAAAGAGTTCGTGTTCGTGCGGGCCCGGGCCTCAAAATACAGGCCCGCGCCCACCTCTACTGTTTAGTCATTGTTTAGTCACTGTTAAGTCGCTGTTAAGTAACTATTCAGTCACTGCTCAGTCACTGTTAAGACAATGTTAAATCACTGTTAGGTCACTGTCAAGTCACTGTAAAAGTACACCTATTTTCCCTTTCTTTCACAGCGTCACGTGACGCTGAAAATAAATTTGACTTCTACTAAAATCTTAAAGATATTTTACATCAAAAATGGGTAGCATATACTGCGCTGCGAATTAGATTTACCACTCAAAAAAGAAGGTTTCTATTCAGAGAATCACAGTCTTACCCCAATGACTGATCATATTATACCCTGATGATTGCCTAATAAAACTTACAAAAAATACATTCGATTACAGTTTTTTATTTCTTAATAAAAGTAAAGGAAACTCCATTCTTAACTTTTTTTATTTGTTTGTTCATTTAAAGATCAATGTTCACAGTTTTTTTCTCTCTGAGCATAGTTCTTTAATGTACGTTTACTCCATAAGCTAAGTTCCGAAATGAGTTGGGAATTATGGGGAATTTTTGTATACGAAAATTTAGCAGTTTCTATTGCTATGTTTATTGGCTTAGCATTTTTAGTCTATTTCTACCCAACTCAATACATTTTGTACTTGAACTAAGCTCACGTCTTTAAAAACTATTTCACCAACTGCTAGTATAAAGATTTGCAAATATTGTAAGCAAAATTCATACTTAAATCAAGCTCAAATCATGTTTAAATTTTAAACAAATTTTATTTTAATTCCATTCCCATTCATACTTGAACCATACGAAGGGATTTTTTCCTGAGTGTATGAAAATGGCTAATGTTTGACAATCATATTTTGCATATGTACAAAACGGAAGGACCAAGGAGTAGTTGCCTTGTATGCGTGTATAGTGTACACATATACAGATAATTATGCCACCTTTCATGCAGTTGCAAATTAATGAAAATTGTATGTCGCTGTCATTGAGTTGTGTGCCAAGTCAATTTATGTAACTGGCTTGGAAAAGCGCATTCATTATAACCGTCGTGTGCATATTTGTAGCATTTCACTCACACATCGTTTAATAATGCAAATGGATGCACGCGGATTAGAGGCAAATGAAGCAATGTGCTAAAGAGCTGATTTCATTTCATTTGCAATTTAACTTACTTTTATGAATGCGAATGCTAGCTAACATTTTTTGCAATTACCGCCGTGGCAGGGTCCGAGTGCCAGCGGAGCTGCCACAGACAACAGTTGGAATTATATTTTCAATATTTCCCGCACTTTTCCCCAGCATCATCATCATATTTTTACTGTTGCCCTGCCATTCGCCTAGATTCTTGTTGCACTGGAGCTATAAATTTTTAACTACAAGCTCTTGAATGCAATTACTTTTCAATCTTTTTTTTCATATATTTTTTCATCCGCTGCCCTTCTTCTCTGTCTCGCGAAAATTGCTTATTTCAACATTCAACTTTGAAAAGTTGAAGAAAAATAAAAAAGAGAATGCAAAAGTTTGCCAGAGGTCTATCACTTTCTTCAAATCTATAACGGAGCGACGAAGAAAGTGGGTTGAACTTTGTTTTATTTGATCAAGAAATTGACATGATTGTTTATGCAAAAGTATGAAAAATATAAAATGCTCTATGGGACATTTCCACATTTTGGTTGCCTGAATGTTCATTTTGTGATTTAACATTTTGAGAACTAGCAAAGTCATGGATTTCCATAAAATGAAAAACTGCATAAGTCTCAAGGATTAGTTGTCTAAATTGTGGGGATTGCTTTGCAAATTGAAAAGGGAGAATGTAAGCTCGATGGCAAATTCTAAGAATAATTCTTAGTTTTCAAAGGCCAAGACAAAAATAAAGAATGCAGTTAACTTTGGGAATGTAGAGTGAACGGAAGCAGCGCAAAAGTCACTTAAAATGAAAGGTGTTCTCCTCTTCGTCTGCTGAAAAATCCTGTAAGCCCAGTTCGGTTGTGTTTTTTTGGGTCCTCAAACCGGATAATGAACCGAATCTTCTTCAAATTCAACTAATAAAATGCAAAAATTTGTTACGAATCTGAAGCAAATTTTAATGCAAATTGGCTATAAAGTGAAAGTTGTGGGACTTTTCGGGCATATTTGATCCCATTAGTTGCCACTTTATGGCGGATTCGTTCTTATTGTACGGATCCTTTTTAGGAGCATTCAGATGCTCGTTTATGATCTTGGATATATCTCGCACGGAAAACGGCTTTAAGATGTAATGCAAATCAATTTGCCCATTTTTCATCGCTGCGTGCCCATGATCGAGTATAATCCCTGATTGGTGTTGTTGTCTTTGTTGGGGTGTGCTTTCCATAGAGGAAACTTAGAGCTTGTTGAAGAAAGACGTTCAAACTAAGTTTTTTGGGGTTTTTAAATCAATTGCCATTCACGTCTTAAGCGTCGCTTCCCCTGGATAAGATGCTCTTTTTGTGGGGTAAAGTGACCTTTGAGGTGTCGCGAGTCGGGCTGCTTCAGTCAATAGAAGTTCCAGTTTTCCGACTGTCTGATCTATGTCTTCTTTCGATTTAAGTTCAAAATGTTGATCAATGTGTGCGCTGATGTACTAAACTGTTGTTTCCTTAACTGTAGTTTAATTCACAAAGGGTCAAGACATACTGTCTTATCCTTTTTTTGATTCAGTATTCTATGACCTAAAATAATTACATTTGCTTAGTCTAATGATTTTTTTTTAATTTTAAGAAGATATGTTCAAATCATAAATGCTTTAATAGAAAAACCTTTAAAATAATTTTTTAGAACATTCATTCTCGTCATCACAGTCTCTGATTTTAATATAGCTGACAAATGACAAACTGTTGACGCCTTTAACAATTCCACTTTTTGTTTTGGCAAGCGATTCATTTGAACCTATACATACATTGATACGGGACAAGAAACAAGTGCTCGCCACTGAGTTTGATGTAAAACTAATTCATCCTAATGTTTGTTTTGGTCCAGTAAGCGCCTATATATGTGTGCGCAGTTCTCTGTGTCAGATTTAAAATTCAGCCTAATATTTGTTGGAGTAAATCTCTTACTGTAGTTGCGCTCTTGCTGTAGAACACTTGTGGCATCAAAATCAGGAGAATGTCCGCTCTCTGCACAGTGGGCCGAAAGTGCTGTTTTTTGTGTGTTGATCTCGTTTCGTCTTTTTATACCCTGTACCCATTGAAAATGGGTAAAAGGGGATCATGAAGTTGTGCAAATGTATGTAACAGGGAGAAGGAAGCATTTCCGACCCTATAAAGTATATATATTCTTGATCAGCATCAACAGCCGAGTCGATTTAGGCATGTCCGTCTGTCCGTATGAACGCGTCGATCTCAGAGACTATAAGAGATAGAGATACAAATTTTTGCATGAACATAAGTGTATACGTGAGAAGCTTGGCTTGGCCCCGTTTTAGGAGCTGTATAGCCAACATTTACATTTACATAGGTGTATACTGTACGCAGATCAAGTTTGTTTCAGATTTGCAAAGTCAATCTGTCAAAGTCAGATTTGTTTGTCAATTGTACAAGGTATTATGAAGTCGGGTTACTCGACTGCAACGATCTTACTTGTTATATCTGATAGTCTCGTCTTAAGCTTTGATTTTGTCGATCCAACATAAATTTTGTTACATACGTTGGTCCCGTCTCCAGCGCATGGTATTTGGTATACTAAATTATTTTTGTCCAACTTTGCAACATTACTCTTCATATTGTTAAACAGAGCAGCCAAGGTGAAAGTTGGCTTGTGGGCTATTGCGATTTGATCCCTGTCGAATAGGTCAGCTTTGGCGAGACTTTCAGAGTACTGGGGAATATTTGATTTATATGTTTTTGTCTGTTCAGTTTGTGTTGTGGTTTCTTTTCCGATACCTTTACTAGTGTAATTAGTTTACAAAAAAAAAAAAAACAAGGCCAAGCTAACTTCGTCTTTGCCGAAGTTTTTATACCCTTGCTAATGTTTTAATACATCATAGTTTACGAACGTTAGCAGTAAAACAAACAATTTTTCTAAATAAAATCCACCTTTCGACCGATAGTTTCTATGGCAGCTATAAGATATAGTCATCCGATTTTGACCAAAACATCCAAATCTGTGTAAAAGCGTGTAGAACTAATAATTGCTGAAGCGGGAGGCGTTTACATTAAAAATAAACAGTTTTTCTCACAGAGACCCACTTTTCGACCGATAGTTCCTATGGCAGCTATAAGATATAGTCATCCGATTTTGACCAATACTTCCAAATCTGTGTAAAAGCGTGTAAAACTAATCATTGCTGAAGCGGGAGGCGTTTACATTAAAAATAAAAAGTTTTTCTCACAAAGACCCACTTTTCGACCGATAGTTCCTATGGCAGCTATAAGATATAGTCATCCGATCCGGTCGGTTCCGACATATTATCAGTGTGCAGTAAAAAGAAGACTCTGTGCAAAGTTTCAGCTCGATAGCTTTAAAACTGAGAGACTAGTTTGCGTAGAAACAGACAGACAGACGGACAGACAGACAGACAGACGGACAGACAGACAGACAGACGGACAGACAGACGGACGGACAAAGCTCAATCGACTCAGCTCGTCGCCCTGATCAAGAATATATATTGTTTATAGGGTCGGAAATGAATATTTCTATGCTTTCCAAACTTCTGGGCAAAATTATAATACCCTTTGCAAGGGTATAAAAATACCCATTTCTACTGAAACTACTTTTTGGTGTAGATTGGAATGGTGATCTTAAAAATCAATCTCAAAAATTTTTTCATGAATCCGTTTTGAAATATGAATTTTTTTTTTTTTTTTTTGGCAGGTGCTCTTACATTTTAAGCCATATCTCACTTGATAATTGTCAGATAGAGTCAAGCAAGATATGATTTGAAAGGTAATTGAGTTGACAGTAATCGTGTAGAACATTGTTTTTCAATCGGTTTAGCAGTTTGAACACAATACCCAAAAGTTTTTCAAAAAAATCGATTTTTTGCTCGAAAATTCAAGAAATTTCATTTTCAAATGCCTAGGAAAATTATAAAAAAATCAAAAAAATTTGTTTTTATTTTTTATATCTAAGAATCGCACTTGTACGAAGAAAATAAGGTATTGGTGAGGAAAATCGTGTCACACGTTCCGTAGATGGATCAAATGAAGTAAAGGAACTAACTGTGAAATTTGAGTAGTTTGTGTGTTTAGAAAAATTTAATTTGTATTTTTCATTGTTTTTTGGTTAATTTATGAAGTGAGCGAAAAACCAGAACAAAAATAATAATCAAGAACCGAACAAAAGTCAAAGCGAACGAAATTTTTTTTTTTAAATATCACGAAAATACTACTTTTTTTGCACTAAATTGATCACAGCTCCTAGTTTGTCCATAGATTTTGATCATCTTTATCTGGTTTTCTTCATAGAAGTGCGATTCTTAAGAAGAAACAATAATAATAGTTTTTTTGAATTTTATTATATTTTTTTAAGGCGTTCAAAAATTATATTTCGAGCAAAAAATCGATTTTTTGAATCATTTTTGGGTGTTGTGTTCAAACTACTAAGCCGATTGAAAAACATTGCTTTACAAGATTATTGTCAACTCATTTACCTTTCAAATCATATCTTGCTTGACTTTATCTGATAATTATGAAGTGAGATATGGCCTCAAATTTAAGAGCACCTGCCAAAAAATGAAAAAAATTCATACTTCAAAAACGGAGCCATGAAAAAATTTTTGAAATTGATTTTTGAGATCACCATTCCAAACTACACAAAAAAAAAATTTTACTAGAAATGGGTCTTTTTGACTGTAAACTAGTGTTATCGACTTAATGATCTTGTGAGGAAAGTCATTCTTGGTCAGTATATTTTTAATTTTGACTAAATTCTCAGTGTGGAAAATTTTATCGCTGGTGTCTAGTATCCGCTTAGCAAGACTTTTTGCTGTGTTTATTACCATGTTTTTTGGATGTTTTAAATAGCAATTTACTATCCGTTCTGATGCTGTAGGTTTTTGATACCAGTTTACCTTAAGCGTGTTGTCAATCCTAAAAATAGTAGTTTGTTGTCAGCTTTTAATTCTATGGTAAATTGTATGTCCTTGTGATAAGCATTTAGCACCTGTAGAGTTGTTTGAATGTCCTCTTCTCTAATTATCGCAAAGAGGTCGTCAGCATATTTGGTTAAGAGTCTGGTGGTTTTAAGCCTTTTAAGGACTTCTTCCATGACTATATCAGCTATAATTGGTGGCGCTGGAGATCCAATGGGGAGACCTTTCAACTGAACATACAGTTCTTCTTCAAACTTGAAGTAGCGGTTCTCATTTATACAAAAAAGTTATTTTTTTTGGCTTATTCGTATGGTTCTTAATTAATTCCCATTTGTCACGAATTACGTCAATTGCCAGGTCAGTGGGGATACTAGGGAATAGTGAAATCACGTCGAAAGAAATAAGTTTCTCGTCGTCAAAAATGTGGGAGTCATTTATCCTTGTCTTAAATTCTGTTTCGTTTTTTACGTTGAATGTGGAGTCTATCGTTAAGTTTTGTAAAATTTCTGATGGTACGAAGGAGAATTAATCATAAAACAGACTAGACGGCGAGGGGTATCTATTTTATGGATTTCTGATAGTACATAGATCCTAGGTGGACGAGCCATGCTTGTCATGAGTCTGTTTCTTTCGCTCCTTGAAATCAGATCTAGTTTAAATAATTTGTCTACAATATCCTAAACTTAAATGACCTAGAGCCTGCTTAAAAAGTTCTATGATTTTCAATCAAAAATGTCACTAAAACAATCACTTTATAATTTGTCTACGATTTCATTGTTTTTCGATTGTAATTTTGAGGTTGGGTCTTTCCTTATAATTCTTATTTGTCTAACTGGTTCATGCTTACTATAATATCCGACATTATTAGCGGTTCCGAATTTCCAAAAATTTCAACTTTCACACTATTCACACTCACAACTTTTTAAATATTTTGAATTGCCTCGAGCCAGCTAAAAAAAAAACCCAAACAAAAAACATAGGGACGCATTTGAATTTGTGCTTTCTAAACTCTGGAACATATTATTTGAACGATTTAAATTTTAAAATTTTTAAACATTATTTTTTTCTGCACTCCAAACTCTGAGATCATTAATGAACATGCCAAGGCAGCTGCCAAACGCTGTTTACTAATCCACCGAGTGAGTGCCAGAGCAGCTGAAACTGTGAGCTAACTAACCCCTTTGCAGGAGCAATCATGTCAGAACTTCTTGTTTCAGCTGCTTGGGAAAGTACGTTCTGTAATGTCACTTAATCTTTTTATAGAGCAAAACGAATTTTTTTTTAGTATGGCCGAAGCAGACGGCTGGATTAGTTAACGGATTAAGAATGAAAGTGTTTGCAAAATATGAAAATTTTATGGTTGGGCAAGCAGATTAAGAATGAATTGTTTTTTATGACGGCACACGCACAGGCAAAGTCAAAAGAGTGGGACAGGTAGGGGACAGGTAAAAAAAGGGCCTGTCGCTGAACAGGTAGAGTTGTTTAGGAGAAGTGTATATAAAGCGCAGAGTGGGTGGTAGGAGACATCAAACGTTAAACAAACACAGAGAGAGCAACATGTCAAGCTATCAGAAACTTATCAACGAGCAGGACACCTCTTCGACGAGCCATCAGCCACAGCAACAACAGTCACCCAGTGTGGGCTATCATCTCTATTTGCTACGCCAACAGCTGGCCCGACGCAATGTGGAATACATGCGACTGTCCAAAGCCAAGTACTTCATTACCGAAACGCTGCTGGCCAAAACGGTGCGCAATCTAAAAGGCTGCAGTGTGGATGAACTGAAAACGGTCAACAATCAGCTGGTGTTTAAGCACAAACTAAGAAAGCAGATTCATCGTCTGCGTAAGCTGCAAAGTCTGGGCATTAAGAATGCCAGTCCACACATGGAGAGCACCGAGCTGTAAGAGGGGACAGCGGATTAAACTCTTTTAGCCTTGGCTAAGACCTGAGCTTAGCCTAAGCCAAAGGACCATAATTATACCTAAGTACAGACTATTTTGCCATTTTTAGTTTAATTAAAAATACTGTCAACAGTTTGATTATTATAAATTAAGTTTTAATAAAACCAAATCCTCTTAATGAAAACACCGCCAAAATGTCTTCTGATTCGTGTAGTTCAGCCACAAGCGGACAACCTCAGACTCCATCCTCAACTAAGTCTATTTTGTGGTTAGAGCTAATTGAGTTCTGTTACATTTGGACATGTGTCAAATTTATGTGGTTAAGGCTGTCAACACAAATTTCCACTGCTTATTACATTTTAATTTATTAACAATTTATGAGTTCATGGAGTGCACTGAACTTGGTTTTATCGTTGGCCGTTTACTGAGAGATGGAGTGAGATGGGGGGGAAGTCAATATATAAAACCACAAAATTCGAGATGCTTGTTTACGCTGATTGTCAAAACATTTTGAACTTTGTTTTCCAGTTTTAATAAATTTTTATTTAGGTCAAAGGATAATTGGATTTTTAATTGCTACAACAGATTAAGTTAAGTAATGTTTGGTTTATCAAAAGAAGAATATGCCGCTAGTTCCTGGACTTTAAAATTTGGCTGTCGATAACCACAAGAATTAGTTTTGGGTCCTTTTTATACCTTCAGGAAGATACAAGCTCGCTTGATAAAACATCCGTTGGTTAATGGGGCGTGGCACAGCTGACGCCCGGCATTTAATTGCACATAATTTTCACAAAGTGCTTTACGCTTAACTTAACACCAGCATAATTATTTTCACTCAAATAATATTAATAAATGAGTGCCAGCACCGTTCGTCATTCTCTCCTCCCTCCCCCCAATCAATTTGAACAAAAAATTTATAAATAATTGCCATATAATAAATAAATGGCGTGCATAAAGCGGCCAGTAAGTCAATTTTATTATTGAAATGAGTGTTTCCAGGTTCAAACAAAAATCTACCCAAAGTGTATGTGAGTGTTAACAATTAAAATGCCACACACACATAGCTGCTGCTGCTGCACATATGCTGGCAATTTGCAACCACTCAAAAGTATGCTATGAGAAATGACATACACATTAAATTTTCCACACAATCAATTTCTTGCCAGGCAGCTGCCATCAGACAGAGAGAGAGAGAGACAAAGAGAAAGGAGATGACAAAGGCCGTATGTTAATTTCTACAAAATTTATTTATTTATGCAACTGCCTGCATATGCAATGGACTTAATCGTCCAAACTTCCTGCAGACAATTATGATATATGCATGTATGTTTGTATGTTTCTATGTGGGTTTCTGGCTGGCATGTGAGACAAGGAAAAGTGAAAAGTTTGACATAAGAGGTAAAGAAACTAAGCCAATTTCTTACTTAAATTAAAAAGTTTAGACAAAATTACTACCACAATACAGTAAACACTATATAGTTTAGCCTAAAGGCTTGGTTGTAGATGTAAGATAAATGCTATTTATTTATTTAGCATTTGACAAATGAAATTTGTAGTTGAAAGATAAAAACTGTGTGGAAGTCTAATGCATTACCCTAGTTCGACTGAAACATATGATTATAATTCTGTGATTTATTGGAAATGTACTTTCTAAATCAAAAAGGGCAGATCAAGTTTTTTTAACATTTTTGCTACGGTAAAATCTCATATCTCCCACAATTTTGAAGATAAATGATTTGAACCTTCTAGATATAGTTAGAAGCTGGATGTTGTGGTTGCTTAACTGCATTTTTGCCAGGTTGCAGTTGAGACCGTAAAAGTAACTGGTTCATTATTAACCTTCAAAATAGGCTTGCCAGATATTTTAAAATAATTTATGTAGTAGAAATTTATATTCAGCCATGCTCCCATTTTCGCTTTCGCAAAAATTTTACGATTTGGTCTCTAAATCGCAAAAGTATGTCCTCCGAAATTCGGAAATCGCATAATTTCGCCGATTTAAAACCGGCGACGTATGAGTCCGTTAAATGAAAAGTAAATGGGAAATGTCGCTAGAGAGAAGAACTGCCTTTCTATGAATTAATTTATTTAATATTCTGTGACTATTTGAAATTGTTTTTGTGGACTGCCCTATACAATTAGGATTAAACTATTGTCTTAAACAATTTTTTTCCTAGCCCTCCCAAATTTGCGCATGCAGCAAAACAGCCTTTGAAAACAACAAATTGCGATTTGGCTGGAGCGATAACCGATAAATTTATCGATACGGCTGCTTCTGCCACGCGAAGTGTTGCAAAACGAATTGAGAATGAAACACAATCGATAACAAAAAGTTGCGAATTCGGGAGCACTTAAAATTAAATTCGTACGATTTTGTTGAAATCGCAAATCGTAAAAGTAATTGAAAGCCGGAGCACAGCTGATTAGCTCGTTGTAGACATGGCGATTTGACATTAGCCTAAAGCCGTTTTGCTTCATTATTACATATTTTCTTTTACTCTTAGTATTAGTAATTAAATACAAGATAGCCGACTTTTCCTACGAGAACTTCATTTATAAAAACTCGCGTATAATTTTGTCACCACATTTTAGCGCGTCTTTTATGTATAAAGCAAATCCATCCAGTTCCTTCCATTTAGTCTTCCATCAGTCTTGGTTTTCCCCATGTAGGCCATCCTCAGTGCCTTTAGTAAGTATGAGTAGTAGTAGAAAGTGTAGAATGTCTTCTCGTTCTCTCAAATTACACAATGTGCATAGACTGCCCTCGGCTTAATGATGCAGTTTGTAGTGAAGCTGGAGCATGAAAATGTACTAAATAATGTTTGATCCAATAGTGTCTTGAAAGTAATTCTTTTCAGCCATGTTGTAACTTAACTTTGAGTAAGAGTTTCTCGTGGCGCTCTGTTTCGCTTCAGTTTCCCATCTTTGCCCCATCGTACATTCTATACTACATTCTGTACTAGCCTGATTGGGTATATTTCACACTGATTGGGATTTTCCTGGTACATCCAGCATTTATTGCTGGGATTGACACTTTTCTTCTTAAAAGAGTACCTCCAGTACCTTATACTTTTCGATGTTAATCTTTAAGTTCCAAGTGTAGCAATAATAGTAGCGTGGGACTTCTGCCAGCATGACCATGTCATTAGCATATATAAGGACCTTAAAGGTGTGTCCACCCAGTTTGACGACTCCTGGGAGGACCTCAGCAATGTCGTCTACAAAGAGGGCAAAGACCAGAGGGCTAAGTAGGCAGCCCTGTTTAACACCTTAATTCGTCGCGAATTCTTCAGATGGTCCCAAACTGTAGTAGTGTTGCCACTGAACAGACCTCTCAAGATTTGATTGATTGAAAATGATTTTTGCCAATAAACCCTTATTTCTATTGATTTGAAAGTATAAATTCGATTTTGATATTTTATCTTTTCATTAGGGAGTTTAACTGGATCAAAGTCCGACAAACATGCGTTTGTTCACATCTGTAATTAACTTATTCACTGTACAAAAGAAAACAAGTAAGAGTGTTGCGGTCGAGTGCCCCGAATTCTCGAAATCTGAAACAAACTTGATGTGGGTACAGTATTCACCAATATACATGCCAAAACTTGTGGCTCCATCAATTACAGTCTCTGAGATCGACGCGTTCATACAGACAGACAGACGGACAGACAGGCAGTCGGACAAATACGGAAGAATATATATACTTTATAGGTTCGAAAATGCTTCCTTCTCCCTGTTACATACATTTGCACAGCTTCATAATCCCCTTTTTCCCATTTTTAATGGGAACAGGGTATAAAGAGCTGATGGCCATTGTCTGATTATTTCAAGAACCTCCCAGTTTTATTTTCAGTAGGCTTTTCGCCATAGAATGCATGTTTGTCATCACCCTCTCCTTGCAATCATCACTTAATTTGAATCACGAGCCAGCTAAACTCGTTAACTAAACGTTAGAAAGTTCACCAGATTTATTACAAATAATTTTGTATTTTGTTTATTTATATTTTCTATATTTAAAAAAAAACTGGGTAATTCAAGAGTCATCTGATGGGTATTCGGAAATTCATTCTTTCTGCGATAAAATTCTAGTCATAGATAAAATAATTTTTTTTAAGCTTAACATAAGGTATGCATGCCATTTATTTTATAACAAAAAAGGTTATGGAAACTCATTCAGGAATTAAAATGAAAAAAAGTTGTTGAAATTTAAAAGTAAATATAGCGCTATCTTAAAAAGTGGAGTTCACATTTGATGCATTCAGCTAATTATTAATTTACAGTTGCCCCATTTGGGAGTTAATAAAAATATGATAATTCGTAACGTAATGTGATTTACATAAAGATATTTTTACTTTCTTAATTAAGGGCCTATTCTCAGATGACATAAATTGTATTTTTGTCACAATTCTTTGTATAAATAAGACAGTTTTTTAAAGCATTCAGCTTGCTAAGTTGTTTAAAAGTGATTCTATTCATATGAAGCATTGTGACGAAAATAATATTTATGTCATCTGAGAATAGGCCTTAAGTAATATATTTTTTGTCGTAATCGTTAGACAGAGATTTTAGGAAAACACTTTGGCCGTGTTGGCATGGTATATCAAACAAAAAAAAAGTTTCTATCTTCGAATTTTTAGTAAGTTTCCGCGAAAGTTTTCGTTTTAATTTTAGCTGGAATTTTTCTGCATTTTTTAACCATCTCATTCAGAAAATAGAAAATCAAGATTGCACAACACATTCGTTCACCACAACAACTAGATCCATCGGATTTTTTGTCATCGACTTGTGCCATTAAAAAGTGTGCTCAAAGATCATTTAACCTCTGTTGTCGGAATCCAATTAATTAAAAGCCGTCAAAGATTAGTTCCAAAATATACCGCTTATGATCTATAGTTTTTTAATCAAAAAAATATCAATATTTCGGTACAACAAAATAATTTTACTCTTAGCCCACGTTTTCTCAGAGGATCTTGCCTAATTCACCTCATCATTCCGTAACTTAAACATGAAAATTTCTAAAGTTTATCACTTACTTTGTTTTTGAAAACTTAAAAGAGCATCACTTCCCCCGCATGTTGTTGTTTGTTTTTCCCATTTCCGCTCCAACGGAAAGTTAAAGCTCTGCTGGTCGCCAAGGAATAACAGTCGATTAGTGCGCTTCATTATGAACATTATTTTCATTATGTTTATTCTGCGGTACCCACCAACCAACCACCCACCCACCCACCACCCATTGAGAGCGGTTTCAAGTTAATGCAATAAATAAAATTTCAACTGCACCGTCGGGCATGTTTAGCCGCATGAAAGGCGACAGTCGGCCAGACCTGCATAAGAACTTGCCTGTTTATCTTAGCCAGAGCGGCCTTTTGTTTGTCCACGCTGCTCCGAACCCAACTGTTTTCTTTCAAAAACTTGGCCTTGTTGTAGTTGCTTGGTTGCCTGCTTGGCCAACTGCTCTAATGAGTTTACAAAAAGTTTTTGCTTGTAAGAGGAGGGGGGGGGGGTGGTGGACCGGGCTCAGGGACTGCCCAGCATGTTAAAGCAATTGCAGGGAATGTCATCAACGTGTCTGTCTCAGGACGAACGTGTGGCCTAGTTGCCAGCTGCTGTCATTTGTTTACCTTTCCCATTTGCAGGCAAGTTGCATTGTTGCTTGTTACTTGCCGACTAGCGAAAGTTTTTGCATTTATGTGGGGCGAGAATATGCATTTTAATTAGTTTAGCAAAAGTTGCCACCTACTGTACCCAGCGTCTGGTTAATAGCGTAAATTTAATGGCTGCTGCGCCGCTGCTGCTGTCATTGCACTTTAATGCCACAAACTTTCGGCCCTCTTCGCCTACAAAAGGGCGCCCGCAAAAGTTGTTAACATTTTCACATTTCGCAAAGTGGCAAATTCAATTAGTTTTCTCTCTCTCTGACTTGAGAGTGTGTGTGTGTGTGCTTGTGCATTTTAGTAAATTACTTTAAGTTGCGATAAATTCTTGTCTTGCGTACTTAAACAATTTTCAAGCTGCAGCATAAATTAATTTGCTTAAGCATAAATCTGAGATGATAATTCTTTGGAAGGTACTTGTGTACGAGTAGAGATGCGTAGGGCAGCTGTGAACTGAACTAAGTCTTAGTTCTTAACTCATTAAGTCGAAAGTTTAATTTGGAAACAAAACGAGAGCGTAAGTTAAAGTCGGCTCTAACCGATTTCGATATACCCGTTGCTCTTGAAAAAACATGTTTATCAGTGTTAGTGTTCCTGCGTTCCTTAGGGTGAACATCCGAAAAGTATGCAACTTTTTTTTTAACTCGGCTATTTATCATAACTTGAGAACCGCCCATCCGATCTTTATCATTTCTTCGGCAAATCAATACATATTACGAATGACTAACTATCTCTAGAAGGAAAAAATCATCTATCTTCCAAACTGCGGGAGATATGACGCTTTTTCCAAATTTCGGGGGCGGGAGGGGGCGTGGCAAAAATTCAAAATAAACTTGATTTGCGTGCAAGTATAAGAAGCATTTGTCTCATACATGCCAAACCTCTATCTCTGAGATCTAGGTGTTCATACACACAGACGGACAGACGGACATGTCTTTATCGCCTCGGCTGTTGATGCTGATCAAGAATCTATATACTTTATATAGTCGGAAATGATTCCTCGGACTTCCATATACACATAGTTTACTATTTACATCATCAATACAGGTTTGTTCTATCCATTATATACAGCGTCTGTCTTCGTTAATTCTCTGATTCTTCTCCTACGACGATCTACTCACGTCATCCATTTAAATATCCAATGTGACCATTCTTTCTACTGGAGGCTATTTTTCAAAATTCCAAAATCTACATTCGGCCAACCTGATCCTTAGATCGCATTCAAGCTCATCCAAATTCAAGAGACCAAAATCCTCTCGGGTCTAACGCTCCACGGTTCCATTCATGTATCCATTCGGGTACCACGGCTATAAGTATCCGTTCCGGTGCAATGGCCTTCGGGTTGAATGCAATACCGGCAACTGAACAAAGGATTTTGACAGCAACATCATCCAAGATTTGTCCTGACGGCCTTTTATTCACACACTCTTTACATGGGTTTCTACATACACACGGTTTTCTATTTACATTATCAACCCGTAGTCCAAAAAATCAAATGGGGTATCATTTTATAGGTTTTTGGTTGTCCCGTTTCCATTTCTGGCAATATTTTTCCACTGTCAGTTTTCCATTCAGTCTCATTCTCCCTGCGGTGGTGTAAGAAATCGTTAGTTTGGAAATAAATTTAAGCTTTAAATTGAATTAAATTACACAACTCCACACATGTTTATGTAATCATACTAAGAACTATGTGTCAAGTTTTGTGGCTTACACTTATGCAATTGACGGCAAATTTAACAAGATGCCTGGCAAAAGCTAAGCTCAATTTTGCGTATGCTTATCAAAAACTCATTAGGTTTTCAATAAATTAAATTCAATATAAATAGAGTGCTGGCTCTGGCTGTGTGTCTCTATTTATGCCTGCCAGTCAGCTTTGCCACTTCATCTTCATCTTCTTCACAAGCTTTGGCAACCGTCAGCAGCAGCAGCGCCAGCACCAAGTTGCACACGTCGCCTCTAGCCAGGACTTAGGACAGCTTTTGCTACCTTTAACTAGGAGATGCTACTTCTGTGCAACTGCTTTAAAAAATACACTTAAAGAATTTCATTAAAAATAGATTTGAAAATATTTCAAAAAACAAAAGATTTTGTTTATTTCTCTCTGTGTTTGGTTTTAATATGCTCCAAAATTTTTTTTAGTGCTTCACATCATTTCTGTTCCATAAACTTGAGCCGAGCTTAGCGTTGGCAACGTGAAAATTTGGCTCTGCAAAACGGTGATTATGTCGTCGTTTCGGCTGCCCCCTGCTCCATCAACGGTGGCTCTCATTACTTGGCCAATTTTTCTTGCTCGCTCCAGTTGAATAAATTAAGATGCTGGCAAACGACTAAATGAAATTGTTAATTTACAACTGAGCGTATACTTGATGTGTCTTTAGTTACCTCAGCGTTGCCTCCTTTCTGTCTGCTGCAGAGCTCAGCTCATTACGTTTCGTTCGTGTTCGTGTTCGTGTCCGCGTCTGGGTCTTAAGCCGCTTATTGTATGAGCTGTGCATATGGCTGGCATCAATGGCAGCAATCCCATTTCGGGATTGCTTTCTGCAACCACCTACTCTAATTGCGTTTTAAAAGTGTTTCAATTGCAGCTGTGCTGAACGGAATGATTACTGGAATTTATATTAAACTTTAACCTTCAGACACTTAATTAGCCGTTGCTGGCGACTCTCCGATAACTACTTTTTTATTTGATCAACTTGGTGTTGTTGCTATTGTTCTATGCCAGCACATAAAAAAAAGTGTATCCCTCGTTAAACAGAACTTTGCTGCAGAAGAGTCAAGCTGGAAAATATATTGAAAAATGCAGTAGTTTTTTCTGTCTGACGCACCGTTTTTTTTTTCTTCCTCTTGGCGTAGTTTGCCATTGCCTTTGCTTAAACTGACGTAAATTTATAATGACAAATTGCATTTGGCGCGCCAAAAATAAGAAAAAGGAAACAAAATTATGTTGCAGCAAAAGAAAAATCACGGTCGACAACTTAGCCCTGAGACAATCGAAGTGCTTAATTATGAACTTAAGGTGTACATAAAGAGAAAATAATCCGCTTGAATGCAAATTTCTTAGGAAAAAGCTTGTCCAATGAATACAATAAATTATAGCTGACTTAAGAATTTGTGGATTATAGATAGCTTATCATAGTTTTTATTACCAAAAGCTGACTTACTTTTTGATGACTGAACTCGTTGAAATGGATACAACACAAATCAAAGTCCTTTGAGGTCATTCCCCAGTGAAGGTCTTTGTGCAGTGGTAACATTCGAAGGATCGAAAGTCATAAATTAGGTCATTGAGCAGTAGGAACACTTAAAAACCAAAGTGTTTTAAAAGAAATGATTTAAATTTCAAACTTTAGTCATCGAACTTGGAAACTTTCGAAGATGTTTTATGACAAAACTATTTTCAAAGCTATGTATAGATAAAAAAAAAACACCTGGTTGTAGTCGACGACGAATAAGGTCCGTCAATGTGAGCATTAAAATTCTGATACTGGTTAGCGAAAGCATTCATCCGAGAGTCACCCACACAAAGGGATTAATCTTAAAACAGGGGACTCAAAATGAGCACAAAAATCACCTTAAATAGTGTATGAACGATTATCTACTCACTTTCTTTTCTACTTCATCCTCATTGATTACAAAACCACGTACATGTCAATGCAAGTTATATAATTTTATGTCTGAAAAATATTTTGCGGCTAAAAACAGTTCAGTCTGAATTTTTAATAACTAAACCAAAAATAGAAAATATTAAAAAATTATACATATTGCTTAATTTCTCATCATAGTTAACCTTCCTTACGAAATGCTTACTTTATTTTTAACAAAATAATTAACAGCCGAGTGTTGGGGTGCTGCTAACCTACTATTAGTGCCTTTCCAGCCACGCCGGTAGAACTGAGGTGCGAATGCCCAAATTTATAATCCAAATGGGACAGCCAATCGATTTGAGCAACATCAGGAATATGAGAAAACGGTCCTTGGTATAACTAGACTTAAGACTTTCTGCGACACGGGAGAAGTCTCTAAAGATCTGTCTATCGCCCCGTCGTATTAACCGTCATCTGTCTTTGGGTTTGGGCTTATTCTTGTTAATTCATCAAAATGTGCACAGAGTTTTGTTATAAGAAAGTTATTAATATTCCTTTAAGCTAAGCAGAAATTAGATAATTTCAAATAGGCGCATTTCTTTTGAGCAGTTTAGTTCCGAGAATATGAAAACTTTTTCGGATATTTGTAATGTCAGTTTGAGGCATCAAATTTATATTTATTTTATATTCTTTTGCACAAAGTCATCGATTGAAGTTGCAGAGTGAGTTAAGATAATCATATCGCTTTCAAGACGCCCCAGTCTTAACATCAGGAAAAAGTCTTAAGAGTTACAAAATTGATCGCATAGCTTTTAGTTCTATTCATAATCCTGACTGAGTTTTAAATCTAGCTTTATTTTGTATGTATACTAGCAAATAACCCGTCGCGCTTCGCTGCGCCTTCAACAGTATAGAACCAACGCACACCCACTTACACACCCACATACAACCCACTTTCCGCCCTCTTCCCGTCCATTTCCCGCCCACATCCCACCCACATCCCACCCACATCCCGCCCACTTCCCCCCACTCTCCACCCACTTCCAAAACAACTTACCACCCACATCCCATTCACTTCCCAACCACTGCCCAGTGGGTATCCCGGCGGTATTTCCAACATCGGAAAATAAAAATAAAAATTAATTCTGATTTTGACCTTACAAACCGAGTTCCAAGCCAATCGGATAAAAAATAGTTTTTTGCATGCAGAATTTTCCGGCCATTTTCCTCGTGGGCGGATTTTCCGATTTTAAAAAAATCACATTTCAAATTATTTCGCATTCATTCCTGACAAACCGAATTTTAAGCCAATCGAATGAAAAATAGTTTTTTCCAGGCAGAATTTTCCGTCCATTTTCCTCGTGGGCGTATTTTCCGAAATCAGGAAAACACGTGTCAAATTATTTCGCGTACTATGCTTACAAACCAAGTTTCAAGTCAATCGGATGAAAACGAACATTTTTCCCATACAAACTTTTTCGACGCTTTTCCGCCTTTTTCGGGTGGAATTTTCCAAAACCCCGTCATAGTACGCATTTTCACCACTAACAGAAACTGCTGTCCAACTGCTGTACATGATTGCCAATCAGTCAGTGAATCAGTCAGGACACTCTCTTTTAGATTTATAGAGATTTTATTAGTACTCCTATTATCCTGTTCCAAGGAACGAAATTTCGGAACTAATTCAATAATGTAATAAATGCAAACTTTTCAGTAAGGCTGCCTTCACACTGTTCGACACATGACACATGATAGTCTAGTAGTCCTGCTTTTTGTTCTGTTTTAAATTTGAATAGCTTGTCAAATTTATAGAATTTTATGGGGAAATGCGGGCCTACTAGATATCATGGGTCATGTGTCGAACAGTGTTAAGGCAGACTTATGAAAAAAGTTTCGAATCTTTTCAGAATAATTTACTTAATTTCCGTCAGCCTGTGTAAGCAGTCGCCTGAGTAGACATCTTGCATTTTAGCTGAGCGATCATGGGAATTAGAATAAGATTTATTTGGCCTTACCGCTTAGCTCAGCTAAAAGCTGTCAAATTATTACTCAACTAAGCTAGTCAAGCAGTTTTTTTTGGCACTCAGTTCAGACACATAATTTTTGGAGCATTTCAGGAGGCGTCAGGAATGATGAGGCGCACGATAAAAACGCATCTCCTTAAAAAATGATTGATTGAAATTTATTCCAAAACTTAAAAGATAAAATGTTGAATTTATCTTTCATTCATAAATTTAATAAGTCAGCTTATAAATTATAGTCCTTATTCGCCTTTCTTCTAAGAAACACGCCCTTTCATAGCTGAGCTGGGTGGGATGTTTGCTTGCTTCAAGAAAATACGATAAAATTTACAAATAATTAAGAAATTCGAATTCAATTTCTCCAGAAAGAATAAAATTTAAGATTTCGTGAATACTGCATTCACGTTTGACGAAATCAGGTGTGCACCTCTAACGCAACCTTTTAAACAATTTTTTTAGTTTACTATTTTTATGTTACTTTTTATTAGCAACTTACGATGCAGTGAATAAGTGTTAGTGTGCATAAGTGGTAGCTATAACGTGAGAGAATTGTAGAACGCATGGAAGTACCAAGCATTATTGTGAGAACTTCAGTGAATATAAGTGGCTATTTTCAGCAAATCATGTGTTGAGTTAATCAGGGCAAAAACTACATATTGGATTGCTGTTGAGCATATAAAACAGACAAACCTGTGATATTTGGTCTACAGGATAAATTGATTGATCTTGGGTCCTGGTAGTAAGTAACGAAGTATGTCAGTCCAGTTTCGGGGAATCAGAAGCCATACAATATTAAAAAAGTTTCTCAAATTGACACCATTTCCCGCACAAAATCATTCAAGTTAACAACCCAAGTGGCTAAAATTTCACTCAGACGCTCACTTCAAGTATTGTTGTTGTTGTTGTTGTGGTGGCTGCCGGCATTGGGTCATGGCAACGTTGGCCTTCCACCCCCTCTGTCTCTCTTACTCTTTTAAGAGGCGCCACGCGATAAAGCAAAAAATGACACGTTTTTAATTTTACTTCACACCTACACAAGAGCAACAACAACAACAACAGCAAGGAGCAGCCATGTAATCAAAACTGCAAGAGCAACAGTCACAACAACAACAACAACAACAATTGCAACTAACAATGCTAGAAGGCGAGCAAGAGAAAAATTAGATTTATCACGAGTGGTTGCCGGAAAAATTGTCAACATTTATCAACATTTTTCAACGCGCCGGGACGTGTTGTGGCCAAAAGCAAACGCAGGCACCTTAAGAAAAAGAACAACAGCCCCAAACGGGGACAACAACAGCGTTAACTAAGCTAAGCCTGGGCCTGGCCCGGCCTGGCCTTCCTGGTCTAGTCGCGTGGGAGGGAGAGAAGGGAGCAGTTTCGCATTTTGATTAATATCCGCACCACGTCAAGCGGCCAGCAGGAAGCTTGTAATGGGCAACAACTGCAACAACATCAGCGGGTGCGAAAGTTGCCACAACTCAACCAGCAACAGCATAAGCCGTTGCCAAAGATTCTGTGGCCAGTTCCCGTTGCTGATTGTGAAAAGTGGTCACAAGCGATGACGACTCGCGAAATGAAAACAAAGTTGCCTTCGCTCGCCTGTGTGTAGGAGTCACCCAAGTGGCTGGCTGTCCCAGTGAAAGCAGCATGAAAAGAACTTTCCCAAAAGAGAAAAAAAAAGTGAGTGTCACCACAAATGCGGTTTATATTCTTTTCGCTGGTTTATTTGATTTTCTCTCTGTAAGGTAGAGTAAGGCTGGGGAGGAGGGGATAGGAAGTGGAGATGTGTAAACATTGCCCAGGATAGAGTGTGTTTTGTGTCTAGTTTTTTGTCTATTAAGTTGCAAATTGAGTTTTAACGTTGATTGCATCGGATGGATTGAAGAAGCTGCGTGGAGCAGATGATGGACATAAGATTACGATTATTCTCAGAAATAGTAAAAACACAATGCTTCATTTGCTTTTAATTAAAGTTTAATTTCTTTGATTTTGCTTTAAGTCCACATCATTAGTGGAATTTTATTTATTTTTAAAGCAATTCCCTGAATCTCGCTTACTTGAATATCCCACTTAAAGCTCGCCATGGCTAATCCAAGTCATTTGTCAACACTAAGTAGCCAGGGCGTTCTCATTAAATCACTCAGTTATAGGAACCAGCTGCTGCTCAAGAGGTTGCTGAGGCCAACTTGATCCTGAACCAAGCTATCAAATGTAGACCTGCCGACTTTCCAGGCAAAACCCTTTCCCCACCACAGCCCAAGGCCCAAGGTCCACACACACATAATCGCATTTTCAACTTTTTCAATAATAAAACTTTTCTAAACGGATTTCCCGCTGGACGTTGCGCTTTAATAATTTTCTACTTTATGTTTTTTTGCAGGCGAACAGACAGCAGCAGCAGCAGCAACAGTTGATGAGCAGAACAAAAAGCGGCAGGCAAAAGGGTGTACCCGAAAGCCATTAACTTAAATTGGGGATTATGTGCGCAATAGCAACCATTGAAAGGTGAGCCCAGTTGGCAAATACTTCTACTACTAACCTTAGTGAACAGATTTTGAACCAAACTTTAAGTCAAATTAACGAATTTTGGAGATAAATAAAAGAAAATAATTTAAATAAAGTAAAAAAGCTGCAGTCGAGTGCCCCAACTGCAAAATACACAGTACAAAGTAAGGTCTTTGATTTCCTAAGTTAATGTTGAACTTAATCGTTATTTCTTTTTCTACAAACGGTCTACCAATTAGTTTAAACTATTGTATAAAAAGTTGAGAATTGCAAGGACAATATTTAGTTTTTATTTTGAGTAAAAGAGTTAGTTCTTACTGGCTGAATGATTGGTAGTCCACGCACAGCCTAAACGGCTAGAGCTTTAAAACTAAAACCATCCAACACACATTCACATTTTGACATTGTGTATGTATCTTTAGCCACTAACACAAAGCTATTTTTGTTTTGCGATATTGTTGGCAGCGGAGCAATAAACTTATACTGTCGGTGTAGCGACTGCGCTGCTGCTTAGCACTTTTGTATACACAATAGATAGCGACGCGTCGCTTTAAAAACTTGCATCAAGTACAAACGGTGTTAATAGTACAGTAAGTATGAAAATACTTGATTCAAGTACAAAATTCTTATTTTATGCACGATTTTTTCAATCCCGAAATACTTATTTCAAGACTGTTTCGGGCTGTATAATATCTTTTTTTTCATACTATTTATTTTTATGGTCTTAAGTACAGCCCGATTTACTCTTAAAATAAGTGCAAAATGTTCTTTATTGAAGTCTAATAAATTCTAAAGTCAATCCCAAAACATTTTTGAAACAAAATAATATTTGAAAAAATGGGAACAACATTTTCTTGGTTTAAGCCCATAGAATTCAAAGCTTTCACAATTTGTCCTTGAAACTAGGTCTCTATCAAAATCCAAAGGAAATGAATTAACTAAAGACAAAAATGTTTATACGGTTATCATAATATACCCTTATTCCATATCCAAAGTGTTACAACCAGGACGGAATTTTAAGAACAGATCCAACTTAAACTATTTCGCTTTTTTCGTGGCTCACTTTTTGGAGCTGGCATTGTAAGACTATTTTGTCCTAAGGCCAAAAAAGCTTGTACTTGAACTAAAGCAAGATCTTTTCTTAAGGCTAACTGTAAGAACGAAATGTTTTTCATTGGTTTTTTCGGTTCTAGAATGTTTCGTACTTAATTTAAGTACAACCGAGCACAAAACATACTTGAAATTTTAAGTACAAACACTCATAGAAATCTAGAACGAATAATTTGAGTACGAACGCTCTTGAAAAAAAAATCTAGTCGCACTTGAATTTTCAAGAATTTCGCTCTTGGAATCGAGACAAATTCATTCTCAATGTGGTTCTATAGGCAAGGGGAGTGAGGAATCGCAAACTTTGAGAGAATAACGTTGGCCGCGCTCTTTCAAAGAGAGACAGCGCATGCGCAGTTTGTCATTGTCATTTGACCGTGCCGCGCGATAATTATGTTAAAGTTGAACATTAAGATTGGGCAAAAGTAAGTGATTAAACGTCTGTATAATATAATAAAAATGTTTAAAACATCACAAAAAAAAATAAAATGAAATAAAAATAAAAAAAAAAGGAAAAAATAAAAAAAAAATAATTGCTGCTACGGAGACTTGATCCACGGTCGAGCTGTTGCGGCTGGCCAAATACCAACCGCGCTGCCTTATAAATATGCTTTCGCCGCTACTTGTAGTTTATCGACAATAGTCGAGTCGGTTAAGCTGCTCGTCCACCTGTGTGTGTTTCAGTCTTCGAAGGTACCGAGTTCAAGTCCCAGTAAAGTAAGTAAAATAAAAAATTTTTATCTGGTATGTGACTAACTCAAAATCAATCACATCTTAGAAAAAAGTGGGTGGGGTGGCTGATGGTCAGTGGCGAGCAGCGCGGAGCAAACAAACACTACGTCGGTCTTGACGGGTTGTCCCGGGGTCTCGGTCGTGTCTGTCACACCTAAACCCCCACCCCCTTCAATTATTATTTTTAGTCTTTTATTTTGAGAATTATTCGTACTTGGATCAAGTACTGAAACTCTTGAGTCAAGAATGTCGGGATCAAAAATTCACTCTTGGATCAAGAATATTGCTCCTGGATCAAGAATTTTCACTCTTACCCTACTTTTGAGAACGAATGCTCTTGATTCAAGAGTGAAATTCTCTATTTTTTCTCTGAGTGAAGGGGTATAAATTCTATCCCGCTCGATATAGAGCTCTGCCGGTTGTAAAATTTCCGGACCAAAGCTAAATCTTATTTCTAAATTATTCTGTTTTCCTGTAAGAAATCTATTATATCACAGTTCCCCAGCCATAGCCTCTCCTTCACATGTTAAAGAGCCGAATGTTTGCCGAACTCGTTTCTCACCAAATGTTACAAAACATCCTTTTCTGCAACAGTAAGTTGTTGTTGTTGCATTTACACGGTTTCTGTGCTCTCTTTTTAGGGAATCCTATCAAATCATGGAAAAAGTATGAAATAACCGAGCTAATGAACTCTGCAGCAAACGCCAAAGAAAAGTTTGTGTGGGCCACTAAAATGAACAGGGGCGCTTAGGCAATTTTATGCACTAAGCTGTTTTGCTAAGAGAATGAGAGAGAGTGAGAGGGCGGAACGACTCGTAAGTTTCTTGGTTCTCTGAGACAGATGATAGCTGCTATGAGGGAGGAGAAAGAGTGGAGAGCGCAGAAAAAGGGAGTGGGGGGGGAGGGGGAGAGGAATGAGACAGGACTGGAAAGGGTGAAGAGGGGAAAAAATGGAAAGCATTTTTAAATTGAATTATAATTGAAGAGGGGCTGCCATGAGGTCAATATGTTTTAATATTGAGTTCGTAAATTTTGATTCAACGAAACGGGACTTATGTCGAAGCTTTATCCAAAAATATTGTCTTTAAAATTTTTTGGGAAAGTCTTAGGAATCCCATTTATGGGCAAGCAGTGCTCATGCTGCTGTGAAATCCACAATCTTTAAACATTTACTAAATGGGCGTGAGACGGAAATATCGTTAGAGCTCAAAATTCACTATGCAGAAGAGGTATCTTTTTTGCATTCACTTGACAGAAAAGGAATTAATATGTAATTCCGGAATTTTCGGGTGCCTGGAAAATATGGATGGGTGTTTTGGGACGATAGATGGTTTGTACCTTCCAAAAATAGTTACTAATTAGCATTATTTATCGATTTTGCGAAGGAACGAAGATTTCGAGTAAACTATACTCAAGCTATGAACAAAAAAAGTTAGTTTTACCCGCCTGGGCAGAAGTGGTGTCGTCTATTGGTCAGTTTTGAAAATCCCTCATTGCTCAATGCATGTAGTGGCGCCATCTATTGTTCAATAGCGCTGCTTTTAATTACTAATCCAGGTACAGAGAATGTTGCAGTCGTTCTTGACTGACTTTTTTACTTAATTTATTATATTACTTGTTTTTCAATTTTCCCGACTAAATATGTCAAACTATAATTTAATTTGTTGACACTAAGCTTTTTTTATCAATTTTATGTGGCTTTAGATTTAATTTTTCGATTTAATATAATAAACTTTATGAATTTTTTTTCTTTTTTTCAGAACACATTGCTCATGTATGACAAATCGAGGAAATCCTGGAGTCAGCGACTCAAAACGCTTAGCCACAACGAGTCTCTAGCCACAGCCAGTGGCATGCAGGCCATGCAACAGCTGCAAATGCAGCAGCAGCAACAACAACAGCAGCAACAACATTTGCTTATGCATCACCATCCCCTGGCTTATCAGCATCCACCGCCTGGCTATGAGTTTCTACCCAGCGCCCTGTCGCGCTCCATGAAATATGCCGAGCCCTGGATCTATGGCACAGTGCGTGGTATACCCGCACGTCCCTCCTATGGCTATCATCCGCATGCAGCGGCCATATTTGCCAGCGAAGGGGAGCCAGGCGGTGCGGGGGCTACCGCTTTGGCAGTGGTGATCTGTTCGTGTGCGGAGTATCTAAATGGCACCAAACGTGATGTTAAGAAAGCGAGCGTTTGCAAGAAGTGCAAAGGTTCGCGCCTGCCCTTGGCCAATATAGGAGGCGGGGGCGGTACGGTGAGGCTGCCAGCCACAGCGGTGGTAAGCAGCAACAATCGGCGACCCCTGGCAGCTACCATGCGTGTGGTGAGTACCACCAAAAAGTCACGTCCCACTATACTGGATCCGCAAAAGGATCCCTATGACCTGATGCGACGCACGCGTTTACTGTCACCCGAACCAAGTGTCAAGGAGTTGGCGAAGGAAAGCAAATCACGTAGCCCGGCTGCTACACAACGCGGCCGCACCCGCACCAGGGCACCGCTACCACCAGCCAAGGCAGCGGCAGAGCCAGCCGATTGCTGGCTAATGGAGGACAATGAGGCCCTGCTAAAAAGCAGTGGACTGGCCAGCAGAACAAGCAGTGCGGCCAGCAGCCGACGCTCTATATTGCGTTGCAATGTCAATCCCTATGACCTGATCTCAGTGGAAAGTAAGAAGCAGCCTAGTGAAGAAGATGATTTCAATGTGGCCGATGCTTTGTTGATTGAGGATGACTTTGACCAGAAGCGGGAGCTGGAAAAGCGCAAGTTCTATGGTAAACAGGTGGCAGCCATAGCGGGTCAGAGAATAAGCTTGGGCAATGGCGAGGCAACTGATAACAGTGACAACTATGAACGCATTGTCATTAAGAACGAGGTGACAAACAGTACACCATCTCCAAGACGACCACCACGCAATAAAAAGCAGGAAGAGCCCACATTAGCAGCGGTTCTATTAGTGGAAGCAACGCCTGTTGCTACGGTTGCCACAGTTGCTGTTGCCGAGGAGGCAGACGATAACGCCGACAACACGGCCTTCACAGTGCTCACCGTCACGCCCACTTCGCCTGCCATCAAATCCATACTGAAACGTCCTACCACGCTGGAGTTGCCAGCGGCTGCATCACCATTGCCTGCAGCTGACAATGCGCTAGCGCCAGCAACAACACCACTGCTAACGCCCTCGGGCAAGTCACAATTCTACATACCAACACCAACAACGCCCACGCAGCAGATGCAAACACCCACACCCACCTCGACGACGACGACGAGTTCGCGGAAAAAAGTGCAATTTATGGTAGAGGATAAAATCATAGCCACAGCAACGACAACGGATGCAACGGCAACAACTGAGGACAGCGATGCCAGTAATATTGTTGCTGATGAGACAACAGCAGCAACAACAGCAACCAACTATGAGTACTACAATCGCAAGCGAAATGCAGCAGTAGCTCAGCAGCAACAGAAACAAAAACAGCAACAACAAATGTTGTCTGACGTTGATGATGAGCATAACTTTACAGCTTCCGCTGAACTGACGACGACGACAACAACAACAGCGCATTATGAAGATGTGCTACAAATATTTGACAATAGTTGCAGCAACAGCAACAACACTGACCCAGTCAGCCCTTTTAGTCCAGCTGAAGATGAAATTTTGCCTTCGAAATTATTATTGTCAGCATTGCCAACGGTTTTGGGAGCAGCAACAGCAACAACATCGTCTGCCCCGTCACCGCTTGTCACTCCAGCGGGTAAGTACAGCTACCCGGCCCCCCTAGCTCTGCTCCTGCCCAGGCCATTCTCTCTAGTCACACAATTCGCGTATACGAACTGGCGGTTCTTTGCCATTTTGTTAGCTTTTAATTATGAGCACAAAATTCTCACGTTGCTCTTCAAAGAATGCCATGCCAGCAGTTTATACAGCACTAAGATAAAAGTTTTGTTACACTAAGCCATGGAGTTTGTATTGATTTAAAGGATAAAGACTTAAGAATAAGCCAAATCATTTTTTTTAATATTTAAGCTTTTAAAATATTGTCTAAATTTTTCACAATGATGAAAGTCATTTTTCACGTATAAATTAGTAACTTGTGATTTTTACACAGACACGAGCCGGAGTTATCAACGTGCAAGTCGGTTAATACAAAAGCAAGGAAATTGGCTGAAGGCTTTTTTGCTTACCAACATTACATTTAGAACATTTTTCTGTACTTTCCATTCGGCAGACCCTAGTCTAAATTGATCAACTCTTCTCTATAAGCTACAAGCTGTGGCTTGTAGGGTCTTCTCAATCTCTGTCCGGTGTTTGTTGTTGCTTGACAAATTCTTTTCATATATGTATATCGGTGTCCACAATGCCATAAGCATTGTTAGGGAACTCTTTAACTTTATACCAACCATTTGTCTATTTAAATGACAATGCTTGTATTAATAGATATTTTAAAAAGTTCTGCATATTCCTTATCCTGATCAGAGAACAATATCGATCGTTTGCAAAACGCTCAGCCGTTAATCAACACCCAAATAAACTGGATTTGCGCTCTATGCATCAAACTTGCATACCCAATATGTTAACCGTTGAGTTTTATTCAATCATATTGTTGGCCTTGTGATTGATTAAAGTCAGCGTGAATCACTATGTATGAATACACTATTTCAAAGACGCATCAGCTAAGAAGGCGCTGCTGACAGATATGGAAAGAGAGCAAGGCCGGGTGGGCGCTCAACGCTGAGTCTTGTTTGATCGAACACATTTACGATCGATCAAAAAAACACTAGTTCAACCGCTCGATGCGTTTTCCTGTTTGAGCTGAATATATTCAACGCTGAGTTTTGTTCGATGAATAAATATGTACATAAATATTCAATAAAGAAAAAAGTCACAGAGAGCCATGTCGAAGGAATACGGTGGCTAGTATATTGTTAAAGAGTTTTTTTCAGCCGTGGAAGCTCTTATTCATGCGAAGAATTGTGATGAAAATAATATTTATGCCAACTGAGAACGGGAACGCAAGAAATCACGAACTTGGCCCCTTCTGAGGATATCGGCTTCACTATGGCCTTAAGCCATCATTATATTAATGCATCTAAGTGCCGATTTCTGTTCTTCCAGGTAGCTGCTATGTGTCAGATAGTCATCAATTTTACACTTTTATTTGTTAGTTTATGTGAGAAATAGCTCTATGTGGAAGATGTGAAATCGGCCCTAAGAATGATGAATTGATATTTAACACATCATTCCACACTTCAGAGATCTAAAGTATATCCCAGCACTTCAATGTGTTTTTTTGACCTAACATTTTACCAAGCATTTTTCACATACAGCAGATGTCACCTCATTCAACCAACTGTTTCGCATTTTCTGCAAAACGAAAGTCGTTATTGAGCGACAAAATTGAATATAATTAGACAGACAAGCACTTCAACTGCTGGCTCTGATTCCCTTTTGTCATGAGGAAGGAAAACTGTTTTTTAGTTTATTTATCTCACGCTTTATGCGTCCACAAAGTCCACCAGTTCGGAAAGAGCGGCCTTTGAAGGTCTGTTTTTTGGTTGTTTGCGGCTCAGTCTACCAATAACATCGACTCTCTCCGCTCACGTTAGATCAGAAATGTCCACGCCTGGTCCGTGGGAGCCGATTACATTTCGCATGAGCCTAACGCATGCCGAGGCTAGGGCCAAGAGAGCAAACAGTCGAGCAAACGGGCGATGAAGCAAGACAGAGCAGGTTTGCGTCGTTTTATTTTCGCGCATCAAAACACTCTCGCTTTTTGACAAACCCTGCTCTTTACAGTTCATACATTTAGTTCTTTTAAAAGCACACTTTTTATGAGCGATCGATTAATATGGTCCTGTTAACAGGTTACTGTCAAGCAGATTAATGCTGTGTGCTTTCCCAGCCCCTTGCCGCTCACCGTCAGCGAACAGTTCTGCTGTGTACAGACCGAGATTGAATCTGCTTTAATTTTTTCTGTCTTTAATGTAAGCAGAGCTGAGTGAAAATACGTGTTGATGTTTATTTACTTGTAAGTCGGCTTACTAAGACTAGAATGTAAACGTTTTCTGTGTTTTGACTGTTGCTTCGACTATTAAGCTAGGTTATATCTGATGGTAAATGAATGGGTAGTAAGTATCTACTCGACATCCTTTTGCAAACGAATTATAGCTTTCTCAATTCAGTATAACTAAGGTAGATAACTACGAGCGATCGCTGTTGAACTATTCCGATGTATGAGTAAATTTTTTATTTTAACACAGTCATCCGATTTGAGAAGCTTTTCGACAACATACACCAGTAACTGGTCAAGGTGACGGCTGATTCAAAACTTTACTGTAAAGCTCCTTAATTTATAGTATATTTTACTTACCCAAAAACAAACTCTACCCAAAACCTACAACTAAAACCCAAAAACTTAATTTTAAATAAAGAGAATTTATTATTCGTTGGCCCCAAACATTTTTGTGCATTTCGCTCTGAACTGCTGTCTGTCATTTCTCCTAGCTCCCTTTTCCTGTGGCACCGCTGTTTATTTTTCGACTAAAAAGTCTGTCATTGTTTGTTAATTGCTCATCAGTACGGT
This sequence comes from Lordiphosa clarofinis, assembly GCA_018904275.1. Taxonomy (NCBI): domain Eukaryota; kingdom Metazoa; phylum Arthropoda; class Insecta; order Diptera; family Drosophilidae; genus Lordiphosa; species Lordiphosa clarofinis. The sequence continues at coordinate 2,340,490 of JAEIGQ010000026.1, forward strand.
CTGCTGCAGCATGAGTTTTTGCACCACATTACGTATACGCAAAATTGCCGCCACTTTATGCATTATACAAATTTCTAACAAGCATGAAATTGTTTCACACACACACATTTACAGCTGGGCAATTGAAATGGTGACATTTGAATGTAAGCGACATTGGTGCTCACCTGCAGCAAGTTCATGGGGGTTAACACTATAATCAAGCATCAGACAGGGGCTAGACCCGCTCTGCCAGAAGACCCTTTTGACACAGTCTCCCCCCAGTCTGTCACCTACCCACGCCACACACACACACACACACATGGCACAGCACGTAGCTCCGCGGCAAACAACGAGCAGGCAAAGTCAACGTGACATTTGCACCCGCAAATGGCAAACCCACAGTTTTAGTGCACCAAACTATGTTCTATCCTCTGAATGCTTACTGCTGTGCTGTGTGCGCTGTGTCTGTGGAGTAGGCGTGGTACGGGAGGTACTCGTCCATGTTCGACTTCATTCAAAGCAAATTTACAAATGGCATAAAAACTTTTCATTCAATTAAATTTTGACTGTCGCAGTGGAGGAGGGGGAAGTAACAAAACTTGGGATTATGGGGCACACGTCCATCAGAACGGAGACTTGGAAAGCGTACGCAAATTACACTGGCTAACAAGGCAAAATTTTCGATATTAATCGAAAGGTCAGCAATGGGCACGCAATGTCCCATTAAGCCCTAAGAAGACCATCTGGTAACTCATATCAAAGTGCAATTAGCGACTAAAAGCCTGCTTACTCTTTTGTCCTCAGCTTCGGCATGCGTTCGGCTCGTGTATGTGTAAACATCAAAAACTCCTTTGGCCCCTGGGTGCATCTTATGTGCGAGCAAATTTCACTTCAACATAAATTCAGGAATTTCACCTCAGACTTCCTTAAAATAAGAGGACATTCATAAGCTGGCCCAAAAGCCTTCTGTTGTTCCCCAGTGTTATACACAGGCTTCGCATTTCTAGCGCCAAAAAAACAATGACTTTCTGCTTGCAGCAGTGAGCACTTCTTATAAAAGACCAACCACAATGGCAATGACTATGCTTATGGCTGTCTATTAACGGCAACATGCCAGCCAACGACTCCATCCTAAGGTGATATCGTCGTGGTGGGCGCCCACGTGTGTCTCTGCCAGACAATTACCAAGTTCCTCCTCTTGTCGTTGACTGCGTTGGTGTCGGCCTGCAATTTGTTGCATTGTTTGTCGCCTTGGCCAGAAGTTAAGCACTTGGAACTTTTCAAACTATTTTTGATTTGATTTTTGAAATTGGAGCTCGCTCCAGGCGCTTAGCATAAGTTGGCGTGTGCACACACACACACACACACCCGCGCTCCAACCGCCTCACGTGATGATTTATCGCGCACGTGTTGCATTTTCCCCGGCTGGAGGTGAACGTGGGCTGCCGCCAGCTGGGGGCAACCCACCAAAATCACAGTGAAAGGCATTAAAGTGATAGAGTCAGTCCGGTTGGCAGCGAAATTTGCATTATTTTTTGTGTGCCACGAATTCGCCATTTGCCATCATATTTAATGTTCCTGCCCGCCGCTCACTTTTGGCGTTTGCCATTCGCCCAGCTCGCGCTCCTGAGCTTTATTAATATTTCATATTTGTCTTTGATAAGCACAAATTCAGTTCCAGGCGAATGCGAATGCAAAGAGGAAGCTGTTGGGAATAGGGGGTAGGCGGCTTATTTGAACAGAAATCTGCAAATTGAAATTGTGAAAAGGGAAGTGTACAATTAAAAGAGGTTTTTTTTAGCATGGCAGACGGCTAGTTTTTGCTTCAATGGGTAAGTATTATTGGCGATTAGTTCTTATACTTTGAGGAATATTAAAAAATGTGAAAGGAAAAATGGAAATTTGCTTATTGAAAAGATTGAACGTAAAGCTACAAAGAAGGATGTGTCAGTACAGGATAAAGCAATATGAAATCACTCTTGCAAACAAGGTCTCGTATGAAAGAATAAGACATACAATCGATAAGAAATAAAATCTTATGCATTCGATCATTGAAGTATAATTCTTTAAATTTAGAACGATATTCTTAGACTATAAATATTATTTCCTTATTAGGAGTTTTTAATATTGTCTATATTTTATACAATCTTTAAACGATTACTTTTGTACACTCGAAATGTTCAATATAAAATTAATTAACGGCCGACCGCTTACATCTAATAATGACAGACTGCGCATGAGCTCTCTCTCTCTCTCTCTCTCTCTCTCTCTCTCTCTCTCTGTAAGAGCACGTCCAACGCTAATCTCTCAAAGTTTGCTTCCCCTCACTCCTCTTGCCAATAGGAACACAAATTGAAAACGTATTTACCTCGATTCTAAGAGCAAAATTCTTCAAAATTCAAAAACAAATAAATTTGTTTTCAAGATTGTCCAAGGTATCTCATTGCGCAGCTTCGATAACTTCTATCGATGTGATTGTATGTGTTCAACCCCGTAGTTTAATAATTTCTCATTCGGTGCAGTTCTAAGAATCTTTAGAGATTTTTGTGCAAACGCTCGCGTTTCGAAACAAAATTCTTTAGAATTATATGTGAAGTGACACAAATATGATCGATTACTAAATGATTTGAAGAAAGTAAAGGAATTTGATACTTGATTCTTCAAACCGCATTCTCCACATTGACAAATGGTAGTTAAATAAATCAGCTGCTTTCGTTGAATATGAAGAGAATCGGGAGTAATTAAAAACAAGTAAGAAAGTCGGTCAAGCCCGACTATAACATACTCTGTACCTGGAGTAGAAGCTGAATGCAATGCTGGTGCTGCGCTCATCTCTAAGTGTCTCTCTATCTTTCTCATTCTCTCACCCTCTCTCTCCCTCTCTTTCTATTTTGAACCCGTACACTAAGAAGAGGAATTTTGTCTAAGAGGAAGAGGAATTTTCAAAAATTTCGTTCTAGGAATCAAGCATAACTCGTTCTGAACTTGATTTTGATGGGACAGAAAAAAATAAGTAAGAAGTCGCTCAAGACCTACTGTAATATAGTCATCAGATCTTTTCCATTCCGAAGTTTAAACAACTTTGCGGTACTTAACATTTTGTGAAATAAAAGATTTGTATGTTTTTATACAACAATTTTATTTATGCTTTGAACAATGCAAAACTGACCAATAGATGACTCCACTACTTGCTGGAATAATGCTTGTTGAGGGATTTGAAAAACTGACCAATAGATGGTGTCACTTATGTGACCATGTGGCTAGGCTACGTTAACTATTTAGCTTAAAACACGGATTTGCCGATAAGAATGAGTGTTACACAAGGGCAGAGAGTTAAGTCTGTGTGTGTGTGAGTTAAAGATGTAAGATACATATAAAAAGACGGAAATAACGAGCATCGATAGATGTGAAACAGGTAGATGAACTGTATCTATGATTGGAGCTGGATGAACTGGAACTGCAACCTCTACAACCATTTGGCACCAAACCATCGCAGCGGCAGCCAACTATCTCTTGGTTATAGCGTGAATGTAGTTCATCCGATCTGTATTTTTCCTTCTGCAAATCTATAAATATTTTTTTTTATTATACATGTGCAGACGGTATGAACAATCTATCTACAAAATGGTAAAGATTCAGCCTTGTTACAAATTTCGGGTTCCCATCTGAAGATCTGTCCGTTTATACAGACTCCCATCTGAAGATCTGTCCGTTTATACAGACAGAACTGGCAATATTGACTCGGCTGTTGATGCTGAATCCCTTTCTTTGTTCCTTTGGTACAGAGTATAAAAAGTTGAAGTATTAGGTATATCCTCAATAATATCAATTTTTTTATATCAAAAGCATGGTTTTTCCACCTAAAAATTTATACCCGTATAATACTAAATCTCATGATCATTTCTTCTGTGTAGCAAGTAAGATGGGACATTTTACTTTGAAATTTGCTGAATTAAATTCTGTATAAAATTGTATACTTGAATAAAAGTATTTCTTCTTGAATTAAGAAATTTCAATTAATTTTTTTCCTGATATGGAAAATACTTGATCCAAGTATGAAATTATCCACTTTTACTCTGAGTGTATTATCTCCAGAGACACGTTTCTTATAGTCGTAACCGAATTCGGTTGTAAAATCTGGTTTAAAGTTCCTATCCAAGATTGTCAATATCAGATTGCAAATATTATTAACCTGTTCCCATTTGCAAAAGAAATTCCCTCTCATAAATATAATTAGACCTAGACCTAAAAAAATTTTAAAATTCTCCGAAATGCCTTTTAAAGTCGTAGTAACCTAAGCTTTGCTTAAAAACAAAACCAAAATTCACCAATGAAATTTCACCCTACGTAAGCCAGAATTTAATCCAAAAAAATACCTTAATTATTTTTAGGTTTATTGCATTCCATTTATTGTGCTTCAATTATGAGAAATTTATTACATAATATTATGGGCTTATTTTATTATTTTATTGTTCTGATAAAGGCAATTAATTGTAAATGAAAATAATAAATATGTTAAATAATAAACATGCGAAAATTAGAATTTCCAATTAACACATAAAAGAGCTTTTCAAAGAAATTTCTGGGATATTTTTTTCAGTTCTTTTTGTTTGGTTTTTGCTTGGCAGAATTTTAAATCATTAGCATTTCCACATTGCTCTTTAAGCTTGGTGCAGTTTGCTTTTGCTTAATGTTCCTCCTAAACGTCTCTCATTCACTTAATGGAGTCTGCGTCTGCTTTTCAAAATTTCGTTTTCATTTCTTAATGAAGTGTGTGATTAAAAAATGGGGGGGAACCGAAATTGTAATTTAAAGTGCCAATAAGTGGCAACAGCAGCCGCAAACAATGAAACATTTTACATTTCGAAACGGAAGTTAAGCCTCATGTCTTCATGTACTTTGCATATTTACACTAATAGAAAATGTGCGGCAGGCAATTGAAATAAGCGCATGCAAAACTTGGCCGGGACACGATAGAAAGGGCCAGTCGGCTGCTGCTCCTGCTATAGCTACGAGCGCAGCTTGAAAAGTCAGTGAATTTTTTGAATAAAAGATATTATTTTGTTCTTTTGACGAAAATTTTAAACAATGACAACGCTTGCATGACAAATCACATCACCATCGCTAAGACCTTGATTTCCTTTAAAAGAAGTAGATTTTCACAGATTTTATAGGTGTTCTAGTGCAGGGGTGTCTAGAATGAGCTTACGCCCGCGTGGAATGAAATACTCATGCACAATATATATTTCAAGCACGGACAACTTCAATAAATTGGTGTGTGTCTGCCATTGTAAATAGCAAAAAGCGCTCGGGTCACTGCGAGCGAGGCGAGTGCAGACTACGCTAAGCGACTTTGTAGTTGCGTTCGAGTTTGCGAGAATCATAGAAGAAAGAAGAGAGACAAATAAGACGTTGTTGTTGCAGTTCTGCACTCCCCAACAAAAAATCATTAGCTAGGAAAAAAAGGGAGGAGAGCACGCATATGAATTTTGTGTTGCTGTATGGCTTATGGCTCACGTTGGTTGTATACGCGCAGGCTTCTCCTTTGCAACAACAAATGCGTGGTTTGCGGAATGGGCATGGGTCCCTCTGTTCTAGAGGATCCATATTATTCTTACTATTACGAAGCGTCGTTAAAACTAGTTTGGATTTGAAGTGATATTTGTTCATGCAAATAACTTTTTTATGTTAATCAGCTTGCTTCCATTGCTCCGATTCGCGGCACGGCGCCGACAAGACGCACACCCAAAAAGCGCAACAGGTAAAGTGTGCGCGATCGAGACTTGCAGAAACCGGTTGTTTTTTCTGTTGTGTTGTTCTGCTCCCAAACTAAAGTTTCTTGCCCACCGCTGATGTAAAGTGTAAAGTACTTGGACAGTGAAGATGCGTACAGCCTAAGCCAACCCACGCACTTTCATTCTCCGTTCGTACAACACAAAGTCCATGTACTTCATTGACAGTTTACACTTCTTAGACCGAGTTCATCAAAAAATGAGTTTAGGTTAACGCCAAATAAGTTAGTTGCTCGAAATAACCTGAGCTAAATACTTTGGCTTTCTCAACTACAGCTTGACCCGATATCCATAAATTGTTATCGCTGCAATACGGTTATCAGAGACAGTCAAACCTATCGAACGAATCAATTTTGTTATTATACAGAGACTATATAAACTTTGTACAAACAGAAAGAAATAATTATTTCCGACCCTATAAAGTATATATATATTCTCGATCAGCCTGAACAAGCAAGTCGATATAGTCATGTCCGTCTGTCCGTATAAACGAAAAAATCTAAGAAATGGATTATCTTACATATACGGTGCCAAGCAGTTGTATAGTAAGAAGGTTCTTGCATAAGTGAGGAAGTAAGTCAACTTCTTGCTTTCCCATTTAGGCACTCGTTTAGGAAATGCATCTTGATGGCATCCCCGAAGTCTGCTCTCTAGTGGATTGCCTGCTTAAACCATTTTTTAAATGTTGGCCAATCTTTGGGATTTCCACTAATTGTGGGCATTTGTATCGCTGGCGCAGCTGATAGAGGTGAAAATAGCTTCACCACGTTTGATTTTAGTAGCCGCTGCCTTCTAAAATCCAACATTTCTCTCTTCCTCTTATGAGTTTCTTGGATTTGTGCTTAAATATTTCGTCAGTGTACAAATCCATAAAGCATTTACTAACTTTTTCAAAAGCTTGACTCAGTTTGCCAGCAAGTGAGTTCAAAAGTATCGCCAATTCGTCTATTGGCCTTGCAGAGCCTAAACTGTCCGCCTTGGTAGCATGTGTCACATAATTTTCTTCTAAAGACCCGGCGTCCTGCCCGCGTCAATATTGTCTCCTCATAGGGCTTGATATGCGCCATGGTTATGTCGAGTATTCCCATATTCACCCACTTCCCGGATTTCGATAAACCAAAAAATGTGCATCCGTCTCGAAGGACCAAAAAATTACTTATTTATGTTCAGTTGCGTTTTGTATACAGGGTTTTTCAGAGAAAGTAATAGGACTGATTTTCTTCCGCCGTGACTGCACTTCTGAGCGTGCGCGCACCGACTGGACTCGGTAGAGGGCGTTCCTAGTTAAAGAACGAACGGCTGGTCAGTTGTCTCCGAGCAGGCATTATCGCTCGACGTGTTTCTGTGAGTGAGGAAAGGCGAAAATGCAGCGTTCGTTAGAGACGTTTGATATGATCAAGCAGGCTTACCTAGATGTTGCTTTAGCAAGAAGTGGTGTGTTTCGGTGGCACAAGGCTTTTTTGGAGGGCCGGAAAAGAGGTCGCCGATGAAGACCGTGCCGGGAGACCTTCGACAATGTGAACCGACAACGCCAAGTTTTACGTGGAAGACTCGGGAGACTCAAACGAAGGGTTAATCGGGTCCGACGCAGTGGTAGTTGCACCGCGACAACGCCCCGCCTCACACCGCCTTACTCCAACGCTTCCGCAGCCGCCCTACAGCCCAGAGTAACCCATTTCCTCGCTTGAAAAGTCCGGACAAACCCTGTAACTCAACGTTAGGATCATGGTCGAGTCCTTCCACTTTCTGACCACAGAAAATGCACTTTCTTCCACGTCTTCTGTTCCATTGACAGATGATAGTTGACACAAGCAGTGTTGCACTTAATGTTACTAAATTTTAAAAACTGCCCTCGTATTATATATGTTGCAATAAAAACTGTCGCAGACGACAGGCCAAGGGGCAGTTTTTACGACTTTTCTGCTGGCTCTGTTGCTGCTGCTGCTGCGACTGCTTTATTGTTGCTGTTGTTGCCTGCGGATAGTTGTCCAATTGCTGCGACAACATTTGCATATGTATGTGTGTGTGTATGTCCAGCGCCCATTCCTCAAACTTAATATATCCTGTTTCCTGATTTTCATGACGTACTTTGGCTTGCCCCGTAAGCGTTTCAGGCTCTAGACACTCTGGACCCTACTGGCCACAATTTTCTAGGGTTTTCCATGTTTTTCCCTTCCTTCCCCCCCTTTTATTTTGTCTCCACTTCACTCTTCCTTGGCTGCCATTTTCTGCATTTAAGTGCAATTCTATGCAAGAATGTGTCGACATGGATATTTGCCCATTTCCCCACCATTCGCCCCTAGCACTATCATGGCCATAAAATGTTCGTTTTGCTAGCTAATGCATACAAATGCCTGATGCACATTTTGCATAAAAAGTGAAGTAAACACCCAACCTGAAGCATTCACTTTCAACTTGGCATTCAAATTTCACATCGATTGTTAACCGAAATGATTTGCCAAATTTATGATAAACAATTCCAATTAGCTGGTGGAGTGGAAAAAGGAAAAATCTTGGCCATTTTGTTGCTTATTTGCATGTTTTCAGTTCCACTTCAGGAATAGCTTTTTGATTTGGAGTATTCAAACATTAAATTTCATTTGCATCGTAAAATTATTTCTTTAAATTTTTGTCAGAAATTGTTGCCTTTTCTCATAACAAAATGCTTGATATTCCATTTAGGGAATGAAAATGCTTGAAATTAGCCAGGCTATAATCAAACAAAGTTTGCCTCAAAAAACCATTCCGGCCATTTAAAGCAACTGCTGTCGATGCTGTTGTTGCTGCTGCTCCTTCTCCTCTTGGTTGTTGCTGTCTGCCATCGATTTAGTTGCAAACTAAATTAAATTTCAATGTGTGTGTGTGTGTGTGTGTGTGTGCCAAGCCACAAAGTTTTTCGAGAAAGATGAAGATGCCAGCGGACAAGACAAGACAAATGCACATTGAGCAATTGAGTAGAGTCTGGGAATACTTATATCGAGTGTCACTGTCGATTTCTCACAGTGCATGTCATGAGTGTTGCCAAAGGCGAGCGAAGGAGAAATGGATTCAGGAAAAATCTTGTTTGTGTGTGTCTGGTCAAGTTAGGTCAGAGTCTCTAGATGGCCACATGAAAAGAAGGTAACAAAATATTTGGCATAATAATAAAAGTGCATGATGCATGCAAGAGACCAAAAGATTCAAAACATTGTCCAATATTCTGATTACAATGAAATTTTTTTTTATATGTTTTTGTTGCCTTTTGTTTTGTGTTTTAAACTAAAATGAAATTTGCTTCATCTCTTGAGAATTTTACGACAAAGGAAGCGGCCAGCAAATCAAAACCGCAACGTTGTCTGTTACCAATTGTGTGTGTGTGTGTATGAGTGTGTGTGGATATTTTCAATGGCCTGGCAGCCAGCATAGAGTGAGACAGAGATAGGGTTAGGAAGCATGATTGTTGTAATGAAACGTAACGAAACAAATCAAAGCATGCGGCACGTGAGTGGCTGAACATGTTCATCTTGATGTGGCCGCCAGAGATGCCTGCAGTAGCTACATATATGTATGTGGCATGCACTTAGAAAAAAATCAATTGTCTGATGGAATGTTTTTCGACTTGTAATTATTTATATATAAATAATTTTAATAAAGTTTCTACAATTAGGTGTTCGAAAAATTCTCATAATATCAATCTCCATTTAGTTTGGGAAATATGCTAAATTTCAAGATAACTGAAGTAAAGTTACATTTGTACGAAAAAATTATTTTTAAAAATATGAAAATCTTGGATTATTAAAAAGATTCTTTTATATTTTGACAGCAATTAAGTAGCACTACAATCAACGAAAACAATGACACCAATGGATCATAAAGAGTTGAAGATGTAAGCAATAATATGTGCTGGCGTGACGTTACATAAAACAGAAGTGGGTTTTGACTTGTAGAAAGTTGCAAATCAATCTAAAGGCACTTTAATTTAAACATCCCAAACATCTTATCCCAACTTTGCTTTCAAAAATCTCGAAATTGGTTTTCAATTTTTGCCACGCCCCCTCCCGCCCCCGCAATTTTGAAAAAACGTCATATCTTCTACAGTTTTGTAGATAGATGGTTTGTACCCTTTTGACATAGTTAGTAATTGTTGAAATGTTTCGATTTGCTGAAGAAATGATAAAGATCGGATGATCAGTTCTCAAGTTATGAGCAAAAAAGTGAACCAAGCTCCCCGCCACCCCCCGTCCCACCCATTCACATCCAACACCGCACAATCTTAGAGAGAGAGAGAAAGAGAGAGAGCGAGAGACAGAGGTAGAGAGAGACACAGCAGGAGCACTGTATTCAGCTCATACTCCAGGTACAGAGTATGTTATAGTCGCGCTTGACCGACTTTCTCACTTGTTAATACTGTTTTTTTACTTCTCAGTCTTAATTCCTTTGTTCAGATCGACTAAAAATTATTTCCGAAACACTTTTGAAAAGATTTGTAAGCTAAAAGCTTTTGAAGAACTGTCTTATTCTGTGACGAAAATAATTTTTAGTTGATCTGAGAAAAGGCCATTAGTTCAAGAATATTTTGAAACGACAGGTCTGTGCTAGCGATGGTCAGGCGTGGGCCGCACACTAACACGAGCCGAACGCATGGCGGGGCTGGCAATCGCTGGACAGTGGTAGATGAAGTAGCTCAGAACTAATTTGCGTCATGTTTTTTTTTCGAACACCAATACGTCTTACTTTTTGTACTTGCTTGTCTTGACCAGCTCTGGTTGAAGCTCAATATTTTGTGATTGATGATATCTTGATTTAAGTACAGAATAAGCTCAATTAAGCACAACTCTATTGTGAGTGTGTAACTTCAATGCAAGCAGCGATACAACCCTAAATGCTTCATTCAAATATCTTCTGATAAAGTAGTAAGTCTTTTTTTTTTTTTTTTTTGAGTGTACACACGCTGTTGTTGTTGTGTATGCTGCTGCTGTTGCTGCCGTTGTAGCTGAAATTATAAAACACATTTCATGCTAGTCGTCGAAGTGTATAAAATGCTTGCATATTACTCGCATTTCTTTGCTTCTCTTCTTTGCGGTTTGTTTTTGCCTTTGATTGGCTCTGCAGCCGTTCGTCGTTGTACGTGTTGGGGTTTTGCGTGTGTGTGTGTGTGTGTGTTTCTGTTTGTGTGTTGTCCAAGAGGTCACAGGAAGTGAACCCAGGCCCAGCTCCCGGTGCCAACCAACTATTGTTGTGAGAAAGAAAGTTCACAAATTGGTAGCTTCTTTTCTCTGGCCAGGGCAAGTATTTCAAAGATGACAGTCAACTTTGTTCAGAAAGTGCAAAAGTTGTAGGTGAAAATAGTTGGCAGTTTAATTTGCCAATCAAAAGTTGAAAATTATAGAAATGTCTTTACTCAAAGGCCATTCAAATTTTTGCCACTGATGATGGGCCAATTACAATATGAATTTATTTAGTCTATAATGGTTGCAATAGGAATACGATTACTTATAACATGAGGAAAATATATTTTATTTGAGTTAATCTAATACTGATGTTAATATTATATAAAGAAATTCTTTAAATAAGAAGAAAGTTTAAATTGAAAATGATAATTTTTTTAATCTTTGTGGAACAGAACTGGTTTCCAATTTTCTGAAGACAGTTACCCAATGAGTCGCCTTGAGCCTATGTATGATATTTATACCCATTAATCGAAGAGTAAAAAAGATACACTAAAGTCGTGCAAATGTAAGTAAGAGGCAGAAGGAATCATTTTCGACCATATAAAGTATATATATTCTTGATCACCACCAACAGCCGAGTCGATATAGACATGTCCGTCTGTCCGTCTATCTGTGTGAACACCTAGATCTCAGAGATGGTAAGAAATAGAGGTTTCACATGTAAGGGACAAATGCTTCTTTTATCTATACGCAGATCAAGTTTGTTTCAAGTTGTGGCCACGCCCCCTCCCGCCCCCGCAATTTGAAAAAGCGTATATCTCCAACAGTTTTAAAGATAGACGATTTGTACCTTCTAGATAGTTAGTAATTAGCAAAATAAATCGATTTGCCGAAGAAATTATAAAGATAGGATGAACGGTTCTCAAGTTATGAGCAAAAAAGTGAACCAACCCCCCCCCTGCTACCCACCACAAAAAAAGTGTTGCATACTTTTCGGATGGTCACCCTAAGGAACGCAGGAACACTGTTAATTATGTTTTTTCATGAGTAACGGGTATATCGAAGTCGGTTAGAGCCAACTTTAACTTACGCTCTCGTTTTCAACTTATGAAGTTCTTCTAATTAAAGAGTTTTCGAAATGATGTACACTTTGTGTTGCATTTTTAATCTCATCTCTATGCTTTTAGCATTGTTATGCTGTGGAAATGAACAAAAAATTAAAGTAAAGCATTTTCATTTTCCATTTTTGCTAGGTTTTCCTTTCCCGTCTGATACGCCCTCGTGTTTTCATAACTTTTGTGCTTATTTGCACGTAAAAAAATAAAAACTTAACACGGGACTGAGCTTTAGCCGCTGTCTATGTGTGACTGCATTTATGTGTGTGCGAGTGTGTGAGTCTGTGAGTGTTTGCGAGTTTCAAGTGAAGTGCAGTAGTTGTTGTTGTTGTTATAGCCAGGCATCCGCATTCACATGGACTTGTATGGCGGGAACTAGTTGCATTTTTATAAACGCAGCGCGAACTTTTTCCTTCCCCCTGTCTACCAACGTTATATTTACTGACGCTTCCACCCCCCGCTCACACACACACCAACACACTGGAGTGTGCTGTCAAGTGCACTTGTCGGCGTCATGGCTATTTTGCCCCGGCACAAAAACCAAAAAAAAAAAAACGAAATCATGTCAAAACTGATTTTTTGCCCATTTGGAGGAGGTCATCTGGGCTTGTAATGGGCGTCAGCGGAGGCGTGACTGGCTGAGCCGATTTACTAAATATTTACCTTGCAGTTGCGGTTTTATTTTATTTATACCGAACGCTACCGGAATTTCAATATTAGTTGCATTTTTTTTTTTGGTAGGAGCGACTCACGTACCATTTCAAAGTGTAGTTAATTGATTTTTCAGCACAATGGCAAAAATTTTCCCCAACATTTGACGTGCAGCTGCGCGTTGTAAATTGACAGCGACGCCGCTTTGTATGCAACACAAATTTTTCACCTGCTGCCTGCTGCTTTTTACCATAAATGCCATAAATTGCTGTTGCTGTTGTCAGTTCGCTTTGTAAGCGGTTTGCGCAGTACGACAAGTACGAAAAATGTCACAGAACAACAAGAAAATAACAAAAATAAAGAAAAATTTGTTGAATAAATATTTGTAGCAGGCTTTTGGTAGGGGCTCGGTGGGAGTTTTATTTCTGGGGACGACATGTAGCCAACATGATTTTGCTCTGGCAATTGCAAAAGTAACACAACGGCAAATGTGTCAACGTTGAGGCCGGGTCAGGGATCATGGAGCGGTGTGGCTCTTGGACTGATTGACTGAATGACTGACGCACTCCCTCCGGCCAACGACTGCTGCTGCACTGAACTGACAAGCCAACTGCAAATGGCATAGAAATCCTTTTTTGTCAATTTGTTAAAACGAATTGTTACTTTTCTTTCCCAATAAGTTAGTTGTTATTTACATTGATTTGATTGACAGTTCTGTAGATGTCATACCAAGATTGAATGACAATTTCCTGAAGCATAGACAAGTGATGGAAAGAAAAGTAAGCTAAGATTTTGCACTAACTGTCAGAAAATGAACTTGGACAAGGTAGAAAGGAAATCAATTTGTTAAGTTGATAATAGAAATAATGGGCGTATTCAGCAGGTAATTTTGATTTATTTTTTTTTTTTGTGATTAATGATTGCCGATTTTACCTGCTGAATACAGTGATTGCCGATTGCGATTGGTAAATTTGAGCATCATGTTTGCTGAGCTGGAATCTAAAAAAAAAGTACGATTGGTGAGACCGTTTACCGATTGCTTGCCAACTGTTTACCCAAAACTGCAAGTTAACTGACTAACTGACAGCACTAACAGCAAAAAAAAACTTGTGCACAAAAATGAATTATGAGAACTTTAATTCAGTTTCGGTATTTTTATGTGAGAATGAAGACTCTTATATGGGAATAATTGCTGATCTGCTCTGCGAGCCACCAATTCATAGCCGCTATTGGGGAAATCGAAAGCTCAAAAGACATCGCATTCGCTCAAAATCTTTCTTTGAGGATACAGTTCCCAGGTATAGAATGGACCAATTCAAGCAACATTTCAGGATGTCACGCACAACTTTCACATTGCAAGATAATTGAGTCCTATCAACTTTGCGTTTTCCAGGCACTTCTCTCTGTAATAGCAACTGCAACGGCACTTACAGAGAAGGAACCAATTGCAAATGTATCCATATCGTGATAATGGACACCTAACAAGGGCACAAGTTAGATTCAACATTAAATTTTCTCCAATACGGTCCGTTCTTGAACGGGCGTTTGCTTTGCTTAAAGGAAAGTTTCGCAGATTGAAGTATCTAGATGTGCAATCGCCAGAAGTAGCAACATCCATAATAAGCGCTTGTTGCATGTTCCACAATTTCATTCTAATGAACAACGATACTGCTGGCCCATGTGATGAAACTTCCCAAGAACCAGAATTAAATGATTATTTCGAGCAGCATCTTTTACGATCATCTGAGGCATCTCGCAAAAGAGATGCTATTAAAGAAATGCTGTAAAATTATGAAAATATTTTAATAAAAATAGTTGTTGGTTTTTAATATTGTAAGTTTTTTCTTTAATGTTGATTTAATCCTTTTTCCTTCCTAATCCTCATTTTTGCGTGCTTGGATTTCATTGGATTTCTCCATGGCCTCTCTGATTCCACGCAACTGCTTGTTTCGCTCCCTTTCAACGTCCAGTATTGATTTCGTTTGGTTGTAACGTGCACGTTGAGCACTGGCCTTTGCTTTTTTTGATTCAGCAGATGGTAAGTTCCAATTTTCATAAGCCATGCGCTTTTGACCACATGAATTTATGTTTTCGCCACTGCTTGAAGTGGACGTAGACGATAAGGTGCAATCAACAACAGACCCCGGATCTGCAGCTTCCTCAGTGGTCACTTCGTGAAATGGTACAGTTGCTTCTACAACATCTAATAATTTGCGATGCTGCTCTTCGTTTTCATCGTCGGTCACAAATGAAGAAATGGTTTGGCAGCCAGCGACTGTTCGGTCCTCGGCGAAGATTTCCTCCATTTCACTAAAGAACTCCCACTTGGTGGTACCTTGACCGGTGCTTCTATTTTTAAGGCGGATGGTGTCAAAAGTGTGTTTTAGGTTTCGAAACTTCCGCTCAACCTTATCCACGCTAAAGCCATTCAGCCCAGTCTCTTGCATTTGGTTGAGGATTTTTCGCCAAATAGTTTTCTTTTTTATTTTGCGGTCCCGAAAACTGTGCCTGTTTTCCTTATATAGGTGCAAGAGGAGCCTAACAGCGCTTTGACTCCACTTGATATCCTCGACTATAAGGTTTATTTCTTTTTATAAATCTCTTTTTATTTTCAATTGCTTACTTACTCTCTCCGCGTGTATCCATTTTAAAATGTGAAGTGTCAAAAGTATTTAATACTGAAGCCTACCATTTTGTAGTGTGAATGTATTTTTGAACAAATGTACTAATGCCAGAAAATGCCCAAACCTAAGCAATCAATGTTATTCAGCAGAGACTACTCAGCAATCTCAAATCGTAAATCAGTAAACGCTAATCGGAATTACCTGCTGAATACGCCCAATGTTCACCAGCATAAATCAAACATCACCCATCAAAGAAGCTGAACGCTTTGATGCATTTTTGTGGTGAAAAAAAGGAAGCGTAAAAGTTTTCTTTTTCATTTTAAATGACAGCTTAAATTTTCTTGTTCTTTTGTTTTCCTTCATCAAAATCACGGCTACTATTTTCTATACTTATAAATCTGTAGGCCCGACTGACTGACATATAATCAACCCACAGCCAAAACTGCTTATCCTAAAGATCTAAGATTTGGCATAGATCATCGTTTAGTTACGCAGGCGGGCACTAAGAAAAAAATTTTTGAAAATTTGTCCGCGAAGTAGGTGAAAAGGCCAAAGAACAGTTTTAATTGGGCAAATAAATGAGCTATTATGTTTAAGCAACATTGTGCTACGCTATTTTGCTAAGAGCTTGAGAGAGTGTGAGAGAGGGAACGACTCACACTCACACAAATTAGGTATATATGTGTAGAATGCATCATGCAATAAGTATGAGACGGTAAAAGCTTTTGTTGAAATCGTTAGTGTGAGTGAAACACCCACATGTTTCTTGGGGGTAAGAATACGGGGAGACGGGAATGAGTGTAGAGCGCATGAAGAGGGAGAATGCGTGGGAAAGGACTCGAGAGCTGTGGAGGATTCGGTGGGGGGATAATGGGAAAAAGACAGTTGGAAATTAACTATAATTGAAGAGTGGCTGCCATGAGGTTAATTTGTTTTGATATTTAGTTCGATATTATTAGTTCAACGAAACGGGCAGTTTTATGCAAAAATATTGCCTCTCTCTCTTAGGAATCTATACGTTCCCAATAATGGGCCAGCAGTAATACAAAATGACTACGGGAAAAGTTTGATCAAAAATCTTGGAATTTGTCTTATCACTCTCCGCACATGCTGATTAAGAATATGTATACTTTTTGTGGTTGTAGATGCTTCTTTCTCTAACAATTTTTATAAACCCTCTGCAGGGGCATAAAAATAATATCACACAGTCCTTCTCTTTACATCAAAGCCCTTAAAATTCCCACATAACTAGATAAACGTCCCGAATCGTTCTCAATTCACCCAATTTTCACTCACTACTTAGCCAATTTTCTCTGTAAAATAAACAGTAGGTATTTTTTTCTGTTTCCATTTTTGTGTTTTTCTCGTTTTACATCTATTTGTCTGTTTAGCTATTTTTCTAGTGCGCAGGGAACACAGCATGGAATACAAAAAACTAAACTTACAGGTAAAACAAGAATTATTTGCATTTCGCCTGCATGTTGTTGGCACGTGATTGCGGCCATTTGGTGAAACTGTAAGGCCTGTGGCACCATTTCAGGGGCGTATTCATTCGCTTGCTTTCCGCGCAGGACTCAAAAATATTTACTAAGCTGCTGCCCGTGGCCAGTGGGAGGGGGAACATTTGTGTAGGTGTTTAACAAACACAGCAGAACAGAACAGAACAACGACTGCAACACGTGCACACAACAACAACAGCAGCAGCAGGAACAGCAGCAAATTTTTAGAAGGCGTTACAAACGCCTCTTTTGCTGCACTGGTTCCTGGCTCTGGTCAGGTGGTGTCATGTAGACGAGGCTAAAATGTCAACAGTTTACTTTGCGCCCATTTAGCCGGGGATTAAATGGGTTTTTTGAATCAAACAAAAATTGTCGGCAAACTTCAAGCAAAAGTCAGTTGAATTTGAGAGAAAAAGAAAATGTATTAATCGCGTGCCTGCTTATCTGATTTGTGGGCAGGAACGTTTATTTCAAAGTTGATGAAGTGCCTGAAAGCTTCCGCGACACTTGACACTTGACTTCCCCACTTTTAATTCAATGCGCTTCGAGTTGAGCGACACTTGAGTTTCGCCCACGTAAGCGTCAGTCATAAATAAAGGCAACAAATACGCAGGACGACGAAAAAAAAAAACAGAAAAAAAATCAAGTACACAAAACAAATCAACGGAAGTCGTTTACTCTCTGGCAAAATGAAAAAGAGGTGTGAGGACAGACGAACTTTCATTTTGGGGGCAGGGAATCAAAGCAAAATGTTTGTCCACTTGAGGCAAAGGACTTGGATTTTGCCATTACGCACGTGATTCATATGCAGAGCTGTTTATACGGTACCTCTGACAGTGCACGACGAGGGCTGTTTAATCTGTTTGGCTGCTTGACAGCCATTAAAAGGACAGAATTGGCTGCGGGTTTCTAAAAAAAATGTATAAAATAAAGCAACCACTTTATCACTAAACTAAGGAAAAAGTCGAACAGTATCGAAAAGTCGAAAATGAGCCAGGAGATTCTTGATTTAAGTATGAAATTTTTGAACCAGGATTGGTTTCAAGAACTTTTAGAGCGTAATATAAAACTCACTTCGATTAAATATAATTCTTGATGTGCTTAGTTTAAGAACGAATACTGCTTGGATGAAGATTTTAAATACTGAAATAAAAAACAAACATTATTGATTAAAGCATATTAATATCAAATTTTATACTCTCTGTTCTTTTGTTCTCTGTTCTCTTTTCTTTGTTTTTTTGGCTCCTATTTCCATTCTATTAAGCTATTAGTCTTATTTAATGCTTAACCGATACCAATATATTCTAGAATTTAGGTCGAATTGTTGTGGAATCAAGAAGTTTCGTGCTCAGAAGAAGTACGCACTTACCCATCTACGAACGATTTGCCCGAAAAGTAATAGCTAAGAATAAATTGATCTTAATTTGAAGTGTTTTTTCTTTATTCTAGAATTTTATTTCTCTTTTTGAGCTTTAAATGGTAATTTTTGCATCTTAGAACGATTCGTTCTTAAAATAAGCACACCCAAGACCGAAGCGTTTTTACACTAAATGAAGTCCTTAACGTGCTTAGTTTAAGAACAAAGGAAGCTAAGAAAATAACCTTTAATGCTTTAATCCGAACCAAAAATAACAAATATGTTCTTAAAACAATCCTTTTTGCACTTCATTCTGATTTCGATATATTTAAGAAACTATGTCTCGTTATTCTTGAACCTAGAAATTCGAAAGTACGCTTTGATTCTGGTATTTGCAAGCTACGAAGGATTCGTTTTAGCTTGATTTAGGTTTAAGCTTAGTACTCAGTCGAACTAAATCATTTCGCTGGTTGTCAACTCTATTTAAAGAAGAAGGGGCTGAATGCAGCGCTGCCGCTGTGCTCATCTATAAATTTCTCTCTTTTCTCTCTCTCTCTCTCTTTGCTGAATGAAATACAGTGTTGGTTGTTGGGGAGGGGGAGAGGTGGGTTTGGATTTTATTGCTCATAACTCAATACATCAATACATATTAATAATGACTAACTATCTCCAGAATATACGAATAATCCATCTACAAAACTGTGGGAGTGTCGTGGAAAAAATTTAAAAATTAACTTGATCATCCTGCAAGTAAAAGAAGCATTTTATCTCTGAGATCTGTTTGTTCATACGGACGGACGTGCAAGCAAATAGCGCAGTGTGGCCGTTTCACATTTGGTGGTTTTTTTGGCGCTGAACAGTCACACTGCACCGTATGCTGGCCCACCCATCCTGAATTAAATTGATTTTTTTTATTCAAGAATTTTATTTAAATTTCGTAACTTTTAATGGTAATTTTATGAATTTCATATAAATTCGTTTGGGAAGTAAAATCGTTCTTACGAAACTCTAAAACGGAACGGTGTAAATTTTAGAGCGTAATTTTTAGGACAAAATAATGTGAGTGAATAAAGAAGTTTTTGGCTATTTTCAATTCTAAAATGAAATGAACGAGTAATTCCGCCATTTCATAACTGTCGACAAAACCTCACATTAAAACACAGCAGAGTCCAATTATCTGTTTAAAAGTGGAATTCTCAGGATGAAAATGCTCCAAGGAAGGCCGAAGTGGGTCAGACCACAGTTTTTTTGGGATCGCTTGCCCTGAAAAGGGATAAATCGATCAACGGATTGATATTTTGACAATTTATTTTAATGGCAAAGCACGGTCGCCATATCAAATATCAATAAATTTGGCTACCTCGAACAGCGTTTTTTCTAGATTTACTACCAGCTAAAAAAAACGCCAATCCGTTAAAAGTTCTTGTTCAAATAATGCCATCATAACTGCCAAAAATATTTCCAGAGTTATCAAACTGCCCTCGTATGCTTGAGTGTGTGTAGGGGTCTTGTCACAATAAATTTACTAAAAGTGACAAATATTTTATGCTTAAGAATAATTGATGAAGTGGCTACAAAACGTTGCCTTACTTCCTGCCTGTCCCATTCCTCCACCTAAAAAAAAAAAGAACAAGGCTCGACAGGTCGGTCACGTCGAGGTACAAACGATATTTTGCCCAGGTTTGGTTGTCAGCCAGCTCCTTCTGGCAAGGCAAATAATAAAGCGCTAAATCATAGCCACGCTTAGTACTTTCCCCTGTGTGTGTGTGTGAGAGTTTCATATGTCCTGGCCATATCCTGGTGCGTAGGCCATACAAATGCCTGCGTACGTATACGTCTACGTATGCGAGGCAAATAAAAACACTGGCAGCGGATATTACGACATATTGCTTGGGCAATGTTTGTGCACAAAAATTGCGCCAAGGATTCGAGGATTATGGCACTACATTACAGGACTACCCTTACTTCTGTCTTGCATATGAATGATGAGCGTCATTTAATCTTTGTCTATGACTCCAACACCTCGTACGGTTGTGCGCGCTTGTACGTGTGTGTGTGCCTAAGTTTGGTGTACGCGTCCTGCTTTTGACATGTCCTTAGGATTGTTTGCATTGAAATTTAATGCGCACGAATGGACTCTGCCCGCAATTCTTGTTGAGACACTTGCAGCGTTTTGGCTTTACGTTATGTACTTGGCAATGGAAATCTATGTACTTGCTTAACTAAGTTAAGAACGGAAAAGGAAGGAACTTATTGATATACCCTCGTAGCCTTAGAAAGATCAAAAGGCCCTGCCTTGCTAAGAAGAGCCCCATACCCCATCTTGTTGCTTTACAAAAACAAATGCGCTACAAGGGCCTTCTGATTTCATAGCTTCTCCTCTTCATACACTCTTCATATTTATCCAAGCGCTAAAGTTACCCCAGAATAGCCACTTATCTCCACTCTCTGGTGCTCTAATCCAGTATTATCTTTTTCCCATCCCATAATACTCACTTTCGTCCCAAATCGAATCAGTGGCTCCCTTCACACCCACACTTTAAACTCGAGTAGCTTTTGTATGTGTTATTTTGCCCCACAATATGTGTTTTCAGCAGCTTATACCGAAAATTCTGCTCAATTATGTGCGATTTACATGATTAAATTTTAAGCACAATTTATGCATGCAAGTGTAAAATGTTGTTTAGCATACTGCCTGCTGCATATTGCTGCACAAACAGCAAATGTTACGTATACGAACCGTTGGCCCGCACCCTACACAAGCGTTAGGAACTTTCAAGTTTCGTGTTCATTTGCAATTTGTTCATCGGGGCCAACAATTAAACCATTTTAAACGCTACACTTCCTCTGCCTGCCAACAACACCCCTTGCCCCAGCTTTGGCCCTGTACTGCAGTTAACAATTAAGCTAACAGTTTTTAGTTTTAATTGTGGGATTTAGTCGTATGCAAGCAATTTCACACCTAGTCCGACCATCGGATTCCAATAAATTTTCGCAACAAATAAATATTATCTAATTAATTTTCAAGCTGCTCGAAAACTGGACAACTTTCAACTGGAGTTCACAGAGTTTTGCAGTTGGAAGTCCGTTTTGTGGTTGGCCCTCCCCGTAGGGCTTTTACGGTTTACGGTTTTTGGTT
Organism: Lordiphosa clarofinis; assembly: GCA_018904275.1. NCBI lineage: Eukaryota > Metazoa > Arthropoda > Insecta > Diptera > Drosophilidae > Lordiphosa > Lordiphosa clarofinis. The sequence goes on from JAEIGQ010000026.1 coordinate 2,361,796, forward strand.
TCGGATTCAGAAATAAGGTGCAGTTTCTAACTGTGTTGGTGTGTTTGTAATTGTGTATGTGGTTTTCGTAGCTTGTTAACTTTATTATTATGGGGTTTTTTTTTGTTGTTGTTCGTGAGGTACCTACTAATACGATTAGTTGGCAATTTTTGGTTTATTAAATTAGAATTAATGCAACCTTTAAAATGGGCAACTGTTTTTTGGCTCACCCACAAATTGCAGGCAATTTGATGCCTTAAATAATAAAAAAAAAATACAACAATAAGCAGCAGAGCACACAGAATTGTTGTTAATGTTGTTGCTGCGCTGCTGCTGCTGCTGTTGTGTGTTCTTCTTGAATTGCCTGCAATTATTTAATGGTCGTCTAATAGCCAACATCCGAACGGGGCCATAACAAGAAGCAGACATTAACTTAACATTACAACCGAGAAGGCCATGCTGCTGGGATACAGCAGTTCGACTAGCGAATGCTCTAGAACAAGAAAATTTAGTGAAACATTGTAAATTTTGATCCCGAGGATGTACTATAAAATATCAAAAATATTCAAATAACAACATATTTAACAATTGCTACCAAAAAAAAAAAGTTGAATTTCAAAATGAATAAATTTCTTAAATTAAAAAAAAAATTCTAAAAATTTTAAATTTTTACATAAATATTTAAAACACTTTAAACAGCCTTAAGTTAAATTAAAATTCATAATAAATGGGGAAAAGAGACTAACTCCACCACTGATGCCTACCGTCCAATAAGCCTGCAGCCTACATTCTCCATAATATTCGAGAGAATATTCTGGAGAGCTAGTCAGTGCTGTGGACGAAGCTCTCACAGAACACCATTTTGGATTCCGCAATGTCCATGGATCAGAACGTGCACAAAGCCTTTGCAATCACATCCTATGGAGGAGGACTCTTACTGCTTCCCGGACGTTCGACTAGCATACTATCGCGTGTGGGACGACGGCTTGTTTTTTAAGCTATAGTCCCTCCTTTCAACTGAGCAATTTGCTTTCCTGGGCTTCTTTCTCGAAGGTCGCTGCTTCATGGTACAGTTACCGCTAACTTGCCGGTCCCACACGCACTAAACACACTAATATCCACTAATAGCTGATGACACGCCCTTCTTGCTTCCAGCCCCATTGCCAGTAAAGCGCCAGCCACAATACAATTCTTCTTGGACGGCCTCTGTGCTTGGGCTTCCCGCAAGAATATTGCTGTTAACCCTGATAAAAGTTTGCACTGCAGCCTTACGAAAAAGAGAGGCTACACAACGAGCCTTAAGCTGAACGACTCAGTCAAACCACACTCGCCCTTAGTCAGGTACCTGGGCATAACACTGGATATGAGACTTACTTGGTCTGACCACATTAAACGAGCTGTGGCTGTTACTTATGCTAAGGCTAACAAATGGGACTGGCCCTTTAGACCGAGATCTGGGATTACACTAAGTGCAATAATCATAATGACCTTGACTTGGGGTATCTGCCTCTGGGGTACTTTCTTGCGCAGAATTCTCGGTGCAACCCGTACCGGGTGGGTAAATCCGCCATCTATGTTCAATAGAGCGGTCCCCATGTATATGAAATTTTTAAAGTCATGCTCTCACCCCCCTATCTGATACTTTTTCATGTATAATTAGCGTAAATAAAAACAAAAGATAAAAAAGTCGAGTTTTAACCGGCGCGACTGGCGTCTAAAGTTTTTGTATATAACTCATACGCAGTGTTGCCTATTATCATATATTTTTTTCATTTATAAATAGTCGGCGATGATTTTATTTATAAACTATTCAAATTTGAACAATATTTTATTTCCACAAATGTAGATCCCTTTTTGAATTTCGAACAATGACAGCAATTGAAATGAACTAATAACTTTGTTTGTAAAAATTTGTATGTGGTGAACGTGTCGTATGATTAATATTTTTTTAAACTTTGAGACTCTGTCGCGCCCATTTAAAATTAAAATAAAATTTTTTGATTTTCACATTTATTAATTATACAAGAAATATTAGCTTTGGGAATGCTGAGACCTCCTTTTTTTCATTTTGCCGGTTTGGGGACCGGCCTAATGTACAAGGACCTTGGCATTCTTCCAGTTCGCTTCCTGATCAACCGCCACACCAGCAGATACAAAGACCGTTTAGTGGCCCACACAAACCGAAACATGAAAACATCGAAATACAAATAAAATCTCGCAGATCTGATTCTTTTCAGGTTTTTTAAGTTCTTCAATGTGGTTCATGATTTGAACTCCAAAACATAGATCCATCCGAAAATAGAAGGAAGGTTCTTCAATAAACTATGCTTAAAACCAGAGTACAGCACGTTTCTATTTTCTAACTATTCAAGAGCCCCCTGTAGCAGCTACGTCGATATACTGACAGTATACAAGCTTACACTGCTCTCTTTTGCAACAACAAACAAGTGCTGAGAGCGCTCCTTTCTTTTAGAACAACAAACAAGTGTTGGTGAGAGCGCTCTCGCGTGGCTAAACACTCCCACACAATGCCAAAATGAGCATGTGTGTTTTGCACTTCATATATGGATCGTGCCCTCGTACCTTACCTTCTACAGAATTTGAGAGGTTTGCAGCTATAAAAAAATTAAATAATAAATCAAAGTTCCAAAACTAACTTTATTTCTTTAAAACTTTTTCGAAATAAAATCTGTACTTTACTTCTATAATGGCCATTACAACCGTTCGACGGTCTGGGCCTCTGCGATTAACGCTCTCCATTCGCTTCTGTTCTGTGCGAGCTGCCACCAGTTGGTCACACCAAGCTCGGCAATGTCCTCCCGCACTTGGTCTTCCCATCTTAGTGGTGGTCTTCCCGCCTTGCCACCTCCATAGTCAGCCGCCTTCGATTTATACGCCTTTTTTGCTGGAGCTTCTTCCTTCATCCTGGCGACATGTCCTAGCCAGCGCAGCCGCTGCTGCTTTATGCGCTTGACCAGGCTGGTGTCTCCATAGAGCTCATACAGTTCGTCGTTTCTTCGAATGCGGAGATCATCGCCGACTTTTAAAGGTCCATAAATCCTCCGAAGAATTTTTCGTTCAAACACGCCAATCGCCGCTTCATCCGCTGCTGTCATTGTCCATGCTTCTGCGCCATATTGCATATGATGATAGGCTGTTCCAGTTGCTCCCGTTCAATATGTTGATGCATTCCTCCTGATTGCTTTGTAAGATTTGACATTTTCCCAAGAAGTGCAATATATTTACATATTTCTACTCTTGATCTAAAAATTAGCATTATCCTGTAGGAACCGATGTTGTCCTGGAAGAAGTTGTTTACTTGCAAGTTGCATTGTAATCGTTTGTATTTTAGTCTCCCCGAACTCTCTCTAGCATGACCCTTACACATCAGCCTTGTCTTAGAGTCAATGCTAAGAATTAGTCTGTTCTGCCGCAGTGTCAACGGAGACACATAGTCGCTTGCCGTTTTGAGAATTTGACTCAAGTAGTTATTTAGTTACTATTTTTGGGTAACGTCGGTCCGGCATATTCCAGGAACAACGTACATATTTGAAGTGGATGTCCAATGTGTATGTGAATAATACAAGGAGACTAGTTTCCAAATGAATGGCGTAGTTCGGAGTATTCTGCGGAAGGTGGAAAACTCTTTTTATGAAATTTCAACATCCTCATAAGATTCGAAACCCCATACTTGAGCGGCATAACGGGTGTTCGCTTTAGCTGTCGCCTGGTACATTTTAAATTTCGTAATGAAATTCTTCCGTATTCGTTGCCTTGCTTAGTAGCTCGAAAGTCCAAGCTGAGCTTCTCTAAAGTTAAACCCTACAAAGTTTCAGTATCTTTATTAAGGCTACTTACTTCAAACTTAATCAAGATGACAGGTTGTTGCAACCCACAAGCCGCAATTTTTAAATTTCTAGCCTAAAAATAGGCATTAGCAATCACCCAAAGTAAGCATATCCACTTGTACCGCTCTTTCCAGAGACCTTTGATTCCATCATCAGTAGACATCGCCGTTGCCTTTTCATGTTTCATAAGATTAACTTTAGTCCTTTCCAACTTTTCGTTTCATTACTTATTAAACTTGTTTGACTCTTGTCCCTGCACTTATGTCCCGTGGAGTATCCAAGCCAGAGTCAAAAGCAACATGCTTGACATCCAAATACAAACAGAAGCATAAAAATTATTATGCACCCCGCCTCTGGTATCCGCCTCCCGGCGGTTACAGTGAGTAGACCATTTTCCAAAGCGGCTTCCCTTCCTTTTTACTTTCTCTCTGACATCTGTCTAATTGCCAAGTACCATAAAAATGCGTTTGTACCCGCTACGCTTTGTATACTTTATGCGCGTTTTTTGACTGCCGTTTTATATGGCGAACGTTTCCTTTGGCTGTCTGTTTATATTTTTTAATTTCTGGCTGCAACAATAACGCGTCGAAAAACCATAAATTCGCGTCAATTAATAAGAAATTGTGGAGCGTGGCGTTGCGCATGGCACAGATTATTACACGTGTGTTGGCGCGAGTCGAATTGCCCTACTGCTGCTGCTGCTGCTCCTCCTTAATTGCGCACTAAAGAGCGGCGACCAAACCGGAGCTGCGACGAGACAGTCCGCCCTCTCTCGACTTGGACGAGGTCGAGACCGGGCTAAATTACGATGCATTTAATTGCTCGGATTTGGGGCAGAGATTTATGTCCGCGCCACTAAGTGGCCTGCTTAAGGCTTAAATGCCCCCGACGACGTGCGAGCCAAGGACGACGCACAGTAAAAGTGAAAACGTCGCCCAGGATATGAGCCATATGGCGCCCGTATGCGGTTAAGGTGGAGACCACCGGGTACAGTGGCTTTGATGGTACGTGCTTGTGTCCACCAAATGTCTGTCCATTTAACCCATTCAATACCCAGGGGTGAAGTTATCGGTTTTTTGTTGAGAAATAGATCTAAAAAATCTATTTCTAGTTTAAGGGGATAAAGTGGTTAAGTCATGGATTTGATGGAAACAGAGAGTGGTTATCTCAGACTATGTGAACACACAAATCTGTGAAATGGTAAGAGATAGAGGTTTGACATGTATGGGACATATACTTCTTATACTTGCAGGCAGATAATGTTCGTTTATCGTGCCCGAACCCGCAATTTGAAAAAAAAAAACTAGATATTTTGATGTTAGATTATAAATCGATGTGTTGAAGTAATGACAAAGATCGGATGAACGCTACTCAAGTTATGACCAAAAGTCAGATCCACTAAATGGTTAGTTTTAAAATGGTTACAGCAGTGGCGCCATCTTTTTGTCAGTTTGGAATTAACTATTTAGTTTAAAAACAAAACGATCGTTCGCTGCGAATAGGTTGATCGTCTGCAGTTGATGTTTAGTTCCGACTATGAATTGCGAAGCATTTGGTGGGACTGACACGCTGTAGATTTAAGTTAATGAAAACTTTTTTTTACCGGTCGTTATGGTTTTGTTGATTCGTGGCGTGCTCACATGTATGTGTAACATGTGTGTTGCAGTTTAAGGTCAACCATTTCACAAAAACTAGCAAGAACACTGCTTTAAAGATTTTTGTTCAATGTTTTATGCACATTTCACTTTTGTTGTGTCGTTGCTGAGTTTGGTTTGTATTTTTGTTTCTTGGCGCTACCAGTTGACCCGTTTGATAGCGCCCGTTTGTATGTTATGGCAGCTAATGTTTTTTGGGCGCCTGCTCGGGCGCCATTAAAAAGTTTTGCTGAAAAGTTTTTATGACTTTTAGTCTGCTTTGTACTTGTGGACTGTTGTTGATAAGTTTTTAATAAAAATTTACAATTTATTTTATACTTTAGAGGCAATGTTAACTAAGACGGGATTTACACGGTGAAGCAAAGTTCATAAAGTTATCTCAGTAGGCGAGACGTACACGTACATATAGTAGAATTCCTTTGATTTTCAAGCCTACTGAGAAAATATCATGAAGTTAGCTTCATCGTGTAAGTCCCAACTAACTAACTCGAGAAGCAGCCAGCAACCTTAAATACGCTCTCTTCCTTTGAGAGCGCGCCAATTGTGGCGTCACTATCGCTTTCTTCTACTTCCAGTATTCTATTCTTAGATTTGGGAATGCTAAGACCTACTATTTGCCGTTTTAAGGTCCGACTTTTTACTTACTTACTTCCCTGGAGCAGCGTTTTATACCTTTTACACACAATTTAATGGGTTAATCTAAAAACCACTTCACATATTGCGGGCAAAGGGCTTTTAATTGGAAGTCGCCAAGGAAGCAGCGTTGCATGTCCAGTTACATAATTTTAATTTAATAATTTCCCGTGTGCACTCACACAAGCGAGTAGTAAAATCAGTTTAGGAATGTAAATTGATTTTGTGGTAATATGCACAATTTGGAGTGCCCCCCTTTTGAATGAACAAAAGTTTCTAGATAAGTGCGGTCACCTAATATGGTACATTAGACATTAAGTTTAAACCATTTAAGACCAACGTACATAAAGAATTAAACTACACAAAATATTTGGGCTCATTTTGTGTGGGGCCCTAAAAAACTTGCTAAAAAATAAACAGCATTTTGGCCCGGCCGCAAGTAAATAAAAAAATGTTCAAGCAGAAAAGCGGCTCAAAAGAGAAAGAACGAAAGCGGGGGAAAATAGTAGGTGGTCGCAGGACACTGGCAAGAAAATTTTTTTCAGTTTGAAATTCTTTAAGTAATGCAAATTAAATTTAAATAGCAAATAGGCAAGAGGCAAACAAAACAACGACAAACGGCAACGGCTAACAACAGCAAATTAAACGCACAGGACTTGGGACCAAGAAACAAATTTCAAAGACAAATAAGCGCCGAAAACAGCAGCAATTAATTTGGCTCCGCGTGTGAGGAAGCTTGGACAACAACTACAACAAAGACAGTCGGGGGACAGGCCAGACATTTGGGCATGTGCTGGGCTAAGGGCTTTTAGTGAGACAGTGGGGAAACTTTCTTGGCCGAAGGACCGCAGCAACTTTTCGATGCTGCTCGCAGTTAGCAAACCGCATGGCTAACTGTGAAACGGCAGCGGCAGCAGCAGCAGCAGCAACAGCAAGCGACAGCCACAACAGCTACAAGCAACTTAAGCTGCACAACTTGAAGTTGTTTTCAAAAGCAAACAAACGCACCCACATACCCGTAGCCTGTAACAGGCAAAACGTTGCCTTGGTTGCCGCTTACATTTCACACATTTCTCCTTCATGCGGTTTAAATTCAAATTTGTTAGCAACAAACAGACAATTAATTTCGCATATTCCTTGGACGTCCTGACGCCCTAGGCACTTCTCGTTTTTGTCCTGCGTTGTCTAACGCTAACAGCCTGCTCTGCATATGTGCGTGGTCCTGTAGCTCGCGCCTGCTTTTATTAGCTCAATATTTTCTTCTTTTTTTTGCATTTGAATTTTAAATGTTATTACTTCTTTTAAATTGATCAGCGCGTCTTTTAAAGTATGATTTGAGAGCTGAAGGTCCTGCTAATTTATTCATGGCACATAATTGTTTGTTTAAAAGGCGAAAATGGAGACAAGTAAATAGAAGAGACCCAGGCCCTTTGGCCGGGAAAAGCTTTAAAAGTTGGGCCATTGTTTTCATTGGCTGAACGAAATTTTAAACAAATTTTTTGTTAGCTTAAAAAGTGGTCAAATGTTTCAAATCTTTAGGAAATTTTGTTGATTTTTTGTCGAGTTGAAGAAAAAGAGGCTGACGACGATAAAGCCATTTTTAATAAAAATCGGTCCTTCGAGCCGAATGGATATGGATATGAATATTCTCACTCTGTAACATGTATCTAGCTCCATTGCCCGATGAGCTTTTCTCGTTTTGAAAACCCAACTATAGAAAATTTGGTCCTTCGAGCCGGATATGAATAGGAATATTCTTACTCTATTACATATATCTAGCCCAGCCCCATTCCTGCAAATAACAAAAAGCCAACTGCAAACAATTTGGTCCTTCGAGCCGGATATGAATATTCTCACTCTATAACATGTCAAGCCATGTTGCTCTTAGTGAAGATGTGTTTTTATTTTGCAGAAAGTTATGAAAAATACCAAGTAGCTTTTCTCTCTTTGAAACCCAACTGCAAAAAATTTGGTCCTTCGAGCCGGATATGAATATTCTCACTTTATAACATACAACTAGCCACATTGCTCTTAGGCTGGAATCCCTATCAGCTTTTTTCATTTGGAAACCCTACTGCAAACAATGTGGTCCTTCGAGCCGGATATGTATGTGAATATTCTCACTTTTGGATGCGTACTCGTTTTGCTACAAGTAATGGATATACCCCAGTAGCTTTTCTTGATTCGGAAACCCAACTGTATATTATTTGGTCCTTCGAGTCGGATATGAACATAAATATTCTCACTCAATAACGCTAACCTAGCCGCTTATAACATGGCTGTGTTTATTCAAAATGAAGAAAATTTACTTAGCTAGCTTATATTTTTTAATACTAAGAAACTTTAAGTTTGTAAATTTAGACATTTTTGACCCTACTCAGACATAAAAAATATTAGAAAACCCAAAAAATATAAAACATAATCACTTTACTAAAAACAGTAAAAGATTTAATCAATTTCACCATATCAAAGTAAAAATTAATGCAGTTCGATCTTTTTTTTATACTTCCCTTTGCCAACCACGCAGCATTTATCTTAATCGGTTCCCTATCTAATTATTGAATTACAGCATCCATTGAATCCTTAAAAGTGTCTAATAAAATTCGTGCATTAAGTGCGTGCTTTTTTTTCAATACCTCCAGTTTAGTGTGTGTGCATTTTGCAGTTGCCCTTTTTTTTTTTTTTCATTCGCCAAAAAATTATCGTAAAAGAATTTTACCTGAGCTACGTGACTGCTGAACTTAATATCCGTTTGTCATAAGCGTTTCTAATGCACACACACAGCTGCACTTAGCACTCATACACAGATACACGCCCTCTCGTACATCTCAGGGGCACGTATTCCCGCTGTCTGCTCCCTGCTGGGCAAGGCAAAAGCGCTTCCGGGATCTGTAAACTTGCTACGCGCTGTGAAAAACAAAAGCCAACGACATTTTCAGCTAAATTAAGTATTTTTAGTAGGTTTTTAGAAGTTGTCTGCCAGTTTGTGCACTGCCATGTTGCTCTGTTGTCCTACGCCAATGCAGGCGCAAATTTTCTGGAGTAGATTTTTTGAAAGGTTCCGCTTTAATTGCATTTTGCAGCGTTGCCTTTACCCGGGCTCTTCCTTTAAATAATGCAGTGCATTGTGTGCAAGTCAGGTGAGTGCTGATGCCACGCCCTCAAAATGTACGTCTTTTTATAGCTGCACACATATACACACTAGCGCCTTTCGGCTCAATTTTATGACATAAAAGCGAGGCGACTGCCATTAAAGAAAAGTGTAGCATACTTTTTCGGGGAGGCAGCTAGCGCAGATTTTTTATTTAGACTCGCCCCCTCCCAAAATAAGAAAAGAAAAAAAAAACAGAAGAAAAGTACTTGCTACGTTGTTATAACCATTGGGTGAAGCAAGAAATTTTCCAAAACATTTGGCAAGTAAAGACCTGCTTGGTGGAGGCGAGGGCATTGGGTTATGTTGGCCAGTTGCTATTGCTTTCGCCCGTTTCCTATATACATACATACATAATTTTTCTTTAGTCTGTATTATACCCTGCAAAGAAGGTAGGTTAGTTTAAGAACAGGTTTTAATGATAATGTCCAAGAAACTAAAGTTTATTTTATAAATTTAGAGATAGAAAAATATTGCAAGTAATCAGGGTTTGAAAATGGAAAAAAACTATCAACGTTACACAATTTCTTCGATTTTGATTCTATTATTATTGCAATGCACACAGCCAGAGGCATGCAGAACATCCAAGTCACACACACAGCACTTAGCTATTACCGGATATAGCTGAGATGTGGTCATCCCTGATTCAGATAAATCGCGAAAAATTTTTTTAATGTTATACAATCACATACATAATATTAATCCCAACATATAAAATACGAACAGAATCCTTCGTCTCTTATGGAGTTATTGGCACAGTGAAGTATTACGTCATAACAATGCTTGGCTTAGCTTATCATGGTCAATAATTTTACGGAATGCCAGAGAAGCTTATTAAAGAGAAGTGGTCGGCTTTCAATATGTTGTTATAATCCCCTTATTATTAGCACTTTAATGCAGCATATGGTTTAGGTAAAGCTGTCCGCCCATGAAAGCTTTACCTAAACCAAATGCTAACCCGCATTTTAATCTTTATAAGTTGCTGTAAGATCCTTTGTCGTCGATTCGACTGCCGAAAACAAAAAGCATGTACATCAAAATAGGGAAGGACTCCCAAGTTGATTGTCTGTCAAACTGTCCTACCAAGGCAGCTCCATTAGAACTGTTCGGCGATGGGAGCTTTCCAGTCAAGGGAACTGCTCGCTAGCCGAATACTTAGTATTCAACACTCAAAACTCGATACTCGGTAATCAAAGTTCAGTACTTGATTCTTAGTACTCTATACTTTGTTCTCGGTGCTCAGAACTCAATACTCAGCACTCCACACTCAATATTCGATACTCAGTATGGGTCGGACCCCATTAATTCGAACTCTCAAGAGACTTAAAAAAAATAATCGAATGAAAGGGGTAATAGAATTAATGAGTGAAATAAAACAAAAAATTATATTTTAGAAAGAAAGTTGCTTGACTAATTTGATTCCAAAAACGGGAACTGATTAATGTAGAACCAATCCATTATATACCGTCCTGAGAGACTCTTGCATTTCACATTTGGTTATAAAATTATTATAATAATTATCATTATCTCTACTATTATAGTCCATTTCATTTTCGACCACAAATCAAAAATTAATTAATGTCCTCCCTCTAAACCTCCTCAATGAAATCTTCAGTCGTCATGATACTTCCACATGATAAATCAATATCATAATCGAAGTAGTCTTCAAACTCGAGCGGAATGTCGAACACTGCTTTTAGCAAATCGAAATTCCTTTCAGCTATTTCGGCTAAACTAATAAACGGAATGTTGTAACCCTGGTCCATAAGACCATTATAGAAAAAACCAGATTTAAAGATCCAACCCAAACGTATGTAAAGTGTGCAAGAAATACGCTTTATGAAGTTGAGAAGAGTAATTTTTGGAACAGGCTCTTATTTTTCGATGCATGTCAACATCTCACCCGCAATTTCATTTCTGTAATGAACTTTTAAAAATATTATTGTACTCGATACGTAATAATCGACACACAGCCCACTTGCTGCTACAGCAAATGACAAAAGTGGAAGACTTTTTATTGAAAAAAGCGCACCCTAAAGAATCTGCCGCACAAACCAAATTATCCTAATACTAGACCCCTAGTCGAAAGTCCGTAAAAGAGCTTAGCTCTGAACAATCTAAATAAATGATATAAAAAAGAAAGGAATGGTAATAGAAGGAGAGATGTAAAATGAAAGGAAAAGGAAGGCTATTGCAAAAATAGGATGGGAAATGAAAACTTAAGTCATAATACCCCAATTTAAATTCAAATGACATGATGAAAAAAAACATAATATACTTAAAAAAAAAAAAAAGATATGAGTGTCGTTAACACTCACGAGGCATTGATGTGAAACATTATGCTAAATTCATGAGCTTCAAATCAAAAACTCTTTCAATTGTATAAAATTGTAAAAAACAGAAGAAAACTTAAAGGGAGGTATTAATTGTTCGGTCACTTTTTAGTCACTGTTTAGTCACTGTTTAGTCATTGTTTAGTCATTGTTTAGTCATGGTTTAGTCACTGTTTAGTCACTGTTTAGTCACTCTTAAGCAACTATTAAGTCACTGTTTAGTCTCAGTTTAGTAACTGTTTAGTCTTTGTTGAGTCTCTTATTAGTCACTGTTGAGTCACTGTTTAATCACAGTTGTGTCACTGTTTAGTCATTGTTTAGTCATGGTTTAGTCACTGTTTAGTCACTGTTCAGCAACTATTAAGTCACTGTTTAGTCTCAGTTTAGTCACTGTTTAGTCACTGTTGAGTCTCTTATTAGTCACTGTTAAGTCACTGTTTAGTCACTATTTAGTCATTGTTTAGTCACTGTTAAGTCACTTTTTAGACGCTGTTAAGTCACTGTTAAGTTACTGTTTAATCACAGTTTAGTCACTGTTGAGTTACTTTTCAGACACTGTTTAGTCACTGTTAAGTCACTGATCGTTTCTTACCGCAACACATTACCCCCACCCCCACTTTTTTACTCCTCTTTCAAAGCGTTAAAATCGCTATACTATGTATTTTTATAAGCTTAGTCGAACCGAAATCCAAAATATATTAGTGTTGGGTTGTTCTTGAGTGAGTCAACACAATTGAGTTGTTCACTAAACTGAACAAGTGATCATGTTCTTCTTCAACTGTTAGTTTTAGCACAGTGAGAGTTGTTCAGTCTATGTACCTTGCTCATTCAGTTGTTTAGTCCTATTTGCTCTTTCAGTCGTTTTTGTAAAGTGTTCAGTATCTAGTTCAATGATTTTTTCAGTGTGACATAGCCAGTGACTGTTCTGCTGTTTCTTATCTTTAAGCAAAACTTCTGGTGTGACCTATCACATCCATTTTTTTATTCAGAATGTCTTTGATCAGAGATTACAGCGATATTTTACACCATTTGATCGATTGGACTATAAAAAGGGGATGCGGCGTTATTTTAAGTTGCAACTCAAAAGCAAGCACCCTGCTTCTTAGGCTCAAATTTAGCTTCAGGTGTATGTGGCGTATGAGTAATTTTTAACCAAATTTTATTAAACATTTGGTGTTATTTACAGCTCCAGCTTATATTAATTGCACAATGATGCTATTTACTTTTTATATCGTTTACAAAAAGCAACGCCACGTCAGGTGTGGAATTAAGTACTATAATGCGACATAATACCCAGAGTATGTGAACTTCGTCGCTGTAAGCTTTTATGCTATTCTTTCATTTTGTTTCTGGTTGAGCATTCATTCTGCACTGTTTTTTTGTTGTTTCTGTCGTTGCGCAAATAATTTCACTGATAAAAGATTTTCAACGCATCTCCTGTTGGCTGTTTGCACTCTTGCAATATGTTTTCCAGCCGTTTGTTATTGTTCGCCTTAAAGAAGCATAAGTATATATATACGCCAGATATAATATAGTGTAGAAGGAAGATGGCGGATGCGCCTGTAAGTAGTTTACGCCGCATTTAAAAAGCAACAGCAAAGGCAACGGCAACGACAGCAGCTGCCAAGACAAAGGAGCCCAGGGACGAGGGCCAGCTTGGCCAGTTCAGTACAAGGAAATGAATGTAGCGCAGGCCAAGGCAGAACGTGCCACGTTGGGTAGCAGCAGTAAAAAGCTGCTGTTGTTGCAGCTACCTTACGCTGCACGTTGCTGCTGTTGTGCAATGGGCATTGTTTGCTTATTTCACTCCCAAAATGAAACTCAAATCAACTCGTGCATTTCTAATGCGAATTTATATGTTTTATCATGGAATTCTCATCAAAACAACAACCTCCTCTTGCCCTCCATACTGACATGTCCTCGCATTGCTATGTTCTTATTGAAATGAGCCAAATTGTACACAATGTTGTAACAAGGATAATGGAAGGAATAGATGGGACATTTGGAAACAAAAAAACTATTTTGTTATATTCATTTTAAGTATCTTAAGGCATTGACGAATTCGCTGTCCATTGCTCGCCAGTAAATTCGCCAGTAAATTTATATTTGTAAAAATATTGAATATCAATATCTGACATCTCCCATCTATTTATTCAATTATCTTTGGCTGTAGCCAAACCCTTTCCCTGTCCTGCCACTAGTCTTACGTTTGTTTTTTTTTTTTTTTTTGTTGCCCCTTTGCCTTTTCTTTAATTTTTCCCCGGCAGTTTGCCAGATTCAGGACCTCTCAGACTCTCAAAGTCTCCAGTCAGTTTGTCAGCTTGTCAGCACATTGCTTTAGCTGGCGGGGTAGAGATTGGGCTGGGGATGTGCTTGCCTTTGTTACTCATTTATTTTGATTTGTTTACCATTGCGATTTATATTTTTCTTCGTTTCGCCCTCTGCCAAATAGTGAAAAGAAGCGCGCAGAGCAATAAAATTAAGCTCGGATTTATTGACCCATTTCAGTATTTCTTTCTCTCTCTCGCATTCTCCAAAAAAGCGAAACGAAACTAAATTGAAATGTTTGACTAATCCCAACAAGTTACACTTTTAATTACTTTTTCTTCTTAAATGAACAAAGCCGCATTTGCAAAGCTCCTCCGTAGCATCTCCTCCTTGCACACAATATTATTTGCTCTCTATTTCTCAATTAGTTTGTTAGACTGTTTTGGGAATTTTTGAATTTTTGCTCACATTTCTGTTTAAATATAAACATCAAATGCCATATTTTTTATTGGATTTTATTTTTTTTTTATTTGTAAGAAAACTAAAGCAGAAATCGAACTTTGCCCGATTGATTTTGAACTTTACAAAAGTTGCGAGAAATTTTGTGGATTTTAATTGAAAACTTGCCAGACAGAACAAGAAAGAGCAAACAATAATATGTATAAATATTTGGTATTATTGAATGTATAAATATGAATATGAAATGATGATTGTTTTTGCAGGCAGGTAAAAGGATTTTTATTTCATCTTAAAGTTGTGCTGTTGGTTTAGTTCTGTGTTTCTCTAAGTTTGGTTATATTTATGCATATTAAACTCAGTTAAGTCTATTTAACTGACTGACTGAGTCAACAAAGCACGGTCCAAACAGTTGAAGGAGAAATAATATTATATACGGGATTAAATCTATACGAAATGCTAATGAAAATAGGGTAATCCTGGATATTCTTGAACTGATGAGAACATTTATTTTATCCACCTTCTTTAAATCCTAAAATGACAAGATATTAAAATTATTTGGGGTAATCCTAAAAGGATTGAATTAAGCAAAAAACTCAAGCACAATTTTATCAAAAAGCAGACAGAGGAAAAGAACCGAGAATATTGGACTCACGAAGAGCACAAAACGTTACCAACAACAGGGCATGAATGGTTTTTCTTATTTTTAGTGCAATGTACTCACTTCAAAAACCATTTTTGAATTTTTACACATGATACATAACAAAAAGTTTACGAAATGTTTACATACAGGAAGCAATAGCGTCCAATCAGTCAGCTGCGGAGTTTGAAACTGAGTCTATTTTCTTATTGCTAAGGTCAAGTGGGTGTCTGTCTATGTGAGATGAGCACAATTTTCTGTGTCCGTTTTAAAATTCATCCTAGTGGGCGTTCTTGTTATGTACAACATTTTTAAAACCTTTTTTTTTTTCTCAAGCCGTATGCTTGCTCTCAGCACAGTGGGCCGCAAGTGCTGTTTTTTGTATTGGTGTCTCGTCTCGTCGTTTTATATCAGACTTGTGTCCTGTTATTTATATTTTGTCATGCCAATGTAACCTTATCGCATACAGTTCCGTCTCCGGCACAAGGGATTTTGTAGATCAAATTACTTTTTTCCAGCGTCGCTATTTGATCCTTGTATTACTTTTTTTTTTGAAAAACGAACAAAATAGAACTTTTGAAAAAAAAGTTTTTTGTAGAAAATCGATTTGTATATCGTAGGTGTTATTTCTTTTGGTGCACTTTTCTGGGTTTTACTCTTCTTCAATGGGATGTGTAAGGGAAAATTATTAGATTTGAGAATTTTGGTTTTTCGTTTTTTTCTTTTCTAATTAAATTTCGTGCAAATTACTTAATATTTTCATCATTTATTTGCATAGGTGTTAAGAAGATGAGTTAGTCGCAGAGCAAATCGGTCTCAGTGGGAGGTTGTCTTTATGTATTTTTGGGAGGCCGTAAATCTTAGGTGGTAAAGCTGTGCTTGTTCCGTTTTCAAGAACACTTTAAGCTTAGCTGGGGAAAAAAAAAATTGAAGAAGGTGTGAGCGGATTCCTTACATTTGGGTGGCTTAGGACAAACGGACATACCTCATTGTTTTGGAAGTGAAGGGATGCAGGCGACTGAGTTTGCTGCTGCTTATCCACTAATATATTCCGTAAAATCAGAGACATCGCTGTACATCAAACTTCAACGTTCCACTCTATCTTGCTCATCTCGTTGAAAAGACAGAAAAATTTGCGAATTGATCCTGGTACCTTATGCACTTAACATATGGAATGACGCGCCAGCACATTTAGCCGTTGCACAATTTTGCAGATTCACAAACAACAAAAGAGAGAGATATAAGAGATAGCCAACTCGCTTTCTTTCGCTCTCCCTCTTTCTCTTGCATCTCTTTCTGCTGAAAATCGGTTTTGGTATTGTATAAAGCAAATATTATTCGATTGAGATCTTTACTCATTTCGGGAACATTTGCTGTAAAGATTATGGACAACATCTTGTTCTTACGGAGTTTCGTTTTCAGCGATATGGAGCGGAAGCGCCACACCTGGGATAGCTTCCGAAAGTTGTTTCTAGCTTTCGGAATGCGTGCTTCCATTGCACCGACACTTCCCAGCTAGCAGAATTTTCCGACATCCTCAATTTTAACGAGATTGCCATTAACTGCCACGCTTAGGGAATCTCGTGCGCATCAGCATAGTCCTCAAAATATTGATTTTGAGGACAGATGCGCGGGCATTTCGTTGAGACCCTGTCCAGTGTATGAATCATAAAGCAGATAGCGTCCGCATAGTCCAGATAACATAAAGTTTGGTTGATTCTCCGCTGGACACCTTCCCGCGCCCCATTATTTGTGTGTTTGAGGACATCATCGAGGAGAACTATAAACAGGAGAGGCAAAAGAACGCATCCTAGCCGCACGCCGTTCTTTAGGGCAAAGCTAGCTCTGTTACTGCCTTTCCAGCGAATGGTGGGACATGCGCTCTTCATATTATCATCCGGGATACCGGAGTTATGAAAAGAGCTCCATATAGCCTCCCGTCGTCTATGAGGTCTTCATTTGCAAATTTCGCGATTTTTTTAATCGTTCTATCTACACCTCCTGTTTACCCGTCTACATTGTTATTATTCTCTTATCTCTCTTATTTGCAAACGCCTACGCTATGCTAAATAATCAAATGAAAATTTGGCGAATTTAAAAATTCCTGCAATTTACCCAAAACATTGCGATTTTTCTGACAAATTGAGTCTACTCCTTTTATTACCCAAAACTGGGGTGCCCCAGCCCATTATGCAAGCAGCGCATTCGTTGTTGTTTTGCACGAACCCAGAGACCCAAGCGCATAGTTTATGGCTATACGTAGAGCAACAACAACTTCATTATATTCCAGTTTTATATTTATGCTTTTTATCTACGTATGTGGTCTCATCTGAGTTAATTTACTGTTCAAACTATGTCCTGCAAAAAACACCAAGCTTACTTAATTGTTAGTTTTAACTGTAGTCTAGAGCAATAGAAGAATTCTATTGCAACTGGTTTAGTTATAAGTTACAATTAATACAACTAAATTAATTGCCAGCTGCAATTAATATTTTAATTGCTATTATTTTTATTTTCATAGCAATTGAATTAGTTGATTTAAATTATTAGTTGTTTAATTTTGTTATACTTTATACTTACTGCTAAAATAGTTTCAAAATACGCGCGGAAGGGTTCGTTTTGGTCCCATAGATATGAAAAAATTTTCGGTTTTAGACCCGCCAAAAATAGGTTATTAATCTTAAAACTCCAAAAAATGTTTATGTGTTAATTTTTTTATTTTTATATTAGCAACATTTTAAATATAAATATCATATATGGTCAATTTTTTTTTTTTTTTTTTTTTAATATAATTGATTTTTTTTTGAACTATCGTTTTGGTCCCAAAGTATAATAAAGTTATCGATTTAGTGAGGCTCGTAAACAAATTTATAGTATATAGTAATCTAATTTGAAAATTTTGTGTTTTGCTTTAATCTTTAGATATAGATTTACATTTTTTTAATTCGATTTGTTGAATGTCAATTTTTAAAAAATTTTCTTTTTTTTTTAATTGTTTTATTTTTTTTATTTTTTCTTTTATAACTTTAGGATAGATTTTAGTTAAATTTTTGAGTTTTGATCTTTTAAAAGATTTTCATTTTTTTATAATTTTTTTATGTTTTTTTTTTAAGATAAAATAATATATAGAGATATGTCTATATCGACTTTACTTTAAATGTTGCTTGATATTCTTCTAAAGAATATAATAATAAATTTCTTTTGGTTTAAGCCCACTCCCCTTTGTATTTTCAAATTGATTTGAGGCGTCGTTCCCCACTGTCTCTGCACTTTTTTTTTTATCTATTGGGATCAAGAATCCCGCAAAAATACTCACTAATTTTACTTAAAATAAAAAACACAAAATAATTAAATTAGTTCTGAATGATTTTGACCAGTTTTCTCTCCAAAAATCCAACAATTAATATTGCTATGATATTCCGAAAAATATTTGATTACTGATTTGATTTTTTGAGATTAAATTCGATAATCTCGAAATTTTTTTTGAAAAATTGCGATTTGATATGATTCTGACAAGCTACGCTCGAAATATCCAACAAAAATATGTAAAATGTTGCCCTTAAAGGATTTAAAGAGCAATCACAAAAAAATTTTTTCAATTTGATACCCTCTATTTTATTTATTTTTTTTAGCCGCCTCGCACTTTTATATACGGCAGCGCCGGGAAAAAAAATCTAGTATTAAAATTTTTCGAAAAAATACCAAAAAATTTGAAAATTGACCCTTTGAATGATTCTGCAGGTGACTCTCAAAATAAGAACTAATTTAAAATGTTGCATGATATTCCCCTAAAAGATGTAAAATTAACACTAAAAATTTTTTATTTTGAAATTAAATTCGAATCTCATCCCCCTATTTCCCATACATTTCAAATTGTAGAATATCCTACAAGTAGAGATTGAATTTTTAAGTTCATGCCGAGCTTATTGGAAGATTAAAAAGATTAAATTTTTTCCGACGATATTAATTCTGTGTTTTCTTAGTTATAAAAACATATTGAAAAATTTACAGAAAATTGTATTTTCCGTGCTGTGCGAGTTGTTGTTGTAAATTACTTAAATTTCTCTCTCTGCTTATGTCACTCTCATTCAAAGGCGAGATTAAGTAAAAAAACATCAGTGCATTTAAGATTTTCACTTAGTTACTAAGCAACCACAATCCTTAAGTTGAGAACTTTTGTAATCGTCAAAATATCGAATTTCTGTTTTCTCTATAGTTTTCCTTTTGTAAGTTAACTTTTATCGCCCTTTTTCAACAAACTACAAAAGGCGTTAATTAAATATTTGCGCTCAAAGACAACTCGACAACCAATTACAACACAGCAGCAGCAGCAGAAGCAGCAGCTCCAGCAACACACAACAACAATGCAACGTAATTTTCAACAAAATCTCATTAAGTGGCAATGCGGAAAGAGCGCAGCAGCAATCGTTGTGCTTAGCAGGTGGCATTTAGTGCTGATACAAGAAAAAAAAGCAAAGCGAAAGCGTTGCAGTCGACAACCAAATACCCTGGAGCTTGAATTCATTTGCATAATTCGATTTGTTTCACCATTTACAGGGTATCTTCAACTACAGCCACAAGCAGAGTGTCAGTTTGTAAGCAAAGAGACACAATTTGTCTAACTAACTTTTGCGCGGTAACTAGATAATCCGTTTAGCAATCGACGTATGCAAAAAGGATTGCGACAATTGTCGATTCAATTTCAAGTGGTTAACTGCAATTAATTAATTTCATTGTAGCTTGTAGCTGCTGCTCTGTCATTTGAGACATTTTTGGGTTCAAAGTGCACTGAGCTGGGCTGAGCTGCTAAAATCTCCATGTTGATGACACTCATTAACATAAAACTCAAAGGTGGCCCTAAGAACCAGCACATAAAACCAGCTCACTTTTCACATTCATTAAAATGGACGACAACGAGACTGATAAGAGCTGTCTGTCAAGGACATTCGCTTTGGCTCTGTTATCGCTCCAATGAGCTGTCCCTGCCATCAATTTGTGGCGCCCACTCAAATTTCAAACCCTTTTTCGCCACATTTAAATGTAATCTATTATCTTAATTCCGACACAAATTGTTTGGCTCGTGCGCGGCTGTGGCGGCTAACAAAAATAAAAGCCCCATTTACCAGCCTTGACTTGTGCACCCAAGGACTTCAAATGCCAAAGACAAGGACAAGGCGCAGCAAGTGCGGCAAGCCAAGCCGCTGAAAAGCAAAAGCTTATCGGCCGCTACGTAAATCACCCAATTTACCATAAATAAAGATACGTACATATTGTCAGCGAGAAGGGAGCGAAGGAAAGCCACCAGCCGCAGCCGAAAACCAAAACAAAACACCTTATCGCTCCCAAGCACATCTTTAAGTGGCTGTCAACGTGGCCAGGCGAGCTGTGAGTGAACCGGATGCGGGAGGGGGGGATGGGGGACAGGGGCAACTACTACTTACTTGGGCTACCATTTGGCCGCACATAAATCTGCATGCATGAAGTGCAGTGCTGCCAAATGGTAGCACACAAACGCTTGTCTGTAGCCATAAAAAGCCAAAAATTTAGATAAGAATATTCTACGAAATGGCTGAGTTGGAGATAATGTCATGAAATTACATACTTATAATTGGTTGGGGATTAGGATGGGGGTTTCCAATTCCTTAAATAAAAAGAACTTGGCTTGACGGCAATAGGAATTTGAAGACAGTTCAAGAATCAAAAATTAGGCCATTTAGTCGTCTTTGATTACAATAGATAGAATGGGAAATGGAGTTTTTAAATGAATTGTGCCAAAGACACTGCATAAATAGATACCGCATCTCATACAAACTTTCTTTTCCAATCCAATGTCAGCTTCCAAGAACAATCCTTATTTGATGATAATTGAGATCAATTGTTTATTACATAAGCAAAACGTTAAGAAACAGCGCATGTCAAACCGCTGAGTAGCCAAACTCTTTGTCTACTTAGCCAGAGCTCATATTTACATACATATGCCTTTGCTTCAGTCTCAAGATAAGGCCTTTGGGCAAAACATTTCACCTCGTTGCACTTACTCAAATTGCAGTTCCAATTTCTTCATTGATCTAACTGACTAATTTTCAAAGCATCATCAACGCACAGCCTAAACGTTATTAGCTATAAAGCTCAATACTTGACTGCACTTTCAATACATTTCCGAATTGAAACCCAAAGTTAAAATGGCCGTTTAGCTGTAGAGTACTATCTCTTAGGGACATCATAGAATTTGATTTTAATAAAAATCTTCCGTGCGCGTTTAAAGATATTCAAGAATGAAGGTTTAACTCCTTCTGGAGATACCTTAACCGATTACACGATTGAAGTGAACTTTATATATTGCGTTCCCCATGACTCTCTCCACTTATGCTGAATTTTGGAGAATGAAAAAAAAATTTGAATCAAGAATAGTAAAAGAAAATTGATAGCGAACGATCCTAAATAAATACAGACATTTTCTTAAATTTTGTTCTTTACATTAGTCTGAATTTGGTTCAATTCAAGCAAAGTTGAAGAGTATAGCGTTGAATACTTGAAAATCATAAAATTCGGGTACAAAAGTTTATTCTTGGATTAAAAAAATTTGCTGGATCAAGATTATTATTTCTTCTTCACGTAACATAACGAGGTTCGTTCGTGTTGCTTAACCACACATATTTGTATTAAAGCTAAAAGAACCTGCTAGCTCGGACATTTCGCTGCACATTTTCGGTTTGAAAAGTTTAAGAACATGTCTTCAAACCATAGTTTAGACTTAACGTAGTGTTCGAGGAGTCTCCGAAACGAACATCCTATTGAGTTTTAATGACTTGCAGTCTGGATAAATCTATTTCGTATTTAATACAAGAAATTTTTTTAATCAATTTTAAGCACACAATTTAATTATTAGTGTGTTCAACAGCCCGCGTAAAAAAGTGTGTAAATTTACGCGACGCAGCTATTGAGCGCCCCTAAAGGGCTTACCCTCGTAATTTTAGGCGTAAATCAGCTGTTTTTGACAAGCTGTGAGTTTTTCTGTTACTTGTGTGTGTCAAAGTTTAATTCGTATTTTTAAAGCATTGATTGTTGGAATATATAAAAAATCTTGAAATACAACCATGATGCTGTCGATGAAGTGGTAGACGACGTTATGGAGGTTCTTACTGCAGTTGCATGCTGGCAGCGAGGATCCAAGTTCTGTGTGCCCAAATGAGTCAACTACCATTTTTTAATGACCAATGGGTCCGTACGCCCCCATGCTTTTTGTCGAATGCATTTCGACCCCAAATGTAACTTGAGTTACAGGGAGCACTTTTCTGTTTGAGGTAGTTTGGAGAAGCTGCATCAATAAGGGAAACTACAACAATGTTTACAGTAGGTGATGACGGCTCTCTAGGTGTAGCTACAGACAGCTATTTTGAGGAAGAAGTCTCAATTGATTTTCTGGCCAGATGCAGTTAAACTGAAAAAAAAAATTTTAATTATTTTAGGTGTGAGCGCATATTTTGAAGAAAAAAATCTCAAAATGACAAGAAACCGAGTACTTTTTGTCGATACTTTGAATAATTCTACAACACTTCAACACTTTACTCTTTTTACACTTTTACGCTGATTTTTTACACATACCTCAGGGCAGCAAAAAGAGCGTAATT
Organism: Lordiphosa clarofinis; assembly: GCA_018904275.1. NCBI lineage: Eukaryota > Metazoa > Arthropoda > Insecta > Diptera > Drosophilidae > Lordiphosa > Lordiphosa clarofinis. The sequence goes on from JAEIGQ010000026.1 coordinate 2,384,390, forward strand.
TTTTTCTTATGTGTTTTGTTGTTGTGGCGTAAACTTTTGGAGTTTACGCTTTTACGCGGGCTGTTGAACAAATTATATGTGTTTTGACTTACTTGAAGTGTGGGAATTTGTGGATTTAGTTAACAAAAAATTTAGGATTTTCTGGTTTGGATCAGGGAATCAAGCTGAAACAAGCCGGTACACTGAGAGAAAGATCAAGAATTTTTGTACTTAAATCAAGAATTTTTAGTTTCCAAACTTCAATAAGCCCGAAAATTCTTGATTTAAGTACGGAATTTCTTGATTCAAGAACTTTTTTGAATATCCCTAAATTCTTGCCTTCAAGAACGTTTTGGATATGTTAAGCACGAGTCGGGATTTTTTAATGAACTTTAAGAGCTCAAAATAAGCATGATCTAAACTTATTTATGTAAGCTCTCGTTTTTACTTTAAGAACAAAATGATTTTAAATTTAAACTTTTTTTCTTGAATCAAGATTTTTATTTCTCTTTTTGAAATTTTAACGGTCGATTTCGAATTTAAGAACGACGAATTTAAGAGCTACAACTTTTTTTTCTTCAATAAAGAATTTTATTTCTATTCTTAAAATTCTTAATTCTTTATCGTTAAGAACGATTTGTTCTCAAAGTAAGAATTTTCAAGAGCGAATCGTTCTTATAAAATTTTACACCAAAACGGGAGATTTTATCCAAGCGCATTTTTGAAACCGAATCCTGTTCTTTTTCTTTTTTTTTTTAACCGAAATAAATTTCATTCTGCGAGGCATTTATTTTTTTAGCTTAGTACTGAAATCAGGCATGATTTTGTAAGGGCTTCCTTTTCATGCTTCAGTAAGATCAAACCCGAAAGCAATTTACATAGGGAAAGAAATGCATAAGTGCGAATGTAAGCATCGCCCTGTGCCGGAGCAGGGTATTTTTCGAGTCTAGTGGCAATTTCCATTGACCATGTGTTGGCTATAAACTAGCCAAACTAAACAACACTATCCGAAGGATGTCTCCCCTTCCCATTTTTTACCACTCATCTGGGCTGGGGCAGGGCAAAGAGCTGGTCTGTCTTAGATTTATTTTACAAAAGCAACATTTTGCTAGAACGACACGCCGCCACTCACCAGTCAGCGGACTCGCCACTCACCAACTTCCCACCATTTACTTCGTTTCAGGCACCGCAACGGCGACAGCAAACCCAAAGACGACAGCAGCAAATCGCGATTATGAGGATGATGACGAGCCCCACGACAAGGATGAAAACAACGGCAACAACAACAAGGAGCCGCAGCCAGAGCCGGAGCTGGAGAATGATGCTGATGCTGATGCTGCTGCCAGGCCGCGGGCAAGTCACAAGCGTGCAGCACAAACGACACAATCGCGAAATCCCATCAGACGGGCGCATAGTGAACGGCATTTGCCGGCCTCCCCCAATTCCAGCACGAAGACGACACCGTTGTCGCATCCTTGCCAGGCCACTGGGCCGCAGAATGTCATTTTAAATTTTAAGGATACAATGGCGTTGCGCATAAAAAGTCAACGCAACGATTCGCGAGATTTATTTCAAAAACGTCCCACAGAACCGCCACCACCGCCGCCGCCACCAAAGGTGACCGAATCCGAGGAGCAGGTAACCAAGTCAGCAGCTGTACGCACGGTGGTAAGGGTGGCGCCCTATAATCAAAGTCAGGAGGTGCATCGCCTGAAAATCTCACACAGCGAGGAGGATGATGGTGTAATCCTACGTCGTAAGGCAACCAAGAGATCAGAGGAGGCACCCAAAAAGACCTCAATACTAATTAATGGCGATGATTGCTATTCCACCATGAATCTCAGTGCGGATGCGGCTCAGCCGCTATATCAGTCCTCGGTGGTGGTTAATAGCCAGGTGGTGAATACGGGAGGAGTGTGCATCAATGTCAGCAGTGCCCAGGAGCAGGAACAACAGTTGAATCATTTGAATAATTTGCGTAACCAGCAGATGGCCAGCATAGCCATAATACCCATCAAGGGAAGCTCGGAGATAAATCTTCAGCGTTCGGTGTCCTGCATTTCCTCAACATCCAGCTCCAGCTCGAGCTCGAGCAGTTCCAGTAGTTCCACTGGGAGAGGACGTACACTCATACGTTTGGATTATGAGAAGGAGAAGAAGACGGGCTTGAGTACCTCCACTACTTCTATCAATACGCCACCCAAGATCAAGGCTACACCGGCTACTCCACCACCGCCTGTGTTGGTGGAACATGAGACCGAATTGCTTAAGATCCTACGGAATCCTGTAGAGGCCGTTAAACTTAATCTGGTGCCGCATGTGTGCGGCAAGAAGACCCCCGTTAATTCCACCAAAGAGGGCAGCTTTATAGCTAAACTATTGCAGGATCCACTGCTGGGCCAGGTGGCGGAGGGTCTGGAACCGGATACCGTGGCCGAACTGATAGAAAACTCTCTGAAACGTCTGCAACAGACACGTCTTTCCATTGATATGAGCGGCACCAAAGACCATCAGGATATGAATCGTTTGATTAACGCCTCACTGCAGAAGGTACGCTTGGAGCGTCAACCTACCAAAGAGGAGGATCGTCTGTCCAATCGTGGCAGCATTAGTTCCGCCAACAGTTTTGCCTCGGCTCATAATTACGAGCTCTTTGATTTCGAGGCCAATGAATCGGATTGCTATCAGAGTTGCTCTAGCGTTTTGGCGGAGGAGGAGGAACAAGAGGTAGCTGCACCCCAGTTGGAAACGGAATTGAATGCCAAATTCTATCAGCTGCTGGTAGATGCCACTCTGGCCGAGATAGAGCATTCGACCACAGCTGAACATCATTATGAATCCATTAGACAAAACGGTGATCCCATCTATGAGGAAATTAATGAGGTGCCTCCACCTTTACCCTTGACGGCTCCTCCTTTGAACGATGCGGATTTGGAGAAAAAGGCCGCTCGTTCCATTTTCGAAGGAGCCTCCAAGTATGACATTTTGTCCTATCTGGTGGATGCCAAAGAACGTGGTTTGGCACGTGAAGAGAGTTTTGATTATAGCCAGAATCCTAAGATCATAGAAGAGGAGGCCAGCGATACCTTAAGCGAGCTAGAGAAACGTTCCACTGCGGACGATTCGAATCCGAATAACATGCATTCCCTGTCACCGCCGCCACATAGTTTCATCTGTGGCAAAAGTGGCAGCGATGTGGAACGTCAAGACTCCGGAGTGGGTTCCGAGACAAGTAAATCTTCACGCAGCAAATATCAGGCCACACCCACTGTGCTCCATCTATGCGAGGATTGCGATGGAGCCGTAGAGACCCAACTAAGCGAAACGGGTGTTATTTATGCCCCTTTAGTATGCCGCAAGTGTGGCAAGAAGCGTGTGGAACGCAAGGAAATCATTACGGAAATAGTGGAGACCGAAGAGAAGTATGGACGTGATCTGCAAATAGTGTTGGAGGAATTCTGTCACCCAATGCTGGTGGCCGGTCTCCTTACCCAAGAGCAACTCTCTGCTATCTTCCTCAATACGGAAGATTTGCTCGAGAATAATCAAACGCTGGCCGAACGAATGCGCGATGCCTTGGACATAGCTTTGGAGCAGGGTGACGATGATCTGCTGACGGTGAATATAGGACGTATTTTTCTGGACTTTACCCAAATGTTGCATGCCTTTGAGAGCTACTGTGTGAGACAGGCGGGGGCAAGTCTTTCTATTGGCCAATCTGGAGAAGGAAAAGGAACTCTTGCGCATTTTCTTGAAGGTATCTCAAATGGAGAATGCTGTTTTGCGTCGCATGAATCTGAATTCATTTCTAATGGTAGGTCTGCTTCACCCCCATGTAAATTCACCCCTATAAAACCCTCTTCTTGGTTTTTGTAGGTTCCCGTGCAGCGCGTCACCAAATATCCCTTGCTTCTGGCCCGCCTCTACAAGGTGACGCCCTCCCATTTGGACGGACGTGAGCTGCTCAAACAGGCGCAGGAGAAAATTGAATTGCATTTGAATCACATCAACCAGGAGGCCAAGGATGTCCCCACCAAACTATGGCGTCGCATCAGCTCCTCCAGCCCCAATCGGCGCGCCTCTTGCGAAATTGATATGATAAACATCAAGCTGCGCAAAATGGCCATCGACATACTCGAGTGGAATCACGATGAGGTCCGGTTTGCCATGGAGGGTAAACTCCTTTACATGCAGCCCACCGACAGCAACTGGAAGAAGGCTCGCACCATCAAATTGACGCCGGTCAATGCGTTGCTCGTGACGAATGGCAAGGTAGGTGAACAGATAATAGAGATGGCAGTCACAACAAACTTGGGTTCGAAATGTGGTACAAGATTTTTTATAAATCATCTCAATCTAAAAAGCATGGAAATCAGAGAGAACTCAACTTTTTATTATCTTAACACTCAGTTGATGGAAGGTCAAAGTTGAGATGATAACCTAATATCCTTATCCATATTCTAATTATCAAAAACCTTTTACGCTCAGATTTGTTCTCTAACAAACCTTAAAAAAATATTGGTTCGAAATTTTGATCTGTTAACAGTACCGAAACAGAAACAAATAAATGGCTAAATTTTGCTTTTTACCCTCCACTTGGAAAATTATCGATACATTTATTGAGCCGCAATGTTGCTAATAGGCACAAAGAAAGAGTGCGAACAAGAAAAAGAAAGTGCAGCTAACCAAAATCTTTACTTATCTCGTCCTTTCCTTATACATTTAGTAGTTGACATTTCACTGTCAATTTGATTGATTGCTGGTAAGTTCAGCTAATCCAAAAATGCACAACTTTAACTCAACTTTTTCAGCAGAAAACCTAAGATATGCAACTAGATTAGTCTTAGTCTTTGGTGTTTTTTATTCCAACTGGATCCAATTTAAAATGAAAATCGAAAACATTATTCTAGCATTGACCAAACTTTTGTCTTACAAGTTAGAATCTAGAGAGCATTACTTATAGGCTAATAGCTCATCCAACATTCCGAGTTTAAATGTTTGCTATGCCAACATTTTTAAGCTTTTGTTTTGTAAAAATGTTAAGTGGTTCGATGTCTAATAGGAACATGCAACAAAGATGGCAAATTCCGCCACGGTATGTTGGATGTAAGATGTGTTCAGTGTATAAAGTAGTGAACCACATAACAATTTTGTGTGCATAATCTGACAAAGTGATATTTTTTATTTATAACCACAACCGCAACCGAAACCCGTAACCGAAAAATGCGATCGATGAATATAGTAAACGTAATTCCAACCGTTGCCCTCACGGGGCACTGTCTTATTGGCAGACACGCAGCACGCCTAGGCGTTGCTCATCATGACTTCTGTAGAAGTTGTAAACATGAAGAAGAGGAGGAAACAGTACAACACCTTCTCTGGCACTGCCCCGCTTTAAGTAGAAGAAGACTAAGGACACTTGGGCAACCTCTCCTACTCAGCCTCACGGAGACATCCGATCTAGAGATCCCAGCTCTATTAAAATTTAGCGACTTGTCTTATTCCGGGATTTTGTATGTACATATCTTCGGTGTTTTTGCTCGGATCTCATTGTGGTACACAGAATAAATAGATAGACTGGGCCTAACTGAATATATATTAAGGCACTAGGTTCAAACTTAAAATTTGTAGCTCTGACAGTTTTTCGCGGTTAGAAGAAGATGAAGAAGTAATTTGCCAAACCTGGAGCAAACTTGATCTGGGTACGAAGTACACCTACCTACATGCAAAAATTTGTGGCTCTACTTCTTATAGTCTGTAAGAGTGACAGTTTTTCGCTGCTCAATGATGGAGGATGTGGAGTTTTCCAAATCTAAAACAAACGCGATGTGGCTTCAGTATTCACCTACATACATGCCAAAACTTGTGGTTCCATCAATTACAGTCTCTGAGATCTACGCTTTCATACAGACAGACGGACATGGCTAAGTCAACTCGGCTGTTGTTGCTGATTAAGTATATATTATATATACTTTATAGGTTCGGAAATGCTTCCTTGAACCTGTTACGTACATTTGCACAACTTCATGATCCCCTTGATCCCATTTTTAATGGGACTAAACGACTTGACGGCAAAAACCGGCACACATGAGAACAGCGCTGGCTTCCAGTACCCTTTGTAAGTGTGTGTGTTCCCAATTTGGCCCTGCTATGTTAGTGAGAAAGATATCCTCCCCACTTCTAACACAGTGACCAATAGTTTGAGTTTAGAATAGCATTCAAACTGGTGTTTTTTGTTGGCAGTGCTTAGCGTTTGTACACATGTGTGTGCTTAAACGACCCTTATGATAATCACACCATCAATATTAAGCTTGCTCGAGATCACCTTATGTTTGATTGAGATACCAATAAACCAGCAACAATCAAAGCAAATTCAATAATTGAAAAAAAAAAATTTTTCAAGATTTACCTTTAATCTAATAGTTTCGTATGATGGTCCGGCTCGAAGGACCGAGTTGGTTCTCAGATATTTTGATTTGTATCAGTTTGCGGCTTTGCTCTTAGTAAGATGGACAGAAAAATAGGGCTGAAAATTTGGACTAGTCAGTAAAATAGATGCCTGCTGCATAAAATTAAGAAAACCAAAATTTTTCCTTTGATTTTGTTTGTAAAGGCTAATACTCAGATAAGATAAATTTTTAGTTTGCTACGATATTTCACATGAATAGAAACTGTTTTAAATAGCTTTGAAATCTGAATGATTATAAAAAGGTGTTCTATTCATGTGATCCTAGTATAGGCCTTAAGACGAAAGATATAAAAAAGGTTTACTTTAATAAAGGCTTAACTGAACCTCAAATTTATATTAGATGGGTCTGGAACATCACTGCAGAGTTGTGGAGAGTATTATAAGCTCCGAGAACAATGAAAAAGTTACAAATGCATTGACACATCATTAGCAACCGATACCCGTATTGTATCATGGGCCAATTCTAGCCCTTTTAAATCATCAAAAGCGATTGCCATCCAAACCCTCAACCCGAACTGCCCAACGGCAATTAGTAAGTTCAAAGTTACCTGACGGGTAAGCCCTCCAAGTTCCTTTGCATAAAAAGGCAAAATGACAAACAAAATCCTTGTAGCTGATTCGGTCAATTAGCTCGTATATCTCTTAACAAACCATTGCAGCGTTGGCAATTTATCGATTTATAGATTGATAATACAAAACTTTTAAACATTTACAAACTTTGAGTGAATTCACTCAATCATTTAGATAAGCAAACTACCCAAAAAACACTTCAAAAATGACGACCAACTTCGTGACACATGACCATCACTGTTAAACACTTTTTCCTGTCGTTTTCTGTGCCTTTCGGTCACGTTTGACAAGCGACAAGAGACGTTGTGGCATTTGACATGAGGCGAGGCAATTAGCGAGCGGCGCTTGCACCTAATAGCCTTAGTTGGCATGTGGTTCGATTGAGATTGAGACTGGGTTTTATTCGCGTTGCCATGGCGATAAAAAGATTTTCACAAATCAGTACCGAGTCGGAGTTCTTCTTCGAAAGTGCTTATCCCAGCACATATACATCTGCAGTTGATGTCGAAAAACAAAACGAGTTTCAAAAAAGAAAAAAAAAAGATACCCAGGAGCATGCTCCTGAAATGGGATTGAGGGCGTTAGGACATACACAATGCAGTGCGTATGTCACTTTTTTGGTTTCCATTTTTTTTTTTTTGCTCTAAATTTTTGCAAAAAACCTCAGCCGACAATTGCTCAATTCAAGAACCAGCAACATTTCCTGCGGCACTGACTCGGTTGTCAGGCTTTTGTGCTGCGGCCAATGCTATCGTCGCACTGCCCACACTTAGTTTCCAGTTGTAATTTTGTTTAGTTTCGTTTTTACACAATTTTCTATTTCTCGTTCTTTTTTTCTTCCCTTTTTCCAGCCAAGTGCCAATTATAGGGCAGAGAAGGCCATGTCGGATAAACTGAATTTCCCGAAGCACACGGGCATACGAGAGGCCTCGCTATTGCTGGTGAAGGAGAAATGCGGACGTTATACGCTGATACGGGAACCGTTGTATCTGGACAGATGTGTTGTGTGCAGCGAAGCGGATTGGGATGATTATTTCGAAGTGCAGGAAATTTCATCGAAGGACACATTCATATTCAAAGTGAGTAGGACCTGGCCATGCTATCTGGGCCTTTGTTTTGCACTCAAACTGTTTTGTCTTTTTGCGTTCCGTTCGGTGTGCCAGTTCAGTTGGCTTTTGAATTAGTGAACGGCGTTTGCCTTTTGACTGCACAGCGGCAATGCTTGGGCTTCGTTAGATTTGCCCTGCAGAGGGGTATGTATGTAGTTTGGGACTTAGTTGTGCACACTTCTAGGGGAAAGTTTTTAGTTTGTGACATACCTACATACAACCTCACATAGGTATTTGTATAGAGAAGAGCAAACTGACAAGGAGTGCGGTTAATTGAGCATCAACAAGACATTTAAAAAAAATAAAAAGTGGAAAAATTTAAGAGATTATAAAAAATTTAATTGTTGTTGTAGCTGGTTGGTCATAGTCATGACAACGATTGATAACGACTTAAAAATTCGATTTTTCTATAATTTGTACAAGAACATTCAGTTTTTTGTTCGATGTGTTTATCAGACCAATCAAACCAATCTCTTCAGGCATATACTTAATATTTCCGTTGAAAAACCAAGTGTTCTCTGGTAACTCAGCTTCTAGAACTGATATCAATCTAAAAATGTCCCTATATTCAGATCAGCTAAAAATATATATTTAATAGAAGTTTTAGGCTAATCTTTTCAAGCATAGACTTAATATTTCGGTTACAAATATTAAAGTGTTCTATAGTAACTCAGCTTCAAGAGCTCATATCATTCTTAAAATTTTCCTATATATGGTTTAGCTATTGATAAGTCTATAATATGAATTTCATAAACATCTCTTCAAGCATAAACTTTATATTTCTGTTAGAAAAATTTTGTTCTCTAATTACTCAGCTTCTAAAGCAGATACCTTTTTCAAAATATAATTATACTGAGTTTTGTGGAAAATGCGTTTCTAATAGAATTTTTCAACCAATCTTTTTAAGAATAGACGAAATATATGTATACGTTGAATACATAAAGTATTAAGAAGCAATTTCAAACAAATTCTCTGAAGGGTAGCCTTATCATTTCTGTTAATAAACCAAGTAAAGAGTTCTTTAGGAACTCAGCTTAAAGAGTTGATATCATTCTTAAACTTTATAAAAAATTAACTTACTTGAATATAAGACTTTAATAGAAGTTTGAAGCTTATCTATTATTATTTTAGCTTCAGAATTATTATGACCAATCTTTGATTCAGGTTTTCTTTTCTCTTCACGGATGGATCACCATATGGTTCTTTTATGTTTATCCTAAAACTTCATTTGGCTTTATTTGGATAATGGTCCTTGAAACCGCGGAACACTTAAAGATTTCTTACTCGAATTGCTTAAGCCGCTTTGCAAGCCATAAGATTTTGCGCAGTTCAACAAAATGAATGAGAGTGAGTGTCTTGAAACATCATTATCGTCAAGAAGTGGAAACATTAACATCAACTTAAGACGCTGGTTCGGCTACAGCTCTTCAAGCAAAGGGAAAATTTGAAGGGTCGATCTCCAGTATGAGTAAGTAGGTATCAACTTAGAGAGCGCCTTCAGTCGAAAAAAACTTTGAGCACTCTGAACACCTGTAAGTTCTTCGTATGCCTAGCTAATAAAGTTATCAGAGCAGTGGGAAGAATCGTGGGGGCGCAAGCTAGTATGAGTAAGTAGGTGTCTCTTTAGATTACCTGTTTCGCAAAAGGTCTGAGAGCAGCGGTAACAGGGGTGCCCTTGCCCATTCCGCAAGCAAAGCATTTGTTGTTGTTCGATGCAAAAAAAATAGCTGGTGCGTGTACGTTCGGCGCGCTCCATAAGCCTACATAAAGCAACTACAAATTTATATGCGAGCTCTCCCCTCTTTCTTTTCGAGTGAAAGGTTTGTTATTGTCAAGTGCAGACCTGCATAAACAACATCATAGGGGTCTTTCTTCTCTCTCTTCCATGCCTGGGGTAAACTGGGGCGTAACAACAAAGTTGCTTAGGCGTAGACAGAGCTCTCCTCGCTCGTGTTCTTGCTTGATACATATTTTGTGCATTTGTATTGGTCTTCACGCGGCGGTAAGCTCATTCTGGGCAACCCTGAGTGGGTACATTCGAAGGGTCGCTCTGCAGTATGTGTGTGAAGATGTTGTTCGCGGTTGAGCAGAGGGAACACTTGATAAGCCGTTCACTGGTATGAATGGAAAGATGTTGGTTGTGAATGTTCTTAATGCTAAAGGTCATAAAGCAGTGGGAACATTACATGGGTCATTCCCCGAGTATGAAAAGTGTTGCTCTAGTAGAGCTAGCTGACAGTAGTGGTTTGCGTAAATAATACGCCGAGAACCAGCCTCGATATCTAGACTAAACACCGCTTCTGTCAGAAAAATATACAGATTACAAGCCTCTAACACTATTTTGGATTTCGTATCAAAATAAAAAAGAGCATGCACACTTCTTTATCACCAGAAATCTTAGCTCTCCCGTTTGCCCCGACCTTAACATTTATAACACTTTATCTATTCATATCCCAACTCTGTATTTTCTTTTTAATAACAAACGAAAGCCGAGAAAAGCATATGCAAAAAATCCATTTCAAATCTTGTCCCATGTTAAAGCCGAGCCGTCGCTTAAGTCATGCAAATTTTCTGTTTTCTGAAGGCCTTTTCAAGTGCGTTCAGGCAGCTCGCACGTACGTAAAGCGCCTGCCAAAATGAATGACATTTATTGAAATACGTATAAAAAAAGAAAAAACAAAAATGAAAGAAGAAAAGGAAGCACAAAAAAATAAACGCACGGTGACGCGCGTGAAAGGGCAGACAGTAGCAGACTCTCGGGCTGGGCATAAATTGAAACGTTTAGTTCCGGCCAACTGAACAAGTGACAAGCACATGGCTGTCAAAATGATGCCCGGACCGCACTCTCGGCTACCGCCACCTAGTTAATCAAATACACGATGCTAACGTTTGGGCTTGGCCCTGGTTTGCTTATTTATTCGCAGGCGGAGGATGGCGTACGGACGAAACAATGGTACACACAGCTGCAGTATCATGCCCAGGGCATGGGGGCCTGGCGCAAGCGACGCAATGCACTGGCCAATATCATGATCAATGGAATGCTGGCGCGTAGCTAAGACAAATAACAACAATATTATTCAGCAGTTCGGCCAATTTGCATTTAAGGACCACGGCAATTTCACATAATTATAATTTAAGTGATATACATAAACAATTTAACCGCATAACGCATAACGCTAGTTAGTGTTTACATACATATTACCTAAATTGATACAAAAAAGCATACACAATAAATACTTTAAATTGCATATTAATTGAGTTGTTTCATTTTAATTAAAGTGGGCACAAAGTTGCCAAACTCGAAATGACTATGGGTTTTCACCTGACTCAGTGACGCACAGTGGGGCACGGAAAGCGCGGAAATCAAAGTCATTTGGAATGGACTTTAAAATTTATATTTACGTAAGTATTGCAATTTTTTACAGATTTTTGCGGATAAGTTTGAGAAGAAGAAGGACGTGTAATTATGACAGAAAATGAGAATGTAGAAGTTTAGCTGGCGGATCTTCGATCGTTCAAGCCGGATCTGTAAAGAAATCTAAGCGTTGAAAACATGAATTTCCCACACCATCCATATCAAGTGCTTTCCACCAGATGATCCATCTCCTTTGCGCTATTTATAATAAATAATATTAAGAATAGACATTTTTGGGGGTTTTTACAGGGATTCAAACTGCTTAAATATTAGGACCGGTTTGGATTAGTGGTTCACACACTTTATGAAACGTTGGACTGGTTTTGTACATGGTTTTTAAAGCTAACTGAACCGCGAATTCAGTTCGGTTTACTCTTATTCTATACTTATAAATCTGACTGACATAAGATCAAACTACAGCCAAAACTGCTTATCCTAGAGATCTAAGATTTGGCATAACCTTCGTTTAGTAATTCAGCTGCGCACCAAAAAAGAAAATTTGGAAAATTAGTCCGCGAAGTAGGCGAAAACGGCAAAGAAAAGATTTTATGGGCGTTCAGGCAACAGTGTGCTAAGCTGTTTAGCTAAGAGCACGAGAGAGAGAGTGAGAGAGGGAACGACTCACACTCACACAAATTAGGTACATATGTGTTAAATGCATGATGCAATAAGTATGAAGCGTTCCCGTCCGCAATAGCTGTTTTTATTGTATGCTGGCAAATAAGTGCGAGTGAGAAGTGAAAACTTTTAAAAAGATTTTGTTAAAATATAGACCTAGCTTCCCAGGACTCTCCTAGATACCAGGTCGTTCATCTGCATAGCGCGAAATTCGGTTAGCCGTTTTATTCTTTTTAAAAAGTTCCCTTTAAGTATTTGTTTGCGTTATTCAGTTGCCTGACTTATAAAGCTATATACGTAGAAACCGATTTGATCCATTTAGTAGCTCGAAAACTTCGAGCAGGTGTAGTGTTGTCTTACTAAAATGTAAAATTCAGTATTCCCTCAAGATTGGGAAGTTTCCAATAAAATAGATATGGTTTTCCTGCTCATTCCAATTGAAAAGGGAGCATCAACACAGCATGCTGTTTTATGATTGGAACAAGGTTGAGTTTCCCCTCTTTTTTCACCTCAGGCCATACAAATTGTGTGAGTTTGCTCCACTTCAAAACAATTCTCTGTAGATTAGCCTTTGAGAGCTCTTCGCTCTCTCTTGGATCATTACAGATATTGGAATCATCTTTCTTTTTTTTAGAATTTCTATAGCCCATGTTCCCCAATCTAAACTTTTTTTTGGTTAAGTCTTTCGCAAAAATTGGCTGTTAGAAGTTGCCATTTCCGAAAGAACTTACAACGTCCGCTTAGCAGAAACTAGACCAATATTTTAGGCAGTGTATTATCGGGTATGCGAAAAACCTTCTGTATATAGAAAAAGTGCATGTCTGTAGTACATTTCCCATTTCCTGATATAGCGTTCTGTTTGGAGTGTTTCTGTTCCGACGGAATAGCTTTTGGAATTATAGTAATTGTATTCCAGGAAGAATTTGACTCAAGCAGTTTGGCGCTTGTTCGTACAACGTACTGATCAAAAAAGATTTACAGGTTCCATTTTTCCGCCACTTTCGCATCTTTCAGCTTTTCCTGTAATTGGTAATTAAATTGAGCCTTATGGTAGATTCACACTCCCAGGTATTTATAGGTTTTCACCACTGCAAACTCGGTCTCTCCCAAGAAACATTACAGTCTCGACTCTAGAGCAAGACTTCTTCAGTGTATTTTGAAAACTAAAGGATCTTTGACTTAAAGGTGTTTATTTTGAGGCCCCAGGTTTTATAATATTTTTCGAGAGCATTTATCATATTTAGCAATTTTTTTTTGGCGACTCCGCGAACACCAAAATGTCATCGGCATATAATAGGGACGATGATCTGCTCTAAAGCAGAGATGGGCATGCACACATACCGTCACACTTTTCACACGCATACAAGCACATGCAAATATAAGTAGCTGTCAATGCTTATAGCGTACGTGTGATTTTTGCAGTCGGCCGCGGCAGCACCCTAATGCACGCGCTGCTTTGTGTGTGCATTGGAACGTCGCGACGCGCCCATCTCTGCTCTAAAACATCAACTGTTTTTTATGCTCTAATTAAACTTGTTGTACCCTTGCATAAGATCCCACCGAATGCTTCTTAAACCTATTGTCCGATGTAGCTTTACCTCTGTGTGGAAAGTTCTTTCTAGCCCGTGGATGACGAACGTACTCGCAAATTCACACCGTATACTTGCCGAAGTCATGGTTTACTGTGTGTTAGAAAGAGACACAGTCACATTTAAGCGGTCTCTTCTTCGGGATCCTTGCAGTAAGGTACTGGGCTTGATCTCGATTTAGGCTCTCCTTCTATCTAGCTACTCACTTTACTTTAGAGTATAGCAGCGATGCTCAATGTGTCGAGGCCAAAAAGTGAGTGTATTATTGAGCGAAAATAAAACTTCGTGAATTCGACTAATCGCTTTTAACTCTGGCAAGCGAATGACGGCTTTCTGCTCTCTTCGTCTCATATTCCGAATGCGTTCGGGTTGTGAACGTGTGAATAGCGAAATTCTTTCTTTTTTTAACCCCTTGAGGAAACCAGAGGCTATCGCTGCCTTCCAAATACAACATAAATATGACCAACTTGTTATACTGAACTTTTTTTTATATTCTTCACTTAAACGCGGAGGCAGTGATTTTCACGAGATCCTTGGAATCATTAATTCTTCAAGAAAATGTTTTGAGGGACGCACAAAAGGCACTCAAAACTGCAAAGTACATTGACGAACTGTGATGAAATCACTTTTCCGGCAAAACGAGAAGATGGCAGATCAGTTCCAGGCCAGGCCACTTATATCAGTATATAGAGTTGCATCACCGACCTGGTTCAAGCTTCCTCCAATTACACAGACTTGTCCTAAGGAGTCTCAATATGTGTGGCTCAACTGCAAGCAACAACAAATATGTATGCAGATTGGTGTGCATGTATGTGTGTGTGTAAGCAACTTACCTGCTTTAACATCATCGCACGGCTTAAAATATATAAATAACACTTTAACATAGCACAAATACGCTAAAAATAATGCCATAATAAAATATATTACAACAAATTCTCGTTTAACTTGAAGAAAATATAGTTTATCCATTTTTGCTCTTCCTCTTTGACTTAAGTCCCGACGTCAATGACAAAATGGCTTTGGGGCAGCGCTGCTAAAGCAAGTTCAACACGAAATACAACAGAGGGCGCTGTTCACCGGGTAAACGAATCGTGCCTTTCATATAAGGCGCCACCAAGATTTAAATTTAAATTTAAGAAAAAAATCCGGGATTTTTCAATTTCCAGCATTATGACTTGTTGGCCCCACTGTTCGCTGCTGCTAGCTTATAAATCTTAAGAGGCAGGCTATATTATTTTTAAATTCGGCACAAGATTTATGTTGGTGCGGCCCAGGAACTGAGGAAATTAGACGGCATTCCCAGCCAGGCACGCACGATTATCGAGCGGTTCTCTCTCAGTGCCAACGGACAGCAAACACATAAAAAAAAAACCAAGCCAAAGTTATCAACTAAACCATAAACACTTATCACTGTAAATATTTGCAAAACTATGAGCGAGACCGGACGGCACTTTTACAAATCAGTTGATTAAACCATTTGAAATCTCTTCAATGCATAAGTACATACATACGTATGTACATACATTTATGGACGTACTTGTGAGTGGGCCAGAATAATAATGGCACCCAAGTGGTTGGGTTTATTCTCGGTCTGAGTTTATTGTTTGTTTAATTACACAAATAACCAAGCAGATTATTATGGTTAAACACGATACGACCAGTAAATGTAATGGCCAACAATTGCTCCGACAATTGAAATGGAAATAAATATATGTATATAGATTTACTTAAATGTGTGCAGAGCTTAAGTATAAATAGAAAAATTATACATTTGCTTTGTCTTTAAATTATATCAAGGATGACGAGTCGAAGAAAATTTGATGTGAGTATGATAATCATATGTGCTTATTGTCCTATTGTAAGCAATCGGGGCACCCAACTTACCGGCAGAAATTCCAAAATGCGAGGCTGTAATCTAGATTCATTAAGCGGCTTAAAGAGTAGCCTGAAATCAAGGTAAGAATTTGTGTATTTGGGTTATTAAATTTACATAAGATTGCAAGTAAAAGTTTAATGGAAGAAACGTTATAGTCCGTTTCATCACTTTTTCATCTTTTTTGGACCGAGAAAATTAAAGTCTGGCTAAGGCCATCCTGAGGTTGTCATTTTGCAATACTTTAAACCTTAAAGCCCTGTGTGGAGAACGAGAGAAAACACCTTGGCTTTGCTTTGATGCTCATGTGCTGTTAGAATGTGTTTCCATTTATGTGAAAAACTGTGACGAAAGGAATTTTCTGTCGTTCTCCGTACGAAGCTTTACGGAAGTCGCTAATCTTATTTCATTGTCTGATACGTTGAACGGTGTAACAAAACTTAACAAGTTTGTAACAAAACCTGTTAAAATCGGTTTAGTTCACCCACCCGATCAAAAAAAAAGGACCAGAAATTAAATCGAAGCACCAAAAAACCTATAAATCGATACCAATATTATTATAGTTAGATTTCACCACTTCTTCCCCCTCCATTAGTCAGCCCCTCTCAACCGATCAAAAAATAATACTAAAAATGAAATCAGCTCATCCAAAAACATTTAAATCTATAACTTATTTGATAAATTTTCGACTTTACAACTGCTCCCCCCTACATAAGCTAGTCCCCTCTCCCACCGATCGGACAGAAATGGCCATAAATTAAATCGGAGCACCGATAAACCCATAAAACGATTCCCAATTTGCTTATTTTTAGATTGCACCCCTTCTTCCCCCTCCATAAATCAGCCATTGCTAGAAATGAAATCGGAGCATCCAAAAACATGTGAAGCGATACCTAATACTGGTTCAGACTCCAGTTTTCACACTGTGGTTTTTATACCCTTGGAGAGGGTATATTAAAATTGTTCAGATGTTTGTAACGCATAGAAGGAAGCATATAAAATATATTCTTAATCAGCATGACGAGCTGAGTTGATATAGCCATGTCCGTCTGTTTCTATGCTATCTCCTCCGTCAGTTTAAAAGCTATGTTAACCAAACTTTGCACGAAGTCTTTTGGTACAAATGCGTAGTACATTTGCCGGAATCGGCCGGATCGGATGACTATATCGTATAGCTGCCATAGAAACAATCGGTCGAAAAAGTAGTTCCAGGGAGAAAAACTTTTTTGTCTTCAACGCAATCGACCCCAAACCTCGTATTTATAAGTTTTCTATGCCTTCACATAATTTCCAAGTTTTATGAAAATCGGACATCTATAAAGTATAGCTGCCATACAAAAGATAGTTTTGAAAAAACGTTTTAGTAGGAAAAACTTTTTTGTTTTCAATGCTATCGCTCCCAAACTTGTTACTGGTCCATATTATATGCTAACACATAATTCTGCCAAGTTTGATTCAAATCGGATGACTATATCATATAGCTGCCATATAAAAAGAAAAACTTTTTTGTTTTCAAAATTTTGTCAAAATTGTGATGCCATAAAACAAACTGGCAGGGAGATATCATGCTCCAAGGGTATATAAACTTCGGTCGAGCCGAAGTTAGCTTGCCTCTATTTTTTTTATTTCAAGCCTATCGAAACGAATTTGTGAGTGGCAGCTTTTAAGCCTAGTACGGAGGGCGTTCGAATTTTCCTTCAGCTGTCAAACTCCATATAAAAAAAATTGCTTAAGGAATTTTTCCTTGCCTCATTCTGATGTTTGGTACGCAGAAAGCCAAGGAATAAGGCCTATTTCCAGAACAAATAAATGCGCACGAAAATAAATTTTTATGTTGAACTTCATATAAAAAAAACAGCTTTGAACAGCTGATCAGCCATTTATTTAGTGGCATTTATTTTACTGATTTCCAGAACAAAAATAAATAATCACGGCGTTGCCACATCGTTAGCTTGAGTGGATTGCAAGCACAGCCGATTTGCTGAAATAAATTGAAAATAAATAACTTGCAGCACATTTTTCCGGTCAACATCGAACAAATTAAAAGCAAATGCAGGGCCCACCCAAATAGTCCAAAAAATAATAAATATATTAGCACATGAAATAACACTCTTTTTTAATAGATTATATATTGTATAATTTTAAGTGCCTCAAAACTTTCTCTACCGAGGACCACGAAGTTGCGCATACTTGTGGTAGTACATAATGTTATTTTGAAAGCTGTTATCTGACTTTAAGATTCTTTAAACTGTAATTTAATAAACTCTTTTTGAATTCAAGCGGCTAACCAATCAGTGCGACCTTACAACTTGGCCGCCATTTTGGGGATTTTTTAGTGTATTTTAAGACATTGTGGTCATACTATAGCTTACAATCCACTCAACATAAATAAGTGGCAATTTCGTGACATAAATTTTTATTTGTTCTGGAAATAGGCCTATACACACAAGGAATTTTGAGAGTTGCCATATCGATGAAGCGTGTGGACTGTATCAAACAGCTGATATTCCTTTCAGAGATATTGTGCAGTCATTTATTCCTTGTGTCAATTATCAAAAGGCAAGGCAAAAGTACAACAATTTTATGTTAGTTATGACGACAAAAATGCATTAATTGATGCAGTGAAAAACAAAACATGATTGTGGCATCACGAATGACAAGCAACTAGACACCGCACTTACAAGAAGTGTTTCGGAAGCAGTTGCGCCATGTTGGAATCTTGTCATGTTGGAGGGCCAATTGAGCCATTTTCGTTGTAGCGATATGTGCACCTGAGTGGGGTCCTCGCCCGGAATGATGTTCCAAATGGAAATAAAACAATTATAATTGGACTTATCCGGCCTCGTGCAGACCATTAGATTCTTGGCAACAGGCGAATCCAATTCTAAAGTCTTGTTCACATTCTTCAGCTTAACAGCTGCCACTGCAATTGCAACTTCATCCATGTTGTGCAAAGTGCCTCATTTTATTTAAATCTTGTAGTTAGGTCAAAACACATATCAGCTGGCCAATTTATTTATTTTCCGTTTTCGGTATATTTTTTAATGTTATCTGGTCACACTGCCTTTTACATTCCACAAAAAGGAATATCAGGCAAATTTCTGGAAGGAAAATTCGAACGCCCTCCGTACTAGGCTTTAACCGCTAAGGCGACATCTAACGTTTAACATAGGTACTTAGGCAAGGGTTACATATCGCCACACTGTCTGTGACGCTCTGGGACCAAAGTACTTAAGGCCTATTTCCAGAACAAATAAAAATTTATGTCACGAAATTGCCACTTATTTATGTTATGTGGATTGTAAGCTATAGTATGGCCACAATGTCCAAAAATACACTAAAAAATACCCAAAATGGCGGCCAAGTTGTAGGGTCGCACTGATTGGTCAGCCGCTTGAATTCAAAAAGAGTTTATTAAATTAAAGTTTAAAGAATCTTAAAATCAGCTAACAGTTTTCAAAATAACATGATGAACTACCACAAGTGTGCGCAACTTCGTAATCCTCGGTAGAGAAAGTCTTGAGGCAGTTAAAATTAAAAAATATAAGAACTATTGAAAGAGAGTATTATTTTATGTGCTAATATATATATTATTTGTTGGACTATTTTGGTGCGGCCTGCATTTGCTTTTTATTTGTTAGATGTTGACCGGAAAAATGTGGTGCAAGTTATTTATTTTCAATTTATTTCAGCAAATCGGCTGTGCTTGCAATCCACACAAGCTAACGATGTGGCAACGCCGTGATTATTTATTTTTGTTCTGGAAATCAGTAAAATAAATGCCACTAAATAAATGGCTGATCAGCTGTTAGAAGCTTTTTTTTATTTGTTCAACATAAAAATTTATTTTCGTGCGCATTTTATAGGCCTTTAGAGCGTCACAAAAATGCATGTCAGAAAATGCATGTCACAGTGCTGTGACAATCCCAAAGAGTACTTTTGATGTGAACGCTTCTTTGCCAAAACTGCCCGCATGTAATTTCATTTCTATTTGCATTTTTGCTGACAACAGACTTTTGCCGGCAACGGAGATTAAAGCTGCAGTAGGGGAATCTCCACGTATCCTCAAAGCCTTTAGCAATAATAAGTCAGTCATCTGTACCAGGAATCTGTAGTTAATTAAAGCGCAGTCTTTGATTTGGCCACTACATCAATATGCTCTGAGACTCTTGGTCCGATACCGAAGCAGCGGACACCAAACTTGGATTATAAGCTATAAGCTACCAGTAAACATGTCCTATGTTTTGAATTTGGTGACTATATAGATGAGGCAATTCAAGTCAATGGGATAAACTTTACCAAATTAAATGAGAGGAGAATCTCTTTAAGAGTATGATATTATGGAGGATCTTAAAGATACTAACTTGTGGTACTACTCCTTTTGTATTATACACGTAACCAATAAACAAAAACACCTTATCAAACTTGATATGACGCCAAATGAGTACTGGTGTTCACACTGATTTCTGTGACAAGACATTTGCCGTTCACAATGCGCTGTGACACTGAAATGCGACGCTCTGTGCCCCAATGTAAGCTTATCATTATGACTTTAAATCGGTGTCCGGCAAAACACACATGCTTATTTTGCCTTTGCATGTGTACGTTCAGACACGCGAGAGTGCTCTCAGTTAGCACATGTTTGTTAGTGCAAAAGAGAGCAGTGTACGCTTGTATAGTGTCTGTGTATCGACGCCGCTGCTACAGAGGATGGACGTCGCTACTTGTATACACAGATCATTGAACGGTGCCGGACACTGCATTAAATTGTAATGTCGAGAGTCCAGTAAATGTAATATGAAGATGCACCTTCACTTTAAATTCTGAATCCATAATTTTAAAGCAGCGAACAAGCGCTCCTAAAAAATCAAGAATGTTGTTTTTAATCAGTCAATATGTCAGTGAAATTGCGCAGTTCTAAAAGTGGTATTAAGTAATTAAAATTAAATTCTTTATTCTTTTATTATTATTATCATTGTTTAATCGCAATTATATTTATTTTTTGAGTTAATGAGGTCAAATGGAATAAAAACAGAAAAAATTTTCGTGATGTCTAGGGACACCCTAATGTAGGTACATATTACTGAAAGCTGCTGGTTAAGATTCCGCCAAAAGTATCAACTATCGATTGCCAGCTATCGATAACTAGGTTAAACTTGCAACCCTGCTTCCGCACTCAGATCTATTTCTTATACAGCCGTCCACGTGTTAACAAATTGAAAGTTAAAAATGAGCCAAAATTTTAATGCTGATGGTTTTCTTAAGGATTTCGCTGCCGGTGGCATCTCCGCCGCTGTGTCCAAGACTGCGGT
Organism: Lordiphosa clarofinis; assembly: GCA_018904275.1. NCBI lineage: Eukaryota > Metazoa > Arthropoda > Insecta > Diptera > Drosophilidae > Lordiphosa > Lordiphosa clarofinis. The sequence continues at coordinate 2,405,324 of JAEIGQ010000026.1, forward strand.
GGCACCCATCGAGCGTGTGAAACTGCTTTTGCAGGTACAGCACATCTCCAAGCAAATCAGTCCCGATAAGCAATACAAGGGCATGGTCGATTGCTTCCTACGTATACCCAAGGAGCAGGGCTTTGGCTCGTACTGGCGCGGTAACTTGGCCAATGTCATCAGATACTTCCCCACCCAGGCCTTGAATTTTGCTTTCAAGGACAAGTACAAGCAGGTCTTTTTGGGTGGCGTGGACAAGAGCTCGCAGTTCTGGCGTTACTTCTTGGGCAACTTGGCTTCTGGTGGTGCTGCTGGGGCTACATCTTTGTGCTTTGTTTACCCCCTGGACTTTGCTCGTACTCGGTAATTATTGAAAATGTTTAATTTTGAGGCACTTGAATGACTTTTTTTTTTGCTTTAGCTTGGGCGCTGATACGGGCAAGAGTGGCCAGCGTGAGTTCACCGGTTTGGGCAACTGTTTGACCAAGATCTTCCAGAGCGATGGTTTAGTTGGCTTGTATCGCGGTTTCGGCGTCTCGGTGCAGGGTATTGTCATCTATCGTGCTGTTTACTTTGGATTCTATGATACTGCCCGCGGCTTGTTGCCCGATCCAAGGAATACACCCATCTACACCAGCTGGGCCATAGCCCAGTGTGTGACCACTGTGGCTGGTATTGTATCCTATCCATTTGATACTGTGCGTCGTCGCATGATGATGCAGTCTGGACGCCAGGCCAACGAGATTATCTACAAGAATACGCTATACTGTTGGGCCACCATTGCCAAGCAGGAGGGATTGAGTGCCTTTTTCAAAGGAGCCTTCTCCAATATACTTCGAGGTACGGGCGGAGCTTTTGTATTGGTGCTGTATGAGGAGATCAAGAAGGTTTTGTAATTGAATTAATCCCAGCTCTTAATAAATCATTGCCTCTGGGCAACAGAATGAGTCAGCGAAACTAAACTGGGAACAAAAATTGTCATTAAACTTCACATATTTATAGGTACAGAACTCCTCCCTGCTGAGCAACAAATTGTGGTCTTGTTGGAGGGGGCAATAGGAAAATCATTTTTCGTATCGCCTGCGGCGCATCAAAGCCTTTGATGGCTTCCGTTGTAAATTATACTAATACGCCACGTAAACAACTACCAAATCCTTTAAAGCAGTCGCACCAGCAGCAGCACCGTCTGAGCAAACTATGGGAAATTGAAAAACGCCAGTGGAAAAAGTGGAAGAAGCAAAGGGAAAGGCAAAAGGGAAACTGCATGCTGAGCGCAATTATGCTGGACAAACATTTACCAGGCACAGGGCAGGCAACTGAGTAGAAGGAGCATGAGGCGGAGTACTTAGCATGCACCTTGCCACACGCACACACACACACACACACTCACTACTTTTAGCCATGTTGACTGGGTCGTGAACGTGTTATAACAATAGGGTGTCGTGTCACCCGACTGTAGCCAGCGACTCACACTAACGAGCAGTAAAACAAGTTTAAGATTTGCCGACGCAAATAAAAACACAGCCAAAGCTAAACTCCCGGCTAAAGGGAGAGGAGACGGAGACGGAGACAGAGCTCTGCTTGGCGGAAGCTAAACGGAAGTGCGGATCAGCTTGCAATAACATAACCCAAGCACGTAACACAAACACGGTACATTATATTGTATAAGCAGACTTCATTACGGTATTTAAACAGAATTTCTGACATTCGACATGTGGAACACACACACAATGGTGCATTATATGAAATTTCTTCTAGTTTTTATACACAGGCTAATAATTTGATAAATTTTGTCCATATTTGATCAAATTATATGTGAATGGAACCATAGTTTATGGTTTAAGTACTGCAATATCTGCAACCAGGGCGTTTTAGCCAAATTTTCTTCAAAAATGTTTCAAAATTGTTGACCCTGTTGCTTTTAAGGCTAACCAGGAATTCTCCTCCCAGCAGTGCGCTTGTGGCTCGGGGCAGGCTCTTTCTTTTCTGTCTCGTCTTCGCTTCACACTTTACTACATCCTGTTACCCATGCTGTTGTTTACAATCCCTCTGTTCAAAAGAGTTCACTGGTCCCAGCTGCCCCAAAAAGTAGGCAACAAAAATTGTACATCTTAATATTCACATTAAGCAAGTTTTGCATTGATCATTGATTCGTTTCACCAAGTAAACAAACAATTTTGTTCGCAAATTTTTCAACAATTTCCCATGGTTCTTGTTTGAAGGCGTGCCAAAATCCACACACATACCCACATCAAAAGTCAAATTGTGAACAGTCGAGCCAGTCGAAGAACTATATCACAACCACATGGCCTGATGTGGGGATATCTTGTAAAAATGCATCACGTATTCTACCAAAAAGCCAGAAAAGAGGTTGTCTTTGTCTGGCGCCGGGCATTAGACCCACCCTCCCCCCCCCCAGCAAACGAAAACTTTTAATGCTTATTTTTCCCCCACACTCAAAAATGGGGGAAAGCCCAAAAGCTGAAACTCGCGCCATATGCAGCAGCAGCCACCGCCGCAGACCAAAAAACTGAGCAATAAAAATTTGTCGGTGAGCCAATAAATGTAGGCGTGACAGCCAAAGCCAAGCAAAAACGGGAAAACTAACCGGAGAAACCAAAAAAAAAAAACACATTTTCATTGCTGCATTTAAAACGCTGCAAAAACTACGAGTAGCTGCGCACAGGTTTGGGACCCTCTTCCTGTCTCCCTGCTCAAACAGATTTGAAGTAATAAAAAATTGAAATTAAAAGTTCCACTTCAGTTGCCCACTTGACTGGCCACAGCGAATGGCGACACAGTTTTCACACAAAATAGGTCGTAAAAATTATGAGACGAAAAAAAGGCGCAGCCCTAAAAAGTGGCTTAACAATGGAGCAGGGCTGGCAATATTTACTTTTTTCAGTAAAATAGTCTGATAATGTTTTTTTCTTTTTGGAGGGGGGGAGATATTTTATTGGTTTGACAGGTATAAACCTGGCAAAAAGCGGCTTTTAAAAAGATGCACCAGAATGTGGAGCAGTATTTGATATATCTAAAGACAACTTACATTCTATGGTTTGGAAGTGTAGATCCTGGATCAGTATATTGGGGATGTCCAGAATTTTCATTAGAGAACCTCAGCATACCAAACTATTTGGAGATTATAAATAAATCAATAAACAAATCACCCCTGGTTATTTAAAACCTAACTGAAAACAATCAATCGAAATATAACCCTAAAAGAAAGAACTTTAATGTTCGCTGGTATTCTTTAAGGATGCGGAGAAGGCCTAAAATCGACTCCACCTTAAGAATATTTAATGGTATCAATTATATTTAATCCCCTTATTTAAAGAAATTGACCAATCAATTCCTGTCAGACCTCTCCTGACTTCTACTACCTTAGCAACTTATTGAATGTAGAGTTGATTCTCGTGCTAGCAAACCCAAACCGACCAAGTTTGTCATTTTCATAGTTGTGTGATCAAATTTAAAATTTATACTGAAAGATTTGTATCTTTAATTAATTTAAAAATAATTTGTTTCTTTAAAATGTCCAGTAGGAGGAATATTTCGGGTGTGGATAACTGTAATCGATACCCCCTTTCACCATTTATACGTTTTAGTGCCTGCGGATTGGAATCAAACTTTATTATTCATACGTACTGTTGCCCTTGCTTACATTTTTAATTTTTAAGTAGTTGGCATAGACTTGGTTTGACCATTGAAAAAATTTTTTTTCATATAACTAAGACAATATGTAAATAATATTTACTAAATAGATAATTATCGCATGTTACTGCATAATTTTTACTAATCTACGATATTCACTTCTAGAAGTAAGCAAGTTTTGTCGTACAGTAAGATGCCAACAGGATATCTTTCAGAGCTGAACTGCTGCGCATCACGGTTGCGGCCGTTGCTGCGCATAGTCTATTTATACGGTGGTGATATCTATAAGAGACTATCATCCATTTGATCATTCCCAAGCTTTGAGGATCTAAAAATAATTCTGATTACTGGGTTTATTCTTAAATTATTCTTATAAATTCATTTCATCCCCTTTAAAGTAGACACCCCAGGACGCATTACAATTGTGCTAAGTTTCCAAAACATGCTGCAATGTTCTCTTCAGGTAAAGTCTTTAAATCCTTCTTCATTTCGGTTTCTATCTTTTTTATCGATGTCCACGGAGCGGTTTTAAATAATTTTCTTAAGAAGCCATTAACCCATAAAATTTTATCTACATCTATACTATAAATTTGTAAAAAAAAAATGTATGTATAAGGGGTTATCTCCGCAAAAAAGGTGTGAGTGTCGCTAGCACTCACGAGTCTTTGATGTGAAACAAGATCCTAATACCAGAAACAAGATCACTTGCTTCAGTGTTCTTTCATTTTTTCAGGAGATTCATTGTGCTGATCATAGATAAATGATGATGTTTCACCCCCCTAGATACCACCAAGGTGAGATCCAAGATCTTACTACCTTTCCAGATCCCATCAAGATCCCACCCACATCCCACACAAATCCCTTTCAGATCCCATCCAGATCCCGCCCACATCCCAACCAGATCCCACCCAGATCCCTTTCACATCCCACCCTGATCCCACCGAGATCACTTCCACATCCCTTCCACATTCCATCCAAATCAATCCCGCTAAGATCCCATACATTTCTCGCCCAGTTCCCATCCAGATGCCACCCAGATCCCTTCCAGATCCCAGCCAGATCCCACCCAGTTACCGCCCAGATCCCTTCCACATCCCACCCTGATCCCACTCAGATCCCACCCAGAAATCCACCAGATTCCACCAAGTTCACACCCAGATCTTTCCCAGAACCCACCCAGTTGCCCCTCTTCAGCATCTTTCCTACCTTTTCGCTTCCCCCTCTGATTATTCTCTTGTGTGTGTATTTGCCGGGAAACTTCACATATCAAAACAACACAAAATATGAGTGACGTCAGCGTCACGTGACGCTGAAATCAAATTATACTCCTACTAAAATCGTCCGTACTGAAATTAAAGATGTTTCACATCAAAAATTTGTACTTTTCTATAAATAGGTTAAAATACGTCATTACATGAAAAAAATCATTGTTTAATTCCGATGAATTACCAAACTCTAAATTCATTTAGTAAGCAGCGAAGCACGCTAATTTAGTAGTCTTCAAGCTATTTCTTTAATGCTTTTTAGCATAGAAATTTCAGTTAAGCTGGCTCAAGGTCGAATAAAAACTCACAGATGTGTATGCTGTTTTTTCGATATACATAATTCGGTTGCACTATCTTCAGGAGACACTACAAAACAATTTACCAATTACAATTAAAGTTACGTAAACAAAAAACATTCTTACATACATTACTTTACATTTCATCTATCATTTTGAAGTAAAAGTCTGTAGATGCGCGAAATTATCCGTATCCGTTTTTTAGATGTGTAGCGTATTCAAAATTGAAACGTTTGCTTTAGTGGTTTTCTCACTTCAAAGTTCGGTGAGTGTCTTTCACTTGGGTTTATGTGCTTACTGATTGGCACTAGTATTAGGTAATCGTTGGTAATTTGTCTGAACATTTTCACTTGTTCTTTCTAAATTGTTTCATTTGTTCAACTGTACAGTAGTCTGGTTCAGATTTAAAAAATTCTGGAAATTGAAAAATGTCCCGACTGATTCTGAAAGTTTGTCACAAAAGTATGGAAATTATATTTTTCTGTCAAACTTTCAGAATCCGTCAGGACATTTTTCTATTTCCAGAATTGTTTAAATCTGGAACAGCCTACTGTACAGTTGTTCACTTGCTATTTTTTTCCAGAGCAATGTAAATAAAAACGATTTAAAGTCACAACAAAAAAAAGTGCTTAAGTGAAAACATCTTTGCAGCTTACGCCAAGAGCAAGAGAGTGCAACGAGCACACCGTAAATGATGAAAAAGAAATGAACAAGAATTATAGAGTGGGTGAAATTAGTTTGATTTATTCTGACTAGAATTATAAATAGATTTTATTCTCAGAAGCCCTTGCAATTACTGAAATTAATATTATTATTTTCCTTTATTTCTTGTCACAGTTGCTATTCGTTTCGCAGAAGCTACCCACTTATTGGCAGTAAAATCGAGTTGAGTTAGATAAAGGAAAATATTAAATTCATTTTTCCCTTAAAACTATTTTGTCTGCATCCCTGGCATTGGGACTCTGTCCACTGTTCCCCCCTCGACTGACTGCACAATAATGTCAATGGGCGGGCTTTTACGTTTTCATTTTCATAATTCTCATTCAGTATTTCCCGTGTAGAGCAAATCAAACAATGAAAAGAACAAAAATTTTAATTGTTTGGCATCATCCCAGGGCATCAACTCTAATCAAAATTGCTGTGCACACACATTCAGCATATTTCACACATCGTGGAGCCTCCTCCTCACCTCTCTCCCCCTCTCCGCGCACTAAGAATAATGTGCGACACGTTCGAGCATATAAACCGAATTAAGTATACGCCACCGCGTTCGACTTTAGGTAAGTCTACCATTTGGGGAGAGAGAGACTCATCTTTAAATGAAATAAAAGTGGCAAAAACTTTTATGGCCAAGAAAAGTCGAACCGGTCTAAGTGAATTTGGCAATGATAAATTTTTGCCTGAGGTCAGGTACAGCTTCTTGGGAAATTTGCATAAATTGGCAAGCTAAAATTTTCAAATTATTAAACATTTTTTTTTTTTTAAATAAATCACAAAATTTTGTTGACCAAAATGCCGGGTATGCGCTTCGTGGTCAAAGCCGAGTTCAGTGTGTCAAAAGTACAACTTCGGGTCAAGGAACCGAACTCCCTAAAGAGAGCAAAGTGCTGATTTAAGAGCGCGCCTGGGCATAGAATTAAAACTCAAGAGAGCTTAGAGTGAAAAGTCACTGAGCTGAACTCAAGGAGTGAGTGCGTAAAGAGCCATTTACCCACACAGCGTAAGCGAAAGAAAACTTTACAAAGGTTTGAAACTTGGCTAAGGTGAAATTGAACAACTTTTCAACACACACCGTGGGGAGTTGAGGCAAAATATTTGCCTTGGCGTTAAGAATTTGCATAAGGCTGCTTAAGGGTGCTTTGTTAGCCCAGGCAATTCAAATCCTTTTACTTCCGCTTAACACAACAACACCAGAAGACAGATAAGTCCGATAGCCAAGATTCACACCCCCGCCCCCCTGCAGGAAAAGCATGCGTGGCGTATGAAAAAAATATAAATATGATTACTTATTGTGTGGCACAGGAAAAGGGAAAAGGGGAAAAAGGTTTGACTTTTAAGGCAATCACCCAGACAGCACACAAACAAGCAAAAACAACAACAACAACAATGGCGGCATTCAATTTTTAATATTTGCCTTGCAAATTTTCTATAAAATGCATTTGTGTTGTCTACCGCGTCCCACTCTGGACCGGGGACCAGGACACACGTTGACAGGGTCTGGCGGGGGGCGCACTATCGCAAAACCGAAAAACTGGCAAAGTGGGAAAGTGAATGGAGCTTGGAGCAATGTCAACACATGGAAATTGCAAGGACAGTCAGTGGCAAAAACAAAAACAAAAAGCAAGCAATGATATTGCCAACAAAAACTAAAGGTACAAGTCAGGGCAGGGCAACAGCGGAAGCAATAAATTGGTTAGGTAAAAAGCTTGTCGCAGACCTAGACACAAACACCCTCCCACATATATCCACCCAGTGGGGACATTGCCCGTAATTTGGGCTTGGAACCCAAGGGAGTTGAGAGAGAAAGCACTTGGCTAGTTTATTACATATTTCGCTTGGCTGAAAATCACAAAAAGAAATTTTGCTAATATTAATGCAAAACCAATTTATGAGTTTTGCCAAACAGTTTGGTTAATTTGCCCCTGGACGTGGACACTCCGGAAAATTTCCATCAAGGAAAGTGGCGACGAGTTGGAATGTGCCAAATGCCTCAGGGTTATGAACAAATATTTGCTATTGAATACTTTGTTATTATTTCAGCTGAGTTAGGGGCTGGTCTAAAAGTAATTTGTAATTAACTTGTGTTTTTTTTATTTCCTTATACAGATGACATTTCTTTCAATCAAATTGCACCTTTTTGATGGCCACACTTGTTATTTCCGCTTCTTTCAGTTCCTCATCTGTTGTGGAATTATAAATATGTTTCAGATACAAATTAAAATAATCGGTATAATTCATGGGCGTCGAAATGCGATGCTTGCGCACAGGTAGACGCGGTGACAGAGACAACATACTCGCCCATTGACCATCACAGAGATCATCATAGCGCAACAGTCCCACCTCATGACCGCCCAAATCCCCCGGACCACGACACATGGGCTGCTGTCCGTCCCATAGTTTTAGCACAAATTCACGTATCCAACGAGCCAAATACAAGGCACGGCAATCACAGTGCCAGGGATTCTTGTCTAATTTAACAGCCACCAGCTTGTCCATACCATGCAAGGCTCCATGTGGCAAGAACATGAGCTTATTGGAGTCAATGCGTCTAGGAAAGGAGCAATAAGACATGAGGTAATGTATTAAAGTGGGGCAAAACTAGTTCACTTACAGTTTTTCCAGCTGCGTGAGAGGTTCAAATGCTCGAGCATCAAAGTACTTGAGTATGTTATTATTAAGCATAAGTATTTTCAGATTTGTCAGACCCTTAAAGTCATCGGCCTCCAGAGTAGTAAGATTATTGGAGAATAATGTTAGACGTGTTAGAGAGCTGACCTGTAGAAACAATCCCGCGGGTATGGTAGACATTGAATTCTGACCAAGAAAGAGTTCGTTCAGATTTTTCAACTCGGCAAAGGCCTGACCATCGATCTGGAAAAATGAGAGACAAAGCTTACATAAATGTAATGACAATCTAGTTTTTTTGTCGAAAGTATTAGAAAATAGAGTACAATTTTCTGTGTGAAGGGTTTTGAGCAAGAGATCCCAGCTTTTCTCAAAGAATTAGTAAAGATTTGAATAAATAGTTGTATAGAATTATACACTCTTGATGAGCACTTTTATACTTACTCACTCTTGCGAGTGATTGACATATTTTCCTTTAAGTTTACTTTAAACCATAGCTGTTAAATAATGATTACGATTAGTAAGTAATAAGTAAGTAATAGGTAAGTAATAGTCAAAAATTATTTTTGATTATTTCTGCACATAATTAATTAGTAATCAAATATTTTATCCAGAAAATTACATATTTATTACAATTATTTTTAATATATAATCTAATTGATTACTAATCGTAAACGCAATTTAACAGCTATACTCTAAACCAGTGTCCGGCACCGTTTAATTTTCTGTGTATACAAGTAGCAACGTCCATCCTCTGTAGCAGCGGGGTCTATACACAGACACGAGCGTACACTGCTCTCTTTTGCAATAACCAACATGTACTAACCGAGAGCGCTCTCGCGTGTCTGAACGCACACATGCGAAGGCAAAATAAGCATATGCGTTTTGCCGGACACTGCTCTAAAGTTTCGAGCCTAAACTAATGATGTGTGTGTAGTATAAGAGTACATTCGTCTGAAGAAATACACATCGCCTCACAGGATTTCAAGTGGCTCCCGCGCCTGATGGAGCCTTTCATCTTGAATCTTCTCAGCAGCCCTATTTAAATTGAATATTACAAATGTTTAAGAGGTTAGACTGTGTCCAGCGCAGGTATGCAAACCGTTCTGAAACAGGGACTGGTTCGGTTCAGTGGTTCACACAGGTTAACATGGTTTTCGTAGCTAGAATTTATTATATTTTACTGCTAAGAAATCATTTGATTATCCTTTAAATCATTATGTTAGTGCTCCTTACAAACGCGAAATATCGTGTAGAATATAGAGAATACCGCAAATCAATTGGCCACTTTTAAAGAAAGAAAGGTATTAAATAACAGGTATATTAAGAGGTCGGTAAACAAAGGGAGCTACATTGACCCGGCATCGCTAAGGTTAATACGGTCCATAAGAAGTCTTCGTTGTATAGGGTCCATGAGCAAAACTTAATTTAACCTCCTGGCGCGCGCACACATGCGGCTGAAAGATAAACTGACGGCAGATCTTGACAAATAACTACGCTCCGTGCATGCTAGTGTGCACAACAAGAACTTGTTTGCATAGCTGCTATGCAGAATCATTCAAACATACAGCATGTGTGCGCCCCAAATTAAAAAAAAAAAACTTATCATTGTCCGTGGGAAGGCGCTTAAAGCGGTAAAACTTGACAACGAACTGAACCGCACCGAATCGTGTTTTTTCGGTTTTGGGTTGGGTTTGCGGTCTAAGCCAAAGTTTAATAGAAATTCAATTTATGTGATAAATATTTAAAAAAATATTCAAAATGTTTGGACTTTTAATCAGACAAAACAAGTTTTTAGGCCCTAACAACTGTAAATTATATGGTACTGTTAAGAAAGTTCGCACTATAGCTTTAAATTATTTAAATTGTTACTTGTTTAAAATATTTCAAATAATTTAGTATACAAATTTTTTATTGAAAGTCCTCTATAAGTACTTTCGTGACGATTTCGAGTCATTGTCGCACAAAAAATTTGCTACATTTGAGAATATCTTTCAATTTGTTTCAGTGTGGAACAGGTTCTGGTTCAGCAATTTTTTAAATTTTAGCTAGATTCACAATTTAAAAAAGTCGGAAAGTCGGTAAACCGGCTTGGTTCATAATCGGTTTTCAGCCTTGATTACGTAATTTTGTGTAGCTTAAAACTACAGAAGCTTGTGAAGCTTTTGAAAAAACTATACGATTTTAAAACAACATTTTGAACCAGAGTTGGTCCCTAAATCGCAAAAGTAGTTTAAGTGCGGTTTTAAATACCTAATGTCGATTCTTCAGTGAGAAGCCAAAGATAAATATTGTAATATGAACAGCGACGGAACTAGAAATGACATAGTTATTATATAGAATTTCATGTGGCACAACCGTTCAGTACGGCTCAGTACTGAATTAGCCCTGATTTGGAAGGACAGGTACTGAAATCATGGCTGCCTTTACATGCATTTCAGTCCTGAATTTAACACAGAAAGGGCGTACTACGTCATGACCTTCTCATCTTTCAGGCTTGATTTCAGGCATAATTTCAGTACTGAAAAATCATGGGTAGTACTAAACACAGTACTGAAATCAGTCATCAGATCAGCACTGACAAATTCAGTAGGGGAGAGTCTCCGGTTGTGGACACGCTCCGGTTGTGGACACCCCAGTCTATTTTTTGACTGGTAACAGATGCCGCCAAACTGAGTAATGTCAAACTTATAGTTTGACAGTACACAAAATCTGAGCCAATACAGAAGTGTAAACATGCATTTGGTTTCTTGCTGTGAGCAAACAAAAAAAAATCGTGAAAATTTTTCCGAGTTTCTATATTTTTCAATTTCCACATTGCGTTAAATCGAAGCAAAACATTGAAAAGAGGTGAGTATTATACTTTTTTATTTAGTGCATTAAGTGTACTTTGTGATGTGATATCTAGTTTCAGTGAAATGTTTGTGTCGTGTAAATTTGCTGAACAAAATAAAAATGGCTACCATTTCCAAGAATGGACACAGTTTTGCACCGGTTGTGGACACCCTCGTTTTTTGTGTTTAAAGCGTGAGTTTGGCCATAAAACTGTCAAATATCGTTGTTTTTGCTAGTTACAGCTAGTTTTACAGCATTTTTGTGAATTTTGTGCATTTTTAGCCATGTCAACACCAAAAAAGTCGTCCGATTCAACAAATATCAATTTTAATGGTCTGGTCGATGCCAATAAGCAATGTCTCATCGATAAGAAGGCCGCCAAAGCTACAGCCAAGGAATATGGGCTTCCTCAAACCACTTTGATCCGGTATTTGAAGAAATTCAGAGCAAATTTTGCAGTTGTTTCGTCCGTTGTTCATTCGGTTTTATTGGAATTCGTTCGAGATTGCAACCAACGAACTCCATCAAACATGGTGTTTTTTTTACCTCTCTCACATGAAGCGTAAAATACTTTTCCGGTATTGGTCCGTTTGACCCTGATGCTTTCTCCAAAGCTGACTTCATTGAGGGTGTCGAACGAAGAGCAGTAGATGTCGCCACAGAAGCTGATCTGGATGAAGACAATCAGCGTCGTAACTTCGTTTCCGCCGATCCCAATATTGGGCTATAAGAAGAGGTGTCCCCCGAGCCATCCACTTCACGAGCGTCTTCGGCTAGCCGCTTATCAGTGTTGGATGAAATTGGGCCGGTGCAAAGAACTTCTCCGAAAAAGCCATCGAATCGCGGTCGCAAGCCAATGCAAACCACTGAGCTAACTTCTCCGGAAAGCGTCGAGGTTTTGCGCGAGAAGGCAAAAAAAACAGCTGAGCGCGCAGCCAAGAGTGATTCTGTGTCGCACTAGAAGAAGACCCCCCAGAAACGTAGCCGGCCAGGAAAACGACAGGCAACACCACCAGCCAAGCCGTCGGCCAAAACGCGGTGCCAAGAAGAAGGCGTCTTCGTCATCGGAAGGAGACGAAGATGTCGACTTCTGTTTGATTTGTTTGGTGCTTTTGCCAAAAAAACTGACCGCTGCAAATTCGATCCAATGCATTTCGGAATCATTTTTTTCTTCTTAAATAAATAAACGTTCTTTTTTCATCAATTCATGGCCATTTTACTTCATATTTTTCCATTTGTAGCGATTTAACAAGGGTGTCCACAACCGGGTACAAAAAAATTTTGGCCAAAAATCATCACTTCATATACATGGCTGTAAATTTTTGTCCATTTGTCTAAAACAATAGGTTACTTCAGAGGAAAGTTAGCTAGAGTCTCTAGCTTTACAATGATGTTCATATCACCGCATAATGTTGACTTGGAAAAAAGTTATTAGTGAAAAACGCAACTATGTCCACAACCGGAGACTCTCCCCTACTGAGACGTTGAAATTTCAGCCGCCCTACCATTTTCACTTCCTCAAAAATCTTTGCGAAATAACATTGGTTTTTGGATCAACTTTTAACCAGGGACCGTAACTGTTATAAGTTTTAAAATAAAAATTGAGACTTAACAGTTATTTCATAACTTTAAAAATAAAAATTTTTTTTAACTGTTATTTTATAATTTTTATATAAAAGTTTGTAAATAACAGTTATTTTTAACTTTTATTCAAAAAAGTTGATTTTAAGGGTTATTTGTCAACGTTTATTTTAAAAGTCAAAAATAACTGTTATTTTGCAACGTTTATTTTAAAAGTTAAAAATAAACGTTGATTTGCAATATTGGCCAAGTTATTCAAGCTATCGGGACATAAAGTTGCATAGGCACTTACCTTAAGTCCTTCTACCACCATGCTAACTTTGGTTCAGATCGGACTACTGTAGCATATGTCTGTAGTTCAAATCTGCAAGACTGATTCCGGCTTTGTACGATTACCGGTAAAAATAATCATTTTTATGATGCCACGTTACTTGTTCATACTCATGTGTAAAATTGTAATGGTTTTGGTGCCCAGTATTAATCTGCATTGTGAGGATCGTACGATTATTTTCGTAGCACCAGTAAATATATGAAATAATTAAATAATATTGGGAAAGAATACTTTTAGGGACATCGAAGTTAACTAACAAGTATTTTAACATTTTCGGGGGACCCATAGAAAGTTGAAGTGTGCAAAAGTGGAGTACGCGACTTTCTTCACAGCCCTGTGTAAGTTTTGTTTTTCTTCTGTAAGACTTAAAATTAAGAAAATATAGGAAAATCCAGTATGAAATCGCTCAAGCCCGTCAATAATATTACTCTGTACGTGCAGTAGCAGCTTAAACCAGCCCTGCTGCCTTGCTGCCGTAGCGCGCATTCCTTGGCTCATAACTTGGTTATCGTTCGGTTGATCTGTATCATTCCTTCGCAAGTCGGACGGAGCCATGTCCCTCTGGCATAATGAAGATTAAAAGAAGTATTACACCAAACTTAAATGCCAATTAAGATGGAAACTCCTTAAGAAACTGCTTTTAAATACCATAAACAACTGCATTACTGAAAAAAAAAAAAAAAAAAAAAAAAAAAATTTGTAATCGGTGTTTTACGGGAAACCATATCACCAACCTCAAGAGACACCTTACAGACGAACATACCTCCACGTACAAAAAGGAGTTGGAGGAAAATATAAAGGATGAGCCAAAGGCAAAAAGCAAAAAGTTTTCGGTTATCTTCAACGCAGATGAAGTAAAAACGGCATGTGTTGAACTCGTTACCAGTGAAAAAATGCCTTTTGCGATACTGGACTCAGAACCCTTTAAAAAACTTACGGGTCAATTTTTTTCTGGACTACAAATGAATAATATAACTTCAAAAAATATTATGCTCCATGTGGCGGAAGCATATGAAGTAAAGAAGCAACAGATAATGAAGACAATTATGAAAAAGTTTTCCTCTTTAAAGATTGATACTGCATCAAGGCACAACAGAGGAGTTCTAGGGGTGAACGCTCAATACTATGCAGATAATGCAATCAAGATTATTACACTAGGAGTCATTGAGCTGAATAAAAAACATAGTGCTTTAAATATTAAAACGGAAATTGAGAGAATTTTAGAAGAATTTGATATAAGTAAGCGACAAATATATAGCGTAACATCTGACAATGGCAGAAAAGTTGTTAAATCAATTCATCTTTTGAATGAACACGAGAATGATACGGAAGATGATAACAATTTTGATGAACTCATGGGACAGCTGAACATATTTTCAATTAATTCCATCAAATGCGCTGCCCACACTCTCCAGCTTGCTGTCACGGATTTTTTGAAGCCTCGAGAAATTTCAAGCATTATTGATAATAGTCGGAAGCTCGTCAAAACATTACGGACACCCACCTACAGGTATATCATTAGACTACACATTTCGCTAAGCCAATTTAAACTGACCTTTTTTACAGACTTTCGATTAAGGCACAGGGTTTGCCCCAGCTACCAATAGACGTTTCCACTAGGTGGAACTCAACCTATTTGATGCTGGAACGTCTATTGCTGTTTAAAGATTTTTGTGAGCAAACAGAAGATAATTCTTTAAAATTTAGTGCTTCACAATGGACTGAAGTTGCAAATCTGGTTAATTTATTGGAGCCAATACATATTGCCACCCTAAAACTCCAGAGCGAACAACTCTACCTTGGAAACTTCTACAAGCTTTGGTTTTATTTGCAATTATCTGTCAAGAAGATGACCTGTAATTTCAGCAGAGAAATGTCTAAATGCATTGAAAAAAGGACTGAATGCCTTTTTGAAAATGACGTATTAATTTCGGCCATTTATTTAGACCCCAGATTTCGACGAGTCTTGCAAGTAAAGCCCGAAAAATTGTTACGCGCCAGAACCCACCTTATTAAGCTTTTTCAGCAAATCTATGAGTGTGGAAAAACTGTAAGAATTATTTGCAAAACATCTGTTAATCTGTTTTTAAAAAATTTTTTTTTTTTTGGGATAGCCCCCTTTTTTTTTTTTTGGGTTTTTTTTCCTGGCTCGGTGTTTTTTTTTTTTTTTTTTTTTTAAAAATAAACAAACACGAGTTTTGATTTTCCAATATAAAATATCACAAAAAACAACAATTTATAACACATAATTTCAGACAAAATTTTATAAGTGACTCCAATGTCTCAAGCATGAATGATTTGCTTGATGAACCCCAACCCTCAACAAGCCAAAGTGCAGGGGACCCTCAGAGCTTATACTTCATGGCAAATGAAGTACTAAACTCGTTAGAAGTGCCAGGTGGTATCGATGAATCGCATGAAGACCACGACACAGAAGTTCAGTTGGCTATAACTGAAATTAGTGCTTATAATCCCAAGCCAATTGACCTGAACGAAAATATTTTAAGCTATTGGGAGGACAAAAAGTTTACTTATCCCCGCTTGTATCAACTTGCCAAAGTAGTTCATTGCGTTCCAGCGACTCAAGTCAGCGTGGAGAGGGCATTCTCTGCCTTAAAACTAATACTCTCGGACATAAGGTGTAATTTAAGTGCAACATCCTTAAAACAATTGTTGTTTCTTAAACTTAATAAATAGTTTATATAAAAATTAATTAATAAATTAATTTAGATTTTGCAATACATCTGCCTGTTTTCTGTACTTAGTTGCAAGCAAAAAAATCTTTGCATCTTTACTAATTTGGTTCCGTTTTGGCATTTTCTACTCGCAAATTAATAAAACATTCTGTATGCTCTGGGTTATTCTCTTCGCCCTTGATTATTCATGGTATTTTAAAGTGGTTCGGTAAGATGAAAATCACAGTAATGCAGTTGTTTATGGTATTTAAAAGCAGTTTCTTAAGGAGTTTCCATCTTAATTGGCATTTAAGTTTGGTGTAATACTTCTTTTAATCTTCATTATGCCAGAGGGACATGGCTCCGTCCGACTTGCGAAGGAATGATACAGATCAACCGAACGATAACCAAGTTATGAGCCAAGGAATGCGCGCTACGGCAGCAAGGCAGCAGGGCTGGTTTAAGCTGCTACTGCACGTACAGAGTAATATTATTGACGGGCTTGAGCGATTTCATACTGGATTTTCCTATATTTTCTTAATTTTAAGTCTTACAGAAGAAAAACAAAACTTACACAGGGCTGTGAAGAAAGTCGCGTACTCCACTTTTGCACACTTCAACTTTCTATGGGTCCCCCGAAAATGTTAAAATACTTGTTAGTTAACTTCGATGTCCCTAAAAGTATTCTTTCCCAATATTATTTAATTATTTCATATATTTACTGGTGCTACGAAAATAATCGTACGATCCTCACAATGCAGATTAATACTGGGCACCAAAACCATTACAATTTTACACATGAGTATGAACAAGTAACGTGGCATCATAAAAATGATTATTTTTACCGGTAATCGTACAAAGCCGGAATCAGTCTTGCAGATTTGAACTACAGACATATGCTACAGTAGTCCGATCTGAACCAAAGTTAGCATGGTGGTAGAAGGACTTAAGGTAAGTGCCTATGCAACTTTATGTCCCGATAGCTTGAATAACTTGGCCAATATTGCAAATCAACGTTTATTTTTAACTTTTAAAATAAACGTTGCAAAATAACAGTTATTTTTGACTTTTAAAATAAACGTTGACAAATAACCCTTAAAATCAACTTTTTTGAATAAAAGTTAAAAATAACTGTTATTTACAAACTTTTATATAAAAATTATAAAATAACAGTTAAAAAAAATTTTTATTTTTAAAGTTATGAATAAAAGTTTATGTCCTAATTTCATAGTGCTTGTAAAGACTTGAAAAATGGTACATTTCTCGTTTTCGTAGCTAACTCCCTTCACCGTGATTTTTTTGGTTAAAGTTTAATATCATAACAGTTATTTTCGGTCCCTGCTTTTAACTCAAAATCTTAAAAATTTTGGAAAAAGTTAAAGTGAAATATAAAAGTGTTGAAAATGGTAAAAATTCGTCATTTTAGTAGGTCAAAACAATTACTACGTTTATGCTATGCAACTTAAGAACTTTACAATTTTGCAAAATTTACAAACTGACCAGAGCACATATGAGAAAACAAAGGATCTGTCAAAAGTAATGCTTTTCATGAATTGACGGCGAATTCATAGTCAACTTTCGTGTGTAAGTCGAGTTAATGAAATGGTGTTTATGCACGCTCTGTCCGACCCATTTCTTGAAATAATTTTGCAAACTGAGCTTAGCATAAACGTAGTATGTATATGTCGTTCGAATATATGTCATTTTTAGTCTAATTGAAGTCATTTTTAATGTAGCGAAATTATTACTCAATTTCGACCACACAGATATCTCCCATTTCAAACAACTTTCACCACGAACTTAGGCTTTTTAAAAAATATTATATCAAATGCGATCTTTTGTCGTTGTAAAACGAACTTACATAGCACGGTAAATATGTGTCAAACTCTGAAATAAAGTAAACTTACATGACTTATACGATTTGTGGTCAGATCTAAGGTTACCAAATTCACCAGATTATTAAAAATGGTTCCCGAAATTGAAGAGATGCGATTATTATGCAGCATTAGCGTGCGCAAATTCTCCAGACCCGCAAAAAAGTCATCATCTATCTTGGCTGAAATTGAGAAAAAAGATGTTAAACATTTGTTAAATAAGTTTTCTTCCTGTTTTTTCCACCTTACCAATTTGATTCCAACCAAAATTCAAGGTTTTTAACTTCGATAGATAACGTATGCTGCCCGATAGCAGCTCATCAATATTATTTCGTGACATATCCAACTCTTCCAGCATCAGTTGATCACGCAGTAAATAAGGCGGAAAATTCTTAATTTGATTATCACACATATTAATCACTGTCAGCCTCTGGGCATGAAAGAATATGGACTCGGGCAGTAAAACAATTTCATTTTTACTCAAATCAAGCAGATTTAGATTCCTTAACTTCCAAAAGGTGCGAGCATCGATGTCCTCCAGTTGATTGTTCTGTATGCGTCTGCACAAATCATAATTAATTTTGGCGACCGTGACACTTTAACTTTTCAACTCACAAATGTAAAAGACTATCCAAATCCTGAAACAAATCAAAGGGTAAAAAGTCCAACACATTATTGGATATATCCAATTCCTTTAAAAGCGTCAGGCCACGAAAAGTATCCTTGTGTAGGGTGGACAACATGTTGCGCGACAGATCACTTTTAAAACAGAAGCAAAAGCTTTTTCAATACTTGCTCACACTCCCAGATTTTTAACTTACATGGCCACCATATTCATGGGTATCACCTGAGTGACAGGCACTGATTTCAGATTAGTATTCCAGCAGGTAAAACTCTTGGTATCCGGATTACAGCGACACACCCCGGATGTACAGTGATTCCACTCACTCTGACTGCCCGTGGCCAAATGCCAAATTGGCTGCTCCACCGAACGCAAACGACTTTCGATTTGTCTCACACGCTTAACCAGATCAAAGTTGGCCAAATGGGACATGGCATTAACCTCGTCTTGATTAACATCACCATTTCTTCTCATGCTCGGCTTGGATGAGTTCACATCTTTGCCCAGGGACTGGGTGCCATTGGGCAAGGCATTGATCAGCAACAACAGCTGCGACACTATGCCCAAGGATTCACAAGCATTTAACGAGCAGTTCCGGTTGCCACCCGATATCAAAGGCACCAAATACTTTTGACGAAAGTCATCCAGACTCTGTAACTGCAGATCCTTTGAATGCTGAGCCTGCGTGGTGCACACAAGAAAGACCAAAGGCACATATGCCAGTACCGTCAGCGACATACCTTCCGATGTAGATGTACGAATTATGAAATGCCGTGACTCGCCACCGTATTTATAGCCTCCACTTCATTCCGCTCATAATTCGAATAATTTAGAAAAATTTGCATTTCGCAAACAATTACCTTAATTTAAGTAGTCCACAGCGCCGCATGGGAGCCGACGACCATCCTCATTGCACTGGTCGCCCAGAATCTCATTGTGACGCCACAAGAAACTGAAAGTATTCTGAGCAAATCTTTGATTGCACGCTTAACTATTAACTGCTTAGGGGGCATACGATTTGATTGTCAGCTGGAGAGCACGGGTGAAAAATTTTTGTAAAGTAGATTAAAGCTTGTCAAGGTCTTTCCTGATGTAAGTGTAATGGTTACAAGGCCACAGCAAAGTACAATAGAAATTCACAACCGGTTCAGAGCCGGTTCAAAACTTATTTTAAGAAAGTTTGGATTCAAATGTTGGTCAATCCAAACAGCATTAAAGTACATAAATATTTTACATATGTGTACACTGTACACTGTACAGGTCTTAGGGACCTGTTTTGGGCTTAGCCGGCTCGAGGTCAACATGGTTAATTAAAATTTAACACAAATCAACAGAGATTAAATACACCATTTTGGAATACCAAGTGTATGTCCAAAACAGCGCTATTTCGAACTTACTTTTTCACTCAATAAAATCACTGGAAAAGGTCTTTACCTTCCACTTACCATCGACTGACCGGCACAGATGTGCTTTGGTCGCATTCCTATTTACCTGAATACCGTATCTTAAGACAGCAGCACATTCATATATCCATCCTGAGTTTCCATGACCATGATGGCTGTCATTAACAATACTATCAATGTATAAGGTTATTGACATGATGAGCCACGCCATGCTCCTAAAGACATTCTCCAAAGCAGCCTGCCAAACCATATAAACAGATGGTTGGATAACTATCTCAAAGTGGCATTTCGCAAAGACAAATATCAAAACCACATTCTTCCTTCAAAAGCGTATTCTCTCAAAGATTGCTTGGCCTCACTCCCCTTACCTATAATAACTAAATTGAGAACTCATTTAGCTTGATTCCAAGAGCGAAATTCTTGTAAATTCAAGAACGAAGAGGTTTTTTTTCAAGGTGCGTTCGCATTAAAATAATTCGATCTAGCTTTTTCTCTGTGTACGTCATGTGACCTCAGGCTGGTTCGTAATAGTTAGTGACACCCAATGGCGAATCCTCCAGATTTCACAAAATGATAACCACCTCCATCAAGAAACGGATCCCACCATAACGAACCAATAGGTTTGTACATACAGGGCCAACCACAGACAATTGTAACCCTGGGAGACAACATTACAGATGCCATAGGAAATATACCGGCCGAAATCCTGGAAAAAGAATGCCCAAAATTGGAGCTAGAGATGGACAACCTCAGAGGAAGCAGCGGGCAGCAAACTAAATAACAGGCATATTTCATACACTATTGCATATTTTCTTATTTTTTTTTAAATTTTCATTTTTCAACAAATCACATTTTTCAACTTGTCATATATGGAGTCGCAGTTGTATTTTGCGTTTGCGATGATTATTAAAATGATTTTAATGTTCCTACTTAATATAATTTTTTTTTTTATAATTTTTTCCAAAAAATTTTATAAGAATTATTATTCTTGAAAATCAACAGTGCACTACTATACCGAACAGAAAACGCAGTTTGATTTGCTTCCAAAGCGGTCCTGATCCGAACCGGGTTCGGATCGGGTTTTTAGGGTCCGACAAACCGGACCCTGAACCGAACCCCTAATATTTTTGACTCCTCGAACCTGAACCCGAAACGAACCACTTTTTCAAAAATAATAAGGTTCGGTTCAACAAACTAAGTAGGTTTTTTCAAAGACACATTCAAGAAAAGAACAAATCCTACGACATTTCTCTACGCCAGATTTATACTATCATCGTCGACAAGCAGAAGAACTTTTAAATGCCAATTACAGTGCATAAAAGTAATGCAACCAATTTACTTCAATAGATTCCCTGGAGGACTCTATAATTACAGTCTGTTGTGCTGCACACACTCTAAATTTAGAAGTTAAGGAAGTTTAATTTGACATCAGTAGAGTTCATCACATTCACATTTCTTCGTATTCACACTATATAAAATTTTTGCTAATAGAAAAATTAAAGAAACTAGTGCTAGACTATGCCACGCGATGGAACTGAATTTTTAATTTGAAAGTTCAATATATCTTATTTTTGTCATTTGCTTTTGATCAACGCTATGAACCGTTGATTTGGATGGTAAGATCATCTTCTAGCTTACAGTTCCGTCTTTCTGAAAATAAAGTACATATTGAAATTGTCATTCCATTCTTTTAGCTGCTGGGATGTTGCCGCGGATTGAAGTGGATAATTTTGGGACGTTTCAGCTGCTAAAGTCTTTCAGCGCCTCACCATATAAGAGGACGTGCTACTGGTTCAAAATTCAGAATACCAATTGTGTGATATTTATACAACCTCCTCCTACTTTGTTAGATGAGTTTTAATGATGGCCGACTTCCACCAGGTCATTGTCACCAGTTGCAGTCGTCATCTTTCTTGCGAAAGTCATGTTGCAGGCTTGGTAAGCATCTAATACCTTCTGTAAGGGATGGGGGTGTGAGGTAAGGGCAAAAAAATCCTTTTTCGTGGCGCCATCTATGTTTTATGACCAAGCACCCCAAAAAATACAATAACCAGTTATCACACCGTTCCCATTTTTACTGTACCCACTATCATAACACAAATTTCCCATATGAAACCGCTCCCACTAATATCCTTGCAAAAACTGTTCTCATTTTTATCTCAAATCGTTAATAGATGGCGCCAAAGCGAAACCACCCTTAAATGCGCGCGACATATTTAAAAGTATGTTTCTCTTCCTTTACAGTTTATTACCTTGTCCTTCCCTTTACTTACACCGCACATCGTTTCCAAGGCAACTGCATGTGCTTAACGCACAACAAATCTGCTATAGCTTTATACTTGGGCAGCAAATCCCCAGAAACTCGCATGTGGTTTACCGCATCAGGTGGTTGGCTTTTCTTGATGCGTCCATTAAAGTCATTGAGTCGATCCCTGAAATCCTTCCCAAAGAAACAAGGATCAATAGCCACATAGATCTGCCCTAGATTAGGATTACCACGTTGACACTCTTCAGTTCAGCGTGCTATGTATATGCGTGGGTGAATTGGCTCCCGACATGACATCACATAGCAGTTCAATGATGGTTGCCAGACAGTAGCCCTATTGCCCACCAGCCGGAAATAAACGCTGAGCCTTAATGCGTACATAACGATGATGCAATCATTCAAATAAACCTCCAAACGATTGATGCCATTGCCATAGACACCTCGATAGTCGGCGGCAAATAGAAAGTCACCAATTCAGCGCAATTTCAAGGCAGGCACACCCACACGAATTAAGTAATCCTGTATGAAACGACGTGCCTCCTCGGTCAAGACCAACGAAGTGTTAGCCACTTCTGAGGCGGCCCATCGCCGATCTCTGCACACTTTGAAGGGCCTAAGAAGCCTTAACATAATGCTTGGAAACTAAAATATTCAAATGAAAAGCAGTCTCTGGGGTTGCTATTTTTGTATATATTTAGGAAAGGGATAAAGTTTATGGTTAAAGGTAGGAAAGTAAAGGATACATAATTGGATTAAAATATTCAGCAAATAAATTAGTTCAAAGCAGTGGAGGTAAGCACGGCCACTCCGCGCTCATAAAAGCTGTGCGAATCCTGTCCAGCGGCCACAGCCAAATCCACCGTAAACAGCAGCTCCGTGCGTGTAGAGTTCAAATATACCGGCAATGTAAGCTTGCTAATACGCGTTTCCGTAGAAATTCTGTGAAATAAATTAGAGATGAGTGAAGATACTTTTTATATAAAACTCTACAACAAAGAACATACAAATAAATAGCACAAATGCAAACAACAATTTAAAAGATTTCGAAAAAGAAACCTAATTTTTGTAATATGCAGCCAAGAAAAAGTAAACCAAAATATATCATTTGGCAGATTTTTAAATTCATTGGATGAAAATCTAAGATCAATCCAACGACTGTCATATCTCTATATATCTTCGCTGTTAGCTGCACTGCTACGGCGCTCAGGGTGAGGACCTTGTACTGCTCTGTCGCAGTTGCATTTTGTTTGCGGCATAGCATGGCTGATGGGAGTTTGAAATTGAGACGAAAACTGTTGAAAACTGAAACTGAACTTGGTTCGACCGAAAAAACGTGCTGTCTAGACATTAGAGCTTGTGATAATAACCGTATACACTTAATCCACTTAGTCCAATGAGGACAGCACCAAATTCAGAAACTAATGAATAGGAACCGGTTCCATTCATTGGAGAACACTTTTTGAGCAGCAATCGCGTACACTAATAAGTGACTCTACAAATTCAAAACCACCCAGACCTGAGCAGCACTTCTTTTTCTAAAAGGATTCGGTGTATCATCTAGCTTTATTGCTAGATCTATCGATTTACCCGTCTTTATGACAGCTAAGGTCATCATATAAAATTGGCAAATTTTCGCAATGTTTTGGACCGGTTTGCCTACACCTCCTATTTACCCGTCAACAATTTTCAACTATTAAATCTTCACAATAATCTGAACTAACGAAAAATTTTTGCAAATTTTAGTTATTTTGTAAGTTATGTATGAGTAGAAGTTCATAGATAGATCAAACCATAAACAAAGTCAAGGAGAACTTTGATTCAATTTGTGAAAGGCTTCAGGATAGAATTGAATCGAAAAAAAGCAATTGTTACTCTTTGCTTTTCAAGGTATAAACTTTACTTCTATAAATTTACGTAACTTCTTTTAACTAAGGTTATCTTGGGGTTATCTTTGATTAAAACTAACTTTTGTATTGACTACCCAAATATATAATGGTTCCTATGTATTACACCCAGCTCAAATGATGGAGTGCGCCAGAAATCTAAAACATGCAGAGTTGTATGTAAATTTTTTCGATACGGGATAAGACCGCTTTATTTAGACAAACCGGATCCGAATCTTCCTTAATTGTAATTCGTACCCAAACCGATCGCAAGTTTGGTACAAAACGAGAGCGCAAGTTAAAGTCGGCTCTAACCGACTTCGATATACCCGTTACTCATGAAAAAACATGTTTAAAAGTGTTCCTGCGTTCCTTAGGGTGAAAAGTATGCAACACTTTTTTACTTGGCTGTATATCACTTTTTTGCTCATAACCGCTCATCCGATCCTTATCATTTCTTCGGCAAATTTATTCGTTTTGCTAATTACTAACTATCTTTAGAAGGTACGAATCGTCTATCTTTAAAAATGTAGGAGATATAACGTTATTTTCGAATTGCGGGGGCGGGAGGGGGCGTGGCCAAAATTTGAAATAAACTTGATATGCCTGCAAGTATAAGAAGCATTTGTCTCATACATGTCAAACCTCTATCTCTTACCATCTCTGAGATCTAGGTGTTCATACAGACGGACGGACAGACGGACATGGCTAAATCGACTCGGCTGTTGATGCTGATCAAGAATATATATACTTTATATGGTCGGAAATGATTCCTTCTGCCTGTTACATACATTTGCACGACTTTAGTATACCCCTTTTACTCTACGAGTAACAGGTATAAAAAAAACTCTTCACCAATCAATGTTTCCAATATGTTCTCAAAATCAATTTTGAAAAAATATTAGGCCCGATTCTTAAACCAGACTTGTAAAATTCTTCCGAAAGTGAAAATAGAATAGAAATAATCTTTTGTCGATTATTTGCATTTGTGCTATTTGTACGCCCTTGCCTGTATTTCAAAACTTACTTGATCCACTTGAGTATGGTCAATGGAAGATCCATCATGATGGTAGAAGCCAACAATAATTCATTGTTCTTGCACTGAGCCCCTTGTAGTTTCAGGCCCGTAACGCCAAAGCAGCAATCCTTTTGATCAGTTTTAAGTCCTGCATCGGCTATAATCACCTCGAGACCCAATTCCTCCAGTGACCAGCTATTGGCCTGAGCCACACATTGACGGGTGGCCGTAATATAAGCCTCGGGATTGAGCAATCCTCCCAGCCAAACAGGGAAACCTTGCAGTTCCTTGGCTCCGGCCTGGGAAACCAATTGCGATACCTTTTGCAACTGTTGAATACGCGTGCTAAAGTCAGTGATCCATTGAATGACAGTGCAACCTGCGGGCACCGTATAACGTTTCCAACCCTTGGGTATAATGCCACGTACCAGCTCGGATAACATAGAGCGATGATGATTGGTTTGTTTCTTTTCACCCTGACAGATTAAAACCACATCCTGAAGGTCGAGAATGACAGTTTGTAAGAGGCGTGCAGCACTGGTCACCTCACGTTCAAAGTAGCGATACAAAGGATCCTTAATGTTCTCCACGGTTCTCTTCAAAACCTGCAGATTCTTGGGCAACAACTCTAACCAGGCGGTAGCAGAGTTGTGTAAAGTTTTCATCCAAGACGGACGACCATCTCCAGTGCGTGCCATGGCCAAGGCAGCCGATTGTTCGGATTGCTCTTCCACGCTGTAGGCCAGCTCATCATCATCCTCTAGTTGTTGCATTTTCAGCAATTTACTGACCAAATCTGTGCCACGTGTGGTAAGCAAAACCTTTTCGGCATTGTTGGGCAAACCCAACCAGGAAGGAGTCTGGCGATCTGTTAGATTTTCAATCCATTTCAGAAAATGATCACGACGTGTGCCATCCGGCATGGTAATGTGACGTAGGCCACCCGAAGCACCATCCACATTGGCCACCAAAGCAAAGTCGGCCTCAAAGCTGCGTGCGGTGAAGAGTTTCTTGAGGAAGGAGGTCAACAGACGCTGATCGAAATCATTGTCAATTTTGCCACCGTAAATGGACTGGGAGAGCAAAGTGACGAGAGCATCCCAAGGAACCTTCTCGGGTGGCAAATTGGTACGTCCCATGGCGGTGGTATCAATCCAGGTGTCCAAAGTGTCACAGGCCACGCGTAGATCCGACTCATTGAATTCGTACTTTTTGGCCCAGCCCAAAGGAACATAGCGTAGACGCTCCTGGACAATGGCATGGAACCAGGCCAAAAGGAAATAGAGACGAGCCCGCTCACTGGGGGCTTTCATCATGCGAGCGGCGGGCACTGTAGAGAAGGTACGCAACAGATTGGCTCGTATGCCCGGCGGAGGTTCAAAGACAAAGATGCGTCCGGCTCGCAACAAATTCACAGGAACCTTAGGATTTATTTCCATGGTAAGGAACAAACGGAAGCCCGAATGTGGCTGCAGGGAGTGCATTTTCTTTTCCAGTTGAACCAACCATTGAGGAGCCAAGTGCACGTTCTTAAGCAAAACCCAACGTCCGGTCTTGCAGGCCATGTTAATGGCTCTCTCTGCCTGATTAAAGCCCTCGGCTGAACCAATGGCTATGCTAGAGATTTGTTTATTCTGCTCGGCAGCCAAATCATCCACACGTCCCGAGGCATCAAAACCGGGCACCGAACACAGCAAAGCGGGTGTATTACAGTTCAACTGTTTATCCACCACGGCGGTAAAGTCCAATTCCTGCTCAGCATTGGGCATAAAGTCCACACCCAAAACGGTGTTTACCACATTATGGGCAGCGGCTATCACACGATCCGGTCGGAAGGCTTGTATCAATAGCAATTGATGCACAGAACTGGCTATGGGGGTCAAGGCCTTGGACTCATCCCAAAGTTGCGGGACCACCTGTTCGGGTGAACTCTGCTGCAGCCAGGCTCCCAGTTCAGGCATAGATTTAACCTTATCCAACAATTTACGGAAAATGGGCAGACGTGTGGCCAAACGATTAACACTTTCCACTTGTTCCGCTCCTAGGCCCTCCACCTGAGTGAGACTGGCCAGCAAACCCTCGCGGCTGCGCAGGAAGAAATTGAATTCCGTATCAAGATTGGACTCAGATGTACCCTTCAAATGTATCTTGCACATGAGCAAAGCAAAGGTAAGACGATCATTATGCAGCATGCCTCGAGCCACACGCTCATAGCACACCTGGAACAGATCCTTGGTTATAATACCCAAACGTTCCGAATGATCGCTGCGTCCCTCCAAGCGTGGATTGTTGTACAACACCGTGGAGAAGATGTCCAAAAACATTTTCAACGAATACTGATACAGGAAATGCACCTGATTAAGACTGTCCATGGTGAAGTAAATGTTGCTGCAGGCCACCGAGAGAGGCAAATATTGCTGTGAGACTGTTTCAATCTCTGCTATGACCTTGTCCGTCTCATCCACCTTTTGGTTGATATCATAAGCCTCCTTCTTCAGAGTTTCCAAGGTGGTTATTACCGAATCATCATCCAAAATCTTACCCTTGGCATCATTCAAAGCCTGCAACAGACTCTTCTCCAGCTGACGCAAACGCAAACGGAATTCACCTTGTAGCTTCAGCAAATCAGAGCGCTTCTCATCTATATCCGGACGTTCGGCCTTCAAAACTTGATTCAAACACTGCGACTGCAAGGAGCTGCGGGTTACCGTGAAGTTAACAAAAGTCACCCTAGAGCATATATCTGGTGGAAACTCCACAGTGGGATCACGCGTAGACAAAAAGATCACAAACGAGGGGGACAAATCTATATCCTGATCTCCCAGTGTAATTAAAACACGTCCTCCTGTGCGGCGTAGCTCACGGTTCAATACCGGATTCAATATGGGATCATAGTTCTCCACATCTTGCACCAGCAAAGGATTACCAAAACGTAAGGCGGACTCCAAATTCTTGCGGAATGAATCGTCCAGGAAAGAGGTTTTTGTAATCTTCTTGCCCGCATACTCGTTCAACAGGAAGGTGGTGGCCTGACCCGAAGGATCTATTATCAAGGGATAACGATTGAAACGTTTCAGCATGATGGCATTCTCGGTGCACAAATCATCTGTGGGCAAAGCATTGGCCTGCCAGCGTAGACGTTCATCCGGATTGGATAAGTATTCGGTGCGTGCGATATCAGCACGATATTGTATATTGGCTGATTGCAAATGGTGTGACCAGGTGGTAAACAGATTCAAACGATAATGCTGATCAAAGTAACCGCCATAGGCTATAAAGGCAGCTGAAAGCAAAACATCACCCACAATGGTGGACATTTGGGATTTGAAGGTTTCACTAGTCGACTCCCAACGTTCACGCTCAATGTTAAGACTCTTGAGTAGAGCAATGGAACGATCCACCTTGGCCTGAACATTCTCCAAATCGGTTTTAATGGCCTGAGCCTGTGATATCAGCTGAGCATATTCCTCTTTGTAGGCAGCAATGCTGCGTTCTAGTTGTTCCACCAGATCTTTGGTCTCCTTGGCACTTTGGAGATTTACATCAGCTTGCTCCTCCAGGGAACGCAACTCCTCACGCAAGGGTTCAACACGTTTTAACATGTCGGCATATTCGATCTATATAAAAGAGTTTGGGTTTGGGTTAATTAGATGAAGGAATTGGAAAGTGATGGCAAAAAAGTCTGCTGATGACAGAACCGGGAGGCTTTTGAAATAGTACTGTACAGACAGACTATTGCTGTACAATATATTACACTCTTCGAAATTTAATTAAAGCCACCTATATTTTGTTCAGTAAAAAAAGTTAAAACGAGGTGCAAGGTTACCCCACCTGTTTTCAATTGGATTCATGTCCGGAGAACGCGCAGGCCATACTAAAAGCTGGATATTCTCTTAGGGAACTACCCACGACTGGTCCTTAAAACTTGAATTGGCGCATTATCTTGCTGAGAGATGGAGTCCGTGTCCGGCTGTTGCTCCCAACAGTTAATTAACACTTTATCCAATAAATTTAAATAGCGCTCTTTATTTCTGCGACCTTTAATATTGCATATCGTGTTCTGATTGTGATAGCTTATAGCGTCCCAAAACATCGCAGACCCGCCAATACAGTTTTAGCAGGTCGAAATGCGCTCAGACGCTTTAATGCCGTGTCCTTAGTAAACTAACTAATCTGACTACTATCCAACTACTAATCAAAATAATCTAACAACAATCCAACTACAAATACAACTAAACTAACTAATCTAACTACAAATCCATCTACAAGTCCAACTGAACTACTATGTCCCAAGTATGTGCCAAGTATGTCCCATGCTCCAAATATGTCCCATGCCCCAAGTATGTCCCAAGTGTGGCCAAAGATTGTCCCAAGTATGTCCCATGTCCCAAATATGTCCCAAGTCCCAAGAACTAAAACTGAACTACTAATCTTACAACAATCTAACCGCAATTCCAACTAATCTAACTACAATCCAACTAAGCTATGTCCCAAGTATGTCCCAAGTGGGCCCAAGTATGTCCCAAATATGTCCCAAGTATGGCACATTCAAGTAAACATTTTTCTCATCTGAGAGTACCACACTTTTCCACTCCTTCCTCCAAAACATTTGACGTTTCGCAATATCCCTTATGGCTTTTTTATTAGATATCGTCAGAAGGTTACTAAAACTTATTGTATGAACTCATAATAGTCTTTTTGGACCAAGAGCCGGACCCGGATACAATCTTTTAGCAAGATAATGCTGCCTTTGTGTTTAGTGAACAGAAAATCAAGCTTCTTGAATGGCCAGCACGTATTACAGACATGAATCCAATTGAGAACATGTGGCGTAAGTTGGCACGTCGTGTTTTTGCTAGCAGATAAAAGTTCACCTCGACTGAAGAGGAATGGACCAAATTACTGGATACAGAGTTCGAATTCATGATTAGCGCCATCCGCTTTGACAATTTTAAGCTCATAAATAAGTATCCAGGTTAAGTCCATTATTAGTTAATTTTTTTTATCCTTATTCTGCATCCTTTTAATCTTTTCATGAATGACCTTAATTAAAAGAAACGAGAGCGTAAGTTAAAGTCGGCTCTAAACGACTTCGATATACCCGTTACTCATGAAAAACATGTTTAACAGTGCTCCTAAGTTCCTTGGAGTGACCATCCGAAAAGTATGCAACATTTTAGGGTGGGAGGAGGGGTAGCGAGGGGGGCTTGGTTCACTTTTTTGCTCATAACTTGAGAACCTTTCATCCGATCTTTATCATTTATGGCAAATCGATTTATTTTGCTAATCACTAACTATCTCTGGAAGGTACGAATCGTCTATCTTCAAAACTGTTTTTTCCAAATTGCGGGGGCGGGAGAGGGCGTGGCCAAAATTTGAAACAAACTTGATCTGCGTACAGATAAAAGAAGCATTTGTCCCATACATGTCAAACCTCTATCTCTTACCATCTCCAAGACAGACGGACGGAGGGACAGACGGACATGTCTATATCGACTCGGCTGTTGATGCTGATCAAGAATATATATACTTTAAATGGTCGGAAATGATTCTTTCTGCCTGTTACATAAATTTGCACGACTTTAGTATACCATTTTTACTCAACGAGTAACGGGTATAAAAACATCACGATATTTAGTATCATACGGGTATTTGGAGTATCAAATCGGCCTACATCTGATTAAAATATTGATATTATAGCGTCCATATGAAATAGTATCACATCGATATGAAAAATTGAAATTATTTCGATATTATTAAAGATAGGGCTTATATTTGATCTTCTTTTTCTGTGTAGTGAAAATTGAACTATTTTATAAAAAATGCAGAAAACATGTTTTTACTTCAGAAAGATTCTTGATATTGTTGAATTCCTTAAATTAAACAAATTTTAACAATTTTCGTCAAAAAAATGTTATATCATGTTTTAAACTTTTTTTTGAACAAAATATATGTGGCTTTAATTAAATTTTGATAAGTGTTTTTGTTGATCTTGGCACTTTGACTAAGATGAAAGATGATCAAACTTACCTGTGCAATGGCCCATTTCACCATGGGACCGCAGGCCATACTAGCACGATTCACCTTCTCAAAGTTATAGTCCGGATTGCTCAGATATTTCGACTTCATTTTTTCACGCACCTCATCACTAAATAAGACAACAACAATTTATTAGTAATAGTCTTTAAAACTCTCAACTTTTAGTGAGTTCTTTTTTTTTGGGGTATGAATTAAAGCAAGCAAAGCAATCAAAGGAAAATTTAACCAACGAACCAAAAAAACTAAAGCCAATTACCGTTATTATTGATGAAAGTTAGAAAAGTATTTACAAAAACGCATTTACATTAAAAACTACAAAATAACTCAATTTCTACAACAACAGGAACAACAGTAAAAATCATACCAAACAAAAACTCGAGAACAAAATGAAAAAAAAAACCAAAAAAAAAACATAGTTTGGTTCATGCTTACGTTATGTTCTCGGTACCAAAGTTAGATACAATTGAGTTTATGAAATTTTCACGCATTATCACTGCGCGTATCGATTTCCAATCTGTCGCATTTTCGCCCAGTAGCAGGCAGATCGATTCAAGTGCCAATTTAACCACTGACGGTGGATTAGCCATCGTACGCACCTCCACGAGCTGTTGCTTGCGTATCGATTTGACCGCTGTACAATTGATGATTGATTGATTGGGGGGTTAGGTTAACACATGAAGGATCAGTATTTTTTTTTATCAATTGTTATACGTTTAGGCTAAGTACGGTTATTATCCTAAAGTTAAATACTAAACTGACAAAAAAAAACGTAATACAAAACACACGAAACCATTTTTATCTAGTATTTTGGGTTACGATATTATATAATTTACACCCTTGCAATTAGGTTTATTTTTATTCCTGTTTTTCCTTCTTTTTTTTTAATTTTACAGTTATTTATTTTTTTTATTTGGCGATTTTAAAGATTTTATTATATTTACAGTAATTTCTACCATGACGTAATGCATTTGTTAATGATAAATTAAAATATTCAGTGAAAGGGAATCGCTTGTTCAAAGTCTTAGCGTCCAGAGCCTATCTCATGGGTAGGAACTCATAATTCTGCCGGTGTCATAGCCGACCCACTTATAGAGAGAGAGAGAGAGAATTCGTGTAGCTTTTTGTTCTCTCACGACGCATTTGTTCGTTTGCTGGTTGCTCATGTTGAAACGTCAGACTCACGCTCAGTCATTTCGCTGCTACGCACACAAAAGCAATGCTTGATTGTGTGAGTTTGCACACCATTGGTCTAGATCAGTGTCCGGCACCGTTCAATTTTCTGTGTATTCAAGTAGCGACGTCCATCCTCTGTAACAGCGGCGTCGATACACAGACACTATACGATCGTACACTGCTCTCTTTTGCAATAACAAACATGTGCTAACTGAGAGAGCACTCGCGTGACTGAACGCACACATGCGAAGGCAAAATAAGCGTGTGCGTTTTGCTGGACACTGGTCTAGATCCACACGAACAGGAATGATACAAAAAATATACCTATTCTCTTATCAAATAGCGAGGCACCAGTAGATGACGCGTACAGACCAATTCACCAAAATGACATGACTGTAAAAATAAAAAAAAAACTTTTGGACAGACGTCTGGAAAGGGCCATAGCATCTTCGAATTACCTATGCCAAATCAAGGCGGTGAGAAGAAATACTGTCTATACATTGGATTTGCATTCAACTCAGCAAGATGAAGCTGCATTTGCTAGGGCCTAATATACTTCAGAGTCCCCCTCATATAACCATAGTTCAAAAATAACTCTATGCTCACGTTGCTGATCGAAAAAACAAATCAAAACTTTCTTGAGCTACCTCAACCGCATTGTGCTGGAATTTCGGTCTTTGTTCAGTGGTTGTGGATAAACACACAGCACTGATCCGTCTGAGAGCAACCCCATACCAGGCCTACATCAGTCTATAGGTCAGTCCAAGGCATACTAAACAAGGTAGGCTCACTCGCTCTCTCGCTCTCTTGACAACTTTTTAAATTTCAGTCAGTAAGCAACTGTTGTTAGTAAAGCATCTCCGCGGACGAATTTTTTGTGTTTTACTTAGTAGTTTAGTAGGCTTTGTATTGAAATATATTACTCTCGCGCTCTCGCTCTCTTTGACACAAAAATAATGAGTTTTGAGAGAGCGAATGAGCCTACCTTGTTTAGTATACCTTGCAGTGTTGCCAAATCAGCTTTTTCCCCGACATTTCTGGCTTTTTTTAAACCCGTATTGCGGGGAAAAATTACAAAATGCGGGAAGCGGGAATTCTGGCTTTTTTAAAAGTGACTTAGGCTTCTTTTTAGATTTATTTTTGCTTTGGGGCGAATCAATAGTTTTTCACCTTTGCCAGTCATTTATCGACAATAATTAACACTTGCCATATGCCACGATAAATGGCTTCGAAATGCTTAGCTTTGGAAGTATAAATCTGAAACATTTCGAATAATCTCGAGCAGTTCTTAAAAAGGAACTATAAGATTCAATTCTATTGAAAATGCCACAAATCAACAAGATTCTTTAAATCAATGACACTGACGCATCCGGCCTGCTAAAAGATCTTTTGATTGCTATCAATTCTCTACAAATTATTCCATCAGATACCAATATTAATATAATACATGTAGACGATTTGGAGAATTTGCTGTCAAAGATTTATATTAAAGATATGAGCTTGAGAAGCAGATTGAAATGCTTCAGATAAATAGAATATTGGAGAAAAAAACCAATTTCATAAAGAAGCAGAAGTTTTTTTTTTAAATTTATTTAAGTTGTCTTCTGCTGACCTGATTTTCGGATTTTCATAAAATTCATTGTGTTACGACATTTAAATTATTTCAGGTTGCCTGAAAATCACAGCATTCTTAAAAAAAAAATTACATATTTTCAGTTCACTACATTTTACAACCAAATAAAAAGTTTTCCCATTTTGGAGAAATTTTCTGATATTAGAAAAATATAGGGTTAATAATATTATTTATATTTATGGAAATGGAAGGTTAACGAAGAAACTATAAAGTTTTTGAGTGAAGTAATCGCTTTCAATGACTGAAGAGAATCAAAGATTTTTTGAGTTAGCCTCGTTTGCGATTCAGAGTTTGTCCTTGCCATGGTTCAACGCCAAAGTTGAGCGTGCCTACAGATATTACGTGTTATAAGGTCCCCTCTAGTTACCTTAAGCTAACAGGTACAACTGAGGCCTACGGTAAGTACGAGGACGAGGAACTTCAGCACTCTGATGATATATTATAAATATTTTTATATATAATTACATTAAAGACAAGAAAACGATGCGCTTTTTTTTACGCTTTTTTGTCGAAAAACTCAGCTTTTTTTTCCTTTCCGACCCGCTGAAAACAGATTTTTTTTCTCGGCAAAAGTTGGCAACACTGATACCTTGGGTCAGTCTATACAATGTGTGCTCATCAAAGACCGAACTGTAAAAATGTCAGTTGAAGCAGCGGAAGCAGCGAGCGAGTAAATGTGGGAGAGAACGCCGTAATAGACCTAAGAAGAAAAATATGGGTTTCTCTCTTTTCAGAACCAAAGAGAGGTAGAGAACGCAGTTAAAAGTAGTTTCGGCTTTTTTATTGACTTGATCGTTTTCTCTGCATATAATTGCTTCAGCTGATCATGATCGGTAGCTTGTTCAGCAGATGGTACCTTACACTAATCTGCACGGGTGCACTGCAACTACAAGTGTACTGCATTCGTACTTCATATTTTTTACACTTAATTGTCTCAACCACTAGGGATAATTAGAGTCACTGATACAACTATGAGATGAATAGGTAGACTGAAAGAACTCGGCAAATAAGTTTGCAAATAAGTTTACAAACAGATAGATCGGTCTCTAGGACAATGCTGAACACGCAAGGTCCAAAGCAGGGGGAACGGCAATAAGCATATGCTGTGCGTTTTACACAGTAGTAGATAAGGCAGTGCTTGTTATCTCCTTGAAGAGCTACCAAACTCACAGCAAGAAGCTTACTCCAGAACTTTAAAGTGTAATGCGAACATTCGTACAAAGCCTGGAAGTCGGTGGAATGCATCCACCAAGGGACGTTGGACCTGCTGTCTCATTCCTAAACTTGTGTAATGGATAAGTGTATATCTACCTTTCTTAGCTTCTACCTGCATTGTGCACCTAATACGGAAAAGCGGTGAAATATGCTAAACTAGACTTCTTCGAGTGTGACAAGTTTAGAGCGCTTTTCAATCTAAAAAGCAGTGAAAACTAGGAGCAGACCGATGCAGCTATGCGCAACAAAACAGAGAACAATACAACGAAAAAAACAAGAACGCTAGAACGTTATCAAAAAGTGGTACAAGAATGTAACTATAACTCTTGAAGGAACTGAAAATTATTTTTCCGGCTATAATTGCAAGAGTATATAAAATTCGGTATACCGAATAAAAATGAATCCTACTTATATATGATACATCCTCTGTCCCTAAGTTTCTTCTTTAGTTCACACACACAGAGATATAATAATAAATCATTGTTATAGGTTGATAAGTAAGGGATCATGTGTTATGATAAGTTGAGTTTTGCCAGTGCATTGCGTATGCAGGTGGTGTTTTGAGTATATAGTATAAGTATATATTATGGGTGTGTGTGTGAGTGGGTTGGTATATAGGTAGATAGTCTCTTGTCAGGTCCAATTCACACAGCTTTGCTTTCGCTTACTGAAAGCTCTTCCACTGTGTTCTTTTGGACATGACTGTTGTAGAGTTAGATGATATTCGGATTGATTATAGAGATGAATTTCACTTTAAGCCAATTAGTTCACATGATCAACGTGTTTCAATGTCAATGAATGGAGTAGGAATAGTGCTTGAATGATGAAATATTACATATAAGAGAGTTGCGTACGTGATCTTATCAGTCTCCAAATTAACAATCGACGATATGAAACTATCTTTAACGAGTATACCGCGTATGGCCTTCCAATCGGTGGCACTCTCATTGAGCAGCTCACAGACCGATTCCAGGGCCAGTTTAACCACAGCTGGCGGATTGGCCATGGAGCGCACCTCGGCCAGGTGTTTCTTTTTAATGGAGCTAACGGCTGTGCGGATTGGGATTGATTGGTGTCACAAGGTGTGTTCAGTTACAAACTACATAACTTAGGACTAACTTAAGAGTTTTCGGGGGATTTAAGGCCCGGAACAACTTACCAGCTTGTGCATCTATGACAGCCGGTTCCACCTGAGCCAGATCAGCCATGACATATTTACGCTTCTCCTCAATCTTGACGGTTTGATCGGCCAAACGTATTTGTATCTCCTGCGATTGAATCTTCTTCTTCTCCGCCTCCTGCTGATCCTGGAACATTTGCTTAAGTTTTGCATTGGCTGCCTCATTCTTGGCCTGTAGCTCTTGCTTCTTGACAGCCAAAGATTTTTGCATTTCCTCCACTTGTTCCACAGTTTCGGCTATCTTGTTGAGACCCACATTCAGATGAAGTTGTTGCTCCTCCAGATCACTGCGTTTCTCATTGTACAGCTTGACGAAATGATGGATAAAGTCGAGATAATGACGGGGAGTAACTGCCATGGTGCGACCACCACGCTTGGCCAGACGTGCATTGGCCTGATGTAAAGTCTGATGCACATAGACACACGAATTGATGACAGCATCGCGATGATTGGGATGGGCTGGGACCAAAGGACACACCGAGGGGAAAAAGTCGGGTGGCGACCAATTGGGTTTTTCCAAATCCACGCGTGTGGTAAACTCTTTGCCCACCTGGAACAGAGCCGAGTCTGACCAGTCACCAAACCAATTGAGAACACAACGATTAAACAAGGCCGGAGAGGTGGCTGCTCGGTCCTTTAGGCCATCAGTTGAAGGATTCATGGTGAAGACCACATGAAGATTACGCATCACCTGCTGGGTAAACCATTTGTATAGCTCATCGCTGGAGTCCAGCATGAGGCCCTCACGTTGGGCTCCCTCTTTGCATTGAGTCATCAGGGTGGTGTATTCATCGCCCTCGAATAAACCAGGGACCTCTCCATTGGCCAGCAAGGTATTCATGCGCTCCAAGAAGCCCGAATCCAAAACATTTGATTCATCCAAAATAAAGGCTATTTTCTCATCCTTACATCCCGAGCGACGTAAGACACAACGCAAATCCTCATCAAAGTCCTCGCTGGTGTATTTGTTATGGACCTTAATTTGGAAAATGGACAAACCATTCATCCAGGCCACAAAGCGCGAGAGTGTGGTCTTGCCTGCTCCGGAAACACCAATAAGCAGCAAATGTCCCTGCGGTTGGCGGAAGATACGATCTATGCGCAAGACATGATCCAATACCTCATCAAACAACACCAGGGGCACATCCAGTTCCTCCTCATAGAACACCTTAAGGCGTGCTCGGACATAGTCACGCAGTTCCTCACGGTTGACGGGCATATAGTCCTTGGACAGCCAGTTGCTATACAAAATAGGTCGCTGCAAAGCCTCCTCTTGATTTATGCCCGGGAAATGCTTATGTCCCACCAAATCAATATTCTCATTGGTCCAGCGACGTTCGGTGTCATCCACCAGACGATCCTGGAACAAGCGCAAAGCCTCATGAGCCCACAGGCGTACCAATCCTTCCACCGGCAAAGAATCCAAAGGACGTATGGCCTCACATATGCCACGCACCCAGCGTGTCATCTCACGTGGGGAGTACACATAATGCGGCTGCATATCCTGTGTAAAACGATCCTGTGAAGCCAAATAGAACTCCACCATGGCATTGGTCAAAGGTTCTGCATAACCTCTTAAAGCGGGCATGAGACGCAGCATGGCTCTGGAGAAGGTGCCATAAATCTGTTTCAACGAAGTCTCTCCGGGATAATCCACATAAATAATGGGCACATGACGCAGGAAGCGATGCGATAAAGGCTTACGACCAGGATCAGTGGGTGGGTTACAGGCTCCCACAAATTGTATGCGCTCCAAGGACACCCAAGCCTGATCGTTGGCCCGATAGAAGCCCTTGTGCTCCACCAGCTGACGTAGGAAGGATATGACACGCTGTGTGCCATAGGAATCCATATCGGGTAAATTGATTTCATCACAGAAGAGCACCAACCACTTGCCAATCTGCACGGGGGACAAAACCACCCCATTGGGTGTCTTGCGGTACTCGCAATAATGATCGAAGGTCTTTAGCAAAAGCTCAGGAGTGGTGGCTGAAGAGAAGTTAAGACCCACCACTTCCATATCGGGTAAGGCACGCAGAGCCGAAAACAAGGTCATGGTCTTGCCCGAACCAGGAGGACCGCAGAGCACTACAAATACATAGAAAGTAGCATAAAAACAGAAAATTGACCGTCAGCTTGACTTACCCAAAGGTTTATGCTCTGCCAGCCAGGTGTACAGCAAGGACTCATGACGCACCGTGTCCAATGTGGGCACCACTATATCCGGCGAGGCCACCTTATGTGTTTCCACCTCAATGACAGGCACCTTATTGCTCCAGGGTACCCATTCACCATTCATGCTCACCTCAAAATCTATTATAGGAGCCCCTGCAGCTCCAGGCAGCGGTACCGTAGTTACACTACGCACAAAATCACCCAAATCTGTTCTCACCTTCAACTTGGCATCACCCGCAAAGGACCATAGGACCGAGTAAACCAAAGCCTTGGGTATATAATGCTCCAATTGATCCGCAGAGCAAGGGAAATCCGGATGCTGGGTATTAAAGTTTAACACATTCCTGGCCGCCTGATTCAACATGGAAAAGAGTGAGCTTAAAGCTCGCAGGCGTGTAAAGTCCATAATATGCTCCTGATCCATGGCATACTCCAAGGTGCGCACCACTATGCCATCCGCAGAGAAGAAAGGCTGCAACAGCAAGGCTATGTCTCGCTGCACCTGCAGTGAAGGTGACACCTCTTCCTCCTTATCCTTGGCTGGTTTCACCACACCCACAAAGTCCTCATCGCCATCCTCCAAAGGTATGCTACGCAAACGTGACAAATAGTTTTCGAAAATCATCTCCGTGGAGAGCACATCCTCCGAGAACCAAACCATGCCACAACGTGACACCGTGGCCAAAGTGGCAAACTTCAAATCTTGAACCTCAAACATCACCCTTACATTGGGCGGCAGTGAGAGACGCTCGCCATTGGGCAGGGTCAACAGTTTGTTGTCATCTAGCACAGAATTCAGATTCTCCACCCACTCGGGATCGACATCACCATCGAAAATGATCCATTGCCGTTTGTTAATCTCTCCTCTGACATTGTCAATGATTTTGCGTAGAATGTGTGTGAATAGACCGTCGGTCCATTCGCGTGTATTGGGATCCAAAACACCGTAGAGAGCCTCCTTAGAGATGGCCTTGGGGTCAATGACATGAGCCACACCCTCCACACCCTCAAAACGTTCCAAGGCCTTGAGTAGTGTACGCCAGGCGGTGGATTTACCCGAACCCGAGGGACCCACCATCATTAAACCATGATTAAGGTTGGAGATTTGATAGAGTTGCAAAACCTGAGAGGAAAAGAGAAGAAGATTAGTGGGGAAACTTAACACAAAAAGTATTAGGGATGCCACAGAACTATTCTAACGATTTGCAAAATCGCTCGAAAAAAATTTTCACCATGCCACAGAATTTCGAGCAATTTCATTTTTCAAGCTTGTTCACAAACCCATTTAAACTTGACTTGAAGCAAATCCGTAAGGAGACGCGATAGTACAGCCACTTTGGATCCGCATCGAACCTTCTTTTTAAATCAAACGATATACATATGTAGGCCAAATTCTATGGGTAATGCTCTGCTCAAAAATAACAATGGGCCTCGGGTTATTTAATTCAAGCATCCAAAGGAAAGGTTGGCCAGATAAAAAGTCCGTTTTTTTCAGGCTTCAGCCGTAACTTCACTGTAGCCCATTAATAAATTTACGTAAATTTAATAAGTCCTTCTTCATGAAAGCCAAGAAAATTTCTCTTTGGAAATCTGTTCGATGCTTTCCCCTTTATAAATAACAGGTACCCGGCGTGCGTTGCTTTTAATCACAAATTTCTAGTATTATTAAACCGATTAAGCCTATTTACCCGTCTTTTGACCTTCATGACAATCTAAACTCGTTTTGGACTATTTGCAAATTTCAAGATTTTTCAAAACCCTTCTTCATGCCCTTCATCAATTGCCAATTATTAAATCCTTATGATAGTCTGAACTATTTATCAGGGCTAAAAAACCGGTTCGGAGTTGAACCGCTCCGGAGTCGGATGCTCCGAGATTTTTTGGAAGTCCGAACCGAACCCGAACCGGAGCAGGTTAATTTTTATCCGCCCGAACCCGAACCTGAACCGGAGCAAAAAATAGTTAAAAGTGGGTTCGGTTCAAAAATTATATAAAAAAATTTCTAGATGCCAACTTTGCCATTTTTCAATAGATGGTGACCAAACACACACTATCAAGCTTTGCGATTGTGTGTGTAGCAGCGAAACACAAAGTAAACGTCATTATGTCAAAGATAGGCGACGCTGGCAGATTTATCTGCCATGTTCCGGTATTCACTAAAGTGAATTCGAATTTTTTACATGTTCTCTTCTCTATTCAACAATCAAGGAAATCCGTATCAAACCAACAGTTTCTACCTTCTCTTTACACGACTAATTCAAGTTAAAACGTTTTAATCTGATTAGCCAAATTAATTTTATGCAACAGCATATTTAACGAATTCGAATTCGACAATTTTTGTCGAAAGTGAAAACCGAAACAGGCCAGTATGACTTCCTATCACACGGTATAGGGCAATTGACATTTGTGCACCACTGATCTAAATGCACACTAAGAAAAAATGTGACATCAATTTAAAGAACTGGCCTTTTTTTTAAATTTGCCCTGGTATTTAGAAAAAAATTTTAAATAAACAGAAAAAGTTTTTTAGAACTTCAAAAAATATAAAATAAAATAAATTTAAGAAAAAACTTTTCTATAAATAAGAATATGGGTCATTCTTTTATAAACCGAACAGCTAAAAAAATTTTTATTTTTCATTTTAATAAAAAAAAATCCGAAATTAGATCTCGACATGCCCACCAAAACGTAATTTGCGGTTTTGCACAAAAATTTTTTGTTAACTTTATAAACAATTTCAAAAATCGTCAAAAACGAAAAAATGTAAAAAAAGGGTTTTTTAAAAACGTGATATCTCAGGATTTGTTTATCGGATAGGTCTCAAGTTGATATCGATGGAAAGATTTTTACTGTATCTACTCAAATTATAATTTTATAGATTTTTAAATTATTTAATAATATTAAGTAAATGTTGCTAAAAATTATTTATAATTTTTTCAAAGTGTTAACCACCATGATATAGCTTCGAAGGATAAACAGTTTATTGTCCTAAATATAACTTAAATTTTGGTGTTTTCAAAAAGATGGAGACTTTTATAGTTGAAAAGTTATGAATTTTTGAAGTTATAAACAATTAAAAAGATGCCCTTAAATAAAAATTTCTCACGCAGTCAGTTTTAAAGTCATGTGATTGAAACTTGGCAATCGTGCTTTATATTTATCAAGCTTTTCAAAAATGTTAACATCGGGCGGATCGGATGAGTATATCATATAGCTGCCATACAAATGCTGAATTTAGTAGTGTTATAAATTACTTTGCAAGCTCTGGCCAGCCTAATTCACAACAAAATTCAATTAATCATTGCATTCGTATGGCAGCTATATGATATACTCATCCGATCCGCCTGATGTTAACATTTTTAAAAAGCTTGATAAATATAAAGCTCACGTGCCAAGTTTCAATCAAAAAGCTTTGAAACTGACTGCATGGCGAAGCTTTTTTCAAGGGCATCTTTTAATTTGTTTATAACTTCAAAAATTCATAACTTTTAAACTATAAAAGTCTCCATCTTTTTGAAAACACCAAAATTTAAGTTATGTTTAGAACATTTGATTGTACATCCTCAGAAGCTATAACATGGTGGTTAACACTGAGAAAAAATTATATGTAATTTTTAGCAACAATTACTTAATATTATTAAATAATTTAAAAATCTACAAAATTATAATTTGAGTAGATACAGTAAAATTCTTTCCATCGATATCAACTTGAGACCTGTCGGATGAACCAAACCTGAGATATCACGTTTTTAAAAAACCCTTTTTTTCCATTTTTTCGATTTTTACGATTTTTGAAATTGTTTATAAAATTAACAAAAAATTTTTGTGCAAAACCGCAAATTACGTTTTGGTGGGCATGTCGAGATCTAATTTCGGATTTTTTTTTTATTAAAATGAAAAATAAAAATTTTTTTAGCTGTTCGGTTTATAAAAGAATGACCCATATGCGAGATTTGTCGGATAACATCGGAATACAAAAAAGACAAACCTTTTCAACAGGAACGATAGAAAACTTTTCATTATTTTTATTGGTCGCTGAATTTAAATCATATTTCTGCTTTCACTGAGCACGTCAGGGTTACAAAATACGTTCTATTTGCATAAACGTGTGCTACGAGAAGTATCTTTACATTTGTGGATCATGTGTCCATATTAAGTAACCTTTTGTAACGAAATTTGTTTTCATGTTAGCTGAAAAGAATGAACCCGAATACAACTTATGAGATTTTAATATGGAATGAAGTTATTTATTTATAAAATCGACTATTTCAAAGTTTTTCAGTTGGAGTGTATCGACCAAATATACATATGGAAAGTTTGCTATTTTCTCTGTTACAAATGCTTGTAAACCTGTGTAATTAGGTCGAACTTTTCTGGTTAGTTTCTTAAAATTAGTTCAAACTTACCTTTGATTTAAAAGTAAAATATCCCTTAATCTATCTATTATTAAGTTAATATTATATTCCAAATATCAAGACTCCGAACTTCCCAATATATATAAAATGTTTTAAGTTTTCCAATAAACACACATGTTTTTTGAGTCAGGGAAAACAATATTATTTCTGAACCCCGGTTCGAACGTGAACCTGAGTTCAGCGACCTTCTAACAACCCTCCGAAAAAATTTCAAGGGTTCGAACCCCGGAGTGAACCCCTCCCTAGTTTTAGGAGTTTTGCAGCCCTGCTATTTATAAAACTTGGCAATTTTTACCAATGAATTTACCCGATTTTTTTTAACTCTTCGTTCTAACAATTTAAGCGTCTACAATTGGGGTGTAACAAATCTTTGTGATACCCGAAACTTATAAAAAATTAGCTAATTTCGCGCTTGTGCCGTTCAGTCTACAATCAGCTACACTACTGCTATCTATCAAATCTTTATGGTCATCTTAACTCGTTAAACAATTTTGTTAACTTCGCGATTACTTGGACAGGTTGGTCCACCCGGTTGGCCAGTTCTTTATAATTTTAAACTTCGTTGATTATTTCTTTATTAATTTAAATTTCAATCGCCATTTTCGACAAAAAAAAAGTCTCACTCTTGATTATGTTTGCAAATTCACTGAGAAAATTGGAAGATTCTGAAACCAACAGTATTTCCAGGGAAAGCATCCAACCATGTCCAAAGTTTCATCGCAATCGGAGATTTGGCAAATTTCGCGGTTTTTTTTACCATGTTGTCAACTTGGAAACTTTCCAGGGCAAGCGTCCAACCAATGCCCAAAGTTTTATAACAATCGGAACGGTAAAGTTAAAAAATTTTCGCGGTTTTTGGAACATTTCTAAACCAGTTTTTTTAAAGCTTGAAACCATGAGGGCCGCTATCTTCTTATATATAAAATTGCGACCAATGCGTCCCGTACACCCGCGACCGATTCTCAGAATTTGTGAGCATATTGAGTAGGTCTGAGAATCGGCTAACATCTATTTTTCATACCCCTAAGTGAGGGGTCCACCCTTACTAACAGCGTCGGGAGTTTGAGGGAAAAATTTATTTCATCCGATTGACTTGAAACTTGGTTTGAAGCATAGACGCAATGAGCCGACTCGTGTTTTCCAGATTCGGAAATCCGTCATCGAGGAATGGCCGGAATTCTGCATGAAAAGTCATCCGAGTCACGACTCGGTTGTATGGGTAGGATACGATAATTTAAAATGTGAATTCCATGTCGGAAGATCCGCCCCATGCGTAATCCCGGAAATTCGTTCATCAGGTTGTTATAGAAACAATTTTGGAGATCGGTTCATACATGCCACCGATTTTATGAAACGTTGGACGAATCGCCAAGCTAGTATATTTTTAAAAATGAATGTATGTCCGCCTTTATGTTTTCCGTGGTCAAGGTTTATATATACATAGACTAGCAAATATCCCGTAGCGCTTCGCTGCGCCTTCAACAGTATAGAATATCAGAATCAGTCGTATCAGTTGAAGTCAATGGTGAGATTCAAATATTATTTGATTTTTCCGACCTGGGGATTTACAGAATTTAAAAATATTTTTAAAGTTTGTGTCTCATGTACATAGAACCTAGAAATCGAACCTTAGAAATGCTTGAAATCGTTTTAATACTTTGCTTTTTCCCCGTTTCGACTTTGCTGCTGTGTTCCAGCAATTCCCAACCACTTCTCCAACACATCCAACCCAAATCCAATCCACTTCTCATCTACTTCCCGCGCAACATCGGAAAATGAA
This sequence comes from Lordiphosa clarofinis, assembly GCA_018904275.1. Lineage (NCBI taxonomy): Eukaryota > Metazoa > Arthropoda > Insecta > Diptera > Drosophilidae > Lordiphosa > Lordiphosa clarofinis. Next base: position 2,449,961 of record JAEIGQ010000026.1, read on the forward strand.
ATCACAATTGAATTCGCATTCTATTCTTACAAACCGAGTTTCAAAAATAGATTTTTGTCATGCAGAATATTTAGTATTCTGTCTTAACAAACTGAGTTTCAAGCTATTTGGATGAAAAATAGATTTTTTTATGCAGATTTTCAGCGAATTTTCCGACCGTTGGGTCAATTTTTTCAACATCAGAAACTCCTGTCTAAATTACAGCCCTCTATCTTTTACTGTTTAAGCTGTGCGATGATTGCCAATCAGTCAGTCAGGACACCCTCTTTTATAGATATAGGGAAGAGATTTTAAACAACTTTTTTTTTTGCGTCTTGCACTTGGCTGGAAATAACAGAGATTAATTACAACATTTTGGAATAACAAATGGTAATTCCGTACAACAGTCGCTGTTTCAAAGCTAACCATATCATTTCATCAGCGGACTTTCTTAGCTCGTTCACGTTTCCTATAACCTAACAGTTGGCTATTTACGCACTTTAAGTCGGCGAATAACGCATTGAGAATTTCTATGTTTTAAATTCGCAGCCTGAAATTCTGCTATGGCTTTTTGAACGTGTTTTTTCTGTATACCAATTTGCTGTAATTATTTTTCTATTGCTTATGTATGTGCTATAAATCACTCGAAAACAGGCAGAGCGAAATGAAATTCAAGCGAATTTAGAGCGAAAGAGATTTCTGTGGCACCCCTGTATATGTCAAAAGCTTAGTTACTTTGTCCACCCAAGTGGAGCCGAGTCCCTTTGTAAAAAAGTAGGCAAGAGTGGGAGGAGTTAAAATAGTTAGCACAGAAACCAAAGTAGAAAGACCATTTCCCCCCCAACACTTACCTTCTCCATCCAGGCAGCTCCCTGCTCATCACCCTCGCCGCAAACCAAATAATCCTCTTGGCACACCTTGCGTATCTCCTCCTTCAAACCCTTCATCTCTGCACGGGTATAGCCCACATTGGGGAACACATCGCTTAGCAGAGAGAACAGCAGTGGTATATCCTCAGCCACCAATTTGGGCACCATGGTCTCGCACACGGACTGTATCAAAATCTCCTGCTCGGGCAAATTCTCTGCCACAGAGGCCTCGTCTATGTTCTCATCGCCACGTTGACGCATTTGTTCCTTAATCTTCATGATACGATCACGTTTCACATTACCCGCCGAGATCAGAACCGATTTGAGGGCACGCAAACCAAAATCATAATGACTCTGATTGGACAGCTGTTCATCGCACAGCTTAAAGAAGGGCACAATCTTGCAGGCCAATTTCTCGGCCGAACGGAAGCCTTGAGAGAAAAGCATGACCTCGGCAATAAGCTGACGATCGGGTGTGGTCATAGCCAAGGAACGGAAGAGTTTCTTCAAATTATCCGGCAGATTGGAACGTCCTGCGTAGCCGGGATTCATGGTAATGAAAATGGCCATATCGGGTGAGACGCGCACTTGTTTGCCCACCAGTTCCACGGTGATGCTTTCCTTGTTACTGTCCATTTCATACTTGAGAGCCTCCTGTATGGTTTGAATCTGCTGCGAACAGGCGGATAACATGCGCTCCTCCAGACGATTGAACTCATCGAAACAACCCCAAGCGCCCACTTGACAGAGACCCACAAAAATGCGTCCCATGGCCTGGAAATCAAAGGTTTCGTCACAATTGAACACCAAAACAAAGCGACCCAATTGATTGCCCAAAGCTTTGACAGATTCCGTTTTGCCAGTGCCTGCGGGACCAAAGGGTGAGCCACCCAGACGTGATTCCAAAGCCTGGGTCATGGTCAAATAGCAGCGATCTGTGAGAGGGGTCTGCACCAGACGATCCTGTACACCCAAGTACTCAAAACCATAGAAGAAGCGTGCATTGGCCATATGTATGGTCAATTGTTGGAGAACTTCGGTTTGGCGTGGATCAAAGTAGAAACGCATTTCGCATAGCCACTGGAAGGATTTGGGTGAGGTCACCCCATTGGTGATAAGGCGACGAGTGACCGTACGCTTGTGCACAAACTCGTTGATCAAATGCTCCAGTTTACGACGACGCAAGGGAGGTTGCTCCTGCAACACCGAATCGGCCAGGACATTAAGAGTGCTCTCCACATTACCCAAAACGCGCTGCATGGGCTTGGCATTGTTATTCTCCGAGGCCTGCTGCAAAGCCGACTCCACATCTTCGGACCATAGAATTTGAGCCGCCAAAACCACAATTTGAGCTTGATATTTGTCACACCATTCCATATAGGCCTGAGGATCTATTTTGCCATCACGAAACTGTTTGATATCCTGCACGGCCTGAGCCAGTAGCGAGGCCAGAGTGAAACGCATTTGTTTCTCCACCAGGGAAAGCCATTCATTGATTTTGGGATGATCCACCGTAGACACGGGATTTATAAAATGCACCTCTTCGCCCTCGCGTGACGATATGCCCAAAATGACATTGTTTTCCTCATTCAAAAGAATGGCCGCCACTCCGGCAAACATTTTCTTGAAATGCTTCTGCAGACGTGCTATATTCTTGCTGTTGCCTATAATCTCCAGCAGATCCTCATCGCCCACGAAATAGAAACGTGGAAAGGAGGTACGTTCACGTTCCAAATATTCACCCAAAGCTTTTTGAATTTTACCCAAAAGATCGGCCAAACGTTCCAGGGAACGCTGTACAGCGGGTATATTCAACACATCCATGACTTTGGGTGATTTGGTGACCTTTTTCATCAGACCCAAAAATTCCGAACTGATACTTTGGAAACGTGAAGTTTCCACGGGGAGCAGCGTTTTAATATCAGCACTTCCGGAGAAGATGCCCTCTAGGTAAACCCAGCGACGTTGCACATCAATCCACACATCGAATAAAGCATTAATGCGATTCAATTTCTCCTCCCAAGTGAGAGCCTCTTCCTCAAACACTTTATAGTAGGGCGATAGCTTCATGGCAGCCACTGAATTGATGTGTTCCTTGACCTTATTAAACAGATCATCCCAACCGCGTATGATGCGACATTTGTTTTGGTAGTTAATCAAATCGAGTTCATAATTTTGCCAGGATTCGCGCACTTGCTTCAAGAACTCTTCCAGTGCCATTTCACCCTGGGCCACCAAAATGATGTCCTTGACTATGCCCTCGTTCTTTTGTAAATTCACATCCCACACCTGGCCTAGGGTTAGGTCAGAGATTACCCAATTGACGCGTAACTGTTTGGTCAGCTGCTTCCAATGACGCTCCTTTAAGGCATCCGATTTCAGCTCCACTATCAACATGTTTACCTGAAAGAATGGTTTATATTTATTAGCATAAAAGTAAATCTCGGATTATAGGGGGATTCTTCATGTGAATAAATTAAGCTTATAATGGTCCAACACCTCAAAATATGCCAAAATTTTATTTGAGTATTTAAAAAATCGCAGGCGTTGGCAAATGAAAGGTGTTTTCGTAAGACCTAAGATTATTATAAAAATTTAAAAGACCGCAAGAGTACACGAGAATAACGTAAAGGAACAAATGGTCAAAAAAATCGGGAAATATCAAAAATTCACATTTGGGTTTAGTTTATCATAACGTCACGTAAACCCGCAAGTAAAAAGGTAGGACTAGATCAAATGGTCATGAAAATCAAAGGACCTAAAGCTCCATTTACACGACCTGATCGCTCACATGAGTTTTCGTCGACGAACACGTAACCGATAAGCCACTCGGGGAGGCTTAGGCCAAATAACCGGTTTTGACGCTCATCCTAGAGCTTCATGTTTACGACGCCTTTCTACACGGTTAGACAGCAAACCAGACGAAAACTCAGATGAGTGATCAGGTCGTGTAAAAAGAGCTTAAGATAATAATGAAGATTGGATAGATAGCAATTGAAGACACTTATATAAGAGACGTAGACCAAAATCAGCGAAATTTGGCAAATTTTCCGCGAAATTAAAAAGTCTATATAAAAAAATTTGATGATTCGATTCTAACATATGAGCTGCAGAACTTTTCAATGGTCAGACTTGTACAAAAAATTACAAAAAAAAGATCACGATGAACCTACAAAGGTTTTAGGTTTTACATCTGCCTCCACTTGGATCTTCACTGGAAGTATTGCATCATTAACGGCCACCAAACTATTCGCTATTAATTTGTTAAAATGTTCCCTAAAAGTTAAATTTGAAAACAAAATAACTAGAGATGAGCGCATTTTTTCGCACTTGCTATCGATGAAATAATGTGTAGAGATTTCGCGCACTTTTCGCAAGTATCTACGTACCAAGCTTAAGAGGCGTAGATTGAACAGTCCAATATTTGCCAATTTTTCGTATGACCTAAGAACATTATGAAGATTTGATAGATGGCAATGTAGACGAGTACCTTATAGATGGAACGACTCAAGGAATCGTGAAATTTGCAAAATTTTTTAAGACTTCATGAACGTCAATATAAGACGAGTAAATATACGAAGTGCATAGGAAGTGTAAGACGTACTGTCAAAAATTAATCAGGCCTGTTCCCGTTTTCGATTTCGATCAAATCATGCGAAATTGGAATTGTTAAAAGTTCTCGTTTCCGAAAACCGAGTATGTTATTCAACATTTAACTTCAAAATCCCAATTACCTTCATTCGATCCTTTGTATGGCAAAAAGATCCGACCGAATTCTATAATCGTTTCTTAGAAATTACAGCTCTTACCAATTCCGATTATTTAGATTCGGAAACGAGAACAGCCCTGATTATTTAAGCTTGGATTTTGCACAAAATTTTGCAAAATTTTATGAGTTTTGGGAATTATTAAGATTTGAGAGAATGCAATAGATACAACGATCCAAAAAGTCGCGAAATTTTTAAAAATGTTTGTATAATGTGGACGGGAGAATAGAAGGGTCAAGATCAAGATCGGTCAAAAAAATCCGGAAAATATACAATTTTATGATTAGTTTAGACTATCACAAAGATATAATGGTTGACAACCAAAGACGGGAGGTGTCGGTCTATCGCCTTAAAGAATTTAAGCATTTGTTTAATTTCTATACAAGTTCAGATTGACACTAAGACGTGTAAATCAACGGGTAAATAGAAAGTACATCATACAGACCAAAAGATTTTAAAAAAAAGTTATAATCTTAGATTACACAGGCCACCATTTTGGTCCAGCCTTCTCGTTGACAAATTCAGATTCCGTTTTGTGCACTGATTCCACAACTGGTCTCAAGTTTTTCTCCATCAGCTCTTGTTTTCAAAATATCGCGGAAAATCCACTTTGCAGCATTTGTGGCTTTTAAAAAATTATGGATGTTACACGGATCAAAAATGTCTGTATTTATGAGCAGATGCAGCTTTAAAAAAAGTCATGGGAGCAGCATCAGCTAACCCAAAAGCACCAAAATTGCCCTTTGAAGATACATTTTTATCAAATTACAGCAAATTTTTCAAACTTAATCGTCGTGTACCAGCCAATTGGGGTGCTTGCATTTTAATTATAACCACTTTAGCATGTAGCCCAATGGTTCTTCTAATTTCATAATTTTTTTTTGGATTTATATGTTCTCGATGGACAAATTTACAGGCCGTTAATCCCGAAAAAATTAACTTAAATTTATGGCAGGAGAACTAGATTGATACACAAAGTGTGTATAGGAAATATTAAGAGACTACGTGATCTTACATAGACCTTACATTAACTGTCAACCAAATGTACAATAACATTCAATCAGTACTATACTAGATTAAAACGATTTTTCCCAAATTCATATTTGCATAATATCAAACAACCTCTCGAGAATGACATTAAAATTATATAAATTGGGCTACAAATGGGCCAAATGAGTTCCGCACTCACTGTAATCTATGGAGTAAGCCCTTTGGGTCGATTATGATTTTCCAAATGGTAATCATTTTCGGATACCTCATATGGTAAAATCCGATCCATAAAAACAAATCAGAATTGTAAATAAATTTTTTTTTTTAAATAAGGTCCAAAAACAGTCTCGACATGAAGAATCCCCTCTTAACTCAACTCACCTTGATATAGCTCTGGATAAGCTTCTTGACATACTCATAGGATTCGTACATGCGTAGACGTGCAGGCAACTCCTTCAACTGGGCCATCATGGCTTCCAATTGCTGACGCAACTTACGTGGCTGCACCGAGAGCCAAGGTTTTTCGCGTGTCTCATCAATTTGAGACCAAACCTTGGACAATTCACCCCAAACACCACGCAAATCTTGTAGTTCTTCTAGAGCCACATTCATACGTTCGGCACTGTTATTGGGCACCGCCGATTCCTGCAATTCCAAAGCTTCCTTGGCCTTGGCCACATTATCGCGCTCCTCCTTCAAACGTGAATATTTGCTCTCAAAGATCTGCAACTGTTGTAGAGCATCATCGGGACGTATTTTACCGCCAGTTGGTTTGGTTTTCTCCCAATCATTAAGAAAGTCCACGGTGCGTGTCTCCACTGCCTTGTCCTCGGCCACAATTTTAGCCTGTAAACTGGCCACTTGGGTCTGTATGGCCGTATCCTTGCGCTTAATGATCTCATTGAAGGCGGACCATTCACCCTCAATGTTGTCCACATGCAACCAATTGTTGGGGAACTGGAAACGTTGACGCTCCAGTATGCGCTGAGCCTCCCTGAAGACCTCCACCTGTTTGTCCCAGGCTATCATATCCTTTTTCAAGGATTGCACATAGGTAATGAAACTGACCGCATCTGAGGTGCTGGCCGCCTCAATACTTTGCATTTCCAAATCCGTACGAGACTTGGACACTTTAGTGTGGAAGGTGGTCATTTCAGTGCCCAATAGAGTGCCAAATTTGCCCAAAGCCTCCTTGTGCCAGGAATCATACTTGAGGGTAACCTTGGCCTGTACCTTGGCATAGTCTATGATGATGGGACCATAGGCTCGGCGTGTGTCCGAGGTGTCAAAGGTGGTGCGGGATTGCTTAATGTCGTTCAAGCATTTAATCCACAAATTAACATCTTCGCCCAGACGTCCATACAAAGTATCCGCCTGGAGATCCCACAAGCTTTGATAGCGCAACCATTCATCCACATAGTTCCTCACCTCGCTGACCTTATGCTCTATGGCTCCATAGGCATTTTCCAAGATTTTACCCTCTGGCAATTTGGTCAACAGATTGCGATAGGTCTGGGAGACAGGTTTTTCCAGTCCCACCTGATAGCGTGTGCTCTGTAGACGCACCTGGGATGTAACAATGGCTTGCCAGGCAAAGAATTGTTGCATAATCTGGAAACGTGCCTCCTCAATGGAGGGATACAAGTACATCTGTTGATTGGTAATGCGTATCTCATGCACCGCATTTTGAATTTGCGGTTCACCGCCCAGCTTGTGCGTAGGCTGGACCGGAGCATCGGTGTCCATGGAGGTATCCACCTCCTTTTTATTGCCCGTCAAGGCCTCAGTCCAGGCTTGAATGCCCGCCTGCAGACGCAAAGCCAACTTCTTTTCCACCTCCTCGTCCAGGCGTGTGACCCACACACTCAAATTGGAATACTGACGCAGCGAAAGATCATCTACGGCATGTTGAATCTTTGAAAGAATCTCCACAAAAGTGGCTGCACTATAGGGACAAGTTTCCAATGAACGCACATCCACATCCAGTTGTTCCTCCACCACCAATAGATCATCCACCTGTCAAAGATGTTTATTAGAGAAATTCTCATTTGATTCTATATAACTCACCTTCTCCTGGAATTGAGTGACGCACTCGGACAAGCGTAAGACATAGGGATCTAGCTTGTAGGACTCCCATACCAATCCTATACCTTCGGAGACCAAATTCAGCACATCTTTGCGTAAGCCAGCCACCAGGGGAACTATGCTGGCACGATCTTCGATCTAGTCCAAAAAGTATTACATTTTATTTAGTTATGGGTTAAAGTAAAGGCGTCTATAATTAAGAAGTTATATCAAATGCATGCGGGAATTTAACAAAAACTAAAATTTACTTGAGGTTGCATTAAAGGAAAAAAAAACTCTATTTTGAGTGGGGACAAAGGACACTACCTTGAATACTGAATTTTGTGCTAGACTCCTATTATTAAGCTGCATGAAAGAAAGGTTGTAATTTGGTTGGTGTTTCGTTGCTTAACTAAGCTTATGGTTAAATGGTGTATGGATTGGTGTGATGTGGTGGTGAGTTGGTAATAAAATTCAAGCTATACGCCAGGAATTAAGCAATGCATTTAGGACAGAGCAATTGCTCTTAGCTTAAGGTGTTCTTGTGACTTGTGTTTGGTGGTTTAAGAGAGCGCTAGATAAAATTATGAAATAAATTTAAGGCTGCCTTCAGACGAATAATTACAAAAATTGTGATTCCTACTGACTGATTCATCAATGCACAGACCAAACGGCTTAACCTAAAGAACTCAAAAAATTACAAGACCTTCGTTTAGGCTTGTAGGCTAATTTGGAAGTGCCTTAGTGCGTTCCAAAGTGGTTTCCACAAATTTGCCGCAATAAATGTAAAAGTTTTTGAATAAAACAGTCTTTTATAATCCCGTCTCTCCCAAAAATTGATGTAACGCGACTTAAGAACATTCACGGTAAATTCTCAACGAACTGACCTTCAATTGTTAATTCGTTTTCAAGAAACAATCTAAACTCTTAGTTTTTGATTAGACGTAACCATTATTTAAGTAAATTCTCTGATTGTTCAAAATTTTGTTCCAAAAAATTCGTAATTTAAATAAAACTGTACAGTAAACACCCTAATGGGTAAGTCTAAAGTTTTGAGCCTTTTGGAACGCTAAAAAGTAGACTCCTTTCAATTCCCATCTAAAAATTGCAAAACTGATCAATTTCAACTTCAGAGCCACAGATTAAAACCATAACCGGCCGAAACCGTAACTCTTAACCGCAGAAAACACTTTGAAGTTTGTAACCAAAACCGAAACTAAAAAAAATTAGTTTCTTATAACCGAAACAGTATAACCTTTATTAACACGACCTTTTATAAGTTCCGAAACAGAAACCAATATCGGAAATTAAACAGTTTTAAGCAGGGCTGCAAACCTTCTAAAAATCGGGAGGGGTTTACTCCGGGGATGGTTCAGAAGGTCGCTGAACTTAGGTTCAGGTTCGAACGGAGGTTCAGGAACAATTTTGTTCTTCGCTAAGTTAAGAAAAGTAAGTAAATTGAAACAAACTTAGTGCCAATTTCAATTTTTCCAGATAACTGCTATGTGTCAGATCGGTTCACAATTGACTTTGCTCTTTGCAAGGTTATGTGACATATGGCTCTATGAGAAACATTAGATGAGCAATCGGCCCTGAAACATTTTATTCAAAGGTGGAAGTTTAGAGTCTTGATAATATCATATTCGAGCTTGGATCTGGTGTCGACTGCGCAACCGTTCAATCTATTCAGGCCTGTTACCGTTTCTGAATCCAATTGATCGGAATTTGTAAATGTTGTGATTTCTAAAAACCTACTAAGAACTCGACCATATAAGTTGTCTATCAAGTGGATCGAATGATGGTAAGTGGAATTTTTAAGTAAAATGCCTAATAGCACTGTCGGTTTTTGGAAGTGAGAACATTTAACAATTCCGATTCTGCAAGATTTGATCGAAATCGAAAACGGGAACAGGCCTGTATATAATTATGTTGATTTATAACTTTTAAAACAAGACACTCACCAAGAAGGATGGTCGACTGTACAACTGCTTCAAGAACCTCCCGGTTTTATTACAAGCAGGATTTGCCTATCTTCTGCAAGTCGCAGAGCCCATTGCAATAACTGTTCTCACACAAGTGTAAGAAGTGACAACAACAGAGAAAGCCAAATTGACAGAGGTAGTCTTTTTGTATGTGCGTGCCCCCATTTCGGCCCTTCTATATTAGTGGAGGGAATTCTGTCGGCCCGGTTAACACACTTGGTATAGGTAAATTTTAGTGTGTAGTTTTATAGAATTGACATAGTTTTTATTGTGCAAGGTAGGAACTGAGTGGGCTTCAAATCATTACTGAAATCTGTATTACAATAATTTAGTGAGCTATTCGACCGAAATCCATAGATTTTTCAATAAGATGATGCACCTACTCATAACGTTCTAGTCGTTAAATCGATTGTTTTGACCCACACGTTGATGTCATGACTTGGCAACCATATTTGAAATATATGTATTTGGAATTGTCTATTGCTCTCAGTTTTTGCACTTGTGCTTCTTTTCGAAATCCCAGTCATAACAATGCTGGCGACTTGAAGAAGATAGGCAAAGCCTTTTGATGATAGAAGCGGAAGGTTCTTGAAACAGCTGTACAGTCGTCCATCCTTCTTTGTGGTCCGTGTGTTGTTTTAAATGTTATGAACAAAGATACAATTAGAATATATATAGACTGAACGGTGGCTCAGTCCACTCCGTTTCTGTCAGAAATTGGTCAGCTGTTTGCACTTACTGAGTGCCGTCTCCCTCTAACCACTGTGATTTCCTATGCGTTCTTCAGAGCAAAACACCTGGCCCCACCATTAGAGACCTTATACATATGTGGCGTCCATCCACTGCAAACAACGGGGAAACATGTATAAAGTTCACGGGACGAGGCTTACATTTTCGCCATACCCGAAGGTAAACTCATCAACTTTGTCCATCATCTTTTCTTTCCAAACCTATCCTTAATACTTTCCAAAAATCATTCGTCTGATGGCAGCCTATACCAAAATGCCCAATAATAAACCCTTAACCTTAACTTACCTTCTCCAAAGTGCGTTCATAGGTGCGAACACTTTCAATCAAGGATATAGCATAGGGATAAATCTGATTGGCCTGATGAGCCTTGTTGACAATGGTCAGGGGAACTCTGCAAGTTCAAACCATTAAAGAAGAATATATAGAAGAAAACTTTTTAACCACTCACCTGAAACCCAGATTCTTGATATTCCTCACTTCCTTGGCCAAAGTGATGATTTCGGGTAAAAAGTTGACACGCAAACGCAAGACATTACCGCGTCCAATTCTCGAACGTGTCGACTCAATGGTGAAAATGCGGCCAGTGCTGCCAAAGTTACGTTCTTGAACCTTGCGTGCCCATTCATGGAACACATCCGAAATGGACAACTTGGCACGGAAGCTATCGCCATCGGCTTTAAGGTTTTTACCCTCGATATGGGTCTCCCAGCCTTTACCCAAAACATCTTCGACGCGTTTCAGATACATGGTAAGTTGGTTATCAATCTGACGGGCCCAAATGATTGAGCCGGCCACAGGAGGCAGATCGCGCACTGAAGACAAGCGACAACTCTTGCTTTGAGGATATTGAACTTTGAACTTCTCATGCAGAGCTTCAATGTCATCCTTGACGCGTTGAATCAACTGGGTTTGGTACTCGCGAATGGCTCCGCGAATATGAGGACGCACAAATAAAGCATTGAAACGTGAGAAGATGCGGAACATTTCGTTGGCATTCTTGGCAGTGCCCAGCTGATCGCGTAGATGAGCGGTAATGCGGGTCTCCACACGATCTGACAAAGAAGAGGTGAAGAAGTTACATAGAAAATGGAGATTTTTAAGGATATTTACCAATTTTTTCCTCATAACGCTTAACAGCCGCCTCCCAGGCCTCAGAGCCCTCCTTGGTAATGTCCAAACAATCCACCTCCTTGACATTTTCATAGGCCAAGTTGACCTCCTCAATGGCATTGGCATCGGCTGCATCCAAACTATAGGGTTGCTTGGTCTCTACCGAAATGCCATCATCATTGGCTGCCTGCAGCTTGGTGGGACGCAAAACACGCAAAATAACCGTACGCAGTTGTTCATGCTGACGACGGAACTTGCGCATATGTTCCATGCGTGTCTGCAGCTTCTTATGAGCGGGTGAGACACGCCACACCATCTTCAAGTGTTCATCCCGCTTCTTTTTGACAATGTCACGCAGTAATCCCTGCAGCTTATCATACTCATCATCCCAGCAGCTAAAGATTTCAAAGCATTGATTCATTACACGTTCAAACTCATCAAAGGGTATGTGCATGAGGCGTCGAGTGCCCAGAACCTTGAGCAGCTGCTGGGAGAGATCCCGGGAAATGGCCTCAATCAGCTTGAGGCAACGCTGTATGGGATACTTGGTATTGCGTACTTTACGCAAATGCGAAAAGATTTGCTGTACAGCAGGACGTATCTTCTCTAGCTCAGTGGCTGAGAGTAGATCATTAATGGGGAAATCCTTCATCAAGGGATTATAGTCGGCCACAGTGGCCAAAGCTTGCTTCAGGCCGGTGTCTGTATCAAATGAGACAGTGGCATGGAAACGCTTGCCATGTTTAAGTATATCCAAAGTTAAAGCCACCTCAGGACTCTCGCGCTTCTCCTGTATGCGGTACAAGGCTCGCTCCAGATTCAGCCAAAAGGAGATTTCCTGCAGCGCCGTTCCCGAACCCGGATCTCGATTCAATTTGGTAACCTTCTTAATTTCGGTTATCCAACGATTTACTCCATTCTGCAGCTGATTCAAGAATGAGGAATCCTCCACCTTATCACCAAAATCCACCACCTTGGCCTTGCGTCCCTCGTCGGCGCACTTGCGTATGACCGTATTAACGGTGGCATGCGCCGTTAGGGTAATCTCTGGTATATCAATGTTTTGCTGCAAATGCAACAGACCCATCTCCAGTTCGGCCAGCTTTTTCTCCACCGAAGGTGCCATCTTATCGCCATCCCTATCCGCACGTCCCGATTCCTTGACATAGGACTTGAAAAACGGTGCCAGGGATTTGCTGATGTACGCATGCAATGTCTCATATGGTGAGCCCTCGGAGAAGTTAATCAGACGCAGCTGGGAATGAATGGATTTGTCGGCTTCGACCACCAGGCCACGCTTAATGCAGGCCAATGAAGCCATCCGGCTGTTGGTGAAGTGAACATCATTACTGATTTGATAGGTCACTAGCTCCTTTTCGTCCTCGCCCTCTGTCGCCTGTTCGCTGTCGTCCTCTGTGCAATAGAAAGAGATAGAAATCAGTTTGGTCCACCAAATGCATCGCAGTAGGCGGACATGTAATGGCGAAATTCTTGCTACGTTTTGAAAACGCATTTGTGTTTAGAGATTTTTTTGTTGTTCTATTTTGTGTCTATTGTGGTTATTGTGTTTGACGTTAAACAAAAAAGCTCCAAGAGGAATATATTGAAATCAAGTTTTCTACGGTTAGTTGTAAATAGCGAAAAGCGCTCGGCGAGTGCCGACTACGCGAAGGCAACATTGTTGTTGCGAGAGAGAGAGAGAGACATATATCAAGGCTTTTGGCTCCTGTAAGTCGTAAGCGAGCCCGCTATTCTTTTGCGTCAAACAATAACAAATGCGCGGCTTGCGGAATGGGCATGGGCGCCTCTGCTCTAAAATATCTTGATAAATGTATCGTGGCAGTCAATTTCAAATAATTCTAAAGACAACATTCAGACAATATGATTATTAGATTGGCCTCGATATCAAAGGGATTCAATATTCGGATCCATGGATCTGACGGTTATATAAGGGTTTAACGCCTTTACGGTTTCAACTGGCTTCACGGAGCCACTGGAACCTATGGCGGTGGCCACCAGGTGCTTTAAGTTAGCCACAGATCCTTTAAGTACTCAAGGGTGATCGGTTACGACTTGGCGTCAATGTTCTTTGCATGCATTTGTAACAGCGCATTTATTTCATCCAGGAAATCAAACTGAATCGAATATTAATTACGTTTCTGGTAATGTATTTCCGTCCATCTAATTTCTTAGCAGACACATAATAAACTACACTTGCGGATGAATGGAACTCAAAACCAATAAGAATTTGGCGGAATCTGGTGTCGTTCATCAGGAAAACGGGCTTCCATCAACCGAGCACTTGAGGCTTAAGCAATTCACCAATGTACCTGGAACCAGCAGTTTTCTTTTCCTGTTCTTTATTCGTGTTTTGTTAATCGACTTGACTGTCAAGCTTCTTAATGAAGCCTACATGATATCGAGAGCCATGTGATTATTTAATTTTGAGTCATGATCGCCCTTTAAAAAAAGAAAAGAACATAAATAGATATATGGGCCATTGTATTAAAAAACCGAACGACTTTAAAACTCAACATTTGAATCTGGAAATAGATTTCGCCATGCCCACCAAAACGTAATTTGCGTATACACAATTTATTAATTTATATTATGGTGTTTTCAAAAAGATGAATATTTTTTAGGATAAAAGATTTAAGTTTAAAAAGTTATAAACAAATAGATAGCTGGACTGCCACAGGTGGACTAATAATGTCTCGCACAATCCCCTTTATTCTCTGACACTAGTCTTTAGGCTGCCATCTCACCCCCTAAACAAATTTACTCTAACATCAAACCCATATATTTTCAAACAATTAAATTTCCTAACCAGACGATTACAAAATAAATTATGTATATAAATGCAATAAATAAAATTTAAAAAAATAAATAAATACTAAAGAACTACTTTTTTCCCGGGTTTTTGGTAGGCTTTTAATTTAGTATAAAAACCTGGGGCCACCCAATTGGATCCTCTGGGGACCGCTGCAAAATCTAATACTTAATCTCCTCTCTCCTGCGAAATGTTCAAAAAAAAAAAATAACCGAAAAACCATAAAATTAACATCTAAGCAATCAATAAATCATTTGAATCTTACCGAGATTGTAAATTTTTAACTAGATAACACAAATTTTTCTGCTGACACATATAATTACATATAGCACTAAACTAGGCGATGAGTTTATAAATTTCTAACTCCTTCTTTTTCATCTGGAATGGAATTACCCAGGACGGTAATAATATAAATTTCGAGCCGTTCACTTCCTGAACCTATGGAAATAGTGAACCAGCACGACTTAGCAAAGCCACTCGTGCCCAGCCCTAGTTCCAATCTCGTTTATCGGCGGTTTGTATATCGATAAAATTATGATCAAAAGAAACAAATAAATATTTTGCGTCTTGTATATGTAAGTATTTCGAAAAGTAAATTCGTAAACAAAAAGCTCAGTTTAGTTTTTTGTCCACACTCTTTTATTAAGCAGTTGGTTAATTTTCTTTAATGTCAAAGGCGAAATACTGTCGATACACATTTGATTTTGGCTTTGGAATTTTAAGAATTATTAACTAATTAATGGCTCGTTGCAGTTTTGCAGGCCAGGTGTAGGCGACTTTTCCACTGACCTCTTTTGTTTTGCATAAAAAAGAGCGAGAAGGCTAATACTAAAGCGAACATGTAAAAACAGAACTTAAGAGAGAGGGCGGCAAATACATACTATAATTGTTTTTTTTTTAAGTCTTCCACGCAAAAAAATTACATGCAGAGACGTCAGAAACATTATTTATTAACATTCTCTCACACTCTACTCCGTTGGCGCTGATAGCAACTTAGAAAACAGAGATGACAGCTCGATGACAAAATTGGCGGCAGCTACGGAAATTACAAAAAAAAACCTCAGAACCAAAACTGTTTCGGTACAATGTTTAAGTTCTTTTTGGTGAACCGAAACGTAACTGAACCGCAGTTTCAGCTGATAAACCGAACCGGCGTTCTTTCGAAATCGACGAACCGAGGCGAAAAACATAAAGACAACATGGTTTGATATGGCTCAGTTAATTCTCGAGCGCTTACCTACGGTCTTTTGTGCTAGAAAATTTGGGAATTTTAATTGGTTCCCTAAATTAAATTTTTTTTCCAAATTTACTAAAATGCACCGAGCGTGGTTATTTGTCAAGATCAGCCTTAAGTTCAGCTGTCAGTTCATCTTTAAGACGCATGTGTGCGCGCGCTCTTAGGTTAAATTATGTTAAATTAAGTGCTTATAGACAAGGTAGATTATTATAGGCCGAATTAATCCTTAGCGATGCCCGATCGATGTAGCTTCCTTTGTTCACCGAACCCTTAATATACCTGTTATTAGACTCTAAATCAAATAGCCGCTCATACAGCTCAGTGACTTAGCAGAAGTATTCGCACAACTGCCGAATCCCTAACTAATAACACAATCGCGTACTGTTAGGAACTGAACTTTTTTAAGGACTGGTTGCTGGTTTTAATAGACAAACTTATATACCTAATACATAAGACAACTGTAATTATAATTATTCTTGTCGTTATTCATTACATGTGATACATTTGTTTCTTATATACTCAGTTGTTCATCTTACTTGCCTGTTTAGAGATAGTTTTTTCCTTTTTTGTCATGCATTTCCTCTCTTGAACAGATGTGCTTGTAGGTGTGGGAAAAGGAATTGTTCTCCCCTACCTAATTTGACCATGTCAAGTGTATCATATTCAAGTGGGTTCATGGAGTCAGATTTGTAACGTCTTCTTATGTTAAATACGAGAGTCACGTGTTTATTTATAAAAAGACATGTTTATTTTTAAACACTCTGTTTTGTTCCTTGAAAATTTGACAATAGAGTTGTGGGAGTATTTCCCTTTCGGGACGATATTCTTCATATTCTGTACGATATTTAGCGTTGATATAGAACATAACTATAATATACTTTCAACAACAGGACGTAGATTTTATTTAGTCAGAGCATAAATATAAATGCATTCACTACAAAAAGATCTCTGGCAAACTGTATTTATATTTTTTAAGCATTTATATAAAAAAAACATTCCAGATATTTCTAAAATGCAGAGCAAAAAAGACCGCCTTCTGTCGCAGGTTATTAAACAGCTGCTTGATACTGATGAGGAAGATGAAACCTATCAGGATTGTTTGCAATTTTTCCTCAACAAGTTTGATCAATACAAAGATGAGGAGATCAATCCCCAAGCGGTGTGGCGTAATTTAAATCACTTTATAGAACGTTATGACAGATGAAACGATGGAGGAGTTTGGCGAGACCATTAAGCTGTTATCCAATGTGATACTAAAAGATGCTACATACCAAAACAATATGGAATGGAAGCATATGGATTTTCTGCTATCGGTGAACTTTCAAGCATTTCGAAACATACGACGTGACAGAGAAGGCATGCTTTTGAAACGCACTGGAATATTGGAAGCTTTGGCTGCGGAACGTGATGCAGCGTGTCACCCAAAAGTACAAAAAAATGTGGATGGTGATACATATAGGGGTTCTAATTTTGTTTTGGCCTATGGGGCATACTTGCGTAGTCGCTTGCCAATCAACGAGGAGGATTATGTTTTAGAGGAATATCTCTGCATGTATTTTGCCCCAAAGGAATGCAAATATTTTCTGTGTGATGATTTTATTATAAAATGGCGTGAGGAGAAGATTTCACTGAGCGAGGAACTAAGTCAAAAGTTGATAGTGCCATTGATACAAATGCTACATCTTCGTCGGTTTATAGATTTCTATGCCAAACCAAATACTACGCACAGTCGTCTAGAAACTATGTCTAGACTGTTTAAGGCTTTAAACAGGCTTTTGAAGCCCGTGTGGGAGTTTTTAATAAACTATCAGCGTTGTGTTCAAACAGGAAAGGAATTAAGGTCTTGGCAAAACTTTTTATTGGCTTCCAAAACTCAACGCGAACTGCTGAATGTATTGTGGAACTTGGGACATGGCACTTTCATGTGGAATACCTTGCCCACAGTTCAATTGCCAGCACATTTAATATGTCTTTATATGCAGACCTTGCTCTTTTACTGGATATCGCAACCGATTTGTACGAACAAGAAACGCAACTGTGGGGCAGCAGTATAACTGCAGGCCTTGGCTACATATTGCCAAAATCTGGACAGTTATTGGCAAACGGGAGAGTTCGATGATTGTCAGAACGAGTTTATGGCTGAGCGAGTGGTCATCGAGGGACGTACCGAGTACCACTTGAGATTTATAGAAAAAATGCATGAGAGTGTTTTAAATAGTCCTTTCTATCAAATTCTCAAAAATCACATTTTCAACTCAGGCAAACTTTTGGCTTTGCTCTACGATTCTCAACAATTGGATGACTTTGTGGACTCACATCGCATGTTGTTGAAACGTTCTTTGCATATTTCGCTTATGGAAACGGTTATGCTTTATTTATCCTCCTATCAACTAAAATCGGTAAAGGATTCCAACTCTAATGTACCCAGCTTATTGCAACAAATGTTTTATGTCGATCAAGAGGAATTACGTTATATTTTCTTGAACTTTCACCAGGAAAATCAGCCTGATCCTAAGCTACCTAAAAGCTGTGATGTGGCTGAATTTCTAAAACGTCTGGAGAGCTGCTCTACCTATGCTCCCTTGACAGATCTTATATGTCTTTCGCTTCAAAATTTACTGGAACAGCGAGTGCTTTTGGTCAAGTCCTATGTCATGAACTTATTGAAGCATCATTTTCATCTCGGATCCGTTTTGCAAAAGCTACGCCAGGTGTTTCTTATGTTAAACTATGATCTTTATTTTAAAGAGTTTAACAAGTTCTTTGACTTTGTGGAAAGAGGACACTTGAACCTGGCTATTGAGCAATTATATCAAATCATTAGTCAAGATAATGACCACATAGTTGACTACTTAACCATACAAACTCCCTCTAGTTTGGAAAATCTAGAGCTTACTTTCACCTTCAATGCGGCCTTGACTAGGGTCATCACCCAGAGCCAGCTGGACCAACTAAATGCTTGCTTCCATGTCTTAATGGGTGCCTATCAGTCCATCTGGAGACTACATCAGCTGCCTTGGCTACCACAAACGGGTGATATTCACATAGTAGAAGCTTTGCTTTCGTTAAGACATTCCTTGGTATCCTCCATCACCAAGCACATCAGCCAGCTTCTCCATCAAGCTGGCTCAGAATGTGATGAAATGATTCAAAATTCCATGACCATTGAGGAATTGCATCATTCGCATGAGAAATTTGTACAAGAAATTAACAATTTGTTGGTAAACTCCACTGAGGGACTACCGGAACTTCTAGGCTTGGTACCCATTGCGCAAAAACTTTGGCAATGCGTGGAATATGTACTTAATGACGAGCAGACCGAGTGCAGTTCTATTATTTTCAAGTTAAAGTTTGGAATTGAGAAAATGAAATACTTTAAAAACGTTTCCAAGCGGATCAAATCCATTCAGAATTTGTTGAGTCAAATTTGAATTATATTATTTATATTTATATAATAAATCGTGAAAAATCTGCTTATGAAGTGTAAGTTTAAGTTTAAAATTGATTTGGTGTTTTGTAGTTCTTTAATCTATATCAGAGATGCATAGATTCAGGCGGCGTAGACGCCAATAGAAATGAACAGAATATTTCTCAAGCAACAACAACCACAAGAAGCAGAAAGAGATTCCCAATTTTTGTTTGTGTAAAAATTGTGAGACTTTTGAAAATGGTGTGACTTTAGGTAATTAGACCTTCAATTAATAATGAGAGTGATGAGACGTATAGAAAATGGGGAGACATTAAAAAATCGGTAAGACCTTAAGCAACATTAATGTAACATTAACAGCCAAGGTCAACAATTTTACGAGCTTGGTGTGAAATGTGGTCAAAGCGTCTACTACTAAATACATATCTAGCTATTGAGAATTTGCTTTGCTATAGTCATTTTAAGATGAATTGGTAATACCGACTTTGAAATTTGAAGTTTCATATAAATATTTTGAAAAAAAGCAAACGTAAAATTTTTTGTATGAAACTTTTACATTACAACTGCGCAAAGGCTTTTCTAAGGATTTTCTGGTTCAAACCCTATGAAAGTAATATATAAGGGTTACAGTCTCCAACAGAGCTGTATCTATTATATCTTCTACATATAGTAACTTCTTCTACTTCCAATCCCGTGTGGGACATAGGGCATCAACCACTCATCTCTTTCAAGGAACTCTGTTTTGGCCGTCACTTTGACTCCTCCCTAGCACTTCCCGATGTTTTCCCCTTCTCTACTGACAGTCCTCCGCCTAGCGTTCCTGGTGATATTGTTCTCACTTTTTCGCAGTGTATCCCTACCCAGCTCCATTTCATTCTGTGTATTATGGTGTCCACACTATCCATATTTGCGCGTATTAGAAGCTCGGAATTCCGTATTCTGTCGGGCCAAAATATGGAAGTTGTTATTTTCTATTCGAATGAACCGCAAAGGAGCACTGGCATTACTTTAGACTTGATAATCCTAATTTTGAGCCAGTGTAGATACGATGAGCATCGCCAAATGGCCGACAGCATCCCAAAAGCACTTTTAGCTTTTTAAAGGCGCGACTCTTCTACAGATACTACGCTTTCCAGGTAATTGAATTGATGGACTTGTTCTTCCAAACCAGCGCATTGGATTTTCCGAAACGGAGCTTAAGCGATTTAGTTTTGGAGGTGTTAATTTTGGGCAGAGGTCGCAAATATCGGTCCCCCGTTTGCCGCTTTCGGGCGACCACATTGCACAGAGCAGGGTTCCCCAAGCAGAAAGGAGAGCAAATGTGTAAATGTATTTGTGTGCTTTGCACTGCGCAAAATTTGGAGAACGGACGTGACTAGCATAGGTTATTGGTGAAAATGCGGCAATCTAGGTTATTGTTTTAAAGATAATTTTGGTTAATTTGTAAAATTTAGTTTTGCATCTACTCCTATATAATCCGGATAACAATTAATTCGCAAAAGATCATCTAAATGGCTGTCACTTAGACGGGATTTACACGATGAAGCAAACTTCATGAAGTTATCTTAGTAGGCAAGACATACACATACATTTCCATACATTTTGATTAACAAATCTAGTAAAATCCGTTTGATTTTCAAGCCTACTAAGAAAACTTCATGAAGTTTGCTTCATCGTGTAAATCCCGACTAGGCGCAGAATGCGACTGACAAATTTGTTTTTGTCTGACAGTCAGAGAAGCATGAATTCGGCATGCAATCGGTTCCTATGCGTGTGAATTGTCGAATGGTTTGTGTCCCCGGGGCTATTGTTGGTGAACTATGGCATTGAGGTACCGAAACAACCTTTAACTACTCTCTCTGCCTCTTTTCGGTTGTGAGGGTAGAGAAACACATTTTTATTTATTTTTTTTAAGGTCTTCTTCGTATGTACGTATGGGCTCGGCTAACAATATGAGTGTATGCCAGGGTTCCGTAAGCAGAGCGCGCTAAAACGTGACTGTGTCTCTCTCTAACACACAATGAAGTGTGACTTCGGCAAGCATTCGGCAATTAAGTTCGTGCTCCCGGAGCTATCGCTGGGGAACTTACACTGACTCGCTCGCTGGAGTCTGCTACCTTTTCAACTAACATTTTTATAGTTCGGTGTTGGAGTTACTGGCATCTAATGACCGATTGACTAAATTGGGTCTGGTATGTGGTTCCTGTGTGTTCAACCAGAGCCACGGATTAGTGAACGCGGTCGTAGTACACATTCGGTTGAGGGAAGCCCGAGAGCGTTTTGTTTTTGCTTTTTCGGTCAGTGACGTGAGCAGAGCAAACTCAACATTTGGTTGAGAGTTATTTACGAGCTATGATTTTAAGTCATGCATCTTTATTCTCAAATTCTTTTTCATTTTTAAATGCACTAAAGCTACATTTCTTGCAAATGTTATCTTATTTTTGTTCCTTAAAAAGAAACATATGTGGGATAGGAATATGATCGCATAGACAAGTCAGTCTTCTCCGAACTGTGATAGCAAAAAGTACAAAATTACTACAATAAAATTGTATTAAACATAAACCTTTTTTGGATTTGGGTATTTTTATCAATATCAGGTTCCACAACTATTAATAAAAGCATCAATGATTTTTCACCAAGTTCATCGTTGACTAATGATGTTACAGATTAATGTTTTCTGAATTAGCAAAATCAAAATTATTTCTGAACACGGTTCGAAAACTAACCTAGAATCACAGACCTTCTGAACCCGCTCCGTGAACTCCAACCCAATCATATTAATTAAAACCCCAGAGTGAACCTCCCTCGATTTTAGAATACGAAATTTGAAGTTCGTAATAGAGAAGTTCGACTGTACAAGAATTGTTTTCAAAAAGGGATTTCTCTCGCTTTTCTATTTCCTGAATATACAATTTCGCTAGAGGGGACGAATTTTAATGATATTTCCAGTTTTCAGTGTATCCAAATGGAATAAAAATCACCAAAAACCTAATTTTGGGAACTGAATCCCACTTCGTTTAGGAAAATCTTTAAGTTTTCTGGCACAATTTATTTTAAAGCTCAGAAATAGAACTATACAATATAATCATAAAGACAAAGCAAAAGTATATTTCCTTCACAAAACGACACTAAAATTGTTTCAAATTGGCACTTTTTGCAACTCTAAGCTAAAATTACTAAATATTTTAACGTGATTGAACATTTCTGAAAACAGATTCATGTTCAGCAGAAACTTCGAAGTCCGAAAACTATTCTGGGAGAGTGTTAACATGCAAGCTTTGACCAAAAAAAGTGGTCCCATTGCTCCTAGGTTTTTTTTGGGTAATTGGCTTCAGCCAGTCTCATTAAAATTAACATTATATATCAACTTTTCCAAAAAGTTAAAAAAGCACGCAAAAAATTGTTGATAGAGTTGCAATATCATTGCAATCGTGACTCACATACACATCTCTAATGCCATTTGCCGTTATCACACACATTCCCCCAGCCCCCCTGTCGTAAATTACAAGCACTTCTCTAATACAATTTACCGTTATCACACTGCCTCACCCTTCCTCCCTGCCCTTGCCAACATTTCACACAATTATCTCGGTGACATTGAGCATTCAATAACGCGGCACTGACACATTTCATTACCAAGGCTATTACCTTCGAAATTTCAACGGCCAAGGTGAAAACCTTCGAAATTCGTACACTCAAGGGCGTTCCTTGCTCCCACGCCAGCTGACCCTGAGTAGCGAGGCCATTGCCTTGGCGGTGTCGGGCAATGTCAATGACAAACAAAATTCTCAAAGTCGCCAAATGGAATATGTACGCAGCGCCAAGGTCGCTTCCGCAAACAAACCAGTTGCTAGCCAGCTGTTTGTGTATACAAAACAAACAAATCGAAGCCGGCAACCGGCAAAGCTTGACGCAGCTGGTAACACTAACTGCTGGGTGTTTGGTCACACTAAGCAGAAAAGAATTGACTCAGCTGGAAATGACGTCATGCTGAGACTTGCGCAGAAACCAGTTGGGCAACAAAAAAAATTTAAACAAAAACATATACAAAATTGATTTATTTACAAAATGGGGTGAAAAATTACTAATCCATACGGTTAGAGCATGAACACTTAATTGGAAATCAAGAAATGTGGAACCAACTGGTCGCCATTTTGTGGCAAGCTTTCGCCAGGGCGACGCCTACCTGCCAGCACAGCAAAACTTACCTTTAATGCAATTTCGTTGCACATACAACGCCTGCACCTGCGGATCCGACAGGAACTTGCGAATCGTAGTTTGGTTGACGGGGTCATCCAAGGCACGATTCAATGAAGGCGGCACCACATCCTCCTCCGGCAATAGAATGGTCACCGCCTTGCGGATGTAATTAGCAAATGCATCATAGTCGGCTATGGACACATTTACGCCCGGATCCACCGAAGTATCGGTGTTCTCCAGGGAGTCTCCCATGTTTTGCAATTAATTGCACAAACAAATTTACAGTTAAAATGTTTTCAATTGGAAATAAACACAAAGTGAAAAAATTACGTCAAATTAGGTCTTTTCTATATCGCGAAATGCAATGGGCAAAGTTGCCAGATTAGTTAACTATGCAGAATTTGCGGTATATCGATAAAGCATGGAGTTGCCAGCAGGTTAAAAGTGCTTCCCGCCAAAAAGTGATGGAGGCAAATGAGTTGCCCTGCAACGATGTGGCAACACAAGCGGCTGTTTTAGAGATGAGCAGATTGGTGATTTTGAAGTGACTTTAAAATAGCTAAAAATCACCGTGACTTTAAGAAAGTCATACGTATGGGCCTTTAGGATTAAAATGAAGAGCCTGGACCACAGTTCCTTAAATGAAAAAAAAAAGGGAGACCCGATTAAAAATATGGCTGTGACATATGGACCGCCGCCTTTAATAACCCTTTATTCCTGGCCAACTTACCCTCAAACTATGTAATTTTTAGCTTGTAAAAAATCTAAAAGGAGAGCAGCCTTTTATAAATAATTTAGCCAATTATCAAAATATTACTATTACGAGATTTTTTTTTTCCATCTAAACTATAGAGATTTTTCGCTGATGTCTAAAAAGGCTATTTTGTTATGATTTTCCTTTTCTATAGTGAATTGAATTTTAGAGTGTTGTTTTTTTAATGTCTGCATGGTCTTATCGATGTATTCACGTTGTATAATGCAGATTATATCGTCCACATATTTTGGTTTATGTTTTATGGTGATGTTATTCCCTTTCAGTTCCTTTATTCGTCAAGGATTTGTTGAAGAAAGCAGGTTGCCCTTTGGCATATTATATATTTGGTGGAACACCGTGTCGTTGTAAGTCAGGTAGTTGTTCTCAAGAAGGATAAAGTCCACAATTTCCTTAAATTTATGTTTTGGTATTGAGGTGTGGTGCG
The DNA here is from genome assembly GCA_018904275.1 of Lordiphosa clarofinis. NCBI lineage: Eukaryota > Metazoa > Arthropoda > Insecta > Diptera > Drosophilidae > Lordiphosa > Lordiphosa clarofinis. The sequence goes on from JAEIGQ010000026.1 coordinate 2,474,365, forward strand.
ATATGTCTGTCCATCTGTTCATGATGATTTCAATTGCAAGTTTGACTGGACTGGCCTATAACATGGGACGTTGGTTGATGCTGCAATAGGTCAGAGATTTTTTTAATTTCTGTTTATTTTATTTTTTTAGCTTTTGTTTTTAGCAGTCACAGTGACAACATCACAGTCACGTGCGCATCACTCTTGCTCATCTCTAACGCATTTCAGTTTCTTTTATTTTTGTTACTCAACAAAAATGTGCAATTTAATTAATTAAAATCAGTAAAATGCAAGCGTTAAGACGAACGCGCTCCTTAAGAGTATACCAATGGAGCTGGTGTAAGCGTCTGCTGACCCAAAGTTGCACGGGAAATGAGGTAAATCTTTGACAACAATTTCACCATTATAACTAACTGTAAACCTTTTCAGCCACAGGAACTGACCAATGAGTTGAAACATCGCATAGAAACCCACTGGCGTGATCCCTTAAGTGCTACTGGAGGCCAGTTTAACCCCAAACAAGCCCAGAACAAATACTATGTGTTGTCCATGTTTCCCTATCCCTCGGGGAATCTGCACATGGGTCATGTCAGGGTGTATACCATAAGCGATGCAGTGGCTCGTTTCCAGCGTATGTGCGGCAAGAATGTTTTCCAGCCCATAGGCTGGGACTCCTTTGGCCTACCCGCCGAGAATGCAGCAAATCAGCGTGGTGTAAAGCCAAAAGAATGGACTGAACAGAATATAGCCCAAATGAAGCAACAATTGCAGCGGCTGGGCTGCTCCTTTGATTGGTCTCATGAGCTGTCCACTTGTAGTCCGCAGTATTATAAATGGACACAGCATTTGTTTCTGATGTTGCACCAAAACGGATTGGCCTATCAAAATGAGGCCTTGGTCAACTGGGATCCGGTGGATAAGACTGTTTTAGCCGATGAGCAGGTGGATGCCAATGATTGTTCCTGGCGTTCGGGTGCCAAAGTGGAAAAGAAACTGCTTAAACAATGGTTTATACGTACCAGTGCCTATGCGGAGCAGTTAATGGAAGGATTGGATGATCCCACTTTAAGAGATTGGAGGGATATTATAAACTTGCAACGACATTGGATAGGAGAATGCAATGGTTATGCTTTCAATCTAATGACTTCCGCCAACAATTTAATCAGAGTATGGACCGCAAATCCAGAGCATTTAAAGGATCCTTTGGCTTTTGTGGTTTTAAGGAGCAAACATTATTTAAACAAGTCTAGAAACCTGAGAGTGGAGAATCCCTTTAAAGGCCACACTTTGCCCGTGGTATTCAGCGATGAGGTAACGTTTCCTAACCAAAGTGAAGTTTATTTGGCTGCACCCAGTTTTAGGCAAGAGGATCGTGAACTTTGGGAGAACTTGGACTTGAATTTTAGCGAAACGGAGGCCCTAGTAAATCCTGGCAATTGGGAAATATTGCGTAAAGAGGTAATAGACACCGCAAGACGTTTGAATGTGGGCGGCTATCGTGTTTCTTCCAAGCTGCAGGATTGGTTGATCTCAAGACAGCGTCACTGGGGCACTCCCATACCCATAGTCCACTGCGCGAAGTGTGGTGCGGTTCCAGTGCCTCAGGAGCAATTGCCTGTGACATTGGAACAGCAGGGAACCGCCTGCCCTTGCCCTAAATGCGGAGATTTAGAAGCTAAACGTGAAACCGACACCATGGACACTTTTGTGGACAGCTCTTGGTACTATTTACGCTATTTGGATGCACAAAATACAGAGCAAATCTTTGACCCTTCTTTGGCTCAGAAATTTATGCCCGTGGATTTGTACATAGGAGGCAAAGAGCATGCTGTGCTGCATCTTTATTATGCACGCTTTATGAATCACTTTCTAAACAGCTGTGGCCTCTCACCCACCAGTGAGCCCTTCTCACGTTTGCTGGTCCAAGGCATGGTCATGGGTCGCTCATTTCGGGTCAAAGGCAGCGGACGTTATGTTAAGGAAAATGAGGTGGAGATTGTAAATGCCAAAAAAAATCAAGCTCAGCTTAAGGAAACCAAAGAGCCGGTGGTGATGTCTTGGGAAAAGATGTCCAAATCCAAGTTAAATGGCGTGGAGCCGGGAGATATGTTTAAGGAGTATGGCACAGACACCACACGTTTGATTATCCTGGCAGATGTGGCGCCCACTTCGCATCGCAATTGGTCCAGTTTAAGTAAGTGAAAGTGAAAAACATTTTCTATGAATTTCTCTCATATTTTTATATTTTTCTTAAAGCTTTTCCCGGCATTTTAAACTGGCAGAAGCGTCTGTGGCTTACCTTGCAAGATTTCCAGGCTGCACGAGAGGAATCTCCTACGGTAAATACTCAAAGCGATGACTTCCTAGCCGAAGATTTAAAACTCTTTGATGCACGTAACTTTTATGTCAAAGGAGCCACCTTTAATTATCGTCATGCTCATCAACTAAGCGTGGCCATATCCAAAATGCAAGGTCTAACCAATTCTTTAAGGGTAAGTCTAAAGATTCACTAAGGTTCTCCACTTTTAACTTTCTCCCGTTTAAAGCGCACACCCAAGCATGTCCAGTGTTGTGGCAAACAATTTGAACGCGCTCTGGCTGCTCAAATCATAATGCTGGCCCCCATGGCTCCACATTTTGCCAGCGAATTGTGGTCCAAATTTGTCTCAGTGCCGGGTCGTCTAAATCCTTCAAGCGCCGAGCTACAATGGAACGAGGATGTACTCTCACAACGTTGGCCAGATATTGATGCTGCCTATAATCTGGATCTTAGCATTAAGATTAATGGTTTTGAGAACTGTGTGATTAAGGTGCAGCGCACACATCTGGACAAGGTCTGTCATAGTGATGCCCTAGATATAGCCTTTAATACGGAATCGGTGACCTCGTATTTAATTGATAAGAAGATACGTACCACCAATTTTGTTCTATATCCGGGTATTGAGGCCATACTTAACATTTATGTGGATAAGGTGCAAAAGACACAGAAACCCAATGGCAATAGCAGCGGCAACGATGTGGATAAATTAAGAGTGGAATAACCACGGGCGAGAGAGATGAGAAGGATTTATCTTAGTTTTAGTTTAGTTTTGTAAGTGAAAAGGTCAAAGAAATGTGGTGGGGTTTAATCCAAAAAGAATTGTAAATTTGTATGGGTTTTTCTTTTCTTTACAAAAGAAATTCTAAATCCCGATTGATTGTGTAAATCCCGATTTAGTTTGGATTAGCTCTTCTTTTTTGTATCCTACTATTGATTTGGTCCTTTAAAGAGTTTGCTTATTCTTTTCTGCCTTTTTTGGAATACAACTTTCAACCGCCAACCCATCTTCCCCCAAATTATATATCCACCCCAATGCTCGATTTTCTTTCATATTTACTTTTTATTTGTTATTTAAGTTTTAATGTTAAATATATATAAAAATTGGACTAGTTTTATGCTTGTTTGTTGCTTTACAAGTTTTTTGTTTTTGGTTACATTGGATTGATGTAAATGCCTAAGATCATAGGAATAGAATGTTTTGCTTATTATTTTTTTGTTGGTGCCTTCATTATTATTGCAAAATGTCCACTAACTAAAAGCCATTAAATCTAAAAAAAATTCTACAAAATTCAAAAGGGAAAATTTGGTCTAGTTCTTATGGATTTTCTTAGTTGTGATCTGGTTAAAGTTTTTTACAAACACGAATTTGATTCTTTCTGATCGTCTCAGAATTTACATGTGATTAACCAGTTAAACAAACCAGAACCGTATACCGAAAAGAGCCGATTAAAACTTAGAACCGAACCTTCTATTTTTATTTTTTAGTATTCCGGTAAAAGGAAGACATCAAGAGTAAAAAGAAACGCATTCCGATGCGCATTAATGATCGGAAGCCGTTTCTTTAATGGAGGCGTGAACATAAATGGCACCACCAACAAGGCATTAATATACGCAGATGATATGGCGCTACTAGCAGAGCTTCAAGCCATGATTGATAAGCTCTCTGAATATTGCTTGCAATGGAGTCTACAGATAAACGTGGATAAATAGAGCCTTCATTGTAAAAGCTGCAAGAGGGCGTATTGGAAGGGTCAACAGATGGGTCTTAAATGGCTTTAGGCAAGAAAAGTAAAAAAGTTTTAAGTATCTCATACCATCATTGGAAATTTAAGCTTCAAATCTTACGTACAGGAAAAACAGCACGACTCTAAGAAAGCATTTAATAGAACTTGGAATAACTTTTAAGGAAAACGACACATTTTGCCGAGCACTAAATTTGGTATAATTGAAGCTACTGTTGGATCAGTAATGTGCTATGCATCTGAAATCTGGGGATCCAGCCGATATGAGGCAAAGACAATTTACTCAACGAATATTTAAACTGCCCGGCACTACCCAAATTTTTGCTCTCCACTTAGAAACTGGCCTGCCTTCCTTCTTCTTGTACTGTTTGCAAAACTACTTAACATACATACAACGGAAAGTCATGTCCCTGCTATAATGCTGATGCCTTCAATGCGTCATGATCTCTTATCTGTCGGGCTCGCTGTGGGATGCTTAGCCTCAACTACAGCCCACACTGGAGCTCTGTTAACACAGATTGTAGTCTCTGTAATTTGTACCCAACTAAAGACGTCATGCATCTTAATGGGGTATGCCCAATTTTATTTGAAACAAGCGCCCACCTGAGCATTTCCTATCGGAAACAGACGTCATGAATTGGCTAAATGACAAGAACTGGACTATTACTTATTTTGTCTTGTTCAATGCTAAAATCGAATACTATATTTATTCGTGTTTAGTATTGATTTTATGTAAAAATCTCAAATGTTATGACTGATGGCTGAGAATAAAAGAGCTAAAGCCTTCATCGGAGAGCCTGCCTGAGAAGAGGAAAGATATTGGGGCCTGTTCCGAATTTCGACTCTATTTTCGTGAAAACATCTGAAATTCGAATGCAATTTGTATAAATTTAAACGTAAGTGTCAAGTTAATTTGAGGCTACTAGATCTTGTCGCAATTTTCTCTCGATTTAAATTCATTTGGGATTAAGCAATCGGTTTCAGCTGCTGCCACAATTCCGAGTTTTGTTATTCCTGATCTAGTAGCCGCAGGCGACATATATGCCTTCTATACAACGGTTTCAAATTTGACCGCAAAATACTAAAGTTTACACGAAAATCGAGTCGAAATTCGGAACAGACCCAATTATTGTAATCTCTACATATAATGCGAAGTGGGCAATTAGGGACACATTAAAAAGAAGCAACAGGAAGCCTCAAGGAATAATAGTTTGGTGTTTGTCTTGAAGCGACATTAAAGTACATGCGCCCGAGTAGGTCTATGTCTATGCTCAAGTGAAGGTACGTTTAAAGCGTAAGTCTGGAAATATAATAAGGATGTCTCAATTATGGGTCTTTTCTAAACAGATTCGATGCGTTTACACAGGGTAAGTGATTGAGGGTTCTAAGTACACTAACCAAACTCCAAAATGGGCCTCACTAAGGATATAAGCAAAAGCTTGGTCGTGTAGGGATAATTGAACACCTTAGACCAACGTTTAATAAATGAATTTATTAACTGAAAGTTCAACATGAATGGAAAGATTCAAGTCGATAAACAGTTAATCAGAAGAGGGGTTCTACCATAAAACGTCATAGATTGTCATCTCGATATTTAGAGCTGTTACCTGCGCCCACAGTGTAGAGCGTGTGAGAATATCAACAGATATTGTTTCTGACGTCTGTTCATATATGTTCCGGGTTGGAAGACTGAACCCAAAACAGTAATGAAAGTATGTATATAATTGAAGCTCCCTTAAGTTCTGTATTTGCATGTTCGCTTTCTGCTAAGTCCTATAGGACTGTTTCGGTTCTAACTTTCGACAAAAATTGTCAAATTTCAATTTGCTTAATGCATAAGAACCGATTTAAACTAAGAATCAGAACCGGAACCGAAATCTTTTGTACAGCGGTATTCGAAAGCCGATATTCTTGGAACCAAAAAGACCGAAAAGAACCTAAGCGTTTTAACGGTGCAGTTTCTCTTCTGATCAACAACTAAACTGCAAAGCTGGCTCTTAGTTTCGAAAGCCCTTTTACGTATGTAATTTGGCAAAATCGTGTGCTACAAAAAATTGAATTGGCTTAGCAAATCTTTTGTATTGTCATAAAACGGGAAATCAGTCTCTTTGAAAATGTTGCATTCTATATTCTTAGATCATTCTTTGCACAAAAAAGTGTTTGTGTTATCCATTTCTTGTCAAGTGAATCTTATTGAGGAAAGCTGCTCTGACTAAGTCTACAAACCTCTCAAATTCTGCAGAAGGGTTGGTCTGGAGGATCAAACCCCTTGGAAAGTGTTAGTATCGCTTCTAAAACCGGTTCCTTTATTCTGATATCGTTGGTTCATGAATTCTGATATCGTTAGAATATTTTTTGGGAAGGAAGTTTTCAGTTATCGAAGATATTATAAACGATTTATTTATTAAAGTTATCACAGATCTCTAACCAGGGCCTTAAAATGTTCCTGAACTTTACAATGAAGAGCATGCCGCACCTTCTATGTGAATCAATAAACGGCTTTGATTTACGATTTAAAAACTGGACTTTATTTCCTTCTCGAAGTTGTAATATGCAGTTTAAATATAATTTGTGCAGTGATAATGCTCCGATTCAGTACTATAAAATAATTTTTAAACGGTCAAAATATTGTGATAATTTTAGAAGCTTTGTAAAACTGACTAAAGATATTTTTTAAACCGAACCTTTTTTAGCAAAAGAGAACTGGTACTGTGCCTTTGGATCTGGATCGGTTGAAAGTGTAGGTTAAGTCTACACTTCAAGTAGATCATTGTATTCCTCAAACTACTCGTAGAGTAAAAAGGGTATACTAAAGTCGTGCAAATGTATGTAACAGGATGAAGGAGTCATTTCCGACCATATAAAGTATATATATTCTTGATCAGCATCAACAGCCGACTCGATATAGACTTGTCCGTCTGTCCGTCCGTCCGTCTGTCTGTATGAACACCTAGATCTCAGAGATGGTAAGAGATAGAGGTTTGACATGTATAGGACAAATGCTTTTTTATCTGCACGCAGATCAAGTTTATTTCAAATTTTGGACACGCCCCCTCCCGCCTCCGCAATTTGTAAAAAACGTTTTATCTCTTACAGTTCAAAGATAGAAGGTTTGTACCTTCAAGAGATAGTTAGTAATTAGCTAAATAAATCGATTTGCCAAAGAAATGATAAAGATCGGATGAACGGTTCTCAAGTTATGAGCAAAAAAGTGAACCAAGCCCCCCCGCTACCTCTCTCCCACTTAAAAAAAAATGTTGCATACTTTTCATATGGTCAGGAACGCAGGAACACTGTTAAACATGTTTTTTCATGAGTAACGGGTATATCGAAGTCGGTTAGAGCCGACTTTAACTTACGCTCTCGTTTTTCCTTAGAAACGAGCCCAAAAACTCGACAAACTTTTTACATTTGCCTTTGAGAAACGAAAGTAAGCGTAGATAGTTAGTTTCTTGGAGTGTAATTATTATGTCATCGCTGGATGGATGGACTCAAAACAATGGACCGATCTTTGTTTATATTTTAATGGAACATACCGGTACGGAACCCAATACCAAAATAGTATTAAAGCAAAACATAATCTTTTACCTTAGCATACGGGGAAATTGGAAATGTTGAAGAGTTGTCGAGGCCAATAAACCTCAAAATATCTGAATATTGTTGTTTGATAAATTCTGTATAAAATATATTTAACTTTTTGAGCCAAGTTGTGCAATGATCTAGAAAAATATCACTTTTTAAATGTACATAAAAGCAGTATGCAAGGGAACGTAAATGACATACATTTGATTACCCACTTGGTATGGACTTAAGTATTCAAATTTCTGTTCACTTTACCGGTCCATACTGGTAAGTAGCGAAACAGAACCGTTTTCCGAAATTTAAGAACCAGAACCGGAACCAAAATTGGATTCGGTTTGATTCTCTGCAATAGACATTAGTGAAAATGTTGTTGTAGCACTACGTTGAGGCTTAAGCTACACGTGAGGACTATACGCGTGGCTATCGCTATGCGGAAAACAACAACGATTGAGCGACGTGCTCAATGGGCTAGGGCACTCCTGACTAAAATTGTATAGCACAAAAATATGCCATCTTATAACGATTTGGTTGATTTCTTTTGATTTGTTCCCGTCTTCTTCTAAACAGATCACAACTAACAAATAACAAACACTTGACCTTCCCTCCCCCCTCCCTTTTCACTTCATCAACTCACACATAAGATTCCTTAGATAAACATCCAATTGGGCATAGTCCAACAACGTGTTACGCACAATATCCAGTAGCATGCTGGGCCAAAGGGTCTCCAGTTTATGCAGCTTCTCCACCGCATTGCAGGTATTCTCCAAAAGTAAGGCAAAATGTTGCCTACCACGATCTCGGGCACTGGGCGCCAAAGCTATAGAACCGCCACCTTCTGAGGGAGCAGCGGTGGCTACACTACCCCCTGCTGTGGCAGCTGCTGCCACACCCTTCTTCCATTGCAAAGCCTCTTTGCCCACCACCAAACGTAGAGATTTGTTATCCGCACGCATAAGCCACTCCTTGGGCGATAATTTGCTGGCCGTGCAGGTCTCATCCAGACGCAGGCGTGCTAGTAAAGGTTGCAGCATAACCTCGGGCATGGACCATAGAACCAGATCCGACAGACCAGCATAAATGGCATTGGAGGCTTCTATTTCGCTTTCATTTACCTCCTGACCGTTTAGATGCTTCAGACCCCAGTGGGACAAGCGATAAACGGCATAGGGACGAAACGAGTCCTTGGTGGTGATGGCATTTCCCTCGGAATCAATGAGTAGACTACTCAAACCCTGCAGCTCGGCCAGACCATTCAACTGACCCAAGCAACTGATGTTGGTTTCACGGAAAACAAAATGCTCGGCATGTGGAAAACGCACTTTTATGCGGCTGAGAATGGACACAATGCTGTTGAAGTTGATGTAACTAAAGTTGAGAGTGTGTACATCATTGGCCTTCGAGGGATTCCATTGTTTGTCTATGAAACGTAGAGCTCCCTGGCCATAGATGTTGAGATAACGTCCACAGATTTCGATGAGATAGTCGCCGCCCTGTTCACGCTCTCGTTCAGCGGCGCTGGGCTTGGAGACGGTGATGGTGGCGGGAGCAGGGGTAGGGGCAGGTGCCGTCGAAGTGGCAGGGGCAGGGGAGGAATCAGTTGCGGGTGGGGTGGCGGCTGCAGCTGTAGCTTGACTGGCTTTGGTTGCTGGTCCCACCAGGGAAACCACATTGGTGGCCGTTTTACCACGATTGGAGCTCAAGGAGCTACTGCTAAGACTGGTGCTGCTGCTGCTAACAGTTTGAGCTCGGACCAGACTGCCTGCCATATACCTTTTGGAGGAGGCAACTGCTCCTCCGCCTGGTCTCTGCAGCTGTAAGCCCAGCTGGGTGATGGGTGGCTGACGGGAACGTTGTTTACTGCTGGCCGGACGACTACCAGAGGCAGGCAAAGGTAAGGTGGAGGTGTTACCTAAAGCAGGATTTGGAGTGGAGGGTCTAACAGGTGTGCCCGGAGCGGCGGGGGGAGTCAAAGTCAGAGCGGGCGGTGAAGGAGAGGGTGTGGTTAGAGGAGGATTAGGAGCTGGAGCTGGATTTGGAGGCGTGTTAGAGGCCACCACCCTGTTGCAGTTCTCATCTATTTGCGGCTTCTGTTTTACTCCTTCCCTCTCCTCATTGTCGCTGCTGTAGCAGCTAGAGCAAGAATCCACATTAGGTCCTAGGCTGGAAGCCTCCGAAGAGGCTCCCACTTCGTCCTCCTCGAGGGGTTTCCTGAGACTAGGCTCTATGGGTGGCAGTTTAATCAAATTTTGCAAATCATCCGCCTCATCCATTTCCGGCTCAGCCTCTTCATTGACTGTGGGTGTCTCGTTGGATTCATTAATCTTGGTCAGGCGACTCTTGGGACGTCCCAAAGTCTGCTGGGAGCGCAACAATTCCCAGTTGGTACGCGCATTGGATATAACCTCCTCCCTACGTATGCTGTGATACGCCTCCGAGCTACCTTGGGTAACTTTCGCCTGCTCCTTGTGCTGACGCCAGGCCAAGGCTGCTCTACGCACCTGATCCGTTATGGGCATCTGGCTGAGAGACTGCAACATTGGCAAATACGACACCAGAAAGCTTACACAATCTCCTGCCAAGGACACAGGATTATTTTCAATGGTCACCTCCAGTAGACGAGAGGCTCTTGAAATGCTGACCATATCATCCACCTTGTGGAGTTCATTGTGGCACAACCACAGTCTTTCCAAGGCCACCAAATGCTGAAAACCATTGATTCTTCTCAACTTATTCCTCTTCAGATTCAACTCTCTGAGACAGCTTAGTCCCTGGAAATCCTGTTGATTGATTTGTCGTATTTGATTCCCCGCCAGATTCAGCGATTTCAGCTGTGGCAAACAATTGATGCGATTTCCCAAACTGGTCAGCTTATTGCCATGCAAATCCAACACCCTTAAAGTATGCTTCAAGGAACCCAGTCCTCCTATATCCGTTATTCGGTTCTTGCCCAGCAACAGCACCGTTAAAGCAGGTAAACCATCCAGATTGGCTATCCTCTCAATCTGATTATCATATAAATCCAGAAACACCAACTGCTGGAAAATGCTGCCATAGCAGGCACTCAGGCTCAACTGTTTATTCTTGATGCTCAACTGATCCAGCGGTGATTCCGGCTCCTCCTCTTCACCCAAGCCTCCACACAAAGACAGATTGCTATTGGTCAAGGCGCTAGCCTCATCACAGCTCTGCTGCACCATCTCTCCGGCCGCCTTGATCAGATTTCGTCGTTGATTCAACTGATGCTGTTGCTTCATGGCCTGCAAACTGCTGGACACAAAACTCTTGGACTTCTCCAGGCCAAAGCGCAGTCGAAGAGCAGGCGGTGGCGTCAACTGTGCCTGAGCATAGTTATAGCCACGCTTGGCCAACTTTGAACGCCCCGCAGCTCCCCCACCACCTATGGCTAGAGCCTGGGTGGTCAAGGGACTGCCGGAGCCGGGACTGCCACCCGATTTGGGTGAAAGACGTTGATTGTGTACATTGCCCGCATTGGTCATGGCACGAGTTAAACGCGGATTTCCACGCAAACCCGGACGACGCGTTTGGTAGCCCACTTCACTGCTCTCTGTTGCGGTTTTATTGTTGTTGGTGTGGTAGCCGTACTCTGAAATGGGTGAGGGGAAGGTGAAGAAGGCGTTAAAAGCATTAAAATAACAAATTTTAAGAAAGTTTTAGTCGAAAATCCTAATCAATACTGCAACAGCCCGCAGGGCGATTTGATTGCCTGATAATCGATGGATTTCGATATCGCAATCGATTTGTATAGGGATCGATAAACGTTCTTAGCTAATGTGAGGTTACGAACACCTAAGAAATGGTTTGGCTCAAACCTTTCAAATATTAAAAATCCTGGACATTAACCCGAACCGGAACCAATGTATTCAACAGAAAGTTAGTATTTTGATAAGTTTAAGAAAATTCAGTCAAAGGTTGAAGTTGCGCTAAAATTTTTGTCTAAATATTAATTTTTAGGGAAAGTTTATTAAAATTTAGAAAAATATTTACCATTTTTTTTTACTGATTTGTCTCAAATTTATAAAAATATTTTTTTGGGTGTATAGCACTTTTTCCACGTTCTTAACATTCGGGTGTGTTCCAGAAATCTCTAGAGGTTTTCGTATTAACGTTAGCAATCCAAATCAGGGACCGTAACGATTATGAGTTCTATTATAAAAATCTATTTTTAATGATTAATTTTTTATTTTTATTTTATTCCTCAAAAAATAATGATTAAACTTGATTTTTATATATAAAACTCAGGAAATAATCATTATTTTTTGAGTAATATAAATAAAAATCAAAAATAATGATTATTTCCTGAGTTTTAATAATTTTTGCTCAAAAATATTACTCAAACAGCGATTACGGCTAGCGAATAAGGAATTGTATTAAATTTGATGGATGTACCTAGTAAGGGGACCAAAGTGAATAAGATCCACATTCAAGATTTTATTAAAAGGTATATTACATTGCGGTTTTTAACAAATGAATTTTATTCATCACCATCAGCCGTAATCGGTGTATGAGTAATACTTTCGAGGAAAAAAAAATAAAACTCGGAGAATAATCATTATTTTTGAATTTTATTTATATTACTCAAAAAATAATTATTAACCATTGAGGTATAAAATAAAAATCAAAATCGTGGGAGCTAATGGGTTGCTGTTGGGGATCTGGTGGGCTCCAGTGATATGGAGGGGATCTACTGGAGATCATGTGGGGATCTGGGGATGGTCGGGTGGGGATATAGTGGGTATACGGGAAGTGGGGGTGCACAGAGTGCCTGCATTAAGGTCAAGTTGTAAATTCTGTGCTGAAAACTATAATGTTCTTTGTTTGACAGTGCCCTAACAGTAACTTAACAGTGACTTAACAGTGTCTCAACAGTAAATTAACAGGGACCCAACAGTGACTTGACAGTGACCTAATTTTAAATAATTTATCATTCATTTATACAGAATCTAAATGTGTCTTTTGCCATCACTTAAATCGGATTCATCGACGTAAAGAGCTTCGCTCGTTCCGGGCGTCTCATGACACACACCCTTTTTTTTGGAAAGGGCTACAAATATGACCAACTACTGTATTAGTTGATGAAAATTAAGCGTTTTAAAACCGCTTGCTCAAGGTTTTCGTAAGGATTTCTTTCTATAAGATCTATACTTGTCACTTTACAAATTAAAGCATTTCAAGTTTAGTTGGATATGCCTTATACGAAAAGCTATAGAGATTTCCAAAACACGTGTGCGTTTAAGAAATCCAATCCATATTGTGGTTTCTTCTTACATTCTCTTACATTTATGTACGTATAAGGTGGGCCACCTTCCAAAATTGAAAGACCAGGCCGTTTTTGAAAGCCTTTTTAGAAAGCCTATGATTGATTAAAATAAGGAATGTGGTCTATTCTACTTGACTTTCGATCAAAGCTTGTTCGAAAATTTGTTTTGAATTTGACTTTCGATCTTAATCTTTTTTGAAAAGTCTGTCAACTATCCAACCATTAATGAACATAGATTTGAAACAAACCCTTAGGTTCGATAGGTACAGAAACCCGTCCGCGCACCGAACTTAGAACCGAAGCCTGATCAAAAATCAAAATTATTCAGGTTTGCTGCCTTGGTTAGGTTAGGGTTAAATAGGGTTAGCTAAGGGTAGCTTAGGATAGGTTAGGTTATGTTAAGATAGTTTAGGTTGTGTTAGGTTGGTCTAGGTTAGCTTAGGTTATGTTAGACTGGGTTAGGTCAGGTCAGGTTAGGTTAATAGGGTCAGGTTAGGTGAGCTAAAAAAGGTATGGTAAGGTTGAATAAGGTTAGGTTAGGTTACGTAAGGTCAAGTTATTATAGGTTCGGTTAAGTTAGGTAAGGATAGGTTAGGTTGGGTAAGGTTAGGTGGGAATGTATTAGGTTGGTTTAGATTAGGTTAGGTAAGTTGAACTAGGTTAGGTAAGGTCAGGATACATTGGATTCAGTTCGGTTAGTTGAGTTAGATTAGGTAAGCTTAGGTAGGGTCAGGTTAAGTTAGGTTAGACTAGACTAGGTAAGGTTGGATAAGGTTGGGTTGGGTCAGGTTGGAAACGCTGGGTAAAGGGAAGCGGTTTGGTTAGTTAAGGTTAGGTTGGCTTAGATTATGTTAGGTAAGGTTGAATAAGGTTCAACTAGGTTAGGTTAGGTTAGGGCAGGCTATGTTCGGTTCGTTGAGCCTAGGTTTTGTTTGTTTAGGTTAGTGCGAGTCACCGAAATTGGTTGTGAGTTTTTGTTCCGAGTCCACATAGGGATGAAGCGATATTTATGTATGATATTTATTTATATTTCTAAAGCAAAGGTGCCCAGAGGCAGCTAACAGCAGCGCAGACAAAAATAAAAATGATGCAAACGAAGTTATTCGTTGTTTCTTGTTCCGTTCTATTTTGGTTGTAGTTGTACTTTGGTTTGAGTGCATATGCGTGCGCCTATCGCTATGCACAAATCAACATCGAGTGCAGGGTGTGCGCATAGGTTGTGGGCATCCCTGATTTAAAGCTTCTCCGAGTGGGGTGCGAAGCTTTCCTAGATATACAAAGCTGTTATTAAGTAAAAGAGTATTTCTTGTCTCATTTAGTAAAGAGGACAAGTTCAGTTTTTTGTCTCAGGTGTTCGAATGGACCTAGGTAGGTTATGCGATCGCATAGCGCTTGAGCGAACCTAACCGAGAAGACAATGATAACGTCATCGCGCGGCAGCTAACCCCTCTTTGATCGTAGAAGTGAGTTTACCGCTACTTTTTTACAGAAGGGTGAGTCTTCTCCTCATATTGACCTTTGAACTACCTTTACTGACACATCCTCTGCACATCCTCTGGAACTCGACCGTTAGACTTTCTTACATATAAGAGTGTTTTCTACTCTCGTTACAATTTATTGGAACTGTCTTTCTTGTAGGTGTGAGAGCGGATGAAGATCTAAGAGTCGTTTTATCCCAAATATTGGCTTAAAATGGAGTGACGTGCTATACTTTGCCTGTTTTGCTGATAAGAACCATGGGTTCTTTCTCAGCGGCACTCAGCACTTCTTTTAAAAAAGGGCATAGCAGAATAAGCACACAAAAACTGCCCCCACTCCGATCAGAACCAAATTTAAATATGTTGTTACCATCAATGAGAAACTCACTCTCCTAAATTTGTAGTCATCTAATCGCTATTGGAGTAGAGTTATGAGGGCGGAAAGATAAATCAAAAAAGTCGTTTATCTTAAGAACCGCTTAACCGATTTGGATGGGTTTAATATATGTTGTAAGTGTCCACAACACAATTCACACATTTTTATTGCCAATTCTTTGGCCCAAAAAAAATTATTGAAATTTTCAAATAATTCTTTTACGGTGTTAGCCTTTTGCGACATCGACAGTTTTTTGATGGTTTTTTCATCAAGAGGTCCCTAACAACATATCATTTTTGCAAACACATCCCAAGTGTACCTCATGGTGAAATACTATTAAACGTTAAATTAGGAATTTTTATATATATTTAATACATATTAGGCACACTGTAATCAACTTAAAAAGGGGAAAAAGGGGAAATTTTCTGTCAATTCTGTGTGAGTAGTTACAGTGTGCTCAGTATTATAAAATATATTTGTGAAACTGTTCACATGTTTTATTGGCATTCACTATGAAGATGATTCCCGATGACCGTGCAAAAATTTTACATTGTTAAGGATTTCTTATTGAAAAAACCAGCAAAAAACTATTCGAGTTGAAATCGATTTACACCTCGAAAAAATTATTTGAAAATTTTAATAATATTTTTTGTGCCTAAGAATTGGTAATAAAAATGTGCAAAAATAATTTTCTGAATTCTGTGGTGGACACTTATAACATATTTTTAACGCATTCAAATCGGTTAAGCGGTTCTTAAGATAAACGACTTTTTTGATTTATCTTTCCGCCCTCATAACTCTACTCCAATAGCGATTAGATGACTACAAATTTAGGAGAGTGAGTTTCTCATTGATGGTAACAACATATTTAAATTTGGTTCTGATCGGAGTGGGGGCAGTTTTTGTATGCTTATTCTGCTATGCCCTTTCTATCAGAAATTTAACAGAATGAACATTAAATCGGAAGGACTTTAATCAACTCTTTACTTATCCGAATCTAGTCCTACGTACCATTCGTCTTATTATTGCTACTCTCCCTTGGTGTGGTCGCCTGTTGCAGTGTACTGGCTGCTGGCGTTGGCGGCGGCAGCTCCTTGGGTATATGAAAGGTATTGATCAGATTGTGCTGCAGCGAGAGCAAACGCAGATTCGGTTCCGATTCGAAAATGGGTATGGCGGTGAGGCCACGTCGATCATAGTTAATGCGATCGGGCAGCTCTTCGCGTTCCTTGGGCAAACGTTGAATGCGACATATGCCATTGGGCTGGGGAGTGACAATAGCTCCGCTGACCAGTGTGCCGCCCGTGCTGCTCACCATGGTGTGTGGCGTGGTCGCCGCCGTGGCCGGACGACAGTTGTTCGAGGCCGCCGATGAGGAAGTGGACTTGGAACGTTGACGTGAGATGCCCACACCGCGGGGAGGCGGTCGTTGCTGGTTGCGTAGCTGGACGGCAGCCGCATAGCTGCGTTTGAGTTGCTGTTGCTGCTGACCCACCTGGAGTTGCTCGGTTGGCGGTGGTTGCTGGGCTGCTGACGGACGCTTGGGTATGGCATTGTGGCTTAAAGTGCTATGGGAGCGACCAATAGGACGCCGGCGTAGTCGTTGATTAAAACTAGGAACGAACGGTTCGATTTTCAGCAAAGATGTTTGAGGTAAATAGTTCTGTTGTTGTTGTTGTTGTGGGGGAGCAGTGTTTGCTGTGGCTGTGGTTGTTGTTGTTGTTGTTCCAGAGGGTGTGGGAGCGGGCGGAGACTCGGGCGACTCATCATTTAGTATGGACCTGGCACGGCATTTGGCCATGGAGATCAAGGTACGCCTCCGGGCTGCCGTGGTCGTCGTCGTCGTCGTCGTCCCCGTTGTCGTCGTCGTCGTCCTTGGCTGGCTCTGGCCCTGGCGTGTGGCTTCCACTTTTGTGTTTCATAATAAGTCTATGCGAGCAAGCGACTCCTGAAGAGCTTCGGACATGCTGTTTAAATTCACGGTCGCCACTTTTCTAGTTGCGTTGCATAATCGGGATTATGTCGCACGGTACCCTGCTGGGACATTCCATTAGGGTGAATCCCTCAAGCCTGTCCACATACTTACCCACTCAAATTGGATTAATCCTTTGGGTTATCCAATTTGTCATTGCTTTTTACGGTTTACGGATTAATTCAGTTCAGCTCCGGAGCTCTCCACTTGAGGCGCGCTCAGGTTACGTGGTACTCTGCATGTAGTCCGTGGTTTTTTGTTTTCAGTCTTTTTTTATTTTTGAGGTATTCTTCAAATGTTGTTGGTCTCTGGCTCTGGCAACGGGCATGGGCATGTTTTATTAGTTTGTTTATTCGGGTTATACGGATACATATTGGCGCGGTTGCCATAGACAGACCAGGCCAGGCAGGATGTGCTCTCTCTTTCCCACTCGCTCGCACGCCCAAAAGTGTCCTTGTCTCGCTTGCGCGTTCCGTTATTACCTATTGCCTATTGCTTCGTGATTTCTGTTATTAGTTTGTTTATTTAAAGCTCTTTTGGAGCAATAGCAGCAGGTATCAGGCCCAGCGGCAGTCGACAATATACGGGACTGACAGCTAGATAGACAGACACACAGACGGACAGACAGAGAGACACATTTGGGCGCTGTTGCTGCCATTGCTTTTTGGTTCTAAACATACCAAAACATTCGGTTACCTTTAGGCTCTGGTTTGTTATTGCGCAGCGGTACACTAGACTTGGCGAGGTCCATGGGTAAAGGTGAAGGTAATTAGGTGGTAGTACTTGAGTGATACTGGTTATATGGGGATCGAATTGAACTGTAATTGCTGTAAGTTTGACGAATTATTGTGAAAAATTTGTTAGAGATTCAAAGTATTGTCCATTGCTAGCCAATACTTTTTTCCATCTCAAATACGATCCCCCAATCAAATTTTGCACTCGCTAAATGTCCCCTTAAACCGAACTGAGAATTTGGGTACGGAACAGATTCATGTTATAGGTCATAAAATAACATAAACTTGTGCCAACGCTTTTTCCAATCCACGGATCACCACACTTGAAAATTTTTGTCACAGAGTCTTCTTTGACCAAACGCTGCTATTTTGTTGGAACCTTCCAGATCTAATGACTATTTCCTGTAGCTGTCATAGGAACCAACGATTCGGTCTTAAAAAAGCTCTCTTGATTTCATCCTGTTTCAATGTAGAATTTGGTAAGAACGATTTGCTCTCGAATTGAGTACGAATCGTTCTTAAATTCGAAATTGACCATTAAAAACTCAAAAATAGAAATAGAATTCTTGATTCAAGAGAAAAAAATGTTATTTTAAAATCGTTTCGTTCGTTATGTAAAATCGAGCACTTACTTTTAGAACAAATCGCTCTAAGTTAACATAAATCTAAACAAGCTGATATTTCTGTCCTCTCCAATTGGCCGGCCCTGATGTACACATTCTTTTTACACAGAGTAGACTCGCTATATGCCCTGGCGTGTGCCCAACTTCGGAACTAGAACTCTAGTCGTTGGTGCTAAAAGCTTGTATCGGGTCATCGATACTCCGATAGCAGGCAATTCAGTCTTTGGTAAGATAGAATAGACATGATAAAGAGTGTTTCACAAAATGTCTCTCAGACAATAAACACTCTAAAATAATGCAAAGAGTACAATGCAATCTCGGATAACTGTACATTTTCAGTTTTCTTTTGTCACTTTTAATGTCCCGTTCGACATAGAAAAATATCATTTGATATCAATCAAAAATATAAATGCGTCAAAAATCCGCAAAAACTGAGTTAAATTTTATGACTAAAAATAGTTCCCACTTATCAATGTTTTATATGGACTTCGTAAGATTCATACAGTATGTTCAAGTCGTTTGGGAAAAAGTTATGGATAAAGGTGTGTGAACCGGTTACGTAAACTCCTCATCCTGGTTCAAAAGAAGTTTAACTCATATCTAAACAATAATTTCGGCTTTGAACTTAAAATTAGGATTTTTTGTTGGATAGAATTTTGATTGTTTTCCCGGTTCGAAGCCCGATTCAACCGGTTTAAACGTAAATTAGAGCCTGATCTCAGAAGTAATATGTGCTATGATGTAAGCTTGAAAAGTGGCTTGTAGCTTGGAAATATTGGTTTATATATTTTTTTGTTTCAAGAACGATTCCAAACCAGTTTGAAACAGATAAATTGTGGTAAGCCGAAATTAAACATATTTTTTAAAATTGTTCAAGAATCATATAAACAGAATTCTAAGGACCCGAGCGACGCCGGGTTGATTCATACTGGAAAAAATGTCACGTTCGACATGTTAACAGAGATACATTTTTATTTAAAAAAAATAAAGGCAAGCTAACTTCGGATCGACCGAAGTTTATATACCCTTAAAGCTTGATATGTGCCCGGCCATTTGTATGGCAGCTACACTATATAATGGTCCGATTTTGACAAATCTTGTTGAAATTATGTAGAATCATTAAAAACTTATAAATACAAGCGTTGGGAGCGATAGCACTAAAAACAAAAAAGTTTTTCTCACTAAAACTAGTTTTTCAACCGATCGTTCCTATTGCAGCTATATGCTATAGTCATCCGATCCGGCCGGTTCCGACAAATGTGCAGCGAATTTATACCAAAAGACTTCGTGCAAAGTTTGGTTAGGATAGCTTTAAAACTGACGGAGGAGATAGCATAGAAACAGACGGACAGACGGACGGACAGACGGACAGACGGACATGGCTATATCAACTCAGCTCGTCATGCTGATCAAGAATATATATACTTTATGTGGTCGGAGATGCTTCCTTCCCTGCGTTACAAAAATCCGGACAATTTTAATATACCCTCTCCAAGGGTATAAAAAGTTCGCAAGATTTTTATGTCAAATAAAATAAATTTTAAAGAAATATTCAGTCATAAGATATTAAAACTATTTGGGCTTATTTATTGTCAGGTTTCGCTAAACTTTGTCTGAGCCCGGAAATCACTACTGGTTTTGACACGTTGGAAGCGCTGGAATTTAGTCATTATTTTGGAAACCGAATTTCACTTGCGATATATAAATTTAGAGCTAAAGTAATTAGTAAGAGCTATATTATCAAATAGAAAACGAATTTAAAACTCGTTTTACATATGGATATTCTTAATTTTAAATTTGTACGACGGTCACGTTCAACAGAATGGAAATGCCCATAAGCATTTGTATATCAACACACGAATTACTAACCAGAATATTTTTCCTTCTTTCTCCCTTTTATAATCCCCCAACACCAATATTTCTTATCCTAAATCAATTTTTTGTACGTACACTTACAAGACTTTGTCTAGCATTATGTGTTATAAATTGTTGTTTTTTGTGTTATATTGCTTACAGCCCTGAAGACGAATCCCGAAGGGGTTTTGCAGGCGTCACTTGTTCAATTAGTGTTGGATTTATTTACGATTTTAAATAATTCTCAAATCGATGTATCTATGTATTTGGCAGCTCTACATTTGGTACATTTTGGTGACCTCGACGTGAATAAGAATAAAATTCAGTTTGGTGACCCCGACAGGTGAAATCTCATCGATGGATAAGAAGGATGAGGCATGATTTCTGTAATTTTTCTGTCCAAAAAATCGAGCTCAAGCATTAATGAGTAAGCAGGTCTATTATAGTGAGCCAATCTTTTCTTTCGTATCGCACTTGAATAAAACAGTGAGCAAACCTTGATGATTGATCGGACTTGGTGTGCTTTGTACACTATACCAAAAACGCCACACAAACGATAGCCGAACTTATGAATGTGTGAATCGGGGAGGGTAGTTCTGGCCCTGATTTATACCTTATTTTTTTACTCAGAGTCCACTCGCCCTATGCTTCTTTGAAAATTTGTACTTAGCTTGGTTGCGAAAGCTTGGATAAAATATTTGCAGTTCGGTGACCTTCTTCAGATTGGATACATTTTGGTGACCCCGACGTGTTCAAAAGGTGAAGAAAATGAAAATTTTAACATTTTGGTGACCCCGACGTGCTCATGAGAACGCTTCCGAATAAGTAAGCGACTAAAATCTTGTAACAAATGGAAATTGAAACTTTGAATATTTTCTGGCTGTTTAAAGATAACTCATTAACTCAACCTTTAAATGATTCAGGTAGTTATTTTAATTTTATCTTTTATCAATTATCAAAAATTTACCTTACAACATTAACTAGTTTCTAGTGGTTCATTTACCTCCCATCTTAGTTAGCGCCCACGGCATTCACCTTGGCCGTGCAAATTTAAGTAAAATTCGTTTGCATTAAAAACACATTTCGTGGCTTTAGGTTGATGTTGCTGTTGTTGTTGTTGCCGTGACTGGAGTTGTTGCTGGTGGAAACAGTTTTTTGATTTGCGTATGGCACCACAGCGAAAGGACACGCACATAATTGCCTGCCATCGTAATGGCTTCACGTGCCAGCTGAATGTCTGGCCATGTTCTTGTTGCAAAAATATGCAAAAGTTGAACGACAACTCTTCCACGAAGCCCGCCCATGCAACACACCTAAACAATTAGCACGCACAGGAGCCAGACGGGGACAACCAGATACCTAGATAGAGATGGAGAGAGAGGCAGAGGCAAGGAAATGCCTTCAATCATCGCCTTGCAAATTGTTTGCGGCATGACTATGTGGCACGAGCAGAATGAGCGACAAATCAAAGACATTGCCACAATTCGAATTTAATTGATGCCATAAAAAAAAAATGTAAGGATCTACCCAAGGCTCACAGCAGGCGTGCGTGCAGGGGCATTTATGAGCTCGAGTTCCAAAAGCTGGAAGGGGAATGAAGCTGTCTAGGATTTTAATTGCAGCTTTTCAGACAGGCCAATAACTCACTTGTTGTTTGATTGGCAGCCGAGAAAGGTGCGACCCATCGACCCTACCCCCATCCATTATGCATTATGGAGCGGAACAACAATTTAGAATTAAAAACATTATTTTAATTTGAATTTTTCTAAAAATTTCACAGGCCTGTTAAAAGCGTCGCATAAGTTTTCCAGTTAAATTGTAAGCCAACTGCCAGCTGGCTTGGGCCACCAACAAATGTTGACATCCTTGTTGGCCATTAATTTTGCATGATGGCCGCAGTTACTCCCCAGTCGCTGTTCTAGATTAAAGGCTGGCAACAACAACAACGATAGCGTGGTCCAACCTTTGGCCCCTTTGTCAGCGTCAACCTTCGCAACATGTTCACTTTCACTAGGGCTTTCGTTTTTGTTGTTCTGGTTTTGTGTTTTTTTGTTGTTGTTGTGCTCATTATCTCGATTGTTGTTGTAGCTGTTGCTGCTGTTGCTTACTTTTTAATAATTATAGCGCTCCGTTGCAATTGTCCCTGACCACACACTGAGTAGGGGGGTTGGGGGGTGGGGGGATTCATGATAAATTGCGCTCACATTAAAGAGCAAAAGAGTAAGTACACATGCTGTGTGTAGGTGTGTCATCATTAGCTTTTGGCGCCCCAACGAAATGCTTGCCTCCTTGACCCCAGCGCAATGGGCGAGCCAATTTAATCAGCCCTGGCAGTGTGTGCAGAAAAGCTGATAATACCGTTATGAATAATTTACACCACACTCGCGCATACTTATACACGCACTTTATTATTGTTGATGTTGCAAAGGGGTTTATTTACAATTAATAATGAAACAACAACAACGAAAGATTAACAAATGTGGCATTTATTGCTTTCACTTTTCATCAGTTATTCGGGTAAAAGATAAAGACATTGAATGCTATTTTCAATCCATTTTATTTAGTATAAACTCGGTCTGTTCCATAAAAATTAGAAAAGAAATTAACTTGTATTCCAAAGCTCAAACAAAAGTATACACTTATCTCTTTCTCGGTATCAATTTTAGACTAGAAATGGTCACATTGATATTTTCTGTATTAATTTGATCCTGAATAAATTAATCCTGAATTTTATACGAAAAAATTTTAATTTGAAACTAAAAATTTCAATGTAGTCAGATATAATGTCGAAAGTTCGAGTGACGGGCTTGTCGAAGCTTGGCATGCACCACAAAGGCCCGATTTCACATCTTTTACATAGAGCTATCTGTCACATAAACTAACAAATAACAATGTTAAATCGATGACTATCTGACACATAGCAGCTAGCTGGGAGAAAGAAGTCGGCCCTAAGTGTTTGTAACTCTAGACTGAACACATCAGTACTTTGAAGAGCAAAAAGTTATGGTATAAAATAAGCTACTTTGATAGGACACTCCTACAGATGATATGTTAAAGACAAAGTAAGTTGCAACAGCTTGACGTTACGACGCACTATGGTCCCAAATCCCAAAAAGCTGGCCAAAAGTCGAAAAAATTGTTTTTATAGACTTTTAATAATTGGAATAGTTGTAGGGGTACATCTAGCTTGTATTCGGACCGTTAATAAGGAGAAAGTGTCCACACCTGGCTCAGGTTTGAACTTCGTTCGTGAGCGTCGAGCATGCCTCATCGTTTATTCGCCATGCGTCAAATATAACACAACGTTTAGAAGCGTATAGATTCGCGAAAAATTAACCGATTTGGATTCTGAAAAATGGATTCTACTTTAGAAAGTAAGTACAATTTAAACGTATTGCTCAAAATTATTATTAACTATGCATGACTTCAGTGAATCATTAATAAAAGTAGATGTTTTTTTCGGTCACATTCTGAAAAATCGTGTTAAAGAAGCAATAAGTCAAAACTCCCAGCAGATCCCACTCTCAAACGAATAAGAAATTGTTATTTAGACAATTCGTCAATACATAGTCAAAAATTAGCAGCAGATAGCAGCATATTTAGTCTCGGTGATGTATTTTATCGACAATTTTCGCGACATTACAAATATACACTGCTCGACAACACTCTCCCCCAATTCACCAAACCAACTTTTTCTAAAGTATTTTGGCCCGCTGGGCACGAAAATAGACATGAAAAAAAATCTGCCGAACAGTTATCGAGATATTATCGATAAACGGGTTTTTCGATGTTTTAGCCAAATCAAGTACGTTTCCGAAGAAATTGTCCGCCATATTGGATCCGCCATTTTGTTTTTCTAAGTTGTAACTTCGGATTCGTGATCTGCAACCCCGAAAACCCTCGAGTACAGACTTTCAGCCAAATTAAATGCGTTTTTGAAGAAATTGTCCGCCATATTGGACCCGCCATTCTGTTTATCAAATTTTTGACGTCGGATTCATGATCAGCGACCCCGAAAACCCCCGAGTACAGATTTCCAGCCAAATCAAATACGTTTTTCGACTTTTGGCCGTCTTTTTGGGATTTGCGACCACTGTTCGACGCGTCACACTGCGGGTCGAAATCTGAGTCAAAAATATATTATTTGTACTGAAGCGATTGACAAAAGATGTTAACTTTTCCGCTAGAGTTTTATTATTTACTAACCAATCCGAACTTATTTTAAGATCGTGTACCAAATATGGGTGATTTAGCTTCTCAAAGTGTACATTTTTGTGCAAGTCAAGAAATTTGCAGATTGGCAAGAAACTCAACCACACACTTTACATACCACCGATCATTATCTGTTTGGTCTTATATGAACAGTGTGTTTTTATCCTAATATAAAAATATAGGAACAATTTTATACTGTCTTTTTTAAATAGCGCCGTTTGAAAAATACTCCATATTTTATCCATTTTTCAACTTTGGTAGATCCATACTAAAAAGTATCTCCACCTTATGTATTAAACTTAACTTACCTAGTTTGCCCGTTCGGAGTTTATGTAAAAAAAAAACTGACCTGATATCGAATAACAATCGCTGTAATCGACAATGAAAGCGTGGATTTCCAAAGTTACACTAAAAAATAACGAGCCAAGGTCGATATTTACCAAAGGAACATTATGCTTAATAAGTTAACGTTGTCGTCAGCTATTCAGCTTGTACCGATTCGAACTAGGCCCAGAGTTATTAATGAGAAATTATTTGAGCCCTGGACTTTACATTTTGCGTTTGAGCTTAATACTTTTTATACCCTTGGAGAGGGTATATTAAAATTGTCCGGATGTTTGTAACGCACAAAAGGAAGCATCTCCGACCACATAAAGTATATATATTCTTGATCAGCATGACGAGCTGAGTTGATATAGCCATGTCCGTCTGTCCGTCCGTCTGTCCGTCTGTTTCAATGCTATCTCCTCCGTCAGTTTTAAAGCTATCTTAACCAAACTTTGCACGAAGTCTTTTAGTATAAATACGCTGCACATTTGTCGGAACCGGCCGGATCGGATGACTATAGCATATAGCTCCCATAGGAACGATCGGTTGAAAAACTAGTTTAAGTGAGAAAAACTTTTTTGTTTTCAATGCTATCGCTCCCAACGCTCGTATTTATAAGTTTTTAATGATTTCACATAATTTCACCAAGCCTTGTCAAAATCGGACGACTATATAGTATAGCTGCCATTCAAAAGTTAGGTCTGAAAAAAAGTCTTAGTGGGAAAAACTTTTTTGTTTTTAATGTTATCGCTCCCAACGCTCGTATTTATAAGTTTTTAATAATTTTACATAATTTCATTAAGCCTTGTCGAAATCGGACCACTATATAGTATAGCTGCCATACAAACTGTCAGGCATATATCAAGCTCCAAGGGTATATAAACTTCGGTCGAGCCGAAGTTAGCTGGCCTCTATTTTTTTTTAATAAAAACTGGGTTTGAAAGCCATATGTTAGAAATTTGTTGACCTATTCCCTTGCAATTTTGTCGGTTCTTTGGTAATATTGAGTTTAAGTGGTCTTAGTGTGGGTTGGTCATACGGTGTTAGATTTGAAATTGAAATTTTGGGATCCAAAATGAAACCGTTAAAATGCTGGCTTATATTCCCGGTTTATCTTATTTTGATAATATGTCATTACGCTTTCGAAAAAAGTGTAGATGTTTGTGAAAGAAACATATCTACGCTTGTTTTCGAAAGTCTTGTGACTAAAGAACGGTACGGAGTACTCACAAAAGCGCTCGAAATAAAAAAAACTCCATTGAATTTGTGGATGGTATGAACAGCTGTCCGTACCTTTATTGGGCGCCCAAAGTAAATAGCTTTTTTGGACCTCACCAATAGAAAGAATATTTATGCAGTTGACATAGAGAGAGCCCTCAGTCCAGAAAGAGCTGCAACAAGCAGGTCCGGGCCATTGCCTATGTAGAGCAATAACAGTATAACTAAAGCTCTATTTACACGAACTCATCAGAGTTTTCGTCTGATATGCTGTCTGACCGTGTAAACAGGCGTCTGAGTAGACATGAAGCTACTCAGATGAGCGATCAGACGAAATATAACCGGTTATACTTGGCCTGAGCACTCATCTTGGTGGCGTTGCCATTTTCTGACAATCGATATACATTTCTTATCGAATTTTGGCTATCGGTCAAGTCTCCTGTATGTCAAGTGAATTCTTATTTAAATTCAAAAAATAAATTGCAATTTAAGAAGCATCAGAACGCAGATCGCCATTTCGCATTGTATTTTTCTTGTCTTCTTCTCATATGAACGAGATGATTCCGATGAACCAATGGTTCTGCAATTGGCTCATCTGAGCTTCTCAGGCATGTGTAAAAGCAAAACTGAGTTGATCAGATGAGTTTTCGTCTGACGAAATAATAAATTGACGAAAACTCATCTGAGCTTTTGAGTTTTTGATATAATAAAAATAGAGGCCAGCTAACTTCGGCTCGACCGAAGTTTATATACCCTTGGAGCTTGATATATGGCTGCCAGTTTGTATGGCAGCTATACTATATTGTGGTCCAATTTCGACAAGCCTTGGTGAAATTATGTAAAATCATTGAAAACTTATAAATACGAGCGTTGGGAGCGATAGCATTGAAAACAAAACAGTTTTTCTCACTAAAACTTGTTTTTCAACCGATTGTTCCTATGGCAGCTATATGCTATAGTCTTCCGATCCGGCCGGTTCCGACAAATGTGCAGCGTATTTATACCAAAAGACTTTGTGCAAAGTTTGGTTAAGATAGCTTTAAAACTGACGGAGGAGATAGCATAGAAACAGACGGACGGACGGACGGACAGACGGACATGGCTATATCAACTCAGCTCGTCATGCTGATCAAGAATATATATACTTTATGTGGTCGGAGATGCTACCTTCTATGCGTTACAAACATCCGGACAATTTTAACATACCCTCTCCAAGGGTATACAAACAAATAAATACGGGATGAGCAGTAGCACCAGGCTGCTCATATGGATACGTGCGGGTTGCCCTCTTGCGGGAGATCGTGGTTGTTGTGCTTTAATATCTACATTGCGGGTAGAGTTTGGCTGAGACCTGCCTTAAAGACAAAATGTGGAGTAAATGTTGAAATGGAATGGAGAACAAGGCTGATAAAGACAATTTAAGCGACACCGGGTACATACACCTCTTTTATTCCCCTCTTTCCACCCTTGATCTCCAATATACTGGAAAAGTCTAATTTTGTTGAAATTAAAAAATTATTCTTCCATTTATATAGCCCATGCACACTTAGTTTCACATAAATCTGCTGAAACAGATGACTTTTTAGAATCTAAAGGATTTAATTATTTAAAAACTGCACTAAACTACTAAACTAAATATTTTTTGGAAGGCATAATAACCTAGAAAAACTTTGGAGATATTTGGTTTAATAAAATAAAAGGAAACTCGGTGGAGAAATAATACTAATTTGTTTAGTAATTTCCTTGTCTTCCCTGTTGAGCTGAGTAATTGTGATACGGCCCTCGGATGTGTGGTTTCACACAGTAGCTTCAGTCCATTCAGCCTGGTCTAGTCATGTCAAAATCAATGCATACCGCCGCCACCGCAAATACTCATATCAAAAGTGCAAAATGAAACACTGCGGTGAAACTAATATTGGCCAACTAACCGCAGTAAATTAAACAGAGGTGCGTAATTGCTATTATAATGGCTTAATACCAATTTCTATTTTAAAAGAAAGATAACTGTCGTGCGTTACAATTATGCGTTAGTTTTTGTCAGAACTCGATTTAAGTTTATGCGATTCTGATGAGAAATTGGATTATTAAATTGAGGATGCCTTCTTCTCCATGTAACATACATAACGTAATTATACCGTCTGTAGAATAATTTAATTCTATGTAGCCTGTAAACTCATTTAAACAAGTGTCTAACTTCTTATTATTTACAATTTATTCATACGGCTTACTAAAACACTCAGACTTAAATAGATTAAGGGCGGATTTCACATTTTGTAGAAAACTTCTATGACAGATTAGATATGACAAATGACAAGATGAGAAACCGGCCCTAAATGATATAATCACTTAAATAAAAATCTGTAAATAATATTTTTTTTTTTTTTTTTTTTTTTTTTTTATTATATTTTAGTTTACTTATCAATTAATTGTTGTGAGTTCTTTTTGTATTTCAGTTCGTTTCTTGTTGGTTTTTCTTGTTCCGGATCGCATTCTTGTAAATCGCAGCGTCATCTCACTCGAATTAAATGTTGGCTCCGCTCCATTGAGTATTTGTGCTACTTGTGCCTCATCTATTGTGCCTTTGTATATCAATGGATATGGCCATTCATGACATATTGTGGGTCCATTGTATTCGCGCAGCGTTTCGATTAAACTATCCAAACGTTGCATTTCCGCATAGTCATCATTGAGAGCCCTCACTTCGTCGACCAGGGCAGCCACTTTGGATTCAAGCATCTGCAATAGTGTGAGTAAGAAATTAGATTTTGTACACATTAGCTGGAAAAAGCGCTTAGCATGCTCGATTTGATACTGGTGGAGGGAATGGGGGATAGTAGAGGTGTCAAATGACATGGATAGCCTTGCGGCGCAGGTGGTTGTCAGTCAGTCTTTGGTAGCGCATCAAGTACATTCGGCGTTGACGTTTCAAATATCAGCTACAATATATTTTGCATAGATGCACTGTCCGTGTCGTTAGTGTCTAGTGTCTATTAGGTGGCCAATTAGTTAGAGTGCAATGAACCAGAAAAACTAAGCTCATGTAGGTGGTATGTTAAAGAGATTAAGTCATTATTCATTTTTTACAGTGGGTTTCTTGTTATGAAAAATAATAATTCCACTGCTCGACAAAATGAAAAATAAAAAATTAAATTAAAAATAAAATTTTCTTTGCAAAATTTAAAAATTTATCGAAATCAAAATGCCTGTAGATTTATAACTATACAAAGCCGTTATGTTTTTTTTTTAAAAGGACAGTAAAAACTATTTAATTTACTTAAAAAAAAGATCTTAAACACAGAAATCGGACATAAAGAGGATTTTTCATGATTTTTTTTGTGAAAATACACAAAAACTTAGTTTTCTTCAGATACCGCTGTGACTGTATTTTCTGACTTCTTGTGAGTGGTTTTAATAAGCTCAGGCAAAGAATAATTCTACTATAAATATTTTTTTTGCAAAATTAATTAAAATTCATTTTATGCGTTTCTATGAGACTCTCGGATAAGACCATGACAATAACACTAGTTAACAAAAATAAAAAAAAAATGACCTATTTCAGCTGAAAATTTTTCTTAGTATAGTTTGGAATGGTGATCTCAAAAATCGATTTCAAAAATTTTTTTTATGGCTCCGTTTTTGAAATATTAATTTTTTTGGTAGGTACTCTTACATTTTAAGCCATATCTCAATTCATACTTGTCAGATAGAGTCAAGTAAGAAATAAATCGAAAGGTAATGGAGCTGCCAATAATTGCGTGGAGCATTGTTTTTAAATCTGTTCAGTAGTTTGAATTCAACAACCAAGAATATTCCAAACAAAATATTTTTTGCTCGAAAATACAAGAAATTGTATTTTTAAGCGACTAGAAAAAATATAAACAAATAAAAAAAATATTTTTATTCTTTCTACTTAAAAATCGCACTTTTACGAAGAAAATAAGGTATTGGTGAGGAAAATCGTGTAACACCTACGGTAGATGGATCAAGTTGAGTAGAGGAACTAACAGTCAAATTTGAGTATTTTGTGTGTTTTCAAAAATGAACATCGTATTTTCTTCGTTTTATGGTCAATTTATGAAGTGAACGAAAAGCCAGAACAAAAATAAAAATTAAAAACGGAACAAAAGTCGAAGCAAACGAAAATTTATTTTAAAATAGTCAGGAAAATATCACATTTTGTTGCACTAAATTGCTAACAGCTCCTGTGTTTGTTCACAGACTTTGATCATCGATATATGTTTTTCTTCGTAGGAGTGCGGTTCTTATGTTGAAAAAATAAAAATTTTTTTTTTTTAATTTTTTTATATTTTTTCCAGGCGACCAAAAATGAATTTTCGCGCAAAAAATAGATTTTTTTTTTAATATTTTTGGTTATTGTATTTAAACTAATGAACCGATTTAAAAATAATGATCTATTCGATTACTGGCAGCGTAATAACCTTTCGATTCTTATCTTGCTTAACTCTATCTGACAATTATAAAGTGAGATATGGCTTAAAATGTAAGTGTCCCCACCAAAAAAAAAAAAAAAAAAGATTATATTTCAAAAACGGAGCCATGAACATTTTTTTTAAATTAATTTTTGAGACCACCATTTCAAACCACAATATAAAAAAATTTCAGTAGAAATGGGTCTTTTTGGCTGTAAACTAGTGTAATCAATAAAGCCCCAGTTGCCTTGGGACCTGTGATTAATTGGCATCATTTCCTGGTGAATCCTTTCTCCTTGCTCATCGCTTTCGACACCCAAATTTTCATTGAAGACGTTAAGGTGCGAGATCTGAAAGTGAGTTTTCAGAGACATTGTGAAATCTTTTGATAAGAAACATCTTTGAACTAATCTGTAGAAAACACAATTAAGTATCTTTGATTATTGCTTGGAATGAACAAATCGTTGGGCCAAGTTTATTCTCTTTATGGTTATGGTTATGGGAGTTTAAGCGAAGGCAACTTTTGAAAAAGTGATTTTCGATAATATCTCGATAACGCGTCGATTTTCCATTTTACTTTAGAAAATGTTGGTTTGGCGCTTTGGGGAAAAATGCTGTCGAGAAGTGTTATTATAAAGTTAATATTTTTTGTTAAATGCTTAATATAGATAGAAGAGTGATACATTTAAAAAATGTGTCAACCTAATTTGCCAATTGAAAATGTTCTATACATTCTATGCATTTTTAGTTGTAGCGATCTGTATTGCAGCAATAATGTTGCAAAAGTTTCAGCAATAAAATTACTCAAAAAACTATGAGTAGCAATGTTGCAGCAGACACTTGTTGCAGTTTTTTAGCGACATTGCTGTTGGAAACATTTGTTGCAAAGCTAATTTTGAGTAATACGGAGCTAGGCAAAGACTGATCATGGGCACAAGCCAATGCAAAATACACTTGCAATTTCATTAAAGTCTTGTATTCTTTGTTTTATAATCTGCAGTATTTTCTTAGGGGTAACAACATTATTCCAACGACATATCTCAGCCGATTTACCAGGGAAATAGTTTTGCATAAATTATCTATATAATACTGTTTCAAGGGGATCCCGTTCAGACAGCAGATCAGCAGACTTTGCTATTGTTTGTTATACCAACCTTTGACTGAAGAAAAGTTGTTAATTAATTTAAGTGTTTATTAATTTTGAAAAAACACGGTACATTTTCCCATAGCCCCACAGCAAGTTTACTTCTAGCCCCAAACTAATTATCATGTGTAATTTTCACTACAGTCAGCTGGCCACCTGTTTCGAGTATGACCCAAAATGTAGCGCAACTAATTAGCGCTCCAAGTAATCACAGTTCCAGCCCCTAAACAGCCCACTCGCTGTTGTATATTGTACGTATTCAGCACTCTCAACATTTTGTTCCCAATAGCCGAGTGGTCTAATTGCATTAACATGTTCAAAATCTGTGTCGCAACTGTTAGCATTGGATGCTAAATGCTAAGACAAAGCCTTCCCAACCGCAGACAAACAATTCACAGTCATCGGCTGATAACAGCCAACTGATAAACAACAAAACGATAACAGAGCCAGAAGGGTTACATTTTGTTATTGTTATAAATATGCCACTTAATACCGGATTACATTTGTATGTTAAGTGATTTGAGCAGGGCGGGGGTGAGGGTGGGGGTGGGGGTGTCGTGGTTCAATTACCAAAAACTCAATATGCAAATTAATAACACATTTTAGCACTTGACGTACGCGACCGCGCAAACTTTCAACATTGCGGAGCAGCTGCCTCCGTTGCTGCACGGTCGAGCTAATTGACGTTGGGTTTGTTGCTATTTGTGTTGACATTTTTTTATATGTATTTTTAAGTGGAGCGACCACAGTGACACTTGTCAAATTTAAGTTTAGTTTTGAGTTTTTACATAGCGTTAATTTTTGTAAATTTTGTGTCTGTGTGTTTTGTTTTTTGTTTGAATTTTTATTGGTTTATTCGTTGCGGCTTTTTGTTCGTCATCCGCTCTAGCTCAACGGTCCGGGTGAACTGGGCAACGCTATTGTTCACATGCCTCAGGCACTTAGCGGACCATTTGTTTACGTACGTCAATCAGTCACACACGCGATGAGAGTGGAACAAAGAGAAAGAGAAAGAGAGAGAGCGAGCATATAGAATGAGTGGACAAGCTGACCAAGCACACTTCAAACGCTCATCAAACTTTTCATACGCACAGTCATCCCAAAAGTATTCAAAGCTTTTCAGGTAGTAAAATATTTATACAAATTATTTGCTAAACAAAAACACACAGCAAATTTGTTGCTGCTACAAAGTTTTTTTTTTGCTCAAAATTGTTTGGCTTGTGTGATTTGTAGGTGTTGTGTTTGAAAATTGTTCAAGTTTTTTATTAGCTTGGTAGGTAGCTTGCTTAGCTTAGATATTTGACCTACTCCGCTTTACGAATTTTTAACACCTAACAAAGAAGTGAAGCTTATTTGACAATTGCCATTTATCTAATCTTCATCAAGCAAAATTCACCATTCGTCTATTCACCTGTCTTCATAAGAATCTGAAATCATTAAAAATATTTAGCAAATTTTGATATATTTTTGACCGTTCGATCAACGCGTCTCATTAAATTATAAAAGAATTTTTCCAAATTTCTAATATTTTTACATCGATTTACCGACACCTATCAAATCTTTATGATATTCTGAATTCATTACGCAATTTTGTATATTTCGCGATTTTTTAAACATATTGATTTTCTACTATTGCAGTCTATCAAATCTTTATAATAATTTTGGGAATAAGAAAATTTAGCAAATTTTGCAACTATTTTAATTGTTTGTTCTATCTATTCAATTTATCCGTATACATCACCATTTCTAAAATTTGCAATATTTCGGACTGTTCAATCTGTGTAAATAATTAAATGAAAGTTTGAAAAATTTCGCGGTTTTTGACTTCTCGAACCTGAGCCCGAACCAGACCACTTTTTGGAAAAATTAGGTTCGGTTAACAAAATTAAGTAGTTTTACAACGAAACACACGAAAATATTGAACATTTTTAGAGATTTTAGTATAAACGATTGCGTTTTGAACTAAGCTTGGATGACTTTTTTTTTGCAAATAAGAGAAGTTTATGAAAGCAATATAAAGCAATAAACAAATATCAAATATGTTACAGATTCATTTGAAAACTGTTCAAGACCACATCTTATACATCGAGAAGTGTTTTAAGATTTTGGAAAAAATTGCCTTGCTGTTCCAACAACTCTGGTATCAGTTGAACGATCCTTTAGTTTGTTCTTTCCGATCTAAAAGCTAGGATAGATGGACCGCTTCTAGAAGATATAATGCTTATTAACTTAAATCAGAAGTCGGCACGGTTTTATTTACTGTGTATACAACGCCGATCTACGGCAGCGACGTCATCACTCCGACAGCATGCGACCTCATACTGCTCGCTTTTGCAACAACATGTGCTACATGAGCGCGCTCTCGAGTGGCTTAACACATACAGGCGACGCAAAATCAGCTGATGAATTTTATAATTAAAATTACATTATATAGACTATTTCCACCAAAGAAATGAAGAAAATAATATCATTTCTTTTATACGATTTAGCATTTCTTACTATTTTCTATCTATTTTTTAAAAAAGTACTCTCTTCTCTCTGGAAGCAGAAATTGTCATCAGAAATAATTTGTCTGGGGGCTAATAGATATAAAGAATATTTTTATTTTTTAAAAATACGTGTTAAAAAATCGGAACTATTCTTCTATGTTCAAGCGAATCGAGGTTCGAACGAAAACCTTCGGTTCAAGGGTCTTAGAAACCGGTCCGCGAACCGAACCTAAGACTTTACAACAGGTTCGAACCCTCGGACCGAACCTTCTGAAAAATTTTTGAGGTTTGCAGCCTTGATTTTAATTTTTCTGAGAAAGATCCCACCCAGTTGCCCCTTTTCATAATTTTTTCTACCACTTCGCTTCTCCTCTCTGCCATGTTTTTGTATGTGTGTGCGTCACGTGACGCTGAAATCAAATTTTACTCCTACAAAAATCTTCTGTACCGAAACTAAAGATGTTTCCAAGGGTGTTGTTGTCGCCGTAATTTAGTAACGAAGTAGGCCAAAAAATATTATAAAACACAGTAGGCCAATAAAAGTTAGAACATGCAAACTTCAAAGTGCTTCAAAAATCTAGCCAGTAGAGTCTACGACTTTGTAAGAGCAAGACCAAATTATTTTTATTTTTTTATTTTATTTTTTTCCAGTTGTATTAACAAAAGTTTTGTGATATAGCGAAACTCCTGGCACTTGGCTACCAAAGTCTTCTCATTTAGCCACCCATGTAAAACCGCATCCTATACGGGACCAGCTATGAATAT
The DNA here is from genome assembly GCA_018904275.1 of Lordiphosa clarofinis. Taxonomy (NCBI): domain Eukaryota; kingdom Metazoa; phylum Arthropoda; class Insecta; order Diptera; family Drosophilidae; genus Lordiphosa; species Lordiphosa clarofinis. The sequence continues at coordinate 2,508,888 of JAEIGQ010000026.1, forward strand.
TAAGAATGGAATCATTTTGGATTTCTTCTACAACTTTGTAAGAGCACGAAGAAATTTGTTTTTTCTTATTTTTATTTTATTTTTTTTTATATTTAATATCATCATTTTGGAGCGGACGGCATACTAACTTTACAAATCGTTTGTCTATGCTGTTTAACAGTTTGTAGACCAAATCCTCTTTCTTGTCCAGCTCCTCTTAGTTCTCACGCGATATTTTTACCAAGTTTTTGTTTCCAGTTGTATTATCAGGAGATTAGTAATGTATCTGAACTCCTGGCACTTGGCGACCAAAGTCTTCTCATTTAATCACCCATGTTAAACCGCGGCCTACACAGGACCGGCTATAAAGATTAAGAATGGAATCATTTTGGATTTCTTCTACAACTTTGTAAGAGCCAGAAGAATTTTTTTTCTTTTTTTATTATTTTATTTCTTTGATTTTCAATTTCGTCATCTTCGAGCATATTTACTTCATCAAATCGTTGTCTATGCTGTCTATCAGTTTGTATACCAATTCTTCTTACTTGTCCAGCTCCTTTTTTTACTTCTCACGCTAACTCTTTATCAAGTTTTTGGCTTCCTCTTGTATTACCAGGAGATTGGTTATGTATCTAAATATATGGCATTTGGCTACCGAAGTTTTCTCATTTAATCACCCATATAAAACTGCGGCCAATACTGGACTGGCTAAGAATATTATGAATGGAATCATTTTGGATTTTTTTCTACAACTTTGTAAGAGCACAAAGAAATATTTTATGCTCTACAAAAAAATGTTTCTTTTCTTTTTTTTTTTATTATTTTATTTGTTATTTACCTTCACCGGCTAGGAAAATTAAAAATGTGATCATTTGGACTTCTTCTATTAGACTTTTGCATTCGCATTTTAGCATATCCTTTCCAGCACCATTTTGGTAGAGTCGAATTGAATATTCTTCTGTAGTTCCGGCTTCTCCGTTAAAAAATTTAGGTTAAGAACGATTAAATTTAATAAATTATTTTTTCTCACTAAGACCCATTTTTCGACCGACTATTCCTTATGCAGCTATTAGGTATAAAAGTCAGATTTTGACCATATGTTGCAAAACTGTTTGTAAGCATTAAATGTTAAAAACAACGGAGTTTTGGTACAAAAAAGTTTTTCTCATTATTACCCATTTTCCGATTTTTAATTGTTATGGCAGCTATAATATATGGTCATCCAATTCGGTCAATTCCGACATATTAGCAGCGTACAGTAAAGAGAAGTGCAATTTAAGTGCTTGATAGCTTTAGATCTGAGAAACTAGTTCGCGCCGAAACAGACAAACGATCGGACATAGATCAATCTTGTTGCCCTGATCAAGAATAAATAATGTCCATGTGGTCGGAAATTAAGATTTCTATGCGTTGTAAACATCTGGCAAAATTTTGCAAGGTTATAATCAATCCAGCCTTATTTGAAAACACAGGCATGTTTTCAATTCCACTACTTTTTGAAAAGTAAATTGGACGCACTTCTGCTTCGATTCTGTTTTTGTGTTCTCAATTTCGAAAGAAGTTGCTCTCTTTTTACTTTTCGCAATCCACTAGAACAAGCTAGAATGACTCTAGATACACAAGAGAGAAACCTGAATTCCAAGAGAAACGAAAATTGAAAAGTCGGAAATGAGAGAGGCTGACTTAAAGGTTGCACTTTTTGAGGTTGGCTGGGCAATGCCAAATTCTGGACACTTTAAACCAAATAATTTTTATAAATCAATTAAAGGCTAAAATTACAAATAAATTTCACAAAAAATTTCCAATTTGGTAACAATTAATAACTTTATGTAAATGAGTGCGAAAACGTGTTTTGTTTTGGTGTTGCAAGAACGTGAATCAATTTCACTTTCGAAAAGTTGCCGTGGAAGTGGAATTCAGAACATGCCTGATCGTCTAATTTTTAAGATTAATTGGTTTTTTACCATTGACGCACTTTTACCCAAATTTCTTGAGAACTGCTTAACTAATTTGATGCTAGCACCGAATCATGCATCAAATCCGTGTTTAAAAACTATTAAAAATAATTTTTATTTCATAAGAAAACAGTAGTCCAAACTTTAGAACCACTTTTTCCAACATGCTCGCAAAAATTCAATACTCCTAGTACCCATCATTTTAGTGTAAACTGGTATAGTTTAGATCAGTCAAAATAATAACGGAGCTATGTACACACGGCTTACTATTTACATTTACTACACGGCTCACAATACGGCTCTATCCTATTTACAACGTCTATCTTCCTCGGTCTCTGATTGTCTACACTTTTGTGCATAATATATAGTGTGACCTACGTCTTTGTCTTAAAAAACCCTAGCGCTAAAATATCGATATGTCTATTCTCATATTCTCATATAAAACACACAGTCATTTCACCAAACATACAATTCAACAATCCGTCAATTCAACACAAACAAATTCAACACAAAACAAAGTCTTCTCAAAACAATTTCAACACACGTCAATACATCACTAAGTCATTTCACCCAACAGAACAATTCAACACACGTCAATTCAACACAACAAAATAATAAATTAATTAAATTAAATTTAAAAAATTAGACGTGAGTTAACTTTTTTGTGTGAAGACTTTGTTTTGTGTTGAATTGACGTGTGTCGAATTGACGTGTTGAAATTGTTTTGTGTTGAATAGACGTGGAACCTTAAGTTGAGTAACGATGACTTTTACTAAGATAGTAAATAAAATGCAAGTGTGTAGTTCCATCAGAGATAGAAAGGAGACACTAGCTGCAGCCCGCAGGTAAAAATTTTTTCCACATTTGCAGCCTCCATATTCCGCCGATTCAAAAAACCAATTCCCGGTATAATCAAAACATAAATTTCAAAAAGTTAAAAATACGTCATTTCAACACATTACAAATTAAACATAAATTTATCCTGGGAGAGAAGGGTGATACATGCGGCAGACAAAAATTTTACGATATTGACAACGTCTTCATTCGGATGAAAGTTATTACAGTTGTGAACAAAAGAATGTTATCTCTGGTGCTTTCAAATGTGCATACTCTTTCGGAGGATATTCTATTTTCCTGTGTTGAAATTTGATTTACGTTCTATGTTGAAACTTGGCGATGTTCAATTGCTTTGTGATTAAATTGATTATGTTGAAATTGTATATGTGTTGAAATATCTTGTGTTATAATTGTGCTGGGTTGAATTGACGTGTTGAAACTGTTTTGTGTTGAATAGGCGTGGAACCTTTTCAAATGATTTCAAAGTATAAAAGCTATTTAAAATAAAACATATTCGGCTTTTTTATAAGAACAGTTGCCACTTTATTTGCAAGACCTAAAAAGGACGCCTGGGCTTTTCGTAACTGGTCCATTAGTACAGGGCTGTGCTTGAAATAAAAATCAAAATTTTCTTCACTTTGTTCAAAATATTGGAAAATGGCGAAATCTCCTACCACTAAATGGATTGTATGCGCAAGGCAAGGAACACGTTTCCCATTCCCAAGCCTGCTTATTTTTAAGGTACGACGTCACATTGGTTGTGCCTTTTTTATCTCGCTGTAATTAGCTTTATTCAAATTCGATTGCATTTTTCTCTTTGCGTCTCTTAAATGCGTTTGCGCTCGTTAATCAGATCGTAGAGTCGCATATTCGATATATGCATAAAAAAATATCTCGATATAAATATATCAGTTACAAAAAAAATAAAAAATAAATATACATTTTGATATAATTTCGACTACTTATTACTTTTCTTATACTATTCATCGCTTTTTAAGGTACTTAGCCTTAAATAATGAAAAAAGGTATCTTGTTGCAATATTTTTCATTTTATGGTTAAATTTGAAATATAACAAATTTTATTGAAAAATAGATAAGATATTTAGAGGAAACTTTCAAAAGAATCGAAAATAGAAAAATATTTTTTTATACACTTGAAAAGTGTACTATAATTTTGCCCAGAAGTTTGCAACGCATAGAAGGAATCATCTCCGACCACATAAAGTATATATATTCTTGATCAGCATGACGAGCTGAGTCGATTAAGCTTTGTCCGTCCGTCTGTCCGTCTGTCCGTCCGTCCGTCTGTCTGTTTCTACGCGAACTAGTCCCTCAGTTTTAAAGCTAGCGAGCTGAAATTTTGCACAGAGTCTTCTTTTGTCTGCACGCTGCTAATATGTCGGAACCGACCGGATCTGATGACTACTTCTTGTAGCTGCCATACAAATGATCGGTCGAAAAATGGGTTTTACTGAGAAACACTGGTTTGTCGTCAATATTACCGCTCTCAATCACTGTCATGGGTAATATTTAATGTTTTTAAGCTGACCTGCTAAGTTTGGTCGAAGTCGCTAACCGTTGAGACAAGCGTTTTCAAGTGTATAAAAACTTCGGCACGGACGAAGTTAGCCTTGCCTTTCTCGTTTTTCAATGTTTTCATTACATCAATATCAATATCGATTACCTTTATCAGTAACTAAGTAAAGCGTTCTTTTCTGCAATTCAAGCATTTCCGTGTTAACACTTGCCATCTTTATGTGCCCCGCCCGCAAGTATGCAATGATTTTTGAGCAGCTTGTCTTCGCTTTAAGCTGCTGTTACTGCTGCTTCTGCTGCTGCTGGTGCTTTTGTTTAGCCATCATCCAAATCCCGCTGGCAAAGCCAAACAAGCGTCAGCTGCTAGCCATTAAAATTTTAATTTTGTGCACCATTTGACGCCATTGCCATAGCAATCGCAATCCCCGGCAAAGCCCTTGGCTTGAGCGATTATGTTGATGGCCAAACGAAGGCGGCTGCTGTTGCTGCTGCTCCTGCTGCTTACCTGCATGTGCCTGCCGTCGATAATACGCTCAATTCAATTTGCATATTCAGTTGTCCAATGAAGCGAACGCCGTACAGCAGAGAGAGAGAGAGAGAGAGGAAGATCCGCCTTGGCTGCTACCGGCCGAGCCAAAAGGTTTTTTCCGTTGGCCACTTGCAAGCAGCCCAAATGTGCCACACGCATGAGCTGCATGAGCAACTCCAGTCAACTGCAGCGCCAGCTTCAGCTACAGCTCCTCTCACCTGCTGTTAGTCCATTACGTTAGCAATTTAACTTGCGCCACGTAAACATGATTATCATCTTAAGTGCAAGGGTAGAAGGGATGAAAGGGGGGTGTGGTTCTATCCGCCCACTGCACACTGGTCAAAATTCCAAATTCTGTTTAACAGTCTGTGGAATTAATAACTGAATTGAGCTTCCCGAACCACTGTGCCTGGGCAGAAGGGTGGCGTAATGTGCGTGCAATTGAAGTCAACTTCTTCGCCCTTTCCTGGATCCTATTAAGCGTTCGCTTTGTTGTAAGCTCTGTTGGCGAGCTGTTTAACAAGTTGCAATCTGCTTAAAACTGCAATTAATTTAACGGGTTTTTCTTAATGCTGAATTCTCGGCAAACAGCACACAATCCACTTAGAGCGCCCAGCCATAGCGTGTTACCCTAATTGAGCTTGTCAAAATCAGCCAAGTTGGGTAAACAGTTAAACTAAAGGCTGCATGCATGACACACATAGCCGAAGAGTTCAAGAGGCATCAACTGCTGCTGCCACAGGCCCAAGCCCGGGGCGATGTCACGTACAGCAGATAGCCTGGGCAGGTGGAGATGGAGATGCTGCCTGCGACGGCTGCAAATTGAACCACGCAACAGCAATACCAATCGCATCAGGCAACAGTCATCCGGCATCAAGCATCTCCAACAGCCACCCAGAGGGTCATAGTCAGTGCGTTCGTCCGTCAGCCGAAAATTACAACAGCAGCTTGATTAATTTGAGGGCGTGTTCAAGCTTAAATTTGTGGGCGTGTCTGGGACGTAACACCATTTTAATACCCTGCCTAACGAGGGAAACGTCGTGGTATGTGAAACGCAATGGGTGTACTGGCATTGAGTGAAGCACTTGGGACTGGCAGAAACGTTGCCACATTAGAGAGGCTAACAAATTGACATTTCTTTGTGAGTTTCCAGCAAAAATACCCAGACAGACCGAGGGTGGACTCAAAACTACTCATTTTTGTCATTGCTTAAAAGACACCATACAGAATTTCATAGATAGAACCAAGCTACAAAGTAAAGTCAAAGCTGAATTCTACCTTCTTTTTCTACAACAACCGAGAAAAGAGGTCAGGACGTTGAAAAGTAACCTAGTAACCGAAGCGATCGTCTATGAAGTCCATAAAGAAATCCAAGCTAAATACTTTTCCTAACATTACTTTACTGGGTGGGAGGTGGGCTGCTATTTTGCCTGGGGTTCGCGCGTAACAATCCTCGGCCTACTGCGCATTGTACGTCAACGTCCACATACAAAAATAAAATTCATTTTTTCAACTCACAATAAACAACAAAAATAGCGCTATTTCATTATGCTAAAAATGTCGAACTTTATTTTGGTATTACCAGATTTTAACTATTGATATTAGTGTAACCAGTTCCCGACATATAAATAGTTATAGTCAACGTTTTGCTTACACCCAAAAAAATTTTCATGAATATCAATTTGAAACTCGTGTCTCAAATTGAAACTTTTGTATCAATGCTAGCCTAGAAAGTACTGCATTGAAACTTAGAATATAAATTTAATGCGCAGAAGTATCAATTTGAAACAAATAAATTTTTTTTAAGTTAGCAATTTCGAAGAATGGATGAATTGTATAGGAAAGCAGGCCAAATGTGGCAGCTGGCGATGTTTGACCTGTCAAATTTAGTGTTTTAATTATGTGTTAACAATTCACTAATAGGCTAATCACACTAAGCACATCTAGCATTCAACATCTTGAGTTTTAATCAGTGGCGGTAAAATACACAAGGTCATTTTGGCATCGCGTGTGTGTGTGAGCACACTTTTTGTTGTTGCAAACGAGTGCAGTGTAAGCTCGAATACTGTCGGAGTAGCTATGTCGCTGATACTCTGTGGCTTTTGTATACACAGCAAATAGAATCGTGCCAAACTCTGGTTAAAATGGTTAATAACCATTTGCTCTGCCAACATTTTTAAGATTTTGTCTTGTAAAAATGTTAAGGGGGTCGATGATAGTAACATGCTACAAATCTGGCAAATTTCGCCTTGGTAAATATTTTTGACTCAGGATGTTGGATGCTAGATGTTCTCAGTACGATTAGGCTATAAAAGTAAACGCTATGGAAGACGACGTGATGAAGATATATAAATGGATTTCAAATGGAGCACACTTACAAGGAAAGTTTAAGCAGCTAAGTTTTAATGTAGCTGTGGTCGTGTTTTGCAATCATATGTAATAACAAATGTAACTATTCAGACGGGACACATAACATGCCACAATGCTGCGGAGAATGTTTCAGCGCTTTGCATGTTAGCGCACAACGCGAGAGTATCAAACGAAGACAGCTTTTGTAAAGGCGTTTTACGCGTTTTTTCTTCAGAGTCTCTGAAAGAGTAACGCGCTACGTGTATGGGTTCCAGCAAATAGCACATCAGTACAGTGATTCCAAAAATACATTTGCGTGGACATGAGACATGCAGTGGGAGACCAATGTTTCTCTATAGCGAGGTGTTCACACTTGACAAATTCAATTTATTAGTGAAAATAAAATAAATTGTAAATAGAAAGATAGTATTTTCAATATGTTCTTTATTCATTTTAATCGCAGTTTGTAAAGAACTGAAATTATACTACACACTTGGTAAGAAAAAATGTTAAATTGATATAAGCTAGTTTCAAAATGATACTAAATGTTTGATAATTGAAGTGTCAAACTAATAAGACCTAGTTTCAAATTGATACTAATAAAGTAATACAAAAAAGTTTCAACCAGATACACGGTAGTATCAATTTGAAATACTCGAAGTCTCATGTTAATACTTTCGAAGATATCAATTTAATACTTGGAGTATTAGAGAGAATTCGATACTCAATAGTTTCAAATTGATGTCTAAATTGTGTCATCTTGATGACAACTTTTTTTTTTACAGTGAAAAATAAAGATTAAATTCATTTTGATATTTAGGTGACACGTCTATTAAATACACAGTCATTTCACCCAACAACACAATTCAACACAAGTAAATTCAACACAAAACAAAGTCATCACAAAACAATTTCATTTTACCCAACACAACAATTGAACACACGTTAATTCAACACAAAACAATTTCAACACGTCAATTCAACACAAAACCAAATAAACACGAACAAGATTTACAACGCCTGCATTCGGATGAAAGTTATTCAAGTTGTGATCAAAAGACTATTATCTCTGGTGCTTTCAAATGTGCATACACTTTCAAAGGATATTGAAGTCAAAATTTAATTTTTTTAAATTGTTGTCTTTTTCCAGTGTTGAAATTGTACTGTGTTGAAATCGTACTATGTTGAAATTTGGCGATGTTCAATTGCATTGTGTTGAAATTGATTATGTTGCTGTGTTGAATTGACGTTTGTCGAATTGACGTGTGTTGAGTTGACGTGTATTGAATTGACGTGTTGAAATTGTTTTGTGTTGAATAGACGTGGAACCAATATTTATCTGATTGAAATAAAATTTTTAGAAAAATATTAATATTTTCATTTCATTTTGACAAGAAAATAATATCTTTCTAAACCAAAAAAAATATAATTTACTGAAATTGATTTTAAATAGTTTCAGAATGAAATTAAAAGTGTTAAATATCAATTGGATAATTTTTCCAATCGGAGTAAAATTGATTTAAAAAATATCATTTTTGTCTCGATGAACCCTTAGGAACAGCATTGGTATTTCTTTGACTTCTTGTTTGCACCTTTTAGTTACTTTAACAGAGCCACTTCGAGCCACCAAAGAACAAGAAACAGTCAAAACATAAGTTGCTCTAAGATTTGGCATAAGATTCTAAAATCAGTAAAAGCATATTTTAAGTTTATAATGCTGTAAACGAACTTCCATAAAGGGTATCCTTAGGTTGCATCTCCTACCTTATTCGACGCTCAGTTTGCTTTTGTTTTTTTTTTTTGACTGTCAAAGCAAATATGAAAAACGAAAACCCAACAGCAGCCAACAGGAGTAGCCCAGACAGACAGACAACAGAAAATTGCACAACTACATGTATGCATGCAAATATTCCCAGCAAACAATTTCATATAAAAATACACGTTTTGTAAGCGTTCAAATATAAGCAAAACGCTTATAAAACGCTGCTGTGACATTTATAAAACGCATCAAAGTAAGCGTTTTATAATCGAAACGCACCCATCTTTATAAGCTTAAAAAAGACGCTTGCAAAACATGTTTTATAATTCGTTTTCATAAGCTTACAACATGCTTTGTAAATACGGTTACAAAACACGTATTGTAAGTGAAGTAATAAAGCGTTTTAAACATTTATTTTGTGAGTGTTCTGGTTGGTTATTTTTATTATTCAAAAATTTAAATTAAATTAAATTAGCGTTTTCCCTGCTTTAAAAGAAAATACAAAGTCCTCTTCCTTCCTTCATATCAGAGTGAAAGTCTCTGCAATAGAATTTAAATATAAATGTCAATAGTTGACTTTAAACTGCAAGAAAGCATTGTTACTCACGGCGAATGGCAGTGGCGAATGTTATGTTTTGTCCGCAGCAAATTTCCTAGCACTTGGTGTGGACAGTCGTATATAATATGCTTTCTTAATTTTTTCCAAATATTATTGCTGCTGGCATTAAATAAATTTAAACGCGCACTTATATTTTTTAAAGAAAAATGTTTACTTGTTTGCTCTTCAAAAAACAAAACTAAACTGATATACACAATTTTTTTCATGCCTTTGCTTGAGGGTACATTTTTTTTTTTTTGCCTGCCCTGTCAGCTGCAGTTGCCTAGAACTAAAAGATCACAAGGGAGAGAGAGAGCGCCAAGAGAGAGTGCCAAGAGAGCGAGAGAGAGTGAGCACGAAATCTCTCGGTCGCCGAAACGACATTTGAAAATCGAAGGCTGCCATACGATAACGCATGAAAAAGTAAGCTTACTTTAAGCTTCTTTTGCATAACGTTTGCTCAATTGCTGGCTGGGTTAATATAGACATACAGACACTAGCTAGCACAGAGAGCGTCACAAAGTGCCGTTGACAAACCCATTATCAGGAAAACAAACCGGAGATTAACTTGGCAAAATGTCTGCAGACGCCAAAAAAAAAGGACGAACAGAGTGCAAAAGGGATAGCAACAGTTGGAAATCCACTAGAACAGCCAGATGCTGAATAAAATATGAGCACACACACACAGAGCGACGCATACTGCGTCCCTGCCAAAGTGACACATGAGCATAATAACAGCTAAGACCTTGCTAAGCATCAGGCAGTCAACAACCACTTGCCATGGCCGTATGGCCGGACAACCCCCGTTTTTGGGAAGAGCAACCGTCGACGCTGCACTCAGCATGATTACAAATTATACCGTCTGAGCAATCGTTGCCAGGAGGCGGGCCTCAAAATACCGCCCATAGGAAATATAATTCCACAACTTTTGCAGGGTTCGATGTAGCCGTCGAGTCGGTAGTGTGGGCCGATTTTGGTGCACGCACTGGCACTGGTGGTTGGCCAGAACTTGCAACTGGTTGGTCCTTTGCTTGGTTGGCTGGTTAAGCACAGCATCCGCTGCCGCTGCCCTTTGCCGCAACGGCGGCGGCGTCGGCGACGATGATGACGACGCTTAGATAATTTTGTTAGCTTTTACACTTTTTTTTTTCTTGTGTTTTTGTTTTAATAACTTAATTATGCATTGGCTGCAAATTACTGTAAATGTTGTTTTGTGTGCATTTTAAAATGGCGTCCGACATGGACGCTGTCTGAAACTTTAAGCCAGTGTCCGGCATAACAGACATGCTCATTTTGCCTTTGCATGTGTGTGTTTTCTCCCGCGAGAGCGCTCTCAGTTAGCACTATTTTGTTGTTGCATTGAGAGCAGAATTAGCTTGTACACTGTCTGTGTCTTAACGTCGCTGCAGCTGAGCAGTATTGAATACACAAAAGATACGGGCGTGCCGGACACTGCTTTAAGCCCAAAAGTATATTGTGGATTTTTTGAAGAGCGGTGAAATAGAGATGTACACGGTATGTACACGAACAGGTATTGGTATCTATTGGTCAAGTTATGACCAAAAGAAAGTTTGCTGCAGCAGGCTGCTACTGCAGGTACAGAGCATATTACAGTCGCGCAGTGACAGCTGTGCCTGCTTATTAACCTAATTGGGCTCCGTGTGACTTTTGGCAATTCAGCAAAGTGAAGGATTAAGATGATTAAAGAAAAATCGCCGAAGTTTCTGAAGGCCATTTCGAAGAAGGACTTCGCCAAGTGCTATGATAACCAGAAAAATTTGTGAATTTTCCGGGAATTTTCACGCATGGGGTCCGACATTGGAAACTCACATTTCAATTTATTTCGTATTCTACCCTTACAAACTGAGTTTCCAGTAAATCGGATGAAAAATAGTTTATTGCATGCTGAATTTTCCGGCCATTTTCCTCGTGGGCGGGTTTTCCGAAATCGGAAAAACACTCGTCGAATCATTTCGCGTACTATGCTTACAAACCAAGTTTCAAGTCAATCGGATGAAAAATAAAATTTTTCCCATACAAACTTTTCCGGGTGGAATTTTCCAAATTTTCTTTCTTAGTGCGCGTCTGCTTAACTAAACGAACGTCTATGCCAAATCTCAAGCCTGTAGTATTAGCCGTTTATTCTGTGGGTTGATAATATGTCAGGCACTATGTCAGTCAGTCGGGCCTACAGATTTATATAAGTACATTTAGATTATTGTAAAATAAAAAGCAGGCAAGCAATAAATTTTAAATTATGAGAGCCTATCAAGCCATATGTAAATATATAGTTAGTCGAAGAAGTAAACTTAACTTAAGTTGTCTTTACACTTTTAATATATATATAAAGAGGCATTCTGACTGTAGTGTAATAGCAAAGCAAATAATTCACAATAATTAGAAAATTTAACTTTCTTTGATATAATTTGACAGGTTCAATTTAATAAGAGTTTCTCTTTAGAGAACTTTGACAACCACCTACTTAAAGTTATATGATAAGTGTGAAGGCTGCTTTAGGCAATTACTTGGAAATTACTACTTACATTACTTGGTACCGGGTATTTTGCAGTCGGGGCACTCGACTGCACCACTCTCTGTACGGTCACTCTGTCTATAATTTACTAATTTACATTTTCGTAAAAATAGGAAAATGGAATTATTTCTCGAAAAATTTTTTGCTATTTTCGACTTTGCCATGCTTGGAAAACTGCAATAAATTTGATCTTCGCTTTAAAATTATACTCAAGCAGGTCGTGAAGCTGTATAGAATTTGATGAACCAAGAAAATTAACAGAGAAATACAGCAGCTGAGCTTTAAAGGATGTATAAAAGTTCATATTCGAATTCGGCTGTTGAAGCCATTGAAATTCTTTTTTAATAGTTATCAACCAATACCAATAGTTACCGTGTAACAAACAGTTCATAGAAGATGTGAAATCGTTCTTTACTCTGCAATTTGCAAGAAGATGAGAAATCTGCCTAAAAATAATGTCAGAAAATAAGTTGCCTTGAACTAAAGTTCAGCGCAGTGCTGCACTATGTATGACTGGTGCATTGCGTACAACCCCAACAGATGCACTTAACATAATGTTACACCTTATGCCTCTAGATCTTCTGGGAAGAGAAATCGCTAGTAATACTGCTCTCAGGCTGAGAGAAAGTGGTACCTGGGAAGATAGTGGCTCTGGCCACTCTTCTATACTACTGCATCAAGTGGCGATACCGCCAAAACTTGACTACTGCACCCCAACAATTACGTTCACCACTATGTATAAAGTCACCATACCAAGTCGGATGAACTGGAACTCAATGACACACTCAAAACCGAATGCCATCAATTTCTACACTGATGGCTCCAAACTGGATGGACAGGTGGGAGGAGGAGTATTCAGTCCAGAACTTGGGATAAAAACTTCATTTAGACTTCCTGATCACTGTAGTGTTTTCCAGGCAGAGGTTGTGGCCATCCAGGAGGCTTCCAACCTTCTGGAAACCACTGCAATCCCAGGAAGTAAAGTATTTATTTTCTCAGACAGTCAAGCTGCATTAAAAGCCCTTGACGGCTTTGTTAACAACACCAAAACTCTCACAGAGTGCCGCAGATCTCTGAATGAGATGGCTCAGCACTTTGAAATTAATCTCGTTTGGGTGCCTGGACATTCCAACATAGAAGGCAACGAGATGGCCGATCACCTCGCTAGACTTGGCACCATCACGCAGCTCCTACCGGATAAGAGCAACATAGGCGTGCCTCTTGCGACCTTTAAGCTACAAACAAAGGAAACTACCCATCGAATAACAATGGATCGATGGCAAACAATTCACACATGTGAAATATCTAGGCTTACATGGCCTACCCTTAATACTAAAAAATCTAGGGCTTTACTCCGTCAAGATAGAGTGAATATCTCTTTACTAGTAGGGGCCCTTACTGGACACTGCCTAATAGGAAGACACGCCGCTAGGCTTGGCATCAGACACAATGACTACTGTAGAAGCTGCAGCTCAGTGGATGAAGAGGAGAGTGTACAACACCTCTTCTGTCATTGTCCAGCTCTTAGTAGAAGACGACTTACAGTTCTGGGTCGTCCTTTTCTAAACGATCTGTCGGACATCTCTGAAATAGATATAGCCTCGCTGCTCAAATTTATACTATTTTCTAAATGGTTTAACGGGGAAGACCCTCCCTCTACGTGGACAGCGTAGAAAGGGTTATATGGTAGCACAACGGGCCTTCATTGGCCTAAGTGAAGAAATAGGATTCTCCTATTCTAACCATTTCAACCTAACCCTAACCTAAGTTGCCTTGATCTCGAAATAAGAACATTACAATCTCTACAAGTAAGAAAGTCGGTCAAGCCCCCCTACACACATACTCTGTACCCCCAAACATTAAAAATGGAATTGGATTGTGGAATCTTCATTATGGGCTGTAAAAACTATCTCTGATCTATCACCGCTCACTGAATTGTTTCGCGAGCTGTGTGTGCTGTAGCACCGTCTTGCTGAAACCGAATGTTACCGACATCAAGGGCTTCAGTTTCAGGTAACAATGAGTCATTAATCATGGTGCGGTTACACACAGTGCATGCAACAATTTTGTTTGTTGACGTATGCCCCGTCACTCAACAAAAGTATGCACGAAAGCAGCGGATCTTCATTAAGCCAGAGAGTACTGGTGTGAGTCTTTCCATGATGATTTGTCAAGCAATCCTTAACAAATATAAAATGACAGAATGACTCAAGTGACTTTTGATATCTGAAACTGGAATATTGAGTAAAAATCGGGTATAAAAATATTGTGAACAAATGTCTAAACCACCGCACTGAAAAGTATAAGTAGCTTCGCTTCTTAGACTTGTAGCTACAAAAGTGGGCGATGGGTCAATGCGCTAGCACGCCATTCCATACGTTGAATGTGGTGCAAAAGGTACTGGTTTGAATTCCTAGACAAGTCTGTCAACAATTTTTCTTTGTTTTTCTGAAAGACAAGTTGAGTTTAAAAAGTTCTTGAAAACGAAACAGTTTCAACTTATCTCAAAAATTGCTCTTGAAGCCAGCAAATTTTACTACAAATGATAAAACCTCTTCGTATACTTCTAAAGTTTTGCCCCTCAGCTGGAACTACAAAGATATCATTTCGTCAATAATTGTGATATTTATCAAAATGCCTTCCGTAACCTTTTGTTTGTATGTTCCCTTGATCATAAAACCTGCAAGAAAGTAATGTTGTAACCCTTTTTTTTTTGGAACATGATGTTCTATCCGTTTACTGCCGCATGTACAACTTACTTTTACTGCTTACTTACTTACTACCATCTAGTGAGATTTCGGCTTGCTTTTATAACCGACGTGGTAGTGGCACGTCGATGTGGATGGGCGCGCATTTTCAAGGCGCAAGGTCAAGCCAAAAGTAACCCGCCCTTTCCCCGCACACACACACACACACACACAGACAAACCGACAGCTAAATCCTTTTTGATTAAATTCAATGTTTTATATCCAATACGATGAGCGCGGTTGGGTTGGGTCTTTCGGTCATGTTAACATTTTATATCTCTTTGAAACGCATTTTTCTCTCCACACAATGCTATTCCTTTATTTTCGCCCACCCACACACACACACAGGACAGGCAGGACATAAAACAAAATGGCAAAGGAACAGGGACACTGTGCCAAGGAAATAGATTGAAGTGTAATCATGGTTTTGAACTGCTCCTCGGTCATACATTTAATCCCAGCAAACGTAGCAAACACAAAATGGCCAAAAAAACAAGCAAGTAAGAGCAAGTCGGTCAAGTGTGAGGACTAGAAAATACCCTGTAGACTAGGTTTTTATTCAATTGCTTGAAAGTCATACAAAATCCTTAGTCTTCGTTGCCAGTGACTAGCTCCTCTTTCAGAAACTGAACGAGTCTTATCCATTTCACTCCATTCCATTCCATTGGAATAAGTAAAGTCGTTCTCAATGGGATAATATTTGCTTTATAGAGATTCAAGAGATTGCAATTTAAATCTGCAAAAGTCTGCAACGGCTGAATTTTTTGGAGCGTCATTCCAAGCGAAGTTTCTGATCTTACGAAATATATGAATAGGAGAAACAGCAGAGTATATCCAGAAGCCTCTTGCCTCCCTTCCCTCCCAGTCCCAAAAGGTACGTCCGTGTTTTTGGTCTGATCTTCTTCATATTTTGCTTCAACTCATCATAATACCCATTCTTACCCACTTATAATGGCTACAGGGTATTAAAAAAAAAATGGCCAACGAAATGAGAGAGAAAGTAAGCGTTTAGAGTCAAATATATAAAACAAAAGACATTGTAATTGGAAGAGGTAGGTTTGAGGTAGTTGTTTGGGGGGCGGATGGTGGAAAAGTTCGTTCGACTGCTCATGCGGTGCTGCTTATTCCGCTTGACTGATTGGATCGTCTTTGTCTCTGCCAGCACAGGATGTGTCTCCAAGTGTGTGAGTGTGTCTGTGTCTGTCTCCTGCCACCGTTATCTAAGTTTGTTTGAATAAACTTAAGCGAATGTTTTGTAAGAAGATTTCCTTTATTGCCAAAGAGTGAGTGAGTCGGCTTTCGTTTACAACTGCATATGGCAATTGGGGATTCCATCCTACTCCTCCTCCCTTTCCTTTTCCCAAAAAAACACATATCATTGACTGGCATTTTGTGTGCCATGTCGCCTCCTTACAGAATCCTTTTCAAGTTCACTTTTGCATGCGTTGCTCTTCGATTGCCTTGCTCTTCGTGTAACTGGAGACTGTCGTTTGGTTTTGCCATAATGCCACATAATGCCAATTCGTTTGTGGAGGGTCAACACTTGACCGAAGGAATCACTGTATCATAATAAAACGTATAATTTGAGCAATGCCGGACATGAAGCTGTGCTGATACCGACAAACAAACATAAAAGGCTTACGTCCGCTGGTGAAATGGTAAAATGGGCAAGTGCTTCGATTGTGAAATAATATTTAATGACCGTAAAATAATATCGTATGCTAAACTGAAACTGTTGTGGGCAAGCGTTTAGATTTAATGACCGAAGTGGGGGTAATAATCAGGTTCAGATTAGAAATAAGATAGAACTTTAAAATTTATTAACTTTATCAACGTTTGTTTCTTTATTTCTATATAATATTCAATGTGCTGGCACACACTTCTCCTCTAGACTCTGGACTCTTGAAATGGCCATAAAGCAAATTGTGAAAAATTATTGTGTATATAAAATTTAATGACATGTCAAAAAGGATATCCGGCATACGGCTGTTGGCTGTTGCCGTTGACGAGCTCGACAAATGGCGGCGAAGTGGAGCAACACGGCCACAAGCCAAAGCTTCAGTTGGGGGGCATGTCATCGTCGTGGGTGGACGTGTAATGTGCTGTAAGTCCTGGTCTATACATGACGCTGACAATTTTAGTTTGTATTTACTTCCCAAGCGTAACTTTATTATTTTGTCGAACAACAACAAAATCGTGTGGGTTATTTTTATGTGTGTCCAGCTCTGCGCTACGTCTCTGTGTGGTTTCGCCTTGTCCTGGATGGGAGTGGTGTCTTGCCTGCACATTTTATAGTTTTCAAATGTCGCAAAAATGTCAATTGGGTTGTCTCTCCCTCACACTCCCGAACAACGAAAATGGCATTGAATAAATTATATTGTGATCATAAAGTGGGTGCAACATAGATCCGGTCAAGTCCGGGGAGGGAGCTTATAACGTAATGGTTGGTACGTGGGCTGGCTTCTAAGTTAAGGGGAATGACTTGACTTGGTGATGTTTTAAAAATTTCAATTTATCAATTTATAGCAGAGGCCGGCAAAACACACATGCTCATTTGGACGTTGCGTGGGTGAGCGCTCTTATTTAGCACTTGTTTGCTGTTACAAAAGAGAGCAGTATTAGCTCGTATACTGTCGGTGTGTCGACGACGCTGCCGCAGAAAGCTCTTGAATACACAAAAGTAAGAAACGTTCCGTGGCTTAAATCCAATTCGTTTGAGAGAGCTAAGTCTTAAGATTCTGAACCTAAATGTTCATTGTTTACAGTCGGAAGAAAGCAATTGCTATAATTACACTGTGATAGTCAAAAAAAAAGACAAGACCAAACTCGACGGTTTCCCCCTATTTCGGGTCCTACGAATCGAACTGCATCATTACTTTTTTGAGTTACAATCATGGTTTCATACAAAATTTTTTGTTGAAGTTTTTCATATCCGATCCGGTCGGCTCCGACATATTAGCAGCGTGCAGGAAAAAGAAGACTCTGTGCAAAATTTCAGCTCGATTGCTTCAAAGCTGAGGGACTAGTTCGCGTAGAAACAGACGGACGGACGGACGGACAGACGGACGGACAAAGCTTAATCGACTCAGCTCAAGTGTATAAAAATGTTAAAGTGTTTAAAGTGTTAAATGTTACATAAAATGTTAAGGTTAAGTTTCACTTTTTTCGACATATTGGCTATAAGGACACCCTCAGTTTTGAAGCAATCGAGCTGAAATTTTGCACAGAGTCTTCTTTTCCCTGCACGCTGCTAATATATCGGAACCGACCGGATCGGATAACTACTTCTTGTAGCTGCCATACAATGAAAAACTTCAACAAAAAATTTTGTATGAAACCATGATTGTAACTCAAAAAAGTAATGATGCAGTTCTATTCGTAGGACCCGAAATAGGGGGAAACCGTCGAGTTTGGTCTTGTCTTTTTTTTTTTTTGAAAAAACTATCACAGTGTTATTATTTCTATATTAACACAAAATGTATTTAAAGGCAGGTCAATGAATTGTCATTTCACAATCGCAATAAATTTCAAGAATGGGTTGAAATGAAAATGTACTGAGTGCAAAGACTCCAGAACTAACGCCGTACAATCAATGCGACTGCCAAATTTTGTAGCCGCGAATTGTTGCGTCGCATCTATCCGATATGTAGAAAAATTGTTTAACTGGAACAATTGCCCAACACAAGAGCACAATATTGCAATTTTAATAATTGAAACCAGACCAATGGGCATTTTCTGCAAAATACGTAGGGCACTCGACTGCAGCACTCTTTCTTGTTATTTATACTTATAAATCCGGCCCGACTGACTGATAGCGCGATTAAATTCTGTGTGAAGCTCGGTAAATCTGCGACAGAGAAGTGCTGAGTTTCGGTGGCACCAGGACTTTTTGGAGGGCCGGGGATAAGTCGCCGATGAAGACCGTGCTGGAAGACCTTCGCCTTCGAAAAACATCGACAATGTGACTCGTGTGCGGAATGTTTTGAACTCAGACCATTATCTAAGTATTCGATTAATTGCCCAGATGTTAAATTTACCAAAATCTGTGGTTCATTGTGACGGAGCATTTGAACATGCGCAAGGTGTGCGCGAAGATGGTTCCAAAAGAGCTCGCTGACGACTAGAAATTGCGGCGAGTGGAAGTATGCTAAGGCCGGCATTCTAACGCTTCCGCAGCCGCCCTACAGCCCAGATGTGGCCCCCCGGACTTTTTTTTCCTCTCCTGAAAAGGCCAATGAAAGGCAAGCATTTTTAAAACGACAGAGGAGATCCAAGCAGCATGCACCGCGGCTCTAAAGGCTATTCCGGAAAATGCCTTCCGTGATGCCTTTAATGATTGGAAATAGCGCTGGCCGCGCTGCGTCGACGCAGAAGGAGCCTGTTCTTAAAGTTAAAGCGTTGTAATGATTGGCTAAATAAAAATTTTTAAATCGACTCAGTTCGAACCCTGTATGCAGGCGCGCTCTAAGAAGGAAAAGTTGGAAAAATGGTTCCGCGAAAAGTTTGAATGGGGCAAATAAATGAGCTATTAAGAGCACGAGAGAGAGTGAGAGAGGGAACGACATACACTTCCGTCCGAGAAATCGGTTTTTATTGTATGCTGGCAAATAAGTGCGAGTGAGAAGTGAAAGCTTGTAAAAAGCTTTTGTTGAAATGTATAATTCATTAGTGTAAGTGAAATGCCATAATTTTCCTTCTCTCTTAACACCCTGCTCAAGGTGAATTTACTATAAAGGTGACGTTAGAGCAATGCTCTGTTTTGAGTGGGCCTTAAGAAAACCTATCTCTTTCTAGCACATGTCTCTCAGAGCAGCTGTCATCTGTCTCAGGGAGCCAAAAGATCGAGTTGAAAAAAATTATGAATGAGGGAGGAAGGAAAAGAATGGAGAGCGCAAAAAGAGGGAGGGGGAAAGGAATGAGACGGGTAGAGAACGTTGGAACAGGGACGGGGCGGTTTAAAAGAGTTGAGAGCTGTGGAGGAGGGGGTGGGGAAAAAGCCCTCAAAGACTATTTGAATTGAATTATAATTGAAGAGTGGCTGCCATGAGGTCAATTTGTTTTGATTTTCAGTTCGTAATTATTGGTTCAACGAAACGGCACTTATGTCGAAGTTTTATCCAAAAATAAAGTCTCTATAATTATTGGGAAAGGCTTAGCATCTATATGTACTCAATTATGGGCAAGAAGAGCTGTTGCTGCTATAAAATCCACAATATTTACTAGATATGGGCGTGGGATGGAAAAATCGCTAGACCCGATATTTACACTCACTGGACGGAAAGGATTAATATATAGTTCCGGAATTTCCAATCTCCTAGAAAATTTTCTTGTGACTTTTAGGACGGGATGGAAAAACCCCGAAAAATTTTGATATATTTTTACCAACTGTGAGATCGAAACTGTCTACAAGATAAAACAATACAGTTTCCACAATTGCTTAATATTTTGGACGCGGACAAAGTCGCGGCGGGTTCAGCTAGATTACTATAAAACGCTGTACTTCGAAATACTTCAGAAGCTTGTGCATTAATCTGGCAAATTGTCAACTCGCAATGTCAGAGGCACCACAAAGCCCTCAACTAGAGGCACCACAAAGTCCTCAACGCAAGGCAACCTCAACTTTTCTTGATCGAACCTGCTTATTCGCCCCCACTCGAAGCAACCATCAACCTCAGCGAGAAGTAAGCATCATCGAAACTACGCAAACCCTCAGTACTACGGATATCATCAGTTTCTACCATCAAAGCAGTTCCAAAAAAGCAGTTCGTCGCCTCAACTAATACATCACAGGGAGAATTATGCATAGTAGGCGTGCCCAGAAGAATAATTGACCTCTGCTGTTGGAGGGAGCTGTATCATTTAAAAGCAGGGTTAACCAAGAAGAGAGCGCGAAAATGTAAATGAGTCTCTGCTTTAACACGGTCGGCAGCATTCGGTGTGAATTTGCTGGTATATTCGTCCCAAAGGCTATGGGTGGGTAACTTTGCTTTAAAGTTGCATACTATTTTTCTGATACATGCTTGTGCTTCATGATACCTGAAATGGGCTATCATATTATGTCGCATCATTCGAGTGCAGTAGCAAGGTTATTTATTGGAAATTTATACTCGATCAGGAAACAAGTTGTTCTGCTGATCACGGGCCAATGTTTCCTTAATTTTGGGACTTATTAAAATACTGTAATGCATTTGGAAGTCATTTTCAAAATTTTTAAATTTGTTCGCGATAATCATGGTCCCTGGAGGGGAGAAAATGAGGTGGGTCACAACCCGCGTATCATTGTTATCAAGCGTTGGTAATGTTGTCAATCTTTGTACATAGCTAATGCGCCTGAGATCTTGCGAAAATCCTGCGTGTTGCATCTGGTCACACTAATTGAAAGCCTTACCAGATACTTTAAAGGCAACCCACTTCCATGGTTTTCTTTAGCATGTGGTTGGGCTAATCAGCGAGTGACTTGGCGAACATGCTGATAATGGCCTTAGTCTCCCCCAATACCACAAAGTAAAATTATGGTCGAACTCTGAACTTTTTGAATTTAAATCAAGCTCAAATTTGAAGCAGTTGGTCTATGAGGGTCATTACAATGCTCATATTTTCACTTTCATTGCCCTGTTTATGTAGTCGACTTTGGACATTGAATGCTGCTGACTCCTTAGAATGTGTTAATGTGCCACGCTTGAATGGCGCATAAATCTCTTTATGTGGGTTTTTTATGCGATTGTCTAGCTGGGGGAGGGGAAGGATGAGAGAAGGGCGACCCTCTGTGGTCTCTATCTTGTTGTGGTAATTGAAAATATTTGAAATAATTCATAAAATTTTATGTTCTTTTCCTGTCGGAGTTCGCATAATTTTTTTTTTTTTTTTTGGTAAGGTCATAAAAATAGTTTGCTATCAAATTCAGCTGGGATAATTGTTTTAACGATGTCATAATTTGGGCTTGATGGCTCCAACTGATTTATTGTATATCCTCCCCAAAGTCGGGCTGTGATTCGTACATCACCCGAGGCTGGGCACTAGAGGTAACCCGTTTTGCTCTACGGCAGAGTAAATAAACGGCATTGCATGATTTATGTGCGCCCGCCAGCGCTAGCCACCTGGGTGGGTGGCGTTGTCCCTGCTGAACGGGACTGGGCTGGGCGTTAACCACTTGAAAACGTTAAATAAGTTGTCTAACCACACATTAAACCAATTTGGCACTACACACTGGCCGCCTGTCTGGCACCTTGGAGCAGTGTTGACGGAAAAAAAGGCTAAAAAATAAAAAGAAATGTAAAGAAATAGTGTGAACGGGCGTTTCAAAAGAAAACTTTGAGTTTATTACAACAGCATATTATTATCAGTTCCAATAATTTATTAACATACTATTTACACGGTTTTCTATTTACAGTATTTTTTAACGGGTATTATCTGTCTGTCTGTCTTTCTACACCTGTCTTACACTCGGTCTCGTCATTGTTCACTTTATAATTCAGCATCTGCCTGCGGTGTGACCCTCCTTCATTGTCCTAAAAATACCTTAACAATAAAATATCCATATGCTTACATTTTGGCGGTTATTTTCATATAATTCTGAAGCTAAAATGACAACACTGCCTGGAACCCATTCACCCACATGCTTAAATCCCTAACAGCAATAAATCATAGGGCAACCCACGTGTGTAGCCGTATGTGTGACTACTTTGGCTAGGGGATCGATAAATTATTATTAGTTGGCCGGCAGGCAGGCACGGCAAAGGACCGCTGACCGAAATCCTTGACGCTGCGGTTCAAATGCCTTTTAACTTAACAACTTTTTCTGTGCCAACACCAAACAACGCTCCACACATACAAATCAATGGAGGACTTTGTCCTTGTTGTTGTTGCTGCTGCTGTTGGCCAAACCCTTAACGTTGTGTGTAAAGTGGACTTGACATGAGATTAACATCTTCAAAAGCATAGCTTAAAGTATTTGTTAGAGTTCGTTGAAGTTTGCGACTGGACAAGGTGCGGGCTCTGCCCGTCCGGTTTGGGTCCCTTTGTTGGTGGCGCCGTTTTTTGGATAATTGCGTTCTTGTGCGCTGAGCCATGAGCTTAACTGTTGCTGTCATAACTAAACGAAAAGGTATACAATTTATGGAATCGCCCTGGTCGCCAGGTGCTCGGAAGGACCAGCAGTTGAAACAAAGAAACAAATGGGACCAGGGCCCGAACACGTGTATATTATAACAATTTTCGTTGGATTTATTTCGTTGATTTCAATCGTTAAATAATAGCAAAACAGGACTGTTACTTATGGCCTAATAGTTGTTCGTGGTGGAAGGAAGGGAAATGGTTCTAATCGAGGACAGGCAGTTAGCCTAATATGACCTTACAAGGCACGACGATGTCGTAGCTTAAGGCGACGGACAGTCTTGTACTGGTAGCCATCATCGGCGAGAATAGCTGAGTCTTGGGTCTCTTCAACGGGAGCTTCAGTAACGACTTCCTCAGATGGAGGCAGATACTCGTTAGCAATCTCTGAGACATCACGACGTTGACGGTACTTCAGACGACGGACTGTTTTGTACTGGTAACCATCCTTGGCTAGGACAGCGGAATCCTGAGTCTCTTCAACGGGTTCGGTCTCAACGGGGGCTTCAGTAGCGACTTCCTCAGAAGGGGGCAGGTACTCATTGGCGATCTCAGAAACATCGCGACGCTGACGGTACTTCAGACGACGGACAGTTTTGTATTGGTAACCATCCTTGGCCAGGACAGCGGAATCCTGAGTCTCTTCAACGGGTTCGGTCTCAACGGGGGCTTCAGTAGCGACTTCCTCAGAAGGGGGCAGGTACTCATTGGCGATCTCAGATACATCGCGACGCTGACGGTACTTCAGGCGACGGACAGTTTTGTATTGGTATCCATCCTTGGCTAGGACAGCGGAATCCTGAGTCTCTTCAACGGGTTCGGTCTCAACGGGGGCTTCAGTAGCGACTTCCTCAGAAGGGGGCAGGTACTCATTGGCGATCTCAGACACATCGCGACGCTGACGGTACTTCAGACGACGGACAGTTTTGTATTGGTATCCATCCTTAGCTAGGACAGCGGAATCCTGAGTCTCTTCAACGGGTTCGGTCTCAACGGGGGCTTCAGTAGCGACTTCCTCAGAAGGGGGCAGGTACTCATTGGCGATCTCAGACACATCGCGACGCTGACGGTACTTCAGACGACGGACAGTTTTGTATTGGTATCCATCCTTGGCTAGGACAGCGGAATCCTGAGTCTCTTCAACGGGTTCGGTCTCAACGGGGGCTTCAGTAGCGACTTCCTCAGAAGGGGGCAGGTACTCATTGGCGATCTCAGAAACATCGCGACGCTGACGGTACTTCAGACGACGGACAGTTTTGTATTGGTATCCATCCTTGGCTAGGACAGCGGAATCCTGAGTCTCTTCAACGGGTTCGGTCTCAACGGGGGCTTCAGTAGCGACTTCTTCCGAAGCGGGTAGGTACTCATTGGCGATCTCAGACACATCGCGACGCTGACGGTACTTCAGACGACGGACAGTTTTGTATTGGTATCCATCCTTAGCTAGGACAGCGGAATCCTGAGTCTCTTCAACGGGTTCGGTCTCAACGGGGGCTTCAGTAGCGACTTCCTCAGAAGGGGGCAGGTACTCATTGGCGATCTCAGAAACATCGCGACGCTGACGGTACTTCAGACGACGGACAGTTTTGTATTGGTATCCATCCTTGGCAAGGACAGCGGAATCCTGAGTCTCATCAACGGGTTCGGTCTCAACGGGGGCTTCAGTAGCGACTTCCTCAGAAGGGGGCAGGTACTCATTGGCGATCTCAGACACATCGCGACGCTGACGGTACTTCAGACGACGGACAGTTTTGTATTGGTATCCATCCTTAGCCAAGACTGCAGAATCCTGAGTCTCTTCAACGGGTTCGGTCTCAACGGGGGCTTCAGTAGCGACTTCCTCAGAAGGGGGTAGGTACTCATTGGCGATCTCAGACACATCGCGACGTTGGCGGTACTTCAGGCGACGGACTGTTTTGTATTGGTATCCATCCTTGGCAAGAACAGCAGAGTCTTGGGACTCTTCCACGGGTTTAGTCTCAACGGGAGCTTCAGTAGCGACTTCCTCAGAAGCGGGCAGGTACTCATTGGCGATCTCAGACACATCACGACGCTGACGGTACTTCAGGCGACGGACAGTTTTGTATTGGTATCCATCCTTGGCAAGAACAGCAGAGTCTTGGGTCTCTTCCACTGGTTCAGTCTCAACGGGAGCTTCAGTAGCGACTTCTTCCGAAGCGGGCAGGTACTCGTTGGCGATCTCAGACACATCACGACGTTGGCGGTACTTCAGGCGACGGACTGTTTTGTATTGGTATCCATCCTTGGCAAGAACAGCAGAATCCTGAGTCTCTTCAACGGGTTCAGTCTCAACGGGAGCTTCAGTAGCGACATCCTCAGAAGGGGGCAGGTACTCAGTGGCGATCTCAGACACATCACGGCGCTGACGGTACTTAAGACGACGGACAGTTTTGTATTGGTATCCATCCTTGGCCAGGACAGCAGAATCCTGAGTCTCTTCAACGGGTTCGGTCTCAACAGGGGCTTCAGTAGCGACTTCCTCAGAAGGGGGTAGGTACTCATTGGCGATCTCAGACACATCACGACGTTGGCGGTACTTCAGGCGACGGACAGTTTTGTATTGGTATCCATCCTTGGCAAGAACAGCAGAGTCTTGGGTCTCTTCCACGGGTTCAGTCTCAACGGGAGCTTCAGTAGCGACTTCTTCCGAAGCGGGCAGGTACTCGTTGGCGATCTCAGACACATCACGACGTTGGCGGTACTTCAGGCGACGGACTGTTTTGTATTGGTATCCATCCTTGGCAAGAACAGCAGAATCCTGAGTCTCTTCAACGGGTTCAGTCTCAACGGGAGCTTCAGTAGCGACTTCCTCAGAAGGGGGCAGGTACTCATTGGCGATCTCAGACACATCACGGCGCTGACGGTACTTAAGACGACGGACAGTTTTGTATTGGTATCCATCCTTGGCTAGGACAGCAGAATCCTGAGTCTCTTCAACGGGTTCGGTCTCAACAGGGGCTTCAGTAGCGACTTCCTCAGAAGGGGGCAGGTACTCATTGGCGATCTCAGACACATCGCGACGCTGGCGGTACTTCAGGCGACGGACAGTTTTGTATTGGTATCCATCCTTGGCTAGGACAGCAGAATCCTGAGTCTCTTCAACGGGTTCAGTCTCAACGGGAGCTTCAGTAGCGACTTCTTCCGAAGCGGGCAGATACTCATTGGCAATCTCTGAGACATCACGACGCTGACGGTACTTCAGCCGTCTCACGGTCTTGTAGCGGTAACCATCCTCTCCCACAGCAGCTGAGTCTTGGGCTATCTCCTCTACGGGTGCACTAGCGCCAACTTCCTCCGCTGGTGGTATATACTCGTTAACAATCTCGGAAACATCTCGACGGTGCCTGACTTGTTCGACAGGAAGCACTGCAGCCGTCGCTGCGGCAATGAATAAGCACGCAATAAATAATTTCTGAAAATAAATACAGTTAGCTTCCCCAACTCCTGGCTCAACATCCTGGGATACCTACCATTTTGGTTTAGATCTCCACGCTAATTGTATTATCGATGGAATCTATGGGTCGAATGATTAATAGTCGCAATTTGTCCGCATATTTATACGGAGCTTGCCTCAACCAAACAATGACCAAACAATTTGTTTGCCAAACAAACAGAAACTGAGCCACAATGGAGCACAGCACGAACAAAGATGAGGCAGAGCTGGGGAGCATGAACATGCGCCACTTGAGCCCACAAGTGCCCCCAAAGCCCCTCTCGGTGTTAAGCGCCAGTTGGGAGCCGGTTAGGCGGCGCTGTGCGGAACTAAAGCGGACGATTTCGTTTTCGCTTTCGTTTTCGATTGGGTACGAATGTTTCACGGTCAAGTGCGAACATTGAGCATCGGACACTATTTTAATAAGATTTAATGCAAAAAATGAAATATCACTATAATAATAGTCGAAATCTTAACGACAGCAAAGTATGAGTATGAATTATTTTTATTAATAGTTGCCAAACGTTAATTTCTCAAGTGGTTATCGGTAATTTGCGTACTACGTTCGACGTGCAGTTCAACGAACCTGTCAAGATGAAAGGTCGCCAGTGACTCGTGTTCCCTGATTAGCTAATTGCCTTAGCTGAGCGTCACTATGGCTCATTGGAGCTGCTTTATGGCTAGAACCAAGTTGGTAATAAACTAGATCTGGTTAACTGTGGGCTGAGGGCGATATCAAAGATTTTGCAAGAAATGAAATAGAGAAAAACAACAGCTTTCAACTTTTCCCCACCATTTTTTCCCTTCCCAAAAAATTTTGGTTTTGAATTAAAAAAATTTAGTAAAAGGCAAAGGCAAGGGCCCCCCCTGCCCAATGCAAAGGGGGGGGTTTTTTTTTTTTTTATTTTGAGCAGTTAATGCCAAAAAGGTTTGGAGGCTAAATCACAAAAGACAAAGAAAAATTTAACGATTGCAGTGATTCTGTGATCTTGGCAATGATAGGAGTTGGGTTCATTTAGAAGTCAAATCATATGTCGGAAAAACCCTTAGGCCATTAAAAAAATGGGGGTTACTATATTTGTTTTTTTTTTTTGCTCTTTAAATGGAATTAAGAAGAATCTATTTTCATAAAGTAGGGGAGAGTCTCCGGTTGTGGACACGCTCCGGTTGTGGACACCCCAGTCTATTTTTTGACAGGTAACAAATGCCGCCAAACTGAGTAATGTCAAACTTATAGTTTGACAGTACAAATAATCTGAGCCAATACCGAAGTGTAAACATGCATTTGGTTTCTTGCTGTGAGCAAACAAAAAAAAATCGTCAAAATTTTTCCGAGTTTCTAGTTTTTTCAATTTCCACATTGCGTTAAATCGAAGCAAAACATTAAAAAGAGGTGAGTATTATACTTTTTTATTTAGGGCATTAAGTGTACTTTGTGATGTGATATCAAGTTTCAGTGAAATGTTTGTGTCGTGAAAGTTTGCTGAACAAAATAAAAATGGCTACCATTTCCAAGAATGGACACAGTTTTGCACCGGTTGTGGACACCCTCGTTTTTTGTGTTTAAAGCGTGTGTTTGGCCATAAAACTGTCAAATATCGTTGCTTATGCTAGTTACAGATATTTTTACAGCATTTTTGTGAATTTTTGTGCATTTTTAGCCATGTCAAAACCAAAAAAATCGTCCGATTCAACAAATATCAATTTTAATGGGCTGGTCGATGCCAATAAGCAATGCCTCATCGATAAGAAGGCCGTCAAAGCTACAGCCAAGGAATATGGGCTTCCTCAAACCACTTTGATCCGGTATTTGGAGAAATTCAGAGCAAATTTTGCAGATGTTTCGTCCGTTGTTGATTCGGTTATGTCGGAATTCGTTCGAGATTGCAACCAACGAACTCTATCAAACATGGTGTGTTTTTTTACCTCTCTCACATGAAGCGTAAAATATTTTTCCGGTATTGTTCCGTTTGACCCTGATGCTTTCCCCGAAGCCGACTTCATTGAGGCTGTCGAACGAAGAGCAGTAGAAGTCGCCACAGAAGCTGATCTGGATGAAGACAATCAGCGTCGTAACATCGTTTCCGCCGATCCCAATATTGGGCGATAAGAAGAGGTGTTATCCTCCCCCGAGCCATCCACTTTACGAGCGTCTTCGGCTAGCCGCTTATCAGTGTTGGATGAAATTGGGCCGGTGCAAGGAACTTCTCCGAAAAAGCCATCAAATCGCGGTCGCAAGCCAATGCAAACCACTGAGCTAACTTCTCCGGAAAGCGTCGAGGTTTTCTGCGAGAAGGCAAAAAAACAGCTGAGCGCGCAGCCAAGCGTGATTCTGTGTCGCACTAGAAGAAGACCCCCCAGAAACGTAGCCGGCCAGGAAAACGACAGGCAACACCACCAGCCAAGCCGTCGGCCAAACGCGGTGCCAAGAAGAAGGCGTCTTCGTCATCGGAAGAAGACGAAGATGTCGACTTCTGTTTGATTTGTTTGGTGCTCTTGCCAAAAAAACTGACCGCTGCAAATTCGATCCATTGCATTTCGGAATCATTTTTTTCTTCTTAAATAAATAAACGTTCTTTTTTCATCAATTCATGGCCATTTTACTTCATATTTTTCCATTTCTAGCGATTTAACAAGGGTGTCCACAACCGGGTACAAAAAAAATTTTGGCCAAAAATCATCACTTCATATACATGGCTGTAAATTTTTTTCCATTTGTCTAAAACAATAGGTTACTTCAGAGGAAAGTTAGCTAGAGTCTCTAGCTTTACAATGATGTTCATATCACCGCATAATGTTGACTTGGAAAAAAGTTATTAGTGAAAAACGCAACTATGTCCACAACCGGAGACTCTCCTTATATTATATTGGAGGGTAGGTTATTTGTAAAAAAAATATCTTGGGTTGGGGGTTACATATCCAACCCCCCGCTTATACCCCATAATTATCCCAAAATGGAAAACCACCCTTTTATTATAGAGTTTTTTTGTTGGGACACAAAAAAAAAAAAAAAAAACAAAAAAAAAAAAAAAAAAAAACAAAAAACACCCCCCCGACCCCCCCCCCCCAAACCCCAGTATCAAATTTTAAAAAAAAAAAAAAAAACCAAAAAAAAAAAAAATATTTTGTGTTGGGGGGTGGTGGGAATAATAATTATTTTTTTTAAAAAAAAAAAAAAAAAATTTTTAAAAAAAAAAAAAAAAAAAAAAAAAAGAGGAGGAAAAAATAAAAAAAAAAAAAAACTTAAGAATTTGGGAAAAAGCGTAGCAAAAACGACCGAAGCTGCAATAATGGCTATACTAGACAAGGAAATTTTTGGTTGTGATAAAAGCAGAATAGGAAGGTGAAATGACAATATAATTGTCCATAATTTCTTAGACCTGGTTATCTCGTAACATTTTGTAACTCGCAGTGAGTTAAAACAATAAAATTTCATTCGTAACGGCACAAGAGCGCATAAGCTGACGGCGCAATAAGTGCAATCGCTTTGAAGTGAGCTAAAACAAAGGATTCAAGCCGTTCGGTAGTTAAGACTGGTTCGGTTAAGGGTTTCTTGGACGTATTCAACAACTGAATCGCTTTAAAAAAAGGCTTTTAAACTTTCGCTTATATTTCTTTTATTCATAAAATAAATTAAGGTACATTGTAAAAACATTTTTAAAAACTTTAAAACAGAGAAGTCCAACTATGATGCCTGGACCGTTAATTATCTAAAAACTTAATTAAATGCAAGCAACAATAAAATACAAGTACCCCGATTTTGCGATTCGATTTCAGATTTTGGTACCCCCGGCAGTTCCATAAAGTCGATTATGCCAATGCTTTTCTTAAGTTTCAGGATCATCTTGAAGAGCAGTTTTGCTGTAAGTATTGTAAGCCATTTGAGTCTCAGCTACCGGAAATCTTAGCACATCGACAACGGTGCGAGTCTATCACCGGAAACTTAATGTCTGAGCTGTTGCAAGTGTCGAATTACAAACTCACAAAATGTACCCTTTCAAACTCGTCCATAAATGAATCAAACAAAATCGTGGGCAATTTCGGGTTTTTGTTTCGTTTTAGCCATTTTTAAACTGCGCTGGCTTCGGCTTACGATTAAGAATTATTAAAACCGGTTTTCACCATTGGTTAAAACCAGGGATGCAAACCACTTGGAAATAAGGACTGGTTCGGTTCAGTGGTTCACACAGTTTTTGAACCGCCGGTTCGGTTCATTGCATGGTTTTTGGGGCTTACCGCGGTTACGGTTCGGTTCGGTTCGCTCTTTATTTATTAAATTAACTAAAGAAACATATTTTTGATACAAGTTTTCGGATTATTAATTAACAAAGACTTAGGTTTTCAGTTAATCGGGTTTGTACAAAATTTCGACCGCAATTTCCGTATGAACGTTCTCATTTCGTTTTGAAATCCTACAACTTTACATATCAAGTGACGGAAACATCTTTGGTTTGAAATCGACTACTAAAAGCCAAGCGGATCGAAATCGTTTAATAATTACAATTTTCTTTTGACCTGATCAAGTAATCACTTACATATTTGGTACTCCACATATAAACTTAAGCAATTTTAGTTCGAAGTCCTTAAGTTCATTCGGAAATCGTCGTCGATATTTTACAATAAACATTTAATTTAACAAATTCCAAATTTTTTTTGATAGATCTTTAAGACTGGTTCATTTCATGAAGACATTTCCATTTGAATAGTTTTATTATACTTGTATATGAGATTTTAAAAACCACAGGGAATAATATAGATTTTTAAAAACTTAAATTAACTTCAATATGATGGAATTTTAGTTAAGACTTAAGCTTGGTATCGAGACACTCGAAATTTTTGCGGAGCCCATCTAATTACATAGCTCAGGAAATCCGCTCGCGAAAATTGTCAGAGCGGATTTCCTGAGCGAGTATCGAGACACGCGAAATTCGCTTCGATAATTAACATGGACCTGCCAACTTGTTTTCCTGAAAACAGCTGATAAATTGTCGAAGGGGGTCGTGAAATTATGAAACTTGTTTGATAATTGTCAGAGGTACCTACGAAAATTGAGCACGCAATGAAAAAAGTTAAAGCAAAGAAGACTAAAAAAACAAAGCTACCATTATTTGGAGAGCTCCGAGGTGGACAAACGTGTGGAGCTGATCAAAGTGTCGCTACAATTTTTATGGAATCTGGCCAATAAAAAGCGTTTTGATACGGCCAGCTCCGGCCGCTGCATCACTTGTGGCTGAGAATCTTTTTCGGTATGCTCTCCCGTTGATGTGGTTGGTATGCCATTCGCCCAATGTGTGCACACCAAACGAGTCCAAACCTCCGTAGCCTCCACAGCCCACGGCCAAGCAGCACTGAACCTTAGCAGTCTCCATAGCTCATTGTAGCAGTGTTTTCTCCGGCTTACTGTGATAGTTTCCGTTGCTCCAGCCGCTCCTGTGGCTACCTTAAGGTATTCAACTAATATGCATGGATCTGGCTGTGGCTTAATGTGCTAATTCTAATCGTTCGATGCGTTTTGGGTTGTCGCTATAGCAGTATGTCTTAGGGGATAAGTTCTGCTCAAGCAGGCCAATACAATAACAAGGGACACTGCTTATACCTTCAGCCACACAAAAGATGCATCCATGAAATTGACCATGGCATTGTCTATGACCTTTTAATTTCTCCCAGTGACTTCCTTTATCAATAATCTTAACTCTTTAATTTTATTTGAATTAGCCCGCCAATTTCTTAAAAAAGCAACAGCTGAATTTTTTGCTGTTTCCTGGTCACACTACATTGTCTGAGCGGCTCGTTAAATTATCAAACAATTTCCGCTGCGCAAAAATTTCGAGTGTCTCGATACCCAGCTTTAGTAATAATATATTTCCTATTTTCATCGATATTGAAAGACTTAAGCGCGTCTGACAAAACAAACTCCAATGTGGAAAATGTTCATTCTACTGACACTTGTGTGGGTGGAACTGCTAAAACTATTCGAGCTATGCTTAAGTTGATTTTCCTGACAAATATTCCAACATTTAATAATCTTTAGGTAAACGCTAACAATCGATATTTTACTTTTACATGGAATTGGATACATGGAAACGGATAAAACAAAATTATTTAATAAGGTTAATGTTCTCAGCTTTTTCAAAACAACTCTTCTTCCAAGTATTTTCACAATATTTTAGAGTTAATTGCCGATTTTGTTTACTATTTGCCAGTAATTCAATAATTAGCTGAAGTGAACCGAACCGAACCATTTTATTCTTCGGTTATTGGTTCGGTTCAACATTTTTGAAAACACACCGGTTCGGTTTACGGTTCGGTTCACGAGCGAAAAAGCGGTTCGGTTCGGTTTAAAACCGGTTCGGTTCAGAACCGGTTTGCATCCCTGGTTAAAACAACAAACTCCATGCGAACTGGCTGCAGGGTGCACAAGCAGACAGCGCAACAAGTGCCTTGTGTGCAACCGAGAATCACTGATAAAAGTTGTTATACTTTATACCAAGGGAACAAAAGTGATTATGTAGCAGGAAAAAGGAATTCTTTCCGCCCACACATAGTATGTATATTCTTGATCAGCATTAACAGCAGAGTCTATAATGCCAATTCCGTCTATTCGTCTGTCCGAACAGATCTGAGAGATGGTAAGAGATAGAGGTTTAATATGTATGGGACAAATGCTTCTTATACTTGCAGGCAGATCAAGTTTATTTTCAATATTTGCCACGCCCCCTCCCGCCCCCGCAATTTAAAAAAAAAACGTCATATCTCCCACAGTTTTGTAGATAGAAGACTCGTATTTTCTAGAGATAGTTAGTCATTAGCAATATGTATCGATTCGCCAAAGAATAGATGAAGATCGGATAAGCGGTTCTCAAGTTAAGAGCAAAAAAAAAATAAAAACCCCCACCCCCGCACCACCAACCAACATTGCATTTCACTTAACTGAGAGATAGAGCAACTTAAAGATGAGCATAGCGGCAGCGCTGCTTTCAGCTCCTCGCGGTGTGCATAGTATGTTGAAGTCGGACTCACTTGTTTCTCTGAGTATAATTGGGACTTCTTTTAAAGATTCAGAAATCTGTGTAGGTAGCTATTTATTATTTGATGTCTCAAACAGACAGCAAATTGCCCAATAAAAGCAAACAAATCTTGATAAATCGATTTCTCATGCTTCTGAAAAACGTTTGAAGTATTTCTGAACCCTAAGAGGTCATAATGCTGACCTTTTTTATATCATAAAGGCTTGACAACGAATTATAAGACGACAAGTTAAGGATCGGCTTTTGTATTGGGATTTTTGGGACGTATCCTCAATCAAAAGTTTCGCTTATTTTCTTTTAAAAGAAAACTACTTAAAGTCAAACGTTCGCATAGCTCTTATAGTGATCTTGCATTTCAGGACAAATAATTGAAATATCCCTCTCATAGAGTGCAGGAGCTAGCAACCTCGCTGTTGTAATATTTGCAAACTTAAAAGGCAGCCCCCCTGAAGAAGCAGTTAAAACTTATCAAAAATCATGCATATGATGTCAAAGCACTCTTACTTTGATACACACTGTCGCTGCCTAGCTCCAGAGTTCTAATAATTAAGCAGACCAAACTGGCAGAGCTTCCCCCAGCCTGGCTAAGTGTGTCAAGTGTGTCGCACAGAGAGTGCAAAAACAAAACAAATGGTGTGTGCAATCTGTTGTAAACAGTCATAAATTTAGAGTTCAAGTTACCAACTATTAATGTCATAAAGCGGGTTCCCAGTGCCATCCAAAAATAAAAATCACGGTCGCCATCTTAAGCGTAATCATTCACATCGCCACTTGTGTTAGCCTGAACTGAACCATGAACATTCTATGACACATTCTAATATATATAAACGATGTTTTATGACAATCAATTTGTTACAATTCAATAGACACACTCGCTACGCTCGCTATGCGTGTGTGCGCTCTCATTTATGTGATTATTTGATTTGTGTTTTGACGTTGACATTCATACGCACCGATCCTTGTCCGCATATAACGAATTTTATGAACTAGAAAGTATCATTAATTTAATACGCAAACAAGGATGCATGATGCGGCCGTTAGTTATGCTCATTGTAATGTAAATACATGCTGTGGCAGGGCCATGGCAATCATAAATAAATATTCGACACAAACACAATAAATGTCAAAAAGTTTCGCCATTATCCGTACGCCCGTTAATGCGTCCTGCTTGGTGGTTGTTGTTGTTGTCGACGTCTTTCTTGAAAGCGTACAAGCGGGCGCTTTATTATTTTAATGATTTTGCAGCGCCATCCTGTCCTGGCCAACGACAGAGCGTCCTGTGCCATTGTGTTTACATTTGTAATTCAATTCGCGGCCCCGTACCCAACTCCATCTCAAGCTCGGTCTCTGTCTGTCTCTCTCTCTCTGTTATTATTTTACATGTCGTTCGCTGGCTCACTATAATTTATTAGCAATTTGCATAATTTTCTTTTATAAAGCATTGCCACTGCTTTCATTGTGCGTTGGCATTTTTGATTTAAGTGTCGTCGTCAACTCTTTTTCGGCCAATGTTATGCAAATGCTAGATGTTGTGGTAGGATCCATAAGTTTTGCTGGTTTACGATTATGTACACGAAATTCATTTGTAGCTGATTGTCGAGCGGTTGTCAATTTTTTGCAGTATTTTAAATCTTACATTGAACATTTCGTATCTTAATTTCAAGTCAAGTTAAACTGTAAGACCATCTTTATTATCTTAAGTGTTTTCTCCCCGCTATTGTGTTGTGCCAAACTTTTGCTGCATAAACAATTAAAAATTAATTTAAAAACTTTTTGGCCAAAGCAGAAACAGAGAGAGGGAGCGAGAGACGGTAAGCGAGCAAGGGTAGAGTCAGCCACATGGTTTGTGGTTGCTTCTGGTATGTTTGGTCAGACTGCATCATTACGTAAAGTCCTTAATAAGTAGCAAGAAAGCACACAGCTGCTTTGAACTCTAAACTTTAAACGAAACTATTTAAAACACAATTTAGTTGAAATCAATCGGGGGAAATGAATGAGTTTGCTTCCACATTATTTCATAAACACGCCCAAGTGATTTTGCGGGTTGACTCAAAGCCCTTTGTTTGTTTGACTTGAAGGTATTAGAAACTAATTTGTACAGCAGCCAAGGCATCAGCAAAAGCTTCTGGTAGCTACCAAAACAACAATTGTTTGCCTGTCTATCTATCTCCTAGGCTTTGGCTTTAGTTAGCTGGCCATTCTCGTCTCGCTGGCTTCTGGCACAAAAATACAAAAAGCAGCCCAAATCCTATACAAGACTCTACAGCTAAATCATATGCCTCTGCTCGTCTCGTTTTTAAGTCGCCTGTTGGCTTAAATTTTCTTAAAATGTTCCATTGTTCTCTTGTGCCTCTGGACCAGGAACATGCCAACGATTTGATGCTTTAGCCCAAAGGAGGAGGAGCTCTTCTCATGAGTAAATATTTTCGGGCATATTTGGCAAAAAGTTTTTACAATGAAGTTGACGTTGAATGCTCAGTACGTTTATCTTTAAGACTTAACCATAACAATTTAGTGTGGAAAATGTTGAGCTATGCATCTAGCAAAAGATTGTTGTTCAGTTTTAGTCCCAAATATTTACCCGACTCGTCGTTGTCATGCATTTTGTTCAAATAAAGCAAAATATGCGAACGAAGCGCAAAATGTTGACTGCCTTCTTAAAGTTTTGCACTACCAAAAACTTAAGGAGGGTTAAAATACATGTGGGCAACTACGGCCACATAATCTATGAAAGAAATGTGATTTTAAATATCGAAAGTTTTCTATCTAGCTGATGGGGGGGGGGCACTTTAGTGGAAAGTTTGCGTCTTGGTTAAGACATTCAAACTCTTTGTTTTGACTATAACCAAATCGCGAAAACACGAGAGTTGCCTTTTATGTTGCATCTTTTTATCTACTTATAATGGTAATTTAGTGTATTCGTCTCGAAGAACCGAAATGTATAAGCCTATAAAAATGCGTAGATTCTTATTCTTAAAGTCTGATTTATTATTACTGACTTGGAATTTTATCACTTTCGAAACGAATAGTTTTAGTACGTACGCTCTTGAATTTTTGGTTTTTATAGCCAAGTGGAGTAAGGTGAAGCATCGAAACGAAGAGAGCAAGCACACCATAGGAGAATAGCGTTTAACATGCTCTCACAATTTCCTTTTTTCATGGAAAAGGGGAGCTGTAATTGATTTGAGGAGAGCATAACTCTGTCGTTGCGTAATATCAGCGGTTGAACTGAGTACATGCTTAACTATGGCTTCGACGCCGTGTTTCGCTTATGAATGATACTCGAGTGGGCTAAGGCGCCGTCTTCTGTGTGTGTTTTAGTCTTTTCTTCGACGTCCTAAGCTCAAGCCCCAGTAAACTAAGTATATAAAAAAAAAGTTAATGCTAAGACATCAGCCAGGAAGACCGACGAAGAATCGCTCTTGCAAACCGATGTTACTAAGGGCTCAGTGGGGAAAATAGCGTTATACAAGTCGCTTATCATCCCAGTCCAATACGGCGCAGAAGCATGGACAATGACAGAAGCGGATGAGGCGGATGGTGCTCTGAAATTCTTCAGATGATTTCCGCATTCTAAAGAATCGTAAACTGTATGAACTCTATGGGGACACAAGTCTGTTCAAGCGCATAAAGCAACAGCGCCTGCGCTGGATAGAACATGTCACCCGGATGAATGAAGAAGATCCAGCAAAATAGGCATACAAAGCGAAGGCGGCTATATATGGAGGAAACGGAAAGATGGGACGACCAGGTGCGGGAAGATTGGTATGAACAACTGGTGCCCGGAGCAGAAGTGACTGGAGGGCATTAATAGCAGAGGCCGAGCGGCGGATTTCGAACTCTATGATTGAAAAAGAAAGTTTGGGGTCAACTCTTCGAAATCCAAATGCTTAATAATATACAAGAAGGAATTAAATCCAGAACATTTCTCGATTCAGAAATTGATTACTTTCCTATGGAGTATGTTGACTAAGCTGTCAATCTTGGCTTTTTATTTAGCACAACGCTCTCATGGGGCGATCATAAATTCCCGGCCAGTTGGAAAAACCTTCGGAATGCTACGACAGCTAAACTTGACAAGAATGGATCTGCCTCAAATAATCCGACTCCTAATTGCCAAAGTTTACTTGCTTACGGTATTTTATGGGGTAGTTTTTATAAAATTAATGCCATTTTTATACCCTTGGAGAGGGTATATTAAAATTGTCCGGATGTTTGTAACGCATAGAAGGAAGCATCTCCGACCACATAAAGTATATATATTCTTGATCAGCATGACGAGCTGAGTTGATATAGCCATGTCCGTCTGTCCGTCTGTCCGTCTGTCCGTCTGTCCGTCCGTCTGTTTCTATGCTATCTCCTCCGTCAGTTTTAAAGCTAACTTAACCAAACTTTGCAGGAAGTCTTTTGGTACAAATACGCTGCACATTTGTCGGAACCGGCCGGATCGGATGACTATAGCATATAGCTGCCATAGGAACGATCGGTTGAAAAACTAGTTTTAGTAGGAAAAACTTTTTTGTTTTCAAAGCTATCGCTCCCAACGCTGGTATTTATAAGTTTTTAATGATTTCACATAATTTCACCAAGCCTTGTCAAAATCGGACAACTATATAGTATAGCTGCCATACAAAAGTTAGGTCTGAAAAAAAGTCTTAGTGAGAAAATTTTTTTTGTTTTTAATGTTATCGCTCCCAACGCTCGTATTTATAAGTTTTTAATGATTTCACATAATTTCACCAAGCCTTGTCAAAATCGGACCACTATATAGTATAGCTGCCATACAAAAGTTAGGTCTGAAAAAAAAGTCTAAGTGAAAAAACTTTTTGTTTTGAATGCTCCCAACGCTCGTATTTATAGGTTTTCAATGATTTTACATAATTTCAACAAAATTTGTCAAAATCGGACCACTATATAGTATAGCTGCCATACAAACTGCCAGGCATATATCAAGCTCCAAGGGTATATAAACTTCGGTCGAGCCGAAGTTAGCTGGCCTCTATTTTTAATAATATTGCGAGTTATGTTTTCCACATTAGATCGAGGGATTCCATTACTAACTTTGCAAACCAATTATTTAATTTGACCTTAAAATCGTTTATATCCTTAAAGGTCCTAACCATGTTTCACAAAAATAATTTATATTAAGGAAGCGCCCTACATTTTCTCTAATCTAATTTATACTACGACCAGGCTAAAAAGTTTTGATACAAATTAATTATCCATGTCGTTCGACTCTGGAACCAACTTTCTCATATCCTTAAAACAATGACAAGCTCATCTCTATTTAAGGTCAAAGTTTCTAGTCACCTAAACACAACAAAAACTAATATGAAATGTACCAATTAAGTTATTGCATTCTATCTATCTTCTTTTAATTTTCTTCCAGTCTTAGATTTTATATTTAAAAATATTTAATTTTGCATTTTCGAATCAAATAAAAATGTTCAAATTTTTAATATTATGTCTTAGTTTTAACTATAATTTTCTTTAAGTGATTGTTCTTTTTATTATGTATGTTTCATGTTATAATAACTAAATGAATGTTTGCCTAAAGTCATTTGTAATAAAGTTTTTTTTTTTACCAAATGTTTTATTGTAGTGACTAGCACCATATTTATAAATTAATAACTTTTCGTGCTAGAATGTAAAATTTAATAAACTGAACTAAGACTTGGTTCTCAACTATCAAGTAGATAGTTGAAAGATTTTTGACTATTTGTTTCGGTCAAAATATTCACAATAATTTTTTGTTCAGGAGGACACATCTGTTTTAACAAGCTTTTATGGATCACATTCGTTATTCATACGACCTCTACAAGGGATTCCAAAAATGGCCTGGTCTTTGAAATTGGAATAAAGCCTTAACTACAATGATTGTTTTTCCTTTTTATACCTTTGGAGAGGGTATATATATTGTCCGGATATTTGTAACGCAGAGAAGAAAGCATCTCCGACCACATAAAGTATATATATTCTTGATCAGCATGACGAGCTGAGTTGAAATAGCTATGTTCTTCTGTCCGTCCGTCAGTTTTAAAGCTATCTTAACCAAACTTTGCACGAAGTCTTTTGGCACAAATACGCTGCACATTTGTCGGAACCGGCCGGATCGGATGACTATAGCATATAGCTCCCATAGGAACGATCGGCCGAAAAAGTAGTTCAAGTGAGAAAAACTTTTTTGTTTTTAGTGCTATCGCTCCCAACGCTCGTATTTATAAGTTTTTAATGATTTCACATAATTTCACCAAAACTTGTCGAAATCAGACAATTATATAGCATAGCTCCAGGGGTATATAAACTTCGGTCGAGCCGAGGTTAGCTTGCCCCTATTTTTGTTGATTATAAATTTCCCTTCGACACATCGATGAGGACATAGTTCTTTAAAGCCCTGTCTACTTTTGGTATACCAGCCGAGTATATTCGACTTTGCATGATGACGTTGAAAAATACGCAAATCGCCATCAAAATAAAAAAGAACCTTTCCAAAACATTCAATACCAAAAGAGGTTTTAGGCAGGGTGATACCTTATCATGTGACTTCTTTAATCTGCTGATGGAGTATATACTCTGCCAGTGGCCAAATGCCAACAGATCGGGCATAATCTACGTATTCTACTCGTATATGCCGATGATATTGACATTATGGGCAAAAACGAACGTGCGGTAAGCAGGGCGTTGGCCCACTGTCGGAGTATTGGTGGACCTTTAAAAGTTGGCGATGACTTTCGCATTCGAAAGAATCGCGAATTGTGTGAGCTCTATGGGGACAACAGTCTGGTCAAGTGCATACAGCAACAGCTATTGCGCTGGATAGGACATGTCACCCAGTTGGATGAAGAAGCTCCCACTAAATGACAGTCAAAGCGAAAGCGGCTGACTAGGAGTCGGCAAAAGGGGCGACCACCACTAAGATGGGACGACCAGGTGCTGAAAGACATTTCTAAGCTTGGTGTGAACAACTGGTGCCAGCTCGCATGGAGCAGAAGCGACTGGAGGGCATTAATAGCAGAGGACAAGACCTTCTAGCGGTTGTGATGTAAACATCGGGCCTATAAAGAATAGAAAATGAAGAAAATGGCGGTTTGCTTACTCTATGATTGATAAAGAACTGAACGCTTACAGAGTGAAGCAAGAGAGTGCCTCAGCCTCAATACTCCATCGACATTTTATCAGCAGCACTAAAAAAAATCATTTGTTTAAGTCAAGACGCCACATCTGAAAAATTCTGCTGAAGGTTCGGTCTTATACTTATCGGTGCTAAAGTTTTGGTTCAAAACTTCGTTCTTTGATTCTTAGATAGTAGATCGATTTTTACTCGTCTTTCGGTTTAAATAGTAACACATTTCTGTTCAGGACGACAAATCCGGCTTGACAAGCTCTTGAAAACATCATTCTGTGCTCTAATGGACCATATTCATTATTCATATCATCCTCTACAACTGTTTCTAAAAGTGTCTGGTCTTTGAAATTCAGAGATAGACTTCTGCTCTATTTTCTTCTTAAAACGCATTGGGAGGATTTTAGATATAATTTCAATTTTTAGTGTAATTTGGAAAAATTAAGAGATCAAGTGCTGAGCCGAACCTGATATCATTTATACAGGATTCTGGTACGGATAGCTAAAAACTTAGAAGGTCCATTTCTTAATCCGGTTCGAGGGACCCAGAAACCCATACAGAATCGGTTCTTTGGGGTTCGGCTTAAAACCGACTTAAAGCCTTAGCTTAAATAACTTTGATTTTAATTTTTCCTTATATAACAAGTTAATATATAAGACAATTCTCCATGAAATATCAAAAACCACTCCCACTTAAATTCTATAATTTGCCAATGTTAAATGTCATTAAATTATGACTTCAATTTGCCAGTCTGATATTTGCAGTAATTTTGTATTGATGCTTGTTGACATTAAAAGCAAATATAAATACAATTTTCCAGTTTTCAGCTTATCCACTTTTTTAATGAAAAAACTCAACACGTGGCAGGGGGCAAAAAATTAAAAAAAATTGTGAATATGCGATTTTTATATATGTATTTTTATTTTTTTTTTATATTCTTAATGTGAATATGAGAGCTGGTGCAACTTTCATGATGCACATTCAATTGTTGTTGTTGTTTGCACGGGAAATACCTTTGGTAAATTTTAATTTAATTTATTATAATTTTTTTTCCTCTGAATCGCTCAGTTTTCAAAAGCTAATTTATAGATTGCTCAATGTGGCATGTAATTGCATGCGAATGCGTTTAATCAAGGTGTGTGTGTGTGTGTGTGGGGTAGATTGCATTTGTGACTTTAAATTTGCGAAATATATATGTAGAAAAGTAGACTTGATAATTAACTGTCTCTTGTATTCAACTCAATTAGAAAATATAAAAAAAAAAAAATGAAATGAAATGTTCTTTAATTGGTCACATGTTTCGCTGAATTATGCTCGGCAAACTCAGCTAACTGGCTTGACGTCGTAAACAAAAAAATGGTAAATAAGCTGCAACCCTGCAACTGCTGTAACTTTGACTTTGGTCGCACGATTAATCGTCATTGCAAATTGTTGGCACGTTTTCAATTGACAGTAGAGTGCGTCTGCCCAGCCTGCGACAATGACCCGGTTGGCTGGAGTCCACCCCTAATTTACAGCCCCCCTCCCCTATCCGTAGACTGTTTTGCTGCTGTTGCCGTTGCGTGTAAATCACACGCTATTTGCTCTCGCTCCTGTTGCATCTTTTACGTGCGCTTGTCGTGATCTCAGTGATACCCAATTTCACCCGGGGCTCACGTGTGTCAGGCCGTTTTTAAAATGCCGTTGGCCCCCTGTCGTTCACTTTGGGTAGTCATTTTTCAAGTCGCGACGTCTTTTACAGTTGGCCATTAATCACCCGGACAAAATGCTACATTGCGCGCATAACAATCCAACAAGAAGAAAGAATAAACTTGAGCCATCATCGTTGTAGGTCTTTAATCATACCCTCTCCAGTTGGGGTATAGCAAAGTTTCTGGCAAAGGGCAAAATCCGTTCCAACATCTCCTTCAAGGGTATACAAAGTTTTGTATACAATTTGCCATCCTTAAGCTGTTGCATACTTTCAGGCTGAGCTGACAGATGGCAAAGCTGTCCGTTGACTTTGGTAATAATGATGTTTTCGCCTGCCTACACATTCCGAGCTTATTTTCATTTGTCTATTTTTAGCTATGCATAAGGTCACGTGACTGACATGCGGCCCCGTCCCCTCCCTGCCAATGACAAACTAAATGCAATTTGATGCCACGCTCGTTGGGTGAAAATGCGTGGTAATCATTATTTGCGACAATTGATGAACCAAATCCACTTTATTTTTTTTTAGCAAATGGAATTGCAAAAAGTGTCTAAGCCGACGCCTGTCGGCTTGCAAATTCTGGCAGTTAATAAATATTTGTCACGCAGGGCTTTGGACGCACTGCAGCGGCACGTCGCTTCAGCTCTGTGACACCTGCATATGGGCTTAGCTTAGGCACGTGACAGCCCAGAAAGGCTGGGCCATTCCCACGCCCATACTCAAAGTTGGTCAAAGTTGAATGCCTTGTAAATGGAGAGCAGGATACCACAGCAGGATGGCAGCGCAGCGACACTGACAGCATTTGACCATTAATCAAATTTCCAATTAATTTGCCACAATTAATTGTTGTGATAATTGAGCGACGCGTCGAATGTTTGACATCGCATTTGTCGTTCGGCACTTGAGCTATGTGGATAAAAAAAAAAAATGTTCATTATTAAATATTTAACTTTTTGCTGGGCACATAATTTGATTTTGGTATTTTCACATTTACTGTAATATGCTTAACTAAACGACAATGGAGCCGGCGCTTATAAGCATGCTTTGGGGTGGTATTCTGTCAATGCAACAGGGCAAAAGAGTTGACAGTGTTGGGCAAAGATTTGTACAAAAGAATAAAATTGTAGTTACTATGTTAAGAAAATCACTTTTAGTTAAATAATGATGATAAGAGAGACTCAAGTTCCTTTTTAAAGTTTCCAAATATTATGTGACAAAAGTGATGGCTTTTTGAAATAATAAATTTTTAATTAACGAATTTACAATTCTGACCGTTTTCAAAAAGTAAAAACGAAACAAAAATGAACTTTTGAATGTTTAAGTATCAATTACTACTTAGAGAAATAAAATATGCCAAATCTACACCAAGATGTAGGATTTCTATACGTTTTTACCGGGATTTTCAACCCATTACTTTTTGTGTAGCTTTTCTGCACGCCGCGTTTACTTTTCTCATTTCAACACATAGCATATAGCTTTTCTACTAAACAAAGAGAAAAATAAATTTGGGCAGTTAAACTGTAGGTCCCTATCTATTGTGCGAAAAATTTAAAGCACACACGCCAAGAGATTAAGAGAAGCTTGGCTTGGCCCCGTTCAAGGAGCTGTAAGCCAATTTTACATTTACAATCAAGAGCATTTGTTCTCAAAAGTACGATAAGAGTAAAAATTCTTGATCGGTAGCTAGTTCTTACTCCATCATACATCACGTTTCACACGCTACGTGTAGCTTCTTGCATTCTACATTTAAGGAGGCCGAAATACGATTCGTTTAGGATTGACGTTTCTACACGCTCGATTGGCGACGATTTCAGGCCTGAATTATACTTTTTGTCCTGATCTAATACGTCCTATTGGTTTAGCCCCAAGTAAATGCAAGAATTTTTTCAATATCGACTTTCGTTCAGTTTGACATTTTTAAGTGGAATCCAGCTTGTGAAAAGATTCAAGATAAGACGAAATCCATGCTTAGGTTAGGTTAGGTTGCGATGGCTGAGAGCGACAAGTCGCTCTCCCACTTAGGCCGCTAAGGGCCCATTGCGATGCCATATTAGTTCCCTGTTAACCCTTTTTAAGACTGAGGCGGGTCCTCGGTACTGAACCATTGTGTGGACAGTATAAATTTTAATAGAGCTGGGATCTCTAGATCGGATGTTTCCGCGAGGCTGAGTAGGAGAGGTTGACCAAGTGTCCTTAGTCTTCTTCTACTTAAAGCGGGGCAATGGCAGAGAAGGTGTTGTACTGTTTCCACCTCTTCTTCATGTTTACAGCTTCTACAGAAGTCATGGTGAGCAACGCCAAGGCGTGCTCCATGTCTGCCAATGAGAGAGTGCCCCGTGAGGGCTCCAATCAGAAGCGATATGTGTTCTCTTCTGAGTCGTAAAAGTGTATTTGTACGTTTTTGGTTGAATGTAGGCCACGTGAGTTTTGATACTGAACAGTAGGGA
Source organism: Lordiphosa clarofinis (assembly GCA_018904275.1). Classification (NCBI taxonomy): domain Eukaryota; kingdom Metazoa; phylum Arthropoda; class Insecta; order Diptera; family Drosophilidae; genus Lordiphosa; species Lordiphosa clarofinis. Next base: position 2,553,568 of record JAEIGQ010000026.1, read on the forward strand.
ATGGTTTCCCACCGATCCGTAGCGAGACTTAGTGTTTCAGCTTTCTTGTACAGCTTATATGTTGCCATAGGCATCCCAATCGTGCTCTTCTCAGAAAGGAGCTCTATGGTGGTTCCTATTCTGGCCAGTTCGTCAGCTGACTCGTTTCCCTCTATGTTGCGGTGTCCAGGCAGTCAAGTGAGTCAAGTGCTTTGAGGGCTGCTTGACTGTCCGAGTATATAAATACGTTGCCTTCCTTGACCTTTAGTGTGCTAAGAATCCATGCTTAGTTAAGCAAAAAAAAATTTCAAAAGCGTTTCGGCTTAAAAATAATCATCACTAGTTTACAGAATTTTCGATCCCGATTATTAGGCAATTTTTTCATATATAAATCCCTTTGCCGAGTCCAAAATCCATTTCACAAATGTTTTAGTGGGTCCGTTTTCGAGAAATCGTACAAAAGCTAGTTTTTTGGTTGGAAAAAAAGTAGCAGTAGAAAAATGTGTACACTTTGATATAAAAGCAGAACGATTCGGTCTTTAACAATAACGCTATTGATTCTATTCTGTTTCGGTCTAGAATTTGGGAAAAACAATTCGCTCTTGAAATTTCTTACTTTGAGTTCTTAAATTCAAAATTGGCCGTTAAAAATTCAAAAATAGAAATAAAATTCTTGATTCAAGAACAAAAGTTAAAATTTATGATCATTTCGTTATTGATGTTAAACGAGCTTAAAGTAATTAACTACATCATGCTTATTTTGAGCTCAAAAAGTTCTTAAAAACATTCCCAATCGTGCTTCACATATCCAAAACTCCTTTTGAAAAAAAGAATTTTGGGATTTTAAGAAACGCTTATGAATTAAGAAACTTTGTATTAAAATTTAGAGTTTTCTGGCTTGTTGAAGTTTTGAAACTGGAAATTCTGGATTTAAGTACGAAAATTCTTGACTTTTTTCTCAGTGTATTACCCTATTGGCCATTATTTACAAAACGGAATTTCCGTAATAAATGCACTGAAAATATTTTTTTTCTGCCAAAAATATCTGGAAATGGATGTAAAATGTGTTGAAACGAAACTTTTCGGGCGGTCATAATTTTAGAAGGATCGGTTTATGATCCGATGCGAGGGAGCAAAGAAAACCAGTTCTTTTTAGGATTGATTTGAAGCCCTAAAGAGTATTGCAAAAGTTCTTCGAGCCGGAAAGAAGACATTCCGATACTTAGCAGCAATTAGGTGAACTGCATTTGGAAAATATTTGTTTGTTAGTTCATGATACTTGTACAGCGGGGCTTCCCAATGGTTAAAAAGTTTGACCGTATCCGACAAGATTTCACCGACAATGAATTATAGTCGACACAGGAACACATCGTGGCTACAAGGACTTGAAGAGCTAACAGTAGACCAACTGATGAGCGAAACGATGTCATTGATCTAAGCTAATTGGTATTAATCAGCAGAACAGCTGTACTGCTGATCAATGGTAGATTGATTTCAGATATCTATAAATCCTTCGATTCCTCTTGTTAATGGAAGTATTTCACAATTTTAATTAAATTTTTGTCTCTGGTGAATTGTACTTGGAAAGTAACTCTAAAAGAGCATCACTGGCCCTTCATGTACAGTCTATTGAGTGGTAAGAACTGCAACTGGAAGCTGCTTTATTATAAGCAACGACAACGAACATGTTGAGCTTATTATTATTATTATTTTCTTTCTTTTTTTATTTTATTTTTCATATTACTGTCGACATATAATCAGGTTCAATGACGGGGTGCTTTAGCTTTTGCCCTGCTCCTGCTGCTGGGCAAACTGAATTCCTGACACAAAATGATTTCATCAATGGAACAGCGACGCCAGTGTATGTATCCCCCATGTGCCCCGGTAGCGCTTTGTGGCGCTTTATTAAAAAATGTGCACAATTCGAGAAATGCTGCCGCCGTTACCCGAAGCCTTTCTGTCTGCAATATAGCGGGCGAACACACACAAATATCAAATATTATTGAGCAAACGCGCACACGTTGAAAGGTGAGCCAGAGCCATTGATGGAGTGTCTGCAGTGTTGGTCTAACTCCAATAACCACATTTGTAAGGGGAGCAGGGTGGCCTGTTGCCAGAGCAACCGTGTGCACGGTTGCCATTGCCTTTGCCTCAACTTTTTGTTTACAAACATTTCACGTATATCAGAGGGCCGGCCGCACAATTTCTCGTGTTGTAAACTTTTATTATTACAGTTTTTCTATGAATTCCGTACTGGAAACAATGTCAGAAAACCTCTTCTCTTAGAACAACAACAACAATAACAGCAAAATTAATAAATAACAGCATGCAGAATACGAACGCTAAAATAGCGCCCGAGCAGCGTCCTTACTGTAATCCGCGGCTACAGAATGCTAAGATACGTCGGCGACGCACTTTGCACTTGGCTCACATATCCCAGGCTCAAAAAAAGGGCGAGAAGCGACCCCTAAATGATTGTCCGTTCTACAATATGACCTATGGTTTCGATGAACTACCACTGGATCCTGTTAAAGAATATTTGCAAGAAAAGATATGTACGTAGATTTCTAGTTTAAAGTGCAAACGTGTTATCAACTTTTTTACCTTGAATAGCCCACATGCAGAATGACAAAATTGTGGGTCGTTGCAATCGAGAGTTTGATTTCCATCTATATGATCTGGTCAATGTGAAGGATGTGTATGATGAGTGCGATGACGATAGTCTACAGGAGTTGGAGCTGGAGGATATTATAATGCCCGAACAGTTTGAGATGTTGCGCGAAGCCAAGGATCATGCCTACAATTTCAATCCGTTGGGTGAGTGAAAAGCCGCAAAATTAATTTGAACAACATTTGCGCATTAACAAGCAGGCGAGGTGGGAGGCGGAGGAACCGCAAAAACATCACACTTAATACTTTATTAAATGCGAAAAACATGCGCATGAGCTACTCCTACTCTTATTTGGCATCACCAACCCCACCCGCTTGTTGTTAAATTGCTCACCTGTAAACATAAAAATTCCAAACATTATCCTTTTAACATAAAATTTTATAACCATACCACAAAAAAAAAAAAAAAATGAAGAGGGAAAACCAAAAAACAAATGCGTATGACATTTATTTGAATATCCTTTGGGAGTGCACAGTGAGAGCAGCAGGACGTGGCAGACCCAAAGGCGAGAACTGCATGACTGCGGGAGCAGAACAACCATGAACATGTTTATCATAGTATTTTATTTGCCCTTACATGGATAATTTTTTTTTAGGGGATACTCTACATCTGGTGGAACCGGACGGTGATGAGGTAGAATATAAAAAATTTAAAGCATAAGGATAGTAAACTAATTTCAGATTAAAAAAATTAAAAGCAATGAATAGAGTGTAGTTTCTTTTGTAGGAAGCTTTTTTGATGAGAAGTCAATGTAATAAAAAAAAACTATAGTATCATTGCTTTACACCAAAATCGAATGAATGAACGCTGTAGAAAAAAAAGCTGCGAATCTACTAGCGTAACTTTTTTACAACTCCTCTCTTCACTATGTCTTTACAAAGCCAATTAGTTTTGACTAGTACTTTAAGTAGCTGATTCTTTCTTTGAAAAATGATTAAAATTAATCAAAAGCTGTTTCTTATCTTGACCCTTTTTAAACGAAACTGGAGTCTGAGCAATATCTCAGACTAAGTCTGATGGACCTCCCTCCACTTAAGTACCATAGAATTTGTCCCCATGTTATTTTATTCCGCAAGCTTTTGAAATTGTCTCTAGTGTTTTCTTAACCCTTTTTTATAAAGTATTCAATTTTATGAGCAATAACCGTCGGTTAGTAACCGAATCGAACCGTAAATTTCAATTGAAAAGGACGAGTTTGAGGATGTCTTTGCGCGATTTTTAAGTGGGAAAGTTTATACATTAATAGGGTTAGCCGAACCAAGGTATACTAAACAAGGTAGGCGGACTCGTTCTCTCACTCTCTTGACAACTTGTTAAATTTCAGTCAGTAAGTCATGGAGCAAAAAATATTACAGAGCCACTTTGCGCTGCCGCTGCTAAACGATAGTGCCCCAAAAGTTACTTCAAAGTGCCAGTAGGAAATCACTGTGGTTAGAGCGAGACGACCATAACCCAAATGTATCCAGAGAGAGCGAACAGCTGTCCAAAAAGTATCTAGAGCGCGTAAATGAGAGCGAACAGCTGACAATTTTCTGACAGAAGCGGTGTCTACTTAGCAACCTTCCTCTCTAATTCTAATTGCTCCATGAGTAAGCAACTGTTGTAAGCGAAGCATCTGCGCGGACGAATTTTTTGTGCTTTACTGAGTAGCTTAGTAGGCTTTGCATTGAAATATATTACTCTCTTGCCCTCGCTCTCTTTGACACAAATTTAAGGAGTTGTGAGAGAGCGAGTGAGCCTACCTTGTTTAGTATACCTTGAGCCGAACCACCCAAGACAGAGCTTTCCCCCACAATATCATAGCTATAAGCCTTTGTTAATCTAACTTTTAGCCAAGGAAACAAAGGTGCTAGCGTCAAACACTTTAAATGCTCATAATTAGAACAATACATCCTAATTCCGGGTTTCTTCTTTTGGAATGTCCGGCTTGAAAAACCTTATGAAGACGGGTTGTGGTGATTTTGCTTCCTTAAGTTTGCTACGTAAAGCCTATATAGAGATGGGATAATGCGGTGGCCAGCTGTGGCAAGAGCTGGAAGGAGGGGGTTAGAAGGGGAAGGTAGTAGACAGTGGGTTGAAAGAAGGGAAAAAAGGATGGAAAGAGGTAATGAACGAGGCGATGGGAAAGCTGATGAGAGAGGTGATGAGAGAGGTGATCTGAGAGGTGATGAAAGTGGTAACGAAAGAGGAGGAAAGAGGTGATTAGAGTGGGGGAAAGAGGTGGATAGAGATGGATCAGTGACTAAACAGTGATACCGCATCTCATACAATCTTTTTATACCCTTGCAAAGGGTATTATAATTTTGCCCAGAAGCAGAGCTCGCAAAATATGGTCAACCAAATTTTTCTATACTGTCTGCTCACCGAAATGACAGGAAAAAATTTAACAGAGTAGCTCACTCTCTGAACAGAACACTAGATTTTGATTTTCTAGTGTTTTCTGTCTCATAGTAATCGATGAGAGAAACACACGAAGCTGTCTGACTATAACAGTTAGATGGGGAGAGTTTCGTTCGGGTGTCAGCAGCTGAGCACAAGCAACTGAGCAAATCAAGCAAAGTGTCCGAGCAAAGTGTCTTTTCTATTGTTGTGTTACACACTCACTTGGCCTACTAGGATTAAAATATGTTTAAAAATATACAATATTCGATGTATAATAATTTAAATTCTAATTTTTAAGCAATAAGTAGCTGGATCATCCCTAACTTTTCACGACAATCTCAGTCTTCAACAACGTATATTTAATTATTTGCAAATTAATTTCTTGGACTGATTTATCCAGTCTGGTCGCCAAAACAATTTTAAGCGATATGGGCTTGCGTGCAAACATAACCTTTATGGACAGCCCTTTCACTCGTACATGATCCATAACTCTCAAGGCTATTGGAGCCATTTGCAGGGCATTTATGTATTTATTTTGAATATAATTACACGAAACCCTTTGCAGGCTTATAGTAAAAAGGGCCTGCCGTCGTGAATACAATTTTCACGTTCGGCGCAATTATTGTTTGTTCATTTGCCTTTCATTTCTTTGCATTTTTTGCAAACCGGTGTACTCTTTGACCTCATTAAATGATTTAAACACTTCTTGGAGTTTAGCCGTCAATACCGCCTCAAAATTTTTAACATGGGGGCCAGAAAATACTATACCACATTCGGTATAAAGCGATGAATTTAAGGAATTGAAAATTTAAAAATTATGCACTTTTTTAAAAAACGAGAGCGTAAGTTAAAGCCGACTCTAACCGACTTCGATATACCCGTTACTCATGAAAAAACATGTTTAACAGTGTTCCTGCGTTTCTTATTGTGACCATCCGAAAAGTATGCAACATTTTTTTTAGAGTGGGCAGGGTGGTAGCGGGGAGGGGGGGGCTGTTTTACTTTTTTGCTCTTAACTTGAGAACCGTTCATCCGATCCTTTTCATTTCTTCGGCGATCGATTTTTTTGCTAATTACTAACTATCTCTAGAAGGTAGAAATCGTCTATCTTCAAAACTGTAGGAGATATAACGTTTTTTCCAAATTGCGGGGGCGGGAGGGGGCGTGGCCAAAATTTTAAACAAACTTGATTTGCGTGCAGATAAAAGAAGCATTTGTCCCATACATGTCAAACCTCTATCTCTTACCATCTCTGCGATCTAGGTGTTCATACAGATGGACGGACAGACGGTCAGACGGACAGACGGACATGAAGGCTCAGGAAAACTTAAAACTCTTAAAGCCATTATAGGCTAATTAACAACAATCAGCTGCGTCGATGTATTGTTTTGCCTTTTACAAAAGCACACATACATGCATACACACTTATAGTTTACTGAGTCACAAACAAATGCTTGTAAGACACTTTCGACAAATTCTGAGCAGCAAAGTGTCTCAAGGAAACACATGAGCAAAGCAAGCTAAAAAAATCTCTCATTGATTGAGCAAAGAGCACTTTGTGAATAGTCATCGGTGAGATGTCATTTCGTTACACTAGTTCAAAGGGTCTCAGAGTGACTGTATTTTATCTGACAGCCTGTGAAAAGGGAGCATTTTTTGGGAGCTCTGCCCAGAAGTTTGCAACGCATAGAAATATTCATTTCCGACCCCATAAACTATATATTCTTGATCAGGGCGACGAGCTGAGTCGATTGAGCTTTGTCCGTCCGTCTGTCTGTCCGTCCGTCTGTCTGTTTCTACGCAAACTAGTCTCTCAGTTTTAAAGCTATCGAGCTGAAACTTTGCTCAGAGTCTTCTTTTTACTGCACACTGCTAATATGTCGGAACCGACCGGATCGGATGACTATATCTTATAGCTGCCATAGGAACTATCGGTCGAAAAGTGAGTTTTTGTGAGAAAACTTTTTTGTTTTTAATGTAAACGCCTTCCGCTTCGACAATTATTAGTTTTATACGCTTTTACATAGTTGTGGATGTTTTGGTCAAAATCGGATGACTATATCTTATAGCCGCCATAGGAACTATCAGTCGAAAAGTGGGTTTTATTTAGAAAAATTGTTTGTTTTAATGCTGACGTTCGTAAACTCTGATGTATTAAAACATTTGCAAGGGTATAAAAACTTCGGCAAAGACGAAGTTAGCTTGACCTTCTCGTTTTTTGGGATCCAATGTCAGCTCCCAATAAAAATTGTTATTTGCGTCACATGTGTCATCTATAATATCTGTAAATATTTGCTCTTAGCCGAATAGCTAATTTAGAAAACGTATAGCTAAGTTTCAATATACGTATCCTCATAAAGGCAGCGAAATGCAAAAATTTGCATTCAATGTCAGCTTCCAAAAACAATCGTTTTTTGTTTCACATGCGTCATCTATAAAATTAATAAATCGTTAACAGTGACTAACCAGTGATTAACCAATGGCTAGCATCAGGTTTCACATCAAAGCCTTGAGTGTTTCTACACTCACACAATATTTTTTGCATAAGATTAAGTTTTTGCAAAAGGTTGTAACAGGAAGAAGGAATCATTTCCCACCATATAAAGAATACAAATACTTCTTATACTTGAAGGCAGATAGTTTATTTTCGATTTTTGTCACGTACGTTCTAGAAATTGTTAGTTATTAGCAATATTTATCAAGTTGCCGAAGAAACAATAAAGATCGGATGAGCGGCTCTTAAGTTGCAAAAAGGACTGAAACACCCCATCCCCCGTACAAAAAAAAGAAAGAGAGAGAAAGGGAGACTTAGAGATGCAGCGCAGAAGCAGCACTGCCTTCAGCCCCTAGTCCACACACACGCAAAGAGATTAAGAACCCCTAGTCAAATTTTAAAAAATATTTTCGAAACTGCCAGACCAAGTACCTCAGCGTTAATCGTGCTTATCGTTATATTAGGCAAATTTAAAATTGGTTTAAAATTTTAATGCTGAAGTTGAAATGTTAAAGAGAAAAGCAAGTTTTTTTTTATTTTTATACTCTGTACCAAAGGTACAAAGAGTATATTAAATTTGTGCAAAAGTATGTAACCGGGAGAAGAAATCATTTCCGACCATATAAAGTATATATCATCATCAACAGCCGAGTCGATATAGACATGTCTGTCTGTCCGTCCGTATGAACAAACAGATCTCAGAGATGGTACATGGATGGACAAATGCTTCTTATACTTGCAGGCAGATCAAGCTTATTTTCAATTTTTGCCACGCCCCCTCCCGCCCCCGCAATTTGGAAAAAACTTTACATCTCCTACAGTTTTGAAGATAAACAATTCGTACCTTTTAGATATAGTTAGTAATTAGCAAAATGTGTAGATTTGCCAAAGAAATGATAAAGATCGGATGAGCGGTTCTCAAGTTATGAGCATATAAGTAAACTACCTCCCTCCACCCCCTCCCACCATCACAACTAACACCGCACAATCTTAGAGAGAGAGAGAGAGAAAGAGAGAGAGACTTAGAGATGAGCGCAGCATAAGCATTGCATTCTGCTTCTACTCCAGGTACAGAGTATGTTATAGTCGGACTTGACCGACTTTCTCACTTGTT